>CAJQTT010000008.1:5531178-8296767 GCA_906901655.1 Sminthurides aquaticus
TGATATCATGTTGTGACAATATTTTCAAACTTTCACGCCTCCATATTGTCTTACATTATATTCTCCCTCTATTGCATTTCCTCAATGACCATTCACAATCTCAGAGGTCATCGTCTGCTCCCCCTCCCGCAACAGTTTTGTCCACGCAAGTCAATCTTCTCCATAACAGAAAACCACCGTCAAAACTCTTCCTTGTCAAATCCCTCTGCCATTTACCGCCACCTTTCCCCGCCAGATTCGCTACCCTGTCCATGCACATTTCCCATTTTCCTCACCCCCTCTCCTTACCATCAGACTCCTTCAAACAAAGCCTAAACCATAATTTAGCGATTATGCAAATTTCTTCAACCTTCCCGCGTCTCTTTATACGGAACTAAAAAGAGGAGCGACACATAATCACGTTCATCCTTCCGAATAAATCACCACTTCAGCAGACATTCTCTCTACTTTTTCCCACCACCGCTAGCTCTATTTTCCTTGGAGCAAATCAAACTCACAACCTTCAACCTTCAAAAAACCAACTAAAAAATCCACACAAACCAAAATCCCACAACGCACCCGCCAATTTCACCGTACAACACAGCTCCAAGCGCACCGCTCTTAGCCTTTAGGCATTTTTCAAAACGCTTCTTTTCCCGCAACATTCATTTTTTCCTCATACCCTATTCTTCTTCCAAAATAGGTAATTTTCCGTGATGATTCCCTTTAATCTGTGAAACAATAAATTATTCTCATCTTCATCTCAGACTTGAATGAATCATGTTTGTTTTTAAATCGTAGATTCTTCTTCTTCTACTTTTCCTCCAATTCCAGACGCTCCTCCGCTTGCCTAGCCAGCTTCCTCCAAGCAATCCTCAATCCTCCTCCAAGCCATCATATCAATTTCCCTCATGCCTCTTCCCATCCCAATTACTCCCTCGTCACGTCACAATCAAATTCTAATGAAGAGCTCTCAACAAGCCCAACAATTCCCTCGCTCCTACTTCTACATATCCTCCTCTCTGAGTGACAGTATTACCGCTCGGGGCAAAAATTCCAAACTTCTTCAACACTCAAAAATACTTGTAACTTGTCCATACTGTCCAATCAATCCTCCTGGAGAGAAACCCCAGAAACCCTTTGGTCACAAAACGTCTACAGACTGACGTCCCTCATCCTGGGTGATCATCATGAAATGAGAATAAGTGTGACTTTTAAACATGTTCAAACTTTCTCTATCTCTCCAACAATCTTGGTCGCTCCTCTATCGGAGGTCTTTTTAGTGCCGTGTCGTAACCTAAGAGACGAAACCTCCTGGATGGAGAGAGAATCTTTTCGAAACTCGGACAGGTGAGTCCTACTATAACTATCCAAACTTGACTGTCTCTTAAGTCGAACGCAGTCGTGTCCTCCTCTGACTCTGTCCCATGCAAATGTGACACGTTCGGGGTCAAATAGCTTTATCAGCTTACACATGATGATCCCATGTCTCTGACCGTCCCGGGCCAGAGCAATGGCTGCAATGGTTCTCTCCCCGTTTAAAAAATAATGTATTCCTAAGTAAATCATTAGAGACGAGTAGTGTGTGGTTAACGTTAAACTTTTTACGCACTACTTACTACACTACTGTCGTAAGTGGGCCGGAGACAGAGAGACTACAGGAGGGAGGAATAATAAAATTATAGACAAGGCTTGAACGTTTGCAGGACAGACATCAATGAGGATGGACTTTAGTGGGAAAGTCTGAGACAATAGTTGTGCATTGCGCTTCTTAGTGTAGCAGCACCGTACATGCATACAGTTTGAGTACCCAGTCATTATTATCTCGTATCTGGATGGCAATGTGTGTGGCTTTAAATGATTAATATATGGGCGTCTCATTTCCAAGTTAAATAGCTATTGTTTCACTGTCCTCTAAACTCAATTACATCTCCCCTTTCCACAACACACACATGCACACAATCACAGTACAAACAGAGAGACGGAATAATGTCAACTTTTTAGAGGACGGGCTAATTCTCCTGTAAGATTATCGCTCTCTTCAAGACGCTGGCGGTTAGAGCGCCGATCACCGCTTGCGCTTAGTTTAAAGTTATTCCTTTCTTAAAGGATTGCCAACCTTAGCACCGCAAGTATGCATGGACAACGGATTGGTATTTGATTTTGGCGATTTTAAGAGCCTGGTCCACCTGTAATTAAGCTCCATCCTCGGATGACGGTGAAAAAAGCCGCCAAGTCTTGATTTTAACGCTGTGTCCAGTTCCAGGCCATGCTTCCTGAGTAATTTTGCGAACCTGTACTTTTAAATATTATATTGGCTGAACATAATATAAGATCCACTGTATGTAACGGTACTCAGCACCCACCGGTTCATCTTAGATAGCCGTATGTTCAAAAACTAGCATATTATCTGCAAACAGACAAAACTTCCCTCATAGATTATAGTATATCCTAAAGATTTTAGGAAACGGCGTGAAATTATATTACAAAAATATTCCCGATTCTCCAAAAACTCATTGGTTTCCAATTTACAAATGATTTCCACGGCTGGTTGCTAGCATGAAATCGAAACTGTTTCTGGCAAAACACATGTTTAATAACACTTTTGCTACTCTGTGATACTCTTTATTAGCAGCATAGCTGTATGACTGCTACAATTGAAATTTGAAACTGAAGCTCACATACCTATGCCCACCAGTCCCTCGCACACTCTTCCAAAATCCTCTCCTGATTACCTCCTCCCGAACTAATTAATGAGCCTCTGCATCTAACATTTCCCTCAACATATATGAAGGAACATAAAACTCATTTACGCCTCGTCATTACTCCCATAATTTGAATAATCAAAGAACCCGAAACAATCCACGCATACGCCACCACCGGAGCTCTGGTCTGACTTGAGGGATGGGAGTAGCCCCTCTAAAGATTCAGATTTATTGACCATCACCCACCGCCCTTGACTCTTGATAAACTAAAAACGCTTCTCAGTTTCCCCCCACTTTTCCTTCCACTTCCTTCCCCCATCTCTTTCCCCTCCCTTCGATTCTCCTTCTCATTGTCCTCAGTCTTCACCTCCGCACTGGCCACCACCCCAGTCTTCTGCTTTTTCCATTTTTTATTCTCACCACTCTTCTCAATCTCTTCACATAAATAAATCTACTACTATGTACAGCTACGAGTCCGAGACTAAAACTCAGCAAGTTTCTCGGACACGCCGAGGTGAAATCTTTGAAACGCCCTTCACACAATCATCACATGACCCGACCCTAGCCTCTGGCATTTTTATAAATTTTTACTAATTTCCTCACCCATGTGGTCCTCTCATTCTCCTACATAATTTGGGATTCAAATAGTTTCAATTCATTCATTCATTTCCTCTTCGCTTTAGCTCAATGCTATGGCCCATGGGATATCAATGCTATGGGATATCCAGAAACTTTTTCTTTAAATAAAATATCTTGTTCGTCCTTTTTATAAAAACTGTTGAACTGAATTCAATTGAATCTGAAACTCATCATGTTCCCACCACATCTTCCCCCGTCTGTATTTTCTAGAAATTTACATTTTTATAGCAACCAGAGACTTTCACAGAATGAGATCAAAGCTATTCTATCTTCTTCGTGCTCACGAATTGTTTGCCTTCAAAGTCATTCTAAACTTCTCTCAGGTTCTCAAGTTTTTTATCCATCCGCTTTACAAGTTTCATGTTCTCTGATGTATTGATACAATTAGCGAATTAATCTATTTATTTTTTTCCGGGCTTGTTCTTCCTGTTCAACAGCTCATGTTGTGTATCATGGTTACCACACAAGCAGAGGCTCTTTCAGTGGAGGACAGCTAGTCAAGCGTTGGGCTTTTAGTATGGACAGCGGGACTGTTAGTAGTGTTGGAAATATTTACTAAAAAGGAATTGCTAGAAAAAACCAGGAGCAATCCGTCTTAGATTGATGACACGACTCAGATCCATATATGGCCGCCAGTTATTCTTTCAGAGTTATCCATTCTTTCTTCATAGGTGATAACAATTCCTTGCCATCCTATTGACACATGATTTCATCAAAACAAACGGCTTTTTCAATACCTTTTTCCCACCGCCCTATTCCCATGCATTCCTCTATTTTGCAAAGCAGTTAGGAATGATTTTCAAAGTTGCTCTTCAAGAGTTTCAATCCCCCGCCATTTACTAATCAAAGGATTGAAATCCATTCTCCTCTCTTATCACTGAATTGAAGGGTTATATTATTTATTTTAGTTTGGATACGTTGATTGAATTACTTGAACGTGTAGCCGCTTTCTTCTCACGGCTTATTCAAGCATTACTAGAATTATATACACAAGAAATTCAATTTCAAGAGGCCGGGAGAAGTGATTTTTAGGTTTGTAATTTAGCAGCAAAAATGTTAGATTTCGAGGCCGTTTATTTAGAAATCTGCCCATTCAAATTCATGTTATATTGGTGACAATCCCTTTCAGACATGTTGTTGCATTCGTGGCAAGAGAATTGGATTCCTAGATGAATTTAATATTATTTGCACACATAATTTTGATTTTGTGTGCTCCTCCTCCTCTTCACCGGTCACCTTAATGAATAAACAATGCTTCCAGATTATTTTCACGAATCAATTGTAGTGCAATCAAATCCGTCTATCCTTAAACTTCCCACGCAAGGATTGTCTTTTGTTTTTCATCCCTTATCTTCTCAGTTGCGGTATTAAAGGCACTTGCCCCCCTTGCCTATAAATGCACAGTTGTAATGTATATTGTTGTAATTTGCAAATTTAAATTCTTCATTCCTTCTTTTCTATCTTTGAAATCCAGACAAACCAGATTTTAGTCAGCTTAGCGCCAGGATCAACCTCTGCTTCACCATCTCTGATTGAAGCACGCTAAACAATGCTATACGCAAATGTAATAAGTTATTTCAGCAACGGACTATACAACTTTATAATAAATCTGGTTCCTTCTTGTGAAGATCTTGGTTATATCACTCCAATCTCATGTTGTTATAAACCAATTGAATTTCAATCTGTTTCTCTATTTAAAAGGATTGTCGGAGGAGTGTGTAATCTAAATCCATCAAGTAAAATCTAATCTTCTCCTCCCCTGCAACGTTATAATAGCTCTCCTTCCTTTAATATATTTTAACTGAATTATCCATATTTGTAAGATACGTTTAAGCCCACTGTTTTCCTAGAGCCTATCTATTAAGATTTGCAAATGCTAATGATTTAGCTGGCAGTCGGAGAGCGGCAGAGTAAAAATACAGACAGAGCTCATATCTTGTATCCTTTGAAATATTCGTTTGAGAGCATATTAATTTGGAAAATTCTCTGGCTTTGATAAATACAGATGTACTGACGACTTTTTTCTCGCTATGTAAAAATATTCAATGCTTCACCTCACCCAATTGCATTGAAACGGACACATCTAGCACTGAACCTCTCGCATACGTACTAATCATCAGTTACCGGCGTTCAAGTTCCACGTTAGAATGCAGTTGGAAAACACAGTCATCCATCCGACTACCAAAGAATCAGACCCAGAAGAAAATTGCATATAACTGAGCTGGACTAGGAAAACTTTGTTCATTTTCTATAATCCAACAGCAACAGCAGTAGGATAAATGTAGGAGAGTGACTAATTTCAATTAATAATAATTGTAATAATTTTTTTTAATTTTTTCTTTGACATGATACAGTGCAACTTATGAATTGATCTCCACCTTCACCGCTTCACCACCGCCCATTTCCGATTGTTATTTTATTCTAATCCTTTATTTCCTCTGCCCTTAACAAATGCATTTTACAAAGCTTGGAATTAGAGCCAACCTCCCCTACCTTTTCAATAGCCAAATAGTCAAATGGACAGACTCAATGCAAAGCAGAAAAAACTCAGACATGTAAATAAAATCTTCTTTAAAAACATTTATTTTTGCCAACACTTCACGTATTTCTTTTCTTCTTCTCAATCTGACTCCTTTTTATTATTCCTTCCCTCTTTACACTCTTCTACCTCTTTTCTTCCTCTATGTACATTATCCCTTGTAAAATTGAATTCCAACAATAAGAAATCTTGCTTTTTTATTTTTTCGTGTCTGCCTTCTAATTAATGCAATTCAAATTTTCAAAATCTCAGCCTGTCCGAATTCTCCGAATCATCTGTTTACCTTCATGTTCTACAATTTCATGGAAAACCAAAACCTACTTTCTCCTTCATTTTCTCCACGTCTGTTAACTATTAAACAGAATTTTAAACTTAACCAAACAATTCTCCTAAAGCTTCCATGTTCCTGCGCCATCTATAGCAGAAAAGCACGCAGGTTGAATTCATTTGACTTCCATGTATCGTCCCTGTTGAAACGTAATTTAAACAGTTTCTCTTCTTGCACTCATCAATCCTCTTATTTACGACAGTATTTGATCCAATAAAATGTCCATGGATTGATGCATTTAATGATTATTGGTTTTAACTTTGAAGTTTAGCCATCCTTTTCCCATCACATTTATGTCTCCCTCCTCCTGGTTCCTATCCTATTTCCTCTATTTGGACTCCTCTTTATTTATTTTGTAGCCTCCTTTTGGAATTCTCTTTGAGAAATTTATGTCATTTCTCTAGAGCCAGCTAATAGTTTCTCCCCTGGTTACCACCTTTCCCTTTAAATTGACTTAACCAACTACGGACGCGACTATCACTATATTTTATTAACTGCTCTCAAAGCTTTATTAGCTCTTCTCTCTCTCTCTTGCTCTCCATCTTTCACCAAAGACCTTTGATAAACTACGAGCTAAAATTCCCGTCGTTTACTTCAGCCGTTGACCATTTCCTTTGTTGCCTTGTCGCCCCTCCCCACAATCCCAGGTCCACCATCACAAACTATGCACGTTAAGAGGGAGTTACTTGTTGATTGGCTTGGAGGGTTGTGGCTCGTGTGGACGTTGTGTGTGGAGGCGGTAATATGGCTATTAAAACATTCCGTTTCATCATAGACTTATCTTTTATTATAATGATTGTTATTAAGTTGGTTTTGTGGATAAATTACGAGGTTAGTTTTGTTAAACATGGTTAGGAAGACGTAGGCCGCAAGCTCATTTAATCCTTTCAAATTATTAAAATCATATTTATTAACTACAGACAGACTTGCGTGATGAACCCCTCATCTTCTTCTCTCTATAGTTAACCGCCAGGCTTTGCCATTTGAACCTGCTATGGGCGAACCACGGACCGTCTCCCTTCAAGTCTGTATTGCATATTTATAAATTTTAACCTCCCCGCACGCTCTCTTCTCCGTTCTTCTGACAAGTCTTAACTGTAAACTTTACTGGCTCATTTGAATTTGCGTGAAGGAGATTATCTTAAATTTCGTGATCTTTAGCTCACGTCATATATGGTTATGCCTCATTGAGTTTTGGGTAATAATAATATATACTCTTTGCTGAGTAGACGCAGAATCCCCTTTTCTTCAAAATCCAATAAGACTACAAAAATGAGCTACAAGTTCAGAGACAAAAGTCACTCACCCAAGCGTAGAGTCTGCGCTGGCAGCGTTAGACAGTCACAAGCGTTTCACTACAAGCGATTTCATCCAGAAACGTTTTAGTACTCCACCCTGTGCCTAGTCCCTCTATCTTCTGATATTTCTCTTAAAATTTAAATTCATTTAAAATTATTTTAAAAATTAAAAGTAGTATGACTAATGCGGGCTTTTTTAAAATATGCGAAATAATTTTGTGTAGGCTTTTGAGCACCAAGTATTGCGTAGGAAGTTACTTTTAGTGTCTGGTCACCATCTTCCCGCGGAGTTCATGATGATGAGGATGAAAGTGGAAAATCTGTTTGGGTAAAGAACGCTCGCTTGTCTTTGGGGCAGGGCGTATGAAATAGTTTTAAAATTACTACATTCGTAATCCTCAAGAAAGCTTAAATGAATTGATTCCTTTGATAAGGGAAAACCAACATTAAGGAGTTAAGATGGAAGCTCCGATCTGGAGCTTCTCGAAGCCAAAGAAGACTTAAAAGAAGCTCCTCCGAGGAGGAGCTGGAAAAGTCAATCCTTGTCTACACAAGCTTCCAATTCCATCTTGCACTCCTCCTCAAATGTAAAAGATGCTATGATTCCACTTCCACCTCATAAAGTTCAAACTCTCATGTCTTATCCTCTGAAGCGATAAAATAAATACAAGGGAGGTCTTTATCAAATCCTCCCATCCTCTTGTAAAATCAAACATGGAGAGTTTACTCCCTCAGTCTTTGTTTTACCAAGAACGCTTTAGGGTAGAAGAGTACACTTCGGCGATAGTGTTCAAGGAATATTGCAAGATTCAGTCTCAAGTCCAGGTTATAAGATTGCAAGACGAATTCAGGTACGTTAGATAGATGAGGGCAATACAGTGAGCATAAGAATCAAACACGAGGTATTCAAGGGTTTACGTGATTTCTTGGAATTTTCAAATGAGGACTCATCGACAAATATTGCAAGCATGTGAAGCAAGCAATAAGTATTAAATCTTACTCAAGTTACATAAGTTACTCAAGTTTCCAAATAACCAAAAAACTTTTGCCCCTCTATTCTCTTCTCTATGCTTAAAAAGTAACATTAGAAAGATTTTAAAATACTGGAATTATTAGTGAAAAATTATATTTTCTTTTTTTTCAAAACTTTTTTCTTCATCCTGTGAAATTAACATAAATCCTCAACGAAGATAATAATCCGAATGATCTTCCTTCCAGGCACACGAATGGGCGGAGTGCTTCCTGGTATTTCAAAATATCATCTCCAGGAGGAATTAGGAATTCAATAGAAACTCACAATCTAAACATACCTGCTCAACATTGCTCCTGCGCTTCCTTACTAAAACACCCAGATAATAGTTCTCGTGAACAAATGATTCACGATCCTGGACAAAGAGAAAATATATTTTCTTATAAACTATAATTTAATTTCCAACCTTCCCCTTCTCTCAATCAATTCAACAAGCCTTTACTCTTGTATTACATACTTTTAGACCTCTTATAGATATCAGCTTCGTTTTGTCTTTTATTCTCCTATGCCATAAACACCTGTAATTCAATACAGGATCTATAGAGATGATTCCAAGATCATTCAAACGCGTCAATCTTTCCAGACTCAGTGGCATCCGATATTTTCCAGTTCCTCTCATCATCAAATCTCCTTTAAATACAAGTGAATTTATCATTTAATTCATCAAATTTTCAAACTAAAGCAGTGAATGTAAGGGTACTAAATCTGTAACGTTTCCCCCTTTGTTTCGAGTACTTTTAATATTTTCTTCCCGTGAGAAAAGTTGAAATTAAGAGCAAAAGCTCGTTTCTTGCTCCCATATTTCAAAGCTAAGGAAAAATACTTGGACATGTTGACTTTTAGCCAAGATAAATATTCGAGAAAATATAAACAAAGGTGAGAGAGAAGGTTAGGTTTATTTATTTGAAAATTATTCTAGAGCCCGGCTCACCTTTGACACGGAGAGCAGGTGTGAAGAGAATGTCGACCCGAGTGAGAATTTACCTCATCACCCGTCCACTTATTATTATTTCCTCCAACAACAAAATTCATTTCCCATTCAATTCCACGTAGCTTTCAGCTCTACCTCCACCACCTCCTCCGTCAACCCCAACACACAACTCCCTTGAGCTCAGCTAGCAAGTACATTATTTCCTGGACCGACTATGGAAATCATGCAATTTGTACCCAGCTCATATCGCACTTCACCTGTCATTCCTCACCTTGTTGGCAAGGAAGCGATTCTTCTCCGCAACCCTCTCTTCACGCAATCTTAAAATCCAAACCCCGCTTATAAACGTTTAAAGTTATCTGGAAATGTTTTGGAAACAAGAGTAAATGAGCTCGTGCCGGGATCTGTCTCAAAGGCTCTACCACACACTACGTTACACGCAGACACACACACACGTACACGCAATCCTCCAGATGAACCAGCCATCAAGAGAGCAATCAGTAACGTCCAGGTTGGTTGGCAGACAGGTGAGGATATGAGAAACAAGCTTTGAAAAAGAGCACCCCCCACTCTCTTCATGATAATCCCTCATAATAATAATAACAAGTTGTTTTAAATAATAGAATCTCCCTCTGCCCTCTAATTTGTGAAACGACACATTTACCACGTAATTCCAAATCACTCCCCGGGAATAATGGAAAAAAGTTTCTCACACTCACATCAAAACACTTATCCTCAATTCCTAATCACCACCATTCACACACTCTTCTCTTCCTTCTCCTCGTCGTATCCATCACTTTCCAGCATACATATATTCTCCAGGATTTTTTAACACAGCCGAGGGCGGAGGTTCTGTACTGACGCCCCTCGTCGTAGAAAATTATCTACCATTTCAAAGAGTGTGAACTGAAACAGGAATCCTTGCTTTCCTATACGTTTCCTTGTTTTCTAAAAATTACATAATCTAGTTGCAAATATGACCAAGTTCTAGCTAGCGTCAAACCTACATCCAAGCCTACGTTTGACGCTAGGACGTAAGTTCAAGCTCACAAATTATGAAATAACGTACTGGGCAAAGCCGGTGATCATGAATTCAATTACTGTGATCAATGCCGCTGATTAGAGGGCAGACGCAGAGAATTGAATATTTTTCCAATGTCTTTTATATCATACAAACCTAATGTTCCCAAACATAATTCCCCCGCTAAACTGCTTCATTAAAGGTCCTTAGCTACATTTAAGCAATTTTATATAATTTCTTAATTTTTGAAGGCGCATGCCGCCAATTTATGACGGCGCCATAGATGCTGGATGAACGTCCAAATGATTTTTTATATTTATGGTATCCTTAATGTGAGACTTTCTACATACTGTATTCTAGAGGGCGCAACTATACACAGTATCCAGCTACGTACACAAACAACTTCCAACCACTGTAACATCCTCTCAGGACACTTACAAGTGCTGCAATATTCAAAACGGCGTCCAAGTACATAAATATTCATCCAGCGTCCAAGCTTCCTCTGCGTCTCAACAGGGTGCGCCACCCTTCCCGGAGTTGTCCCAACGCCCCAGATCGATAACATCATTGTCACATAGTGAGACGTGTCCTATGACCGACCACTGCCTCTGCTTGTCAGCCCTCCTCCGTTGTACACAACTGAGAAGCTCAAGGAGGATTGGGTCCACATCATGGAACAAGAGATTGTGTACGTGATATTAAATTCCTCTGTGTCTTTTGTCAAGTCCTGTTTGTGATTCGCGATTCATGCAGCGTAAAAAATCTCAAGTGTGTGTGTCCGTCTCTATATTTATTTATCTTCCCCGCTTCAATCCTTCCCTTCCTTTCCACCTTTCACAGCATCTCTCCCTCCGCCTACATATAAATAGGAACGGAAGAGAAATTATTTCATCTTCTTCACCCTCACTTCTTCTTCGACTCCATCTTCTTCTCGAGAGTCAGACTCACTCACTGCACATTATTTTCATCATTCCTTAATGTCGCCTTGTCTACAAATTACACCCGTCTCTCTCAATACCCACCGACGACGACACAGGACATTAAATCAGCAATGCAAATCAACTGGGTTCAACGGTCCATCGCCCATTTGCTTCTTATTTTTCATCATGTAAAACCTTCTGATGCTTCTTTCTTAAGCTTGTCTTTCATTTTTATATTCTCTCCGATGGAGCTCAACGTTTAAAAAATAGAAAAACAAAGTCCTTCAACTCTTTTAAGATTCTTTTCTCTGAACACCTTTCATAACTTTTCTCTTGTTATTATTTCTTTAGTTGTTCATTTTTAGTCCGCGGCGTTTCGAACAACAATCCCAAACTTATTGTCGCCAGGCTACTCAAGCGAATTCAACGTCTACCAGTGCTTCAAGCATGGCATCTTCTTTGGCGTCAGGTCTAGGAAAAAAATCAATTTTTTGCAAGCTTTAAATTCCCGATTACTCCTTACAGCAATCTCTCGTACACCATGGCAGTCTACGATACGATATTATTTTCCTAGATTTCTTTATTACATATTGTTACGTATTGCAAATCAATACCAGAGAATAATTTAATCCCCTTCGTTTCCAAATTTTCTTGTAACTTTCAAAAATCTTTTCTACTTTCCTCCGGCATTTAATACTTGTTACCCGGAACCTCTAGAATATTACATTTAACCCGCTCTCCTATTATTGAACCTCCTCTCGGGTTATTTACCCTCAACCGCATAAAGTTCTAAAATTCCCCGCTCTCTACATATCGCCACTTTGAAATCTTCCGGGTATATCCCGAAATGAAACCTCTCCAGGCCTCTCTCCTCCTGGATTATGTTTACCCTGTACACAATCTTGTTTATGAGCAAAGGCAAGCAAATCCCTGGAGTAACAATTCCTGTTCCTCCAGCTGTATTTCCACTTGTTCGCACACACTTTCCGCTTTTCACCCTACTTACTTTCCCCGCCCGCCCGCCTCTTCCTCTTTAAGCTCCGTATGAATATTTGCTCTGACATTTCAGTGAGAATGCAATTAACCATCCACCCACCTTCACTCCTCCAGGCTTGAAATGGGTTTTAAACTAGGCTTTACATAAACGCAACGCACGCAATCGGCCTCACTCTCAAACCAATTTTACCTCAATAGGTTATAACTAACCCGTAAGCCCATCCATCCGTGTCTAAGCAGGAACAAGCTTTTACAAGTTTCTAAATCATGTTTGTAAAATATATATCCCAGGGAGGAGGAGGGCAAGGATTTGAAATAAAATTCTCTACGCATCCCCCACCGCACACTTTCCCTTTAAGCACGTGTAATTGAACTCGTTTCGGTTTGCGGTTCAGCCCAAAAGGATACACTTGTTCTTTTCTTTATAGCTATAACACACGCCTTCCACTTAAGCGGTTTCAAATAGAAAAGGGCCCCTTTCGTAGTGACCAACACCAAGTCTTCCGCTTTCTCATCCAAGGCAGCCCAGTGCATAGAGAACGCTCCTCCGGGTGGAGGCGAACCCGATCATGTGTTTACAACAAAAGCTTGTTTCAGAATTTAAAACTCCAAAGTTCATAGAAGAAGGCTTCACAGAGGCATACACTATTTGTGGCATACACAGAGCACTGTAGCTCTTTCTTCTTCTTGCTTTTCCCAGTATAGAATCGCTCTGGAATTGTAAAATACAAGTTCTTGGTCCAAGAGAACAGAGCAGTTATTCTGGATCAAGTGGGTTTACGCCCAGAGTATAAAAAAATCTTATATTTTTCCACCTACTATTTAAGGGTGCCCACCCAGTACTGGAATTTTACCCCTTTATCACACAGACTTGACGCTTCTCTTACAGTCTTACAAGCAACCGCAATCCAGCAGACCCTTCACTGAACCAGCTCCATCCTGACTTGTGGCTGACTGGCACACTTTAATACAGTACCGCATTGCTCCTCGCTACCCTCATTTTAGTATTAGAATTTACAGTCCGTGGTGAGTATTCCAGCTTTCATTCCTCAGTCGTCCTTAGCTCTTAAGAGATCATGTCAAAAGACAGATGCATGCATCCTTAATGAAATGAACTGCATTCAGGAACACAGAGTAAATGTAGTGTAGCAAGTAATTTTACTTTCAATTTCATCCTAAATCCCAATGAATGTGAAATGTGAATTTACTGCAGCATGGTCATTGGCTTTTCTTAAATCTTCTTAGCGGAGCCTCGCCCTTTCTTAATGCATTGCATGCAAATATGTAGTATGGTTGACTGAAATCTGGAGCTGGAAAGAATGCAGGGTGGAATTGATTTTTTAAAGTGCAAGTGAGGCTCATTAAAGTTCTCAACAAAATCACATCAATCCTACATTGACCCTTTCGCCCTCTTCTGCAAATCTAATAACTATATTATGGGAACGTCAAGCACCATTGCATACTATGGATCAAAGCAATTCAAATTACAAAACAAAATTAAATTCGGCGTGAAAGCTCCTCACTGCTGTTTCATTAAAATCCCATGATTTCATAAACTTCGACTGAATTATTCAAAGCTTGCATAATTAACTGCAACTGCACTGCAGGCTTTGGACTGCAATAGAATTCTGTGGAGAGTAATATAAATTAGTTATCAGCCGCGTCCTTCTTCTACTTTGCCAAAAACATCACTCTGGCCTGCATGTACGCAGAGAGTAAATCAGATTTCCAATCACGCTTTCCAACGAAAAGAAATTAACCGAGCAGGTAGTCCTGGAGTTACTTATCTTCAGGGTTTTTGGACCTACATATCAGGAGAGGCGATCCATTAGAGGAATTGGTTTTATAAATAAATGCACCGCTAGTTTCCTTCCAGCAACACACCCTCTCTCTATGTTCACATCATGGATTTAATGAAACATATGACCACGTAACGTCATCCAGTATTATACAATTGTATTGAAATCTCTCTGTGACACTGGCTCAAATAGCTCCGAGGAAACAGGAATCCTGTTACAGGATATCTCTGACTAAGCTGAGCAAATTACAAAGCCTTAAGGCTTGTTCCGCATTTAGTAACATCAGTTCGTAACTAGCACAGAATAGGTAACATCTTGCTATTACGCTACCTGCAGTTAACACCGTAAAACTTATAAATACGAGCGACGACTACCTTAGTTCCTAGTAATGAGAAATGAAAGTCTCTGCATAATTCACCTCAACTTGCTCCTGGTTTTACTTGCGTTCGTTTACTAACTTCTTCGAGATATTCCCGTGGGACTTGTTCTAGAATATCTACTACCGCCTTTCTTACGGGTTTCTCCCGGGCAGATACACTCTCAACTCAATCCCTCTGAAACAAATAACATACATTTCAATGAGTGTAAACAACCGGGGATTGAAATCTTTACTATCGCCTCTGCACCATGAAAACGGAACAAGAATAGCGAAGATATCCTTTCCTTTTCAATTTCTCAGGTTTCCACAGCTGTTTCCAAGCATTTCACTGCGAGTATTCCGGTATCGCTTTTGCAACTACAAATACTGCTGCCATCTCCATTTGCGCTTCTCTCATTCCTGCATGCACTACCATAACTCCTCTTGCAAATAGGAAGTTTATCCCTGTTTATTACAGACTTTATTCCAGAACCAATTCGACCCGCATCCAAACTACAAACTCCAGAATATTCCGACGAAATTCCACTAGCACACGTGGTTGGTGCACAGCTTCTGAATTACCAGTTACCCTACCCTCTATCACACGTGCCAGGAATTAGGTTATAGTATTACTCAAAATTTCATAATTTCAGCTTAAATCCTCTTCTAAAGATGATAATTATCACTCCATAAATCAATACTGCTTTCAGACAGTAGCCTATACATCCGGTTAGTTAAAATTTTACTCACAATCCAGGCTGTCATCTGTCATCCACGAAATTCGTAAAGATAGATTCGAACGCCGCTCATAAAATTTTAAATGTTTGAGTAAACCTACATGTAGATGGTAGATATACATCGGTGCCGCATCTGTAATATTGTGATGCAGATCGTGTTTATTACAAACTTACACTGCATTAGGCACGAACTGTCATATAAATCCTCCACAAGATATTTTATGTAGAAAATATATATTATCCAGGTGTTGACACGACTAATTTCCAAATTGCATCCAATTATCCATGTAATAACTCTATATAACGTAATCAATCAGATGACGGATGAAGGGCAAGTGACTCTAATAACAGCCTCAAGGAACTTGTATTCTCTTCTCTACAATACCCTTCTTCTTGCTGATCTGTACAGCCAGTCAGTCCCTGGCCCGGACTTGGACTTAATATTAATGAATCCAGCACGAAGCCTACACCCTGCAAGAATCTCACACTGTTGTATATATATGAGAATATTTTATGCCTTGAACTAAACACAATCCAGTGGATTCATGTGCGTATGCTCTCCATTGTATCATCTAATCTTTAATTTAACCACCTGGCTCATTTCAAAGCGATTATAATCATTGCCTCAAGATAATTTTGCCCACGTTAATATATAATCGCTCTAATAAACGCTCAACCACTAGTTATTAACAAGGAGAATGTGGAGGCAATTACCCCGAATCCTCCACTCATTAATGCCCATTTAAATCTTAGACTTTTATTCATCCCTCCCCCTTTTCTTATGTAGCATATATCTTCTATTGTATTTTCCATTGGATTCCATTCTACCTACTAAAAGAAGACGGGAAAACTTGTAATCTTGTACCAGTTCCCAGTGTCCCGCAGTCCTCCCTCTTCAACGCTTAACTGCATTCCCATCCAACGTATCCTTAATAATTCTACACGGAAACTTGAAACCAAACTACGGCTTCAAAACACCGGAAGAATCTTTCAGAAATCCCTCCGAAGGCTAATAATCAACATGATTTCAATTCAAAAGATGTGCAAACTTTTGACATTATAAATATATTACCGATTCTGCAGGTAACAGGGTTTTATTCGCTCCCCCGGATAGTACTATGATTAAAAATTTTTAAATTGTCCTGCAACAGGATCCACATAATCTATTCTTTTTTGTACTTAATTCTTAGTGAATATCATTTAAATCAAGACTGTACAAAAGCCATCCAATACTTTCTCCATGAGGTGGTTCCTCTCTCCATTTACACACAATTATGTAACCACCAGAATAAACACAATTTTGTCCGACTCAAACGCCATTATAGCCCATGATCTGTGTGATAGGAGTCTCATTCATAATGCTACAAATCAAACCGGCGTTGTTGAGTTACGCAAACCAGCAGCTTTACTCTAGCAACCTTTTCTTCCACTAGTTTCATAGAGGGCGCTTCTGTACACTATCCCTTCATGACATTTTTCTCTCTTCCCCATCATACTCTCCACATCAATAAATTACCAGCGTTCCACCTCTGCCGATCAATATCCAGCAATTAACCTCAAGAACGGAATTAATGCTCGTAATTAATTACGGGAGGAAGGTGTGTAGTAGCGGTATTAACTACCATAGGTCATTCCTACGTAGTGATTGCAATTAATTGACGATGATAAGCTTTTTTCCAAGGGTAATAAATAATATTCTACAGCTCCTAGCTACATAGCTTCTTTACTATCTCACATTTCTCTCCTCCATATAATAAACTAATTACTCTCTGATTTTCTGGCAGCCATTAATTCCCGCGTATCTTTAATAAAATCAACTCAAGGTTATCCTCCTCACTCCCTCACGTTAGCTGACTAACTTTGTTCGTAACCAAGCAGCCTGTATCCAAGAATAATGCAACATAACGACTTTTCTACCCTCCAAAGCTACAGTACCTTCTTCTCTTCCTGTATTTTACGAGAGAAAGGTGTGAAAATTATGCACACTGTAAGTGTATGCGTTTCATCGTTAAGTGGACATTTGTAGGCCATTTCAACTTTGTAGAGCATTCTAACCTGACATACAGCAATCTACAGCATGCGGTCCGAGGAGCTCACGACGAACGAGCCCGGTCTTTGTATATTTATGGTCATCTTATGACAGAGGAATGATAAATTGAGAATCGCCACCCAGCAGTTCAAATTACATTATAGGAATTGGATTAAGGGCAAAAGCCATGTTCAAAAAGGGATCGTAGTCATAGTCTACATACACTGTGGTGTTCCTGTTCATTGGGAGTAGAGCTGTCTCGCGCTCCGCTCGCGCGCTTTACTTGTCCTTCGCTCCAAGCGCCAAGGTTCCTCGTTTCCTCGTAAGATGATACGCTTCGTATTTAGGGAAGGTGTGTATGAAACCAATTAAATTAATCTGGGCACAGCACATCACCATCTGTCAATCCAAGAGCTTTATTAACCCGCCGCCAGCGTTCAAGTGTCAACCATGGAATAAGCCACCCTCCTCCCTGACCATCCTCTCCTTCCCCTCTTCAACCTGATTGGCTTGCTCAACATCCATCTCTATCCCCTTTCATTTTTCCCGTCATAATCTCCTTAATTATTAAAATTTTAACGCATTTTTATCGCATGAATTTTTTGCATTAAAATTATAAAAATCCCTTAATAATTCTTTTTAAACGCCCTTCACCCTTATAATATAATTCACAATTTTTTGTTAATCTCCTCCTCATCCACCTCCTACTTGCTAAAGTTGGTTTGCAAAAATCCTACTCTGCCTACGAGGCTGAATTGCTCACGAACGAAAATTTTAAAATTCATACACAATCTTAATTTTCAAGAGTGTGCGCGTGAACGCCTATCTTTGAAAACCCGCCCGACTTCAACCCCTTCGTTCCTCAACTAAACAATCTGCAACACCAGTGGTTTATCATATTTCTACTTAGTATGTCTACTTGGACGAGTGTGCACATCTTATGGCCCGTAGAGCATTTAAGGAGAAACCGGAATCAACGTATTTTACGGGAGAAAATATTCCCGCTTTAAATTGTACAACGTCAGGCTGAGTATTCATCTCATCATGACAATCTTACGTCCCTTTAGGATGATGCTCAGCCTGCGAGCAGCAAAGCGAAGCGTAATTCCCAGCGTTGTGCTGAGCAAGAGTTTGGCCCAATCTTTCAAGAAGCGGCGCTTACGACTCGCTCATTTACTATACCAAAAAACATTATTCCTCTCCACCATCACCACAACAAGAAGAATGCGTGAATTGCACACCACCGTCCACCCATCCCACCATCTCTCTTGATTCGTTCACGTATAGCAAGTCCTGGTTGCATGTGGTGGAATGATGGCGAATAATGAATCCTACATTATAATCATCCCCGTCCCAGTCTATCGCATCCTCATCTTCCAAGGAAAACAACCCTTCAACAACAGCACAGCTTTGCCGACTAGTGATTATCACAAAAACTTGCAACTTCCTCTGAGTAATTTTCTTTAGCCCAGCCACCAGTTACATTTTTCTTTAGATACTATTATTTTCTAGTCTCTCAACGACTACACTGCATGATCAGCTATCAGCTACAAATCTTCTCTACTGCAACTGCACATCCAGGTCACAAACAATATTTCTGCCCAGCATTCCTTCCCTCCAAACTATATAACCTACACGACAAAACCATAAGCCTATCACCTATCACGGCTCAATTGTCAAGTCCCGGAAATGAGTACTCCATTTGAGAAGCCACTGTTTATGATAGAAGAATCGGGTTACACCTAAATTCTAGGTACCATCCTCCCAGCTTAGAGACAACGTCACGCTTTAAAACTACACCTTTGAAAACAATGTTATCAGGGCTGGTAATCTAGGTGGATTGCGAAATATTTTCAAAGATTATACTAATACTATTTGAGACGAAAACAATGGGCATATTTTTCACCTCTTCATTCCTATCGCCTCTTATTCCTTCTTCCCTGGCTATCCTCCACCCCACCCGCCCAGCCCACGGAATTAATGACAACCAAACAAACCTTGCCAACGTTTAGCATTCATGTCCCACCTTAATCAGACAGAGGGCGACAAGTTTTAAATATACGCAGTTTGAGCCGTGGGAATTGGGCGAAGAAGAGATAGAGTTGAAGCTCATTAGTCCCTCTAAACTCTTTTGTCTATCATTATTTCAACATTTCTTTTTCTCTAGTCTTTCATCCTTTGCCAACCTTTGTATTTTAAGTTCGCCGTAAGTTTTCCCGTCCATTACTCAATAATTCTCAATCCCAAATCGCGTGCGTCATTTCAAAACGTTTAATCTTATTTTTCTTAGGATCATCAACAAATGATCCTCCATGCAATGCCAAACATTTCTTGAATTCAAAGATTTATGACGAATCTCTACAAGTTTTTTAAACTTTGCAGGTATATTTATAATGCTACAATAAAATATGACAAATTGAAGCGTCATTACCAAAACTATAGCGTCGTTATAGATGTTGGAGAGTTCTAAGCTTCATGATGTCAAATTAAACGTTTATATTTTTTGCAACGTTAACCTCTGCTCTTTCTATTGCAGTTACGACGAAATCAGTTTAACAGGGCTTCCCCGACAAAAAGAAGGTTTGCTAACGTCAGTAACGATAGTTAGGTAAGATAATCTCTCTATACAACATGTTAGTTAGCAATGGATTAAACCAGAACTACATTTAAAAGCGGATAGGTGCTTGTGCTGATGATTAGCGTTGCGGTGATTACCGGAGATGGATTTTTTTCAAGAGAAACAAGCCTTGCGTTTTTAAAGAGGTTCTCAAGACTCGAGAGAGGAAGAAAAATATGTCTACAGAGACTCTTGGATGGCTGATAAGAGTAAAGCCATGCTCTTTTATTGTCCTTGTATGGGCAAAGTGAGAGATGATTAATATTAAAGATTTTCACGCAAACTCTTCCACAACCGGATCAATCAAAATTAATTGCTCCATCTTTTTGATACGCCCTCTCCTCCAAGGGATTGAGAAAATGTATTTTTTAGCGCAAGGAAATTTTTCTCTCTTCGCTCTAAAGCCTTCATTTATCCTCATTGCTTGTGCATTATAAAATACAACCAAAGGCTGTTTCGTTACGTTTCAAATAAGACTATTACTTTACCAATAATCCAGCCATTAATTTCAAACATATTTAAATTCGCGAAAAATCGCAATGGATTCCATCAAGCATCAACTTTACTAAAATATCAAGGTTAAAATTCCGCGAAATAAAAATCGCAATTTTTTTCTTCAACCTCACAGCAAGTTGAACCACCCTTAAAGCACAATTCCCCGCGCCTTCCTAAAAAATTTCGCAAATTATCCCCACCGGCGTGGGCTATGCTATTCACATTATGAAATGATGGATGCAAATATCAAATTTGATTGACAGCCGGCTTTGTGAAGGTTAAGTAAAAATGTTTCAAATTGCATCCCACAAATAAGGTTTTCCCCCTTGGCATAGCATATTATTCTTCTTTTCTAGCATATATCTCATCCCTATGAGCAATGCATCTTCCTTTTAAAATCACAACTGCTGTATTTACAGCTTTTACACCTCCTCTGGGCTTTTGTAGCCATTTGTAGTGTATCGATCCCTCAGTGTAATAAACAAAGAAGATTCCCGAAAAGGTTTCCGTCCTAGCATTCATCATGTCAATTCTTTACAACATGATTCACCTCATCCTCAAATGGGATATCCTCATTTGACTTGACATTCCATACCATAGGCACCGCTCACTCTGTGTATTCCTGACCTACAGCAGTCCAAACCGTCCTCTGAACTTGCAAGCTTCGCCGTAGTAGTCCTTATTTGATTCATTGGGCGACGGATGGAGCGCGCGCTGCATCCTTGTCCAAAAACGGGTAACAACAAACAAACCTCACTTTCCTCTCAAGTCGGATAAGGCGCGGAATTGCATTTCCCATTCATGGCGTTAGTCTCTCTGCATTACAAACTCTTTTGGATATGTCTGCAATTTGTTTTTTGGCATTGCATTCCGATTGCCATTTTTCTTCTATGTCGTCAACTTTGTTGCATCAACTGCACTGCTTCTAATAAAAATCCCTTGCTTTCTCCTATTTCATTTCCGTCCATGGTTTATGTAACATGAAAAAATCTGCAATCCCTTTCACAACTATTTTACAGTGGACGAACAAAGTGTTTCCGCTGTAAATTAGCATATTTAATGGCCCACGAAATGTTTCAGATTAACTGCAGTCAAATCCTGGTTGAATTGACAGTGAATTTATTTACAGATTGCATATCCATATGACGTAATTTCAAGGTGAAAGTAAATTGTGAAAGTGTCATGGCAAGTCATAGATGTATCGCTATCTAAGCAGTTGTGGGAGATTTGGGCCCAAGCTTCATGATATACACACTCGGATGATAATGGATAATTTCTGCACATTATTTACACTGTTAACCAAAGTTGACCTTAGATTTTTTCTGCTTCCTGTAAAATTTTAAAAATTTCTGTAGGCTCAGTCACAAGATTATGTTTAATTTTTTTCAAATTCTATATGATGTGCCCTATGAACACCAAAAAAATCCCATTAATCCGTTTATCAATTAAAAGCAGCCTACCAACTCAACGATACAAGCCTCGATCTCTCCAAAATTCTAGACTTCGTAGCTCTTGTTCCAAAGCGCATTGATTCGCCCTTCGCCACGCTAAAGCCTGTTGTGTCTTTGCTCGTTGCCACCGACGCATAGCGGCCATACGATCGTTTCCAAGCTCTGTTTCATCTAGAGTGACAGGATTCGCTCGGTCATAGTCAGGACGAGTTTGAAGGTTGCGCCACCTACGAATCTGCCAATCATGCCTGCCCGCATCCATCAAGCTTGTGGCTCTGGACTGAGCTTCCATTTGTGCTTCGCGAAGTTTATTAAGAAGTGAGAATTGAGTTTCGCGGAATTTAGTTCTTTCTTTCGGGTCCAGAAATCCCAGCTCCTCAGCTACTAGATCATACAATTCCCGCTGTCTCCTAATCGAGTTGTAGCAGGTACTACTGCATCTTGCGTCTTGATGTGTTTTTAAGTTAGCTGGGCGGCCATGGGTCAAGCATCTCCGGGTGAAGTTGAGTGGAAACCAGTCGTGGGGGTCGCGGCTATGCATATCGTAATTCTGGTTCCGTTGTAGCGTTGGGTCAACGAGTGAACGATACAGGGCTTCTCCCTCCAATGGGACATCGTCCCGAATTTCGTTACCATTTCCTTGCGCCTCCATATCCCTTTGAGTATAGTGTACGATCTACAGCTCCTAAATCATTACGACAGTCTTTGCGTATCCGTGAACAACTGACCAAATTAATGAGAAAAAACCCTTGAAAATCTTAGCTCAAGCATTACATGCGAACCTGGAAAATAAGGTGGTCAAGAAAAAGGTCTCTTAATTTGCTTTTTCAAAGCTTGCCTTTTTCGAGAAAGTCTAAAAGAACTGGAGGAAGACAAAAGCTGGAGGGATTTTCGAATTAATTACAATTTTCGAATTTAAGTTTTTAATATCACTCAAAACTAAAAATACATGTACTTTATTAACGCTAATTCAAAATATTAGAGCATTCATTTGACAAATTTGCTCAAACACTATGCTAACTAAAATGTAACTAAATTGAAGGCGCTGTGAAAAAAATTAAAGTCAGAAAACTTTAGTGTTTAATCGATCGAAAAATTATCAAAACTTTGCTTCCAATCAGTAAACAAATGCTGCAGTGAAAAAAAACAAAAAGTACATATTGTATTGGTCCATGACAACGGGTTTTATTTAAACGGGTTAGCGGTCTATTATATTTCCTTCAGGATCCATCACCCGCTTACTTTCATTCTACTTCATTTGAAAGATTATTATGCCCCGTAAAGTGCACGTGTGTATTTTAGTTAAATCACAGGAGTCAATATCCCTCCTTTTGGATTGTCTTTATTTCTCCCGTCCGTCCCTAGTATTTGGATGCACTTCTTGTCCGCCGCACCAAATTTGGAAGGAATAGCTTTTTTTACTCCTCATCTCACTCTCTTCATGATGATGGCAGTTCCAATTCCTTATTTAAACTCTGGCCCATCTTCTTAAAGTCAGTCCGAGAGCCAGGTCCTTGCCTTTTCGAGGACGGCCTTCCTTGTATAGAATGGAGGTGAATGAATGAGAATGGGTCATGTCCCTCCACGCTTCATCTGTGCTTTCCTACTTCACAATTCTTTGAATAACGTTCCAGAACTCCATAAATGCGCCAAGACCAAATGTCAGTGAGTCGTAGTAGTTTGTAAAAGGAATTGATTCCACGCTATAAGGCACTGGGTTTCATGTATTTGTGTCTTCTTCTTCACGTATCCTTCACCTCCTCCCCATCCACCATACATTCCCTAAACGGAAGCAACCTTTTTTCTATTCCCATTCACAAATTCCCTTGCCTAATATGAATTTTATTGACGGTCTCGCTTCACTTTTACTTTCGCGGGAGGAAATGTGCGAAAATGTATGCGGATTTTAGCAAAGCTGCCAAATATTATTTATTTTTCAAAATCAAAGTTTTTATACTGATTAATAATTTCCTACACGGTGTTATGCAGAAAATAATGTGCATGTTTATAGCTGAGAAATGTACGAACTCACAAGCTTTCTTTACTACCTAGTTCCTGGATCCTAAACACGCTTACAATTAATGCTTGACTACGAATAAAACATTTTAAACGTCGTCCAAGCCATTCATTTTCAAACACTGTATTCCCGCCTGTAACCCTCAAGGAAGAACAACGCAACTCATCTGCCCTCAACCAAACACCTTCGGAACAAAGAAACATTTTCTGCAATTTACTGAAAATAAAAGAAAAGTTCTAAAGAATGCTTTTAAAAATGTAGCAATTAAATCCCCGGCAAGTGCCAAAGGCCACCTTGTAGTTTCAAAAAGACAAAGGCTTAACGGGTTCTTCTCTTCACCCGATCACGGATAATGGATTTTCAGTCCTGAAAAAAAAACGATTCAATTTTTTAAGACATACTGAATATCTCCTCTTCCCTCTCGATCCTACATTTACTCCGTATTTTTTAAATACTCTTGAATACTTTTGGTTTACTTTAAAATTCCGCACCCGGGATTCACATTGTCGGCAATTATGATTTCTTTTAAAATTTAAACATCTGATTCATCTTGCTTTTTCAACCGCCCTTGTCCATCCCCTTCTTCACTTTTGCCTTGAAGCTATTATACATTAGCTTCTTTCTTCACTCTCTCTCTGTAAGCATTTGCAAGTATTTAAGAAGGATGGATTCTCTTTCCATCCCTCCCCTTCAGCTACCCGTTTCCATGATCCTTAACCGATGACGCTGCCAAGGAAGCTGCAGTATTGAAAATCAGATTAAAAAACCTACGGAATTCAAGAATCATTTGTAATATTTTTTTATCATCCACCTGTATTTTCTCAGCTACAGCAGAGCGCAAGAGCCAGCACCGCTTGGGATTCAACCTTCACCAAGCTTGTGAGCTCTCTTCCCATCCATGATTTTCCTTGACATGTACAAATTAAACATGGACAAAGATTTAAATAAATTCGTAAAGGACACACACAGATCTTAAATCCTCCACATCCCTCTCCTTCCACCCCTTTCTCAGTGTCTCTAAGCAAACCCTTGCTGTAGCAGCCATTGTCCAAAGTCAATTCTTGTCAACCACAGTCATTACTTTCCAGGTTCCTATTGTCTCTCCCTGATCTTACTCTCCTTGACCATGGCATCTTACATGAAGACGCCGGCAGGGAGACCACCAAGGTCAAACTTAAACGTCTGTAGCAAAAACAAATAACACCACAATCAATTCTGTATTTAAACTCACCTTTATTTAACTACCTGTTGATTGCTACACTGGTTACAAATGAATTACCCGCTTCACCTCCACTATCCATCCGATCTGCCTCATCCATAGTTCAAACATAATTCTCCCGGGTATCTGTCTGTGACGCTCTTTAAAAAAACGATTCAACACACGTGCTTTTAAAACATACGAGTGAGTAATTGTCTCCAGGTTATTTGTCTCTCTCCGCATGATCTCCTTGGAAGTATCTTTAATTCAAGCTCATTTCTCCGATGGGCAGTGGTTCTCTCTCTCTCTATCTTTTTATATTTCACCTTCATCCATCTCCAACTCCCTATCTTATTTCAAAGGTCATTTTCTCAGAACGTGCTCTTCCCTTGTCCAATTCCTCGAGTACTACATATATACTGCTGCTTAACGTTCAATACTTTTCTCCCGCCAAGAATTTTAAATGCTAATCTCAAACCACCTTCCATCCATTCCCCAGGGCATATTCTAAGAGTAAAACAAAATTTAAAAACAGCTCGAATATTTAAAACTTTATAATTTAACTACCACGACTTGACTCTATTACTCCCTCCTCCCTCCTCATTCTACACGAGGGATTGTAAACCTGATCCATCGAGAATGTTAATAGCGTCTTTTTCAACATAACTTCTCTTCTTCAGCCTCAACTAGAGTTTAGTAACTTCAGAACCTATAGCGCCTCCAATGCAAACAGAACACAAAGAGGAGAGAGATGTATGATTAATGTCAAAGATATTCCGATATAAATGAAACGCTATCAAATCTCAAGTTTCCAAAAGTCACGATTATATGCTTTAAAAAATTATCTCATTGTTCAACATTCTACAGCATGCTACCGCATGCCACTGCACTGCTACGAACTAAACATATGTGCACAGTATGTCTCTTATCGAATAACATGTTCTGCGCGCTCGTATTGTTAACGTAAAACCAGATGTGGATTTTGCTACTGATGCTGTGATCTGACTGTGTGATTCTGGTTTGACTCCATCTACTTACTGTACATCAGTATATCCTTATCCCTGCATATAATTATGTCGACTTCCTTAGCTCACTCTGCTACATACTTAGCGTTAGCACCCTCACATCAAGACAGAATGATCCTAAAGTAGGGAAACATTCAACACGGACCGGACCTCCGCTCCTTGGACATTCACAATATTTTTCCTCCTCAAATCTTCCCAACACCTGCTCTGCACATTTAATCACCTTCCTGCTCTTACAAGCATGCAACAAGCTGGATACAAATGGGATTACGTGAAATCGCCATTATTCCATTCAGATTCATCAAAAGTCTGGTCGAGAGACAAGGTATCGAATGACACGATTTAATCAATGCTATAATCCTGTGTGGTTAATGCTAAACACATAGTCTCTGACTTTAACGCTCAAGAGCTACACTCCGATCTTTTTCTTGCTTTCTAAAAATGATAGAGGTAGATTTAAATAATTGCTAGGGTGAGTGGGATGGCGGTTAATTTTTAAAAAATGAAACGTATGTAACATTGTTAACGATGGGAGGATTAATTTCTACTCTTGCATTTGAAAACCCATTTTGCAAGATGACTCACAATTTCGATAGATACAAGAAAAAATAAATTTCATTTACCATGCTAAAAAAAAATTCAATTCAAACCCCTTGGAAACAGTATTGTTTAAAAAATTAACTGTTTGATCCATAATCCATATTATAATACTAAATAAAAAACATGTTATTTAAATATACATACCCGCCGTTCCTCTGACAAAAGAAATTAGGGCGGGAGTGCATTTTTTAATCGTTTTTTTATTAGTTCAAGGTGTGTATACGTGCATGAATACGTTGTGTGTGACAAGATTATTGGAGTGGGAAAATTGAAATTTTAAAAATTTAAATGACCAGTGATGGACGTCGCTATGACCCCAAGTACTGTTCTACCACAGGAAAGACAGGCAGAAAAGCCTCAGAAACCGTCCACGGATAATTGATTGAAAAGCCGGAGAAAATGAATGTGGAGTGCAAGTATTGATGACGAGAGTGCGGCAATAAGGAGCGTTTCAAAGAAGCCTCCAAGGTGAATCGGTGCAAAGACTGGGAATTGTGCCAAGACGGAAGAGGGCAGCAGAGTTTTACTCGCAATTTCCATCCATTCTTGATCTTTTGCTCGGACTCTCGGCTTCCGTCCCCGGTCTTCTATTAGCTGCTCGCCATCTCTGCCATTCCATGCGTCCCTGGTGTTCTTGCCGAATTCTTTCTCTACCCATTTCTTCCTGTCTCTCCCTTTCCCTTTGCATATCAATTTCCCGAAGTCTGGCGAGTTTTTCCAAATACCGGGTATTTTCCTTGTCCAGCTCCATTTGCTTGTGCTTGTTTCGTTCTTTCATCCAGGCCATTAGTTCGTCAGGTTGCATCCTGATGATCTCTTCCTTATCAATGGGATAAGCATTGCTTCCCCTATACTCACGAAGCGTTCGTAATCCTTCATAGCCAGGAATTTTCCAATCATTAGCGTATCTCGATTCCCCTCTCTTCACACTGTAATTAGCTAAGGTAATAAGCCTTGTCCATGACGAAGTTTTTTCAGCAAGGAAAATTGCGTTTCCCCGAGAGTTTCTCGTGTACTTGGGGGCAGCGATCTGAGACGAGAGCTTATTTGATCATACAGCCGGGATTGGTTCAAAGGTGAGTTAAAACAGAAAGACTCATCGCATCGAAAACTGCGCGGGTATAAGAGTACTGTATAAGAGGTCTACCGTGGAAGAGGCATGTATTTTCAAAATTGAGTGGAAACCATTTGTCGGGGTCAGTGCCGTGCGGACTGTAAAAAGAAGCTGGTGTAGGATTTTCGGGATCAGATTCCATGAGCGCATAGAAAATGTCTTCCCCCACTAGTGGAGCGTTTGAGTCAATAGCAAGAAACGCATTAGGATCATCCCCAGCAACCGCATCGGGGTGATTAGGAGTATTTTCAAAGCCAGCCATTTCCGCACGGCTTACATAGCGGCGGGGTCGGTCAGCAGTTTCATCTATTGGCGGCATTTTCCTACACAGATAACCGTTTTTGTCATTATGAGAAAAGTTATTTCTTTAACAAAACCTCAAATCTCAAAGAGTGAGGACATACTGTCCAAAACCTTACCTTAATCAATTAAGTATGCAAAACTCTGAAAGTCAGGTCCAAAAGGTCGTGTGTGCTTTTGCAAAATTAATTTCTCAAATTGGGAATCCGTATTTTATTATCACTCAAAATTTGGATATATACTCTGGCTTGGTTTGTTTAATTTCATAAAACGGTCTACTCTAAACCTTTGCTAAAATCTAACTGAATTCCAGTCCCGGCTGAACTTGTTCTTAAATCCAACAAAAAGTTTAGCCTTTCATCATTATTATTTTATCGACTAACAATTGCAAGCAGTTATTCCGATTCCTATGACAACCAAAGCAAGAACATTTTTTAATTCCATGTTTTATTTAAGACAGTTATCTGGCCTTCTTGATGATAGTACATATGCTCTATAATTATTTTACGAGTTACATTTTCCTACAGTAAAAAGAGTCTTTGTGAGTTCCAGAATTACTCTCTAAATGCCAAGTAAAAGTCGTAGGGACGGAAATACAAATTCTTAAATATCACTTTATCTGCAGAAATTATCCTCCAATCTCATCGGCATAAGCAGTGTCATGCAAGCTTGAAATTTGTTTCTCTAGGTTTCTCGCATAAAGTCCACAGCACATTACGTCGGCAAAGTGGACAGATTGCTCCAAAAGCAGCCCAGGAAAAGACATGAAGGCAGCAGAGAAGATACGGGGATGAAGAACGTCTCCCTTCACAAGGAACACATCCTTCCATCAACCCTTGAAATGACTGCCACAGGGGGATCCAGCATTTCCAAATTTACCATCACTTTAGCATAAATCCATCTCCCATATTTCCCAACAACGGCCTGAATCCAGAAGAACCACAACAAATAACTCAGTCATCCAAACAAAACAGATGACGTCAAGTTTGAAAGCTCAGGAATTTTCCCCACTCTATTTTTAAAATTTATTAATTTTTAAGCCAATTTTTAAAGTTCCAAAGCCGTTCAAGGTAACTTGTTCCAGGGGTGTTTCATCCACAAAATCTTCCTTGATTCTATCCATCAAACAAGAGTCAGCCTAAAGTCCAAGAGAGTCATGCTCAAGGAAAGTATGGAGGATGTTGTTGTTCGGCAGCAGAAAGCGAGTGCCTCTGAAGCTAGAAAAACTGAAACACAGGTATACAATATGATGAGGAGGGGGAGGGCTTCAAGGGACAGGTGTCTGAACTACAGGTGAGAGAAGAAGCAAGGTTAGAAATAGATGCATTGATATATGCAAGCTCTGGTTTTTTAAATCCACTGCTGTGTGTACTAATAAGCAGAGGAGGACGGATCACAGCAAAGAGTAAACGTTTATATCGAGTTTTATATTATTTTATAACCACACCACCTATAAATTACTCATTTCCCGTGGCAAGAAAGCTCATTCATTTTGTGATTGATGGTAGAGAAAAGGTTAGATGAGGAATTTTTGTGATTTATTCAAAAATAAGAGGAGGCGGATGTAAAGCCAAGGAGGAATACAAGATCAACGCATCCTCATCTTTTCTCTTTTACCTCAAACATTTCGACGGCAGACACAATCTAAGCGAATATAGCCTCCAACTAATCCTTCCACTCCAAGAGTATGCTTCACATCATCCTCAAATTTTTTCATAGAGCACACAAATCATTTAAGGTAACTACTCTCTCTCGGAGGGATTTTTCAAATTATCCTTCACTCTTTCACACGTCCCATGTCAGAAATAAACTCAAGCTTAATAAACTAAAGCATACGCCTGAATTAAGGAAGATGAAGCAATGAAGATGATTACTCTTGTACATTCCACCAATAATCCTTTCCACAAAATTAAAGACTAAGAGGCACGAGCCAGTAGTAAAAAAATATCTTAATGTTTAAGGAATAAACTACAGCGCACTACAGTGAACTTTACAGTTTAAAATCAAAATATTGACTAAAACTACATATATTTCAATATTGCAAATCATTTTTGAACAGTTCATCCCAAAGACTCTAGGGAATTTCCATTTTAAAAAAGCCCTCCATGTTCCATCATATCGTAAAACCTTTTGATCCATGGTGCTCCAGAGTGCTCCCGTTGTCCATGTTTGAGCAAATCCGACGGGTTGCGGAAAGCTTCCTGTACAAAAACACATGGTACGCTGATAAATAAGGTATTCAAAGAACCGGATGGAACGGAATGAGGACAAATTAATACGAATAACTTACCTCACAGCCATTAGTTCGGCATAGAAGCGGGTGGATGAATTTACCCTCGTAAATGTTTAAATGCAGAGGCGGGTAGTGGAGAAAGAGTTTCAACCAATCTGGGAAATCCTCTCCACAACCCGGACGGGGACATTTGTAGATTTTGCAAATTAATCCGTTTTTATTCACTCTCAATCCAAAGTTTTCGCGAATGTGAGCTTCGGCGTGTTGTAAAACTGTACAGATTTTAAAAACTCCCGGTGAGTCCAGCCAAGTTTTTTCAATCATCTTCGATACACAGTTCCAAACCCAAACCACAGTTGACAATAAACTTGATTGTGGATTGACTCACCAACGAAGCAATTAGCGAAGGCCAGGTGCCCACTTAAGTATATCCTTCTTAGCTTATCTTCTGCGGGGCTCACGTGTCTAAAGTTTGCAGCATCCGTTTCTGGAAACCATAAGTCCAAAGTTAATTAAAACAATTCCAAGGCAATTATCTTTGAAATTAATTTAACGCCATCTAGCGTAGCTTTAACCCCGTTTAAATTAATTCCATTTGTTTATATACCTTCCCCTGCATCGCTCCTCCAAGACTCATACAACGTCACGAACTGAACGGGAGATTCGTACTCAAGATCAGGCATCGCCAATTTCTCAGCTCCTAAGGGAAAAAATCAGCAGTTGTAGTATGGAAAATTGTATTTATAAATTTTCTTTCATATTTGACTTCCTCTCTACGTAATGCATGTATGAATAATTTTAAAAATCAAACCACATTCGAACCTGTTAATTGCTTCAATTTCGGAGCTTGCCCAGGTAATTTTGAAGAGGGAGGAGCTGGAGTTTCCATAAAAGCTTGGTTAAGCACACTCGAACTTGCTGTTACATCCAGAATCTCCACTTCGGGCGATGAGCCGCCTTCCCCCTCCAACGCCAGTGAGTCGTCGTTGTATATCGTTCCCCAATGAACTACCTTCTTCTGAGCCATGGCTGATTTAATGTAATTAAAACTAAATTTTTTTATTTAAAATTTTCAACTTTTTAAATTAAAATTAAAATTTTAATGGATTTTTCTCAAATCAGTCGAACAGATATACCCGGCTATTGCCGTGGACTTAAATATCACAACCTCCAGTGTTCACCAATATTACGAAGTTGCACTGAAGAAACAAAATACACTCTTGCCAATTGTAGTCCATTCATTTCCAGCCTTCCTCTCCAACTTTTTTTACTCTATCCTCTCTAATATTTCCTTTCTCTCTTGCTGTCTCTCTGCAACACAAGCAATAACAATTACCATATCAATAATAATTCTCAAGAGGTATAGTAATACAGAAGAGAGTTTCAAGTTTAAGATTAAGGACCATTTCCCATAGAGTCTTTTCCTCCTTTCTGCCAGTTTCCCTCCGTGGCAAAGCCCAAATATGTCCAGAGGCTGCCTTAGCTAGTTTCCCTGCTAACTATCCTCTGTCTTGCAAGTAGACGGGAACATTATGAACCATTCCAGCATCCCATCACCTTTTTGAATTGCCCGTGAAACTTGCCGTAAAAATTAAATAATCCTTGTCTTGTACTGTCCATCCAATGCCCATATCCGCACTCCTCTACTCTTTAAAAACTTTCCCGTTCCCCGCGCTCTTTATCCTCTACAGAATTACGTGATAATACGTAATATTTTTCACATAATCATTTACTACTCCAGCAAGGCTTAACTCTACAATTTCCCAAAAACCAGGAACAGACCCAACCATCCTTCCTTCTCTTCGTCTCCAGCTCAGTTCATCTCAAGCTCTCTCTATTTTCTCTAAAACTAAAATCTGAAACATGCAGTCTTGTAGAATTTTGCGTGGGTGTTGTTTATACAAAGACAATTCAACGTTTTCTGGACAAGATAATCATAAACACTTTACCAACCAGTGTGGGGAACAAGAAGATAACGTCAAATGACCAAGCTCATAGACCAAGTATATGCAGTCTTCTCCATAATCCACTGTATTCTTTCTAGGTTCTCTCTTTGGAACCTTATAGCTTATTTCAAACTGCATGTAACCAATTTTGCAGAAGAGGGAAGTTTTGTTAGCTAGCATGTACACCAGCTACGATTCAAAGACAATTCCCACGTGTTGGACAGGGGATAATTAGGAAACCAGACGAAGCAAAAGAAAGTTAACTGTTTACAAACATTCATGAACAGAAAATCTTTAGCCATCCTCTCTTATTTTATCGCAACTCATTTATCTGTTATAGGCTCTGGTTATTCCGGTTGTTTTGGAAAATTTGCAAAGTACTACGCTACACAACAACAGCAAAGACAGGTAAGCATCAAAAGTGCTCTACCGAGTACTGGCTACAGTTTCAACAATTTACTATCGAGGAGAAAAGTCAAGCCAGTGTCCATTAGCCAAGGGTAATAGAATGAAGGGGTGTCAGCTTCATGGCTTGACTGACTGATGGCTTTTGGAAGAGGAGACTGTCTTGGAGTAATTCCCAATCCTCCAAGAAGCCATTTAGCTTAACATATGCATTGCATAGAAAGTGGTGAAGATGATGGAAAGATGATGATTTGCGTGGGTAGATTAAAATACCCTGGCTGATGACATTATAATATTGCATCCCTCCTCCAATTATTTACATTTACACACCACACTCGTCCACTTGACCCTCTTCAGCCTCATCTATCTTCCATGTAAACTAACATTGCAAGGAGTCCTGTATTGTATTCTGTATAGCAATACAGAGCTGACAGAGCAGACACTTTCCTAAAGCTTTGGCCGGGCTTGTTGAGCACAATATAGTCATGTATGTTTTTGTGTACGCAGTCTGTGTCATGTCAAAGCTCTTGTTTTGAAAATCTTGCGAAAAGAGTCAACCTCCAAGCGCATCAATTACAGAGTCAATCTGTCAAATCTATCCGGTTAGCGGCTGACTGGCTGAAGATGAGCGCGTAAGGAGCGTCAGCGTTTTCGCTATATAGGTTTTTAATCCACTTGGGGCACTAAACTCGCATGGGGAAGACGAGGTCCATTTGGGGAAGAAAACTAGTGTTGTTGTAAACAGATATGGTATGCTTTGCATGTTTAGTTTTTGTGTAAAAGGGTTATGTAAGGATGAAGCTAAAAGCGCCATAAATTTCCACTAATTCAATTAAGATATCAAAGGGATTCAGCAACGCATTGGGAGAGGACGGGTTAGTTGTGAAAGTAGAAGAGGAGAGAGATAGAATTGTTGCATTCTGAGGCGGAGGGATGAGATACTGAGTGGAGTGAGAGAATGAGTAACGACTCGGACAAGTTTCAGAGTTCCCCAAGTGTTTCTAATGCGTCCGCTCTAATTACTTATTGCAATTTTGAAGGATTCAGGCTGCGTCACTACCAGAGCGGGTCAAGCCTGATAGCCCCAACCTTTGTCTCTAGGGAAGGAGAATAAATTATGCGTGAAACTCGGGTAGAAAGGGCTGAAAAACCGGGGAGGTATGCGGGGTCTTACGTCTCTATACATATCAGTACTTACCAGGGGGTGTGCCACTACTTCATTTCCATTTTTACTCCGTTGTAAGGGCTCAGGTCAAAAAATTGACGAATAAACCATTATTACTACTACTACTACTACATTTCCATTTTTACTTACTGCTCCATTTCTTGTTCCCACGGCAAAATAATTGTTTGCAGTATACATTGCTCAAATGTTTTAAAAATCCACGAAAACTGTCATAGTAGAGATAATAAAAATTGGTAACAAGCAGCAACAATGAGGTTTTGCATGTTTTATTGATTTTAGAATAGATCAAACATGAAATAAAAAAATTCAAGAATCATTTCTTCAATCACATCTTCAATTTCGTCCAGTTTAAGCTTAGTTCTTGAGCGCATGTATCATCATTAGTATTACCTGATTAGTTAGTGCTAAGATCTAAATTTTGAGTTGCATATACTGGAAAACTTTTTTTAGCAAAAAACCAAATCTCAAGCAACAAATTATTTCTTGTATTTATTCTTCAGATTCCCATACTTTCTTAATCAAGGTATTATGTATATGCTTACAATTTTCAAAACTAAGCTAACGGTAAGTTTTCCAGGCCCAACGTACACATAGTGTCGTTAAAAATTTACTTTTCCTTCATTATGAATATAGGCCAATTCTACAGGATGGCTCCAAGGCTACCGAATGTTTGTGACACCGCACGTCTCGAAGCAGAGGCGGGATCAAGCATTGGCAATCAACAGTTTAGTTTTCCGGTCGCTTATAACAGCGACCTAGCATGGGACAGTGATGCTCGATTAGACGGTGATCGACTTTACAACGCGCTCATTGACCGCAATACAGTTGCAAATATGGTGTACCCAATGGAGTACGACATGAACAGCGTTGATCCTCTTAGGTGGTATCCAATAGACTTTAGGCAAAGATGTCTCGTACATGGCCGTGGTGCCTGGAGAATGGCCGAAGGTCGTGGTCCGTTTAATGATGAAGGTCAATGTGATGATTTCAACTGCTTTAACTCAGCAGATAGACAAACCTCTTTGTATGCGGCACTGCAAGAGGCACTGGAAGATACGTCACCTGAGGATAGACTAGTCCTCGGCGAATCCCAATTTTCGGCACTTGAAAAACTTCGTCAAGGACAAATCCAGGCGGCGGAATACTTTGAAAGAGGATACACTGATAACTTTAATAATTTTCGTATTCCTCAATATGAAGGATTACGAAATGCTCTTACAGATCTCCCACCCTTTCGCTGTAGTCTAGACGATCCGAATTGGAACGCAAGATTGAACGAGTATATGGAACGTACAAACCAATACAATATAATTTTTGCTAGACAGAATCGAGCCTACATGCAAAATCGAGTCGCGCTTCGTCGACACGATAGACAAAGGGAACTTGAAGAAATGCAGAGACGAAGGGAACTTGCAGAAATGCAAAGACGAACGGAGCAACAAGGACTGTGATAGATTGAAAGCGACAATGGCGAGGAATGCCAGGGCACGTCCAAAAGAACGAGATGGCAATACTTTTAATTCTCTATAATTTCACCCAAACCCTCTCCCCTTCACCCAATAGGACTTTTAAAACATTTCCCAAAATCCCTCTTTTCTCCTCCACTTATGCAAATCACAGAACGCGTCCACCCCACAACCCATCAGTTTCTACAAAAATGTCAGCACTGATCACTAAAATGTAAGGCAATTACAATTACATCAATTAAAAAAATTATTCCTCCTACACAATTTGACTCATTAAATCCCCTGAATAAAATTACTGTCTTTCCTTGCACCAACGACCCTCCTCCTCATTGGACAAGATACTTTTTGCTAGCATAGGGAGTCGTTACATTGTTGATGTGTGTTGAAACTTGAACATTTTCTAATGTAAATGTGTACGTATCCTTGTATAATCTAATTCGGTGTCCAAGATCATTCAAAGAATTTCAGAGCGAACGGTTAAGAAAACAGAGAATTACAAGCCGCGCGCGGCATCTGAGTGGCATGCAAGGATGTACTCTGGGCTTGAGGTGAGAATAGTTGACTCATGTCGGGCCAGCCACACAAGATCTCTCCATGGGAAGAAAGGGATAAAAGTCATGGAGACTTCAGATAAGTAATGATTTAAGCAAAAGATACCCTCTGTGTGACCAATTCATTCTCCAACGTATACTCTCAGTCTTAGTCTTAAGTGATCACTTTCCAGACTTCGCTTCTGCGCTCTTCACCTCTTGCGACTCTCAGAACGTTTCCAGCATCAATTCCTCTGAGCGTTTTGGTTCCTGCATGTCCTCCCACAACCACAAGCAAAAGCTAACCAAGTTCTCGGTATAACTTGTCTCAAGAATATCTTTAATTTTCATACACTATCCTACAGTTCTGATCGTGTGCAATTGGCGCTAGTTCAAGTTAGTTCCTTGGTTGCATGCGTCTCTCTCCGGTTGGTTGTGAGAACAGTGGAGGATATTATGTTGTTGTTATGTAAGAGTCCAGACTGTTGTGTGCGTGTATGTGGGAATGACTCGGAGTGTGAATAAAGGTTAGACAGGTCCGTGTTTACTGGAGATGATTGATGAAAGGGAGTGAATTTGTCTTGATCCTAAAGCAAGCAATGAAACAATTACTCAAGTCACACTGTCATCTTCCTTAAATCCTCTTGTTTTATTCAGACTGACTCAGAGAGACTTCAAGAATTCATCCAGGCTCGCTTAATCTGTTCTCCAGGCGTAGGTTCTCATCGTCCATGTTCAATTTGGACGCCGAGTAAAGTTTTTAAATAATAACTTTACCTCCTTCAATTTCAGATATGGCATCATCTGCGTTTAAACTACTGCAAGTATTATGTTGGGAAATGGTTGAAGATTTTGCATACTAGTTTTAGCATTCTTCAAATCTAATTAGCTGCGTTAGAGCCTCAATTTCTTTATTTCGTGTAGTTTTAAATGCCAATTAATTTGATTTTTGAAATTGCAGAATTTTGCCAACTGTCCGCAGGTATTAAATGTACACAGGTAGCTACACTACAAGCTAAACATTTCAGCAGAGCCCAATGCAAAATACTGTCAACAATTTAGCCTATAGCTTCCTGCCACCCCCTTCCACATCTTGCCTCTCTTGTTTAAATCAGCAGCTCAAAATTGAACTCCGCATATCCTTTTCAGGGCATTGCCACCACTTTTGATTGCAATCACCGAGCACAGGTGGAACAGCAGGTGACGGGATGACAATAAATAAACGCCATCTTATATAGTTACAAACTTCACTCCTCCATTTAAAATTACGTCTATATTTTTACCCTTGCTTTTAACCACACTTACACTTACTACTCCGTCGACTATAACTAAATACTATAGATCCATCCACAACTTCCCTTATTTCCCACATTCTTTGCAGACAATAGTCCGCAAGACTATATGATTTCCGGCCGGCGGTTCTTTAATTCTCTCTTGTAATTCCCGCCCTGTCCTCCTACTTTTTAAAGTGCTTCAAGTAACTTGTGTAAGGGGATTTTAGATGACAAGCCTATTGTTCCCATTCTTGTGAAAGCCAATTTTCATTCACTTCCCTGAGTGGTAGTTTTTGTTCCAATAGCATTCTCTCCATTGTCCTCTTCGATTATTTGACCACAAGAAGAAGAATAGACAGAAGAAAGAAGAAGACTCGATGAAAAAGCTTGCGAAAGTGGGAAGATTTAATGGGACAACTCACTCGGAGGAATTTTGTAAAGATGGACACTAAATAGCAGTGGACAAAGCCGCATCATTTACTTGCTGTACTCGTTTCCACACTTTTAGTCTATGTAGCTTTCAAGAAAGCTAAACAAATACACACTCAAGTAACACAAAAGTAAATCCGCTGTTTTTTCTCTTGCCAGCTTCTTTCTTAATTACGCCTAATCCAAGCCACACTAGCCTACAACATGTACCACATTTACAGATCAATAAAACGTTTTCTCTGCATTGCACCACACGAGAGCCTATCTTCTATACATACACATGAAAGTACCGTAAACCCCTTGGACTTACACCTTTGCTTCAAAGACAATAATGGCGGCAAAGACTTTTTGAAATCTTATCCACAATGACCACAGTTTTGCAAGATTAAAACTCAAGGAGCGCAAGCGATTTTCAAGCTTTTAACCGTGTCAATGAAGCCTTTTTCCCAATCGATTGGGTAACCAGTACCTCGGCCTCAATTAAGATTTTCGCCGTATTTCCTACCTGCTCTCAAACATTGCATTACTCAACGTTTTTCTCAAACATGTTCGTGGTTTTACGCGTTAGCATCCTTTCTTCTTCCTGAACCGGCCACTAATGCCACTATACGTCTCATCTCACACATCTCCTCCCACTTACATTGTACTTCTTTGAATCTATTGATTTCTTTTACTCTCATTCAAATATCCAAACATAACATATATTCCTTTACCTCGCCGCCTCTTTTATGCCCCCAATAATGATAATTCCTTTACTTAGAACGTACATGTTTTCTTATAACTCTTCTTGTAAACCAAAAACCACCATCAAACACTTTTCTACAATTCATCTATCCTCTCATCTTCTGTTTTCTGCCACCCCATCTTTGCTATCCTTTGCCATCCTTTGCCCCTGTCTCCGCCTCCACAAACATCACTAAAATATTGTGTTACATTAGCAACTTTGAAATTCTTTCTCATCTGCTTTCAGTATCGCCAATCGCCACACACACAACCATTGTACAGCAGCCTGAATTTTCAAGCGTACTCAACTAAAGCTTAGGCTTATTGTAGTTGATCAAGTTTCATATATTTCAATAGTACTGAATTTGTTGGAATCTAAACCCTTTCTTCAAATCCTCTTCAAGCTCATTTTGCAATATAGCAATCAAGTACCTCTGCAAGAATATCTTCTACCAGTCCTCATAGTATTTCCGTCTTGATTCAAAGTCTTTAAACATCTTAGACTATTGCAACATTGGTGATTACACGTTTAAAGCCCTTCAAAAGTTTACAAGATTCCCTGAGAGAATAAGGTCTGAGCCGGTATCATATAACTATTTCTTGCATAGATGGTTGATCATCCTACACGGATTTAGCTTGAAATCTAACACGGACAAAAGATTATAGGAAAAACAACAATTCACAGTGTAAGCACATGAAGAAACAAGAATAAAGACCAAGAGAAAACCCATACCAGTTGTACAGGCGATATGTAAGAGGAATTCAAGCATCAAGTCATCATTTTCTTTTTGATACAACTAAATTTCAAACTCCTTCCTATACACTACATCTTCGAAGAACTAAAAAATCCAAGTAGCTTTTCTTTCTTCCATCAACCCCAATCCCCACAGAAGCTTTTAGCTTACAATCCTCCCAAGTCTTCAATCCCTTTCTCCTCCCTATGATCTGCCTCTTGTAATATGAAGCTCACATAGTCTTTTCAAAGATATCATTCACTCTTCATCACAAATCATCCAAACCAAAGCCATCATCAGTAGCTTAATCCTCCATGTAAATCATAAATACACACATTGATTCAAGAAAGACAAGACAAGATATTTAAAAAAAATCCAAAGCTTATAACTGCATCTCCTTGTTAAAAAAATCAACCACAAATCAGTACAAACTTTTCTCCTCAGGCTACAGCGACAACCATGCAACCATACCTTGCCTGCTTGCTTGCTTACTACTTGTTAGTAGATTATTATTTGTGGCTAAGTCCTGTAGTCAAAAAGATTCATTCATCCCAAGTCTTCAATTACCTGTCTTCTTCTTCTTGATCACCATCATCAAGATCATCATTTATCAACAACTTGTTCAATATGATCAGGAACAACAAGGAAGGGAAGCATAAGTAATAGGTAAATTGTAGCTTTAAATTCTAAAGCTTCCAGCGTTTCTTACCCCTTGACTGACGAGGATGTATTGACTGTCGCTTAAACTGATAAAGTGGAATATCTTATAACGGAGCTTTGAGTTTACCTCTGAGGGATCAGATTACCAACGAGAGATATGTTTCAAGGAGTTTTGAACCCCAAATTGATGGACATGGATTCATGGACGTAGAAACCCTTGGCTTTCACCTGCTTGTTTTCCAAAAGGTCGAGCTTCTGCAATTTGGATAACCGCTATAGCTTTTTGTGTACTTTAACGCTGTTTAAAAATATTTATCGATACTCATACCCACCCAGTAGAGTTACAATTCTCGTCTTCAATAGGCTTCTTTGATCCTGAGCCGGGTTAGTTTTCCATAATAACTGTATAAGCAGTTCCTGTGAGAAATTAGTGTAAGTAGTGGGCGGTGGGAGATGAGATTCAAGTGAAGAGCGCCAATAAAAAATCCAGAACTTCTCCAAGCTTTAAAAAAAGGGCTACAACAATGAGAAATTGAACGGTAGAAAAAGAGAGAAATCCTGGACATACAACAGCGTTAGCTTAAGCAAAGCTACCCGTAGGTCCATGTATTCTCTCTTGTTGTGTTATCCTTAAGTTTTTGGGTTTCCAGTCCTCTTCCTCTGTGTGTTCTCCTGATTTGAAGGCGATGAAGTATCCTGGAGAAGTATTTACAAGGTTTGTATTACAAGAAGCTAAAAAAATCCCAAACAACCAACCGGCATATTCCAGGGAACATTATTATACGCTATCCAAAGCACGTCAAAAACCAAAGGCTTTGCTGCATTATGCTATGCACAGGTGAGAAAACCTGTACAGTGAGAATTTACGTAGAAAACAAACTGATTGTGATTACCTAATGAGCTTAATGGTCGATTACCTTTCGTATTAACTTCTCAAGTTTCTCCAAGGAGGGTGGTGGCAAAAAGGTGGTAGTACATGATCACGATACTATGCATTCCCACAGGTAGATGGTAGATTCCCCATGCTCTTACCTTCAAATCCTACCTGTAATCAAGCTCCAAGTTTTTCAAACAAGGTGGAAACTTCTTCATAACAGCCCAAAGTTCTTCATAGCCGACATAATATACTTGCAGAGATTTCATGAACAATTTTCTTCAAGCACCTGCTCAAACGCCTTCCTCCCTTGACTTTTATTGCTAACAAATAGTATAATGTATATCCTGGGAAAGCGCCACAATCCCGCTACCTGTTTTCACTAATAACTCAATGAAAGAATAATGAACTCTTGTCCTTCTCTCATCCCTCTGTCTCATCACAGCCTTTAATTCTTATAACTTGTTTCTTCCCTCTCAAGCCTCTCTCATCTATCTTGTATGCGCTTCATTTTCTTTTTTACCTGTACATACATTAAACATTAGCTTCTCCTCTCTTCTCAATCAGCATTAACTCCCAGAATCTCATCATCTCTCTGCACTTTCCCATTACTTTTATATTCCCTCTTCCTCATAGACCTGATTATCATCCTCCTCCTGCCTAATCATAATCAAATTGCATTACTACATTACACTCTTCCCCTCTCCCTTTCAATCTTTCGGAAAACTTTAAAGAATCAATAACTGTTGTGAACAGCTTCTAAAGTAGTCATTTCTTTTAGCTTCCATAGCTTTTCCCATCAGTTTACTTCTTAAGTTGTTCTCTCCCTTCATCTTATCCGCGCACTATGCCTTGGCTTTCTACAAAACGTTTCTCACAGTCACGAACTCATGAAAAAACCTGCTACTGCTCACTCCTGGCTCGGACATTTCTCCAGCAATAGCAGCGATCAAAGATCAAACCTTTGCATCTCCTCCTACTTCTCATTCCGCATCCAAGTAATTCAGGCATACCACCCTGCAATATCCCTTACTTTTTCCAGCCGAAGATCAAGTAAACTCGCTTATGTTCATCCTACACGCGGTATTCGTTCCGTACTCAATTCCAAAACCCACCGGTCAACTTGCTCTACCTGTTGAACAGCAGGCTGTTGTAGGATATCCAGCAACGATCAAACCCGCACACGTCGTGACCAAAGTATTCACCGGTACCGCCATACCACGGTATCAGCTCCCGCCAAGCGTATCAAACACCTCTGAGCTGATGCAAGCTGCCCTCCCTGGTGTTATTTCTCTCAAAAATCTTTAAACGCCGATAAAGTACATAAATTATGGTGAAAATACTTTCGTTTTTTTTCGAAATAACCGCTACATGTTTGAACATTGTTCTACAATTTAACAGGACGTGAGAATCTTGTTAACTGCGGTTATCTCTGGTAACCCAGCACTAGATTTTGTGCCTGATTTACAAATAACGTGTGGGATATCCAAGCATTAGGTACAGAAATTCAATGAATTTTACGTCTTCCCAAATTCAAACTTTACTCAAATGAGAAAATATCAATTACATTTGTTACGTTACTCCTGGTATCATTATTTCAAGTCTTTAATGCTTCTACATTTTGAGAAGATATATTGTCCCAAAGAACGGCAATCTTTTAGCATTGATAATGATGCAGTTCGAAACTGTGGCACAGTATAACAAGTGATGTTGATAAACGTTTTGGAAACCAAGTCTGCAAAAGCAAAAAAAGTCTAAAATCAGCATTTACCAGTAGCGATTTCTCAAAATCTTGTCTTGCGTCTCTTTCGAATTGTGCAGAATAATTAAATTGATGTTTAATAAATTATACACAGTTACCAATAAATTATTCCAAAACCCGGGTGCGCGTAGTATCCGGGTGCGCGAACGGCCCGGGGTTCTAGGGTAATTTAATCTGAAAGTGTAGTCTCAATTACATAATCTGCATGTATCCACGCATATGACGTTCTCCTGTGCTGGAAGGATGACAACTTATTTGTTAGGGGGTATAGGTTTGCTAGAAATACTTAAAATCGGAACTGAGATCCAACATTCTCTAGCTCAATTTCTATAATTATTTTAGCACCTTAAAGTACCCTTTAATCCGCGTCCATTGTCCAGGAGTAAATAGCATTAACGTTTCTTTTTTAATTTTAAGTAACGCATTATAATACTAGGCTATTTCTCTAGCCTTTAGTACATTTGTCATCAAGTGTGATAACAAGTGAAAAAGAGCCGTAACTTGTGTAGAATACTCTGGTATTAGTTGGAATTTGCATAAACACACACACTTATCCATATCCTTCCCACTTATCTGAATTAGAGGTTAAAACCACTTAGTCTTTTACTTTTAGTGGCGGGGAGGGTAGAGTAAGATTTTTAAATTCTTATTATTAGTGCTTACTTAACTTCCACACACATACACACTTGTATTTCTCTAGAGCCCCTACTTTACGCTCCAAGTTCTTATTATTACTCACACGTTCTTCTTACACCTTCCGCGTTTTATTTGTCTTTTACTACTACACTCTTCCTTATGGCTCAAGGGACTTGTTGTGCATCTCTTCTCACCTTCTTCTTCATTTACACAAGCTTCTCAGGTTCTTCTCTCCTATCTCTGTCCTCCAGGAACCCGGCAGCTTGCTTCTCCCTCCGGAACTTTAAATATTTTCAACACGGAAGCGCTGGATTAATTGCGCCCTCTGGATCCATTCCTGTATTTGCTGGTGTTGTTAAATCGGTCGTAACTTTAAATACCTTAGCATTAAGTCCAGCATTACGAATCTTTTTAAGCTTCTGTATATCTCTTTGGGCAACGAAGATGCCGAAGCGCAATGCTTCTGGCTCGTACTGTTGTACTATCTTGCAGAAGACAATAAAACTCACGATCGTTAAGATTGTCGCTTCTTTGAAACTGTGAAATTACTAGGAAAATATAGCCATTAATTTCCAATAATTATTTGCAGTAATTAATTGGATTTGACTCATTCCTCTACATACCTGCCACCCTCCTGTCAGCCATCCTTAAATACATCTTTTGTCATCTTTTACAATTGCTAGTTAGCCTAAAGTATCAGGCTAAGGCTCTCGTTCCACAGCCATCCCTTCGCTCCGACCCTTGAGCATAGGCATCTTGTTAGTTGCGCTCCGAGAGTATTTAAAATGTTGCCTCCAGCCGGGTTTTAAGCTGCTGCTGTAGCTTAGCAGCAGCGGTATTTACAAATCTTTGCCTCTGGCTCAGAGAACGTGGAATTGAAACTATGTAAAAAGTTGTGGGTAAGGATTCAGAGCCTTAGACAAGGGTGTTGTTATCTCCTAGTTGTCATGTTGTCGGTTGAGGTAGTTTGGTGTAGTAGTGTTGGTTGCTTGGTAGTAAAAGCAAATAAAAAATAATCTCTCGTCAATAGACACATCAATCGTTAAAAGAGAGAAGCCGAAACTAATCAGCTCTTATTGATGATTTCGCATTCCATTACTCCATTACTCCCCGTCTGTTTCAGAGAGAGAGAGAGAACCTTTCTTTGTGCGGGTAAAAGATTTGCTTTTACTCGTCCCTCCTACCTGCAAACGTTATGCAGCCAGGCATCACTAGATGATGCTCTCTTGGTGAATTTGCTGATTGCTGACTGAGCCGGAGGTAAGCTAGAGAGAGGATATAAATTATGAATAACTATTACTCCTACAAAAGTCATCATCCGCCACATCTTTAACGACGACAAAGACAGAGAGCCCCGGATCATCCCTATGTCCTTCCTGTCTCAGAGTACACCTGCTGCTAATGTTGTTTAACGGACACTGCCATGGATTGAGTCAGGAGGAGGAATTGACAGTACTCAATACTTGCTTCGCTAGAAAACCTTTGGATATTTGAGCCATGGAAGATGGTGGTGCTGAGTAATAATTCGGACGCTTGTAAATTTAGCGCATAATTATCCTCATCACTTGTCCTCATCCCGGAGGAGCTCCTGCTTCTTTTCCCTTTGTCTCCTCTCCTCTCTCGTGGTCGGGGTTGATGGAAATAATAATGAATCCATGGATTCCAATCCTTCTGTCTTCCCTGTACCTCTAAGTTAGAGGCTCTAACTACTCGGAACAAGAAATGACCAAGAGTGATCAGCTCTAAAGCTGGGCTCTCTCTAAAAAATCTCTCTCTGCTTTTTCATTCTTAGGAGAGAACGGAGACGCTTAACGAAGATGAACAAGTCCATTTTTACAAAGTCAATAGCCAGATAAATTGACACAAGGACTCAAGGACTGGCTTGCGTATTGTTGGATTGTAATGGCAAATAGCCGGAGATGATGAGACGGTGTGGTGAATGGTATTCAAAGGATTTTTCACACAGTCACCTCATTTAGCGGACATTAATAATTATTAGCTTCCGAACCCGTCAACCAGTCCTTTGTCACTCAGGGAATCAAGGCTCCGTCCTTTGTCCTTGTGAGTTTGGGGAACAATCAGGAATGATGCCGGACACGGACGGCGGTGGTGCCATTGGCTGCTTTCTCATTTCAACTTCATTAAAAACCTTCGTCAGTCATGGTTTTGACTCAAAGGTGTCCTTTGGAGAAATTATTTGATAGATGTTAACGTCGGTTACAATAACTTCAAACTTATAAATGCATATGAAGCGAAGATTTAAAAAATTCAGCACGTTGTGCGTCGACATGAGGTACAAAAGTTACTGGCCGGATTTGAAGAGATTATTTTAAAGACTTCAGCGTCGGTTAAATAATTTCTAAATTATCAGCACCGTTGTAGTATTCTATAAGAATCGGTACGAAATTCGTAAACTTTTGCCTGCAAAATTTCATGTACTAGCATACACAGATTATGACTGCGCTTGTAAACGAGCGCATCTAGCGGAGCGGACCTAGTAGAGCCGCTCTCACCTAGCCCCAATCACCCCAGGGAATCCCTTAAATCAGTAACACGTTGCTGGAAATCTTGCATATTGGACCTCTTCGGATTTCACAAGCTAAATTACAGAGTTAAATATGCTTTGAGCTAACGCTTTTTCTTGTTGTAAACTATTTGCGTTGATGACGCTGAGGCTCCGACGCTCACTTCCACCAGAAACCGGGGAGAAGGAGCAGAGCACATATTAGCATTTAGATCAGAAAGGGGCCTTGAATGAATAATAGGGCGGTTATGTTGAAAAATATATGGTGACGCCCAAAATGTGACATACTCACGGAGACACCCACTCCCATTCTTTAATATCTGCTTTTTCCCTCAGTCATTTCTCTCCACAATCCTCTCAATCCACTCTCTCTCTACTCTATCTTCTTCTTTTTGCTCTTTCATCTTTTTCTCTTCTTCTCCACTCCTTCAATCACTCATATTTTCTCTTCATCTTCTTCTCCCTTAAGCCCTTACTTAAGCCCCTTGTACTTGAGCTAAATAATCTTTTGCAATCTTCAAGAAAATCTTCCAAAGCTTCGTATTCTCTTCTTTTTTAAACCATCCCCTTCTGCTGTATGCTGCACGTCATTTCTCAGCTTAGCAAATCCTGCGTGGGCTAAACTTACACACATTATTATTATTATTCTTGTGCAAACTTCTCAACATTTCTAGAACAATGGATGAAATTCATCCAAATTAGCGCTGACTTGGATTACTTGCGTTTAACAAATCCCTCGTATTTGCCTTCTGCCCTTGGGTAATTCATCATAAAGTATTGACTGCTTCACAATAACCATCCCAAAGGCTCTGACGAGCTGAATCTCTGATCACAATTGAATCAAATTCAACAACTAACGCTTAGGCCACGTCCCTTCAAACACATCCAAGCCTTGGAGCGATATCCCGATCCGCAACGATGGGATGTTTCAACGTGTTATACACACAGTGTATTCTTGGGGGCTATTGGCCGTCTAATATTCGTGTAACTGGAGGGATAAGCTGCGAGTTTTACGCGAGTGTATTGAGCGCATAAAACGGTGGTGGATTACACGCGGTTCCCGATCTAGATTATGCTTAGGTTCTTTATGGCTTTCTACTCATACATATACATAACACGGTTCACAGCATCTCCATCTCCATTAGCATCAACGAAACATTTTAAATTGCGTAGTAATTTAATATAATGGTCACAATTCACAATGGCATTATTGCAGTTAACTGTTAACGTAGCACAGAAATATTCACAAACACAAATACACATTATCGGTACTTATTAATATTTTTTGTAACTTAAAGGTGTGTACAACTTTGAACTTGTAATCTTTGAGTTGCATTAACTATTTTCAAATTGTAAATCTCCATTGCCACATTTACGCCTATGTTTGTAGCCTAACCTGACCCTACCTAAATACCTAACCCGTAAATGTGGTTTTGGAGATTCACAATTTAAAATAATTAAATATACTCAAAGATTTAGATTTTCACGTGTAACAGTTAACTGCACTCCATTTTACTCCGCACACCTCGCCGCACTCTGTCGTTCTGATTTCCCTCGCATTTCTATTCTTCCCTGTCGCTGCAAGAGATCGAACTAGAACGGAGCATGCGCGAAGAATTTTACACCAATTTATGCTATATTTAGTAGTGTTTTACGAGCAGTCTACCATCTAAGAAATCATACACCGCCTTCACCTCTATTTACGCGCGGTTTATCGGCGTGTCATCATCTAAAAAGCTTTACACCGAAGAGCACGTACAAATACGCTAATTATTTTGGTATACTATGGTGTATTTGAGAACGGCGTATCCAACCGCGCGAATAAGCCGTGTAAACCTCGCAGTGGATGATCTCGGTGTAAATCGTTTTTTCGACCCCAGCAAACCCCCTGAAATACGCCATCTTTGCGGATCGGGTTATTTCAATATTTCTTTCCTTCCCGCCTCGCTACGGCTCAGCGCTCAGCCGCTCATCACCACACCACGTAGCGGATTTAGCATGTCACCCCCGGCAAGATTGATCATTAAGGGCTAGAAGTCATAATTAATATGGAGACACTACACTAACAAGGAAGCGTCTTCCATCGAAAAAACTTCAATGTCAGGAAAACGGGCGGGCAGGCGACAAGACTAAAAAAAGACACTATAAAGTCCTGGCGGTCTCTGTAAGATTCTGGATTTAATTCAACTTGTATTCTTAGTAGTTCTGAAGATTCTCAGTCTGAGCGAAGCGGGAAAGATTATTCCCTCAGCCTGAGCCTGGAGCCAGGGAGGGCATTGAATCTTAAACTTTTATGTAAGTGCGCTTAGTCCAACTCCGCGCTGTACGTTGGCAAACAACTGCTGTTGAAGCGCTTTAGAGCGAGGGTAAACAAACTTGTGGAGAGTATCGGATTCTTGCGTTAAAATCATTATGCCCATAACTAAACGAGAGAGACAAGATAAACAAGTAGATTGGAGAAGGTGTGAATAAAAATCTTTTCACCAATCAATTATTGCGTGGGCGCGATTATCTCTTGAACCGTCTTCTTCAGTGTCCGCACTCTTCTACCCCTCCCTCCATGCCCATTAACTACTCTCTCCACGCTTCATCCTCAAGTGTCTCTTTTGAAATTGCTATAGTTTGCCACTTTTCGAAGCAACTACCAACTAAACTAGCTCTAACATCAGCGTCATGCGTCCTGGCCTCCTGGCTTCCTTGCTGCAAGAGTTCTTGCGGATTTCTAGCAAAACTTGCAAGCAGTACGAAAGAGATTATGGATACGCTTCAATGATGACGCAGGCATTAAATATGGTCATAAATTTAAGTTCCTTAAATCCGTAGACACGCATAAATTTCAGGCGTCTTGTGACGAATCCACCCGGTTTTTAAAGCAAAAGCAGCGGCAAACAAGCTTGCATCCATCCATGTGTTTTGTCCTGTCCATACATAGCTTGCCGGGCAATTATCCTGATTCCTAAAGTAACAGCACGTGCGAACAGTCATAGACTTTGACTGGATCTTATCGCCGATCCATCCTCTACTTGTCCCCCCGCACACGCTATGCAGTGTATCCAAAAAGGAAGCTTGTTTCCTTAAGGATTGTCTCACACTTTCTTTGTCAGTCATCCCGTTCGTCTGCCGTCTGAGCCAGTCTATGAACGGCTATACTCACGCGACAGAAATGAAAGGCATTAAATTCACAACTTGACGCTTTAAGATCCAGAACGAGCCGACTTTCGTGGATAATCACTCGATGGTGAGTCAAAAGACCAAAAGAGAAGTAAGTCAGCCGGCAAGTTTGTTATAAACGTGAAATGTCCGTCTTAGCTCAAAGTGAAGCTTTCTCGCAACTCAACCGACTTAGCTTGCTCCGTCTTGTTTTATTACGTGAAAGCAGTGATTTCTCTGCTCGGATCGCAGACTGCAACAGCGCTCCGCGCTACTTGGCGCTTTTCTAGAATGTCAAAGTCATCATGGCAATTTCATAGAAAGGATGTAAGGATATGCTACAATTTCACGTAAATCCAACTGGAAAATGCCCATCTGATTTCAGGTTACGCTAATGCTCTTACCACAAAACCTCTTCTTCCACAAGTTTTGAATTGTTCCTTGAGTATAGAACATACAGCTGCAGCTCACAAGCTTGCGTATTATTTTGCTATTGCTGGCGCTGCTGACCAGCAGAGATTTTACAAGTGTGGGCGTTAATACTGTGTGGGTTTTAAGTGTGCACTCCCATCATCTCATTCTCATTTACAGCGCATTATCATTTCGTGAAGAAAAGAATCATCTTCCCATCCCGTTCTCCATCCCTCTCCGTAGTCCGTCTCTCCCTTTCATAAGTAGATGAAATCCTCATCTCTGCCCTCTTCCTCCTTCAATTCGATTTAGCTTCCTTTGAGCCTCTCATCATCTCATGCCCTTGTGCAATTAGCCAGAAGAAAACAGTGTGTGTGTGTATCTGTGATGGGTGAGACTGTGGTAGTGTTAAAGCTTCGGTGAAAAATACACTGAAGATGCTACACGGCTTTTAGAAAGCACCTTCCGTTGGGTTCTTATTGCATCACCTCTTGAATTGAAATTAAATGACCTTGAACTTGAAGGTGACAATGGGTGATTTCCCGGGATTTACATAGCATAGTAATGAGAATCAAAGCTAGTACGGGAGGCGGGCTGGTTCATACGCAAACCGTCGCGCAGTATTGTTGCAAATGATGCATGTCTCCAAATTTTAAGCAATTGCTTCTCAAATTGTGTATTGTGTAACACAAGGGAAAGGAGACGGAAACAATTTCACAGTGCTCGGGGTAGACGTTATGTTATAACACCGAAATGGCATTAAAGTCATGCAATAACATTAACGAAAATATATAAATTTAGCTAGTCTATTTCTAGTTTTCCGCATTTCCTTCACACTCCCGGACAAGCTCTCTAGCTTTCTGACTTCAAACCAACATACAGTTCTTTTGAAAATTCCTGATTTATGTCTTAAAATTTTGACTCGTTCCTAACTATCTTCAATCAGTCTCTTCTTCTCGTTATCTGGAGGCGGATTTCATGGGATTTTCTTCAATCAGCGTGTCTCCACCCCAACGACGATGATTGGTAATCTTGGTTTGTTGTAAAAACGTGGATTTTTCCGCAACACACACTGCGTTTTTACTGTTTAAACTCGTTAGAAAAAATGCGTAGGAGGCCCAAGAATTTTAACCGTCCACTACTCTCCTCCCGTCCAGCTTTTAAAAAACTTGTTCTATTAAATCTGGAGGATGCCGATGCTCTGTCAGTGGCTTTCCTTCCTCCTTCCCCTTGCAGAGGGATGCGGGTTTGCTGGTTAAAGGGGCGTGGGCGTTGTTGTTGTTAAAATTGCCAAAGACTTTTGCCTACCCATTCAATCCCTACACTCAGATCACATAGGCTCTAGAAATCTACCACTCATTTGCCAGCAAGCTTGCATGGTTTCCACAGGCAAAAAAACCTTTAGAGCGTGCACAATCTCCTTGCTTACATAACTTATTTAACAAACTATAGTAAGTAAATAAACCAAGGAATGATACTGAGTCTCTGAAGATTACATACGCTATAAAAAAGAGATATATAGCCGGGCCATGCCGAAATTGATGTGAATGATAACTTGTTCTACTGTCAAGAAATAATGCGATTAAATATCCAGTTCATTTAAATTTCCATCCACAAAACAATCCGCCCACGTCCACCCAATAATCCAATCCTTCCAATTCCATTACACAACACAACAGTCCTACATGCATCTCCTCCCTGGCTTTCATTCCTTGGCCACGACACGACGACGGCCACCGTAATTTCTGTAACAACTCTAGTCTTTAGAATCCATAGGATTGGATGAGATGGATATAGAATTGTAATCTGCAGAAAGAATAATACGGAAGGGCAGAGAAGGGAAGAAAAATAAGGCGAGGCAAAGCGAGACAGAGAGATTAGAATTGTATATAACCATGAATTAAATCAATTGTTTCTTTTACTCTAGTCTCTTATTCTGACGGGGATGAGGCTGACCAGACTAGTAGCAGCTTTCCTGCCTCTGTGTTTTCTTTATTTATTGAATACCCCAGGATTGACTATAAATGATAGGCTTGACTCGTGTAATTTAGAACACAACGGTGGTCATAAATAGCACAAGGCTATTGTTTTAGTTCTGTCTTACTCTAGGCTACAGGTTACTTGAAGTACTGAAAGTTACGTTGATGCAAAAATCTTGGAGTCGTCTGTAAGGCCTATTTCGGACTGCCGATTATCTTCTCACGTCAAATCCCCGACGTTCTACTTCTTATAAATAATCCCTTTTAATCTTCTGTTTTTTAGCCACGAGATACAACTACTCCATTTAATTGCCATGCCGGGCACTTTTTTACAGCAAAAATAGTAAAAACTTAAGGAATTAAGCGCTAGAAAATTTCACAATCAACGCTATTGTTCCTATGATAACTATATATTTGAATAACAATAAATCAAGGAGAATTAAGCGCTGGTAGAAATAAAAAACTAAATATTTCTCTCTCGAATATCAATGACGAATTCAATCGGTTAATTTTTCTCCAACTCCGTGCTAATAATCCTGTGTAGAAAGGAGTGCAAGGTCACAATCGGAATTGCATGCTTTGACGCCGTTTCCATCTCCAAGACTCCTCAGTATAGGCTTGACATACAGTTCATAAATTTTTGTCTATTTGTCATCTTCTTCGGATTTTGAGACAGGTAAAATTAAACTGCTGCAAAGATGTCAAATAAGTTTAATCTAGAAACTACTTCACCATGGAATGAATAATTTTCGTCCTGCTGCATGTAACTCCTTCGGAGTTCTGAAGAGCTGACCCTTGAAGGAGCTGTTAGGGAGGAAGGCATTGCGGGAGGCTAGTTAGCCTTCAGGGGCGTGTCTAGGTCGTGAATTCAAAACTTTTACTGCGTGGGACCACCACAATAATCTAATAGGATTTGATGGTATCCATTAAATTGCTTTGGCCTACGCCAAAAATAATTGACCATGTTTTTTTAAATCCAATATCCATCATCTTAATCTAATCTCTTATAGATAAGTAGCAGGAGTGGAAGCCAGTCTAGCCTCTGCTACATAGTTCAGTCCTTCACAAACATCTTCCTCCTGTGTTCACCCTATGCTATCTGTCGCTACAGAATGCAATGAAAGATGCATTGATTGTCATGTAAAATCAAGAACTAGTTCTTTCTTATTCAAGCTTCCCCTTGAGTTTTTTAATATTACAAATTAAATCCCATCCAATTTTGATTTATAATATAATCACTTGCATCTAACACTTGATTGCATTACGATCCTCAGCCCAAATTAAATTGACGCAAATGTGCAATGTTTTAGCATAAAATATGTATGTGCTTTTGATCAACACTCGCAAGTTTAATGTTTCCATACGGTCAGGCTAAATTTTGTAGATTTAGTTCAGATTTTAGCGCCGATCAAGTGAGTAAAGATTAGTGCCGAAACTCCCACCATTTAAAGATGTATGACTTGGTTTAGTCGTAATATATTTATAAACTGTCTGTGTTATCTACCTTCCAGGCTTTTGAGACAAAAAGCTTGTTCTCTTCTTCATCTACCTTCTACAGCAAATTAATTTTAAAACCCCGAATCTCTGTATTTCTAGAAAACAGGCAATTCGGCTTTTCACTAGCTGACTCTAGCCACAGCCACACTCAAAATTAACAGCGTGACCGCGCCGCGCTTCAATTAATCCGCGCAGGGAGTAGCTTCTTCTTTGCATCTGATATCTTTCGCACACACCTGTAAACAAGCAAAGCAGCATGAACGCTTCCTCATTTCCACCTCAGCCCAGGTGTTGGCAGTATCTGATTTCCTCAAAAAACTCCCTTCGTCTTCCTCCATTTCCTCATTTGTCATTGTCGCACTTGCTTTTCTTGAATTCATGTCGCATACACACGCACATTTTTCTAATCATCTTCTCCTTCCTACCATTTCCTCTACTTGAGCACACTTTTTCCCCTCCTTATCATCCCTCTCAGCTCCTCCAAAATGTCACCCTCATAACTATTCGCAATTTCCTGGATCTTAGACCTTTGTCTCTGTTTCAAAGCAGGCCCATGTTAAAAATTTCAGGAAATACAACCTGCTCAACCATCACACACGCTCCAAGCGGAAATTCTTCGCTTCCTATTCCAAATTCCTCCCGCATTCTCTCTGTATTCCTCTGAGTAGACAGGTAAAATCCTTCTTCTGGCACCTTGTCTCTCCTCGTACACTGGCACCTTGTATGACAGAGTGTAGGAGATTTGCATCTCGTATCTCATCTCCGCATCTATTCCATCATCTTGGCATTTTCAGTTCACAGCTAAGATGTCTCAGCAGGCATGGAATCCTAACGGCTTACGCATCCAGCCACAAGAGAGGAGAAAGCCTAGTCTGAGCTCTTAAGGCTTTTTTCTCTTTAGAGGTGGCAAAGGTGAGAAATATGGGAGACTGTGCTGTGTCTCTTCTGCCTCCTTTTGGATGAGCGTCTAGTTTTTTGCAGTCTCTTTCCCCTGACATGGTTATAGCGTTACCATTTTTTAGAAAGGATTGAAAAGAGGATACGGAGGAGAAGACAGAGCACACGAGGACATATAGCGCAACTTTTCTAAAGATGAAAATGATAAAATACCTTGGGAAGGAATGGAGTGCAGTATGGAAAAACTGATGAGAAGACACATGACCGTAGACGTCCACATGGAAGATAAACAAGGTGATATGTCTCTAGAGCCAGACGCAAGATTCAGGAGTCAACCTAAGGGAAGACTATTGCGATACGATACTGTGTCACATTCATATGACCCACGGATCGAGTGTGAAACATAATATCACACCAAGTTTGTCATACAAAATTTGACAAGTCCCTCCTCTTTCTCATTTCTCATCTTCGTCTAGTAGAAACGTGCAGTGGCAGCAGCTTCAAAGCTGGAAGGACAACAACAAACAAGATTTTTCAGGATAAATATCAAATTTTGCATTTTAAAAAGTAAACAACCATTTATAAAGCAAACAAATAAGCACTAAGCGCTTTGGCGAGGGAATAACATTTTAAACTACTCGCATTCGTACAAATTGCCAAATATTTTTTCGCACAAAAGCGTATTTCTCATGGTTATTAACATCCAAGGTAACGGAACAAGATACCTGGTTTGCAGCAGGTGTTTATGCCCCGCAGTTTTATTTTGCAGAAGATCTGCGCCAGAATAGAATACTTCTACAACCATCTGCGGCGCTGTAGATTAGATGCATATATTGAGCCTCTGGATTCCATAAAACGTATCGGAATTTACATCAAATGAAACAATTTACAGGTGTGAATGTATGCAAACATTACGATGAACAAATACTTCCTTATCCGAAACCCTGGGAATTCAATACCACTTACACTTCATTTAACTGTTTACTTTTCAACATTTTAATATCCAGATGTGAATTATATTCTTCCGGTTCTGAGTGTATAAAAAGAGCAAACATAGATACTAAACTTTATCTTCACTATTTTCACTCCTCCAAGTTGCACTGCAACTGTTGCAGTTACCTCTTTTCTTTTCTGAAAATAATTCTAATTGATTTACAAGACCTGCCAATTTCTCTTCATTCTCTGAAAAGATGTCAAAATTTTTCCCGATTCTTGTCTTCATGGGTACATTTGTCTTAGCCCTGGCTAAATATCCGTTTTGCTCCGTTCCAGAGAGCCGGTCCGGCATTGAATCAATCGAAGCCACCCCTCAGGACACTGGCCACGTGGGCTTTACGGACTTGGCCGTCAAGATTTATTCTAGGCGGTTCCATCCATACGGAGATAAGCCAACTGCAGAACTCTGCAGCGGTATCATCCTGTCCCCGAACTTCATTGTCACAACGAGCAGCTGCCTAAACGAAAATTCCAAGACAGTCAGCGATAGTATTATCGTAGCTGGAGGATGGGTATCACCTGCAACACCATTCGAAGTCGATCTAAAGAACAAAACTTTCTTTACCATCCCTGTTGGATCATCCGGCCTCACTATCACCGGTTTTTGGCCAGGTGTGAAATCAGCCTTGTTTAGCAAGTTCAACGAAGACCAAATTTTCCTCCATACTATTTCCGAAACGCCACTGAACGGTAAGAACTTACAGGCTTGCATCTTCCTCGCTCTTTTATTCCTTTATCCCTAAAAAGACACTAATTTGATTTGGAGGTTTGCAAGAGGGAACAAAACTTTTCAAAAGTCTTCAAATCCTCCTCATTCATGGTATCATGGATTTTACTCCCAGGAACTCAAGTTCTGGCTACTGGTTGGGGTCAAGGGGCACCAGGTCTTGTGGACGCGGTTTTTGCAACCAAGTTTAATATAATTGATGCGGAGTTTTCTTGCAATGGATTCTATGGTTTCGATCCTTCCACCATGTTATGTGGTTACAAGGAAGGGATGACGGGATATAACAACATTACCTACCCTGGTGGACCAGTCGTCCTCTGTGATGAAAACGGCCAGGAAGTTTTCGCCGGCATCGTAGCAGTACAATTCTTGGATGGCTATTATACCGGGAATCATCGCACATGGGCTGTCTTCTACAGAATTCCAGACCTAAACAATTTTCAAGAGTACAAGGAAAAGCTGGGAGACCTTTTTAGATCTGACTTTGAGTGAGAAGAATCATACCAGGTGATGTCGATTAACTCTAAACGATATGACCGTACCTGCTTTTATGTTTTATTTAGCTCCTTCTTAATTTTAATTTAAAACTTTATTTAGCTACACAACATCTCCAAGCCTTTATCTCTTGTTTCCCGCCTTCTATTACATCTAACAAAATGTTAATTAACTCAAAGCGTGGCGTTGAAAATTTTAGCTAAGAGTTTTCCTGTTACAATTATCAGCTTTAGGTTTCAAAGAATCTTATACTTTTGCATCTACTTCTAAATCTTCCGAAGTTTGCTTCCTCCATTTGAGTTGCAATTGAATGTAAAATATTTAAAAGAGTCAAAGCAATCGGCAGTTCACGAATTTAGCAAATAGAGGGCACCATCAACTATCAGGATGAGAGTCTTCAAATCAGAAATAGCCAGTTGAGCACGGGTAACCTAAGTTTATTGAGGTATTCAGAAACAGAGTTGTACTTTACTTCCACGCCGTGTATTATTTTACAAAAGTAATAAAAACCTCCCACAATAACAGATTGGTTCCATCGCGTTCCATTAGAATCACTGCGCGTAGGGCCGAAATTATTTTGATCGTAACATTTACACGGCTCGTGCACAAAATAATGGGAATAGGTTTGCGATTAAAATTTGCGAAATTGTCTTTTCCATTTTCTACACGGCCGTTAACCTAACTTTCATCTCTAGCATTACCCTAGTAAATCAGTAGAATATTGATGCAATAAATTCGATATCCAAATGACAATTCCTCCATCGAGATCGAGATTGACCACTTACTTGACCCCTAGTGTCGCTTGTCTATATACTTAATAATTATCCACCGGCAGTTAAACGCCGACAAATGCTACACTTTAGTCTGTATATCTGTCACGGCATACCGGTAACGCCTCCTATATTCCTTACCATTCAATTCCGCCGCTTTCACAGCGTCGGCTTCACCGTATCCTTGTTTTTATCTTCCTTCAGTAAGTAGTAAATGGCTTACGGGGCGTAAAAATGCTCTTAAAGTTGTATTCCTTGTCAAAGTAATGTCTTTTACCTTGGTTTTTCATTGGATTCCCCGGAGCGGGAGGAGAAAACTATTCAATCCAATTTTCTATGACTTTCCGACACAATATTGATACTCTAACTCCTCTGTCACCCCTTCTCCCCCACTTTTACTTCATCTTAATTGCTTCCAAGGAAATAAAAGCTATTCCCTATCACCTAAATCCATGCCTAACGGCCTTCCTAATGTATACTTGTGTCTACTCTGGATTAATTTACAGTGGAAACGCACAGACTTAGTCTCTTTCAGTCTGCTTCATACAGCATCTTGCTTTTCCCTTGTAGTTCACTCTTGTAACAAGATTCATTTGCCAGTATTTTAACTTTGCTTGAAGCAAACCTCACAGTTTAATTGCACGAATCATCTTGTCCCTACCAGTCACAGATGCAGACTCTTCGTCTACTCACATCTCCGACCCATATTGCCTTTGCTAATATTGGCCTGTCTCCTCCTCTAAGTTCTGTATTTATGTCAGCATGACCCACAGGGTTGTCATCCATCCTTTGTTCTAGTCTTGGGTTGCAGTTAGGGCAAACTTTCATTTAAATTTGCGGATTCATCCAGCATCCCTTCTCACCGGGTCACAAAATGTTTTCTCTGCCAATCTTGTATTTTTGCAAACTCATTTACCCGGAGCTGTGCGGCATTGCGCTCTGCCTTGGCTGAGTTGAAACGTTTTTCTCATTGTGCATGTATGTATATATACATATAAGCTTGACGTGAGGCAACGCTCTTTCTTTGACATTAAAGCAATCCGGTGCTCCAACGCGGAGCTTTCCATAGAATTTCTCATGGGAACTGTCAAAGGGAAGAGTTGAGTGAGATGATAGAGACTTGTTAATTTTTCACCACGCCGTCACATATCATCCCCTGTGCCCCTCCGTCATCATCTCCTCCTCAACCTACCCCGTCATCCATGGGAACGTGTCCATTAGGGAGCGGGATTGATTCTATTCATCGGTTCCGTATTGAAAATGCAAACTTTACAAGATGGATAATGAGGGAAGGAGGATATCGGCGAATGGAATATATTTCTTTAACGTAGATGAGGAGCGAGAAGATGCGATTCATATCAAAAACTTGCCCCTATCATCTCTCTTCTCTTTATCCCGTCTCTCTCACTCTTTTCTCTCTCAATCTCCAAGTCTTCCTTTCAATGTAGGCGGCATGACACGGCTAAATTCAACACATACACACTCCTTTTCACCTCTTTGAAAATTTCTCTCACATCGTTTCATCCGCATCAGTCTCTGTTTAACTCATATCTGTATTCTAGTTAGTGTAGAGCTAGAGCTGGCACACTTTTGATGCAATTCAAATTTAACTGAAAATTTAATTTTGAACTCACTTACTCCTCGCGTTTGACATGGACGAAGAAACTGTTTCGTCACAGGACGAAGCTGGTCTAACCATTTATTTACTTACCGGCGTTAAACAAGTACAAAATATTATATAATCGTTATATTTTTCTTCCGTCTTTTCTCGTCACCGAATATCTATATAATAAACGCATTCATTCTTTTTGAATATACAAGAAAATATAAAAAACTAAAGAACAACTTGTATTGATTATTGAACAAAATTCCAAGCGTCACCTCAGCCTCACGTGTCAACTTCTTTTACAGAATGTCTGGAATTTTAATCTTCCAATAAACTACAGCAAGATCCGTATGGCACTGTTTTACAATCAGAAATGTATATCGGACAAGAGACAGACGCAACACGGGACAGCGTAGGCGCTGAAATCCATCTACTTTTTTAAACAGATCACCTGCATAACAATGTCATGTCCCTGTTACTCGTACCAATTGGTCGAATAAATTATAGATAGAAGTAGAGCCAGAAGAAGAGACCATCTTGTACTTTTCCAGACAAGATTTTACCCCTGTAAAAAGGGCAATCAAATCAAAATGTTTTACTGGATACAGGATGGAGTCGAAATAATACTGGAAATCTCAAATCTTTCAAGCCCAGAAAGAATCAAATCACATTCCTCTTTTCCAGCCTCTGTAAATATAACTTTCCAGCACTGACTCAGGTCTTACTTCTTCCTAGTATTTTCTATACATGCTTATATTGCTCTACGTATTTCTTTTCTCCAGTATTTTATGTTACATTCTTCATTATTTAAATGTGGAGGGAAGAATCAAACTTTGTTTTCATTTGAACCAGCTTGCTTCACATTTTTAAGCTATGTGAATGAATGCTGGAAAAAATATTGTATACATACAGTTCCGACGTATCGTTTCCAGTGAATCCAGCCCAGATTCTAGCAATAGCTAGCACACAAACTATCAAACGTTTGGCAGGCTTAAGCTAAGCTAAGCACGTATAAAGCTAGTGGTTCCTCTCTTTGTGAACTTTACCCCTCTGGAATCTGACCTCGACTCTGTAAGGATCTGCTCTGGAATAAGACGAGACTGGATCGAATCTTTCAAATAGTTAGCACCACGTAGGGATGGAAATGAATCAGAGGTATCTTAATGTGTCCACTTAGAGACGCTTCAGAGTAAATAGACTTTTACGCCCCCGGCATCTATCAAAATCCTTGCATCTTTCCATAAAGTCTCTCCCCAACACCCTCCAGTCCAGCCTTGGTCCAGTCCAGAGACTCTCCAGCCTAAGATTTACAATAGGGACTGGACGTGGATGAGGCAAGGAACTTATAAGCCAAGCCGGTGAAGATTGTAGATATGAGGATGGCAAGGGCGGTGGGTGCTATCGTGCTGAGTTCCCCCTGGTGTGATTTGCACCATTCCAATCTTCTCTTGAATCTTAATTTATGTTTAACGAGCTAACTTGTTCCAGACGGTTGGTTTCATAGGGATCGCTTCATAGAAGACGCGGAATGCAAATTTTTCAACCCATGTCCTACCCGGGTAATTGGTAACAGTTATTCCCGGGTTGTATTTGTACTGCAAGCATTTCAAACTATTATCACTATGTGAAAGTAACCGGATGAGTTAGATAAAGAAACTTATTTAACCATTTTAAAAAATATCAAGCTTGCTACGTTTACTGAAATTTTGCACAATGAAGATTAAGTCAGAAATCCACTGAAATTGAGCGGCGTTAAACCCTAGCACAGTGCTATTGAACAAATTCAATGAGTCCGTCCACACCGGCCTTTCTATTATATGTTCTTAGCTACACACAGACACACACCTTCCATTGACTTGTGTGACCTACCAGAGTTTGCGGTAAAAAACAAACTCAGTAGGCCTGAAAGCAACAAGGCGTGGAGGTAGTCATATAACTTGCACGTTTTCCTTAAGGATAATGGAACGTTAACAAAATTAAAGCCACAAAGTCTTTGAGGATTGCCGCCGACATTTTTTTTCCGCCACCACCGCAACATTATCAGCAGTCTCAGCCTCTCAGTCTTTCCATCATCCGCACTGCCCATAACCACCATCATCAAATCCTGAACCACTCAAAGTCTTATTCACTTTTCTTCCTCCTCTAGCTTTTTCTTCACTTGATGGTTTTTAGTAGTTGTTCTTCTTCTCCTCTGTACATACATTATTTGCCTTAAGACTTTAAGCTCCATTGGAACATAGCGCACGGCCGTTCTTCTTCCGCTCATATCCGACAACGTGCTTGGAGCTAATAAGCTGGTATCATTCAGTCTCCTATCCGGCAACATCATCCTCAACCAAGAATCATCACCATCTCCCGCATCTTCTTCTTCCTTCCTACTACTAATCCTTATCATCATTTTCTTGTAAACTTAATAACATGGAGGAGAGCTGATTATGAGCCGAGCACGTGCTTTAAATAAATAAGTTAACTGCTACTTGGAATTAAGGGCCGTTTGTGTATACAGCGTGTGGACAGACAGGCTTGCTTGCTTCTGCTCGGGCTCTATCAGCACCGGCTGCTTGTTTGTAGTCTGTCCAATTAAATCCACACTGACGGCCACTTCACATGAGTTTGATGCTTGAATCACGACACGACGGCAAGTAGGAATTCGTGACCACCCGGCACACGACCCGGATCATCATAACAAACACAGACTTCCAGGCGTTTCCCATCCACACGTTCCTACCTCACATTCCAGCCTTGCTTACTTGGCTGTATCTTTAGATCTAAAGCTATCGCGGGAGCTATCCGGGTGTTTTGCAAAAATTCGCAATGAAAAAACCTTGCGAATTTAAAAATCCCTTCCCTTTTCTTCGCAAAGTCCCACTTGAAACCAAACTGCTTTTTCAACGCATGAAAAGCACATTACATTGAAAAATACTTTAGAAAAAATCAATGAAATTCCTAATCAATACAATGACAAGGCAGCTAGTATAAATGAGCCATGTGCTTCCTTTCCGTTATTAATGTTTGTGCATTAGTGGGCTTTAGAAGAACGTTAGATTGATTCATTCAAGAATTCACGCGATGTTTCCTATGCCTTGCTTAGGGAATTGTGTGCCCAAAGACTACTAATCGATCATTCTTCCATAAAAGGTTCCCAGGCCAGTTGCATTCCGTTTCCATTCCATTGCATCACAATCCACAAGTCAGTCACTCCAACATCAAAAGTCATTCTACTCCACGCTGCTGACCAGGCTGTCTTCGTAAAAACAAACCTTATCGAATCATCACATGTACCAAGGGAATCCAAGGGATAACGGAATACAGGCCAGCCATGAACACAAGAGAGTGAAGGGAGGTAGAGAGAGATTGAAAGTTTGCAAATATGTGTGCAAAAATCCATTGATTATTCAATTCTCAACGAAACGTATACCGGCAATTAACTAATCATCTGAGCTACATAATTGAGCATTAAGACATTTAATATCATTAGCTGATATCATTCCAAGCTTGTCATTTTTTGCTTAATACCAAATTGCACAATACTACAAACTAACGTAATTTCACACGACGAGTACATATATATTGCTAATCGTTTATCAGGTAGGAGGCAGACAATTAGCTGGGATCGACAGGATTGCTGCCACGCTGAAATGATGATATTGCAAAAATATATTCGCACAAAGGGCGAAAACGAACAAAAAGTTGGTGATTTTCTTTGACCGCTCCTCCAACGGACATTCGTCATTTACTTAAGCACTAGAAGAGAGGTAAACAACTCTCAATATATTTACATCCTCTTCACCCACAATCCTTCACCGACTTCACACTCTTATCTCTTGGCGGACATTTTTCAAAGAGGAAATCAAATACTTGCCGACTTTCACCTCTGTATTACATGCTCTCGTCAGTGCAAATCTCATCTTCCGACGACAGCTAGCGTCATTTCCGTCCCTTCAAGGTGATGGGGGAAGCGTAGCAATACTTCATTTAGTTGGTAGTTTTTGTAGTCCGGCGCCGTTTAATTTTAATACTTATCATATTCCAGCCCGAAGTTGTAAAGATTGCCACTCGTCAAGCAAGTATTTGAAGTCTGTATTTGCAGGAAATCTCGTTACACCAGTGGCTGAACCTATAGGCACTGAAAGAATTGCAATTTGAGTTACTTATAGCGTCACACTAATAAAACGTCTGATTTGCATTAAACACACGGACCCAATACCATTAAATTTATATTTTTTGCAACATTTTCGCAAATCCCTTGCCACTACCCACGATCAGTTTCACCCCACACGACACAACGTCCTGGGTGGTTTCCGTAGGCGTATACTGTCCATCAAAACCATTTAAATTAAGCCTACATTATTCCCTTAACGAAATCATCATTACACTTGTCTCTCAAGGAAATTGGCCACATCTCATCAAACTCGCTACATTTCTCCAACATCCCCCCAGCAGTAATCTCCACCTACTCCATCACTTATTTAGCTCACAGCTCCCATTTCAATCCAAGATTGACGCTACTAAACATAATATATGATTTTCATTATTTTGGAGAAGATTGAGTATAAAGATCATCCCACATGAAGCTATTCTGAAAAACGTTTATGGTAAATCCTCCGTCCTCTCCACTCATCATCTCCATAACATGCATCATTGAGAATAGGATTTATTTGCGAATTAAAATCAAGTACATTTTACCCTCTTTGTCTTGCATTTATTAGAGTGTTGAGAGACTTTTGAACTAAACTTGCCATCATATCCTTGTCGCTCTTGTGGGTCTCCATCGTAAAGCTTGTAGCATTATATACAAGTCCTTTTTATAAGCAAGCAGCAAGTAATTCAGACAATTCAAGTATTATAAACTCTCTAAAGTTTCTTCGCAACCAGCAGTCAGTCTATAATTCCAAAGTAGAAACTGGAATAATAATAATAATCCAGAAAACAACATGCTGTGCTAGAGGTTGTCACGACGACCTAAACGTTTTTTACATCCTCCTGTCCTTTCCTCAAGATTGTTTGCATTACACATGCAAATAATAACTACCACAACCTAGTGCTCTGTCTATAAAGATTTGCGAGAAGGAAGCCAGTTAGCCATTTAGCCATCGAGCCTGCTCTGTAATGCAGTCAGTAAGGACAGGAAAGGCTTTTAAGGGATTTGCTTGGGTGGTTAACAAGATTTAATGCTTGGCTATTAAAGGTATATAGAATACTGATGCTGACAGTTGGTAGTGGTTAGTGTGTAGTGAGAGGTGGATTTAAGAATTATTGCCTTCCTTTGTACCTCAATTAACTGACGATAGAGCCTTGACAGGGAAAGGGGAAATGTAGCAATCCAATAAATAAAACCCCACTCTGGCGGGCTATACCACCGAAGAAAATCACAACATATTACACCTAAGCTTGGATGAGAGAACAAGTGGGAAACGTTTACTAGCATTTTTACCTTATTTGGTCAAATTTAAGCTTCTACTGAACCGAATCCATTATATGCGGTCAAAGTGGTGACATAGTTTACAAATTCACAAGCATGCAATTGCATGCAAAGCTAAGAAGGACAAAATGTAAAACCAAGTTGGAAAAAAACGGCTCATATCTAGTACGTTTCTTTTCTTGCAGATAATGTTGTAGGAGATGCAAGAGACATTTTTGGCCCAATTTTCGCAGGATGTGTACGCCGATTAAGTTGAAACCGTTCTTATTCATGCTCTCCGGTGTAGATTCAGAGGTGGAAACCTGTTCACAAAGTGTATCATACAAGCATTTATGTAATTTCCACTGGCAACATGAACTCCAGCCATTAGAAAATATTGCCTGAATAAGATTTCCCTCTCCACTGGTTTCTCTTGTACAATACTGTAAATAGGTTTTTAAATGGATTACAAAATCTAAACGCTTCATCATCTTCTTTGCCTTGTATTCCATGTCTTTGTTTGTAGAAACGTTGCTGCTGCATTGCAGAGCTTCGCGTCCTCGGTCGGCATCTCTGTATTTTTTACACTTCTTCTCATCCTTTCTTACGCAGTCATTTAATTTCTTTGTCACCCAGTCTTCTCATTCTCTTCTTATACATCCCGTCTCTTATTCCTTGATCTCGTCGGAGAATAGTGAGTCCAGGTCGCGACAACAGCGGTTCAGTTCCCTAAAAAAACCTAGACTCAGAACCGCATAAGAAATACACAGGGGGATTTACACAAGGATTGTTTTCAGGTGGTCTTCGGACTTGCATTTCCTCTGAATAGCATCTAATCTGACTGACTATGAGTGGGGCGAGAACAGATTTATTAGGATTTAATGAAGCGAATTTAAATCCGTGTCCGGAGATCCATTAACATTGTTACTCTGAAAAAAAAACATAATTCCCACACATACCACTAGACATTACCAAAGGTGAGAGAATTCCATCCAATCCTTAGGACTCTTCATAGCTGACCACCAAACTCATGTCTCAAGCAAGCTCATAATTCCCTCGCTATCCAAGCAACAGCTACATTGGACACTCTACTAACAAGCAAAACCCGGATCATATTGTTCATTCAAGGATATTAGCCGCATGGCAGCAGTGCTGGTCAGCCGGGGATAAAATCCTCTGTCTCCTGACCATCCACATTCTCTGTGCACATTAAAACCTGAGCAATGTCTACACGCTTGTGATTTATAGGATTGTTGTGGATTATTGTGACCGCACTCTATTATCCGCGTTCATAAAGAACAATCCTTGAATCCCCTAAAGACATCCCCGCCTTTGGTCGCTTCTTCTCCCATCACCGAAATCTCTCATGGGTTTACTAAAAGAGCAAAGAACGTCAAAGGTAAAGGGTGAACCGCCGGCATCGTCGTCTCAGCCTTAGCACTCCCTGTGAGCACATTATTCCTCTATTGTATCAATAATACAAAGTTTGAGAACGTGAGAATGAATTATGGGGGCAAGGGTGCTGTGTATTTGCTCCAACTGCATTTGTCAGATGAACATTCCCGGCGAGTTACCTAGTCGTTTGTGATATACAGGTGTGAAAATCAAAGGTCAGTGGTTCAGGTGGAAATGAATGTAATTTTGTTGGTTACTCTGTTATTATTTTAATAACTTTATGGGAATGTTCGCAGCATAGATGTGGGCTATTGGCATAGATTAAATTCGTCGATTGTTTTAAATTACAGCGGACAGTAAAATGACCCCACGCCTTCGACACGGGTAGAGCAGACCACCCGGGTATTAAGATATTGACCTAAACAATCCTACCAGCAGTCGTCTAAAATAACTTACCACTCTATACCTCCAGCAGTAAGTACGGAATCTATGCAACGTTTTTTGTTAACGGCGTTGATATCTAACAAACCTGCAAGCTTGCTGCACAAATCCTCCGTGCTTTTTAAACAGTCGTCATCATTACAGCATATTTCACTAAACAAGCTTCTAACTGATTCACCCTTATTCTGCGACACGTGCAAGTAACCGCTCCCGGGACCTGGAATATCCAATGTAAACAGAACTCGCTTTTCAATCCACAGCCTTCCAGTGATTTCTCTTCTGCAATTCTTAACTTTTACCTAAGCAATTCGTAAAATTCACCATGGAATCCGAAGCCTCTCCCTGAAAATCCATCCTAGCGTTGCCCTTCTTGCTAGCTTTGCAGCATAAGTATTATTTATTATTAACAGTAGTGGTGGTGATGTATTATCAAGAATATGGGGATAACGTTTGAAAAATCAAACTTGAACACACACAACAGCTACCTCCCATGTTTTTGTTATTATTATTATGCGACAAAGTTCAAGTAGTGAAACGCGAAACTCTCTCGAGTAGGTAGCTCTTATCCCCCGTCCTCAGCAGAAGGAGCTTGCAAGTATGATTTGAAGAGTATCAAAAAATAATAATAATACAACCCGAGGATATATAAGTTTCTAATAACAAGTTTTCCCTTCATGCGCAAGTAACAGACAAGTTAACTAGACCCAGACGTTTGACAAATGTTTGTCTAAGAGCGATGAAGAGATAGTGATAATAACTATCCCTGTATCCTCCTTGAACGTGTTTAGGTCTTCAAGCTTTCCTTCACTGCAATTTACATTCTTGAATCTTCTATTGTATTTCTGCGTACGTACAACCCAAGTTAGCCATGCACTTTCTCTCCAAGCTTTGCAAATACGTGTTATCTGCAATGTTATGCACAATACGCAGTGGCTATAGAACGAATACTATTTCCCCTTTTTCTTCCACTGTGTTAGGATTTCCATGTGATGATACGAGTCCGTCCTAACATTTTCACATCGTTTATCAAAAACGTCGTTATATATTGATCGATATCCCAGGATATTTCAGACTCCGGGAGCTCTAAACCGTTTATCGTGTCATTTAAAGTAATTTCATTTCCTCTCTTATACAATCACCTCCTTATCCTTCTCATCCAATGCTGAGAATGCTGACCAATACAGTGCTAGACACCGTTGCGTTGCAGGAGGAACTATATAAACTAACTGCTATCACTGTTTCCAATGAATTGTACAACTTATCAGTGACTAATATCTTTGATATTCTCAAGCTCATTACTCAACTTCGGTCCGGGGTGCTTTCTCACACGCAGTCAGTGCATCCCTACTTCTTATACACCTTGTATCAATCTTAAACGGAAACAGTGGTGCAGAACCACAAAGGACTAGAAGAGTATATGGGAAATCATACTTGAAGCAGCAGCCATTTGCTGTTTCTCCTCCAACTTCTGTATGGTTTATTACCTGAGCAATCGGAAATATTTATAAATCGTTCGTTCAAGGGCTTGAACAACATAAAAATTCCATCTCCTAGATGTAATTGAGTATCAAGCTGATGCTAGCAGGAAGGAATGAATCCAGGATTGAACTTTGACATTTGTACACATGGGAACGTAATTACGTTTAAGGTTTTAAAATCTGTGCTGAGTAATAAGATGCAGATTCCAGTCTTGGATTCTAATGTAGTTTGAGTAATGGTTGCTTAGTCGTAGCAAAGCGTTAAAATTCACGTCATTGATGCTGAGAACAGCAGATCACTGCTTCCTTGCGGTATTTTTTAATGCCTTCCCAGGTATTTATAGAATCGTACAGGATTGAACATATTATATTTTCTGGCATTGCTGAGAATAATGATTTCATATATCCGGGACCTGAGCGGAGGATTTCATCCAGATTACAATGACCGCAGGATTATATAGTATGAATCATTAATTGGGAACATTGTTGAAGATCATCTCATTCATGTGATCATCTCGTTCTCTCTTCTGGACGAATTGGTATTTACAATCCTTTCATTCACATGTCTACTTCTATTATTCCACTCGTCATAATAATATCAATTTTTGCTAATCGTTCACCTCTCTTCAGCTCACTCACAGTCCTTCCCTTCATCTCGACTTCTTCTCCCACAAAGTCTCCCTAACAATCGAGTCCAAGATTCAATGACTTCAATGGGAGTCAAAATGAAAAATCAGTCGAGTAAGATACTCTATATGCTATGTGCACTAACATGCCACAGGAAATAATCACGAAGACTTTGCTTTATTACTACAGCAGAACTACTATGAACTACAGTACAGCGGATCTGATACGTAAACTATATATTAGTGAATTTATATTAGAATAGAATTTCAAGGGATGGTTCATACCTCCTGCTCCGCTTATTCAAGTGTTGAGTAAATGTTCAGCTTATTCTTGGTTATTTTTACGTTTCTATTCACTGTATGGACTATTCAAATCCTGGTTTCAATGGGACCAATTTTATGCTTTTAACAAGGCGTACCACAAATCAGTCATTGAATTTAAAGCATCTTCCACATCCATTCTCCCTGCCACTCACTCATGTTCTCTCCCAGTTCCATCCTTCCAACTTCCAACCCTCTCAGATTCTTTGCCTATCCATGAGAAAAATGTATTATTCCTCAAAATTCCAATTTTTTACACACTAGTTTCATTGATTGAAGGGCAGTGTTACCTAGAATCTGATGTTTATAAGCTGGAACGCAGTCTAGAAAGTATCACAGGTAACAGTTTTGCATTAACTTCAATAGCATCCGTATTGATTTGTCAAAAATATTTATTGAAGCACGTAACAAACTTACGAGCACGGAGGGAAACCTTGTTTATGCTACAACCCAACGCCGTTTGGGATTTTTCGGTAAAACCTGGGTAATGTATCTAGCAGATCTCCTCGTCCGTTTGATTTTGATTGAAGAGACATGTGACTCCCAAACAATGTATATAGTAAGCAAATTGCTGCCAAAACTAATTAATAGTTTTCACGCTCACCAAATCCGCTGTTAATCTAACAGTACTGTAGGCAAATAGTTTCCCTAACCTTCCGTGTCTCCACTTTAAGTAGTGACAATTACAATTATTTGCACGACCAAGAGAATTCGACACAGATCGAGTCCTATTCATGATTTCCCTGCAACTCAGTTTCCAGCATGTCGCCAATTAACAAACAATATAATCCTGCATAGAGCGTACCGTATGTCCCCTAAAAACAATTTGCCATCTTCACCACATGCTAAACTTGATACAAAAGCTATAGTGAAAGTGAGCAAGCACCCATTAACCGTTGTTAACAGCATAAATTACTTCTCCCTCTCATCATAGCATTTTACTTTGTTTTTACGCCCTGTCTCTCACATTATCCAAACAACAATTCCTCATCAAACACCCTTCAACCTAAATCCCAAAGAAACCACAGCGTGATCCCTCCCGAAAACCAAATAGTTGTATAAGTTTAAATACTTGCCAAGTGTGCATTTCTCGGTATCACCTTCACTTAAACATTCGTCTGATTTGAGAACGTCATAAAAATTAATGCTCCTGTAATTCAACTCACCAGCTCTTTTTCTCCTTCGCCCTCTTCCTTTGCATTCTTCGTTGAAGGACCCAGATTCTCCGAGAATTTCAAGAAACGATGAACCGTTCTACGAAACGTTTTCATCTCTTCTAAAGCTTGCTCTCTTCCTGACTGACTAACTGCCTAGCTTAGGATTTAATTCAAATCTTAATAGTTTAGCTACAAACGCAGTTAATAAGAATGATTATGAATGGGTAATTGTTTAGTAAACAATAATAAATTTTTCTCCACAGTCTACAACAATTACAAGCCCATTAAATGTTTCACGCTGAGAGTGGGAAAGTAAAAGTAAAAATTACAAGAGTATCAACAGCATTTCTTAAACTGCCTCCTCTTCTTATCCTTCAGATCTCTACCTTCCCATACCGGCTGGGAACCCCGAAGAAACCCGGGTCAACAGCGCTACTTCCGGTTCAGCGGTTCGGCTATGCCACATCTTAACTTCCGGCCAGGGTCCTCTTTTCCTATGAAAACGTCCTGAATTTATGAATCCAGCGTGCGTTGGTAGAGAAGATTTAAAAGTCCTTCCCTAGCATACAAGCTCTTGACTTTCCGATATTGGGTATTCCACGAAAACAGACAAAAATGGCCATTTTGTCACGTGATTATACGGAATTCTATGACTTCAGTGACAAAATTATACGGTATTCTACGAAAACGTACACATTTTTTATACGATTGTAAATAATCACGTATAATATACGATTTCGTATACAAAATTATACGGAAGCATATATTTTTGTATATGCGAACTCCAATATTCACAAAAAATTTTGAAAATAAGTTTGAAATAAGCTGAGTTTTGTTGCAAATACATGCGTTTCCTCAGAAAATATACGATGGGAATATGGGTGCATTTAGACAAGTCTAATTTTTTAATATTTAATCGTTTACTTAAATTAAAGAACTGCGTTTTTAATCATTTCATTGCCGATAAATATACGGAATTAATAACTAAGTATTTGAAAACAGAAGTTATGCCTGAACGTGAATTAAATCAGATGAAGTGGTGTAAGTTTCTGCTTTAAAATGTGATATTCGACTTTGCGATATATACTATCACTATTTTTATACATAGAGGTGGGAAAAAATGCAAGGAAGCAATTCCATTCCACTGGCGTCTAAAAATTAACTAACGACACAGTTAAAGTCGCGGTGGAATTCAATATTTCGATTCCAGTTGAATAACGTTTGAAAATCCTAGCATAAAACCGACCAGCTATGGTAACAAAATAGTAATTTCTACTCGCATTATATGCTTTTATACGAAAACATATACAAATTATACGAGATTATACGACATCCAAGAAGATTATACGAACTTATCCGAATTCAGTGAAAATTATATGATTTTCGAATATCGGAAAGTGGCCATTCTTATCGGTTTTCGTATTCGTATAATTTTGTCTGCTACGGTTGGCTTGCTTTTACTCACCACGTTTCACTTAGCAGACTGAGTACGTGAGAGGACTTGGTAAAATGTATCAATGAAGACAATTCAGTCAAGTGAGTAAGGGTCACTTGGTACGGAGGGAAGGGCCGGAATATATATGATTCCTTGAGATGAACTTTATAGCATACTTTGCTTTTAGTTTCAGCAGCACACAATAATTTCCTATGCTCACGAGATCCAAGATTTTGAGTGACGTTTGAGTAAGTCATAAGAAGAATGCTACGACGAAGACTCAGCATAGAATTGTATCTTCGTCCTTGCTTATATTCACAAGTGTGCTAGTAATGCTTGCATTAAGTACGTTTTGAAAAAATCATAGAGGAAGGATAGCCTGAAAGCCGCGGAATGATTTCCTTCTCCCTGATTCATGGATTCAATCAAAGAGGACTGCGATTAAGGATTGTGGGAACACAATAGAGGCGACAGATTGGATACATTAAATAGAACCGGTATCAATAACAGCCATCTCTTTTCTCTACTTGCTCAAAAAACGTGTCTCCCAGCAACAGTCAGCATAACCTGCATGTATGTGCTCCATAAGCTTTTGTATCATGCCCTGGCTACATATTCAAACGTTTAAATGACTTGTTGAATGCAGGGCTCGGATGAAACGAAGGAACTCACTCAGAGAGAGAGAGAGAGTACAAGAGTACGAAGAAGCAAGCAGACTCAGTAAAAAATGTTGATAAACGAATCATTATTTATTTGACATTTGAAATGTTAATTTACAAGGAGTAAACACGCTTTCAGCATTCTACAATCTCGTCACAGACGTTGAATCCCCCATTCCTTCCCCATACTATTACAGTACAGAGGAACATATAGTCCTCATAGCTGTCAATGTGGTTAGGTTATTGCTTTTTGAATAATAATAAGAAACAGGGTGCTTTCTTGGTCACTCTTTTAAATATCCGTTATTTGTTATGTCGCTCGTACTAGCTTTCCAACCTCCTTTCTCTATTTAATTGACAAGCCTATTGACAGGACGCTGCTTTTGATCAAAGTCATTAAGCATCCTACAAAATTTTGGCAAAGTACCTTGCGAAATCTATTGTTTCGCGGAAGTGAATTACCCGAGAGCATTATTTTTAAAACGATGAATATACTTCAGCTAAATTATTTCACATTTATTCGCATTACACCAATACATAGGCAACTCATGGACAATGGATCTGAAGTAGAAGTTGTGTGCAACGTAAAGAATTATACAGATCGGCATCAAAGTCTGTGACGCATAAAGTGTATCCAGCAGTCCCGCTTGCAGTGCATTCATTAGGAGCTCCTCAAAGCACTAATGCTTTCATCCAGTTTTCATTCAAGTGCTTGTGGAGCCTGGAATAAGTCTAGGATTTAAAATTCAAGTGCAAATAACAAGCAAAAAACCATGGACCAACCGCAGACTACTTTGAAGCTTAAGAGTAAACAAAAAATACTTTCACTGGATTGAACACTGATTAAAACATTGTCTGCTATGCATCTTCTCCTTTTACCCAGCTTCTGGACAACCGTACTTTTCCCACAGATTTCCTCCTCTCTCATTCTTCCCCGTGTTATTAATATTTAAGCCCGCAAGTTTAAACATTGGAACTGGAAGTAGTGCAGGAGCGCATCGCGCATCACCCAAACAGAGTATATTTTCAACAATTCCCATGGACAATGTCATTGAAACCTCGCGCTTTCCAGCGCAATAACTAGGTTTACCCAGCCCATTCAGACAGAATCATAGATAGAAAGTGAAATAATAATAACGAATTTAATGGCTACGTTACGATCATCTTCAATTTCCCCCTTCTTCTATTAGTTAACGTCAAGAAAAGAGGACGCTGCCGGTGGCATGATGAGGGCGACGTCCCATTATTTTTTAACCTTAATAGTGTTTCATCCCCCAATCTGATTCCTGTGTGTTCTTTTTCCTGGCATCTCTCCATCCATCCCCTCCTCCCTCCACTCTCCACCCTCCATCAAGCTTCTCCTTCCAGCATTACAGGAACAAGGACGTCGAGTGTGTGGCTTGTTTAAAAAAGTCTTTTCGAGGGTTCTTCTCTTTTCTCCGAAGGAGATGAGTGTTTTTACGAAATGCAAATAGTGGGGTAAAAAATGTAATGAAGTCATCCCCGGGAAAAATGAATTAATCAGAGAGTGGGTAATGAGAGGAACAAGGGAAGAGTGGCTGACTGTGGATTGGAGGCACGGTGAGGTTTATATGTAAATACAGACAAGAGCAGCAATACAAAGCTCAAACAAAGTCCCAGCAAAACGCTATATTACATACACGTACCGTAATTCCAGCTCCGCTATTACAGGTGCGTAAGGTAAATCTTGTGGATTAAAGCATTGTATACCCTTAGGATGATGGGAATGGCAAGGGACGTGAGACTCAAGAGTCTGCCAGCCTAACAAATAACGACAGGGGAGAAAATACAAGGATTTTTTGACGCCAGACAGCAGGGGCTGACAGATGATATGCGTACGTTTATTTTCCAAAGATTATATAACCAACAACGCATCTCTTTTAAATAGCGCGCTTGTATATGAAAGCAATTCTACCAGAGGACCAAAGCTCGGAAGATGATGGAAAAGAAAAGCACATGTATTTAACATCATTGTCTAACCATCTCCAACATGTCTACTAATAATGAGCTTGTTAAAAATGTCAAAAAATACACTCTGCATCCCTCTCATCTGACAAAGGGAGAGGAGCAGCTTATAACTATTTGTCTACTCCTAGAACATTAACAAGTTTATGCGTCTCTTTTTCATTATCCACCCCAAGACTTTCACTCCCATCGGATTGCTATTTCCACGCTTGATTATTTAATGAACGTCATGCATAATTCCAAATTCTGATGAAGCAATGTGATTTGTAGCGCTGTAGTGCATCCCTTTGGTTTTAGCTAGGACTTTTATTCTTGTAAGAGCTGAAATCGAGTAATTATATTGCTTAGGTTTAACGCCGTTTTTAATTTCTGAGTGTATTCTAGTAACCTTCCCCCACTCAGGTGCTCTTTCTCGGTAAAATACATCATTGAAGCCTATGATTACAAGATTACAAAATGGGCAAAATGCTCCATGCAGATGTAAAAATTTTTAAAAAGTTTTCTTTCAAAAATTCTACCAAACTCACCTACAATCTGCACCTCATCTAGTATTGCATCCAGCATTGGAATTTTCAATTTTTCGCACCCTTTACCCACTTCATCAGCGCAAGAACAATACAGGAAAATTACACCTCTATGAATATACTTTCCCCATGCCTACAAGATAACCTTAAATTAAATAATTTTAATGTCCTCGTAAACCAAAATGTAGGTTATTTAAACTTCTTTTATATGATTGCAAATACTCCAAGAATTTAGCAGGCTCTCTTGACTCTTTGCATCATCGCACATCAAATCAATCACTGTACATATATCCCGGGTGTAACCGTAGCAGTGTAGCCTTTACTCTTTCAAACGCTTGAATGGCAATATGGGAAGGACGTGTGAAATTCTATAGATTCCAATGAAGAAAGTGTTTAAAATTTTAAATAATTGGCAGGTAATGACTGACAAGCTCGTTAGGTTTGCTTTACGGGCTGCTCACCCAACCTTCTACCCGCACGCCTCTTCCTACAGCTTCCTCCACGCAGTTCATCTTGTATCAAACGGTTTAGTCACCTAGTGACTGATTGACTGAAATTTTAACAAAGACTTGTGTGTACAAGACCTAAAGACCTCACACGTCACCTTTTTTTCACACGCTCTCTCACAAGTGTGTGCTGTGTAGCATCACATGGGATTGATTGCCCAAGAATTCTTTCCCTCTTGTCTTGTCCTCCTGTCAGCCACGGATGCGCCGTTCCGCTTGTATATTATTATTATTATTATTTTCTTCCTTTCTTCCCCCTACCATTCAGCTTACGGCAAGTCAGTGCGCCAGCTAACAGCTAACTAACTATAAGCTTGTTAATGGATTTGCCAGGCTACGGTTGATGGGGAGAAGATTATGAGGAATGATGACGATTCAAGATTATTTTAAGCATGCGTCCCCGGGTCAGTCACAGCACAGTCCAAGAGGACAATCACAAACCCAGCTTCAAAGAAGCTTCTTTTTCCTTCCTAGTTCCCTCTACGATGCCCATTGTATAGGTAGATTCGCAGAGTAGGAAGCTTGTTAATGTAATGCGAGGGGATATACCTGGAATTAAGCCTCCTCCTTGGGTGAAAGATTGGAGGAAAGAGATGAGAAGAAGAAAGCTATCACCTTTCAATTTAAATACTTGCTAGAAATGAGGATAAACCATCATTATTGTTTACCTCTGCTGGATGGTGATAGTGCACAGCATGGATTCATTACACAAGTATAGATTCTATCAATAGAAACATTATCACGATCGCCACGAACCCATCCACCGCCTCAATACATTCTTAACCCGGACGAACCTTCCTCCAAGAAGTCCCTATGCGCTGCAAATCCTTCCAAGACAATCCCAACCACGCGAAACAAGGAAAGCTTTTGTCAAACCAAACGTTGTTGAACCTATCAGCTGTCCTCGTTTCACTTCAGCCACGTTGCCACGCTTCAGTATCGTTTAAGCATTTGATTCTTTATCGATAACGAGATTTACACTATTTTTAACTATTCAAAACCCTTGTAGCTTTGATTATCCTCTAAAGAGTTTCTCTTCCATGCGAAATTTTGCATTCCTCCTCATCATTTAGAGAAATCTTGGGTACAGGAACTTTAGGATTGTAGCTTTGTTAAAGGCATCGTGAGTAAAGTGTGATGGGCAAACACCAAAGTTAAATATTGATACAAGTTATGTTCCTTTAAATTCCTTGGACAAGGTCGTTGCGGTAAGATGACTCCGTCAAGAAGAGTATATATTCTGGTAAACCTTGGACTAATTCCGGCTAAGTTAGCTTATATTTTTAATTGTTTGCAAAAATTTGCAAATCCAAATTTCTTCAATAACCAACCATATAAACAAAGAAAATTTCTTTCGGAAGTCAACCTCTTATCCGTCTTGCGCTCTTATATATCAATACGGAGTCAACTGCATGTGTAGGACGATAACACTGCAAAATTTACTTAAACTGCGTCAAGCTATATACCCCTTGGATGCCTTCACAGATATTCCAGAGGGCATCCATGTTTGGTCCTTGCCTTGTGCAAGGTCAATTCCATCCTTTTAAGTCTATGAATTAAGGCTTGTAAATCCAACTAAAGGCGACAGGGAAACTGAAATTACATGTATTAAAATGCATCTCTCCATTCAATCCCCCATCTCTCTCATCTTCCTCCTAGCTCAATCCCAAGTCATTAGTCATTGAAGGAAGACAGGGGATGCATTTCCAGTTGAAGAGATGCGGGAAGATGTTCAAGAATCAAACTGTCTTTTTCTTTTCTACTTACCTTTTACAACTACAGTACAACAGCATCCAGCTCGCCATCCAAAAAGCCTTCAACCTTCTCACTTCTTCTTCATCCTCCCTCCTGTTTACGAACGGAAAAGAAGAAGACGGTATAATCATTTTTATTTCATCTCAAAATCCATATTTGGCATGAGAAAATTGCAGCATCCCTTCCCTCCTACTTTTTTCTCCTCATGCTGTATCCATCATCAACCACTAACCACCAAAAGAACGCATACACACGCATTCCGCTTCCCACACCACCAAACAAACCAGGATTTTGCGCCATTGACATTCGCGTTATCGCATCCCTCCTTTTTTGCAATATCCTTACACACACAAAACAGTCAATGTGGGGCTTGCAAAGCGTGTGAACTTCCACACAGCTTTGGCACCATCATTCCCACCTTATAATTTTAAACTATTCGCTCACAATCTTAGGATTCAAAGGCCAATTGAAATTGCAATAACCAAGAATTTAAATACGCCATTTTCAAGAACAAGTAAAAATCCTTTCGTCTGAAATATAATATCGTTGCTTTTATTTAAATGTCCAGCACAGCTTAAACATCCATAATATAAAATACCGAAATCATCCAACCATTCACAGCTCGTATCCTAATAATATATAATATTCTTCCGCATATTTTACATTCATTCAATTCCAGCCCTTTACAAACCTCCTTTAGACTCCTTCATTTATCTTTCTTATCTTTACAACACAAAGCAATTCGGATTCATTTAAACCATTTCCACTTTAAATAGCACATATATACTTAAATCTAAATCCTCTCCACACATTTCCTTTTATTATCCTACTAAAAATTTTAATAGAGGAAGACTGAGATGGATCCTTTCCTTGCCCTCCTGCCTAATAATCTTAAAATATGTATAAATAATTACAAACACACGTCTCCCTCTAAACACAACCACCTCATTCCCTTTATCCTTCCCGCAAATAGGCACTTGAAGACGGCATTTGCTATTAGCTTAGCTCACCATCAGCTAGCTTCACTAAACTAATATACGTATTCATTCAGCTTATAGCTTGAACAGACAATAATACATTACATTTTTTCAATTCCCGCTTTTCCTTTATCCAAGAAGCTGCCCTCAAATGCTCCAAGAATCAAGGTGAGGTAAATGGGGATTGTTAACAATTTTAAAATATTTACATATAATAACAATATAATTTACTCCTCTTCTTCCCCTCCACTCTCTCTCTCATCTCCTCCTTGATAATATATTTCCATGTAGTTTACTTTATTTCTTTACTCTCCTCCTACTTTTCCCTCTTTCTTTTACACAAATCTCGTAAATTCTATAACATAATAAAATAAACCTGCCAACTAATTCCAGAACCTTTAGTAAATAACTATGTTATTATGATATACAAGCAAAAGTGAAGAAAAAATACATGCTATGCACAACAAGAACAAATTCTAGAATCTTGACTGAATAAACGCAAGAAAGCTGCATCTTAAATTCAATGTATAAACCATATATACTAATTGAATACACACACCTCTCCTCCTGCAAGCATTATTCCAGTTAGTGGCACACGAGAATTCTGGGATTTGAGTGTTAGATCCATTCCGACGACGCTTATCAGAGGTTACATAAATTTATATTTTTACATAGTTTATCAGACTAACAATGCACTCATTCATTTTTTAATTCTATATTCTAATTATATCATCCCTACCTCCGACGCTTGTAAGACGTGGTATAGACTTTGCAAATTCTAAAATTTACAAAGATGGAGCGTTGAATATGAAACATTTTCTAGTAAACACAGATAACAAATTAAGTTGCGGGAATGATGGGAAATTCTGTAAAATATAATGCGAATCTGCTAACTGTTTCTTGTAAAATTGTGGCGCCGTTTAGTCGCACAGGATTATAAAATGCAACTCTGAGGGTAAATTAGAAGCAGTCGTTGTAATGATAAGGCACATATAGAAATAATCCTTGTAAAACATTCTTACAAAGTAATTGCATTAGATCATTTTTTTAAAAACATGCAACTCAACCGTACCGGAAACAACTGAAATTCAAGCCAGTATCTACGCATTTCTGTTCAAATCCTCAGCTCTTCTAACTCCATCTCCTCTAATTGCAATAGTCTTTTAGTCTCCTACATTGTCATTAAATCCAAGCGTCTATCCTTCAAGTGTTAAGTCAAAGCCCCGCACCACACCCACTCCTCCCAGCTACAGCTCTAGCTGGACCATTGTTGATTGTTGTCGGCACGAAGCATGAAGCTGTAGGAGCAATCATGATTCGCCCATCTTCCCACAGATAATGAGCCTGTATTTCCTGGCAAGAAGATTTGTGCTCAAGAAGCGTGAAAAATTTGAGGAGACGAATCACGTTAATTCACAAGAGGGAGGGGAGGATATATAATAGATGTTTCAAGCAAGTTATTCAGTCAGGATTTTCCCATAGATAATAGTCGCAAGCTGGAGGGTGTGAAGAGAAACAAGTCTAGTCTGCACCAAAAACTACTAGAAAGCTCAGCGTTCCGGAACTTTAGCATTTTTTAGTAGAACGCGTATAAAATGTTGTCTTTTAGTGTATTTTCCTCCGCCATCCCTGTTAGCTAATGATGAGAGGACGTTCTTGAAAAAAACGCTTCTCTCCTTGCCGTAACACACCAAGAGCAAATCAACGAGTTTTTTCGCTCATATACCTGTACTATTCAACAGGATTTCTTCCACACTTGATTTTTAACTTGTTCAATGGCTAGCGGATTGAATTGGAGGAAGGACGGACAAGTTTGCGACTTGAATAGAGCACACACTGGTTATCTTATAGTTGTCGTTTTTTTATTCATCACATCGCTCTCTCTCATCTTCTTCATCTGATCTCCATCTCATTCTACCTGGCTCGTCTCTCAAAAGCTTCGGTCCAAGAGACATCCCACCACAAATACCAACTAATACCGACTCTTCCTCAAACCAGATCTCTTTACAATTTTTCGCACTTGTTGCGTCCATCTCTTTCTCCTGCTATGCTTTATCTGCGTGCTACGGATAGTACGCAGTACGCACAACTTCACAGGCGTACATGTATTTTTTTCTCGCCAACCACAAACTAAGACTTAACTTCGGGATGCAATCTCACCTCGTCTTCATCTTTCAATGTACAAGAAGATCATCTGCCTCCTCCTGCACAGCCTCTTCTTCCTCAATCTTGATATTCAGGCTATTACCTCCGTCCTTAGCTCCTCTTAGATTGAGCCAATCTTTTCAATCCTCTCTTCAATCGTCACGAATGAGCAGAGAATTTTAAAAAAGCAAAGCAGCCCTTCTGATGCTCGCTCTTGTAAATACTAAAAAGAGTGTGGCAATTACCACCTTCGGGACGTACTATAGAACGCAGAGATCTCTTGCATGCTACACTCAATAGAAACGAACCAAACTTTGAATAATGTAGTAGTGAAACATCAAGATTTTATCCACAGCCCACAGCAGGTGGATTTTCATTGGCTCTGATTTTAAATACTATATTACAGGCGTTGATAACGTCTAAAAAAGGTAGCCGACAAAGAGAAACTAGTCTGGAGCAATTCATTTGTGATCTAAATAGACGTTACTACTTAATTGAACTTCCAAGGGATTTTTATCCCTAAGGCGGGAAATTTCGCAAATTTCAACACAATCTCTTGTCATTTTTAAGTGATTTTCATGACAGATTCGTTTCAAATTTGAGGGATTGGTTGGCAGAAAAGAGGGCAGCGTTGCTTCAAGTACACAAGTTTTTTTTCTCAAGAAAATCAGAGTAGAAGCTCTACTCTGAATAGCAGGATTGAGACGACGGAGTCGAGAGCATAAAGAGATGCTGATTTCTCTCAAGTTATTCTGCTTCTAGGGCCCAAGGCGATATGTGTTAACTAAATGAGCCGCTCTCCACCCATGAAATTTCGGGATCCACCTAAAATTCCTGCATAGACAATAATAATAATAACCGAGGGAGGCAAACTTTAAAGAATCGTTGAACTCTTGTGTTAGAGCTTTCGTAGATCGTGGCGCCACCATGGATATTCTGACTTGATTTCTTCTACTGCCGCGACCATCACTGGAAATCTATACTATGAAGCTTAAAATCTGCTATGCTTTAATTTAAACGGCGTTGAATTTAAAAAGAAAGTTCGAAAATCAATGTAATTCAAACACATTGTGATATTTAAAACTTATTTTAGGATTTTTCAATTGCATCTATTGCCATTAATTATAATTTCAAATCTTATATCAAATTCTAACTGATTTAAAACTTTTTGGCCGATCTAGATAGCATATTCGAGTGCTAACCCACGAAACATTGAGCAAAAAACCCTTCAGACGTGCACAAGTTGAAATTCCTACAAAAAGAGCCGAATGTATTTGTTGCATGAACTATAGCCTCTTGTAAGTTGACAACAATGGGTTTGTAAAATGAATTTAAATATTGTATTCCGAGCATCATTCCAGATTAAGGTAACAATAAGAGATGGATTTATGTCGGGCGTGTATAATGGTCGACGAAACTCCCGACGCTTCCTTTATCCCTTAGGATAATTTTCTCCTTAAGCCGGGAAAACTATCTTAAAACCTGATTTGTTGCCAGTTTCCTATGGGGAACAAAGTTCCCGCCCTGCTAAAGCGTCTCAACCTCCATTAAACCACAGGCTAGAGAATGAGAAAATCACGCAAAGAAACTATCCATTGTACTTCTTTGCGTCTTGCTTTCGTGGTAGTTAACCGTGTTGCATAAACAAATGCAAAACAAGCCCATCAGTTTTTTGAGCATTCGTTGGTTGGTTAAAAGCTGGCTGAGCATACATATTTCGCACATTCATTATTATTTCATTTACTAGTATTTCTCATCAACATTATTTAAATTTAAGCGGATTTACAAGCGAAGATAGAGGACTGTGACTGTACATATTAGAGATGAGTGCGAGCATGGCCAATTAGATGCTTCGGAGGATAGCAAGCTTTTGGAGGAAGGATTGAGTAATTTTCCCCTATTTAAATTTCCTCATGCATAGGCAAATGCAGTTTCAAGTTTTGCAAGTTTCCTCCTCCCACACACAGCTCATGGGTTAAAAGCTATAGGATTCTTTTCAATTTATTTTACTTGTTTCTCATCAAATTCGCTAAAAAATCCCCCCGTATCCCAATCTTAATAGCGTTACAGAGGGCAGCAGCAGCCCTTACTAAACTTTCTGGTTATTTACAGGCTAGAAAAACTGCGAGGACGGGTTTCGCAAATTTTTCACGCTTTCATTTCGCCCAATCAGAGCCTGTACAAAGGATATACACGAGTATCTAGTCATAGATCAATAAATTTTTAATGTTTATGGCTTATTTTTGCGTAGCTTTGAGAAAATAATTGCCAAGGCAGAATAACGAGACCGTATTTCAAGATTGTCGAGTGTTTTTTATATAAATATCCCTTTCATCAAGTCGACCTTGTTCTTATTGTAAAGTCTTGTGCAATTATTCACTTGGCAGAGCTATAATTCTAGCTTGGAGGTGCTGGGCTCTGCTGAGGGTACTAAAAGTTGATAGCTATACTTTTAATTACCATGTCGTATGCGCTAACTTGTTTTACAACTACCATCCTTCAATGTTCATTTTACAGTTAGGCTTGTGTCCGTGTACACAAGGGTGGAGGTGCAAATTGAGAATTACTCCACACTGTAAATTCTCTCATGGCAGACGGCTTGCTCTCATTGCTTGCTAATTTTTGAAATACTTGCAAGCTCTAAAGGATTCCCTTTGGAAGAGCTTACGAAATTTTTTAAAGTATTTGTCAACGGATTGAACTTTTCAATTTCGTGTCTTCAATCCACGCCAATCTTCCTTTCAATCTAATTTACTTATCATTAGCCCCTATCTTTTGTGTATCTTCTGAATACCGTTGCTAAATCATAAGTTTTTTAAGTTTAAAACCCCCACGCATTTTTTAATTGTAATGAAATTCCAATATCAAATTCAAGACGAACACATTCTATAAAACTGGTCAATTTGCTCAAAAATTCCTTGAGATTCCAAAGGATTTTTATTTGCTAGGATTACTCTGAATAATTCTAGCAAATAAAGAACTAATACTTTACAGCTTTTAAAAGTTACTAAATACTTTCGTCCACAAATCTTATGCATAGCGTTTCCTTCAAGCTAATGTAAAGCGCTCCGCACTTGCTAAACTTGTTCCTTAGAGTTATGATGTATCATGCCGCCTACCAATTAAAGCGAGCCTGTCGATTGCCAACGAGGATCTTCAAATGACAACGATGTGTACTGCTAAAATTGTCTGTTGAGGAACATTTTGTTTTTTTGCGACTCGATTCAAAGACTTGTGTCTACGTGCTATGGCTAAAGAAGCGCGGTGTAGCATAAAGATTTTTAGAACAACTCAACGCCGTTTTATAATTTGCAATGAAGCAGTTAGCAACTTCACACTGGATTATCCGGTTGGAAAATGCATGATTGAAGTCACTTTTAATATGGTAAATTCAATGAAACTTCGCTATCCTACTTTTCCGACCAAAACAAGCTATATATGTGGCTCAAGATTTATATAAATTATCAACTAAACGTACCTGATCAAGATTCAATAATTAATTGATTACTTTTTCATGATTAAAACCATCAATTTTAATTTTCAAAATTAAATTTTCCAACAATTCATTCCTCACCGCAGTGTCACTTAAGGCTTTTAGCAATTCAGTAATTTCCGATCACGTTTTAAATGGTCCATGCATTCTTAAACAAAAAACACAATTACATTTTACTCCTCGTTTCTCACCATAAGTTACGCACCCTACGGATCCAATTTAAGATTTGTGTAAACATGTATATATTCATGCTAACCGAAGTCTAAAAACCTTACAACTTAAAACCAAAACTAATTACTTTAACTACTATAACTAAAAAATCTATCTTAATTAATTTAAGACACCTTTGGTTCTTCTTAAACTTGGAGAAGGATTTATAAAAAATAAACTGACTTGAATATATAATATCCGGAATTTTCCGAAAACAAAAAACCGAAGAAAGTTTCGCAATTCCAATTAATTTCCTGGAATAGGAAGATCAGAAGAAAAGTGTAGACTATCACCATCAGTGTCTAACAGGAGGTCAGGAAAGTCTGTAGAAACGGATCCGACGCCAATAAGGTCGTCGAACATGGGGTCATTCCCTTCATCCGACAATAAATCACTAGCATACTCGCTGAGGTCACTATCATTGAGGGAGGTGAGAGACCCGGCTCGGTTTGGGTTCGCATAACTATTGAGAATATTAGCAAACTGCGAAGTATAGGACGGAGTTGTGGTGTTGAGGCTAGGGGGCGGAAGATATTCCTGCATCATGTTGTACTGGATACTAGAAGAACTCATTGACATGGAAGAGGGCGCTGGAATCAGAGCTGGTCCCGTGGGTCCGGCCATGTTGGACATGAGAATACCGTTTCCATGACACTGGTACTGTTGATACTTTGGCATAAGGACTATGTTATTGGATCCCGGGTATCCTCCGTTTGAGACCAAGGGAATAGAGGGGGAGGAGGAAGCGGATGAGGTCAAGCACGGCCCGGGAGAGGCGACGGAACAAGAGGAGGAGGAAGATGAGGAGGAGGCGGGTGAAAGGGCAAAACTAGGAGAGACTACACCCCGCATCACCGTTTGAATACACTCAGGTGGGGAGCTCACAGGTGACATTGTGTAGGAGGAGCTTGGAGAGAATTCCGAAGAATGCCCGCTTAGACTACCGGTGCTACCCGCACTTCCTCCACAGCTGCTGCTAGCACTACTGCTCCCGCTGAAATCCTCTTCTAGGTTGTTTGAACTCAGCAACGTTTTCAAGGATTCAATGTAATTCATCGCCAACCGGAGTGTTGTAATCTTGGTCAGTTTTTCACAAGTCCTCCCCGTCGAGTTTACCGGGAGAACTGGGTATTGTGGAACAACTTTTTGGAGGACGTCAAACGCAGAATTTATTTCCTTCATCCGGGTACGCTCCCGGGCATTTGCAGTTTTTCTTCTATATTTGCTTAGCGGTGGCGGTTTTTGCTTTGGTTTTGGCTCTTTCTTTCGCTCTTCCTTCCTCCGTTTCTCAGTTTCAATCCTAACTTGAATTGAACGTGGTCGAAGACTGTATTTCTCATAGTTTTTGCTCCCTTTCGGGTTTTTCCCACGCTTACAGGAATTGTTGTTGTTCCTATCGAGAACAAGTTCTGCTGATCCGTGCGACATTTTCACAGTTATTTTCGCTTTCGTCTCGCGAATTTCCAATTGTTTCCAAAAGAATTTCAAAAAATCAGCGATAGGTTTGTAAACTAGTATTTTCGCATTTTAAAACTTTTTCAACCGGCTGACATGCCATTCACCAAGGTTTCGTTTTTATACAGCTCGAGGGGACAATTTCAAAATCAGTTTTCGCAACAATCCGGTTAAAGTTTTACCCGGTAAAAAAGTTACCAAAACCTATTTCCTCCAAGTCTTTGAAACCCTAAGGCCCGAGGCGGAATCCATAAACTGTATCACCAACATGCAGCCATCACTGGAATCCTGTCCCACACGAGCCGCAGAATAATGACACACACACAAGAGCAGCAGAGAAGGATTTCGAGTATGATTACACACAACCAACAACCTTCTTGACATTTACTTCCCGGCGAGTTTCACTTGAGGACGGATGGATTATTCATACGACCAAGGAGAGGAGAGGAGGAAGAATTGGTACGTGTAGGATATAAACAAGATTTGACAATTGAATTCTCTTATGACAGTTGACAGTTGATTTAACCGATTCGGAATTCAAGAAGATGCTATCAAAATCTTCTTCGTCCTGCCCCAGGGAACTTGATACAGTTCTCGGCTTCGTAGAGTCACGTTCCGAGGGATTACTTTGAATAACATATATATATCGCAAACTAAGCGGTTTGTCGGCTTTTTTACCACGTAGTCCTCCTGTCAACCAGGGCAAACTTCCCGTTCAAATCGTACAAGAAACGCAGTCCGCCGCTTCACGGGAGAAAAGTTTTTTAAACAATTCCGCACAGGATTTCACTTTTAAATTTTCAATTATGAATAAAACTTTTTTCCAGCCTCACAGGCAGCAACTCTTCAGGTTTTCCACAGAAAAATTGTGACCGGAAGAAAAGAGAAACTAATTATAAAATTATTGTTTTCTTATAATTTCCTCCACAAACAAAAGTAAGAGAAAAGTTTGTATCAAAAAACTTTCCAATCCCCTTCTTTTACAAAATTTTAACAAGTTCCTCTCCTTTCTCTTTCTTCGCAAGCTTAAAGAACAACTTGTCCAGATTAAATTCCAGGAAGGAAATGCACAAAACACGGGGAAAGTTGTCGACAAACTTTTTGGGAATACACTTTTCTTCAAATCCAACTTTGGAGATATGAAGCACGTTTTTATAAATTTTTAGAACGTCTCCTGAAATAACAAACAAAATTAGTTTAATTTTATGTAGTAGTCAAACGCCGTTTATGGTTTTTTTGCTCGAGACTGGATTCTTTGGCACAGATTGAAGATCCATTTCAACTTGTAGATCTTCCTAATCCGAATTTTGTAAATTATTAGGCACTTACGATTATTTTGATAAACGTTTGCTGTTGAAAAGGGTATTTTAACAATCTGACCAGCACACACACACACCGTGTGTATCCCGACACCTCTGGAATCTTACTAAAGGGCTGGACACTTGGAGATTTCGTTTTAAAGTACAAGATCCTTAAAACCACAGCAGCCCTGCCTTGTACCTGTGCTGTGATGAGGAGATTTTTCCTGATCACCTCTTGAGTGGACCACACTTTTAAATCTGAAGGGATAAGAAGAGAAGAGACACCCTTTAACAATGAGTCTTCTCATTCCTACTTAACCCTTCTTCTTATTTTTCCATCATCTCCCTTCTAGCTCCTCTCCTACCTGCCTGACCATCCATCCATAACGCAATATTACCTAGTGGTCTGTAGTGGGCAACAATACTTTTCCCTCACAGTATCACCTGTAATTACATAGGAAACCTTACGATACGAGGATCAGAGGGAGAGATATATAATTCTGGTATCTTCAATCCAAGATGCGGTGTACTAAGATGATGCGACCAAGGGATGCTGCACCATGAAGCTGCTGAAGCATCCCTGCTTTTTTACCTTGCAACAACTTGTTGTATCCCCTCCGTCCAAAGGTAAGCTATAGCTTGTGCTCAGGTGAGTAAATGATTCTATCGTAAATCAAGCTACAGCTTTCTTAAGTTAGCTACACCACCTTTGGTCCGCACTTGGCTGCTCTGCTGTATTCTTAGTACAAGGATGCGGGAGTGAAGATGAGCCGTGGCTTTCAAAGACTGCTTCTGGCTCCATCTTCTTTTCTTTAGGTTACTTAGTCATAGTTACGGGATGCAGGGTGATGACAAACAGTTTTAACTGCAAGTAAACGATCCGTCTCTTCCACCACATCCAACATCACCTTGCATTCTTCAAAATTCAAATTTGACTCAATCATCAATTTTCTCAAGGGTACGCAGGTATTGGATGGTGCAAAATTTAAAAATTTTAAGTTTCTACGCCGTTTCGAACGAATTCATTGTATCCAAGCACTCCTTGTATATCCAGGTGCTGCTCCGGAACTCTGGTTGTTGATAATGATTGATAAAAATAAGTTGCCTGATATAAGTATGCGAATTTAAGTTAAAGAAATAATAACCTTCGTACCACGTTTGTCGTTTCTGAAGCGCGCTCAGCATTGACCAGACGCCGGTCTCGGATTCTCTGGACTTGACACCGTCGACGCCACTCGAGCAATATAATATCGGATCATTTAAATCCAGCTAGGTGTTTGCATAATATAATAAGTTTTTTTTTCTCATCCTCCTTCTCCCAGTCAGATTTTTATAGCCATTAGTTTTTCTTCATTCCTGGGCGGAGGTGAGAGTCAATCTCATTAAGCCGAAGCACTGGTCATCTTGCCTTTGCCCTTTCATTCTTGCGGACAGGTTTACAAGCTGGGTGCACGCGTCACATGAGTTTTATTTAACGCCTCGCGCTCGTGTATCTTTCTGGAAGCGCGTCTTCATAATAGCTACAGAGCGTGCCCAAACCTATGTTTTAGTTTCGATGAAAAGCTTGTGTAGATTTTGACGTGTTTATTTAACTTTCCGCTCCACTAAATTTCATCTTGTCAAAGAACGAGTCCAGAGGGGGCTGTAAATTACAAGTTTAAGGAGCCCAATCTTTGAATCTGGAGAGCTCTTCCAGCATCCAGCATTCAAGCAAAGCAAGCCTAATCCTCTTCCTAGATTCCCTTCCCTCATTCTTTTATAATCCTTACTTTTTGTGGTGTAAGCGATTTTGTGCGTTAATTCCACCACGCTACGAAGCGTTATCGCTGAACCATTATACGTGTGTCTGTGGTCGAATCTTGTGGTTGTTGGGAGAGAAAAAAGCCTGAGAGAAAAAAAGTAGTTTGAAATATGACTCCTGGCTGTATTTTACATGGATAATCAATTTGCAAGGAGGCAAGTTATTCAACTACCGTTGGCTTCTGTTCCAAAGTTTCGGCATTTGTTCCTACATTTTCGTCGTGCTCCTCCGATGCAAACTTAGCTTTTACTTATTGCTTCCTTAGCTATACAACCCCCCTCCCTTGTTCCCTCTTACGACATGTATTTTTCTTTCTCTTCTCTCCCGTTTGTCTACACGTCCCAAGTATTTGTTTATGAGATGAGACAAGGTTGAAAATGTAGATTTGATTAGGACGGGGAGCTAGGGGACGGTCTCGAATACAATAGGAGACAATTGAATCATCCATTAACTTGTCTTCAGTATATCTAACTAACACCAATAGTCTCTCCTCTCTTCCCAAGAGAAATGAATCCAGACAAAACAATAAAGTATCCGAGATACGGATCAGTAAGTTCCGTCGTCTTCCCCTCCTGGCTTCTTATGCTCATGACTCGATTGAATGATACAGCTTGAACCATGCTGCTAAGCTAACACAGAACCTACTGCCGATTGTAAAACGATATACCTAGTCCGGCCACGCCAGAATCTTAAACGTTTAGTTATCATTTTCAGATACTGTACAAGAACCAGGCATAACTTGCGCCCTCTTCATTCCTTCCCTCCTCTGATTTCAACGTTCCAGCTCTGCCAGAGTAGTATACTTTAGTGGAATATATAGCGTCCGTTTTTTCTAATTTATCCCTTGGAGGAATGAATACCGGGTAAATTGCAGCCGTTTTCCTTGAACAAACAAGACGTGAGGATAATTGTTTTCAAAGAAAAACCAACAACAATAAGTGCATCATATCAAAAGATATGATTTCCGATTCATAGAAATTATAATTCTCCTATCACTTCCACTCGTTCAGGATTTAAACGGAGGGTTTTGTAGTAATCTTCCATCCCTTCGGGTTTTTTATCCCTTGGAAGCTACAATCCACTTACTATATATACAATCATATACAACTACTAGCATATTCCTTTGAATTAACGAGATCCTGTATCCCGCTTCATCCTCTGCTTAACTCTAGACCACTGCTACACTTGTATAGATTCAGAGACAGGTCATATTTGATGGGATGGATAGATAAGATGTTAGGAGGACGGTTGGTGCCGGGAGTCTTTGGGATAGAATGAGATCAGGGGCGTCTAGTCAGAGCTTGTATTCATAGAGAGAGATTGGCATAATAGTGCAATTATACGTGAGACAGCTCAGATTTATCTCCAGCTTGCTGATTTGTCCACAGGCAAAAGTTATCTTTTTTCACCAGTCAGAGAAGGTAACTAGTAACTCGAGAATGCTTCTCACTCTTGTATCGCCCGTCTCGATGCTGGATTACATTAAACTTGTATGCTTTTACTTGGCATCTTTTGATCTTTGAAACCTCTTCGAGGATTCAGAAACAAGTTATGTCAATGATTCAATACTTTTCTGAATAAACATTGTGTAGGTGTGTCATATGAAGAAGAGCACGTTAAGAGAAAGTTGAACAATAAAGTATGTCTTTCACAAGCCAATCAAGAGATACCCGAACTTTGCGTCAACTCAAGTGTCCAGTCTAGTGGTCAAGCATAACCTAAAAAAGCTGTTTATTATTATTAATCGCTTTTGGAATATATTTCTTCCCTGACTCCCAGGATTTTAATGTTGGGCTGGTGATGAGCTGGCGCTGGCGCTTCCTCGAGGTCAGGGTGCTGCTGCACTGCAGAATCATGAAGATATGAATGAAATGCCCTGGCTCTGTCGTCTGGTGCTGGCCTGACTCATCTACTATTATGCATAGTAAAATGCAGAGGCGCGCCATGACTCCCAGTTTTGTCAATGAAACCAAGTAAATGAATGGGTGGAAGAGAGTCATTTAATACCTGCATCGTTATATTCCCCCGCCGCCAACGCTAATTCATTTAAGCGAGTGAGTAATTTAGCTGTTTCCTTCCTTGATCAAGATGAAGCGTAATAAAACTGGGTTGCTCAACAAAGACTCGTAGCAGAGATGAGAATCTTTGGACAGAGGACAGGTAGTTGCAAGTATAGAGAAAAGCTAAAGGTTATTGGGTGGGTCATGGAGAATTAGTTGTACCTCTTGTAGCCTTGCTCAAGGAAGACAAGCTGTCCTTTTGTAATCTAAAAGCAAACTTCTCGGAATAAGCCAACATGTGAAATTATATAAAAACATTCCTCCCACGAGGATATATCGTTCATGATTTGTAGTGGGTGAAGCGATATGTATCTGATTACTGAAGAGGTGGTTGAGGACTAGCTTATTGCCTTTGATCTGGGTTTGGTGACTGACTCTTGCAAAAGAGACGAGAAGATACCATGTGTTGATGCTTTGACTTTACCTCTTGGCCATCTTGTGTCAAGAACTGATCAAGTAAAAGCTTGTTATTAAAAATGACCTCCTCCTCTAGGCTTAACTAACCGTCACGCTCAAGATGTTCATCATTCAAGAAGATGAGTCGTCACTTTAATCATCTCTCCTTCTTGAGTGTGTAGGTGAGAGAAGGTAAATTTTAGAGAAGGAAGCGAAAATAAGATTGATGGATGTAATTGCAGTTTCTTCGGCTGGTTTCTAAGGCGTTGAGTGGAGAGCTTACATCTGTACTCGATACAACGTAGCCGGAAATATAGCATAAAATCTGCAGATTTTTTGCTACTGTGATAAGACTACTGTAATATGAGCTAAAAATTGAATGCGGAAGTTATACGAGTTTACGTTTGCCTATTATTGACGCTGTAGATCTGATGCAACGGAAATTCGCCTAGAAATGAATAAATTCACTAGTAATTACAATATATTCCTTTTTGTATCTTCAAAGTTTGTATTTTATATCCTTAAGCTTCTTGGAAGTCATAGTTGCGGGATGCTTTCATGCATGGTGACAGTTTTAACTGCAAGCAAACGACCCGTCTCTTCTACCACAACACCACCTTCCATTCTTCAAAATTCAACGTTGACCCCATCAGCAACATCAATTTTTGCACGGAATCGCAGAAATTAATTGGTGCGCCGAAAGTTTTTTTAAATTGTTGAGTTTATACGCCGTTTCCAACAAATTCATTGTATACAAGGACTCTTTACACAGATTTTCCAATTTTTCGAATTCCATCGAAATTATCAACGCTGTACGTAAATGAATTAATTGTAAAAAGTATCCATATTTAAATTACATAAATGTTCTCCTCGTATTAATCTGGACTTAACAGATTGTCACAGCAAGGATTTCCATTATGGTTCTTCCATTGATAACTCAAAATCAGTGAATAGATCACAACAGGCCAGTACTTAGTAAACAAGTAATCGTTCTTGCCATCAGATACGAGTGATTGCGTGGGAGGTGGTCACTTTTGTTGGAACCATGTTGTAAAATAGCAGCAAGGTAATAACAAGCCCACTGGGAGGAAGAAGCTGTCTTAATGATTCGCACATGTATGACTCTTTTCCTTACTCATGTCTCCTGAGGCAAATTAACCATTAAGCAATAGCAACTCAAGCACTTCTGACCACTGACCGGATGACACATAAGCTCCTTTGACCCTTGCGCCTCCAGGGCGTTTCAAGGAGCAGGCACATGGAATACAGCAACTTCTTAATCACTAGCTTCACCCACAACTTCCAACGCAACTGACAGCAGCGTCCAGCGCAGCAGCGGCAGCGCACAGCCTTCTTACAACGTTCACCTGCCAATGGTCACTCCTCCACGGCTTATCCCGAACGCTTTACTTTCCCAAAACAATCTGCGTACCTGCTGCAGGTAACCCGCAATCAACGCAATCTTAAACAAACTTAAAGAATCAAACGGTCATTGCAAACTTGCATCTGATTTCCTTCCTGAACTGATGCTTCCTTAATCTAAATTCTAATAAAACCGCTTCTTGTATTGACACAATCGTGTCAAAACCACAAAAAACGTATACTTGTATCTCACAACATTCAACACAGAAGCCATCATAAACCAGTACCTTACGCCAAGGAAGTCAGAGGACACGATGAGATAATCATATATTATTTTTACCAGGCGCCATCCCGCTTATTTAGCAGGTCATTTTGAATACATCAAGCTCATTAACTTAATAGCCACACACGGAGCCACCCAGAGCAGACGTGCACTCGACACACAGGTACACCCATCCGTTAGTTCAGCAGTAGTCGCCAAACGTACCTAAAACTATCCTCTCGAGACAGCAAGCTCAAGAAAACTAATTTCCTTCAGTTTCAGACGTGGGCCCCTGTTAGCAATACTAAGCTGTCAATATTCCAATTATCCATTTAATTGGAAGCTTAGGCGATAAAGAGAGACGAGCTGAATTTATTACTAAGGTAGAGGCAGTCAACCGAAGACACACTCTGATACAAATACGAAACGTGGGCGTGTGGCAGATCCTATTTTTTAGATGAGTCATGTGTATTTAACCTGGCGACAAGAAGTCAGTTCGAGGATGAGGGCAAATTGTGCATCAACATAGGAGGACGAGTGTAGCGTTATATTTGCGTTATTAACGACCCATGAAGTCACAAGAAGACAAATTGAGAAGAGGGGGCGGAAGAAGAAGGTGAGAAGTGTGTTGGTCAGTCTCATACATGCAGTAGCAAGTAATACAGGGCCAAGCAATCTACAGCGGCCTCTATTACAGATCCCAGTGTCCAGTAGCTCCTCATGTTTAAATCATAATTCTGAAACAGGCTATCACTTTTGACCATTCAAGGAAACTTATTCCAAAGTAATTCTCCACGGCTGCGTTCACATTAAACCGAGACCATAGAACTTGAGATGATTCCGTCAGTGCAGAAACTTATCAATGAATCATTCATAAGATGATGAGTAGGAGGAACCACACTATGGTCACATACTTACGACCCTCTTAAAGTATTACTTACAATAATGCCTTTAAGAGGTTATAATTTTCCGTATAAGCGTGCCTTCTCGCGCCCGTCACCCACTCGCCCGCCTCGTCCTAAGTTATGGCATTGTATTAAAACTTTTTCCTTGGTTTGCTCGAATAATTATTGCTAATTTGATGGTGTAAAACAAAAGCTTTTAAAGAGCAGTTTTACCATTACCGGAGGTATGGACACACAGGAGCAGTTTCACCTGACAAAGGCTTAGAAATTCCAATACTGGTAAACTGGTATTACTTACATGGCAAGTTTACGTACGTAGCGACGCTGCAAACGTTCTGGAAGGTGTCGCTACCGTAGAAAACAGGGGCTACTTTCCACTCTGACCGGGAATCCCAGCAGACTTTAGTGCACATCAGCACGAACGACAAATAAGGCTAGAGATTTTAGTTTTTAAAAAGATTCATGTTTCCAATTAGACCTTCCTCTGATTTAGAGAGAGCGTGTCAACTAATAGCGATGAGGGAGATAATGTCATGTAAAGGTGATTAGGTGTTGGTGGTAGCTTTTATAATATACATCCAATGACGCCTATGACAAGGCGTGGGTTGACATTGTGCCCACCTTCTTATAATCTTATTCCAACAGCAGCCAAAGTAAAGCAAGTAGCTGGCAGAGCTTCATGAAAGATTCATGTGCACCCACCCACAAAATAAACGTCGCGCTCATGTCCATTAGCGCCTCTGTGGCGGACGCTGAGTGACGCTTGCAATGGATCGTATCAAAAGCAAGCGTTTAGATTTGCCCGATTTCAAAACTCAGCTCACCATTAGCCAACTAGAATCCCTTAAAGCTCTCAGTATCTCAGTTTCCAAAGCCGCTAATTTATTAAGCTCTGCCCAGAGAGAGAAAATGATAAATGTTTAGTCTCCTCCTCCAAGTGTGAATTGATAAGGACAGAGGACAAGTAATTGACACATTGTTCCTCATTAGAATTCAAGCAATGAGGATCCTCCGTCACCTTTGAGTCCAGCATGAGTGCCAAGAAGCTCATTTTCAATTTCAACAGTGTCACACACGAACCAGAAGCTGCAATTATATTAAATCGAAATTCAGCTTTCCACGTAGTAACTTGTTTTGCTACTTTTTTGCAACGTTTTTCTGCTCAATAGTTTCCCCGTAGGCAATTTTCTGGCTAAATTATAATTGCAATCTACCCCGAGTCAAGATAATATGACTCACAGTCGTACTGTCGCAGTATTATTGGTATTAGAAAGCTGGCTGATTGTTTTGCGAAATTTATATGTGCAAAACTGGATTTTGCAAAGGCTTCCATGTCTTCCAATCCATAGCTTGAAAAATCTTTGGCCCAAGCTGCTCAATGCCAGAGACGACATGATGCTGGATGAGCTTTACTTAGTTCTTGCTTACGTACTTACATCTGCTAATGACTGGCGGGTTGCGACAATTGAAAACAATTTGCGAAAATCTTGTTGGAATCAGCAAAGAGCTTGGATAATTAATCAAAAGTGACAGATGTTGGACATCCGAGTAATGCCAAGTTCTAAGAAGAATAAGGAATCACTCATTTGCACTCATCCTTAAGATGCGAAAGGATTTTCCATTTCTTTGTACTCTTTGCCGGAGATATCAATCAAGCTTTTGAGAATTCGCAAAATCTGGAGAGCTTGATGAATAGCTAGTGAGTGATCCGGGCATACAGTACTGGATTTGTTTGCAATGTGACCTGGTGAGAAAAGTAGAAACAGCTTTTGCAAAGGATGTAAACTATAGTCTTGGAGAGAAAGTTTTCGGAATTGAGCGGATATTCAATAGAAGCAGATTGAATCATTTGAATACACTAAGAGAAAATGCAAGAAAAAATCCATCATCAAATTGCCTCTATTCGAAATCCAGAGAATTTCTAGTGAAAGCCTTCCATTCTACGTTTTGTTTGTGACATACGCTTGCTTAGGTTCAAACAGATTTATCCTACTTTTCTTTGCATTTTCAATGCATTCCGTAGCTAAGCGCAGAGCTGACAGAGTTTATATAAGCCCCTTGATGTTGATAAGTTGTAAAGAAGGAAGCTGGAGTTCAAGGAGATTTGGGCCAATCTAGGAGGATTTAGATTTGCATTGCATTTTAAGAATTACATTGGATGGAACCCTATATACTGCAGGTTTCACACTGCTTGTAATATGCTTTTGAAATCTGTCTTGGATTCGATTCCTTCATTCAGTTTTGTCACTTGTAAAGCTTTAAGCCAAAAAGAAACCTTGTAAGGGGTCTCATTACCTGATCTTATGTTTCGAAGTTCCAAGTTCAGAGAAAGCTAACAAGTTTACTATTCTACATATTGTAGATTTAATAAAATTGATTGCATTCCAGAAAATCCAATGCATTTCAATTGCTCGGCTTCTAAGCTTCAGCAGCTTAAAATTTTGTTTTTGCATCTTATTATTCACTTGAAGTGGCTTGGCTCCCGGATTCTCTCGTAGATCCAAGTCATTTAAAAATGAACATAACTGAAATTGAGTTTGCAGCACATAATCCCCATTCAAAGCAATCAGTTGATGTTTCTCGTTTTAGATTCTTCTGCCACCTAGTGGATAAAGTTTATGTTCATGACAGAAGAACGCCTCCGGTTTTGTTGTTGTAGTAAACTGGGATTTCTATTATTTTTCAGTATAAAACTATTACATAGTAAAAGTCATAGTAACATCAAAAATGTAATCTTATTAAGTGATCGCCGATCACTGATCGGTAGGATTTAAATATTCTAGCAAGAAATATCACTTATCATTTTCTTCCCTGCTCGTTTCCTCTGGCGGAGGCTCGGACACTTCATCCTTTGGCCGGTTCCAAGGCTGCTCCAAGCCCGAGCCAAATATAATATAAACTAAATTGTCAACAAAGTAAATACCAGCAGCAAGGAAGAATACCAGCCTCCATCCATCAAGATTTGACTGAAAGCAAAACCAAAACATTTGAATAAAATCTCGTATAATGCAAACAAGATATATAGTTTTTATCCAACGATCGAAATTACTCCGTACCTCATCTGTTGTAAAAGATCCTGCCACATATGGAGCAGCGATACCTGCCAAGTTAGCGATACCGTTACACAGCCCCATTAAGACTCCAGCATGATTAGCAGCGATATCCACATGATTAATCTGATACGCAGCTCCTACACACCCGCTGAATGCTACTGCCACAGTTAATAACAGAACAGTCATAGCTTTGTCACATCCAGTGTAAGCCGCCCCAATAAGTGCTGCAGCGGGGCCCCAATGACCTAGCGGAAAATAAATCAAAGCCACGTTAGTAATAGTTTGAAATGGCCTTTAAGAATTTAAATGCAATCGTAATTTTGTCCGGAACGCCTTACCAAGAGTGTTAAACACCTTCCTTGTAGCTGTTGTGGATAGAACCTTCTTTGTTCTTAGCAAATCCGCTAACCAGCTAACGATCAAGGCTGCGACCAGCATGGCAAAGTACGGTAGAGCCGAAAGAAGACTGTTCTGTAAATTATTCATTTAACGTCAGTGCTAAGGTCCATTGAAAATAATAGTTGAAATAGTTAAAGATTAACGTAAGATTTACTTCTTTAATATCGAAATGGAGGACAGAGCTCATATACGTTGGCATGTAGGTCAGAAGCGTATAGAGGCCCCAACCGTTGCCCAGCTGTGCCACTATAATAGCCCATACCGGAGGAGACTTGAATATTTCCTTCCAAGGAGTAGGTACATTTTTCTAAAACATAATCAAATGTTAAGTAAAACTTTTAGAGCATTCTTAAGCTTCATTCAAAAAACGTTTTATGAGGCTTCGCTCTAATTATGTACAGCAGTAGAAAAGTACCTGAGAGGTCTGCCCGCCCTTTGACCCTTCAATGTAAAATAATTCTTCTTTACTGATGCGCGGATGATCTATGGGCCTGCTGTAGACCAAAAAACACCAAAAGGCAAACCAGACAAGGCCAATTGTACCGAAAACGTAAAACACGCCTGGCCATCCTCCAAGGAACCCAGCATTTATAATCGTCCCACTAAGCAACATGGCACATACCGTTCCTCCTTGGTTACCTGGTTACGTAATCAGTGATTAATTATAATATTTTGTTTAATAATGCACGTAAAATCGAAATCTTTAAAATAAAACCGTTACCTGCGTAAACAAACGATCCCATCTTACTCCTCTCGAACGGTGGCGCCCACTGGGCCAGCAAAACGTGAGTTGCAGGAGGTGTCACACCCTATGCGCAAAGTAGCGACACCGTTTTATATAAAACCCGATATAAATTTGTAAATGCAACATCTCGACTATATAGTTTAGTTCTTACTTCGCCAAGCCCTTGAATAACTCTTGAAACAATGAGCGCCCCTTTGCCCCATCTGGCGGCTAGCGGTGTGAGCAGTTGAAATATGGCAGTTACGAATAATCCCAAACCGAATACCCATTTAGCTCCATATTTTTCTGAAAACATTCCTGCAGGAACCTGGGTTACGACATAGCCCCAAAAAAACGCACCCAGTATAATCCCTTTATCTTCGGATGACCAGTTAAATTCCCCTTCTTCAACAGTAGAATTTTTCTTTGAGTCGCTAATCGGACAAGTGTTTCCATCCTCGTCAGAACTAGTTGCATTATTTGTAACCATGGCAACAATCGCCATAGACAAATTGATCCTCATGGAGTAGGACACAATGGATCCGAGGAAAGCCATTGTTGCAACTGTGTGTCGAGTTCCCCATCCCTCTGCGCAAAACAATAATTACTTTAGCCCCACAAGTAGTTAATTTACTCTTGTTTTTATAAGACGCAATTACTTACTTGGCGAGACGAGGATTTGAAGCCCTTCATTTTCTCCAATTATTTTCTCGGTACTGTTGAAGTTACTCAGCTCAAAATCACTCAGTCGCTTTTTGTTATCTGTATCCATGATTACTGCGCTCCACGTATGCGGCGTGACGTAGTTCTGCTCTACTGAAAACTACTTTCATTCACAGCTATAATGATGATCTTGAAGCAGTACTGTGAAATCAATTATTACTTCCAAGCTGGGCGACGAACCACAGAATGAGTGTCAAACTGAGCCTACTGCTGACAAGGATAAACGATTGTAAACATTGACAGTAAATTCTACCTTTGATTTTCTTCTATTTTCAAGTACGTCGTCATGCTTAATTAGAACCATTCCAAGTGTTCATTCAAACAATGCATGTAAGTTACACATTTCCGACATGAAAAGTTCGCTCGGCATCGTCCCAGTGCTCTGAGGTGAAGATCGTGAGAGAATTCCTCCAATCTTCAAATCCATTGTCCAAATACTGGATTACCTACTTCGCTATCTCCAGATAATTCACAATTCAAAGTTTCACCAACCTAAACACTCTATGAAGACCTGAGATTCAGAAATCAGGATTGAAAATATTGATGTTGACAGCCAAAGATTAGCCATTAATGGCCCAATTAGCAGCTTCAAGAGAATGAATACTTAACATTTACAATTGCTTACCACTTGCAATATAACATACGCCTTATACAACTGAGACAGGCTAAAACTAAAGCTGTCATAGATTGCTTAATTACTCCTCGGCACGTGAGCATTGTTTATGTTTTATAATTTCCAGTTACTCGAGAGATTCACGTGTGTAGTTTTCTACAGCACCTCACATTGGAAGTTATCGCTAAAATTCTTGGAACTGACCACTCGCTATCACGAGTACATTTTGTTTATTTTTCTAACCTTAAAATTAAAATGACAAAGTTAAATACTTAAACAATAATATCACAGGTATAATTTAAATCTTCTTACAATATAACAATGCATGTATTGCTTGTGATAGATTGCATTTCAAATTGTGCAGCTTCAACCTACATAATCGACTCTTCCGTTTTCAGTTTTTCCACTTTATATTCTACAAAGTTTCCAAACAAACACAATCAATCGTTTAGCAAAACTACCACGAAAAACTAAATAATTCAAAGCGACTCGTGAAAGCAACTCACTTTATCCTTGAGTTGGTTATCTATTTGCACAGCTTCTTTAGATCCGTCCTGGAGATTCGATCGATAGCTTAATAAGGCAGATCTATCTTTTTGCGCCGTATACGTCTAAAAAATCAAACCGCGAACATAAATAATTGAGGAATCGTACATTTCAATAGAGCAATCACTGCTGTTGTTGATCTTACCTCGAATACAATTTTATGGCACTTAAGTTTCTTTGCGATTCCTACTCTCTTATTCGGATCATCGATAAGCCTGAGAAACCTTGCAACCGAATCCTCTGGGGCATCTTTAAGAATATAGCAAACATCCTCTACAGGCAGTACACACTTGGTAGTAGAGCTCGGCATCCATGACTATTACAAAATAAAGCGATTCATGAACCATTTATCTAATTCTATTCGTAACGATTTTGATATCTTCATATGTTACTTGATGTTTTCAAAACCTACCTTGGTTAAAAGCAGAGTTTCGATTTGCGGCCACTTGGCTGATTTTGTTAACGATTGCAAACATATCCAAGCATATTGTTTTGTGGTCAAATTGAAAGTACCCTTAAATGCAATACTGGATAAAGTGGATACACTGCTTTCATAATAGTGCTCCGAGAGATATTCCAGAGTTTTCAGAATCGACTGGTACTTTGTATGGGGAAATGATGAATCCTTCTCAATCAATGTGCGGTGTGTATCTGCAAAATTCCAACAAGTAACATACATATTCAGACGTGCTGTTAAACAAGTACGAAGAAGTATTAATTTGAGCATACCAAGCAACTGCAAGTGTTCTCGCACGACTTGCGACATGCTATCATCCGACAGGGCACAATCAGCTTCATGAAAATGTTTTAATTCTCTTTGAAACTTTGGAAAGTTTCCTTCCGATCGTAATATTTGCTTGTATCTCACAATCAAGGCTTCATCAGATCGTCCTAACATACTGAAAACAATGCGAAATCAATGCAAGGTTCATTTAATTTAAATAGCAGTAGTAGTATTAGAAAAACGAACACTGCATTACCTGAGCAAGTCAGTGAGATGAGGTACCTCGCTCCGTATTTCCAAATAACGTATGTAGTGGTTAGCTGCTTTTCGATTTTCAATAAGAATCTGACGAAAGAGTCCAGGTTTTAGTGTTTTGTGCAGAAAAAGCACAACCTGCAAACATCATCCAAATTTTAATAACAACATAGTTATGACCTTTACCCAATTTCATTTATAATTCATTCATGAACAACTACCGCCAATATGGAATTCCCATCATTAACTTCTAAAGCTCTAGCCAACAGAGCTTTTTTCTGTGCTAAGCTTTTATAATGCTCTAAGGAAACTTCAGCTCCGATTAAAAGAGCCCTTACTGTATCCTCCACGGGTAGACCAAACTTTTCTCCCTAAAACAAAATACTATAATTCCCAAACAAACGTTCTGCTGACCAGGTAGCATAAATTCCAATTATTCAATTTAAAAGTTATTACCTCGAGAAAACTTGGTTTAGATCTTGATTGCGTATAAGAACTGTATCCATCGTGCCTGGGCGATTTATAGTTCCGATCAATACTTATTCGTTCCAGTTCTAAAAATTAAATCAAAATTATACAGTACCGCACCAGCGTATAGTAATTTATGTATCAAATTATTTCAATTTGTGTAGTTATCGTAATTAGCTTACCATTTTCAATACTATTCTCGTCAGACCAAAGAAATGTAGGCAGATTCTTGATTCTCATCCCATCCGGCAATTCATCATTCGAAGTTTCTGAAGTAAAGGAACTCAAGGAACTCACATCTTCTTTTAGTTCATATCTAAGCTGCGTAGCCTTTTCTTTGCTGATTCCAAAAAACTTTTCATCCTATAGTAATAAAAAAGTTAATCAAAGACTATTCAGCATGCGCCCATCAGATTTCTCATTAAAGATGGAGTTTTGGGTCAATTCAAACTAAATAGCTAATCCTCTGCGCAGATTCGATCATACCTCTTCGATTCCATCATTGTCATCAGTAAAACTGAAGCCCGTGTTGATGCTTTTATTCCAGTAGTCATCATCAACACGATTTGAAGCCATCATGTAAATGTTTCCAAGGACCTCAGAGCAACCTTACGACTGACAGGTCACCTATAGTTAATGCGTAAAAGTATCATTTAAAGTAAACATGACTCATCAGTCACGGTCGTGCACGATACACTGCTTTAAGCGCTTTTATTAGAAACAAAGGCTGTTACGGATTGAAATTTAACTTGGTTGCTACGATGATGATTTTTAAGGCTATTTACGAAACAAGTTAAACAAACACCTTACCTTTCCAGTGCCAACCATAGCCTTTTCTAGGCAACTGCTAATTAATGTTGACAGTTAGTAAACATTAATGATCAAGCACATTCTACAATTTGAATCCAATAACACTAATTCATAATTTAAATACTTTTTCTAGCTATTTTAAGGCTGGTACACAAATCAGCTGATGGGAGCTCTTGGGTTTGTTTTGACCGCCAATTCTCAGAAGGAGGATCTTTTGTTGTATGTAAAGTTTACAGAATCAGATGTGTTTTAAGGCTTGTACTATACATATCATTCAACGTACAGTGTAGTATATAAACGATGAAGTTGCAAAAGGATATGATAATATATAGTCTTCGTCACTCTCAGTATTATACCTTGATTCATTCGTTGATTTTGGCATTTTGAGGAATCGCTCTGCGAAAGAAAGTGACTCATTCGACGTAATAATTTCATTCAGTTTGAAAAATAATCTGTAGTTAAAATTCGTCAGTTGCAAGCTCAAGCATTGAGTGAAAGTGTGTTTTAACTGCAAGGGTTATAGGTAAGTTATCAATTATCATGTCCCAATTATAATATCGACTACATAGCAGTCATAATGAATTTGAAGTTTTAATTGTGTGAAACTATGGTGCGTGCATTGTATTGGTCCCAGGATTGTTTTTTTGGAATTTATTTGTAATTTGCAATTAAAATTTTGATCATTTGCTTTGTTTTAGTGTATCTTTTATAACGGCAGAATGTATTTTTATAATTATGATTATATACATCGGTTTCAGGTTCGTTGAATTTTGGACAGATATAAATTCCGAGTAGATCAATCAGAAACAAACAATAATGAATCGCTTATTTGGACGTGGAAAGGAAACGGTGCCCCCACCGGATCTTGGTGCTTGCATTGGAAACGTAAGTTTATGTTTTGTTTAAAATTGTGCAATAGTACATTGAGAAAATCGGATAGAATTGCGTAGAGAAATTTTTATCCGACATGTTAGATAAAATCACCACTATCATAGTTTCTGATACGGTATTAAATCGAAATTGCTATTTAGGTTGACAAGCGTGCTGAGGAGACGGAAAAGAAGGCAGCACAATGTGACGCAGAACTTCGAAAAATTCGGGAACAAATGAAAAAAATGAGAGAGGGACCCGCAAAGAACCAGCTGAAACAGAAAGCCCTTAGAGTCCTTCAAAGGAAGAAAGCGTAATAGCAGCAACTCATATTACGCTGATTGCACTGCGTTAGTCTAATGTAATATTTTAGCATAATTTATTTATGTAATTTCCAGATATGATAACCAAGCTGACAGTATGCGACAGCAGTCCTTCAACATGGAACAAGCCACCATGGCTATCCAGACTGCAAAGGACACTCAAGTTGTGATAGGCGCTATGAAGACGGGTGTGAACGAAATGAAGAAAGAGTTCAAGAAAATTAATATTGATAAGATTGAAGTAAGTATCAGTTTTGTAGTTTGCTAATACTGTTAAATTGAAATCGTATAAACTTAGGCATAAGTTAGCATCTAGGGATTAGGTACATTCTGGTCATTTTCACTTTAGGATTTACAAGATGAGCTGGCGGACATCATGGAGCAATCAGAAGAAGTCCAGGAGGCTTTGGGTCGCAGTTATAATATGCCGGATGTTGATGAGGACGAACTAGAGGCTGAACTAGATGCACTGGGGGATGAGATTGCCTTAGATGATGACACTTCGTACTTAGATGATGCCGTCAAAGCTCCTAACGCTCCAGACAAAGATATCGGTCGTCCAGAAGCTACTCGCAACGCTGTAAGTTTCCTTTTGTAATACTGAAAACGCCTTACTTATGCACAATCTTTAATCCATAAATTTTTGTTTCCACAGGAAGGGGTGGCGGTGGACGAATTTGGCCTGCCACAAGTTCCGGCATAAGTGTATTTAGCTATCTACTGAACAATTCGTTTAAACAGTCAGTCACTTTTTCCTTCCATGCTTTTGTCAAGATTTATTTACAATGTGTATCATGAGTGCATAATAGGAATAACCATTCTTTCATTTATATATATTCCAAGTATGCTGGCACATGATTAAATGTGATTTGTGCGATCAAACACAACGCTAACAAGTGTCTTCGTCTTCTGTTCCGCCTGTAACTGGTAACCTATGGTAGGATGTCTTTGTTTCTCTTCTCCTATTCCAAAGTTCAGGCAGCTAAGACTACAATGTTTAACCCAACAAACTTTTAAAGCATTAGTAGCCAATATTCCAACTTGGAACAGTTAGAAGCAAACTACAACAAAGCAAGCTCCCGTTTAAGCAAGGATTTGGTCCATCATTCAACATTCAATTCCTGTTACACAAGCTTCAAGTTTTACAAATTTTCTACAAATCTCATCACTTCAGCTCCTCATTTTTTCGAACAATCTTCACACGCGATACTCCTTCTCGTTCCTCGTTTTTGTACCTTACCACGAATCCAGCTCTCACCTTGAAGAAAATTCCAATGCACTTTGCAGAAGATAGTAGCAACATTTTTTGCCAATCCCACCTACAACTAACTCCACCCTGCAAAAACACTTATCTACTCTCAAACATCACAAGGGATCTCTTCAACCTCCATCATTAACTGCATCTGCATTCTGCAGCAGGATTAATTCTAACCTCAACAGCCTTTTTAACAGCTCCGTACAACAAGGAACTTCTCATTTTAACAAAGAACAAGCGTCGAAAAACCTAATATTGCTAACCCCCTCCCCAAAAGCTCTAGGATACCTCAGCAACTAGCAAATCCTTGCGACCTCGCACATCCCAGTGTCTCAACCCCAGCAAAAGCGTCACCTCCGTTCACAACAAGCATCACACAAAATTTTAGAGGGGGACTGAATTCACTGAATGCAATGCATTTGTGGGAAACGGCACAAAAACACAACAAGCAAACCCCATATCAGTCCATGTAATAGCTTTTTATCAAGGAAATGGCAAAAGCGCAGAGAGAAGCGCGCTTAGAATCTCTCCGCGCATTTACTTTTTACAACGACCATACATGCATCAGAAGCGCACTTGAGGGTTAGTTAAGCAATTTGTAATTTATGACAGCACTAAATCCCTGTACAGCCAAGCTCCACCAAACCTGCAACAGCATCCAACCCAGCTCTCGCAAAACACCTCATCCATTCCCACATTCGCATGCATTTGCAAATTGCGAATATATTTTAGCAAACACATGGTATTGCAACACGCTAGCTGGAAACAGCAAAACCATCTTCCGAACCATCGAGTATGCAGAAGAAGGATAGGCGGTTAAGCATTGAATTTAGCCTACACATCAACTTCTATTACTCTATGCTCTTTTCAAAGATTTACTGCGAAGTATTTAGTATGCATTCCCACAGTATCAAACGGGGCCGTTAAGCTATACTGGTTTCGGGGGTGGGGTGATACAAAAGCAATGGGAGCTCAAGGCTCTCGCTTGTATAATACAGCATATAGCTCTCAGCAGGGCACAGTCGATAGAAGGAAGAGGATAGGGAACAAAGTCACATTTTCCTTATACGCGATTCATTGTTTGTTATTTAGAATTTTGCTGTAGTAGCAAGTTCACGAGTTTAGTGTTTCAAGTTATAGTTAACACACAGAGGAAGAATTAATTAAGTTAACATTTAAATTGACCAATGGTCAGTTAGATTTAGTCATAGTCCCTTTAATGTTTTTCTATTATTAACCCTCTTATTCTTTGGTGTGAAAGTGTGGAGCTATTGTTGATATTATTTTACAATGCTCGATTTTTAATTATTATCTACACGTGAATTTAATTCTTTTATTTTTCCTCTGTCTAAATTTTTGTGAAACAACTATTTGGTTCTTCTCCCGTCTATTTTGCTGTAAATATCTGCAACTACACGTTAACTTTAACCTCACTACAAGTAATACAATCAATTACTTCAATTATATACTCTCCCAGCCAACAAAATCTCTGATAAATCCAATATTTCATCATCCACATCACCACCCTTAACCAAGTAATCCACAACACGTAATTAATTCCAATTAGGTCTATATTACAATACATTGTTGATTTTAAACAAGTTCTCTTAACCTGTTGTTATTTCTGATATTAGGAGCTGTGCGAACCGTGATTGGATTGTGTGTGCGTCATTTGTGAAAACTCTGCTCCTTGTTGCTAATCCCAACGGTTTTAAATTCCGTATTTCCGCTCCGCCATAATTATATGATGGGAGATAAGGTTTTGTACGTTCAATTCAATCAAGATTTTTCATCCCTCGGAGTTGGAACAAGTCAAGGATGGTCCCTTGAATCCGTAGCGAGTGTTGATAAATTAGAAAGGATCCATGAAGCATCCGCATCTGATGGAGTTCAAATCGTTGAAAGACTATTTTCCTCGTCCCTCGTCGCAATCGTTTCCTCCCTTAGCCCAAGAAAACTACGAGTTTGCCACTTTAAAAAAGGAAATGAAATATGTAACTACTCTTACTCCAACACCATCCTCGCAGTCAGACTTAATAGAGCTGTAAGTTGATGATTTTCACATTTTTCTCCATTTTCATTTCAAAGTTTTCCTTCAATTTCCCGTGATTTTGTGTTGAGCCTAACAGTTTCAGCTTTTTGGCTAGTGTGTCATGGACAGTATCCCAGATTAGGATATTTTAATTGGAGCGTCAATCATGTCAAAGGTCAGATCCTGTGAAGAGCCAGTGCTCATTCGTAGGAGTTCGTGTGGATTTTTTAGCATTCATTTCATATTCTTCCAAGTAACGTTCTTCAACCAAATCCTTTCAAGTTAGGTAAACAATGGTAGATATGTAACAGTATGTTAGCAACGAGTAGAACAGTCATTAAGTGCAAGTTAACAATAATCGTCTTAGAAGGTTGTTGCAGGCAAAGAGCACTCTGCAAAATATTAACACTTGCTATCCCAGAAAACCTTGATGCAAGTTACAAGCATAGCATGTGGGTGAATGATAACTCAAGTCAGTTAGCAGTTCTTTAATTGTAGCTACATTAGCTTCAGGTGCTTAGATTAAATGGCAGCAGTAACATCTTTTTTTAGTCTAAAGTGCAACCAGTGATGGTTTGCTGGTAAATGCGTTATTAGTTGATTGACCAACAGCAGGTAGATAGGTAGGAGCGAAATCAATGCCAAATATAGTCAACAAGTACCTCCCGAAGCATAATAAGCATGGATTTAGCAAAATTGATTTCTTCCATCGTCAAAGTAAAAGTAGATCGTAGAAAAACAAAGTTTTTTCAGCCATAATAAGCGTCCATCAAAGAAAAATTAGCTCTCATAGCAACAAAATAGTCTTCTCTCAGGCTGAACATAAATGTCCGCCATAATCATTTTGATATGGCAACACAAGCAGGCTCTTCTCGTAGCTTATTCTGGTTTATCTCATGCATGCGTCGTATAATTTGTATTCATCCTTAGATTTCATATTCACGCGTATCAAAACAGAAGACAATTGTATACAACTACGCTGCGCTCCTAACAATTACCTAGTTACAGCGCAGCGCTTCTTCCTTTATAAATCCTGTCGCATCGTTTCCTAGATATCATTAACTATTTAACTTGAGCCACTTGGAATGCAGAGAAGGGAAAGAAAATATACTACTGCGTACATTGTGTAGTAAAAGATATTTGAGCCACACCATAAGGATGGATTGTGTGCAACACAGTTAAATAACCAACTTAGCGCAACCAGTATCCTCTTCCTGCAACAACATTATTATACGCTGGCGCACATACTTACATCAGCTGATGATAACAAATATACGAGTAGTGCGAACTTGCAAACAATGGATTTAGTCCTCTCACACGTTGTCATTGCCACCAGGAGAGAATGATCAGTATAAGCAAGCAAGGGAACATTCGCAACCTCAGAGATGAACAAACATTGACCACTGACTGGTCAGCATAGCCTTTTATCTTTTGTGTATAAATGGGAATGACACGGAGAATTCCCATATGACAGCGAACCATGTGCGCGTAAATGATCATGTTTAGAAAATTTGAGACAAAAGGACTGTAGTTCTTTAGAAAAATTATATAAGTACAGGAAAGATCAACTCTTTCGTACTGTCAATCTCTCAGTTGCCATGTCAGCGAAACGACCTGGGTCCAATAAATTGCGCTTCTAGCTTTTAAACTACTGCATCAAAAGCGAATTGGGTGCAAGTATTGTAGATTCTAGTAAATGATATTCAATTCTTTCCCGCAGGGGCATTTGGGGAAGATTTGAAGAATTAATTGAATTTATTGTGCTTGTCAAAGAGGACTATCGCAGTCAGGCAAGGAGTCAAGGTTTTCTAGTTTGAGTTTAACTTAATGATTCTTTTAACGTTCTTGCTTTTAGGATGATTGGGATTTTAAAATCATTTAGAAGGTGACACATGCAGTCAAGCATTTATAAATGACATCGCTTGGAGGTCATCTGCTCTTAAAATAGTTGGAATATATTAGCGAAACTTTACGACCGTGTCAGTTTCCCACCTCAAAGGCACCAGCTTTCCTTCGAAATCGCCATTTCTGAAAATTGCGAGCGGAAATGCCTTAAAGCTTGAGTAAGAGGCATAGCACGTGCTGCATAGAGAGTGAAGAGGATGCGCTCTTAATTGACACGCGCCTTCAAACCTATGCTATTAATGTCGTTAATGTTTCTTGATTAAAATCAGGAGGGAGATACCTGCGCTGGAAGATGGCGGTTCAATAAACGATTGGCATTATAGCGGAGTAATTAAGAGGAGGAGGTTAGGTGAAACAATCATGTACGTAGATAAATCATTTCTACTCATGCTCGATTAGCAATGCCCACACCAAGCGCGAAATAATAGGATCGAATCTCTGCTACAGTTAAGGATGCAAGAACGATGCATGCAGTAGTTAAGTAATGAGAGTCTGTGGTAAAGCCATGCCGAAATAATCAGTCAGTCATCTTCAAGCCCGTTCTCTTGGGCGGATTAGATGTTTACGAAGTGCTTAGTTCTGTACATATTGTATGTTTTGGACTTGAGAGGGACGAAATTAGCTTTTATGGATGCTTTAAGCACAAGGGCGCCATTAAAAGACACCTCGTTGAGGCATAATTATAATGTTTATGCAAGGGGAGTTTGTGAGATGGAAGGTAAAAGATTGAAAATTAGAAGAGAAAGGTGAGAATGTTTCGTCTCAGTATGTTATATTTAACCGGGATGTAAAGGAAGGACAGTTTATTGCCCTCCTTGATTATCTATTATAAACAAAAGATTGGTGTGTTGATACTGCGTCTTGAATGAGAGGTGGCTTAGGATTGAATTTAATTGAATGGATGAGACCAAGTCAGGGAGATAGGAACAAGTCCAAGAACTTTCCTTGTATTTCAATTAAGTAGGGAATATCCTGGAAAGATAAGATGAATTGCTGGTTTTGAACTAGTTTTTTGCATCGTAGTTGACCGTCGAAGCTGATTAATGGGGATAAAAAGAGTTGAAAAACGTTTTCAATTAAGAAAATAAAATTACACTCAGATACAGAAGAGTTAGTAAATAATCAAAAAGATCAGGAGGAGGAAATTTGTTTGAATCATATGCTTGTTTGTAAAATGTAGATGGCAGTGAACTTGGAAGAATCGATGGTGGTGTGAGGGGGTTTAGCATTGACGATGGTGTTTTTGCGATGCGACAACGTTTGATTGCAATTCGTCTTCGTCTATGGTTTGTACAATACATATGATTTGTTACGTCGTGTTCTTACTAAGAACTTCTCATTAAATGGAGCAAATTATTTTGTATACAATCATTCACGTTGTCACTCCATGCTGTCTGGCTGGGAATTGTGCAAATGTACTGCATGTTCAGGAAAAGGTCCAGCTTTGAAACGTCTGCAGTTTTCTGAATCAATGCATATACGTATCTGTCTGAGTCACGATATAAAGTTTTTTAATAGGCCAAACTTGTGTAAATCGGGGGTGAACAATGAGGTTAATGTTTATTCTCTTTCTAATGGGGTTGTCGGGGATGTCACTGGGAAGGAGATTAATGTTGAGGAGACATTGCGTGATTTGTGATATTTAAAGCTTGAATATTTTCTGGAAGAGCGGTAGAGGAGGAGCTGTATTGTGTATGGGAATTTATTCGAGTCTGATGTCTTTCTTTTTAATGTTTTACAGAGACTTGTGGTATGCCTGGAGGAGATGCTGTATATTCACAACATTCGGGACATGAAGATATTGCACACTATTCGTGACACTCCTCCAAATCCTCGAGGAATCCTTGGTCTTTCTGTGAACGCTGACAACTCTTACCTTGCCTATCCAGGTTCTGCTACTACTGGTCAAGTCCAAGTGTTCGACGCTTTTAATTTGCAAGCTAAGATAATGATTCACGCCCATGCCTCTCCCTTGGCATGCCTTGCGTTTAATATGACGGGTACGCTTCTGGCTACCGCTTCTGAGAAGGGAACTGTGATTCGGATATTCCGAACTGATGATGGCTCTCGGGTATTTGAATTTCGTCGGGGAATGCGAAGATGTGCTACCATCCATTCAATAGCATTCTCACCGGACGACGCCTTCCTTGCTGTCTCTTCCAACACTGAAACTGTTCATGTCTTTCTATTACAACAACCACAGTGAGTTTAGGATTTGCATTTTAATGGATAGACTTAAACGCTTTTGAATCGATTCTGGTTAATGACGCGGAATTCATGTTAATCCTTTACATTTGGTTGTGGTGGCGTAGGGAGGTACGGGAAGAATCCACAACTCCATCTTGGATGGATTGGGTCAAAGGAGCCTTGCCAGTCCAGATGACGGATGTGTGGGCTCAGGGCCGAGCCTTTGCCACGATAACAACCCCCTTCCAAGGTATCCAGAGTGTTGTGGCTGTTACAAACGTTACTGGAACAGATGGCAAGAATGTCCGGGTTTTAGTAGCTTCTTACGATGGATTCCTATACATTTACGGCTTAAACACTAAGGAAGGCGGAGAGTGTCAGCTGCTGAAACAACACAGGTGGGTTACATTATTTTTGAGAAAGTCAGTTTTATCACTTTGCTAATTCTTGATCACTTCTATCCTCCCTTTGGATGTGTGTAGGTTACCCAGGTAGTAAAAGTTTTTGGTGCACTGCTCTTGGTGTTTCTATCATTTCTCTCGTCCACATAGATGTTAAAGGAATGCACGTCCTTCTTTCTCGCTCTTCTTTTTGGTTTTGTTCAATTTGATGCTCGCCTCCTTTTGTACCTGATGACTTTTCCAGTTGTTCCAGTTGGAATGCACCCTATGAGAAATCCATCTATTTATTTTCTACATTGTGTGGATATTATTAACCGTTGCGTAGAAGTTTTACTTCAGACCATGCATGTCATTCATGGAGACTTTTTAGTTAGCTTTGTAGTTGCTCATTTGCAATCAGGATCAGTGACTCGTAGATGTCTGTATTTTGCTAGCATACGGTAGCTACATAATTTGATGCGTTAACCTTTAACGTAGTGACAATATCAGTTAGTTGAACTACACTTCGTCAGAACTGACCTTTAATTTCGGCACAACCCGCATGACAAGTCCTACTTACAGCATGGAAGCCTTACTCTACCATTTCATTATTTGTTCATTATATGCTTGCTTACTTCTTTCTGACTCGCACTTTTCGACTTATTCTGGTATTTTGAATTTGTAGTCTGCTTATCCGAACAAAGAGTAATGTTACAAACGAAGGGTTCAATGTTGTAAATGTTATCAATTATTTTGTTGTGTTACTGTTATTGTGAATGACTGAAATGTTGGTTTGAAATGCCCCTGTAGGCTGATCGGAGATGCTGATTCAAAGAATAAGTCACCTACCAACGTGGGATCTGCAAGCTACGCAGGAATTGTGAAAGGTTCATCTCCTCAAAGCATGTCAGGTGTCCCTTAAATCCCCCATAAATGCCTTTCCGCTACCCTAAAACTCCAATAGCTTCCGTTTTGTCCCGATTGCTGATTACGCGTGTGTGCTAATGTCAAGTTTTTTTATTTAGATTCCGACAAAATGGCTGAGATGAAAAACGCTGTCAACCAACCACCAGATGCGAACGAGAACGAATTTCCAAATCTTCAGTGAGCTTCTTCACACCGCTGGATCAGGGATTTGGATCAATCATTCTGTAAATCGGTCGTGCCCATGCCCATCATCGTTAAACATGCTTTGGATATTTTACTCGTCGTTCATTGTGGGAAATTGACTGTGGCGTTTGCGCTTCTCACTCGGTACATGGCGTGTACATATTACAGTGTCATAGAAAGCGCTTTTATCGATATTGTGAACTGAATTATCGAAAAATCTAGATACAAAAGCGTCTTAACATTATTACCAGTAATTACCCTTAGAATGTGAATGCAAAAATCGATTACCTGGTAAATACTTAGGTATGTATGAATTAAAAACTTTTTGTGAGAGTAGGAGATGCATCCAAATTCAACTCGAAAGCTCAAGGCAATGCAGTTAATTAAGTTTGAAACGACTGCACATCATCCTCTACAGTGTACAATTAAATATAAAGTACATGATGACACCAGCTACATCGGTGGCGAGGAGCTGCATTTCAACTTTTTTGTTGACTAGATCGCTCAGAAAAGGGTTGCGTGAGTTGATAGTGATTTATGATTACCTTTGTTTTATTAGTCATGTTAATTATTAGATAAGAACGACGAAAACCTGTTAATTCCATGTCACAGTCAAGTAATGTGTCTATATCATTGAGAGCCATTCAGAAATTAAGTTATAAAGATAGGAATGTTGAATCAGAACCGCTGTTGCTATTTTGGATGTACATGATACGGTCAAAGGAAGTCATTGTGACATTATGAATGAAATTCATCAAAAATTTAAATGCTAATGTTGAATCCAGCAAACCCCCTACTAGTTTTTAAGCCATTGAATTCATTAGTCACACTACTGGCACTGCTATATAATAAGGATTTCTTCCAACTGGCATTGCTTCATCTAGCTAATTATCAAAATAGTTTCGGAACCAATGCACAGTAAACTTAAGCTCAGCAATCGTTAGAATGCATTCAGAAAGGTTTTGAAACTGTTGATATAAGTGTAGTGACGCATTCATTTTTTGCTCGATGGAAGCAGTTCGCTTGTACAAGGACGATAATTTAAGCTATATAATTTAAAGCTGACTAGTGCCTATTCGTCCAACACTGTTTAACGTTTTATTGTACTTTTAAAAGCGTATTACGCTCCTTAGAAGGTTTTTACAGCCACTACAAGTTGCAATAATCCCTAATAGTTGATTTGCTTAAAAAGAACACGGTGTCTCGGCCCAATCCTTAGAAATATGCTGTATTTAATTACAAACTATTTCATTTAACTAAACAAAATAATTTCGATGGCTAAGAAAACTAGGAAGCAAACAAGAATGGAAGCAAGTGTAATCAATGTATGCATCTCAAAAGATTCCAACGTATTAGATACAGATATATCATGCACTAAAATAGCTGATCACTACAAAAAGGAAAGAAAAAGGATGAAAAAAAACCTCCGTTTGTATTTCAAAACCCTCAAATTGCTTCTTTCCTTGAAGAAATGTTTTTTGCAAGTCCAAGTATTTTATTTATGATTCACATGTGATTAATGTGTACATATAATTGAATACAGCTGTGTTTATATGAATGTTAAAATATATGCTATTTAGTAGTGTTAAATAACAAACATGCCAAATTCTGGCTACTGAAATGTACAACAGTAGGATAAGTTTTCGACTCTACAAGAGCAGCACGAAGTACGTACGGGAAAGTCTCCAGAATTATATTCTACACACATTAGTGAATGAGTTCTTAAAGATAAGTTTAGAGAAATTGTTGCAAGTTTGGAAAGGAATCATGTTGTTCCATAATCTACTCGAAAGTTTATAAGCGCATTTTACGCAACTATACGATTAGTAATACTACTATTACCAAGACAAACCAGAGTTTTTGACGAAGTGTCGTCACCATTGATTATTACAGTACTTGTGCTCTATATTATAATGTGCTACGTACATGTACTATTTATGATGGGTAATTAAGGAACAAACAGCGTCGTAAGCTTCGACCATATATAATTCAGACATTGTGACAAATACAACTATCATTGACAGAGTTACATTTTCGATCAATAAAAAACCAATTCGTGATGCGAATTTTCGCAAAAATCAATTTGACTGACGTGACCGCGAATCCCTTTAAACAAGCATCGTCCAAAGCTAATTTATGACCCTTAAATATCTTATGCAATAGCCAAATTAAACTCTTCATTCCACTTTAAACTTGAGACAATCGGCATGAAAACGATTTACAAAAGTTCACGGGAATTGCATACTAATTCTGCCGGAAGATGACGCTGTAAGTTCAGGAACTAATACCCATAAGGATACATTGCATTTGCTGTGAGACGTCAAACAAACACAGCTGTTTAATACGCCTTTGATACATGTATGCAGCTTTTTCCTCCTGTAAACAATACAAGGTCTACTCGAGTGAGAACCAAATGCATTCAGCACAGTGAACCTACATCAACCAACCAAGCAGAATCTCATCAAAGTGTTTTTATTTGCAAACGTCCTCTCATGTAGTAAAGCATTGATTTCGGCAGTCTTGGATTGCGTTTGTCTTGTTTGACGAAGGTCAGAGGTCAATTGCCGTAGAAGGTCAGTAATGTTTCGTGTAGTCGTCGTAGATGATTTCCTGTGGTTCAGCGTTCGCCAAATATTGCGTTTGTTGTTGATTCGCCTTCTTGATTCTGTACAAGTGCATCGTGTATATATATTAAACTTGACGTCGTAATTTCTGAATTTGTATGAGAGCCAAAAAATATTGCGAATGTTAGTTACAATGACCCGATTTTAGTGGCAGGAGGGCAGATGTGCGAAAAATACTGTACAAATTTAAGAACGTCATGGAAGAGTGTGTATTGTGAGATGTAAAACTGTGTTCCGTTTCAGCAAACTGCTATAAGATCTCCTGGATGTCATATAAAGTACAACATATGACATAACTTGCTGACAGTAGCTGAATAAGGAGATAACAATTTATAATGACACATCGCTGACACGTGCATCGGGATTCCAGTTACGAAATTTAAGTAGCGCGCAAGGACAAAAGTAAGTCTGTCTACGGATATTGCTGTATTTAAAAGTTTAATTAATTCCAAGCAGTTTTATCCAGTGCTCACAGTCAATGTCATCCTTGGTGTAGTGTGGTATTAATCTGAGTATTTGTTTAGATAATCGGCCGGACGTGGAATTAGTATTTGCTAATTGCTATCAAGGAAGACCGCGACTTGATTACTTCTTGGTTTGCATTAAAAAGTTTACCATTGTGGCGCACAACATTATAATGATGGACATTTCACAAAATAATCCGTATCGGAATGGACTGTTGTACGTGGGGTTTAATCAAGATCAAGGTAGGATTTACGGCTAAAATATCAAATAAATTGCTCCACAGTTTTTGTCATGATATAATGTATTCAGCACGGTTGAATGGTAATATTGCATTGCTGATCTGTTTTACAGGATGTTTTGCTTGTGGAACTGATTCAGGTTTCAGAGTATTTAACTGTGACCCTTTGAAAGAAAAAGAAAGACATGATTTTGATGACGAAGGACTTGGACGGGTGGAAATGTTATTCCGATGTAATTATTTAGCGCTCGTAGGAGGAGGTGGAAGACCGAAATACCCAATGAATAAAGGTAGCGTGTTCATCAAAGTTTATAAACACTTATTTGAACTATCATGCGCTGTGTCCGGGAGGTTTTTGATCCGATGCGTAATTGTTTTGATTTCAGTAATGATATGGGATGATTTGAAGAAGAGGACTGTTATTGAAATGGAATTTTCGTCCACTGTTAAAAGCGTGAAATTACGGAGAGATAGAATTGTTGTAGCTCTGGATAATGTTATTAAAGTGTATACATTTACTCAAACTCCACAGCAACTCCATGTTTTTGAGACTTGTTCGAATCCAAAAGGTGAGCGACGGTTTTTTAATTGCCGTGAGGTTACCAAGGAATCAATTACGAAAATGAAGCATACATTAACTGAATTAAATTCAATGGATTTTCAGGATTGTGCGTGCTTTGTCCGTCGTCGACGAATTCTTTGCTCGCTTTCCCAGGGCAGAGTTCGGGACAGGTAGACATAGTTGATTTAGGGAATACGGAAAAAGAGCCAGTTACAATAACTGCACACGAAACTGCTCTGTCCTGCATATCCATGAACATTCAAGTAAGTCAAGTATTTTTGCTCATCCGTGTGGTCGATATTAGTTGGATAAATAACATAAGCGACTGAGTCTAATTTATCCTTACTTCTAGGGGACATTACTGGCGACAGCATCAGAAAAGGGGACATTGATACGAATATTTGAGACATTTAATGGTACCATGGTGAATGAACTTCGTAGAGGATCTCATGCAGCGCTCATCTACTGTATTAACTTTAATCACGACTCCTCGCTCCTGTGCGTTTCATCCGATCATGGAACCATACACATTTTTGCTGTTGATGATCACAAGAAGAACAGATCTTCGACGTAAGTCCTCTTTCTTTGGTCAATTGATTTGGATGTGTTCAGAAAAAGTTCCTGTTAAATTTCTTTAACCTCATATTTTTTTCCTTTTAGCTTTGCCTCGGCATCGTTTTTGCCAAAATACTTCAGCTCAAAGTGGAGCTTCACAAAATTCCAAGTTGCAGGTAACGCTCCTTGTATTTGTGCCTTTGGAAATTCCGATCCAAATTCTGTAATCGGTAAGTCTTATTTTCTCGGACTTTTATGAAAGCTCAACTAATAACGATTAATCTATAGAACTCAAGTACTAATTATTTTTCTTATTCCAGTTGTATGCGGTGACGGAAGTTACCACAAGTTCGGATTTAATCCTCAAGGGACATGTACAAGGGAGATTTACGCCAACTTTCTGGAGATTGGTTCTCCAAAGGAATAAGTTATTATCGTCTACTTTGGGTAACATATATTTTATCAGTGATCTGTGGTTTTGGTTTTCTTTGCCTGCAAATGGGGTCTGAAGTGTAGGTGTGACTGTAGAGTTTATAGGGTTGGCAAAATTCTGGTAGGGGTTAATGGATTATCCATGAATGCAAATGTATATGCCATAGTACGTACAAACAGAACAAAACCTGCAATCTAATATAATATGTTTACCATATCTCCCTACTTGTGATGAAAGTTTCGGCATTTACTTAGAAGTAAGAACAAATAATTTTGAAAAATATAATTAAAAGTCGTTGTATATTATATATATCTAGATGTTATCGGTTGCAGTTGTAAACTGTAGGTTTATCTATAAGTATTTAAGAGGTCTAAGGCATTACTTTTGAGTCATTTGAAAAGCTTTTCTTAGAAAGCTTTTTTCAGTTTCCTAGTTTACAAAACCCAGAAGAATGAAAAAGTGAGATAATCAGTGTTAGAGGAGCCATACAAAATATTTTCTCATGTATTTTGTATTCCTTATTTACCTCCCCGGGGACGACGATATAATGTTGCAATAAAATATTTATGCAAAACCCGTTGCTCATATCGCTCCTATCCTAATTGCTTATCCCCGTATAGCAGCCATTACAAAATTTATCACAAAAATATTACATAAATCACCGTTGCTGCTATACTGTAAGATTTGGTTCTGCGCTTAATATCAATACATAAACATTCTCAATCAGCTTAATATGCAATTAATTACACTCTCCCTCTTCGTAGACTCCGGCATCATTACCAGATATTCACAACCACTTGTCAAGTCAGCGTTTCAAACGATGTCAGCTTCTGTTTAAGTGGAGCCAGGATTGTATCATCAAACTGTAACGAACAGGATAATTTTAAAACAATCTACGTATTATCATCATCGAACCTGGCTACAAAGCAATCACCAGAAAGGTTTACCGTGACCAGGGTCAACTTACATTACTACTGGCATTTGTACTCAATTTAAGAGTTTGCAAAAAAGGCATCTTCATAAACCCATCCTCCACACATCTCGCCGACAAATTGCATCTTCCAAGATCTAACGTAACATGTCTCAGAGCTAAAAATACATAAACACATGTTTATCAAGTATGCTCAAAAATCTTATCACATTTAACTTCAATGTTGTAGAAGCATACTTGCACAGCCCAAAAGACCCTTGTACGAATTTTGTCGAACTGCTCTGAAGGGTCCGAAGAGTAACTCATCCTTAATAATGAATCGATTCCTAACGAACCTACAGCTACTAATTACAAGTGTCTGCAAGGATTCCAACAAGCGGGCCGTTTTCATCAGCTTTCTCAACATTTCAGCTCGATTAACATTCACATCCAGGGAGACGAGATTCGGGAACACAGTTGGAAGCGTTAGTATGACATTTTCTGTCAAGTTCCACAATGAATATCGCATGTGATTCCGAAGCTTAAACGTTCTCAACTTAACCATCGGCTGCAAAGTTTGCCCTGGTACTGGCGGCACCCCCTGACCAAAAAAATTCGGCGCTACTTCCAAATCCAACGCTTCCAGTTCATTTCGATGAGTTCCATTAGAAATCGCCGTTAAAAACTGCACAGCTCCACCGTCATACAGAAGGTTATTGGCGTTATACACAGGCATCGTTTGCAGTCTGAGTTTTTTCAACGGCACCGATATATTCGGCAAAATACTGACAGCAAACCCCAAAGTAAATCTCTGTCCCACATGAAGCTCATGTAAGGGCAAAGCATTCACTAATTTTGCAAGCGTGCTGATTTGATCTTGTCCAAAATGGCGAATGTTGTTTGTCCACCTATTATGTATTTCAGTGTTTCACTCGGAGTCACTTGGACTTGATGTAACCAAGGATAAGATTATATGCACACAAACACTGCTCGAACATTTACCAGAGTTTCAGAACTTTAATGTCCTGTCTTCTGTAGTTGTGGAGGAATTCCGTGAAGCATTCTGACATGTTACTCCTGGAAACATCGATGCCCACGGTCTGAAAAATGCAAGAAAAAATACAAACAGCTTGAGTTGCACATTATTCACGGCTTGCAAAAGTATTATCAGAAAACAGCCTAGAGGGCAGTACGAACCTTCAAATACGGACAGTGTACTAAAAATTTCCAGTCCAACTCCTTCCAGCCAGGAGGTCCACGGAACATGAGCGAAAAATATTCAATGGGTGAAACGAAATTTTGTTTTGCCCATGTCGCTGAATTCGGAGTTTCCGGTTTCCGTTCGAAATTACTGTTGTACGGATAGTCAGATGCTTGCCATGGGATGTTTACTTCTAGTTTTTTTATTCTTGGAAGTCGGAATAGAACCATTTCTGCAGTATCACGCCACTGAGCCGGTGTCATCTTCTCCAGTGTCAAAGAAGTTATACGCTCTGCCCACGGCTCTTGCAACAGTTCCGTATGGTAATTTGAGATTCCGTCATACTTGAACACAAAGTTCTTATATCTTGGTGCATCATGTTCCGCTCTTCGAAATATCCGTTCTTTCATGGTAAATTCCCCGAAATGTTTGTACTTCCTATCTGGGCCAGGAATCGCTGAATCTGATAGTTTCATCACGGTTTTGTGTTGCAGTTCATTCACGGCAGCAGAGTTCCAGATATGGCACACATTTCGTAGTCGCCAGAGGGCCTTGGTATTAAATGACTGCATCACATTTTGCATGATCTAGGAGGAAAATATTAAATTATATCTGTGACTAAATTTACAAATGTCAGAAACTTTTCATATGTGAACAGAGCAAGCCAACTTACAACAGATATCAGGAGCGGGTTCTGTTGACTCCATATTATTTCCTCTTCCTCAGTTTCATGATGACTCTGAATTAAACATCCCGTTGGTTCTGTCACGGTGGCGAATCCACTAAAAGCGACAGGCACTTCCGAACCATCCATGCATCCCAGTCCCAAGAAGGGTATTGCGGTTTGCTCCATTTCAAACCTGTACTTCTGACCCACCCGTCCACTTTAACGCGAACCTATAGTTTAAAGGTTGTGTATGAAATATCTACTGCAATACTAGTCTATAGTTTTATGTGCTAAACCGACTGTTAGTGTTGTAATTAACAGTGTTCTTTTTATAATTTAACTGTCATCCTTTAATTCTAGACAGAATTATCTCATCATCCTTTTCCTCTTTGGCGCGCATCAATATTGTGTTTACTCAATCGTTGCCAACATAATATTTTTCGTGGCATGGCTACGGCTTCTTCTTTGTTCTTCTTCAACTAATAGCACCTTTCTTCGTTAAGTATTTGCTAGAAAAACTCGCCTGACTGACGCGCGGGTGACCCTCTGACACAATTACTAATCACTATCACCAAGATTCGAATACAGGTCGCTTATCACACCGTTTTGATTATACTTTTACGTCGCGCTGATTCTAGGTCCGCAGAGGAACCAGTCTTGAACATTTTCCTGTTCACAGTCACTTGGTTTTAAAATCGTCCGAAAATGATGCTTAGAGTGCTCGTCATCGTAATTTTGCTGGTTGCCTTTCATCCTGCTGCTAGTCAACTCGTCAATGGAGGCGCCTACAGAATAGAAAACAAATATAACTCAAAGGTTTGCAGAATAAATTGTTTTGGTGTTTTCAAATTCGAGTAATTTGAACTAAATGTGAATATACATTACTTACAGCAAATGACGACGCAGCCTTTAACTTCCGGTTCTGATACGCTCGCCTACGTAGTGACGGCTGAATGGACGTTTGGAATGGCACAGACATGGGGAGTTGAGTTTGACGGTAAGCAAATCGTCCGTGTCATCTTCTGCTTCTTCTTTGCGTCGTAAAACTGATTTTAATTCCATTATTTCAGGAAATCAAAAAACACTGACACCAGGCAAGACTCGAGAAAATAACGTTTCTGTGGAAGCTGTAGCAGGCTCCAGCTTCCTCACGTCCGTACTCTATAATCTTGAAAACTTAGAAGCGAACGAATACTACATCATAAATAAGAAGAGCGGCGACTGTCTCTACGGGTATGTTACTTAAAACTTAGTAGCTTAGTTATCGAGCAAATCGGTCTTTTAAAATGACTATACAAGTCTTAACGTACATCTACTTCCGTAGAGCATCTGATGTTGTCCATCTAGGACCATGCGGAGAAGGACTGGAATACATTTGGAAATTTTTTCGCATTGGTTAATTTCTAGCGTCTGACAAGAGATTATATTTTTAGCTTTATTTGAATTTGTTCAGAACAGAGAAATTCCTGTTTTTCCTACACTGCATATACTACATTAAAGTCAACCTAAATTGATTTGACTGGTTTAATAAAGAACTGTTCACAGTACTGGGAACATTAAGGTTAGGAGCAAGTTTGCTGAGCAAAATATTGGTTCGTAAGAAGCAGTACAAAGACTAGATGTAACGAAAACATACGTATAAATAAGATTGCCTCTCAAATTGAGTACAAGTATTACAAGTTGATTATCAGCACCTGAGAGAGCAAATTCATTTTAAAAGTATGCAGTGTCATCATCACTAACCCTGAACAGATTCCTCAAAGAATACTGGAACATATTAAGTTATTATCCGAAGCATGCTCTTCGTTACTTGGTTGCATACATCGATAAAGGTTCTTCTCCAAAGAAATGGCACTACTGTTTTCTTAAAAACGCAAAGCATACAGAGCTTTACGAATTAGGATTTAGCGCAGTGCTAAACATTGTGAGTGCTACAATCTGCTATGTGGCACAATCAAGCAAGTGTGCTTTGCTCCTACGAAAATTGTCCTGAAGGTACAAACAAGAAGAGAAACGATATCACAAAACGCTAATTTTTTAAACTTTTTGCATCGAACACAATTTGTATTCACAAGATGCTAATATCAGCATTCACCGATATTGCAGGGATCACCTACGAATTAAATAACTAACATGCACGTTTCTCCTATGCGGATCTACTTGAGAAACTATAACGCGTGCAACGAATGTTCTGAAACGATTTTGTCACTAGGACCAAGTTAACCAGGAACGAATTCCTCCTGCTACAGAAGTAGGAGTTGTTGGAGGTTCTACAACGCTATCTTTATCTTCATCGGTTTTCGCATCTCCCCCGGCCTTTTCAGAGGCTCCAGCAGCTGCGTCTGCGGTTGCCTGTTCCGCTGCAGTCAGTACTTTATGGTTAGTTTCTGCTTGCATCTTCGCCTCGTACTCTCGAACATCATCTTCAGTCATTCCGAACCATTCATCAATCCAAGTAAACGCTTGTCTATGTCCCAACAGCAAAATGTCTCGGATTGCCTGCAATTCAGATAGTTATACTTCTTAGTAAACAAAATCCCAGTTGATGAAAACTGCATGACCTCGTCATAGCAACAACAACAACATATCAAATACTGACCCTTTGTGCAAAATCTTCTACTCGAGTCTGAAGTCCCCAAACTTCAAAACTAACATTCACGACCTTGTATGAGCACATTATCGGTTGAGCAGACCCTCTCCAATTCTCCATCAATGGTCCTCTCCCAGTTTTCTTAGACTTGTAAAATTTAGGATCTTCTTCCACCTTATAATGCTTCGGTGCAACTTCGTCATATGCAATGTCTACGTGCTCCAGAATCCTGGTAGCTAATTCCTCCTCTGTGAGTCCGAGGCACTGCAAAAATTACAATCATTACTATGCAAACCCTCTTGTGTTATCAGACATAACAAAGCTCAAAGCTGGTTCTGGTTGAAACTCCAATCACATTAGCTACATTCTTACATTTTCTGTGCTTCCAGCATTGTTTTCGTACTTGGTCTTGATGAAAATATTAAACTTTGGCAAAAAGGAACAAGTATACTCAGTTTCCGTGTAAGGATAATAATTCCAGGCTTTTTCCGTAACGTAAAATATCCTTGGTACGACTGTCTGAAGCCAGTATGGTAAACGACTAGGATGCATAAATAATATCCAATGATTGCAACAATCCTCACTTATCAAACGGCAATTTCATAACAACGCATCACGCTGAACTTACTTGGATAAATGTATCCTCTTCTCAGTATAACGACCCTCACCATGTACCGGATCCGAATGTGGAACATTATGTACAACTTCAACCCCCTCCCCGGCATCAGACTGTTCATGGCTGTGCTTGGCAATCATGTATAGTTGTCCGATACGATACTGAAATACCAATTTTGCAGGTCATAAAATGTTAGTACTAGCCATTAACAGTGATTCACGTGGACATTCTCTCCCTATATGTACAAGATTTATCAATCCGTTTAATACATGGTTCTTTATGTAACTGCGACGGAAAAACTTAACACCACCACGACATAATCACATTTGCCTCAAATTGACTTAATCATTCAAATGTACTGAAATTAACTTACCTCTTCCACACTTAGCGGCATAGCCACTCTGTATTCCTTGATAAGCATGCTGGTTCCGAATCTCACAACCGAACGTAATTAACAAGTATTTCAATTCGTCACAAACAAATTATATATTTAGCAGAGATTAGCTATTAATAACGTTATATTTCCGGTTGCGATTGCGATTATCACAGAATGCTAGATAATTGTTGCAGTGAGCTCCTCATCCTCGTGTTGGTATGTAAAGCGGCACTTCATACTCTTTCATACTGTAGTATATGTATAACCTGAATCCCATCTGGATATGCATATATACATATATGTAAAATCCAATATTTTTTTGAACGTTCGCGGTCCTAGATCTCATTTATTGCTCTATGCTATAAGTATTAATTTAATGATTTGTAAGTCATTGAGTTCAATACTTCACTCTGCACGAAATGCTTTAGATTCATTACACACAATGCAAATGCAAGTGCAGCTTGGCTGAATCGAAAAATTCGCGATTTCACTTAAAAACTCTGTATGTATATATGCATATTGTATAACCGGGGTTAGTTCCCAAGGAAACGCACTCACTTATGTTAGTTCCCATCGTACATAACAATGCAGCCTAACAATGGCCACAAAGAAATTCGCAAGTTTGATTTCCGAGAAAATGGCAGCGCCCTCTGCCTCTGCCACTTAGAGCGGTGCAGGTTATTTTCCGTTGGTTTAAGATAGCATGAATGGGCATTTCCTACTTACCTCGTTAATTAGGTATTTTAGCCGAATATGCTACTTATAAGAATGAGGCTGTAATTTTTCCGAAAAATTCTAAATTGTTTGACGATACGACCCAATACGCGCCAACTCCTTAGAGTCATCTCCAGGCTTCTATGCGAGAAGGAAGCTGATCTTATGTTTTGAAAGGGTTAAGATTAATCGGTGTTCCACATTGTCATATGACATATGAATAAGGTTTAATTGCCCTGGTCCAGGCATATATCAGCTAATCCGGAATCCTGACCTTGGCCATGAAGATTATGACTAATTGCGATACTTAGAACTGTAGCTAGAGTGAGAAACAATTCTGTGTTCATAGCCCGTGCCTTCTTAATGTCACATGGCAGTAACCATCAATCAGCTATCTAATCATATTGCTCATTTTGCAATTCCAATCAATTTACTAATCAATCAAACTCCTAAAGCCTGAAAAACAAGCTTCAGGTGTGGCGCTGAATTGCGAAAGCACTTATATATTATTGACGTAATTACTAATTCCTGGATGAAACACTTGCATCGGATGACAAATGCTAAATTAGCTGCTAGTTTCACTCTCATTTCTTTACCTTATATAAAGAAGCCCATTCTGACTTCACCTAGCTATTGCCGCAAGCTAGTTTTTCAGTTGCTACAGAACTATTGCAGCAAACTTATCCATTTAAGTCAATAGCAGATACCTTTTTCAGCCATGTCATTTATTAATCCTAACGTTTTCGCCCTCCTGGCAATACTACTAGCGCCGCTGGCTGCAGGGCAAGGTAAGCTTTATTACATTAATTCTTGAGAATTGTTCCGGACACTTAACTACTCTACACGCCGGGAATTCAATGTCTTTACTGATATTTTGAAGAAAACTAACCTACTGCATAATTAAAACGCTTTCAGATATAATCGTTGCTGCTGAAGATGACTACACCCCTAATTGCAATAGCTCCGCCTTCACGTATTACGCACCTCATATTTACGACTGCACAAAATTTTTCGCCTGTTCCAAAGGCGTCGCCAGCGATCCTATTCCCTGCCCTAATAACCTCTACTTCAACCCGGACTTACAAAAATGTGACCTACCGGCAACTCTACCCCCGACCGCAGAGTGTCTCCAAGCTCCAACGCCCAGCACAACCCCAGCCCCTCCCTCAAGCTGTAGCAACGCCTCTGACGGAACCTACCTACCCGATCCCATTAACTGTTCAAATTATTACATTTGCATCAATGGGACTGGGCTAGAGCAAGCTTGCCCTGGAGGTTTGTACTTTAATCCAGAAACTACTAGGTGCGTTTCATTCCAAGATCTGCCTCCGAACACACCCTGCCTTCAAACCCCGCCCCCTGATACAACGCTTCCTCCTCCCGTTACCTGCAGCAATGCTACCGACGGTACTTATCTACCCGATCCCATCGATTGCCAACTATATTACATTTGTATCGGAGGCGATTCATTGGAATTTAGCTGTCCCGAAGGTCTATTTTTCAATCCTGAAACCGAAAGGTGTGTTTCATTTGAATCATTACCGCCAAGCACACCATGTTTAAGTACGCCAGCCCCCAGCACTACAGAACGCCCACAACCAACTTGCACCAATGCAACCGACGGAACTTACCTCCCTGACCCGGTCAATTGTCAAGTTTACTACATCTGCGTCGCTGGTAACGCAACAGAGTACTCTTGTCCATCCGACCTGTATTTCAACCCCGATACTCTTCGTTGCGTCCAGTTCCAAGATTTGCCTCCAACAGCGCCCTGTTTACAAAATCCGGTTACTACTGAAAAACCAGAACAAACCTGCCAGAACTCTCCAGATGGTACCTATCTCCCCAATCCGGCAAATTGCTCCGCCTACTACATTTGTCAAAATGGAACTGGCTTCCCGTACACCTGTCCAGCAGGTCTACTGTTTAATCCAGAAACTTCCAGGTGCGAACTCGCAGAAAACCTACCCCCAGGCACTCCTTGTTTGAATAGTCCGTTGGAACAATGCAAGACAGCGCCAACCGGAACTTATTATTCCCATCCTGGCAGTTGCGCCGAATATTACATATGCGTCCGCGGTGTTGCCGAACTTCATCGTTGTCCCGTTGACATGGCATTCCATTTACCATCCGTTACTTGCGTTTGGCCATGGCTCTTGCCGGTAACCGATTCGTGCTATTCATCAGGTCCAATTTATTACTGAAACAGATACCTACTACCAGGGGTCATTTTATACAATTCTAACACCGTCTAATGTCCTTGTAAACGTGAATAATCATATTTTCGTAATTGAAATAATAATAAAATTCTGGCTAATTATATATTATCTTCTATTTTTGCGGGGTTGCTTCAATCGGCCTTTTATGAATACTTGAAACTTGTGTGATGTCTAACTACGTACATATAATTTATATCTCTAACTATAAAATAATTTTATAAGCAGCTCAATAAATACATGATTCCGGCTTCATCTAATCCTCATTTGCACTTACATTTAGTTTTATATTATATCTTAAGGTATCAATGCTTAATTTTTTTTTGCATACGATCTAATCCTAGATTTGAATCTAGCACGTACAAAAAGACTAAAGTCCACCTATTTTCTCTCGAGTTCTGCGGAAATCTCATTAACAACTAATTAGAACAAAAAATGTAATCAGACATTTTCAGTGCTATGCAGTTTCAGCAAACTATCCTCTACTGACAGTTATCTATCTGTGGAGCTGATAATATGATTGTGTCTTTCAATCACATAACCCAAGTGTTCCAAATAAAATCCCATACAGTAGTCTATTCAACTTTACTGGAACAAACCTTCTGGACAATTTCCAATAAAACCTTATATAGACTCTCCTATATATATGTATCTACTGTAAATCAATTCACAGTTAAAACGATACGATGGGTTTGTTTCAAACGCTGGCCTGTGCTTTGCTCCCGCTTTTCCTCCCCTTAATTTCCGCAGGTGATTTTGTAAAAACTTCTTCTCATTCTTAATGAGATACCTTCGGATATTTTCAATTAATTTAATGAATTTTAATTTTACAGAACTTGAAGACACCACATGTGACGCTCTTCCCTCCGGTTCAATGAGACCCCACCCTTTTGACTGTTCTTCATTTTACTTTTGCACCAACGGATATTCCCAGATCCAATCCTGCGCCGCTGGGTTATCCTTCAATCCTGAAACGAACACCTGCCAGCCCCTGGCAGACCTTCCCCTCTGGACACCATGTCTGCAACTGACCGATGACTTTGACGTTTTCGCCACAACAGAATCCTATGCCCCGACCTGCAACTACACGACCATTTCCTACAAACTTCCTCATCCTTACGACTGTTCAAAGTATTTTATATGTTTGCGGGGGATTTCAAAAGAAGAAACATGTCCGGTAGGTCAATTGTTCAACCCGGATATCAAAAATTGCGACAATCCCGCAAATCTCCCACCCACTGCGCCCTGCAGACAAACGGTTGCACCATCCACGACGACCCCAACGACCTCGATTTCCCCCGCCTCAACCACCTTCGATACAACACCAGCACCTACGAACTGTACAGGTCAAGCTGACGGAACGCACCTCCCTGACAGCAACGACTGCGCTGTCTACTACGTATGCCTTGGAGGCTCAGCCATAACTCAACGTTGCCCCGAGGGACTGCTCTTCAACCCCGATTCCAAGTTGTGCGTAATCCCAAGCCAGCTCCCGCCCACAGCCCCATGTCTTCCACAGATCCCAACCACTACAGAGGCATATGTTCCGCTATGCGACGGCTTACCCAACGGGGCGTACCTTCCTCACCCTGCTGATTGTACGGCATATTTCATTTGCATTGCGGAAACACCAACCCCTCAAGTATGTCCAGGTGGTCTTCAGTTTAATCCAGACTCTAATCAATGCGTTGACCCTGCAAATATGCCATCGGATGCGCTTTGCAAGCAACCACCACCTGGAGAAGCGTGCAAGAATGCTACGGACGGAACCTATCTTCCTGACCCTTTGAGCTGCCACGGGTATTACGTCTGTATTAGCGGCAACGCCATTCCTTTTGATTGTACATTCTTGTACTACGACCCTCAGTTGGGTAAGTGCGTGACGCAAGACGCCTTGCCACCAGGCGTCCCTTGCTCCACAAGTACGGCGCCACCAAGCACTGCATCAACAGGCTCAACATCTCCTCCCGATACTTCAGGGGACGATTCCTCTACAGTCATGTTTGGCGTAGACTACATCGAGTAGTGCTTCTTCACCAGATGGTGCTTCGCCTCCATCGGTTCATTCCTCCTCCATGAGCACTTCTATGCTTTATACTTATATTTGACCTAGTACTTCATCGATCATCCCAGCACCCTCTCAAGTCTTCTTTGAGAACTGTCCTTAGCTAATATGCTTGGTCCCATGGTTAGTTTCTTTATGACAGTACAACCGTATTTAAATGAAAAATTTCCTCATAAATTCCGCTGAATACTCTGCAACTGTTAAAATGAAACATTACAATACACACATTAAATTAGCTCCACCAGCAATTGAACCTAGTTGATTTGTCGCGAATTATCTCCAAGTTTTCACTTGCATTACAACTGTGTACTTGGTGTTTAATCGCCGATTCATACCATCTTATCTTTTCGTTTTCCACTGATAATCCGCAAATGTAGAACAGCAAAACATACTTGAACTTTCCAATGGTCTCCGACATTACACTCAATACAAAACTGCAAGTGGGTTGCTTCATAAATAGTCACATCACAGTAATTGAATACCGAGGATTACCACAAATTCAGTCCATTTAGGAAATCAAATTAGTTGGCCAACTCCGCTCAACTCTCGATAAGAATGCATTTCCTGCAACTATCGTGTAGCCTTTTGGCTCTAGTATTTGCGACAACTAGCGGTGAAAAGAGTAAGTAAAATTACAGAATTCGTTAAAATCCAACCGTATTCCACCAACGTTTTTTAAACGAAATGTTTTATCAATGTGTGCTAGAGTGGAACAAATTTACAATTAACCTTATACTTTACAGCCAATAACTTCCAAGACAGCTTCGGAGAGCGCGCATGCATAAACACGCCCTCTGGCGGCTTCGCACCACACCCCTCCAACTGCTACGCATACTTTAAATGCAACGAAGGCTCGGGCGAATACCGAGAATGCAACGCAGGTCAATTCTTTAATCCCGAAAGCCAAATCTGCGACGACTGGGACGCCTTACCCCCGTCCACGCCTTGTTTAAAGCCTTCCGTTGAGGATTCCCTCGTCCTAGTCTCAACTACCGAAGCATACGCGCCCGTTTGCAATGCTTCTTCCTTCCCTTACAAAGTTCCGAATCCAAACGACTGTCATTCATATTTTGTCTGCCTCGCCGGAAGATATGAAGAATTTACTTGCCCAGGTGAGCAGTATTTCAATCCCGATCCTAGCGTTGATGGCTGTCAAGCAAGCTTACCGACAAACAGTCCCTGTTTGGCCAATACACCACCGCCAGAGACAACGACGCCGATGGTAACTCCGGAACCGGAAGCTTGCAAGGATAAAACTAACGGAACCTGTATCGATATCGATGGTTATTGCGATATTTATTACATTTGTGTGGGCGAGATGGCCTCAGACCCTATTAAATGTCCCACCGGCTTTTATTCCGATCCGCTCAGTTGTACATGTAAGTTTCCAGAAGATGCAACCTCTTCGAACTGCTACGTAACCCCGCCTCCTACAACAACTACCGCTCCAAACTATCCAATCTGCATTGGGCGAGAAGACGGTGAAAGCATAGCGGATCCGTCAGATTGCGCCAGCTATTTCATCTGTAATCAAGAGGTCGCCACGCGTAACAGTTGCCCACCGCCGTTATATTTTGACGCTGCACTTAAGACTTGCGCTGTTGGTCCTCCAACCGGTGACTGCCGGCCTCCCTTGCCCACCGAAGTTTGCAAAACTGCTGCTCCTGGAACATATTTACGAGATCCAACAAGCTGCATCTCTTTTTATATTTGTGCCGGTAATACAGCCTTCAGACAAGACTGTCCTCCATCACGGCAACCACTTTTCTTCGAAGAAAAGCTAAAGACTTGCGTACCACGAGCCTTGCTTCTGGTCGGAACAACGTGCTCTATCCCGTTGAAGGATAGATGTACCATCGATCCACCAGACACGCATAAATTTGGCATTGCAGCCGATTGCACAGATTATTACACTTGTACAAATGGTGTTCCAGTTCAGGCAGCTGCTGCTGCCAAATGTCTGACATATTTCGATCCATTTCTTCAAGATTGTGACGTTAACCCTCCTGCAGGATACTGTCCTTGATTCCGTCAAAGTAATTGAAAATGCTCTGCATAACAGTAACAGATCAATGTTATCCATGGTATGTTAGCTTCTTTATTCTGCTTGATTGTTTTATTTTTTAAAACTAATAAAATGTTTTAATTTTAATCAGTCAAAAAGCTTTTTACCAAGTAATGTCATTTGAATTAGTGAACAAATTCGTTTTTACACGAACATTTTTTACCCTGCATTACTGCAATGTTGTAGCGCAGCTAGTTAGTTGAGCATGTAATGGACTTCTGACCTAAGCCGTCGTGCTACATTTCGCTTCGTTCATATCCCGAAAACCAACCATAACGCTTTTGTTGCAACACCCCGAATAGACTAAGGATTGGAAACTCAGTCGTGCCACCGGACTAGCAACGAAATAGAAACAATCAAGAGTTTCTAGGGAAACTTTTTAAATTTGTAGCTCAGTTACTAAAGAACAGCCAATATCAATTAATTTTCCTTATTAGAATTTTTATAAATAACTACTGCAAAATTAATCATTCAGGAATAACTCCTTACTTTCCTTGGATTACCAAACATCATTATATACATTTCCTCATTTCCAGAGAAACAGAGAACCAGAAGCTTATTTCCTAATCACTTACCCCAGCTTTGTATTGCATTCAATCATTTCTCATAATTAAATACCGTAACTATGACATAACATTAGCATATGAATCTTATTTCTCTCGTAATTCAATCCCATTTCGGCTAAATTTTCCTGCATTCTTCCCGATTGCAGTAAAATTCAGCACTGCTACTAGAATATCTGCGCTTTAACTACTAATAATTCTGCCATTTATCTACTACGGATGCAAAGGATTTAAACAGGATTAATGTAAACGTATTTTTGACGCTTCAGCGTCATATTTATGCAAATATTTTACAACATTCCAGCATTAAATTCAAGCTGATTAATTCAGTTTACAACTTAAATATCCGTCTTATGCTTATCTAAGCTTTTGCTTTGTGTCCGAAACGTCGATAAGTTTGCTGGAACGAACGGAAATGATTCTATCATAAATTGGGCCACAATAACTCTATATCAGAGATTCACTTTAGCAACGCTTCCATCCAGCTATTCCAGACTTACCTTTGCCTTGATTCACTAATCCACAGCTCATTTATCCGATGATGATAAGTTCTCCGCGAATAATTAATCATATTTATGATCAACGTTGTAAAGCTCTTCGTGTAAATTCTAAATTCTCTTATTTCTAGCTCAACTGTACGTTGTGATGTGGTTCAGCAAGCCCTGCACGTTTCGTATATATTTTCGAAATCATTTGAATGTTTTATTATTCCTAGCTATAGCTTTTCGTGCAGCAGTTCACATTTTTTGGAAGATTGCCTAATTTCTCTGTACAAAATGCAGTTTTGGACAACTTTTTACGCCAGCGGTTTCCTCTTGGTTTTTGGGCCCGGAAATAGTTTTGCTAACGTGATTGGTGAGTAACGTTACTTCGGAATTCCCATCTTTATAGTTCCTCCAAAATATTGTTTCGTTAACATGTAATTAATGTACAATCTCTATAAAATTACAGTTGCTCAACTCGCTTGCGCCGCTGTCCCAGATGGTACCCTAATCCCTCACCCAACGGACCCAGCGTCCTACTTCCTGTGTACCGCAACCACCGCTACATTGCAATCCTGCACTGGCAGTCATCACTTCTTCCCATCAAGAAACGCTTGCGGCCCGCCAAGCAGCGGCAAGGAGCTTGCGGTCCAAACAAGGGAACTCCCTGACGCACGCTATCCCGATTTCCAACCCACTTGCGACTCCGACAACACCTACTACATAGCCCATCCCTATAACTGCACCCAGTACTTTATTTGCTATATTGGAGTGCCCATACCCAGGTATTGTAGTAACGCTCTCTATTTTAACCCAGCTACGAAACTCTGCGATGAACCTTATAATTTGCATCCGAATACAACTTGTTTGCAAAATCCGGACCCTGAAACAACAACAGCGCCACCTGGCTCACCTGAATGCAGATATGCTCCAGATGGAACATACCTAGAAGATCCCACTGACTGTGAAGCCTACTACGTTTGTTTTAACGGAGAGGCCTATCGCGAACGTTGCTATGGAGGATTATATTTCAATCCTGAAACTAACAATTGCTCTTTACTCTCAGAGCTTCCTTCCGGGGCTCGTTGCCTAGGAGATGTGTCCCCCAGTCCGAGCACTACAGAGGCTCCGATTGTATCCCAATTATGCGCAGTCGCCCCTAATCTAACCTACGTCCCACACCCTACGGACTGTTCATCTTTTTACATTTGTTATTTGGAGTCAGCCTACCCCTTTACCTGTCCACAAGATTTGGTTTTTAACCAAGATACTTTTCTATGCGACTACCCCGAGAACTTGCCCTCGGACTCGATCTGTTTGCATGATCCAGAGAAGATCTGCGCTATCCCTTGGACTTCCGATGGAACATATTTGTCCGATCCAACAGACTGTGGCTCCTTTTACATTTGCTATGACCACCAGCCTCACAAATACAAATGTCCAGGAGATTTGCTTTACAACCCTTGGAATTCCTTGTGTACGATTCCTCTCTGGCTCCCGCCAGGTGTCCCTTGTTCTCCAAATCCTGCTTGGACTACGACCGTAGCTCCTACGACTGATTGGCCGACACATGCGTCAACGACGCTACCGAGTTGGTGGTCGACAACCAATAGATGGACGCCAACCACCACGAGTTCAACGACGAGACCGTGGAGTACAACCGGTGTATACACATCGCCTCCTGGTACGACCATTTTGCCACCAAGCTCGACCACCCAGTCGACCACGTGGCGACCTCAGCCAACAACAGAAGAGCCTACCATGACGCCTTCTGAGGAAATTACGTATTCTCCCACTACAGAAGAGAGCACGGTCGCCGAGGATTGGGATAGTTCTAGTACAGCTGTAGCTGTGAAAAATTCAACCGGCTTATTGCAGCTCTTGATGGCCATTCTCTGAGTGAATTAAAATTAATGTCGGCTTCGATAACGCATTTCTTTGAGCATTAATTCTGTAATTAATTTTATTTTCTTTCCGTGTGAATTGATTCTTTTCCCTGGGTTTTAATAAAAGAACCATTGCATCCATGACCTATTAATTAATTCAAATACTACATTGCCGAACAAATCCAACCAGAAAATACGTACAATAATTTGTCCCTACGTGTGACACAGTGACACAGCTGTACTTATTTAAGCACCGTAATCCAATGCACAAACAATCCCATTTCCCACACCTATTCGCCCGAATATTTTCTCAAAATTCTAATCTCAAGCCTTGTATTTAAATAAATTCCAAATATTTCCACCTATTCTTTCAGGTTTCTCCCAGGATGGATTCAATTGGCTGTTAATTGTGAACTGACTCTGACTGTCTCCAGCCTTTAATCACCATACTCTTCGCGTCTATATTGTCAGTTGTCAGTGTCTGTTGTATTTACTGCAAATATACATGTTATGTTGCTAAATCCACTGCCACCTTATTACCAGCTCAAACTGGAATCTCCAAGCATTCATTTCAGCACATGATGACAATATTCATCTACTAAAGCTCTGTTATCTTGTCCAGCTCAATCTGCTTCATCCAACTGGTTTACTGTTCCACAAATTCATTTGCTGTGTAAGCAGATGAGAAAACATCTGCTATTTTTACAGCTTATTAAAACCAACAGCTTCAATCTTAATTTCTTATCGTGAATATAGGAATTAAGGAACCTTAAGTGATTTATAAATGTAAACCGGGATTTCAAAGCTTCATATAACCCATACTTTGAAAAAAGGCAAGCACCAATCTTCGGTGAATTTCTTCATTTAAGAAATGAGCTGAAGGAAATCACACAAAGCTGCCCTGCTTTAAAAAGTAGATCCTCCCTATATAATCTGTGCAAAACATACAACCCCTTTTCGTATTTGCCGGCAAAGCAGTAAAACTTCACGCCTCTTTGAATAAATGCCGTCTTTTTGCTCCTCCAACGCTGCCAATCATTCTATAACATCCAAGTATTAATTAGGTTAAAGGTATATAGTTTAACTGCCTTGCGACTTAATTCTATGAAATTGCACTGTCGAAATCAAGGGATTCAAACCAAAGAATTCCATCCAAGATTGATATCCATCTAATCTTGCGCAACACAACCTGCAAATTGATTTGATAGATTGAACGTGTATGGATACAACATCAAGTATTTGCTCACTTAAACTTGCTAAATGAATTTGCGTCGTATTTTCAAATTAATTATATGCTTGCACTCATCTTGTATTTCGTCATCATCACTTCCCAATTCTACGTCGCATTACTACTACACAAGCAATTAACAGGTCAAAGCGCTTAACTTTCTCTGCCCCTGGCAAAATTCAGTTGGAATCTGTAAACAAACCAAATCCCTTTGAGTACTGAGGAAAGACATTGACAAGTTTATCAATCAAAATTGATAAACTTGACACAAAAGGTCAACGTTTTTAGTTTTAGCAGGGTATTTTTCTGTTACCCTTTGAGAAAACAAGATGCCGTTAGTAAATACTGAGCTAAGTTTAAGCTTTAGGTGTAATAATTAACCAAGTTTAATTAACCAGAAAATAAAGTTTAATTAGGACAAAATTCCATAGAACTTTTATGAAAATCGACCAATCATGCAGAATTTGTCTTATTCTTCGCAATTATGTTTCGTGCCAAAATATTTGCTTTAACTTTAGCTTAGCAGATATTTAAAAAAGCCGTCAAAGTGCCACCTTCAAAGACTAATTGCTGTACACCCGGAGAAGTAATGAACTGAAAACTTTCCTAGAATCTACAATCATCGTATGTCAATACAAAACTCTGGCCACATGCGCAGTAGTCACAGTTGACTAGTTGTAACATGAATTACTTCACTGTTTAGAATTTAATTAATTAGCAAAGTTTAAACATCATCACAAAATCCAATTCATCAAGAGATCGTTTCATTCACTGGCTTTATTTCAAGCTTCCCTGGCTTCTTGCTCCTTGCTATTCAACCCCATGCTTCCAGTAGTTCCAGATCGTCTTCCAGACAAAGAATCCAAACAAACTTGCACCAAGTGTGTTCCACATCTGTTTTCTTTGCATCCTTACAACTGCAGCAACGTTAGCTGAATTCCTCCAAAGGATTTTTTCTCTTGTAAAAGCAAATACAAAGCTTCTGCAGGATTGGACATGCGGAAGCATGGAGCTTTTGCAGGAGAAGATGTAAGAAGCAAAGGGATGCGGAGATTGTGCAATCTCTACTCTCTGTGTGTACAAAAGATTGAGTACGAGCAAGGAAAGGGTTAGTTATCTTCTGGCAGGCTGCCGACGAGGACAAGAAGACACGCAGCACGCGCTAGATTTCCTACCGCTTCTTCTGCCATACATTCTTCCTTGTGTTTGTGGTTTACTTTGTCACATCTCTTCCAGAAAAACAGCACAAAGTTTTATCTAGTTTCCAAAAAATTCCATATTACATTCTCAAGAAAGCACTGATCATAACTGCATGTGGCAAAACAAACCGGAAGTTCGCAAAAAGTTTACACTTAAACGTTTAAACTGTATTTCGAAAATATTTCCCTTGAAAACCGTTCAGCAATCCCACGTGATCTGCAATCTCCAGTTTGTCACTCTGCTCTAAAGAGCTCTTCAAGCCAAAATGGCCGTTTCCCGCTCAGTATTTTTCGTTTCGTTGTTTTGTGCGTTAAATATTTTAGTCTGCGTAAGTACAATGTACGTGGACTCATTAACGAATCAAAGCACATCCGAACCCACGTCATTTCTCCAAACTCCTTCCACGCCCGTCTTCGATGCAGATCAAAGCGATCGTTTAAATGGCATCGACGTAGACGTTCAAGTCGGCGTCGAAGAGCTAAAAGCACGTGGGTTGCCACGAATAGAATCCCTGAAGCGGGTCGTAAATCCCGCAACAGTCTTACACAGTGGGGAAGATGAGAGTATTCTGGACAGGGATTCGAGCCTGGACTCCAGTCAGTTAGTGTATTACATGAACGATTACTGTCAGTTTGAAGAATCTGTGAATCGTGTAGTCTGCACAGGAGTGAAAACCAGAGCACATTTACCAGAAAGTGTAGAATATTTCCGGGACTACGCTGAACTTCTTCTCGTAAACTGTTCCATGCGAGGCGAGAGCGGAGATTTGCAAATTTCCCACCTCCGTCATGTTTTCCCCTCAGTTTCAACTCTCACTTTCAAAGGATGCGGGAGTTTATCCCTAGAAGACTTTTTCCCCAAAGAAGAAAACGATACAGACTTCCAAGAATTTTCCTGGGACACGGTCAAAGTTGTGAATTTAACGGGGAATCAGCTAACTTCCGGGACACTTCCCCTACTAGTTTTGAAATCCTTCCCTGAACTGACTCACCTGGATTTGTCTCGGAACAATTTCACCGATCTGAGTCAAATACCCGCAGAGCTCTGGAAAGGCCTCAAGGAAATTGACATATCAGGTGAGCAATTGTCACGCTCCGTAGTATGCCATATTCCAAAAACTTAGCTTTCACCGGAATTATTACGAGAGTTACTACTACAAAACTAGCCTTCAACTTTCTCCCGCCTCTTTTCACTTGATACTCTAATTTGACTGCTTTCCTTCACTGCCAAACGCTATTACTATTAGTTTCCGAATTCCGTTCCTCTAAGAATTACCGATAAATTGATAAGGATGTGTTATAAAAGCAATCTCAAACTTTCATCATTAACGTATCATTAGTAAACCCTTCCATAACTTTAGTCACGGCTCCTGAAATCAAAAGTGAGGCGTAGCATCTGCTCCACATCAAACTAATACCACAAAATCACTCTGGCAGACACTCCAAAACGTAACATCGCAGATCAGTAACCACCAGTTAACCAGTAACCACAAGATGGGGGGAGTAATAACTTTTCAAAACTCTGGCACACATCACAGGCCCCACTGACTGTTCCAGCGCTTAGACTATAATGCTTGAGTTAGCGGAATTTAAAATTTCTTGCACCTGTTTCCTATTTGCCTCTTCCTAACATTCGAGCAGGAAGCTAAGCAGCAAACGCTCCAGTGTCACCAAGTGCTCTGATCTGAATCAAGATAAACCAAGAGGGACTGAGTCAGGAACTTGAACACTTTTTGCACTCATTCACTCACTTGTCCATCACAACACAATCAACAAACTCCTTAACTCTTACGCATCTGCCTAGCTCTTAACTCCTTCTGGCATTGCGTAAGTTACGCAGCGTATTACGCTCTGAACCTGTCTACCATGTTCTTTAATAGAGCCATGCAGCCAGGCTAGCACCAGCCTCCGTCAAACCCAGTTTATAGTAGTTAGTAATAGTGTCCTCTCTTAAACTGTCATCGAGCTTTTGTTTATTCTAATCATAATTTCAAGACCTTCGGAATTCACTTCCAGTCATGCAGAGCGCGGTGACATTGAGCCCGAACAGATGGTGCTTGACTTGGTTGAAATTAACACACATGTTTGGCTGCAAGCATTAAGAACTTGGAAGGAAGACGACGAAGAATGGGAAGGGTGGTAAAATAGTAGATACGTAAGGTAGGATTGAGGATGTAATAGAGCAAGAACAAGATTCATTCCTCCAAGAGACAGACATAATATTATAGGGGGCATGATTGACATTGATGGAAATCCAATCTCTCTTCACCATCTCTTCATGAACCAAGAACACAAAGCCCTAGGAGCCAAGAATTATCCAAGTCACCTTCCTCTTCTTAGAAATCTACTTCCTTCCTCACCCTCCTCCCATTTCTTTTCTTCCGCAGATTATTCTCTGTCATTCCAAACCTCTTTCATCTCTTCTTCCTGTTTTCCTCCAAATTAATCAACTTCTCGTCTCCTTGCTCAATCCCTTTTGGATTTCAAGAATTTTCAATTTCATTATAACTACAAAAACCATCCAACACAAGTACAATTACGAGGCATCCAGACAAACTGATATATTTAAACAAGCTTCGCCTTTGAATTACACGTTTCTTGTGAGCTCTTGATTCTAACCTTGCCTTATATTTTGCAAATCCACTTCGGACTACGAATCCTAACAGTTATAAATCAAAGCCTACTGGATTACTTTTCCGGATAAATTCGCTTGAGAATCTGCCCAAGTTTCGCTTTGGTTAATAATCACTAATTAAGTTTTTGCGGAAGAACAATTTTGGTTAGGAACAGGGTTGAACTTCAATTAAATATTGTTGCAACCTGAAACTGTATTGCCATCAGTAACTAGTAATCTCTGTGAATTCACATGCAAGTTCTGATTTTTATTAATCGGCGTTGAAACCTACCTTGGCTAGTTTCATACACCGAAGTTATTTCACGCTTTCATATCACGGTTCCAGCATGTAATTTGCAAACCCTGCGTTCACTTCCGATACATATTTTCAACAACTCGTTACAAAAGACTAGGTTTTATGTTTCAAAATATTTAAAAACAGTTTTTTCCATAATTTAATGCTGACATGTCACCCCTCAACAGATGTCTCTCATCTTCGCTCCACTTAATCCATAATCAAGCTATTACTAACTGACTTGCCTAACGTGTGTCCTCTTTTGTAACTAATCTGCGCTTATTTTGTTCCATTAAATATAAACGTATAATACACATGTCATTCCTCCAACCCAAGGTCAGCTATTGAGCATATGTATAAAAGTTTAGACTCTTAATATTCTTTAGCGTCTGGTAAGGCACATGTTCCATGTACTTTACAATTCCATCACCTTCCACTCTTCTTAACTCTGTCTCAGCTCGAACTCGTAAAACTCTGTCTAGTTATATTTAATGTTACGCTACACCAACCCTGGTAACGACATAATATTAGGAAAACATGGTTATTTATGTACTTGACAATTTTGTTTACAACAACACCGTATTCCAGACACGGTTTATAATTTTTAAAAAGATTTACTACTGCGTCTTAAATGACTGGAAACGACCTATGACACGACAAATTAAATTTTCCCCTGCTCACCCCCGCCGCTTTTGCCTCTCTAGAAGAATTTCCAGCCGTCAGTTTCGCACGTTGTGCCTCCTCCTCAGAAGCCGTAAATACATATGTAAAAAGTAGAGGCAGGCTGAATCTGGGCTGGAAGATTTTCTATCCAAGAGAGATGGCAGACGTCATCCTGCCTTGAACAAGATTTCAGCCCTGCAGAAAATAGGTATTCGTCATCACAGTCACACACACACAGCCCATCTTTGGGATGAGAATATTAAATTCAAGGCACGTTTACGTCCAGTAGCTAATTTATTTTCCCAGGGAGGAAAGCTCTTTACATTTTCTCTGTTCCTATTCTTCCTCCAGAATAATCCTAACGGCGTTACTTCGAGTAGGAACCGAAATCCCAGCCTTCAACCCCGTTCAACCATCTTTGACAAGCATCAAACCGTCACTCGCTTTTCCATTTACCCTTATATTTCCCTGAGCCTGTAAAATTTTCCAACCTTTTATCAAGAAATGCTAGCGATTCCTCTGAGATAAAAGTATGTACATAATCCATCGTGTCTTCTGGAATCTTGAAACTATTATAGTTTTGTCAGACTTGTCTCCGCTATCCGTTGATGTAACCGACCTCTTGGGAGAAACTGTTGCTCTAATTTAACTTGCCGGTAAAGTTTCCCGGGCAGAATGATAATTGATCCCGGGTTTATTCTTCAGCCGGGAGCGGTTTTCTAGAGAAATCTAAAAGCCAAGTTTGAGTAAGAGCGTTGCCCCATTATCAAATTTCCCTCCGGCTTTTTACTCTACGTGTAAGCGAGGAGGAGTGAGTAGAGAAGCAGATCAAATGCTCAAAGAGCACCGCTCTGGGAATCCACTTGTGGTGACAACATCTGAGGTGTCCGCCTCTGTATTCAATATTTACACAAGAAGATATAATAATTTTGAAGAGGATATGCAAGAATGGGCAGAGGGCTCTAGCTTGGCCATTTTGTAGCAAAATATCTAGAGCTTAAATAGCCATTAAGAGCTTCCCTCCCTTCTCCCATTTCATCTTATCATATCAGCTGGTGTATTTCCGAACTGAAGGAAAATCAAACAAAGTAGCTACATCAATGAGTATTTACTTCTATCATGATTGAAATTCGCGAATTTCCTTCTAATGATTCCAATTTTCTCGCCCTACAGCTCAACAGTCGCAAAATTCAAAAAATTTAGAAGAGCAGCAAACGCAAAATTCTCAAACACCACTGTAGCGTTCCACCATTGAATGTAGATTAGATTATTGCAAAATACACGTACAAGTTCAAGAATATTATAGCTCAAAGAAAGATCGCAGTAAGGTCAAAAACATGTACACAGTTTTGCATTAATGAATGCATGGGAGTTTTCGCTTAGCGAGAGGTAAGGAAGAATTATTTACGAAGCTTCATGCCCTTGTTTACAATCATGTTTGAACCTACGGAGAAAATTCGCGATTTGCTAATCTCCAAACACTCCCAGCGGCTACACAAGTCCTCCGGATTGACAAAGTGACAGCATGTGAAGTTAACGTCGTTAACTCACTAAAAGTGATCTCAGCTAAAATTTATTCCATACCAGGTAGGATGTACCAGCATAATTTTATCCTCCTACCATCATCCGCCAGCTCTCTCTCTCTCTCTTTCTCTCTCTTTCTCTTACAGCGTTAACATATTCGCGAATTAATGCGAACATTTTAAACGAGAGTAGTTTTGCATGTTGGGACAGATCACATATTAATATTCCTCCTCCTCCTTCTGCCTTTCCTCGCAGGCTGGAGACCTGTCTCTGAATATTTGAAATATTCGCGAATTCAGTCACTTATCTACCCGTAGCATGACATGATTGATTTTTGCACGTTTGCAAAACTATAGACTGCAGAGAATATAAACTGTTTTAAAGCTTTTTGCATGCTCGCCAAAAATACATTGAAGAACATAGAATAAATTGCCGCATGAGCATACGTGTTTTTAACCAACCAGCATTTTAATATTTAAAATATTCAAACTTTTCATCACATGTAACCTCTAATGAATGCAAGGATTGAAAATAGCAAATATATCCCGCATCATCATCACTTGTTGTGAATCTATTTTTAGATTTCTTCTTATCGTCTCAGTTTCATTACGAGACAGTTTTAGCTTGTCGCAGGTTGACTAGCTAAGTATTTTGCAAATACAAGCCCTTCTTTGATTTTCCTCGTCTCATATGTCAGAGTCAGTAGGGCCCGTCTCCAGCTTCTCCTCTTCACCCCTCTTTCCAAACCTTGTTAAGCTCTGCCAAAGCCATCTTGTTTGTGTAATCATTTTTTGCAAAATGAATCCAAGATATTGCACAGCGGGTCGCGAAATTGCGAATTTTAATTCAAGCAAGCAGCTAGCTAGAGTACTCGCAAATTACAAATCCCAGTAATCCAGGGCAAGTTTAAGTTACGGATGACAGGAGAATGAACAGGTTTTAAGCAGTAATTTAATGAGAGAAGGTCTTTCTCTCTCGATTTTGATTTGACCTACGATAAACCCGAAAAGTTTATAAAAGAACAGATGATTATTAGCATAATGATCTGTAAACACATACATACTCCTTCTGCAAAACGAATCATTATGCGGTACTAAAAATAGGAGCAAATCATCAAAACGGTCCTGAATTGAATGAATAGATTGGTTATTTTAGATTCTAGATACATTTCATAATATTATTGAATCACGCCAAAACTTATGCTAATCTCAACTCCGTATATTTTAGTGTCCTCCCTCCCGGTTTGTGACCCTTGTGGTTTTTTGCGGCTATATATATCAAGCATGGTCGCAAAAAACAACTTTTATCCATCATTCGCACAGTAACCACCAACCTTTCGCGAGAGTAAGTTTTTGCCAGTTTGCGGAAAAGTGTTTACTTTCTGTCCCGTGCCACACTTTTATCCCGCATTTGCATTAGTCTATAACAAGATTAGAAACTAATATGGGTGCTTTAGACTTGTAAGAAAGCGGTCATAGAGATATTTGCTGTCGGGGAAATCGAAGCAGGATTATCAGCTTTTACCAAAAATGTTCCATGTATCTAGTTCTAGGACAAGCAATTATTTATTGGCTATAAGTGCATAGATTATGCAAGACATAAACTCTGAGAATATCCAAATACTTTCCAGAGTTAAGAATTGTAAAAGCGTTCACCTTCAGAAATTATAGCACTTACTGATAGCACCGAAGAGTATGTTTAGCTATAGCAGGCTACCTTATTGATAGCAAAGCATTATGCACGCCAGATACTAAATATTATAGATTTTTATGAATCCAGATTATACTTATGCAAATAATATACACATTGAATAGCATAAAAATTTCTTAAAGATTCCCTTAATTTTGGACCTAAAGCTGATTTTAGACTTCCCTGAATTGGAAAACACAAGTGTTTTTCATAAGTTTGTCATATCAACAACATTTGTTATGGCGACGAGCGGTTTTAAACCGCATCATAATCAATGCTAATCGATAGGCGTAAACTTCGAGAAAATATATTTTTTCATAATGTAGAAGTATAAAAGACTTCACATAATGGTTACCAAGGGCAACATAACAAATGTTGTGAATATGTGCCCAATTAAGAAAAGTCTGTAATCAGCTTAATAAAACGGTTTCTTTCCAAGTTTTCCTACAACAGTTCCCGGTGACTGACACATGCTAGACGTGACGTAAGAGCCTCGCAGTTTCATGACGAGCAGATATTCAGAAGCTACTTTTGGTCTGCAGGATCATAATAGGCACGAGGTTTTAAATTTTTTAGCTTCGAGCGTCTGCCATTTCCGATTCGGAATTTCGGATCCTGGTGCAGAAAAGTAGGCCACCAGGATTGATGAATTACAAGCATATTTTTCCCCTGTCAGTTTAATCTATGAATGCTAGAGTTTTTTGCCTGAGGGAGCAACTCGTAGCTTGCTTCCGTTTTATGAAACATGATGTAAAATCCCAAATTCTTCGCAATTTCTCCCTCGGCCCTCGGTTTCCTTCGGGTTTAATCTAGGGGAAACAGTAGAACATGATGAGTGCCTTGCCTTAATCGTTGAACGTTCAAGCTTTCCTTCTTCTAAATCCAGAGGCTTAATTTCGGTTTACACATCGGCGGCTTGTGTTTAATTTGAAAAAACTGAACTACCCCTCCATGTTACAGTGTATCGCATAGTTAATTGACAATAAATACTAAAACTAAGTACTTCTCGGCTCTAACTTGACTGTAAACTTCAACTCTATTGTTTTTTGCCAACAAGCATATTTTAATTAATATAAAATTTTAACTACTGAGGCGGAATTAATACTCCCAGAGAGAAACATTTTCTTGGAAATTTTTGTTTAAAAAGTGTAATTTAAATTGGATTTTAAAAATCTCTAGATTATTAAAAGCAGCTCTTATTTTATTCCCTTGGAAGGGAATGAAATCCAACATCTGTTAAAATCCAGTGGAAACTAGCATAAAATTAGCCTATGGATTGACTGAGTTGAAGATCAAAAGATGAATCTCCGCCCTTTCTTTAACACGCGTAATTCCTTTGTAAACAGAAAAGCAAACTTTCTTTTTCGCACACTTTCTTTGTAGATAACTTTGTTAGCTTCCTCCCGCTTGTCTCCTCATCCTCCACATTCGCACAAAACTTTGTCAAAAGCACAAGTTTCCCAGGCAAACATACTTACCAGTCCAGCAATGCTGGTCCAACATACAGCACTTTCTTCTGCTTCCTTTGCCTTCATTTTTATATATTTTCGTGTCGCATATTTTTTGCACAGAGGTTCTTGGATCTTGTTATTGAGCTGACATGTTTTTTTGCAAAAGTTTGGCACCAATCCTCGTTTCACAGAATTTGAAAAATCGGAAATTCAAAAACTTTTGTTCAGAGACTCAGGCTTCTAATAAAAGATTTTAATCAAGCTCAAAAAATCGTGCATGAGAATATCAAAGAAGGCTTCATACAACCTGTTGCCAAGCAACAGCTAAATACAATTTATAAAAAGCAAAAAGGAGAAGAAAAATTTTACACTGTCAATCAGAAAGCAAAAAGAAAAAGAAAAGTTTTACACTGTCAAGGAGAAAGCCGAAAATAGGGGAATTGGGCCTGATTATAAACGAGAGAAGGCTCATCAGATATAAAACTTGTACTTTGTAAAAGACGTTTACACGCTGTGGGTGCACGCCATGCAGGAGAAAGTTCCATATTAAAAACTGCGTTTCGGTTCAATATCCTACCTAATCGAACCTCTGACAACCTTGACTACTCTTCAATGATAATCAGGGAAGGATTGAGAAGCGGCATTATATCCTCCGCTAGAATGATCAAAATTATAATCAAGAACCTCTCGTAATTTTCAAAGAGAATCCAATATTTTAATATTTATTGCATGTATGTTTTTCGTGTAAATCCCCATCGCATATTCATTATAGCAATACAAATATAAATAATATGAGCGTCTCACAATCCCTTCCTTTCACAAGATTGCCCGCTACTTCTTCCGCCCTCCATCTTTTTATTAAATAGAAATTCGTTGAAGAAGATTTTGTATTTTTATGCTCCAGCATCTAGCAAATATTAAATCTCTTCAAAGCGTTCCCTCCCTTTCTTCAACTATGTTTATTCGCTTCTTCAAAGAAAAGAAGGTAGCAACAACTTTTATCCGTCAAGATCAATATCAAGAACAGTTTTAATCAAGATTGATGAAAAAGTTTATACGTCAGGCAGGATGTCATGCAAGATAAGAATTCCAATAACTTAGTCTATTCACACGGACAGCAGACATTCTTCTCTGTTTTCTTAATCGTAATTAAAAGACTAAAATAAGTCTTGTAACTTTATTCCTCATAATATTTAGAGATAAGGCACCGTAAAGTAATTCTGAAATTCTTCAGAAGCAGCTGCTAGAATGCTTCCAGCTGACAATTAATAATTATTTCAGAGAGTACGAGTAATGAAACGAATCATTTTGTACTAAAACCAAGTTATGCTTTAAATCTGGCTGATATTGCCGCTCTAGAAAGCATTACCATTGAAGCAAGATAAAATTAAGAAATTCACATCAAATTCTACGAAAATCTCTCAGATTATTTCCCGCAATTAATCCTCCAGTAGCTACACAGCACTTGTTCACTTGAAACTTGATGCTTTAGGAATTTTATGGAAAACAATGTTTAAAGCTATGCTGTACTAGAACAAAATCCTCAGAAGGCCCAGCATTTTTTATAAAAAGGGCTCATCGTTATCGTTACACGCTTCGAGGAATCTGATAAATGTTCGCAAAATATCGCAATAATCCCTAGGATTTTCCTCCAGGCTTTGCATTACTTAACTTGTGTTATTTACGATGTGCATGTCTGGATGAAGAGTTATAATTTTGTACACGAATATATCTATGCTCATTTAAAACCTTTGCATTCTCTTCAACGCTGTACAAATTCCTTTTTGTTATTTAAATTTGTTATTCCCGCTGCTCGTTGATGATGGAGCATAAAAAATGTAGTAAACACGGGGATCTTATGTCGTTTTTGCAAATATTTTCATGCGATTCCCCGCGGTTATTCTCCATGTCACGTCAAAGTGTGTAGCGCGCAAACTGCATGCAATTTATTGTACTTTTTGCGATTTCTCTATTTGCTGTCCTCCTCCAGCATATTTGCTTTGAGTACTGGAGATTAATTTATAAACAAAAGTTTGGGAATTCCTCTCTTGTTGACTTTGAATGCAAAATCCGTGAGAGTATTTTGGCAAAGATGCCTCAGATTTTTTGCACACAATCTAAGATACACAATAACAATGTTTGTACACGCCACGTATAAAACCCTAGGAGCTACCAACCTAGCCTGGAGCTATTTACTAGCTCTATACAAGCAAGCTCTAAGCTAACAAGATTCTTCTTAAATGTGAATCATGCAGTTTACAAACAAGAACCAGCATCTCTGTTTACCTGTAGCCTGGTACTGTACAGGTAGTTAGTTATAAGTAGTAGGCAGCTGTTGCTGATTGTCGCAAAGAGCAACTAGCAAGCAAATGTTTTCACCTTCAAGAAAACAGGTTTAATTAATACTCACACTCACCATAACCCTTCCCACTATCTCTACTTCTACTGCTGCATTCCGTTCCTGTGGATTTTTGCAAAGTAGTCTCGAGTCCCGAATCTCAAATTTGCAATCTAACTACATAGACACCATTTGTTATTGCAAGCACGACGAGTAAATACTAGAGGATTACGAGCTGTAAGTTGATGAATGTAAATCAAGTTTTTCATCGGATTACACCAGAATTAAAGCTGCATTTTGAGGAATATCAACAAGCTTAATCACGCCTAAATCATCATCGAATCATGAACGGACTGAATGCCTGGAACTTGTTCATTCATAGACGCTACACAAGATTGCATGCATATTTAAATTTTATCCAATACGTTAGGACCTGGAAATATTTTCTGCTGCATGGATTGCGCAACAAGGTCGCCAGGTTTTTCTATTTTAACAGCAGATATTCCTTCCTACTGTTGCACGCTTTATCTTATATTTCTGTACTTGTGATTTGTGCACAGCTACCCACGGTTAATTCCTATTTCAGCAGACATCCTGCAAGAATGTATACAGAGAAAGAAGAGCTTGTATTCATCTATCATATAGCTCTGGAACATAAAATAATATTCTTTGCTGTTACCCATGACATTGTATAATATTGGCGACACTACAGCTGTTGTCGCTATCATCTTTATGATTGCTAATCCATGATGTTCAACTGCTAATCTAGTATCCAAATTACAAGCTTTTGGAGCTTCGAGCTAGGCGACGACTTTTGTATACTTTTCAACTGTAGTATGATCCGACGTGCTCTCCGCTCCCTCTCCTAAATTACTTTTAACTCTCTGAATATTTTTCCATGCATCAATTTTAATTTAATCAGATTAATTAAGTGATGACGCAGACTCTATAAGTATGTTAATAGTCTCATTTAAATTAATTTCGTTAGCCGCCCCTCTTCCTTCCGAATAAATTAGTTGTACATCAAATACATATAACTTAAAAATTGAGTTACGCCAATTAATATGTACGCACTAGCTTTTAGTGAAAATTTTAAAGTGTTTGTGGAAAATACGCTCTCGAAAACGCTATCATCGAAAACGTAACCATTGGTAACCAACGGCAGTAGGCAAAGATTCAGAGGGCTAAATCCCAGGTAATTGCGTTTAAGCTCATAATTTACGCTTCAGATTCAGAGAGCTAAATCCCAGGTAATTGCGTTTAAGCTCATAATTTACGCTTCACACGACGGCTACTCCATTAAAACTGCCCTTGAGCTAGCATCGTCCGTAGGAGATCGAGGATAAGGAATCAGTAATGGTCAGTTTCTGCCAGCATATATTAGCTAATGGCTGAGGAGTAAACACTCACAGTGTTACCATACGAAATAATTTAGAAGTTGACACGACGATGATATCGCAGTTTCCAAAGAACATGTTCCATCCGAGTTTAGCTATTTCTTTTAAGGATTTATATAGCTTACTTTTTAATTTCCGCTTGCATTTAGCGTGAAGCTCGAAACATAAAATACTACACACAATTTCCGCTTACACCGTCATAAAATCCACACTGACTGTTTCTACAATGTTGACATGATCAAAAAAGGTCGTTAACCGGTTGCTATACCGACATCAAAGAAAAAGCGTCGTCAAGGCTATATTGACGCACCCGGAAACGCGAAGACAAAGTTCCTCCTGGTTTTATCCTAGGATATGCGACTATTAGCCCCATGGCCTTGTTTTCGATTGACACACAAGTTCGGATTTTATGGATTTAATAAGTCCCCCTGCTGTTATCTTAAATCCCCTTAATTGGTATCAAGGTCTATCAAGTTGTCGCCGGGGAAACGGTAGTAGTGAAAGCATTTTACCCTATCTTCTAAGCCTGGAGCTGGAGCTGAGCGACAAGATTCTTGTAACTTTATGTACAATTCCGAAATCCACAGGGGTTCATGTCTTCTTCATCTTCAGGACTATTTTACCCCAGTATGTAGTACAGGAAGAAATTACAGAAACGGAGGCTGGACAAGAAATATTAAGGTAAATAGTGGAAAATTTTGCGTTTCAGCCTAATCCTTTGTGTCCGTCTTGTCTCTGGAGACGCATCCTTTGGCTGTCGTTCCCACAGTTCTCGCAGGTAATACTACATCAGGTAGCTTTATGGCTGACTTGGTCTTGAATTCTGCTGTAATTTATAGCTGTCAAAGGAATTAGAGGACATTCTATGCCTGTGCAAATCTATTCTGCCAAAGGTTCAAACAAGATTGAACTGCTGTCTGTCCGCCTTTATGCGGTCCGACCGGATACCCTTCAGCAGCTACATACACCTTTAAGCAATATGTCAATAACTAAAGCCACAATACAAATTCCAGGTACTGTCTGTCGCAAATATTTCGCGATCCTCTGAAACTAAATCCAAGGCGAATATTTCAAGCTCTTTGTCTCCGGCATCCGGGATTCATGAAACATTTGCTTTTTCATTTCATCCTCTACAGATCCTTTGTTTTCCAGCTTTCATGACTTTGTTATCAATCTTTCGGAAATATTATCCGATTTTCTTTGATCTCGTCCCGATGAAAATTGTATCCCTGTCTCCAGCCAGTTGTACATTCTGGAAACTCCTAGATCCAGTTCAGTCTCGAATATTTAAAAAGAGATTATATCGTTGTATTGCGTTACAGACAGAGTTTGATAATTGATAATACCTGTTGGAAAAGAGTTATTATTCCTAAGCGTTCGCGAATATTCGTTCTGCTCTACTTTCTTCTATAATTTACTCTTCCGTTTCCGTTAGTTGGTGCTCGTCAGAATAATCTATGAACCAATGACGTTAATAGCGAGTCTTTAGAATATTTAATACCCTCGTTATTGTTAATCCTAACATAACCTTTTCTTCCTAGTTATTTTAGGACTTGATCTAATTTAAATAATATGTTATTATAATAGGTTTAATTCGCCTTTTATTTCTTGGAAATAGTTTTAACTTGCTATTATTGTTCTTTTGCATCTTAAAATTTCCATCATAATATTACCAAGGGAATTTTGAAAAAAAGATCAAAGCTATTCGAAACTCCCAGAAATTCATTCACTCACATGCTTCTTACTCTCGATTCTGCATTACAATTTAATTTTGCAAACGGCCATTTGCTTTCACCCGGGTATCCTGTTACCCCTTCCAGAGGTTGATGAACGAGCAGTAGAGCATCCTGTCTGTACAGGAAGAGCTCTTTGTTCTCCTCCATCCATTTTTCTTCCCAGCTCTAACTAAGTTATCTCCAGACATTTGTTCAGCCTGCTCTTGTGTCCGCATTCAGCTTATCTTAGATATTTCCGTCGCAGGCTAGTGAGAGAACTTAACTGACTATTTTAAAAACTTGAGAGAAAGTCAATATGAACAAGAGCTGTATTCCTCCAGCACTAGCTAGCTACTAGCTTTCTCCTTTCAACCATTTCCATGTTTCCATTTCCGTTTAATAACAAAGAGGTTCCTGTGTTTTACAAGACAAACAGCGGGATTGCGTGCGGATTTACCTTTTCTTAAGATTTGTAAGCCTATAAGTTGTTACAGAATCTAAAAAACGCTTTTACTGACTGACCCACAGCACAGCTATATATAGTGAGACTTGACGCATGTGGCATCTCACTAAATCCTTGCTTGACCCTTTTTAATCATGAATACTTGATACTTGCTCTTTGGAGAAAGTCATCTGACTTTCTCCGGACATAATCCTTCTTACAATCCCAAGGGATTTACTAACATATTTATCATGTTTTCCTTTGCAGAAAATCCCTTGGACTGCACTCTGGACCTGGATTGGATCGAGTCAAGCACGTTGAATTTAGTCAACGCAAACAAAACTGTTTGCGAGCGTCCTCCTCACCAAAACAAGCCCAAGCCAATCCTCAAAGTTTATCCTTTGGTGAAAGTAAGTATACAAATAGTATTTTCCTTTTGGCACACATGCTCCAGCACGTAGAATAGATTTGCTCCTTTTGCATGCTTCTACGCAGAGTCTTTTTCGCCAGGTGTGTTGGAAGGCAGTTGGACAGATGAGAATGAGGACAAGGGATGCCGATTTTTTTCAAACCATAATAAAAGTGAAAGTTTGGCCAATATGCCAAGGTTGAATGAGAGCCTATTACCAGGTTCGTAGAAGCGGTGGAGAAAGCACTACTAACTGCCGGCAGGTTTGGCTTGAATTGCCCCTTTGAATTGGCCTGGACCTCGCTGGGGCTGACAGCGGGTGTTGTCTGGAATAAAAAACCCTAGGAAAGTAAAGTAGGACGCTGCAGTGTGGTTAGCTGTGCGGTGACATTGACGCGTACTTAAAGTTCCGAGTTTCTGTGCAAATAATTGCTCACTTTCCCCAAAAGTCAGACACAGAAGAGAAAGTTGTAGAAGACAAATGACGGAGAAGAATATAAGTGTATTTAATTGTCTTGAAATCATTCAAGTCCCTGCACCCTTAGACCCTACCCAGTTCTTTGTCTATTATTTACAATGAAGCTATTCTTCCTTCCCGAGTTTGGTTAGATCATCTCTTGAAATTGGCAGTTTGGCACGGATTCCGGACGAGAAATGTGATTACTCTCTCTGGTTTTTGTGTGTGAAGGATTCACCACACTTTCCCGACCTTCTCCACGCTTTTCCCCCCTGTACCTACCACAAACCAGAGAAAGTGGGCCAACGGCATGTTAGCAGAATCTTCTTGGAGATTGAAGCGTGAATAAGGGTTGAATGCCTTTTCGTGGTTCCCTCAAGAAATGCATATCTTTTATTACTCTCACGAAAGCATCTGAAGGAATTGGAAATTATATCCCCGGCAAAGATCCCATTCTTAATGCACAGAGGAGCAGGCACGAAGACGCGGCGAACGTTCCGAATTCGGTCCCAAACTTTCTCCCATTTCTCCGCCTACCCGCCTCCCGTTAGTTACTCACGTCTCGAGTATTTTACTGGGTCAAAGCAAGCGTTATTTAGAATGGTAGATGAATCTCTTGATGTGACAAGGATGATGACAGCGTGCATGAAATTATGTCCCCAGGGTAAATGGCAGTATGCCTGTGTGGCGTGATAACAACACCCGGGTTGACATGCAGAAGCGAGACGACTGTTGAGGGAATACATGGTAAAACTCACAGTAAATATGCGATTCCGTCCGTGATAAGAGCAAAAAGATGCTGATTTACGACAATTCAATACAATATACAGCCCGTCCCAGCTTTTTACCCGGGTTTTGGCACACGCTCCCGTCCTCCCGCATATCTCTTAAAATCAATTGAATTACAGCTATGGATGCGTTTGTGTTTAACACCCCTGAATTTCTTTGCATTCTTTTTAGAAAGTCCGTGAAGAATGTCGACTAAATTGTTCCTGTTACGTGGACTACATTTGGGAGCAGGGGAAAGTGGTACGTGGGAGAACGACTGTCAATTGCACGAATCGGGGACTCACTAAATTCCCCGACCCTGACACAATGCCCCATCCCACCAGCACCCTCGATCTCAGTTTCAATAAGGTACGACTATCAAGCTTCACTTTATACAATTCCCGAATTCTTGTTACTCAACTTGACAATTTATTGCAATTTCTTCTTCGTTCTACTTCGATAAACCAGGAATAAATATGAACTGTAGAGGAAGAAGTTGGGAAGAGTTTTCGCAAAATTTTGCAATTTAAATTCATTTTACCCACGCCTTTGTAAAAGATTTCCCCGAATGCTTTCTCAACTGTATTCTTTTAAGTTCCGCCACACAATTTAGTCTGTTCCTAGTCTGGCTGCACTTCCATATTAAACTTGTGTGAACTTTTGTACTTTTTGACTCCTTTTAAGTTACATGACTCGCTCGCTCCACTCCCTCTTTTTTTATTTCTTTTCCGTTAAACTTGAAGATCCAGTCGTCAGAGCCCACCTTGTTGAACAGGATTACGTTTTCTGTGCACATCAAAGTTAAGCACAGACACACAGGGCAGATTGGCCCAGACAGTAAAACACGCGAAATAAATCCCAAAAAGCTTCTTGTCTACAACTTGATAAAAGAAACTTGCAAAACTTTTTGCACTTTCATCAAGAAGCGAAATGTTTTACATACATCTATAGAAGTCTCCTGATTTTTTAACTTTAACTATTAGCGGATTTGGAAAAAGTACAAAACTTTTTGGCCTCATTTGATTTTTTCCTTTAGTGAACTAAAATTTAAATGCTAAGCAAGTCAGTGAGGATATAAAGCAAAGTTCTTGTTTCCAAAAACTTTCAGATTGAATCTTTGGATGATTTTGCCTTGGATCCGCGCTTCGAGAAGTTGAATGTCATGAACTTGTACTTGAACGACAATAAAATCAAAGCGCTCACCCCTCTGGAAACATCAGATTGGTTCTATCAATTCCAGACCTTAAACTTGCGAAACAACAACATAAGCAGGGTAAGAAGATAAACAGACATTATTATTATCTCTGCTGTTGCAGAAAAGGACAAGTTCATGTAAACAAACACATATCCTTATTGCACCCTTGGGAATGCAACTTTATTGTTTGCCCTTGCAAATTTGTCAACACGGCATGAGGCTTCATCAGCTTTAAGGGTTTTCGCTATTGACTCTGTCCTTGATTATTTTTCCAGGTTCCAATGTACGCCTTAGAAAACCTCATTAAACAGAACGAGAGACTATATTTTATTGACTTGAGTCGAAATAATTGGAATTGCGATTGCCAGACCGTGTCTACTTTCAAGGTAAATGTTGATGGTGTTTTTTCGCAAATTTTCGCGAATCTTTTCTCCTATCACAATCATCAGCTCAGCGGTGTGCCTAACCTGCTCCACACGTTTACAATATTTCTTTGACACGTTTTTTCAGCTTTGGCTCCTAAGGAATTCTAAAAATATACGCCACGTGGACGATGTGAGATGCGAAGGAACACAAGAACAGGTAACAGGCTGTACATTTACGAGTCATTCAAGCCTCCGCACGTTCCTTCCACATGCCTTCATTGCCTCCTTACTTTTTTCTGCTATGTATACAAAAGCGGATAAAAACCTTTCAATTGCAATGCCAAATATGGCATTGCTTTGGCTCAGGGACAAGATTGAATGGTTGAATGCCCTTTTGCAATTTCTACGGGCTTTCAAAGGTTGAAATCGGGTGCTTTCACTTTCATTTCGTGTTTCAAGAGCTTCAGTGGGACGAAATTCGCAATTTCTAGCTTAAATGCTGGAAACCAATTATGGGAAAACGCAATGTGCGGATGCGGTCCAGCCCGGGTTGTACAAAGAGCAAGGAGATTTGTCCATGCCTTTGATGCGGTGGAACGCTGTCAGTTGACTTAAAATATGTTTCTTTATCTATTTTGTCTTTAGATCCGTCACATGGCAATGGAGGACTGGTGTAAGCCTGAGCAAGGACCTCCTTTGATAGACGTATTGGATTTAGTTAGTTTAGGCTTTGCTTTTCTAATAATAGTGATTGTGTGCAAAGTTTACTATGACTACAGAAGGTATAATTTTGAGGGAAGATTACCTTGGCTAGCTAGAAAATTATAAGTTGAGAGAATCTCACTAATTCCTAAAACGAGCTCTGATTGTAAATATAAATTCTCTTCTATAACTATTAATCCTGTGCTAATCTGAACAAAAGGCTGCTTATATTAATTAGTTAATGATGGCACACATCACAAGACTGAATACTATTAGCAAATCTATACATCTTGTGCATAAAAGGGACACAAAGAACCTTCCTAACTATCCTAATTGTTCAAAAAATAATATCGTTTTTAGTTTTCTATATAACAATCAACAACAGATTATTATTAACTGATTCCAAAACCTAGAATTGTATAATCGTTTATGTCCTGTATACTTACGCAGTTACATAAAAATATTTAGGCCGAAAACTTCTGCAAATTAACTTCGAGGAAGATACAAACATTCATACACCTTGTGACGTTTGTTATTAACAGAATTTGATAAATTACTTGTAAGGTTATGCCCTCAGGGCGAAGCAACTGTTCGATATTGTGTTTTAATAAAATCTCATTGTCAGGATCAATGGAATCTTGTGCATATTTTGGGAAACAATTTCATACAACATGATATCTCCTTCGGCATAACAATAATAATAAATAGGAACAAAGAGAATCCAGATTTTTAAATGGCACCATATCTCCAAACTACATCTTTATGATTGAAATATTTGCACTTTATAAATTATTTCATAATAAGCTATTTGTAAATAATAATCTTGCAACTAGTCGATTATTGCAGGTAAAGGAATATTTTAAACAGTTTTACGTTCCAAGGGTTTCATATCCTTGACATTGGAATCTATTATAATGAGCACCTGTATGACGGAATTTTGATGAGCACAACATTTGCTACTAATATTCGAGCTACTTGTCTAATCAGCTAACCGTAGTCTATTTTGGGATATGTACAATTTAACCTTGTGGAACGGAAGGCATTGCTTTTAGCACATTTTGTGAACAGTGCTGATTCTCATGGAATCACGGCTAAAGACGACACACTCTATAATTATCAATGGAAGTTTTCCTGGACCCTGAACTTGAGATTCATGATAAAAAGTGAGGTTGTATATATATACATAAATGCAGCGTGATTTTAACAGAGTATAGCAAACTGGTATATCCGATATGAATTCAAAGTTGCGAAAATATTTTTGATATCCTCAGACTTTGGGGCAAGAAGAACCACGTTATTATCGCGGGTGGACAGAGAATATATGCTTACGTTACAAGGAAGGACGGCGCTTCTGAATCTACAATATCTCTAAGAGCACGGTAAACATTGTCAGGGTAGTGATCGATCAACATTTTTGGTGTCACTCGGACGTCATCAAAGTCTGACCTTTTGGCCCATCTGTACTGATAGCGCGGTCCATCCATCAAGTCAGGACTGTGAGAAAATAAAGATAAGCATGGATAATTACAGTAAGTACCTTCTCGTGGAACGAATTGCCTCGAGTCTTTAGTAAATGAGAGCACTGAAGTCAACTAGTCGACGCTTACCGAGAATCAAATATAGGTCTCTCCGTCACATAAAATATTTTTCCCGCGGGATACATCGGCGAACTGGTGACTGTCTCACGTTGCATTCTGTAACTAACTTCGGCTAGTGATACCTGAAATTAGCACATGAAAGAAAGTTTATTACGGAACTTCAGCAATCAGCTTAGCTACTTTCATCAATTACAACTCACATAAGTGTGATAATTAGGAGTTTCGGATGTGGGCTGCAAGAGGTTAGTGTCACTGCTATTCCTATCTTGTTCATCATTCGGACTTTCGTTGAAAATAAACACAGGAGAACCACCAACGATCATGTATAAGCAACCTCCGACCAAGATACGGTACTGAAAGAAATTAATTTTGTGATCATTTCATTCAATACTTGGTTCTAGCTTCAGAAAATTAGAGCTTACTTTAGGAGTTCGGCACTTTCGGATAGTTGTTTCCAGCTTCTTCTTGAATTTGTCGAATACAGGAACATTTAAACGTGGCACGATATCATCCCCTATAACGACTGACGTAACAAAACTTTCGCAAAACTTAGCAGCCTCAAGGTTTACGGTGCAACCTGATGTAACATAAAGTCGAATTCAAAATCTTATGTTTACGAACAAACAAATTGTTAAAGGTGAACATTCAAAATCAAATTAAAGAGGTGTACCAGGAGCAGAATATGCGTAACAACGGATATTTGGGTACTGGTTCTTCAACATCATGCTTAAAACAGTAGCCGTTCCTGCGCCGAGACTATGACCTGTGACGACCAGCTCGTAATGCGAAAAGTCAGCAAAAACTTTGGTCAGCATATTAGAATCTTCAAGTTTCCGCAAAACGTTCTTTGCAGCAAGGATGAATCCATTATGGGCCTATAAAACCAACATTCCAGAAGTTTTTAGATGATTTGGTAATCCCATACAGTACAATCACGCTGCTTCTTCAAAAGTATACAGATCTTTTGATTAATACTGTGCTGAACTAACTACGAAATACCCACCTTGCACTCCGATGGAATATGCGGACAACCCAAAGATTTAGCTTCAGCGGTCAAATCTGTCAAAGCATCCTGAAGAGACATAGTTCCCCGAATAGCAAGTACTACTGATTTCGTCAAGTGGTCAACAGCAAGAAAGAATGGGGTCTCGTAAACTGCAAGATTTTAATAAAAACACATGACAACCTGCATGCACCGTTTGCCAATATTTTGCCTAACTTCACCTTTACCTTGGTTTGCAAAAGACGCGAAGATCAGGTCTCGTTCCTCAACTCTCACAGTATCTTTCAATGCTGATGTATGACAGTAGCAGCAGTTGTCCCCTTCGATAGCACATGGGTGGGCTCTAGATAATGTAAACAGTGTCACGAACAGGATTATCTTGAGGATAACGTTAAAACTTAGAGAGGTTCTTCCATTTGGTGTGGTACTTACATGCAACAACCGCAGCATAGAAGATTTTCCCACAATCTGCATAATCCAGTCTTAAAATTAGCCATAATGTACCAAGGCCAGCCGTAAGATCCCAAGGCAAACTTCATGAAATTGCAAATATAATCTGAAGAATTCCATCTATCTCTCATATCCACTGACGTTGAGAGCGATTCTTCAAAACTTAAGCGATCCGAGTGAATAACGTCCTGTACAACAGGAGAACTTTCTTTTCTAGCATTTTGAATCGAGTTATTTTCCAATTGCGTTTTAACGTGTAGCATAATAAGGCCAGCCGCAATATCTGAAGGTACGAAATCCACGTCTTCCAGCAAAAAACTCATAATTTCTGCAAGAAAATCAAAATTACACCCTCTACGTATCAAATAATACTAACAAGTTTAAAAACACAAATACAACGACGTACTTCCAACTTCTTTAAATGCATCTCTGCTAAATTCATCATTTCGAGTACAGGAGCATAGCAGTAGCCTGCAGCGTCGTTCCCAAACCCGATGATTTCTTGTCCAGACATTTGTCTGAAACCTTTCGTATCCATCATGATCGAAACTTCCAACAGAAGATCCGATAGGATCAAACGCAAGTATAATGACCACGACGATAGCCAGAACGAGGACCCAATTGCAAATGATGAGTGCTAAAATTAAACACACCAATCCGAATAATACCGCTGAATCTCCATTTTTCGATCATATTCATGCAACTAAAATATACCTCTAATCAAATACACGGCAGATTTTGCTTCATCGCATTGTAATTGGCTATGAAAGACCCAAACGGTTCCCAACACATTGGAGATAACTTCCGGTATCTCAAATAACAGTCTACAAAATGTAAGCAAGTCTTCAACATCCATACTTTTTATGTTATTATATTTGATTATTATGGCACTATTTCACTTTTAGTATAATCCTCACCTTACGTAGAGACAAGGCACGACATATTTGCGACTTTCGAGATCAGTAATGCTACCAGCCATGCTATTTTGAATCAGAGCGATGTTCGAGAATACGATTAACATAAGAACAACTAAATTCCCATACAAGTAATATCTCAAATAATTTCCCCCAGGGCAGTCCAAATTAATGTCATGATGCCAATAAACGATACATCCAGCAATAACCCTGAAAATTAGTAACAAAAAATATAATCATTTTATCTTTACACATTACATAACAACATAAAAGTTTTCTTATCGGTACTGACATACCATCCTACTCGTACTAAAAGGTCGATCAGTCCAGGGAATACAAAGTCATCACTGGCAAGCTGCCACCGCCTTCCAAAGGCATGCAAGGCCGGCATGGTAATTCAATTTCAACAGTTTCGGTTTTATCGTAATTAAATAAATGCAAAGCGCCGACAAAGTATAATCCTATGCGAATCCGCAAGTGCGTCCAAATCTCCTCCGCGTACTGTTCTCTTCGCCCGCATAACGTAACAAAATATCTTGTTCTTGGTTACTGCAACAAATTCGAAAAAATCAAACATTAAATTCTTAAATTTATTTAATCACCACCAGCATTCATCCTGCACAATTAACAGTCAATCCTCTAATCTAAACTGTTAAAACAACTGTCAAACTATTAGACACCATGAGGCTTGCATCCCAATTTCTTTAGTTCATGTAGTGACCAACTCAATTAAATTAGTCATATGAGCGTGAGTCACGCTATGCTCACAGATTACGCTAATGTCACATTTATTACGAGTAATAACATCAAATTTAATTACCTTCACTTCCAGCGTGAAGCATGGAATCCCGTTCCTCCCAGTCTTCACTTCCGACTATATACTCGTTAAAAACGGAGGACACATGTCTAGAATCGTACAACAAACGTACGTGTGCATGTGGAAAATCCAAAAGCGTTATTTCGAAATAAAAACGATAAAAAGTACGCCTGCTTTTTTGCGATTTATCGTAGAACGTCAACGGAACGGGAATGCCGAATATGTTTTTCTGCAAAAAATTATTCTCTGCACTGATTTAACTTTTCCCGCATTTCAGTACTTCTAGCGTAATGAGACCATTGAAAACATTTTTTAAAACCGTTACTTTTTTGACGTTTGGATACACGAGTTTCCTTGTAAAATGCAAAATGATCGACTAGTATTTTTAGTTAATTATTTTTCGTTTCATATTTATTTTTGGCATCAGTTAAAATTAAAGCCATTTGCCACGTTTCATAAGAGCTCATATTTCATTTGAAGCTCTCACCTCACGGCGTTTCTATTACGCTAAATCAACAAAAATATAACAAAAAATACAGATTATCATCCTAAACTACATTCGTAATATTTTCAAAAATAAACAACTCCACCACTCGCTAACTGATGTATTACTGTTCACCTTCTACTCCGTCAGTAGTTCTGAACTCACACTTTCGGAATAGCAACACCTAATCTGACTTAGACTACTATGGGCATGAGCTGGATTTCGGAATTAGAGAAAAGCAACTGCTAAAAATAATGAGATCAGTTTCAAGTGAAGCTTCTGCTGCATAATCTAAACCTTTCACTGTCATATACGAAAGTTAAACGACGCTGACAATACTGAATTCACTGCATTAAGAGAAACGAAAACACGACCAGACGACGCTCTATCGATGTTGTAACCATCAGCCTAGTCTTGAGCTTCAAGTTTTCCGTTCCAAGCTCTTGATTGTCTCAAGCAATTACTGAAATGCTTGCTTTGTCTTTTCGGATCGGAATACAAAAGAATACGGTCACAGTGCTTACACTGAATAAAGCACACGGGCGAACCCGTAGAATAATTATATCTTTTCTTGATTCTGTTCTGATTTTTATCTACTATATTCTTGCTAGAGTTAGCACGCTGACTTCCACGACGACGAGTCAAAATCTTCCTTTTTACTTTTATTTTCGGACGTCCAGCTTTCTTCTCCATGGTTAGAACAAACTTGGTAACCTCAGTTTCCAGCCATTCCAGCGATTCACTCGTATCATCCCACAGTTGCGGTTGTCCAGTGGTGATATTAGCTTCGGAATCGAGAACAGAATGGCTAACTTCCCCCTCGCTGCTTGTCATGAAGCTCTGAAAGGTCCCGATGGGTGGGATCCAAGACACTAGATCTTCCTCAGTCAAACCTGGAACCAAACAATAGTTTGCTTATTTACTAGTCACATACTTGTTACTTGATTAAAACAATTAAAAATTGCGTCTTAAATATTTTCATACTTGGTAGTTCCGGAATTCCAACGGCAGATTCGCCGAAACATGTAACCAAAAGTTCGTCCAGCATATCCGTTGATAGCAAGTCTATGGAGTCATGTATTCCCTGCAATAACATAGACATAAACCGTGATTATTTTACGAATCAGCTCAAGTATTTAAGTTGCACTGCAGTTATCACATATTACAATTTTCAGCAGAATTTTCAAAAATATACATACCACATCGCAATCCAACGATACCCAGTCCCACATGTTTGCGTGAACAGTGTCTTCGTCCATTTCCAGGCTGTTACAGTTACACAGTGGCGTCGTGGTATTTTTCAGATACAGTAATAATTAATTAATTAATCGAGTTCTTTCCCACTAATTTCGTGCTTGCAAATTCGGTTTGTTGCGGTAATTATTTCAGCAGAACACTCCCAGCAAAAGTATAATTACCAACAGGTATTTACCCTAGCTGTAGTGTTCAAAGTTCATATAGGACTGAGTGGCTTCAAGCAAACCTTGTCTTCGAATTCTTTGAGATAATTGCAAGGTAATTATTACTAAAGTTTATCTTAGGTAACTTTAGAATAACTAATTTTGATAATTAAATACTTCGTTGAAGGCTGTAATTCATTGCCCACGTCAACACTAACTGTTCACTGATTCACTTACGAGGCGATAATGTGCTTGAAACAATGATAAAGAAATTCATTTGATACTTCTTAAACTCCTTGAAAATATCTGACAATAGCGCAACGATCTGCTCTGTCCCTGTCCAGCTTTTAATTGGAACTGTAACGAATATCACATTTTTGGAGACACTTCTCTCCGTTCCTATCCTTCTCCTACATCGGGGTTGCTGGTGCTGAGCTGCGATTGGTTCCTCAAAAGCTGGAGCCCATCCCACAACGTTTGTTAACAAAGAAACGATTGGAAAAAGGTTGTGAATGTGACTCGTGACGCGCTGCTGGACGACGGTCACGTCTTAAAACGCTTGTCATGCGACTCAACCCTACGGTTCTGACGATATTTCTCTTAAAACGTATTGACATGAGCGTCTATAGCGACTAATACCATTGAAATTTGTTAATGAACCATCGAGTGTTGGCTTCTAACTAAGGCGGGATGTATGTATGAAAATATTTCCGCTATTTCGCATATGCATAGTGATTACTGAAAAAACGGAAAATTGCTGCAATATATATTTAGTAATTCGTACGAATTTTACTAATTTTTATCATTCATCAAAAATATTTAGACAATACTCTTGAATTCGTTCAACTGGTGCAATCATTTGTGAGTGGGACACAAAAAGAATGGCGAATCTGGAAAGATTCAGAATATCGTGGGAAGCAAGGGAAAATGAAGTTAATCAAGGATTAAAATCCTTGTACCAGGACGTGGAGTTAGCTGATGTTTCATTATTCTGTGAGGGCCATTTACTTCGCTGTCACAAACTGGTACTAACTCTAAGCAGTACATATTTCAACAATGTTTTCCGGGTAAGTATATACAAATGGTAATTTACACTAATACTCGAGCTCATATAATATTATCGCTATAGTTTCATATAAAATTCCCTGGATCCTTAGCTGATTAGGAGTGCTAATCCAGCTAACGATAACAGATAAGCGTGCATAAGTGTATTTTTAATTGCGAATCTGAGACTAACAAAATAACCTTGTTTATACTTTAGCTGGGTTCCACTGACAGAGGAAACACGCTTGTCGTCATGCACACCACCGCCTTAAAAGATCTTCAGAACTTGCTTCACTTTATGTACACCGGTGAAGTTGAGATTTTGGATTCCGAACTTGTTGGTTTCCTTCAGCTCAGTCAATCTTTGGGAGTTACCGGCTTGACACAAATTTTCCAACAGGTGACAAGCTCACTCTTACTATCAGTTGCTACTTTTGATAGCACTCGTATATTATATTAAATTTTTGCAACGTATATCATTAAATCCTTACAGGTTTACGGAAACAAGAATGTTGATGTCAACGGCGCTGATACGAGTCGTATCACAATTCCAAGTTCTTCATTCCAAAATTCGGACAATACCAGTTCGCCGGAAATTCTGTCAAATCCTGTTACTATGGGAAGCTTCTCTGGGGCGACACAGACTACAGTCCATTTAGAAATCGACCCCAGTGCCGATTACAGGGTAGAGCAAACAGTTCAAAGCCATAGTCAGGTCATGGATGAAGGTTCACTTGATGACGATATGAACTCGCAATCTCAAAGTTCTTCGTCCACATCTTTTTCTACTGCTCCAACACCTTTGACACTGCTCAAGACTGAATTTGTGGACGTAGAAGATGTCGCGCCGCCACTGGATAATCAGCAGTTTGAAGTCGAAGAAGTGGATACGATTAATTACGAGAGTCCTAAAGACAATGACCGTGGTAAGATTGCGAACATTTTATTCGTTTATATTGATGCACTTGTAACGAGGCGGAAATCCGAAGCAGCATAATAACTTTGGAATTTATGTAAAATACAGAATATGCGCCGCCATCTACTAGGAGGGCCAATAAACCTAGAGCAGGTAAAGCAGATGCTGTTAAAATGATCTCAGTAGCTTAAGTTCATCTTCTCAATCTATACACGATGGTTCTGCTGGGTGGAGGATTAATTATTGTTTCAAGATTGCTTTGGCTTTGACCTATTGTAACTGACAAGATAACTTATCATTAACAATGTTTTTGTAGCTCGTCCGCGAACTAGGATGAGAAGCTCAGACCCTCGACCAGGGCCATCTATTCAAAGTGAATTCTCGCCCAATGGTCCAAAAGTTATTACAAAATGCAATGAATGTCATCTGAGTATTGCAGGAAGGCCAGCCCTTCACATGGCACAGTATCATAATAATGAAGATCGAGGAGTATCTTACCTGTGCGGATTTTGCGGTCAAAAGTTTAGGCAGCTCCTAATTTGCGAAGCCCACTACAAGTTCATGCATGACAAGATGTCTGAGAAAAAGTTTAAATGCCGCAAGTGTGCAATGGCATTCAATAATGAGAATTTATATCGTCTGCATCTCCGCACTCATCCAGAATATGAAAAACGTCCAAGAAACTCTTAATTTCCAGTTCTAGAGAAGTGAGAAACAAATGTGTTTCATTGACTCTCATTCTATGGTGTATGGAAACCGATGTATTACATACCTCTTGTATAAGTCTATAATTTCATTATCCATCTTAGAATAGTATAAGTTAACTCGTGCAGCTTAGCACGTCGTATTTTTTCATGAATTTGTATTTTCTATGAAATAGAATACAAACCAGAATTGTGTTTCCAAACGCCCTTCTCTAAGGTTACACAGTAGTGCCCTGCAGTCACACTTCCTGCCAAATTTACCCTCCTCGCTATAATTAATGCTCTTCATGAGTCAGGAAATTATAATGTCAGAACTCGGTTCTCGGCCAGCAGTCGGATTTTTATCAAGCCTAGGGATATCTAAACTAGAATAATCAAGATAGCGATCAAAGTCTCGGACGTACGCATGCAAAGCCCTGTGTGGCTAGAAATCCTATCTACTCGGTTAAAAAACTTTCGTGAAAGGTGGCAATCAATTTCCCTTGTCTGCAAAATTGGGGTTGATTTTGTGCGCAGGAATATGATTCTTTCCTGCTGGGTGATGATAACTCGGCTAACACCAACTCCCGTCGCGTGTCAATTAGACAGTCACAGTAAGCAATTTGTACTAATTGATGAGACGGAAGTCTCCCAGGACGTATATAAGACTGAATTTATGAATCGATCATCATTACTCTCTTCTCCAGTTTCATCTCACATTCTAGTTGTGGACGGGCTCGATAGAACTTCCAACGGATTCAAGTGACCTCAACTGTTCTAATATGCGACCATCTGTATTTTTCCTCGTGGCTCTGAGTATTTTATTGGCAGCCTCTTCCCAAGAATATGACGGGGTAAGTTTTCTTGTGTGATTCATTTAGTTTATTTTAAAAAATCAGTGTTCACCACCTTGGCATTCGTTACTTAACCCTTTATAATTTTTAAATTACAGGATAACGATGTCCGAGAGGCTCGGCAATACTACCACGGGGCTGATAATCTAGCATCCAAGCAATCTCGTTGGCGAGCTCATCCAAGAGCCCTGGGTCATTTTCCAAAAGTTGGATGGAACGCTATGAAGAATAACCCAACACTCGAAGGGGTAGTTCGAAACGCTTGGAATGCAGACCTGAAGCGACGGGCCGCCGACTACCCAGACTTTGATTTTTGAGTCCAGCGCTTTGCAACCATTTTATTCTTCCGTAAGGTATTTAGTTAAACTCTGTTCGTTAGTCTACATCTTCTTCTAAATACTGTGGCCAGTATTTTCCTTTGTATTCTAAATTCAAGTTTGTACTCTAATAAGAACAAATAAACTCATTCAGTGCGCTACAGCACAGCCAATTTATTTTCAGATTTTAATTCAAAGATTCCATTTCGCTTTATTCAGGCGCTGTTCCCAATCCAGGTGCAGATTCAGCAATGCTAAAAAATGTAGCAGTCTTACAAGATCATGAGCTCACCGAATCTAATCCTAACTAAATCCAGACGGAAGTAAGACGAAGAATGAAATAATAAGAAAAATAGTTAAATGTCCCAGTTTTGCATATCCATTACAGACAGTTTTTAAAACTTGAGACTGAAAGTTCATCCCATGCACGCCGATTGGTTCAAAGGGTACACCTCTATTGCACTTGCCAAATTTGCACATCCAAATTGTCAAGTTTTGAATGACACCTCCGTCCTGATTATCTCCTTCGGGAATATACTCAACGATTACAGATTCATTTCCAACTAGTACATAATCCGGATCAACGGAAACTGGTGTAATACCAGGAGAACAGCTTCTATGCAATGCTGCTCTGTTGTTTCCAAGTGATTTTGAATTTACTCTGCATCCTATTCCAGTTTCGCAATAATCCCATGATGTTACTAAAGCCAATGAACACATATTTGTATAAACTTGACATTTAATTCCATTCAACTTGTAAAGTACTAAAAAGGCAGTATCTCATACTTGGTACATCCTGAGACTGAGAATCCCTTGGAATCAGTGCCGAGCAATTCACAAGAAACTTTTTGCTCGGATTCAAGCAATCTGGATCCGTCCTTCCCTGAATGTAGGCACACTGATAGCACCAAATCCCTAAAAGAAACAAGTTAACAGTCACATCTTCCCTGATCAAAGTCCCGCTTATTAAGCTATCCAAATTTACCTGAAGTGACATCGATTTCGGACACAAAACTTGTTGCTGCTAACAGAATAATTATCCAATCCATAAAAATATTTGCAGATCAGTGCAGCCGTAGCTGTCACGCACAGTTCCCGGGTATCTACATCTAGTTTCCAATGCGTAACTAAGTATGTCCCGCGTGCTGATTTAAAAAAATAAATACTGCTTATTCCTCCAGCAACTACAGCTGGAATGTAACAACTTATCTCCAGATACCATACGAAATTAGTCTCAGGTTATAGATTTGTAAAACTACTCCACCCATTTTTTTCTTGACGTATCTCACACGTCATTCTCAGACCATCATCCCTGAAAGCTTTTCGCTTAATTAATCATTTGTTTTGTATGTTAATTGCAGAGAAGATGAGGCATGAAGAAAATTTACGATCTCTTTCCCTTAGGTTCTTGAAACTGTCTCTTGCTATTTAAATCAATCCAAAACCAGAACGCATTGAAAAAAGATGCAAAATTAAAAGCAAGTGATAAATCTATCTTATAATCCCAGCACTAAATCTGCATATAGTTTAAAGGATCTTTTCTAGAAATGGTGTCAATTTCCTCTTTAGGGACGAACATCTTGAGAGCCATTAAGAAGAGCAACGAAACCAGCATTCCGCTTAATGCCACTGTAATGATAAAGATAAATCTCGTCATAATTAAATCGCCCCAACTTATTTGAAAAGTTACCACATAACTGATCCTATTGTACACCGTTCCAATAATACCTGCGGCGGCCATAGCGATATAGTCTGGAACATTATCCGGGATCATGCATTCTTGTTCCCAAAACTCAGGGATTTTCGGCTCCATTAACTCAGTGAATGTATCCAGCGTGCATGGATTCCCACATCCAGGAATATCAAGATGGTATGGCTCAGCATCTGTCTCATTTTTCAAATACACCTGCAATTAAAAATGGTATTAGCTAAAGTATCATATACGTACAGTAATAACACATACATGTACAGTGTTCCATAAATTTTGCATTACCTTTAAAATATGCATTCCAAGCACCTTATTTTTTCGAAGTTCCATCATGACTGTTGAGGCATACGAGGGCGTTTGAGTATCAAAAACTCCCATAACGTTCAATAAAACTGCGACAGTAGTATCATGACCGGAATACATGTACAGCTTTCTTCGATAATCTCCTACTTTCATGACCTTGTTCCTGAAGTTTGTCAAAAGTTCCTCCAGGAGTGGTCCACCTCTCAGTCTTTGCATTTCATGTGTATAAGATTCAAACTTGAAGCTCATGCTTCTCAGATATTTCATCGCTTTCAGCACATATGACCCTTCAGGAGCCCAGGTCGGCCAATGACCATAATGAATGTTCTGTTAATTTCACACAATCTGGTTTTAATTTAATTACTTGTAATAATGGTGTAAACTCAAATTATTTCTTCATGTACCTGTACAAACAGCGGATCGTAGATGGCATCAATACCAAGAACGTCAGTTACTTTCAATCCTGTCTTCTCGGTCAGAAATTCGTAAACGCTTTGGTATTTTTCGTTTAGTTCCCGCACTACCGGCGAATTTTTCATAAAGTCATAATCCATCTTCTTTAGCATAGGACAATGGCTTTCCATTCGAATAATCTAATCAGCAAGCCAAACAGATAATGCAATCCATGCATGAGCTATATGGTCATATACAGATGTGAGGTTTGACATTAACCATTTCTGTATATACACACGGAAACTTACATTGTCGCTATCAGGACGATTGTGTACAGGTATTGGTTGCCATTTAATTTCAGGATTCCACAAACTAACGTTATCTGACGGAGGATATAAGCCCGCTAGATTAGCTAACGCTGAGGCCATCGTTCTATCAACGTTTGAGCTTTGAACGTATATTTCATGCGGAGAGTAGGTGGCGCTCAGAAAGCTTTCATAACGTTTCCGAAAGTATTGACCCAGCTCGTACTGTTGAGTTTTGCCAAGCTGAAATACAAGCAGTCAGCATAGTTACCTTTACATTGTCAATTTAAAATGTTAAAAAAATTAATCAAACATTTCAGGTTTTTTTAATTCCTTACCTTAGTTAACTGGGCGTAGCCCTCCGGCCAAAAAGATTCATCTGCGTATTCAAAATTCGGGAATGGATGAATGGGATTCCGATCGCCATGTCGAAATATCTGAAAAATATAAAATTAGATGCATATATTTACTCTAAATTTCTTATCTGATAAGTTAAGATAATTGAAATTAAATTATTATTAAACTTACAACTTGAACTAGTTCCAGCTCTTCCGCCTCATCATTGCTGCGGATTTGTTGGGCTTTCAGATCTTCAGCGTTTGCCAAAACGCTCCTCCAGATGCAGATACAGATGAGGAGAAAAGTATTAATTTTAGCCATGATCTGGCAACTGCTACGCAATAATGACTAATCTTTATATATTTAGTTTGCCGAACTTGCTAATGTCAGCTACTTGACAACATGCTGGAAAAAATGTTTATTCTAAGCTTTAGCAAGAATAATGAAAATTATGATCTTTTCCTACTTCCTGCAATCGTGAACCACAGTTTTCCTGACGCGGTCTTCACTTGGAATGAACTATTCTTCTACGAATGGTAAAAATATATTTGTTGAGTTTGCAGATATTTATGATGATCTTGCTGAAAGATAACATTATGATGAGCGCATGGTGGGTGTGTCGGTGGCAAAGTGCGACCGCAGGAAATATGGTGCACTGCGAATGTCACCTGCATCCCAGCTTCACATCATTCGCAACAATCTCTGTTTACATTACAGTCAAACTAGTCAACCATGAGGCTATCATCCTGGAATAAAATGTATCCTTTAATCTATTCGCACTTAGGAGGCACAGCCGATTAAGCGCCTGGCGCGCGAGGAAAGAACGTGAACCAAGAAGATACATAATTCCAGATAAAAATATAGACGATGTATATATTTATGGTACATACTGAGTCCTCTTTCATATAACTTTAAATGGTTGTTATAAAGATTGTATATTGATTGCTTTGACAGAATTTTTCAATACACTAAGTATTAAGACAAGAATTGAAATAAACTTAATCGACTTAAATTTTATGTCACGTTAAAACACAATATCCTACCTCTACTACGGGTACCAGAAAAAACTAAAGCAAGAATAAGTAGCTTTCACCCTCTTGTAAGAAAAGAATCCACTATGAACAAAAAGGCACCGACGGCATTAAAATAACTACGAAAGTGGTACGTACATCAGAAGCGGAAACACATAATAATCAATTTGGGCTGGTAACACACGGAATAACCCGGGGACACACATCGAAAAAACCGTAGATCCAATTGGTAGTATCTACCTATCCTATTAATCTACTGTAATAAGCTGCTTTTTGGATACGAGATACAGGCGTTCCTTGTATATGGCTGCAGTGTTCAGTTTTTAACTCTACGGGTGTATATACTCCGTACGTAACCTTAAGGCTAAGGACCCAATTTCGCAAGTTAGGGGCAACTACTTTCAGTTTTCAACAACTTGGACAAACGCACGACAATACCAAGTTTATAATCTCGCATAAACTCTAATCTTAGACGAATCTCGGCTTCATTCTAGTTCTCGACTACGCACTAACTTTTCTAGTTAAATGCCCACGTTTCAGCTTTCCCATGAGAATCAGCCTCGACCTACCGTAATATAACCCAGATCCTCTAAAGCAGTCTTTCTCTTGAAAACACCCATCAAGTAATCTCTATGAGTATTGATAAAACTCCAAAAACTCTTACTTCAACGAAAAATAATAAGCGGAATATACTTTTTGCACTACAAGATACAGTTTCGACAAGATCTTCAATGGGTTCCTGCAATTGATTTTTGCATGTCTTTCACTAAATTATCCTGCCTTGTGTTTTGAGTCAAACGAACTTTGGGCTTAGCATGCTGTTGAGCCTCCTTTTCCACATTTTGTAAGGGCTTATTTTTCTTATCATTCTCAGCAATTTCCTTCAACCTCTTTTTCTGAGCCGGCGTCAACGATTGAGGATGTAGACTAGGCGTCTGTGAATTCCGAGAAAGTCTCCGAGCCCTGGGTGGTGCTTCCACATTACGACGACCTTTCGTCGGCGCATGTGGCAAGGCATCAATCAACTGTGTTTTCCGACGCGGTTCATGAGTTCGAAAAGCATTGGCATTATTGTTATCATCGCCTATTTCCATGTTACTTTCTGACTGACCTCCAGGATCGTTCGTATCCTCAGGTTCATCAATTTCTGCAAGCAAAAAACAACAGTTATGAATTCCGACCGTCAAAACTTGACTTAATATAAAGTGGCTCCGACGCCATCTTCTTTAGGCTTAGCCATGTAATTCAAACTTATAATGTTAAACTAATTTAGACTTACCCCCAAAATCTATGCTCGCATCTACTCCTTCTTGAGGCGTCGAATCAGATTCTATGTCCAACGTTTCAATGTGTTCATCTTCGGCTGGCTTTTCTATTCGCCTGATTTTCGAGGAATTACTGTTCTCTGATTTGGTTGATAGAGCCATGACTGAACTGACAACAGAAGAGTCACTTTCTACTTCACTAGATCGTCGCTTCCGACTAGCACCAGCACTTCCGGAGGTACTGGGTCTCGACCTTGAAGTAGAAGTTTGTTTAGGCATAATTGGCTCTTTGACCCGTATAGTACCACGATCATAGAAAAATTCTGGCTCCATCACCCTCGGTCTTTGGCGCTTTTTGTGCTCTGTGAAATACACAACTCTTTATGTAATCGAACCATTAATTTTAACGCACATCAGTTGCATTTTTACGGGTTCATGTACCGAAACTTACTATTCATTTTAAGGACCTGTGCATTCCTTCGCCGTGAAGCTAAATATTGCTTCTCCATTTTATCCATGGCCTAAGTGCAAAAAAACACTTTCAATTGAAGGCTCAAATTATATGTGGATAAGTGAATTTCATTAGCATTGGCTCGATTTATCAACTCGACTTGAAAATATTTTCAGTGACTTACGGATGCATTTAATTGTTGCTTCATAGCAGGAGACCATTCAAGGCTGTACGAATCGTCATCCTGATCATATTCGAATGGTTCACGAAGTTGTATCCAAGGGGTCCGGCCTCTCATTTGCTGCTCCATCTCCTTTAACTTCCACAGCGGTATTTCGATCTCACTACTCGAGCTCGAGGTACTGGAGATGGTGTCGTCATTTTGGTTCATCGTAGCTGCAGGCTGTATAACCACATGGCGGGATTGAGCGTGAGCTACTCTTTGCTTAGCAGTAACTGGTTCACTTTCCTTTAAAGACTGAGATTTCGGCTTCTTCGAATTACCGCCGCTGTTATTCTCGCCAGAATATACCTCTAAACTAAGCTGTCGCTTACGGTGGTTCGATGACTGGACACTGCTCTTTCGATTCTCCTTTATCACCAATTCGATGTAGAAGTCGTCCATATTTTCAGGATTAGTAGATTTCAAGGCTTGCCGTTGTTTTGATGAGTTTCGATTTGAAATATCCTTTCTACACTTCGAAGAGTTTTCCTTCAATTCACGGTATTTCCACTTCTTAGCATCAGATCGTGAGTCGCTCATAGATGATTCTTTCCCCTTTTTAGATGGTAACAGGATAATGTTTCCCTCCTCATCACTCTCTTCTTCTGACTCCGACGAATTTTTATCTACGACTTTACCATTTTTAGCCATGTCACCTCGTTTCGCAGCTTTCTTCTTCAATTTGGAAGAGTCGTTATCAGAGGAAGCTTCAACGCGGGAGGTTTTATTCCCATTCATTCTGCTGCTGGACGTGTTTGTTTTCTTTGGCCACTTTTGCCTTGATCGACGCTCTACGTAATCATCGGCTACAATGAAGCCATCGAGTGTCCGCGAGTTAGCAGTCTGTTTTCTGTTACCATTTGAGTTTTTCTTGCTAGTAGAGGTCTGAAAATCATTTAAATCGCTACTGGCATCGGATTCAGTTTCAGATCGAAGCTTTCTCGTAGTCGACTTTTTTTGAGGTGAAGCTTTTTTAACTGCTGCCGAATGGAATGGCGCAGTTGACTTTTTCCTCCTCTTTGCTTTATCTGCTTCGGAATCACTTGAACTTGAACTATCTTCAGATTCCTGATCATCACTATCGAAATCAATTCGGAACTTCTTTTTATCCTTGTTTTGCATCTCATCGACTTTATCTTTTTTTCTTCTATGATCAGATTCAAAGTCCGAATCCTCATCCGACCTGCGCTTTTTCTGGCTGGATTTCTCCGACTGTTTTGGCTGAGAATTATGCATCCTATTTTTCTTGGTTCTATGGTCAACGGATTCGCTTCCACTGTTTTCACTAGAGCCTACAATAGTGATAGCCCTTCCAAGGTTCGAAATCTTCGGAGTTCCCTTTTCTTTGGGTTTCGTCTTCTTATACTCATTTCGGTCATCAGATACACCGTCACTGTCATCATCCGTAGACTCCGACTTGGAAGATTTCTTGTTCTTGTGGTTGTGTGACACTGATTTTGATATAGTTTGTTTCTTTTTTTTCGTCTCACTGTCCGAATCTCTTTCACTGACACGCTTCATAGACGATTTTTTCTTGGGCGATTTACACTCACGTACAATCTCAATATCGCTTTCGCTAGTGCTTTTCCGGGAATTTTGTTCTCGCTTACGACTGTCTACACTATCATTCTTTTTTCCTCCATTATTACCGCTATATTTCTTCTTTTTCTTCTGTACTACTACCTGCCCTACATCGGTATCATCTTGAGAAGAGTCATTTAACGTGATTTCCTTCGATGTTTGCTTTGATTGTTGAGAACGTCCCTGTTTAGATTTACTCCGATTGCTGGCATCTGATGCCTCTTTTTTCCCGTCTTTCGTAGATGTTGATCCTGACGAGGAATCTTTGGAAGGCTGGAATCGTACAGACTGCGTTCAAATAAAAAGTTAGCTTTGTCTTAATCATGCATATGACAACAACTGTGATGGAACGTACCTTTTTAGGCTTCAGTTTGTCTTCCTCACCGAGAATTTCCACATCACTGGCCACAGCCTGAGTTGTTTCTGATTCTCGACGCTTGCGCGTATTGTTTGAGGTCCGACTTGTGGTGTCCGATAAGCTATCCAAATCCACTACCACTTCAGAGGACGAGGCACCAGTAGCTGTGTCTAATCCTGCAGCTCTAACTGACTGCCGCTGTTTCTCATTTTTTATACAAATCTAATTAACCAAATACAAACAGAGCTGGTTCAAGATTAAATTGTTGATTTCAAAAACTCTTCATGAAACTTATCACCCACCTTTTCAAACTGAAAAATGTAATATTCCGACAATGGAAAATTGAATTTTCTGTCGTCGTCATCTTCATCGAAACCCTCCACTCCCAATCCAACAATATCTTTATTTTGCAGTTTCCGGTAATGTAGCTTTTTCTTGTCCTCATCACTTGTTTCTATCCTTAGCATATTTACGAAAGTCCCATTGCTACTCTGAAATTACACACATAAAATACATTCATAAAATCATTTCATCCATGACCGACGGTAATTATCGCCTGAACTAGCTTCCCATTCTCAATTTAAAGCCCTTACTCCATAATCGATAATGAACCAGTCTCCATTTCGGAACTCCAAAATACAATGTGTTCGAGACACATGCTTCGATGGAGAAACGCATAAAATTTCGTTCTCCTTCCTGTAACGAGGATTACCTCGGCCTACGCGCACCTGTAAATCAATCAATCCAAAAATTACCTTCGAACATGAATGGAACCAACAGCATATATGTGTATTTAATCCATTTTTGAACGATGGCAAAAGATTCTACTACGTACCCTGTTTCCCTCAAAGGCATCTAAGAAAGTAACCGGAATATCTTCATCAACCTCGACATCTTCAGGTACGATTCGCGAGAATTTGTACAGCATACTAGCTTGGGATTCCATTTTCTCTTCGATGGCCAGAAAGGTCGTCAACCAAAAACAAAAGTATATCAAGCGGACTCAGTGTCCTCTCATCTCCTGCAATAATCCAATTCATTCATTAATTACCATTACCGATACGCTATCACTTTTAAGCAGTCTACATATAAATTGTCAGACATTGCTTATGCAGCACAAAAATCCAATCATACAGAAATTCTTTATCAAAGCGAAACCCTACCTATTATACACTACCACACATTCAAATAAAAACAAATGAGCTACTCGAGCAAAACTTGTTCTAAAAATGGAATGTGCATCCAATACAAACAATATTCTGCAGTCAATTAGTAATACGAAAGCCATATTAAAATAACTACATTTGTTCAACTGCATTGTACACAACCTTAACGGAGCATGTTTAATTCCTTTCGTTGCACGCAAGCAGTCCCTTAAAATTCTTCCGATAAACTCGACCTTGAAATGCCATTTCTTTCACCTTTCCTTTGTTGTAGTCATATAAAATACAATTTCAAATCTTTAAACTATAAATATTTGCGCCAAAAATATGGCTTCATAAAATTAAATCAATTTACCTTCCTCCCTTCGCTGCATAAAACCATATCACTCCACGATTCACACTCAAGGCAACACGCATGCAACTCTAATTCAAGTTCACATTAACAAGTATTCGCGATTCATACTTTAAACTTACAAAGTCTTTGACTGACTTTCTTCTTTAAAGACTTCCACTCAAAACTACCATCTTTCCACAATATACAATCCTTTCTTTCACCCAAACTACTATATAGTATTAATTCTCTCATCTATACGGATCGAGAAGTTTCGCACGCTTCAAAAGCTGGTTTTTAAATGTGAAAGTACATACACACAATTTATAATTTTATTCACGTGGACCGTCGAGCATAATAACAAGAAGCGACCATTTTATCAAGCCGTTCCGTATACGTCCTTTTCAATGTAATACCTCCCCGATACAAATGGTCTTCTTCATTTAAAGGTCCTTGATTTAAAGTTCTTGAATTTTCGTACTTTCTATAAATTCAAGCGTTCCTTTCCTCCATGCAACTCAATGGTTCCGGAAGAACTCGATGGCTTCTAATTTCTTTACAACCTGTTGATGAACCTGTTAATGTATTTCAAACACTTTAAAACTTATTACGAGTAAGATTTCTCTATACCTTTATGAAATCACCAACTGTTGAAAACTATTAATTCGATCCCAAAAGCTCTACGGTAATCCTCTGAACTATTTTCACACGGCTTCCGTAGCTGCAAGCAATGTATCAGCGTCCTTTATTAGGTTGTCCCAGTCCTTCGTAGCTGCATTTAAATTTTCTTAATTTGCGTCTTCAATAGATAGCGACACGGAAAGTCAAACTTGTACACGGCTCTACATCATTTAACCCCTGCGAAGAGTGCAAGCAGATCCAATGCTGCATTCTTCCTCCTCCACTTTTATCCTTTCACTGTCTTATCTCTGCAATAATGGAGCCCTTATAATACCCTAAGGCTGTAGAGCTGGAAGTCAATGATTCAGAGAAACATGTTTCCCTTAAATTCCCTTAAAAGTCTACTCAAGGGATGCTCTTCCTATTTAGGCTTCAAGTGTCACGTTCCTTTGACTCTTTCTTTTAAAGCTTACAAGCTAAATACTACCAGTGGGGCAACCATAATAACACAACATGAGAGTCTCTTTCCACACGCCGACATCCAAGTATACATTTTGGGAAACTAACTTTGTTAGTCACCATAACACATGATAAACCATAGGGTAAAATTGGTACAAACTTGGGCTAATGTGTTGCTCCTTCTTATCGGAACGCTTCCTTCTGCTATTATTGTTATTGTCATATTGGACTCTAGGTACACACATTTCTGGATCATTTGCATTTTCTTTCAATCTTCCTAATGAATTCCCACATTCAATACACATATAACTTAATATATATACTGCCATATTCTAGCATTATAAGAACGTAATATTCCATCATAAGCACAGTAAGAATTCAACATGCAATACTTTTTGACAATATTTTATTTACTCTCTTGAAATATGTTGTACCAATGATACGAAATCAAACGTAATCTTGCAATACAGGAAGCTCGTAAGCAAGTACAGAATTTTCATAAATCTTGACAAATTCCTACACGATATTCTACCTTACAGTAACGCATCAGCATACTATCATGAGAAAATTATAACTAGACTCTCCAGTTTCTAAATACCACGATAGTTACAAGCCCAAATCCGTACAAAGATCTGCTTCGCACTTTAAATTCTTAATTACGACAATAACATGAATGAAAAAGTACTAATCGTAAGGTGAGAAGCTTAATAATTCATACAATTATGATTTCTTCTCAAAATTTTCTCTTCTTCTCTCATTAACGCCATAATTTCTAAAATAACTGGTCCGTTCTTCTTAGCAAGCAAAGTTTATTCAAATTGGCCGACGGTGCTAATTTACTTGAATCTTGTAAGTGCAATCCTCCTTTCAGATGATTGCCATCCTACTTGCCCAGTCGTTGAACTTGCCAATCCTTTTGGCAAAGTGGGCATCGTTTGTTCTGAATAACCCACTGAGACATGCAGCATTGATGGAATGAGTGATTACATTCTCCCCAGACGACAACACAGTCTGGAAGTTTACCATTAGAAAACTTGTTAGAGTCTCCTTGACATCGTAGACAAGCATCTGCAAAACCAAAATTACATCTGCATTAACATCCTGCCAGTAGTGCATGTAAACCAATTACACGATCAACAACTTAGCACTTTCTCGAGCCAGAATCTCTGTAGTAGTATGAATAGTTGTTCTTAATTACCTTTAAAATTATAATCAGATTATACTTAAAATTACAATTTTCACCAGAAGCTTTAATCCCATTAATCATGAAAAGCTAATCACCAAAGCTTGCATCCATCCAAATCTGCTTTATTCTGACCGATTACTACGTCCTCAAGGGTATTGCAATTGATTGGTGCTAATCTTTCTCCACCTTACAGGCTAAAAGTGCACGAGCTTTGAAAAGCATGTGCAAACTGTTGGTCAAGTGTTTGTTTCATTTCAACCTGCGACTTGATCCGCATTTTCCTCTTAACCTGAACAATCAAACGAAGATTATACAGCCGCAACTAAAATAATTTTGCAATTTAAGTTTCAAGCTCGCTCTAACTCACCACTACTATATAATTAACAACTTGCTAAACGAGAATAAACACCCGAGTAATCACTTAATCAGCAAAATCACACGTAATTAAAACACAATATTTAAATGTCCGGATAAAACCGCATTGCCACAATCTCTTAAGGGATTATCTCGTCACATCATACAAACAAAAGCATCATCAAACGTGAGTTTTATTATTATCTTAAAAAATCCCCGAGGAAGTAATGTTTCGTACATTTCGCAACCTTACATATGGACTCCAGGATAAATGCAACAAACTCACAACGATGCAATAATCACGCAAATCCAGAGGTCTACAAGCTCCTAAACAACAAATGCTTGATAATCAATTTCATATGTGCGTACATCTGCATTACCATTTCCTCCTTGAAGAAACAACTGAGATCAGTATATATCATTTTGATGACTATGATTTTTCCTCCTTTACTTCATCAAAAGCAAACAGATTACAACATCAATTACATTCGCTAATTGTCCTCAAAGAACTTAGCTCAACAGATCAAAAGACAGCTTTCATCCTAAGGAAAAGGCACACGTCAAAATTCTCTTCTTGTTCTTCTGTTTCTAGAAACGTCACCTCTCCTACAGCACCTCCTCTATCCCACGCAGTTTACAGCTTTTCCTACTTTATTAATTTTGCAATTGTGGAGCTTATACAATTTTCCTCCCGTTCGCTTTCCTTCCAATCCAAGCAAGAACATGAGCAGTACGAAGGATAAGAGTAGCTGCCTCCGATCATCACTTCCGGTAGTGAACTGCTCATGGAAGATCCCTTTCCCTTATCCTACCGTAATCATTTCACTTCTCAGGTAAGAAACTGACTGGAAGCACAAGAGACATATTCCGCTGTTCTTCTATGCTCCTGATCATCACCGATCTAAAATTAGAGCTCATTCCGTCATTGCGTGACCAAGGAAAAGCTATTCTATTAAAATGGCATTCATTTACGACTATAACGTCTCTCCATTTTACTATTTTGGTTCAATAATTACAAATGCTTGCTTTTCATGTTTTCTTCACGCTAACTCCAGGTAAGGGCATCAGCATGCTTAATTATCAAACTTGACCGATCACTGATAATATCTGGATACATCAAATGAGAACTTAAAAAAAGGAACCGCTGAGCTGCTTTACAATTTCTCGTTGCAAGGATAAAATCATCTCGTAGCGATAGTCATAGCAAGCAATATGGGCATCTAGCCTAGAAAGACTACTAGTAAACAACTACACTAAATTTGAAACACGTGAAGCCTTATCATTTACTTCATGCAAAATTACATGTTTAACACACCATAGGGCTAATCTTCTTCTAGTTTAAGGATATAGACACTTGAACTAGCGAAAAAAATTGCCTCCTCCCTTCCCCCTTTACTCAAGTTCTAAGTCAAAAGAACAATGATAATCAAATTCATTTTATCATCGTACTAAAAGAATCAAGCTTGACTGCAATGCTCCTAGTACCTTAACCCAGCCAACCGCCAACTGGATGAATGGCCTGCGTATCTGTAGTTAAGCACGCAAACTTCCTTGATGCTCCATGGCACGAGTGTTTGTTTGTAACCAGGCAAAAGTAGATTTTGCAAACCCCACCACAATCTCCACCTTATGTCCAGAACGCTTGCACTCGAGCAATTTTCCCTTTAGCCAGAATCCATACACGATACCAAACCATTGCGAATATAGGCTTTCAAAGCCTCATTTGAGCTTTTAACCCCTTCTCTCACCCTACCATCCTGGCTTCTCAGGTCTGATCATGGACGAATAAAACTCGGAAACGGGTAGAAGTAGCATTCATTCCACAGTTTCACTTCACCGAGTTTGTAGCTCCTGGCCCAACATTCGTGGCGAGGAGGGAGAAATTCGCGAATTTTTGCAAAAAGCCTCAGCTATTTCCCATTGCTCTACATTTTTACTACTGTCCAAACTGTTTTGTTTAAAAATTCAGTTGTGCTATTTCAGCAAGGTGTGCCAAATAATTTCAATAAAGTTTTGCAAAAACTCACCAAAACTGTAAGGTAAACTTGATTTTCAAAATTTCCTCCCTTACTATCACCCTTTACCTAAAGCAAAAACTGCATTCCTTATCTCATATACTGCTCTAAAATTCACCTTTGACCTTTCCCCTGCTTAAAAAATGAGTCAGACACTTGAATTCCAGACATCATTCAAAAGAAGCGTGATAGTTGAGGCGAAAGTGAAAGTTTAAAAAAAGTTTGCCAAATCCCCGTTTTGCTACACACTCTATCATTAAGTAATTTCTCAGCTTGCTCATCCCCCATCTCCGTCTAGTTTTAGTCGCAAACACGTTTTTGCCAACTGTTACAACGGTTCCTCCCGATTAACATGCATGATGTAACTTACACAACCCAAGTCGGGTCCATAAATTCCCTACTTGTTGCACCACTTTCGTTCGTCCTAAGGCAATGTCAAGTCTATCCTTTGAAAATTGGCAAAGAGATCTTCCTAACCTTGCCTACATTCATCCCATCAGACCATTCGGTGATCAAGTGGCACAAAAGCCAATACGGTTTTCTTAAGAACTAGGCTCAAGCAAGACCTGGCGGAATAGCGTTCCTAAGTTCCTACGTTCTGAGGCCTTCCGTGTATTAATCCGCGTGCACCGTGCAGATTACATCGAGTTGCACAAAACTGCAATGATAGCAACCAGTTCGCCTTATCATTCATGCTTTACTACAAGGCAGTAAGCCAACCTTCGGATTTTTCCGGTAAGAGACACGTGCAAAACCTCTTGTTCCAGTTCTTAGTTCCTTCTTCCCACAGTTTCATACACAGCTCACAGCTCTCCCTCCTGGTTCTACTACCCGATCAGACAAATCATGCCTGAACTATACACTTTCTCTTCCCACGACGGGGAAAAAGGCTACAGGATTTTCTTGCGACTCTACCCGCACTCTGCTAGCACTATCAAAAGTAGTCCACTGACATCACGCATGTTTTATCTCAACCCTAACCAACGGCCTAGGATATTCTGTATCCTTTCTTCCCAGCACCAAGTACGGTAGTATATATCCTCTTCCAACTTTCCCACCGAAACCCGATTCTCCGTACTCCGACTGCATTCGCTCCTACTACAATATATTTTCCTTGGGCTTTGTAGCAGAATTTGCGCAGGTTTTGATTCAAGGTTTTCGCAAAAATTTTGGCAGATGTCTGAAACTTTAATTCTTTTTCAAAAACATCAAATTCAGGCCAAGATCCTGTAATTATTTTCAAAATTCCGATCTTGGCTTCATCCTCTACTAAAGCTTGACCTAGTTAACTTTCAATACATTTGTGCACCACGTCCATGTCTTCTGCATTACATCTACGACGCAGCAGCTCAACTAAGGTACGACCTTATGTCTAAAAGTACTAAATTCCTACTCTGTTTTCGTAATCCAGTTAAATTAGATCCTCTAAACGTACCCTTCTGAAACTTCCCTGTTTTCTTTCGTATTCGCATGTATTTTCAATCTATTTTTCTATAACTTCTGATTTACATTCAATTCTTAACTACTCACGAAGAAAACCACAAATTTTTAATCATTTCTTACATTCTCTGGTGAACATAATATCTAGTAACCAAGCTACTATTAACGCCAATCCGAACCAAAACCAAGGTCGGAATGTTTACAAACCATTAACTTTTTAGTACTTAAGTGGAGTCGTCATAATTTTAATTCCGTCGTCCCGCTGCTCGAGTGTGGTGTACCACACCGTATATTATTTAGTAACTTAACCCTTTATTTCCCGGACACCTAATAACCTACTGGAGTTGTAGAACAACACGTGCATAACTTCCCGGTATTTGGAACACCATCAACCAACACCAAGCAAATCTATAGATGAGCTGACAAGGAAAGAATTCATTTATTCCCAGAGTCGTTAATAAGAAGGAAGAGCGAAGCGTAAAAAGTCTTCATTATCGACTTTGATAACGTTTACCGCCCCACCACATCCTCTCAACTCGAGCATCAACGCTTCATAACAAAACAAGGAAATTATGAATCTTAACTACGTTTTCACAAATCGTAAACACCTTCCACGTGCTTCCAAGCATTTGACAAACGTGTCAGCCCCTTCCCGTTCCCACCTCAAGCTCAACCAACATTATTTATTAATCGTCTCCTATTCATCATTCCTTTTCTAGTTTTCTTCGACCCTATTAGCTAACCGTCTTGTGATTAACAACTGTCATTCAATCCCTCTTCCATACTAACAAGCTACAACACAACAACACGCTGTTCTACATTCGCCATGTCTTCAAAATGCACTTGTAGCAAAATACCTCCTCTGATATTGCTTACTAGACTTTCGTCTGACGTATATCCGTTCTAAATACGTTCGTCATTAGAGTCTCTGCTTGATTTTTATATGGACGAGAGAAAGAACGCAACAGAACAGAAAAGTTATTTTCTACGTGAAGCGAGTCTCGCTCGTAGTAAACCGAATTATAAATAATAACAAACAAATCAAAGCAAAGATCACGCCACTCCATTCGAGGCAGACGAATGGAGTGATGAATTCCCTTTGGGAGTCCTTCCAGGCTTGCGTTATCCTATATTTTTTACAGATTATTGCGATTCTCTGAACTGATTCATTATAGCCTGCCAATGCCCAAGCACTTCCATTTAATGAATGCTAGTTATGTTTCAAAGATTAATTGGATTTGGCTTTTCAATTTGCAGAAATTAAAAAAATCAACAAACTACTTAAAACTTCCCATTTCAACGCCAACGCTTCCACGCTAGAAGAAGCAGACAAAACCGTTTCCCATTTTGTATTCAGGGCCGGAGCCCTGCAAAACGCTGACAGAACAATGGCTCCTCAGCCCAACACTTCGGACGACTGCACATTTCTCGGTACACAATCGGAGTCAGTTGAAGAACAGACCATGATCGAACCATCTGCACCGCTAACTGATGAGGAATCTGTTGGAGAGCCATCCTCTCCGTTGTCACCTCGCACAGGTGCCACCGATGACACGACATCACTCCTCCTTCCAAAATCATCCTCTGCTCATAGCATCCGCCTCGGTTCTTTTAGCCGCCGTAATTCTAAAGGATCCGGAATAATCCCTCAAGACATAATTCATCAATTTATATTGGAGCCTACGCTAGATGAGCAAAAATCACTCAAATTATTCAGTATTGGCGAGCCTGGAGAAGATCCTCCTTCGGATTTGCCCACAACAAACACTGTAGTTAAAAGCTTATTTCCACAGGTGAGCAAACTATTGTTTTTCTCATTTCTTCCTCTAGATTAAGGCGGCTGCATTGGACTACGAAACCCAATTAACTGCAGGAGGAAAACTGCAGCAATTATTGCATACCAATATCGCGATAATATCAAGCTTCTAAGTTATTTTTTGTGTGCAAAATCACAACTCAATTTGCTTGCAAAATAGGTTTATTTTAAGGTCAGAATGAGCTTTAACCTATCATAGGACAATGTTGTTGAGGTGACCTCATCCTAAAGAAAATTGGCAATTAATTGGGCGGATCTTTAAATTCTTTTTGAGGAGCACATTCTTTGCGTTGTGGATCAAAATTATAAAAAACTCTACTCCGTACTTCATTTAAATTCTTCTATGCACCTTAAATGATTAAAACAATCGACAGCTTATGAAACAATCATTAAATTCCACCACTCACTCCATTATCCAATTATCAGTAATAGTAGCTTCCATCAACCCCAATCAAGGACTACATCATGCACTGGATTTTAAATATTTTTTCAAACAATTCTTCATCCGCAGATGATATCGCGGTAATCACACAACTTTTTCCCCTCCCTCTGTCGTCAATCTGCATTTTTCTAAATCCTTCTCCATGCTTTAATCCTCTTTCCCTTCCACCGCAAACCAACTTACGACAATACGTATTGCGTGCCTTCATTCTCCACACTCTACTTCCTATCTATATACTATGTACAATGTGGGACAACAGTTAGATTCTAATTGTTTGCTACACGAGAACCAGAAATTACCTGGTAGTGAAGAAGATAATAGCTTTTCCTCAGGCTCCACCGGAGCCAATAGAAAAAGAGGTGTGCATCACACACCCGCTCTTACAGCCAATCACGTACTGGAAACTAGGATCCTGGTTATTCACTTGTATGAAAAAATTGCAAATCCAGCACACGCCTTCAGCTTTAGCTTAAACAACAAACCCATCTTTTATCTCTATCAGGAAATCAGGGTTATCATATCATTATCATTACCACATACTCACAGCTCTATTCCTCCGGTTTGCTATTGCTCTCCTTCTGTAAATAATAAGCTTGTCTGTAGTCAATTGGCCGTGACTTTACTAAATATGACACGCCAATCTTGCTCTTGTATCATCTCTCAGCAGTAATAAGCCAATAGTCTCATCATTAAAACTTTGTTGCTTGGTTAAAAGGTTGAGGGCATGTAACTTACGTAGATGGTTTTCCATTTACGTTGTGCGAAACGCATGGCCTTGCGACAATTTTCGCAAGAAATTGTCCCTATCAAGGGCATAATCATCCCATTATATTTTTACATTAAAGAGCAAAAAATCTGCAACATTTTCGCTCCAAGTACTATCCAAACATGGCTGCTGCATACATCTCTGCTCAGAGGGCACTACGATCTGCGCTGAAGCTGGAAAGCCAGTAGACGGTAAACTTTCTCCGGTATGCTTTCTCTCAACCAGCCCTCGCAAATCCAGCCACGCGTCGTCTGCCCCTTATCTCATGCAGGAAACATTAACTCCAACTTAAACCGCAATTACGCATCGTTCCAGTATTCTCAATCACTTTGTGTTTATTTTCCACACTAAATTTTAAGCTGCTTGCCTTCATTTCTAATGTCCTTGCCTTTTTAGGTGCTCCAGTCAATCAAATCAACCTAAATCCTGACATACAATCACTTCGTCCCCCATCAAACAATGACACATTGAGCAAATCCCAAGTCATTACCGCCATCGTTAATATTCATTGAATCCTGTCATATTTTTTAAAAACTTTTCCATTAACTGATGCTAATTCCTCTGGTAACAAAAATAGTCCGAATCTTCTAGAAAATATATAGTTTCCTCTTCCTCCCATCACAGTGTTTTACGCTACCGATAACTGAACACCTCGTCCCCATCGAGTATTTCCCGTATGTACTCAAATATCAATTAACATTACGTAACTCCACATCCACCCATAATCCCACATGACTTTCAGATGTATACAACAAAATATAAAAATTCCAGTCATTCAAAAAAAAATCATAAATTAGTATGCAGCTCACAGTCACTTTTCCCCAACTCAATAAGAAAAACTTTCCCTTGAAACATCCGAATCGGCTAAAAATGACGTTCTGGGTTTAGGAAAATCGCCACCGTTAGTATGAGAAAAACAGAATTTTGTTTATGTCACAATTAAGCTTAATTTTATGGTATTGTTGAATTGCAAATTGCATCAAATCTAGTCAAGATCAGCAGAGTTTATGATGACGGGGACAAGGAAAACAGTTGTGTTTTCCTTTCTATACTCCAACACAATCGTGTTTAAGATAGCAACTTTCCACGCATATCAAAACAAGAGATGCATTAATTATGGAGATTATCCCCGTAGCTAACTATCACCACACAATTTCAGTTAGTTACTTGATATGTACCTTGTCATTCCGCATCCAAGCTAGAGTTTCATACTTTTCAAAGATAAACTTCATCACGTATGAGATCTATAAAAGAGCATTTAAGTCTGACTTGGCTTGCAAAGACGAAATCAGTCCGTCAGCAAGCTCGCCTCTAACTAACAGCAACCCAAGAGTCTTACACCACTTCTGCCAATTTCCTCAACCAAAACACTAACCACAGATAGTATTAAAATAGAACTCCTCGAGCAAAAACTTCATTTATTCTCAATCCAACATCTTCATTGCAACCATCTTCACGAGGTTCTTTCCGCTTTTGCCCGAGTTAATTCCACTCTCAAACCTTGCCTTGTTCCACTCAAATAAATTCGCAACTTTCCTCAACCAAGTCAGCTGATACCCGCTATTTTAAAATCCCGATATTACCCAGTTTTTTCCTAGTTTCCTAACTATCACTACATTGCTTGTTGAATACAGGCGGGCAGCTCGAGCAGTCCGAGTGGCGCAGTACTGCTGCGAGCGTTCGGGTTTGCAGGTCAATTTTTTAGCAAGTGTGCCACTCGAAGTGGTGTGTGATTATAAACTTTTAATTCCGGCTGTGATTTATTCAACAATCCAACATGTTTCGCTCAGATACACACATTGACCTCAAAATCCCTGTTGAGGCTTCTTCGGGGCTTGTCCAAAAAACCCGATTTCCATTCTCTCAGGTATACAATTTTGTACTATACATTTCTTGTTAATTATAATACATTATTTCAAACTGATTATCGAGCTGATTAGCTAATACTGCTTGGCAGAGCGTTAGCGGTTACTAAATGCTAAACTGAGCGTTAATTAGTCTCCAGTCTCATAACTTTGATCGGATTAGCATTTTAGCCTCGATAAATAGTGGTTTAAATCATTTTAGTTTACCCTCTGATTTTATAACGATACAAAGTTTATAACCAAGGAAACGTTATCATGACTTGCCTCACTTGCTACAACCATAGAAATCCACGTATACAATCGTGTAATTATTTTCGCGCAAAATCTGCTTTGATTCCAGTCAAAAGCCATTATAATCAGCTACCTTTGCACGCACTTTCTCAGCACCAATTAACCTACGAATCTATCGTTTTCTTCCGCGTTGCCATATACGTTATCCAGCAAAGAGGAGGCGAATTTAGGGCAAATCTTCCTATCATATGATTTACCTTAATTATGTTTGCTTCAAGGTGATAAACTATTTTCATTGTGCAACTATTCCGTCATCATGTGATTCAATGAAAAGAAATTCAATATCAAGAGGAATAATTCCATATTTACAGCATTCAGGTCAATGATCCATCGATATTAAGCTCGTTAGCGACAGTTTCCCGCCTCCATACTCTATTTTCGAGGCGAGAGTGAAATATAAAGCAGATTCAAACATTCAAACCCATTCCCTGGTTTCTAATACATTAACTTGATATCATTTAACAATATATAAGCTAACGGTACGAGCGATAACACTTGATGCTTCCATCATCCTCGACAACCTCTCTCTATGACGACAATAGATTATATTCCAGTTTCCGTTTTTCCTATCGCCACGCCTCAATTTGACCTGCACACATGCAGTTCTACTGTATCATTAACTGTTAACAAGCTTTAAAATTTCATTGTTTTTCCTCCACTCTAAAAATGTAAGTGTAGTTGACATATTTTATAAAAAGAGTGGCAACGTGCCACGCACTCCCATGGTTCAGGACAAGACTAGGTCATTTGAGGATAATCACACGCCAGGCAGTTTTTTAAGTGATGAGGAAACTGCTTACGTTTAAACAGAAGCAAGCTTAAGCCAGCGTTTAATAAGAACTGACAGAATTTTCGCATGAACCCTTTTAATTCCAGCTATTCTTCTCCCTCTCCACCGTTCTCTTGTCTTGGTGAACGTTAGGATTAATTGACATAATTAAAACAAAGATTGATTAAGTGGACATGTTTTACCATTTAACTGACATATCTGCCAAATCCTTTCAAGGAAGCTTCTTGAAGCTTTGACTTCAACACGTGAGATTAACTAAGTAGAAGCCCGATGTACAAGTTTGCTTATCCACTATTCTAACGCTTAAACCAATCACCAAACCACGCCTTCGTAGCGTTCGTTCCTGTAAAAAATCAGCTCCAGTTATGACTGCGACAGCGCAATTTTTAAATCATTAATCCTAATATTAGTAGCAACTAGGAAATAAGCAGGACTAAGCGATACACGTACATACAGCCAGACGTAACATGGCTTTGTTTTACCAATGATACTTAAGTATCAATTGTTTTAGTTTTCATAGATAAACAACTGTTATCAAGTACCAGCACAGTTGTTTCAAGTACTGACCGTGAATAGCTCATGTAACTTAACTACCGTGAAATTACGCGATAATCCACATTTCGTAACTGAACCTCCTTCCCTCCAGCCTCATTGCGCCAACATATATCATTCATTCTTTAGACAAAAGAGTTGCTTCAATCAGCAGCTACTGTGGAGCCGACAGGAACATAACCGTTTTTTACAAAGTAAAAATAACAATTTGCCGCTCCAAGAAACAGAGGACAGAGGAGGAGTATCCGATTATCTGACATGAACTGATCATTGACATCAGGTCAACACGTTTTTAAATGATGATCCCGTCGATTTATAAACCTTTCAGCGAATATCTCATATTTTTTCCTAATAACTTCATCGCCTCCCATCCATTCCACAAAAGGATCACCCATTCATGACGGTCATAGAGTGCGTGCATGGTATGGATTCCACTCCCTATCTTTAAGGTCACTACAATAACAGCTCTTCTGTCCATATTCATTTTCCAGTTTCCCGATTTTGCCTTATTTTACACAATCCCTATGATTTGATTTTTCAAGCTGATGCCGTGAATACCAGCTTGTCTACATCTCTCAATGCATAATGTCTCCTTCTAGGAGTAGTAAGACAAGCTCCGAGATAATTTTCAATGAACTCATCTTCAATTTATTACTTTGTTTTCCCTACAAGAAACAAGATAACGCAGTTTCAAACTCATCATCACCATACAAAAAATCTGTGACACCATTAATTACGTTCGCTCCTACATAATGCATTCAAAGTTATCGTTCAAAACCTAGGTAGGTATTATCGCAATCTTTCCACATACCAGCTCACGCCATCGACCGTTACAAGCGTACAGCTTCCACTATCAATCTATCGCTTCTTAAGTCACATCTCTCACGCAAGGTGTCCTCTGCGAAGCGTAACGTTGGCTTCCAGAATCAAGATCTACCTATGTTAATTTATGTCTATCATCATTTTACACCCTTCTTAAGCTACATGACATCTTAATCAGCTCTTTAAAAGTACCCTCCAGGCACGCTTTAGCGCAGGCATCATCGTCCTAGCGCGAAATGATTTTCGAATCAGAGTCAGTGTCTTTTGAAACAAGACGCGCATTAATCATAGATGGCATTGTCTTCTTAATAGAGTCAGCCGAAAAAACGTTAGCTTACAGAACATGTATGATTTCTCTGTTTCAGGTCCTTGCAGCAATTTCTGTAAGTCTGGGCTCTATGATAATCGGTCTGACCTCAGCATACACTTCATCAGCCTTGGTCTCCCTAAGCAGAAACGAAACCGCAGAGGAGTTGAGAATTGACGCTAATGGACCGGAGGTAAGCTACGCATGCTGAGATTACTCCCACCCATCATGTCCCGTTCTCTCATGAACTAGTAATCAATTACTTAAACCATTGTGAACTACTTTGCAGGCATCTTGGATCGGAAGTTTGATGCCCCTAGGAGCATTGGTAGGAAGTTGTATAGGAGGAGCTATGATAGAATTCATTGGACGTAAGACGACAATTTTTGCAACAACACTTCCCTTCATTCTCGGTAAGTTACCCTCTATGATTTCTCACTCTTCTACGCTCACAATTTTAATTAATCCTCTAGATTATGATTATTTATTAGGTAATTAAGTTCGCACTAATAAAATCGTCTCTTTCCCCCTTCCAGCATGGCTTCTCATAGCCTTGGCTCAACACATTTGGATGATTTACATTGCAAGAGCAATTCAAGGATTCTGCGTCGGAGTTGCATCTCTCTGCCTTCCAGTGTACTTGGCTGAGACAGTTCAACCAGCTGTTCGAGGCACTTTGGGGCTTCTTCCAACAACAATCGGGAATATTGGTAAACACACACATTATGCACAATTGCAAATTTTAAACCGTAAAAACCTTTTTGCAAGCACATTAAATGACGTCCTCACCATGATCTTCTCTCCTAATTTTTCCACAGGTCTTCTGCTCTGTTACGTGGCTGGAACATTTCTAAACTGGTATCATTTGGCCTACCTTTGCGCAGTTTTGTCCTTGCCCTTCCTATTTTGCATGTTTTTCATTCCGGAAACACCAAGATGGTACATTGCTCACGGTAAGTCCTCAATTGGAAAACGAACCAACTAGCGATTTATATAAAACCATGTCACATCTATTATCGCCACAAAACTCGCAAAACACTCTAAAATATGTTACTCTCTTTGGAAAATTCCAGACAAGGATGCAAAAGCAGAGAAAGCCTTGCAATGGCTCCGCGGCAAAGACGCTGACATTCGGCCCGAATTCAGAGAAATCAAGTCTACCCACGTCCAATCACAGAAGCATGCGGCTAAAATAAAGGATCTCTTGGGAAAAGCCTACATAAAGCCCCTTCTCACTTCTCTTGGTCTGATGTTTTTCCAGCAATTTAGCGGAATCAACGCAGTCATCTTCTACACAGCTTCCATTTTCCAAATGGCTGGCTCTTCCCTAGACCCAAACATTTCAAGTATTGTCGTCGGAGTAGTCAATTTCGGGGCAACTTTCATGGCCAACGTCTTGATTGACCGACTCGGCCGCAAGGTTTTGTTAATCATCTCAGATATATTCATGACGCTCAGTTTAGGAGCTCTCGGAATCTTTTTCTTCCTCAAAGAGCATCACCCGGAATGGACTCATGACTACGGATGGATTCCCCTCGTTAGCTTTATGTTATTCGTAATAGCCTTCAGCTTGGGCTTTGGCCCAGTCCCTTGGCTCATGCTTGGCGAAATATTCCCCGGTAAAATCCGCGGATCCGCAGCAGCAACAGCTACGGCTTTCAATTGGATCTGTGCTTTCGCAGTTACTAAAACCTTTCCGGAATTTATTCATACTTTCGGCCCCTACGTCACATTCTTGTCCTTCGCTATTATTTGTTTCATTGGTCTCTTTTTCATTTTATGTTTCGTTCCTGAAACCCAGGGCCAAAGCTTGGAAGATATTGAGAAAAACCTTACAAGGCCATTTAGGCGGCTATCCTCAACTGCTAACTTTAAACCATCGCCTATGTTCATGTAAAATTGGACACAAATCCCTAGCTAACTGTAAATATTAGCCGCTTAAAATTAAGTTTTTCATTAAGAATCCTATTTGTAAATATATTCTAATGTTTGTAACTTAAACTCCGATAATTTTAACCATCTTCTAATATTTTATTGAATATGAAGAAATTATTATAGCAGCCACTAATTACTATAAATACTGAATAGTATTTTTCAAGAGAAATATTAATTTTGAAAAACGCGCTGAAGCGATTCATTACATGATGTTTTAATAGAATACCTATACACCGCTAATCCTAATGTGCTAAAGTGTAAGCAGCAAGATGCTTTAATTAATTATAAATACTATCAAACGAGTAATCTCCTCCAAATTGTTTAGTCCGCCTACTACTGACGCTGCTGACCGCTGCAGACGGTTAGCACGAGTAGCGGACAAAACTAGGAGAAAATTTCAAACGAGGCTGAGGATAATAGAAATTTGCTAAAAATTGTTTACGTATTTCTATTTAGGCTAGCAGAATCTTACTAGCATTTTACTCTCCCCCTCTTTGACCCATATATTTTAGTTGTCTCTCCTCTTTAATAATAAAGATCGATTGTCTTTAAATCCCACCTGGCGCCACGTAATCATTACGTAAAAAAACAACTGCTTCTCTCCCCAATGATTCTCATCTCCAATTCCAATATTCTAAAACACTGCGTTTTCTTCCCATTTGACTACCACTAAACCAAATCTTTTCATTATCATTCAACCTTACAACCTTTCCACCGTCACAAACCCCTAGAATCTTGTCACTCTCAACTGTAACACAACCTTAAAAATTCCAGAATCTCTTATTCTCTCTCTGCTCTTTACTAAAATCACTTTCGAAATCCTTGAACCAAAACGTTTATGATGTCGCGCCACCACAGTTGCATCATCCATCCATGCATTCCACTGGCTTTTAAAAAATATTTCTAAAAGTGCACTCATGCATACCCAGACGCACTGCCCTAATAAAATTTGACCCAGGTCCCAAGGGGGACAAACAAAAACTTTTTCCGCATGACTACCTAAAAAGTATACAATCTTCCTGGAAAATTACGCACTTGGCCCAAGGGTCTTCATGACCTGGAACAGAGGGCCTAATCCTATCTGATTTTAAATATTTTCTGGGAAATTCCTCTACCTACGGAAAGATACGCCGGAGTCTTGGATCCGTTTCAGCTGGCTGACCGCAATTCAAACACTAAGGAAATGTACAGAGTCGTAAAACGAAACTTTAAGGCTTCAAAATCCAAATCCCGAGCCTACTACACCCACCACCCAGCTTAAGGTCTTAAATCCTTAAATTGTCCATCAATAAAAAATCTAACGGTGCTGCAGACCATGGATAGTTTTTGATCGGTTTTTTTTCTAAAATTGGTTCTATAAGCCTAAAATCTAACACTACCTATGCAAAATCCATAATCTCCATTCAATAATTATAACACCCATCAAACGGCTTCCAAGTGCTCTTAATTTAGAAAACGTAAAGTAATCGATAGTTTCACAAAAAGTCGATAGATGGATTCAAGATTAACGAAAAAATGCTTTCCGTATTACTGATCACCCCAGCCTTAAAATGTTTTTAAAAATATTCTGCATCGGCTTCTATCATAATTCATTTAATCCATGCACCAATTTGGTAGACACACCCACGCTTAAGAGAGCAATTTTCCTAGCGTTTGTATGAAGTTGTTATCCTTCGACTCACTTCACTCACTAGTTTTGACCGAGCTTAAATTTTAAAGAACCCAACGGAGAAAAGAGCTTCATCAGCTGTAACCCGACACCGGTACAGTAGCTATTTTATGAGCGTGTAATCGGAGAACGTTTAACTAATCTTCCACTCAATGCTACCAAAATTTTACAGAAATATTACAGTCCCACACTGTGCATACATTCTCTCTTAATACCTTTTTCCTCACCACAAGTCCCAAAGAAATGGAAATTCTCCTTGGAGGAGATTATTTCACAACCAAGGGCTCTTCCTACGATAAAGATAACTTTACTACTACACCCTTTGTGCATGCTCGCTCAGTTTTCCAGGCGATTCCCTTCAAGGGCTATTAAGAAAACCTTTAGCGTCATCAATTACTCTTATCCAGTTGCAGAACAAGGGTTCATCCATAACTTTTCTCCTTAACCCTGCCCCTGCTTACCAGCATCAATACATAAATTATTACCACGATTACAAGATCAAAGCCAATCGTTATACGCCCGGCCAACAGTCATTATCCAAGTCAAGTTGGGTACATTTAGGAACGTCACTGTTTACAACAGATAACCACGGATTACTCTACCGGCAAAATCCCCACATCAACACCCAAGATCGTCCAGCATCAACTAAACTCAGTCGAAGCAACAATCTGTAAGAGTTTCGACAGTTTCCAGCAGTTGAAACTGGAAATTTTCTTATGATTCAAGGCAAAAGAACCCCGTAGAAAAAGTAAATATTATTTTACTCCCAGTCCTTTTGTAAACAAGATGAAGATTATTTAACAATGTTTCATATGATTCTCCATCGTGTATTTTCACTGTAACAAGTTAGTTTCCGTCAATATTTCCTCCTCGTCTTGCTTCATTGTCATTTCATTCCATTCACTGACTCACTTCGTCAGCCTGTCTGAATCACCAATTCCAATCCTTTACTAGCTTGAACGTTTACTTCAAAACTGTGTATACAGGAGTGAATTCAACCAATCCCTAAACTAAAACCAAATCAATGTTAATTCTTAATTCATTCTTACTGTTTATTATTTACGTTGACGATGAGTGCTCCTTTTTTACAAGTGAAAAATAAAACATTTTTTAAAATCTTCAACTACTTTATCCCTGACTCTCTTCCGCCTTTTACCTGCGACAGCTTAAACTTGCTCAACGTTTTATTATCTCATTCCCTTAACTTGATCTGCATTAGTTCCTGAGAATTTTAGAATATATCTATTCCTCCCTCACATGTACCTGTAACGCAATCATTCATCACAAATGCCTCACATTGAGTGTACTCGCATTGAAATCAGGAATATGAGATTAATTACAAATCTTATTAACGTTTACCTCCACTGCGCCGCAGCGCATAATCGCTAGTTCGTATTTAATGCCAGGGCCTTAAACTTGAAATGCTTCTTCACTTTTCTCATCCCTCCCTCCCCCCTATAAACCTTAATTGCCAAGATCATTGTTAGCGTTTTATAAATGCAAACGTAACCGCTTACTACTGCCTCGCTTTCTCCCTCCACCTATTCTCGCGAATCCACACATCTCCCTATTCACGTGCTGGATCATAATTCCAAAGCGTGCGTCCTACTCGAATATTCCAGGCATACACGCTGGTTGGTTAATATGCGCTCCAGCGCTCATACCCCCTCACCTCATTACTCCAAGCGTTAGCGTCTCTGCACCCAGACCTAAGGGACATCCTTTCTCAATTTCACTTGCATCATCACCATATTATCATCCAACAGATGATCCCAGTAAAAATAAGACTGTATCTCACCAATCTTCATCCGCCGCATCATCCAGTTGCATCCAAAAATCCATGTTTTACACGCTCTCAGCTCGCGCTTCCGACTACAACCTTTCCCGTGTTCCTTCTACCCAATTAGCATATTTATCTTACTAAAAAATGAATAATCAATCCAAGCCAGCTAGTTCCCAAGAAAGATAAAAACTAGTCTCGGGAGTAATTAGATGTCCCCACAACACACAATATCTCAAGCTATTGCAATATCTTTCCTGCTACGACCCTGCCTGCATTAGGCAAAAGTCAAAAAAACAATCATCTCAGACCAAAATAGCTTCTTAAATTCCCCATCAAATCACCCCCACCCATCCACATAACCACTCTTATCCAGTTCAAACTGTTTCTCTTTTATCGCCATCCAACATTCGAGAGCAATTAGGAAATAATCAAAGCAAGAATCAGTAAGGCTGTATACTGCCCGAAAATAAGTTTTTGTATTTCCATCCAACTGGATTAATCCCTCCCTCAGACAGTTAACCCAAGCTATCCAAGCTCACGTGAACAACAGGGGCCTTCCTTGTTTCACTAATTGTGGAACAGTGTTATCTTATTCTGAACAGCCCCGCAACACACTTAGACCCCCTGTTTCCTGGAAAACAAGCTTACAACTTTTCAATGTATTACTATTCTCAGCCATTTGTCAAACTGTCTTGTAGCCACGTAGTGATTTCCTCCACCCTCCTCACTACGCTCATTCTTCTTACGCATGATGTGTCTAGTTCCAAATTTCCAGTTAAATTTAGATTTTTTAACCTAATTAATGATTAATTCTGCGTAAATAACCTCGTATTCCTTCTTCCAATTACCCACCGGCTCAAATCCAACACAACAAAAGAGGCGCAATCATCGCTTAAAACTAATACAAACCAATTCCTTCAAGTATCAGATCCCCGCTTTGCTTTGTCACAGTAGCCAACAGCTCAATATCCACTAGCTCAGCGTTATATTTTCCGCTAGTGCTTCGTCTCAACCAATTATCTTACCTGCTCTCTCTCTCTCATCACTTAACTTTACCAAACAAAAGCGTAGCTCGCTTACAAGCTTTCTGATTTTAGCATATATTTAGCAAGCGCCCAATTTTCAAAATTGGCCCATAATTAAATCAAATTATCCTAGGAAAATCCCAACCATCAGGGCTGACCAGAGGGTCCACATAAATTATTCCGAACTATATGCTACCCTACCTTGTTGTCGGAACGTCTCTATAGATGTTGGCTATTTCCAATCCATGCTTTAAATCCCATACCTCCTTGCAATATTAACTTGCCATCATTTTTAAGAAATCTCTCTACAATCCTGCAGTTTAAGCAATGGTAGCACTGAGACTACACCATTAACCCGACTTATGCATCTGGAATGAATGAACGACACTGTCTACAACCGCCTACCGCAAGCTCATTTACAAATTACAGCATTAATTTCATTCGGGTGTCGTTAACAAGCCTACTTATACCATTTACTTATCGGCTATAACTAACTGTTAAAACCCAAAGCATGCTTTTCCTAGTACTGGACTTGAACCTAAAATACTATCATTTCAAAACCCTTAATATGCGTCTGCCTTAAAGATAAAACAAGGCTAGCTTAGAGACAAGACGAAGACACCTTCTGATAATTCTAGGATTTCCCTGGCAAGCCATACTCAGCTAGTCAGCAGGGCAACTCATCCCATTCACACATACAAAACCATGCCTAACTTAACTCATCTTTAAACTCGTGTAAATTACGGCATTGAGACTTAATGATGCACTTATTACAATCTCCACCTCTTCCACTTGCATTTTCACACTCGTTCTCCCAATCTATCCAATCTTGGCATTTACATCTTCTACAAATTCTTCCCCAGAACCCCTAAGAATCCGTAATTTTGGAAAATTTCCCACTTTCACCTCAGACTCTACTGAAGGGCCGCTTTCAAACCTTCCATGCTGTGCATCCAAAAGCATGCCATGTCAATTCATGACTCAATTACTCATTGAAAGTAATTTAACGTGACAACTTCCCTCATCCATCATTACTTATTACTTGATGCAAACTTTAAAGGAAAATCTCCGTTACGGCTAACTGCATTACTGAAAGTCCAAAGTGTGTGTACAACCAATTACATTAACGTAACTACAACACGGCTTCCAGTAACTTCCAGGGGTTATACACCCGAGTTTCCCAGAATTCTTCAAGTCTTTAATTCATGAATATTCAAAAAAAACTTGCATGCATGCAAGCTCAACGAATTATTGTAGAGCCATTAGCGGGTTGTCAAATCTGCTGGAGTAATCGGTGTATTTGGCACTTGACATGCAATCCCTGTGTTACATAACCTGGATACAGTAAAACAGCATACGTGTCTCAGTCTTATGCAATTCTTTATACGCACGTTATAAATAAACGATTGCGATTATTTGAAAAGCTTCTCTTGAACTCGTAAAGAGATCATTCTGGAATCATTCTGACTAATTTACTTTGAAATCTTTATCTGAAAATCTTGGCCTCAAGAATTTTTACAAAGGAGTCATTTAGCATAGCACACGCACTACTTTCCTTCATCAAACTTAGCCAGCTTGAGCATTTCCAAAATCTATGAAAGATAAGCCTAGAGACGAGGTCAGCGTATTTTCCATCATCCCCTCTTGTCTCTCATGTCACTCAAAAGTAAATATTTTCATCAACTTCAGCCTCTCATCCCAACCTCAAGAGTGCGTAATCCTACAAATTTTCCTTCAAGTCCAACCAAATGACCGATTAAATTCGTATCAGGACGAGCAAGAATTCCAAAAGATACAGCATAGCATGACCACTTTTCTAGCTGTTTCCATTCAAACATGTACGTCTTCCCTCAAAATTGTGTCAAATGTACACGTCAAATTGCATCAGTCTCTTCCATGTCAAACACTGAGTGACTGACCGCTTGTTCCTATCTGCTATCCTTGCTGATTGATAGATTGACAGGCAGAAGAAACTTAGCAAGTAAATAAGCAAACTTTGGCTTAGCATCTTTCAAATTTACATTTCAATCCGTATCCCATTCCCCTATTTCTTTTACATTTTCCACTACGCACGTCCATGCGTAAACAATCAAATTACTATTAGCACATTCCCGCTATTAGCTCTCCAGTAGCTTCGCTCTTCCTCAAGCTATATTTACAAAGCTCTAGGGTTTAAAACAGACAATTATAATTACCCATAGTACACTAACAAGCACATATATTCTTACATCCCTGTCTTCTTTACAAACATATCTGCAAAAGTTCTTGGCTGTCTGCAAGTAAACATTTTAAAAAATTCAGGAAGCATTCAATTAGAGAAATAAGTTCCTGGACATTGCCCAACAGACAAAGGAGCAAAGCTCCACCTTTTGTATTCCTAACTTATTATTAATTTCCTATATTTTTAGCTCCATTTCAATCATAACTCACAAGATAATGTTAACACAAAATCTACGTCCAATCAAGCATGTATTTCATTTAAACTAAAACCAGGCTTCCCTTTTTCTTTTTACCTTCTTCAAGCCTTGAACTTAAAAGAGAGACATTTTTATAATTGCAGCTCTGGGGTTTTCCGACAGAGATACATACATACCTTCAAAATCCTCTACCACCAAATCCCCCTCTTCTTTCTCCCTTCTCTCACCTTCTCTTCTACCTGTCGTCTTAAGGCAGCATTAGCGTAGGTTCAGCAGACTATCTATGCTCCAGACGCACCTGCAGCAAGCAGGTAAGACGAGAGGTAATTGATTCTTACTCCTCGGGGCTCATTAATACATCTCAAGAGGCCTCTTCCCTAGCCTACCTGTGCTGTACTCTGGTATATAAAGGAAAGCTATTCTTTTTCTCCGCATAAATACGACAATTGTGAGTCGGATTCCACCAGAAGCCCATTCCGTCTCGACCTGTTCACAAAGGTTCTCTGTGCCCTGGAGAGCTCTGTGACACTCTCGAATATTTACCAAGCTCGTCGTCTTCAAGTGATTTTAAACTAACTGGCCCAATCAGACACCAGTCTTACATAATCTTCGGAAGGATACCAGATTTTTTAGCTCCCAAGTTTGATAGAAAAGCTTTCAAAAGATTTACGCGTGGGAAGTAAAAAAAGTCCGACAGCAACCACACATTCTTATCAACTGTCTTATTGACTCATTCCCTGAGCTTGCCACAACAGTTTCTTTCTCCCAGCCAGCCGCAGCTACTCGAAACGAGCAAATTCCAGAAGAGCACGCGGAAGAGGATTTCACGTTATTTTCCACAAAGTAATCCAGTTACTTCTAAACATTTATCATTCATCAAATAATAATTTATATAAATCAATCCCTCCGCGCCACGCAGTCTACCAAACTATTTACCCTCGTTTCCCTCATTATCTCTCTCCAACCAAATCAAACCAAGGCAGGGCAAGAACCAAGAGCAAATAAGAGAATCATCTTATTCTTCCTTCCTGCCTCCACTCCGCCTCCCCGCTTACATAGCCTCTATATAAAACCAGCGTCCTTCCTCTGCCATCAATCAATCCTCGTTTGCAACTTGCCCAACAAACAAGCGTCTTTCAGCGTCACACGCTCCACTTCAACAAATTCAAATCTTCACCATGATTTCTCGAGCTGCAGGAGCCTGAGGAGCTACATTACCACTGAAAACTTCCAGCTATCCCTGCTCTATCCCACAAGCTAATTAACTCCAATTAAATCCCTCAAGCCAAGTCAAACATTCCCGCTTGAGCCCGCCATTACCACAATGAAGGACCTTTTATCCAACCACCATCACAATCCGCAATTACTGGAAGACGACATGGTGGCGGAAGAGCCATTCCCTGGCGGAAATTCTTCCGAGCCAAAAAGTGACAATACCAGCCTAAGCAGTTGCCGAACATCCCTCTCCACCCTCGACAGCCCTGACGCCCAGCGTCTTCATCAATTGAACCAGTCAAACCTCTCACCTCCAGTCATTCCGTCCAGCGTAGTTTCAATAATTAGCTTAGGACCTGGCTTAGACGACAATCCTAAAAATTTCGGACTCAAAGAATCCTCCGCCGAATACACAGACACTTCCTCTTCCGATGGCAGCGAAGTCATTATTCCCACACCTCAACCCCGAACAAAGCTTTGGCCACAGGTATGGAATTTTGTCTCTAGTTATTATACAATATTTGCAACCGCTATTATAGCTCATTGTGTAATTCACCATGTTTGCCGTATGTGTAACCGGCTTGAATTGCTTCAAGTTCACGGTCAAATTAAATTCGCGAGCCGGCTCTAATATATCTTATTATCATTGATTATATTTCCAGGTCCTTGCATCTGTGAGCGTATCTTTGGGAAATATGATAATTGGTCTAATCAGCGCCTACACTTCCCCAGCCCTGGCCTCTATGAGCTCAGCTAATTCTTCACTCAAGATTGAAATCGATGGAGAAGAGGTAAAAATCCATTTCCTTGTTTCTTCCTATTTAAATATCCATCTCTCCTTCATTCAAACTTATCTCTTCTTCTAGCGTCTAGCTATCTATCTTTTCCTTTCTTCTAGCGTCTCTCATAGTCAACTGCTTGCACACTTAAAGCGTCGAACCCCCATCATATTAGTTAGCCAGGCTCTAAATAGAATTCATTAGCGTCGGACAGATGAGAGAACCTTGGAAGTGAACACTTTGCTAGTTGGTTAGTCATCCAACCAGTAGGGATGAGAACAGGTAAATCCTTTCAGCGTCTATTCGCTTCAACGATAGCTGTGTATCCAGCGCTATCCAGAAATATCCTTAGTCACACATCACTAGAAGATATAAATCAGCTGAAGGATTTTTAACTTCTAAGAGTTTCTAAATGTAGAGCAATTGCGGTAGGAAGAGGAGAAATTAAAAATCAAGACGTAACCCATAGAAAGATGTATGGTTAAATGGGAGATAAAATGCCAATTGCATTCATTATCAGTCACTCCCACGCATATTTTTATCAGTGTGTGATGTGCCTTGCGTTTCCAAATGACGCTGGTCCATTGTTTAAGCAACTATTAAAAATAAACGGGCCCTCTTTCTCATCATCATGTTCCTCACAAAAACGGTTAGGCTATGCATAGATGGGACCGATAACTTAATATATCTATGGCGCCTTCAAAGATTAGGTTATACACATGTCATTTTCCTTAAAGTCTAATCATGGATTCTATGGGTGCTGTAATGAGTTGGTTAAAGGCTTTTCCAAGTGCTAGTTGACACTTTTTAAGCTTGTAATTACTTAATTATGCTATACTTATGAATGTAGATTAATTCATCCTACTCGCTTGAGAAATACGTGGGACGATTAACTAACGCAACTGAATTTCTTAATTTTTTACAGGCGTCATGGATAGGAAGTCTTATGCCCTTAGGAGCCCTTGTCGGAGGTGTAATTGGAGGCGCTCTCATTGACAAATATGGAAGAAAGAAAGCATCAATAATGACAGCGATCCCATTCATACTTAGTAAGTCAATTAATACATCCATGTAAAACCTACCAACGTTTCAAAGTCTTATCAGTTTAATATAATTCAGTCATTCAGTGAACTTTGAATCACATTTCTTGATTCACCTACCAAACTCGCAAACTGATTTACTGGTGTACTTAAACTGAATCGCAGTATTTTATCGAGCTAATTGTGTCATAATTTAATTTTTAGCATGGATCCTCATCGCTTTCGCTACCAACATTTGGATGATTTACGTTAGTCGAGCTATTGGCGGGATCTGCGTAGGAATAGCGTCACTATCCCTGCCCGTCTACTTAGCCGAAGCTGTCCAACCGGAAATGAGAGGAGTTCTCGGCTTGTTACCTACTACAATCGGTAACGCTGGTATCCTAATCATCTACGTGACGGGAACTTATCTGGATTGGCGCTACTTATCGCTCATATGCGCCGTCTTATCCGTTCCCTTCCTCATTTGCATGTTGCTCATTCCTGAGACACCTCGCTGGTTCATCGCTAACGGTAAGTCACTTTCCCTTACTTGTGTAATATCCTGAGACTACTACACTGCAACATAGAGCTGTAACTAATTACGTACTTTTACGCTATCTCCAACAGGCAAAACGCACGCTGCAGAGAAATCCTTGCAATGGCTAAGAGGGAGCGACGCTGATATCAACAAAGAGCTCAACGAGATCCAGAACACGTTCAACGCATCCAAGAGGGAGAATGCAGAATCCTTGAAGATTTCCGACTTTAAGAAGAAAGCCTACTACAAGCCCACACTAGTATCCTTGGGACTCATGTTCTTTCAGCAAATGTGCGGTATCAACCCTGTCATTTTCTACACTGTCTTCATTTTTCAAGTGGCTGGCTCCTCTGTCGACAACCATCTATCAACGATAATTGTAGGAGTAGTTAATTTCGCAGCTACTCTTATCGCAAACGTCTTTATCGATAAATTAGGTAGAAAAGTCCTCCTAGGAATATCTGACATGGCAATGATAGTGAGTTTAACTGGATTGGGCACATTTTTCTTTTTAAAAGAGCATTACCCCGAAACGATAGTGGGTTTAGGCTGGATTCCGCTCTGTAGTTTTATGATCTTCGTTGTCGGATTCAGTTTGGGAGCTGGTCCCGTACCGTGGTTGATGTTAGGAGAGATATTCCCTGGTAGAATTAGAGGAGCGGGTGGAGCTATCATGACAGCATTTCACTGGATCCTAACTTTTATAGTTATCAAAGCTTTCCCCGCTTTCATCGCCAAGTTTGGTACTTATACCGCCTTCTTCTTCTTCGAACTCGTCTGTATCGTTAGTTTATTCTTTATTAAATACTATGTACCGGAGACAAGGAATAGGAGTCTGGAGGAGATCGAGAGGAAATTGCTCAGATCCTGTCGTAAGAAGAGGGGCAAGAAGGAAAAGAAAGCCGCTAAAACTGCCCACGATTCTACTACCATCAGTCACGCTCCCGGTTTAGCTTAAGTTATTCTAAAATATTACATATTATTTAAATTTCTTCACTAAATAAGTACTGCATCATTATGTTATGTTATCAGCTACAAGGTTTATAAGGTTTGCTATATGACGAGATTAGGACGGATGGGGTTCTTCTGCATGTGTTTTAACTATTTTAACCTCAAACTACCGTTAATCGTAGGTTTCGAATGATCTGATCATGATAATAATGGAGATGATTTTTAGGCAATGAGCGAATGGTGAATTGTACAGCATAGTCTAAGGGTATAATTGTTGACTTGATGCAAACTTATTTCTTTTTTTAAACGACGACGCTCCTTGTGAATACCAGGGCTAACTGAATTCTGATGAAATAAACTATGTTTAACGCGAAATCAATCCTCTTTTCAACAACGTCTTCTTCCACACCTTCAAATTCCTTCTACCCGTATCCGCATCTCCTCTTCAATTCATTTTTAGCAAGTTTTAAGGGAGGAATTCAGATATTTAAATTTACTCACCCATAACTTGAACACGGCAAATAGCACAAGTGTCGCACTCCACATCCCAGCTCCACATAGCAACGGCGTTCCACTTCTTCAATGTAAACATCTTCTCGTTCTTGTTGCTATCCAGCTCGCTAGTAGGGCCAGAGGTCATTTCAACATCATCAGCCATGTCACTCATTGATTCCTCTGCACTGACCAAGTATCCAACCCAGCTATTTCAGTGATCTGGAACAAAGAAAAAACACTAAACATCAAAATTGCGTCGGTACAACACTTGAAAAAATGGGTAATGCAAATTGTTTTTACGCCACAATTTATTCGACGGAGAGTTGCGTCGATTCAATCTTTACATGCATCAATGACAGGCGAGCTTTCAAAATATATGACTTTTATGAATTAAACTGCTGTACTAAAAAGTTAAGATTTTATATTTTGCTTACGCACCGCAGAAAGTAGAAAACCGAAGGTGGTTCTTGACGACCCTGTGTTTACTATTTCCGTAGCCTAATAAGTTTTAATACAATCCACTTATTCTCAAATCCACTTTATATTGTATATATATGACAATTAATGAAAATGAGTCAACACAATTAATTTTTGCAACACACACTATAAGTTTCCGCCTCGATCAATAAAAGCAATGAAGAATTTTTGAATTACGCGCTATTGATTTCACTCAATGGCTCTTCGCCGGCGCTCATGAATTGAACCGGCTGATTTCGCAAAACAAATCATTTGCTCAACATTTTTAACCGTGGTGATGCACCTGAGTGCATTTTTGCGAACTGCAATTGCCTCTCCCACACAGAATCTTATGAATCAATTTTGTGATAAAGTTTAGTTTTAGTTGCTAGTAAATACTGAATTAACTGTGATTTAAAACATGGGAGCGAACCAGAGCCAGAGAGCCTACCCAAGAAGCGGATCAATAAATTCTTACGGTGAATCAGCAGATTTAAGCGAAAATGATGACACTGAAGGCGGATTTGTACCTAGAGAAGGCTATCAAAATTTGGAAGGAAGCGTTGGTGATGATCGAGGTAATTACAGACATATCAAGTAAACATTTGGTTATTGTTTACCAGGCCCAGTCAAACTGAAAGCAAGACTACGATTCACCCTGTCAATTTTGTTGATTTCAGATCCAGGAATTGCATCGAAGAATATGCAGAGATCTCGAACAAAATCCTTAATGGAACTCTCGTCCCGAAGCACACTAAAAGTTGTCAATGTACCTACCGAAGATGAGTGGAGCTTGGAAATGGACCCTATGATAATCAGACTGAATCAGATTCCGATGGCATTCAAGATTCTAGAGGAACAAGGGGGTGGTTTATTTCAACGACGGGCAACCTATTCCTTGGGACTAACCCGTCCTTTAAATTCGAAACCTCTAGCTCGGATCGGCTCAGTGTATAGCGAGCACATCAAGAAGAATGCATTAGAAGTTAGTCAGAAACAATTAGAGATAAATAAGCGCATCAAAGAGACCAACAACGAGGTAAATAGATTATTGAAATGTTATTTGAAGTACCAAACAAGTTTTGCAAATAGTGCTAAGAAACTAGAACAGGTGAATTCCATTAGCAAAGCTTTGACAAAGTGTCAAGGGTCGTTAGAAATAGTTTTAAATACCATCGAGCTACTCAATGATATGCTTCCAGAAGAAGAGAAATTAGAGCCTTTTACATGGACTGAAACCGTAGATGATAATCAGGGAAATGTTATTGTTTAAAAAAAAGTGCCTTATATTACATTTCACAGTGATAACATTTTTCTGAAGTGTTACTCCAACTTTATTACAATCCATATCAGTAACGGAGTTTTGTATCTCATAAAGTAGAAATAAATTATCGTTCCAATTCGGCTAGCAAGAAAGATTTACTTATGTGAATGCATTGTTATTAGCGTGAACCGATGGTCATTTCGTTGCTGTTATCAAGAATCATGTTCTAATTGACAAAATCCGGATAATCAAAACGTCTTGAGTCTAGATTGCCAGCTTGCCTTCTTCGGTTGGAATTTTCCGGATATTCCTTGGTCATTCTCTTCTGGTGTGAAGAATCAAAGCCTCCCTGGACAGATCTTCCGAAATCGCTATCCTTCAATGATTTCCATCCATGTCCGAACGCGCGTCCAACGGCATGGCCTACTTTGGGAACGTTCGTCTTAAACCAGTTCCAGCCATTGTTCAGATGCGAAATGATCGTCGGTACAAATTCTGAATCGCTTGCTCCGCCGCTATTTCCTTGGGAATCACTCGGATAATTTGCCTGTAATACACGTTATTCAAGTTGTAATTCTGATTCTGAGCTCAAACCGTTTTCTTTTCAGATACTCCGTAACTTTCCATACCTCCTGTGGCCGTCCGGAGACAATTAGGACGATGGAGAGCACCAGAATCGTGGAGAGAATCAGACGCATTTTGAACTTCCAAGTCTGTCCGAAAGAAAAAACGAAAAAAGGTATCCGTGTGATAAAAGTTTAGCAACTTTCCTGGTCTGGTCTGGTGTTGAGCGAGTTGCTGTCTGCGAAATTCGATATTCCTGGTTGTCGTTTATATAGTATCCTGGTCATCATGCTTTTAAATCAGCCACTCACACGGTCGGTCATTAAGTAATGTGGTTTCCTGATGTGAAATTTAAAACACATTTTTTCTTCGCTGTTTCGACAGCCGACAGCTGAGGAATACATATCTCGAATATATATTTGCCGAGCTTTCCTTGTCCGTGGTTACTGGCGAATATAGATAGTAGTAGGTTTAATGATTCATTACCGAATGATTTCATAGGATGTACTGGTTGGACAGTTTTATAATTTTACCCTGAATTTTACAGAATTCTTTATTCATTGAAATGCCATTCTGTGGATTCAGCGACTAGTTTATAGACAAAATGTAGTAGCTACTCTGTCATTATTCTTATTATTCTGGGAATGCTTGCATTGAAGGAAGGAAGTCATGTTATGCTATGAGGAAATCAGCTTTAATTCCAGTCTAGGATCCAGGAAAGAATAAATACTCCTTTATTTCTTGGATAGTGAATCAATCTCACTAGAATTTCTTAGAATTTTAATTTCTTTGTTGAACTTAAGGTGTCAACTATTAAGTAGAACCTCAACGGTATGAAAGAGAGAGAAGCAATGAAGGAAAGAACGTATGCTAGCAGATGCAATTTACTCAGAGAAGGATTAACTACTTACATGTATAATACAAACTGAATCGGAGTATGTGGCCGTGGCCGTAAACTAGATGAATGAAACATTATGAATTGAAACTTTTAACGAAGAGAGATGTAAACTAACGTAACTAAGTAACCGTTTAAACCCCTTGTTTTAACTTCATACGGACATGTACAATTTTATATTATTCAACCTATGGCCTTGGCTTCGGTTGGCATGGAGATAAAAACGATACTCCACAGCGCCATCTACCCATGATAATAGCTTCGGTACATGTAATTATCTCATTTCATTTACTAGCTCCATTTCTGCCTGTATGGTGGAACTGGCCGAATTCGTTCTTGAAAACATCTTGCTGTTGTGCTAGCTCTACTTTAAGCCTTACACGCTTGACGTTATATATGTACATTAGGTAAACATGCTTTTACGGACTAATAAAATAATTTGATGTGTATACAACATGTACCATATATTCCTGACTTATCATGACTGCGCTTACGTTACATAATATAATTTGAGGAGTAGTAAAAAATGCCATTGTAATATTAGGTATTTCGATGTTTTCCATTAACGTAATCCTTGAAATGGCTTGTAAACATACCCTCGTTTCTTACTTGGATACAAAACCAGAAGCCAGCTGATTAGCTACGAAGATTATCTTTTGATGTATGGCAGCAGCAGCAGTTAGCCCTATTAAACTGGACAAACACTTTATAAGCTACATACATTTTGTAGCTGGCCAGATGTGTAAACTGTGGAGCCTACTATACTTTTCTTATAGTCTCCCTTCCCTGCCATGTCTGGAACGTATAACACATCATCACAAAATTTGTAAAACTTTTGTGATTTTTACAAAGTTAATACCACTTTTTCGAGGAGTGTGACAACATGGCCAACACCTTAAGCAACATTAGTGAGACCGTCATAATATATGTAACCACAGCGCTGGGATTCTTTCCCATCATAAAATCCAGATGGAGCCACCATGTTCTCTGTTCGTCGTATCGTTTTACTTGGTCCAGCTTTGTCGCGATGTGGACGGTTGCAATAACCTGTGTAATAGCCATCCTTAACCTGGATCGTTATTTGTCTGAGGTTCGCAATAACCGTTACTCTTACTCCGGAAGCTGGATGAATTTTATCTGGTATTCGGTTATCAACGGCGGAGGCGACTTATCACGGTTAATGTTATTGATTCACGGTAAAAAAGCTGCACGGCTCTTGAACACCTTGGGCAATTTGAAGTCTGATGAAAATCCCAGCGTTTTTTTCGTCCTCTGGCACACAATTCCTTGTCAACTCCTCCTAAACTTGATCCTGTGTTTCCTTCATGCTGTAACATATCTCGTGATGGCATTCGTTGGGTTTGCAGACTATGCTAGTTTGACGCTAGTTCCAATTTCTCTCCAAGGACCCATAACCGTCCTGCTTGAGGTATCCCCGGTCTATTTCCAGTTTGTAAAATTTGCATTCCCGATGTTCCTTCTCGAGGAGCTTCGCATTGCCCACGATCACGTGTTTAGATGTTACATTAATTATTATCAGAGCAGGCTACTCGAATATTCCTTAGGGGAGAGTCAGGAAATGTGTGCAAATCAGATCAGCAGCGGCACCCGACGAAGCTATGAGTATACCGATTGGAAAACCCGGTTCCATCAATGGTTAAACCAGTTGTTTGTTCTGAGACGATGCTTCTACTACGTCGAAAGCATAATAGCTGTATTTATACTACTCGATGTCGTGGTCCCTACTTTTTCTACGGCAAATCACATCTTTGCCGCTTGCTTTCAAGACAGTCTCGATGTTACAAATGATATCCTGTTTGGATTTCGCATTTTGGATCTTTATTGCATTACGGCTGCGATATATCAGCTGCACAGCTTTTTACTCCTGTGCTATGTCTCAAATCGACTCATTTCTCAGGTAACAGAGTATTAGTTATCACCTTAAGCAGTTTTAAGTTGTGCCGGTAATATGCCCTAGAACTGAAGTAGAATTTATTGAATTTAGTTGCAGCAAACGAGGCAGGATATAGCGAAAATCCTTCGGAAATCTGAGGAAGTAGATATTAAATTAAATCCATTTCAGAACGGGCGGTGTGCCTCTCGAATGGCATTATCTCAGGTAGGAAATAAATCAGGTATAGCAACCAGTAACGTTGCCTCTAATTGAACTACCGATGAACCGGTTTATTACTAACGATTAAAACAGGTTAAACGAACCAACGCAAAACTCCTGGATTGGACATGGAGAGTAAGACCGTTTGGCTTCTTCGTTATCGATTACAGCATCATTTCAAAGGTGACGCAACAAAACAAGCCGTATTTCTCCTAAGCATTTATCCGACTAGATGACCAATTTATAATAATAAAACCTGGTTTGGCTCTTACCATAGGTTGCTGGAACATTCATGACGTATCTGATATTCCTATATCAGATCCATGCAAGCAGCCACGCACAGAAATAATATGCAAAAAATGGAATTAAAATGTTATTATTTCTGAATTCCTTTTATACCTGTACTAAAATGGCTATTGTGTGTCTGGGACAAAGCAAATAGTATTTTAAGAATCAAACTAATCCATTGACGGAATGAACATAATGACAAATGGCAAGATTGTTCATTACCTTTTCAAGCAATGAAATATTTCGAATCCGAGCAGGACTTCTTTATTGTTACCTGCAAGCAGCAAACCTAGCAATCGTTACCTGTAGTTTATTTCGCAAAAATACCTGTTAAAAAATGGCGAACAATCTTCAACAAATCCTCCTCAATATTTTCCTTTCATTGAGTTCTATAATGGGTTTTTTACCTTTAACAGGGTTGTGTAGCTCTCCAAAAAGATATATTTTTCACAAATATAGTTTTGTAACAGCATGGACAGTTTGTTTTATAACTTGTACGGTACTCCTGAATTTACATTATTATGAAAACGATCCGGGCAACCAGACTTCAAATTCGTATTCCACTTCCTTAGTCAACATAATTTGGGCCTGCATGGTATATTTTTCTTACGACGTAATTCGGCTATCAATGCTTGTCTCAGCATCCAAATCTGCTGAATTACTTCGAAAGTTGGACCGATTCGTTGTTCAAGAAACTTTGGGCTATAACAATCCAAACTACTTTATCAAACTAAACGCATTCATTTCTCTTTTTCACTTCCCAATAACTGCTGTTTATGACTACATCAAGTATGTTTTAAAAGCAGAGTCTCACCTGAAATTCATAAATGGCAATTGGGAAACAGGGATAGTTATTACTCTCGAGATGGTTGATAGTTACAGTCAGTTATTTCAGTATGTATTCCCAGTCATTTGTGCAATCAAGTTGGAGAAATGGCATGCAAAAACTTTTAAGGCCTACTTTGAAGGCATTGGAGAAAAAACCTTATTACGATTGAAATACTTGGCCACTGCAAAACAAAATCCAATCACGGCTTCTCCAGCGTGTACAGCGCTCGCGCTTCCCCAGGAATGCAATATAAGCGTTAAGTACAAGAAATGGGTGACGCAATTGATAACCTTGCGTAAATCCTACGACACTTTCAAGTATTGTATGAGCAGTTTATTTTTTTGGGGCACAATCATCCCATCTTTCACAATCGTTAACTATTTATGGACAGCCGTGATAACTCATAAATTATTTTCCAACGATGGTTATCTTAGTATTCATAATTTGTCCGATCTCGTAACAGCAATATTTTATTTAAGTAGCCTCGTAATGTTTTGTAGCGTTGGCGATAGCCTTAACAAGCAGGTGTGTATGCAGTATGATTCCAACGATCTACCTTATATTATTCTTTCAGTCAAACAATTATCTGATACTCACAATTTGCGTTTAGGTACGAAGGACTAGGATCAGGCTGTCAGACTTAGTCCGCCAGATGACGCAGCAGCTTCAGCATGCAGAGGACGAGGATCGCAGTTCATTCATCGAATCCAGATACGTTGTAATGCAGGTATTTTATGGAATATAATGGCTCCATCGAATTTAATTTTATAACTAATTTGGCTATTATTATGTAAATAGTTAAAACCTTAAACGTTCTGACCTTTTGCTTTTAAAGTTGGAAGCTGCTCATACGTGGATGTTCGACTGGAACTGGAGCCTCAGGCCTTACAACGTTTTTGTCATGGATTTTCGAATTTTGCCCGCTGTAAATTATCGATCCGTGGTTATAGCGTTCATGTTTCAAGGTTGCTTCTTGGATTCTCATTAATAATTGCATCATTTTTACAGGTGCTTGCAGCTTCAATGACTTATGTAATCTTTTTGTCCCAGATGTACTCTACTCAGCCATTGTAAATTAAAATCTACTGATAGACTACGACTATGCACAATCCAATTCCATCTTACTTTCGTACTCAATTGTAATACATAAAACCTTCAACTAGGAAAAATGAGCTATTTGCTCTTCTATTAAGCACAATAAATTCGCTTGAATAAGTTCCGTGTGATTCGCATTAGCATTACATTATGGAAAAACGAGCATGGTTACAAACTTTTACCGTGAGCAATAGCAAGCTGAGCATTGCATCACCTCCGGAAATTTTCATTTTCTCAACTTGCTCTATTTTCAAATAAATTCTTGAAAATATACACCCTCTCGTTTTTTCAAACCAAAATTTTCTCAAACATGGCTAGAATTAACCCAAAAAAGCAACAATCCGCCAGCAGTATATACTTTCGAATTTTCATATTAGCATCAAATGTCTGGGGATTTCTCCCCACACGTACTTCGTTTCGGAAAAACCCCTCAAAGGAGGCCAAATACTGCCGCAGTGCAATAACCATTTTCTCTACCCTCTGGACACTTACTGTTATCCTCGTCAGCATTAGTGGAAACATTAAAGATGCTCAGATCTACCTAGCCGACTCTCCAACGTTTGGGATTCTCATGGTTTGTTTGACGTGGCTTTCTTTAATATACCATGCGTTGGACGTTATCCGTCTCTACATTTTCCTTCACTTTGCAAAATTTAGCAAACTTTTGCGAGACATACAGCAAGGATTGGAAACGACAACCAACCTCTTAATGCAAAAATACAAGACTGAGTTGATTCTTTTCTCCATGGTTTGCGGTTCCAATAGTTTACTCCGCCTGTGGTTCACATACGAAGAGTACTTTAATCCCAATGCAGAGGAAGCAGTCCCATGGACTAGCCTTCATGATGTTCTCGCCAATTTCCGAACGATTGTGTGCGAAACGAGTCAAATTTTCGGCCAATTTTTCGCCTACTTTTTCCCTACCCTATGCATAATCCATTTTCAGAATCGCTATCTTCAAGTTTTTAGTACCTACAAAGAAACCTTGCTGCAACAACTACTCCATGAGCTAGCTTACGTTCAGAGAGGGCGCTCTCCGGATGGTCAACGGAATAGTGGAGAAACCTTGCAGCACATTAACACACGCCGCTCTTTTCTTAACTGGCTTCGTGAACTCATTACCCTACGAAGGCTATTTCGAGACTGTCAAACTGTTACCAGTGCAGTGCTTTTGCTCTGTGTATTGGCTCCAACCTTTATGCCAGTTAACTATGTCTATGCTGTAGTTACCTTAAGGTTCTACCATATTTCCAAAACATTGCAGATTAGCTGTGATGTCATCGGTGTATTCCACTACTTTTTTAGCCTCTACTTCCTTTGTAGAGTTAGTGACGATTTGAGTAACCAGGTAAGGAATAGCGGCTTGTTCCAAGATATTTCCAAGTAGTTTTGATAACCAGTTTCTAAAACGTTCCCAATAGATACCACGGCGCATAGTCCTATAAATCTAAAGCATTTAACTTGTATACTTACAGGTCAAGAAAACTAGCATCGCACTAGAGAAGCTGAGTAAAAATTTAGTTGAACAAGTTCAAGTTGACTCGCTACAGGAGCAGGTTGAAATTTTCTTCAGCCTTCATCACGAAATTGCTGCTTCACAGGTAACGTGCAAATGCATTTTGAACGCACGTCAAAAGGACGTAAACTGACACAGCTACGGCTCGTAACTACGTAACACAAAATCCTTGCGCAGTTTCAGGCAGTTCAAGAATTAATGTTTGACCTGGAGTACTGGAAAATCCGGCCCTTTAATTTTTTCCACCTCAGCATGCGTGTGCTCCCGGCAGTGAGTCAATTAACCCTTCTTGTTCCTTGACCGGCATATGGATGCAAACATGATTAGTTTTTAAAGGCTAAACAGAATTGATCATTATATTTTGCAGGTTGCAGGGACATTGATGACATACATGATATTTATCGCTCAAATGGACAATGTGAAACTGGATCGATAGTTTTATGGAATTTTTTAATAATTATATGCTAATCATTTCTCAATCTTTCTCATTATCATACACGGGTAACTTAAAAAAGCTAGTGACTTATTCATACAATCTAATCGCTTGTAAAGATTCGCAAGAAATCATGTGCGCGACCTTTATATTTTGAAAATATCATCAAAAATACTGGAATGTAAAAATCGCAGTTTGAATAAAAAATGTGGTTTTCATAGTTGCCTTACATCCCCTTGCTAAAATTCGCCCTACATGTAAAACCTTAGCGACTCATGAAAAAAATGAAAAACCGAATTAGATAGCCTGTAGGTTGATTTACTTTCTTGACTCTGTGCGAGTATCGGATCACCATAGCTACCAGGAATTAATTTCATAGTGAATGGAAGTTAAGGATTATTGCCAACCAGGTATCTCCAGGGAAACGAGTTTTTGTTTCAATGCGCGAAACTCCGAGTCTTCCTCCTATAAAGATCGGATTAAAATTATTAAAACATGTTTATCATTCGCTTATCCCACGGTCATGAAACTGGTATATATAGGAACGGATTTTTCATAATTTCACTTTCACCACAACAATTACTATCTGACGCTAACATAAGTGCAAACAACTTACTGCATTGCCGACGCTTCGCATGACTCCAGATAGAGCAACGGTTTCGAGAGCTGGACATCTCAATAGCCCCCTAAAAAGTTGTGTAGCAGTTAAACCCCAGCTGCGTAAACCAATTAGTTTAAGCTCAAGTTTCTTCAGACCTTGAAACCCCAGAATAATGATACGGAACTATCATCAGTCATCATCATAGTTAGTAACCACATCAGAAAAATGAAAACGGTAGTCTCATCTCTCTCAAAAAGGATTTTACGGTAGTCTCACCTGGAAGTCCGGACAGTCCGCGGTAAGCGCCGCGCTTTTCTGACGTTCCGAATAATTCCGAATTCGATAAAATGACATGGTGTTTATTGCATTGGAGTTCTAACGTATGTAATTTCGGGTAGTGCTTCCCTGCCGCCTTGAGTATGGTCTTGACATCACGTCGTTTGTATATCCCACTTCGAATTGATTCCAGATTCGGCATTGTAGCTGTCAAGTTTTGGATTGACCAGAGAAACTGTGCATAGTCGGTTCTATCATCCTCTATGCTTATTGTAAAGTGCTTTACTGATAGCAATTGAGGCACAAATCCAACTCCATTGACTTTCTCTACATTAGCTCCTCCATCAATAACTGACATATCCAGAGTAAGATGTTCCAAATTCCCATACTTTGGCCCGCTCAAAATGTATAAAATCCTTGAAAATAAATCCGGATTGTGCGGATATTCTTTCAAAAATATTATTTTAAAACTTAGTTTACGCAAATTTCCTCGAGACCCTTCCAGAAATTCCACAAGTTGAATCGGATCTTCAATCCCCACATTCAAATTTAGAGATTGCAATTCCCGCTCATTTGCAAAATCAACAAATTTCGTTACCACTCCGCCATTGTATACCCTGGAACGACACATCCTGCGGATGTTAAATAACCGCACATCAGTATTGGGCCATAGGAAGATAAAATAGAATGATTACTTAGTTTTGTTAATTATTAATGCTTACTCGATAGAAACTCCGGCCAGCGTCTTTCCTAGGAATTCTTTGCGAAAATTCTCAAAAAATAAACTCGTGAACACGGCTACAGGCTGACAAAAATTCAATACCAGCTCGACATCCTGTTCAAATATAATTCATGTTCAAATTTTCCTGGTCACACAAATCTACTTAAAATTATTCAATATAAGCTCTCACAATCCGACTTTCTCTCACCGTAATATGCGGACAAACCGCGCAGAAGCTCCAGTCGAATCTGTCTCTTGCACTCTGTGGCTCACTCGTCGCACATACTTTGAGAAACTTTAAACCAAATATCCTGTCCTCCTTTCCAATCCAGTAATCATGTAGACAAGCCTCTTTGATATCGTAGTCCGTCCCGACAACTCCGTCCAATGTCAAGGTCAAGCGCTTCAACTCTGGCATTTTCCTTAAAATCAGCTGCACGAACCCAAGTTTTGTATTTTCAGGTCCGAAGCCCGAGATTGCCAATTCTGTTATGTTCTTTGCCCACTCAGCCCGCACGACATCTAAGATTCTTTTATGCCAACGCTCAACATTGATGCTGAATTTGCTGAAGATTATCCCGCCCTCTGGTGGAGTCGACAGTCGGGCCGCTTCAAATTCCTTGTACGCTTCCAGGGAACCACCAACTCCAAAATCCGAGCCGGTAGCTTTCAAGTTGATCACTCCAGCGCGCTTGCTCAGAACTTTCGCGGCGGCCCTGCTCCATGCATGGCTTGCAAAGCGGATACTCTTTAAAGTGTCAGTCGGGAGGTATTCAAATACTTTTGATAATACCTGTAAAATTCCCAAGGATTCCGTACTACCACAAACCTGTTTGTCATGGGTGTAATTTTTAACATGATCTTTTCTAGGTTTCAACTTACAGACTCATCTAATTCCACTATGGCGACCTCTATTGAATCTTCTGCTTCACCAGAAACGCTGTTGTTGGATTCCATGGAAGGGTTTTCAAGCTGCAAAATATCAAATTCCCCATATATTAGCCATGACAACCGTTTCCTTCCAGCTAACAGTTCTAAACTTTCTCACTAGACGAAGCAAGCTTAAAATCCTTGTAAAATTCTAACCATATTTCAGTTAGGACAATCAAAAAAATCTTACATTATTAACAGCAGCGAGTTGTCGTGACGCCGTCGTTTTTCTCAAAAGGGTCGTTAAGGAACACGCTAAATTCCTCAAGTATTCCAAAACTTGCGTTGTGAGTTTCGAAACAAATAAATACGGAGCGATAGTTCTCATACTACAGCTTGCAAGCGATAAACTAACTTTCTTATGTGTTCCCTTCTTAGTTCTCCGCAAGTAACTGTCACGAGAATTGTAACCCATATAACACACTGGAACAGAGTTAAGCCGCAATCCTTGATCCCTTGGAAGCAGAGCTAACCTTGAGCAATCTACCAGCACAATTAGGGCTCTACCTGTGTTATTTACCTGCCACATCGACATGAACCTTAAAAATCAAACATTTCAAACAAATTCAAAAATCAAAAAGTTTTCAATGCGATTAGCAGACGGTCAGTCATTACTTTATAGTATTATATTTTATTAAAAGTATTAAATACAAGCACGATTATAACGAGGATTAAGCTCCTCTAAAGCCAATTAGTATTTTTTCTTGTCTTACAATTTGTATGTTCCCATGAAAGTTGATATGTTTGTTACTCACAAAAGTATTACAATTATAATTTAAAATGACAAAATCATCCCCGTGTTCCAATAATCTAAATGGACCAGTACACAAGGCTTATAAAGCTCACTAAACGGAAAATAGGACACCTAACATCCTCTGGTTGATAAGCTTCTGACCTTTATACATTGTTTACCCAAGTTAAAGTACGTTCTAAAATCTATGCGTGCGTACATCGTGTGTTTTCATATGTAATAAAAAGTTTAAAATACAGTTTAAATCCGATTCTGCTGTATATACTTCCCAAGTCTACAGTAATTAATCCTAAGCTTATAAACGTAAACCGCTTATAATTACATTTTAAAAGACAGTCTAAAAGATTAAAGAAATTCGAGCAATGCCCCATCTGTAATCCTTAAAAAATATAAACTTATCCATCCTGTGCTCACTTGACAGTTTCATGAGCAGTTTAACCTAGACATCTGTAACGCACCGTTACAAAAGACTACACGCAGCTACTACTACAACGCCAAGCTATAATTAATTCACCAGAATCACCACCTGGCATTCATTCCGCGTATCACAAACTAGCGTAATTGATTACACGAAGAAATACTTTTCAAATACTAAGTAGCTATTACTCCTATTTCTTCTTCAGAGGTATGAGTTCCAAACGACGAAGTTTCAGCTTCAACGTCTTCAAATCCGCTTCTGCTTCCTGTGTATTAAAAATTTTGAGTTACTATATATGCAATTAAAATCGTGCTTCTCTCCACTCAAATATTGGGTCATCCCATTCGTATCAAAATCAATCTTGTCCAAAGGCTTAGTTACCTCGTCCAAGGTGATATTGGAAACGGACAAACGTTCTAGCGCCACCATGCGCGAAAACCCTTGAAAGATTGCCTTAGCAGTGATGGAAGGCAATATCGGTAGAATAATTTCCAGCGTCTTCAACCCTAAAATGAATGAAAGCATGCTTATTCAACTTCATCTAGACGCTTTAATGGAGGCAATATAATTGACCCTATACGTAGAATGACAAATCCGCCAATTCCATGCATACTTACCTTTTAGGTCTACAAAACCATGGTAAGCATTCCGTCTCGAGGAAGTTCCAAAGAAATGATCTTCCCTGACGTTATAGCTACAGCAAAAATAGGATAAGTCCAGTTTCAAAAATTCCAAACTCTCTAGTTTTTTTCCCGCTTTAAGTAAATTTTTTAATGACGTTGGTCTTGACATTTCCAAGTCGAGGGATTTTAAGTTAGGAAACGCAGTTGGCAATTGCTTGATGATCCATTCTACGAGTTTCTTGTCCACGAAAGCCCGTATACATGTGATTGTTGGATCCGAAGCGTCTTGACAGAAGGTATAAGAATGGGCCCTACTTCCCCATCTTCCATGATCTCCGGGCCAAAGTACCACGCAAACTTGACGTTAATCACCAGTTCCTCTAAACTATTATATTTCTGGCCGCTCAGAGTATGGAGGAAACGGGACAATTTCGAAGAAGTTCTTTGCTCTTCGACGCCACAATTTATCTCGCACGTAAGCTTCCGAACATCCCTGTCAAGGTTTTCCACCAGATGCATTGCCTGAGTCGTCGTTGAAGGCATTATAAATTCAACCTCTGAAACACGTAATCCCTTTACTAATCCCAGTGAGTTCCGGACCAGGCAACCGTCCAATGCATGTTCCCTATGACTACGCGTACCTGGTGCCTGTTTCGGAAGGAATCAATATAAGTTTACAACTCTCATCCCCACCATCTGTCCAATGCACGTAAAGAAATTGCAAAATCCGCAACTTGTGCTGTTACAAACATGATATCTTACCTCAATGACACCTTCCGCAATTTCCGAACCTTGGCTAACTCAGCCAAGTTCAACAGAAATGGTGACACGTTGCAGCTTTCAGCGAATCCGATACTTAGTTCCTGAAATCCATATTCATTTCATAACAGCTAATTCTAATGTTTCCAGGTAACATTCACGTTCAAAGACGGATTGTATACTTTGTGTCCTTATACTTACCGCAAGCTCTGGACAAAATCCAATAATATTCCAGTCATAAGCATTGCAAAAATATTTCGACACTCCAACATGAACCTTGGTTATCCCTGAGACCACCCCAGTAGTAGCATTTTTCGCTCGAAACTCCCTCGAAAATTCCTCCACTACAGAATCCCTCCCGTAAAAGTTGTCCAGCTCAAAGCCAAGCTCCTTCAATTGCGGCAAAGCCGCTAAGAGTGCCTTTGTAAATCCAGTATCCCATTCCTCCGGACCCAATCCAGTTATCGTTAGCACTTTAATGTTTCTCGCCCAATTAGACTTGAGGACATCCGGCAGCTTGTTCCGGCAGTTGTCGACACCTATTCGATAATCGCTAAAGATGATGCCTCCTTCTTGAATAACTCCTTTCCTTCGGGCTTCAAATCCTTCGTAGGCCCACAGCCAGTATTGTTTACCCTTATAGTTCTCGGAAGCTTTAGTTCCACAAAGTGCTATCGTTTTGCACCGTTTGCTCAGCAAGGGTCCGCCCACGCGATTCCACTGTTTATTAACGAGCCGACACGCCTTCAAAGTTTTTAAGTCCAGCGATGAGAATATTTCCGTCAAGATCTGAAGGTAATTTAGCTTTGTATGAACACAGTAACCAAGTTACTGGAAACTCAACAGCGTCTCAAAGCGCTTATGGATACCGCAGATATGTTGACAGTTGAAATACGCTCATTTAATTTAATTATACATTTGTTAAATAGCTTACTAAATCATTGTTGAATGGCGTTCGAACATTATCCTCCTCATTCTCATTGACCCCGACGCTGCTGGTATTAGCTTCCTGTGAATATACAAAAACTATTACATAATCTATTTCTTCCACCATCCTTGGTATTTCTGGTGTGTAAATGCGGAATTGGTGCTGTCACCAAATATATACATCATTAATAAAATAAACCTACACGTTTACTTACGAGCTCCTTTCCCGCTTCCATTTTTTGTCCCGTTTTAACCCGTACGTCCCGGGTTAGAACATGCCTGTTATAATCGTTGCACAACTTTACAATTTCCTCCGCTAAGGAATAAGTAGCCGCCATATCTCGTCTGGTAATTGTAACTAGATTTAATATCTGTCTTGAATTTTTTTGCTCATTCACCAGATTAAAGGCTGGCTACTGGCGGGGATTCAAAGAAGTTTTCTTGTTTTAAAATACTCCTATTCCTCTCAACTTAAGTATCAATAGGAGGTGAACAAGTCTCCTCTTTTCTCCACTTTAGGCAGTCGAGATTGATGCAACCGAAAGCTTCAGTGCCCAACTCTAAGATTTAGGAGATCAGGTATGACAGCGGCTTAGGTTAATGTGCACGATAACATTGCTATGCTTACTACCTGATACTAGCATCAGCTCTTGGTAAAATCAAAGTACCGTGTAATTATTCTAATTGCAGAATGTAAAAGAGGGAGGGCAGAGTGACATTACCGAGTTGTCTTACAGTAACCAAACTAATACGGTGTACGTTCAAACATTAACTACATAAAGCTGATAGTCGGTGTGTGTGGTAGCGAAGCTCATCACCTGCTCAACTACCTCTTCTGTCAACTACAAGAGGACTAATGAGAAGAAAAGGTAGATTCCAGGGCTTGTGCGTATGCAAAGATATTGTTTTTATTTATATGCTTTTTATTCCCTTTTCTCTGTCCAAATCACACAACTAATCAACTGGTTGACAAGTATTTATAAAATCAATTTTACCGCTACACATATTCCATCATTCCAATATTCCGAAACCAACAACAAAACATTTAAAAAAATCCAAAAGCATCAGCGTTAATGCAAATCTCAATCAGCATCTGATGCTCTATAAGTACGAGCCAAATTCCATCCTTTTATGAAAACTCCTCTACGTGTATACAGGCTTCATTAGCTTTAGAAGCTGCACTAAAGTCGATTTTTTCCGCTACTACAAGCGCTGCTGCTTTCCTGTTGGCGTCAACAAGCAGGGATACAAACGTCAAATGACGATTGCTTATATGCACTTCACTACCTTGTGTAACACTTTCAAAAATGTAATTCCATTTAGCAGCTAATATAGGTAGAATCTCATATCAATTTGTCAAATGAAAATCCATCCGCCCTTTTTCTTGTGTTTACTTTGACAGATTACCGGCATTTATAGGAAAGGCACAATTTAGTGAAACCAACGCAGCCCAGTACATTTCACAAAGGGCATGAGAACAGATATTTTATCTGACTCAATCTGACGTAACGGCAAAACCAACGAGTGACTGAATAACTTTGACAATTCTAGATATTCTGCCCTCTCTCAATTACAATAACAGATGGAGCCACTTTTACCGATGGCAACAGGAAAGCACTCGTTTGCCTAGAAATCATTGGGAGTTTGTTATTGCTTGAGCAAAATAAAATCCTATCTTTTCCATTTTCATCTTTACATTGTTAGGAATTACTAACTGGAATTAACTCACTTGTAGGATTATAGTTATTCGTATATTTATCGTCCCCGACTACTTAACAATATGGGCGAAATTATTCGTAAAAATCAAACTTTGGCACACTTTTGCTTCCACCAATTTCTCGCAGCTTCGACATTATGGGGCTTTTTGCCCCCTTGGAAAAGATCATGGTGCGACGGCAAGCTGTTTTTTTGCAAATACACATATTCCATTATTTCTACACTCTGGACACTACTTTTAGTTTGCATGTCCGTTGCATGCACCGTCGAATTTTTCATAGCTGACATTTATCAAGGCGTTTTGGATTCCTTTGCAAGTCGGAGTGTCAGTTTCACGTGGATGTTTTTGCTTTATTTTGGCTCGGACGGAATCCGAATTTACATGTTTTTCAATTCAAAAAAAGTCATAAAACTATTGCGAAAACTAGACACGGGTTTTTACATTCTCCACAGCCTTTGCTGTAAAAAGTATGCCTTGCATTTGATACCATTTTTGTTAATTTCCACGCTCAAAGTAAGTTTACGGCTTTTGATTGTTTACGGGCAATATTTTGGCAAGGACGCTTTGTACGGACTAGACGTCCCTCCTCTTTTCCTCACCCGTCTTGCATACTATGCACGAATCGTAATAGCTGAAACAGGTAGCTTATTCTGCGAGGTTTTCCAGGTTGCGTTTCCCATCATTTGTATTGTGTACCTAGAGGGCGCTCACGCTCAGGTTTTTAGCGTGTATGCAAAGAATCTTGCTCCTCGTGTCAACAGCACTCTAGCCTTCAAAGACAACAGTAGCGACAGCAACGGGAAGCTCATTAAACAGGGTTTTGATAGATGGTTGCGCCAGCTGGTGGCACTCCGAAAATTGTTCCAGAATTCCCAGTGTATTCTAAGTCCACCTGTATTTTTAAGCGTTCTGCTCCCTATTTTTGCGCCAGTGAATTTTATTTACGCCGCAGTAACTTCTAAATGGTATCACAGTTCTCACCTCATTCAGTTGGGCTCTAACATTACAGGAGTACTGTACTTGGCTTACAATCTGCTTCTAGTTTGCAAAGTTTCAGACCAACTTAGCCACCAGGTAGGTTTTACAAGCAATTTCTCTCAGATTTTGGCAACCCCGCAGGCTCTTACCTTAATTAGGGAGTTAATTCCAATTTTCGTTACAGGTGACAACTACTGCCAAGATGCTTGATACCCAAGCCCAGGACTTTGCAAAACTAAACTCACAAATGCTGGAATCAACTTGTAGCTGTAAAAAGCAATGGGTCCTCGTCAAAGTAGGATTTTTATATCTAATTAGTATTTAATATACATTTCTATAATAATTATTCTAATTACCTCCATGGCTCATTTAAAAAATTAATGATATCAATTTAAAATCCGTGTTTACTAACAAGATAAAGACTGCTCAAGGATGGATGTTCCAAACGGATTGGAAAATTACACCTTTTAATGTTTTCCATTTAGGAGCTGCTCTTGTTCCCACAGTAAGTTTTTACAAGATAAATTATAGATGGCAGCCCTGTATTTAAATTCTATTTAGTTTTAATGCATATATAATGAAAATAATATTTACTTATTCAGGTTGCCGGAACACTTATGACATACGTAGTATTCATTTGTCAAATGGACACTGTCAAGTTGAAAGCTATTTGACTTGATCATTACTAATAGTTTATTCCTCCTCCAGAACTCTATTTTTCAACCTAATTTTGAATGCATATTCGGTGTTCCGAAATGGATTCTTTTCTTACCACCACAACTACCCTCGGGTTTTTTCGTAAAACAATATCAAAATTTCCAGAGTTAAAAAAATCCTACTTGCAGCTCTTTGCTAGTCCACTCGTACTTCTGCATCAAAATTTTTATTATTAACTCTTTGATTTAAATTCCATTAAAATTCCTAACCATTTTTAAAACCATTTTTTCCAAAAGTAATGTGTCAATTAGCTTGTAAAAACCATAGTAACTCCTCTTCCTCCTACAACCTCCGCCTATTTCTTGCAGCTTCAACTCTATGGGGATATTTGCCCCCGTGGACAAGCTCACGGTGCGGTGTGGTCACAACTTGTGACCACAAGCTACTCATGTGGAAATATCGATACCGCAAAGCATCGCAGGTCTGGACAGTGGCCTTAGTTTGCGTATCCTTCGCATGTAACGCTAATTCATTCTCGTACGAGATTCAGAAAGGTATTTTAGATACCTTTGCAAGTCGGACTGTTAGCATCACGTGGATGTTTTTCCTTGATTCTGGAGCGGATATGATTCGTATCAATGCATTATTTCATTCAAAAAAAATTCTCAAGATGCTGAGAAGAATGAATGGAGATTTGTATATTGTGCAAAGACTCTGTCATGAAAAATACAGTGTGCCATTATTTACATTCGTATTATTGTCTCTGGTTAAATCCGGCTTAAGACTGTTTATTGTCTACGGACAGTATGTGGAAAAGAATCAGGCTTTGTATGATCCAGGCATGGAACTAGATTTTCGCGTTCTCTTTGCGTTCTATGCGCAAATCATTGTGGAAGCAAGTAGCATTTGTTGCCACCTCTTTCAGTTTGTATTTCCATTACTTTGCCTTATTTACCTGGAGGGTTCTCATAATAGAGTTTTCAGCGTGTACGCACAGCATCTTGCTAATAATGTTGCCCGCAGTTTAGCTACGTACGAAAGTGCCGGTGGTGGCAGCACCAACTACACGAAACAAAGTTTCCTCCTATGGTTGCGCCACCTGTTGACATTAAGGAAATTATTCCAGAATGCCCAATCCATTCTCAGTGTTCCTATCCTTCTCTGCGTACTCCTTCCAGTTTTTGCCCCAGTTAATTTTATATATTCCACAGTAACTTCCAAGTGGTACCATGGCTCATTCCTTGTACAGTTGTCATCCAACGTTGCAGGAGTCATTTACATGATTTACAGTCTCACTTTGCTCTCCAAAGTTTCAGATCAACTTAATCGTCAGGTAGGAGGTTCCATTATATTTAATTGGTGTTAAATAACTTTTGGACCTTAACGAACCGTTGTGAGAATAATTATAGTTAAATTTCCATATGTTATTCCCAGGTGGTAACCACCGCGGAAATCCTTGAAAAGCAAATCAAGGAATTTGCAAACGGAGTAGACTTTAAAGTACAAACAGAAAATGGCTGTGATTGTAGGCAGGATTGGATCATTTTAAAAGTACGCTATTAATTATCAGTCAATCATATAAGTATTACTGATTGGTTAACAAGTCGTTTGTAACAATCTCGCATATTTCAATTTAACCTTCCTTTGCAGATACAAAGAGCTCAAAAATTCATGTTCGATACCGATTGGAGGACTGCACCTTTCAGTATTTTTAATTTAGAGCTTGTCTTCCTTCCCACAGTGAGTTCTTCATTAAACACGTTACGCCATCTCAAATATAGTTAATTACTTTATAAATTGTTTTATTTAGGTAGCTGGAGCAATGATGACATATGTAATTTTCATCTGTCAAATGGACACTGTGAAACTGTAGTCTCCGAATGTGCAACCCGAAAAAAAACGTTCCTCAATTAATGTCACTACTGGTATTGTCATTATTCCGTTATGGGCATGACTAGATTACAGCCAATGACGCAAACAGTTACGGCCGGAAGGGCACAACATTGTCGTATACAGTAGTATCAACAGGACCAGAGGGAAGAAGGAGATGAACAACATCCTTCCACATCATTTGCGAATATGACTCAGTAAAATTAAAACGGACAGTTCTAGTTGTATTCAACTAGAAATTTCAGTCATCACTGTCTTTCTTAAATAATTCTAGTCAATAATCTGCTATTGCATATTGCGGGCTGGAAGAATATATGTTAAGAAAACCATAACCCACAATTCAGTTACAGAGTTTCGCAATCCCTCGCATCCGAAATATATTTTGCTTCCTCCGTCTTGTTTTTGCATTCACACAATACAGGGAATATCGCGGAGATAAGGCTCCTCCTCGAATTCTGTATTAATCTCCAAACAGACTTGCTAAGACCATCTAGTTGCTGTGACAGCAGAACACGTACATCCGATTATTTCTTGTCTGGTTAACAAAGAACCCATACTCTTAAAACAGATGAGCGGAGTCATGTCTTATTTTTGTAGAGTATTTTTAAGCCTTGTTTTTAATTATGAATTGCCTTTCCGGCATAGGTTTCAGCCTCGTTTATGATTTTTTCAGGCACAAAATTAAAAGAACCTGTTTAAATAGTTATGAAATTTTATCGATGAAACATTTAACACTGAAAGTAGAGATATTCTTTACCATTGCCACATTTTTTATTCCAACTTTTTCAAGAAATTCCAATAGAATTGGTGAATCGAATATTTAAAACCTACTAATTTCGCCCCTCCTACTTTAGCTTCCCGCAATACTATTTGTAGTTACTAGCACTCCAGATCTTTAATTGATACCATGATTTCCTCATTAAAAAATACAGTTGAGGATCCTTCCATGCGGTTGTTCTGGTAGCTGACATCCCAACGCGCAACGGTTCCATTTTATTACCTCACTACAATCACAGTAGGCATGGCTAGCGGTTTATCTTCGCAGATGACAATGCAAGCATGTACCAATCCACCGATGTAGAAACAAAAGATAGTAAGTAAAAGATTCAAGCAAAACTTTCCACCACACCCGTCCGCAATTAACCTCTTGCGTACTGAAACATATGAGAGTATTTCAGTTACTAGCCCTGGTTGCTATGACTGACTATTTGTTTCATGCCCCCTTCCACACAGTCAGTACTCACTGGTAGACAACAATTCGAAGCATGGATTTTCAAAAGTAGTTTGTTATTAATCGGCGCCAAATTATCTCCACTTACACACTATGCAGTTGGAGCTTCAAACTTTTTAAAAAACATCAATGGGCTGCCACTATGTCTTTTTTTTGTTTTCTACAACATCAATTTTACAGTGGGAATGTCTTTTATTTGTGCGAGGGGGAGCTTATGGCCATGGCAACCGTAAAATAATTGTGCGCACAAACATCAATTGCCTTTAGGAGCGGAATTTAAATGTTTCCTACGAAGCTTATGGGACGCAACAGGTTAAGACAGCCAGCGGTGGCAAAAATATTGCAACGAGAATGAGTAAAAAGTCCCGACAGCAATTCCCCATTTTAACCTTTACCTGAAAAACAAATATATTTTCCTCAAATATCATTCTTAAATACCAGTCTGGGAGGATTACATCTTTCAAGCATGGGCGATTCAACTTACACTCACTTATTACGGAATACAATTAATTAAAAAATTTAATTAAATCCCAGTTTCGTACCTCCTTTTTGGTTCTCAGGATCGAAAATCTAATTCAATTGGGAAACACCCTCCTCTGCTCGAGATAGCAATTAATTCTTTGAATTCCTACTGTTCCTCTTCACAAGTCTCGAAAACCGAGAATACTCTGTAACCATAAGATTATTTCAACAATAATTAAATACACGAAACTCCGACAGGAGTATAGAAACAGTTGTAAAGTATCTAAACTTTTTCAAAAACTAACAAACTGAAAAATTTGCAAGAGTAGAAAGTTGTAAGTGGTAATTGAATTATTAATGTAAAAAAACCTCTATGTTCCCGTTTGTAAGTAACAATAACTCTGCAAAACCAATACGTGTAGTGGCTCACTGGGTGCACAATCCGTCCACTTAAATACATTATTCCTATCAATCTATACAGGAGCAGAGGGATGGGCAATGCAAAGGGATCCATATATATTATAGTTTCTTCTATTCCATAACGTTTAATCTCGGACGGAACTCGGGGAGTGGCAGGCAGGATACAGATTTGACTTGACGCATCTCGGTTTCGCGAAATAATATTTCTCACAAACTCTACCAGCTAACAGTTAAATACAAGGCTTTTGGATTCAACAAACAAATATATTTTGTCAACAACAAATAGAGCATTGCCTTCTCAAAATTCATCGATTATTTCCTTTTCCTTCTTTAAATTTTTTAAACGACAACAAAATCTTTTATTACGCTCCCGGAGACGATAATCCCTATTGCGCAGACTCTTAAGTAATCTTGACCCCAGGGTTAGGCTTGTTGTGCCAAGTTAATGAGATAACAAAAATGTAGGATTTACCTCGTAGAATCATTAGCGTCACGACCACTTTCTTACATAATATCTAATAATCCTTTCAAGAAAAGAAAAAGTAATCTCTTACCCAAATATTTATATGCATATTCGCTAAGAAGGAGGAAGAGTCAAGTGTCAAGTTAATATACACGCGTGCATACATACAGCTCCAGATCTAGATACAAATCTATATTTTCGCGTCCTATGCGCAAATCCTCACTGAAGCAAGTAGCTTTTGTTGCCACACTATTTTCAGTGTACATATATTAAATTCAGAAATTCATTTTCTTCCGACCACGACTGTGTACGTGCATCAATATTAATTTGCCAAATTGATTCTGTCAAGCTTGAATCCTTGGAATCCTTTGGAACTCAATCAAAATAATTAGCAAATGCTTTAAGCTCATTTAATTAGGTGTTAGCGGGCGTGGCTGGATTTCTTGAGTAGCAGTTACTCGGGCCGCCTTAATGATAATTTTTATTAAGTACGGTTAGGCATAGAGTAGTCCGTATTTTCTTTTTGACTTACTTGTCTACACGGAAGTGTTAGTAGAATACTTATTGGATTAATTGTATCTAGAACTGATGAATGTTCAGCATAATCTTAAAATTCATTTAGGATTCGTCATATGAACTACTAAAATGTGGTCCATATTCAGTAAATACAATGGAACCACTTTCCGCATAATTTGTCTTTATTGGTCAAGTTTCTTGCTTGGCTTTCTTCCGTTGGAACTACACAGATGGCGCAACTGTTTCGTGCCACGCTTTCGTTTTCGTCCATGCAGTATATTCACGGCCTGGACAATTTTAGCAGTAATTGCCACGACAACCATCAACTTTGATCGCTACTTTTTCGAAGTACAAAGTTGCAACTTCTCTTACATAGCAAGCTTGATTAACTTTATTTGGTTTTCCTTGGTGTATACCGGTGGGGACGTAGCTCGGATCGTTTTAGCATTTTACGGAAAGCGAGCCGCTCGTTTAGTAAATCATTTGCTTAAACTCCCATCCTCGCAAGCTCCACTCCTCCGTGCTTTCATCCATGTCAACTGGCTTTTATGCATCATTAGTGCATCTACAAACCTAATATTAGCCTATATGGCATTCCCTTCTTCTCCAGAGGATACATACGAGCCCTTGTCGCTCTTACCTCGATTTTTGCAGCTCTATGCGATTTTCTGGATTGAAATAACTGCCATGTATTTCCAGTTTTTTAAATACTCACTCCCCATTCTACTCATACTCCGACTAAAACCATATTATGAACAACTTTTCAACTCTTACGCTAACCATGTGTCGCTCCAGCTTGTAGAATTTCTAGCGGCTAAGCATTTAGCCCACTGCAATCCTAACCACGTGATTACGGAAGAAAAATCTGAGGCCTCAGCAGATGATTTTTTAAAATGGAATGCGGATTTGTTCAAATTGAGGCGCTCTTTCAGTGACCTAGAAACCATCGTGTCCATCCTTCTTTTTCTTGACATACTAACACCCACGTTTGGCATTGTCAACTATTTTTTTGTAGCGTTTTATGAGAAAAGTTTGCAGATTCCAGGGAAGATTTTTGGAATAGGCGTCACGCATGCATCCTGCGTTAGCGCCGCCATCTACTATTTGTATAGTCTCATCTTGCTCTGCTACATTTCCAACCAACTGAATTCACAGGTAACTTTTATGTGGAGGGCGCAAGTTCTTCTTGCCTCCTTCCTTTGCATAAAAGCAACCTTCTTGCTTTAAGTTTTATAAAAATCCCCAGTCTGTCATAATTTTCATAATTTCATGTAGATAATAGAAACGGACGTACGTCTAAGCAGAATCGTCACCGATTTGGAACAAACTAACAATGGAATGAATACAAGAGGGCGCTGCTGCTCTTCAAGAATAATAGCCACAGTAGGTCTAAACTTTTTTTCTGAAATAATAACTTTATGTATTAAAATCAAACCTAGTAGCAGCAGATATTCCGTCTCGTAGTCCTAAAAGGCTCTGTAATCTAATGTACTGTATACATTTGCTATACAATTCAACAAATTCAGGTCAAGTTCGCTCATACTCTTATGTTTGACTGGAGTTGGAAATTGCGACCGTTTAACGTTTTTACTCTTGACTACAGCATCTTTTCAACCGTAAGTATATTACTTAAATGACCCAATTAAATGGTTCGTAAAATGCTACAATTGTCTAACCAGTTCATGCCTGTTTAGGTGACTGGAATTCTGATGACGTACTTAATATTTATTTATCAAATTAACGCTGCCACCAGTACAGATGATTCCGAATTACTCGAATCGTGTTGAGCCAGTTAGTTAAATATTGAATTGGACATTATTACCACTCACACTGTAGAAAACCTTTTAATTCACATTGCGACCCTTAACCTTGTAATAACATAGAAAGGTCCTCACCACGAGCCACGACCATGTTATCATTTAAATAAAAAAATATACATTTGCCAAGAACGAGCAGTCAAGTGAAACGTGAATACTCAAACACATGCATGCCGCCGATTCATTTAATCCCGTGAAATATCATAATGCATCAAAACCAGCTAGCAGTCTGATTACCTCCAGTTAGTGGATTTTTAAAGGGGTGCTGTGCACTTTCCGAAATAACCTTTCTACAACCTATATACTGTGCTTTAGCTGTCAACTTGGTCAAATCTAAACAGGTCATGTCTTATTTTTCCAGTGGCACAATCCAGCCAATCCCTTGTAGCTATTTGAAATTTAATATTTCCTTGCTAACAGAGGCCCACGTCTTATCCTTGGATACAATAATGCATACAAAAAATACGGTGAATTCCATCGCTGACTCCACCGCCCCTGTCATCCATGCCTCTGGCTACTTGCCCTTCAACCCGAGACAACTAAAACCCGGGTGGATAAATTGGATTTATTCAAGAATTTGGAGCATGCTCATCTTGTTCTTGATCTTGGTTCCAACACTTGATTATATGTTTAATAATCCTTATCCGGGAGACTTTACTGCTGCCCTTAAACTTATCGATTTTGGATGGTTAGTCCTCATTTACTACGGAGATGTTTTTTCTCGAATATTTTCTCTCGTTTACTTCAAAAAACTTTTCAGTTTACTGTCTAAACTACAAATGCATGAAAGTTATCAAACTTTGTCACATAAAACCTGCAACTTCTCTCCAGTTGTCAATCATTTAAAATGGAATCTAATACTTTTTGCAATCAGGCTAAGCTGCAGTGTATGTTTCATCATTTACGGCGGGTTCCCGTCCACATACCCTTCAACCTTTCCCCGATACATTAGCTGGCCGCTATACATTGTTTCCGAAATATCTTCCATTCTTTTAGAATTATATCTGTACATTTTTTCAACGGCAATTGGGCTTCGTCTTCTCCAGTGGCATGCTTCTGTGTTTTCTTCCTTCTCCGTTCAGGAATTAGTAGCATTGCTTTTAGTCAAGAATAATCAGATGGAATCCTTCAAAGTACAGGCAAGTGACCAAGATAAATCACAATGCTTTCAGACACTTGCAGAAAAAGCTAGCGCTTTGCCCGTCAAATTCTCCTTTGCAAGATTCAACGCTGAACTGTTGGAATTGAAGAAATGCTTTTCTCTATTCGAAACTGCTCTGGGGTTCAATCTCTTTCTCGGAGCAATCGTACCGGCATTTTCTCCTTTCCATTTCCTCTTTAAAGCTGCAGTCTTCCCCGATGACAATTGGGTGGAACCGACGGTTGACGTACTCTCTGCTATATATTGCCTTCACAGTCTTTTACTCTTAACAAGAGTCGGAAGTTTAGTTCAAGATCAGGTAATTTTACAGAAAACCTCCAAGGGTTTTTGTCTCCTTGTGATTTCAACATGTTCCACAGCCTCCTACTTTTAATGCTCCCATTCAACCTAGTTCCAGGAAACAAAGAATGATTTGTGGGAGAAAATCCGAGCTTTGTGGAAGGATTCTGCATCACAAGGACATTTCAAGGGCGACGAGCGCTTACGCTATAAAATTGCGGTCCTGAAGGTAAATATGTTGATTGCTCTTTAATTTTTTTTCTTTCTTTCCTTGTACCTGAATTACATTGCAACTTTACCAGGTGCAACATTCACTGCAACTCCTATTCAATTGGGAATGGAAGATAACAGCGTGGAACATCTTTAGCATCGATATCGGACTTTTACCAGGGGTAAGTTTTCCGAAATATTGAACCTTTTCAGATTGGAAGTTCAATGAAGCATTAGATTAGTACATGTATGTCTGCGATTCGTGTTACAGTTGGCAACAGCGCTTATGACCTACGTCATCTTCGTATGTCAGTTGCAAGCGTCTCAGCAAACAAGTTTGTAGTACAAGCGATAACCTTTTGAGTGTCCACCAGCATGGTAGCCGGTTATTCGAGAAGGTCTCAAGTACTGCGTACTTACGACAAGTACTTTAACTGTCAAACAATTACGAAACGGTGACATTCTTCAGAGTATGTAGATACAACAGCCTGCAAGTATACAGTATACAGAGTTCTATCATAAAATAAAGTATGCAACATGACTGTATAATCTAATTCAAAAAGGAATAATTGATTAAAAAGCGTATTCAATGATGGACAATGTCCAGCATACAGTGCATTACGTAAATTAATCTTGAATGCCGACATTCAAGTCGTGCACGATTATGCAATGCATTATAACTTAATCTAATTTAGCAGAATCCTCAAGTACCCTCCAGACCGAACACGCTACTCCTATGAATACTACTGGACAAACTACAAGCACGCTACTCTTAAGCCTAGCTTCAACGACGTTGACAATTGCGCTAACATTCCGCTACGTCGTGGTCCACAATGGTCGACAGCCTATACAAAATCCACAAATACGTGACACTAGCGTGCTCTTTAGCAGGCTACTTGCCGCTGAAACCATGGTCACCGAAATCAAAGTTTCAACTCTCAAACGTTGTTTCCTTGGTTTGGTCCCTTTCTGCCCTACTTATCGGTGTAACAGCTAAAACAGATCTCAGATTACGTAACACTCCTGGAGATGGCGTCACTTTCGCATACCGTATAACCCATTTCGCCGACCTAGTACTTGTGTATTGTGCAGAGGCTCTGCTACGCTTCACTTTGATGCTCAATTCGCGAAAGATTACAACATTACTGCGCAAACTAAATTCTGCAACGAAGTCTCAGACGTGGGCATTAGATTCATGTGTTGTCATAGAAACGGATAAGGATTTTGCCCCTGTAACGGGAAAGTTGAGATGGAACTTGGGATTTTTGCTGATTCGGCTCATAACTAGCACGTTTTTGCTGATTTACGAACTTGCTCACGATGCTTTTCGCACCTCATTTCCAAAACCTGTTTTTTGGATACTGTATTCGATTTCTGAGACATCCTCAGTTCTTTCACTATTGTGTCTTTACTGTTTCACAACGTCAACGGTCTTGCGGCTGGTGCATTGGCACAGCAATTTCTGTTGTAGATTTTCTACTGTTCCCCTCGTAAAGATATTAAGTAAACCCCGAGTAAAAATTTGCACTGATGACAACGACGGCCTCGATACAGTTGATTACAACTTTGGAGATGACAGTCTCGACAGGTTTGATGGAACCCTGGAAATGGAGACAGACTATCATACATGCATTTCTGAGATTATTAAAATCCGTAAATTATTCTTTACAATCGACGATTATTTGGGCATTGCGCTTTTTGTAGCCACTGTCCAGTCAGCATTTTCATCATTCCATTACCTCTTCCAAGGGTTCGGTGGTCCAGTCAAAGATATGGCCTCTCTGATTGACATCTATTCAGCGGTATATGTGCTTCATAGTCTTGTGCTTTTGACGAGCGTTGGGGCTTTTGTTCGCCGTCAAGTAAGTTATTGTTATTGCGGTTCGCACATATACTCACACAATAAACTTGAATTTCCTAATGAATATGCCTGTGGAAAATAATCAGATTTCAAAACAAATAACCGAATTCAACAACGACATGCGCAAATTCAGACAAGAAGCAGTAATTCCACGTTTATCTGAAACGGAAAGATTAAGACTGGATTCTGCATTTCAAAAGGTCCATAAACTAAATAATAGCTGAGCAAAAATAGTCTAAACACTATATTCTCATTAACTTCTGGTACAATTTTTGCCCTGTTCTAGGCAACATACACCATCCAGTTGATGTTTGACTGGGACTGGAAAATGACGCCATGTAACATCCTGACAGTTGATATCAACATAATTCCTGCTGTAAGTTATATACCTGGCGCACAGTTTGACAGAGAGCATCATTGACACAAGACCGCGACAATTAACTAATATAACCATTACATCTATAGCTAGCGGGAGCGCTCATGTCTTACATAATATTTGTATGTCAACTCTATGCTTCTGAAACCGTGGGAGGATCACCACAGGCTTGCCATGCAAAACGTTGACGCCTAACCAAGTAACTCATCCAGGTTATATAGATTCACTCCTTTTATTGCATTACATTTCCGGAGAGTAATAACATCATTTTTCTTATAACAGCGGTCCAAGGAACAACTCACACACTACTTTAATAATTCTGTGAAAGAGAAAACGATCGGAAGATTTTCTTTTAAGTGAAGAGACTAAACGCTAGGAGACAGCTCCAATTAATTAATTCATTAAATCCAATCAATGCTTAACATTAGTCCATTGCTGGATTCCATCAACTGCAATATCCATAATAATAATCCATCAACTTTAGTAGTGAACAACAAAATTCAGGTTTAAAAATATTAACTAGCAAAAAAAACAATTTCTCTCAAGTTTATAGGACGGTACTTATCTTCTACAAGTGCCTGTAAATTCAGCTAATTTCCTTTCAGTCACCAGTGTGTTGAGCAAATACGATTCATTTTGGCATATAAGGCTACAACCTCTACACTACAGCTTATCTCCTTACAATTTTTCAATACAACCGGAATCAAATATGTCTACGAAATGACTTGAAAATATCTCTTACTTTCCTTCGAAATTACATTATCTCATGAAACAACATACATTTAATTATGTATTACATTATAAGGAGTATCAACGGAACACCGATATTAGAATTTCAAATTCATACACACCATCGCAACTGGTAAGAGCGTAACTTTAATTACTAGTCCCAGTCAATCCATTGCTGACTCTGGGCTTGAATATACGACCTAACTATAAATAGTGTCAAATGACAACTTACTTACTCGAGTATCTATACTCTAAGCTCAAAAAATTCTAGTCTTCTCCCTCGTCTTTGCTAGCTTCTCTAACTTAGTACCGCATCTGAAATTACACAAAACAAATGAGTTCACTCTCCTCTCTCATCTACTTTGCATGCAACAAATTACTTTCGTCCAACAGTTTACATTACTTACCCTCAGTCAACAAGGCAATTCATGACCCTTCCATCGTTATATCAGAAGGCAACCTCGGTAGGCTCCAAGTTATGCCATCGAATGATTGACTATGACCACGTTAGTTTCCTTCTCATGAGACAGGACGACACAGCAAGCGTGGATCATTCCCGGAATGATGCCGAAAATAGTAAGTAGAAGATTCAAGCAAAAGCTTTCCCCACATCCCCTGGCACATAACACAGCCACCGGGGGACAAATTATAGCGAAGATAAGAAGGCAACAGTCAGCAATGCACCCCATCTTGTTATCTGTAAAACAAATAAATGTAAGCATGTATTTAGTGCAGCATCTTCTCTCGTTGTAACCTATTCGTAAAGATTACTTGTCGTGTTACAAGTATCGTCTTCCCTACCCTCCCTTCCAGTACGTTTTCCCTATCAACAGTATCATTCCTTTTACCAAATTCAAACTAGGAGTGTCACAACACTTTTACAGTCGATAAACCTTCCCATAACTCCAACTATTCAACTCAACCAATCCTATAACCAAGTCCACAGCTGAAATCATAAATATATTTCTCCGTCTTCTTCTTCCTCCAGTACACTTCCCTACTTCGAACTTGGGCAAAAGTATTCCTTTAAAACCAAGATACTCCCATACCAGAACAAGTCTCCTATTTGTCCTCTCGTACTTTGTGACCTTCATTCAAACCAAACCTTCGACAAGAGGACTTGGTCAAAACAAACAAAATCATTTCCTATTCGAGCATACCCTTCTTCCTACATCCAGTCTTCTTCCAGTCTCTTATTTTTTTTCATAGCTCGTATTATCAAGCATATACTGCTTCCCTACACATGAACGAAACCGAAACGATCAGCCTGAATTCAAGACGAAAAGAATCTCCTCCAAAATCCTAAAACGAACTCCAAGTCAAGGCTAACTAACCTTCAGACAAAATCCCCATCTCATCAAACATTTTTGGAATTTTAAAAACATGATCCTCTCACGATAGTCGTGTTTAGATTCATGCATCGAAAATCAAAATCATAACTAAAAGCCGTAACTCGCACGACCGAAATCATAGATGATTCTAAACGCCATTCAAGGATTAAATCTAGCAGCAGGCACACATCCTGTTCAACTGACTCACTCACTGCCTAATCCATAATATATGAAAAGAGTCTATAATTAATTAAAGCTTCATACCTCTTTGGTTCGATGAAAAAAAAGTCTGAAGCTGCAGCGTCTATACCGATCGAAATACTAATCAAGTCCTAGGAATCCTGTCGATGCCACTCCTCTTCTTTGTTCCTTCAGTAACAGTATGTATAGGATCCTGTAAGCAAAAGAATAATTTCAACAATGATTAAAACATCTAAACCACTAGAAATAATCATGCTTATTAGCTAATTTGATCTACTGGAAATTTCAATTCAAGTCCACGTGGCTCTTGAACTTTAGAAAATAACCGTTTCTGCTGTCTCAACCATTTCCACATATAACTTACTCTTTCAACTTAATGTACTTGTCACGCAATTAAAACATTAGCTCCAATTAAGTATTGTTGTTATTGCTTCAAAAATATTTACAATTTACCTTATTACGTCGAAGTAGATTGCTCCAATTCCAAATTCAAGTTAACTTCTTTTGTCCAGCTCTTCTACCCTCCAACTTCCAACAATCATAACCTTATCGCACCGTGTCTCGTCTGCAACTGACTTTATAACGGGCCTTTAGTACTAAAACCGAGGGAAGCCCTCCAACACTCCACTCCTTGCCTTTGTAATGCTTGAACTAGCGCGTCCCTCCTGGTTCCTATCATACAGTGAAATCCCAGTAACAAAGACGCCAACCCGGATATTCGAACAAAGAAACTGACAAATGAAACGTTCTGAGTGCTTTCTCTGTATACTTCAAAGTTCCAAGCAAGCTCTCACCTCAAGCCATCCTAAAATAAGAACCAATGAGAGGCATCGGTATAAGGATAATTTTAGCTTTTACAAACGTTTTTTCCCTGCTATAATAATCTCAGCAAGTCTTTGTTTCCGTATTATAGGTTGCAGTTAATCCCTGGCCGTGCCACTCCAACTCCAGCACCAAATTTATTTTAGGATTATTTTTAAATATATTTAAACGTATTATCAACTGATTCGTCCCTTTCAAGGTTAAAAGAACTTTAGGCTAGAAGTCAGTGTTGAAGGTTCTGGAAGCTCTGCTACAGTTGAGAGGACCAATAATATGTATCCCTTCATGACAAATTCTGGATTAGATTTCGTGATTCGTGACTGGCGTAATAATATAATTCACTTTGATGCAATTTCGATTGCAGTATGCTTCAATTTGTAAACTTTGACGTGACCAACCTGGGTGTGTATTTAATTAATTGTAACATAATTATTTATTTCTAGCCAATAATTTTCTATTTTTTTCACGTTTTGCCCAGAACCGTCGTTCTCGTATGTATGTCCTCGTAAGTAGCAGTTATGAATAATTTTCACCGATTTTGCATTCAAAAATTGCATCATTTCACGCTTTTTTTCAAAATCCCTTCTAATGTATTCTCGCCACAGAATACAAAGTGGCAAGTCGGAATTGACGTAATTGATCTCATTGATTGTTATAATATTGATGATATTTATTGCCTACTCCAACTCATCTCTGTTTTACACCTCGTACCTATAAATTTATTGCCACAGATTAAGGTTTTTTAACAATTTTACTATACAATCAAATGAATAGTAAAAAGATGCACATCTTCATGCATGCAACTTCAATATGACTACCTAAGAGATATTTAATAAAAGTCATATAATTTCCCCTCCATGACGTCCTACAACGACACAATCTGCTCTATTTTATTGTTGCTACTGGAAAATATTAAATTTTTATTGAGTATATCCTTCAATTTCTATTCTTTTACGTTGTTTGCTGGAATTGCAGGAAATACTCTTCTTCAGCTCAGTCAGTCTTCTGCTTCCTATATTCTCGTAGTTTGCGAAGATGCGTCTTAGTCTTGCAAAAAGAGATTCAACATTGTTGAACAACTTCGATTGAATTATCTTCGGATCCTCTAACCAGTGCTCTGTGCTGATCAGATCGTTCAAGACCTTTCATGGTGCATGTGCATTAAGTTATTTTTAAAACATACAATATTTTCTCATACAAGTTTTTCTCGCTAATGCTCTACGCCGTATTATTTTCGAAAATCCACGCGTGTATCAGACTACCAATCCAATATCATCACTTCCGGTCAGGATCAGGTAAGCTTTGATAACAATTGCACGCAATTTTAGACAAATTAACCAACCGACTTAGTCCGCAATTCATTTAACTTCAGCTGTGATTCTAATCTAAAGTTTGTTGATTTTCTTACAGCAATCTTGTAAGAATGTCATCCTCACGCCGAGATTGTCAAAAATGTTGCGCCATCTGGATGGCGTGTTGGACTCCACCCTTGGCAGTTCTTATAATGAGAGGTTGCAGCTGGGTCTTTCTTCTCAATCTTCTCCTTACGCTTTGTTTCTTTATCCCTGGCGTCGTTCACGCATGCACGATTGTTACAGAAAGCAAAACCGTTGTCGTTGTCCAACAAACACCTCCAGTATACGTATCATGGGATAAGTGCAAAAAGAACCGACGGGCTGAATTTGTGTGAGAATTTGGCTAATAAAGGATAACACCACGGATGAGAAGGAGCGGCGCTTGAAAGCCTGACATTTTTGACATGAAGCCATTAAATTATGGTAATTTAAAACACTAGTTGAAAAGCCCTTTTTGAAATGTTATGATCAAGGTTAAAGTTGATTTTAATAAAATATTGCTGAGCAATAACATATTCAGTTTTCAATAATCAGTTATGACTAACCCCGTTTTAAAATTCGTGGAAGCTTTGAAAGACGGCAGGTTGAAGACAATTAGTAATGTAAGACGATAAACAGTGTCATAAAGATTAAAACTGATCATTCTACACCAAAGGATGAAGGCGGGAAGAATTTCTTTCCTCGGTTCGTTTTCCGGTAGTTCTGTTAACATTTTCCTGCGCTGAATTTGCAGCAGCCGCTGTTGCTCGAGTAACGGCGATGCTGTTGACAACTACACAAGCATGTATCCAACCGGGCACTAGGAATAACGCCGTTAAAATAATATTCATAGCTAGCATTTTCCCACATCCTCTGTTTTTCAGAACCAACGCTGGTGGTAATATCATGAAAAGAGCTAGTGCAACAATACCAGCAACAGCCTGTTGTGAACAATAAAAATTTCAAAATCAATTACGCAACCACATCTATTAGCTTTTACAAGTAATTAGTAAAAGTTTTACTTACTTCAGGGATACCATCACCCGGTAAGTTCCTCTTTGCGGAGTTCCTGTGAAACCGTACCGCTGTTTCGTTGTGATCATGTCCGAAGAGATCTATTGTCATGTTTGACATTGTATTTTTTCCTTGAATTGTGTGACAGTTTCCCTTAACTATCCTAACCAGAATCAAAAGTAACACAAACTCCAAATATCCACTGATTTTGATTAAAGGATAAAATGAATCTGACACTCAAAAAATACCTACGACTCACTATCTCAAGCTCAGTGATCAAAGCTATAACCAAATAGCATCATCTTGTTTGAGAACTAGCCAAGTGTTGATGAATTTATCTCCAATTCTATTCTCGGATTTTAAGATAACGCCTCAAGGCAATTTTTAAATCTTCATTGCCACTTCTAAGGAATGTTCAGCTTGTTCATAATTCTATGCACGTTCTGTCTGCTTTACAAACAAGCGATTCCTACGCTTTGGCATAAAGCACATTAGTGATCAGTGCATTCAAAATTCTAAAGTACTACAGCTAGCTACAAAAAGGCATATCTTTGATTTAGGTTCATGTTGACCATCAACCATTCCTAAATTCTTGAGAACCGAGCATCAATTAGCTGCCAGTGCGACTTGCAGAACAGCTAACCTAATCGACAACAGTGACGTACTGAACTGAAACAAACTTGGATACATGTTACTTCATGTCCGAAATAACGGGTAAATAACATGAATACGAGCTCAATTATTTCATTTCGTCATTATTATAAAATAATCGCAGAAATTCAAATACAGAATTCAGTTTATAAAAAACATTTTTTATAGTGAAAACAGGATAGTCGGAAGAAGAGTACGGCAACGGCATTGCGCACTACCAAAAGCAAAAAATCACATGGCCTTGAGAAGCAAATGCTGGGAAGAGCGAAAAAAACAATAGTGCGAGACTTTTTGACTTTCTGTACGCGTAGGAATATCTAAGGGAAAAGAAAATACAATCAAAGAATTAGCTGACAAAGTCCTTAGCGAGAACTTAAAATACAACCTACTCCAGCCATAATTATATACTTACATGACAAACCCATTAAATTGCTTAAGGTTCATGAGGATTGTCTGGTTTAATAACATTGACAGTCACGTAAGTTTCCTCTTTCCTTAGGGTGATGTAGCAGGCGTGAATCATTCCGGGAATGTATCCTAGGATCGTCAATAAAATATTGATCAATAAGTCGCACCCACATCCTCTTGCACAGAGAACGGAAATTGGAGGGAAGATGATGGCGAAAAGAAGTAGACAGCAATCTGTAATACAGCTCATTTTGTCCTAAACAGAAAATAATCACAAGATTTCAGAAATAAAACCAAAATTCCGTGCCATTTTCAGCGTTTTAAAATCTAAGGTTTACTAAAAAAAAACTACCGCAACTAAACTTACGCTTTGTCCAAGTGTCTTACGATGAAAAAACTCAGCTGCCAAGGCAAATTAAGTCCTTGTTCGGGTTTTAAATGCAAGTCTTCTTCCCAAGATATTTCGGTCTCCCAACTTCCTTTGGCTCCTCTTCAATACTCCCTCGGCACAGTGAACAATTCCCTGGCTTCATCATTGTCTGGATTATGTAGGATCCGATTGTGCGTGGAATGCACTCTTTAGCCTATCCAGCCCTTGTTATCTACATCTGGGAAAGCGAGATGAGATAGGGAAATAAAAGCAGGTTTGGGTGAGTTTTATCTTTCGAGTACCTCCCTGGAAATGCATACATCCTCTATCTGCTCATAGTAAAAGTTGAACAAAAATTCACACATAGATTATTTAAACGGGGACGTAAAGTAGGCCGGAATTGCTCATAGTTGAGTTTACCAACCCGTGAGTCTCCTATGTGTAAGCGAACTCGAACGCCTTGTCACAGAGCATTAGTCATCCAATGAGGTAAACCTTGTAAAATTTGTACAGGAATGACATAAGAAAGTTCTGCATGAGTTTTGCAAATTTTCGCTTCGGCCGAGTAAGAGCATACATTATGCATACGTTCTACAGGATGCTCCTGCCATATTACTGGAATGACGTTTGCACGAGAGTCCGTGTCTCCTCTGGATTAATTGACATTGAATTCAAAGGAGCTAGCTGACCCATTGTCCGCCAAAGGCGAAGACTGCTGGCATTCGCAAATTCTCCCGGGTCTATTGTAGTTCCGTTAATATTGACATAAAGGAGTGGCTCACAGGCATAATTTTTCAAGTAGGACACTTGGATTTCCAGAATGGTGGTACAATAGATGCTTTCCGCAACATGATTTGAGTGTACAATTCTAATTTAATAACCGCGTATGTTTAATTGGTTTACCGTTTAATTCAGTTAGAGTGTTAACACATTTCAATTAAGGTGTTGAAACAAATTATTGGTGATGTGAATATTAAAATAATAATTTCTTATAGTTAAGTCTCATACTCCATAATCCTAACAACCACATTTTTCATAGCAACCCAACCTTTAAATATGGCGAGAATCGCTGCCTACCTCCTTCCACAAGCTAGGGAAAAAAGGGATTGCTAGGTGAAGTCCCATTATTCATATGGGGATGGAATTTAATAGGAGTTTCATTCAGTTTTGCAATTTTTATACTTATTTTCAGCAATTACCCTACAGTTTCCTTTAGAAATACATTCATTTTTTCAGCCTCAACAAAACTTTTGGCAAAATTTCTAAAAACGAACAATAATTTTGATTGAAACTATCAACACTACATTTTTAATCCAATCTCTGCGCTGCAATACCAAATACGGATTTGACGGGTTATATACTGCTGGCATACAGATTTCGATAATGTCCCGCAAGTATAGCTCCGATGATCTACACAATAAAAACCAATGTTGTCTGACATGATTAGCAATACTTTTTGAATTTTCAACTACTCTCCCACTACGTCATTACAATACCCAAACCGTAGCCTCATTAATATCTTGAGCATTCCCTCACCGCACTATTACCCGTAAAAATATGACATGGCTTTTAGTGACCTAAACTAGAATAGTAGTACGTATAATAAGGTCCGACTAGAGTACAAAATGCAGTCATGTTATAAAATTATACGGACTAATAAGCTCTAAAAACTTGCAACTACTATCATATTTACACGCACACTTCATCATGGCCCACAAATTGCTCGATTACTACAACCTTACTAAACGTTTTTGCGAAACTTTCAAACTTGACATATACTTTTACAACGTCAGCCGCGGCTCACTCAAAGACGAATAAATAGTTAAGATCAAATTAAGTTTGATATCATAATTGAGAAGAGACTAATTTATGATCCAATCTTCAAAGGAAGGCCGAAGGATTTGCCCCAAGCGGATTTTTCAAATTCCGAAACCGATATGTCAACCATATACCAAAAAACTACAAAGATGAACAACAAACAGATTATAAGGTAAGTCAACTTGTATCAGCCTATTACTGCTTCCACCCGGGAACTTTCTAACCCTCTACCACATAAATACACATTTATCTACAGCACATTAACTTTACACAAAACTTACCTCTGTAAAACTGAAGAATAGAGAAACGCCACCAGTTACACTGAATGCATGTCCAGCTGTTCCTTCCATGATACCTTGACACGTTGGGCATGAGCAGGTGTTATTCCGAGCTGAGCAGCAATCATCATCGGCTTTGCAAAAAGGTATAGCCTTAATACATTCTGGCTGTTAAACAAGATAAATACAATCATCATCAAAACATAATCCCTGAATGTTTCCCATATATTTTATATCGCATAAACAACCCTTTAATCCATATTTCTCTTTAACTTACAATTTTAAAGCAAGACGGATGACCTAATCCAGTCGTATCGTTTGATACAAGAGCAACGTCTTTGTATCCACAGCATTTTAAATTTTCTTGGGCTACTTCTTTAAGCTTGTCATTCGAATTTTTCCATCCCAGCTCCACAAGGCCTTTTTCCGTCGACTCAGATACAGCAAGACATGCACAAGCAACGCTGAACTGGATAAGGAAAACTATTAGAAGGATAACCATATAAAAGAAAAGTAGCACTTGGTGATGCTTAATGGCTCCAACGAGTCCCGCAACGGAGATAAGACTAAGAAATACTCCAGATGCAACAACCCCTCCAATAATTGGCAAACTAGCAATATAAATAGGCGAGCTCCAATGGGATCCTAAACTGATTAACAGTATTCCCACCAACTGCAAATAAAAATAAAACCCATTGTTTTAAACATCCAATCCACAACTCAATAATATTCATAAAATCAATAACCAATCATGTGTACTTACAAAGTAAAATACATTAAGAGCAATGAGGGAATTCCTCGAACACGCGAATCCTCCCAACATTTTCATAAATCTCTTTTAAAACCAAGTTTTCTCTCAAAGATACACAAGTTAAAACTCTTCCTTTCGTTTCTTTGTTTCCGTGAATCTCTCTCGGCAGGTCTGCTCTGCTCTACTTCAGCACGTTAATGAGGGCACGTAGCAAATTGACTGAATTATTCAAAAGCTCCAAGATCCGCTCTCAGTTTGACTAATCCGACTGTTCACTTCCGCACAATTCCTTCACGCCTTTTTCGCAAACACTTTCGGACAATCTGCAATCACAAGAGAAAAATAACATAAGATTATTCCACACATATTTGCACAAGCACTTCTTCACAAAACTTTCTCAACTCGCCGTCACTCAACAGCAGCAGCGTCACAAACAGCAGGCACTAAGCTCGACTCAAACAACTATTTCACATGCTTAGGTCCCCACATTCTCCAATTAGCTAATACATTCTAGAAAAACCTACGTAATACATACAAAATTAAGCTGTCGTCATTTTCCTTTCCACAAACATACGTTCAACCAACCCTAGTGCAAACAAACTCATAGACCTACAGTCAAGTCTAATAATCGAACCACTATATTCTTATCCTTTAGACCTAGCAGCTCCTCGTCATTTGATAATGTCTCTTCTAATACCCAATAATTTACCTCTGCTCTGCCATAAACATCTGTCTACTGACCCCTGATAAAACCAACCTAATGATATGCAGAGCACTATGAATATATTAATATTGATTCCACCCACACTTGAACTGCTTCGCTTTCCCCAATAAGTAAAAGCGTCATGCTCTTACCTCGTCAAACCAATTCAACTACTAACTAATCCTCTTCCTTCCACCACCGTTTCCACATTATCTCACTCTGTTAGCAAACAGAACCAACTAAAACCCTCTACCCAAGTAACACTCAAATAGGATCCAACTTCAAAGCAACAATTCCCTGCCTTCAGTGTTCCTTGAAAAAGTATTCATTTCAGTAAACTAATCGTTCTACACCTTCCCCTAACGTATCACCTTCCAGCCCAACTAGACGTAATCTTGATTCCGACAAGCTACTTCTGAATATATTTCCAGGAGCACCGGTTGCAAAGAATATTAAATTTTCGTTATGCAAATTACTTTGCATTACGAACCAACCAAGTAGAAATTCAAACAGGAATAACCGTGGAAGAACAGGGGATCCTAAAAGATAACCACACACAATCTACGTACAGATAAAACCTTATATTGTTACAACTTACAACATGGATTGTATTTCACACAAAAGATCAATGTCACTAGGACCAACGTAGCGTGTTATCATCACCTATGCTTCTTCAACAGCACAGGTCTTCAAAAAAGTCACCTGAAACTCCTGAAATTATTCTCTATAACCTCTTCAAAGTCTTTGTTGGTCACCAAAACTTTCTTCCTTCCTTCTGTCACGCCTTCACCCGCTCTAAACAATGGTTAACCTTCTACAATAATCCATCCTCAAAATCCTGCAAATGAACCCACAAAATCTGAGATACTGCTACTACAATTCTTACAAACAAACGCAGACACGTGTCTCCGCCAAAATACTTACATACTTACAAGCGTATGGTTAAACAAACCTCTTCTGACCACTCTGAAAGACTGAATCCAAACAAAATATGAGAAATGCTTTAAAATAATCTCACTTGCGCTCCGAAAATGGCGTCTAATCGTATCCACGAAATATTACAGCTAAACTAACTATTCTAGATCTCCATCCAAGCCATAAGTTATCTCCTCTGTCCCTGACTCACATGAACAGCAAACAGACTTAAAATTAATCCATATATATATATATATAGCTCATTAAACTAACTCCAACCGCAAGGACATTTCCATGTTTCCATGCGTATGTAATTATATACAATTCCAGTACAAAGAAACAGAAACCAGTTCCCCATCAACTGCCCATTTTAGGTTAGGAGGGAATCAATTTCTCCTCGTTATTTCCTTCCAAGTAACGGAAAGACAGCATATTTATTAAATATTTTCAATCTAACCACTCCTATATTGCTTCATTAAAAGACCCACGTGATAATGAGGTTTCCACATCGGATCCCATCATCATGCCTGTCTAACCGCATTAATTTGTTTCTGGCGTTAACTACTTCCATGGATATGACTGAATGATGTAATTACATTTCTTCTTTATGCCAATGTTTGACGTATCAACTTCCATCCTATTTTTTCACACTAACTTGCTCATCAACAATTCCTTTAAATTCCGATTCGTACCTAACCTGCCTCTCAATGATAATGACTAACTGCTATTATGATCTAATAAAACATACGAACCCGCAGATATTACTTCCGTTTAAGCCTAAACTCTACACTTTTTTGACAACGTAAACCAACCGGTTTCGAAACATGCTAATTAAATTCCCGGTACATATATATTTGAAACTGAATTAAAATTTAACTTCAGCAGATTCTTGTACATACGTAAAATACAGCTAATGCTATCAATATAATTTCCACGCTTGATGTTATACAATTGACTTCAACCTTCGCTTTTAGCAGTACAAGCTCCAACTACAAATATAATTAAATGCTGCTAACAATACGACAAACAGTTACAAAATTAAATGTTCGTAATATTCAAAAATCGGCTTTTCCCAATTGTGCTTACCTCAAATTAAAACTTGAATTGATTCAGGTGCAGGAAGCCAAATCCAAATGAATCTAAACACAATTAAATCCACTTTTTCAACATATCCATTGACACATAATTTTAAACAATCAATATTCAATACCAGTATATCATACACACCAAGAGTTCTAGAATGCAACCATTCGTAATTTACAAAAATAATATTTACCTTTTGGAGTGTTCCAATTTTGTAATCGCCACAATACCACGGTCTTAACTACCTATTAGAAAGCCAACAGCTTTGAAATGTAGTTCCAAACTTTACGCTGCTTTTTAACGGTAGGATTCAATTCACACGTCACACTTCACCCTTTATATGATAAAGCAATTAATAATGCACAAGGAATAATGAATCAGCTGCGAAGAAAAGAAATCTGACAAGTTCAGCATAACTTTTACTGCATCACTGCAAAGTAGAAGACGGGAGAGTGAGCATATGCATTGAAAATTGTTTGGTATCAAGCGTTTATAACGAAAATGCGCGTAGGCCAAAGCGCTGCAGCAGCGCAGGCAGAATAATTTTACATTTAATGTGCATAATAATTGGAATTCAAGAATGTTGTTTGGTTCATAATGTTCATAAACGCTTGCTACGCTTAGTTGGTAGTGTTACGTAAATAGGACTATCGTAAGGCGCTTTTATGACCACTTAACCTAGTTAGTCGGTTATACGTCATTGAAACATGAATAGAGATTTTTACCAGCATAATTGGATATTTTACCAGAAATAAATTATGAAACAGGACATATCCCGTAATTCAAGTAGAGAAAAGTATATTTTTTTATTTCCATCTAATGCGAATTCGAATCTCTTAGACGTGCAGAAAACCACTATCTATTAAATTTCTCGGGTTTTTAACTCACGAAAGCACCAGAACGAAGACAGATTAACTTTTGGCTCATTGCACCTCACAATATGTACGAATAACCCAACAGAAATGTTATGTGGCCGTGGGATTTTCAGCATTTAATTGACTTCTAGTAGAATATGTTATAAGGAACCTTTTGCAGTCTTGATCTTTTTTCAGCTTCACCTGTATCCCTTTGTCTACCTAAAAACGACCGCACAGTTCCTATTTCAGCCAGGCAGACTTAAAACCACGCATAATAGTACCATGTAATTGTCCTTTGGTGTAACATTGTGTAACAAGATGGAGAAAGACAGAACTGTATAAAGGCGTGACCTAATTGTGGTCTACTGGTTCGATGTGTCCATCCATGAAATCCGCCGCTACTCGTTGTACTTCGGGTAACAAAATCCTGAAATTATCACAAATATAATTAGTTCACCGAAATCAGATGCACAACACCATAAATATTTTTAAGAATTTACAAATAGTAGATATGGGACTCACTTAGCATGGTTACCAAAATACTGAATAAGTTTCGGTACATAGACATGTTCATATTCGCGTCGCATTCCGTCAACCAGCTTTTCAGCGACCAACTGAGGCGTAAGTACTGGAAGAATGGAGGGGAATCTGCGTAACATGACATAATTTGAATTCCATTACACCACTAGTTCTAAGTGAACCGTCAAAAGCGGACATAGATACAAATACCACACCAGGTATGGCAAACTTGATATGACTAACCTTGAAAAACACTTAACATTTTCTGTCAACGCAGTTCTTACAGAAAATGGGTATACGGTGGTGAATTTAATATCAGGCTTTTCAGGCATATGCAGGAGTTCATCTTTAAGAGCTTCAATGTAACCGTGAACAGCATGTTTAGAACCACAGTAAGGCACCATGTGACGAGTAGAGATGAGTCCAGCAGCAGAGCAGGTTGTGACAATATGACCTTTCTTCGATTTAATCATGTTTGGCAAAAATTCTCTGAGAATCCAGAAGTGCCCTAAAACGTTTATTTGATAGATTCGCTCCAGCTCTCTCGGATTATGTCCTAGGAATGTGTGACAGGGCATTATTGCTGCGTTGTTAATGACAATTGTCACTTGCCCCACATCTTTCTTCACCTGAAAGTTCAATAAGTAATACATGCATAATCATGCGTGTCTTCCAAAATACTTGGTATTAGAATTAACTATTGCTCAACTCACACTTGCAGCAGCTTTCTCTACCGCAGCCCGATCGCCAACATCCACGTTATAAATAAATGCTTTGGCTCCATGGTCTTTGAGCTCCACAGCAAGTTCTTGATTCGCGCTTTCGTTGATATCCCAACATATTAACGTTGCTCCAGAATTTGCAAGAAGTAAACACACTTCCTTCCCTATCCCGTTTGACGCTCCAGTTATCTGTAATTGTACATATTTTACGACATACTATAGATTTATAATTTTCTTGACATGAAAATTCTTTTTGTCACGGCAGAGATGCTACTTACCAATATCCTTTCTCCAACCAGAGATTTCGGTGGTGGTGGAACAAATATTTGATAAAACGCTTTCGCGTAACAAATTATGACGAAGCCTATGAGCTTCAGAAAATCCCAAACTACGGCGAGAACCATCTCCATTTGCTCCGAAAACTTACTCTCGTCTGGCATTACTGCAAAATCAAAAAGTCTTTATTGTCAATCGGATTATGTTGTCATCGAAGAGAGCTTCTTCCCTCCCAACTCTTTCTCTATCTGAATCTTATCACCGACATACCCACAACACTTCCACCTTAACCTGTTGCTACCTCGTTTGACTACCGGCAAATATTCCTTCTCTTATCTTCAATCTTCACTCTTGAACTATGAAAATAATTTCAAAGAAAGGTATGGATCAAAGAATAAATTCTTGATTAAAACCGAACTTCAAATTTGAAAATAACTGCATATATATAGGAGGAGACCTAGATAGCCGACAGCCGACAGCGTTGGCTCCTAGATAGCCGACAAAAGCCGACATATCGGGTCCTAGTTAGGCGATACGGACGGCCGACAAATTCTACTATTTAGCCGATCCGACGGCCGTCGGGTGCTACTTGGCCGATTGCTTTTGTGATTCTTATAGCATTCCCACCTCCTTCAACTCTGACTTGATCTCGTTAAAGATGCTGCTGTCTAAGCAGTACTTGTTCGGCTTCAGGAAGGCGGTTAGTGGGTAACACAAACTTTGTAACTCACTCCTACGAGGATTGGAATGAAAATGTAGGGATTGGGGGGACGAGGGAACCCGTATTGCGGCAAAGAAATCCGTGTGATGGCAAAAGTTTACTCTATCTTGAGATATAATGCTTCCTCGCTGTTTTTGGTGGAATTTGGGAAGCATAGAGTACTGGATTCATCCGAATACAGAGATAATGGAGAGGATAGGAGTAAAGTAAGAAGAGATTTAAGTGAGCATTAAAGGAGAAAGTATAGAACGTACAATACCCAGGAAGCACCCACTCCAGGTAAGAAGTGATCATACGCCTTCGAAATTCACTCCATGTGAAAGAGCTAATTAGGAAACCCTCAAACTACTGGAGAGATCAATTTTGCACCGCCCCTCCCCCTCCTTAACGGCAAACGTTCGCAGGCAATAATTGAATATTATGCATGAGATGCTGCCTTTTGGATGCCCTGCTTTGTATATCATGCATTTCCTTGCAAATAATATTCAAAATTTGCTTCGAACGATTGAGAGCTTTGAGCGTGAAAAATTGAGCGTTTGCGGTCAGTTTTCGAAAAACTATGAATTTTGAGTTGCGATTAAACATTTCTTTAGCAGCATTTGAAATTTCAAAACATTTGTCCTACCGGTTTTTCCACACGAATGTAGGCAAGTTTAGTCAAGTATCATAACCGTTAAGGAAGGGGGAGGGGCGGTGCAAAAATTTTCCCTACAGTGTTTTATGGGTTTCCGAATACCCTCTTGCGCATAGAGTGTATTCGAAAGCATATGATCACTCCTTACCTGGACTGGCTTCTACCTGGATACTGTCCGTTACGGTAATTAAGACTGGCACTGGCATTGGGGAAGAGCAAACCCTGCTGCACTTTTAACTTCCGCTTCTGGAGATAGAGAAAGGGGAGAAAGTATGTGTGTATGTGTAAGGTCAGTTCGGAGTTTGCATGGCAGCATCAAGAGAAAGAAAGTGCATAAGAAACTATTTCTCGCACACATGTCTTCCGTATTCTTTTCCCCATCATCAACTCTAACCGTTTTCTTCCTTGCATTATATTATTCTATTTTGCATCTCGGCTTGGTTTCTTTTAGAAAGAAAAGCTGGTCTTTCTGATCGCGCTAAAATCATTGCCTGTGATTTTAAAACAGCTGACGTAACTTTAAAATAGCAGGGTGGAAAAATTGAAAACTGACTTGGCGAGCGAACCGGCTTCGCCCAGGGTTTGCGATGGTACAAATGTTTTATGTGCAGGCTGCAACACGTATTTTTCCTGTTAAACTTATAGCTATCCCGTTTAACCCTATAGCTGTACCGTCAAACCAATAGCTACGGCGTCAAACCTGTTGCTTTCCCGTCAAACGTACAGTTCCCCCGTCTAATCAATAGCTCTTCCTACGAACGTATCACCTTTCTAGAAGCGCAATCATCTTTTCCAAACATAATCACCATTTGGGATTACAATTGAGCGATTTTGAAACTTTGAACAGCATTGAGGAATTTTGGAAACTTTGAACAGCATTGAGGAATTTTGGAAACTTTGAACAGCATTGAGGAATTTTGAAAAATTTGATCAAAACTAAGAGAATATAAACGCTTTTGAAAGGTATATCTGTATGTGTCAGCATTATGTGGCAACATACCTAGGAACCGTCTCATCGTATAACGCAATAAGCCCAATGACTCGTTGAGGCCACGTGAACTCAACAGAAGGACAGCAGGAGGAGGACCTGACTCATCTCATCAAATTAAAATGTGAAAAAAGTTTTGAGCAGAATATCACCTAATGGTCTTCATGCTAAAAAGGCATCCATCTTCGCTTATGTTCAAGCGCTGCGCTAGTTCAAAGCTTGGGATACGGCGGTCCAAATTACTGATAAAGCCCATGCTAATGGTGCGGATACAGACTTCAAATGAGCAATATGAGCCGCCATATCCCAAACTTTGAGCCAGCACAGCACTTTGGCAAGGAGGTAGATAGATACCGCTTTTTGCATGAAGTACCCTTAAGTCGTATTCAACTCAAAACTATTTTCAAATTAAATTTGAAGTGATGAGTTTTAGCCCGCAGTAAACCCAGCACAGTTGTGGTAACTGTGTAGATGTGGGAAAAGCAATCCACTGAATGTATAATACGCTTTCCCAAGAATCAATAGGCGTCTAGCCGGGGTCACGGTCCACGTCATGCAGAAAGTCCCATGTCAATATCTGCCTCCGTTCATGAATTATCGTGTTCACGGACAGACGAGCACAAAACTACAAATATGATGGCCCTGCCACTTACAGTGACCCATGGCAGTTGTCACCAAAATTAAAATTAAAAAAATAGTTTAACCTCAACCTTAGGACAGTAGTGACATTCCCTGAAAAAAGAAATCCCAACTTTCTACTTTCCACAGAGTAATAGAAGCTCGAAGTTGCGAATTCGGCATAGGAAATACTACAGGGACCGGGTACATAATATGGTCAACTATAGTCGCTGCATCGAATGGGAAACCTAATAATTTATTCGTACAAAACGTGACGTTATGAAAAACATATTTATAGTTTAGTTGATAAAGTAGTTGTCCACATCATCGGGTTCTATAATCAACACAAATATGGCCATTAGTCCATTACCGTACGTCAAAACTAGAAAACGAAATCCCACGTCGTATCAGCTCGCACCTTTATTAACCGGATTGAAATAAAACTTATTTGGTTGCTTACGCTGCTCCACCCTTCGCATCGTATGTCTGCAACATCAATAACAAACTCGTTAATTAAAGTTGTAGTTCCAAAATTGACAACAAATGACGCTAGTTGAAATATTTAATACGCATACCAAGGAAGTCATTCAAATTCCGCCACGTATTTAGGCTTTTTCCGAATACGTTGATTAAGTTGGGCACATTAATCCTCGAAGCTGCTACCAGGTTGATTTTGATTCGACATTGCAGTTTCTACATCTTCTAGTTTGTCTTATAAGGTTCCGATCGGGACAGGGACTGACTCTTGAGAAGACTGAGATAATTCGTATTCTTCTTGGGGATTGAACTCAAAAGTTTCTTCGATAATTATGTCTTTTTCGAAAAATGCTACTATGAAGTCCACCGCTTCTAATCCTTCAGTAATTTATTCCTTTCCTGGAAGTGCTTCTGGTATACCATAACAGTGTCATAAGATTTCTAAAACTTTCATACCAACCAATACAGAATGTGTTAATAGTTAGCCATTTTCTACAGTTATTTTTGCTTAACAATCACTCAAAGTTTTTAAAATTTAGAATTGAATTGATCACAACGTTTTCTACACCGTACAGCTTTATGATTCAAAGCGTAGTGATTCTAGATTATGTACATACGCTCGGTTTGTTTACATTTCGCTGAAACCCCATCGTCGACGGTACAATGAAGACGATGTGATTTGAGCACGAAAGGGAATATTATGCTCCTATTCACATATTACGTGGTGAAATAAGCCAAATTTGCACTCCTCAGGGCTATTTTTTCTACCTAATATGTAGATAGGTCCTACAGTGTTCATCAAATCTTGTCGGAATTACCGGAAAGTTGGGATTTCTTTTTTCAGGGAATGTCACTACGGTCCCAAGGTTGAGGTTAAACTATTTTTTTAATTTTAATTTTGGTGACAACTGCCATGGGTCACTGTTTATATATAATGCTCTACAATTTTTAAGTAAAATCAAAACCAATTTACTACGCTTTGAGTATGGGTCAGCGAATTCAACTTACGTTTACTCTATTATAACTCTACCACGACAATAACACTTTGCTAACTTGGAAACTAAACTGCATTTAATTTCACAATTTTCATACTGCTGCTACCCACGCATTAGTAAGTTGATAGGAAGGGATTAATGACGACGACACATAGCGGTTTATCTGTACTTCAATTTAACAAACCGGATGTAAAACTCCGTGGTGGGAAATCAAATTTCCGTTACTTCATGGCTTCGAGGCGGGAAATCAAATTTTCGTTACTTCATGGCTTCGAGGCGGGAAATCAAATTTTGATGGCTTCAAGATACAGTGTTATTTGTAAACACGCGGAATGCGACAGATAGTTATAATTGCTAATTGATAATTCCGTAGGCAAAATAAAGTTCGAAAAAACCCATGGCTTTCCATTGATAGCAGAGCGATGGGGCTTCCGATTTGTTTTATGCTGATTTGTTCTTATTTAACGCTTTCCGTTCAGCAAATCTGGCAGAATATCTATAGTTTGTAAAAATATTGATATCCGGCCCAAACCACTTCCTCCTAAATGATGTTTTAGGATATTTTAAATGCGAACAAGCTATATAGTCCTACGGATTTTCATGGATGTAAGGGTTGCTGAATTTGGAAAGCAAGAGCATACAAGTTCAATCAATAGCCATGGATTATTGGATGTAAACCAACCTACGGATAAATGTACACCTTTTAGGACTTGATGGCTAAACAGCGGTATTGACAGGCAGGATTAGATACTCTATGGTTCACAAGGGCCACATGGCAAAAAGGCGGGAGTAAAATTCATGCCCCTAAAATCCTCATTCTCGGGAGAGGACTTTTGCATAAAACTATAGTGTATTTTACTCTAATACGTACGTACATAGTTAAATGTTTCGCGTAATACTACACAGTGTATATACTTTTACGATAGAACTACCTTATAGAAGAAGAACAAAATAATAAGATTGCATATAGCACTATAGAACATTGCGTAATATATACATGTGAAATTATGTTTTTATAATTTAGTTTTTCAATATTCAACAACTGCATAGTTCATGGTGGAAATATAGTAGAACCATTCATTAGCAATTTCAGGTCTTATATACGTAACTTTCTTGAATTGTGCTAGCTGTTTTTCTAACTCTGTTCTACTGCGGTTTGGTAGGGAATTCGTGGGAATCCTCAATTTTCTAAGCGGGTGCTGTTCCTTTTAAAATATAATTTAGACGAAAATGAAGGAAAGAAACGGTGAATCGTTCCTCAGCTTTTAGCAGAAATGTGTGCACTGCAGACGGCTTAATTTTTGGTATTCTTGGACTTGAAGGTGCATTTTTCAATTCTAGTTCTTTAATCTCTTATTAAATTCAAATGGATTTTAATTCATGTTTCTGTTTTCTGATATTGCAGATTTCTGTGACCCGGTGCTTCCATTTTAAACATCAGATCAACGATATCACCATGTCATCCTCATCGCATAGCGACCCTCAACTCTTAGATGTCGATGACAAGCGATTTCGTATAAAGCCGCATCAACAAATTATGGCTTCGTGCTGTGGTGCTTTAGTTACTGCCGTTACAAGTATGTCAATATTTTAATCCTGAATTCAAGGCAATAGAAATTTTATTTTTTCGCAAGGCGGCCGAAGTGTTGATGCCTCCAGTTTATATGGACATCCATTTCTATTTTTGCAGTGACTCCATTCGACGTAGTTAAAATTCGGCTCCAGAGTCAGCAGAAGGCGATGCTTTCAAACAGATGTTTCTTATATTGTAATGGGCTCATGGATCATATATGCCACTGTGTGAATGGCAAAGTAAATGTATGGGTTAAGAGACCCGGACAGTTTTCCTCAATGATTGTAAGTGCTTTGGCGCAATCAAAGTTATAATTTAAGTTACGAGTTTGAACTGCAAGGAGCTTCAAGGCTTAAATCTCAATTATTTACTGCTCCTCAGGACGCATTTGCTAAAATAATTCGAGCTGAAGGACCTTTATCGCTTTGGAGCGGTCTACCACCAACCCTAGTTATGGCTGTGCCTGCAACTATGATTTATTTTGTCTCATTTGAGCAGCTCAGACTATTTTTTGGGGATAGATATAAAGAAACACATGTAGGAGAGGCCGAGTATCCCATGTGGGTCCCTTTACTTGCGGGAGGTCTTGCCAGAACGTGGTCTGTGACAGTGGTTAGTCCTTTAGAGCTCATGCGAACCAAGATGCAATCTCAGCAATTAAGTTACAAAGGTATTACCAGTATTCGTTATTGATTCGATTTTGAATATAACTTCGTGTCAAGATTATGCAACTTAAAAATTGAATTTTAGATTTGTTTCGCGCTTGCCATACGTTGTATGCAACTAAGGGCATTACTGGTTTCTGGATGGGCTGGGCTCCCAGCATTATGCGTGACGTGCCTTTCTCGGGTAACTTTTGTTATATGTTTTTCAAAATTTTGTAGTTACTGTAACGGAAGGTATCACCAAGTGTTTACAAATGTTTTTTCTGGACTCTCTGTCCTGTAGCTATTTATTGGGGCTTATACGAATCCATAAAGCGATACTGTTCGCATCATGACCGGTCTGGGAACGTTGTGAATTTTATGGCTGGTGCTTCTGCTGGTTCCGTAAGTACTGCATTCGAGTGTAAAAATGTCCTAAATGGAACGATGGAAACATTATTTTAAAACCGTTGATTACATGAAAACTAACCTTTACGCAGATTGCAGCCACTATTACGCTTCCATTTGATGTTGTAAAGACGCATCGGCAAATCGAACTAGGTGAAGCTAATTTCGGTGAAGGCAGTAAGGGCTTGTTGAATATTTAGTGTTGTCTCGTTTTTTCTGAATCTATATTTACAGTGTATTAATCGTGTCATGTACAATTATTCTGATATCCTCAGGACTATGTCTCCTAACTTATTTACCGTTATGTTTCAGGGTCAGCAGTGTCTTCAACTGCTGCAACAATCAAGAGAATTTACGGAAGTCAAGGAATCGGTGGCTTATTTACTGGAATAGTGCCCAGAATTGTCAAGGTTGCACCGGCTTGCGCAATAATGATATCGTCGTACGAATATGGCAAAACATTTTTTGCTCGCAAAAATATGGAAAACTATCAGCAACGCCGTGGTTATTGCGACTGACGAAAGTCTTGATATCATCGAGGATACATTAAATACTAGTACTTTTAAGGAACACATATGGATGTATTTTTAAACGCAGACTGAATTATGCTTTGAATGAATGCAATTGACGCATGAATGATTTATTTTGCTTGGAAGCAATTGTAAAACTTTGTAACTAGCATTGTTACTCCGTTACGCACCTTTAGTTTCTTGTGACGATTAAATAATGATCATTGTGATACAGTTCGCAATTATGTTTAATGCGATGCAGCATTGTATTTCAACCCGTAATTACGAAACCTTTTTCGATGCATGATCCCACCCGTCAAGAATTTTTGTATCCAACGATGGTAGCTTTTATGTAGGGTGTCCATGATGCCTGTCCATGTGAATTGAATTTGAAATTTTGAATTCTAATTTGCATATTGCATAATGGCTTAAGGGCCCGGGCCATTATATCGATGAATAAATCCATTACGTTTCATAACTATTAGCCAACTGTAATTGAAATACCTGAATTCTCGGAAAAGGGGAAAATTGCGTGCATGCATGATTGCATAGATGCCGGTATATAATCTTCGATTTCTTAAAAAAGTAGATTATGAATCATAAAACTTTTCATGACTGAATAAAACATCTTTAATTTCCTAAAAAAAGTAGAATATCAAACATAATATTTTTGATGTACACAGTTTATCAAGAATTTAATCTCGTCTTTGTTCTTTTTCCACTTAATTTTTAAAATGTGATCCACAAATAATTGACCAATTAGAATCGCATGCTTTAAATTCCAACGAACATGCCATTTTAAAAGTCCGAAATTCGGCTGCAAAAAACCACTTAAAAGATACTAGTAGATCATTAGTAGGCAGTTACCACTATCCAATTTTATGGAAAGCTTCTACAGTCATAAATAATACACTACAAAAAAGTTCATCTAGGACTTAATATAAAATCTCAGAAACTACGATAAATAACCTAACCTTTTTCGAGGACATGGCTCAGATATCAGCAGAATGCCTCTGTATTTTGTTTCTTCAACTATATTTTTTCTTACGCTAATCTAACTACATCAACTATTATTTACAAGAACATGTATCTCTCTCAGCAAGTTTTTGATACTTTTGTTAGTTTTTATACTATGGATTAGTAAATCATACGTAAATAATAAGTACGCTGAAATATGGGATTCGAAATGTATTAGCACGCGGTTTTTGTAAACCTCAAGACGGCGAAGTGACTCGCATAAAATTAACAGACTTCAAAATAGAATTCTTCCCATATGAGGGCATGTAATGCTTAAGAAGACGTACTTTTTACAGTACTAGTGCGCACCACTTTTAACTTAAAAAAATAGCAGCTTACGCAGAATTTGAGTATTTTAATTTAAGCCTACATAACGCAAATGTTCAAGCAAGGATAACAATTTGGAATAGCATTTTTACAGGCACGTTAGTAATCACTATCAAACGTTATTCAATAAGTATGCGCTGGCTGCACCCTATATAACGACGTAAAAATGCGCAATAATTATCATTGATCGATGATCTACATTTCTTCATCTGTTAACAATGATTCATTGAACAGCTCGTTAAAATTACATGACTCGCTGCGATACACTTTAAACGTTTCTCAAATAATTCATTCTAATTAAATATCGCCCACGAGACCTTCACGTAGGACAACACAAAGTTTTCGAATTAACATTTCTTTGTGCATCCAGTAAAATATTCTAGCTTGCGAACATTAAGCTTAATCAGGTTGTTTCTTACTCCAAAAATTGAAACTTTCATAGACCTATATAGTGTCAAAATATTCCTCGTACACAAAAACGTTAGCCTGAGAGTTTTTGATATTTCCGACAAGCATTTGATCTTCCGTACTGGAATTTATAAAAATTTTAGCCTAAACTGCGTTTTTGGCTTAATTCGTTAAAGTCATAATGCGATTATAAAATAGTTTACATTTTACAGCAAGAAGTATCTCATGCAAGACACTTTGCGAACGTTTTCAGTTTTTGCGACCGCGTAATTACAGCACTGGTTAAATGCAATTACAGTATACATAAAATTAGCATAAGTCATTATAAATGTACATTTAGAGTCATGCAGTAATACAATGCTTTGAGACAGTATTTAAAATAGACAGACTTAAAACTGCTTATTTTCAAAGAAGGCTGCCATGTCTTTGATTTTCTTTCCTCCGTCAGAACGTGTGCTCAAAGACCTGACTTTTGTCGTTATAAATTTCGCAGACTCAAGGTTACCTTCTTTTTTAAGAACAGGTAGTTTTGTAAAACCCTCAGGTGGCAAGCTAATGGCTTGTTTCATGGTAGATTTTATGGGAATAGGGGGCAGCTGAACATCTTTGGTAATATTCATGGATACATCTGACAAAAGTCCCGTGGTATTATCAGACACGGCACGCTCTTTTCTATCAGCCCATAGTGCGACTTTTTCTCGCACGTTCACTTCTTCTTCCGTGCCATACATTCCCGAAGCCAAAGCTTCGTTGGATTCAGTATTTCCGTTACTCTTGTCTGTATCAATGGATGTGGAGGCATCACCGCAGAATACAATATCCGTCTTGATTGATTTAAACTGATTTCCATGAACCGGGAGCAAATCTTCAGAGAAGGCTCTCTTTCTAGGAGAATCGCTGGTCTTAACATTACTGTACGTTGGGGGAGGATTTAATTCGGCGTTGGAGAATATCTTTACTGTTGCCGTAGTAAAGACACTGTCAGTTGAAGAAACGCTGTCCCTGTCCGGCGATTTCACAGATGCAACAGAATCCTTGCTTTCTGAGGATGGTCCAGATATTTCCGAGCTAATCTTTTGCCGCAGAAAGGATCTTCGTTCCTCTTTGTATTTTTCAATTCTCTCACGAGTACTAGGATCATTCATATCGACTGAGCTCATCGCAACACGAAGAGCATTCTGGACTTTTTCTGCAACACATTAAAAAGTAACATCATTAGATCATGTTAACAGGTACACTTTCGTTCATTACGGTGCGAGTTCAAAGCGTTTTCTTACCCACTGGCGGACCACCGCCTCCAAGGGAATGACAACTTCCGGTCATGCCATCATCATCATTTTCCTTAGACGCTTCAGTACGCAATTCCGGAAACGTATCAGATCTGATCATGCTGGCAACACCATGTTGCATTTCCGCAATTTCATCGGCCGATGACACAGAATGCGTCATAAGAATATCTCCCATAGAGAAACGATGATGCTGAAACCTAGCACTTCCACCTCCAGGTCTTGAGCGTGCATTATTATTATTATTATTCAGTTTGACGAAAGCATTGTTGGATACACCACCAGCAGCAACATTGGATTTGGAGTCAGGGCGTGGTAGACCGGGTTTAGATCCTCCACTTTGACTAGAAGTACGACTGCACGGACTATTTCTATTATTGCCGGATTTAGTTTGGCTTCCGTTGCTATTAATGGAAGCGCTACTTCCAGAACTTTGAGATTCGTGTACAGTGCTCTCAAATTTTGTCAGTAGCTCTTTTACGCTTTGTTTGCGATTAGCAAGTCGTTTAGCATCAGCAATTTTCCATGCGGTGAATCCCGGATCAAGTTTATTCTTGGGCGGCTGAGTTGGAGTATTAGCATCGTGTAATGACGGCTCGGACAAACGTTTGCACAGCAATTGTTTGCTCCTAGCCGCATCTGTATCTTCGTCATGCGAAGCACTTCGAGTACGATGAGCATTTCCTTCGAGAATGCTGTCGCTCCGAGTACTGAGGTCTTTGGTATCGTCATCGTTGTCCTCATCAGGGTTATTGAAAGAGCTTTCATCAAAATCCGTGATGGCAAAGGACGCATCTGAAAGTTTAAGCGGAAGTGGAGCACTGTTGCACCTTCCAAGAACTTTTGTAGCAGCTGAATGAGATCTCACACAGACTTCTTCGCCAGATGCTTTATTTTCATTAGCACTTGAATCCGAAATGCCCTCTAAGCTGTACAATGGATTGTCGACTAGAATAGGGCTATCGATATGTCGGATTTCTTCGTCTTCTTTGATTGAGAGCTTGAAGTTGTTATTCGGGGTAGCTGCTGTCGAAGAATCCGAGCTGTTTGCAGTCTGCATATAAATCTCTTCCTGCAAATGATCTTGCTCTTCCAAGCTATCTGAACGAATTCCCGAGGGCTTTACCTCCAAGTATGTCACAATATCTTCGGTATGAGAGTGTGATTCACTTGATTCCTCTGATACAGAAACATTTGGCTGTGGTGCTCCCAAGGTCGTGTTGGCATTATTACTCTCAGCGATTTCCGCGTAATGATGATGAGCAATCAGTCTATGCTGATCATCCCGAGAATACTGGACACTCTCATACGGGCTTTCGCTTTCTTCCTCCTGGGTTTGCGATTTAACATTCCCCGGAACATTAACAGCCGGTAAGGGAGGAGATGGTTCGTGCTGCGAGCTGCCAACTTGTTCGTAGCTATTCCTTGGATCCAGACCAGCAGGTCCACTATGATCGTCATCAATGTCTTCGTAAATATTCACACTTCCATACGCATTGGATTTGTTGTAGGTTTCACTGTCTCCCATATTCTCATAATGAAAACCGTCCCCAGAGATATCACTTCCACCGGAATTAACAGAGCACATGTGATCTCTTTCGGGAGCAGAGACAGGGGGCAAGGATGATTCATGGATTGCCTCCAATCGTGCACCATCGTTTTCATAGGTTCTTTCGTTAACATAAAAGTGGCTTTCAGTCCGACTCACAACAGGTTCTTGTTCTCGTTCTTCCCGGATCGTAGTACATTCTTTGGGTTGGATCACAACATTTTCATAGTGGGCACGAGGTCGATTCGAGGACCGCTCCGAACGAACAGCAGGCACAGGCGTGATGGATTTCTCGGAAACTGTATCAGAATCCTGAGACACTTCCGTTGTAGCTGTCGACCTCGAATATACTTGATCATTGTCTGAGGAAAAATCCGAACTTTGAACACCTGCTTCGTACAGCGGGCATACGAAAAGGTTGCCGGTTTGCATGGCAAGGGGATTACAGCTCACAACAAGATGTTCACAGGAGGAAGAGTTGGTTGTACTACTAGGAGAGACGATTTCGTTGATAAGCGGTGAATAAATTATATTAGTCATTCCAGGCTGGACGTCTCCAGGAGTAGAATCGTTTGAACTTTCGTCAATGCTTGAATTTTTATCCAGTTCGTGTTTCATAGATGAGCAAGTACTGCTAGTCGGTATCAGAGGCTTAAAAGAGAATTCACATGGTTCCGGCTCTTCTTCCTCGAGAGTGAAGACCGTATTCTGAAGGCTTCGGAAGTGTTGATTTTTGAGTAGCTCGTCTTTCGAACTAGTGTTATTGCTACATGCTCCGTGCGTGGGCGAAAAGGTGGACTCCGACTCAACAATTCCAGTGCCTCTCCACTTTTTCGATTTCGTCCTGGGACGCAGGATAGGAGACTTGGAGGATAAAATCGGTTCATGTAAATCACTATTATTTAGTACATCTTCAGAGGACATTTCGCTCGTAAAACTACACATCATATTGTCTTGAATGGATGCAACACTAGGCGGGGGTGTAACAGGGCTTCGAAAACTACCGTCAGTTCCGTATGACTTGGAAGCATTCGACTCTGCATCCGCACTAAATCCACCAGAGGAGCAACGTTTTCTAGGACTCGTATCATTACTCTCAATACCGCTACTACTAGGGTTTTCTAGGGACAGCTTTGAGGATTCTTGTGACATGGACTCTTCTTCTAGGATGTCATCGCATGAGACTTTGTTCTGAATATGGAATTCTCCAAACTCAAAATAGGAATCATGGGACAAAGAACTGCAAGGAGGAATTCAAATAATTTTATAGGTCAGTCATAATGATTAGCATGGAAATAATAAATAAACTACAACCAAGCTACAACTACGTTTAACCCAACCAAAAGTTGAAACCAAAAAGAAAGGATTTATTCCAACGGAAAGATGTCAATAATTAAAAATAACATGAAGTAATAGAAGCGTACCGACTGTGCCCCTTGTTATGCTGTTCCATGGATCTACTTTCCCTTGAACTTCCAGGATGCGCATCTTCATAGTCGTATTCGTTCTCAGGAGGAGGTGCGTGGATTACAACCTGGGCGACAGAAGCGTTCGGACTTGATTTGGATTGTGACTTGGAGTTATTTGTGACGTGAACGGTTTCCATAACGTCCAGCATGCGTTCCATCGAATTTGACGGATTACACATCTTCCCACCCACAGGGGAATTATAGGACGGAATGAAGCTCGTCGGAGGAGAGACTAGAGATTCAACGCTTTTCGCGTTTCGCATAATCATTGGCATCTTAGAAGTAGCTATTAGCGTCGGTTGCCCAATCACCGGTTTCATCGGCTGAATTAAAAAAGAATTTTCATTCAAGTGTAATCCATTCCAAATATATTTGAAAACATTAAATAAAACCCTATAGCTTATCCAAACACCAACCTCCGTATCAGCTTTCCCTCCTTTCACACTTCCCGTCCTGAAGAAACGTTTCCACTTGATTGGGGATCGTTTATTCCTCATTCCTCTTCGGCTAGGATGTTCGATGACGGTATGATATTTTGGAGGGAGGGATGCGGGTCCTCCACCGACTTCAATATATCTTCTCTCATCTTTGGCTTTGTCTTGGGCTTCTTCCAAGGACATGAGACGGATAGGAGAGGAAATGGCGAGGGATTTGGGTCGTCCTGTAGAACTACAACTGGAAGCAGATCTTTGGGTCACAAGGGTTGTGGTCGGTGGTAAATTCGCGGGTAGTTTTTCATTAAATATGAGATCAGCATGACGAACGAGGTACTCCGTGACAACGGCTTGCACACCGATTCCCTAGAAAGATAAAATATTCCCTTGTATTCCTCACTCTTTCTCTCAACTGTTTATTTTATCCATCTCAGGTGTTATCAACTAACTAGGACTAACCTTGAGGGCTTCAACACCACCAGACTCCAGCTCCTTGCAACGGATTAAATTGGGCGCCCATACAATGGCCATGTTCTTTGGTGTCATCCCAGTGTCTTTACTTCTGCTTGCCACACGTGCTAAATGTTTCATAAGGTACTCGAGGGTTCTGCAAAGGAATAAAATTAAAATTAAAACTTTTGTAATTTTTACATTACTTCTTTCTTCTTAGTATACCTTATTCAAACATACCTGTAGTGTGGAGGCGGTAATTCATGAACTACTTCACGCATCTTGAATAACCTTTCAGCATCCGACGTTTGGGCAACGACGACAAATTTTTCGTACAACTGGTAAGTGCAAAGTGGATTAGGCAATTCCCGAAAGTACATCTTAAGCAGGGAGGAAACGGCATGAATGTCTTGTTTGATGGCTTCATCTTCCTCCAAATTTGGCACCTTGTCCTCGTCGAAATCGTTTCTGAACAAGCAATTACCACACGTACTTCCATTAGTATTCTAACTTCGATACTAAAATATTTCTACAAACTAGGCTTCCCGTTGCACAAGTAAGAAGGGCATGGACTTATTTAAAATTATTAATTCCTCGCCGTAAATAGCCCTTACCTCAGTTTCTGAATATTTGATGTAATTCCCGAAAGTCGATAAATCCCATCAACGATTCCATGCATTTCAATGAACTCAGCACAGCATTTCAACACAGTTGGTACTGAAAATTACAAATACAAAGTCAGTTGCAAAAAAAACTTTGTCTCAAGCTTTATCATACAAATCCTCTCTCAAAATCCAGCCAGAAATCAAAAACCCCCTTCAAAATGTTAATTAATACCACCACACCCATACAATTTCGCAGCACAAGCATCAACTTGCCGGTACATAACATTTACAGCCAACGAAAAATAAAAATGAGCTTCTTCAATTATTTCCACCAAGCCCATATGTATCTCCTCCCCTAGCCGTAGGTCATACATACATTATCAAAAAATCACAAATGTATATTTGCTTACTATCATTTCCAGTGCTTAAAAGGTGTTCCGCTAAGTCGCAACTAAACACTCTGTCCTTAAGGAGTCCAATCTGCTTTAATCTTCTCCTGGAGGGCCGGTTCAATATAAAGCTCCTGTAAAAACAAAACCATTTCAATCGTTTATCACTCCGCTTCCAGAATGAATAATATGCCACGCTTTCAAACGTTTTTTAACGCTCCCTGCCTTCTCTCTTATCCGTAAACACCACCCAACAGAGTCAGGTAATAGCATCCGCATTACAGTTCACTCAATAGCCTGTCAATCAAGCAGCTTAAGTTACCCTGCAAAATCTAATCTCTAGTTAACTACAAAATTCATCCGTAATCCAATTCAGTCATCCAACCCGTGGGCGTTTTTAAATTTCCAGCCACATTTCAAATTTCCGGCCACATTTTAAATTTGAATTTCCCGCCATGCTTTAAATTTACATTTCCCGCCGAAATTTGAATAAACATTTACTAACAAAGCCAGCATATTCGAATTAAAGTAATCAAATACAAATATTCAAATTCAAATATTCAAATTCAAATATTCAAATTCAAATATTCAAATTCAAATATTCAAATTCAAATATTCAAATTCAAATATTCAAATTCAAATATTCAAATTCAAATATTCAAATTCAAATATTCAAATTCAAATATTCAAATTCAAATATTCAAATTCAAATATTCAAATTCAAATATTCAAATTCAAATATTCAAATTCAAATATTCAAATTCAAATATTCAAATTCAAATATTCAAATTCAAATATTCAAATTCAAATATTCAAATTCAAATATTCAAATTCAAATATTCAAATTCAAATATTCAAATTCAAATATTCAAATTCAAATATTCAAATTCAAATATTCAAATTCAAATATTCAAATTCAAATATTCAAATTCAAATATTCAAATTCAAATATTCAAATTCAAATATTCAAATTCAAATATTCACATTCAAATATTCAAATTCAGATATTCAAATTCAAATATTCAAATTCAAATATTCAAATGCAAATATTCAAAAATTCAAATTGGGATTGAAGATTTTCCAAAGTTTTTGATTCGAGGGCGGCTTCTGGAACAGAATTTTACGGGGAGTTCAGAAATGATAACCATTTTAGGCGCTGAAAAACAGTTTGGCCATAATCGCGATTTTTATGTGTTTATTCATGGTTTTTTGTAAATATTTCAGGCCAGAAGCTTGAGCGCCAAAAATAGTTATCAGTTCTAAACTCCCCGTAAAATTCTGGTCTTGGAACCGCTCTCAAATCAAAAAGTCCGAAAATCGCCTTTTTTGCGAAAAATCGAAAGGCAGAGAGAGTCTTCTATTTTTCGCAAAAAAAGCGATTTTCGGACTTTTTGATTTGAGAGCGGTTCCAAGACCAGAATTTTACGGGGAGTTCAGAACTGATAACCATTTTTGGCGCTCAAGCTTCTGGCCTGAAATATTTACAAAAAACCATGAAAAAACAAATAAAAATCGCGATTTTGGCCAAACTATTTGTCTGCGCCAAAAATGGTTACCATTTCTGAACTCCCCGTGAAATTTTGGTCCAGTAACGACCCTTCACTCAAAATCTTTGAAAATCGCTTTTTTTGATAAAAATAGGAAGATCTTTCAAATCTGATTTGAATCCGTCCTTTTGTTCTTCAGGTATCGTTTGCACGGACGGAGACAGACATCACCGACACGTTATGGCAATAGGACCACCATATAATTATGATCCACCGAAATTAGAATGTTCCGGCAGAATGCAGTAGGACAATATGATAAACGAATAATTTTGAATTTAAAGTAGCAAATTTTTGCCATATATTCCTACCTATTCTGGTTTTCTAATGCAATCATACAACCACCCAATTCTTTCAGGACGTGAAATACTCAATTACACACCTCACAAGTACAGCGTAAGCCTCAAGTTTTGCAACAATCGCTTCGTTGCCCGTCTTTTTGAAAAAGAGAAACGTTACCGAACTCAAAGCTATCTATCTAACGCAGTTCAACGCAACGCCGTACATGTGCATTATTGGAAAGAAGTAAAAAATAAAAGATATTTACCTGAAGAAGGCGATAAGTTTAGGATGTTTTCTCAAGACTGGCGGTGGCATAGGAGGAGAATTATTAGCAGTAGAGCCGGATCGCCTACGGGTAGGTGGGATGGGTAGACCTGATGGGACTTTGTCGCCAATTACCTGCGTGAAATCATTATTCTCTTCAATTACAACATTCCATTCATTATTACACACACGGAGCATTAAATCCAACAATCAGTTTCATCTACAACAACAACTTAAATCCTCTCCTACAATCTACACAATTTGAACAATACCTTTTTTCTCTTCGTATCCGTCCTACACTATATTTTTCCTACTTACATTCGCTTACTTTTCTTTGCCATATATCTTACCTTCCTCTCTCAGCCCAGCTGACTCCCAGTGAAAGAGATTTACTTGCAGTCTTCATGCATTTTAAATTCTTCACACTTTTTATTTTCTTTTGTCGACCCAGCGAGGCATTTTCTTGGAAGTATTCAAAAATCGCTACGCAACTACCCCGCCACTCCAACATCAATCCTGTCTGTCTTCCTCTCGCATCTTTCTTTCGTAACTGGTTTCTTATTGCTTTTCGTACCTAGTTTTGCATTCTTAGCTCCACAATCTTCCATGAGATCCATACAGATCTCCAACAACAAGCCTAATTCCCCTTTGCATTCTGCTATGATTCAGCATTTTATCCTCTTTGAACTGTTGTTGTTACAAAAGCATTCAGCTACTTTCTTCGCCTCTTTAAATTCTACTTTGCTTTACTTGATCCTCATTTTGCAGTTACCAGCGGGTCTTTAAAAGCCACGAGAAACCTTTTCGGGCCCTGCATTCTTCCCCTGTCCTTAGGTTCAACGACAGCGAATATTCAATAACACCTTTATAGGTAAAATTCCTCGACAGATTTTAAATGCTTCCAACAGAAACGCTGCCATCTCTTCCTTCCCTCCTCTGAATCTGCCAACGCTAAAAATTCTATTTTTATCCCATCAGCCCACGACTCTTTCCCACAAGTATTAACTCCAAAACTTCAGAATTTCGCATAGTTTCCTTGAAATCCTCGCTACAGTAAACTAGCTCAGAAAGAACCCCCAACCCACATCCCTCATAGGCAAATCCGTTGAATACATATAAAAATGCAATGATAGTTACTATTAGCTGCTCTCACAGCTTTGAACTTACCTGAACACAGTCCCCAGGGAAGAATCCGACTTTGAATCCTTGTTTGCCCCTCCACAAAATGCTTTCTTTGGGTGGGGGCATATCGATAACGGAAATCATTTCTCCTACCTGCGAAAAACATCAATTTTATTACCAATCAAGCGCACAAAGAGATAGACAAAGAGCCACAAAGCCAGCCAGACGTTTTATCGTTAGGTGATGCTTACACTGCTGGGTACACGATAGTTTTTTATCTTTATTTTCCTCTCTTCTCAACCAAAAATCAATCTCATTTTCCTCCATCTCAATCCAATAGCAATTTCGTGAAATTAGTCTATAAACTTTAGCATCAAACAAGCCCCTTCGTATTTCATACCCGAACGGGTTCTTCATAATCCTCCTCCACAACCTACCCTTTGTTTCTTCGGGTTAAAACAAGGATTTCCTCCACAAAATTTTCCCAATCATCCTCTCTCATTCTTGACGTTATCTTAATCTGCATCACATCCAATTTACAACGGTTCTCTTTTATCTTTTCCATTACTTTCCCGCTCCCACGTCTAACCCTTCCCCTCAAATATAAAAATTCGCACATTTTCGCATCACCCATCTTGAAAGCATCCCTTAAATTCAAACCATTATTTCAACAAGACTGGGTGGAAACCAAATGAAAATCCATCCTTTTTGCTCTAGCGCTCTGTGGTCATGAATACAAAATGTATTTTTGCAGGAAACCCAGTAGAACAAGAAAGAATATAACGTTACAAGGTACTCACATCAAAGGACAATTCATCTGGAGCTTGTGCAACGTATTTCCGAAGAGAACAAGCAGCAGCCACAGCTGGCGTATTGATATCGCTATCATCTATAGTTCGGGTATGTCGGCCGGCTTGGTCCAACTGAAAAAAAAACATTAGCAACTGCTTATTAGATCAGTCCACAATTCCCTTCCTCCTCACGTCCACAACATTCACAAAACTTTCTCATCTTCTTCCCTTAAACTTTGCTCTTCGTTCAAATGGCTAACGGCTTCTACTCCTCATCCTTCATCTCAAAAACATAGAGTTAAGCGGCGTTTCTTTTCTCATAAGCTAAATTGCTAAAAAATTTGCCAACGAAACCATCAACAAATCACTCCTGCTTCCTACTTTACTTTCCCGCAAATAATACATTTTCCTCAGTTTCTCCCTTCTTCCTCCTGGTATGTCCTCTTCCTTGCTTTTTCTTGCTACTTTCCTCGCTTATTTCAGCCTTGTCATCGTCTCAAGTAACGCTTGTACACAATAATATCAGATAAAGCAAAGCCCGTAGTTTCAATATTCAACAGAAACCTTCAAGTCATGAACGACACCTACATTATTCTCGCATCTTTGACCCCCGACCTTAAAAACTTCTCTTGTCTGTACCTCAACCATCTTTATGTAAATTGCAATCCTCCACACGTTTTCCCTAAACTACTCTCCTTCATTCAACCCCGCGCTCTTCTTTCTTTACCCAATCTATAATGACAACGACGTGAAAAAGTTTCTTAAAAACTCGGAAAACAAACTACCATAGACTTTTCTCGAACAAACACAGTCTAGCAACCCTTGCTAACAGACCTTGGGTCTCGGTCATCTAAATGTTCTACAATTCTACCGGTCGCAATCAAAGAATACTTTGTTCAAAATCTGTCAGCTGGCAGCATGCAGCTCTGCAACAAATTCCTCCACCGTCTTCGTCTTACGCTAAAAGTTTATTAGATTTTTCTCAAAACTTACCTCCAGCCATCCAAGAACAGTTCCACATGTGATACGGTCTGTAGGTAGTCGATTCAGTTGGTTGAAATATCTTTCTACAAATTCTCTGCATTCCACCTGAAAAATTCAATTCAAAGTCGTAAATTATTTACACTTTCTCACACCAAACCCCAGAAAACAAATCCGAGCACAGTCCACCCATAGTTTACAGTTTCACAGACACACACAACTCTTCCGGCTCTCACATCTTCTCCGATGTCTTTCCCAACAAGAAAATAGCAACATTTCCTCTTCCATCTCCGCCACTTTCTTACATTTCAGTCCAGAGAACCATCCGAGAAACCTTCTCACCCGGAGAAATACACTGTGATCACTGTCAGTAAGTCAATCTCCTCCAGGATTTCTTACACCACCTACAACCCTGTTACGTATTTTTCAACAATTTTCTCTTCGTCTCCTCCTAAATCCTTCTCTCTTTCTCTCTCCTTTATTTTCTCTTCTCAATCCATCCATTCTACTCGTCTCGGCTCCTGACTTTGATTCAGCCTGAATTTTCTTCTGTAGCTTTTCTCTCTGTCTTATTTCTCCTATTATCTTCCAAGCCAATCTTCGTTTCTTCAAGCTTTTACTACAGTTGAAGAATAGTTAAGCCAGAAGAAAAACACAAGAGGAGCAAACTCAGTCATGAAATCCTTTGAATCAGTCAGATCAGGCCTTACTGAATCAACGGAATTCCGCAAAATAAGCATCGCCAACACCATCAGCAACATTTTCCCATTTTCCAGAACATGGAGAGTCACAGCTTAAGCCGTATTCTTACTCTGCCAAATCTCTCATCCACGACCGACTAGAATGACAATGAGAAATTCTGCTTCTACTTCGCCTTTCTCACCAGAGCTTAGCTCATTTCCAGCTCTGTCTTATACTTAACTCTATCGGAAGCTTTCTTGACTCCTGGACCTTTCATCTAATTACTTCATGTAGTCCACACTCACAAACAAACTTGTTTAAATTAATTACATTATAATAGCCTTCCTTCCTCTTCATTCCCCTTATCTCCAACTCCATCTATTAAATCTCTTCTTCTCTTTAAGACAAGGGTTTAAAGAAGTTCATTCCCTTCAAGTTCCAACCCAACCCAGCGTCCAGTCTCAAAACTATATAACACTTTGTTCCATCTTCTTACTTCTTTTTGGCATCATTAAATTCTTGTCTTCATTGTCAACTTATATCTAGCTTGTCAGCAAGGCAGGCTATGCTTGTTACATTCAAGTCTTGTATATTTTACATAACTGCCGACTACTCCAGCTACAGACATAACAAACTCAGCTTCGGTGCCAGACATTATAACCGCCATCAACCATTAACCAGACCAATTATCCCGCTCTTTAAAAATTGTCATCATTTATTTCAATTACTCTCTCCTTAAACATGTAGCAACCATGGAACTCATCTCCTCTTTGCTATCCCAGCATGCAACTAACCCTCCAGCTCTCCTTCGATTTCAACAAAACCACGAGCCTCAAAGTTAAACAAAACAAGTGTCTCGTACAACAAGAGTTTTTGCGACCCATGTAATTTGTAACTGAATCCACACAGAAACCCTTGTGGCGACATAGTCTATGAGACAATCAAAAACCAAACAAACATGTCACCACCATCTTTGATCCGGATCCAACTAAACAAATTTAAACGCAATCCAAGCCAATGCAAATTACAAACAAGCCAGCTCACATTAACGCCAGATGTTACTACCTCCCGGTTAAGTTTTTATATACTTCAACCCTAAATAATTTCTAATTCACTTCTCTACCATATTCTTATCAACTTATATCTTCTTGGATTTACCCCTTTTGCATCCTTCAGCTTCCTCAACCAGCTCCTTGCAGGAGGGGGAGCAAAAACAAGAAAATGCAGAAGCGTCTCCAAGTTACTCCAAAGACAAAAGGACAAAATTTTTTACTTGTATTTCTTCAATCACTCTCCTTAAATCCTACTCCTCCAAAATTACATAGATTTCAGTAGTGTACACAGCCTATCAACCCATACAAGGACATATCCTCTCACGAGATTTAGTTCCAGCCGTCTTCGTAAAAATACCGAAACCAAAGAGCTTCAAAGAGTTTTTCTCCTTGAAGACAACACGACGAGCGTGGCCTTGTTCTCTACATAATCCAGGCAAATTAGGCGACATAATTCTCCGCTCTTCCCTCCCCGCTTTCATCTTCTTCCACAAGAATCCTATATGCTTCCTTCTTATACCGTAATCTCTCTCTATCTTTATCTCTTTCCCCATTCCCGAACCCTCCGAATCCGGGCTTTTACGAACCACTTGAACGGATTTACTGCCTCAAGTCATCAACACCACGGCTTCTTCAAGAAAACCCGCAGTATTCAACGCTGGATAAGCTCTGGCCCAATTTACTCACTCTTTACTGAATTTTCCGCTCCGATTCTCACATGCAAGTAATTTGCTACCAGATCCTTCCTGAAGCTCAAACAGGCTGTGTATTTTCCCAGTATGAATCCAACCGGCACATGTTATCTATCCATACCCATTAACAGCGCGCTGATGGGTTTCCTAACAAGAATTTGCCACCAGCTTTATAACTACAGCGCCTAGAAGCGCACGCACATGCAGATCTGCCGCTACCCGTATTTATGGATATACTCCCGGCTATATTGCCTGCCGGTTACGAATTTCTCTTCGGTTTTTACGGTGCGTAATAAACTTGTAAGAAGAAGACATATAAAATTTCGCAAAACTTGTAAGCTATCATTAATCTAGTTATGGAGGTCGGACAGCGCCTTCCCTGTTACACAGACAGGAATGAATGACATGGACCACTGCGTATGACATTCAGGATTTTGGTATGAATAGCGTTATTAATTAGCATTTTGTCTTCCTTCAGAGATATATTTTTTGCGTCTACGTCTACCCCAGCTCAAACTATTCACTACTTTATGCATTTCATGTACCGTAAATTCCGTCTGTAAAATTCGCATTAAGGCTAAAATCTCCTAGGGTAAAGCATGTACTAAATGCAAAATAGCTTTCACATGCAGATCGCACATGTGACTTTTATCATCAACTTCTTAGCATGTAGCATGAAGCATGCAGAACAGTACAAATACGTAATAAACTCATCGTTAATATGAATATGTCCTCCCAGTATTTCACCTCCCTTGGGAGTAGGATAATAATTCTGCCTGAAACTCTGCTGAGGGATGCTCTAAAAACCTATTATGCTATCATTCTTTCATGGAATGAAAATATTTTGCAAATTATTCAAGCATGCAATAAAATCCGTTTTACATCCGCCTCTTCTCCTCTTCATTTCACCATCTCGCGAATTTTTTGCCAAACATATACAGCCATACCTAACATCACCCGCAGCCTTTGCAAATAAAACAATTCATCAGCTTCCACAAATATTTGCTACGATTTGCCCCATCATTTACTTAGTTGCAGCTGATTGATATCCTAATTGATCGTAAACCCAGATAAAATCAGCACGGATTATTATTATCGAATCAGCTGAAATTTGTAACATGTACCGACGATAATGAATCTGATTTCAGTCCAACAACCGAATCTAGACTCTCGTTAATTTAACATGTATACGCATGTATGAAGTGCATTTCGTCCACATACTAACAGCACTAACAAATATTCAAATCTGCAACACTCGCTCTTCCACGTTCCTTTCCTGGTTACTTGATAAAGTTCCGCTCATTAGACATTCACAATTCCTCTCTTGTCTAACCAGCCATTTACTAACAGCATGACAAATCACTTCCATCCGCCCACAATCCTTAACTCTCTTTAATAACAAATCCCACATCATCAAGAAAACATCAATGTTCCCGTTACATTTACGCTGTCCTCATGCAACTAATCCTATACTTATCCATCTCTCTTTCTCCGCAATTCTTCCTCGTTCACCGGTTCACCCGTCCTAGACAAAACTAAACTGCTTATAATGTTTCAACTAGCATTTATAAACACACCAACTAACAGACTCTCCTGTAAATCAAAGCTAAATTCCCATCTCCTAACCGAATTCAAGCCTAAGCACAAGCTACCATTTACCATGAACCAGAGCAAGTAAGCCACAGATGATGATGAGCAGAATCCATGTATTTCCTAACGGTATATTTGCACACTCTTGAAAATTGCAAATTACCGGCGGTCGTCCTCCGCTTTGGTTTTACAATTTAAAATCTTTTAGAACTGAACCGCAAATTGACAAGACAATTTCCTTAAATACGCTCTTCTCAAGTTTCTCTAAATATATTCAAAAATTTCTACTACACAAACACGACACTGGCTTGGATTTTTCGCAACTCCTCCTAAGATTTTTCTAAATGGTCAGCGGGCAATGGCCCGCTTGAAATTTGAGCCATAATCTACGTATCTTAAAAGTAAACACAATCCTGTCACTCAACTCACCCCTTTCTTCTCATATTTTCCTTGAAGCGGAGTGGATTCAACAACGTATTCAGAATGAACGAGGGTAAAATTTCACAAGCACAACACGAACATCTTCTTCCTCACTTGAAATGCACACGTACACCGGTTACTACTATACTATGCAGTTGTTGTTATAAAAAATGAAGTTTCCCTTAAATTTTTAAAAGCATCCTTCCGTTTCCCCCAAACACACAGAGCTCCACAGATTATAAATCCTGCACAACTGGTTCACCAAAGAAAGAGCTAAACCCAAAGTCTGCCGACAGCACAGTCGATAACTTCTAGAACTCTGCTTATATCGCTCAGCTTTCAAACACTATTTTCATTCTCCTCCCCTCCTTCTGTCTGGCCTTTTCAGTACATTTCCTTCCCCATAGTTTCAGTTTTCTTTCCCTTGCATTCAGGTAAAAATCCCAGCCAGGTTGCGTGCAATAATGCTTAAACGCTAAAACTTTCACCACCAGCTTTCCCCTGCTTTTTCCTAATGTAATTTCGAGCGGGCAAACAAGAACCCTGGCGTCAACTTGACTCTGTTCAACCCTCCCCGTCTTCCACCGTTTCTCTTGTCCGTCCTTCCTTTAGCGGCGACAACGGATATATTTCACTATTTGCTCTGCAATTCCTCAGAGACTATCCATGCACAAAACTCATTTAATGCACCACACCTTCACGCAATCCTTGCACTCACTCATCACATAATATAACATTGCCCAAAAGCATCTACACATTCTCATTTCTTGCCTTCTCGCTAGCCACCATAGCCACCAATTACCATATCACAGTTTCCATTTCCCTCACGCACCAAATCCACACTATAGAATTCACTATTACAACTCTTCCCATTCCACACAGTCATTCCGCCCTCCTATAATATTCATTCCCCTCCTTTATTCCTCAATCTAAAGCACTCTCCAAAGAGCCATATTCCTCAATGTTTAGATTAAACATTAATCCTAATCCTGGCCAAGAATGTTCTCCCACATAATAACACTAACGTTTCAACGGGATCTCGTCCTCCAGTCGAACGTGCCAGGGCGACTGTAATCTCACAATGTCCAGCAGGAACAAAGTAACTTCTCCAGCTAAAAGCTAACACAGCACAGCTCTAACTCGGCACACGGTCAAACATCTCCATGTTTAATGTCACCCCTTTTCTGTCCTCCAACTTTCTTCGGCATCTTTCATTCCAAACTTTTCCAGAGCATTCACAGCGCTGCACAAAACCTGTGCCAGCTTCAATTGAAGCCAATGCTGGAAGCTGGAACTCCAAGCTCCAAGAATAATTAAAATTGGCTCAAACACTGTCCAACACACTCTTCTTGATCTTTATCAGTACGATTGCACAGCTTCTGTGTCAGACAGAAAAGAGCGATTGCAAAACTCTCCAGAACTTTCAACCCAGTCCAGTAACTTGTTCCCCAATTTCTCCCTTTTCTCACAAAATCCTCCGCCAAAATTTAGAATGGTAAGTCGTTTCTTTGAAGACTTTGTCGGTCACTGCACCAGCACCTTCCTTATCACACAAGCATTACGCGCTTACAATCCTTGAATTACTCTGACCACAGGAGCCACACACACACTATATACTATTCTTAACTGAATCAGATTTCAGATTAAAAATAAACAATGTTTAAATCAAGGCCTCAATCTTGCTACAAGGTAACCTTATCAGTTTATTCGTACACAAATTCAATCGCGTCACACTTTTTTTTCTCGGCTTTAATTGCGATTTAGCTCCTTGCTTCTATTCTGCTACAACCACCAAACTATCACCACTACTGCCTCCACAATTCTGCAGTGGACACTTTCAAATTTTTAAACACAGAAATATAACTCCAAGCGTCTTGACGCTTTTATTCCCTTGGATTCGTCCTCCAAGCCTTCCAAAGAGTATTTCCATCTAATATGCTAAACGCTTTTCTCACACCCTTCTCCTCAGCTTGCCGTCCAAGGAGTGACTACTTTTGCGAAAGAGAAAAACGCCAAAATACGGAAGTAGTAAGCAAACCCTATAGCCCTGCATGAGTCCCAGAGGTACTCCCCTCTTCTTCCTCCACATGGAAATTCGTTTTACGCATATCCCACACCACACACTCACAAATCCAAAATCCCAATGCTATCCATCCACTCTTCCATCAAACCAAACAGCCGTCCTCATAGACAACACCTCTTTTCCTTACCTTTCCATTACCTGTACTTCAAAAGCACACCTATCTGCATTTCAAACCCTTCCGATCTTCCACCAACTTTTTCACAACTTTCCATGCAGACACAGACTTCGCGAAACCAACCACCAAACCATCATCAAAGAAGGGATGCAAAGGTAAACATTCGCACAGACAATCTGTCTCACCAAAATGTACCAACCTTCTTCCATATCATCCTCAAACAGCACAGGGCCATCTCCTCCGCTTCATCTTCTCTCTTCGTATTCTAAATTCTCACTCGCGCCTCCCTCTCGCTCTCTCATTCTTGTCCTAGCTAACTCAAAACTTGACTCGTTTCCTCCAACTCTGTTAACTTCTTAGCAACTTTCTTTCCTTGGAAGGGAAACGATGAGTGTGAATATATGGATAGTAAAAACATTCCGGGCCTTCTCTGCTTTATCTCTCTTCAAGCGCCACACTCTCCCGCTTGTAAAACGCCAAACCTCTCATCTCTTTAATCTTTGTCTTGAATTGCCATTGTAAACTTGGATTGCTCACAATAATCCAAGCTTGGACATTTAGTAGTTAAACACGCAAAGGCAAACGCTGTCAATCTTCTAACACGGCGGCGTCTCTCAGACTATCCCTTGCTAATATAGTCTCTCTCAATACTTTCTGAACCCATTACAATCAGAATCTATCATGAATCCAAGCAAAGTTTCACCAACGGAAATTAGGACGCGGGCGTGTGAAATGAGCAAATAGCAATAATCATAATCCTTAACCACAACTATCACACTCACAATAAAATCAACTCAAATTATAAGCATGCGCCCAACTTCAATCTTAGCAGAATCTGTCTGTCTGCCTTTATGCTTTGCATCCCCTAAAACTCTTCTTACAAGTCTATACAGCAGCGTACCGTACATTTTAAAACTAAATCCCCTTCCCAAAACAACATCCCTTAAATAACAAAAACGTCTTCTTCCCGTTCAAACTCCTCATTTCCTTCCCCTCCCCCTGGGTCAATTTACCATATGCCCATTCATTTCAATTGCCACACCTTCCATATACAGTTGTCAGTTTTCTCCAAACAGATATCAACTCCTGCCGCAATTCAACGTCCTCCTCCATCTTCCTACAATAATACTTTGCCTTCTCCCGCGTAGCTAATAATCTAAATGTCTTCCACTTTACTTGTGTCATGTGTATCGTAGCAGAGCTGGGATTTGTACCCTCCGGGCTAATAGATCAGTGATCACAGATGTATCCCCCGCTTCAGGCATCTCCCCAGCTTTTTTCTCCATTAGCTCCGTGAGAATCGTACCGCATTCACGCCACCCACCCGAAAGTCATTAATGCACGCTTAAGAGAAAAGGAGCAAGAGTCGTTTCAAAAATTTCACTCACATGATCCTCGGAATTGTAGCAACTCCTCTCCTCCTGTACTTTTTCTAGTTTTGAGTAGCTCCTCGCCCAAACACATCGTTCGATCTGTTTGTCCAAGAGGAGTAGATTCGCGTGGGTTCGACGAATCGTCCATGAATGCGCCCCGCTTGCCACCTACGAAAGAAACAATATCATCATTAATAGCGTCAATCAAAACCTTTTCATGTCATTAATTCCCTGCCGTTACTCCATCCCCGCGCTTCTTTGCCTAATGCACATTACTCCAAACTAACTATGCAAACTTAACGAACCACGGCTTCCCCCTAAGGAATAGGGTTTAAATCCGTCCTACTATTTACACTCAGCATTTACAATAAGAAGCTACAATTTAAGCTACCTTTTACTACACCCACTGTAGCCTAATTCTAAGGCTTTTTGTATGGAGGCTTAATAACTATTTAATGTCAGAGTCATGATCAGCCTAGATTTGTAGTATTCATCAAACCATCTATATCCACGGGCTATTCTCTCTCTTGTGTAAACATTCAAAGAGCAAGAGTATCATTTCAAACAAATAATTACACTTCCTCCCCCGCTAGCAAATTCAATATGCCACGCAGGAGTACATGCGCACCGTAGCTAAGCGACCACAACTTGTAAGAATCAAGCTACCCACACCTTTCAATTTTTATCAAACAAAGATTAACAACACCAACTGAACCAGTAGCTTGCTTCAACTCAAGTTAAGCTCAAATAAGCTACACTCTGTCACTAATTTTACAATTTTACATGTCAACCCTTTCACTAGGATATTATTTCGCAATCATTTCTTGAAACTCATCGACGATCTTTTTAAATTCCTCATGAAACCTCCCTCCCCCTTTCACATCCTCTCCTTTTATTCAAGTGCAATTTAGCTTACGTAATCTTTTCTTTGTCCCTCTTGTTGCTATAGCAAAGCTAAACAGCAGAGGATATACAACACAGGACGGCTTTTAGCCAAACGTTTCTTTCATTCAACGACATTCAACCCAAACACACAAGCATATAATAAGTAGTAGCCGACAAAGAAATTAAAAAAATATTGCATCACCGCAGCAATATTGTTGCTTCTTCTTTATTTCGTTCTTGTCTCTCTGATACTCAATTTTCCCATTTAGTTTCAGAAATCTACAGCACGAGAAGGACCAGCAATAAAAGAAGAGACCAACCAACAACTTTCTGTCTCTGCATCCATCTCCTCGTGCTTCTTCAATCTTATTCTCAGTCCTTAAAAGGAAACACAAAATCCCTTCAAGCTAGCCTCAAGATCAAACGATTCTTCCTTCCCTTTCTCCTTCCTAACAGTTTGCCATTTGGCTTACAATCACATTCAAGCTTCATCCTTTGTCCTTTCCCATCAATCTTTTAGGAACTCTCAATTCATTCATTTCATCAACCTCTCCAAGTAACAATGCAGCTTGCGTCAATGAAAGGAATGAATTAAATCATCTTCAGAGAGAGACAGAGTTAATCCCCGCACGGGACGGTCAAAGGTGGCAGTGAGTTATGGTGGAATCTACGCAAGATGTCGTCGTTTTTATTTAACCGTATAACACTCCTACTGCAGATACAAGAATGCAATTAAATACTAAAGAAGCGACATCCAATATTGCATAATAGGTTAGAACAGTAGTGCAATAATCCTTTGGCAGTATCTTTGGCGCATTCAATTAATTTTGTTATGCAATTATGCCAATTGCACAACTTGTGGCCGATAAGTGTATTCCATTCTATGCTACATTTCCTGTACAAAGCAATTCAAACTAAAGTCTTCAGTCTCACGGTACACTGAGTCCTGGCCTGTACCTGTAGCCATATTCTCTGGACAAGCTTAACAGTAATCATATTGGCTGCATACCAGTAATGAGTAAGTGTAAAAACCGACCAACTAACTGCTTCTCTTCTACCTTTGTATGATTACAAAAATAGCTTCGCTAATTCACTGATAACTGTATTGCATCGTCATTACTTAATTTCTTCGCACATTAAATCCAGTTAAAATTTTCAAACCAGATAAGCTAATGAGGCCGGACACTTCCCAAGATTCATTATAAGCCGCATCACAATCCATCCTCTATTGTCTATCCCAGTGCTGTTGCTTAACGAGGATAGGCGTTACCATCCTTAACTAAGTGCGTTAGCTTCAAGCGTCACGCTTGTATCATTTGTCTTTCCCCTATCACTCAACTCTCAGGAATAATAACTTAATCCCCTACAAGCAGACAACCCTAGCCTTAAATCCTATTAAACCAAGGAACGGCCTAAAATTTCGTGAGAACTTAATTGCGAAACTGATTACAGAGCCGGCGTCTTATTATAATCCATTGCCATCTACGTTACCTTTCCAGATGTCATGCTAAATCTTTCTCTCATCTTCTACATCACCTCTTCTCGTCTTTTCGCTTCAAATTAAATCATCAACTCTCACGCAAACACAGCATTTTCAATAACTACTGGAAATTATTCCCTATCTGGCTGCTGGATATTACCAGAAACACTTCGCTAGCCACCCCACCAGCTCACCAGCTGGCCATCTGTCTTGATCTTTGATCTTCATGTCTCTGTTTTTGTTCAGTTCCTTTTTTTGCATTTCATCCTAAATTCGCAACATCTCAACCTGTACACCAACCTCTTCTTGTAATCTGATACGCTTTTTCTCGAGATAAACAATTTGCATTCCTTCATACCTTCAATTCCTGCTTGAGAACTTCCAAGATAGCTCATCGATCTGGACGCTTTTCAATCCAATCGTGATCAACTCATAAAACCTAAGCTTCCCTATAATTTCCTACCAATTTCCTTTTTTGACATTCTCCCTAAATCAGTTACGGACACGCACAACATATTCCGATTTGTACATTGCAAGGCCAGGCTCCCAGCCAAGCCAACAGCCATCCAACTGCCACAGTTGGCCTTTCTAGAAAAAAACCATCCATGTTTTGCCAAACTTCAGAATTGTTCCTTTATTTCATGATCACGCAATGTAATCTACCTTGCAATATGTACTTCAATCCTTGCATTATTTGTTTATCTACCAGGAACAAGTGCAATAAAACTAGTACAAGCTAAGAATTACATAAACAATTCCCCACATCTCCTCCTTCCTAACATTAATTCTTAGTCAACAACTGCCGACAAGTAATCTCGTCTGCATTATCCGCAAATATCAGCAAACAACCAACAGTTTCCTCAAACTCTGAGCGCAACAGCTTCTGGCAGTCCAAATTTCCGTCACAGAAATCAGTCCTTATGTAAACAAGTGGAATGGAATTCGCAAGGTGTTGAATGCATAGAAAAATCCACAGGATTAATTTACGAGCCTCGTTTAGAATAAATAGCGAACGTTCTTTGTAAATTTTCCACTGGTATAACTCATTCTTCATTGAGTTCAAAGAAGAGCCATCTCCATCGCATCCACTGGTCTCAATAGAACACCAACATACAGCTTTAGCACAATAACAACAACCAAACCTAAGCCTCATCTTCCACTACCATTAATCAAAAGCAGAGAATTGCAAGAATCACACACCAGTATCTTTTACATTTCATCAATTACTCTCTGAGTAAAAAAAGCTCAACTCCTATTACTTCATAATTCGGTTCGCGGAACACTGATCCACGACATTCTGATCCGCGGTAAACTCATCCCTGGATAACTCGTCACTAGGATAAGTGAACGTCTTGCATACTGATCCCTAGGTAAACTGGTCAACCGGGTTAGTGGTCCCCAGGATTACTGGTACATGAGGAATACTCACCCACAAATCCTTAGACCGGTACACTTTTTAGAATAATATGACAAACATAGCATGCAAATCGAAGGTGAAAGTAAGCAATTCTCGTCTAAGCTTCTTGTTTTGCACTGCAGCTATTTGGCAGCAGTTAAGTAGTGACTCTGTTAGTGACAAGTACATTAAATCATAGTAAACTCGATTTTAAAATGGCTCAGTACACTACTACGCATACACAGCGTAGCGGACGAAAACTACATTTTGAAGGGTATTCTTACAACCAGAAAAAAGTGAATCAAAAGTCGATTAACTGGAAATGTGACATAAGAGCTTGTCCGGGAAGTTTAACCCAATCTTTTGCAACCGAACAAAGGGAAGGAGACGGTACATTTGTAGTTGGAAAGTTGCACTGTGTCAATTTCTGTCAGGTTGTTAGCAGGATTAGCTTATTACTACTGTCCAATTGACGAGGTAAAACATGCATTTAATGCTTTGTATGCTTCTCTTATAGATGCAAACTTAAAAGCATTGTATGATTATTTCAAAGCAACTTATATAGAATCGCCTACATTCAGGATTCGTTCTTGGAATTGCAATGCCAGGGTTTTAGTTAATATTTATCGGACGACTAATATAGCAGATGGGTACAACAGGAAACTTAAATTACACGCTAGGGGGGCTCATCCTCCAATGTTTGATTTTTTAGAAATTTTAAGAGGAGTTCAGGACGAGACGATTGAAAATTTAAAAAAGGACGAGTAAAGGGGACCAGTAATCCTGTGTACCAATTATCCCAGTGGTTCAGTTTACCTAGGGCATCAGTTATCATATGTATCAGTGTTCCGGGGGATCGGTCAACTGGTAGATCAGTTATCCGGGGTCCACTTTACCGGGGTTCCCTATTCCATGGATCGGTGGACTGATTACCATAATTCACTTGCTTTCTTTCTTTCTTCCCCATAATTTACTTTAAAATTGCAGTTATCTTGCCCAATTCTAATATTTTCAAGCTAAATGCTAAACCTGCTTCTGTGCTAGGGTTTCTAATATACATTGCTGCTATTTGTTATTGCAACAGCGGTACGGTACGCAGGGCTATCAAAATCGCTTCCGACCTCAGATTAATGCACAGCATTTTAAAAAATGCAATTTCCCTTCAAGCAAACTGCATTTAACAGTATCAGCTCACACACAGAACTGCAATAAATGGTTCCTGTTTTCAAAGAGAAAAAATAAAACCTAGAGCAATAATTCACCTAAAACTCCTACCTACTTGCCTCTCAATAATTTCTCCTTAAGGTGTTTTGTTCCGGAAGATTTGATTATCTTTCGATGATAAAAGAAGCTAAATTCATGAATCTTGGACGCGACAAGATGAAAACAAAAGATTTAACAGTTTTGCTAAATCCTGCCTTGCAGCTTCGCGAAAGCTGCCGATCATAGCCTCTGCTAGTTAGGAAATTTAATTCCCAGGATGCACATTTTTGTGCATCGGGACGTCAAGGCAGCGCGCTCGGTATTCTTCCTCTGCCTCTCCGCCCGAAAGCCGCTAACCCTATTGTATGGCATCCCAAATGTTCAGTATATCGAGTGTGTGTTGTGTCCTGTGTTCGCTGCATGTACCTACCATGTAATAGATAGAGCGTCGTCCAGTTACATGTAATCCTAAGCCACATCCTACCTTGCTAGTATTCTGACATCCATCTTTAGTAATCCGCCATATTGTTTAATGCATCTTCCATTTTGCGTTAACGCACCCGGCATTTTGCGTTAACGCACCCGCCATTTTGGGTTAACGCACCCGCCATATTGTTTAACGCCCACCATTTTGCGTTAACGCGTCCGCCATATTGTTTAACGCATCTGCCATTTTGCGTTAACGCACCCGCTAATAGTTTAAAGCATCCACCATTTTGCGTTAACGCATCCGCTAATTGTTTGACGCATCCACCATTTTGCGTTAACGCACCCGCTAATTGTTCAACGCATCCGCCATTTTGCGTTAACGCACGCGCCACTTTGTGTTAACGCACCCGCTATTTGTTTAACGCATCCGCCATTTTGCGTTAAACAATATGGTGGATGCGTTAACGCAAAATGGCGAGTACGTTATAGCAAAATGGTGGATGCATTTAACAACATGGCGGATTACTAAAGATGGATGTCAGCGTAATAGGAAGGTAGGATGTGGCTTAGGATTACAGTTAACTTGACGACGCTCTATCTATTACATGGTAGGTACATGCAGCGAACACAGGACACAACACACACTCGATATACTGAACATTTGGGATGCCATACTATTGGGGAGGTTAGGGGTGTTTAGCAGTTCCTGGGCAACTTGTAGGCAAAGCAGACCGTTTCCGCTATCTCATAGGCACTAATTCTATGATTTTGTAGGAAGTCATAGAGTTAGTTGCGGGAGTTCAAAATTAAGTTCTCAACCCTATACACTTGTATAGGGTTGAATCGCAACTAAGCCTCTGCTTCCTCTATGAAAACTAACCGGCAGACAACCCATGCCGCAAAAACGTTTCGATTTTCAGGAGAATTTCTCCTGCAACTTTTTCCCCATTGTCATATCACATCAACGTTTTTCTACGCTCAGCTTGTCTCTCTTTCTATTGTTAACTCGTAATTTACTACAAAGCACTTACAAAAATACAGTCTCAGCTAACGCTGTCCGAATCTCAACCCTTGTTGTCCACATATTAACTTCTCTATAAGTTTCCATCCTATTATCTCCCGTCTTCTTAACATCAATCTTCTCAGCACGTCCAAATTTACTTGACTCATAACACTTATGCTACCTCCTCGACTAATCATCAAAAAGTTCCGAACCCGCTGACTGTTGAAAATCTTATTTCTACTGTGGCTAATACAATAAAATCTTACGGATGACGATCACATCCGACATGCTTTCAGACATTAACGCACCATTATCCTATTAACCACGGACAATCTACGAAACTTCCAAAGCTTAGCTTCATAAAAGCTTTACCATTTATCTTCCCAATTATAATCTTATAAGAGATCACATATCAACCTATTCCTGGTTAGCAGCATGCTTATTTGTAATCTGATCCCAGCTGCCAGAATCGTCATACTTACATATTGTCATTCCGAACCTTCTCTCTTACTGACGGCTAACTTAATCAAACACTTCATTATCAACTTTCACATCGGATTACTTATCATTAATTGAGCTATCAAGACTGAAAGAGTCGTGAATTTCATTTGGTAATTTCATAGGGAAGGACTCGATGCAAAGTAGTTTATTAAAACTCCCACGCAAGTTGCCAAAAATTTCCTAATGAGTGCAGCGCACACTTTCCGTGTCCATTTAGAAAGCCTGCATCATAATTACAAGCTGTTCAATTAGTATCACCTTGAATGAACAAGTCAGGGGCACATCATGATCTCCACACCTACGAAAACAGTGGTCAGTGGTCAGTGGTCAGGCTGAAGGCTATACTTTCAAAGGCTTATTAGCATTTTTAAATTCGCCCATCCGCACTGAAATATTTAGATATGTAGCGTGTATTCCTGCAATAGAAATTCTAAGGAAAATATTTCGTCTTCTTCTCGAATCCTTCCTTTTTCATAAACCTTGTGAAGAGAGATCAAGCCTAGAATTTACTGATACAGACGGGGGTTCAGGAACTATTCTTCTCCAGGACTTGGCTACGAAACGGTAGTTTGAACTCTCCCAATTTTTTATCCTCTTTCTGGCATTTACGGATTGCAATTTATTTCCCCGTAAAACTTGATATTACTCAGATAAATCACCGGATGGATGACACATGCTCACATCACCCACTACCCAGCAGTAGCAGTGTCTTATTTCCTTCCTACATCCTCTACATAGACACACCTGCCTCGTTCTCTATAGATTCAGTAGAGCTTGCCTCATCTCGAGCTAAATCCACCTTCTGTCTCGTCCACCGTCCCCGGCGTACATATTGCATTGTCAAATTGAAAATTGAGGCTGCTACAATAAGGTAACCAATTTCTTTGAAACATGGCTGCTGCTATCCACCTACCTCCGTTTTATTCGCACAGCTCAGCTCTGCGTCAGCAATTTCTCACAGGTGGATCACGCTATCGCAAACCAGAGAATGTGCAAGCCGTAGATTTTCTGATAAAAGTCGATGAAAAACTCCAGGAATTTTTTATTTCCTAAAAACATTCCATCTTTTCTCCTCGTTCTTGACTTTAGCGGACACCATATTTGAAACGCACCTGCAAGCCACAGAATCCTGACTCAACTTCTAAATACCGTACCGTGCGACTGCGTTGCAAATTTCATCTTGGATAAACTACGTTGATTACCAAAAAGCACGCTTCTTATCGGGTCTTGTCCCCTTGTACAAAGGAGCACATGGAGCGAGTACAAATCCTTAAAACGGAATTACTACACTATGACAAGGCACAAGGGCAGTTCCTTCCAACCGAAATACATGACTCACGACATGAGACCTACCTTATTCTACAAGTGAGCCACACCTGTGCCAAATTTTTTCGCAACTAGTACTGCACAGTATTGCCATTCTACTATTGGCAAGCCAGTACATTAAATACCCTTGCATACGTATATATTAACCCTTATCGTGAATCACCAACATGAATTTGCCATTTACATCTTCCATATAAAGCACACATTTGTATAATTAGTTTCAACAAGACTTTTCGTCTCCTGTAGACACAGTGCGTGCGGCCCCTCTGATCAATTTACAATTTTACATTTAGTTTATCAGTGAGTGCACTTTCGTATAAGCGTCCTTAATTTCCACAAATCTATGAGCTTTTAAAAGTCTCATTCTCTTTCAAGTCAAAAACGGGTCGCGCATCAACTACAAACTACGCAATTATAATACCTGCTAGGGTTCCACACAAGCGTGAGCGATTATTCTCAAATTAATATTTACTCTAATCTCCCTTAATTTCCCGCATATTCGAGTAAAGGCACCTCTGCTTGCACCTACGCCCCTATACTTTCCACTTCAGAAAGTCGACGAAGCTCTTAGTCAGTTATCAGTAGGAGCTACCCGTTTTTTTCTCATAATTATTCCATTTTTCCGCGTTTTGTAGTGAAAGTAGAGGCAGTGCATTAACTTAATGAGGACTGATGGCATTTCCCTTGTTTAAAACCAGTTACTAAGTTTTACCCATTTCAATGTCAATTAAAACCATAATTGCAGCTTTCAAGCAGATCCCCAGCTGATTTTAAATAGATCAATCACGAATACTTCAAAGTTCAAGTTCTATGCAGGTAGACGGCATAATTAAACTTGCTTTTGAAAAACTTGTAATCTCTGGTAAACTTTCTCCGGAAATCTGAAACTAAGGTGTTAGCTTACCAACAATCAATACATTGCCTAAACTTGCTTGCTAATTAACAAATATTGATGAAAGCACTTGAAAACATTAATCTTACACACTCACACAGTCTCATGTTTTATCCACAACTTTGACTCATCTTAAAATTTAGGTAACTTCTAGCGGAAAAATCAACGTTAATAATTTAATATTCGCCATTAACCCCAGTTCCCTTGACCTTGTGCCTCTGGCATAAAAGTGAAAAGCTTTCAAAACAAGTTCTCATCTTGACTAGAGCGTGTTTATCGCACCTGAATTGAATTTTTCAAATTTCCATAAACCTCTTCATCATCAACTCATTTAAATCCCTACAATAATCCTTTGCGGCCTAAAAGCTTCTGGCTACATCCCTTCTCATGTTGGCATCTTTCCCCTCTTCCCGTCCCTCCTCTTCTGTTTAATATATACTTGTACCCATCCTTCCTTAGCGACTTTTAAGGGGTTTTACTATCCCAATCGTCATATAAACGTTCATCATATTTAGTTAGCCGGTGGCCTCTCACATTTCCTCGCACCTGTCTAGTCTGATGGGAGGGATAAGTTGCCTTGTTTATTGTAAAAGTTTTTGCAATATTTAAATTACACAAATGCAGCAAAGCAGAAATGATTTCGGTACTTTTTGCATCAAATACTATGTGCATTCTTTACTTCTCATTCTCTCTCATTGTATCTAAAGTGCCGTCCTCCTTGCATTAAACCCATCTTCCTTAAATCCTCACCTGTATTGCCTATAGTTTGTCGCATTCTTTTACAAACCACCTACCGCATCATCTAATTTCAAATCTTAAAGCATTCTAGCATTGTCTCCATCCACCCGTTATGCCCTCTCGTCTAGGAAAACATCCAAGGCAAGAATTTGTCTTAGAGAATTTGCATATCCTCAACATTACGCTCGAGGAAATCCGCATATTTGGCCAAGAGAAATTAAAACAAGAACCGTCCATCATCCTACTTCAATCCTCAACTCACACTTTCATTCCTTAAAACCAACGTATCGATTTACACGGGACAGAAACAAGTAAATCAACAATTGGGTACTCAACAACTCTGTTCATTCAGTCCTCTGTTTAATTCATCTTTTCTACCTGCCGATGGCTTGCTTTTACAATGACCGACTTTCATTTAATTGCTTTCCTCTGTCACGCATATATTTGAATACTCAATTTACAAGTTATATATCCTATACGGTAACTTAATAGTCTTCTCTTTCTTCAGCAGTTAATCCTCCGCATCCGTACTCCTCTAATTTTATACCGCCAACGATACCGCGAACAGAAACGACATCCCCTTAACCAAGGTTATGATAGTTATCTATCTTCTCAACCCGTCCCTGTAAACTCCCATAATTGCCATTATGCTATTACAAACTCCGAACTCTGTGTGGAAACGCCTGAAACACACGCCCAGAGCCGGTTAACTAAACTCCCAACCGGTAACTCTCACTCTTTGTGAGCTTCTTTTTCCCTTGACCAATTATCAGCGACAGTCTGTATAGCCTCAATACGTTCTACTTAATTAGCAAAATCAATAGATCAGTTATAGCTACTTTCTCAATCCGTCTACCTGCCTCTGATCAAATGCATCTTTTTCAAGAAACTCTCAAAGAACATTGCGCATTTGCAATAGAATACGACACCCTATTCTTAACAGAAGCGCGACAAAATAAATAACTGTCAAATTTACACACTCTCTTTGCACAATTTGGACATTAGAGGTCGAATCCTTTAAATACTATTCCGATCAATGGTGTAAGTGACAGTTCTGAATTAATCTTACCTGTACTGTGAAAGTACAGTTGTCTGTGCTGTGGGATGGGGACGATGATTCTTCTTCAGCAATACTCGTAATTCCTTTTTCTTCATCTTTTATAGTAATCTGTAATTACAAAAAAATTCAAATCAGTATTAGTTATTCAATTAAGCTCTTAATGCGATAAGAAAATTAGTTAATAAATTAATTTATTCACATGGTCAACATCTCGAGGAAAAACTAAAGTCGATCATCTTGAACTCTGTGCCATTGCCATAAAAAGCAAAGCACTAGAGTGTACGTGACATAAATCTTCGCATCATGTTTTAGCTCATCAAACTCCCACATTTTGGCTCAATAAATCACAAGGTGAATGGAAAGCTTATGAGTAATTAATGCATTCCGCGCTTTGAACAAGCGCGCAGCTGTGCCTACCACACCACATTAAAATCTTTTAAGAATTCACTTAATCAATCTAGACACATGATCACAACCTTTTCCTAGAACTGGAGAAGCTTAGAATAATTTTTAAAAATGCTATTTCTAGTGACAATCTAAAATAGCAAATTCGCTTTTTCTACATAAGGATTACCCAATTTATGAGGCTATAAGCAAACTAAATTAGGCATTACAGTTTATTTAAACCTTGACAGTTCAAGGATATGAATTATTTTATCCTCGTAAGTATAAAAAACTCCAATTCCTCTGTATCCCGCAGCTTTATACGAACGCTTCTGGTTAATTTACGGCGCATTTCAGTTTTCACTGTATACAAAATTCCAGTTTTAATGAGACAATCGCATTGGTTTAGTGATTCAAAAAATATAAATATATGAGGACATTTGCTACATCTGTTTGTATTCAACAATATTTTTCCTTTGTATGTTTTTGTCGGATTCGGGCAAGGCTAATTGACTTTGGGTTTGTTTATCTAGAACATTCGTTTAGCTGTCTGCCTAGTTCGTCTTTTCAAGACTAAGTTTATTAGTTACATGCGAAACATAGAAAATATTATAAATTTAAACCAAGGCAATTTATCAAACAGCTTTCACTTTTAACAAATTAAAAGGCCAAACGTCCATCCTACGCATTCCAATCAATTTAAACCACCTAAAGAGCCTTCCATTAAACCCATTAGTAACTAATGGCGTCAAACATGATTACTTCCCATCAACTACTTACCACCAGGTAGGTCAGTATACTTTCAGTTTAGCTGAAAAAATTTCAATCATACCCATCATCTGTTATAAAATTCTTCTTCACAAGCATGAATTAATTTCTTTAAAATGAAAAGCTTTTAAAAAAACAGCCTACTAACTAATTCACTGGGTAACAGCATTTCTTCAAACAAGCTTGAAAGTTAAAATTCAAGTTTTCTACCTGTATGTTCCTAAACTCTTTTCCCTTTAATCGCATTCGGCTGATGTATCAAAGCGGCGTTACTTTTCCTTAACGTTACATTTTTACAACCAGTCAAGTACAACTTTACAGCCTAGTTTCAATAATTCTAGGTTTCGAATACATTTGCATTGAAATTTAATTCTGTTCAGAGTTCAGTTATAAAACTAATTCATTCGCAACTCTCCCTTTCCTCCTCTTTTACATTAAAGCCGCACCTCTCAACTTCCTATTTGAATAATCATAAGCACAACTACATGTATTCCAAGGAAAAGTTCTTACATTTTATCAGTTTTAAATCAGTACTTGTATCAGATACAGGTGTGCAACAGATCTGACAAGAGAAAAAGCAGTGAAAACTGTTTCAGATCTCCAAATGATTATACATTTTAGCTTTTCTGAGTTCTGAATTGCATCTTAACAAAATCTACCACATCCTTTTATCGCCTCTACCAATGCAAGTCAGTATGCAATGCAACACTTTCATTTACAAAGTTACTTCATGTTGTCCAAACAGCGCTAACTAAAGTTGGTAGCAGCGGAACTTCACTCCATTAAAAATATGTCTGCAAGGATTGTCTTTCTAACTTTAAGTCCGATTTTTGTAATCGTCAAGAGGCCCAACGAATCATTGGTCAAAATTATCCCATAAAATAGTGGCTTTCATTTCTGAACCACATCAAAAAGCTTGAATATAATTTTTGTTTCTCAAGTATTAATTACAATCTGCTATTACTTACAGCTTCAAAAAAAACCGTGTAAACAAATACTTTGTAACGGTATAATTAATTTTCTCTCGCGCTTAAACTCAACATGATCACAGCACCCTCTCTGGAGATCAAAAGACCCTTAATTTCTAAATCACACCTCCATCTCCACCTTCCTTGCATTCCTTATCATGTACTTTCATTCATAAAAGAAACAAGTAAAAAGTTAGCACCAATCTACTTCGCCCCACCACAAGGTGTGCGTAACAATAAAACTTTCACCGCATTATTTTTACGCCACAAATTACACCGCCCACCACAGACATACTGACACTGACTGTCTCTCTCCTCATATTCACGAATTCTTTATAAAATTAATTAAGCTTCACCAACCCTTTCATTATTCCGGTACCCCTCTTACTTATTACTATCTTAAGATTTTTAACACAGCTGAAACATGATCGTTAAAACAAGAATTCATTTTTCTTACAGCCAAGTCTGCTTCCACCTTATCCTACTCTCTTCCGCCATTACCATTTTTTTCTTCTCCCCGTGACATTTACATCTGGTGCATAGTTAATTAACAATAAAACAAGACTTTTACTCAACTCTCTTAACCTCTAACACATTCAAGTCCTCTTTAAAACTTCAACAGAAACCTTTCTTTCACTATTCTGTCTTTACATTTAAGTTCAACAAAAATCCGCCAATTCCCCCTCGCGGTTTCTTGCATCCGACTCAACCTAAATCTGCTCACATACTTCATATTTCAGTCCAAAACGTTTATAATTATTTTACAAATGGGAAAGCTTAGCCTAGGGAACATACAGTTAAAAATACAAACATCTTCTACATACTATAATCACAATTCTATTTTCATTTCCTCTCACGTGCGGTAATTATTTCAGCCAACATCACGCATTTCTGTCATCATCCTCTCATCTTCAAAAATACTTCACAAATATCTTCCCCCATTTCATTAAATTCCTATGGTTCGTATCCTCTACAATCCCATCCCTGTCTCACTGTCTGTTTTCTTCTTTTCATAATCTTCTATCTCTTCCACGCCGAGTCCTACGCAGCGCTGATTCTTCTTCAAGCATCTTCTTCATCCTTATTACAATTTTGTAGTCTTCTTCCTGCATGCATCCTCTTGAAATCTTCTCTGCGGTAATTATAGAAACTCTCCACACGAGACATAAACCATGGAATGAACTCCGATACTAATTATTATTGGCGTAGCTAATTACCTTCAAAGCCTTCAGTTCCACAATCTCGTAATGGAAATGAGCACATTCCTCTAGTTTTTCAAATCGGGGTCTACCAGATCCTCCAGCACCGCCGATCCCTGATGCCGTGCTTCCATTCAGGGAACGTCCTCCAGCTGATGCAATCCCAGGAGTTAAATGCTGTATCCGAATACTTCCTCTTGATGTCTCAACTTCCGAAGCTTCCCAAATCCCACTCTGTAACAAACAAACATAAGAACATTTAAATAAATTACATTTTCAACACAACCCACTCCATCCTTCCCATTACATAAAAAAATTAAACATATCCTACGCCGGAAACACATCTTCTTCGTACACAGCTCGTCTCTACAACTTCCCGTCCTCCGCCTTCCTCTCATGGAAAACAGGACCAACCAATTTCCTATTACATATATTAACAGCCCCACGGATTTTTTTCCATCCTCCTCAATTCATAATCATTATTTTCCATCCTCTCGACCCGCTGTTTTCTAGTCTTCCTCCTCTTTCGCTTACCAAGTTTCAATCCACCGTGTAATAGCATTTTACAATCCATCAAGCCCGGCATTCCCGACCATATTTACTTTTTAGTAGCCCGTATCAGCAAACCAAGATAAATCCTTGCCTTATTTACCATTCTGTTTGCTTTCTATCCAAACTTTGGAATCTAACTGTAGCCTTCTGAAAGCTGCTTTCATACCACCGTCTCTCAACAGTCTATGTGATAACAGAGTATTTCAATGTTTGCACTGCCACTTGAAAATAACACCTTCAACTATGGTGGGATTTACCTATGGCGATTTACCTAGGAGAGCTACCGATATTATCTCACTAACGCTCAGAATAGTACAATAAATACTTTATTCCCTTGATTTTCACACCTTTTATGGTGGGTTAATTTCTATAAATTCTTAGTATATATTTACGTTGAAAATTATTTGATAATGTATGTACATCATGATAATGAAACAGATTTCTATTTGCTTTTCTGAGTACGCTCCGTTTGATTCCTCGTAAGTAAACACACATGTTTTCATCAAATATAGATCAAATCAACAATCATTTCCTTCCTCTCTCCAATGTATTTACTTCTCTTCCGGCCCCAGTTTAAACTAAAATCAATCCTCACTCTACTATTTACTTGTTTTCAATCACACATCTGTTGTCGAAGTTAAAATCAACAAAAACAAAACATTGCAGTATAGACTGAATTCAAAGGAATCTACAGAGATTTCAATTCCGAGTTAAACCAGTGAACCAGTACGCGACTAATCACCATTTACAGATGAAACAACCTGCTACGACATTGAAATGAATAATTTTCCTCTTCTCTATTTTAGCAAATGCTTCTTCTTATTGTAAATGTAGCTGAATCCAGTCCACAAGTTTATTAGCCCTAATCCTGTGTTTAACTGTCACAAAAACTGATTGTTTTTATTGGCAATGAATAAGAATAGCTCCCGTTAGGAATAAATTAGAGCAAGATTTAGGGTAAGCCACAAAAGGAATGGGTACAACTAGGCATAGCACCTAAACATTCCAGATGCACACAAGAATAGCTATTGTCCTCCATCATAGTGGAAGCTAAGGTTCCGTAAATATCCTCAAAAATCCGTAAGACCACAGACTTAATTGTCTCCCTCATGTTCAAGATAAGAACACGCAGCATGTAACATCAGAACTGCAGCAAGCAAAATGCACGCGGGTAGCAACAACAACAACATAACTTCAAGTCTAGCATTTTTGGCAATTCACCGAACACGTTCAGAAAGCCTTTGAATTTTTTGCATCCATTCCAAGATCCTGAATTCCTCTAATCCTTGTTTCCTCAGAACACACCTCAAAAAGGAAATTTGGTGGAAAACCTTTCAGTAAATTCTAGGTTCAAGAAATCACATCTTTTCTAAAATCCTTTGAAATTTTTTGCCGGCAAACAATGAGATTTCTGATTCATAAAAATAAATACTTCTTTTCTAGCATCAATCACCGAAAAGAGTAAGCGTCACCACTCAGCCACTAGCTGTAACCGGCAGCTGATTCATCGTCTTTGGTTTGTCGGCAAGAATCAAGGATCATCACGTTCTTTTTTAAGTACCAACGGACGAAGGCCACAATATGTATCAGACTCAGTTTCATGAATAATCACTTACTGTAAAACAAAAACTTGTTCAGCATCTATTTATTCCCCTGCTGCTTTATCAACAGCCCTTATGTTCTTTGATACTCAACCTTCTTCAAAATCCAATGCAACAAATAACAGTAAAAACGCTCTTGTTTCCGCTACCCAACTAACTCCACCAACACTGCCTCTGTTCCCTCCTAAGAACATCCCTACACAACTCATGCTGCTGACTCAGAGTCGTCACAGTATTTTATATTCCTACTTGTTTCTTGATTTTTTTTATTAAATTCAATACAATCCTTTGAATAAAACAGTTGTGTGCAGATACTTGAATCTAACCCTTTTTCTATTTGTTCTATCCCTCTGATATTCGGTTGACTGATATCCTTTGACAATTTCCGTCCGCTCTCCCTGCTTCTTTTGCCACATCTTCCCATCTTGAGAACTCAAGTACCTTGGTTGTCAATAGGCCCCTCCAAAGGACAGCGTATCATTCCGTTGTATACTTTAGAAATATCACATTTTCGGGTTCGTGCTTAAGCTACTCTTCACCAGCTCATTGTAATCTTCTTAAACCGCATTTACACACAAATCCCTCAAAACTTTTTTCTTAAATCTATTCAAATCTTCCTTCAGCCAGAAGTCCCTTGTTTGCGAATAAAAAACGGTATCGTGTGTTGTTGCTCCCTTGCAGTTGCCGCCGACGTCAGGAAGCCCATCCATTTCACACCAAAATCCATACAAAGTTCTCACTTACTTTGCTCACATTTTTCATCCTTATCATTTACCGCAGCCGCAACATATTTGTAGCAACTGCATAACCAGAAACCGTGGCGAGTCAAGGCATAAGCCGCCATGCTCCAAAGCTAAATTCCCGCACTTGATGCATTTTAAAAGTAAGCGTCAAGTGCGGAAGCAACTACCGGAACGGCGCCGTCCCTATTTCAAAACGTCATTTCGATCAAACTTAAAAAATATCCCTAATTTCCTACCTTTCAAATCCAATACAGATTCCAAGTCCCCTATTCTACATCCTAACATCCCTAGCATCAGTCCCAAGCCACAAATCAAACTGTCATGGAGCCCGTACCATTATTTCTCACCCTACTTTTAAAAACCAACATCACTTACATTTTACCATACTCTTTACCGCTCTTCTACGCTTCCTTGATCTTCCCTCAACAACATTTCATCCTTCAAACAATTTTAAAACCATTCACAAGCCCATCATCATCCTCCTCCTCTTTCTATCCCACTTAACATCATCACCAAAAATGACACGTTTTTCGCACACCACCACCAACCACCCCTCTGCCGACACTATAGCCACCTCTTAACTAACTAAACATCAGTTTAAATCATATGCAGCCAAAATCAAGTTTGTGTCTGCAGATTACGATTTCACCACAATAATCCCACCAGCCTAAACCTCCATCTATCGTTTCAATCTTCTCTCACTAACTCAAAATTCTTTAGGAATTCTACAGACAGAGAAACTCAGTTTCTCAGTAATCAACTCCGTTCCGCTGACTTACTCATACTTAAAATTCGCCATAGTCCTTCACTCTCTCACCCAGTTAATAAACCGTACCGTCCACCAAACACTACGTCATCAATCATCATATATTCAACAAAAACCAGCAATTCGACTCAGTGATTCACAAACATCCTTGATTCTCCTTTGCCCTGAATCACCATCGGCTGAGAGACCTTAATTTTTAGTATTTTAAGGAATTCCTACTGCTGACCAATTTCCAATAAGTCTTGAAAACCCAGGTAAATCCATTTTATGGACATTAAACGTTCAGTACAGTAGGCATGCACAGGCATGAGCAAGATGCATAATTGCAATAATTTCAAAAAAAAAATCGTCTCTTATGAATGTGAAAACAGTTATTTCAATGCAGAGGACATGTGTAGTCAGAGCGACTTATGCTGAATTTCTTGGCTCTTCAAAGATTTTGACATGAATGAATGGGATCGTAGCATTCAAAACTAGACAGCACCTCTTTGACAAAAACTAAACCGTAAATCTGCGCTGAACTTTGTCATACGTAGTAAACTATGGAACTGATCACAAATTTCGCTCTTGCAATTTACAGCACCAAACAAACTCCAGAAACTTTTTAAAACCTCGTCAAACTTACAGGATTAACTTAAAAATCCATTACAAAATTTTATTATTTCATAATATTAAAACTCAAAATATTACCATGGGCCCTAAGAGGCTTCCGATGCTAGCTCGCACAGTAGCCATGCCAGCCAAAAAACTGTTTCTTCTTGAAACCATGATTTAAAACTGCACCTTTCACACCACGATATAAATATATAACTAATCCCACTTCTTATTATCCTTTAAATCTCACACAATACAGATTTCAACGATTGATTCCCGCTTCTGGCTAACACAGCCGTTGTAACATGGTCTCATGTAATCATTATATTACATGAGACTATTTTAAACCATTTAGACAGACCAAACCCATCAAATTATCTCTCCTTGGTTCAACTACCCCCAAAACTGTTTCATAGTCTCAAATTTTCTCTTTTCCTTCATTTCCTTTACTTGAGATATAGCAAACGTCTTCCGCAACATCTTCGTCTCAAATACTAAGATAGCTCCATCGCTTTCGTTCATCATCAAGTGATGAGTCACTGATTAATTAATAAGTCTTGGTAGTGTCCTACATGATTTCACCCAAATCTCGATTCCAGAGTGATTCACTGTAGTAGCTTAAATATATTCCATAACATTCAAAATACAGCTTTAATTTTGTCATCCAGCAATAGCAACAGATCATCATTAATTGCGTAGCTCTACAGTCTGTATAATCATGCATTGTTATAATAATAAATTAGCACCTAGTTTTGCGTCATTTCGCCTTTACTTTGGTTGCTTGCCTTATTTTTACGATAAGATTACAGCACATACCTTGAACTGCGACTAACCGATTACACTTTATTGTTATACTCAAAATCGTTTTAGCTCAATTCCATTTTACATGCAGCCCTGATTCTCTCCTTTGCCCCACCCTGACTCAAGTAATCTAGCAACAAATATATATCATGTATTTTTCATTTCTTTTGTTACTATTCCTGATACCAGGAACAGGAAAAATCTAAAAGGCTATCCCTTCCTTTCCGGCATTCGCTCTCAATGTGTCAGCAACAGCGCGCAGCGCAGCCCATTCCTATCACTTGCCGCTATTTGCAACCATTTAAAAGCTCCCACAACTTGTCACCGATAAAGAGAAAAGGATTTGCACAAGCTGTTCTTCCGTATCGCATGTAACGAAAAAGTAAACCCTACTTCACGGAAGTGAAAACTGCGCTAATCTATCACCCGATCTCTAGCAAAATCAAGGAGCGGCTGTACGCAAATTTTTTCGCAAACTCTTACTCTATCACCCTACTGTAAATAGCTCCTCTACTCCCACACTTAACAGGTTACAGAGCGGTGTCTGTTAGAACACTGTATAAGTAGTGCAGTCTCAACTTGCAAGTTTCTACCCGGCTTAACCCTAATTACATGTTTACAAACCTAAAAATATCAATCATGTGCAATTTTAGCAACCTTCTCTACAGTAGTAAGCACAGTCTCCACAGCAGAAACAAATCTTCTCTTCATTCCACCAACTTTTACTAAACAAATCCCTGTAATTAAACAAGTCAGAACCCAGGAACTAGAAGCATTGATTTGTTTATTATTTTGAAACAAGGTCTTCACTCATCTCCTCCCTCGGCTATTTACTTTCTTCCTTTCTGCCTTGTTAGTCCAGCCTAACACATTCATTTACGAATACAGCTTCTCAGGCTGCGCAAACTCAGGAACCACTTTGTAATCAGTCAACTTTTGATTACTCTAAGCCGCTAAGCCCGAGCGACTTAACGTCAACTTCTACGAGTATTGAAGTCAGACTCGAGTCGAGAGGCAACTGCAAAACTACATAGTCGGAGCAGCTCAAGCTTTTAACTGCTATAAACCAAGAAGTTTGCAAAGAAACAGCTCCAAGCTCTAGCCTCTCTTATCCGTCTCATTCACTCACTACTACCTAAATCCCAACTGGCCTAGTTTAATTATCGAATGACTACATCTTGATTTTCATCTTGATGAACCAGCTTAGGAGTTTGCCTTTAAACCTCCACACTTGTGACTTGTGGAAGCACACACGCTCTTGGCTTGGCATAGAAGATCGCTTTGAGTCAAGCTTTAAACAAACGTTGCCAAAGATTTAAAGATTCATCTTCTCAACCATGCAATCAGAATCAAAATCAGTCAATTCCTGTGTTTTTCAACAAGATGGATAATACTAACCCTCCTTCGTACGTGCTTGTAAAGACCAAAACTGTGAGGCCACAAGGCTAAAGGAACGACGGAAAACCAGCTTGTAATATTACAATTTCGAGGAAAATATCTCAACGAGAGGAAATTACTCGAGCAAACTCGAGTATTTAGCCATCAAGGTTCAGCAAACAGCGTTTCGATTTTAATTCAAGCCCTACGGCTTCTTCTACAGACAGTGTCTGTTGCGACTGTCAGATACATTGCTATACATGCTCTCTTAGATACAGGCTCGCAAGTCATCACTGCTCCCTCCCGTAGAACAATTCAACCTAGAAAAGTGATTGATGCACTTATCATTAAAATGTGTAACGCATGCAGCCCGAGCTTTCTCGTTCCCTCATCAAAGCCTATGCGAAAAAATACAATCATCGCTAATCTTTAATCCTGCGGTCGGAATTGTAATCTCCTTGGAATCCATCCCCGGTTTTGCTGATATTCAAGATGACCTAGGTTCTACAGCCTTTGCTCGAAGACTGCTTGCAACAATTCTAGGATATGACCAAAGATGTAAGACCAGATAAGTAGACGGAGCGAGATAATAAATGATGGGCCAATTACCTGTGAAACATATTTCGGGTCAATATCGGCCAGTGCCATGGAGCGGCGTCCAATCCTTGGCGTAGCACCCATCATCTCGACCATTGAGCCAGACATTTCTGGCCAACTGCAAAAAAATGGATACAAATTAGCGACTTTCCTCTTCTACTACACTCTACACCGGAGGCGCTTCATTTAAAATCTGTTCGCGGGCAAATGGCGAAATTCGCGATCCTCATTGCGAATTTTCCTTATTCTCACCCACACTTGCTACACATCCTTTCTCTACACAAATGTAATTGACATACTCATGTTTAGAAAAGTAAATTCGCATATTTTAAATGCTGCTTGACTTTAAGCACCCAATTCGCCACACACCATTATAGCCTTGGCGAATTAGTTTCTTAAATGTAGATAATACCCGTATCCAAATTTTTACAACATTTCTTTCACAAAATTCCCAAATCATTTCGCGCATCGCAAAATTTCGCAGGAGCAATGATAAATAATTTTGCCGCTAATTTTCGCAACTTGTTGCAAAAATCTTCATTATTACTTTTGAGCCAATGGCACAGGCATCTCTGGGTGACCATGCATGCTCTGACTTCGGTATAGGCTTCGGGTCTTCATTTTTGCTCCTTCTTGAATGTACAAACAACGTATTGTTCCCAATCCAGATTTTTTTCTTCGTATCCCTCTGATTCTTCCAACTTCACAGCTAATCCCACTAAACTTCCTTCTCAGTTACACTTTCACAAAAAATCTTCCAACACACAAAAGAGTTACGTGACAATTTTAGTAACGCGTCCGCCCAATCTCCAACCTCCGTATCCTTTCCTCACACCTCCTTTACTTTTAAAAAATCCGCACACGCCTTCCTCTGCTAGGACTCCATCCCCACTCTTGAATTTTAAATTCCTGTCGCTTCCGCAAGCAACTTGGAGGCAATTTTCAATCAAACTCAACAGTCAAGTATTCACCCAAAAATCACACTGGATGACAAATCAAAATTTATGCCAATTTTTGACTCTCTTTTGCCCTTCTGCTTCTGCATTTTCACCGCTGAATTTGTCTCCTTTTGTGAAATTTACAGAATACTTTGAAAAACTTCTTGAAACCGGAACAGTATTTCACTCAGTGTTTACAAAATCCACAAACTCTGTAGAAACTTATTTCCGCCTTTTCTTCACATCCTAAAATCAAAGACAGAATTCAAAATCTGGGTTTTAATCAACCTCTTTCGATGTCTCTTGTTCCCGTCACACCAGTCTGAGGACTGAAGCTGTTTTAGTCCTCTTCCCTGGTAAAAAGGACACGACACTTTAAAACCAACAAACTCGCTAAAAGATAACCGAGACTTGAAGAGAATAAGCTTCCTTAAAACCACTACCGGCTCTCATCATCCCTCTACCTTTTTCACATACTATATACTCTCCAGTTTACATTATTTCTTTCCTATCTTCTACCAACAAACAAGCTATCAATCCCAAGTTCAAATATTCACAGATTCTTAGCCAACTTTATATAAAACTCAACAAACCAGAAATCCCTCTTAAACTTGACAATAAATATACCCATTCACAAACGTTCCTCTTTTCCACCCCCAGTTTCCTCCAACTCCTACATAGTATATAACGCAAACAGAGCCAAATCCAATAAGTAGGAAGCCTTAATTGTGCACAAAAAGTTTCATCTACCATACGTCCACGTCCACTGCACACCTTGAAAAAAAATCCACACTTGTCAGTTTGTCACATATCAAAGCTAGCTGTCATTCATTCTCCGCAAAAAATCCTACCAGAAAATCTACAAAAATTCAGTAACTCGAAATAATACAAGTTCCGTCATCATCATCGTCCACAATCCACGAACCTCCTATCCTACAAGTTGATTTTCATAGCTTCAATCATTAACTCAATTAAACTCGTCACCCATCTCACTGTAGCACTTATTGCAGCGTAAGCTGTCCGTCTTATAAACAAGAATTTCTTCATCTCGACACTGTCCCTCCAAATGTTTCTCAAACTAGATTTCTTAATCTTCTTTCAAACTTGGCTCCTTTCGCAAGAAACGAGAGGCAGATTAACAGGAATTCGGAATCAAAAAATCCTAATGTAAACTAACCTAATGTAAGACAAGAAAAGAGGGCTACTGACACATTTATTCTACGTTAAGTCAAGTAGAGTCCACTGCAATCCTCACTGCTCAATGCAGCAGCAGTTCCACAGAAACAGAGTACTGTATCCACTTCATCTAAGCCAGCCCAAATAATCCCTAAAACTCGTCACTCAACATCCAAACATTAACGACAATGTCAGAAACAAGTTCAATTAAACTAACAATAACGGACTAAACGACAACGGCTTCTACACGAACTAAATCCAAACGACTTCCTTCAAAACTTTACAAACTTGCTCTTCTTCACATCCTCTTCAAACGCGGATTAGCACTTGAATTAATTAAATTACAAATTAATTTCACGACAAACCTTGAATCAATTCTCGACAAAATTAGCTCCTCCAACCTCTTCAACCCTGCTCAAGCAACTGCTATACTTTTAAAAATCATCACCCAGGTTCAGATTACCGTATCATTTCTTACTCTTGCAACCTGCTCTCGTTTTCTCTAACAACTTATAGCCAAGAGCCTTCTTCAACAGCTAAACTTGCACCCCACTCACTGTCTTCCTTACTGACTACTTAACAAGCTTCAAACTTAATTTCAGCCATACTCCAACCTCCCTCGCTTCCCCTGCTATAAATTCCCAGACAGACATTCTCAGTTACGACGACGTCCGATTAAGCCTTAATACGGTAGTGCTACACGCTTCTAAGAAATCTAAACAAAAACCACAAGGTTCTCTTCCTGTTACCATTCCTCATACAATCACAGTTTATGAACAACGTCAGAAACCAGAGCGCATATGTGCAAGCAGCTCGCATAAACCTATTCTGTTAGCACTTCCCGTAGCTGTTAAGCTAAGAGTTTAAATCAAGACTATCAGCTAACTAACCACCAACTCCCTTCTCTACTTCTCTCCGTTTAATTACTGTCGTTAATTTATAAACTTGGTACATGTAAGCCATTCCATCCAAGCATTACGTAAGGTCCTCCCTCCCCTGCTTCTTCTATAATGTTTGGCATGCCCACAACTCAATCAATCTGTCCATCCCAACGCTATAACCTACCACCCGCCCCTCGTCAAAGAAACCAAACACACCTGCTCTACACTGAATCTATTATAAGCAGCTTATGCATTTTAAGCGTGCCACACCTTCATTTCATTCCAATTAACGAATGAAATCTCTGTAAAGCACTAGCGGAGCGCACAAACCAGGCTGATTCCTATCTCAATATAAATTACAGGCCAGCATGGACGAAATTTTAAATACCATTAGCTCATACCTCACAATAATTTCCACCTGTTCACCCCACCGATGCACAATGCGCAAGAATAACGCAAGCCACCGCCTCTCTGTCGACAAGCTTGGTCCAACAGGATAATTGTTGAATTTCCTCCCTACCTGGTCCCTTCACCAAATTTTCTATCTCTGCTCCCTATGGCCTTTGGCTTTGATTAATCTGACTCCCAAATCATATCCTATTTAGTCTACACGCTCTGCTTCTGTCAAGATTTCTTCAATTATTCCTTACCAAAGACCACGGGTTGCATTGACCGACTGCATTATCGTCATCCACCCCAAAGATGTTATGATCAACGGTTACTGATTTAGTGGCAACCCATGCTGCATGTACGCGACCCATCCCTGCTCAATTAATATGTAAATGCACTTTTTCTCCAACTGAAACAAGATCACTCATCATAAAAGCTAGAACTAATACAACCGGAATATAGGAAAACACCAAACAATGGACTCAAAATCTTCGCATCAAATGTGTACCAGTCGTAATTCAATCTTTCTGTTGTTCTATTTCCAAACTGGCTTCCTTACAAGCTTTTTATTAGCCAGTACCGGATCTTGTGTTGTTTTGATGACAAAACTCGTAAAAGTGATATCCTAATGTGAACTTGTTCTCAACTTCGCATTAACCTTAACCAGGTTTCATGGATTTCAAAATATCAAATCAAAGCCGGCCGATCAAACAACGATCCTACCTAATTCCAATCAAAATAAAATAAATCTGGTTTAAACCACTGATGAGGCGGTTATTTCACCCGGGAATTTTCTCGTTTCAAACGGTTTGACAGCTAGTCGTTGCTTAAATTATTTTACGTTTTTAGCCTTATTATCGGATAAAAGCGTCCAACAGTCAAAACGATGATATCATACGATTTCTCCTGCCCGATTATCCCTTTGTTACACACAAATTCAAATACCGGATCTAAATCAACATCAGAAAGTTCAAATGTCGTCAAATATTCTCTTGCCATTCTCTCTCATGTTATTCGCAATCTCAACAGAAAAATACTTTTGAAACTTATACTAATTCTCACTTTCTCAAACTGACGACGCAGCAAACAGTTCTTTGGAAGAGCAATCTACTGTTCTGATATTTGATCTAATTTATTATGTTACTAATATCAATTTCACATCTTCCTCATCCTCTCTAATAGCAAACCCACCGATCTCATGCTTGAGGACCGAGAGATTTTGCAAAGAGCATCCGTCAAGCCTTAAGATGATATTAATCCTACTTTCCTTCTCGCCTCATCCTGTTTTTCTGCCCTTGGTTCCAAGACAAATAATACCCAATCGCATCGTCCATTTAAAATGCATGTGACAAACATGGCCATCAAAATCTCAACTCACAACTAATGGATTTGTCACTCAATCCTTGACTTTCACGAGCGGACGGGAAAGAAACTTCACGCTCGTCCAAACTAATTATATCCAAGGTCAAAAAATTCTGCTAATTTAAGCTTATCAACCATAATTACAGGCCCTGATCTGTAATAGTCCAACACAGTTGACAAAGCACAGCTAAAAACCTTTTTTATGCCATAGCAAATGCACCTATGACCTAACACGACGCTCTCTCTTTATTCAAACGTCAATCTATGTTGTCGCCACTATAGTTCCTATAATTACCAAACTACACAACCACCTCACCATCAACCCTACCTTCTTTATCTCGGTTATCTTTTACCAGCTTGGGTTTCACTCTTATTCTTAAAAGTTTGATTTAAATCTTACCACGCTACATAACGCAAAATCACCTAGACTCATTACTAAATTTTCGATTCTTCAACAATTCCCACGCTTCAGAATAAGATCCGAAACTTTGTCACCGTCAAACACAAGAGCACCAATGACCTTTTATGCTATTCACTTTTCAGCTTTTGTTCCTTAACTATCCCAAAGGTTTTGGTACCTCCACAGTCCCCGTAGACTCAACACAGTTGCAATCAAGTCACGTTTGGTATACCTTCCGTATCCAGCAACGTTTTAATTTTAATTAAACGTTTCCCTTGGATTAATACCTTTAAGGCAATTTTGTCTTTATGAAACTACCTTGCAATAATTTCAACAGAACAATTAACTTCCCCGTCGGGCAATGCGGAAATTCACAAACAGTCCCAACTTCTTTTCACTCCAGACAATAATTTCACTTTTGAATTTCTTTGTCAGAACTACTTGCAGGCTGCAATTACAAATTAGAGCTGTGTAAACGCAAATATTCTTCTGTCCTCTGCAAGGACTGCAGTCTTTCTGAAACGATTCAATAGAGCGTAGCCTTTGTGTCACGATTTCTTGTTTCGTTTAAACACTTCCGCCACATTCTCTTTACCCTCTTCCTGTCCAGAGTTTCCTCTCCCAGTAACCACAATTAGCGCAATAATCCGACCAACTAATTCATCATAAACAAGTCACAAGGAATCAGTCAAGTTGGTCGTTCCTGAACCTAAACCCAAGGAATTAATCACCTCAACATAATCCCGACAAATTATTAGATGACGAATTAAAACGTCACGACGACACAAATTTTCCTGCTCAATTCTAGGATTTTTAACACGGCAGTTTGCGTTTCCTCACAGATTTGACACGCCTTCAATAGAATGAATCCATAAGCATCCATTCTGATATTCCAGAACAAACGTAGTCTTTTTCACTAATGCAGTTCTTATCTTCTACTTCACAATGCTTGTGTCCGCCAGCCGCAATCGCCACACACACCATTCCCACTTGATCCAAACACGATGAACTCCAAACTCAGCCTTACAGAAGCTTCCTTCCAACTCAACCACAATGAATCAAAAAAAAAGCGCAGTTAATTACTTTCGCAGTCCACAAACTAAAGAGTTATTAGTTTAGAAGCAGACAAAGCAAAGGAGCGCTGCTTCAAACTTTAAACAGCGACTACTTGCTGGCTGAAACTAACTGAAACAGTTTGCAAATTTGTTCCTAGCATCAGCCTCACATTCTAAGAGGAAGCGCTAAAGTAGGAAACTCCTAACAAAGCAGCAACAAGCAGTTGTGTTATAACTTAGAATGTTACTACCAGAAACATTCTTGTCAGGTTATTATTTTCACTGCTTCAGTTCAGCGCAGCGCTTCGCCACGCTATCTGTCAGCTAGGAATAATTATGTACCTGCCGTAAAATCATTTTCTCTTTTCATTCATAATTTCGTGCTGCTCTCCTTTCCTTCTCCTCAATAACCCTCCCCCTATAAACCGTAAGAGCCTCGTCCTGTATCTTACTCTTATTCCTCATCCTCACTACTACTACTGACTACTGATCCATCATCACATATCATTTAATTAGCTCTCCTGGGCAATCAAATCCACTCACTATTTTCCTCTCCACTTCTTCCTCCTCCTACGGACTTAAGGAAATGCAAGGCACGTAGGCAGGGCCGCTTATTAGAAACCAATCCAACGACACCGAGAGCATGTAATTAAGCTCTAGCTTTTGAAAAAACTGGAGACATGGTATGGTCAGCACCAGCAAGAGCATGAATCCTCCGCATCCCTTCCACAATAGAAAGTTTAATTCCTTGTCACGAACTCATCACAGAATCTTAGCAGAGCGCATTCCGCATATTGGCATGTGCAATTCATGATCAGCAATTTCAGTGATGATGAGTACCACGGAGGGAATCACGAGAGCGCAGCTTCAATACTTCCTTCACAGGTTGCAACGAGTCAGCCAGGAGTGGAGACCAACACGCAATTTCAGACTTCAACCCCTTCACTCCTGCGTTGAACATATTCCATTACTTCATGAAATACATGAAATATCGCATCACGAAACAGGCAAACGCGCTGGTCATTTTTCAACCAACCTGTCTCTAACACAGCTACTGAATGAACCCCCTCTTCCCCCCTTCAAACGTATTAATCCCCATTAAAAATGCAAATTCTGTACTGGCCTCCTCCTCCTGTATCCAAGGAAAATGTCAATTCCGTCCAGTAAATCAACTCGCGAATCTCATCTTAATCCGATGAGACACACAATCAAAAGTGCGTCCGACTACTCCCTATCCCACAAATTCATTTCCATCCAATATCTTCCGCAGCTCTTTAACACTCAAAACAAGCTTACTGCTTTCTTTCTGCTTCTTCTTGTATCCAACTTAATCCAAGTCCCACATAATAGATTCCCTCAAACCTGTTTTATTTCCATAATCTCTGCCCAAATATGGCTTTACTTTGCTCATTTTTTTATATTATCTTGTTAGACCCTCATTATTTTTCATAAGAAATAGGGAAGCCTGCGTAAACTCTTACCAATATCAATATATCATCAACATTCACGCATTTTATTGGATCGACGATAAACCCATTTCTCCTCAACTTGAATCCTGCTTTAAATCCAAATACAAACAAGGATCGAATCATCACTGACCAACATCTTGTTGGATGCAAGTAGCAACCACCAGATGCTCATAACGAGACCATATAAGAACTGATTTTCTGACCACAACATCCCAGACTTTTGGCCTACTCGCTCAAAGTTTTGGTCTTGTAATTTTGCAAGTGGCCCGTAGTTTGCTCCTGTTTATTACAAGAGTTTGCTTTGTTTGACTGCGTATATACAGTCCAACCGAAACAATTCAAATCCGGTAGAAACAGAAAACAAGTATGGGAAGAAGAAAAGTCGTTCTACAAGCTAAAACGCCTTCGGGACTTTAATCAACAGCCTGCAATTCTTCATAAACCACTCTCCCATGTTATTCCTCTTATACGAGTCAATTTTATGCTTCAAGCCAAGTTGGCAAAATTGTCTTTATCTCACTCAATCCAGACTACTTACTCCATCTACTCCTGCGGCAGGAGTCCTGCCTACCATTGTGCTGCCGCTAACCATATCCAAAAGTCTCGTTTCATTTTGATTATTTTCATAAAGAAATAACAGACTTGAGGCTTTTCGCTCAACAGTGGTTTCACAATAGAATCTTTCTAGGAAGCCAATAGTTTGAGAACAAAGATGATGAAGATGAGGAAGACGAGAGCAGAGCAAAAGCCAGCTGAAAATCTATTCTTTTCAATAAACAATCTTCAAATTGGATTACCACCATGCTGCCATTCTCTATTGGGATCTGTTTTATATTGCTGTATGTTTGTAAACCATGAAGAATTCAGCATTACTTCCTCGCTTTGTGCCATAATTTTTGACTTCTGCCAACAGCGTATCTATAATGTTTTTATATTTCCTATTCTTTCCAAGTTTCCACCAGACGTACAGTAGCTTCATTATTTATCATCCGAAATCTGCGGTCATATTGCACGAATTGCATTTGGTATTTGTTCTATTTTCAACGAAGCTTACGTTCCCACCGCTTCCGCTTCAGAATTTCGGGTGCATACCTTGTAACAACGGCTTTGATATAGATACAACTCTATGGCTCATGTACCATCTTACGTTACCTAATTAATAGTTTTTACATGAATTTCAAAATATACAATTACCTGCACTCATAATTGTAAAATCTGCAACTCCGTCAAATCATCTGTGACCGTCGAAGGGTGCCAAAAAATTGATTTACTTCATTAGTGTAAGTTTAACAGTCCGCACAGAATTATTCTCCACTTCTCCAACCAATACTTCTTCATGCACTTCTCCTCCCCTGGTTCTACACAACAATTTCTGCAAAAGCAGTCCAAAGGACGTCAGTGCTTAGTGCATAGTGTATCACTGCTTCATTAACTCCATGACGTCATAAAGCCAGCTTTATCATGACATTTGCGTAACTAACACGAGCTTACCGAGCTTCCAACACACGTAGCAACAGCAACTACATAACAAAGTCAGTAAGTTACCCCATCACACATCACTTTAAATCCACCATCGGACCAGAAACCACAAAAATGTCAACTTCCTCCCACATACCAACATCATATATCCAATTAGGAACCTTGTTACAACGTGATTTAGATCTAGAACAAAACGCTGCAAGCTAGAAGCTACACGATGCATTCTTAATTGGCCACCACGAAGTAGCCAACGCAAGACAGTTTGCATAACATGTTGTTGCATCCACAAAATAACGATGAGAGTGCTCTACTAAACTTTGCTCCATCTCTGCGCTCTGGTATGCACCGATTGAAGCCTGTAAATACTGTTACACTAATGCAGATTTCATACACACACCGCTAATGACGCACGTGTATCTATAAACTGTATAACATGAGACAAACTCGGAAATTATGAGACCGCTGTAGCAATTAATCCCACATACCGAGAGATTCCAAATTCTTCCCACTTTTCCCACTGTCGCTTTCTGCAATTCAGTCACAAGTTCCTCATTCTTCTAACCACCACAAGAGGCTTTTCACTTGACTTATCACTTCGTTCCACTCATTTACTCAAGATGAGAATACATGCCCGTGTTCGTCCTAACCATGAGAATCCTAAATTAGTTGCCATTATTTTATTAACTCACGCTACACTGGTCATTATTACAAAGCAGCAACTGCTAACTCATGGCATTTCAACCCGTAAAACCCCAACCATCTCCTCTTCCTATGATGGAATATTTTATTTTCTCCTTAAGAATTTATATACTTCATATTTCAGATTCAGAAGAATGTAATTGATTTACTGAATCATCCCGTGTAGCATAAATTACCAGTACTCAATCTTGTTATACTATGTTTTCCCTACATTAGTACCCATCTCCACTACCAGATAGCTCCACAATCGCACCCTGTATCTAACTTTGTCTGCAGATATTCTCCTCTCCTCTTGCAACTTCTATTCCGTGTATACATGCTAAGCAATGTAAGCTTTACTAATCTCGGGGACTCATGTGCAATATTTCAAAATTCTCATCTCACGCTTAAATAGCATGTAATTAGAATCATGTCGCTAAACGAAGGAGTTCCTACGGTCCAGACCACATGAGCTTACATAACCATTAATTTCCCATGTAACTTACTCCCGTGTAACTCATGTTTCGAGACGAGAGCAGCAATAAATCCTTGGACACTTGAAGAATATAAAACAGCATGAGAATATATCAAATTCGTACGCGTTCTCCTCCCCAGTTGGTGAATTTAAGCACAGCTTGAAATTAAATTAGAGGACCCTCTTCTATTCTTTCTAATTGTCTCTACATTTCCAACACACATGCCACTGACATTGCATTAACTCTGGAGCCATGACATAAAGAAAACATGTACAATACAGAAGGCAAGATTGCCAACTCTAGAAAGCTGCAAACATGCACACAGTTTTCTTTCCGTGCAATCCACCTCGCACACACTACAATACTGCCGTAGCAGTAACCACATCCACCGCCAGATTAAACAAAACATACTTATGTCACAATCCATTACTTCTACCTTAAGCAATATTTACCCGAGTGTAAAACCGTCTCTTGTATTTTAAATCATTCACGCACCAAATCCAATCTAAAATCTCAATAAACCGCTCACTTTACTCAAGTACTACAGTGCAGGAGGAACATACACGTACTGTCCCCTCGTATGAGTTGCGCTTTATGTATTCCAGGGCATAGCCCGCGTTTCCAGGGGCATTTAGTGTAAGCCGGGAAACATTACTTGTACGCCGATCTGAGTTTTCTTGGTTTAGATGCTGTGGAAATCTTCATTACAAGCGGATTCTGAAAATTATTTTTTTCAATCATATCTGCAGCTCACACCGCACAATATTCTGGGCTGCAAGGAAAGGTGGCGCTTATGGTTAAAGAGGAAACCATGATTAAAGTTTGTCTAGTGAACACTTTTGACGTTAGACTCGCCTTTAGCTCTCACAGGGAAACAAAAAGTGTATCCCAGCGGACATTTCTTATGCTCTCCGTGGCATACACCTAATGTTTCCTTTCGACACCCTTTGTATGATAAACATAAACTGTACTATATGCTTTGTCAGCAGTACAATCTCAAATACCTTTACACAGCTCTTTTCTTTCTCTTCTGTTTTTCCATTACATTCCTCTTCATCTTCTTCTCAATCGTATTCTCTAACTCTAGTTCATAGCGACTGCCTTTAAAATATCTATTTGCAATATAAATCCCACAGCAGCTCCATGTATTCCACACTCAAAGCAAAGGGTACTCTACATAATCACATATATTTGCGATTCAATTTCAAACAGAATCCCAATTCCCAAAACTGTCGCATTCCCTCGATTCTCAAACCTTTGTAGTACACTCTTCCTTTTGAGCTGCTGCAACACTATTTTATTTATCGATTCGCTTTTGCAGCCCAAACGTAAAAACTTATCTTAGCTTCCAATATGTCCCGGGTAATATCAAGTATCCAGAGTGATAAGGAAGTAAGTATGCTGTATGCCATAGACCTAATATTGGCATTCTCAAATGGTTTTTCTAACTGCAATTCTGGCATCCTTTGCTGCTCTCACCCTCCATGGCTTTTATGATGTGATCGTAACAATAACAACAAGATTTGGGTATTTTCCCCTCCGATTCCAATTTTACGAGGCCATTGCCCAGAGCATATCCTTTGAATTCAATCATCCATTTTACCTCCACTCCACATGCTTCTATGACATACGCTATAGTGGTTTACAACCCGGTTTGCACGAAGAGGAAGGTTGGGAAAATTCGTGCTTTATCTGAAACCAAATCTGAGCATCAATGACACGGACATTTCCTCAGCTTCAAAAACAGTTCACTTGGTTTTAAAGCCTGTAAGGAAGTAAGCTAAAGATTTTGCATGGGATCACGGATTGTAAAAATTGCGATAGTATCTGCTTTTGTCCCTTGCTTGTGATTCAGCTTCTCTAGTCCAGTTTTCGTTACCTACCTTCCCGCTTTATGTACAGGTCACTCACTTTTAGAAGCTCAAACATTTCCGTTCATCTTGTTATTTGTCGTGTTAGCGTTGGCCCTGCTCGCGCAATATTAACGTGTGATGAGAAATTCTCACGACGTTTTCAGATTGCAATTTCTGTGCTAAGTGCTAGGCTTCCCCAGCTACATTACTCTGGGATTCAGAAGAGGCCGCAGAAGGTAATTAAACTCATTCAGTCCTAAGATTATTACTGGGATTAAACTAATCATGAAGATTGTAATTAATTTTCCCGGTAAATTAATCCCCACACGGTCATAGTTAACCGCTCTTCATTTAAATGCAAATAGTAAACGCGATTTCCTTGTCTTCAGCTGCCTTGTAATAACTAACGGTAAAAATCCGGGACTTATTTCCTTCTTCCCTCTTTGCTAGACTTAACACCTGTACCCTATTTAATTCTCTGTATTTTAGCGAACACCGCCTAATCCCAATTCCCGATGGACATTTTCAATTCCTTTTAAATATTCACACGCCTTTATATAAGTAAGCACAGAATCTATTAAACTCAACAGCTCTGCCTGTGAATTAAACAAACCGTTGTGAATTATGCACTTAAGCTTTGACTAACGAATCCTTTTACGGTTTTCTCATTCCTCCTCGCTCTGCCTGTGTGAAACGGAATAATTTTACACCATTTAATTACTTCATTTGTCATTCCATTCAGCGCTCTAGCAATCAGAGCTAGCCTATAGTTGATCAAATTCAATTCCACTGTGCCTGATCCCTTTTTCAATCAATGGTCTGCTCTACTACTCCCTCGTAGCTGATCCAGCTGACAATGTTTACAAATTAAGAGCTTAATTTCCTACAAGAACAATCCCTTTAATTAGTTTCCAATCTCAGTATCCTCTTTTTCACCGCTTCTCCTATCCTATTAACAACAGAACAATCCGCAGAGCGACAATTCTTTGCACCTCTCTACTCTTCAAAAAAACTTCAAGCTTCATTCGAGGACTATCGCACAGTATATTACCGTTTCTAAGAATTTTACTTGACACACCAGTGCAATCAACCTGAGAATCTCAGACTACAGAATGGTCCTGTTCCTGTGAAACGATTCTCACCTGAATTTGCATTATTTTAAAATAACTGGAACTCTATTGTTTTTCGAAATGAATTTCAGACCCAGCCCTGAGGCCGTGCTCAAGTCCTTGTCAAGTACCAGGGCGGCTCCAATTAAATTTTTCTTTTTGCAATGCAAATCTCAAATGTTCTTGCATTTTTCTGTATTTAAAATTGTAGGAAATCCTGGGAGTTTACGGAATAAACTCAAAAATCTCATTTCAGCCTATTAACTAATGACAGCACTCCTATCTTCTTCCTGTGCATTATCTCAAAGCATCATACCACACGTCAAAGAGTTGAAGACCCTGCCAATGTACGCATCAACACCAGAGCAAAACACTCTTCTGGGTGTCCATTACAAACCACGAGACCGCATCATCTCTTTACTCTTTTAAGCCCATACTTCCTTAACCTCTATAATCTTAATCCCGGCCTCATCTCGGGCACTTCGTTTTCCAATATATTAGCCTCAGTCACGATCTGTCAAAATCTCTAGCTTTTAAAAGAATCCACAAAGCATTCCCAACACACATCCAAATATTCGACGATCATAAAAGCCTGTAAAGGTGATACATTTTATTGCTACGGAGGAGAACAACTAAAACCAAAATCCGAATACGTTACATGGCACAAATCTAAGCACATATCCAAAAATCTTAAGGGCAACAAACGTATCAGTTAGTCCAGCACTATCCCAGCTGACCTTTCAAGTTTGACACCTCATCTTGGATTTCCTCTTGTAAATCCTACCTGATACCTCAATGATCCTGACAAAAGCCTTTGGCTGGCAACAGCAATGATCCACCCGGCACGGCAGTAGGTTAGCAAGCAAAGCCAGCATAAGCCAAACAATATGCTCATCTTAATTACACCCCTGTCTCTTTCAGAGTATTCAAAGCGGATAAGAGGTAGACCGCAATGATGATTGGCTGTCATGAGATGAAAAGGCACGACCGGAACATGATAAGACCAGCTTAGCCATTAGCTATTAACTGTCCTCTGCCCAGCTTGTTCAGCTCATACTGCTTTATTCAGCCGAAGAAGAGGACGTCAAATTACATTTTTATCACTACAACAGATAAGTTCGCTGGAAACAAAGCCATTACACGTGCATACAATGTTCTTTTGAACACACAGTTAACGCGAACTAGTAAATTCTCATACTTTTTCTCAGGGAAAATCGCTTAAAACCACCCACAACGCCACGCAATCCGCAAGCATTAGTTACGACATTCAACCTTCCCAGGACTTTATAGCGCAGCTTGCAACACTGCCGTTGAATTTACTTAGAAAAATATCACTGAATTCTCTCATGCAACGCTGCGAGCAAAACAAGTCTGCATTTTCTCAAACACTCACCCCCACTCGAACTCCCTTCCAAATGACACGTCCAAGCCTAGAATTTGACAACTAAATCACCCGTTCCAGCACACTACCCTCTCCGGCAACGCATTTGATCAATCCCTGAGGGACTTTAATTTGTATAAATCTGCATACATTCCTTCCTCATCATCCCTCCTCTTCATCTGCTAATCTCTCTCAAGTCTGAAGCAGCATCTATAAGTTTGCAATCTCAATTAGAATCGTGCTCAAACTGCATTTCGTTATTTCAACAAAATCAAATCCAAAACGCATGGTTTGATGGTTCATCCAACGCCCAGAAGGAGCCAAGCCCATACTGCATCCCGCTGTAGCTGTAACAAAAGTAGCAGCAACTTCATAGCAGTTCTGCATATGAATTTTTCAAAACCCGTACTCTTTCTGTGTCTCCTGCCCTTGCAATCCCTCAATTTCAATTGCCTTCCTTGTTACAAACCTGGTTACTCATTTTCCATCTCCAGTCTTTCTCTTCTGCTACATCTGAACTTCTGAAGTCTCAGTTCGAGTCCCTTTCGTTACAGCACTTATCTTGTAAATGAATGGAATTCGGATCTATGAGATGAATTATGTGGCAGGATACGATGAAAGATGGGTAACGGAAGGGGTTGTTAAATTGTTACCGCTTCGTTTCCTTTCAAACCAACTCTTACTTAAACTCAACCCAGCAAACACCTCCACCTCAAATTTTTATCAATATGATATAAAAGCTCTGATGTTCCTGACATCAGATTGAGCATTGGATTTCTAGTTTTGATACAAATTTGAGCTCAGAGATTTATCGAAATGTCCCAGTCTTAGAGTCAGACGGAGATCAATATGACCTCACGCGCTGAGTTATTTTTGAGCGCGTTCTGAGTAGATTCTGACAATGAGCCATCTAGGTGCAATTGCTACTACTAACCAACTCGTCCAGCCAGAACCAATATAATTATTCCTCTACTTGCTCACTTTGAAAACTAAATTGAAATAGTAATACAAATTTAATTATCATTCCGCAGATAAAAACAATACATGTAGCACATTAAATATTTACAATAATACAATAATCACAACATAATAAAGGTACAATAAAGGTTAGAGAAATATAGAACTGATTATATGTTGATGTTAATTAACTCTAAAATTCACAAATACTTTGCTCACATTTACATATAAGGAACAGTAGGAAATTATTACAACCTAAGTATTGCACTTAAATTAAGAAAATACCAAAATGAATGCACCGATTTCACTTTACAGCAAATATAACATCAATCACTTCAATCATTAGCTTACGTAGGCAAAACCGAAGGCAAAAACAATGCGGAAGTTATCAAACTTAGGGGCTAGAAACTATCATTACACAAATTACACTATTCATAATTTTTAAAGAAAAATACCGTAGTGATGTGTGAGTAAAATATAATAATGTAAACTGGTACAATTAATACTTGAATTATTTTAACTTTAAATTAACTTACCTTATAATGAATTCATACACTACACTACCATGCTTGTGAGACTACGACTGGTATTGTCTTTACATTGAATGCATGGCAAAGAGTAGAATTCTAACGGCCTAAGCAAGTGAAATTAAGCGCGCAAATTGGTTGGCTGGACGGATTGATAGATGGCAATGCAAAAATTGCTCCCGACATCGATTTGATGTCATTTTGATGCTAAAGGGTTGGCATCAAAAATACCTTGCAACAATGGTACCAATATTAGATCAGAATCTACTCAGCTCTCTGAGATTAGAAATTCATGAGGCTCTTGAGGATCCTCTGATATCAATTTGAGGTTGGAGGTTTGCTGGGAAGTAGCTTCTGTCTAGAAACTCCAGAGTCACATAATTCAAATCAAAGTTCCACAGTTGCGCCTGCCTTAAATCTTTGGTTCCGCGGCGGTTCCGTTTCGGTGCTCTTACAATTACAATTCCTTAACTCCAGTATTTCCATTACTTTCAAACGCAACTCCACCCGCCCGGCTTTTGCATTACATTCCCAATGAGCTGATGCAGCTCAGAGATAACAGCTGAGGTTACCAGTAATAATGTTTCCAACCCGCCTCCTTCCGCTCCGACTAAGTTGGTTGCAGCAACCAAAACCCTAGCATTTCACCAACCCCAATTGCACAGCACTCTTGGGCAATGAGAATTAAGAAAGACGAGGACACAGCCTAAATAACCCCAAGGACAAGGTCTGTGAAAACTAGAGAAGTTACACATAAAATCCAACTTTTAACCTGGGGTGAAAATGACAGTCATTCAAAAGGTTAAAAGATTTTGTCTTTCTAAATCTACAGCTCGCTTACCTATTACTTGCTTAAAACTTTTACACACTGGTCCTGCCTTCCTTCCCCCAGCTGACTATACTACAGTGAGGGGACATAGGCGCATTTGTACCGATAGCCCTTACAAATGCTAATTCGCACTTGCACTGATAGCCTGCACATGTGTACCAATGTATCGGTACAATTGCTCCATTAGCCCTCGCATGTGTTGTTTGAGTTCAAACAAAAATTCGTAGGTAAGGGAATGTGTTATATACATAATAGACCAAAACCAAGGGTGGAAAATGCTAATCCCCAAGATAGCCTTAACGGCGATACTTCATGTTTGGCGTACTGGGGTGGTATGCTATGCTCAGGAGCTTCATCCAGCTACTTAGGACAACTACACCGTTTGAAACGTTTATGACCTACACACTTTCGGAAATAATTAAAAAGTTTAGATTTTACGACTTATAGGTTTTATAGAACAGATGAATTAGCGAAAGTCTCAACAGCTACATAATGCTCTTTCTTCCAGTTCATGTGTAGAATATTCTACAGCGAAATTAAAATACGTATCTACAGCAGAATCAATTAATTAGCTAGACAATAATGCCTCTGAGTCTAGATTATTTCAGCATACCGTTGAAATACAGGATACATACACGCTTGACTAAAGTACTGTCGGATGACTTGGGGGTGTATTGTTGCCACTTGTGGTATACTAACGTTTCATTTTTGCAATATGAATAGATGCTTGGCACCAACTACGATTTTCGTTTACCAACTACGTTTTGTGTAACTTTTTTTCCTCTATCCAACAAAACCATTCCTAAGGGTGTCCGGTCAAAGTTCAGCTGGACCATTCATTAAAACTGCAAATTGTGTACGTTCTGGTGGATTTTTTCACATATGCGAGGGCTAATGGCGTATATGCACCGATACATCGGTACAAATGAGCGGGCTATTAGTGCAAGTGCGAATTAGCATTTGTCAGGGCTATCGGTACAAATGCACCTATGTCCCCTCACTGTACTATATTGAGTTGTTAAATCCTCCGGCACGGCGTATCTAAATATACATTGCACAGTATTCGAGTACATTTAAGGTAACTCGCTATACGGGCTATACATGTACAGCGGGACGGATGAATGATAATTCACTTCCTCGGATGTCATCTCTTTTAGAGTAGGAAAATATATCCAAGATAGGGCATCCAACCTCCTTCAACAACTCCATCATCAAGCAAGCCCATCACGTGCTCCCTCTCTCCGGACCGTTATCTGTCCTGCATACTAACTAGAGTTGGGCAACATCCCCCAGTCTAAAAAAGCTATTTCAGACCCTCAACTTGGATCCTACACAGAGTAACCAGCAAAGTAAAACACATCCACCAAAAACCAGCGCTAGCACAATCCACAACACTTCACTTACTAGCACCACCTTTGCTTTTACACTTGAGGGATTTAATAGTGAAGCGACGGCTTTTCATTCAAACACCGCGACATCATCAGTCCCTTCAATCCTATCTCTGATCTCTGAGACCCAGTCTTCCCAGCAGAAAAATACAGGAGAGAAGAATAGGAGAATCCCGTGCACCATCTCCCCTAGCTCATCTTCCCGAGGACCCGGCCTCTGTCAACGTCAACGGCTCTTAAATTTGCAATTTACTACAGCCGCCTAGGAATTCAACGAGGCAAACCTACTCAAGCACGAAAAGTATGTTGACGAACATAAATTTTAATCATAGCCCAAAGGTAAAATACCATGTGTACTGACAGGAAGCAAGCACAGCAAGCTTCATCCTTCCAAACATTTACACACTCCACCTTCACAACTTCCCTTCAATGTATTATCTCCAAGAGCTTGCTTGTGAAAATCATAAATTATTAACATTTTTCATGAGAGTTTAGGTGGAACTTTATGTTTGTAGAACTCGGGCAGGCTTATTAAAACCGGGATTTAGATTGAGTACATAGTTCTCTCAGCCTTCCGCTTCTTTCATAACTAATTCAAAAGCTAGCCAATTAACCTTTACTTTCTCGGATTTTTTACCTTGAAATTATTCTTGCTCTTTTTATATACTTTTGAATTAGCCCAGTTGGTCTTAGGCATTTAAAATCCTCCTTTCTCCTCCTTTCCCCATTCCTTATCTGTGTTTCACACCTGAAATACCCTCACATGTTTTTTATCATCCCATTTTCAGGAATTTCTTCCATTAACTTTTTGTTTAAAAAAATTAATGCTGTCATTTTCTTTTAGGGCTTGTAAACTACATAAATGTTCACACTTGCCTTTGACCTAGAATCTGTCCGTACTGTATGACCTGTAAATTGTTTCATCTTTCCCTTTGAGCTACTGTCACGTTTTAAAATCCCACATTAGTTTTTCAGCAATTAGATTCTGCAATTTTATCCCTAGATTTCTTCAAGTATGACAATTATTTCCCAAAACTACAGCTATTTACCAAACTCTTGTATTAGAATTAATACAAGGGCTTCAACGCATACAACCGTTGCTAGATTGCTCGATTGCTGCCATGAAAACCGGCTTCTTAATGTTAACCTTAATGTTTCTAGGATCGTCCTGATTCTTGTAACTTTCAGCTTCCACGGAAGACGAGTGACAATTGCAAAAATGTCCCATTAAACCAAGCACGTTTTTGGCCAACAAGACATTATCATTATCACCTTTCTTCATTCCTGCTTGAGTTACACAGAATTTTCCCCATACCTCTTCTTTAAATGTTGTCATCTCAATCCAAATCTCGATTTAAAATCACCTGTCATTTTTCTCGTACTTCTCCTCCTATCTCATTTGCTTCCCCTTTCATCGAGAAGAGAATCAGAGGATTTTAACTTCGTACTACCAAGAGACTACTACGACATCCCCATGTTTTGCAGTAGCTCTTCTGCAATCTTGAAACAATTGCCTTGGGCTTTACCTCTGTTTTCCTCAAGTAGGACATGGTGATGATAAGGATATTAAATTGCTCCCATAAGTTGCAAGTATCACTCAGAGCTCTTTCACTTACTTGCAACTCCGTATAGTAACTAACTAACCATGCAACGGACCAAGTACAAACTGGGATCTGACAGAGAGGGAATTTTATTAGCAACTTTTCTTCTTCTTCTTCAATCTGCAACTACCACTCCTCATCTCATTTTAAGCAATCTTGAATTCGCAGTCATTGCAATAACAAGTCTAGTGCGTAATGTCCAACAAGACGAAATTACTTTCGAGTACCTATATTTCTTTTACCTGCTACTTTACCTTTAGTCGAGGAAACAAAAGTACTGACTCTACTTCTTCCTTCAAGCTTGTCTCGTTCTGCAGAAAACTTGTGGATCGCCATTAACAATAAAACAGCCATCTTCTTGAGAATTTACCATCCTTCGAGTCTCCTGCCCTGCCTGCACTCTTGTAACGGATATGTAGGTTTAGCAAGAAGGGTGGACTAGAAAACAGGTTTCATACTAGGAATAATATGTAGGCGTCTTCACATGGTGCTTGTGTCGGTCCTGTTGAGGATCGATTCTAAAAGATATTTACGCATCTTCCTCGCCGTTTCAACAAGCTCCGACTCCCAGGCTGAATCCACAGGCCTTATTTCAGCCTTCATCCCCAAACTACTACACTAAACATGAAGAAATACTCGTTCCTACACACGCAAGCTATCATTTCTTCCAATGTGCAACTACAGATAACGATGGATTATACAGACTTGGAAGGCAGGAAAATCTGTTCGGAAGGACGGACAGATCCTCGTAAAATCTCCATGGCTAAAAATAATACAACTTGACTCCTTCCAGCACGTAGCTTGTACATAAAGCAATACTAGCCTGCTTTAAAATTCAATCTCTCCTTCCTTCCTCCTCCCTAATCTTATGCTCATTTCCAGAGTTGTTTCACGTATTAGAAAAAATCTACCGCCGAAGTCTCTGTAATCTCAGTAGAAGCCACATAGGGATGTGTATGCGGCTGCACGGATTTTATAACAATTTTACCCCCGCATCACACACAACTCTTTACAACGTTCTACCCCGTACAAAGTTTGCTCTGGTATTCCTGCAGCAGTTTACTGCGGGCCATAGCAAATCAGCCCAAAATCCAAAAAGGTTTCAACCACGAACAACGGAACAGCCTTGAAATAAAAATTTCCACACGCCCTTTGCCTTCCCCAAGGAATTAGATTAATTGAGACTGAGAATCAGGCGAGAAACATCTATACACAGTTTATCAACATCTTCAAGTTTTCCAATCCTTCACATTAGCAGACAGGCTAAAACCTCGAAAATGACAACGTCAGGGTTACTGCAATTGTTGTAAATTAGATGCATTTGTCATCATTATGGGGCTGAAACCAATCGCGCTGCTCATGTACCTTCTAAACGCTTCAAGCTCAAACTGCATCCAATCTATGCCCTAATGGCACAATGCAATCCATCTACACTCAAGGGTAATTATCTTCTATTGAACAAATCACATACGTACACAAGTCTTCATCGGCACGTATCACCTTATCATATCACTTTATCAGATTCATCGTTTACATCGCTGCGTATTTTACGACTTGAATGGGAATTAGTTCCCAGCGCATCGTAGCCCTGCAATGCATTTGCCGCATCATCTAAATCATATGCACTTGTCGGTTAGTTTTAGTTAGAACCATATTGCTCCTGCGAATTTTGCGATATTAGCGTAATATAATCGCCCTAGAATCCATGCAAGTAAATGTATTATGAGAATAGTTACTTACCTAAGCGTATATTGTCTCAAAGGTTATAGAAATGATTCATCGTTCAGCTTTCCGTCTTGCTCTGATGGAGTTGAAGGGGCACTTATTATTAATACTTAAGCAGCGTCCTCAGCTTGTCTCCAGTAATTTTCATAGTAGGACTAGAAATCTGCTTGAGTATTGTCTGGAAAACAACAATAGAGAACATTCTTGAAAAATTCTTGAATAATAACAGCTTCGGGAAAAGTATGAGTATCCCTCTTAAGGATATTAGATGTGCTATCGAATGCAGCTGAGCTGGAAACGGCTAATACACACTTGTGAAACCATCTTGAAGTTCAAGAGTGTTCCTCCGATGAATAGCATCATAGCTTCAAGTAACTTGGACTGTTGGATAGCTCTTCGGCTTCGTAATGTACCAAGTTTATATCTCGAATCGACCTGAACATAATTTCAGGCATTTCCCCCTCTGCGTGCTGCAGCGTTGCCAATCTAGCTACTTAAATGAAACTCAGGAAATCACATAGGCCAAGTACTAAGCTATCTAAGAGTGAAAACTGCTTGAAGCAACGCCGCTTGTGAGCGGAAAAATGCTAAAAATTTTGCAAAAGCCGGAGCAGAATCGCCGCCTCAAGCTTTGCAACTACCTCTGGAATCGGGACCACTCAACTGACTATCTCTTCCAACAACTCGCCCTGGCCAGGGGCTAATTGTGAGCAAATAAGCCCTTTATAGCCAGTAAATAGCTTTTGTGCACGTCCAAAGCTTGGATTTCCTGCAAATCTGTACAAAAACGGCCTTTTCTACCAGTCTTTACGTTTTCACGTTAGTTTTTAGTACAACTGCGCCTTGCAAATCAGTAAAAAGTCGAATCCTCATCATTTCGTCAAAATATTTCAGGTTATGTTACTGCACATCTCCTCTAGTTATTCCCAACTATTCAATGTGTCCCAAAGTGAACCCTCTGGAATATATGCTAGAAAATACTCTGCTACTTATTGTTACTCATAACTGCAACTAGTATTGAATCATGCAAAAAAAACTGTCAAATAATTCCATCTACCATTCGAATTGCAGCCATGAGATTTTTCTAATATTTGTTGACTCATCCTCCCTAGATTTTCGCACTTCAGTAACAGCTTTATTCATTCTTCCTTTGATTCATTGATGAAAAGTCCTAACGGAGACTTATAAATCTCTTTTCCTCTCTATCCATGCTCAAATAAATCTTTAAATCCTAGCACACAGCAGACAGTTTCCGGCACAACCTAACGCTAAACCGCCAACGCGCTAAAATGTACCGTTCCATCTCCCTATTTATCGAGCTGAAAAATATAAAATAGAATAAACAGTTAAATAAAGCTTACCTCAAAGAGAATGATTCAATATCAAAGACAAGGGAAGCGTAAAATCTTCTCACACTCTTTGACTCACACATAAACAACACTGATTAGTCATGTAAGGCCCCCTTGTTATAGGATCAGTCTTTGGCACATAATGAAATTAATCAAATCAGTCATATATTTCATCCCACTCAGATCTGCAGCTATCCGAACAGTTAAACTCCTTTTGTAAACCCGAAGATTCCTAGAATCCTTGAACACTTTAAATACTCTATTGGTTTCCCGATAATACTTGACTTTGTGACCGATACCGCAAAATCCTTTTAATACTTCATGTAGTTCCACCCAGATTCTTTTCACAACACGACCTTTATTTTCGCCCTTAGTTTCCTTCCTCGTCAGCCGATCTGTTGATTCATAGATAAAACACTGTTAACCGCAATTCAAATATGTGGGAAATAAGTTATTTACTTTTCCCTCAGTCAGTCAACACCAAGTCAAGCCCGTCAATAATGACATAGTTTCTTCTTCCTTCGTCACTCACTTAAAACTCGTCTTCAAATCTTTTCCAATAAACTTTCAATCGATTAAACAGCACTTCTCAACTTAACAAGCTTCATTCAAAACCTGACCACCAAATCTTGTTTCCGCAAAGATTTTACTACAACTTTCAGTTTTTTAGCCATAAAAGATGAAATTAATCCCAGCTCCTTTCCTAACAAATCCGCAACCTAGTCATAGAAGATCCTCTTATTAGCTCAGATTCAAGTCCCTTAAGAGAAAAAATCCCTTCGAAGCTCTACACGTATTAGTTATCAAAACCGAATATCTCTTCATTCATCAAACTGTCGTAATCCCAGAATCGGTTGATACAACTTTCCACTGCACTTACTATCATACAATCTTGAATCTTTGATTATTTTCAGCAGTCTTTCAGCTCATGCAAGAATCGTATTCCAATTATTTCCGAATCCTTTAAACTTCGTTATCTTCTTCTGCTAAATCATAAACAGCACATAAATGCATAAGTTTTCTTTTCAACTAAAGCCAGTCCCAATCCATTCCACTAGTTACAGCACGCAGACTTTCCTTCTTAATTTCGTTGCAATCAATTCCAAGTTTTATTAAAACCGGTCAGTAGGAACTCGTCCCTTGGATTCTTCACAAAAGGCTTCTTTTTCAACCTTCTTGTCAGACACTTAACTATCAAGTTTATTATTACCTCAAATTATTGCTTCCAGTATTTAACCTGTTGGTTAACACTCGGTTCATTTGTCGTGACAACATTAATTCGACGGTTATCGGACGTATAATATTAAATTCACCAGAGCAGTTTTACAATTCTTTCAAATGTTGAGCTTCGTATAGAGTTAAACACAGTCAAAACAGTTATTATTTCGTCAAACTATAAGTTTCAGCTTCTTCTTTGCTCTCAGTTCTCGTTACTATTCCAAGCTTAATCAAATTTTTAATGTCATTAAAATTCCTCAAATTTCGTTAATAAAATCCACACAAGCTGTACACTTGCTTCAAATGTACAATTAAAACTGTGGATACACTAATTACAATTTGAGCTTTACGTTCAATTCATCCCGTAAAACGGAAAACTGTGCAAAGATCCTTAAGAAGTTCCTTCCTCAAGCTCCAAATGAACTCAACAACCGCAACATATAAAACAATCTTTTTCTCCAAGGAACATTCAAAGCCAACAACTTGGTCAAACTCTACGACCGCTTGTCTTCCACAGAAAATTACACAAATACGCACATTTAAAACAGTTAATTAAAATCCTTCCCACTCTTCCAAATGAGTAAAACTGCGTGTAAACTGATGTCAAAAAATGTATAAAATTTAAAAGTCTTAAAGGAAGGTTTCAACTTGCGGAGACTCACGGAGACACTGCTAAAAGTATATGCATTCTCCTAATGTAGAAATCACACTGCCCGTTATATTCTTACATCCCTCCTCTCTCTCTCTCTCTCTCTCTCGCTGAGTCAGTTTTCCCTTGGCTTTACATTTAGTCGATGCAGTTCTTAAAGGCGAGGCTAACTCTAGGAACAGAGGATGAAAGCAAGCAAAAGGCCCATGGAATGGATATGAAAATATAAAACTCATCTTCCTCTCTCTCCATTCCCTTTTCCTTTAGAGGTTTCAATGGAAACATATAGGCAATCCTGTTGCTGCATGGCCCCTTCACCGGAGAAGATGCTATGCTTCCTAGGGTTTGCTAGCAGGACGAGCAAAAAATATATGTTAAATAAATACAACCGTTTGGAAGTAAGGAAAAATACTCTAAGGATTTGTTTGAAAAAGAGTTTTTTAAAGTAGCATAGTAGCATTAATCTACACGGATAGCATTTTGTGGTTCTATTAGGTCCGCACTTTGCAGTGCAGCGTTAAATTAAGAGTAACTAGCTTGAAAGATTTGTAGAAGCGCTAAGCGCTTTTGACCTGGTACAGCGTAGCTTGCAGTAGTATGTTATGATGGTTCCAAAACACGTTGGTTATCTGCTATTTGATGTTGAATCCTTGAAAGGCTTGATTTAACAAGGAGGTGTGGCCTGGTATCATGACCTTTGGTTATTAAGAATAATTGGTTCTTGTGGGAATTCTGCAGATACCCGGGTATTTTTACTACGAAGTAACCGCTGCGTAGCATAATATACCCTGCACGGCATAACCTGATGCGTCAAAGGAGGAATCCCGGGAAAAAGTATACATGTTATATCAGCTGTGTTGTGAAAACAGAATGCATATGGAACCCGCATGTATGTTCATAAGTACGGGGCGGGTAGTATAATATGCATCTTCCTCCGGACAACCCACCGGTGAATCCGCGATTTCCTCAAGCTTGCTCCGGGTTTAGGGCAAAGCCGGCTTACATGTTTACCAACGAAGGTGAAGCGGAAGAGAGAGAGAGCATGAATCAGCGAGCACGAGGCTTGAGTCTGTATAAGCCTGGAACCCGGGTCACTTTGATGTATTATGATTCACCTGGAATTTTGAGACCGTGGACTAGCGTGCTGGAGGTAATGGAGCGAAAATAATTGCAGATGAGTTTCGCGAGAGTTTTCCCTCGGATAAACAAACTCCCGGTTGAGTCTCAAAACACCGGGATTTATTATATTCTTTCTGCTTTTCCTTTGAAGTTGGATACCCGGGCTTTAGCTGGAACTAGTCCAGATCCAGAGCTGGTGAGAAGGAGGAGGCATATATGAGTATCTTTCCTGTTGATATAAATGATTCACATAGGAGTTGTATATGATTTATAGCTGTTGCATAATTAAGAAGAGATGAGCTTGCTCCGAGGAGCATTTCAAACAAAAGTGTTCACACTAAAAAAGGAAAAGTCAACTCTACTTTTACTCTAGTCACGCTTTTCTTCTGGAGGCTCTAACCGAGTTACAAAGATAAATGAGTGTGTGGGGAATAAACTGTCTTTGAGAACCGTTGGATGCTGCTCTAGTAGAACAAGAGAGAGATTTCAGGATGGTCTCATTCCAACTTGTTGGCAAACAGTTTTAAGGAAATGCTAAAATTGTATTTTCTCACCTCCTCCAAAGTCATTCGCACGTTCTCATGTTTACATAGGTTTGCACATGTGCTATTTATGCTTAAATGAGAGTCGGTTCAAGGATATTTATTTTTGTAATCCTACATAGATAGAGCACCGTTTATTATTAGTCTCCTTCTCATTCTAGCTCTTTCTGTTGAGTCTAGTTCCACTCCTTGCATACACACATCATCTGATATAAATAATCCATCTTATTTAGCTAGATACTGTTCTTGTTTAAGTGTATATATGTGCTGAAAGTGTACATGTGTGTTACATTCTGCAGTATCTGATTATGACTAATGACATCGATTTACGGTGTTAAAAAATTGTTTAGATTGAAGATCATGTGCTGTGATTTGAGGCAGCGCTTGGTATTCAGATAGATTACCATTTAAAAAGTTATTTTAAAACATTAAGGATAATTTAAACTATAATTGGATCAATTCAAGGTAACTAAGCTTCCACAAGGCACTGAACTTGAACGAACATTAGTTTGACAAATTTTTGTGCTATAGACAAGTGTGATTACATCCATCCTGTATTGCACCATTATTAGGGCTTAGTTCGTTGATCTGCAAATACATTTGATATGAAACGAGCTGGTGTACAGGAAAATTTGAAGAAACTGCAGCTTTGAGATGACTGATGTAGCTTTCAAGTTTCTCGATCTGAGTTCTTGATTTCAAAAGTGTCATCGAAACTATGCAACATTTAAGGAGGCATACGTTGAGATTTTACGAATCTGCTTATCCATCAGATCCGGCATATCACGAGTTCCTTCATAGAGGACCTTGAAATCGTTTAATTTAAGATCCTTGTGGTTGTCTAGGTATTGGAGAAAAAACTGTAAAATAAAGTAAATAAACGAGTATTATTAACGCTCACTATGCTGTTTTTAATACGCTTGGAGGAATAGCATGCAATCAGGCCTTACCTCGTAAAACCTTTTTCCTTCACGAGCCAACTCGATTGCGTCAGGATGTAACGGATGGTCGTGGGATATGCTACCTGTGAAAGAGGAAAACAGTAGAATGACGTTACACTAAACATTAAATCTTTCGACAGGCTCTCACCTCCATAAAATATGCATCTAAATGTAAATAAAGATTACAATACAGTCATAAACAATTTTCTACGGATTTGTGACGGATTACCTAAGATTCTTCCTATGGAGAGCACTGAACCCAAGCAGGCCTTTTGGTACTCCTCAACAAAGTCTTTTACCGGATTGTCTCTGTAAGTAAGGAATGAATCAAATTACTTATATTCTACATCATTCGTTCCTCAACCAAGTGCTAAAATTACTTTTTATTTTTACTGAAACTTACATTTCAAAATTGAAATTCACCAAATTTCGTTTGTGAGCGCCAACAGAATCCGTCAGCCATTTGACTAGCTTCCGATCCTTGGGTCTTAGAGATTCTCCCCGTTCCTTGATTTCCGCAACCTTGGTAGAATTGAGAGATTACAAAAGATGAATGTATGTTGAGACAACGTTAAGAACACGTAGCGTGAAAGTAAATTTGTATGTATGTACCTTAAGCTTATAAACCTTCTCATTGATTTCCGCCAGGTCTCGTAAAATGAAATGAAATACATCACCGTAAACCTTTGGATTTAGCTGTGACAGGAGTTCTTCCAAAATGAGTACTCTTCGTTTGTGCATTTTGATTTCTCTGTAATTACAGTAAATCAACGCATGAGCCAAGCTTCTGACGCTGATTATAGAAATAGGATTCATGAAAGGCTTCGTCCAGGACGAATCGTCCTTACCTCTCTAAGCAGGGCTCAAAAAAGGCTAGATGCTTAAAAGCATTACTGTAGTCCGTAATGATATCGATGTAATCACTAGCATATTCATCAATTTTGTAGTAAGTTTTAGCAACAGTGATCCAACGCTGCAGTGGGAGGAAGACTGAACGAGCTTCATCAAAATCCCTAACGAATTTTCCTCGCATCTGTAAAAATAAAAAATCAATAAGCAACAATATCCATCAAGAGCCATTATTTATAGCAATCAATATCAATGCATTGTATAAAAATGATCGATTCAGTCTGCCACCTCTTTTTCTTCAACTTCGGTAGTATCCAATGTAGGAAAGCGGAGAGATCTGAGCAGCAAAACAGTATCATACTCATCCTGGGAGCATTCGATATTTAAGCTTTTGATTTCATTTGGTCGAAGGCTCATGTTGCTTTGGAACTTCGGTGTCTTCCTAGTCTGTTCTTCTAGATCCTTGAGTCGGTCAGCGGAAGCTTCAAGTAATTCATTTCCTAACTTAGACCAGCTTCGCCCTAACTCCGCATAATTTTGCTTCCATGTGTCCCCATCTTTGTCTTCCTGAGAGCATCCATTTAATACAGTAGTGGCAGCTAAGAGGATGTTTCGAGCAGCTTCGAAACATTCCATGTTAGTCACTAGCACAGTTGCCATTTTACTAGCATCCGAAGTCCATCGAATCGGATCAACGTCTTTCTTCTCTAGTTCTCTTCTCAGCACCATGTGAAGATATAATACTGCCTTTTCTTTAGCTCCGGATATTTTATATGCCTGAAACAAATTTTATTAAGATATAACTACAAGTTTAACCGACATACCAATAAATAGCACTCTGTCTTTCTTACCTGTCCCAAGTAAAACAGTAGATAAGTGAACATATCCTCCAAGCTATCAGAGTTCTGAGCATCAAGCAATTTCAAAAACGAATATGGTTCCAAAGAAACTGGGTCCTCTTCTTTCTTGTACGTATGATACAAGTCTTCAGCTTTGACTAGTAGATCAAGCGCTTGTGTCTGCTTATCTCTCTCTGAGCAAACGATAGCAAACCGAATGTGCTCATAAATTTGCATCAAATGACATCGTTTCAGACCAATAGCTACTTCTTCTTCGTTGTTTTCTTTAAAGTTCTGTAGAGTATCTTCAATGTACACCAAACACCTAAGGAAAATCATAGCCATTACTTTAATCACAATCCTTCGAACATGTTATAATGTGAAAGATCGTAATGATGCAAACTTACTGCTTATGATATTTTTCTGAAACTCCATATTCCTCGCATTGTTCATACCACTTGGCTAAGGCGGAAGTTGCGTGAATAACAGTAAACTGTAATCTAAATCTTAATACTTGACTCCCATTTTGAAACTTCTTCATGACACCCAACATATTTTTCTGAATAGGAACTACAGCTTCTAAAGCAAAATAAATGTTCTTATATGGCTCTTCCCGTGGACTAGGTAATGAACCTTGAGTTGAGGAGTCACGTAGTGTTATTCCCCACGAATATAATTTTTTATCCAGGTCATCTTCGTCTATAATCGTCGATGCATCACTTGAACTTGGTTCCGTATCCATGCTGTCTGACGAAAGAAGCATAGTGCTAAATCCGGGTATGTCATCAGAGCTAGTCATCTTGACACGATGTAACTCCCCGAAAATTTATTCTGCTAAATTAAGAAACAAAAATTACGTTAGTCAATCGTTCATACTAACTATCTTCGAATCAAGCATCCATTTCACTGTCTCCAATTAAATTAACTCAAATAATTACATACTGCTTATTTATTTCCGTACTTACCTCCAAAGTGTTAAATACTTACACTGTCAGCTACGCAAACTCGTAATATCTAGCACTTAAGGGGCTATCAGCTTTAATGCACGAGTTAAATGTGATCTTAAAATGTTGTCTGCAATTTTCTGTTAATTATTACACAAACAAATTATTCAAACGACACATTTCCCGCCGTTTCCTCAAGGCTAAATCCTTTTTAGAGCAGTGCAGAAAGTAGTCTTCATTTGCGAATATGTTATTCAGTATAGTACATAATTCGCGAATTCATATTTATCACAATTCTAACCGTGGTTCCGATTGAAGTTAAATTTTTTATAATGTTGAAATACTTTGCACACAAGCTAAAGTAGTGAGTACCTTCCAGGAGAAAATCACCCGGATAAACCAGCAGTCACGTGTGCCTTTGTGTTTACAATCTGTAGGCTTCGTTCCGACACACTGTGCTAAACCTGGCTTAACACTTGAAACGACATAGCATCTATTTTTCCTTAATAATTTGTGAATAAAACGTGCCGCCACAAACGTTGAAGCTTGTCAACTGTGCACAGTTTGGTTTCAGCGAAATTGCTTTAAAGTATCCAGATTTGTGGAGACATTCTGGTGTAGAAAATATAAAGGAATCCAGTTAAGAAATCTGATTCAACTCACGATATCAGCGTAAAACTGTCTATTTAGGATTTAATATCACAAAGATAACGGATCTCGTAATTATTTCGCTTTCAAATTACTAAACGTTTTTAAACACTGTTATATCCACCAAGTCTGGAGACACTATGGATGGATCCTCTAATAACACGTGGGATGTACGCGACGTTCAAGTCCGAGCGAAGCCTCCGAGGTAAGTTTCTTATTTTTTACCTACCAGTTTAGGTAGTCCGTCTAAAAAGTTGTCAGCTGCCTAGGTAAAATTCATTATAGTCATTCTGCGGCTACTGTATGAGTTTTCTAAGCATATTTTTCGTAACATTTAGAATAAAAACTCTCCAAGGGATTTTTTGCCTTCACGCAGATTGCATATTCCAGCATGCATTATATATATTCCATTATTGTTTGCTTAAGAAGTTCAAATCGGCATTTAAAATCTCTTAATTTTAATTAATAACTTTAGTTTGAGTTGCACTTTACCTGTAAACTTTGTATTTGAATTATGAAAGTTCCTAGGAGAATGTGTCGTAGAGTGAGTAGCAGCTGCAGCTATCGCAATCTTCTTTGAAGCGTATTTTACTCAATGAGGAAAACCGTAGCATTAGGCCATTGAGTGTAAAGCGCGCAAATACAAATAAAATACAGGAGCTCGCAAAAACCGAATTCCTGAAAAAAATTAAGTTTAATGCGTTTATAGATTTCACAAAAGCTATACGGCTTTGTTAAATTACAGGTCGCGGTTATGTTTTCACCTAATTAGACTCAAGAAAACTTGTAAAGAAGACTGAATTTAATTTTCTTAATTTTTTGAAGCACGTGAGCGTTTGATTTTTACGGTTCTAGGACTTGTTTCCTAGAAAGCTGACAGAACGAAGGAATTATAGCTTCCGGTATTTATCGACATCGAACACAAAATTCGATTTTTTCTAAACTTTAGTTTGTACGAAACTTCTCTATGCAGCATTTAAAGTTAAGTGCGAGTTTTCGTGGAGGGTTTTCTGCATCTGGAGTGTACTTTGACATGACAGAGTCGTCAGTTTATTTGGTTTGATCCATATCAGGATGCTTCCGATAATCTAACCTGTGTACAAGGTAAGAGAGCACCAGTTTTCAAATTACTGACCTTAACATATCTAATAATGTTGGGTTTAGAAGTTATCACTAACAATGCGCTTTTCCTACTTTCTAGAATTCTATTTTACTGAGGTAAAGGTACAGTATGAGTTGGAATGACGATGGTGGAGACGCTTCCGGGCCGAATCCTGGAACTGCACCTGAAGAAGATTTGTTTGTCTTTGGTTATGGATGCAAAATATTCCGTGACGATGAGAAGGCAAAATGGATTGAGAACGAGAAGCATCTTATCCCTTGGATGGGTGACACTGAAGGAGGCGTTTTAATTGATCGTTACGATGGCCGAGGAGCGTTAATGGACTTGCGGGAGTACGAACCACCACCAGGAGGAGCTAACTATCTCGATGGTTTATCTCCCGACGAGCTACAAGTTGAAAAGTTGTGTGACATTGAGCGTTACAGGGATTTTGACGAAGATGCTGAATTCGACGAGAATGTCTACCAGGAAGCTGAATTCAAGAGACTTCAAATGGCTGTCAACGATATGGGTATGGGTTTGGAGCAAGCATCTGTTCCCAGAGAAAGAGAATACGGCAAAGTTGGTTACTCTTACAACGACAATCCAGTTATTATGGGTCCGGAACCAAAGAAGATGCACAGTGATGTACCTTATGCTCAACCTCCTGACCTGATAATCCCACCTGAGATTGTGTTGCCGACTACTATGAAAAGTCACGCAATTATGGAGAAGACCGCTAAATTCATAGCAAGTCATGGCACCCAAATGGAAATTATTTTGAAGACGAAGCAATCCAAGAACCCACAGTTTGATTTTTTGAGCCATAACGATCCAATGAATCCGTACTACAAGTTTTTAGTGCACGCTATAAAAAACGGAATGTACAAGCCTCCAGATGAGATCCAGTATGCGGATTCAGACGAAAGCGATCATGGAAGTGAAGGTGGTTCATCCGATGACGATGGTTATCTTCATCCAAGTTTAATGACCACCAAAAAATCTACAGACATTACAAGTTTTATACCTCAGGGTAGCTTCAAGCCATCAAGCAATTGCGCATATTCCATGTTAGTCTCAAAAATCAAAGAATCTGCTGAAACTAACGCTCCTCCAGCCCCAGCCCAACCAGAAGATCAAGAGCAGTTACAGCTTCCACCTGGCGTACCTCCACATCTACCACCATACCAAGTTATTCCGACGATGCCACCACCTCAAGACCAGCTGATAATTGATAAAATGGCGACCTACGTTGTCAAGAATGGGACGGATTTTGAAACATTAGCACGGACCAAAGGAGATCCCCGTTTTGCATTTCTCGACCCGTACCATCAACACAATTGGTACTATGTATCCTGCAAAGAGCGATGTCAAGCTGAAGTTAGTGCAGTGGTAGCATCTAAAAGTTTTGTAAGTTACAGAGAGACACCAAAAGTAGCGGAAAACTGTGCGGATGGCGTATCTGCTATAACAACGGCTACCCCTAGTGCCAAGCCCTACGTAAACCAAAGTACTGAGATTGTACCCAACAAATCTTCAGATTTACCGAAGATACGTCCTAAAGAGGCCGTGAGTGCAAAAATTAGGACATCTGATAAAGAAAAGACTATTAAGTTACCCTTATCTCTTCCCAACTTTGCATCCGTGCTAAAGCAGCAGGATGAATCGGAAGCTATCAGCCGATTTGAGAAAATGGAGACTCTGGCGACTAAATTGGTTCCAGATTATACCGACACCCCCGATATGGATAATGATAAATTGGAAGCTCCGCGAGAGGATGACGAGGAAGCCAAGAAGCTCAAAGAAGAGCGTCGGAAGAAAGCAGCTCTCTTTCTCCAGCGTTTGAAGAAATCCCAAGCTCTACAAGCGCAAGCTACTAAATCTAAGCCAATTACTAATGCATTTGTACCAAGTCCTGAGCCAGAGATGGATCGTGATATAGAAATTATTTCCTGTTCTGCAAATATAGCCAATCGTATGAAGCGAGGTAGTACAAGTCCTGAAATTACAATTCTTCCTCCGAAAGAATCCAAAGATCCCCTCAACGACAGACTTCAACAAGAAGACAATATGCCTGTAAGCTACATGACTTCCCGAAGCAAAGAAAACAATGGCCGCTCAAGTTCAGATCGTTTGGATAACCATCTGGATGATCGGCGAAGTAATTCAAGACATCGAAGTAGAAGCAGAAGTCGGAAGAAGCGGTCTAGTTCGTCGTCAAGATCCCCATCATCATCTTCTTCCTCCTCAAATAGTTCCTCTCATTATTCAAAGCGAAAGAAGTCAAAGAGAAAGCACTCTAGAAAGCGTCATAGAAAACGCGAACGATCTCGTTCTAAATCAAGATCAAAGAAATCCAAAAAGCGTCATCGTTGACCAATCTAGACTGAGCTTGTTCTAACAATACTTAACTCAGTACTTGAACATTTTGTGTTTGATATGCTGCAACACTTCATCTATTTTCTCAAAACCCGTAAATGTGCCTTAAGCTCACAGAGCAAAGTTGTTTGGTTTTACTGTTGACTTTTGACTCATTGTTTTTCTATTATATAGACATGACTGTGTTGTTAGATTCATGTTAGGAGGGTGTGTAAACTTCCTAGCAGCTATGTCCTGCAGAAGTGTTAATGCAACATTCAACATGACGAAAGGTTGTGTTTACAGTGTGATTTTTTCTGTCTATGAAGAATGTTTTTGTTTGTTTCATCCTAATGGTTAAATATTAATTTATTTACAACAATAAAGAATTTGTCGTCCCAGTAAAATACTTATACTTCTTGATACTTATTACTGCCACATCCCTCTGAAATTTTGGATCCATGTGAATCTATTCTAAAATTATGCTCAAATGTATATAATATTAATTTAACTAAATGAGCATTTTTTTATGCCACCCAGGGTACGAGGAGCCACTTGGACTGAGGACGAGGTCCAGAAGTTGCTACATGTTTGGAGTCACCCAGAAATAATGCATGGTCTTCTGAGCGAAAAGTATATGACAACCTTACATACAGCTACGAATATTCATTAGAATTTGGGTTAGAATATTTTAATAATGCGGTTCGGTTATTTTACTAATTCCAGGAGAAAACGTGAAGTATTTGGAAACATATCGACGGAATTGAAAAAACTTGGTGTGGTCCGTTCAGGAGATGAGTGCAGAGCTAAGATAAAGAACTTGAAAGGAGAGTTTAAAAAGGCGACGGAAAACAAAGCTCCAGAAAGCTTCAAGTTTTACGAATCTATTCAGAAGCTACTCAGCACTCAACCAAGACCTGTAGAGGCGCTGCCTGAAGAGAGAAACGAAGAGGAATCGCAACAGCATATGCAAATATCCTTTGGTACATGATCTCTGATATCAGTAAATTCAATATTTCTTATTAGCAATTTTTAAATTCATGCATTGTTGTTTTACAGAAATTTTACCGGAATCCCATATGCATTTTGCCAATTTGAAGAACAGTATTCCCATTGAACTCATTCAAGACCAGGAAGGGAATTTAATTGTACCTAACTCAACTTACGATGTCAATCTTGGAGATATTCACACCGATAGTGGAAAGGACGGATTGACAATGATTTCGCAAATGTCTAGCGATGAAATGCACCCATCTGATGGAACTTCTGTAGTAGTTATTACAACGAGCGACAACCCTGGTGAAAATAGTTATCTAGTAACAAACCACGTCGGTAACATGGAAGAAATTAGTCTTCAGCCCTGTAGCTCATCTTCCGTGTTAACTGCTCAGAAAGACGACTTTTCTGCTAAAGAAATCAAATCAGAAGGGAAACAAAGTACTCGAGAAGTTTCAAGAAAAAGAAAAAGGATGCTTAACCTTAGTGAGAAAATGGCAGAGACCGTTGAACGAGTTTTAACTCGAACAACGACGGCACTAGTGGAGGAATTCAAGGCCAGTGAGGAACGATTTTTTGCCTGGGAAGAAAAACGAAGAGAAACGGACCGACAGAGAGAAGAAAAGTTGATTCAGACCTTTATAACCGCTATCAAAGCAAATCCACCAGTGCATGTACCAGAGTCGCAGAAATCTCGTAAGCCAATAATCCAACGGATGTGTTGAAAATTTCAGTTCATCCATAAAAAGTACCGATATTTACTGACACCAAAAACATTTTGTTTTTCAGACGCGCAAAGCAACGTAAGTGACTCGGAGCGAATTCTAACAATGATCAGAGGATCAAACGATCCATGTGCGATAACCTTCGATTTTCTAGCCACGCGTTTGTCATCAATGCTTGACGATCAGCAGAAAGAATCCGAGCAAGCCATTAATCGGTGGGAGGAAAAAATGCAAAAACAAGAAAATAAGCACAATGAGTTTCTGTTTGAGTTAATCACCAACGCCTTGAAATCAAGTACAGATTCTTCAGTGTAGCGGACGCATTTATATTTATTCACAACATCGGTAAAATTGCACTTACTATTCCATATATTTAGCGTGTGTAAGGACCACATTATCTGGTATACCAAGTAAATATTTAACTACATTCCCAAAAGAATTCTGGATGATTTGACAAATTTAATTGAGTAAATTCCTTTTTATTTTTATCATCCTTACTGAACTATATAATCACGTGTTTATAAATTCCGCATTACATGATCGCCGCAGTAAAAATTCATACGTACGTAGAATATGTTTTCCTAATTTCTTATTCTAACTTATCGGCTACGGGTGACAATACTAGGACATGGCATACAAAAACGGTGATTTTCCTGCTGCAGTTCAAAAACTAGAGTACCTGCAGCAACACGGAAACAAAAATTAACGTAACAAGAGAGAACAACATAAACATTATCATCATTAACAAGTTATGCGTGGGTCAGAAGAAGCACAAAAGCCCCACAAAATCGTATGACCTTATTTCTAATAAGTCTTTCACGTTACAAATCTTACGACTAATACATTTCATGAAGCGCCAAGCCCAGTGGACCTGAGCACAGTAGTACAGATGCAATTCCTTAATACATTAAAAATAAGCGTGAATTTAGAGTTAATGAGCGTATCTCCAATTCCTAAAATACGGCAATCTTGGTCCTTGGCGTCGCAACCAAATCATCATCTAGTGTCAGCAGCAACTAAACAAGAACAAGAGAAGATGGTCGTACAAAATTATTGCTTTTGCTTATATCGCGAAACAGAGCTTTTAATACTCTTAACACTTACCATGAATGAGAAGAACATGCTTGCTGCGGACAGGAAATGCCAAATATCATGGGTATCGTAAAAATCAAGTAGCAGGCACTCCTTATTGAACTGTCGGGATTCTGCAGGCGTCATTTGCCATGATGTCGATCGGTGGATAAAGACGAATAATGACAAAGACCAAAGTACAACAGCTGAGACCATATAGATAAAGGGTTGCATAAGGATTCGTTCCCGGTGTGTTAACTGCAAAATCCACACGTTAAGTTAGTATTGCCCAAGAACATATTCTCGCTTTAGCTGTTACCGAAAATGTTTCCCTTTTGAATGTTATTTACCTTCATCACAATATAAAATGTGATGTAGAGTAATAGATTAGACATGAATATGACAAGTAAATGCGACGCAAAATCGTGGCGACGGTACAATCCGAAGGCTGCAATTCCCCAATTAGCACCATTAGCGAGGACTAGAAGAACCATCCGATCGGGATACATCGGTCGAAGACATGATAATGGGCCAGCGGCGCAATCATTTTTCCAAACATGGTATACACGTCGAAACAAACCAGTATCTAAAGTCAACAAAAACAGTTAATGATATTTACAATCTTGAGTTCAGCATACTCTTTTAAAATCAATTCAATCTTCTTAACACGATTACCTAATCTCCAGCGGCCCAAATAATAAATCTGAATAGAAAGAAATAGTCCAACCACTACGTGAAGTGTTGTAAACAACACCCAGAAATAAATACTTCCGACCATAACACCTAAAACAGCGATGAATACTACTAACGCTAAACTTGCGAAAGTCATGTACCTGTAATTCACCAAACGATATTTTAAGAATCCAAATAATTTTTCAACCGGAATAAGTTGTTTACTCAAGATTAAAAAGGCTTACGCTGATGCATTGATATCCGGATGTCGTGTTTGATAGATTTTCAAAATACAGAGCATGGCATTGACGTACATGAAACATGTATCTGAAAATACAAAATCATTCAACATTCCTTTTTTGCCACTATAACATCTCTTTAAGCAGAAATGAGGGCTTACCAAACTGAAAGTTCGAATAATTCGGGCATACGTGGTAGCACGCTGATAAAACCCCTTCCATGACCAGAGCAGCGCCCATAGCGTAAAAAAGGCCGAAATGACGAGGTATGCCATAGTTCTGAAGTGAAATAAACATTACATAATTATTAAGGAGTAAAGACCATTGTTAAACTCTAAAATTATAATACACGCGAACTTTACCGTCTCTAAAGTGCAGTGGGCTTTGACAAGCTTCTCATGCATATGATTTCTTCGGTTAACGAGCATTATGAATAGCGTTCCTAGCATGATGTAACCAATATTAGAGTACACGTGGTTGAAATCACTCAAAACCCAAAACGGATGCGAGCACAGGTAGTTATAGTAGCACAGATCCTGATTTCCTGTAGTGTGAAGAACCTACAGTTAAGGGAAAATTATACCATATTAGCTGTTCATTCAATGCACCAAACTAGTGGAAATGAAACTTTCAACAATCGCTATACCTTTTGATACGTGAAAACGAGCTGCACCACAGGCAGCGCATAGAATACAGCGACAGTAAACAGCGTCCACAAATAAAGCTGTGCTTTCTTCACCAATATCCTTGGATTCTTCCTGGCCAATGAGGCGACACACAGAGAAGCTTTGGTTCTATAAGAGCAGTCAAGAGATTGTAACATCACCAAGATATTCTCAATTACTGTTTCAAGAATATGTTTACTTGAATAGTTGATTACCTGAATATATCCTTTTCTCTCTCAGCATCATCTAACATATCTATATCCACTTCATCCAGTGAAGAATCTGAGTCCGTCCAGGCAGACCTAGAAGTTGATGCGGTGTTAGGATCGCGTTGACTGCTTCCATTTGCACCATTAGTAGCAGTAGCAGTATGGTATGGAGTCGAAACCGCCAAAGGCGCAGCGGCACTTAAAATTGGTGATTGTTCATTTGCGCAAGAACATGGTTCCTCTCTACGATTGTTCTGACTGTCTCGCCCATCTTCAACACTCAGGACCATTGGATTCGGGGTCCTGTTTAAATAGGTCCAAAGTGACTGCACATCTTTGCTTTAGAAAATAAAAGATAAAAGATAGCGGTAACAGTACAACCCCATACCTGCAGCTGAAACAACAGGAACATACGAATGCGACAACGTAGAACAAAAAGAAGATCCCAAAAGTTCCCGAAGTAGCAATTAGATAATCTCGATCATTTATTTTCTCGCTCACAGAAAAGGTAACGTTCTTGATACGCTGAATAAAGGCTCCCTTCTGAACTAATCTTGCATCTTGAGTACACTGAGTATCCTCCGAATGAACGACAAAAACAACATAAAATCCAAATGGATACGTTGATCTCTGTAAATCCGACAGGTACAGATCCATTAAAACTCATAAATCTATATTATAAGGTAATCACAGTACAGTATGAATCTCAAAATTGGCTTTCAATGGTTTCCCAATCTTACTGATATTGTCATTCCAGCCGTGGTCATCATAGTTTGCCAGTACCCAGTGAATTCAACATTGTATTCCTGATCACGGACGGGGCACTGTTGAATCCCAACTCAAATAAAGATCTGATACCACTAAATTTTTACTTTGAATCCTACATTAAAACAAGTATAGTTACCGTAATATTTTGCACGGAGACTGTCATGCAGATAGTATCCAGAGATTCGACTTCAAGTAAAACGTATTTTGTTGTAGTCTGTGGGAAGATAAACTGAAAGAATCTCGGAGAGGTTGCAGAGACATCTGTGTGATATTTCCTTCCCAATCTAGAAACAAATATTCGATCGAAACCTTGCAAACCAGTTATTCATTTGAAAAATTACAACAATTCGTTTAGAACATGTCCCGACTTACTTCATATCAAAATTCCGTTCGACAAGAACTTCTAGGGAAAACGATACATTCTTGGCACTAGCAGTAGATACACTCACATACACGGTTTGCTCTATGTCCTCCAAGGTGGTCGTATTGAACAGATCGCTACACAGCGTTCGACTGGCCTTGTTGTAACTCACGCTGCAGAATAAGAATTAGTTTAGTTTAGTTTAGTTACCATTAGTTTCTTTATTTATAGTCATGATCCTCAGGACTTACGCCCTGATTTCCAGGTTTTAAAAGACTCAATTAGATAAGTATCCCAACCTTTTCGCTTAAAACCAGTAATGTAACTTAAGTAAAATTAAACAAACAAGCCGAAAAATACATTAATTTCTTTCAACTTACTGCTGAGTCCCAATAGATGCAGCGATTGGCAACTGCCAGGATAAAACTTGTTTTTGTTGACGCGCAACAAAGAGAATAGGATAATCTGAATCCGTGTCATCATTGCTACTAACATGTATTCTAATATCACCCGACTGAAAAAAACAAGAAATACGGTCAAGTTAAATACGATCTCCCTAAAACGCTTCAACCACAGACCACAGGTACCAATTATCATCAACTTACGAAAGATTGATTGCGAATATCCGATCGGTTGAAATTATACTGAAAGAGGTACTCTACACTGTTATTCACAATGATATTTTCATACTTGTAGTCACTTTCCCCCTGAATTGTTACAGTATGTACAGGAGGTAAAGCTAGCTTCCGAAAGATAGTTTCCCCACTTGCGATTGTAATCAAGGTTGCTAGTGTTAAATAGCTTTGTAAGCAAACAGTCAGTATTTCCCGCTTCTTCATCTTCGAGCCTGTTCCAACGGATTCACAACATCAAACGCTCATCTCGCCTCCAGCACACTGCGAATAAAACAATTTTTAATTTTTAATTAGACTTCTCACGCACCGCCGATCCGTATCCACTCAAAACCTTCGCCGACTCCTATCTCATCGCAGCCCAATAATATGTGATATTGAAATATTTTAGCTCTTTGCTCTCCTTCTTCAACTCGATAAAGCCTAATTCTTTTATTGATATAAAGCGCAAATAGAATGTCCCTACATATATTGTTATTCGTGGGTCCATAGCATTTACGACTTACCCCAGGCGGAGCTCTAGGCTTTGCTTTTGATAACTGCTCGACAAGAGTACACATTCAACTAAATACTTTGTCCACCAGCTCAATTCCATGAGCTGTGATTCATGAAAGCTTATAATCACTTCTTACTACATACAGTCAGTGTGATTTCAGCGAAATATTTATAGTGCGTAGCGTGAAACAGGATGCTGCTACTTGATACAGGATTCATGTCCTGAAATGAAACTGTAGAGGTATTTGTAGTTTCTATAATAATAAAATTACTTTGGTAATTTCTTTCATGATGAACTCAAGTCCTTGAAACTTAATGCTTTCGTATCGTATCATTTTACCAGAGTAAAACGTTAATAGCGCATGCAAAACTTCTTCCTTTACATATTCCGGTTCAGGTATTGCTACGTCAGTAGTTGAAGTTCAAACCTTTCAGATTAGATAACATTAATACACAAGTGTCATTCAATGCCGTAGTGTAGTCTGCACTGCAGTGTAGACGTAGAGCAGGAGACCTTTATTCTGCCTCTGCACTTCAACTGTCAAGATTAAAGCTGCTGACCATTCTTCTATAAATCGATGCCCAATCACAATTCACAATGACCTACCCCACCTTCTCCAATCTAAAGTTATGAAACGTTTTGCGTTAATTGCTTAGCCCTAGCTTGTTTTCAGAGTTGTATGGCTGTATTCAGAAAGCATGTTTTTTAATTTACGACGAGTATAGTATCGTCAAACTTATTTCAAATTTTTTACGTTAAAATTTTGTTGATTAAAAGACAGTTTGACAAGGTTCAGGTTGGGCAAACAGGCGTATCAAATAAAAATAACACAACTTACCTCCACGAATCGGTTAAATTTGAAGTTTCCGTCATTAATATCCAATATTTTTGCTTCTTAGCCCTTCCTTCAGTTCACATGAAGCTTCCAGCATAATTGCTTCAAATCTTGAAACTTCACGAAACGTCAATCTGTAAGTAGTTGATAGTGGCGTCAGTCGTGTCGAAGCGGACAGACGTAATTAATTGCAATTCACCAAGGATGAAGAAAATGTACGACGTTAGTTTAACACTCCGAAATTATTAATCATTTCCCCTAAAATATTAACCTTGGCTGCAATTGTTTCATGAGAACTCGAAGCTGTATTGTTCTTTATTATACCTTCAAACATCAACAACGAAATATTCTTCACAGCTGACTAATAAACGGAGTTTCCAAACTTTTCAAATCCAGCAAATATCACTACGAAAATGAAGTTCTTACTTGAGTTTATGCACAATTGTACTTCATGATGCAGCTACGATGACTACTGCTGTAAAAAACTTAAATCTGCGCTTTAAATTCACAAAAGAAATAACAATTTTTTAAAATCGCCATTAATGTTTAAATTTGGCGGCTTCATCAAGGAGCTCCTTGTGGAGATTTAGCTTCGTATTTTTGCTTTTTGGCTGCCGTTTAAAAAGTTTGTCACACAGGAACGCCGCTAGAGAATGGCCTATCAACGAGACGAGAGGAACGCAGAAGATGCATAAGTTTTAAATCATATATAAATGGAGAAAGCACGATGCAAATGAAACGTTTGTTTGTAGTTAAGAAGCAGAAGGAGTAAGAGTAAAGTATGGCATGGAATGGAACAAACAGTGACAGACAAGTTTGGATAATTTCGCTTGTCTTCAACAGGAACATTGATTTTGTCATCCGAATGCATTAGGATGACAAATATTATTAAAATTAGGATGCCATTATAATGGCAATCCGGAGAATTTCCAGTTCTTTAATTAATTCTTGCTATGTCCAATTGAAATTTATATTAGATTTTAAGAAACCCAACCCAGCTTTGTTTATTTTGTAAACGCTATCATTAAGTTCATAATAAATATAAATGTAATTTAGGATTGCAGCACACATTTTGGTAAAATTCCTTGGAAGGCTACTAAAGTAAATCTTTTGATGTGCGAATGGTAGCTACCCTAACCAACTAACCTTTGAATCGGCCTCGTTCCCGATCTTTCCTCATCCCGGTTTCCTGCCTTTCGGCTTCGGCCCAACAAAAACAATTGGTTATAAATCAATCTGCCATCCAGACCTGCTTACACAAATTATAATTGAGAAACTAGATCATCACATCTATGATATTTTAAAGTAATTGCTAGAAATGTTTCATGTTGAGGTCGACTTGACCCATTTTCTAGCAACCATGAGTTTTATTTAGTTTCTAGTTTTCTGTTTCAAAACAAAAATGGGAATATAAAACCATATTTCCAGGTGTTCAAACAATTTAGCATAGCAACAAACAAAATGAAAATATTGAAATCATATATACTTCTGAAATATAAGAAGTTCTGTTACTTTTTCGTTGTATAACCAGATGTTAAATGCAATTAACGGTTAAGCTAATCCATCCAGTGAGGGAATGATCAAAGTCCATTACTCCGAATCTTTCCAGCAACATCCTGTGGATGCAATACAATATGAACCCAGTATAAAAGAGGCGGCTTAAGGAGAAGACGACATTATAATTTCAAACTTTGCGAAAACCTGTATTCAAATATTAACACTACAAAGTACAAGACAAAGCTCGAAAATGAATAGTTCAAAATATTTCTTAATTGTCGCAACCATTTTGTGTGCAGCTGCTATTCTTGTAGACGCTCAACGTGGTGAATTTTACCGAGGTGAACGTTTCTAAATTGCATCTCGCTTGACTCAACCAAAAAGCATATTTCCTAAACGTTTTTTTTATTTTGTTACAGAAAGAAATCCCAGATGTGGATCTTTTACCTTTCCTACTGAGGCGTTCACCAACGATCAAGGCGACCGTTGCCGCTGCGACTATGTCTCTTTCCCTATAAGGAGATCTAACGGAACCGCTAGATGCAGGCGTGCAAGCAGTAAGTTACATTTTTTTTGAATGTATTACGGCAGTCGTTTCTAATTTGTTACATCCGTTTGATTTATTGAAATGTACCAGCCTCTGCACCATCAACTGAACCATCTTCAACGACACCTACTGAGAATCCAACAACTCAAGCTTCTACCACAACAACTATCGGACCAACGACAACGACTACTACATCAACGACAACGACAACCACTACTCCAACGACGACAACCACTACTCCAACGACAACAACTACTGCACCAACGACAACTACCACTACTCCAACGACGACAACCACTACTCCAACGACGACAACCACTACTCCAACGACAACAACTACTGCACCAACGACAACTACCACCACAACAACTCAAGCGCCCTCTATTACGACCACTGTTGCCGGACCAGCAGTAACACAAACCACCGTGGCTAGAGCAGGCAATGGCACTACTACCGCTCCGCCAACTTGCCGCCGTGCATACAGAGGTAAATAACGATTTTTCATGGATTAGTTCTTAAAAAATAACGTTTTCATGAACGGACAAAACAATGCGCTCTCGTTAAACTCGTTCATGAATTTTTTACAGAGAGAAACTCCACATGCCGTGGTCTTAACTTCCAAAGAAATGAATTCACCAACGCACGAGGAGACCGTTGCAGATGTGATTTCATCTCGCTTCCAACTTTGAGAGGCAATGGAACCGCCAGATGTACCCGCAACTGTAGCGGAGAAAGTAAGACTAACTCGATTCGTTAGAATCTTATTTCTTCAATGCCTACGCGTGTGTTTCTTTTCTGACTCAGCTTAAATTTTACTTGCAGCTCAAGCTCCCGCTACTGGTGCTCCCACAAGCACCACTACCGGTGCACCTGCTACAACATCCACCACCACACAAGCACCAACAACAACTACCACCACACAAGTACCAACAACAACAACCACCACACAAGCACCAAGAACAACTACCACCACCCAAGCTCCCACTATAACTACCACCACTACTGTTGCACCTGCTCCTACAACTACTCCAGCGCCCACTACCGTTCTTCCTCCAGTAAACACGACAAGTCTCCCTGAACTAACTACCCCTACAACACAGAGCACAACTGCCTCGCCCACTACCACCGTAGCTGCTCCACGAACAGACTTAACTACCACCCCAAATCTTCTCACAACTCTATTGACCCTGTTACCCGGCCAATCATCTTCGACTGCTGATAGTGGGACGACCAGCGGATTAGGTACTACTCAAATTGTTATCCCTATACCTGTACAGGGCTAATTAATTTTACAATTTCGTACTTCCTACCACCGTCCGTACTTTTACATTTAGTTACTGCATTATAATTTAAAAGCGTGTTTCCAAAAACGTTTTATGAACTCTTGCCAAACGCGGAAACTTTATCCATTAAATCACAATTTACAAAATCGGTTTTCTTCTGAGATTTTCTCATGCCCTGACTATGAGTATTTCATATTCTCAAATTTCATGAACAGAAAATTACCTGCAAATCATACAGTTACAGCTTTGCGCGAAGCAACTGTATGAATTACACAAGACTTATTATCAATATTCCTTCCATCCGCAACGCATAGTCACAGATTCATATTTTACTGACCTGTAAATTTTGCCTTGCTGAAGAACTTTCTTCATACTTTCCCGTTTGACCATCCATTTTCGTAGAGACTAACGATGTGGACAGTACATATTTCCCTTTTAGCCATTATCAATTGTTTCACTACGACGACATTATCTAGTCCTGGAAAACTAAACATTCACATCTTTAATCATAGGCCCAGTGCTTCCAAATAAACTGCATGAATGTAGCAAATCGCTACCCATCTGTAACCTTCCGCTTCCGGAGCTGTTCCTCGATAGTAGAGCCCTCTATTAAAGCTTCAATTGCAACATACACATTTCATACAAAAATAATCTATCATTACTCTCTGTACCAACTGAATGGAGTAATAATTCATCCCGCCGTCAGTGTCACTGACTCAGTGATGACAATTTTAGTAGTAACTCTTTATAATATTTTACTCTTGTTTTTCCTTCGTGTGTTTATAACTTCCTTACAAACTGCAAAACTTTCCACTCAATTACGCTATTACACCGATTAATGAAAGTGTGACAACTGCACCATCTCTTCATTGATGCACCTAATTTGGGGTAAACTTAGAAATAGCTATCGCTATATAAAACTTTAATCGAATAAATAACGATCGGGAATACCACACGACAAATTTTAATTTACCTCCTTGCATCCAAATTAATAAAAACAATGAAGTGAACAGACTTTTAGATGCAGAGCGGTTTCGCTTGTACAGCTGTTTTCTATAAAAAAAATAGCCCACGTCGTTGACAAATATACTGTCGTTAATTAGCAATTGTTGCTTTGTGGCATTGCATCCTTTTGAAAAATTATTGAAAGAAGAAACGGGCGTACATAATCCAAGATCTTACTGAAAGAGACTATTTAAGTCAGTGCCAATCCTCAGTTCCAGCTTATCTTCCACATACTCTTTTCGGAGCTGTTTGCGAATCCTGTCAGAAATTCAACCCTACAATGAGAGCTACAAGTGTCGTCTTAATTGCGGCTTTTGCCGTTTCTGCCGTTGCCTTCGTGGACGCTCAGCGAGAAGAGACCTACACAGGTACGCGGATTTTTAAGATGACGTGAGCTGGAGATTTATAAAAGAGAGGAGAAAACGTTTAAAATCATTCCTTTTTTCCAGAACGAAATAGTAAGTGCGGTTTTTTCAATTTCCCACGGGATGAGTTCAGAAACGAAAAAGGGGACCGTTGCAGATGCGATCTAATCGCTTTGAGACCTAATGGAAATGCCCGGTGCAGGCGCAATGCAGGTGAGTTTGTAATTTATGCTTAACGTGGATTATGGTATTAGCATTAAAATTATAATCCTGGTTAACGCGTCAATTATTAATTTTCAAGCTACAACAACTACTACAACGACCAGGACATCGACTACCAGAGCGCCAACTACAACGAGAACTACGCGAGTTCCTACTACTACCACCACTACCCAAGCGCCCACGACCAGTACAACTACCCAAGCGCCAACTACCACCACAACAACTCAAGCTCCAACGACAACAACACAAGCTCCAATGACAACAACTCAAGCTCCAACAACAACAACGCAAGCTCCAACGACAACAACTCAAGCTCCAACGACAACAACTCAAGCTCCAACGACAACAACTCAAGCTCCAACGACAACAACACAAGCTCCAACGACAACTACCGAAGCTCCTACCACTACAACCGAGGCGGAAACTACTGAAGACATCCCCGACACCACTGAAGCTCCTACCACTACAACAGAGGCTGAAACTACTGAAGACATTCCCGACACCACTGAAGGTGTATCAGAGTCTACCGATGCTCCGGAAAGCACCACAACTACCCAAGCGCCTACGACCACAACTACCCAAGCGCCTACGACTACAACTCAAGCTCCGGAAAGCACCACAACTACCCAAGCGCCTACGACCACAACTCAAGCTCCAACGACAACTACTGAAGAGCCAGTTATAACCACTGAAGAGCCAGTTACGACTACTGAAGAGCCGGCTACAACTACTGAAGCGTCAGCTACAGATCCTACAGAGGCAACAACCACCACCCCGGAAGAAACTACTGAAGATATTCCTGATGCTTAAAAACTGAAACCGCATCTGGAACGACCCTAAATTCATTATTAATCAAACCCCAGAATAGAAACCGGCAAAGATGTAAGCAACTCCTAGCTGGATCCTTCAACAAGCCTATATACTTTTCACCCTATAAAACTATGTGATAATTAGGCGTATATAGTCCTAATTATTACAATACGCCCCGTAGCGAAAGCTCAGGGGATTTGGTATCTCAAATAAAATAAAATTATTACAATAACTTCCAACGAAAACATTGACAACAGTCACTGTTTCTTCTCGTAGTTGATTGTTACGGCTTACCCACTGAAATCGCTAATAATTTGCAAATTAAAATAAATGGAAGAATCTCTTATTCCAGTTATAGTTGTTCTCTTTTGCAATTCATCTGTAACCAATGTTGCGTCTGTTTTAATGATAATAATTCATCTTCTAATTTAATTATATGTTACACAGTAGATGAGAATAGACGCAGAGCAACTGTCATTTTTAATTTAAATACACCCTTGCTTAGCCACCATCTAAATTCTGCCCAGCCTTCTGTCATCGTATGATATATAATAATTCATGTACCAGCAAAAAGTATCACGCGGTAGGATTAATTTTGAAACTAGCACAAGTAAACCTTCTCAAGTAAAATGCATTCTAAATGCAATAAAATAGTAAGAATTAAGGGTGTGAAAGTACATAGGTCCGTGTAGCGTCCTTGTACACCATTTAGAATAACGTCTACTAATTTAATAATTCCGTAAAACGTATCCAATCAGAAAATGTCTTTGTTACTACTGTTATTGCCGGCGAATCCATGTAACCATTAAAAATCTACTTCTGACTGAGCATACACGTCGAAAATATGGAATACGTCAATCAAAAACGTTACATCTGCATTGTACCCGCAGCCCGTCCGTTTAAGGTCAAGAAAATGATAACCAATCTAGCTTACGATGTCAATGTCCATTGATCAAGAACTACCGCAAAATCCACTAACGTCACGTAACCCTCTCGCGTCAACGAAGCCACAGGTTTCTATGTATATACCAAACGTAGCTTACATAGCGGCAACCTTTAATGTTAGACGATGAAACTATCACGCATTGTGCAAGTGCTTATAGATTGACAGTTGTCTCACAAAGTCACAATTATCCAAACTATCAATCATGACGTCGAAGAGCATATGTCAGCAATACCATAAAACAATGCACAAATTACGCGTTTACGGACAGTAGTTATGATTGAACGATAATTCCAGTATTTTTCCACCGGAATCAGTCTCTAGCCCAGTTTCTGCAAGTACTTGGGATTCAAGTTCTACGTATTTTCTAGAACTTCCCCGCATTGACGCCTCAAACCAATAGAACCAGTACATTATGCATTAGACAAAACGATTCGGTATGTGGTAACAAAGGAATGGAACAATGCCACAATAAATTTAATATTTTGAACTTGAAAGCGTTTTCGTAATTCCGGAATAACCTTACTAAGAAAACCTCTGGCATTCTCTATTTATTCAGTTGCGCTTCTTACGTTTGAAGCCAAAATATATAACGCAGGTGAGCAATAGCTGAGTACGTTAGCAAATGGCGCCCTAGGTTATTCGGATTCTTTCTAATATAAAAGACCTGTCCAGCATTTAGAAAGTCACTTCACTCTCAGCCTTTTCCAGGACTCGAGGATTCTGAAAGCCCAGCTTTAAAATGAATACTACTAAATTTCTCCTTATCGCTTCCGCCGTCGTTTTCGCCGCAGTCCTCGTAGAGGCTCAACGTGATAGCTACAGGGGTAATTTTTGAAAAGCGGCTGCATATGTTCCCAAGTAAGTTATTTTATTCAAACGACTATTTTTTTAAACTACAATATTCTTTGAATTTTAGAAAGAAATAGCAGATGCGGTGCATTCAATTTCCCCCCGGGCGAGTTTACCAACGAAAGAGGAGATACTTGCCGTTGCGATGTGATTTCATTCCCTCTTTTCAGAGCTAACGGAACCGCTAGATGCAGACGGGCCGGCAGTAAGTGCAAATAATAGGCAAATAAAATGGTGACGGTTTTGAGAACTAACCGCGTCTTGATAAACGTTTTTAATGTATTTGCCATCAGCCAGAGCCCCTGCTACTGGAGCACCTGCAACCGGAGCTTCCACTACATCAACCACTGGTGCTCCAGCCACAGCGCCAACTACCACTACTACAACTCAGGCCCCAACTACAACCACTACCACCCAGGCACCAACTACCACCACCACTACTACTACTGAGGCCCCAACTACCACCACAACTACTACTACTACTACTACTACTGAGGCCCCCACTACTACCACAACCACTACTGAGGCACCAACTACTACAACCACTGCTGAGGCTCCAACTACTACTACCACCCAAGCTATCGTAACCGAAAGCACAGAAGCAACTACCACCACCACAACCCAAACTCCCGCTGCCGCACCACGTACCACCTCTTCCTCCGGCGGCGGTCGCCGTAACAGACGCTATAGAGGTAATTGTAATTGAGCTGCTTAGACGTGCCACAATAACGGCATACAAACTGTAACCAACGAGTATGAAAACTAGCTACGTCGGAGTGGTTCGTAAGCCGGCCTCCTTTACATTTAACATTAACATTTTTAACCAACGAGTAACTTTAAACCAATCCACAGAGAGAAACGCTAACTGCAGCCTTATCAACTTCCCTCGCAAATCTTTCACAAACTCCAGAGGAGACAGATGTACTTGTGACATTATCGCCTTGAGGCCCACCGGAAACGCTGTTTGCAGACGTGCTGGAGGCGCCAGTAAATATGGCTTTAATATTTTCTAGATGCTAATTAGCTAAATGTGGAACTTGTTTTGATGAATTCTGTCGATAACCATTTACAGCTGAAGCCCCTACCTCAACCTCAACTACCTCCACCACTGTAGCTCCTACTACCACAACCGAGGCTCCTACCACCACAACCGAGGCTCCTACCACCACAACCGAGGCTCCTACCACCACAACTGAGGCTCCTACCACCACAACCGAGGCTCCTACCACCACAACCGAGGCTCCTACCACCACAACCGAGGCTCCTACCACCACAACTGAGGCTCCTACCACCACAACTGAGGCTCCTACCACCACAACCGAGGCTCCTACCACCACAACTGAGGCTCCTACCACCACAACCGCGGCTGAAACTACTGAAGACATTCCCGACACCACTGAAGCTGTATCAGAGTCGACCAATGCTCCAGAAAGCACCACTTCCTCCGCTGCACCAAGCAGCACTGAAGCCGCTGGAACTACCCAAGGTGGAATCCTCACCACTCTCCTCTCAACCTTAGTACCCGCTTCCTCAACGACCGGTTCAGCTGCTACTGAAACCACCAGCAGTTCTGGTACCACCAACATTGTTATCCCCGTCCCTGCTCAAGGTTAATTTAACCAAATATTTCTAGCATTGTACCAAAAGCAATGATAAGACCCCTGTCGCTTTTATCGTACGTACTGAAGTTCCGAAAGTTGACCAATTAAATTCAAAATTCGTTCAAAATATACACTAAAAGGTCTTTCTTTTAAACGGCCCAGTGAAATCTGTGGTTCCACACCCATAAGAAAAGGATTACACTTCCTGCTCGCAGCTGCTTTTGTCAGGGACCACAGAAAATGTTTCTTTTTTCCACGTTCATAACTCAGCTCTGACACGTCACAGCATCACGCAAATCACATTGTTCGATAGCTTAGGTCTTAAGCTCTCATGTGCATTAACTTTTATTTCTGTAGGTCAAAGGTTACCGACGCTGCAGCGCTGAAAACCAAATTACCTAGGAAAATATACGTTTTTCGTTCAGGCGCTGCAGCATCGGTGCGCTTTGATCTATAGAGATAAAATTTAATGCAAAGCCATCTTTTCACTAAATTAATCAGTCAAAATGAAGCTGATAACATTAAATACTAACACAAATCCTCGATAAGTTTCAGTGTAGGGATAGTTTTGTCCATTATTTCCACTTATGTCCATTGGACGGACAAACCCAAAAAGAACGGACCAAATGCCAACTCTAAAGCAGCTTAAAGTCTCAGCTATTGACAAACATTTCCGTAGGCATGATGACATATATTGGTTTGATTTGTGATAAATTAAAGCATGAATCCAGTGGCCGGTACAAAGTGGAGAAAGTTTGAGTCCGAATAAGAGAAAGCGTGGCAAATCTCTAGAGCGTAGCCTAGAACGCATAAAGCAGGAATAAAAAATATCATTTTCGCTACAGAAGTCAATTAACGTAAAAAGTAAAACTAAAAATCACTTTCCTTTTTTTAGCACTTAATTAACTGGAACAATTCGACTATGACTTCATTTTGGAGGTGAGCGAGATGTAGCTGTTTTAGGGAACAGAGCAAAACTAGGTTCGAAAGCTATCAAGAATCTAGAATAAAATCACTACCAAAACCAAACTGACTGATTTTGAAACGAAAACTTTTTGCATTCCTCCAAATGACTATATACCATCAAGACATACCATCACAGTGTTATTCTGAAGTTTTAAACGTTGGACCCTTATTTTTTGTCAACTTTGCATCGCTAAGCAATGAAAATGACTCTGAGGTCATCGGCTATTTGAATAACACTCACGAGTCACACATCCATTAGTCAAACTTCAAGGCTTCCAGTATGAGTTGACATTAGAGCCTCCTGAACTAATATTACCCTTACTTGCTATTGTATTTTTGATCACGTTAACTTCATATTGTGACGTTCACCTAACATCCAATATCAATCCGTCAGTTGTTTTCTGTAATTAATATTTGTAACCCAGAGCAATTCTTCGATGACGTCAAGGAATGATTTAGTTGTGTTAGGGTTTATGAGTGCTTTAGCTATATCCTATTAAAGCTAGATACATTTTTGCATATAAACGTGTAACTGGATATAAATCCACTATCCTTGAAAGCATCATCTTCCTATCCTATCCAACATGATTCCCCAAACTCAAAATTTAAAACTTCATTTGACTTCAGCGTCTGCTTTTCAAGGTTCGTGGTAACCTTAAATCAATTATCAGCCAGATTAATCAATCAACATAATGATGTTTGTATACTTCAAAATGACAATAGCTCTTTCAATCAACAAATACATGCGTAGTTTTTAAAATGCTTTATTTGTTAGTTTTTTCAAAGCTGCACACCACCAAACCTGGGCCGTTTCAATGTCACCTTTTCTAATTACTGGAACAATGAAATAATAAATCCTCCGGGATGTGTTCTGGAGAATCTGCACTCTGGAGCCGTCCACAGTCGTTAATTTAAGCTCTATTGTAAAGAGCACAGATGTTCCTTAATAGTTTGTGAATCCATTTACGTATGCTGTATGTATGAAGAATGCTGAAATGTCAGCGCTAGTTTCCGTATTTTAGTAAACCTATAAAAGCTTGATTGTTAATTAAAAGCAATTTACTTTCTCTTCAGAAGTAACCGGTAGCTGTCTCTCATCTTTGACATCTCCAAATTTTTAAAATGAACACTTCAAAGATTTTCCTGATCGCAGCGGCGATGGTTTTCGCCATTGCTGTTGTTGACGCACAACGCAATCGTCGATCCACTGCCGCTCCCGGTGCCTCCACCACTGCGCAACCTGAAGGACGTCGCGGTTACAGAGGTAAGTTTGGTCAAACATAGACCAGCTGCTAGTCACCAGCAGCATCTAAGATCACCTTAGAATTCCTTTGGCTTAAGATTGAGTGATTTGACTTAACGCCCATCGAAAATTTTAGAGAGAAATTCCAACTGTAGCGGTATTAACTTCCCTCGTGAGGAATTCACCAACGCTCGAGGAGACCGTTGCAGATGTGACTTCATCTCCATCCCCCTTATGAGAGCCAACGGAACCGCTAGATGCAGAAACGGATCTGCCAGTAAGCGGAATTTTGATTGATTATAAAGTTCTAGCGAATTAACTCTACAAATTCTGGACTTTAACGTGATGTTAAATTGCAAAAATAGCTGAGGGACCCGCAACTGGTGCTCCTGTTACGTCCACAACTGGTGCCCCTGCCACAGCAGCTCCTGCTTCCACTACTCAAGCCTCCACTACTAGTACGACTACCCAAGCACCCACTACCACCACAACTACTCAAGCACCAACTACCACCACAACTACTCAAGCGCCAACTACCACGACAACTACGCAAGCACCAACTACCACCACAACTACGCAAGCACCAACTACCACCACAACAACTCAAGCACCCACCACTACCACGGCTGTTGCCGCACCTGCAGTAACGCAAACCACCGTGGCTAGAGCAGGCAATGGCACTACTACCGCAGCACCAACTTGCCGCCGTGCATACCGAGGTAAATAATGATTTGTCTTAGATTAGCTTTTAAAAAGCACCGTTTTCATCCGACAAAACGATGCCCTCTCATTAAACTCCTTCTTGATTTTTTACAGAGAGAAACTCCACATGCCGTGGCCTTAACTTCCAACGCAATGAATTCACCAACGCACGAGGGGACCGTTGCAGATGCGACTTCATCTCGATTCCAACTTTGAGAGGCAATGGAACCGCCAGATGTACCCGCAACTGTAGTGGAGAAAGTAAGGCTAACTCGATTCGCTAGAATTTTATTTCGCCGATTCCTTCGTGTTTCTTTTCTGAGCTTAGCTTTAATTCTATTTGCAGCTCAAGCTCCCGCTACTGGTGCTCCCACAAGCACGACTACCGGTGCACCTGCCACAACATCCACCACCACACAAGCACCAACAACAACTACCACGACCCAAGCTCCAACTACAACTACCACCACAACGACTACTACCACTCAAGCACCAACTACCACCACAACAACTCAAGCGCCTACTACTAGCACCACCACTGTTGCCGCCCCTGCAGTAACACAAACCACCGTGGCTAGAGCAGGCAATGGTACTACTACCGCTGCACCAACTTGCCGCCGTGCATACCGAGGTAATTAACGCTTTGTCATAGATCAGTTCGGAAAAAAAGGAACGCTTTAAGAATCAAACAAAACGAATGCATCTCTTTCAACCGTTACACTTGTTCATGAATTTTGTTGCAGAGAGAAACTCCACATGTCGTGGCCTTAACTTCCAACGGAATGAATTCACCAACGCACGAGGAGACCGTTGCAGATGTGATTTCATCTCACTTCCAATTTTGAGAGGCAACGGTACCGCCAGATGTAGCCGCAACTGTAGCGGAGAAAGTAAGGCTAACTCGATTCGCTAGAATTTTATTTCACCAATTCCTACGTGTATTTCTTTTCTGACTCAGCTTAAATTTTACTTCCAGCTCAAGCTCCCGCTACTGGTGCTGCCACAAGCACAACTACCGGTGCACCTGCCACAACATCCACCACCACACAAGCACCAACAACATCTACCACTACCCAAGCTCCTACTACAACTACCACCACAACCACTACTACCACTCAAGCACCTACTACAACCACCACCACTCAAGCGTCCACCACAACCTCTACCCAAGCATCAACTACGTCTTCAACTACTACTACTACCGGAAGTAGCACCACCTCAAACGGAACCGGCACTACTACCACAGCAAGTAACACCACCAGGACACCGCTCATTACCATGGCACCTGCCCCCGTAATGATTTTGGTCAATTAAAATCACGATATGTTCAATAAGTTATGCCATCAAACTTTCTGACCCTCCAGGTCCAGGCACTAATAAAAAAAGCTAGCCGCTTTCTTTCTGAACACACTAAACTTATGCAATTTGTATATGTCATGAGCATGTTCATTCCAATGGAGATTTTCTTGACTTTGCTGAAGTTAAATAACTAAAACCTTTCTACTCAAGGGCAATCAGCGTTTTAGGCCAATAAAAACTTTCTTCTAGTTGTCAGAGATACTGCGTAAAAAATTTAAAATTACTTTAGCCTTACGTCCATGTTCTCGAATCATATTTCAGAAACTGAGTGTTCTGACATTTAATAGTTTGATAGCGATTATGCTATAGCCTCATCTTCAAGCCATAATACTCATGTTATCATTGCAACCACGAACGAATTCGGTAAAATTGCTACTACTAGTCGACTCAATCGCTATGCCATTCAGTCCTCGATACATACATAAATGCTGCTGCGTTACTGAAAGATCAGCAGTTAAGGAAATGACCAAAAGGTCAGCCTCGTTCCTGTCCCGACTTTGGTCTTACTACAATTCAAGAGTAAACTTTCCTATAAACATAAAGGTTTAGTTAACGTCGCGTGAAGCCTGATTGCCTACTATCCGTCACTGCTACAAATATGACCATGTCAAACGTGTCATTGTCGCTATTATCAGGTATTTTAATCGTCAGGAAGTGTCTGTTTTATGAATAAACGCTTCAGCTATCGGTAGAAATGAGCAAGCATGTTACAAGCCTATGAACACTCGGAAAACTCCTCAATACAATTAACTTTTCTTCCGTGCATCAGAACAATCTGAATCTGAAATACCACATTGATGATCAATTCCTGATAAACAGACGCTAGCAGCCGAGTTGTCTCAATGACTCCGGATATTATTATGTATAGCAAAGCCCCAATGATCGAGATCCCTGAGTATTCCCATAAGTGGCACATCCCATGCCTATCGAATTCTCAAAAAAAGGTTTTTCAGTACAAAGCATTAAAACTTGTACATAATTGTTTTCTGTCCTTGAATACATCAAACTTGTCCTCACACTCCAGGGTAATATTAAATTCGCTGTGGTACTATTTGCTCAAACCTAATTCTGCATAATTTCATTGCTTCGTGCGCTCTTAATATTTTCTACCAACAACTTCACTAACATCTCCCATGATTAAATGTACTCGTTAACGAAGAGAAAATCCATTAAATTGGATGAACCTTTGTATACATAAAGTTGGACGTTATCACACCTTAACCATGCACTTATTTGCCACACGCAGGTCTCCACATTCATGTTGGTTTTAGGATAGTAAAACAAGACCTATTTTCAAGGTTTTCAGCAACAATAAATCATTAGAATTATCGGCTCCGTACATGCGTTTATATAATTATTCTCCACGTGCTGGATGATTATCCTTTGTCAATGAATTTTTTTCATGTTTCTTTGAACATTGAATATATGGGGTTTACACGGAGATACCGACACTAACGGTGGTGCATTCATTGTAATTTTTTGTTAATTAATACAGAACAATGAAATAATAAATTCACCGAATGTTTTCCAGCGTACCTGAAAACCTGGGTCGTTATTACAATTAGCACTAAAATCCATTGTAGCGCAGCTGTTACGTCCGAATTTGCGAAATCCTTTCGCATATTATCATGCGTACAAGCGTACATACGACATGAGATGAAGTGGGTCATCCGCACTTAACAGTTACATATTTCAAGAAAACGTATAAAAGCTAAGTGGACTCCATGGGCTTTACTTTATCCTTTCAAGTCATTATATCGCACCGTGCTTCCGGAAATATATATATTTTTTTAAAATGTACGTATCCAAGTTTTTCCTTATCACGGCCGTTGTCGTCTTTTCATTAGTTCTTGTCGACGCTGGGCGATTCCGTACGCGTAGGTCCACAACTGCGAGCAGCACCACAGTTGCCGCACCCGCTGTTACGGAGAGTACCGCGTCTCGAGTGGACAATGGGGCCACTTCCTCTGGAAGCGCCTCTGAATCAACCAAACCAGCAAGTTGTGTTGCATATTTCGGTAAGTTTCACAATCACCTTTAGATTGTGAGTATGTCCATGTCCATCAAAATACAAATACGGTTAGACACTTGTAAAGTTCATCCACTTCAAAAGATCAGAATCTAATCGACGTGCCGCAGAATCTCGCAGATACAGCATTAACATTGATGTGGCGAAAATTCAAATTTTGACATTTTTTCAGAACGAAGCCCTCGATGTTGCACAGTTAACTTTCCACGTGAAGTATTCATCAACGATAGGGGAGACCGTTGCTATTGTAGTTTTGTCTCATTTCCGGTAATGCAAGCCAACGGAACCGCAAAATGTCTATGCGGCAGTGCCAGTAAGTTCACTGTTTTTCTTCATTTTGATTTACAATATGACATCTAACATAAGGTTTTTACTAGTCATTAACTTTATCTAGCTGCACTACCCTCTACTGGTAATTCGACAACAACTACTTCTGGTGCCCGCTTAACAGCAACATCCCCTCAAGCCGCTAATTCGACCGTGATTACAACCCAAGCACCTACCAGCACAACTACTACTACTCGAGCACCTACAACAACCTCCACAACAACTCCTACTCCGGCACCAACTACAACCACAACTACGACGACGCCAGCGCCCACTACAACCACCACAACGACGACTACTCCAGCGCCCACTACAACCACAACAACTCCAGCGCCCACTACAACTACCACCCAAGCGCCAATGACAACAACTGCCACAACTCGATCGACCGCTTCTAGAATTATCAACGGTACGACTGCTGCTCCATCTAGTGAATCCACCACCTCTGCCAGTACAAGGCCAGCAAGTTGTGTTGCCTACTTCGGTAAGTTGTACTATTTCCTGCAGATTTTGAGCGTTCCTAAATGCTGTTCTGGCCATATATTGCAGATATTGCAAACGCCTTGCCCTCTCTTTTGTACCTCCAAGGAGTAATTGTGATGCTTATGATCATTTCAGAGCGAAGCCCACGATGTTGCACTGTTAACTTCCCACGAGAAGTATTCATCAACGATAAAGGAGACCGTTGCTATTGTAGTTTCGTCTCGTTCCCAGTCATGCAAGCCAACGGAACTGCAAAATGTCTCTGCGGCAGCGTTAGTAAGTTCGTTTCCTTCTACTTGACTTAATATTTCTACACAGAAGATTCTTTCCTGACCCTCATTTAAATTATCATTTAGCTGCACTGCCCTCTACTGGTAATTCAACAACTAATGCTGTAAATGTAACTGCAACGACACCTCAAGCCGCAAACAGTAACATGACGACAACTCAAACTCCTGCTAATACAACGAGCACTACTACGCAAATGCCTACTACAAGCACCACAACAACTACTCAAGCACCCACTACAAGTGCAACGGATGTTGGATGATCTTTGGTTAAGAACGACGAGAAGAGTCAATAAGAGCCAGAAGAGACAACATCCATTAACTGGTTCTAATTCTTTGATGCTAGTTTATTAGGGGTAAAGTCAGACAGCACCAAGGCTTTGGTGCACACTCAATAAACAAACCACACCAGCACCAAGAGGATTGGGTGCTACTATTTACTAACTAGACTAATGTACCTTAAAGCTAGGCACCTATCAAAACACATAACAATAGTTCAAGGGAGAGACTACTCTTTTCTCCAGCGGACTGAAAACACTGGATTACACTTCTTTTACAAATCTAGAACCAGGGACTTCGTCACCACGAAGTCTAACAAATTTGGAGATAGCACTAGGGTCGGCGACCAGATACCTTTCACTAGGTGTTTACTCTTCGGAGTCAGAATGCTATCTGAAGCTCCAGACGCGAAGTACAACTTATGATCGCGAGGAGCCACGAGGAACATGTAACTTATAGGTAATCTATGGTGGCATGCAGTCATAGTACCACATGTACCACCAGGTGCTAATAGACACACAAGGTCTTGGTGACGAAATTGCACCAGGAGCCGCTGGGTGGCGTTTGATGGGCATTTCTCACCAAGGCCTTAGCAAATTCTCATATCACTCGTTACAGATACCCCCCACTAAACCAGGCACCGAGGTGAGCTAGCACCGAGGTCCGCGGTTTACTCAAACCAATACAAAACATTTAAAAGAAAGTGCACCAAGCACCATTAATAAAACTGGAATACAAAAGTGAGTGGGTACGCTACGAGTGTATGAGAAGATGCAATTGGTAATAAACATAAGTAATTATAATGTAAAGAAAATTAAATTAAATGCAGAATAATATATATGATTTGAGGAAATATTGTGTACCGAAGACAGAATTCATGGATATAACATAAGTAACTAAATATAACACTAAAGGTAGAACGTACCAAACATCATATCGAACGTAAGTCACCGTATTACACATATACAAAACAACAACAAACGTCTATATAACATGGGTACATAATTTCACCAACGTATGCTGTAGTACCAAATCTACAAAAAGCATGATTATACAAAAGGTAGATAACATTTGATTATCGATCATTATAAATGGTACACTTAGAACATCGTGGTGTAATCCACACGAATACCACGGGTACGACGAGAGGGAACGACGGCGTTGTTACCAATGGGTGAAGCACCAGCACCAGTAGGTGAATCAACATCGGGGAGAGGAGGATGTTCATGAATGGCGGGAACGTTCGTTGAAGTGGCTGGCACCAACACTTCGGGCAGTTCACTTAGGGGTATACGGTCAATTAGCAAGTAGGGAGCACTAGTGCCAGAGACGGTAGAGTCCGAACCAAGTTCCATAGGGGTAAGCACAGGGGGCATGTTCTGGGAGTGAGAAGAGTCATCACCAGGTACACGTACCAAGTCGTCACCAGGGGATCCGAGATCTGGGGGTAGGGCCGTACCTGACGTAGAGGTCCTAGCGATGTAAGGGCGTAGGTCCGATACGTGAACGACACCCAGCTCAGCACCAGTCGTTGGCGAGGACACCAGATAGTTCACAGAAGATAAGCATTTAGTGACAGTTGCGGGTCCCCGGAACTTCGCCGCAAAACCTTTCACGACACCCTTCTCACGGTTGGAAAGGGGGTGGCAACGTAACAGCACCAAGTCTCCTGGTGCAAAAGACACATCGCGGTGACCCTTGTCATATTGAGTCTTCTGGAGATCCTTCATGTGGGAGGAACGTACCTGTACCCGTTCCAATAGTGAAGCATATTCATCTGATGATCGTTGGAACCACTCTGGTACGTCTTGGTCGGGCATCATGGAGGGGTCAGCTGGGTGCGTAGAGTTGACGAATGGATGCCCACATTCGCGGTTCAATAACAAGAGGGCGGGGGAACAGCCGGTGGTGGAGCAGACAGAGGTGTTAAGAGCAAATCTTAGGAGGTGCAGGTGCTCCGACCATTTGTTGTGGGGTTTGTCAAGAAGGTAGCAGGAAATCATCCGTTTGATCTCGCGATTATGACGCTCCGTCATGTTGCTTTGGGCGTGGTACGGGCTGGTGCTGATGTGTCGGATAGACCAATGGTGCATCAGGGACTTGAACACATTGCCTTTAAACTGAGGACCATTGTCCGTGGTGACACAGCGAGGCGCTCCAAAGCGGGTAAACACCTCCTTCTCCAGAGTGCTCAGGATTGTAGGGGCGGTCGCATTGCGTAGGGGGAACACCTCAGTCCATTTCGTGAAGTTGTCACAGACCACCAAGATCCATTGATAGGCACCAGGAGAGGAGGCTGGGTACGGTCCCATCAGGTCCATATAGAGATGAGTCCAAGGCTCCTTTGGTGACGATGGTACCATCAACCCGGCCGGCTTCTGGTTATCGTACCTTTGGCGTTGGCAGACGTCGCACGACCGAACATATTCCTCGACTGATCGACGGAGACCAGGCCAGAAAGCTTTTCCACGTATTTTGCGGTAGGTACGTTCCACACCTTGGTGACCAGCCGATGCGTCATCATGGAAAATCGAGAGCACTCGGTGCCGTAGCTGGTCGGGGATGTACGGGAGTTTCAAGGTACCATGGCACCGGTAGATGATGCCATCAATGAGCTTGGTGTCACTAGCGTTAGCACCACGAAGCTCGGTGCAGTACGAGTCGGCCATCTGAGCCATCCGTAGTTCGTCCTTCGTAACGTTGCAAGCCAGTTTAGACACCAAGGATGTAGTTGGGGATATCAGCATAATCCGGGTCTAGATCCACGTAGTCGTCGAGTTGGTCCAACGTTATCCTAGAGAGGCAGTCCGCTGCAACGTTGCTGGTACCTTTGATGTACTCAATACAGGGGCTCCACTCCTGAAGTCTTCGCGCCCAACGCATGAGTTTCTCCGAATTATTCCGCATGGAGTACAGCCACATCAATGCTCGGTTGTCACATTGGATGATGAACTTCTGGCCGTCCAGGAATTCCTTCATCCTATCTAGCGCCCACATAATACCCAGACATTCACGTTCCGAAGTCGCGTAGTTCCGTTCAGCACCACGTAAGGAACGGCTGGCACAAGCGATGATTCGATCACGACCGTGTTGGTGTTGCAGAAGAACAGCACCAAGGGCAACACTGCTTGCGTCCGTACGCAGAATGAAGGGCATCTCCCAGTCCGGAATTGCGAGTGTGATGTCTTCCAGCATCGCTGATTTCAGGGTGTCAAACGCTGTTTGTTCCACGTGTGTCCACTGAAATCGAACATCCTTACGGCGCAGTTGGTTCAAAGGGGCAGCTAGGGTTGCGTAGTCTGGTACGAACTGCAGGTACCATCCGGTGAGTCCGAGGAACGACGCCAATTGCTTCTTGTCTTTGGGGGCGGGGAAATCACGGATGGCTGCAAGTTGGGACGGTTCCTTTTTGATGCCGTCCGCCGACACCAAGTGACCCAGTAGCTTCACCTCCGATTTGCCAAAATGGCACTTAGCAGGATTGACGGTGATGTTCGCTTCACGGAGTTTGGAGAGTACCAAGGCAATGTGTTCCATATGCTGCTCGAACGTCTCGCTGTACACCACAATATCGTCGATATAGACATATACGAATTTGCCTAGGTACGGTTCCAGTAGGGTGTTCATCAGACGTTGGAACGTGGCTGGTCCATTGCAAAGTCCGAACGCCATCACCTTCCATTGGTACAGTTGACGCTCGGTGCTGAATGCAGTATACGGGCGGGAAGCTTCAGCGACCTCCACCTGATAATAGCCCTTCTGAATATCCATGGTGCTGATGTAGGTGGCATTTTCAAGGCGACGTAACAGCATATGGAGGTTTGGAAGGGGAAAGTTATCCTTGACCGTCCGTTTGTTCAGTTCCCGAAAATCGATCATAATTCGATAGTCGTCGAGGGTGTGGGGCTTCTTCTTGATAAAGGCGGGGGACGAGTACGGACCAGAGCATTTCTCGATGAGTCCCTCGCGTTCCAGTTCTTCACACTTCCGGTCCATGATACGGGCTTTGGGTGGTGTCATCCGATAAGGGCGTATCTTGAACGGTTTGGGATCCTGCAGTTCGATGGTGTGTTGCACCCGGTTGGTACGTCCTAACCGTTCCTTGGTGATGACATCAGCAAACTCGTGTTCAAGACTTTTGACACGGGAGGCTTGGTACACATCGAGGCTCTGTAGCGCGAAGACGGACACTTCCTGACTTGTGAAGAAACGGAAATGTGTGGTTGGCGCACCTCGGAACCAGTACCGGTTCTCCGCAAGGTCGATGACGAGTCCCAATTTGGTGATGAAGTCCTTGCCAGCAATGACGGTGATGGGGGACGCTAACACGACGAACTCGAACGTGATGGTACGCCCATGAAAGGTACAGGGAAGACTGATGACACCAAGAGGGACACACTTACTACCGTTCGCCATTGTGAGTGCACCACGAAGCCACGGGCCAAGCGGTCGTTCCCCGATCAATCCACGGGAGATCAGCGAGAACGAGGCGCAGGTGTCACACAAAGCAAACTGCCTCACACCAAGAATGTCTAGCGGGATGTGAGGCAATCCACCGCCAGGCAGAGAAGAGGGTTCCGGGACTGAATGAATGCCCAAGACATTCAGACCCGGCTGAAGTTTTCCGAGACCGCAGACAAGGGGCGGGGCTCGGAGGCAGCAGGTGAGGAGACAGCGACGGTACCAGGGGTTGTGCGTTTCGGGCATTCAGCAACAAGGTGTCCAGGTTGAGAGCAGTGGAAACAGAGACCAGAACGAGGGTCCATCGGAGGTGACGTTCTAGCACCTTGGCGTCCGCGACGTGGCACCGGAGGTTTGGGTGCAGGTGCTGGTGTTGTGGTACGCATCGGGGGAGCAGGCTTGGGTAGCGATTCCTCCAGCTGAGATCCGAGGTGTACTAAGGCATCAAAAGAAGGTGTGGTTGCCAAGGCAGCGATGAGGTGCGATTGCAGGCCGGTACGGGCACGAGTGGCGATGAATTGCATGGCATAATGCTCGGTAACCGGGTTGATATTCTCTAGATCTAGGTACATCTTGGAAGCAAAGGTACGGAACGGCTCATTACTCGATTGGCGGCGTGCCATGAGTTTTTCCAAGAGTGCATCTTTATTGGTGTCGGTGGAGGTGAAGCTGAGGAAAGCAGCCCGGAACGCAGTCCAGGTCGCAACATGACGTTTCTTACGGGCCCACCATAGCTTTAGGGATTGGTTGGTGTCAAAGCATTCGGTGAGGTGCATAAGCATTTCGTCCATATTGAAGCGCATACGTGACATGTACGCCTCCAATTCGCCGAGGAAGGATTCGGGAGTTTCAATGGCCGCGTTGAACACGGGGAGTTTAACTTTGCTGTAGACGGGTGCATACTGAGGTCCCGAGGGAGGTGCACCAGCACCAGTGACGGACGAACATCCACGGGAACACTGAGGGGAGACAGAGGGGGAGGAACAGGCAGACAATGGCGGTAGTTCCATCGACGACTCGGATCTACACGGGGAGACAGTTTTCGGCGGATTAGCTCCAGATGGTGGCGACAAAAACGGATTAGTTTGCACGGAGGGTGTTGACGGTTGGCGAAGACGGGCATCCAGGTGGTGCTGGTGCTGCGTGGATGAGACCGGAGGGCTCGGTGCAGCACGTTCCAGGGCTATGATACGTTGGTGAAGTTGGTTTAGTGAGGTGTCAACGTGACGTTGCAATCGGGTCACAGCGTCGGACAATTCATCGTGGGTATCCACCAGAACTTGTTGGTCCGCAACAATACGCGCTAACTGGGTACGGAGAGCTGTTTCATGTTGGTTGACGCCCTCAATGACAGCATTCACTTCATTAATCACAAACCGTCGGAAGGACAGAGGGAGGTCGGTGGGGGAAGCAGGTGTAGGGGTGACGGCGCGTGGCTTTTTTCGGCGGGGGCTCGTACCACGGGGTGGTGTCCGGGCAGGTGCAGGTTGTGGGATTTCAGGTACGTCATGCCAGAAGTTGGGTCCGGTTGCGTGCCAGGCGTTCCAACGATGGAGCAGGTCATTGTACTTAAAACATATGTATAACGACACCATAGCCACGGCGATCAAGACGAGGAGGCCCCAAAGACAGGATAGAAACTCAAGGATATGCATTGAGGCTAGTGTAGTATCACCGGCTAGAACGCGTCCTAGTGGGGTGACCCAAGACCAGAAGAAGATTCCAAGAATAGAGGTGGCGAACCATTCAATCATAACCCACAACGCCGTTGTGGGTGCCACGCCAGGGCCGGAGGACCGTGTAGTATTCGATGAGGGCATCGCGAGACAGATAGCAGGGAACAGCTAGGAGTTTTCGAGGACGAAAGAGTCAATAACAGAACACAGTTGCAAAAAAGAATTGGATATTCGGCACCATTTGCAACGGATGTTGGATGATCTTTGGTTAAGAACGACGAGAAGAGTCAATAAGAGCCAGAAGAGACAACATCCATTAACTGGTTCTAATTCTTTGATGCTAGTTTATTAGGGGTAAAGTCAGACAGCACCAAGGCTTTGGTGCACACTCAATAAACAAACCACACCAGCACCAAGAGGATTGGGTGCTACTATTTACTAACTAGACTAATGTACCTTAAAGCTAGGCACCTATCAAAACACATAACAATAGTTCAAGGGAGAGACTACTCTTTTCTCCAGCGGACTGAAAACACTGGATTACACTTCTTTTACAAATCTAGAACCAGGGACTTCGTCACCACGAAGTCTAACAAATTTGGAGATAGCACTAGGGTCGGCGACCAGATACCTTTCACTAGGTGTTTACTCTTCGGAGTCAGAATGCTATCTGAAGCTCCAGACGCGAAGTACAACTTATGATCGCGAGGAGCCACGAGGAACATGTAACTTATAGGTAATCTATGGTGGCATGCAGTCATAGTACCACATGTACCACCAGGTGCTAATAGACACACAAGGTCTTGGTGACGAAATTGCACCAGGAGCCGCTGGGTGGCGTTTGATGGGCATTTCTCACCAAGGCCTTAGCAAATTCTCATATCACTCGTTACACAAGCACCACAACTACTACTCCAGCGTCAACTACCACTACAACTACTCCAGCGCCTACTACTAGCACGACCACTGTTGCCGCACCTGCAGTAACACAAACCACCGTGGCTAGAGCAGGCAATGGCACTACTACCGCTGCACCAACTTGCCGTCGTGCATACCGAGGTAAACAACGTTTTGTCATAGATCAGATCTTAAAAAAATAACGTTTTCATGAACGGACAAAACAATGCGCTCTCGTTAAACTCGTTCATGAATTTTGTTGCAGAGAGAAACTCCACATGCCGTGGCCTTAACTTCCAACGGAATGAATTCACCAACGCACGAGGAGACCGTTGCAGATGTGACTTCATCTCACTTCCAACTTTGAGAGGCAATGGTACCGCAAGATGTACCCGCAACTGTAGCGGAGAAAGTAAGGCTAATTCGATCCCCTAGAATTTGTTTCGTTAATTCCTACGTGTGTTTCGTTTCTGACCCAGCTTTAATTTTACTTGCAGCTGAAGCTCCCTCTACTGGTTCTGCCACAAGCACCACTACCGGTGCACCTGCCGCAACATCCATCACTACACAAGCACCAACAACTACCACCACCCAACCTCCCACTACAACGACCACCACAACCACGCAAGCGCCCACCACTACCACGACTGTTGCCGCACCTGCAGTAACACAAACCACCGTGGCTAGAGCAGGCAATGGCACTACTACCGCAGCACCAACTTGCCGCCGTGCATACCGAGGTAAATAACGCTTTGTCGTAGATGAATTCTTAATTAACTAACGTTTTCATGGTCGGACAAAACGATAGCCACCTTTCAACCGTTACACTAGTTCATGAATGTTTTTGCAGAGAGAAACTCCACATGTCGTGGCCTTAACTTCCAACGGAATGAATTCACCAACGCACGAGGGGACCGTTGCAGATGCGACTTCATCTCGATTCCAACTTTGAGAGGCAATGGAACCGCCAGATGTACCCGCAACTGTAGTGGAGAAAGTAAGGCAAATTCGATTCGCTAGAATTTTGATTCGCCAATTCCTACGTGTGTTTCTTTTCTGACCCAGCTTAAATTTTACTTGCAGCTCAAGCTCCCGCTACTGGTGCTGCCACAAGCTCAACTAGCGGCTCACCTGCAACAACATCCACCTCCACTCAAGCTCCCACAACCTCTACACAAGCACCAACTATGTCTTCAACAACAGCTACCGGTAACTCTGGCAACACTACCGCTCCTTCAGGTCAGAGAACCACTCAAGGTAACCTTATCACTTCGATACTCTCGACCCTCACGCCCAGCTCCACCACCGCTAGAAGTCGCACCACCCGAAGCACTACTAGACGTACCACGCGTCCAACTTCAAGCAGCACTTCTGCCCCTGGAGGGAACACCACCCGTGCACCCATCATGACCATGCCCCCAGGACCCGTAATGATTTTGGCGCATTAATATATTCCAGCCTTCACTAAATTATAATATCTTTTAAGAAGCATATACATCGCATAAATATCATAATTTAACTGAATTTCAAAAACTAACGTTTCAATTTTACCAAAAATCCCGTTGAAATAATAAACGCTACAGAAGAGTAGCCATAGAGATATATCACATTTGACAGATCTTGCATCCCTCATCACTTCCCACACAAACAGATGGCCCGAAGAAACATGATACCATGAAAAGTATATATGCATCATAAATCAATAAATGTCAGCATCAGCTTGGACATTTCTAGGTCAAAATCATTAATTATTGTATTTGCCAATTTTAAAACAAAGGATATAGGCAAACCATGCATCACCTTCAAAGAATGCCATGAATATTTGCAACAATTTTCAATAAATTCACATAAATGCCTTATTGTTTTTGCAAAATTAATATCGTTTCTCCTTAGGCACAAATATGCTCGAAATGAATAGTCCCACCAGTGTTCCAAAAATTCCCCCGAACCAGTAAACAATTAGATGATCCATTGTCGAAGCTCCCTTGCATCCATACTGCATAGATGTAGCTAGCACAGGATTGAAATAGCCTCCAGAGAAATCGTAAGCTGAAACGTAGCAGATTTTACAATTAGAAACTTCGCAAATCCGAAATTCGAACGCTTCCAAAATTATAAAATTGTAAGCTTCGCAAGCCCAGAACCCTCACCTAACACAACAAGGATAGTATCCAGAAGTGAATTGAGAACAGTAGCAAAAATACTAGACTCCAGTTTCTTTGATATTAATTTCGACAAAATGCTAAAGAGCATCGTTCCTCCTCCTTCAATAATTCCTCCATAGAACGGCGATACCTAATAAAAAGTCGCATAAATTAATGCATTAGCTTCACGGAACAAAAACCCTTAAGATGAATCTACAAGGCCTGAAACTCAACGCCAGCAGACAGTATTTTAGACAGACGTATCTTACCGATAAATCCGCATTACAAGACTTGGCTTTAAGCTTCTTTTTGTGTAATTTGACCCATTTGAATGCCCAGAGTGGCTTAACAAAAAGTTTGAACGCGAGGCAACCAGTAATGATTTCAATCGTTGTCATTAGCATCAAATTCCCCCCATCCGTCTCTCCATTGAGGAAATCTTCAATATGACTGTTTGGAGACGCATACGCGTCGCTCCATGTAAGCGACCACCAGAGGGAGGAGGCAAAGTAGAAGACGCCATAGTATTCCACGCCATAATTGTCTGCAACTATGGAAACAAAGTATGCCTTATCCTTAGCGACACATCATCCAGAACGTTTCCAGTATGCTTTGCATGAAACATACTATTTTTTATTTATTTCAACATCTCTCTTCAAGCATAAGCATTGATGGCATAAAACTCAAGCTTCAAACGTTTTATCACATCAAAATACTGAGCCAAACTAGGAAAAACTTTTAACGAGAAAGCATATTTAATTAATGAAAATCAAATTACACTTTTCCACTTACTAATCCCGAGTTCGAAGCAAGTAGCACACATTTCAGCAGTAGATATAATTTCTTGTAAAACTGTTCTAATTTTCTTATTTGTTACTGCGGTAGAGATCACTAGTCTTAAAACCTGAGCAGTGAGTGAGATACAGATGATGAGGAACAAGGAAGAATATAAATCATTGTACTCGGGTCCTATCCAAGTATCTACGTCTTCTACCTGAGCTTTTTTCCCACCTGATTTCTTAGTTCCGGATTTCACCATCTTAACCGAGTAGGAATCTATCCGATTCCAGCCGGGAAATTAATCAAAGGTTCTCACACTTTTTCCAAGCCAGCCAGCCAACTCAGTCAGGCTGCTGCACTCTCCGCTACAGATTCGGGAAAAGTGAGACAATTGTAGAAAATACTATCTGTCGGACCTACGAAATCCCCACTACTAGCCCATCTTTCTCTCAGGTTGTTACTTTTTATCTTGGATACTTCATATGAGATGTGGCCGTGAAGTATTTTTAACCTCTGCTTTCTTTTGGGCAAGTGGCCAATTTTACAAACTAAAACATATGAGCACGAGGAGCTCATGAATCCTGTGAAGCCGGGCGGGCGGTTTAACCGCATTTATGCATCACAATTAGACTTGAGATGTTTCACATTTTCGGACAGCGATAAGAATGGTGAAAGATGTTAAGCTTTTTATTTATAACTCTCTCCCTACTTCCCATCCACTCAAAACCACAGCAGTTTACGACATGTAAGGGGAAAACGTAGCGAGTTGATTGACATGTTTAGCTGTGTCCCGTCCCGAATTTTCCCGGTATCCTGCAACGCTATAAGCTAAGCAGACGCCAACTTCCTAAAGAATAGAATATAATATATAAGGTGTCAAGTATATTTTTAAATCATGAATCACATCACATTTTTGAGCATTTAAATCCTGCTTCAGACCATTAAGCACACCATTTAAAGCCGGGAGAAAACCTTAATTAGATTAAGTGTCAATTAATTAGAAGGTCATACGTTTATTGGCCAGCGGCCAACTTTAATTGCGAGCATTTAGTAGCGCAATTACGAAAAACCCAGGGAAGTGTATCATTTCATTCCAACATTACACTTTCACCCCAGGCTTTCACCATGCTTTCTCAAATCAAAGGAAGGCCACGAATAAAATATGGGACGGTCCCATTGAAAGCTGCATCTACTCTATGGTCATTACTGGAGAAAGTCCTACGCGGCATTTACGAATGCACTCTTTGATGAATTCGTTCGGCACATTCCTGCGAAAGATAGGAGAATTTTCTTATATCTCTAATTAATCCATTTCCACCGGATTAAAGCCGTAACATCAAAGGCTGTTAATTGATATTAAATTAATTATCATACACAAGTTATTTTAATGTCATCCTTCTGGAGATTTGGGATTTCGTCTACAGGGTGACTGCCCTTAGGTCGAGTGAGACGACCACGTGCTCCTTTGTTGGGGAAACTACTCACTGTTGAAGCAGAAGGTAAAAAATACTTTGTTCAGTATATTTAGTAATTGAGAAGTAACTATAGCAACCAGGAATATGTAGGAGTAGTGCCACCCACCGTGCGGTATTTTTGATATTCAAAGTTGAAAAATAGCATAAAAGTTATCATTGTCTGAAAGAAGAGTGAACGTATGCCAGCGTTGCTACTGTAAATATGGCAGAGGTTATGCTTAAAATCAATAGAATTTTCATTAATCGTATGTATATAATTGTTATTAATTATGCTGTAGGAACAGACGGGCTTGTCAGATATCCTTAAGTTGGTTCAATTCGAAATCCTCAACTCACCATGGAAGAACGAATTGAACGCCTTGAGGCTGAAAATCAGCGTCTGAAAGGGGAATTGGCCATAATGGCTACCAGGGTTGTCCGCCTTGAAGATCAAGTTGCGAAATTGCTTCTGAGTGAGTCAAACGTGATATTCAAGAATAATTATTTAGGCAGCTTTGCATCCAATAACGGCAATTTCGTTTTCAGCCAGTAATTGTAACACTGTAAAGTCGGATCGTGTTGATGAATTGCGTAATCCTTCGGAACTGCAACAACGGCTTTCCACCGTCGCATCGGAACTAAACAATCTTGTCCCTATTGTTTCTAGCATGATTCAGAAGAAAGAGAGCAGTAATAATAGTACGTCTTGTGCTTTACCAATTGTCAAAAGCAGTAATTCAAATGCACGTTTGGTGGTTGGGTTTCATTAACTATGAATTAATGCTTTTTGTCTTGTAGTCACTCTGAAAGTTGGGGGCGGAAATATAGCGCCTGTCAACTTGAATGCTTTTCCTCCGGGCAATCTTTACACTTGTTTTAATGGCATGCCGAAAATGGTTAACCAGGGTTACTTTTATTCAGATGGCCAAGTCCAAGGGAATGGGCAACCTTATGTTCATCAAGGGGTTAATCGGGAAGGGCTCCCAAACTTGATGGAATCCAACTCCTTGTTTTCCTTTGGGCCGAATTCTATGCCACCAAACTCTGGGAAGATGCCTGCGTTTGATCCTACAAATTTTAGTTTTCTTGCGTCGCCAACATTTAATCGCAACTCTCCCAATTTTGAAGGACCTCAGAATCAAAATCCTGGCCTTCTAGGTAACCCTCCTCCAACAGCAAAATACGTTCCTCCGTCCAGGCGACCGAAGGTCAACAATGATATCACCGAATTGCACAGGGCTGAAACTTTGAGGACTGATTCCGTTGAAGTCTTTCCACCCTTGAATAAAGGAACGGTAGAAAAGAACGGAAAACGGCAGTCCCAGCGAATGAATGTAGTAATTCAGAAATTGGAATCTAAGACAGCAAAAGCAGGGGGTTGTCGCAAATTGTGCGAAGGCAAGTCGGGTAAGTTTTTGTATGCCTTTGTTTCAATTTTCGTTCAGATACTGCGAAATAGATTGAGGTGCAAACTAAATGTTTATAATTCATAACCAGGGCACCCTTGCGGCCAAGTCCACGACTCTTCATCTCCATGCCCACCTTGCATGCAGATGATTCCTAAGATGAAGCTCAAGTGCAATCATACAGTGGATGTTCTGTGTCACCGGAAGAATAAAATCGCAGAAATTTGTTCAGAATGTGACTCTAAGTTGCTAGCGGCTTCAGATTCGAGTCAGGCACAAGCGCGACAACTAACTTTGGGGGTTGATCCTTTGAGATCACCAGACGAGGTACGTAATCAAAAATCAAGTGTTTTAATGTAATGATCACTGTTCATGGTGTCCAGCTTTTTTATAATTTTGGAATTCTCTCTTTTCAGATGGCGCTGCTCAGATTCAGAGAAGTTCTGGGCAAATTTAATGGGATGAACATTGATCAGATCGCTCAAGAGTTAGCGGGAGTTTTCATAAAGGATGTCAAGTATATTTTTAAATCATGAATCACATCACATTTTTGAGCATTTAAATCCTGCTTCAGACCATTAAGCACACCATTTAAAGCCGGGAGAAAACCTTAATTAGATTAAGTGTCAATTAATTAGAAGGTCATACGTTTATTGGCCAGCGGCCAACTTTAATTGCGAGCATTTAGTAGCGCAATTACGAAAAACCCAGGGAAGTGTATCATTTCATTCCAACATTACACTTTCACCCCAGGCTTTCACCATGCTTTCTCAAATCAAAGGAAGGCCACGAATAAAATATGGGACGGTCCCATTGAAAGCTGCATCTACTCTATGGTCATTACTGGAGAAAGTCCTACGCGGCATTTACGAATGCACTCTTTGATGAATTCGTTCGGCACATTCCTGCGAAAGATAGGAGAATTTTCTTATATCTCTAATTAATCCATTTCCACCGGATTAAAGCCGTAACATCAAAGGCTGTTAATTGATATTAAATTAATTATCATACACAAGTTATTTTAATGTCATCCTTCTGGAGATTTGGGATTTCGTCTACAGGGTGACTGCCCTTAGGTCGAGTGAGACGACCACGTGCTCCTTTGTTGGGGAAACTACTCACTGTTGAAGCAGAAGGTAAAAAATACTTTGTTCAGTATATTTAGTAATTGAGAAGTAACTATAGCAACCAGGAATATGTAGGAGTAGTGCCACCCACCGTGCGGTATTTTTGATATTCAAAGTTGAAAAATAGCATAAAAGTTATCATTGTCTGAAAGAAGAGTGAACGTATGCCAGCGTTGCTACTGTAAATATGGCAGAGGTTATGCTTAAAATCAATAGAATTTTCATTAATCGTATGTATATAATTGTTATTAATTATGCTGTAGGAACAGACGGGCTTGTCAGATATCCTTAAGTTGGTTCAATTCGAAATCCTCAACTCACCATGGAAGAACGAATTGAACGCCTTGAGGCTGAAAATCAGCGTCTGAAAGGGGAATTGGCCATAATGGCTACCAGGGTTGTCCGCCTTGAAGATCAAGTTGCGAAATTGCTTCTGAGTGAGTCAAACGTGATATTCAAGAATAATTATTTAGGCAGCTTTGCATCCAATAACGGCAATTTCGTTTTCAGCCAGTAATTGTAACACTGTAAAGTCGGATCGTGTTGATGAATTGCGTAATCCTTCGGAACTGCAACAACGGCTTTCCACCGTCGCATCGGAACTAAACAATCTTGTCCCTATTGTTTCTAGCATGATTCAGAAGAAAGAGAGCAGTAATAATAGTACGTCTTGTGCTTTACCAATTGTCAAAAGCAGTAATTCAAATGCACGTTTGGTGGTTGGGTTTCATTAACTATGAATTAATGCTTTTTGTCTTGTAGTCACTCTGAAAGTTGGGGGCGGAAATATAGCGCCTGTCAACTTGAATGCTTTTCCTCCGGGCAATCTTTACACTTGTTTTAATGGCATGCCGAAAATGGTTAACCAGGGTTACTTTTATTCAGATGGCCAAGTCCAAGGGAATGGGCAACCTTATGTTCATCAAGGGGTTAATCGGGAAGGGCTCCCAAACTTGATGGAATCCAACTCCTTGTTTTCCTTTGGGCCGAATTCTATGCCACCAAACTCTGGGAAGATGCCTGCGTTTGATCCTACAAATTTTAGTTTTCTTGCGTCGCCAACATTTAATCGCAACTCTCCCAATTTTGAAGGACCTCAGAATCAAAATCCTGGCCTTCTAGGTAACCCTCCTCCAACAGCAAAATACGTTCCTCCGTCCAGGCGACCGAAGGTCAACAATGATATCACCGAATTGCACAGGGCTGAAACTTTGAGGACTGATTCCGTTGAAGTCTTTCCACCCTTGAATAAAGGAACGGTAGAAAAGAACGGAAAACGGCAGTCCCAGCGAATGAATGTAGTAATTCAGAAATTGGAATCTAAGACAGCAAAAGCAGGGGGTTGTCGCAAATTGTGCGAAGGCAAGTCGGGTAAGTTTTTGTATGCCTTTGTTTCAATTTTCGTTCAGATACTGCGAAATAGATTGAGGTGCAAACTAAATGTTTATAATTCATAACCAGGGCACCCTTGCGGCCAAGTCCACGACTCTTCATCTCCATGCCCACCTTGCATGCAGATGATTCCTAAGATGAAGCTCAAGTGCAATCATACAGTGGATGTTCTGTGTCACCGGAAGAATAAAATCGCAGAAATTTGTTCAGAATGTGACTCTAAGTTGCTAGCGGCTTCAGATTCGAGTCAGGCACAAGCGCGACAACTAACTTTGGGGGTTGATCCTTTGAGATCACCAGACGAGGTACGTAATCAAAAATCAAGTGTTTTAATGTAATGATCACTGTTCATGGTGTCCAGCTTTTTTATAATTTTGGAATTCTCTCTTTTCAGATGGCGCTGCTCAGATTCAGAGAAGTTCTGGGCAAATTTAATGGGATGAACATTGATCAGATCGCTCAAGAGTTAGCGGGAGTTTTCATAAAGGATGTCAAGTACATTCCTTTGATGGCACAATTCACCATGGAGAAAGCATTAGCTGAAATGGAAAAGGCGATGACTCCATTCTATTTTGCTTCTTTGGTGAGGAAATATAGAAATTATTTATGAAGTTTTTTATCCGATTCTTAGTTTTAATTGGTGCTGTAACTATTGCCTTGTTTCATACAGGTTGCCAAAATAACTCGAGCATCGGTGGAGAAGGAACCTTTAATGTTTCGTGCTGAAGTCCTGAATCTCGTCTGCGAAATATTTGCTGTGGCTTTTAAGCTTTCGGAATCCCCCAATAGTGTTAAAATGATTTTGCAAAGGAAAAATGTTGCATCGGTCAATCCAAAACGTAGGAACCTCGGTATTTTGAAGCTAATCGGAGAACTGTACAACCAAGAAGTATTACATATTCTAGAACTGCAACACAAAGTTATTGTTCCGTTGTTAGGTAAGCGTAAAAAGCTCTGAAGTATCAGAAATCAACATCACACAACACTCATATTATACAACGACTTACTGATTTCTTCTTGTATGTTTAGATTCGCCGACAGATGAAAATCTGGATTATCTTTGCAAGCTTTTAACACTAGTCGGAGCCAAGCTTGATGTAGATATATTTCAGTCTGCAGATCCGAGTAAATCCACTCTCGTATCGTGGTACACTGATACTTTCTTAATTTTTGAAAAGTATACTGCTAACGTGGATATTAGTGCATCTACACGTCAAGCTATACAGGCAAGTCAGCTGATATACACAAATATTTTGTAGCAATCAGAATTTTCTCATACAAATGGGGCACTCCATGTTATTATTGCAGAATATCGTGAGGTTGAAACAAGTTGGTTGGGACAAGTTTAAGTTACAGTCAAATGATGCTTCTGTAGCCGCCGTCACCCCTCCACCAATAGTACCGGCGCCCAAGAAATCAAGGCAAAAGAAGAAAAAAGCTATCGCTGAAGATATGGAGTCGGTTACATCATACTCAAGTAGTCATGCCTCAACGACTAGTGCATTTACGCAGCCTCTATTGGACGGGCCGCAGATGGGATCGGTGTCTAATGATTTAGAGGCTTGGATTAATGCCCCTTGGGGGGAACACTCAGATCCGTTATCTGTTGTGTCTGCCCCTGTAGAGACGTCAAGTTCGTGGCAGAGTATAAACGTGTCTAACTACAGCAGCTCATCGAAGAACGCTGCTGTATTCAACGGGAACGTTCAATCCAACGGACAGGCTAAGTCGAGTTCCAGTATTTCGAATCCTAATCCTAATCCCACATCCAAATTGTCAAAAACATCTCGTTCCAGTTCCGCGTCTTCCATGAGCACCGCGCGATCCAGTATTCCCGCGTCTTGCCCGACTGTAGCTAGTTTCTTTCCAATTTACTGCAAAAAGGACAACAGTATGAAAAAGTCTGATCGGCAAAAATGGATTGCTGCCCAATTCCAGCCAGCAACGGGTAACACTAGCTGCAGCTTAACTTCTTTCAAACGTCCAGGGCTCTACGAGGCAAATTTTTATAATAAATACTTTGTTTCCAGCTACTCAGAGGTCAGAGTTTCTGCGAGATTTGTCTCAGCTTATAGCTTCCGCCAAGCAAAAAGGAGAACTTGCAGCTATGGGCCATTTGATTGATATTATGGCGGACCGCAAACTTATCACTCATGGTGATGTGAGTCAAAAATTCAGTTTTATTAGATCGCACATGCCACCAAAGTTTATAGAAACAGAATTTTGATTTCTGTAATATTTTAATTTTCACAGGCCCTTCATGCTTTCTCCAACGGTATTATTTCCAATCTGCCCGTCAACAACCCCGAAACTTATATTGCAAGTGTGAATAACACAGCTTTCGTGCTAGTGACTTTGTTTAACGATGTGATGCAAAACCTTTCCTGGGTAGCCAACCTGGCGGAAATGTTGCGGGTGCGACGGAACGCAGACGAAACGACCCTTGTTAAAGCCATCGTTTTGGAAATTCATAAAAGAGTAAAAGATCACGGACTTCGAAAGCTGTGGGTGGCCACAAGTCCTCCGGACAAAACTGTACTGCAATACGTGCCTAGTTTTATTCCTACTGTAAGGCTGTAATATCTTTAACATAGAAGCCGTTAACAACGGTTAGTCACGAACAATGCAGATGTAGCGCACCCAGGAAGTATACTTTCCACTGCAGTTCAAATTTGTTTATTTAGGCTTTTCAAATTCTGAATTTCTGTATTTTTCCATTTGTTTCCGTAAACATTATCTGGATATTTTAAGTCGGAAGTGCGGGTAGGAGGAATTGTAGTTGAATACAAACACCAGCAATGTGATTAGACTCCAACTAGTAATATTTGTATCAATTGACATAACATTTACAATGAAGCTGAAAGCATTTGTTCAAGCTAGTAGCCCTTAGCTTAAATAGTAGCTTTCGCCCGTAGGATCGAAATGTATAGATTTCAAGTACTCAAATGCGATATTTTCTTTTCTACATTGTTTGAAGCTCTGATAATTATGAAATGTAATGCTTTAGAATACTTAATTGCACTGATTCTAGTTTATTTTGTGGTGTTCCTTCGTGTGAACACGATTCGGCCTTGAGTGTTTAAAGTGTATAATGGATTCCTCGGTTGATAGAAGGAACTACAACTTATTATCCGTGGAGAATAAATCTATTGAGCTCCTTTATTGATCACAAGACAGCCCGCGCAATACAAAGTTCTGTTTACATAGCGCAAATTTTTTACTACTCCATACATAAAACATAAAAGTCAAAAGTCATTTTAAAAATAGTCAAGAACACTTGGTCTATAGAATCATTTTTGTGCTTTTCAAGACGTACTGCCGAAAATAGTGTAACGATGGCTTGAAATTTTGGAAAATACAAAAGGTAACAGCCACTCTATTTGTATTAACATTACATTTCGGTTATGTAAGGAATCTTGCATTTTACTCTTTACAAATATCTGATGCAACTGGAATATATTTTTACAGTATCATAATATATATACTTTCTCAAACTGTTTAAATCTTATTTAAATTATTTACTTTTGTTTTCATTATATTTTCATTTACCCGACATTCCTTAGATGATGTGAAGATTGGAAATTCTGCAGGGTTACTATCCCCTATTTTCAACTAAGAATGGTAACTTTCAAGTTATTCTATTATTCACGAGCCAATGAAATTATATAATTATTAAACTGATAATTATTAATACATTAATTAATCTGTTTTTATTAATAGGAACGATAGTTGTGTGGATATCATTTTTGTACCCCAGAAATGCTTGGTCGAGTATCATTCGCTTCGGCCGTGGCCAGTGTGCCTCAAGTAAAGCTTCCACCCTCACCAGCTCAAAATGTCACGGAAGTGGAGCCTACGGCAACGACTGGAAAAAAGAAGAAGAAAAAGTTGTCAAAAACAGAGCGTTTAGCAAAACGGGAGGCTGCAGCTTACAAAAAGATTTATGGTCCAAAGGATGCACACATCAGCTTAATATCTGCAGCGGACCTTGAAAAATTTACCAAGAGCAGTCAGTCATCAAACTTGCAGATCAAGTCGACTCCTAAGGCCAAGTTGTGTGAGGAAGATTTCCCTTCGTTTCTACCGGGTCCTTCGACAACCATATCCAGCACTAGATCTATCAGCAATGTCACAAAACCAGCAACAGATGTTCTCGAGGACGAGTTTCCAGCGTTACTATCAACCGATAGTAGGGGAAATGTAAACATTGCGAGACATTCCGGTTGCATATCAAGTGCTCCAGTGGTAGTCAACAACACTTATGACGCCCATTCATCAGACAAAACTGAAACCGAAATTCTTGTGTCATCTCCTCAGCGCTCTGCCACTGAATCCTACAGTTTACAAGCCAGATTGGAGCAAGAATCTTCTTTAGCTGGATCATCTACTGCAGAACCTCCTGTTCCTTTGGAAGCTGTACCAGTTGGAAAAAAGAAATTCAAGAAACCCATGCTAATAAGTTTGGATGAGCTGTTATCTCAGACTAAACAATCAGACGATCAGCCAAAAAAACTAAAGGGTAAATCAAAATTGCCGGTGCTAAGAGAATTCAAACAATCAACAGCTAGTGTAATTGGTAAAGCTCCTGAGAAAAAGACTGTGGGAAACTTGTTGGACTCAACCGGTCCGGTGCTAATCAATCGCGGCAAGATACGCGAAACTCCAAAGAAGAAGAAACTGACTAGACTGAAAAAAGCTATTTTAGCTACAAGGCTAACACGTTCAAGTACTTCTACAAAAAGTGATCCTTCCGAGACTCCGAAATCTGCAGCTATCGATAAGTCTAATACTTCTCTTTCAGAATCAGAGGATCAAGTCAAAGTGCAGGATTCCGGCGCACCAACTGACGAAAAATCCGATAAGATTTCCTCTGATATCGCAGATGAAGTCAAGCTTGAGAATCAATTTTCTCGTTACACAGCCTCGATCCTCAGTTCAAGTGCTGCTGCAGACTCATTCGAAGATGACTCAGATTTAATTAAATTGCTCAATACGGCTCTGGAAGAACAGAAACAAGAAAATTTGCCCTCTGCAGTGGTTGAGGCTGAAACTAGCATTGAAAAAGACAATTCGGATTTCTATGGTGATATTGACGTAGAACTTTTTGTTAGGACCAAGTCAGCCATGCACACGAGAAAATTTCGACCTTACTGCAATATGTACGTTTCCAAAGAATTGCATGGGCATGTGATAAGCCTACTAAAAGAACTTCATCGATTCCAAGATCGGTTGTACCACACGGATCCGATTAAGTACCAAGTTAAAAAACGTTTTGTTCACGGGCTCAAGAATGTAGTATCGTACTTACAAATCAACAAGGTTGCTTTAATTATAATGGCTCCCGATATTGAAGCAAACCCTGAGAAAGGTACACCAATATGATTTTTTACAAAATTATTCAAATCTGTACAAGGATAAGTAACTATAATCCAACGGCAATAACCTTATTTGCAATTTCAGGTGGTTTGGATGAGCAAATATCTAAGATATTATCTCAAGCCAAAGAGAAGAATGTGCCTGTGATATTTTCTGGCAATCGTTTCATACTAGGAAAGCCAATATTCATTAAAACTCAAGTTTCTGCAATTGCTATTTTGGATCGACAAGGCGCAGATGTGAGTTACGCTTTGATTTTCTAAGATATATGAAGCTTCAAAATATAACCTTGACTATTCATCATTTCCTAAAATGTACTTAATTTGTGTTATTTCAGGAATTGTTTAGAAAAACATTGGAAACCGCGACCGAACTTCAGAAGAAATACCGATCAGACTTTTATGCTAAAGCAGATACTTTAAAACTTGAAAACTAACTCTTCATTGCATTTCTTGTTTTTAAGTTAGCGTTTCACATACAGAGTCACTCAGTCTTGCACTATATTGTCTCTCTAAAGCAAGATTAACCTTGAGCTTTGAAATAACTGAATCATTTTTAATAGCATTTAGTGATATTGTTGTTGCACCCCTGAGAAAAAATAATCTCAATCTGCATGTAGCCTAGTAACGAAATTTGTATTGTAACTGAGCGGGTGCTTTGATTCGAAAACAATTCCAATGTATAATTAAATCCACGCTTCCGCGATTGTGATGCAGCTATGACATCCAGTGTTAAATGGATTGTGCATAACTATCTGCAACCAAGATTCATAAGAGAAAATCCCAGTTGTAGTCGCAAGCTAAAAATTACAGAGAGGTAATGATTCAAGGACCCAAGGCAAAACAATTTTCCTTAAGTTTACAAAATGCTTCGGAGGGAGGACAGAGGAATTCGAAACGATTCAAACGGGAATGCGATCCTGGCGGAGGATAAAAAAGAGTAAGTGAATCAAAAATATTAAGAGTTAGTTTTACAAGTTTATTAAGAAAAACTATTGACTTATGCTCTAGAAAACTTTTTTTACTAAACAAGGGATCTAGTTTCTTCGTGGCCCCTGTATGATTAAATGCTCTGGATTTGTATACTTTTACCAGGTCAGTAATGAGGATCATATCGGATACACTTCGACGACCCCGTTCTAGAGAATCAGACTGTCCGTACACCGTAAGAGACGACGACGATTACCTGGAGTCAAATACTTTTCTGGACAACAACAGTTTACACAATTATAACTCCGACGACATGCTAGAATTTAATCCGGGTGACCGATTAAGTTCACCAGTACCACCATTAGCTCCTAAATCAGATCTATCTTCACCTGAAAAATTTGATTACATAATTCGAAATCATCTCAAAGACTGTCATCTAAGTTCTGTTCTTAACACTGCCCGCCGTTGCGTGAAGCAACTCAGCTCCGTCAAGAAGGGGTTGACCTTCCTCATTTCTCAAGATGAGCGACTATCCCAAGGAAAAAAGATACCGAATCCTGGATCTGATTACGAACTGATATCAAAACTCGGGGAATGCGTAATGATCCTCACGAGGCAAGCCTTCACACCAGCTCATCAGATGTACACAGCAGCGCTAGGCCTTCATTTATCAGAAGACCTAATACGGAATCCCTTGGATCCAGCGCTCCTGGACTTCAAAACAGGTTATATCGTTCGCGCTCCCTGGACATCAATCATACACACACAAATGAAGCTCCGAGCCTGCGTTGATTCAGCAACAGAGATCTATCACAGATTTGGGAGAGACAATGCCACATGTTCTGAATGTCATCGATTATTTCAAGCAGAGCAAATGCAAAACGTTATCATTTTGCTTATGCACGCCTTTCAAGACTTGTATGCCTCTGCCCTGGGATGTAACGATATTTTTAAAGTTCTCCTCCATATTGAAGATTATGGCGAAAAGATCCTACAGGATTTTTTAATATCCTTGGAATCTATCGAAAGATCCGATTTACTCATACAGGTTCAGAACCTCCGCCGAAGTTTCGATGATATTGTAATCAAATTGGAACAGTTAAGCTGGGCAGCCTATGTAGTTTTCCGCTTAGCGAGTGGCAAAAGTGTCACTCCATCCCCGGATAGTTCCTTGTCGAAAATGACAGGAAAACGGGAATCTTGCATTCCAGAGGATTTACCAGACCCTACAGATGCATTCGACGATAGCGAATGTGAAGCGCTAGCAGAAGTCACTGTCACAAGACCTCGAAGCAGGGAGAGCAGAAATTCTAGTTCACGACTCACAGAACCCAGGCAAAGTGTCTCTAGTTCCTGCGAACGAAGTCACAGAGGATACACCAGTGATCAGGAAGATATTCGATACCAGGTTGATTCAGAAAAGCAGCTCAAGTCATCTATGAGAAAAGGTTAAGAGCGCCGCTGACCTAGTTTATTTGTTACTCAGCTTAACTTTTTTAAAACGTTTTTTGTTTAAACAGAAAGATCTTCCCTGGGACCAGCACCATCGCCCCGATCTCGACGAGCTAGTCCATCGGCCATGACGTATGAAAGATCAGATGACAACACGCTCCTCCCTTCCAAGCATAGCAGCAAATCTAGTTCCAAGTCCTCCATTCCAAGTTCAAGCCTTAAACACAGAGGGAGCAAGTCAAAGTATCTTACGAACGAGTCTGCATACCCATATCAAGAAGAAGACTCAAGAGGAAAGAAGCACAAAACAAAACTGCGGAGTTCATCTTTGGATGGTAGAGGCTATCGCGATGATTACAACAATGGCAAAACTTCTGGCAATAACTCAATCAGTTATGGGGCTTCAGCAGTTCATCGAAGTAAATCCAAAGACAAAAGTTACAGGGGGAACACTGGAGAATCAAGAAATTCTGACTATGCTTATAGGAAAAATAAAAGCTAATTAGCAGTTTTTGAATTAGCAACAGTAATTGAATATACACACACCCCCAGGGTCTCTTGCCTCATTACGGTTATATCCAATCGAGAATAACCGATTTTCATATTTGAAGTAGATGTGAAATCCTGGATGACGTATTCTGCCGCTAACTTGAAAACAACGATTTATTTCATGTCTAAAGAATATTTTCGTAGATATTTATCATTTATTTTCTTCCAAAGTTTACACACCCGATAAACACTTTTTACACATATGATTGAATATGTATATGAGATCCTGCGGGATAGGCCAGTCTCAACCTTGAGCTGGACGATGCACAGCTTGTTTTCCTTCCTCATTTTCTCATGGCAATTTGCAGTAACTCAGACAGTATGAAACTGGTTTCCATATATTTCATGTAAATAGCTCCTAATACTGGGGTTTAGTTGTAAGATTCTAGAAGATATGGATTTCCGGAGTGTGAAAGAAATATCAGAGGGGAGACTGTGTGAATGTGATAAGAAATTTATAACTTGCTGCATTCAAGCATTGTGCAACATCAATATAAAAGCCCTTGCGTTGTCACACATGCTCTTTCGCTTGGGTGAATTTTTAAACGTTTCTGCTACAAGAATGCTTGTATGTTTAGGTGTCATATTGATTATGACATCTTCAAACGTTATCCGCACTGCTTACAAATATTTTTGCGCCATAGAACTAAACACGAATCTGGTTTTAGCTGAGTATTATTGTTATTCCACCTTTGCTTTGTAGAAAACTCTTCAATAACTTATTTACTTGCATTATCTAAGAATTTTACAGCGTCTCTGCTCTTTTTGACAACAGTTCCTACAAGGCTCATTAAGAACTGTGAAGAGTTCTAAACAAACATGTCGCTTTTACTAATTACCGGATTCGCTCTTCTTTTCGTATTTCAGAGAAGCCAAGTAAGTAGAAACTGCTGATTCCACCAGCTTCCTCTCGCTTTTGCGTAGCATTAGTCGAAATGCTGATTTGATAATACTAACGACGAACTCGGCACCGATTAAAAGTAAGGTTTCGTCTACGTTACACTACTTTTCGCTACACTGCTTTGTGAGATCAAATAAAGCTATGTTAAATACCAGGACCCCATCTTTTAATTTTGAGTTGCAGGTGAGCGTAGCTTAGAAGGACGACAATTTGCAATTTACGTTCCAACAGACATATCAAAGATACTAGACGCAGTTGACACTTGGGCAAAGCTGACATATGTCGCCGAATTCCAAGATTTCGCCTCTACAATATCTTTCATAACGGAGGTAAGTCAATTAAGTTCTATATTTTGACATCGCCTTCCGTATCAACGCCCACTTTTGATTTTCAGTTCGGTTCGCAAATTGCATCACTTCACCCCGGTTGGGTGTTATGGCGTTTGGTCATACTATGGCCGGAATATGTAGCTGAAGTTGAGCGGAGTATTTTACTTCGCAGATCCGTGGGTAGCATTTACAACATAACAAACAGTTTCAAAATTTCAAGTGAATTTTTTATCGTTTTTCCTAATCCTCCTGAGGCTGATGACAGTAGTGTTAATGCGAAAGGGATGACGAAACCTTTTGGTTTTTACGAGATTTATGGAATGGAAGGAAATCTTATTATAAAAGAAGTTGGTGATTTGGGGAACATAAGTCCTAGTTGCAATTGGTGTCCACCCTGGACAGGTCGTCGACTAGATTTTTATGGAACGGAGCTTAGCGTTGCTGGTGTTGTGAGTAAAAAAATGTTAAACCTTGAAATGAATAGTTAATAAGCTTCTGCAAAATGTATTGAAACTAAAATCGTTTGTTCATTTCAGGAAGACCCCGAATCTGTTAACGACACTGATTACGTTCGTGACCCTTCAACTGGAGATGTGCGCTTCACCAAAGGCTTTTCCGTAGAACAGTTTCATATGCTCCAAGAGGCGCTAAATTTCACGTAATCTTATCATGGAACAATTCTTTCATTACTAAATCAAGTATACTCGGTTACGATTCCATATGGTCATTACTTTTTGTCACATTTTAGCTACACTGCCAAGATATGGAACTCTTCAGTGGCAAACGAGACTGGGGAGTCCAACGGTTGGGATGGGATGGTTGCGGCTGCCGAAAAGGGTCAAGTAGATTTGGCAGTATCTGTAAGCGTGTATATGCCGCGCAGGTCTGAGCGTGTCAGTATGCTACCGCCCTCTGATGAATATGTGTAAGAACTCGGTCCGTATCTTTACACGTTCAGCTCGGAATGCATTCCTTCCTTCCAAGTAAACTATCGAAGTCTTCGCGTGCTTTGCAGAGTCAGCGCATTTTTTCGACCTCCGACCCTCAATTCAGTCCGAGACATTTTCACACAACCGTTTCGGGTCGACCTTTGGATGGCGGTCGTTACTACATGGTTAATCTTGTCCTTTTCAATGATACTGTTTTCCGCTATTCGGCAACGCATAGGAGCCGAGGCTGAACCCGGTGTGGACGAACCTGATTTTACGCAGAATTCGCTAATATGGGCTGTTGCCACTGCTTGTCAACAAGGTACGTTCAAACCTCCAGAAGAGGAAGTAACTATTCCCTCGGCTTTCCGCTGAATATTTTCTACTGCACAGGTTGGGACGAACATCCGGTTTCAATATCCATGCGTTTGATTTTCATTGCGGGTTCCTTCACGGCCGTTATAGCTTATGCAGGCTACTCTGCCGCCATAGTTTCAACGCTGTCGTTGAAAGTGGAAGCGATCAAATCTTCCGATGATCTCATTTACAATGGTTTTACCATCGGTCTTCGATCTGGTTACTTGGACATATTTCTTGCTAATGTGAATGATGTTTCCTTGGGTTTTCCTTAATATTACGAATAATGTACTTATAACCTTAAATCCCTTACGTTATCTGATTCTTCCAGAACGAGACAAATGATGGCGTAACAAGGATTTACAAGTACATTAGAAAATCTGGAAAGAATGCTCGGGTTGATGCGATGTCAGGCGCAACTCGCCTAATCAATTCCCACGACACTTATGCCTTTGTGTGCGTTCGAGATGCATTTTACGACATCATAACGAGTAATATGACGGATAAAGAAATTTGCGGATTTCAAGATATGCCTGTGATGGATACAGAGATACCGGTTGGATCCTTCACTCCAAGAAATTCACCATATAAACAGTTTTTCAGAGTTATGTAAGTTAGAGCAGAAACCAGAGCTGTTAGCTGCTGCATTTTTTAACCAGTCAGATGACAGTGTGTACAGCCTAACCGAATTTGGCATTTCAGACTTCTACGTATCCGGGAGCGAGGAGTCTTATGGAGAATGAAAAATATTTACTTGTACACACGACGCTGCTTGGTCTCGGAAGACAGTAACCAAGGAAACGCCCTGGGGTTCAACGATGTATTTACAGCGTTTATGATCCTCATTGGCGGATACGTTTTAAGTGTAACGTTCCTAGGGATGGAGACTGTGTTTTATCGAAAAACAATGACATATCTTGAATGATGATGTGGTTTAACTTACCTTGGGTATTTTCATTGATGATGATGAAATCATGCACACCTAAAACCTCCAACTACTACTGTCATAAGGAATTATTACAGCTCCTACTAGAAAATCGCATTTCAAAATCTGGAACAAGTCTCCCTGCCGAATAGGTAGCGACGGGTTGGTATGCTTCTAATGCAAATGAGCTAAGGATCGCTATATCGAGTCTTAAAAAACGAGAAAAAAAAGAAACGCCTCCAATCGCTGGCAACGAGTTTTACATATATAACCTCGTCTAGTTTGTTAAATTTCTGGCCACGGCATCTCTATTGAAATACCCAAGCAAAGTAGTCACTCACAGCATTCAATATTTTGCATAAGTAGGTTCTAATAAAGGGTTTCAACTTGATACACCTCGTCCAAGATTCTAAAAGATATACTATTGATTTCTAGCTGTGAAAGAACTTTCACACAAGATAGTTAGAGAATGTTGCGATATAAAAGAGCTGCCATATGTCATATGTACTCAAGCATTGTGTTTCAGGCTTAAGCGGCAGTGTTCCTCCAGATGCTGTTTTCCCTGAGATGAATTTTTTAACGTTTTAGGCAATAGGCTTTGTTGTTTGCAAATCATTTTGGCGATGATATCTCCAACCCTAACTCCCACCGCCATTCCGGCTACTTGTAAAATTTTGCTTTACCTAATATTCTTTCACTCAAATCCGCTGCTCCAACTCTAGCAGCAACTGCAACACAGGTCATAAAGTGCTTCGTTTTTCCAGCACTTTTGAATTTGCGATTCCGTTTTGAAAATTTTAGTAATTTTGCTGCAGTCGATCAGGGTTTATAGCATAGTTTGTGACATCATTGAAGAACTTGCAAGTTCTTAGAATCAAAATGGCTACGCTCTTACAATTTTTCAGCGTGGGTCTTCTGTTGACGCTCCAGGGAGCTGAAGTTACCAGCGTTGATTCCAATTTCCTCGATTTTTTTAAAATCGTTAGTCCTAATATGGATACAATAATATTGACTATAAACCCAGTTCCGATTATAGGTAAGATGCATGGTTATTTTTAATTTTCTATTCCATATGGTAACATATAAATTTGTCACTGATACCCATAAAAACCATGACCGCAAATTTACAGTCGAGCGTAGCTTTGTCGGAAGACAATTTGTCATATACAACACTACAGAAGTATCCAAGGCACTGACTACAGTCGAAAGTTGGCGCAAGTTAACGTATCTGGCTGAATTTGGCGATGTTCCCTCAACCGTATCTTTCATTACGGAGGTAAATCAAGCCAACGTTTTGATTGAGTATCTGCGTCAACATAATGAGCAGTATCCGCACCTAAATTAAAGTACAGGTCACATTCTAGATACCATAGTTTGTTTGCACCGTATGCATTTTCAGTTCAGTTCACAGACGGCAACACTTCGACCTAATTGGGAACTATGGCGTTTGGTTATTTTCTGGCCGGAAGACGTCGCTGAGGCTGACCGCAGTGCTGCACTTCGCATTTCCGTGGGCAGTATTCCAAACATAACAAGCAACTTCAAGATTTCTAGCTCATTTTTTATAGTTTTTCCCAATACCTTTAATGATATAAATAGCGTTAATGCGAAAGTAGAAGGGAGGAGACCTTTTGGATTTTACGAGATTTACGGAATGGAAGGTAATCTTGTTATCAAGGAAATCGGGGATTTGGGAAACATAAGCCCAGGCTGCAACTTGTGCCCTCCATGGACCGGTCGTAGGCTTGATTTCTACGGAACAGAACTCAGCGTTGGTGCAATTGTACGTTGAAAACCTCTTCAATGAACATGATTTAAAATATGCGAGAGGTATTAAATGAATCTGAGTTCGTTTAAACTTTGGCGCAGGAAGACCCAGAATCAGCTAATGACACTAATTACGTGCGTGACCCTACAACGGGAGCAGTGAGATTGACCAAAGGATTTTCTGTAGAACAGTTTCATATGCTCCAACAAGCTCTAAATTTTACGTAATTCGATACTTGAAAAATCTATTTTACAAATGTAGAGCAACGAAACAGGGAAGAATGCGCTATACGAACTCACTTCTTATTACTTTACAGCTACACAGCAAAGATCTGGAATGCTTCACTTGCAAACGAAACTGGCGAAATCAGCGCATGGGACGGGATGGTTGCGGCTGCGGAAGCGGGTGAAATAGATTACGGTGTGTCAGTGAGCGTGTACATGCAAAGGAGGTCGGAGCGTGTGAGCATGCTGCCGCCCTCTGATGAATATGTGTAAAAAACCGTTTACATTGTTAATTCCGTTAAGAACATGACACGCTGGGGCACAATCGGGTTTCCCCAGCAAAAAATCTTCTATAACTTGTCTTCGCTTGCTTTGCAGAGTCAGCGCATTTTTTCGACCTCCGACCCTCAATTCAGTCCGAGACATTTTCACCCAACCGTTTCAGATCGACCTTTGGTTGGCGGTCGTCACTACATGGTTAATCTTGTCCTTTTCAATGATACTGTTTTCCGCTATTCGGCAACGCATAGGAGCCGAGGCTGAACCCGGTGTGGACGAACCTGATTTTACGCAGAATTCGCTAATATGGGCTGTTGCCACTGCTTGTCAACAAGGTACGTTCAAACCTCCGGAAGAGGGAGTAACTATTCTCTCGGCTTTCCACTGTATATTTTGTATCGCACAGGTTGGGACGAACATCCGGTTTCAATATCCATGCGTTTGATTTTCATTGCGGGTTCCTTCACTGCCGTTATAGCTTATGCAGGCTATTCTGCTGCAATAGTTTCAACGCTGTCGTTGAAAGTTGAAGCCATCAAATCTTCCGATGATCTCATCTACAACAGTTTTACCATGGGTCTTCGTTCTGGATACTTGGATATTTACCTAGCGAATGTGAGCTGCCTGTCTTCTTCACCGTTAGTTGTATGGATTTTGTTTTTAAGCTTTGTGAATTAATCGATTCTTTTAGAACAAGACAAATGATGGTGTGACAAGGATATACAACTACATCAGAAAATTCCGAAAGAACGCTCGCGTTGATGTTCGAACGGGAGCGTCTCGATTAATCAATTCTCACGATACCTATGCCTTTGTTTGTGTTCGAGATGCATTTTATGACATTGTATCGGGCAATCTGACGGACAAAGATATTTGTGGAATTCAAGATATGCCCGTGATGGAACAGTCCATACCGGTAGGATCCTTCACTCCACGAAATTCACCATACAAGCAGTTTTTCAGAGTTATGTAAGTAACCAGCATGACAAAAAGGTGGCTAGCCTAAGGTATTATTTGGTAAAAATACAACTTCTACTCCGTTGGTTTCAGATTATTGCGTATACGGGAGCGAGGAGTTCTGTGGAGGATGAAAGATTTTTACTTGTACACACGTCGATGTCTCGTATCGGAGGGCAGCAACGAAGGGCAAGCCCTTGGATTCAACGATGTATTTACAGCGTTTATGATCCTAATTGGCGGATATGTTCTGAGTACAACATTCCTAGGGATGGAGACGGTGTTTTACAGAAAAACTATGACTTATTTAGAATGACCACAATGTGCTATTAGTGATCCCTTGAAAGTACGTCTATTTGAATATGTTATACAGGCCAGTAAGTTTCTGAACAAGCAGATTCTTTAAACTTTTATTTGTCTTTACTTTCGTTCAGAAGCAGTCAAAAATAATGCAGTTCATCATTAGAATTATGCTTTGATTACATAAGTATAGCTATGGACTTAACTACCTGGGATTTCAATAGCAAGGAAATGCGTTTGCGTATATTGTACATTAGTTTACTTAAGTATACGTACCACCTCAACTTGTTGGGGTTCTTTGAACGTGGGGTTAAGTTTTACAGCTTGAACTATATTGTGGCGAAGAATAGTATGATTTGATCGTAAAATTAGCTACAAAATAAATCTTAACTATGCATTAACAACAATAAATAATCTAACATTAAAGTAATTCGGAAGCTCAGTAAAACGCGCTTATTCTCGCGCAGGATTTACGTTACAAATTTTCAACAGCATGAAGGAGGAAAGCAACATCGATACTAATTAAAATTATGTGACTGTACATCATGAACATTAAAACATTAAAAAATAACAAAAATCGGGAGGCACCAAAAGAAACTTTTGAGAAGGACGGCTTGAAAACAAAAGTTTTCCAACATATACATATGACTTATTCCGGAGAAAATATCGCTGCAATGTATGCCTATGCATTATCCTTGAAAATTACAGTGTGTTGTAAGGAGAAGATGATGGCTTACAGTATCGAATAGATAACTTACTGAAAGTCCGTGCAGCACTATTTTTGAGCAGGTCAACATAGCGATTCAGGTTTCATAGGGGTTACGATTATAAAGTACGGATGTTGGATTTACTGAATTTTCCAGCTCAGCTGTTGCGAGATTGCTGCAAGCTCCAGCATCCAGTGAGAAAAAAATATTGCACGCTTCGCCATCAACCTGGCTGCAGGATCAATTGTGGGATTGTTTGCGGGAGAAGCTAAAGGCGAGTTTGTGTACCTAGAAATTACCAAAGGTTCCAGGATTAGCCGTCAAAATATGTGAATTTCCAGTATTTATGTTTACGACAGTCCATGTCCGTATCTCACCTGTAGCCCTGACCATAAGCTACTTCTTGAAGAGAGTTGGAAGAGTCATTGGCATTTGATGGCGAAAGGCTAGCGGTGGGAGAACTTATGTGCTTATTAAAAAATGAGCCCAGCCTGCCCGTAGTTCCTCTTAGTTTGTTTCTCAATGTATCCCCTATCGACGTTACGGAAGAAACTGATTCATTATCCGAACTAACATTAGAAGAAATTGATGACATTGAAGAAGAGGAGATTTTTCGTTCCCTCATCAAGGAATTCCAAACTTCACCGATCAAGTTAGCATTGTTTCTAAAATATTGGTCCAAATCTGCTTTGATTCGATTTAAAATAGAAGCAACGGAAGAGAAGGACGGCTGGAGAATAAGGGAAGGGTCTAATATAAGTGAGCTGACCAACGGGATGCGGCTACGAGCTATAAGAGACAAAGAATCCGTGACGAAAAGTAACACGTCCGGATCTAGTGTCATCCAGTTTGTTAAATGATGGAGTAGGCAGTCGAGGAAAGGACCAAATGACGCTTGCTTATCACTGTGTTGAAACTTGGTTACGTCCATTGATTCATGCGTGTTAAAACTAGAGTAGCCTTCACTACTCGTAGCACCAGATATTGAGCTGTTTGGAAAGTCTCTAGGGACTGATTTAGTATCCCCATCATCAGTTTTCAAACTATTGACCGATAAAGGATCATATTCACTTTCCGGTGTGCTAGATTCTTCGTCAGTACTTTGCGACGGTTGCAGAGGTATTGTCGTAAATTTGACATCTGTAGATGAGTCTTTGTGATCTGTCTTAACTTGAGCTGTGTTGTTCTCCGTTTTTGCATTCGGCAATTGACCATTTCCTTTCACAGCAACTTTAGAAAAATCCTGATCACGATCATGGGCTCCAAGTATATGCTGATTGGCTCGACTCATGTATTTCTGAAAATCCAGGTCATCTGTACCATCATACTTTAACTTCCATTGAGGGTATACGTGATTTGTAATGGCATCTTCAGAATTGTGAGCTAATGATTCAGCTGCTGAACTTAAAAAATTAAATCCCACACTTTCCAACGCAGTCAGATGTCTTGATTCACTACTAAGATATTGCAGATAGTCCTGACTCAGTATTTCTGGGTTTACTGCTTCGATCACAGCTTGAGGAAGTAGGGAAAGAAACCTCACAGAAGAATCTTGAAAATCTACATCCGAAAGTCTTGTATTTCTTTGCGAAACCATTCGGTGAGTTTGAGGTAGTAAGTATTTTAAAATCGTATGGAACCAGAAGTCTTCACAGTAAAAACTGAGCATACTATTGAAAAGCCCAAGGGTAGACACCGAAATCTGAAATTGTTAAACAAGGATTAACGAGGATAAGTAGTTACATCTCTTTAGAATTAGCAGTTAATCAGAATCGATCCTTACCGATACATTCGGATGGTTCATTCTTTCAAGAAAAGTGGACAGCATTGATATGATAAAGTAAAGAATATTCTGTATCAAAACAGGATGGGTTATAAGGTCACACATGGTCTGCAGGTAGTACGTTACGACAGCTTCGTCTTCGTAGACACTCTGAAAAACAAATAGGCAATTATCTTACACAGTTCATGAGTTTTTCAGGAAATTAATAGTCATGTCATTCACATGCACAGATAATTTTGAGCAATTTACAAGCTTACTAAAGTTATCTAAGTCATGCTTAGCATTTACAGTTGCAAAATTACGTTCGCAATAAGCTGAGCAAGAAGAAATTAGAGCTCAATTTTGTAGCCAATAGAATTACAAAAAGCCTTTTTGCTTTGAGTTTACCTCAACGCATTAGTAATTTAGTTACTGGGATTATTTACACAAGCAGCTTAGAATGCTATCAGGTCCTATTTCTGGAATACTACATGCAGCTCATGTTTGATTATGATTTGCAGAAGGAACGATTTGCAGTGGCCGTAAATAAAGAAAGAAGTTATGCGTGCTGTTAACTATAATACAAAACAGTAAGTTATATCATGCGAATGCTTAGCATATTTTGAATAGCTGAGGAGCATGCACGATTCGAGCGTAAGAAACTGAAAACAGTCGAAATTAATTTTAGTTCTCCAGCACTAACCGTGAGCAAAGGATCATGTGGCGTGTGCAAGCTACGGCTCCCCTCATCCTAAATTCATTTCAAATAATATTTTTCTGTATAAAATTGCCATTAACCAATGCAAATTCTTGGATTCGCATTTGCCGCTGGTTTTGAAAAAAAACTCTGCTTTGAGAATTGCATATTAAATCTTTTGTAGCATAATTCCCTAAAACCCCTTTAAATGAGCTTATAGCAAAATCAAATATTGCCGTAGCTTGGTTAGCTTACGGTAACGAAAGCCCAAATCAATTCATTAGCATAAAACTTGAGTCCGAAACTATATCGAAGCATGTTGTCCGGGGTCTATTGCTAATTGTCCCTTACGGTAGGCAATATGTTATCCAAGATTGTTTTGTTAACAGTCCATCAAAAATAAATTTTACCTGTATCAATGCTGGTTTCATCACAGTTTCAAGAAATGAACTTTTAAAGCAAACAGCTATAGCATTAGCCATTTCGGGCGGAGCCGAATGGCAAATATCGTCAACAAATTTCAACTGTTGAATAAAAGGTCTCATTTGCTCAGAATTCCCCTTCGTGTAGGTTGGTAGCTGGGCAAAGCAGGCACTGAGTCCACTAATGACAAGATTCTGAAATAAATCAGCAATTAAAGGGATTATTTCATCGCTTCAACTAAACGCAACGCTCCAAAATTGCTGGTAAAACCATGACTTACAGAGTACCCAATACCAACTTCATGAGAAAGGCAGTGTTCCAGACCCGGATAACGTTTCGCTAATTTTATCAATAGTATAAAAGAATGCCTGGCAGTTTCTCCTAAGGTTATTTCATTTTCCACACTGTACTCTATCAAGAGACTAGCAAGAGAGCAAGCACCATTAAAAGAAATTCCACGCGATTCGTTCCCATTTAAGTAACCGATAACAGCTCCATCCCGAGCCGCAAGCTCGCATAAAGAGTGAAGCATTATTACAAGTCTTGCATCCTCTTCCTTAGGAAGAATTAGTCCTAGAGAGTAAACATTCAAAAACTTAGAGCATCCTTCATACCAAACATCAAATAATAAATGAGCGACAGACATCTACGAAACATCTGATTACCTTTATTTTTGACATCATGTAGCCAGGATAAAGCTCTTTCCACGCATTTGTTTTCCACCCAAAAGTTTTTACATTTTTGATCGGGGTCTTCATATCTTGCGTATCCGAAGAGGGATATCATTTTCGTTAAATGATTAACCACAGCCAATGCATTTTCAGCGTCCTACAATCAAACAAATACACACACACACGTTGATATTATTAATTAATTTAAAAACAAGATAAGATATTCCTACTATTCACATAACAAAATATTTTCACCGTCCGCTACTTCGCTTACCCCGTTTTCTTTCATTTCAGCCATCGCCTGCAACCAGTGATTTTCAAAAGCGCTCAGCGTGACCTCAGGAGCGACACGCTGAGTCTCGACGACGGGCTTCGATTTAATCCAATTCATTTTTATCGCTTATTCTCCAAAATATCATTATCTCCTACCCCTTCCCTAGTATCTAAACCCTCTTAATCATCTTGAAGCTCCGTAGATTCTTTTTTCAAGCAAAAAAGCTCCCTGAAATACTCCTTGATTACAACCAGTTTTCTGTTGTTTTAAAGTTTCCTGAACTCCAAAAGTAGGAAGCCGTCATTAGGTTGCAGTTGACTCTTTCGTGGGTGGATTTATGTCTTACTCCGAACGAGCAACCGATTTCCAGATACCTGAAAGAATCACAAGTACCGTAACAAATCAATGGTTAAATAATTAATTACCTAAAACCCCACCTATCAATAACCTTCACACGTGCTCTCTGTATAATGCTAACCCCTCCTAAGAAACCAGCTTCCTCTAATTAATGTTGTTGGTACGCCCAGTCCAAATTCGTAAGAAGTAATGACGTTACCGAAATCACAGCAGATTGTTTTAACTGTAAATGCCCATCATCTTATGATTAAATGGTGGTCGCCTCCTCCTGTTGCCTGTACAGTAATAATTTATATTCCCGTCACTGTAATAAAATTACATCCGGTTTCACGACACTTTGCCGCCTCAGTGAGATGCCCTTCAGTAAATTAGTTCACAAAATTCTGCATTTTGTTGAAACACACAGTATATAAATAATTTGCAAAACACATTTTACTTGAATAACAAAACAGTTCTCGTAATAAATTAATTTTTATGGACGGTGTTTACATGGTTTTAAATTAATTTCAATAGAGCCACATGATATTAGTGCGTGGGAAATTGAAATCAAAACTTGCTTCAAGGGATTTTTTCTCCTGATGTTCCACACACAACACATATGCAGTTAATCCCTGCTTGATGTGCATAATGAATGTGTCAAAAATTCCTTTCGCCAAACATTCCTGCAACGGTAGTCAGGTGCTACCCGCAACTTTATATGTTGAGCGTTTACCGAATGGTTCGGCACTTTCAGAAGTTAAATAGAGTATATAGCTTTACAAATAATCGAACAGCAAAGAATTTACTATCATATTCAGAGGGAGTTATTTAATACCTTGTTCTAAACTTTACCTTTTTCAGTTTTGTGCCTAAAAGTAGTCCTTTCGGCCAAAAACTATAAAATCTTAGTAATTGGTTTTTGTTCCGAGGATGTCATTTGTTTATCTGTGAGTCATCAAGTTGTATATATACAAACATTAGAATCTTTTCGGCCACTGTTATACCAATATACTTACACTACATACGTATCAAGCGTACCAACAGCACAGCAGATGCTGATTTACTATTTACTTCTTCTGCTACATACATATGTCGTTTTGTTGTCAGCATTCAGCAGAACTGTTCTGCACGAGAATACATGCGGTAGTTAAAGAGTTTGTAGATTATATTATTATTAGCTGCATAAATATTCAGTTTAGTTTATTAACTGCAACTCGTCGGAACGGAGTTATAGTGTTGAGTGCATAGAGGAAGGTATTGCTTAATGAAAGTTACGTAGTTAATTATTTTGAATGAAAAGAAAACTTAGAGAACCATGTAGAGCAGTAATAACACTCACAGTATTTAACTCCAATAAAGTTGCATACTACACAACATGAAGTTGTTTTTGTATCGTATTTAGTTGAACTAGTGGACTTCATTGTGAATTGTCAGTACACTGATACGAAACATTTTTAAACGCTACGAAAGTGGATTCCTTCAAGCGAATAAATGACAGAAATCGGAATTAGGTTCCAAATTGTCAAGTGCTGTGCATCTTCAACCGCATCTTTGGTTGTTTTGTGCAAGTGAAACTTTGTGATACAACGGTTCATCTAACAACATAATAGTCAAACCGATTGGCATGCAATCTATATTCTCAAGATACTTCCTTTCATTCAATTATGTATCAAAGGTGACTTTGGGTTTTACACCGTATTATCAGTCTCACTAGACAAGATCTCTTACTCTATGGGAGCCCCCCATAGAGTAAGAGATCTTGTCTACAGTCTCACCATGAAAGTTATTGTTGCTTGATTTTGGAATTGTGCTAATGATTTATTTGATTTCGCAGGTACTAATCACAAACGGTATGTGATTCAATAGCGTCTTACGCCTTGTGACGTGTTTCACTTTCCGCTGGTGTCTCTGTTTCTGATTCAGGGTTTATGAGTCTACCTACGTGCGCTACACTTGAATCTTTGTAAGTCAAATTAATCTATAATTAATACAGTATCCTACTGTCCGTTTTCCATCGAGTTCCATCTATTAAGCAAACCGTAATCCTGCAAAGCTTTTTTTCTGCTTTGAATAATTGGTGAACACTTTTAGCAATTCCATTAAAGTGCTATTCTTGCAGCTTCAGAAATAGCGATGTCGAAATCAGTTTTAGCCCATTCGTAGCTGAAATCAGTTTGAGGTTGGTAGTAACTGATCGCAACGCCTAATGTAACCCTACTTGTAACCTTCGATCGAATAGCAACTATATATATTGACAACATATCGACTAGGACTTTCTGATAACAGCATCATTAGATCGCGTTTTGTAGATTTTAGGACCATACAACGCCAAAATGCCTATACAGTTGTTATGGCAGTATGCTAGAAAAGATTTTAAAGTTTTTTAACTGGAGCTAATCAATGTTAACTAATGGCAAACAACATTGCGCATTTTGGTTTGAAAGCAATATTTATTGCGTACCTACCACTTTTACAGCTAGAAAACACTAGAGATGTACAGAAAAGATCAAGTTATTGACCCGAAGGGAATGGGCTGTCAAGCGTTTGCAATTTTTATTGCGTGGGGCCACACGGGATCGACAGCGACAAGCTTGATGTATGCACGTGCAGAAACGTAGAGGATATTGCTTGATTCCTTGATAACCCGTTTTCTGTCACGCATTGACCGAGCATATAACATCTTACAGCAATCAGAGACTCCCTCTCATTGATATTGATAAGGACGGAAAACATTTCCTTGATTTCTTTTAACGCTCTTTCCGTTTTCAACCAAGAGTGAACACAGAATATATTATAACGCCTCTTACTTTCAGCATATTTAGTACTAACCTTGTAGTAGTGAATTCCATCATAAATAATAACAGCATAGGAGTAAGAAATCTCCCAAGGAAGCGTAGCGCAGCGTCAGACCATTCTACGCTTGTGCCTTGTCTTGTCCTACAGTAAGGGCAGCAGGAGCGTCAAGGGCCACGTTATACGGTGTTAAAATGCAGTTGGGGTAACGGTTCGTATATTTTTTTAAATATCGTGCGGCCTATTGACGTAATTGGGCGTGTATAATATAAGAGTTATCCATCACTGTTCAATCTATCTTCTTATCTGTATTCCGTATGTTTTAGTTGAGAAACAGATGGCAATTTTTCCACTGCCTTTTCTGTATGCTAACAATTTGACATAGTTTGAAAACGCCTACTCCTATTCCGTATCTCTTCCTCTAACCTGGGTGCATTATTGTCCCCGTTGAAACAGTTAGATTTACCGTGTCTCTTGCAAAATTACAATTTTGGATACGTTCAACTGCATAACCGCCCAGTAATTACACTTTGATTGCTTTCCTGTTTCATACTTGTAGAAGCTACTGCATGCTTCTTTAGAATGTCTGTATTTATAATTAGCAGGCGGACGACTAAACATGTGTATTTTAGCTGTTAAAGCTTCAAGGTTGAGACAAGTTCAAGTAGTGTAGTGTGTACAAGCATAGCTATTGACTGATCATGTTATAATTCAGCTTAGCAAGTTAACAGTGTTACTCTATTATGTTTGAGGACTTGCCGTCACTGTGTGTGCTTCAGTATTCGGTGGAAATATTAGGCAAATCCTGAGTTTTATCACAGCATCAGAAACAGGCTGGAAAAAGGTAACTTGTTTCAAGGTAGTCTTAAAAGCAAACTATACCCGTGGAAAATCTCAGCTAGTTGTGAATTATTCAGAGCATCGCAGCTTGCAGTCACAGCTTCCATTTGGAATTATTTCACAACCTGAATTGCTTTACGTAACTTTATACCGTGAGACCTTTTTGACCTCTGCGCTCTTGTCCTCCGAGTAATATCACCACCTTCATTCAGCAACTTCTGTGCATAATCCTGACTAGACTAGGAAAAAGCAGAGCTGGATGAAAATAATTTAAGTGATCCCTGATTACTGATTTAGTGTTAGAAAACGTGTCTGCGAATCCGTTAAATCTATGATTACATAATTTACACTCAGATTAGCGCTTGATGGTTACGATTGCTGACATAATTACCAGTATAGTATCCCCTACCTCGCGTATACTTACTTCCCTGCTTACTAAATGGAAATTATCTTTGTATGCCACATCTAAATAAACTTAATTGAGTTCAGCTGTTAACTGTACAAGAAGTAAGCCATAACTTAATTAATATCTGACCTCTTAACTTATAGAATATACTATTGAACATTTCACTGATAACCCATGACCCTTCCTCGCTTGAAACTCTAGAACGTAAGCTAGTACTTTGTACAATTGCAACAGCTTTACTAACTATTACATATATTCCAAGCAACGTACGAGGCGTGCTCCAATGACCTGAACAATTTTCCATTTGGCATTATGTACTTTCAGCAATTGCAGGCTGCTTTACTGCTTGAGTAACAGTTGCAAGTAAACCACTAGTTGGCAGAATGTCTGGGATATGATCACTTGCTTACTGAGCATATAAGTATCCTAAATTAGTTCACACTGACTTTGTCATCTGCATGTCAGACAATTTGTTAGAGCTGAGAGTGGAGAGACTCCCTCAATTTGCAAATAATATCCGCAAGATAATGCAGAAAGTGTGTATTTTTATTAGCTTTGAGCTTTAAACTTGCTCTTCCCACTCGTGTTTCACTGTACGCTGTTCCGGCTCACACTTTGAATTTTGCAGGGTTTTTGGCACACGGTAACGAAACGCATAACTTTTTAACGCACTTGAGCGATTAAAAACACTACATGAATCACTGGTTTCGTGGAAAGTCCGTAACATTTTGAAGTGTTTGATAATTCTGCGTTTTTAAAATGCAAGCTTTCAGCGGATAGAAGAAACAAAACTGTGGCAGAATATAAATAACTTCTATTAACAAACTTGTATTTCCACTCAAAACTTTTGAGCATCTTTGCTCCCACTTTGTGCTGGAGAGAGACAGGCTATAAGCCGTCAAGTGGCTCCTATCTCATTCCACAGTATAATTTAATTAGTTTATCAGTGCAGAAAGGAAAGCAAGTATGAAATAATCTGGAGGGCACAAAGGAAGGAGCATGGGGCATGGGCTTATAAAATATTCGCGATAATTATAGGCAACATCCTTGCGTCTTATAGCAAAAGGCAGGGCTGTTGTGAGGAATAATGCTTCTGGGCAGGAAGAGTTGATTATATGTAGCTCAGCTTACTTACTTCGCTGTAAGTTTCATTCTTCAAATTATTCCATGCATTCCATGAACCTCAAACCACGAAACGACTGGAGCTGGTTAAATCCAGCCCTTAATTTCATACTGTATGCACTAGCTTTGCCCCTTCTTTTAACTGCGATACAAGTAAGATTGAAGTTATAGTCTACGAATTCGGGTTGGGCATGGTACATAATCTCTTGAATGGAATAGTTGCGGTTTTCATTTTAACATGTTCTAGTCACGCGAAAATTATGTACGTGACCGCATAAATTTACTCGTTAAAATATTAGGCAGGCATTGAATGCCTGGAATTTTGAGCTGCAAGCCAAAAGCATTAAGAGCTTACGTTGTATTTCGCTTTTCCTTGCTGCTATTCCTTAACTTTAAATTCGAAGATTCCCTGCCCGGTTTTCTGTCAGTGTTCGTGATGAGATAAGAATCAACAATCGAGTTTTAGTACGGCAGGGCCGAACATTCCAGCACGAGAAAATAATGTAACCGACATTGCATCCAGGCTTGCGAAGGGACAGAATCAGTAAAAGTCTTAAGGTCGAAGACAATCTATGGGATGCAGAGCAGAAAACTCAAGGAGACTTACACTTTTTAGATAAAATTATCTAATTGCTAACTACGTTAACTACAGAAAGGCGGTTTTAAAATCCTTGGGCTTAAGAGCTGAAATGACTCACTAACTTGAGTATTGAGTACACAGTTTCTTATTTTTCTCCCTTCCTTAGTAATTTCCTTCGGACTTTTAGCTGGCTGCTTTGTAAGGCATGAATGAGTAATCTTTCGCCTGAGTTGCCCGATAAGTTTTTCACTCTTCACTCTTCCTCTTCTTTGTTCCTTCCACTATTTCGTGGACTCTTTAAGAGAAGTTAATACGCTCAACTTCCACTCATTCCTGTGCTCACAATCCGATAGGAAATTAAAAATCTCCCCTTGAACTTGCACTGAAGACCACCGGCAGAGACTGTGATTTGTGAAAACTCTCGTAATTGCAACGTCAAAATTGTTTCTGTTAGAGGAAATTACGCGAAAGCCTTGGGAAATTACACTGGTGGTTAAGTTAATTATTTCCGCCAAGAAGATTCTGTTAAATTTAATTCATTTTGTTAATTGAATCCAGCGGAATCTGAGAGGGCACGAAAAAGACTGTAAGCGTCCTGACTGAATATTTGCTAGCGCTGGAATGATTTTTAAGCGCTGATTACGTCGTGATTTGAGCTGGTGATAAGAGTACTGGGGGCTAAAGTTTCCTTCTACTTATTAGAGGAACGCTGCAAAGATGACTAATATTCTTGTCATTTCTCATTGTTTTAGAGCGTTGACAACAACACGCTTTTGAGGATCGAATATGCCGCATAGAAAGCGTCAAAGATTTTGCCAGATGTCATTGCTATTAATTTGTATTTTCTGACAGTCAGAGCTGTAAGATAAGATATGTGATTAAGTAGAGTGTGTGTGGTCAGGGTCATTTCGGGTAAAATTGCGAATTTATCTTCCACACTGAGGAACAAACAGGGTATATTGTTGCGTGTATAGTTCGTGGGTGATCTTTCGAGAAGAATCCCAGGATCCAAGATTAGAATGTACCGTTAAATTGCAATCTGCAGCAACCCAAGGTGTACAATTCTGAGGTTTACTGTTGTAGATGCTGCTTTATCAAAATTTCAGCTACCCATGAATGATAGTTAAGCATGATTGCGCGGAAGTGAAGACGCTATTAAATACTAACAAATGTTTTATTCATGCCACATTAACGCGAGTAATTACTGTTAGTTCGTAGTTAGCAGGGATGCTTTGTTTCGCTGTTTGAAAATCATTAATAATTACTGTTGTCTTAAAAGTCATATCAAACGTTTATTTTGGCTCTGCGTACAGGTATACAAGCGAGGTGAAGCTTTGAAAGTATCTGTATCGTTAAGTCAGTTTGCTACATTTTTCGTGAACAGTTACGGTAAATTATGATTTGAACATTGTTGCTGGCTCGATATGTGATATGTTTGTGCAGTATTTCCTAAAGTAGAGAAAAAAGTAAGACAGTTTACTACCGGGAGGGATATTTGTTTTTTCAGCTTTATTGCAGGAAGGAAGATGACAGGATTATTTGTTCCATGATAATTAGTGATAAGTGATGCGGTTTTATGTCATTAAGCGGATAGTGTTTATTAGCTTTTCTGTAGACGTAGATAAGCTTGATTCTAGAATTAAAAACATCCGTCCATGTGAGCAGAATGGGGAAGCTAAATTAATGCTGTGCTTCATCCTGACATTCTATAGTTGTAGGCAGCAAGTCTGTAAACATTAACATTACCTAGCCCTGCCTTTAGTAAATACTTTTGTTTTTGTGGTTTTTCAGGTGAACGTGTGAATCAAATGTTAGAATTTGGACTCTTCTGGAAGTGAAGAAGAATTACAACTAAGTTGGGGAAGCAATAATAACTCAGTATTCAAGAATATACCCGGAAGAAAGGAATGACAAATCCAAGTTTTTGAAATTTTACAATTAAAATATTAATTGAAGTGTGTTAGCCATGGCTGGAAAATGTTGTCAGCGTTTGGCTACGATACTAACAGTTCTTGGTATATATTTTGGAGTGAGTGTGTTCGTGATTTTCACATTTTACTACAAAAATAATCATGCAGGAACGTGGGGGTTGCTATCAGGTGAGTTAATTTTTAAATTGCTGTGCTATTAGTAGCATATATTGATTTGATTATATTACTCAGATTTAAATGAATTTTATTGCTAAATTTTGTTTCTTTTAGCTGTATTCGCTTCTATCTGTTTGCACCTGAGGCTATTAAGAGGGAACAATCGATTATCAGGATGGTACACTCCAGGGCAACTTCACGCCCTTGCTGCATTTGGGTTTATTTGTTTCTGCATCTCCTTGGGATGCATGAGCTGGTACATCATTTATGCAGCCTATCATCACATACGTAAGTAGTATTAAATTGAGTTGAACTAGAAGAGTCACACTATCGTTAGCTTTACGTTTCTCATTATGATTTTGTTCGATATATTACAGCGCTGATGCCCGCAGGAGAAAGTTATTACCTAGCAGCTGTATGGGCTGGAATGACTGCTAAATGGAGTTTCACTTCGTTTGTCGTTGCCTATCGATATGCCAGATACTTGCGATATTCTACCCCGTTTTTGGTGATTCAAGAGAATTCAGAGCATGCGTAAAACCCCGTTAACAATAAGCAAAATCAAGACAAGAAACCGTTCTCATATGTAGTCTTGATGAGAGCGGATACGATTTTTCGACTGTTTATACGTTTAGATAATATTGCGGAAGCTATCAGTTGAGCCTTATATGCTTGAGTCAAAATCTCTTTGATTTCAATACATTTATATAGTTTGGTACAAAATTTGCCATTTATGACATGGTTCTCTCTGGAATTTTTGTAGTTCGCCTTGAAGACATAAAATATTCTGGGCAGTGCGACAGTTTTTCAAGGGGTTAGCAAAAACATTAGATGTTGACGGGTATTTGAGCCTGAAATTGGATATGTTTCTGCTGTCTGCTATCTCAATTTGTTATGCGCTAGAGCGCGTGGATAAGACAAAATCTGCTAGAAATTCGCAATATATTAGGATAAAAGCTCGTGATATACGAAGACTGCAAAAGTCATACAGACCCAGTTTCGTTTGTCCATGGCCAAACAATATTTGCAAGTTTACGATTGCATATTTAACTATTTCTTAGGCGTACGTGTGCTACCATTAAATACTTTCTACATGTGACTGGATATGAATCCATGGAATAATGTGGGGAAGAGAGTAATATTATTTTTGTATGATCGAAAAGTAGATACATGTAAATAGTATGAAGCCGAGATATAAGATAGGCTTTTGTTGTCCGCTGAAATTTCTAGCTTGAGCATGGATATTTTAAATTAATCTGTATGTTAATATTTAGAATGAATGCAAGGTTAGGAACATTTCGTATGTCGCTTAAGTTGTATTTTTGGCGAATAAATCCAGTGGATAAAATTTCAGACCACCGTATGGCGATAGGTTTCATCTAGTGTTTGATTTTTATTGGAAGAGTAATCGATTTGGCCTGTACTTCATGCTATCATGCATATCTTCGAAAAGTAATCGTTACTTAATATCATCATTATGCAGTAGTTATGAAGTTGCGTCCATTGTATATTCGGTCAGGCATGTAAACATCCCTGCTAGAAAGGAAGCAAAACATCTTTGCCTGGATTCTGGAAAAACTTATATACTTATACATGCAGCCGAATTTAGATTCTTGTTGATTTCTTGATTTTCAGATTAAAAACGTGTAATCATACATTCTCGAAACTTCTGAATTTAGATTATACAAACTTACAATCAGGTAATGAATTTGCAAAAAAGTTTCCGGTGCTTCAAACTACAGATAGATCAATTTTTGCTTGCTAATCTAAGCAGGTAAAAACTGAGGAGGTAGTTTGAATCCTATCGTTTCTATTGATTTCAAATATTGGAGATATTCTCTTCCTATGAAAGACCTGCATGCCTGATCCGTAATTATTAAGAACTTACACGAAGAAGTATGGACCGATAGAAGGAATCAGAAGCAGTGACATTTTTAAGCTATATCGCATAATTTTTTAACACCTGTACTGCCAGTATCACCATCTTAAAATGGACTTGTGAACGTATTGCCTAGTTTCGCTTAAGTCGGAGATTTCTTATCTGTTTATTATTATAGATTTGGCAATTTTTTTAAAAAAAAAAACACATATTATTATTTACTGGCTTCAGTTTACAACTTAATAGGCGTTTACAAAAGTTTATCCGTAAAACATCTTAAAATATTACGTTTTTAAGTTTACAGTGAGAGAGTATCAGTGATTAGAGTAGCAGCATTTACAAAAGTATTTGGGCCTTCACATAGTCCCTTCATAAAACCGGAGTAATAAAAGACATTCTCTTTTCAGCGCATTCCTCTATGTTTCCTAGACTTGTGTACTTTCAAGCTTGCCCTGTTTTTGAAACTACTACCACAAAAAGGGCATACAACTCTATTTTCAGGACTGTCGATATTAGTGTCGTTAAATTCATCGTGCACTGAATCATAATTGAGATTATCTAGCTCCTCATCGATATAATGAAGATCATCAAGACTTGTATGCATTCGACCTTCTAAAGGAAACGTTGGTACGGATAATCCGGAGGTAGGAGAGCTGTTCATTCCATAAGATGCGGCGTCGTATCTTTTTCGTTTCAGATCTACAGTGTTGCTTACATCATTCGACAGTCGACGTCCACCACTAGCAGGTCCACGAACATGCGTGTGCCTTTCTTGAGCATAAGAGCTTGCAGCATCAACCGAATTTCTTTTGAATCTTCTACTCCAAAACCCTCCGTAAAACGTTTTGCCAGGGCGCGTTAAAATTGAATCTATAAACGCAAGATATTACAACTAGTAAGCATATTTGAAGTCACATAACTTTTAAGCACAATGGAATTCAATAATAGATTACTCACTCAACTAACCCATAGTTACTACTTCAGACGACATAATTGTTACAACGGGTAAAGCGCGGTTACCCATACTAACGTGGCTACGTCTAGAAACTGATAAAGCCTTTCAAGATGTTGTGGTATGCATATTATGTGCCTTTTGTAAATGAGCTTCAAAAGTTTTCGAATTTCGATATACCGCCTTGCAGAATGGGCAAATAAAAACCTGTTGCCCTGTTTCTAACAACTTTTCTGTGTGTACTTGACTAATATGACGGCTGATGTTTGACTGGTAAAAGAGTCCACCGCAGTGAGGACAAACGCGATATTTTTTTGATTGCTTCTTCCTAAGCGATGATGCATTTCTGCCTGCATTTGGTTGTTGACGTGAACGAGGCTCAGAGCCTGCAGTAGTCTTCTTTGGACCTCGCAGTCGTTTAGATAATATACCATGGTGTTGCAATGCTGCAATGCAAAAATAATGCAATTCTAACAAATGACAACAGTCACGACATACAATTACTACCAATTCAGTTCTCCTAACGTTCCTACAACTGTGGCAAGAGCCGAATCGGTTCTAAATAACAAAACGAAGCTTGGGTTCGAAACGACCTGTCTAACACCTACTACGATATCACAAAACGACTACAACACGTTCCCTTATAGCGACAATTACGAGAGATAAAAAATTAAGAGTAAGAACCCTAAATGTGGAGTTAATAAGCCTAAATTCCGGTTGAATCACTAGAGTTACAAGGATCATACTCACCATCTCGGGTTGATTTTGACTGATGACTGGATCCTGCGACAGGTCCCGCAGACGTGGAAGGAACCGCAATCGGATCAGTTAGGTAATCTAAAATCACAACAAATTTTCCATCTCTAATCTCTAATCCATACCCCATATTTGAATATTTACTTCGAAACCTTCAGTAACGTCACAATACCTGACTGACTTTCCATCCGCAGCTCACTCGTATGATGTCTACTTCCTGCTGAATGATCTCCATAATCATGAATTTCTAGAACTTCGATAGCTTCATCTTTTAGCAATGCCATATTGACTTCTTTCTCTTCATCCAAGCCGGAATGTTCATGAATGCCACCTTGAAATGTCTCAGCCTCATGCTCGTAGTTAATGACCCCACTTCTTCCAACTGCTTCAAAGTTTCGGTCGTGTACAGTGGGACGAGAATGGGCATTTGGTACGGAATTTCCTCCCGTCGTGTGCGCTATAAGGATGTCCAAATCATCATCGTTTTTCTTGCCAACATTCGACGGTGGAGGAGAATTTCTAGATCGACTGTTTCTAGCTGAATTTTCGGAAGCTTCGTCACCACGTCCAGCTGTTCCTATACCAGATCTCTGCCTTGATGTTTCCGGATTAGTATTGGTAATGCCGGTATCCGATACTTGTGGTTGTTCTTTCTGTAAACGTATCGAAATCAGTATTGACATTCATGCCATTAAACTACTATTATTTGCTCAAATGTTAAGCACACTCACAGATTCTGATGTACACGACGTGAGTCCTTCAACTTGTAGTAGCTCTCCGGTTTGCAAAAAGCTATTGAGATCAGACTGATGTACTTGAACTTGTCCAGTGTATGCATAACACAATATATTTTCCAAGTCTTTAATCCTCACATGGTTTAAGATTACAATCGTTACCCCTCTATCACCGTTGTGGAGCTGCAATGAACACAGAAATGTCTTGTAAAGTAAAGCAATGGAAACAATTACGTCAACACTGTTACTACCAAGTTCAGAATACAATTCTCAATCCAAAACTCTTACCTCGAATAGCGTTTTAAAATACGGACTACATAGCGATAGAATCAATTTGTGTGCTCGAATATATTTTCCTTCGCAGGCAAGGGTAACATCCGCAAGTCGTTCATCTGTCAACAAACCTTTCATACCCCCTGTTAAATGAGATTCGTAGCCATTCCATTGCAGAGAGAAATTACCACTGGTCTTGGGATTTCCGGGTAACTCCATAATTGCAGAAAAATCCTCCGTTAAATTGTTAACATCATCTGAGCAAAACTATAATTAAATATGCTCACGAACCACTTTATTTATTTTACCAAACTTTTCAACCACAATAGTTTCCGCACGTTAACGCGAAATTTTGCTGATAAGCTAGTAAAACTTTTAACAGATGTGAATTGACGGTAAAGTACATACACGTTAAAAAAATTAAAGTATTTAAATCGGATACAAAATAACAACTCTTTTCGCACGTTCTGAATAATACAATTTTATAAAAATTGTACACAACCCATTCACAGAGCATAACACGGCGGCACATAGCGCATCTCATTCCCCGCGTTTACCCATGATGTACATAAGCAGGTATTTGTATTTGTAATTCCCGGTTTTTCAAGGATGTTACTTTTGTATACTTTTTTAATAAATTCTAAGCTGTCAGTGTCGTCTGTCTTTCTCTGCCAGTGCATAACCGTTTTTCTTATCACGAATAATTATGTATTGGAGAGGATCGAGATCAGCCAGAATTTTAAAGCCTCTTCTTTCATTTACCGTTTTCAAGGCTCAATTGTATGCTATTCCCAATATTGACAAGGATAAGCATCCAGTAGCTTCTTATTCGGGGTCGACTGAGATTAAGTCAAAATCCATCCGTTTTGTTTATTATCATCTCTTGCGTATGATAGTCAAGAATGAGATTTTTAATTTTTAATTTTCTCATTTGCAGATGCTGTTAACTAAAACAAATCTCCTCATTTGCAGATGCTGATTTCCGATTCAGATCACGGTTTAATTTTGGTGTTTATTTCCCGAAGCAGTTTTGATAGTGACGCCGTGACCTCTCGCCTTGCTGTTTTGTACGCTACTCGTTTGGTTGGGCGTGACGTCGGTTGTAGTTCATAGGCAAGCAATGAGTACGCTACAAAAATTAGAAAAAATTAATCGACAATGAAACATAGCTACATTCTCCATCTTCGTGAATACAATAATTCATGCTACATAGTACACAATCTGCATCAAACAAAACTTGCCAATAACTGCATCACGCTTCCGTGGGTTAATTGACGGCAGCGGTTCTCCAGGATTTGCATTACATTTCTTCCCAAACAAAGTTCGCCCAACCAACTCGTCTGGCTCAAAAACTAATCGAAGCAAGTTTCGGGCTAAAATACAGGGACTAGTCGAGGTCACTTTAGCAGAATTTAGTTCATCACTCTCAACCCAAACTCCAGTTCCTTCCACGAGTTCCACTTTTTCCTACAAATTCGAATATTTATGAGTTACACCGCGTCATATATGACTTTAAAGATTGCAAGCTTTAATGTCGATTTTAAAACTTACCTCTGAGTTATCAATCTCCGTCTCCAATCTAGCGATTTCAGCCCTGATTGAGCGTATCTTACCTGGAAAACGAAAGCAAAACTTGTTAAATCGCATCAAACTTCACTAAAAATGTTCATTAGACCCCACAGTCAATCTTCTCCTCTTGTGCGCATCTGCGACAGCCTACATTGAACTTCTCATTGAGCTAACATTACATATTAGCGAAATTGTAAAGGATAACTCGCTACTACATCAGACTACAGGCAAGGAGAATCTTACTAGGATACATTTGGACTTAAGAGTAAGTAATCAGAATACAGCTGTACTTCCCCAATTTAAAATATCGTGATAACTAAAATGCAGCATGAGACTCCAGGTCTGTCAAAAGCTTCCTGTCACTCAACTATATATATATGATGATTTAAAAAAACTGCATCCCAAATCCTTTGGTTTCTATAATAAGCTTTTAATTACAAAACCATTCAGATCATACAGTATATGCACAATTACCAGCATTTTCGGCAGTCAAAGATAATCCAGTATTTGAAAACATTCCGAATCCTCACAAAACTCCATTTCAATTCTCTCCAGGTGTCGCTCCAGTCCTCCTTCGTCCCCCAGCTTGTCCAGTATGATGAGCCGCCTCATGATTCCGTAATTCATAGCGTCGATGGTACGAGTTTCCACAAATCTCGCATACAAACGCCTTCACCCGCAGATGCTTCTCTCGAATGTGTCGCTGCACTCCTGCTCTATCACAATACCTCTTTCCACAATACCAGCAAGCGATTTCACCTTTTTTCCATTGTCGCTTCCCCTTTTGACCTCTCGATTCCTGTTTTCGAGCAGATGCTATAATACAGAACAGTCAATTGCAAATTTCCACAAGCGTTTTACACATTTAACAAATTCCATCAACCACCTCCTCCCCTTTCCACCCACTTCTTGCTCCTAGCTCATACGATGCTCGCTTCATTGTGCTGCCATCTATTTTACTCAATGCTTCTTCTTCATGGTAGTGTAAATAATTATGAAATTTATTATTATTCAAATTCACATGATAATTTAATCACTTGCATCGTTCCAACTTTAAATAAATAGCATGTACTCTACGCTACTGTATACATAACGCCAGTTTTTAGTGGTTCACTCACATATAATGGTACAGTATTTATTCACACAAAGTTACGGCTACTATGCCTCATTCTCTCTTCTTCTTATGGGCTCTAAAGTTGAAACATAAAATTACCCACTGACGTGAGTCAAATGTCCGTGCTTTCTAGACAGATGTTTTTGAAGATGTTCGAGTCTAGCAAATTTTCGAGGACATACATTGCATGCATATTCTTTTGTAGGAAAATGTTTTTCTTTTACGTGTCGATAAAAACCACATCTATGAGTGAATCGTTTTGTCGGCCCACATATTTTGCAAAAAAAATATCTCCCATTTTTGGTTTTCCCAAAGATTCCTGCGTACGATCCTCCTCTTTCGCTTCGTACTTTTGAAACGTGATCCAATGCTACAAAAAAATCATACCTTGTTAAGTTCATAAAGGTAAGACAGGTAATAAGAATCACTCAATTATAGTATCAACAGGAACTTCATGCCTTTGCTCTCTTCTCTTGCTCCTACTCATTGAGGGAAAAACAAGTCAACAAGCGCACAACACTATTTGAAACTACCATTGCTTCTAGTTTGATTTGAGCCTAGCAAATATTCTATGATGTATAGAATGCTAAATGCAGAGCTAATACTTAGTTATTCAAGCCTGTCCAAAACTGTAACATGTTCTTACATCCAAATACTTGCTTGAACAAACGGATTCTTTGATTAACCATGCATTTTGACGACATGTTTTTGGAGTTCATAGCGCCTAGAAAAATTCGCTCCACACTCATTACAATTATATCTTGTAGCTAAATGTTTTTCCAAAAAATGTCTTCGCAACGTTCGTCGATCTCGGTAAGTGAGGCCACATATTTTGCAAAGATGATTCCGTTCTCCAGCCACCACGAGCAGACCAGCTGCATGCTCCCATGGGACTTTTAGGTTTCGACGGGGTCCTCTCCTCGAACTTCGAAGCACCGCTACAAAATCAATTATCCCCCATAAGTACAATCCCTCATATAAGCTAATTAATCATTTTATTTCAACAAAGTAATTTATAGTCTTGCTCCTACCCATATTCCGAATCGTAGTTTTTGCCAAACTCACGCGGATGAGTAAGTTACATACATTTTTAAAGTCTCTCACAGTAGTAATGTCATCCTTTTAAGAAATTATTTCAATGATTCTCTATGGACAAACCAAGAAGTTGAACCAACGGATGCACTTGCAATATATGTTGCCTAAGGTTCCAAAACCGGGAAAAATTCTGCTCACAATGATTACACTTGTGTTTCCCCGGAAAATGTTTCTCTCTAATATGTCTTCCTAAGTTTCCTTTCGATTTGTATACAATTCCGCAAATTTTGCACACAACCGACCCATCGCCTCGAGTTTCAACCAAGGTTTGCAGCGCTTCTATTTTACGGTATTTCCCTCCAACCCGTGGCTTTCGACTTGGCACTACAAAAACAAGCATTCGAATTTAATTAATATCACCCACCTAAAGCTTTTATCGACAAAATAACATGCTGCTCTACTGCCATCTTGCTCCGTCTACAAACCTGCTCTCCGACATTTTATTCCTATCCACAACCAGCATGAATTAAACAAATTATAGTAGTTAGTCCATTCCATACTCGGTCATTTATTTCAAGTTTATTTATTAAATCCACACCAAATTTAAAATCCACGTGGTTCATACTTGTTATTTAAGTTTAACCTTGACATGCATCTCTGCAACGGATGCAACTATGCCAGCGCAACCTTGATGTAGCTCACATCATCAATAGTTATAATAATAATACGAATATCGAATGGGTTAAACTAATGTAGTAACATATTTTTGAGTAACACGGTCCCGTATTTCATTTCCAAGCGTCTTACACCCCCATTTTATTTGCTTGCGGGCTACTGACCTCATGTTCCTCTCCTCCAGCACCCCCTGGAGGCAACCCTTGAAATGAAGAAACATCCTGACTACCGGATGTAGAGCTGTCACCACTGCCTACTACCTCCCTATCACGCTTTACACCTCTTTTATGTGCTCGACGGATATGACTCTCAAGGTTTAATCTTCTCTTAGCAGTTCTATCGCAATAAGGGCACTGAAATATTGGTTGTTCCCCTTCCCCATGGATTTCCTTTAAATGTCTCCTTAAACTGGCAGCAATGGTAAATGTTTGGTGACATAGAACGCAGATGTGATCTGCATTAACCAAACCTCTGCCTCTTAGTATTTCCGGTTGCATACCTTGCGGATTTGCAGTTGCGAAAGCTGAAGATAGAAACAATTCAAGAAAAACATAAAATATACTCAACTCTTTGTATGCTTCACTAGCTCTATTTGGTTTGAGCTAGCATGTCCTCTCCGTAGTTTCTAAATGCAACTACAGGATATGTTTTGCCTTCAAAGAAATTCTTCAAATCTACACAAGTGTCCTGCGTAACCTGTCCTCATCCTGAGCTTAAAATTACCCATGCAAATAAACAACATCTTGCTTTTGCAGACAAAGTTTCTCATGTCTTCGTAAATTAGATCCCCATTTTCGCATCCTTTTCCCACAATGTCGGCACTCACCCAGTGCCTCATCCCCTGCGTGTGCATTCTTTAGGTGCAGCCTTAAACTTGGCCAGTTGATGAAAGTCCTTATGCATATCTGGCAAGTTCTGTCCTTCAGCCCTGATACTCTTCTGGTACTGGTCTTTTTAATTTGAGAAGTGTTACCACCTGTCCCAAACGGGAGATTTCCTAAAAACAGAGTCAAACCAATAATAATAGACCTCATATTTCTTCGCCTTCATTTACAACCAGAACCTAGTAACACCTTCTCACTCCACACTACTCAGCACCTGCCCCAGGCACAAAGATAAATATTATCTGCGCTCCAAATTCCTACCTGGACCTCTCAAACTATGCCGGTATCAATTCTCGTATTCGGCACCGTATAATTCTGCTTAAAATTATGATTTTACATCAATTCTCTTTCCTTTTATATCTTTACAATTAATTTGTCGAATCCCACCCTCGAAGATAAATTAAATCCACGCAACAAACTACTTCATCGGCTTCCGTTTAATCTTTTTTAAACGTTTTTGCACCCCTTTCATTCCATTCTTGCATCTAATCTCATGACGGTATTTGCTGGTCAGCTTAAGCCGCTTCCCACAAATGGAACAAGAAGTGATGGCCAGCGAAGCAAAATGAACACCTCGAACATGTCGTCTTCGACTGGTGGCACCCGCAAGAACTTTTCCACATATGTGACACGTACTACTCCCGGAATCATCTCCAAGTCCCTCAAGAATATCATCCGGTTCTTTTTCTCCTACAAACCAAATTAATTATCGATTGTATTACCAATTCCACTTTCATATCAGTCATCAGTCCACAGCCCGCCGCAACGCAACAGCTCCATCGCCTCATCACTGATGGCATTCAAAAGCTCTTCTCAAATTCCAAACAAATTCAATCAATGAGCTAGACCACAGCAAGTATTCACTGAAACTGATATTTATTGCAATTAAATCCTAACTACAGCAGCTTAACCGAGCCAGAATTTCCAGGAATAATTGAATCAAACCACACACACATTTACGCTCTGCCATGGTAACATGTCTGAACTGAACAATAATCAATCCATATCTTGTTCTTAAAGCATCCCACACCAACACCCTTTGAATTCATTAGCATAGAGTGGACCTTCAAATCCTACAGGCATCTAGTGTGGACGCCCAACAAAACTTTCGACACGATGTGAAATCTCCGGATGCTTGAACTGAATGTGTCGCTTAACACTGGACCCCGAAGCTAGAATTTTACCACAATATCGACATGATCTCTTTCTTCTAAAGCGTCGTAAATCCAATACTGTGCTATTCCTCGTCCCTACAAATACAAATCAAGTAATCAGTGCTTCAAGGGTACTTATGAAATACTCGAGTTCTACGAGCCTTCGTCTCCTCCTAACAAATATTCAACTGCTCTCCGTCCTCGCTCCCCCCTACTCTCTGTTACACTTGCATGGTATAACCATAGTAAACATTATAATTCTTTACAACAACAATAATTACTAATTGAATAAGAAACACATTTTAGCAGTCATACTTTCAAAATACAAAAACCTTCAAATCTGTAAATATTAAATAGTCCCGTCCCACACAGAATTTTAAATTCCCTTAAGTTACACAAAACTCTACAAACCAAATTACTCCAATCCTTCTTCAATCACCACTAGACAATAATGACCAATCAATAGTACAAAACACATACTTATAATCCTATCACCAAGCAGCTGTACGAGATCAGCTCTAGTACAATCACCAACATATTTTTTCCCAAAACCACACCAGCGTAATCAAGACCGCAGCTGTCGTGAGTCATTACAATTTTTCAGAACACAACATGTCCAGCAATACCTCTTCTTCCACTATCATTTCCTGAGTAATTATCATTGTGGACTTAATAATGCTCCGCCTCTAGATGGTTTTACAAACAACTATAAACCACTCAGTTTTCTCTCAAACAAAGCTACTTATGATTCACTCCATACAAGGAGGGAATCCCAGCAGGACCAACCTTACATTTCCTCATATGATTCTTGAGAAAGCCGGGTCTAATAAGTTTGTCGCACAATTTGCACCGATTGATACTAGTACGTGGACGCCCCACAGGAGTCACCGGTAACAGTTCCGGAGGGACTCTATGAATCCGTTTAAGGTGCTGTTTATAGCCATTCATGTTGATATATCTTCTTCCGCAATGCTCACACCTTATTGCCTTCTCCCTCCCCCCGAAACTTTTCAGCTCACTTTTACGAATATTTGTATGGAAATTAAAAAAATGTTTCTCGTAGTGTTGTGCCGTCAGAATTTTTCCACAGATGCCACAGGGTACTTTCTTATTGAGCTCGCTTGGAGAAGTTACCTCTCCCTGCTTAAGGGGATGCCCGAGTCCTACAAAACCAAATTTATACAGGGGATCAGAGGCATACAGTATCAATCCAAATTTAACTCAACATAAACACCTTTCACTTCATCAAAAAATACTGTATTCATCCCTACCTTTGATTCTCTTGAATCTTCTCAAACTTGGCTGACTAGACTAATAATTCTCTCCTTTTCACCCCACGCTATCTTCAAACCGGCTCAGAATCCCAAATAACTGCAAATCCTCCATGAATAAATCCTTTTAAGCCTGAGAAAACTATTTCTTCGACCCCTACTAAAAATATAACTTGTAGTTAACATTTTATTTACCTCGACTCATCAGTATTAATCCATTACATCTCTACCTTGTACAAACAGTCTCAATTTTAATACATATCCAATTATTAACTCACTGAGAAAATTATCAGCGAAATACAAACATTTCACACACAGGCAGCCGACTTACAACACATTAAAACCATCAAGCAGTGCGGCTTCAATATCCGCAGTCAGGACAGTCAACTCAAACTGAACGAAATCAAAGATTATTGAAAGACTTGTGCCTTTCTATTCGCGTAACATTTACGCCTATGTCCAACTAATTCCGTCTTCTTGAATAACTCGTGACAATATAGACATAATTTTCCATCTCCATCCAGTTTATGTCGTAATCTCAAGTGACGCTCAAGGCTGTGGAGGCTGGCAAGACACTTTCCGCAATATTTGCAACAAAACTTAGAGCCAGATCTCACAGACGTCGACCTTCCGAGTCCTATGGAATCATATAAAAACACATATTCCTTCCGTCAATACCCGGGCAATACTATCACCATCTACCTTTCGCGCGTTCATGTATTCCATCAAACTTTAAAGCTCATTTAAATTAATAAATTTGAAGGTACTAGCGGCAACTAAGCTTGCACTCCCTAGCATACAGTTAACTACTTAACAATCTATAAAATCTGCAGCAGCCCTGTTTAATTTCCATGCTACTACATAAAAAATGGACGGCAAGTTGTTGCTTTTCACACGCCGAGCTAAAACACATGGGAGCTTGAACAAGTAAGTACTATTGCCTATAATCCTGCCTAACTACACACTTTTTCATATGCCGCAGTAAATTACTCCTCCACTTGATATTTATCCCACAATGTTGACAACTATTTGCTCCGATCCCGCTACCCAATCCATGTAAGTTTCTCATATGCTCCCGAAGTGCGCAAGGTGAAGCAAATAAATGTTGACACATGAGGCAAAACCTATTCGCCGGGCCCGTTGTCTCATCTATAAATCAAATCAAATCCTCAAATCAGCCATTGATAAAGTTAAAAACTAAAACCCTCAACTCTATAAATCTGCCCTCAAGCACAACCTTCTTATTGCTACCTTTAACAACTCGTACAGGTATCTTGGACTGGGTTCACGGACTCATGGATAACGTTTACGACCGAGTTTGCTACCACTGCAGCGTCTCACATGATCTGGTAAATTTTTACGCCACTTGATATTATTCCCGCAATATTCACAGGTTAGACTTCCGATCCCATTCCCGATTCCATGCAAGCTTTTCATGTGTTCCCGCAGAGCGAAAGGATTATAAAATAAATGCTGACATATATGGCAAAACTTTCCCGTCCGAACCGGTCCTGATGGATCATTTACAAATCAAATTAAAATCTCAACTCAGCAGGACAATGATAACTATTTTCTCAACTGCTCTTTTCGCTACCATCCATCGCCAAACTGTGGTAGTATGAAGCCTAACGTGGGGAATTATTACTATAATCAAATCCATGCAAACATGAACAGTGAAGGAAAGAGGCTTAATTTCACTAAATAATTATGTTTCTGCAAAATAACTCCCCGCAAAATAGCAGTCCACTGATTTATTTTAAAACCCGCCTCATCAAGTTTCAACAATTGGACTTGGATATAATTCCAGCTTTTATAAATCATTTATTAGCACTACTACTAATTTACAATCTTTAATGAAACTTGTAAACCCAGCACTCAACACGAAGATCAACATTTATAACTGTATTCATATCATTTCCCTCTCCGTTTCCTCGTACGACCCTTGCCAATTTTAATGTCGTAACGAATTTTACACATAGCCTCATGCGGTTTAATATTCTTACTCCATTTGAGTAAAGTTCCACAATATTGACATTCCCGTGAATCCCCGACACTGGAGTGCATCCCTTTATAATGCCTTTTAAACATTTCCGGAGAAGAGAATAATTTTTCACAAATACTGCAAAACCTGTCCTTAGGAATCATGTACTTCCTCTCCGGTACGTTCAGCCCTGCTTTCCTCCCTACATAGAATAATCAAATCAAATCCTAAAAATCCATCATCTCTTAGTAACTGCTCTAGCTTCCTCCATAGTTAATTGTCCCAACGCTAACTAAAACTAGCGCTTTTTGTAATCACCTTACTGACAATTAGCCTGGTCGTTTTAATTACAAGTATTGTACTGCCAACACTTCCATGCTATGTTTCTTTCTAGACACGAGTTTCTCACCCAATAACTTTTAATAATAAATCATAATCCTTTCCTGCTTGGAATCCATTTAGTCTACAGGTACGGATTTCCAGTTCGAGGAGCTAGTCCTTTTAAGTCCTTTTTGGCAGCGCTGTTCATGCTTTTGCAGATTGTTCCTCCATTTAACTTCTTTCCCACAAAATCTGCAATGGACAATGTTTCCTTTGCTAGTATGCATCCCCCTAATGTGATGGTTAAGAACGTATCCAGAAGTGAAAGCTTTTTGACAGATATGGCAAACATGCGCCCTTGCAGCCCCAGAACTGCGACGGATTCTCCTCCTTTTACCTACAAGTAATAATTAAAAATATACCTCATTAGGCCTCCATTCCCATCTTGAAAAAACCAAGCTTACTATAGCATTCTAATAGCAATTTCCGGCGTCTCAGATTCCATTTTTTATCTCTTATCTTGACCTACCCTATGCTTTATGCTTTCCCACCTTTGAATTCTAAACTAAGCCAGTTGTATCATTAATTCTGTTTAAATATTTACCCTTGTATCTCCTTTCATGCCATGCCAAGTACCAAGTACTTTCTCCACTTCACAATATTGACAAGAATTCACATTTTCCATCGCCTCCGTGCCTCACACTTTTATTTCATCCAAGATTTTTTTTAAACGCATGACATGAAATCCAGAACAGCCTCCAAACCCTCCAATAACGTATAAAAATAGGAGTCCATAATACATACTTAAATCACGAGCCATACAATTTGGCACACAACTTTTCATGTGAGCTAAGATGGTTATCCCACTTTAGGGTTTTCCCACAATATCGGCAGTACAGTTTTTGGCCCTCATGTATTGCCTTGTCATGCCGCTGGTAAGCCTGTGCAGTGGTGAAACTCTTTCGGCAGATGGGACAAAATTTATTCGCCTTAAGTTTTCTTCTCGGGGAAACTCCTACTTTTTTCCTCCCTAGAATTAATAGCAAACGAGAGGATCAACAGGTATCGTTGTACAGAGTAGTTGATTATAAGTATTTTGAAAACCTAACGAATTTGAGGCAACCCTTCGCTTCTCCCTTGCTTTGAGCAACTTTCAACTAACCCAAAGCTCTTAAACTTTCTAAATCCTCAACGGGGAATGTTAACACCATGTCAATGTTGTACGGACAAATATCTTCAAAAACTAGTAAGCATTTATTACGGACAAATATCTTCAAAAACTAGTAAGCATTTATTAGATTCTAACAATGGTCTTGGACAATTCTCTTGGTTACTTCCTTACACTATGAACCATTTAGATACACAGGCTTCTATGTACTTTCTCATCCAGCATGTATCAAAACAAATTATTCAACTTTGTACCTTCCGAAATCCAATTCATCCCCCAACATTTCTTTCCTGTTTAATTTTTCCCTACAGGCTTTCTCATGACGAGGTAAACTGTGGCTCCATTTCAAGTCCTTCTTGCAATATCGGCACCACACAACATCCCCTTCCACGGTATGCTTTCCCTGGATATGTCTTCGAAGAACGCTGGCGCGAACGAAACTCATATTACAAATTTTGCAAAATCTACCCTCTTTAATCGATTCAGCAGAACGTTTTCCTTTCTTTTCTCCTAAAAACCAAACCAAATAAAAGTCTGAATCAATAAATACTGATATTTCTAAATCCTACCCCAGCCTGTAGATTACCTTATTGTCAACAAAGCTCAGCAGATGGGTTATCGAAACTATGGGCTGGGACTATAAACTTCATGAGCTAACTATCCACAAAGGTTTCCTCAACAATGAAACACGGCTGTGAATTAGATTACAAACTGAATTAATTTTACTCATCAAATATCATATTAGACAATCAGATGCACTAACACAAGTGTTCTTAGCAATTTTAGACTGCAAGTCCATTCACATGAATTTCTAAATGCTTCCATCATTTTTGAACGCTGGCATAAACTGCTACTGCAAGTTTCAAAAACTACTCCTCAGAAAACTTTTTAACGTTCTACATCACCAAGTGGTCGACGTTCGCACTTCCTTTTATGCCGTAACATACAACTCTTCCATTTGTACTCTTGATTACAGTAAGGGCATGGAAATGTTTCGGAACTGTGCTTGCCCCTAATGTGTTGACGCAATGCTCCAAGGTGATCAAAGTATTTCCCGCAAAATTCGCAATGGTCAAGGTCCTTGCCAACATCTTTATTCGACTGCCTTTGCCCCTGTCCTACAAAAACCAAACCAAAAAACTCCGTCACCACCTTCAAATGCAATCCAAACGTCTACTGAAACATTCTCTTCGAAAAACTAAACCCGCTCATCTCTTCCTTAATTGTAATTTCCTGAATCCTGTACCAACATCTGCTTACTTCACTTTAACTTGGATTCACTTCCCAAGAAGATCACATAATAATTATCACCTTAGCACTTACAATTCAAACATTTTAAACCGCTTAGTTCCACACTTTTGTAATTTACACAACTGGCTGGTAACATTGATCTCAAATGAGATCCGGTTTAGCGCGACAAAATAACTCATGATGTTGAAGAGCGTCCATTCTTAGGTGTACCCCACAGTACCTACAAGCTGTTTTTCTAAGGTGTATGTTTCGTATGTGCCGTTCAAGATTGGATGGTTTTGAAGCTTTTACTCCGCATATTCTGCAAGTCAAACTACCATCCGGCTTCTTCAATCTTTGTTTTCCTATAAAACCAAACCAAGGAGGAAGTTCATGAATTCTACCCAAAAGTCCAGCAGACTAGTCATTCATGAACTGAATGACACGAAGCCGTTTCCAATTGTTGAATCATTATTGTACACACAAACTTAACCATCTTAGGTCACCCCTAACCAGCATGACGGACAGAGTCCGGCAAGGGTACGAGCTATGTATTTTTGCTAAATAAACCGAAATAGATGCGATTCCCGCTACATTCACTATTACTGTGAGCATTTAAGCTAAATAAGTTTTTATTTCAGTATCACATTTTCATCTTTTTAACACATTCAACGGCAATGCAGATGCTTAGCACAACGATGCATGTAACTGCTCAATTTCAAACTAACCAACTTACACGCTACAGCCTTGCTGTTCCATCCATGTCATATATAATCAATACCATTTTTTTCGCTCCTCACCTAAATCAAACCCCTCTGTTAATTAATTGCAATCTCCTAAAGTTCCTTCAACATGCGCCAGGATTTGCTTCACACCGAGACTCATGCCGATCCAGATTTTGTCGCCACTTCATCTGTTTCCCACAATACCGGCATGTCACAAAATCCGCCAAAGCGTGTAACCCCCTAACATGTCTTCGAAGTCGGTAGGAGTCTGTAAAAGCTCTGTGACAAATGCTACATATGAACTTCTTCTTCTTAGATTCCTGCCTGTTGGCTAACCCTACAAAAATCAAATGATTGCCATGAGCTTTTCAGAAACTTTAATACGAGCCATGACCAAGCTTATTACATTTTGAGATTTACAGGAAAGTTAACATAAAAAGGATACATCAAGTTTGACATGCACATACTCTCTCATTCCTGAATAACTTTCGGTTTCACTTTCAACTCTTTCCTTCAACTCTCTACCAATTATAACGCGAATTCGATACCTTTAACGCACAACATTTTCAATTCCGCTACCTCTCCACGTAACACTGGCTCCTAACAACATTAATCTGTAATCAACGACTGGTCCGCTGAAGCTTAGCTCGACAAATTTTCAGATGTCTGCTCATACCGGTCTTCCACTTAATATTTTTACCGCAGTATTTACACGTCGTTACTTCCACTTCACCTCCTATTCCATGCACGTTAACTAAATGTAATTGAAGCCGCCACGGTCTCGGAAACTGGAGCTGGCAAATGTTGCAAAATTTCTTCAACGCACGTGCATCAACAGGAATCTTTTCTACAAATCATAAAACAATGAACCCACCATTCAAGTTCCAGATACAACTTCCATAATTTCTCTTCGTACGCCTTTCTTTATTTGCTTCCATCATTTAACTTTTCTTAAAAATTTCCAAACCCTGAGCATTGTACCCAACTAATTCAAAACACTATCCTCTGACAGACTCCTCCACGCAACAATAATCACAACTTTCAACCCTATTGAAAACTTGGAATTATTAATGCGTCCTACTCTTTTTCTTTCTTTGCGTTCTTACTCTTCTTAACCTTCCCTCTTTTAATGCACTGACTTTCATGCCTTCCCAAACTTGACTTCCACTTATAAAATCGTCCACAATATTTGCAATTCGTGTTTTCAATATTTCCGATCCCGTGTTTGGCCCTCATGTGCTCTTCAAAATTCTCCCGTCTTGAAAATCCCCGCTGACAAATATTGCAATATTTATTGCCTGCATACACTCCATAATTTGCAAGATCTATAAATCAAACAAAAGTCCAGTCCCAGTCACACACCGTTTTCATGCTCAACTTAGTTATTCTTCCGCTCCCACCATCCTCCATCCATCCAAGTTCTACGAACCCAAACAGTGCGTGCTTTATACAAACAGATCTCCTTCATTTCAACAAATCCGAACGTTGTCAGCCTTGATGCGTTCTCAGCAAGTTTCTTTATTTCAGTTTCAGCGGTCCTCCGTGTTTCTCTGTGGACAAATCTTCTCATGTTTTCTCATATTACTTTGCCAGCGTGCAGTTCTTAAACAATAGCGACAAGAAAAACGCTCCCCCCTGTGCAAACCCCTAATATGCCGTCTGAGATTGCCCCGGCCAGAGAAAGTCTTGTCGCACAACTTGCAGTATCCCTCCTCTTTATTTCTCATCATCACTTTTCCGCCTCTTCGCATACCAGGAAGCACTTTCACTACAAACAAATCATTACACCATATTATTTTCAACTCAAATCCCCCATCTCTCTCCTAAACTGCTCTTCGTCACTACATCAGAATTCATTCATTTCTACAAATCAGAAAGACGTCAGCCTTCATTCTACGCAAGTTTTCGTTATTCAGTTTCAGCGGTCCTCCATGTTTCTCTGTGGACAAATCCTCTCATGGTTTCGCATATTACTTTGCCAACGAGCAGTTCTGGAACAATAGCGACAAGAAAAACTCTGCCCTCTATGCAAGCCCCTAATATGCCGTATGAGAGAGCTCCGGTCAGAGAAAATCTTGTTGCACAACTTGCAGTATGGCTCCTCTTTATTTCTCATCATCACTTTTCCGCCTCTTCGCATACCAGGAAGCACTTTCACTACAAACAAATCATTACACCATATTATTTTCAACTCGAAACTCCACGCTGGCCATCTCTCTCTAAACTGCTCTTCCTTACTACATCAGAATTCATTCACTCTACAAAATCGAACGGTGTCAGCCTTCATTCTTTGCAAGTTTCCGTTATTCAGTTTCAGCGGTCCTCTGTGGACAAACCTTCTCATGTTTTCTGATATTACTTTTCCAACGTGCAGTTCTTGAACAATAGCGACAAGAAAAACTCTCCCCACTATGATAACCCCTAATATGACGTGTGAGACCGCCCCGGTCAAAGAAAGTCTTGTTGCACAACTTGCAGTATCGCTCCTCTTTATTTCTCATCATCACTTTTCCGCCTCTTCGCATACCAGGAAGCACTTTCACTACAAACAAATCATTACACCATATTATTTTCACCTCAAATCTCCCATCTCTCTCCTAAACTGCTCTTCCTCACTACTCCTCCTCTTGAAACAGGGAAATAGACCAGCCGAGTAGAAAGTAAGCTCATTTCATCTTCGGTGGCACATCGGCCCGTGTATTGTTTCTTGGACAAATCAGCTCACGCCTGTCCAGATTACTTTTCCACCTTAGAATTTTCTTACAATAGCGGCAAGAATAAGTTGTCTCGAGATGCATGCCCCTAATATGTCGAACGAGGCAGCCACGGTCAGAGAAAATCTTATCACACATTGCACAGTACCGCCCTTTCAATACAGCTTTCTCCCGGATTTTCTTGTGTGACTTTCGACCAGGAAGCCCTGTCTCTACAAATAAATCATCCCAATTATTCCCAACTCCTGTGGTCTGACATGACATCTCTTCTGGAACTGCTCTCCCTGACCACTCATCTTCACTCTTCCCTTCAGCTACTATTTATCCTTGTTACAAGAAGTCCCTTCAGATTACACATTTACATTCAATATCAATTCCGTCATGTATTTAATCCAACAATGCGATTACTCGCTTCTTCAGCTGTACGTCTCACAAACAATAACATTGGCTTATATTTTAGTTCAGTAAAGTATCTGCACAGCTTTTATCCCCATTCATGATAGGGTGGATTCAAATCTGGGAAATACCATTCATTCGAACCCCCTTCATGATCTCCATGACCTTCCTTAGAAGAAAGATCAGCTGGCTGCGTTTGCATCATTTTGGCCTTCCTCTGATGGACCATCATATGCGTATGAAATCGGCTTTTCCTGTACTTCGGAAATACATGGCCACAGTACGGGCACACTAACTTCCCAGCAGCCTTCTGGCCTCGTTTGTGTGTTGTCCATTTGGGTTTACCCTCGAAGGCTGTATCAAGAAAACAAGGGCTTCTCTTAGCAACCAAAAAAATAAACATAATACTTTACAGATATAAACAATTCCGCATTTATTCTCCTCCCTACTCCATTTATCTACTGATATCTCAGCCTCAAATCAGCTGAACCAGAAACATACGATAATTTCAGCGGTATCACAATAAAAAAATTCATAATCTACAGATGTCCAAACATTGCAATCTATTTCACGAGCACTCAAGAAGCGCCATCCATGAGCGCTCGTCGTTTATGCATATTCACATGGGTAAAAAAACGCTGGTCCCTCTTTGGAAACATCTTCCCACAAAAGGGGCATCCATATTGATTTCCCAAATGCACATTCATCATATGGCGCCGCAATGTTTTAGGTCCCTTGAAGGAACTACCGCAATAGCAACATTCTATAAGTTTCCATGCAAGCGCGTCCGTCTTTCGCTTTAGTTTTCCCGTCCCGGGATAAGGAACTACATACAGACAATAAAGGTAATTTCAAAACATAATTCTACTAATAATAGTCAAATTCATTTATACTGCGTGTCTGTCGCTAAGATCCATCGCATCGACATGGTCTACACTAAATATATTCCAATGTTTCCCACTACGCCATTCCCCAGTTAACATTCGAGTTTAGGTGTCTTAATTTAATTTCCGGCAAACAAATCTATCGAAATACATACTACAATACTAGCACAGCCACGTGAAAAAATTCAGCTTCTTTCAAAAACAACAATTATCTTTCAAATCCAGTCAAACTATCTGACAAAACTCATTTCTACTCCTTTTAACATTCAACTAAGTGCTTCTTCGTTGTTTCTTATGGTTTGCAGGAATTTCATCTTTCGCAGCCTCCAAGGAATCACAGTATTTCTTCATGTGCCGAAACAGGCTCGTCTTATACCTGCTTTTGAAAGAACACTTGTCACAGGAGAATTCCTCCGCGTCCGCGTTATGTACAGCTTGCATATGTACTTTGAACGCGTTAGAGTTTAGCAGGGTTTTTTTACACACTGGACAATAATTGTTAGAAGCAGAACTTGTTGGTCTTCTCTCCTTCCCACCTACAATTAACCAGACCATCAACAAATTCAAATGACTTATCTTTCCCTAATAATTATTGGTTCGAAGCTATTAACTCGAAAAGAACTACATGCAACCAGATGTAGGTCTCCAGGTTGCATGTAATAAATTGACTTTAATATACATCACTCCTAAACCGTAATGATTCCCTTTTCACGTATGTATAGTTTGGATATGTCTTAGTAGGGTTCGCTCTCGTTTGAACTTTGTCTCACATATTGGACATCGGTACTTTGGTTCACAGTCTTTCTCATGAACTTCTTCCATATGCCGTTTCAAATTGTGAGGAAACTTTAATCTCTTTTCGCAGATTTGACATTGAAATTTAAACCTACGTGGATCCGCCCTCTCTCTAGGTCGCTTCTTCCTGGTTATCACGGCGGGACGAACCTCCTCAGCTAAACCAAAAATACGCCAATATCAAACTCACGCTACTTTTTCAAATGCTTCAGATTGAAATCCAATTAATTTACAGCTCCCCTTCTCCACCCCTCATTTATCTATCATATGGTACAAACAAGCAGCTTAAAACATTTTAAAACCATCTACCATCAGCTAACTCATCTCTGTCCACTACACAGCCCATGTTGGTAATGTGCATTCAGTGCCCGAATGTTCCCGAAAAGCGTCTGACACTGAGGACATCTAAGGTCATCATTACTCGACGGCGTCCTGTTCGAATGATATTCTTGAATATGCCTCGTAAGCCTAGGTTTGGACTGAAAAGATTCTCCACAGTTTCGATACGGACATTTGCAATGTTTACTCGGTATTCCGAGATGACTCTCCCTAATATGCCTGAAGCAATTGTTGGAATGTTTGTACCCTTTTCCACACATTATCCCCTGAACTTTAAACATGCATCGAAATGTTCCGTTGGCTTCCTCTCGAATATCTGCAACAAGAAAACGTACCAGCCTAATAAGTCAGTTACTTTAGCAGATCAACAAGGGGGTTGGCCCTGACGTGTGGTAGTATCTGTTCGGGTTCTATTTCCAAGTTAAGCAATTAATTTTGGCCGATGAATCTGGATGGGTGATTGCACGGGGAAGCTTCCCTAATCCTGAGTTAGACTACTTGGCTCGGTGGGTGCCGCTTGCTCTGATTATCTGTTTATTCTGATGTCTGTGGAAGGTCGAATTGTAACTCGGCAAGAAACATTGTGTCTTGTTACGATTAGGCTGACGTATTAACAGACGGATGGGTTTATAAGAGAAAGGAGGAGTAAACAAGCAGCCGGTACGGGGTAGCTAATTTGGGTACAATGCATAATCGGACGAAATAACAATTGTCGCGGCCAAGAACGGGTTGGTCTTATCTGGCTATGCAAAGTCCTCATTAGAGTTCCGAGTCTCTAGTGAGAAGATAGCTCGCTCATAGAGCAGCTATGTAAGCACTCCAAATACGGGTGCATATTACAACCCTGAATGGTAACATAAGGTTAGCCTGCAATAAGCCTTCTCTGGCTTGGGCAGCTCTGGGTCTTCCACCGCGTACTCAGTAGCCTTCAACTTTTTTTTTTTTTTTTTTTTTTTTTAGCAGATCAACAACTAACAATGCAGGCTCCACCCCTGCGCTCCTCATCTTACGAACCAATAGCTCAAGGTATATCAAATGTTGCTTGGCAAAAGTAAACTTATCGTCAATGAACGATCCAATCACTCCAAAGATTTCAAACAAGAAAACAATTTAATCAATCCTCTTTGAAACTACATATAAACACGCTATTACAGCGCCGAAAGTCATGGTCACTTTCAGGGCTGCCTCAAAGTTAACCCGAGGTCAAGGTATTCAAGCCCCGTCCTTTCTAAAAGTGGATGCCTTACTAGCCTTACAATTCAAGATGTGAGTTTCCAAATAATATTTGTTGGCATACAATTTATGACACTTCCAACAAGGGTATTGTCCACTTGGACCATGAACTCGCAAATGTTGAATCGCATTCTCCTCCGGTACAGCTGCATTACAAACTGGACAGTTCCATATCTTGATGGCCTTCATAGTGCCTTGCTTCAGTACTGAGTTCAGCTTAGGTCGCCCTCGCTTCCGCTTCTCTGACACACTTGGAGGAACGCGTTCAGGTTCAGGAGAATATTTCCGTGGCCTTCCCCTTTTCCGCCTGAACAGGATAATATCTGCCAATAGATTCACCACATCAGAATGCCTCCCTTCCTTTATGAATATTTACTAAAAGCCATTTTTAAGTCCACTAAAGCTTTTGCAACCTGCAACCCCTCTTAAGCTACGTGCTCACCCAGATATAAAAACTACTGAAACGAATCGTATGAAAGCGATCTCAAAAATTATTCGATTACCAACAAATGTCGGAAGTTGCTAGAAACAGCTTTCATATTCTTGTGAAGTTCTTAGAGTAGAACATTGCCGCAACGAAAAATCACCGGGTCCCTTTTAACATTTCTTGAATCTGGGATCCCGCTTAAACCGTACCGCCAACTGTATTCCATACTTCTCATCATAATGTTGCCTCATAGAGCCCCATACATTGCTCCCATATGTGCAATTTTGACATTGAAACCGTTTATTTCCTAGATGCATTTTTTCGTGTCGAAGTCTTTTTGGGATCGAGTCAAATGATTTATCACAGTCAGCATAAGAACAGCTATGACGGTAGTATCCTGCCAAACCAAGATTCCAAATAATTAATAAATAGTTCCACATTTTCAACTCGCTAAAACTCCAGCACTTCTTCACAAATATAAATTGTACGCTTACTTCGTCGAGGCCTTTCCCAAGTCCGAAGTACTCTGTCTGTAACATTGATTTCAAAATATTCTCAGATAAGCTATTATTCTGACGAAGCGAATTATGAGATCCCGCTCTGAATGAACCTTATTGTATAGATAGAAACATCACGCCTCAACTCGCATTGTTTATATCAGCTCAAAATACATTTATACACAAAGCGAAAATTACTTGCAAAAACTTGTGTTAGTCAAAACCCATCATATCCACGAAAATGCCTAACGTAAAATTTGGACTACACAAGAATAGCCGTTTTGAAGTTTTTAGCAGTACCATGATGTCGAAATAGTCGAAAATCAAAATGGCACATACAACCTCGTCCACAGATTTAACAATCCTATCTACTTTTCTGCTTTTCATGCATCATTATGTGTCGTTTATAATGGGATGACATGTAAAACGCCTTTCCACAACTCGGATAAGGGCACACAAAGTTCCTCGGCATGTTATTAAGATGGTCCCTTTGGACATGTTGTTTACAGGAAGCACTAGATCTGTAAACCTTCTCACAAACCCGCCCATCAACCAGGAAAATACACCGAAATTTTCCATCCTCCATCTTCACTGTATCTGTAACCATATAAATATAAAAATCCTTAATCCTAGTCCCGAATGTCCTCTACTAACTAAATTGATTTATCTCCCTACTTGTGTTCGTACAGTGTGTATGGTTCTATTGCATCCTTTGAAAAAATCAACGTGTATGCCACCAAATTAGGACACAGCTGGAAGTTATTCTTATTTTACTATTGATGATTGAAGGCCAAACCTTACGTAGTTTTCCAACATTACTAATAGTGCCAAGTTTCTTAAGACGATGCTTACGAAAGCGAAAATCAGTGCTTGAACGAAGCGGTATTAATTTGTTTTCAGTTCTATCAGAATTAACATAATCTTCATCGTCCTTCGCCACTCACTTCTAATACATAACAATTATGGCAACATTCATCATGGTTTGCTAACCCAAATTGAGTTAAATTATTGTCAATTTACAGGAAAATCTGCAGTTCTTTTAATTCCCATTACTACTATTCTGATGGGTCTCAGGTTCGATTTGAATAGCCCGTATTTCCATACCAGCAAGTAGCCTCGCCCTACAAAGAGCTTCATGATCCCTCCATTTTCGCTTATAGCGAACCATCATCCCGCAAAAAGTACAAGCATGACCTCGTAAATTAATCCCATGTACGCGTTCCATGTGCCTTAAAAGCGTGCTTCGGTCAAAGAGATACACTTGACAGATTTTACAATAAGAATCCTGAGATTTATTTCCCTTTTTCGTCCCCTTTCTCTGCCTTTCATGCGTCGGCTTAGCCGGCCCTAAAACCAAAACAAATATGAATCAGACACTGCCAGAACTTTCTTGATCTCTTGTAGTAATCCCCTTCCTTCTTTCCTTGCTCCACTTCTCCTACTGAAATGCCGATCAAACCGTTAACTACAATTATTTCACCGACGCCCAGAGTTATTTAAAATTGAATAATTCGTATTAATTTGCTTTACTTCTAACACCGAAATCATTTCGTTTTTCCTTGAATTTTATCGATTGTGGCTTTTCTTGGAACCGCAATGCCATGTAGCCTCCTCCCCACGCATATACTCCGTCTCATATGTCGATGGAGACTTGCTTTGGTCGCAAAAAACCTAGCACACGGCTTACAATAGTTCGCATCACGTTGAGAGCCTCGTTTCCGTTCATCGTTTCCCAATGAATTTAGGATGCATTCTAAAAATAAAAACCCATCTTTCGATAAATCCTCTTATCTTTTAAAGTACTATGTATCTCAGCTTCTCCTACAATATTTTCTCGCTTCTTTATTCACAATTACTAAATCCCGCTTTTCCAGTACACTAGATTTTACATCTTGATAGTGCATAATATGAATATTACTTGAAACAACCGCAACATAGCATTATGATGAACTGCCAACGCTAATTTTGTATGATTAATTTGAATTTCAATATAATAGGGTGCAGTTCCGCACCTTAACTCGATTCGATATGCAATGCTCCATACCCTAAACAGAAGCTGCATCTTTGATAACTTGGTTTAATATTGTATGAATCTCATAATTTCAATGCGTTGCCATATGTTTCCTCAATTCCAGCCAGTTAAACGAGGCTCCACAAATACGGCAGGGATACAGAGTAACGGCTTTTCCATGCACATCTCTCTCATGTCGGTTCCGACTGCTTACTTGGGAAAATGGCTTATTGCAAAGACTACAGAAATAGTTCCTTTTCATTTCAGATTTTATCATCGTCCCCCTTATCCTGATGTTTCCGAGACCAACTACAAACAAATTAAAACGAGTTGCATGAAATACCCACCCTCTGCCAACGTTTGAAAATCTACAAAAAGCACCCAACTTGTCCACTCAATCAGAAAAGCCAACCGGATGCACCAAACTCAATCTGCATCACTGAAACCTGTAACCATCCACAACCCCTTCCCAATGCAATAATCATACGAGTTACGTACTCTCCATACAATAAATTCTTTGGCATTGAACGATTTCAAATTTAATTGCCATTTATAGCTACAAATGAATCACTTGTTATTTTCTCCTAATCGAACGAGTGCCGTACCACCGTCGATACGTAAACCCAACGACCCCGTTAGCTTTATCATGATCTTCTGCTACTGTTTAAAGGATTTCATTTTCTTCCGGTCTAACAAGTGCGTTCTCGCAACATGGCGACGGAGATTAGAAATCGAGCTGAAGTTAGAGAGACAAATGGCGCAAACGTGCCGGTTCGGTTCATCTTTCGGGTTGTGTATAGTTTCCATGTGCGTTCTCAGATTGTAAATCGTGGTGAATCCCGAGGAACAAATTTCACATTTGAATCGCTTAACACCTCTACTTTCTTTCCCACGTAGCACACCACCACCAGAAACTATAATTAAAAAATTTATTCCATGAAGTATGCTATGCTACGCTCTTTCCGAGTTACTAATCGTTTCCCACGGCATATTATATCCTCCGTTTCCGCAATGCCAACAGAATGTTAAACCCACATTTCCTGATTTCAATATATTTGCCTCTGGGCTTTACAAGCAACCACATGTACTCCGTCTTGGCCGTTTTCAAGTTCAAAAACTTGATTATTTATTCACCGACATTTAAACGTTGAAGAAACTATCATTCTGTCATACGAAGACGAGACACATTAACTTCTCACTGTTGTCGAAGGGAGTTGGCCCTCATGGAAAATAATGTTCTCTTCGGGCCATGCATTTTATCCAAATGTCGCCTTAAATTGAACCCCGTGCTGAAGTCCATGCCACAAATGTTACAAAAATGTCTTCCAGCGCCATTCCCTCTCTTCTTCCGTTTAGCCTTGAAACGGCGCCCAACTACAATTCAAAAATATCATTTCTAGGATGAGTCAAGCCCTATTTAATTTACAGACCCTAATTCCTTAGCCATGCACTGTCTTGCCCCAACATCTTGAGCCTGGTGTAAGTTCAGAAAAAAATTATGTACCTCTATATCCTGTTGAATGACAGCGATTATCAAAACTGCTTCGAGAAACAGCACCTCCCGTAAGCTTTATGCTTTTTAATACCGTACGTCCTGGTAAATCTCGCACCACACATGTCACACTCGTACCTCCTAGGCTCTTTCGTCCAGCTTTTCCTAGCTAAAAATTGAAAACCAACCATATTTTCAGGCGTTACATGAATTACTAATGACACAAGATCAAGTGCAAGCACATTATCACATTAGTACAAAGCTGGATTTTCCATCTAATCCTGTGCGACCCTACCTAGTCTTCTCAAGAACGCAGATAAATTGTGATTCCAACATTTTACTAACCCAACTGCCATCCGAATACGCCACTAGTATACACTGTACATGAAATGATTTATGTCATGGACATGCGAGTTTCGAATATTATTATTGATGTCATTTTAATCCTAGTTGATAGCGACACATGTTCTTTTCATAAAAAAAATAAACTTTTGCTTTCCATGAAACAGAAATTAAAATGGTATTCACAATTAAAAATGAAGCTCAAGTTCAAGTTAATTAATCGTAACGTATTTCTGTTTTAAGCCGGTGCTCCCGCCCATGACACAATTATCCATCGCTGGACATTTACTTTCATGAACCTTACGGGCCCAGAGAGTACTAAATCCTTTGGCACAATAACCGCAAACCATTGTAACACCATGACTCGCATGTTTTTCTTTGACATGCTTTCTTAAATTAAATATACGACCAGCAGAGAATTCTATATGACAGAAGCCGCACCTCAACCCCCGTCCAGTCGGATCTCTTTTCCTTTTCTTCCACTTAGCAGCAAGTCTGACTGTAACCAACCAAAATAAAACATTTATTGCCCCGTACCTAGTACATGGCACTGATTACTAACAACATAAGCCCTGTCGAGTAATAAGTTTCATGCTATTCCAAACCATCACTGAATACTGAATATGGGAACCACCTATTCCATCCGACGACGTTTGAAATTGACCGTTCGTTTAGCGCAATCATTGATACAATGTAATTCATATTTTCTCAAATTTAAAAACCGATTGCCACATTTGTAGCATGTCATGTATGCAGCTTCGGGGTGAGTTTTTTCGTGACGAATCAAATTCCTTCTATATTTGTAGGAAGCATCACAATATTTGCACTGAAGAGGCTTGGCTGTCCTAACCGAAAAAATACCTGGCCCGTCGCTGTCCTCGACATCTACCACGAACGAAACTGTAACGAACCAAACGAAACGTTACTTCAGAGTGATGTCTACAAAGCTTCCTCATCTGGGAAAAGGAGAGGCATGAGCTCAACTGTATTCTAAATTACTTTGCATTTGCGAAGTTCTACAACCCCAAACGCTACAGTCTAACGTGTTTCTGATTCAGAAAAAGCTCGAATATCCAGACGGATACTCTAATAAAAACTTCCTAGTGTCCTTCGTAGTGTTTTCATTCCATTTTTGCTCGTTTCTCCTCGCCCCAATGCTCGTTACTCGTGTCTCTGTAGCACACGGCACCGTTTGTCTCCATAATAACTTTTATGGCTGCAGGGCAGCGACGTCTCCCGTGGATTTTACAGTAGAATACTAGAAAGTTTTTTCTCGAATATGCTTTCGCCCATCCAGTTTGGAGCTTTTTCGCGGCGTCATCAAGATTTTCGAATTTTAAGTCATCAACTATCTCCCAAACAGGCTTTTCCCGATTTGCCCATGTTTCCCCAGAATTCTTTGCACCGACTCGCTTAACACCGGTTGACATTTTTGTTTCCTGGAAGGACCCATGCCAAACCCATCCTCCATCTAGGAAGTTTGGAATATCTAAAATTTACCATAGCAATAAATGCATGTATCAGCACCGAGATTTTTGTGCTTAAATGCATCTTCTTTGACCACTGCGAGTGGCTAAAAATGTTACAGTCGCAAAACCCAGTCTCAACATAGTCTGAATTGAGTTATGAATACTCGAAAGCATCAACCCTGCAAATTCAACTAAAGTAGCTGGCCATGGGGCTTTCTCAATTTCAGTATCTTCTATCACCTCCATCGTGGATACTAAGACCCAACAATATCCCGGACATTAGCAAATTACTGAAAACGGCCAAGCCATATTTCTTGTACCCCACTCCTCAATTACGAGGACGCTCCTCTAGAGCGCTTAAGTGACCCTTGACTCAGACCTTCCCGAGAGTTAAGCACACGAAAGTTTCGCGCATACTCCCTTTGTGCAGGCGTGAAACTGGATTTATGTTTGCAACGTAAGAAACGAATTATGCCCGACACCAACTAAGTATCCACTTTTGGCCCTAAAGTGCTGGGGTACATGACTCGACCCCGCGCGTTATGTTAATTCTGCAACCCTCATTCCACATAACTACCAATACAGCTACAGCTGCTTTTCTAATTTTAACTTGCAGCCTACTCCTCATTTGCATTTGTATCAGTCGTATTTACTGTTTAGTTCACATTAGCTTGTTGCCGCTTATGCGTCATTATCATTACCACTTAATATTCGCATTCCGATGATGTACCAAGCATTGAAAGTGTAAAGCCACCAATCAATATTTATCTTTTTACGTTGCTTTACATTCAGACGTTTTCGAGCATGAGTGCACATCTGCACGACTAGACGTGCTTCTTTCCAAAATTAAAACTTGACCAACAACAACATCATTCGCCGCTTTTTATAACTCAATTTGTGGACCATTCCACCATCATTTGGTTCAAGTAAATTTACAATTAATGTAGGTGACCTGTTATATATAAACAAGAAATTCTTAAGTAATCAGTTCCTAACCCTGCTCATTGCTCTTCTGTTCCATTAATACCCTGTATATACTGCTTGAAGGGTGCACCCATGAATTATCGTACGATGCAATGAATCATATGCAAATGCTTCGGCTCAAAAGCAGTTAGTTTGCGTCAATGATTTCATAAACAAGTACAAGCCAAAGCAATTCCAGATCCATGGGACCCTACATGCATGATACGAATGATGTAACAAACCTACTGCCTGCCTACAGAGAGGATGCAATGCTAGCTCAATGAGTGGAGCAAGAAGAGCAGTTACTAAGTAATGAATAAAGAAATCGTACCTCTATTCATAATCCGCGACGAAGGTCCAGGTAAATTAGCAGTAGCGCTGGCAGACGTAGATGGCAGTGGCATAGATTCAGACAGATACTCTAAATTACAAAAAGCACGAGATTAATATCAAGCACACTTACTTCTCTAGCTATAACTTTCCAATGACATTCGAAGCCACCCTTACCTCCAACAGATTCTCCTTCAGGTAACTCATCTTGCAGATCCGATACGATTTGTTCCTCCTCCTGCGAACGTTGACTAACATCGATATATTCAGACTTAATGACTTCCATATTAACTCTTCGGCGCTCCTGATCCTCCATCTGCGTCTCCAAGTGGCCACTGGCATCCTGAAGTGGATCAGACTCCATATTCTCGAATTCTCCCGTGACTTGTTCCTCTCCAAAAGTTCCACTAGCTTCCTCATATCCGGTCCGGTCCGCGAAGCTATGGAATTCGCTAAAGCTGGTATCTGGGACGGGTGCTTCAACGAATGCCCTACGCTCAAGAGTCTCCACAGGCCGAGGCAGCACAGTAGTGACAGAAGCAGCTTGCCTGGAGGTGGAAGGCTGTGATCCACTTCTTGAGCTTTCAGGAACTGCGGCATTGATTGTAGAAGGTACAGACACAGGTACTGGTGGAACCTTCACGCAAAAATAAAGCATAAGGATGTTACATTCACCGCCATCAATTTTCCCCTACGCACTCTTCATACACGATACCACGCCACCCTCACCCTAATTCCCCTTTCGAAACAGCTTTTTATATTTTCAACTTACCACTTCCTCCTGTCCCTTCTCAGTGGTTGATGCTAGTCCCTGAATAGAGAGCATTTCACTGGTTTGTAGAAAACTACTGAGATCTGAAGTATGGACTTGAACTTCTCCAGTGTAAATGAAGCGAAGGATGTGTTGCAAATCTTTAAAGCGTACATTGTTAAGGATCACGATGGTGTTACTCTTCTCCTTGCTGCTAATCTGCAATCAAATATGAATCTAATTATAACTTGTCATCCTGATTAATACCGCACATTAACATCGGCATCGGCATGCCTCCACAAATCAATAATATTGATTTCTCAAACAATCCTTTCTCAGCAATCAATGATCTAACTTCAGGTAGCCAGACAAGGACATTCACATTTACAGACACTGGCGCTAAGACCTCAGCTTATATTGCACTACAATAATTTACCCGCCCAAATTTAGTCCTGACCCTGAATATATGCATATACGTGTAATTATACGACAATATAAGTTCAAACGCGTCAACTAATTACCTGGAATAGTTTCTTGAAGTAAGGGCTACATAAGGATAATACGACTTTGTGCGACCTGATGAACTTTCCTTCACAGGCCAGGGTCACGTCTGCAAGTTCATTGTCATCGATAAGCTCTCTAAGACCTCTGGCCAAGTACGAATCGTACCCGTTCCATTGTAACGAAAACATCCCCAAGGCGTTCATGGTGTTGTTCCTTCGGGAATCCATCGTTAATTAATTACGATGGTCCCTACCACTAAAAACTACAATTAATAACAACTTGGCTTCCTTCTTAATCCTACAGAAGTATAATAACTTTTCAAGTCTATCATTCAACGGCTATCCGCGGTATAGCTCTTTGTTTAATACCGAAGCACACTACAAAAGACTGAAAACGCACAAGCCGGTTAACTAACTTCAAACTCTCTCTTAAAAACTATTAAATTAGTCAATTAATAATAATTCCTGGCACAAATCCTGTTGTCAATTTAATTGTTAGTAATTTATGTCACTTTTAACATTCAATTTTATTTAGAAAATTGTAATAATTTTTTCCAGTTCTCCGTAAATCAAAATGACGCCTTCCTTCCTTTCTTCCCCTTCTCAGAATGAAGTAGAGTGGCGGCATGGATTTGCATTATGGAGATACACTCCCACCGCTCCTTCTTCCTCACCTCAATCCGCACCTCATTCCTCCCTCTTTGTCTTGTCCCCCAAACCATTCCACCACCAATGCTAAAGCCTAGGGAACAGCATAGGGGGTTGATGGCGTCTCTCTCTGCTCAACTCCCCAGAACTGCTCCCCGAACTCCCGGACGCGGAGCAGTTCCCCTGTGCGCCTGCGTGAAGGCGGGGACGCGTCCCCTGAAATTTTGCGCAGCTTTTAGATTCTCTCCTTTGTTGCTGTATACGTTTTTGTGGAGCACAGTTAGTTAACGCACCACTTCTGATAAAAATGGAACAAGAACCATACGGTAAATTATGGTTAATTAATTCAACAATCGTCACATCACTTGCATGTAAACAGGTTTTTTAATGAGCAATCAGCCAAGATAACCAACTAATTTTTCGTCCGACCCAACATCCTGCGAACTTCCTGAAGACATCATTATAAACGTTGAAAACTAGCTGTTTGCAATGCTAAACGTAAGATTTAATCGAGTCCCGCTGTCCCGCATGTGTTCAGCTTCTCTTGCATTCTTCAAACATTGCTGAGTTGTAACTTTAATTATCGTGATTACCGAATGCATGGGCCTAATGTATAAGTAAGCGTTTTTTGGGCTTCAACGATGGCAAGCTGTAAGGTTTTGCTGATACTTTTACTGTAGCAATCAAATCCGTCATTTCGTTTTGATTTCCTAAATTACATGATGTTTAGGAATTTCTTTGGCATTCCATAACCGACCAGTTGTTAGTGAAGTTATTCAAAGAATGCATCTAACATTCCATCTAACTAACGATACATAATTGTCAACGTAATTTTCAGCATTCCAGTAAACTCTCTTGAGTCCTTCAACTTTTACGCATCGGTGATGCGTCATACCGTGGATAGTAAATACACGAGGAATGCTTTTGTACAGTCAAATATCTACTACTGTCTTAATACGACAGAGCCTTGTACACATTAGCGTTTTGAATTGCTTCTACATACTTAGACGCAATTACTTAAAAATGATTCGGTTCTTCTAGTTTCTCCTACGTTGCTAGTTGACCTGTGACACGCACGTAGATATAATATACTCTTTCTCGCAATTAAATGTCCAGGGTCGCGTAAATGCGCATTCCTACTCGTCTACGAGACATCTAACAGTAATCAGTAGTCAAGAATTAGTGTAAACGTTTACAAATGACCACCCTTCGCATACTTTAGAGTGCAGAGCACTAATAACTTTTACTTACAGATGCTTTTAGCACGCTTCTTGCATAGAAGTTTGGACCAAAGCTAGTTCTGTCTAATCCTGAACTGCCCTGGTTTCTGGCTTTCTTCTTGCCTGACCGAACTGACTTTGACCCTTGCATCATGTCATACATCATGCATTTTTAGTGACCTAGATGAAAGGCAAATAACATTAGTAGGTCACTGAGTCCCTGCCGTCAACGAATGCAAATGAACTGATTGATTCCAATTTCCAACTTGGTTGAATTGCTCTGTGCCGCCGCGGCATGTTGACTGGACATCCGGTTATTTTAGATTTAACCAGTGCTACCTTCTCCGAGTTTGTAGCAATCATTCCTTTGGCCAATAACTTTGCTGGCTTGGTATTGTTCATTGCGGCTTATAACAGCCAAGGTAAAGCTTGAGCAGTGTGTTTACAAAATAAAATCAATTGGACCATTTTGACATGCTTTCTTGCTGGAACTGAGGAGGAGCTATAGCTAACTGGACAATTGCGCAACCATAGCATGGTTTCCGGTTCTTCTGATGTCTAACGAGGACGCGGATATTGACTATTGATTGCGTAAGCGGCAGGTATAAGGTAACAACGATCAAGCTTCGGGTATTTGTCCTGGGGTGTTACTATGACGCCGTCCAATGGACACCTTCCACACTATGGGCTGTCACCGTATGTACGCCCATGGAGAAAGCCCAGACCATATGTTCACATTAAGTTTTAAACTTCCCGCGGATGCACATAAAGCTATGGCTATATCCTGCATTGTTGGCATACGCTCGAATGCTTGATTAGTTGTGTTTTGAAAATTTTAGGATTTCCATATTTCGCTTCAGAGAAGTTAACGTGGCGTGGGAGTGGACGACGCATGGCATATTTTGAAATTAAATTTTTGAAAATATTTTTAAAACTGTAACCAGCTTATATCTGTTGCGGAAGGAATTTTGATTCCATAAAAAACAGTGTGGGATACAGTATTTTTTGTGCACATCCAGCTCGTCGAGAATTTCCCTTGCTGGGTTGGTGGGAAGGTTGAAGATAATTAAAACACTGATTAGTCTTGCTGACACTGATAACATACGTAACGGCGAAAATAAATTGACTTGGAGCTCAATAACGCCATTATTAGTATTCTGCGATTCTGTTGTGCCATCGATTAGGGATCGACTTGAATTTTGGAAGGGACAAACTTTAAGGTATGCGTGCATCCTTTACGTAAACATGTTTTATTTAAAATTGCAAAATAGACTTATTTGGTTGTTTCCCCTTGTATAGTAATTAGCAGTTCAAGTATGTTATTGGCATGGTGTGGATTACAGATTTAAATTTTTGAGATCATTTTAAAATTTTAACAGGAGAAATGACGACGGGTAGTAGCGTTAACCTGTACTCCCTGGAGTGGAGCGATTATGGAGACCATCTAAATACCCGAATACAAGGTTTATTTGACGACGCCAGGTTGGCGGATGTGACACTAGTTTGTGAGGGGAAATTTGTGAAGACGCATAAATTTCTTCTCTGTTTGTGCAGCCCATATTTCAAGAAACTTTTTGAAGTAAGTCTTTTGGCGCTGTTATGGTTTGTAGGTTAATGGCATTAGGGTACATGTGAATTTTAATTGAACATGCGAATACTGCAAGATAGTTCCAGATGGGATTAATTCGATTTTTATCTTGAAATTGAAGAAGACTCAAAACTACCCATGAATTTATGAAGACGAATTAATTAGCTGTTAATTATGTAATCCTGTATGTGGAATGAAATTTGGTTTTAATAGATTATTATGAATGCATAGGTTAATTGGCAAGACCGAGGGAATACGATAGTAATTCTGGACAATGTGCGATTCACGGATCTGCACAATATTCTCCGCTTCATATACACTGGTCGTGTACAAATTCTCCAATCGGATCTGAATAGCTTTTTGAAAACTGGGAGTAGACTAGGCATTGAAGGCCTAGCCTCTTGCGTTGATAGTTCTGGAACAGCACCAGTAAGTTTTGATGTACGCTCCGAAAAGAACATGGTAGGGAATCGAGTATCAGGAGTTCGAGATTTGGTGCGGTTCTCTAATTTGGATTTAATATTTTGTAGACGACGGAAACGATGACCGTGGAGGCGGAAGTCCCTCAAGGCAATCTCGAATATGTCAAAGCACCTACGGAAATCCACATGAACGAAATTGAAGGTGAAAACATTTTTGGAATTGAAACCACCATTGTCTCTGGCGTTCATGACAACATACTACTTGCTGAACCTCGACCACCTGTCGGTAAGTTTAAGCAGTAATGACTATCAAAGGAGGGATTCAATTGAATGCAAATTGTACGTACCACTCGCAGGAAAAACATCGAATTTTAATTTCTTAGGACATCCTACAGAGCCAATTGTCCATGCTTCAACCTCTGGTAGTTTCATCAAACTCGACAATGACAACGGCCTGGATTTGGTCAAATCTGAACAAGGTAAATTACTCTTCTTTAAGTTTCTTGCGCAGCATTCACCAATCACGGAAAGTGTTTTTAGAATTTGTCGTTTCCATCAGATTCTCGAACGACGAAGCCATCAAAGAAACGGAAGCGAGAGAGTGGTTCGCCAGTAGATCCGAACAAGCCAGCTCCAAGACGCTTCAAATGCTCGTTCCCAAAATGCGAATTCTCGTCCAAAAGTAAATGGAATACGCGGCGACATATGAAGATTCATGACATCAATGTCCCGTTGGTGCCATGCACGGAGGCACATTGTGATAAATTAATCAAAGAATACAATCTTGATCGACACGTCCAGGAGTGTCGGAGGAAAAGTTCTCAGTCCGGGACAGATCTTGCAGCATCCAAAAGTAAGTAATTTTTTATTGAACGTCAAAACTAATATCACTCGATGTCAGCAGCCATATACAGATCTTGATCGACCTCGTGGGCTAATCCGGTTCGTATTTGTAGCTTGCAGATTGTGTTCGAACGGGCAAATTTTTAAATCACAAAAAGCGTTGCGAGCCCACATGCAGGAAATGCATCGAGACATCGCAGCACCTAACGAGCCGCGAAATTCTCGGACGCAGCAGCAGTCGCTGCCGTCCTCACAGACGCTGCAGCAGCCGCAGTCTCAGACACAGCCGAATGTATGATTTCCAGACTATCCAGACGGCCAAATATCGTGGATTTGGACAATATCTACAAGCAGAAGTATGTTTATAGCAAAGTAGACACCATGACAACTATTGTACATGTTGGTAGTAGTACTTTTGGTTTTCCTACGAAGGATTTTAATTCTGCATGGAATTTCCGTGAGAACCCGTAGTTTTAAACAGTTTGCTCATACATACTAATTTATTACTTTCATATATTGCAGTTCTCAATACCTGTCTCTAAATCATGTATAAAACTTGTATGACGCTGTGGGTGTATTACTAAATATCTGCGCCACTGTTCCAACCTTGGCACAATTCTTCAATTGTGTAAATCATTCCATAGTAAGATTGTCCGATACCGATTATTCCGGCTAAACTTTGACCCGTATTAACGACGCTTGCGGAAAATTTTCTAAAACAGTCGTAACTGTTAGATTCTTATTTGAGTGAGAAACGTATGAGAAGTTGTCCTGGTACGAGTATATATCTATTAATTGAAGCTCCTAGCAGGAATGGAATGTGGGGAAACACTTTTAGGAAACGGATTGCACAGTATATTAAGATTATAAATGTGCGTATGTTCTAGGAGAATGCAACCGTCGTTACGATATTTTGATAAGTCATAACAAGCTTGTGTACACGAAAACTATATATATATGTACTTGGAATATGTGTGGTGGAATACGTCAAGTCTAATGTTTTTATAGGTTAAAATGTTAATTGTAAAGGCACTGTATGGTAATTTCACTTGTACATATTTACGTGGTCGGTACACTGGCTGCTTTATCTAGATTCCGACCAAATGCTAGTTTCTCCCAATTATATATGTAGTACAAATCAAGCTAAAAGTTATCTGATGTAGAAACGGTAGCAATGAACGGAACAATAATACTAACTTTGAAACCCATTCTCACAACTGATCTTTCCTAAAGTTCTCCTTTCAAATCAATTTTTGAGCTCTTGACTTGAGTTGAAAGCTCTTTCGGGGGAAGCATTTTCTATTGAGCCTTTTAATTCCCCATCGAAGATTTCACCACCCAAGAAGTAGTCATAGCAGAGATAAGAAATTTCAGCTTGCCGATTGGTGTGTATGATGCTCAACGAAGATTTTTGTCGTATATTTATCGCTGAATCCGTACAATTTACAAAGTTTAGTTACACGTTAAAACTATTCATTTATCTTTTGGACAAGCAATAAATAGTGCAAGAAGATTCTACAGTTTCAACAAACGTTAGTTCAACATTTTAGTTAACATTTTGGTCAACATTTCAATATGCAAAAATTATTTTCCGCTCCACAGTGTCGAGCTTTAACGTGGGATTCTATGCCTGTGTATAAAAATAAAGCTATTTCCTGCTCATAGTACACTAGGTAAGCAGCTCATTAATTCCCCTTGTTCGGTCTTTCTCCATGTTGAGCTTCTAAATGTCTATTGTAAAGATCCCGCCGGTAGAATCCCTTTTTACAGTACGGACAGTTGTATTGATGGGCTCCGTGACTTTTCTTATGCCTCCGGAAACTATCTTTGCGGTAGAACTTGGCTCCACAATCGCAAATGTGTATCGTGCTTTTCACTAAAAACATACCATCACTTAAATTCTGAAGACAAAAATATCAAACGTTTAAAGATATTCAACTTAGATCAGCTACTTACATAAATTCGAATTAGATTGAGATTGAGATGTGGACTGAACCATGGATTGCTGGTATTGGTAGAGGGGTTCTGTGTATTCTTCTTCGTCTTCGTACTGTTCACCGTAACTGGTATCTAGAGACGAAATATTTATACTTAAATCCTAAATCCTGCTTTTAACAGCAATTCAAAGGGCAACACCAGCTTCTGCTAGTGTGTAATACAACAGTGTCGATTATGTCCACTACCTTGAGCGTATTCCATTTGTGCGGAGCCAACATATTGCATTTGGGAAGTTGTCGCCATTTCGAAATCTTCGAGTCCAACAGATTCTGATAAAAACAAAGACGAAACTGTAAACCTTGGTCCAGAAAAAATATATAGATTCAGGCTACCTCAATAAAAATCTTAACTCACCACTGTACACCTCAGAGTTATCAGCTTCTTCGTTCACATTAGGGCTGACAGAACCGTATTCCTCTTCCACATCTTCTATTTCGTAAAGATAATTCTGTTCAGTCTTGATTTCGTCAATTCGAATACCGGATTCATCATCATCCTGATCTTCGTGGTGTTCGTCAACAGTTTGTCCTCCATGTACGCCGTTTCCTTGTCGTTCGCGTTGACGCATACTGGAACGTGCGACTGAATCCATATCGCCGTCCTCATCCAAATCAATATCCAATGTTTCCGGTTCTAATTGCGTTTGACACAAGGCAGATGCATCAACAGTGTATGGCATGGAATGGGTCTGCTCTTTTTTTGGGTTATGAGGCGTTGGTTTACTAGTGCTAGTCTTTGGTTTTGGTGCAAGCGGGGGAACAGTACTACTACTCGAGGATGATCCCTGTGAACGGAAAATAGCCATTACTATCCTCCTATTATTTAAGGAATATAAATTGGTTAGCATAAAGCAGTTTTCCTACCGCAGCTGCTGATTTGGTGGACGGAGTGTCTGAAGCCATGATGTTTAGTTTTAACATTTTACAAGTTTGCAAAAATATTTTGAGATCTGCTTGTTGCATTTTCACTTCACCAGTATAGATAAACTTGACAATATTTTTCAAATCTTTAAATCGGACATTAGAGAGTATCACAATAGTCCCGCTGTCCTTTTGATGAGGCTGCATCTGTAAATAGCAGTTCATCGTATTATTTATCAGTATGGAAATCACAATAATGCAGAACAAAACAATTGATGTTTGAATTTAGTTATATACCTCAAACAGCTTTTTAAAGTACGGACTGCAGAGTGAGAGAAGAAGCTTATGAGATCGCACACAATTTCCTTCGCATGACAACGTCACATCAGCCAGCTTGTCATCCGTCAATAAGGCTTTTATCCCTTTGCTCAAATGGCTATTATAGTTATTCCAGTTCAAGGAATATAACCCTGATCCACCCGACTTCCGAGAATCTATGCTTGCCATTTTGATGAACTGATGTATTTTCATAACAGTCAAAAAATTCAATATTAATGCTCATTATACCTGCTTCTTCTTTACTAATATTGTACTAATGACACAAATCAATAAAACTAGTATTGCAGTTCAGCGAATTGTACCTTAAAATTTTACGAGTTTTTGATTATGCAGTTTTTGTTTCACGATGAATCCCAGCTTTGAATCTTGAGTTGTTTTGTATAATTTCCGGAGTTTTCTGAAAAAAATACAATTCACTAAAATTAGTTTGTCTCATGAATAAATTATGAACCACGTTAGCTAACCTACTTTCACAAGTCCATGCAGATACGATTGCGAATTACTGTGATGGTAAAATACCTCATCAGGTAAACCCAATGGATTTCGCACCTGTTGGCTGCAGTAGTATAGAATTTAAAATTACCTTTAAATTAATAATGCGTCTGTTTTACTTCTATTGCCATTGCACAGGTCGACGGGCCGCACCTTCTTATGCCAGGTGTCCAGTAAACTGTATCCATCCCAGTTCCGGTACGATTTCTACTTCGCCTACGTGTACATCCTCCTTCGACACTCTACCCCGCCTGCCTCTGCCTGTTCTGTGCTGTGGTTGTGTGGTACGTACGCTGCAATAGCTCCAGGGGCACGGCACGGGGGTTCTCTGTCTTGTGTTTCATGGGGTGGCTGTGAGGTCCTCCCAGCTGCACGCAGGCCTTTTGCTGTTATACAGCTTTACATTGCCGTCTATATATAGTGCTTTTATAATTTTCCATCCATAACCAGAGCAGTATGCCTGTCACGCATCCTTAGTAGGGCCCCTGAACTGCACTACTTCCTGTACTGCGACCTCCATAGATGATATACAATATTCACTATACCTACCCCACCACATAAAGGCCCCTCCCCCCGCATATGGGCTAAATTGTGATCTCCATTAGGGTGCGTTAGCCGTTTGTATTTAATCCCAACAAATTACAAACCATTATTGACATAGAGTTATTAAGCTGGAGTGTACGTAAGCGCATATTCTTGAACAGTTAACTTAAATCATTCTTGGATTAAGTATTGTGACTTTCCCGTCCTTCACGGCAGGGCATTCTTTGTGAAGATGGGTGATAGCTTTGCTTTTAAATCGTATTTCTTCATGACAATGCTTACAAAAGTAAACAACGAGTCTCTTTCTTCCAATTTTTCGTGTGTAGAAGGAATCGTTAATAGTCACAGCATTCCCATTTTCCTCACCATTCAAAGGGTAGTTAGGCTGATTGCTCCCAAGGACGACGATAGTTGAGCTACTTGCGGCCTTCTGAAAACTTCCCATTCGCACCCGTTGTCCTCCAGAGACTAGACTTCCTTCCACTTGAGCTTCCTCTTTGGTTGTGATTTCAAACGTGTTTTCCGTTGCATCATGGAGAAATGAATCTTGAATTGATCCTGTTCCCAGTATGAGCTCCGGTTCGGTAGTTGTATCAAAGCCTTTCCTCTTTTCCGATGATTCTGCAACGGATCAAAAAATGTAGAGCTAGTTTCTATTACGAGCTTTCATACAAGTTTCGCTTGAAATCAAGTGTAGATAACCAGGCTGTATCGAAGCTTTGAATAAGAACAATCAAAGCTTGCAGCCTGACCTGAGCCTGAGCGTCGTGTGACCCTTCTCATTTTCGCAGGACTGCCCTTTTCTCCGGGATCAATTGTTGCCGATGATGTAGGTACCACTGAATGAACTAAAGAAGATTTCATCCATTAAAATCGTTGCCTATTTCAATGAACTTGTACAGTAACTTCATTTATGTTTAATTACTCAATTCCAATGATCCTTCTTCAGCAATCGGATTGACATCCGCGGTAAGAGTAATCATCGGCTCAGTTCTCACATCGTAGACTTGATATTTCAGATCCATGTTCATTTCCACATCTTCAGGCATGTACTCAATTCCATTGTTTTCACCCATATCATTTCCATGAGCACCGGGGAATTCATGAACAACAGGAGCAGAATCAGAACTCACGCCACCGTCAGCATGTGTGCTAAGCTGAAGAGAATTTTCAAATTCTTCTTCTCTAAGGCGCTTTGTATTCCTGTTTCCATTTCCTTTACTACGCTTCCTCAGCGCTGATCCCCACTTCCGTCGATCCAAACCACTGCTGTTTTTATCACCTGTCGGATCGACAGTTGTCTCATTCTCAACCGTATCGTTCTGGGATACCGGCGTTCTGAATGATTCATGGCCGTCATCCTCTCCCTGTATACAATCCGCATTAGTTTTATAAGGTCAGAGCACACAATTTTATGCAAAACAATCTTTACTCATTTGAATCCTTACAGTATGAGTGATGACGGAATTCAGTCCCTCAACTTCCAGAAGTTGTCCAATCTTCAAAAATTCTTGCAACTCTGATCCCGGTATCTGAACTTTCCCAGTGTACATAAAACATATAATGTTTTGCAGATCTGTAAAGCGAACGTTGTTCAATATAACAATCGTGTTCCCTTTCTCTTGAGCATTTGCCTGAAATCAATACAAGTATCGACATTATAATATGTTTTTAAGTCTAACAGGCTTGATACTGTAGTCACAGCTAGGCTGTCATCAATTCTACTGCAATCTACTACAAATCAAACACCCGATTTACACACAATAGGTACACTGGTCCGCTCTTTTAAGAGACTTTTAGAACTTACATCAAACAGTCTGTTGAAATAGGAGCTACACAAGCACAGCAAGAATTTATGAGCCTTCAAGTATTTTCCTTCACATGCAAGCGTAACATCAGCTAGTCTTAAATCCTCATATAAATTCTGTATCCTTGACGCCAAATGGAAATTATAATTGTTCCATTCCAAACTATAGATGTCATCCGTCCCCACACAACTCCCGTCCACATTTAAGCCGATTCCTTCCATTGAACTTCCGGTTTGTCGCTCTGGTTCCATCCTTGACCTGCAAAGTCCACCAAACAGCCCTTGTAATAATTATGTAATTTATTACCATAAAACAATTGATCATAACATTAATATAGCTAGTAATCGTCATTAATTCTAGTTTCCAACCACTTCTCATCAATTACCAATACGTTACGCCACCTTTACAAAACCAAACGTAACTGACTGAGAACGTGACAGAGGTAAAGACAAGCTAATCCCGGTATTTATATATTGCTGGAATGAAATCAACTTATAACTGTCTCAATTAAAAAATGATTAAAAATGTAAATTATTTTCTTCATTACCTTCTAACGTCCTCCTGGTTCGCAGTTCACAGGCATTCAATCGTATCGCAGGAAAATATGCAGAAAATATGCAGTTTGCACGGATTATGCATGCACATGTTATGTTGTTGTGGCAGCAAAAACTGAACGTAAACACACTGCATATGTTTATTACCCACTTGTTCATTAAAAGTGAGCCCTTCGACCCCGTATTTGGATCTTTTTAGGCCTGTCTTAAACGGACACTTGCTGGTTATAAATTCCTCCATTCCTTGTGGAACATAAGTTGGCAGGATTTAGTCGCTCTTAATCCCGCGTTCCTATGACACTCCAAGCAACTTTCACCTTGGCCAGTCTACACTGATTGCTTCCCCTCTCACCTGTCTATCCCCGTACGTCAGTGCTTATGCACATGGGTATCAAGTTCAGTCTCAAGTAAGCGCACACCTACTGTCACCAACCATTAGGGATATAAGCTGTACTCTAGACCGCTGCTCTTGTGTTCTAGCATACTTATGGTGTCACCTACCACGTTAGGTGTAAGCTAAATCCTATTTTCTTGCTTAAAATGCCGTGGACATTTTAATTGCGCATGGATTTTACTAGTTGTTTTTGCAAATCATAACTACATGTTATGGGTCACAACAATCCGGGGCGCAAGGAAACGCAGCATTTCATGTTTGCAGGGAAAACTTATTTAAAGTTTATAACTTTTAAGGTATACGTAAGAACAACGTTAACGTCCAACTTTCCCGCGTTCCTGCTCATGTGGTGACAGCTCTTGTACGCTACGGTCACCCGTCTTGTTGCATTTTGGGCACAGCTACTGTTTCTTTTACACAGCTAGAGTATTCTACGACGGGACTGAAGTTACGTACGTAGCAGGTATCCATCAATCAAATCGATCCAACTCATGGAACGCATAATTTACACGTCAGGCTGTAGACTTCCTGCACACACTTGTGTCGATTGTCTACGATCCATCCAATCCCTACTGAAGCAACTCTTGTTTCTTCCACGTGTCAATGTGAATTAAGCCTTGAAGACTATAATGATGTAACCATGATTTCGGCAAAGTTACAGCCAGTTAACTCTCAGTCAAGTAATGAAGTTGTGCCAACTAACGTGTACGTCATATCCCTGATTTATTAATTATTACAAACTTCTCTTCAGGTGAAGCATGTGACAAAAATAGGAGAAAATTGTAAAAGTGTCACTAAACATTCTTCAACACTTTTCATGTCATTCAATCATGCATGCGATTTTCAAAGATTTTTAGTCCCAAAACATGTATTCGTTTCAGATACTGGACACTGTATGTCTCAGTGCCGCCAGAAATAGCTCTGGCGAATGAATCCCACACTTTTGTAATCCATCTCCTCCTCTGCCCATTCGAAACAACTTTCACTTGCTTTCTCTATCTTCTAATGGTAGTTTCTCCCCTACCGACTTTCTCCTACTTTCTCCTCTAGCTATATTTACATTTATCTGCTTTCTCCTACCGTACATACTTACAACTTTCTCCATTTTCCCTCCTACTCCACACGCTGCTCTCGGTTTACCCGCTCCGCAGCTTTCCATGCTCTGCGCCTTCCTGCCTCTCGATGCTCTTTTCTCAACTTTCACTCAATCCTAACGTCAGCCCTGAAGCACAGTACCGTGTAGCAGGTTCTAGGGCTATTTACGCTTCTTCATCTACCCGCGAACCAAGAGCTCATTTCCTAAACTTTTCTCTCCCTTGCAGAGGCGTGACGTAAGCAGAAGCCCGCCTAACACTCTGCACTTTCTCCTCCCACAAAGTACAATTTCCCACCAAAATACATCAATTTCCAAGTACGCGTGGGTGACTTTATATGTTTTTCATTATAATGCCGAGAAAGTAATGGCTAAACTAGAGCTTAGAAAAGGGAGAAAGTCCCAGAGGAAAGAAAACAAGTATGAAAACAGATAGATAAAGTCACTTTTCCTAAAAGAAAAATGCATTTCTCCTTGCTCTTATTAAGCCTTGTTTAGCAGCTACAAAGCACACCTAAGAGCCAGTATCGACTTTCTCCTCCTGTCCTAGTTGAAATAGTAATATTCTCAAGGTATAAGACTCTTGATAAAGTATCTGAAAATTCCCGTAACTTCCCGCCTACTTATGCTAGTTGCGGGCCCCTTTTATTTCATCCTGGCTACTCTTTCTATGACTTGTTACCAGCCAGGATGCTTGCAGCAGATGTATACCTGCTATATCATCCAAAATATTTTTGCTTTCTCCAAATCTCTCCTTCCTACGGGCTATTCGGATATATATTGGCCCTGGCCTTCTGTGACCGCTTCTTCGTCCTACTTTAGGTAAAACTTTTTTGGGCCTTTATCCAGAAGGTCTTCCAAGTCCTAGCACCCAACTCCACCATGTTCTTTCCCACACTGTCACAGAGTAACATGCATAGGGAAGCTCATCTCACCTTCAGAGTTGCTCCTCCAAAGAGTCTTTGAGGAAAGCCTTATGAATTCATTGGAGGGAAAAGAGATTCCCAACTCCTCCTGCATCGCGTCCTACGTAGCATCTTCATGTACATGTACTCCGGGAAGAGCTCAGGAGTGAAAGTCTCGTTTCTTTCTCCTGTTCATGATGGTAGGAGATGGGCGAGGAAGCGATGAACGCTATTGCAAGCTTGAGGTCTACAAGTACTCTCTATGAAGAAATCTTATTCAGATCGCTCTTACCTTTCTCCGGGATCGCATGTCCCTCTTGCACTTGCTTTCTCCGTTAACTTTACACACTCGTTTACTATACCTCGTTATCTAGCTCTACTCCCGAGTTAAGTTTGATCGTATAGTTAGCAAGTGCTTTCTCCACTTTCTTTTGAAATTCTCAATCACTTTAATGTTTCTCTTCTTCCTTCGTACAAGTAATCTCACCAAATGGTCATAGGCTCCTCCTCATCAAATCAGCTAGTTAACTTAACTTTCTCCGACTTTCTCCAAGTATCAAGGATTAATCTACTTTAAGTTTTATTGGTAAAACTGCAGCATCAGCAACTGGACTCCTTGGAAAATAAAAGTAGTGTTTACAGTGAATATTGTGGCAGAGTGTTTTAGCTCAGATCGAGTATCACGTAGTTTTCCAGTTTTTTGTTTAAAAAGGCTAACTTGCTCCATATCTCCAGCTTGCTGCTTGGGTAAGTGTAATTAATCATTGTCCCTTTTTTCCTCCTCTCACAACTTCGGATTAATCTTGTGAACTATAAATTGTATAAAAACTAGCCGCCACAAATTATCATATCCACTTTTCCTCCTTGTCCTACCTCCATGTCCGACCAAGGATTTATGACTCCTTCACATCCATTAAATCATCCAGGAGTGTCTCCAAAATTGCATAATCTTACCGAAAAATGGAACAGCAGCTGGCCGTAAGCTGAAGTGACTTCCTGGAATCATTTATAATCTTTTAAAATAGGAATCAAGACGGAATTGGCTTCTTCCCGCTTATAGAATAAAACCCGGGGGTTTTCTCCTTGGGATTAAAGAAACATGTAGGAGGGTAGGAAGGAGGTGGGGAGGAGGTGTGTCTGGCAAAGGATTGTAGCGCACTCCCATAGCTTTTCTGCCGATAGTGTCATTATTTCCTAAAAGCTTTTTCCCCTTGTAAAAATTAATTCCTCGAGAGAAATTTATTGCGATTCCCGATTCCAGTCACAAAGATCCGGTATCCAAAGATATAAAAGATATCAGATATATAGAAGGCTCCGCGGGGCTTTCTTTTATCCAACTTGTTCACTTTTACTCCTCGCTCTTCCACCCCTCTCTCCTTACTTCCCGGATGTAGCTTGCTCTTTCTCCCATGTATTCTTATGGGAACGATTTGGTAAATTTAAAACGTTTAACCTGGTATTACATTCCTCCCGCTTCTTCCATTTCAATTATTTATAACCTTGGAGTATTATCTTACGAGTTAAACCTCCGGTAGTGTATCATCTATCATCCGTTATCCATCCGTTGCCCTCTCTCCTGGCATTCACTTTCTCTCTCGCTTTCTCTCTCGCTTTCTCCAGAATCATTTGCTGTCTCTGCCTCCCGGGTTCCATGTATGTTCGGGCTTAAGTTTATAGATGCCACGGCAAAATGCCCGGGAGGTTGGACAGGCTGACAGACACGAAAATGCCAGGTAGGTTTAGCATTTAGGGTTAGGGTTAGATATAGACTCCACACAATAACACATTCACCTCGATTCGGGCTCGGATCAAGCCAAGACTCTCGGCCTGAGAGAGAATATTCCTGGAAGAGAGATAGGCACTATCCTTGATGGGCTGAATGACTGGTTGAAGTGGTGGAGGAGTCATTGGATATATATTGTGGGAGGGGGAAGAGGCACAGGGGAATCCTCTCATGAATTCCTCAACAGACAATTCTTTATACAGGAATTCATCCCACCATTTTACTTATCCCCTTCCCCGGAACACCTCACCTCGTCTCATGAATCATGTATTTGTTGTCCCCATGTCTTATGAGAGGGGTTTGAGTGGTTATTTGCAAAATCCTTCTCCTCTGTACACCTGCTATCCCTCACTGCAAGGAGCTTCAGTCAACCAATTAATGCATAGGCAGACGCAGAGGCACACGGAAGTGTATAAACTTGGGTTGGGTTGATTCCCAGACACTACAATTTTCACTTCCCTCTAAATAGCGCTTCGCTGCAACAAATTAATAGAACTTGCTCACCCTCTTGTGATCATATCTAGCTTTAGATAAAAGGGAAAATTTAATAAAGCTCGGGAGCATTTTATCAATGATTTGGTCTAGTTTGAAAAATTATAAATTCGCAGGATTGCTAGTTACGATTTTATACAGTTTTTCATAAAAAAAGTTCTTGAATGTCCCAGTGATACTTGTTGTTCGCAACAGATTCGCAAATATAAGCTTGGCAAGTATTTTTGCAACTGTCTCCACAAGCTTTCTCCTCGCTTAGCTAACAATGCCCAATTTGCTCCTAGGAACAACTTTTTAGTTGCTAGCTAAACTTTACAAATTATTTCCAATTTCACCCAGCCCTCCATAAATCTCCTCCAGGAAAATCCTTTCAAAACTTTTAATGTCTTCTCTTTCAGGATTTCAGATTCCATCAAGAGACCAAGCCTTAAATCTTCAAAGTTTCAAAGCAGAAAGCAAAGTCAAAAAGTGTTTCAAAAGAAGGAAACCAAGGTCGAATTCTTCGGATTTGGTTGAATCAAAAGAGAAAGTCTCGACGATTTTCAACTTTCTCCGCCTACAACAAAAACGGCAGGAGCCATTAAAATATATTCCGTTCGTGACTATCCTTTTGTAATACCACTGGGCTTGAAGTTCGTCGGATTTCAGGACTGACGTTTAAAAATTAAACAAGAGTGAAAAGTGGAGGGAAGAGTTTTATCCCAAGATCCTAGCTTCTTTCCATTACACAAGATTACACCAACTTTCACCAGTGTGAAGTGAAGTTTAAGGAAAAGTTTTTACAAGATACAGCACCAGCGTGTACGCAACCATTTATTTAAAATGCTAGCCCGAAAGATCATACTTAAACAATATTTTGATGGACCTGCGACGCTAAGTAACTTTGAGCTCGTCGAGGAAACTTTGCCGGATACCCTCAAGGATGGAGGTAAGTGACGTTAAAGATATATATATTATACTTACTCTGCTGAATCTTTGTATGAAAGTTCAAACTTAAGAAGCGAGAAGAATTATTATAAGCTCAAGGATTTCTGAGAAGAGGTAGAAGCAAGCGCAACTTAAATGATTTAGTTCATGGAAAATCTGGAAGGAGGGCAATTTACTTGTTGGATTTAATTTATGCAAATAATTCAAACTCTAAGCGTAATCCAAAGGATTTAATATGGAGGAGCAGACTCTGTAAAATTCACTTTGGCTTACCGCAAAATTCATTTCTTCATTTGCATAGGAAACCTCTGTACCACCTACTTTCTTCAGCTTTTGCTAGATTTAGGCAACTTTCCCCAAGTTTCTTCTCATGTATTTTACTTTCGTTCATCTTTTTCAAAGGTTCATATTCCTTTTCCAATGCCCGTAAAATCTGCAAAAAATACAACGAGTGCATACCTCAATATTTCACTGATTTTAACTTGTAATTGCGAGAGTGTTTGCAATATTTTCGTTTTACTTTCACCCTTATTGCTGGATTGCAAGTCACCTGTAGTTTGTCTCTAGCTACACTTTCTTGATATTTTTCAAAATTTTAATTCCGTTTTGGCCATTCTTCTGTATTGCACCTGATTTGGTTATAACATGATCTTCGTATTTACATTTGTTGTTCCCGCATCTGTATTTGCATATGGTTTCATATGGAACTTTCTCCAGCACTTTTCCCAATTTTAATATCTTACAGCATATGCAGCTATATTAGTTTTGAAACCAGCTTTCTCTCCATTAAACATTCAACTCGTGGACTTTCTTCAAAACTTCCCTTATGTGCTGAGCATACTACTTTCTCCCACGACACTCACCGCTCTCATATGTTTCCAGCATCCAGCTTTCTCTCTCTTCCGCATGTACTCAAACCTACCATCCGAGTTTCTTCCTTCCTCCTTTAATCTAAGTCAGCTTGCTTTAAGCTCTTTCAATTTTAGTAAGTATCGCAAAGTGAAGCCTGCACAAAGCTGCTGCTATTCTCCAGCAAAATAGTCATCTTCCTCACAGCTTTCTCCTTCGAGCCCGTTTATAATACTCCACTTCTTCTTGTTTGCATCAACGTCTCTTCCGTTTTAGATACGAAGGCAATTTCTCTCTCATCTCATCTCCTTCTTTCTTCCCGCATTTATGTTAGCCACTTTACTTCTGAATTTCCATGGAATGAGGGATGGGAAAATGAGAATACTAATTTTTCCCAGCCACCTTTTATGCTAATTTGAGGTTCTTTGAATTGCCTATTTGTGAGGGAATTTATGTAGGCTTATTCCTTGTAATGTAATCCTATCTGGCCTTATTTCTATTCCTCTTGTTCCTCTGCTCGCTTCGCACTACTTTCCCTCGAAATTTTCTTTTCGCGAGTTCTTCCTTGCTTCACACTTACGAAGAATAACTAGAATAATTGACCAACACGAATTTTTATTATCTTTCCCTACTGCCGGTGCCTTTGAAGAAGGCGAGACCCTGGACCGCTTTCACTTCCTGCGCTAACATGATACTAAAACCTTGAAATAATTCCTTTTGTGTGCGTCCTGTAAAGAGGATGTAATTAAAATTGCTGGGTTTCTCTTGTTACTTTAAATGACTATAAGGATTCAGAAATTGTCAAAACAATTATAGCCTTTTGTTCTACTTTTATTGCACTGAAATTCGACACTATTATTTTAATTAATTAGCATTTTTATACACTTAAAAAGTTCGGCTGCAACTGTCCAAGGCTATTTTGCCTATTAATGAATTTAATTATTCCGACCAAAATGTAGCATGAGAAGAAACCATTTCTAAGGGTACATCATTGCAAGGTCATAGTTTCCAATTTCATTTCCTCCTTTTTTTGTGAATTTAAATCGAAATTAACATCCATTTAAATTAGGTAGGAGACCCTAACAGTAAATTATTTATTTTGAAGAGGAAATGCCTGTTACAATCTGAATGTCTTCTTTTCAAGGCTAATGGCAACAGTGCGACTGAAAGCTGTCAAACGGAATGAAGTCCTTGGAAAGAACGAGTTTATGAGAGCACGCTCTCATCCATCTCCGGAAGTGGATGCTTTCTTGACTTTCTCCATTTATTTTGAATTAGGAATTGGAGTGAAAGTCTTATATTTTAGTTTTAGTCTTTTTCCCATTGGGAATTCCGCTGAAAAGTGACAGGAAGAGAGAAAGGTTAAAATTTTTCCTAGTAGAGACATCAATGTCAACTTAGCGTCAGCTGGATTTTCTATAGGAATTCATTCCCCTGGTTCTAAAAGAGAGTGAAAGCTGAAGGCTGTTGTTATAACTAATGTCGGGTAGAGGTCCGGAAGGGAATACAATGCACTGAAGGGATTATTCTGAATTTTTGTATTTGGCTTTCCTTCCATTGTAATTTTTAGTCTGGGGTGACTTCTTCCTTGAAACACCATTTGGCCGATATAGTATATAACAGTGTATACAATTCCGTGTTTTTGTATCATGATTAAAAATATTTCTCTTGTCCAACAGAAATCCTCCTCAAAGCTGAATGTCATTCTGTGGATCCGTACATGCGAGCTTTCGGGAGTCGAATGAACGTAGGTGACACCATCGTTGGATCACAGATTGCCCTGTAAGTGTATTTCCGTTTTTTAATTCAATTAACTTGGACCAGGAGGATATGCTCGTCAGTGCTTTCTCCCACTTTCACCCTCAAACTCTCATGCTGCAAGGGATATTATTCCTACCGTCTTGCTTTCTCTTCGTCCAATTCTACTTTTTTGAATCATTTTTAAACTAGATTTTTCAAACCGTAGAAATTAAATGCATGCAAATTCTCTCTGTCGTTTTTTTCCCGCTTATCCGCTTTCTCCAACCCTATTCTTTCAATCTTGCAACTTTCACCTTCCTTCAATTTTCATATCTTATCCGTTTTTGCGTCTTTGTTGGTTTTTCGCTCACTGTTTGCCAGATTTTTTTGAATGACGTTCTTTATTTACTCGTCTACCGCTGGTGGTTTTACCTCCTCGGATAAGATTTTTCATGGAATCCTTCCACTAGAGTGCGCCTTTGGTTTTATACTTGGAATCCCTGCAGAGTCAGAATTTTTTACGCAAAGGATTGCAAATCCTTTCTTGTCTGCTTCTCCCTCTGTTTTCTTTGGTGAGAGTGTTGGCGTTTCTGGAATCAATCAAAATTTGGACACAACTTCCTAGCTTTTTCTCCACTTTTTATTGGCTTTAGACTAGGAAAAAATGCTTTCCCTTCTGTTCTTTCGCCCTACTTTCTCCTTCATGTATATACCTTTCTTGATTTAGGGAGCGAAAGCAGCCATGGGCAAACAATCTTTCATGTCGGTCGAATCGTATTCCAAGCTTGTTGTTGGACGGTTGACTGACTGTATTTTCGGAAGACTTTATATACGTTCCTTTGAATTCGTTTTCCAGAGTCCTCAAAAGTCGACATTCAAGATTTCCGGAAGGCTCTAAAGTGGTGGCGTATGTTGGCTGGAGAGATTTAACTATTTGCAGTCCGGACAAGATGAAAGCAATGTTCTCTGGGGTTCTTCCACTTCCGGATCTAAAAGGTCTACCAGATTCTTATGCACTAGGTCCCGTGGGAATGACAGGGTAAGTATGATTTCTCTCATTTTTCTCTACTTGCTCATAAACCGTGATCATCATCCAAAACGAGCAGACTCGCCGTAGCAGCTGTAATCTGTAAAGGATGATGAGAAACATACGTGCGCTACATCCTCAAACAAAATGCTTTTGAAATTCGCAGTCATTTGTGCAGCAATGCATGAGGAATTATAAAACTACCGCCCATTTATTTTGCTGGTACATGGACTTTCTCTACGTAGTCACATGCTGAAATTTCTCTTTGATCGTGCAACGTTTCAGTTAGTTTTTTCAGTTTCATTTACCAAGTGCGCATTATATGTTTCTACGAAATGCAAAATAAACTTCCTTTTAATTTTTCATGACTTGAAATACGCATTAAAAGCAAAATTACGTTGAAACTTGATTTCAATCAGTTTCAAGAGAAAGCAGAGAGAAAGCTGCACATTCCATATTGATCTGGTGACTTGCTTTCACCATGCTTACTAACTAGGCAATCCTTTGAGCATCTCAATAAGTACAAGCTTGTCAGAGAGGTGATTTAAAATACCGTCTTGTTAAGCAAACAACAAGGAATTAGAATCCTGTGTTCTTGGAACTTGGGTCTTGTAGACTCAGTGAGAGAATTCTCTCTTCGTCTTTAGTTTGCTTCTTGAACAAGATTGGCAAGCCCTTGTTTCTTCACGTCCTTGAGTTTGTTTGCTTTCTCTTTTGGGCTGATGGAGACATGCTCGTCATTCCTTTCTCCGTCTTCCCAGCGCTTCCCTCCCCTTGTGCATCTCAAGTTTTCTTCCCTGCCTACCGCCAGGGAATCCCAGCGGTATTTTTAGTGGACGATCCTGAACACGGGCTTAAACGCCCCCAATAATTCATGACATTTTATTTCCTATCCCATTCTCGATCCTGCATTACTTTCTCCTGGGTCATTCGGCGCATTAGTAACATAGGATTCAGCTACAAGCTCCACTAAATCCACAGGAATACATACAGCAAGGAAGAGCGGAGAAAGTAGAAGATTCTGCTGAAAGTAACGCGATCTAAATTTGTTTTCTTTTCGCACTTCCTCCTTTAGCATTTACCCAAGAGCACTTTCACGTTACTTTCTCCATACTATTTTATTCACTCTAAAACTTTCACTCAATTCCAGCGCCTGCCTTTGTTTAGCTCGAGGCTAAAATCCATAAAGATTACCCTCCTGGAACCCTTCCGCCTCCTTCATCTCTTCCCGGAATTCACTCAATCTAGCTCTTCTACCCGCTATTACTCTCCCTCTAGCTTTCACCACGCACCACTTGACAAGATTATTTCCTATTTCCAGTTAAAATATTTCTCCGGGAGCTTTCCCAGGAAACCAGCTCAAAAACTCCGTGTAGGATTCCTCTTACTTTACACCGGCTGCTAATACCCGGTTGAACACCTTCCGGGCTCATGCCTGGAGTCAGCTTGAGTAGAAGGTGTCACCCATCCAGCAACGTATATACTTTCTCCTCAATCTCTCACATTGCAGACAGGTGTCTTATTTTTTCACATCTCAGCAAAATTAAAAACTCCCGGGATGGATTTCTCGCATTTTCTCTCCCGCTTCTAATTTAAAATATCGGGATGCATGACATATATTGCAAGAGCAAGCGGGGAACAGCTAGGAAATATACATATTTGTTATCTCAAGGCTAAGGGTTCCCAAGAAGCTGTAAGATGGAAAAGTTTGATAAATCCAAGTTTACTTGCTTCCTTGTCTTAGGAATTGTGCGAAATCATCAATTTCCTCCCACTTCTAGCTCGAGAAGCTCCAGCGAGACAGATGGAGAGAGCAGTGTGGAGAAAGTCTCTGCTAACTTTCACTTTACTTTCATCCTTCCTATCCTCCACTTCCCTCCGTCCCACCTTCCCCGTCTTCTCCCTCCGCCTCTTTTATGTCCATGTCGTCCTTCCATAAACGGGAAATCTATTTATCTCCCATCACACACACCAACCTCTATTTTCCTCTTCTTTTACGTACCTACGACTGCGACGTACACCAACTTCAACCTACCCGCCCAAGTCCCACCAACCAGGCATTCAAGCCTTGTGCAAATACTACACCATCCTAGACAAAGATTCCGCTTCTCCTCCTCTATACAATCTCCCATCAAATACGCTTTACCGGAATTGCTTCCCATCTTCTAGCCCATAAAATGAAAACTCCCCAACTTCCTAATACCCGCTTTGTGGAAGAGCTTTCATCAGCGCACCAGTAACCAGTACGTATGAGCGTTCACCCCAACTAGACCACTTTCTCTCCATGTATTTTTACGCCCCTTGTACTAACGATCAGAGTGGAGCTTAGGTAATCAATTGAGAAAGAAAATGGAAACAGTTAAATACAGGGTAACGTCAGAGGAGGTCGTTAACGAAGCCGCGGATATTGTTTGCAGAAAATTTTTCACGCTCCCTCCAGGCAGGCAGGCAGGCAGGCAGGCAGGCGTGCTTCTTCTTAAGTTTGCTCTAAGCACCATCCCGATCGCCATCTGTATGCACATTCTACAAAGTTTTCGTTCCTCACAATATCAATAATCAATGAGTTATGGACGTTTATTTGCAATTCTCTTTACTGGAACGACTATTAGTCGTGATGAAAGTAGGTAGGATGAGGCTTTATGTTATGTGCTCCTTGTTATCCTTAACCAAGACAAAGAGGTCAACAGCAAACAGATTTAGTCTCCCGGGTATGTCCTTGATGATGTTTTCTCTTCTCCCATTCAGTCTGCTTTGGCTTGTTGTTAAGCCTATTAAAATTAATTAACAGCATACGTCAATAGTGGTAACCATTCGGTAACGGGCGTTTACATACCTTCAACAATTCAGTCAGTACATTATCGTCATTCTACTTGGAGTTTATTTACAATTACGCATGCACTATGACGATGCATTTGAAGTAGAGGTCCTTGTTTTTTCAAGATGAAAAACTGCTCTCCAACATCGGATATTTCCACTGTAATGCATTCCGTACGCCGCAGAAAGTGGCGCCATCTACGGTTTACCTTTCGATAATAGTTCAATATTATTGCAAACTATGAACTACAAGATGCATGTTCTGTTTATAATATGGCGACGTACCCGTCCTTAAACTTTAAACCTTAGAGCCTTATTAACACAAAACAGGAGCGCCACCTGTTTATTGCCAAGCTTTGTTTAACAGCCAGGTTTTTTACCAAGGTGCAATAATTTTATATTAAAACTTCAATACCAAGCTGACATCTTCCAGAATTAGTGGATGCTATACATAGGCATAGATATGTACTCTCTAGGTTGAGGGTGTCACTCTTGTGCTTGATTAAAACACGTGCCTTCTCTCTTTTTTTTCCAGGATAGCCGCATATTTCGGTCTCCTAAAACTATGTCAGCCGAAAGCTGGAGAAACGGTTGTCGTTAGTACGGGAGCGGGTGCTGTTGGGAGTCTTGTAGGACAAATTGCAAAAATTAAAGGTAATTGCCTCTGTTTAATACAACGTTTTACCACCCGCCCCACAATCCTTTGTACTTTGTAGAACGCAGATCCTGAATTATGTCTCTATTTCGTTCCTGGCCTGGAAGACTTTCTCCTACAACTTTCTCCTTGTCCTCTCCCATTTTCCACCCAATTAAACCTTAGTGTCTCCAGCATTTCTTTTCCTTCCTGCCAGGAGCAGACTAAGTGAAGCTGAGCAGAGCCCAGCTTCCAAGTTGTCACATTACATGTACCTCAGCGGATTTTACGCAGAGCGAACTTTTAATTAACTCACCATTTCACCTACTTTCTCTCACCCTTTCCCCATATTTCATCCCCTCCTCCCCAAGGATTTATACTTTCTCTTCCAAGAATATTTTCTCCGGAAAAATCCGTATTTATCATCATACAACATATAGTTTGCTTTATAATAAGTAAAATCCTTGAAGAAAAGAATGGAAAAATACCTCTAAATCACCGAAACTAAATCTCTCAAGAGAGTGGGAGCGTGTAATGATTTCCTGGAAAATCAAGAAAGAAAGTCGGAGAAAGCAGGAGATAAAAAATATTGAATGAAATATGACTTCTCCTCGTTACATCCAAACCCTAATCCACCTTGGGTGTATTTTCATATAGGGATAATACAGCTAGAATTTAAGTATATAAACTTTGAATGACGTTTGAATATTCCAATGTGTTTTCCGCAGGTTGTAAAGTAGTTGGTTTTGCGGGATCGGAAGAGAAAGTCAAGTGGATGAAAGAAGACTTGGGCTTTGACTTCACCTTTAACTACAAGGAGGTTCATTTGGATTCAATACTAAAAAAGTTTGCCGTCGAAGGAGTGGATTGCTTTTTCGATAACGTAAGTTCCTTGATAAATCCATTAGAAAATGTATGGCGGCGGAAATCCAGAGAAAGCTCTCTATCCACAATCCTCTTCTTCCTCGTCATTGAATCCCGCTTTCCCTTCACCTCAAATTGCCTATACACAACAACAATACATTTCCTACATGACTCCCAATATTTTCAATTTACCTTCTCGTCCTTCATCCAGCCTTTGGAATAATAACTCAGCTTTCACCTTGCTTTCTCCTTCCCGGGATTCAAACCCTTCAAGAGCTAAGCCTCTTCCATGTAACATGCAACCACAGAGGACGCGCTATCGCCACGCCTTACTCCTTTCTCCCTTTTCTCCAACCACAACAGACACGAGCTTCCCTTCCAGCAAAACAAATTCAACAAATGTATCCATCATCTACAGTCATTCCTACAAACCAGCTTGAATATTCAGAGCAAGGCGAGGCGCAGAGAAAATGCGAAAATATTTCTACGAAATTCACAACATATTTTTTTACCTCTAAAAAATCCTCCCATATTCTCCTCCCTGCTTACTAAACTAAAATTCGCGCATACCCCATTCATATCATCCCTTCTTGCTCATGAACATGTAAATATTCTCCCACGAATTCTTTGTACCTTTCAGTCTGAATTTTTTGCACGTTTGCTCCTCCTTCTTCCCTCATTCAATCCTATTCTTTTGATATTGACAAAAAAAATCAAACAGTTGGCTAAAGCTCCGCCAAGCGATGGGTAATGCATGTACAAATCAACATATTGAATAACGATCCGAGATTTGAATCCCAAATTCACCCCATCCGTTCTTCCTCATTCTTTCATCATTACTTTACATTTTTCCCATCTTTTTTTCAATTCACTCCTTTTTTTCTTCGCATTATCCAAATTGATATTTTCAATCATCCCATCTCCCTGCGTGCTCACATCCACCGAATTTGCTTTACCCTTGCACGCTCACTGGATTTGCCCTGAGAGGATTACCTGCGCGGAATACGGAATTCGGGGATCTAACCCGGCCGTGTATTACCCTAGATTACGGTGCACCAGCGCCACCTATTCTGGTATCTAGGACTTCGGTTAAATAAGTTGCATTTAAATAATTTAATGGTATTTCCATGGCAACCTGTGTAATTCAGATATTGCTTTGAAAGGTTTAAAACTATGGCCCAAGCATGCATTGATACATATCATTTCCTGCTTCCAGGTCGGAGGAGACTTTACGTGCACGGTCATGCGAAATATGAATGAATTCGGTCGAATTGCGGTTTGCGGAGCTATGTCAAGTATTAACGAAGATCCCAAAAATAACAACAAAGGTAAGTAACAAAAGAATCCATTCATTTCATCACTACAGGATTCCAGTACTTTATCCACTTTCTCCCCCAGTTATCCCGCTTTTAACTTATTACTGCCCAACTAAGTATATGTGCCGTATTGCTTCTTTCTCCACTTTCACTCCGTGAACATACTCGCAATACCGAGTACAGTTGAATCGGGCCCATTGACCGACTGTAGGAAATTAGAGAGCTTCTCGGCTCTATAGCCTTTTGGTTTCATCAAAACCTCGTGTCTTTGATATACCGCACAGGGATAGAGGATACGATACGGGAGCATTAATTTTCCATAGAAAATCCTCTATTTGAATGATGCTTTTGTGTGTGGATGAGACTTTGTTCCAAATCTCTCATCATTCCATCCAAAGCCAACAGAGTCAGTATTTGTCCTTTATCTCATTTCCTTTTATAAACGAAACCATCAACTTAGGAGGGAGGTTCGCTTTACTCCCAAAATCCCGTACTCTCTTTCTTCCATTACATTTACGACCAAGCATTCATCTTTCTCTTCATACGTTATCCAATCTTGTTCCCTCCTCCAGTGTACTTGCGGTAATACTACTAAACCAACCGTCCCCACGAAAATCCAATTCTTCATTCTCAATTTTCCCTCGAGCCAATTTCCTCTTTAACCCCACTACGAAACATCAACACTGGAACAAGAACTTTCACTCTGCTTTCTCCTCCAAATTCCTATCTCATCCTTCACCATTATTCTTCTTTATTTTAAACTAGCTTTCTCTCCTGTCTCAACAGTCTCAACACTGAGCTATTCCACCCTTTCTCTGGAGAAAGTAAACCTTTCGAGTGAAGCTTTCCTAACCGCCACATGTACACCTCTCCCACGAATACCAGAACCAGCAGCAGCATAGAATAAATGAAACCGAGAAAGCTTAGAAATTCCCTTTGTAAGGATAAGTTTTCATCATTCACTTCTAAAATATGTCTCTTTCTCTCCTTGCTACCACTCATCTTCATCTTTTCCACATAAAAGCGTAGGTATATTATGGAGAAAGTCAAATGACTTTCTCCATTTCTCTCTCGTTTTAGGTTAAGAATGCATCAGCAATGATGATGTACTTTGATGTATAGCAGGTTATGAAGATGGAGTTTAAGCAGGAGCATAAAGTAGTTTACATGCTTATTTCTTCTTCCTTTCTGCACATCCCTCCTGGATTTACTCTTCAACTTTCTCCAGCTTCTCTATCCTTTTATTTGCTTTCACCCCCAGGACTCTCTATTTCTCTCTCCGCTGCTTCGTGTGTCACCTCTTCTTTCTCAGACTTGCTGAAAGTTGGTAGTGAAGCAGAACTTTGTTGTAGTAAAATGGAGACATCTTTTGTATCCATCTTCCAGCACATGACTTATATACTCTACCCATCCAGTCCCCGCCAACTCATTCACCAATCTCTCCCATTCTCCTTTTAACATTAAGCCTTTAAATCCTATCCTTTAATGGCACATGAACGAGGAATAGGAAGAAAAGCTATATATAGATAGGCCTGAAACTCCTAAGCAGGGTGATACAGAATCCTATTACGTCTTTCCCGATGTAATGTTTCTTAATCTACTATAGAATCTATGGATGGTGTGCTAAAGATAGTAGACTCAGCCTTGTGAGAGGGTTTTGTTGTAGAAGCTTAACTGGAGCTGTTTATTCTTCAAAATCCTAACTCTAATTAACTTCAATTGAAGGCGTGCTCGCCTATATCCTAGGCTCGCACAGAGCTCACACAATTCTGTTGCTCCTCCGAGCCGCTTCAACCCCAAGCGCTCCTCTCCCTCTTCTACCCAAGGGTATCTACACGCTACATTTAACTCCCCCTCAAACTTCGAAGCGTCTCGCGAGATAATTAACATTAAACATACTCATAGTTAAAGTAATTCAAGCTATAAATACATCTAACATCATATATAACACAATAAGCCTGGCACGACAAAAAGTTAGCTAAACATAACATAGTATAATCATCATAAACACCAACAACATCATAACCATAAAGCCATCATACTCAATTCAATCATAATTGTAATTAAATTTTAAATCATCATACACACAAGCTTAACCCCATGTCCACACGCGACATCATAGCATCTCATCAACATGATTCAACCACAAGCATAACAATATGTTAACAAACATAAGGAGAAACTCAAATATATATACACCCTGACATTATTTCAGTGACAAATCTTTCATATTCTTGACCGATGCTCTTAACATCTCTCGAGCCCTTCGATTCCGCTTATACGGTCTCTGCTTATTACAATTCTTGACCAAATGCGGTCCCTGACACCGAAAACAAGGCTTAATTATGGGAATAATTATAGAGGGATGTACATTAAACAAAGCTGGAATTGCTGGAATAGGGAGATCGATGTCTTTGGTTCCGTCGAAAACGTCGATTCTAACCGTAGTGTCTGGCTCAGTTGAATCCGGAGGCGTTACAGCTGGAATCTCGCCATCCTCCAGATTATCCGAAAGCTTAGGAATCCGATATTTAGCAAAAGCGGCTCTCATCCGTTCATAATCCATCACAGCTGGTACAGTGCAATTCGGTTTAATACAAGACCTATCCTTAGCCTCTACACGTACTTTTCCCATCTGCATATTTACATTACACTTGACAAAATTAAATAATTAACTTCCAACCCAAGCCAAAGAAAGAATTTCATCCCATAAGACTCATGCAAAAAGTTCTCTCGTCACCGCTGACCTAAGAATACCACCAAGAACCTTTGAAACAACTTTCAAACCATCAAACCCGTATCTATTAGGCGGCCTCCTTTCCCTACTTCCCCTTCGAACATTTATCCCTACTTCACTAACCGACTCCACTTCTGAACTAGTTGAACTAGCAAACATCGGCACTGACACATCAACAAGACGCGGGGATTCCTCTGATGTATCACTCTTACTATTATCCTCTTCCCTATTTACATCCTCTTCATTAATAATCTCCTCCTCTTCGTTAATAATCTCCTCCTCTTCGTTAATCATCACCTCCTCTTCAATTATAATCTCCTCCTCTTCATTAATAATCTCCTCCTCCTCGTTAATAATCTCCTCCTCTTCAATTATAATCTCCTCAACATCTGACTGCTCATTAAAACTATTGCTATTAGCATCATTGCTACTACGTAAACTCTCACCTGAGCTCTGTTCTCCGGAATGAACAGACTCATTACTATCACTATTACTTGACATAGAAGCTGAATTAGAAAAAGTCCCACTTGAACTATATACATTCGACTCGCTTCGTTCGCTTTCGGCACTAGCTTCCTCTGACTCGCTTCGCTCGCTTTCAGCACTAGCTTCCTCTGACTCGCTTCGCTCGCTCTCAGACTTTTGCTCGGTACCAGAGCTAACTTCTGATTGTATAACCTCTAAATCCTCAATAACCTCTAGATTTAAGTCCTCGGAATCTGCTGCAGCTAACTCCTCATGACTAATTAAGCTTTTTGTTAGACTACTCTCCAAAATCTCAGAGTTCATGACGCTCTGGGAATCAATAGATTCATCTAACTGCTCTAAACTGATTTCTGCATAGTATTTCTTTAAGTTATTACCATGAGCACGTACATACTCATTAGGATTAGATATTCTACCCTCTCTCATGTCCTTCAAATAATAAACATTTGGAACTGGACTACTTTCTATTATATACGGACCTCTGTACCTCCTTAAGAACTTGGATACCTGTCCTGGCTGTCTTTCATTAGTTACATGTAAGACTTGCTCACCAACATTAAATACTGGATACTTGTGACTAGCATCAAATTTAAGCTTTTGTTCTAACTGGTATTTACATGTATTTTCTCTAGCATTAGCCCTAGTCTCCCATAACCTATATGCTTGTTGCATTGGACTCTCTAATGGCGCGGAATCAGTAATAACTGGGAATTGTACATCAACTTTTAGGAAAGGCTCTTTACCATACAGTAAATAATACGGAGAATATTTAGTGACAGAATTAACAGTGGTATTTAAATTAAAGCAAACCTGAGGCATAAGCTTATCCCAATTCGTATGATTCTCATTTACAATTTTACCTATTGCTCTCTTAATACTATCATTAATTCTCTCACATACACCGTTGCTATTAGGATGTAAAGGTGAAGTATGTACAACTTGAATACCCTCCTGAGATAAGAATGACAAGAAATCATTGCTACAAAAATGTGAACCATTATCAACTACAAGAATCCTACAGTAACCATGTTTTTCTAACAAGCATTTCTTCAACCCAGCTATTGCACAATCTGTAGTTTCAGCTTTACATGGAAATATCTCCGTCCACCTCGTAGCATGATCGACTAAAACTAACGCTGCAGTATTTCCCCTCTGTGTCCTAGGATACGTTCCTTGAAAGTCAATAGCAACTCTATAAAAAGGTTCAATAGGCGGAGGAATAGGACGATAAGGAGCAGGTGTACCAGTAATTGTCCCTATTGAAAAATTGACAAGTTTGACAATGTAGTATATACTTCCTAACATCCTTGTACATTCCCTTCCAGGTAAACCTCTCCCTCATTAAATTCCAAGTTTTGTGGAAACCTTGATGACTACTACATTCTTCGTGTACCGATTTAAATACCCTGTAACGTAACTCTCTTGGTATACATAATAACCATAATCTACCATTCTCATTGAAATTAGCCTTATATAAAATGTTGTTAATTAAAGCATAATCTGACGCTACATGATTATCAACTAGGATTTCTTCGTCTCTCTCTGCATGTTTGACTCGGTCTATTATCTTACATAGTTCTGGATCTTTTCTCTGCAATTGACCAAATCCACAGTTTTCCCATTCTCTACTCAAGGCTAACGCTGGTTCATCACCTAACTGATTTACAGTATCGATAAACTCAAGTCCACTCATTTTTACAACACAACTTATTGACTTTTGACTTCCTTCTTGTACAAAAATACTGACATTGGTAAAGGAGCTCTGCTTAACGCGTCAGGTACTGTATGTAAACTACCCTTATTATACTTAACCTCGAAGTCGTAAGCTTGCAATTTCAACGCCCACCTTGCGAGTCTTGAATCCGGATCTTTCAAATTAAGTAAATATGTTAAACTATTGTGGTCGGTATGGATAACAAAGTGTTTCCCCCATATATACGGTCTAAATTGAGTTATTCCGAACAGACAACTGAGACATTCCCTCTCCGAGACGCTGTAGTTCCGTTCTGCCTTAGTTAAAGTCCTGGAAGCATACGCAATAACTCGAGACACACCATTCTGCATCTGAGTAACGACACATCCCAGCCCGTACCCACTACTATCAGCCCATATTTCGGTCGGAGCATCCTCCATTGGGAACCCCAATATAGGTGCAGTAATGAGTCGTAACTTAAGAGCATCAAACGCCTTCTGCTCATCAGAACCCCAACTAAATAGAACATCCTTCTTCAACAAATTATTTAAATGACGGCTTACGTCACTAAAACGGAATATAAATCTACGATAATACGAACACAGACCAAGGAATGACTTAACATCTCTTACACATTTCGGTACAGGAAACTCACTAACTGCTTTTAACTTATCTGGATCCGGTTTCAATCCCTCTTGGGAAACTAAATAACCCAGGTACTCGAGCTCTCTAAAAGCAAACTTACACTTTGAAGGTTTCATTTTTAAATCCGCTGTCGACAATCTATTTAAAACAATATCCAACCTTTCGCAGAGTTCCTCAAATGTCCTTCCAAAAACAACAATATCGTCGCAATAGCAGAGCACTATCTGCCACTTTAATGTTTTAAGAATTTTATCTAGAGTGTGTTGGAAAACTGAGCTACTTGATGTAAATCCCATAGGCATATAATTCCATTCATATTTTCCATCAGGAGTTATAAAAGCTGTCTTGTGCCTATCTGCTTCTCTAACTGGAATTTGCCAATATCCTACTCTAGCGTCCATTGAAACAAAATAAGACATACCTCCTAACCGATCAATTGCATCAGAGACTCTAGGCAAAGGATATATATATCGCCTACATTGTAAATTTAATTTACGAAAATCACAGGTTAGGCGAAAACTTCCGTCTTTCTTAGGCTGTAATACAACTGGAGAAGCATAGGGACTATCTGATTCTGATATTAGACCATTCTGCAAGTTTTCATCACAAATACCCTGAATAATTTTCCTTTCCTGGAAAGATGTACGATAAGCAGCACTAACAACTGGAGGAGAACCGTTGGTTTCAATTTTACACTCAGCATCCTTCACTCTGCCTAATTCCTTGTTACTAAAAGCGAACGCATTCCGATTCCTTTGAATAATTTCCCTTAGTTTATATAATTCGCCTTGCGTAAGCTCTGGGTTAAACTTGAACACTTCCCATTGTTCTGGCGTGATGATGGAACTATTATACTTTTTTCTAGCTATTGTCTCATCTACTTCTTCTCCTATCTCTGTGACTTGCTCATATTTGGCTATCTTTCTTAAGGCTGGGAGTCTCTGAGGAAAATCAGTAAAATTCGAGACATAAATCGTACCCCTGCCTTTCTTTAAGCTGATTATCGAGTTGGAGAATTTAACTCCGAAACGCTCTTCGTTCTTCCTATCAGGCTCTATTAGAACATCACCTGAATAATTATTGTCGGTACGTAAATGTAAAGCTCTCATCGACCAAGCCGGGACGACAACAGGTCGGATGGTATGAGCTAAACCTGACGTTTGACATTTAAAACCTTGACTTGACTCAGACCCACATTCTACTATTACCGAAGGAGCTGTTACTACAATTTCAGGCACACAATGCTTAATCTTAGGAGTTGGGACTGACTGATTAGAATAAACATAGGTAGCCTTTGAACTTGGTCCAGGTAAATTAATATCAGGATAAGGAGTAGCCTCCAAGTTCAATTCAGGTAAATTAGGAGTTGGTACATAACTATCTTTAGGATTTGCAACTTCTTTCTTTTGACAACTTGACGCCTTGCTCTGTTCATTTATGCGCTCTATTTGTGCAGATTCACTGACGCTTGGAAACTTAATACTTAACTCCCCACAATCTAATTGACATTTGTGACTGTGTAGAAAATCCATCCCTATAACCAAGAAGCTAGTTATCTCCGGAATTAAATAAAAGCTAAATGTTTTTGCTACTCCAGAAATTTCAACTCCTAATTCCACTTGTCTATCTATCGTATATAATTGTTCTGCGTTGATAGACATAACCACCTGGATTGGCTCAACAATTCTAATCTTCCCCTTAAATCCTATACCTGATATTACAGTTGGAGAAACAGCTGAGATAGCTGCTCCTGTATCTATTAACGCCTTGACATTGTGATGCTTGTTCACCTTGACAAACTGATCAAACTGAATAATTCCCTCTGGCTGAATGACACTTACTTCCCCGGTAATAGAAAAATTCGACAATAACCTTATTGTTGGAACCGTGACCTCTAAATCTGTTTTCCTTGAATATACGGACGCATCATCATATGCTCCAACTAAACTTATGTTTTCATCTGAACCTGTGTAACTACCGTCATAGTTCAACACGCTATAGCTTTTACAAAGATTATCCTTGTGCAAAGGATCTAATAAATTGTTAGGACAGTTGTCCTCTAATACCTTAAGGCTTTCCGTCTTTCTCCCTCTTACACTTCCCTTCCTACTGCTATTATAAACAACTAATGGTAATTTAATATTACCATTTAAATAATCATCATCCTCTCCTATTCTCTCATCAAACTTACGTTTACCGAGTGCCCGCACACCCGGCAAACCTAGTTTCCCTGGTTTAGACTCCTAGAATTTTCTCCTCTAATCGGTGGTTGTTCAGTCCTAGAACTATTCCCATTCTGATTTGCATTGCTGCCTGAATTACCATTTGGCTGAGCTGTTTGACCCGATCTAAAAGTCCTTTGAGGGATTTCCCTTCCTTCATCTCTGGCTAATTGATGGCAGAATCGCCTGACATGATTTGGTCTGGAACAATAGCTACATACTCTCCTACCTTCACTATCAACCATATTTCTTAACTCATCCAGTGAAAGGTGTTGGGCTTGAGGTTGACTGGAATTCTGAACATTAGAGACGGCTGCTCTGTCCGCATTAACTTGCCTACCTGAGTTAACATAACTCCTGTTTGATGCTAATTGTTGCGTGGCAATAGCTTCTTCAACTTTACTTTTTCCCAAGCCTATGTTAATATGCTTTCTCAAAGCCTCCTCAAAACTTTCCACAGTTAAGAATGTTCCACTTGATAGAATCTGTCTCATCGGCTGTGGTAGCCCTAATAAGAAATGCTCAACTATCTTGTTAATTTCCATTCTAGGATTAATCAAATGTATAATGGCTCTTTTCTCTGCCACGTACGCCTTGGGATCATTACCTAATTTAAAAGTTAAATTAGCATTGCGTAGCTTACTTTGCTCCTTGATTGACTGCTGACTAAAAAAAGCCTGAAAACTAACTTGCACAGCGGTCCATACAGCAAGCTTTGCTTCTTCTCCTACCTCTTCATTAATTTCAGCAATAATACCTGCACGCTTAGGAGCCCACCATAATGCTGGTATATCTACGAGGAATCTATCTAAGTTTGTAACTACCCACGTAGAATCTAGACCATACGTAGTCAAATCAGCATTCAAATACCCTAACCATTCTGCACTACTAGAGTTCCCATCGTATTTACGAATTGAATTGACTATAGTATTCCTAGCCACTGGAGAATTATTTTGATTGACCGCTAAAGCTATGCCTAACTCTTGGATTAAAGCTCTGACTGCCTCTGCGTCCATTGTACTGACTCAGTTATAGCTTATGTAAATTGAAAATTTTACCTTCCCAGGTATTCTAATTACTTGGATGGACTGAACTCACGACTATTCACCTTTTCCCTAAAAACCCAAACTTTGAATAACAACTGCTCCTACTTAAATTTGCCTAAAGTGTGTGTATATATATACCTCTACTCGTAACTTTTCTCTGACCTTGGCTTAACTTTGAGATACTTTAAGGCGAAACAGAAAAATAAACCTTCGAAGCCTATCGATGTGAGACTTTACAGGTAAAAGGGTGCTCATTTACATAAATGTGGGAGGGTAATTTTTAGGAACAAACGTAGATTTTGGAATTTCGGCAGCAACGCCAGTGGTAAAATCCTAATGATTTTGTCGCCGAAGAATCTTGACTGAAGAGTAGAAAGTTGAGAAGAAAGATGATAGAATATTCCCCAAAAACCGAAGATCCGTAACTCCACCGAAATACGTCGAATACGACGAATACTAGGGAACAAAACCAAAATTCTCCTCAAAACGTGAAAAGGTACATACGTTAACCCAAAATATTTAAAAAGTTTAATTTACGATACTGATGAGCCTTCAATTGCACTGTAATTATGATGATGGACTGCTGACGGAGTTATTATTGGAAATCCCAGAGCGGACCTGCTCGATAATAATTAACTCAAATTGTGGTGCCCCGTAAACTAGAATTCACTGGTGTACGTCTGCCGGAGTTATTATTGGAAATCCCAGAGCGGCCCTGCTCGATAATAATTAACTCGATGAATGGCGCCTGGTAACTTCAATTAACTGTTGGATTGTAAATTGGAAATTAATTATTATGTTCCACGGAAATTAATTAAATATCTCTCCGTTCCAATAATTTATGCTTCTCTCCTGCTCCTCTGAAATAATTACATTCCTCTGGCATAAATAAAGTTTCCTCCTATCACGAATGCAGCTAGAAATAATTTAATTAAATGTACAAAAACCTGTCTAGTTGTGATTTAAACAACTAGTTTACCAATCCCCTTAGCACTTTAAAGTTGATGTTGAAATGTTGATGAACACGGGTAAAGTTTCCTTGCCGCACCTTAAATGTGATGTTTCTTAATCTACTATAGAATCTATGGATGGTGTGCTAAAGATAGTAGACTCAGCCTTGTGAGAGGGTTTTGTTGTAGAAGCTTAACTGGAGCTGTTTATTCTTCAAAATCCTAACTCTAATTAACTTCAATTGAAGGCGTGCTCGCCTATATCCTAGGCTCGCACAGAGCTCACACAATTCTGTTGCTCCTCCGAGCCGCTTCAACCCCAAGCGCTCCTCTCCCTCTTCTACCCAAGGGTATCTACACGCTACACCGACCGACGTGACCGTACCGAAACACAGAGTACCACTTGCTTTCTCCAGATTTCCCGTATCTTGTCGATGATTCTGCAGCCTAGATTTGTCCCGCCACTTTCTCCAGTTTCCCTGCAACCTTAGAAGAGTGCTACCAATTTTTCAAGCTTTCGCCATCCAGTTTCCTCTTTCTGCGTCACACTTCTTTACCCACAATTACAATCAATTCAACCGCCAAATCAAATAGCCTATACACAAGTATCCCATACCTTTCTCCAACTTTCACCACTTTCTCTCCATACTAAAACTTTTCCTACATCTCGTAACTATTCCCCTGGAATCAAGCATATTGTGCATACCTTTCTCCAATTAAGTTCCAACTTTCTCCGCTTTTACCCAGGAAACCGTATATCTCTAAACTCAGTAATTACAAATTCTTCACTTCTAATCTTCTCAAGTTGCATGTATCTTCTCCCTCCAACTTTTAAAAACTTATTAATACTGATTCTCCTTATTACCAGAGTTTCTTGCAATCTTGCAACTACAACTATCTCCTTAAGCATCCATTTTTAGCACGTGGGGACCCTTAAACTAAGGCGATGAAGCCAAGAATCAATTGTGTAATGAAACTTTCAATAGGCTCAACAGGCAATGTAAACCGGAAGTATTCCAGGATTGTGTGATGGATTCGCGACCTCATTCGTATCTACGCATGCACCATGATAGAGACCGATGCTTGTTTAAGTATAGGGATATACTGTGGATGTACCAGTAAAAACTTTCAGAAATTTTCTTGCTTTCTCCAAGAATACTGTAGAGACGTATTTCAATTTCCTTTTGGGAACTCTGTACATGTACTTGCTGCCTTTATATTTATGTTTGCGGGTAATTACGTCATTGGATGTAATAAGCGAAGACGGTTATTCTTTATTTACAAGACGAAGCGGAATATACCAGTATTTTTATCTTTTCTTTCTAGGGAATTTTTCTTCTTATCCCACAGCGCTAATCCAATTATCCTAGCCTTTGATACCATTAAGCAGCAGTCCACTTTCCGTATGAGCCAAATAAGCACACTCTCAAGTATTTCGTTATCCCGTTATTGCAAGATGACTTTCTCCACTTTCTCCTTGATGTTGGACTCCATGATTGTCTGTCGTATATATTTAGGGTCTATTCAGTTTTGTCTTCACTCATTACTGCCATAACATGGTGGACAAGAAGCGTATTATATGTGCATGTAGCTTCGAAGTTCAGTTGGTGGAGGGGATGGATGATATCCGGCTCATCCAAAACACATTTTGGATAATAATCTTAATTAGCTGTGGTTCTTCGGTTCCAAGGCTCCAAGGAGAGCTGACTTGATGCGTGCAAAATCATTGGGCAATTCTATATGGGATCCTTGGCTTTGTAGCCTTGTTTTATTTTCTCCTTGGTGGAAGACTCAACAATCTTTTCTTTTTAGGAATACTGATAAAAATTCTCAAGTGATAAGAATAAGAACATTACATATGTGTCCCTCTCAAAAAAGTTGCAGTAGCGTAACCGAGCATCAAATTCGTAGAGAAAGTAAGAGAAAGCATACATCAACACGAAGGATAACTGTGACTGGGAACAGCCATGCTTTGGGCAATATCACAGATCACAATATCTCAAAGTTACAGGTTCTATATCCATTTTAATGGTCCGAGAAAATCAGCCACTTTCTCCTTGACCTACGGTATATAAAGATACGAATGTCCGTGAGTGAAAGTAAACGGAGATTGTTTGCGTCGTAACGCTGGGATTCAGTTTAGATTTTGTGGATCGTAACGTTTTTACAAGGGATCTAAAACAATGCTACGCTATTAAATCCACCACCCACACGGTTTGCACAAGTAACGTAGCCAGAAGTCGTTCATGAATGGGATTTTCTAGTGTTTTTAATGGTTCCGCTTGCAATTTTCCATGAAAGGGAGACAAAGTGGGTAAACTCTGTAAGTTTTCTCTTCTGAGAATAAAAGGAACTAGATGGAGTGGAAGAATAAGAGAGGGAGAGGGGATAAACATAGTTTCAATTCCCTGGAGAAAATGGACGAGAGTGAGAAAATAGAAGAAGGAAAGGTCTCGTGGAGTAAGCAAGTAATTAAAAACAAACTTGGTACGATTCCCTTATTCCTTCGTCTTCAGAGCATTGTCTTTCCTTTGAACGCCACAGCCTTTATCTCCATTCTTCTCTTCAACATGAGAGAAAGTGCTCAAAACTCATCCCGACCTCCCTGCCTTTCTCCTCTGAGACTAGTTGGAGAAAGTTCCTCGTAGAATCTTCCCTCAGATTATTCCTTGCAACTGATTCTATCAAGAGATTCTGGAGAAAGTTCTTCTTGATTATTATAAACCTTGTTTCCTTTCAGTCAATTTCGACTATGCCTCTATGATCTACAAGCAAATCAAGATGGAAGGCTTCTTAGTGAATCGTTGGTTCCAGGAATGGAAGGAGGCGTCTATGCAATTGGCACAATGGATACATGAGGTAAGTGGCGGCATTTTAATAGCATTCCTAAATACGGGTCTATTAATATTGAGATGCCAAATATCTCATTTTAAAACATCGCGTGTAGACCAGAGAAAGCATGCGCCAAGCAACTGCCATCAAGTGATCATGAGCTACACACAGCCTCAAGGCCCTAGATCCTCTATACTTTCTCCCTAATTAATCGCTTTCACTTCATTATTCCCACAAGAACCTTATAGCTTTCCTCAAAGATGAGCCCTTCCTCGGCTATAGTTGTACAAGGATTGACCTAAAAACTCCGCTTAGGGAGCCTCAAACTAGTAATTTTATCTCTCAATTAGTTGCTTCTTTTCCCAAGAGAATCCCAATTAAGCTCTCTCCCACTAGCCTCTTATCTGCGCCATAAGAGAATCAATATTTCCTCCTCTCTCTCCTCCACAAAACCTCTTCCATCATTCAACTTTCCCCAAGAGAATAGAAAATATTTTCTCTCAGAATCCCATGTCATGGAGAAAGCACTATTGCTTTTCCTCCACTCCTGTAATATATGCTATAAGTCTGCCTATGGCATAGGCGCGCAACATTAGAGTCCTTGCCTAGGATTAGACTTGTCGGAGGCTGTAAATTAATTAGATTTGTAATTAATTTCAGGGTCGGATCAAAGTGCGAGAAACAATCACACAGGGTTTTGAAAACATGCCACAAGCACTGATTGATGTCCTTAATGGAGAAAATATTGGAAAAGCAATTGTGGTGACATGAAAACGTTGATGGCAACTCCCGGGCAACTATATAATTCCTAAAATAACACTACCGTATACCACACACCACCACAACCCTCCACCGCCACACCCCAAGCCAAATCATCCCGAAAACGATTATTAACCATAACCCGGGCATTCTCCTCCGGATCCTTCCATCAACACCTCCCATCCTTAATCCTTCCTTCCGCTTACTTCTCTCCCTACCCTTTAAATAATTAAAATCAACAATGTACAGCTTAAACTCTGTGTTGTATGGCAAACCTCTCCACACGATCCAGCACCCCTTCTCGCTGTAAAATCCAAGTATTATACTGTTAGTGTAATTATATTCATTTGGCTGGTTTCCATTTTCAAATTTATGCGTTTCAAGGTTCTAAATGGGTTACATCCATGTTATAATGCGTATACGTTCAGCCTACTGCATGAATATGTAAGCATGCATGCCTAACTCACAGACACACATCCCATGAACATAATTCCCTAAAACCAGAGCCTAAACCTTATCGTATTCATCATCTAAATCACACAAAACTTTTTTAAATGTGGAATTAACTTTCACCTGTAATTATTTAAATTACACCTCATTAATCTTATATAATTTGTCCCATATTTTCTGTGCAGTTATAGGGATACATTAATTTGCTTTCAAAACTACAAAAGTGTTTAATGTTATCACATTCTCGCTAATAGTGAAGCAATCACTACAATTTTACGCACGTTACGTACTAGTTAGTTGTCTATGCCGCAGGTGTGTGAAATTTGTGGTTTACCGAATATGTATTCCCAACACGCCACGAGATTGTAATTGCAACGTTTTACGTACAAGCTTCCATAAACGGATTCTCATCTCATATGCTAATCGAATTCAATGTCAATTTGTAAAGGCTGTGTCCAATGTACTGTATAATCCTGCAGGGTATGTGAAATGTGACAAGCTTCAATGAGCAACATGTATAATCACCACTATATCAATATCAGACTTGATTAGAATGTGTAGCCCTTAGAAATAATAATTCAAAATCTGGACCTGAAATCTGCTAACAGTCGAAACAATAATAATGTTTAGCTTCGTAGTATATATCTTCGCTATGCATGAGCAGTTTAACAATTAACTCAATCAGACTCCTGCTACAGAGTATAAACAAGTATAGAACTCCCGTATTTTAATCGCAATCATGCTGGAATATAATATATAGAGAAAAGTAGACAAATCATTATAAACAGGTGCTAATAATGTTGCTAATTACAGAGAAATAACCAAATGGAGAATAATCTTATGTAGAGAGCGTTGTAATAATGTATGAGTGTAAGTGAAAAATAAATATGGATTGTTAAACATGTTTCATTTTCCTTCCAAACTTGGATTAATTTCATCCATACGCTTCTACCTAAAACTTATCAAGAATCAAGCACACTAAATTGTACACGCAACTTTCTCCGCTTTCACTTTCTCCGCTCCATTCCAAACAGAATGGCGATACGGAAGCTGCCTTGCAAGAAATCTACAGTTTCTCATTTCTTTACTCCCCCTCTCCCAGTAACCTATGCCATAAGCTCATCAAGTTTCAACTTTCTCTTTTATTCCTCCCCCAAGGCAGAGAGAAAGCAAGCTCGGAGGATCAGTTGAGGAATTTGGAAAACCAGGAGGATCAACACACAAGCCTTCCCAGACAATGGACACGAAAAGCTTTCATCCCATCAACTTTCTCCTCCTTTCACTCCCGTCACGGCCCTATCCATACCTTTTTTAGAATAGATATCACATGGGAAAGATCGATACTCGACCCACCTCCACCAATTCCCACACATACTTCCCTCTTATCACTCCACAAATCACAAGACGTTACCTGACCCCAATCCTTCTCACTATCCCTAAAGGTGTGCAACTGTCCAACCTTCTTCCTTCCGGTACATGCCTACCTGCTCCGGTCACTTACTCTACTTCGTCCCCACTCCCCTCTCTACATTCATACAATAACCCACCATCTTGTTTACAAACCCCTCCCATAAATTTCCAATCTTTCTCACATTCCATTCTTTTTTTTTACAACCTCCCCACCCCCATTTCACCACCTTTCTAAACCATTCATCTCCCGTGTTTACAATGTTTCTCTTTATTCTTGCCCACATTCCACCCAAGAGGAACTGATGAGAAATAAACAAGCTATGGGAGTTTGCTGTAGACACTTCTCACAATGTACTACGAACAGGTAACCTCGAATTCCCGGCTGGCTAACTTCCTTGTCATTCCCATTATAATTCCATTCTTCTACCGGGACACTCGATCCCGTGGGTAAATCAAGTAGTTTGCCCGTCTCTCTCGCAATACGATCAAGTTATCCTGCCCCCACCCACTACCACCTTTTCACAAGTTTATGCAGTAGCTAACTCCCCGTCTGTTTCTGTATGAATAGACTACTAGGGCAAAGGAGCAGAGGCGTGTGTCCTTGTTGAAATTTGATTCATCATCAATCACATCTCCCTTTCACATTCCACCAACCACCTGAGAAATAGCAAACTTATCTTCCAGACTAGATAGATGTAGCACACACAACCTCTACTTTCTCTTACTTTCTCCTTGTTCCTCTCTCCCCACGTTATCATTATTTCTCTTCCCAGTATCATTCTAACCCAACCCACATCTATAGTCTATCACTTTCTTATTATCCTCTATCGTTTCTATCAATCTCCCAACGTCCCACCCATCAGATCGCCCCGTATCGAATCAGAAACTATGTATACTGTAGAAAGTTACATACAGTTGGTACTGACAGCGAAGATGGTTTACAGGACCATTTTTGACTTTCTCCTCCAGATAAACTTTCTAAAACTTTCTCTGGATGTCTTCTTAGTTACCGCATGTAATTCTTATCTTGGATTCAAGACCAGATACATTTCGTAGATATCAATTTGTTAATTTTACGCGATTAAAAACATTAAACTTTAACATCAGTTCTTCCGTATTCCAACCTACCTAACAATATTCCATCTTTTTTAAAATTACAACCCACAATTCCAGCAAGCACAACCTTCCAGCTTTCTCCATGAACGCCCTCCCGGAAATCCAATTCTAAATTCCCTCCTCGCACCCTTCATTTCCTTTTAATTAGCTCTTCATGGAACTCCGTCAAAGGGAATAGGTGAGGCTTTCAATAGGAGACGAGAATTCACTTTATTCTAAAGCCCTCCCTCAGAGCGGACTCTGATCTCTTCCACATAACAGCCAATATAAGCTTTCACTCCTGGAGTAAGAGTGATTAAAAGTCATGCCATCACTATAATATTCACTCCTCTACTTCCATTATCTTCCTTTATCATTCTCTCTCTCTTCACATCTCTTTTCAATTCCAAATTCATTCAGATTCCATTCCAATCTATTCAACTTTCCCCATCAGCTCTCAGCAGGTCCATGCATGTCTCTATAGAACATGCAAGAGTACAAGCTGTAGACAAGAGAACTCAAAGCCCGCATAATAACTGCATACCTGTCTGGAAATACTATTTGACAGTTGAGTCGCCGCACCACCCAAACCAAACAAATCCAACAACGTTTTCAATCAATTTACATAAGATATATCAATTGGACTTCAGCACCAAACGCAGCCTTGTGTCGAGTGCCACTTGTCATCAAACAATATAAAGGCTGAATAATTCCTCATATTTCTTCTGCACAAAGTCAAATGTCTGCCGCTAGAAAATCATAACCAGCTCTGGACCTCTGCATATTGAACGCATTAAACTCAACATGACCACCAAAGAGTGCCAAGATCAGATGCATAGTAAAAAGGATTTTGATGATGAAACTTCCTAAGTTTTCATCGTATTCCTTTATTGAAGCCCTCTTTCTTCCAACTCGTTCCTTTTGACAATGACACATCATCAGCGGATTCTTTGGTATTTTGTTCATGTTTACCTTACAAGCTTCTCCAATTTCCCTTATCATTCCTACTGCTCTTTCCCAAATTCTGCATGTTATGTTCGTATCAGAAGCTCATTAGCATTGCATCTCGTGGAAACAAGAAAGGTATGTAAACTCAATGATGCGCCAGTCCATGGCCTTGAAAATCTTGTCCAAGGCCGGGCCTAATATTTTGTCAGCGTATACACAATTAGAAAGCTTCTGGACGCTGAGTAAATGGACTCAAGCAAAATACAATACTTTTTATAGTAAGTAAACAGTTTTTAGTGATACATCAAGAATGGCTTTTAAAGCCGCTTTAGGACTATACCAAAACTCAAAATCTGCCTCAGGGCATTTAGTATATACACCAGCAGTTTGCTGGTGTACTAAATAACAACCATGGAATCATGGCTTCATGACCAAGGGCTGATGCTGAATGTTCCGAGCATCATTTCAATTAGAGATAAATCTCAGCATACGATTTGGTGGGGTACAAAGGCCTACATCGCTGGACCCAAGGAGAGATATTCACAGGCTATGACGTTATTGATCATATGAGCCCGATTTGGTTTTGTGTTTTCCATACGCTATCTAGTTGATTACATGTAGCTTTAACCTTGATTTTAATGTAATAGTGACATCACAAACAAGAGCTGCAAGCTCATATACTGTGCAATTAGCTCTCCTCAGCCCACTTTCACGCTGGACATCTTCAGTCTCGCTTCACATATTTTCTCTCTCTTAGATAATTTTTCAACACATTTCCTCGTCATCTCTGCTCTCTTTTCCACAACAACTTAAATCCGCTAAAATGGAGGCCCGAAAATGGACACTTAAAACTCATTTCAAGGGAATGCCCAAGCTCTCAGATTTTGAGATTGTCAAGGAGAAATTAGCTGAAGTACAGGACGGAGGTTGGTAAAAATAACTTTCACCTCCCTCTCTCTCTTGCTGTCCTTTTTGCTTTCACCTCGACGCTTCTTCTACCACTACCTCGTACGGTAAATGCGACTCATGGAGGGCGCCATAAGTCTTTCGAGCAAGGTATTAACTGCGTGATTTAATTCTGATTTAGAGGTTCTCGTCCAGGCTGAATGGCTTACCGTGGATCCCTACATGAGAGGATTTGCTGATAAAATGAGCCTCGGTCAAATAATGCCCGGCGAACAAGTTGGCAAGTAAGTGAAGCTAAGCGACTTATATGAAAATAAGTGGCCCGTCCTCTTTTTATATTACGCTTTGATGGCCTAATAGCTCTTCATGAAGTCGATGCGTGGACGTGGAATCTTAAAAGGATTACCCGAGCCGGCTATATGGAGAAATTAATCCGCCGTAATCTGATTATTTTTAGAGTCATCAAAAGCCGGAATCCACAATTCCCAGAGGGAACCAAAGTAGTAGCAAATTTCGGATGGAGGGATTTGACAGTCTACAACCCAAGCCTCCCTGGAAATCAAGGACCTTTGAAATTCTACAAGTTGCCCAACTTGAGAGGCTTGCCAGAGTCCTATGGCCTGGGAATTTGCGGAATGCCCGGGTAATTTTACCTCTGCTTTTCTGTGTAGTATTTTAGTTAAGTTTTATAGATAGCATCCTTCTTCTTTAGGGACAGTTCAACACGTTGGGCTTCTATTGTCACATTCAAAATTGATGCTATCAACTTGAAACTTTCTAGTGCTTCATATAACCATTTCAATATTTTCCCATAGAAACACAGCTCATTTTGGTCTCACTAAACTCTGTAAGCCAAAGCCTGGAGAGACGATTGCTGTTTCCGCCGCAGCTGGAGCTGTCGGAAGTGCCGTGGGGCAAATCGGAAAGATTCTCGGTAAGAATGGGGTTCTGTATTTCCATTAACACAACAATTGCATTTCAGTATGTCCGGCACTTAATCCAGAATCGTTGGACTAAAACGTTGTCATTTACTTTCATAGGTTGCAAGGTCGTTGGATTCGCTGGAACCGACGACAAAGTCAAATGGTTGACGAATGACCTCAAGTTTGACCAGGCATATAATTACAAGACTATCGACTTGGATCATACTTACAAGACCAAAGTTCCACAAGGGATCGATTGTTATTTCGATAACGTAAGCGCTGGATTCTTTATTGATTGCTTCTTTAATTCAATTTAATTTCGGAATCCCATCCGATGTAGCTCAAATAGCTATGATTAACGATGAATTTTTAAATCCAGGTCGGAGGTGAATTCACTTACTACACCATCAAGAACATGAACCCCTTTGGAAGAATCGCCTTGTGTGGAGCAATCACCGTTTACAATAACGATAAGACCACACCAGTTGCAGGTAAACATTGCATTGGATGCTACCAAATAAATTACCATAATCAATTACTACCCACCACGAAATTAACAAACTCTTACTCGAATTTTCAGTTCCATTCGACTATTTCTCCTTGGTTTACAAGAACATATCCATGGAGGGATTCATGGTCAGTCGTTGGGCTAGCGAATGGCAGCAATCCATTGCCCAATTGAGGGACTGGGTTGTTGAGGTAAGTTATGCTGTCTGGATAACTTCATTATAGCTTCCCGCTAACCAATGTTTAAACCCGATTATTTTGTATAATATCAATAGGGAAAGATCAAAGTCCAGGAAACTGTAACGGAAGGATTCCAGGAAATGCCCCAGGCTTTCATTGACCTCCTCAACGGAAAGAACACGGGAAAGCAAATTATCAAAGCTTAAAGTCACGATAATTTTACTTATAACATCTTTCATTTCCAATCAAACCTCTGATAATTCCTGAATACATTCACCAGTTCACCTTCAGACACCAAAATATACTTATTCATGCATATTCAGTAATGCTAGCTCTCGCACCCATCGACAATCAATGAATCAATCCAATCATTGCGCAACAGCTCTTTGTCTTTGTTCGAATATATAATTAAGATTGAAGCTATCATCAATTAATATTCGCATTCCGGTTAGACATTAAAGTACGTATATGCATTCACACCAAAACATCCTTTCTGCAATCATCACTGTAAAACATGCTTTAGATAATTAATCAGTATATAAACTCCCTCACAAACTTGGCAAAATTACCCAATACTCGTGGTAGAAAACATGGTGAAAATAAATGGTCAATAGCATGAAAAAAAGGACTAGTAATAATTTCATTTAACTGATGATAATTCAAAGAATATTTTTGTCTCGAAAACTGCTCAACAGCTCATTCATCATTAGAGCATTCCTGGGTACGAAGGATTAATGAATCTAGACAGATAACCCAATGCTTATCCATTCAATCCGGAGATACTCAGTTTGCCCCCTCAACAACAATTGGATTGGGTAGAGGCAGACAACGTGAAGCAGATCGGCGCGCTATCCGCTTGCAGTGATTTGAAATATTTCGCGAGAAAAAGCCTGGGAGGTATAGGTTTTGACAAATATATTTTACTTTCAGATACAATTCAATTTTAAGTAAGGAAGTTATCTATGCCATTAAAAAATTATTAACCTTAAATTTCTAAATCTATTATTTTTCTAGTCTATGATTAAGTAACTTTACTGTGACAATCCGGGCACAGCTTATCAAAATTTATTTAAACGTATATTCTCCCTCTGTTGACTTTAACAAGATCTCTTACTTTAATTGCCGCTACTCACTGTCTGTGTGTAGCGGTCTCCTGGCAAGATATCTTTTTCTATTAGGACTATTACTCGCTTTTTATATCGGTGTCCATAGCAACAGAGTAAAAGATCTTGTATAACGGTCTTCTTACAAAAAGAGAATAACATAGTTTCTTGTCTCCTGTTGACTGTGTCATTCAATAATGGCATTAGTAATACTTATTACAGAGTGATCAAAATATTTTTTTAGGAATCGTCTAGTCTGTAGCCTGGCTTCAGCTTTAATTACTCGATAAAATGAGTACTTCAAGAGTAGCGCATCGCTGGACCCTGGCTCAGCAACCGAAAGGAATGCCAAAACTAGAGGATTTCAAATTAATTGAAGACATTTTACCAGAATTGAAAGAAGGAGGTAAAACACGGCATAATACATTTACCTAGATGTACTCCAGACTTTTCAAAAACCTAAATTTGTAAGCTGCTAAATGTTAAGCAGGAGTTATGGATCATCCATCGTCAAACCTTAATGTATTGTTGGTATTAAGTTTAGTTGTTATTTATGTACATTTGTATTATTTCTGTTCTAGAAATACTTGCTAAAGCCGAATGGCTCACTGTGGATCCTTACATGCGTGGAAGCTTAGATGCATTGAAATCGGGTGAGACTATAACGGGAGCTCAAGTTGCCAGGTAATTTGTTGCATTTATATAAATCAATTACGTCTGTACTAAACCTGTGTGGTAGCTTAATCTGATCACTGATCTGGCTCTTATTCCAGGGTTCTTGAGAGCCGACACAGTGAGTACCCAGTTGGTTCACAGGTTGTAGGCCGATTGGGATGGAGAGATTTAACTGTGTATGCACCACCGACGACTTTTGATCCGTTGTCTATCCATAAAATGATCGATATGAAAGGTCTCCCGGACTCTTACGCATTGGGAGCTCTTGGCATGCCTGGGTATGATCATTCCAACTCTGAATCTTCGATCATCATAGCATGATTGTCTTGAATGTTCATTTCATGGTTTTCTACAGCAATACAGCATATTTCGGAACCCTAAAAGTATGTGAGCCCAAGGCAGGAGAAGTTTTTGTTGTATCAGCTGCTGCTGGAGCTGTAGGGAGTATTGCGGGTCAGATCGGGAAAATAATCGGTACGGCTGTAGTTTAGTCTTCGTAGTACAAGATATGCACAAATCAGAACATAGAGAATGGAATAGCTAATGCAGAATAATGTTTGGTTATGTTTTAGGCTGCAAAGTCTTGGGATTTGCAGGATCTGATGAAAAGATACAGTGGATGAAAGAGGAGCTTGGGTTTGATCATGTGTTCAACTATAAGAAAGTTGACCCCAGCGCTGTTTTTAAAGAATACGCCCCTGAAGGAATAGGGAGTTATTTCGAGAATGTAAGCTTTAGAATATGAATAGGCTGTCGAAAATTTATTTGTACAAGCATACGGTAGTCTTTACTTAATATCAATTATTAGGTTGGAGGAGAGTTTACAACTCATGTGATGAAAAATATGAAGCCTAAAGGTCGAATTGGAGTATGTGGAGCAATTTCTGTGTACAATCGTGAAGACCGTGCGCCACCATTAGGTAAGACAGTACTTGATAATCTTAGTCAGATGGATAATCTTAAAGCTAAAAAATATCAAATTATTAATCGTTCATTTAGTTCCGTTCGATTATACGGCAATGATTTACAAGAGTATTCGGATGGAGGGATTCATCGTTTGGAGTTTCCGGGATGAGTGGTTTAAGGGACTGACACAGTTGCGAGATTGGATTCTAGAAGTGAGTGCCTGGTTCTATACAGTGTAGCACGTTTAATTACTAGTACACTGATGCTAGAATTCAACTTCGATATGATTTCAGGGCAAGCTTAAAGTTCGCGAGACAGTCTCTAATGGGTTTGAAACGATGCCACAAGCTTTCATCGACCTTTTGGAGGGAAAGAACATCGGAAAACAGATTATAAAAGCGTGACAAACTTTACAAATCGGTACTTATTCTTTGCAACTGAGCAACATACAAAATACTTCGATGCAGTTGCAAGCAGTCTATTACAATTCGAGAATTTCATTGATATTTTTTATTTCCATTGCAGAGATCAAGAGCTAATAAACTCGAATCTAGTCTTTGAAAGCATCTGCTCACTTTAGTTGGAGCTCTTCGATCACCACTGTTTCAGTTTAAAAGTTTCATCAGTTTTATAAACGCCACATACACAAAAAGAGATCAAATGCAAACAGAAATGTCATAACTGAAGTCGCATGCATACCAAAAGCTGCTTGTCAAGGTTGACCTTGAGTGGAAGCTGCTACTCTATAAGGACTAAACACTGCCAGTATGTTTACTTGGATTTTGAACATTGGACCCCACATGATATAGTTTTGCAGCCGGAGCAAACATGTGTTCCAAGATTTTCCTTAAGCTTGTGGCAGGCAAATGACAAATTCTTCTTGCGTTCTGTTTTGATCTTTTTGCAATTTAACTCAAGCATCTCAACTTGTGAATTACAACTTGTATTTTTTAATTCTGACTGCGGTTAAAAGAATTTTATTTGTCAGAAGTCTTGCTAACTGTAAGTTTTGGAATTTTTAACACATTCAAATTTCGATGTACATATTTAGTCATTCGATCTTAATAGCGTTCCAGGTGCTAATTTGTTTTTGTTATTATTGTAGCAAGAATATCGTAATCATGGGATCCCTATCAAGAGTTGCCCGGCGTTTTGCCTTGGACAAGAAGCTTCAAGGAATGCCCAAGGTGACAGACTTCAAGATCGTTGAGGAAACGTTACCGGAGCTTAAGAAAGGCGGTCAGTGAATTTTAGATACATTTAGTTCGGTATACCTTACGATTCGTTGTATGACATGATATTTCAATATGCAAAATCCAGAAACAGTGTACAATATGGTTTGATACTGGAATTATTTGATTTTGTATCCAGAAATCCTAGCAAAAGCAGAATGGCTTACTGTCGACCCTTACATGCGAGCTAATATTGGCCTGTTAAAGCTAGGAGACACTATTATGGGATCCCAAGTTGCAAGGTAGGCTTATCACATTTACATCCACGTTAATTAGTGCAGCATGCGAATTCAAGCGATTACAGAGATGTTCCATCGATCTTTACTACTTTTAAAAAGGTTATGTATATCACAGCATGGTGCATGTAAGGATGCAAATATTTATTTTTGGTTCAAGAATTTTGAATTGTCAATTTTAGCAGAAAGAAGGAAATTTTGAATCCTAATCCAAAAATTATGAATTCCAGGGTTTGATGTGAACAACTTAGGCAGAACGTGCGGTAGTAGAAGTGGAAGCACCACGATCTGTAAAAAAGTTTGAAGTATATATATTTTCGTGAGCGAGAGAGCTAGCATGATACTCGTGATCTTATTATAAACAATATTAACTTACCGGTCTTAACGCAATTTCTGTATCCAGGGGTATTGCAGCACTTGCACTGCTTGCCAGGCTCAGGTGAGTAAACACCAGGTGGGTAGTTGGGGGCAGTGCAGTTGCTATCTCGCTCCACTGAAATTAGAAATGCAGTCTTTAAAATCTAGTCTTAATTTAAACAAGAAAGAATCAATTTCTGATACTTACTAGTTTCCTTTTGTCCCGCACTTCCTTGGATCAAGGACATGCAGACAAAAGAGAAGATGGCCAAAGCCACAATAACTCCGAATTTCGCCATGTTTTTGTTTTCAAGAATGAAACTTCTAGTCGACTTTAGTTGCTAAATTGCAGGAGAAGATTGTTATAAAGTTTCTAATTTCACAGCCATTTTATACTTCTCGTTTTATTATGCATGTTCAGGTAATGCTCAACTTATGAAACAAGTATCAGGGATCTCGAATATTTTTTATAATTCATTTGACCAGGTTATTGTTTTTCCTGGCAAGTGTGTAGTTTACTCAGCTGCTAGACCGATGAACTAGATTAACAATTTCCTATTGTATTCATCTATTATTGACTTAGAGCTAAGGTTTATGTCCAAGTGTTCAAGTCCCATTACGTAACTCTTCAATGCTACCAATGCAATGGGAATAATTGTTATGTAAGGATTTTAAGCAGTTTTTGTACAACGTATTTGCCGAAATTCGAGGACAGAAAGTGAGCAAACAAGATCACCGAAATACTACCGTATAAACGCAATTAGGATGGACGCAGTTATATAGTTTCAACACATATGAAGTTATGAAATACGAACTTTGTGTTTAAAAGAGACTTTATTGTTCTCGGTAAGGAAATTCTGACAGATCCTCGAATTTCGATTAATCAGGCACGCGCTGAGAGGAAATTGTCATGTAACAGCGTCTGGCGCGCAGATGTTGTTACAACTAAAAATAGGGCTGGGAAAAATAACAAGTTGGTCTTCCAAGGTTGACATGTGTTACCTCCAGTAACATTTCTTGAGAATTTGTATTGATTTGAAGTGCGTTATGTTCATGTTGAATCATTGCGGAAAATATTAACATTTATGTAACTTTATTTGATATATTACAGAATCGTTCAAAGTCGCAATGAGGAATACCCAGAGGGAACTCAGGTTGTTGGTGGTTTCGGATGGCGCGACCTAACCTTATTCACCCCGCCTGCTAAATTTGATCCTACTCAAATACACAAGATGGTTGATATGAAAGGACTGCCAGATTCTTATGCCCTTGGATCTATTGGGATGCCTGGGTAATTATTTTATAAGACTGAAAGTAATAAAAGGCCAGTCATCTAATAAGAAACAGTTTAATGTAATATCATTATCTTGGTTTGCAGGAATACAGCTTATTTTGGGACAACTCGAATTTGTGAACCGAAAAAGGGTGACGTACTAGTCGTTTCTTCGGCGGCGGGTGCTGTTGGTAGCATCGTTGGTCAAATTGGAAAGATAACTGGTAATGGCAATTTAAATACATTTAATTGGGATGTAGCCATAGGGTGACTAATGCAAACGCCAGCTAATATTCATGGCTCACTGTTTAACACGACTTTGTCAACATTTGTTTTGTAGGATGCACTGTTCTTGCTTTCGCCGGTGACGACGAGAAGTTAAAGTGGATGAAGGACGACCTTGAATTCGATCATGTGTTCAATTATAAAAAAGTCGATCTTCACAAGACTTTCAAGGAATTTGCTCCGAAAGGGATTAATTGCTACTTTGACAATGTTAGTTACAGTTTTTGAAGTACAGCATTAGTTAAAACTGACTAATGATAGAACTAAATAGGATACATGCCATCACTAAAAAGTCTTCATAACCAACTGCTAATCCATTGTTCTGTTCTAATCGTTCTTACATAACAGGTTGGAGGAGAATTTACCTTCCACGTAATGAGGAATATGCGGCCGATGGGTAGAATAGCATTATGCGGTGCTATATCTGTCTACAATAATCCAAACAGAGGTCCTCCATTAGGTATTAACAAATGATGCCAATCTATTCAGCTAGCATATATTTGATACTACACTACGTAGATGCAAAACTGACACATAATTTATTTATAGTTCCTATGGATTATACATCTATGGTGTACAAGAATTTGCGAATGGAAGGATTCGTCGTCTTCCGTTTTAAGAATGAGTGGATGGATGGACTAAATCAGCTTCGAGACTGGGTTGTTGATGTAATTCAAAACTCCTATCTTGCAATCAAAAGCTAGTTACAATCTCTCTATAGTGAATGCTTAAAATATAAAAACAATACATGTTTTTTCCAGGGAAAACTGAAAGTGCGAGAAACGGTTTCAGATGGCTTCGAGACCATGCCCCAAGCCTTCATCGATCTATTCGAAGGGAAAAATATCGGCAAGCAGATAATTAAAGCATAATCCATGAAAGTAAGAATGATGTCCACTGAAATTGTATTTCAGGCTGGCTTGCATGACAATTCAAACTGTGATAATGATAATATTTTGTTGCCAAATCTTTATGCTAGTAATAGTACGTGATCACATTTTACCTAGATTATGCTTTTGAATCGTTGTTTCTCTAAAATTCATCTACTATGTTGTTCGAATGTAGAATTTCGAAATTAAATGTAAATGCAACTGGTATACTTGCGTGCTATCTTTAAGTATTTCAGTTTGTAATTTAAAATGTTAAAATTTTCCAAGTTCACATTGTAGGTTTTGCGATAAAATATTATTTAGGCTGGTAAGAATCCTCTTGGAGTCCATGATGAAACATAGTCTTCAGAAACAGTTGAAGTTAAGTTTAATTTCATGAAGCGTTGGTTAGTAGTATCATACGTCGGCCAAGTAGGATAAGTATCGCTAGGTTCAGGCGTAGGGTTGCTGAAAACATGCAATCAATGGTTAGCTTTAGACTAGTATACTGAGTTGTGCTTGTGACCCTATTCTATGATTATGCCTCTCCTTACCCAGTCCGAGCAAAGTCATTCCACATAGTGCTCATGATTCGGGAGAAAGCCGTGTCATTAGGTCCAGGGATAACGGGCATGTTGAAGATATACATCAAGTCATCAGCGTGAGTAACTCCTACGCAAAGAATATTTAATTTTAATTAATGAACCCTCTCAAAACTGTGCATTTAATTCAAATGTTTCTTTTTAAATTTTCAGGCTCACCAGGAGTAATTGGTGGAGGAGTTTCTCCCAAGAAAAGCCAGAACCACATGCTGTTTTTGCTAAACTCTTCAAGCGAATACACGTAGACTGGTGAAGTTAATCTTCGGCTCAAGATGTCAGCAGTTCTCAGAGCAGCAGCTTTCATGAAGAAAACGCTCATCATCTACAATGTGAAAATTGTGTTCAAAAAAGCATACTCGATTTTGAAATAGCAATTTGAAATCTTTCAACTTACGTCAACAACATTGGGCATAATCTCAGTGAAGTTCTCCCTGGTTGAGTCCGGCATGAAAGCGAGAGCAACGGATTCGGAAACTGCACCAGGTCCTTGACGTTCATTGACGCCGAAAGCTCCCAGCAACGCTGGAATAAGATCATTTCTCATCCATTCCGAATCATCCGTCTTATTGAATGGTCCCAAGTAAGATTGATACAAAAGTCCAAGAACGTAGGATCCTTCGTGCAAAGTAGTTCCAAGGATGACAGGAACGTCGTTGAGCTCTCCCTCCCTCAAGATCTTCATTGGCTCTTCAGTAATGAAAGCTCCTGGAAGGTCAGGCTCGATCGTTGGAGTTGTAAATCCCAATCCGAGGTCAAGGTTAGCATATGCGTCTTCCTACATCCATAATTTTTTAATTTCAACTTAATTATATTCGTATACTCATTTAGAAATTTTGTATTTGCAGCCACATACCCCAAACTGATAGGCGACTTCAGTGAGATTTTCCCAAGGTTGCTGACGCAGACATCCAACAATTTCAGCGCTGGTAGCGCTCGGACATCCCATGGCTGCAGCAAGCTTTTGCGAATTTTCAAAAGGTGCTCTGTCCAAAGCCCAGGCCGCGATAGCAGAACCACTTTGACCAATAGCTCTGTGGAACAGCCCTATCCAAGAGACACCAGAGTTTTAGCTCTAAATTGCTTTCCAAATTAAACAACTATCCACACCCAATTACCTTTAGCCAACGGCGAAAGCAACATGAAAGTAGCAGATGCTCCTCCGGCGCTCTCTCCCAAGACCGTAACGTTATCTGGATCTCCACCGAAGGCTTCGATATTTTCTTGGACCCATCTCAAAGCTTGGACCATATCCTTCAGACCAGCGTTTCCTGGAGCTTCAGCATCCATTGTGCTTAGGAATCCTACACCGAGATCACTCATCAAATCCACTACCGTTGTTCCAAGAGCATTGTATCTGCATTCTACTTACCAAAAGGTCCCAAACGATATTGGACAACGACAACGACAGCAGGCTTGATTAAAAGCTTTCCACCGCTGTAATAAGTTGATTCTCCGCTAGCGAAGCCTCCGCCGTGGATGAACACCATAACGGGAAGTTTAGCAGTTGTTTCTTCAGGGGTCTGCGTTAGCCGGAATAATTATCAACTATTAAAAGCGCAGGCTGCCCAGTACAACCATTACAAGAAGTCAATTCCAATTCAGAATGAAAATACTCCTTACCGCAGTAGTGTAAACGTTCAAGAACAAGCAATCTTCATCGGAAGCTTGAATGGCCGGATTGTGCTGAGGACAAGATGGAGGAAACTTTGTTGCATCACGAGGTACATCGCCCCAAGCATTTTGGAAGGGCTCAGGTGCCTGGGAATAGCAACAAAGCGTCAGATATAAATCCCTGCCTTCCAGTCATTCACGCCACGTCGTTCCGTTAACTTGTAATTATCTAATCCTTACCTTGAATCGAAGATCACCAACAGGAGCTGCAGCATAAGGAATAGCTTGATAAGTGAACATGGTGAGCTGCCCGAGACTAGTTCCAGTTTTACCCAGAAGAGTTCCATTCTTGATGGTCACAAAGGTATCAGCTTTGGTCATGGGTCCTTCAAACACACTTGCAGGAACCCCATGAAAGAAGGGCCCTACTCTCAGACCGTGGGCGTAATAGAGCCCAACGGTCAGCAGTACAAAATTTATGCTTAGTAATTTGGCCATTTTTTTCAAAATTACGTCCACAAACCTCCCGTACTAGTCAACGTAGGTTTAAAGACTGGCTTTTTAATCTTTCCATCCCTCTTCTTTCTCATAGAAGCTTGTCAATCATATTCCGGACACAATTATATCCCTCATCAATACATATAATCTCAAGTGGTTCGGACATATTTCTGATAGTAGATGTTTGCTCCTTAGTATTGTTTGCCGAGAGGCAAACCCAAACTATAAGCAGTGAGTTATTAATTAGCATGATTAATTAGCACTGTACTTGTTGACGTTCTAAAAATTGCAAATTCAGTTTATGCTTTATTAAATCCCGGATTTTTAAGTTTCCGAGTTTTTGTTTTACCTCAAGTTTTATAAAATTCTTTTTGCTTTTGCAAAAATACCCAAGTCATTTGTCCTCTCAGTATCTATGCGAAAACAGTTTTCCCTCAAAGAACAATAAGTTTAATCAATGATAGTACACCAGCTCAGCCCTATCAATCACTGATGGACACGCACAAGTGATTTATTTTCGCGAATTCTATTATATCACCTGTAATCAGCATCACAAGCATGCATCCTTCTGCTAAACCTCATATAGACGATCCAGTTCGTGTTCAGACACCTGCTTCCCTTCTTTTATAATTTTAGCAAACTGTACGTTCCACAGCCTTCTAAGCATCCTAAACTTATTTCCAGTAGTTTGCTATCATCCTCTGTAATATGTAAAAGCTTCGCAAATTTTGCCTAAATCTTGCCGTAAAACAGCTGCTGTCCCATGCTTATTTTTTCATAGTTGATGCAATTTTTCGATGCTACAAGCAAAACTTAGAAGCATCATGATATCATAAGCTTGTTATGATCTTCTGTTAAATGTTAAGCTTAGGAATCCGCGCATCCTGCCTTATTTGGCTGCAGCTGCAGCCCACACATGACGTTCCAAGTGTTACCAAGTCTACAATGTCAATGTTCTCTTTCCGATAATATCACAGACAAGCATGTATAACTCTTTCATTCAGCAGCCTTTTTAAATGATCATCATTGCAACGCCTTATATAATTTCATCACCCTTGACTAAAATGGTAAGCGGAAGATGATAACGACAGGGATATAAATTTTAGTGCAAATTACATATAGATGCTGCTTATCAAAAGGTTTCATGCAAAAGCTGTTGCTATGCGTAACCAAATGAGTAAAATCAGAGAGATGAGAAAACTGAGATCACTCCTACAGCTGTATGTTTAAATATACTTTTTTCCTCTCATCTTTACAAGTACGGGGGTATAGCTCAGTGGTAGAGCATTCGACTGCAGATCGAGAGGTCCCCGGTTCAAACCCGGGTGCCCCCTTAATATTTTTGCGAATTTTTGTAAAGTCAACGGCTTTTATCAATCTTGTGCTCATTGCATTGCGTAACAACTGTAGTCTCACACTGCCCCTCACCATGACGACAATCGCAGCTACTGCGTTAGAAGGTGGGAAATGTGCATAATTTGAGTTTTTGTATTAATTGTGTGCAATTTGAAGCAGTTATTTTTTAATACATCTTTTTTGTATTGTTTCTTTAATTTGCAATGCATGTCAGTAGAATTTTTTTTATATTTTTGTTAAATTTATATTTTTGATGGTTTGACGCCGTTTAAAATTTTCTTTTAAAAAATGTGGCCCTATTTTGAGGTTACAGTTGTGAAAATGCGCCTCGTCAAGATATAGTTGAGAGTAGATCCAATTTTCTTCCGTGCTCTTTCAACTCTGGGCAAGAGATGAGCCACCAGCAGCACATGCTCCAAGGCACTGCGACTTTACAGTTAAAGGATGCAAAATTTCGCATAATTATTGATGACCCCGAATGCCAGTTATACACAATGCCTATCATACGGCACAGCGGTGGTGATCAGCAACAAAGTGCGAATGCTTCAAGTAAGTGATTGGAATTATGGAATAAAATTTAAAATTTTTTCAAGTTAAGTATTTTACTGTGCTCTTTAACTATTTTACAGATTGCTCTGAAACTGGGAGTTACCAGCCAGGAATAAGTCAACCAAATCCATTAACATCTCAAAGCCATATTTCCAGCCCCGGGTCAAGTTATCAGCCAAGTATAAATCATCCAACCATTCCACTACCCTCAAATCATATTTCCAGCACTGGAGGAAGCTACTACCCGGGTTTAAATGAACCAAACCCGGTTTCATTTGCCGTTACTCTTCTAGGCTCTTCCACTGGTAACCAGGAGCAGTCCGGATTAAATAAACCAAACCCGAATTCTCTTCCAAGTCCAATCACTCCCTCTTCCGGGAGTCCCCAGCCCCAACAGCAACATCTTCGTTTTTACCAATCTCTTGCAAGTCCAATTGCGAGCTCCCCCCGCGGAGACTCACAACAGCAACATTCAAAATTCGAACCAAATTTTAATTCCACATTTATTACCCCAAGACCCGAACCAATATCTCCTTCATCACCCGCCGTATCCGGAGGCCAGCCTTTCAATTATACTCAGCCATCTTCTGGTCAATCTTACGGCCGGTTAAATCTCCCCAACGACTCAGCCACACCCACCAATCAAAACGTTGCCATTCCAAATAGTTCCTATGAAAGTGAGAGGATTTGCACAAATTGTTATCCAGCGACACCTATCCCCTCCCTACAAACACAGTCGGGGGGAGCATCGTATGAACAAGGAAGAAATTTTCCCAACTCAACCTTGCATCTAGGAGACCAGTCCTCTCTCGGGCCAAATCGGCAACGTCAAAACGACCACGCTTCCTCCGGCTACGCGGACAAGTCCCGCACTTTTGAGGACACTTCCAACGTGAGTGGTACAGGGACGAGTAGTGACTCCTCCTCCACTTACATGGAGATCATAGCCAAAGGGAACTGCAGGGTTGCATGTGTGAAAAAAATTGAAGAAATATTGGTAAACTTGGCATCTGAGCTGGAGGAAGTTGGCGTGTCTTTTGAATCTATCATTGACGGTTTAAAGAAACGCGGTGTTTCTCTGGATGGGGTTCGAATCCCGGACACATCGAGGAGCAGCAGAACATATTCCGGTCGAAGCCCATCTGGTGGAAATAGTGCGGACCACTCTTCAAGGCTACACTCTTCCACTCGCTCTCCTGCGAACGCTAGTAGGTCAACCAGGAGTAGTGACCGGCATGGTCAAGGGCAGCAAACAATGTGATTTTATAGGTATGTTGGTTTAAATAGTTAATGCTTCTGTTTTTTACATAAATAATTATTATTAACATTTTAATATTAAAATTTACATATTAAAATTTAAATATATTAAATGAGTTTTATTATTGTGACACTACTGTCCAACTCTTATTCAAAGAAGCGGAAACCAGCTAGGATTGATTTTAAAATATACACAACTGTTATAATTTTAAGACCCTCGTGCCACCGCTCAGCGGCACCTCTGCTTAACTGGTACTGGTATGCAGTTGGACAGGAACTTGGACTTGTCTTCCATGTTAGCGTATAGTCAGTCTGTATTGATAGTGAGGCTGATAATTGCATAAATTCCTTATCCAAATCAGTATACCGAGACCATTTCGGATAAAATAATGTTCCAGATGGCGTTGGGTTGCTAATATTTCAAATCGAAAATTAAGGAAACGAGTAAATTTATCGTCAGTTTCTTTATAGTTTAAATTAAATTTAATAAAACGTTACCCAGTCCGAGCAAAGTTCATCCATAATTCCGCAAGAGTTTCTGAAAATCTCTCTTCTTCCGATGTTAGATTAAACGGTGAGTCGAATAGGAATATCATATCGTCGCCGTGCACAGCGCCATCTGCAACCCAACCAAGTTGTGTAACTTTGTACCAGAAACAAAAACCAGAGCGTTTTAAGCGTTTGGGTTTCTACGTAGCATGCTAAAGTTATTTTTTACTTCGTATTATCGGAATGTCGCTAGGAGTACTCAAGCTCCAAAGGCTGTTGGTGTTGCTCAGTTCCAGGGAATATAAATACACAGCAACTCCTAGACCGCTCAATATTTCTGCAGATTCAAGAACAGTAGCTTTCATCCAAAAGACGCTGAGGATCTAAAGGAAAAAATAGAATTTTCCATCCACCACCGCCAGTTTTTATTTTTTTCGCACCCGAATTTTTAATAAATTAATAATTGCTCACTCACGTCACCTAGTCCCTGAGCAAACGCTGTAAAATTCGACCACGGTGTCGGAGGCAAGTAAGTTCTCGCTGATATTTCTGCGATTGCACGGGTTTCTCGTTCATTATGAAATCCTTTGATGATGGGCATAAGAATATTGTGTTTGTAGTTTCCGGGATCTTTGTCATAGCCTTGAGGTCCGACAGTTAGTTGATAGAAAGTAGCCAGCGTCGGAAGACCTTCTTGAATAACATTTCCGATGATAATGGGTATTCGCTGAAAGTCCCCGCTTTTAAGTATTTCTACCGGATCCGCTGTAATAAACGCTCCAGTCACGTTCGGTTCAATCACAGGTAGGGTGTATTTTAGGCGGGTATCGTAATTTCCGTAAGATTTTGCCTGTTAACCAAAGTAAAATTTTGCTATATAATCTATCAATGCGCATGACCATTTACGCACATTTAAAATAGTTTTGTTTTTCAAAATTGTACCCAGCTAGCGCTAGTAACTGCAGTAATGTTCTCCCATGGAATGCCCCTTATGCAATCCATAATTTCTTGACTAGATTTTCCCGAACAATCCAATTCTCCAGCTAATTCTTCTGCTTCGCTCAATGGATCTTTGATAGCGTTCCAAGTATCAAACGGAGTACCACTTTGAGCAATAACTCCATGAACGAGCCCTGGAAGGAAGCCAAAGTTCTTTCGATGTTAAATTACCACGATTACAAAATTGAAAGCTACACGGGATTAAATATTTTCCAGCGTTGTAACCTTGTGTAAGAGGGGACAACATCATTAATAGTGAAGCAGCACTTCCGGCGCTTACGCCGAATACGGTTACATTTTCAGGATTACCTCCGAAGAATTCGATATTCTCGTGTACCCATTTCAAAGCTAGTGCGATATCTTTAAGACCGTAATTTCCTGGAGAAACGTGGTCACCAGTGCTCAAAAATCCTGGAGAAGTGCAACGAGAATCTCAATGAAGTTTCCATGGTAACTGATAGTTTTTTGTACATGGTCATGTTGTACCTATGAAAGTCACTTACCCAAAGCACCTAGTCGGTAGTGAACGCTGACAAGTACACCTCCACCATGCGCAAGCAGCCTCGTTCCGGTAACGGATCCCGCATCGCCAGTAATGAAATTACCTCCATGGATGAATACCATTACAGGTAACGCAACGCTTGTATTCGCTGGAGACTGAGCAATCATTCAAGGAAGCAAAAATTCAAATAAACGTGTAAAGCGAAGCGCTACTTCTTCTAAAGGTATTCAAAATTAATTACCGCACTCGTGAAAACGTTTAGGTACAGACAATCTTCGCTAACGGAAAGCGCGGTAGCTCCTTCCGGCTGCGGACATGCACGTGGCATTTGAGTCGCATCTTTTACAATGTCTGATGTTTGATGGATTGGCTCCGGCGCCTACGTATATTCAGAAATTGTGTTGTTATAGCAACCGGCTGATTTTGAAATATGCAAAAATCCTCCAGTCTGCGTACTGCTTACCTTAAAGCGAAGTGGCCCGGTAGGTGGCAATGCGTACGGTATTCCTAAGTAATTGTATACGGGGTCACCCTTTCTGGTTTTCGTTACAAAACCTGCAAACGGACCGTTAGCCGTTCCAACTGTAGGTGCCTCGTTCAGCAGGGGTGGTCCATGACTCGTCAAGATAGAACTAGGTGGAATTCGAGGCCGAAATGGTGTACCGCCAGCTGCTACGGCAACAACCGTAGTAGCAAATTGCAACACAGTTAACGATTTCCAAATAGCAAACGTCTTCGTCATATTCTACGCTTTGAGTTAACCTTGAAGTTGATCCTAGTTAATGCTGATTTGGAATACTAAGGCTTGTCGTCCAGATGCAATAGTGACCGATTTCCTAATCTGTATAGTGTTATTATCGTAAATCACATCACTAAATGATACCTGTTATAAACAGCACATGAAACTTAACAATGCGATTCTAATACTCTTGAGTCTGCATTATATATTGGTGGTCGCTATTACAGGCAATTTTTCCGACGTAAAGTATATCTAAACCAGTTTAAATGACTTTGGTTGATTGCCAATGTCAAAAGAATCACCTTGACTTTTGCTTGCAGCAGCAAGCAATATTCTGTTTGAACAAGTTGCAAATAAATTGCATCCTCTGTTTCGCAGGAGCTATAGCAGAATTTTTTTAAATTAAATTATTTAATTTTAATATAACAGACATCACATAACAGGAATACTTTGTAGCATTACATTTTAAATACATGGTCATCTAGCTCAGTAATAAGGTCACGGTACAGTATAGGAACAATTATGCACGGGAAACGCTGCTCTTTGGACAATGAAGCTGCTGGAAGCGTCATCATTAGTTACCGTTATTATCAATTATTTTCGTAGCTGTATTATTGCAGCTGAGGCAGCTATTGGAGCTTGTATTCTCCAGAATTTTAACCATATTCTCATTTAGAGTCTTTAAGGAGCAATCGATTTGTTTCTGAAGTTTATCTATCCGCTGGTCTAAGCGCCGGAACTGTGCATCAGTTGCACCGTGCTGCGAAACTGTTTTTCCAGCTTCATGTGTGTATGACCTCAGCCCATGTTTGGCAGCATGTCGAGAAGCGGCAAGACGAAGGGCGGCCTTCTTTAGTTCTTTTGGGATCCGCTTGTCTCGAGGGTCATTTGGCCGGAAGTAATAAGACCAGCTAAATCAAACCACATTTTAATTTTGTCATTCATTTATTTATTCGTTAAGCGCCGATTATTTTTATGTATCACCCACCCAATGCTCATGGGACGGAGGTGGGATGGTTCGTGTTTCTCTCCGTTTCTTTAATATCATTTCACATACCTGTACGATGACGGGACTAGAAGAGCATTTTTCTGTAACAGCGTTCCAAGAGATTTCGGAAGACACGCTTGCAAGCGTTTTGAAAAAATAAAAGATTCCAGTCTGCAAATAAGCGTCGTTTGTCGCGACAACCTATTTAGTTTCGCCCCTTTTTGCAAACCCTATAAAATCCATAAAATTCACATTGTTCCAAGTTACGCTTCCTCCAATTCAACTTCAGTCAAAAGCAATCTTCAATTATTAAAAAAAAATCAAAATCCTACAAAATTTTTAAAATTAATTAACGAATTACCTGAATGTCGTGAACGGCTAAACCTGGAAAAAATCAACGCATGTAAATTCGTCTTCCTCAACTTTAAATACCAAAGCACTGCCAAACTGTTTTAAAAATTCTTAAAGGCTCTTACCGACAAGAAGGTTCATTAAAATAATGCTGATGAAAACAACGAAAGCGCTATGAAGAACATGAGCTGCAATAGGATAAGGCACGAGATTTCCAGAATCTCCATAAAATTGTTCCTGATAATCCACTTCTCCTACCATCATCGTTAGTACTTTCATTAGCGCCAGAGGGGGCGAAGAATATGCTGGATTCTATTAAATCGGATACAATTTTAAAATCAAGTTTTGCGAATTTTCGCGAAAAAATTCACATCAAGTTTCACTAATTACAAAACTGCCTTACCCCAGGAAATATAACACAAAAGGCAAGAGCGAATGCAATGAGCAGACAAACATAGGCAAGGATAAACAGTCCAAAATTAGCAGCAACCTGTGATACCATTACGGAACAGAATTAAATAGCCATTTACTTATACCTGCTATTCGCGAAAAACATCTCAAGTTTGCAAACCTTTCCAAGCATCTGAACATACAATCCGAGTGCAGGTTGCCGTCCAACTAAAATTTGTAAATTCAGTTTCGCATTTAATTAGAAATTTAAACCGTCAGCTCCAACGTAAAATTTGCACACATACAACTCACCTTGCAAAAGCATGAGACTGTATGCCAGGAAGATGCCAAACTGTGAAAACGTAAAGGGTTAGAATTCAAAGAATTTTTCCGCAATTACGCATTTTACGCACCATATCCACACGTCATTCTATTCTATGATCCGTCCTTGATTGCAATCTATATGATCTCTCTGTGTAGATAATTTACCCGGTTTTTCCGTATCATGATTCCCCGATTCCCTTGAGACATTTTTCCAACGTCTATTCAAAATTTTGCAAACCTGGTTCGGATCATCCGCTTCAAGCTACCTCGAGGACTGCAAATGTGTTGCGTAAAATGCGTAATGAGAACTACCGAGGTTAGAAGTTGTATTAAAAACGTTTAGTAAACTGACAGCAGCAGCAGGGTATTGCCAATGCGATAAATAAAGCCCGGGCTTCGAGGCAGGCCAAGCCGTAACAGCCACACTCCCGATAAGAGCCCATTGTCCCCAATTCTCACTACTCAGTACGTAGGCTAAGGGTGCTTGAACTAGTTGAAATACTTCTTTAATGGCAAGGATGAGGGTGAAGAATATTAAGAAACACCATACAACTGTCAACGACCATCCTAATTGACAGTACATTATTTCCTCCTTCTCAACTCCGTTCTCAGCTGAAAGCAACAAAACGTTTCCACCCATTTAAACCTTGACTTTAGTCGCAGCTTGAACAAAGAGCTCTTTAAAATTCCAAGCATTCCTTCTTCCCTTTCCCTCCAATTTTTCAATTATTTTAAAACCTAATATTTCCTCAAGCCCCTCGAACTTACTAGTGTCCTCTGGCGGCGGCGACAGTGGTATATCGGCCCCAATAAACCTAGTTTTCCCTCCTCCTCCTGCCCTAGGATTTAACCCGGCAGGTGCTTGAGTTGTACTTGTCGTCGTTGAGGGAATCATGTTCCGTTTTGGGTTCAGGTTAAACCAACTGAATCCGAATGATCGTTCCCTCCTACTGCTACCCCTCTCCGAGATAACTGCTTTTCCTGTACTGTTTACGCCAGGTGGCAGGTTTGTTGTAGCGGGAGCTGATGTAGGAGACGCTGTTGACGGCGCTTCAAAAACGGGTAAAGATACCATTTCCTCATATTCTTCCCCAAGAGCACCTTCCGAATTTTTGTCATACGGGCATTTTATCAAGTAGGTATTAAGGACGTAAGTAGTGTAGAGAAGAACTAGAGCAATCTGAAATAAGAGCCAACCAAAGCGAAAAAATATCACTGTCAATCCTTTCCTGTATACTTGCAACTCAAGTCAACCAACTTTTACGCAATAAATTCTAAAAACTTTAGCAATTTAGCTTCAGAACTTGTGGAGGAAAACCTTTCAAGTAGTCTCAGATTCGGGGCTAGCAATAGTGCGTTCAAGTGTAATATCTTCTTGTACATTCCGCCGAAGCAAAGTGCGTAATCGCGTAATCTGCTCAGGGTGCGTGAGATATATGTGGACCGAGATTGAATTAAATTGCTTGGATCAGCGCCAAGATTAAAATACACGCACGTAATGAGTTGAGTTATTAAAATTATGGCCTGGTAACGCATCTCCTTTTACTCCTTCCTCTGATTCCCTCCGTCAAATCCATCCCATCGAGCAATCAATCTCTCTTTCACTAATCTCGGATAGGTTTTTTAAAAATAGGAGTTCAGTCTACGAATACCCGGGTTTTGTATCCAACTTCTGACTTCTACTAAACTTGCGAATAATTGCAAAAATTCGCAAACTGTATTACCCGGCTATAGTCAACAATGCGCGTTAAAATGTGTCAAGTATTTGAATTTTTTTACAGACTTGTTATATAGCAAACCAAGAGCAATTTCAAAATCTATACGAAAATCTGCAGGATTTTGTACAGGAAATAACACAGACAGAGCCGAAGAAACAACCATTAAAACCAGCTACAGCTAGAGCATGAATTGCGTACACGCAATTCAAGCAAACGTCTGACATTCATTTGAGAAATGCTACCAGCTAAAATAAATGTCTCCGACCCTTGTTCAATTTTACGCTGTAATAAATCTCGGATCCGCTCATAATTTAAGATTTTTTTTCCAATTTAAAAAAAACTTGCCTGGAAAAATAAGGACGCCCAAAAGAATTTCCGAACGCGCCTCCATTTCAAATGGAGGAAAGCTTCACTAAGAGGATGTGCCAAAATCTTTTTATTCCCTGCCGCAAGTAAACATGTCAGAAATTCCGTTTCCTTCCGGGGTACATGGTAAAAGATTTGTTCCGACTTGACGGATTTCCCAGACACCCGCTTCTCCGAATTAGGGACGATGGCTCTGCGTATACCAAAACCTCAACGTCATTCAAGCAACACATCACATTCACTATACTTCTCAACGCTACAATCATTATCGAGTAGATCGAAAGATCTTGCAAGATACCCGGAAATCTCTCAATCTTCACCCGCCTCCACCAATCAGCATCAACATATTACATCAGTTATCAGTCTCTCCGATTGTTTATTTATGAAACATCCTCTGTAATCTACACTTCCGTACCTGAAATCCAGTCGTATTTCACAGTCGGGATCACCGGGGTCATGATCGTGAATCGTGACCGCAGAATCCAGCCTCTCTACAAGGTATCGGACAACGTCCGGGATTTTTCGTACTAGAACGGACAGCACTGTTGTTCCCGCTTTGGTCCTACAGTAAATTGTTTTAACGCATTACATATATACAGTTTATTAGTTCCCATATTTTCCGTAACCCCGCCCGCGCCCCGAATTTTGTCTTCAATGTCCCCTACAACCTTCTTGTTTACCCGCTAAACTTTTCCCAGATGTTTTTATATTTTTTGCAACTTTTGCCCCAAAACTTTACTTATTTCCAAGCTCATCCTGTAGCCTTTTAGAGGGAAATAGGAGCAGAAGGCTCTAAACAAACTCGCATGATTTCTTCTCTTACCATATTACAGCTGGCTCCGGGCCAATCTAAACAGGATTGTGGGTGGTGAAGGAATGAATGATGGCTGAGAACTCATAAAACAAATACACTATTTAAGATCTTGTTTAACTTCACTTAAAAAAGAATACAATCCCCAAGATTTCAAAGTCTCTCTCTGCCCTACACAACTTTAGCGCTATCCCCTCTCTGCTCCTTTCTATCCTGTTGCTATGTATTCTCCACAGGGCACTAAAACAATGTACTTACAGGGACTATTTAATCTGCAAAACCCGCGAAACTTTTCGCAAAATCCAGGCACAACCCAAATTAAAACAACGTTTTGCAGACTATAGTATTTTTAATACTTACTTTGCAGTAACATCCGCCCCGTGGTGAAGCAAAATCGAAGCACATTGCGAAGATTCGTTAACTCCCGCCAAATGTAACGGAGTGTATCCGAAACTATCTTGAGCGTTAACGTCTGCCCCCGCCTCGATTATCAATCGTACACATTCTGCAGCGCGGGATCCTTGATTTTGAAATAATTTGCACCAATATTTAAATTTTAATTATAAAGCAAAATTTCATTAATTCTATCCTCTTCAAACGAGGCTAATTAAACATGCTTGGTAACAACCTCTCATAATTGACCTACCCCGTGCCACAGCACAGTGGAGTGGGGTCCGCCCATTATCATCAGTTATATGTGGATCAGCCCCTGCCGCCAGTAAAATAGCTGTGACATCCGTGTCAGAGGAGGCAGCAATGTGCAACGGTGTTTGACCCCTAGCTGGAAAGAAACCAATTTTTTCCGATACTTCACACTTGCTTTAAAAGCTTCCGCCTTTTTCCTCTTTGCAAGCAGGCGTCAACTCGACCAGACAGCCGATTTGCAAAAATCCTAACACTTTCATAACGCAACTCTCCATACACATTGTAGCTTCTTACCATCTTGAGCGGAATGCGATGCTCCCGCCTGCAGCAGTCTTCGAATACAAGGAATATTAGCCTCTTCTGCTGCAAGATGCAGGGCTGTACTTCGAGAATTGCCCTTTTTGAAAAATTGCGAAAATCAAAAGTATCGTTCATTTTTATTTTTGCATTCATTTTAAAATCTTTCGTATATACAATTAAAATTTCCTTTATGTGGAACATGTAGCTAATGTACCTCAGAGGTAATAATAATTCGCGAATTTTCGCGAATCTCTCCCACTCATGTAATTTATATCCCCTGTAATAGATGCTCTCGATGGAGGGCTATATTTTAGCATGCACTGCTTATGCTTCCACTAATTTGAATATCACGCCCACCCAAAAGAATGGGCATTTAAATAACCACAGGATTTTGCAATCTCTTCTTCCCACAGTTTACAAAAATTAATCTTTCACTGCCCGCCAACTGTTTACCATCTTATTTCCTCGAACCGAAGCGGCGTAGACTCTCTTCAGTTTGACATATGAGGTAAACAGAGTGTGGTTCTACTTACCCGTATGCAAACCTGCCGTCCTCTCTCTTACTGCCTACCTTCTGCCTAATACCCGGGAGTTTAATTCGCAGGATTTTCGAAAAAAATCCCAGAATTTGTTTAAATTTTTTCTTAAATAATTCCACAAACTCCTCCACCCTTCTCTCGCTTAAGTTTTACGATAATGTTTAAAAAATCCTAAAATTAAATCGAATTATCTTCAAAATTCAAGGGCAATGATAACATCCTACGCAGCCGCTTTCAGTCGCGCTTCTCTGCCTTCTACCTCCTTCGTCAGATATTTATATTTAAGCTTATAAAATTCCACAAAACCCCCGCTTACCTTCTTGAGCGTCACATCCGCCCCATGTTCAATAAGTAGCTCTAAACAAGGCAAATTACCAAGGGCAGCCGCAATATGGAGCGATGTTTCCGAATACGCAATCGGCGGGTTTTGCATAGCTCCATTCTCTAACAGAACTTTTGCACAATCCGCGCTTTCAGCTTGAACTGCCCAAAGAAGCGCTGTTTTTCCAGTGTCATATCCGGCATTAACGTTAGCTCCATGTTCAATTAGTAATTGAACAGCAGCTAAGCTTGCACAGCCGGCGGCACACATCAAAGCTGTTGCTTTATGGTGAAAATCGCATGCTTCCACTTCCGCTCCTAAAATTATCCGAAAAATATAGCGTTTAAATTGTTCATTACAGTTCGTTACACAAAAAGGCGCTGTTGTCGGTTCCTTTAAGGCTCTTGCAGCATTTCAGCTTGACACACTGCTAACGTTTAATTTATTTATGAAACAAAGCGTCATTACCCTTTTCCAGTAATAGCTTCACAGCCCCCACATGTCCGCAAGCTGCAGCTGTTTACCAAATGTTTAAATCATTAATCAGTTTTGTCAGGAGGATTTCAAACAAATCCGCAACAAATCAAAGCAGAATCTCCTTGCAATTTCTATCCGCTACCCACCTAAATGCAGCGGTGTTCGACCAGTTGCATCACATAAACCTGCCAGGGTTTTCTTGGATTCTTCTAGGTCATCCGGCAACAACTTAGCTAGCGTTTCACAGTCACCTGACCAAGCGCATTCAAAAATAGACGCTTTGGAAGGAGTCATGTCCCGCAGAGAATTAGCAATCCCTTCCTCCATCCATGATTCGCTAGAGTTGAAAAATATGGAATGTCGCTTCCACCGATCTTTTCCATGTTTTAGTCCAGAACGTTTCACGTCAAGCGCCGATTCTAGCTCCCCCTGCGGAATCCTTCCATGTAGCTAAATCCAAATGTTTAGAACACTGAACACTGCGTGTTTGCGACTAGCTGAACTATTGTTAGGAAACTCATCAAAGCATACAAAGCTGTAGCACTTAAAGTTACAACTACAAATCCATACTCACCTGACTCCCACCGCTTTCGCTAGATATACTAAAAGCGCTCTCTGTGGGTGATTCGTGTAAGTGCATGTGGTGCTTCATGGAATGCCGGATCCCATTTTGCCGGGACAGTCCAAAATGACCTTCGTCGCACATGTCAGGGTCCTCTTCAGGGTCATCCACGGTCGCATGGGATGGGATAGGCAGGAAATCATCTTCTATGTACTGGTTAACGTTGCAGTTTAGGGAGGTGGTGTTCCGCAGTCGGACTTTTCGTCCATCGTCCGCATCTGCCACATGGGGGCGCCACCTTTCACTGCTAAATCAACAACGCTATTATTTGGCAATAGCGGTTACTGTATATACACCCTCCACCTTAATTAACATTTCGGATAAAGACTTCCCCTTCTCGGTATCTCAACTGAAAGGGTACAACATTCCCTTTAGAAATAGCGCATGGCGTTCAATTATGTAACGATCATATGCTCGAAACCACAATTCATTTAGACTTCAGTAACCGCTAAACTTAAGTTTTATCGATTTACAAATATACTAACGTCTCTGTGCGTAGCTAAACTACAATTTACAATACATGTTTGCTTCCACTCCTCCTCAGAACAAACGCACAGGTGCGAATATTAATCCTATCTTCAGTCCAATGGTAATGTAATTTTAAGTTATTCGAATGTGGAAGGAATGAGCAAACACGACACGTCATACTCGCAAAAAATTTCAGAGAACAATAGAAGGCATTCACAGGAATTGACAAGTGACACCTTCACTGGCTAGTTAAAATGATGTTTTAAAATGACATCATCCCCCAGCTTAATAAGCAAATTACAAAGTATCGTCTGTGTTTTAATTAATCCCCTTCATACCTGACAAATCCATGCAAAATGAACACAAATAGAAATTCCAATCCCTTACCTGCTCTGCCCATTAGATTTTCCTCTCCGTCCCCCAACAATGTCTTCGTTAGAGCAAGAAGTTTTTTGATAACGTCCTGAATTCCTGCCTAAACTATCCTCGACAATACCGGAATCGTCGTTTTTCATCCTCAAGCTTCCGTTTCTCTCCCTCATTTGATCGTATCCCTGATTTCCTTTGTTGATCCGTCCAGATATGATTTTATCATTCAGCCACTTTGCTCTCCGATGATTTGTGTTTGAATTAGGATCCAAAATCGTTACGTGATGAGCTCCGCCAGTGTTGTTATTTTCGCTCCTCTTTCCATCTTCCCCAATCTCCAGATCTATTGATTTCATCCTGTAGTTTAATATCACACCAACCGATGAAACAGAATCTCCTCCTTCCCCTTCTTCCCTCTTCTTTTTTCACTTAATGTAGGATAACTTCATCCCGCATTATCTCAACGAGCTGCAGCATCTTATCACTACGTCCAATCGTATTTGTTTTCAAAAAAGCTTTTAGTGCGACGAATTTCCTTGTTCAAGTATCAAAAAAACGTTTCCAAACTTTGCGGTTTTCTCTTCACACGAAACAAAAGCATGAAACCACTCTCGTTTCCCTCCACCGAACTTAAGATGTCGTCCTGGCTTGCAAATTCCAAAATTAATCCAGATTTTATCCGCCCAAGAACAATTTGACATTCAAAGTGATGTATATGGTTCTTGGATTACGTGCAACGTTTTATCAGTAGCGCCCCCACGCTATAATTTTTTGATCGACTATTTTGTAGCACTTTTTCGGCAAATGGTTTTTCCTCCTAATCCTCAAACGACTTTGCTATCCATACTCGATGCTACCAATCCTTGATAAACCACAGTCTGTAAATAATTGCTTGTACAGAATCTAATGCAATTTTTACGTAACTTGCAAACCGTCCACAGATTATTCCACATACATTCGCACCGATTCGTTACTTATTACGCCCTTGCATAAAAACTAAAACACTTGACTTTTATTGCACTCTAAGTTATCCACTACAATTCCATAACACATTCACGTTTTTAAATTTGTATTTTTCCATTTATATTCAAGGAATCACACAGTTAAAGTTTTGATCAAATCCAACGCAAGCTTTGAGTCTATCGTTTAAGAAAGCTATTCCTTCGACAAAATAACTTCGACGCCAACGAGTAAAACGTTTGGAAAAACTTTTCAACTATTTCAAACTTAAGGCACAACTTATTGACTCTTGCCTCCATTCACGAACGGCACTGTGTGACTAAATCTTAAAAGATAAAGTTCTTACAATAAATATACTCTCTTCCTACTTTGCTCAGCATGCTTGTTTGCCTATATTCTTGAGAAGCTCTTCTTGCAGTTTCTTTAGCTTGTTGCTTCAGAGTAAAGTTCTCTGTCTATTTTAGCACCCTAGTGCACACTATAGCGTAATATGTACTCTAACAAGTGCGGGCATCAGGAATTGCAACTCGTATGTGTATCTTAAAATTCGTGCAAAATTGCAAGGGTTTAACCCATCTTCTCCATAACCGTTTGAAATTCAGACTGACATTATCAACAACCAGCTAAAAACGGCATTAGAATAAATATTACAGTTAGGCTCTTTTAGCAAAAACTATTTTGATATTGACTAATGCGTAATCAACTTTAAATCAATCAGACCTTTTATCAGGAATGTTAAATAAAAGACAAGTATATTAGCGCAAACATTATAATTAATTTTTTAAAATCATTCGCAGCTAGCACTTCTCTTCAAATCCCTCTGTACTTGTTACATGAACATAGCTTAATCATGGCTTTGTACATTGATGCAAGCTTTGGATTCGGAATGTATTTTGGAGCCTCTGTTGATTTTTTTCAGTACATCCCAAAGGAACTTTTTAACCCCATCTCCTATCCTAGTTTCCTAATTCTTCGAATTCACTCTTCTTAACCAAGAGCACCTGAGCTTCATCAGCTTAGTACAAGAAGGTCCCTTTTAAGGCCCCATCTGTACACATGATAATACATAATTAAAATAATAGAGCAAGAATCCAGTTGGGATAAAGGATCCTCCCCTTGACCATCACCATTCTCCTTTTCAGAAGCTCCTTAGAGCCGTCCCTCAAGGATCATCTCCTCCTATAATCTCCTTTCACCAACCCCTTATCCAGGCCAACTGATGGAGCTTTCAAGTTTACATCTTCAGTCCCTCAAATTCCTGTCTGTAGAACAAACCCTAACCGAGACTATCCCTGAGCCAAGAGAAAAAATGATGCTCCAAGTCAGAAGAAACAGTTCTCTGCTGCTGTCTTTTTTTTCCCCAAACTTTGATATTATCCCCACGATTTCCACGTGCTCTGGTGTATTTCTGGCAGAACGCAAGAGCTGGAAACTAAAGCCGAAGCGTAATTTTCTTCCCTCCCTGTTTACGAAACTTTATTACGAAACATGTATCCAAGTCGTCATTTCCCTGGATTGCTTCCTTGAACACACAGTTAGAACTATTTCATTCCAGTATTCTCTCTCCTCAGGTGCATGATTGCCTTCCTTTCGGTGCTTCAACTGAATTCTCCTCGTGACTCTACCTTTTCCTGGATTCATTCATCAGTTCCTGGATATCCCCTTGCGCGCCGAGTAGAGCAAGTCCTCTATTTTAGAACGCAGTAAGTTCTTGCCCATACTCGTAACTACACCACAAGCTAGACAGGAAATTCTGGTCAGCAGAAATGCATTTAACGTCACTGTGATAGTAGAACCATTAGAAAAATTCCTGGAAGCTTCACATCTCTTCCTGTAGGAAACTAGTAAAATGTTTTACGAAGAGGACCTAGTCCTAAGTGCCCGTTACGCTGTGATTCCATTTCTTTTGAACTGGATGTATACATGTTTCTGGGAATACTGTGATATTGCTGCGCGAAATTTTTGCTGGGCTGCCCTCGTCCATATGCATATGAATAATCGGAGAGATAAATTAAACGGACCATCAATTTTTCAACAGGTGAGTGAGTTTATAATTTGCAACAACTGTGGTTCTTAGAAAGCAGTACTGCTCACTCACAGTTACTACAAGGCAGAGAATATTGTAGATGGATTCAAGTCTATTTATTTTCTTTGTATTATCCTCCTTGACTCCTCCAAAAGACACCTCCTCTTTCCCGGGAATATTGCAGTTTGAGAGGGCGTTGAAGAGGGATTAATGAATCCCGCCTGTGATTCTTGGATCCGTTCTGCTCTTGATTTGTAGTATTTTTCGGAACTGAATACAAAGTAGGACGGGAAATAGGAAGAGCTCCTGCTAAACGTTAAGTAATCCTCTTGGTTTTCCTATTTAAAATTTAGATTGCGTCAAATATAATTTGGTGGGCATTTGTACGTTGGCTCTATCTCCAATGCGTTGTCTACTCTCACTACGATTTCCGAGAAGCCACCCTGGATGTTCATCACTGCTGCCACGGATGGATGGATTATATTATGCGAACCTTTTTCTTTTATTTGCAAAACTTGTCATCTTTTATTTACTACCATGTAATTTCACTTTTTCTAACGGCAATTTACGGATGAGGAAGCGTCATCTGGAATTAATATGGAAAACACATTCGGTAGAGGTTTAAGATTTTTATTATTTAAATTCATATTATTAATTTTATTATATTTTAAGCTCAAAATACCACTCAAATTATATTGTGTAAAACCCTGTAAGAACCGTTGCAGTTTCAAGTGGTACCTTATACGAAAAAATTTGCGATTTTAGAACAGTTGAGTAGTTTCGTCGACCGCAGTCTTACAACCATTAATTTAATATTGCGCAACCCTTGAATTTTAATTGCAATTAATTATTAATTGCCCCATATTTGCCTAGGATAGGAGGAGACAAGGAAGTAGAAGCTTGCGACCGAGATTTTCCTTTAAGCTCTGTTTGTATTTCTTCTAAGCTTTTCCCTTTGGTTTCAGGAACGTATAGGAATATGAAGAGGAGACCGAGGAGGCAGAATATAGCAAAGAGAGACAATCCCTGTGCGTCTCCAATAGTTACCAAAACATTTTCAAAATTTTGTACAACCACGAAAGCGAGCAGCCACTTGAAAGACATTAGGATGCTGGAAGCCACTCCCCTAACGCTATGCGGCAAAATTTCCCCCATTCTGAAATTATTAATTAATATTATTATTATTATTAAACCACTGCCTTCCTCTACCACGAAGAACGTTGCAAGGAAGCAACTGCAATACGAAACTAAAGACTGATTCTAAAGAGTGCTTACATGAGGTAGATCATTGGTCCCAAGCCTGTTGACAATAACAAAACCAAGAAAGATGATTAAATTATTGTTATTTTAAACATTTGAACGAGATCAAATATTTTTCTGTATATTATGTAATGAAACCGCAATAAGTAAATAAACACCTTACCGATATTATCGCTAATTATAAACAACGTCACGGAAGCCAATGGAAGCCAGTTTAAATCAGTGGCCACACTAATATTGTCCAGTTTCAGGTAAAAGTAGAGCGCAAGTGAGCCAAGCGCTATGGCCATAAACAGTAATGAGGTTAAGAGGAGGACTCTTCTCCCGCTCCGATCAACTACAAGCGCAGCTCCTAGTGACGCAACCTGGAGGAGTAGAAAAAAAACATTTCATTTTTCAGTTTCAGCGTTCGACGCCGTTGTTTCCATTTGTGTTTATCTCTGCAGTTATTGTTGCATAGATTTTATTGCGGCCAATGCTTTTGACAACTTACAATCTGAATTACAGCTACGATAATTGCGCACGTGTAGCTATCTAATGAAGTTCCAGCATTATTAAAGATGTCGACCATATAAAAGAGCATTGGATCTTCTCCAGAAAAGCTTTCTACTACAAACAACCCAAGAATAATAAGAACAGGTCGTATGTTGTTCCTCGAGCTCATTGCTCTCCAAGCTTCTTTCAAAGTTGTTGGCGTTGCTTCCGTACTGCATCGTTGCATGTCTTCTTCAAGCTGGAAGCCATAGAACCAATCAGTCTGTTTCAGTACATGTGTAAAACAGGTTTCCTTTCCGAAACAAAAGTTGTCAGTCAAGAATTTCGCGACATTGCAATACAACTCATCACATCACAGGCGATCATCAGCTGTGACTTTGACAAGGTTGCGAAACATGTGACAGCACTTCATTTTGCATCCTTCCTCTCGTGTTTACCTCATTCAGTTCTGCTTCTATTTCTTTCATAGAATTTTTTGTCCGAAACCATTTAAGCGCTACCAGCGCTTCTTCCCGCCGACCCTTTCCTAGGAGATAGCGCGGAGACGCTGGCACACAATACATTAGCACATGGAAGATAACAGGTACAAGAGCGCATACTAGGGCTTGTGAGCGCCAGGATAAAAATGCGCCTAGGATAAACCTTGAATGGAAAAGAAATAATAAAATATTTCCAACACAAAAAAATACATTTTTTGACAATCCGTCCAAACGGTTTACTGTTAACGCTTACGTGTAGAGGATTCCAAAATTTGTCATAACTTCAAATCCAGCAGCGAGGAAGCCACGTATATCAGGTGATGAAATTTCTGAAACGTATAGTGGCGCTACTATTGTCAGCGCTGTTCCACAAGCGCCTGCACATCAAATGGCAAACAATCACACATTTTCATATGTATAACGAATGCTGAAACTACGTCAGCTCAACCCTAGCGGGCTAATCCTTTGTAAACTTAAAGCTGAGCGGCGTCAAACCTCTTCAGCTCTTCCAACAGCTTATATGTAACAATAATACTAGCTCCAAAGTTGTCTCCTCACCCGTCAAAAACCTTCCGACGTAAATCATGTACACATCCACAGCGAAATAAATTAGTAGCCATCCTGTCACAAACGGGGTTGTCAACATAAGCATGCTATTCCGTCTTCCAAAGAAATCTACACAGTATCCACTAGCAGGGCCGGATACAAGAGCTCCAAGCTAAAATATTTGAACATTTATTTAAAAATCGCTAAAGGTTTTTAAATATTACAAAACCATCTCCCTTCCACTCTGACAGGACTCAAGCTCACTTACCGTGACCGTAGAAGCTACAAGGGATTCTTCATTGAGCGTCAAATTACCGATACTAAGGTCATTTCTGATATCCGGCAGCGCTGTCGCTGACCAGCTCATCATCGTTCCGAAAGCGAAAGCTCCCAGATTCGCTGCAACCATAGAATAAATTGAAAACACCGATAAGCGTTTTACCAGCCGCTGATTTACAAGCTCCTGTAATTAGTGACTCAACTTACCTGCAAACGCAGCATAATATTCTGGAGCATGGCTAAAACGTTTAATTCTCAAGTTTGTGTCGCTTCTAATCAAATTCTCACTTTCCATTCCAAATAGTTTCAAATAATTTTAAAATTTGTGTATGCTCAATCCAGCGTCTGACAACGGCAACACACTAGTCCCACACCTGTACAACACGCTTCTTCTTATGCAACTGACGCACCTAAGTATTTCTTACTCGAGGTTTGAGAAAATCTCCTAGTCTTTTTTGACTATTTTCCTCTCCCTTTTCCTTGTCCGGGGATATCATCCATAACCAAAATCGAACAAGTTTTATGCGCCTTTTACACCGGGCGAAAGCACAATGCAAATATTCCCTTCATCGTTTCCTTACGTCTATCATCTCATCCTTGCTGCCTATACGATCTCTCTCTCTCTCTTACTCGTAACAAGTTTTCTCTTGCTTTCGTGCACAACATATATTTTGCCTGGAGCAATTTGAATATCCACCAACCTTCTTCCCCCGCCAATATACTACACCTCACTTAATATGTTTGATTTATATCACTATCCGTTCTTCAATCTTTCTATCCAGTCCGGGCTTGAAGGCTGCCATTCACATAAGATTGCAAGCTTCAGGAAATCATGTACACCTGTAGCGCAGTTTTCTCTCCAGATGCGTAAGCTGTGGATACTTAACATACACGCAACAATACTAAACAGTCCTTGCATGCTTTGTTGGAGATTCACAGAGAGAGAGTAAAGAAATACAGATGGAGTGGAAGAATGCAAAGAGAGGGGTCAATTCTAAAAGACTCTGCCATCTCGCCTTGTGTATCCAGTCAATTGTTTGTATCAAAAGCAGAATGCGCAATTTTAACCCCCGCTCCAGCATTATTATCCCCCTCCTCTCTCCTCCATCCATCCCCTATGTATGAGTTGAATGTATAAAGGTCCGCACAGGTAACAAACATGAACAAAAGAACGCGAATGTTTTGCATTCTACTACACTGGGTACATATGAATTCATTTTCGTATAGCTCAAAATGTAGCTCTGTGCATATGGCCGGTTATGTAACCCCTACCAAGGGCTTAATTGAGCTAAAGCGAAGACACTCAATACCAAAGAAAATCTGAGCAAAACCTTTTTGCTCATGAAATGATTAAACTTTTAAGCCATTGATTCAAAAGTCGACACCAAATCATATATAAAAGGAGTCACGTTGTAGAAAATGAAAATGGAACAAAAATAGGAATCAAAGATTGTTTTGATCTGGTTATAAAGTGACGCCCAAAATGACAAAAAGTCAACAGCACCCGGGATTCCCAAGCGGTCACCCATCCAAGTACTAACCGGGCCCGACGTTGCTTAACTTCAGTGATCGGACGAGAACTGGTGCTTTCAACGTGGTATGGCCGTTAACAATTGACCTGCATCAAGAACACCGTCCGAATCTTCTTGTGTGGTCTGACCGTGCATGAAGATGTGGTCATAGTTATGACGAGGAATATCATAAGATCTATAAAGTGTACGAGTCGGTCTCTGGGATTGGGAAAATGTAAGCTGTGTCTCAAGTTTGAATTCAAGGTCACAGTATGAAATATATGATGGACCTTCTTGCCAAAAGTATTTGGTGTTGAAAATTCCCTCAGCTTTCGTCAACGGCCATACCACGTTGAAAGCACCAGTTCTCGTCCGATCACTGAAGTTAAGCAACGTCGGGCCCGGTTAGTACTTGGATGGGTGACCGCTTGGGAATCCCGGGTGCTGTTGACTTTTTGCAACCGCAAGGAACAATAATTTCTGGGAATTATTTCATTATGGAGACTGCATTTTCCAGTTTGTTTTAATTTTTGTGCATTTTTGCACCAACTGGTGAGTTCAGGTTTTATCTTATTTAAAAGAAAATTTTATACTGAAGTTTTCTTGTCCCATTATATCAGATTAGGCTATAAGAATTTTATTAAACATGATCTCCACATGTTAGTGATATGATGAGGTAGGTTGAGGTGTTTAGAACAGTGTGACAGTGTTGGCATGAGCGCATATTCTTCAGACATCTAAACTTGCCCGTATTGCCTTCTTTGCTTTGCATAATACGTTAGTCCGCCCGCAATGGCAAGTCCTACGAGTATCATCCCTGTGATAATTGCTAGCGGTAGGACGTCACTGCTCGCTTCTGCAGATCATGAAGAGAAATGAAACCTCGTTCAAGTTGGTAAAACTCCAGGTGACTAGGGATTTAATCCAGCCTGTGATGTAATAGTCACATTAATTACCTGGTAAGTCATCTCTTGCCTGTCCACGTTCCGCCAAAACTTTGCATGCTTCCGCGTAATTATTTGGCACAATATCTTTGATTTTCTCCCCCAATTTTGACAGGTAGCATACAGGACTGCAGCCAGGTATGTCTGTGATGGACTTAACTATTTTTGACTCTCCATCTCTGTAATACACCTGCCACACACAACGTAAATTCCATTATTTGCCATGTTGAAATTAATAACTAGCTTTTGGGTTAACAGCTGCAGCAGTTAGAGAGGCAGCACCAGCATGAAATATTGCAAAGTCCACAGAACCAAGAAATAGCAATACAAAATACAGACTTCCCGCAACGGTACCTCTAAAAATGGCTCGCTTTTGGAATTCGTCTGGTGAATTTCGAGCATAAACGTAGAACCCGTTGGAGGATCCGCTGGATATGAGCGAAGATTTTCCGTGAAGAGGTAAACCAGTGCAGAAATTGAGAAATCATGCGTCGAGTAAGCATAGAACTTTTTGAGTCCAGATCCTTGAGTGTTATTCATACGGCTGTAAAGCAAGGCTAAAAATGGCCCAGTTTCCAAGCGGAGCAATTCCGAAGAAGAATATATTCCTTCGTTGTAATCATATTTGAGCTGGCCATAAATATCGCTTTTTACAAATGGCTGTGACCATGCCGCACTTGATTCTTCCAAAGATGGCTGAAAATTATCGAATCAAGCATTTAATAACTTATGCTGCTAAACCGATAGCACTATAGTTTGCAAAGATATAAAAATGGCCTCGAATTCTTCGTGGGTACCTATACGTCACAAATATTACCAGTTTCAAAATTACACTTACGTCAATGTATTTGAGTAAAGGGTATACTCGTTCTAAGGATTTCAGCGACGTGTTCAACGGCGTCTTATCTCCTGTATTTTGGACGTAAGCTTTGACAAAGTCTTTGTTGTTCTCGAAAGTATTGAAAACAAACGTTTCTTGCAACTCTCCCTTCAGTATATCCTTCCTTGGGCAGTCCGCTGTCATTTGAAGATACTGCGATCACCATCGTTACGGTTTTCACAATCACTACAATGGCAAGGTCTATTTGATAATCGTTTCAGTACACGATTAATATTTAACACCTTTACCTTATCGAATTTTTCAGGAATGGATTGTACTGGAATCGGTTCGTAAGGTATGCTTCCACGGCTGCTCCAATTCGCCCGCGAGTTATAATCTTCGTAGAGTCCATAAGCAAAGAGGGCGCCACTTTGTATACACCGGTTAGAACCAGAGCTTATAATCTCTAACTCTGCAGGATCGTATGCGTCCTTCAAGAATTCCGTGTAACGTGAGCGTATGAAGACCCCGAGTTCGTACATTTCTTCTTTTCCAACCTACACACCAAACGGCAATGTTCGATTATTACAACCACAGCTCTAATTGTGTGCACATGACTCGTGGTACAATTAATCTTTGATTAATGCATCTCTTCTAAAATCGTTGACCCACTACAAACTTACATCGTTTAAAAGACCGGTTCTTGATAATATAGATTCATCTGCTGATTTTTTTCCATGCCGGAATACCTGAGGAGGATCAGAAATAACTTACACAAAAGTGCTTGAACGACCTATTACAATTGCGCTGCTTCCAAATGAATTACTTGGTTGATGAATAACTTACCACTTGTACTGATTTCAGTGTCGAATCTCCCGAATGTTGACCCAACGTTATGGATAACCCGGCGGAAACAAGTAAGGAATAAGCTAGCACCGAACTACCCATTTTGCGACCACGCTAAAGATTTAGTTGTTCATGAAACAATAAAAAATGTGAAGCGGAAAGCAACTGCTTAGCGGTATTAATCAAGTAGTATAACGGAAATCCGAATGAATTCAATAGAACAGAGTCGAATGGTTAAAGGGTTTTAGGTATTCCCTATCTACATTACATTCTAAGGCAAATCGGCACGTGTACCGCAAGGTCGGTTCCTGTACGAGGTTAGGAAACCTTTTCAATTAAAATAAAGATAATGCGATATCTACAATACTGAAGGAGTGAAAGTGAAGAGAAAACAATCTAGAATTTAACGTCAGTGACTTTTATCTTTAATCAATTGAGCTTGCCAAATAAGCCGAAACTGAACATGATAAAGCTGAAATGATGTACTGAAATCTACCGATTACATACACACACTATATATAGCATTCTTCATATGTACAATTTACGCAAAGTCAGATGCTTCATCCAGTATGTTTACATATAATGTAAGTGTACGCGAGATTAAAAAGACATAACACATAATAAAGATTTCTGAGTTTCGCGAAACAATAATCTTAACCTTAAAATACGAATACAGTCTCTGTGGAACGGAAAATTTGAAGCAGAGGTCAGGAGGCAATCATGGACCTCCGTGCATTGAAACACTGCATTTTCATACCCCTCGTTTAATCGTAAGGGGCATGTAGATCTTGATCCTCTTCGCCATTTTCGCTCTCATTACAGTCTTCATTCCCGCTGGTTATAGGAGAGCGCCCTCTGGTAAGATCTTGATGCAGTAAAGCATCTACGTCGTCTGCTTCGTATTCCCGGGATCTAAGAAGAGATTACAGGTGAAACGTTAATCAGGATTTAGTAAAGTCCTTGTAAAAATATTTTAAGAATATCACACCTTAGCCTTTCCACAGAGCAGCAGGAGCAGTACTGCCGTAGTTTTGCTATGGAAACCCAGAAGATGAATATAAAGGAAGTCCAAACGGAAAGTACCACAGTAAGCAAAACCCAATCCTCTTTAAGTTTTTGGTCCCAGTTGTGAAACAATGCACGGTTATTTACTGGAGAAGCTGTCCCTGTTGCCGTTGCACTTAAATCCGAAATGGTGTACACAGGAGCTGCCTCCAAAATTGTCCCTGAAATCAGGACACTTAATATGACGACACTGGAGGCGATAGGTGTAAAACAGTTTTGTAGATTGCTACCCATGATCGTTATTTTACTGTGCTTGTTTTAATTTTAATTGCAGATGGGCTTACGATGTAATTATAATGCTTCCCTTGGCGTGGAGTTGGTGGGTCTGATGCTCAGTGAAAGGTTGTAGTCCTATCCTTTAAAAGTGTCAGCTAATTTCGGCTTATCTTTGCATTAATTGCAACATTGGATTTAGTGGAGGTTCACCATATCATTTCAAAGGTTAACGAATGATAGTAAATGATGTGATACAAAGAACGAGCAATACCAGCTCTTTGCCGCTATAATTCTAACCCGCGTTGATAATTTATAGTTTTTGCCGTAGCTTCTCCTCTGTTCCGTTTTCTGCATGCATTCTTCAGGCAAGTAAATGACAAATTAGTTAAAAATTTTATCAAAATAACAATTCTAAAATTATTGCGATTTGTTACGAAAAACTGAAAATACCTTCTCATTAGCGAAACCAACTTAAAAGAGTGCGACCAAACAGGGCAAAAAGTCAACAGCACCCGGGATTCCCAAGCGGTCACCCATCCAAGTACTAACCGGGCCCGACGTTGCTTAACTTCAGTGATCGGACGAGAACTGGTGCTTTCAACGTGGTATGGCCGTTGACGAAAGATGAGGGAATTTTCAACACCAAATACTTTTGGAAAGAAGGTCCATCAAAGATTTCATGCTGTGACCTTGAATTCAAACTTGAGACATAGCTTACATTTTCCCAATCCCAGAGACCGACTCGTACACTTTATAGATCCTATGATATTCCTCGTCATAACTATAACCACATCTGCATGCACGGTCAGACCACACAAGAAGATTCGGACGGTGTTCTGGATGCAGGTCATTTGTCAACGGCCATACCACGTTGAAAGCACCAGTTCTCGTCCGATCACTGAAGTTAAGCAACGTCGGGCCCGGTTAGTACTTGGATGGGTGACCGCTTGGGAATCCCGGGTGCTGTTGACTTTTTGTCATTTTGGGAGTCAGATTATAACCAGATCAAAACAATCATTGATTTCTATTTTTTTTCCATTTTAATTTTCTACGACGCGATTCGTTCCATTTATGAATTGCTGTCCACTTTTGAATCAATGGCTTCAAAGTTTAATCGTTCCATGCAAAGAACGGGTTTACTCAGCTTTTCTCTGATAAAGAATGACTTAGTTTTAGCCCGTGGTTGGGGTAACATTTTGAGCTATACGAAAATCAATTAATGTTATTTCCCCGTTGTACAAGAATGCGTGTTTGCGAGCTTCAAAAGGCCAAAGCATATCGATTTCTTAGTTTCACTACATAATAAATATTAAGATTTATGCCTGCGGTCTCAATGAAAATTTGAAGCACATGTCATTAGGTGATTTCTGACTTCGATGCACTGCGGCAATCCATAATTGTATATATCTTCGCTATAGCTATGAGGATTTAATCACTATTCACCTGCAGTTTTATGAACTAGAACGCGATTTCACTTCTCTTCAATATCTGGAGGCAGGAGGGAACACGGACGACCTACCGCTATGTTAGCTATTATTGCAAGGATGATACAAGTAGGACTTGCCATTGCAGCTAACGTATTATGCAAAGAAAAGGACAAAAACTAGTTTTAACACCTCGATCCATCTCTTATATCACAAAGCTGTGGATATCATCTTAATTTTAAATAAAATAAAATCTTAAAGCTTGAACGGATTGGAAAAAACAATGTTGAGTCTATCTTTTGAACCCTGGACCCAGCAATTACTATAAAAAGTACAAAAATAAAAAACCATGGATAATACCGTCATGAAATATTCCCATATTATTTCTGGAGGTTGCAAAAAGTCAACAGCACCCGGGATTCCCAAGCGGTCACCCATCCAAGTACTAACCGGGCCCGACGTTGCTTAACTTCAGTGATCGGACGAGAACTGGTGCTTTCAACGTGGTATGGCCGTTGACGAAAGCTGAGGGAATTTTCAACACCAAATACTTTTGGCAAGAAGGTCTATGATAGAATTCATATTGTGACCTTGAATTCTAACTTGAGACACAGCTTACATTTTCCCATTCCCAGAGACCGACTCGTACACTTTGTAGATCCTATGATATTCCTCGTCATAACTATGACCACATCTGCATGCACGGTCAAACCACACAAGAAGATTCGGACGGTGTTCTGGATGCAGGTCATTTGTCAACGGCCATACCACGTTGAAAGCACCAGTTCTCGTCCGATCACTGAAGTTAAGCAACGTCGGGCCCGGTTAGTACTTGGATGGGTGACCGCTTGGGAATCCCGGGTGCTGTTGACTTTTTGAAAAAAGTTTATCTTAATTGGTTTTGCTAATATTTTTGCTAATTGACTTCATCTGATAATCGTAATTCCTTTTTCTAAGCTTCTTTTACATATTTCCTTACATTTTTACGCCTGTTTAAAACTGAATGTTTCCGTCTTCATTTCTTGTCTCTGCGATGGCACCTCAATCAAACATGTTGCTAACTCTGACAATGTGTAATATACATACGGCCGCAATCATTCATGCATCATAATTATTCGCTGAAAATTGCTCGTTACTTTGACTCATGCTTTGACGGAGTGGTGCAGTTAAGTTTATAGCTCCTTAATATCGCTTCTAACTACGGTATCAGCCCAATGTTTCCGAATAATCCGAAATTTTAATAATAGACCGTGCGAAAAAGGTTATAACGTTTGACAAACACGAACAACAATAACTCTATCCAGAGCTCTTTTGCTTTCAGGGTTAGAATTGGGTCTATTACTGGAACACTATTGCCATCTCTCTTTATCCTAGAGAATCCAGTCTATATCCATTCTATCGACCATTTCCTCAGAATCCTGTAGTTTAAGAAACTGTGAGTGACTTCAGCATTATCAAATTCTCCTCATTATGATTGCCGCTGGTGCAAGCAATTATACATAATTATAAAAAACTAATGTACTTTACGTGGTTTGGCACAACTTTACTATGTATTCCTATATCAATTGGTTCTGCAAACCAAGGCTGTTACTACCAACATATGTAAAGCCGAATCTTATTCCTCATCCGGGGATTTTTTGCCTATTTTCGTTTTTTTCGCTAATTTTATTTTTACCAGCACTCTGTCATTAAACTCTAGAAAATAATGAGAAATGAGTATCTGAAAACGTTTAGTAGGGGATAATTAAAATCCTTCTATGCTCTTGTGCCTCAGACATAATCTTTTATGGTGGCGTATTTGGACACAGACGTACATAAGATAGCATAATCAGTTTCCCACTACTTCTACTATCTCTTTGTTGAGACTCAGTAGTATTAGCAGAATTGGCGTTACTTACTTATATATATTGTGTACGGACTGATACTGGTACTCGCATAGTAATCACTAGCAAAACTTTCTCATTTTCTTAGGCAGCAACTGTGTCGAGCAAGCTAAAAGCTAGAGACGGGGATCAGCATGTTATAAAACTGTAACCGTTCGCTGGTAAGATTTTACACAGAAACAAAATTATTCGCCCTGCTCATCGCTGAATACAGTCCAGCCTTGACTAATCCTTCTTTTCATTATTGTCAGAAATACTATAATTGCATCTGTAACTTAAGTCTGCAGTATTCCCATTTCATTAGATATAGTATTGCATAAAGTGCTGGACTTTCCAGTGTGTCCAGATTTAATGTCTTATTAGCGTGACTAATGACCAAGTGCTTGTGCTCAGGTTTCAAGCTTGCGGTTAACCAAAATCCAAGGACTTTTTATAGTTTCGTATTGGGTTTGCAAAATTTCACTCGCGATTTTTAATCGTTTTTGCAAACTTGTATTCTTCCGCGGTTACTTGTTTCATTCTCACAAGAGTCGCTGGCTTTAAAATGCAGGATTATCCCGGTAAGCTCAAGATTCAAATCTCTCTCAATTAATCGATTTAAAACATTAAATTGACTGCATTGACAGTTTAGCCTGGGGGTAAAAATAATTCCGAGGCAAGTTCTACAACTACTTTTACTTTCAGACGATGATTCGTTCACAAATTATTCAACAGACGGAAATCTTTCAAGTAACTCTTCTGCCTGGGACTTGTTTTCGCTCCCCAACTCAAATCATTGGGGGGATTTTGATCCTCAATCCGTCAGCTTACGATCTTCCTCCAGTCCTGCGCCGTCAATCCCGACAATATCAATTAGCTCTGCTGACGCTCCTCCACCATCCTCATGTCCACAGCGACCCTCGTCCTATTCAGAAGGAATGTCGTCGTTAACGCCGTTGATGAGAAGGCGAGCGGGTAGTGACCCAAATCCGGTACCGTATGACAGGTACGCAACGCAAAAGTCTTTCTTATCAACAACTAGCGGAGCAGAGGAAGGGAGTGGATCAAAAAACGCTCTGAAAGCCCGCAAATCCCGTATTCAGTATCGTGCCGCCTTGGACGCCATCTACACTAATCTTCTCTCGAGTTATGGAGAGATTGAGGAATCTCAGCAGAAACTCCTGATTCTAACTAATGGAAACACAAACCTCTCGTTTCCCGCTCCAAGGAGAACAGAGTCACAAGGGCCGGAAGGCAGGTCAAAAGTTTGCGGAGTTCTTCGTATGTCCGAGCGGCTAAGAAAGCGCATTTTAGAGTACACGCCCTTCGTCGAGGAAGCCTGTAAGATGAAGCAGCTTTATGAAGTGAGCAGCTCCGAAAATATTCATGACCACAATGCAGGTAAAGCAAGAATTTGCAAAATTTTAGAGTTGCATTAAAGTTTGTTCGAGTAAAGATATTTTCAAAGTTATGCATCCCTTAATATTCTGTTCGTATTGAATTCGCTTCCAGGTGCTGCTCAAGCCACGCAAGCGACATCAAGTCTAGTTCCTATTCCGGCTCATTCTGCACATTCTGTGCAAAATGGCGTAAAGAATGACTCATTGAATCCCGAAGTCCTTAAAAGTTTAATACGCGAAGTTGTGGACGATGTCCTCTCGGCAAAGTTAAGCCAACTCAAATTCGAGCTTGAGAACACTGACTCCATAAATTCAAGAAGAAGTTCAAGATCTGAAACACTGGCTCCAAAGGCTGAAGAAATTCCGGCAAATCCCACAATTTCCCTAAACCAACTGAATCAACTAGGTCAAGAAGTTCAACCTTTTCACGGTGTATTTCCTCCGTTAGCAGCGCTGGAAGCAGATGATATTCTTGCTCATTTGATGGAATGAATCCGAATAAATGTATATAGGCATTGGTCTATTTAAATGAATTTTAAATAAATATTTCAAACATGAATAATATAAGCATGGATGATGAATCTTACTTGATGAAGTCGCTGAGATCATTCCCAGAACTTGGGATCAAAGTTGGCTCATTTTATCGCATGGAACGAGAATCAACCCCAAACTTTGTCAACTTTCTCATTGGCCAAGTAATTGGACTCCTGATAACCTTCCTGTAAAACCACTTCTTTGAACAAAGCAATTCTGCTCACCCCAAAATCTGCAAAAACGTGTTTGTAACTGCATTTTAAACCCTTGTGTGCGAAATATATCTCTTCAAAGCTGCGCATGGCATAAGAAAATCCAGCTTTCTTGCACATAAAGCTGTATAAACTATCGCAATTTCCTTCAAAAATTTTTCTTTGTTGATTGACTTTAATTTAGCGTACTTGAAAACAAAATTTAACATCACGTTTCATATTAGACTTACTGTAAAAACCCTGATATAATTATTTCTTTTAGCGGAGCAATTGCTGTTATGGTTCAGAGCTAAAACTGTCACAGTTAATTTTTGTCGGGTTTGTAATGAGCGAAGCTGCGTGTAAACAACTACTATTTATCACGCACTCAATCCTCTCTCGATTAATAAATCACGTGGCTATAAACTGTGAAAAAATAGCATTTATTATCCTATCAGGACTGCATATTGGTGGCAGTATTTCTAAATCCAAACCACTAATAATTTATCCTGCGCACCTAATCACGCAGATAAGGCAATGTGCAAGGTTGGATTCGCACATTGCTGAAATCCGAAGAAGAACTCTTTTGAAAGAACACATTCAGTCATTTCAGTCGCGAATAGCATGTTGCTCCCATGAAACACAATAAAGTGATCAAGGGAACAAGCGACGGTAACTTAAGCGTTTCCACATTCGTCAGTAATACAACATGGATTTAGTAGTTAGGCTTTTCGTAATTCTGGCAACATTGTTTTCCGTTCACGGACAGTCTGAGGAAAATAAATTAAAATCCGTTCAGCTGGTAAGTTACAAAAGCCGATATCTTGGAAAAATGGAAGAATCATATAGAACCTGTATCTTCGATTTCAAGGCTAAAGTTTACGAATGAAACCCTAATGTAGATATGAAACCATTAAACAATTTTGGTTTAACTATTAGCGCGACTACGTGACTTACAGGTATTCAGACATGGTAAAAAAGAAGCTGACAACGCATTTGGAGTGCGGACAGGTCTTCTAACAAATGTGAGCTACTACAAAGCGCATGTATTCTGCTATACTACACAGTTTACTTTGTATATATATATTACTATAAAATTTAAATCATTAAAAAATTAAATACGTCCGTGCATTTAATCCCTGTTGGTTACTAAGGAAGGGAAGGAGGAGATGTACCAACTTGGAAAATTCATGCGCAGCCGGTACAAGGATTTTATCAAAGAGGAATACGATCCAACTGAGATTGAAATCCTTAGCTCTGCCGCTAACCGCTGCGTACAAAGTGGCGCCCTCTTTGCTTACGGTCTCTATGAGGATTATAACCAAAGAGCCAACTGGAGCTCCAAAGGAAACATTCCTTACGAACCGATTCCCGTTCAAACAATCCCCGCAAAATATGACAAGGTAAACAATGAAATATTTTTAATTCGACGCAGGAGCTTCGATTCTGAAATCTACTATGGCTTAAAGTCAGTTTTTCTTGGAATTTTTCCAAAATATGATTTACATCTTTCCAATAGTATTTTCAATTAACAGCAGAATGTCCTAGACATGCCGTTTTGAAAGCTGAATTCGAAGACACGGTTGGAGAAGAAATTTTTACTCAGTTTCAAGACATTATCAGCGCTTACATCCAGGCCACAGGAGATACGACTCCTTTAAACGCATCCATCCCATGGATTAACAGGCTTTTTGTTTTGGCTCCGCTCATCGATGTAATCCTCTCTGATTTTATAAGCATTTAACTCCTACAGTATGCAATTTACTAAAATATTTCTTTTTTTAAACTAACCTAATTGTGTTGTGCATTTACATGAACTTCCACTTCCCTAAAACTACACAGACCAATTCGATTGCTAACCTAGAAACAGCACCGGATTGGGTAAAACCGTTTCTTCAAATCGACATATATAATACTTTCAAACGAATCTACAATTATAACCTTTACTACTCGAGTTCAAAAGAACTGAAAGCGTTGGAAGTCGGGCCCTTGTACGAAATGCTCTACAAACGAATGAATCTTAATCAACCCGGACTGAAAAACATGTATGTGTACCCAACACACGATTTCTCCCTTGGAGCCCTTCAATCCTTATTCGCACCGAATATTGATGCATTTCCACCGGATCCTCCCACCGGATCTACTTTCATAATTGAAGTTCATCAGGACAGCAGAGAGGGGAGTGAGGCCTACCTTGAGGTATGTCTTCGTAAATAGCATTTCAGAAAAGCACTTAGCGAATAATTGCTGATTTGAAGCATTGTTAAGCAAACCATACAAAAAGGATTCCGTTCAGAAGTTCTCTTTGATGCAGATACACTTTAGTAATGATACAACCACTCAGCCTTGGAAAATGAGTCAGATACCTGGATGTCCAGAGATCTGCTATGTAAAGCAATTTGGGAATATAATCAAGGATTTTATTCCTCAGAATTACGCAGAATTGTGCAAAATTGAACAAGGTGAGTGGTAACGTTCTATCTTGAATATTTCCGTGGTGAAACATTATGTTTCGTTGCTTACGCAAGTGAAACGGAGCTCCAACTCTACGAAATCTAGAAGTCTGAAACGTCTAGTCTTACTCAGAAGGGATTTTTTAAATATTACCGGAAACATCAGCATATGTACAATATAAATAAAATGACCGACTCAGCCTGCCAATGCCACACTATGTAGAGGGGTGCCATGCAATTTAACTTTGGATTTTTGCAGATTCAAGCAGCTATACCACAAATGTAATATGGATTGGACTCTTTGTACTCGTCATAGGAATCACCATAGCATGCGTCGTCACATCCATAGTCAATTTCTGTAGAAGAAGAAAAAACTATGGCAGAGTTTGAGAATAACTATATGCCATTCTGTGAAACGTTTCAACAGTTGTTTCCAACATTATATGTATAAGCTATATAAAAAATATTAAATAACTATGTCGACCGTATTCAAACAATCAAAATTATTCTAAATACCTCGTATTTACCTTTGAAGAGTAACGAAACTGTAAACTAGAATTATTCCTTTCAATTTCGAGCAAAAAGTCAACAGCACCCGGGATTCCCAAGCGGTCACCCATCCAAGTACTAACCGGGCCCGACGTTGCTTAACTTCAGTGATCGGACGAGAACTGGTGCTTTCAACGTGGTATGGCCGTTGACAAATGACCTCCATCAAGAACACCGTCCAAATCTTCTTGTGTGGTCTGACCGTGCATGCAGATGTGGTTATAGTTATGACGAGGAATATCATAGGATCTACAAAGTGTACGAGTCGGTCTCTGGGAATGGGAAAATGTAAGCTGTGTCTCAAGTTTGAATTCAAGGTCACAGTATGAAATATATGATGGACCTTCTTGCCAAAAGTATTTGGTGTTGAAAATTCCCTCAGCTTTCGTCAACGGCCATACCACGTTGAAAGCACCAGTTCTCGTCCGATCACTGAAGTTAAGCAACGTCGGGCCCGGTTAGTACTTGGATGGGTGACCGCTTGGGAATCCCGGGTGCTGTTGACATTTTGCTTGCCTGAAGAATGCATGCAGAAAACGGAACAGAGGAGAAGCTACGGCAAAAACTATAAATTATCAACGCGGGTTAGAATTATAGCGGCAAAGAGCTGGTATTGCTCGTTCTTTGTATCACATCATTTACTATCATTCGTTAACCTTTGAAATGATATGGTGAACCTCCACTAAATCCAATGTTGCAATTAATGCAAAGATAAGCCGAAATTAGCTGACACTTTTAAAGGATAGGACTACAACCTTTCACTGAGCATCAGACCCACCAACTCCACGCCAAGGGAAGCATTATAATTACATCGTAAGCCCATCTGCAATTAAAATTAAAACAAGCACAGTAAAATAACGATCATGGGTAGCAATCTACAAAACTGTTTTACACCTATCGCCTCCAGTGTCGTCATATTAAGTGTCCTGATTTCAGGGACAATTTTGGAGGCAGCTCCTGTGTACACCATTTCGGATTTAAGTGCAACGGCAACAGGGACAGCTTCTCCAGTAAATAACCGTGCATTGTTTCACAACTGGGACCAAAAACTTAAAGAGGATTGGGTTTTGCTTACTGTGGTACTTTCCGTTTGGACTTCCTTTATATTCATCTTCTGGGTTTCCATAGCAAAACTACGGCAGTACTGCTCCTGCTGCTCTGTGGAAAGGCTAAGGTGTGATATTCTTAAAATATTTTTACAAGGACTTTACTAAATCCTGATTAACGTTTCACCTGTAATCTCTTCTTAGATCCCGGGAATACGAAGCAGACGACGTAGATGCTTTACTGCATCAAGATCTTACCAGAGGGCGCTCTCCTATAACCAGCGGGAATGAAGACTGTAATGAGAGCGAAAATGGCGAAGAGGATCAAGATCTACATGCCCCTTACGATTAAACGAGGGGTATGAAAATGCAGTGTTTCAATGCACGGAGGTCCATGATTGCCTCCTGACCTCTGCTTCAAATTTTCCGTTCCACAGAGACTGTATTCGTATTTTAAGGTTAAGATTATTGTTTCGCGAAACTCAGAAATCTTTATTATGTGTTATGTCTTTTTAATCTCGCGTACACTTACATTATATGTAAACATACTGGATGAAGCATCTGACTTTGCGTAAATTGTACATATGAAGAATGCTATATATAGTGTGTGTATGTAATCGGTAGATTTCAGTACATCATTTCAGCTTTATCATGTTCAGTTTCGGCTTATTTGGCAAGCTCAATTGATTAAAGATAAAAGTCACTGACGTTAAATTCTAGATTGTTTTCTCTTCACTTTCACTCCTTCAGTATTGTAGATATCGCATTATCTTTATTTTAATTGAAAAGGTTTCCTAACCTCGTACAGGAACCGACCTTGCGGTACACGTGCCGATTTGCCTTAGAATGTAATGTAGATAGGGAATACCTAAAACCCTTTAACCATTCGACTCTGTTCTATTGAATTCATTCGGATTTCCGTTATACTACTTGATTAATACCGCTAAGCAGTTGCTTTCCGCTTCAGAGATTCGACACTGAAATCAGTGCAAGTTGTAAGATTAAGCTTATTGATCAACAAAGTAATTCATTTGGAAGCAGTGCAAGCAGGCAAGCATTACAGTGAAATATGTCTATGCTTCCAGGTATTCCGGCATGGAAAAAAATCTGCAGATGAATCTGTGTTATCAAGAACCGGTCTTTTAAACGATGTAAGTTTGTACTGGGTCAACGATTTTAGAAGAGATGCATCAATCGAAGATAAATTGTACCACGAGTCATTTGCACACAAATAGAGCTGTGGTTGTATTAATCGAACATTGCCGTTTGGTGTGTAGGTTGGAAAGGAAGAAATGTACGAACTCGGGGTCTTCATACGCTCACGTTACACGGAATTCTTGAAGGACGCATACGATCCTGCAGAGTTAGAGATTATAAGCTCTGGTTCTAACCGGTGTATACAAAGTGGCGCCCTCTTTGCCTATGGACTCTACGAAGACTACAACTCCCGTGCGAATTGGAGCAGCCGTGGAAGCATACCTTACGAACCGATTCCAGTACAATCCATTCCTGAAAAATTCGATAAGGTAAAGGTGTTAAATACTAATCGTGTACTGAAACGATTATCAAATAGACCTTGCCATTGTAGTGATTGTGAAAACCGTAACGATGGTGATCGCAGTATCTTCAAATGACAGCGGACTGCCCAAGGAAGGATATACTGAAGGGAGAGTTGCAAGAAACGTTTGTTTTCAATACTTTCGAGAACAACAAAGACTTTGTCAAAGCTTACGTCCAAAATACAGGAGATAAGACGCCGTTGAACACGTCGCTGAAATCCTTAGAACGAGTATACCCTTTACTCAAATACATTGACGTAAGTGTAATTTTGAAACTGGTAATATTTGTGACGTATAGGTACCCACGAAGAATTCGAGGCCATTTTTATATCTTTGCAAACCATAGTGCTATCGGTTTAGCAGCATAAGTTATTAAATGCTTGATTCGATAATTTTCAGCCATCTTTGGAAGAATCAAGTGCGGCATGGTCACAGCCATTTGTAAAAAGCGATATTTATGGCCAGCTGAAATATGATTACAACGAAGGAATATATTCTTCTTCGGAATTGCTCCGCTTGGAAACTGGGCCATTTTTAGCCTTGCTTTACAGCCGTATGAATAACACTCAAGGATCTGGACTCAAAAAGTTCTATGCTTACTCGACGCATGATTTCTCAATTTCTGCACTGGTTTACCTCTTCACGGAAAATCTTCGTTCATATCCAGCGGATCCTCCAACGGGTTCTACGTTTATGCTCGAAATTCACCAGACGAATTCCAAAAGCGAGCCATTTTTAGAGGTACCGTTGCGGGAAGTCTGTATTTTGTATTGCTATTTCTTGGTTCTGTGGACTTTGCAATATTTCATGCTGGTGCTGCCTCTCTAACTGCTGCAGCTGTTAACCCAAAAGCTAGTTATTAATTTCAACATGGCAAATAATGGAATTTACGTTGTGTGTGGCAGGTGTATTACAGAGATGGAGAGTCAAAAATAGTTAAGTCCATCACAGACATACCTGGCTGCAGTCCTGTATGCTACCTGTCAAAATTGGGGGAGAAAATCAAAGATATTGTGCCAAATAATTACGCGGAAGCATGCAAAGTTTTGGCGGAACGTGGACAGGCAAGAGATGACTTACCAGGTAATTAATGTGACTATTACATCACAGGCTGGATTAAATCCCTAGTCACCTGGAGTTTTACCAACTTGAACGAGGTTTCATTTCTCTTCATGATCTGCAGAAGCGAGCAGTGACGTCCTACCGCTAGCAATTATCACAGGGATGATACTCGTAGGACTTGCCATTGCGGGCGGACTAACGTATTATGCAAAGCAAAGAAGGCAATACGGGCAAGTTTAGATGTCTGAAGAATATGCGCTCATGCCAACACTGTCACACTGTTCTAAACACCTCAACCTACCTCATCATATCACTAACATGTGGAGATCATGTTTAATAAAATTCTTATAGCCTAATCTGATATAATGGGACAAGAAAACTTCAGTATAAAATTTTCTTTTAAATAAGATAAAACCTGAACTCACCAGTTGGTGCAAAAATGCCCAAAAATTAAAACAAACTGGAAAATGCAGTCTCCATAATGAAATAATTCCCAGAAATTATTATTCCTTGCGGTTGCAAAAAGTCAACAGCACCCGGGATTCCCAAGCGGTCACCCATCCAAGTACTAACCGGGCCCGACGTTGCTTAACTTCAGTGATCGGACGAGAACTGGTGCTTTCAACGTGGTATGGCCGTTGACGAAAGCTGAGGGAATTTTCAACACCAAATACTTTTGGAAAGAAGGTCCATCAAAGATTTCATACTGTGACCTTGAATTCAAACTTAAGACACAGCTTACATTTTCCCATTCCCAGAGACCTACTCGTACACTTTATAGATCTTATGATATTCCTCGTCATAACTATGACCACATCTTCATGCACGGTCAGACCACACAAGAAGATTCGGACGGTGTTCTTGATGCAGGTCAATTGTTAACGGCCATACCACGTTGAAAGCACCAGTTCTCGTCCGATCACTGAAGTTAAGCAACGTCGGGCCCGGTTAGTACTTGGATGGGTGACCGCGTGGGAATCCCGGGTGCTGTTGACCTTTTGCTCTTCCATGTAAACTATCTCGATGTCATTAACAAATTTTTCTCTTTTTTTCAAACAATTGAGTACTGTTAGTTATAGTCTGTGGTGGCAAACGTAACATGGAGAGGAAAAAGAACATGATGATATGCGGGGCAATAGTAACAGGCTTGACACGGGGGCAAATGTAACAAGGAGCATTAAGCGAGCACAGAGGAGACGCTGACGCTGCCATAGCAACGTGCTTCAATATAACTCCCATGTTACATTTCCCCATATTTTCATCAAGTTACCTTTGCCATCCACATTGGCATGTTATTTTTCTTCAGAAAGTTACATTTGCCCCCTACCACTATACCCACGTTTTATAAAAACGTGATTCACTCAAAAATCGAGTTATTATAATTCAACTTTATTTTTGAAAACACATTCAACGATGAACTTGGTGAAAATGAAAACATATTCTGCTCATATTGTTCTATCAAAATTTGAAAATTATAAATAATCTACTTCACGATGCTTTCAGAGCGGCTACATTCTTCTGCGTAATCCACTGGAAGAATGTTTGCAAACAATTTTGCCAGCAATGAGGTGTAACAAATAGGAGTGCAATCTGGAATGCTAATTTGCATCAAAGGCTCTGACGGTTTGCCACGAAAGTAGATCTGCGATGAACCAAAATAATTGATTATATTACTTCGTTTAAAATTATGCATTTCCGTATCACGCTCAATGTATCAAGATTCTAGAACTAACTTTCAGATACTGTTCTCTCTCGTCATGTTCTTGATGTACTTCTAGAAGAAAAACAGAGCCCGTAGGCGGTATCGCTGGCACTTTCCTGGGATCCAGTAGCAGACCTGTGGCTAATGCAATCAATGTGATATCATGAGCAGAGTAAGCGTATAATTTTTTACTACCCGCTCCACCGCTGATGTTGATCCGATCAATTAGCAATCCCACCAAAGGACCTGCGTGTAATCGACGATATTCTGAAGATTTTCGTAACTCTCGGTTTACATTTTCTTGAGATTCCTGGAAACGGTTCATGTATGGCCTCGCCCATTCAGGAATACCCGCACCAGCATCTACCTAAAGTAATGTTTTTTCTTATTGCCTCATGCAGTATTACATTATTATTATTTTTAGAAAAAATGCTATAAATAAGCTATAAAAAGCGTTAATTGTGAACCACTTAATTACAGCAATCATAATTACGCTCTTGACAACGCTAGAAAAACTACAGATGTATATACTCACTCCAGATCGACGATATAAAGGTGTCATCCTTTCAGCCACGGATACAGTTTCATCCAGAATCCGTAAATCTCCAGTCGCATTCACATAAGCTTGAATAAAATCTTGATTATCTTTCACAAACTTAGAGTCGTTCTTCCCTTCGATCTCTTTTTTAATCTCTTTACGCCGTGGGCAGTTCTCAGCAAACTGGAGATACTGCAATTAGTTTCAGATAATCAAAAGTATAATTGTGGCTCAGATAACGTGAAGTGTACCTTTAGGGTGACCATAATTTACCCTATCATATTCTGCAGGAATTGTTTGGACAGGCACAGGCTCGTATGGAATATGTCTGCTTCGACTCCAGCTAGCAAGCTGGTTACGTTCTTGGTACAGACCGTAGGCAAAGAGGGCGCCACTCTGCACGCATCTGTTAACCGCGCTGCTCAATATTTCAATTTCTCTAGGGTCATACTCCCTTTTGAGTAAATTCGGATATCTGTCCCGTATAAATCTTCCCAGTTCGTACATTTCAGCTTTGCCTTTCTGTACAGAATGGAAAATTTGTAGTTTAAGACCCAACGTGTAGCAGCCCGTGTACGGAAAGCTACAGTTATGGTCGCAAGAGAAATATTTCAGAACGTTGCTTATGTAACCGGTTTTCGAAGAAACTGCAACTACTTGCCATTACCTGCCTTAACAATCCGTCCATGTAAACCTTGTCGTCAATTTTTTTCCCATGTCGGAAAACCTATGAATCCATATTGCATATAGAAAACTTTAGCACAACCCTTTGAAGAAAATCACATCGTTGTAAATTTCTCAACCAATAGCTGTTACGAACCACATGAACTGATTGCAGCGTTTCTTCTCCGCTACTCTCAGAACTACTGCAACCGTAAAACAAGTCTGAAAATATTAGCGACAGCACGGATGCCACAATAACCTTCATTTCTAAAAAATAATTAAAAGGTCACCGAGCACACAACAACCAACTACGATAACTTGTTATCCAACTAACTCCTTTTCAAATTATAATCAAGGCTAGCAGGTCATCTATAACTATTTCCTATCCCTTTTTGACCTTTAAAGTTCCAGCACTAATAACGTGGTGTCTTGTAATGAATTATGACGAAAGTGTCCCACTTTATCAATTATATTATCATTAAAAATTATCTTATCAACGTCCAGTTCGTCGAACTTGAAAGTCAAAATGACAATTTGCGTCGGCTTCTATTCGTAAAACTTTCCAAGGTAAAATTCGCAAAACAGATGATTCAGAGAAGTTGGCGGTTCGGGTTAAATAATATATCATCCGATTTCATAATGCATAATGTAGTTTTATAGCCAAAGATTATTCCATGAAACGTATTTTATTTACAACAATCCACGACATTTAATTAAACTTAATTTGTAATTTCAAGTCTTTCAGCTAATAATAATAATAATAATAACTACAAACCTATAATAATACAATTATAAGCAAAAGTGAATGCATATCAAGTTCAAATCCAGTGCACACACTGAGTTGACTAAGTAATGTATATATTTCGCGACATTTTACCATCAGCGGAAGCGCTTAATCTAACATTTAATGCAATCAATAATATCGCTATAAGCAAAATGATTAGAACCCGTTGAATAAGCGCACGTAAATATAATGTACAAGGAATGTCAACCATCGTCCACACAATTACTGAGACCCATAAGTCCTAGTGAGCGAAGAAGAGAAAGGTTCATTCTCAGGTTTGGCATTGACATCTACAGGTGCAAATCCCTGCTGGATTTCTTCCAGCGTTTCCCCATTCGTTTCCGGGACACAGGTCAGGACAAAAATAACTCCGAGAAGACAGAATCCAGCAAAGAGCCAGAATCCTCCCGCACGACCCAGAGACAACATGATGTTTTCAAAGAAGAGCGCAACAACGAAACCAACCGTCCATTTTGTGCTAATCAGAATGCTTGCCGCAGTTCCCTTAACGTGTTCCGGCAAAAGCTCGCCCATTCTAAAAAGACAAATCAGCCAAATTACTAATTGTCCTGTATATAATTATGCACAAACTATGTACGTCAACAATTAATTAACTGGAGCTTACATTGTGTATGTAATCGGGCCCAGTCCTGAAATACAAAAGATACCGTTAACAAACTCTTACATTTTCCACACTGTATACTGCGATGCTGCTAAAAGTGTGATACCAGCTCGTTGCTACCTCAACTTACCAATGCTATAACTGATGACGTAGATGCTGAGAGCCGTAACGGGAAGCCACTCCATATAATCTGCAGCGATGTCAGGTTGGTTGTATTTGTAGTAGAAGAACAAGCCAACAAATCCAAGTGAAATCATCATGAAAAATTCCGAGATCAAGAGCAGCATTCGTCGTCCAACTTTGTCAACTATGCTAGCTGCAAACATTGCTGAAATCTGCGATAATTCGAAACAGTTACCCAGTTTCCTTAAAACCTTGCCTTTATTTCACTCAATTCAAACGGAACTTACCAACTGGACAGCGGCCACAATGATAGCGCAATAATTGCTGTGAAGCCGAACGCCTGATGCTGTGAAGATATCCACAGTGTAGAAGAGAATAGCATCGATACCAGAGAGTTCTTGGAAGACAAAGAGGAAGAAGATAACGGAAATGGGCTTCAGAGAAGCTGGTTCGAACATGTCCCTCCATGATCTCGTCTCCCTGGTTGTCGCTCGGGCTGTGTTGTTTTGCATGTTTCGGTTCAACTGCTCGGATAGAATGCATACAACAATTAAGCTTTAATTAACCACGCCATGATGTTACTTCCTTGCACATTTCAGCCCTCTTCACGTAAACAAACCTTACTCTGTTCAATTCATCTTCCACATATCGGGGTTCTGCCGCACCACGGAACCAAGTCAGGGCCTGCAGCGCCTCATCTCGTTTATCCTTGCGAACCAAATATCGTGGAGACTCTGGCACGAACCACATGAACAGATGGAAAATCAACGGAATTACTCCACAAGCCAAAGCCTGGTATCTCCAAGGAAGGAATGCACCAACAACGAATCTAGACGCAAACGTGTTTCCCATAATTAATCATCGATTGCGACCTCCTTTTCCGCCAACTTCTTAATTTTTAATTTTTTTTCAGCTTACATGAACAGTTGACCCGCGCAAATCATGACATCAAAGCCCGCAGACAGTATTCCCCGAACTTTGGTTGAAGCCATTTCCGTAATAAATATCGGCGCTGCAAGGCTAAAAGAGCCGCCACAGAACCCTAGAAAATTAATAAAATAAAATTTCATCCGCTACTGCTGGGGCTAATCTTGTAACTTTTACTGCGCGCTACAATTTTGCAGAAGATTTTAAATTATTTCATTTAACGAAGGCTTCCATTTCAAACTCACCAGTAAGTAGTCGTCCAATGTAGACAAATCTCACGTTCGAAGCAAAGTAGATCAAGAGCCATCCCAAAACAAACGGTACCGTTAACATAACCATCGACTGCCTTCTTCCATAACGTGCAACACCAGTTCCGATGATGGGCCCTGACAGAAGCGCTCCCAACTATTTCAAAATAGCAACCATTAAAAATTACACACGTAGGCTCTCGCTAGTAACTCAAGTTCAACATGTAGCGCCCTCTCACGTAGATTTCAGAGTCACTGTATTAACCGCTTACCGCAACGATAGAACCAATCATTGCCTCCTGCCACAAGCTTAATTTCTCAAACGTAGGATCCCTTCTCATATCGGGTAACGCAGTAGCGGACCAACTGAGTGCCGCACCGAAAGCGAAAGCGCCAATGTTAGCTATGAAACATGAAATTTAAAAAACTTTATATTTATATCTACATCATCCGTAATTTTGTCACAATGTTTGCCAAAATTCTTAAAAAGTTTTCTAGTATTTTAAAAAAAATCCACTTCAAAAACTAACTTACCCGCCAACGCTGCCAAGTACTGGTTCCCGTATTTCACATGATAATCCCTCCCACTAACACCACCACTTCCCGTTTGCTGAACCCATTCTACAACGACATGGGTTTTACCCGTCTCCTTGGGCACCTTTTCCATAGGATCCATCCTGACGTGCGATTTTTTTGAATTTTTCAAAATTTCTGCCCTTACAGCAGTTCCAGAAAAACAAATTTTAAGCCTTCCTCATAAAAAAAATTGAAAATATTTGCTTCAATCTTGAACAAACTTGAAGACAAAACTTGTTCCAATTTCTCAACTAGAATGAACGAATGACTTCCACGTCTTCCCTTAACATCAGCCAAACAAGGAATGACGCCTTATTCGTACCCGAAACTCTTATGCGTTTTACGCGACACAGGGAAACGATCTAAAAACACTGGAATATTTTCATTCTCGCAATCCACGTCCGGGCTGTTGTGTGTGCAAGTAAACACGGAGATTCATGTAATACGCACTTTCTCCTCCGCCTTCACGTACACGGAAGCCCGTAACTTTATCTCCCCTTCGTCCAGAAGAGTCTGTACTCCAGACTCCAACCAGAAGAGACTCTACGCACACAATTTTCTTCTGTGCTGCTTCGAGTTAAACGCCATTACATGCTGACTCAGAATTATCAATATCCTTCGCTTGTTCATGCATGGCCAACGCACGCAACGTTAAAGCTGGAGGAAAATATTATAAAATTTCAAAACTTAATACTCCAAAGTATAAAATTGTATCATATACTGTATTTAATCTCCTTAAATCTCATAAACCTAAATTCAATATTTACTTTGGTGACCTACACCACCCACAAACACACCCATATTTTTCAAAATTGTTTATTTATTGACAATTGATAAAGCTCCACAGATATACTTCCTTGCTGTTTTCTATTTTCCTCGTATCATTTTAATTAATCATTATTTACTTTAACCTACGGTAATTTAAATTAGTCGTGCATTAAAATCTATTGCGGGACTCACGAGAAGAAATACATGGGTCATATATATATATATAATAATCATGATTTTAGCATCAGCTTCTAAAACGTCAAAGTCATGGATTTTAAAAGAAATATGGGAGAACACACTGTACAAAAGGAGCAAGCTTTCTCTGCCAAGAATTAGCTTTCTCCGTTTACAATTAGCTTTCTCCGTTTACAATTAGCTTTCTCTGCATTGAATCCCATTTGACACACAATGCCCTTACACATGAATTAAATTAAAGTCCACGCTAACTTTATATATCACATCAAGGTAAATTTTCCACACTGTTCCATCCACGAGTAAGAAGTTGGGATTGGGATCCATAAGTTGGCGAGACGGAGGAAAAGAGGGGATCCGTTTCGGATCTCCGTATCTTCGGAGGCGCAAATCCCCGTTGAATCTCTTCCAATGTCTTCCCTCTGGTTTCTGGGAGGAAAAAGTATACAAATACCACACCGAGAAAGCAGAACCCAGCAAAGAGCCAGTAGCCGCCAGCGCTCCCTAGCGCAAGTAAAATATCTTCAAAGAATAGTGCGACAAGGAACCCAATTATCCATTTTATCATTATCAGAATACTTGAAGCTAGTCCTTTGACATGTGGAGGTAGTAATTCTCCCATTCTGGAATTTTAAAAATAAATTTAATTAAATGATTCTGTAAATATTACCGACATAACATTCAAAACAGACAATTCTTTAACATATTCAAAACTAAATACAATCAAACTTACATCATATAAGTAATGGGCCCCAGACCTGAAACAGAATACAAATAATTTAATTACATATGCAATTATTTTCATTTTTAAGTTAAAATTACAGTATTGAAATTAAAAAACAATCATCAAAGCTAAACACAATTAGCTCATTCTTTGTTCTTACCAACACTGTAAGCCACAACAAATATAATCAAAGATGTCAAAGGCGCCCATCCCATATAATCCAGAGCAACATCCGGTTGAGATACTTTAACATAGAAAAATATTCCTAGCAGTCCAAGGGATAAAGTCATAAAAGTTTCTGAAAATAGTAGCAAAAATCTTCTTCCACTTCGATCGACTAGACCAGCAGCGCAGCAAGCACCCATCTGAAATGTTTATAAGATTTTACATTTGCTTTAAAAATACTGGGACTGTAAGCTGACCAATATCTAATTAAATTATATAGTCAGCCAACTCACAACTTGAACCACACCAACGATGATGGTGGAAAGGTAACTGCTCAACGTGACACCAGAGGCCGCAAATATGTCAACGGTGTAAAATAAAACTGCATCAATGGCACAAAGTTCCTGAACCATGAACAAGCACAGGATTATCAAAACTGGCTTCAACGTAGCAGGCTCAAAGAGATCCTTCCAAGTCTTCTGGGTTGCTTCTGTAGAGAGTAGGAAGCAGCTATCTTCCAAATTTTTATTTAACTAAAAAAACCATGAAAATCGTTAGCGGAATTTGCCGTACGAAACCTTTCGAAAGTAATGTTTCCCAAAAGTTAATTAAACTTACATTATCCAATTCATTTTCAACTTGACTAGCTTCAGTAGCACCTCGAAACCAGCACAACGCTTTCAAAGCGTCATCCCTCCTTCCCTGTGACATTAAATATCTCGGGGATTCTGGCACAAATAGCATTAGAATATGGAATACTATCGGTATTACACCACACGCCAGCGCTTGATATCTCCACGGTAAATAAGCTCCAACGACGAATCTGTGGATACACACGCAAAGCACATGAATACGACGTCATGGTTACCCTTTATCATACCAGTTGTCAGGGTAACTAGAGAACATAAACAATGCATGCTGCATCAACTCAGTACATGTAAAGCTGTCCAACGGTAATCATCATGTCGAATCCCGCAGCTAATCTTCCTCTAACGCTGACAGAGGCCATTTCAGCAGTAAATATTGGCGCTGCCATAGTGAACGCGCCTCCGCAAAAACCTAAATTGTATGTCAACAAACATTACTGCTCAAAACGATTCCATTGCATTAACCGGGAAAGGTTATCTCAGCAAGTAGGAACATCTCCCTTTAGTAAACATTTTTAAATCGGCGTCAAACGCGTACCAGTAATTAGTCTTCCTACGTACAAGAGATTCACACTCGTTGCAAAATAAATCAGAATCCATCCCACAAGGAATGGTGGCGTTAGCATGAGCATACTCTGCCGCCTGCCAAATTTTTCAACGCTGAATCCGGTAACCGGCCCTGAGACAACACATCCGAGCTACAAAACCAAAATATGTTGAAATTATCACATGTTTCCCGCTCCAGAGCGTTGTAGTCTAAAACAACTAAAACACTGCTCTAACGTTTGAAGTTTTTACAATAACTTACCGCTACTATAGAAGCCACAAGAGATTCTTCTTGAAGCGTCAAATTATCAAAATTAACATCTCCTCGTATATCCGGCAGTGCCGTAGCACTCCAGCTCATCACAGTTCCAAAAGCGAATGCTCCAAAATTTGCTGAAAAGTGCAAAAGCATTTACTAGAATCCTTAAAATTCAAGCAATTTTTAATAATTTGCCACCAAAAAATCCCCAAAAACTTACCAGCCAACGCTGCCAAATACTGTGTCTTAAGTTTCGGAACAAACTCTGGTTCATCTGGGAGCAAATCCTCTACACTTTTGCTCATCCACTGATTCTCAATCAGTGCATGCGGCGTACTAGGCCTCCGACCTCTTGATAGCCGCCTTCCAGCAGCCTCGTCTTCAAAGTCCATAATTGGAACAGTTTATAATTTCTTTCGTCGTCACTCCTCTTCCAGCGTCAAAAGTCTCCTCCTTTTCGTAAAAGCTGTAAAATCTGCACTTCCAGAGTTCCAGCGCTATCCTCCACAGTCCGCGTCCAAATGCTGTGGAAGATGTTAAATAAAATCTTCACGTGTTTCTCGCTCCCCCTTTCTTGATACCTTATTGTTCATTCTTGCTCAAGATTTGGAACAAAATCTCCTCCGCTCCAAGCATATTAAACACATGTGAGCAGAGGTCGAGAATAATTCTGTTGGAGGGCCATGTCCATCCAAGCAAGCGGTCAAGCAAGGAATCAACTTAAGCCAAAACCACATACAGTCCAAAGCGGATTGAATTTCACCAGCTAACTCTCCCCCTCTTCCTCAGCAGATCCTCGTACGAATTTCACATATATATCAGCGCAACATCTCTGCACCACGATGAACTTACGTGATAGGAAAAGACCTCCAACACTTCCCACAGACTAATTAGTCTATGGAGATGGGGTTTTAGAGTAAGCAGCTGTGCAAACACTACTACTACTTTCCACAGACTAGCCCAACATTTACTACCAAAAGTATCAAAATTTCAGCCAGCTTTTCCAGCACGTGTGGGAAATCCTCTCTGCTTGCTAACAGTTCCGTACGCTTCAAAGCGCTTCACTCATAGAACACACAATAATGCGGATCTTCCCAGGCGTCTTCTCATTCACAAGCGCAGCCTCAAGAAAATTATACAACCTTGTTGGCCTTGCTATCAAATTTATGATTACTTATCCTTACCTACAGTACAGTGTTCTGCGTTTACACTGACTGACCCTATAATTTATGACAAACCCTGTCAAATCAATGTATTTCGTATAATACTGGAAGACGGGTCAGCAGACTAGAGATCAAGGTTAATAGCTAGTGTATACTAACGACGCGAATTCTAGTGATAGATGGTCGCAGATTTTGTTGGCCATACAATGTCTTCCCACCTACAACTTTGCTCTCCAGCCTTGTGTTTCCCTCCAGTACTCCTGTAATTATAACACAACTTCAGTTGCGCTGTTTATTCAGGAAGCTATTAGTTGTGATATTAGGGCATGTTTTATATACACTTTTATGTAATGCAACGTTAGGATTCTCCTGGACGGATAAACAAGAAACCTTGGAGGAGTAAGCTCATTATCCTCGTAAATTTGAATGCTTTAGCTCGCCCTTCTTGACCTGTGTATTGATACGCTAGGAGATAGTATTATATATTATCGTTTCCTACAAAATTGCATATTTTTACCCCAAGTCTAAGTTGTCTTCTATTCTGAGCCTTCTTTTGATTACTCCTTGAAGCTAAACATAGTATATTTGGTATTTACTCACACAGTTGTTGCTCCTCCTGTTTTTGTCCAAGGAGAAAATTTCCTTTGAGAGCGCGTGCTCTTAGTTTACACAGTAAACAATTGTCAAAAGCTCTGAGAGAAAATTTCCGTAGTGTCTTCTTTGATACCGAGTCGATAATTTGTATAAATAGAGGAAAATATTTAAAGTCTTGTGCTTCTTCATTGAGTTTGAGCCTCTTGCATTGCACTCCCAGAGAAAAAATTCCTTGTAGGTTTCTGCTGTTGCAAGCCTTGTTTCTCCATCCTGAGCTTGTACCCTTTGACCTTTGATGCTAACTCATAACTTTATAGCAATGACTTCAAATTCCTATGCACTCCTTTAAATATTTGCGACGTAGTTTATTGGAAACTCTGTGCCTCATCAGTTGTTTCAGTTTTGAACTTGACCGCTTTAAGAAAAATTGCGCAAGAACTTTGCGAATTAACAGCTGCGGATTAAAAATATTGAGGCTCTGAGCATCTAATCTGGGTAGTCAACCGTTTCATTATGATGGATCTATGTAGCTTGTGAGTCTCACTATTATTGCAATTATTCCAACTTGAGTGTATGCCACAAGAGGACAGCACTTTTACCGGATACATTAATGTGGTATTTAGGTACGGCAGCTCCAGTGACTAGACCTCATTTCATTGAAGATTGTTTCGAAGAAGTACTGCAATGCTTTTGCATGACTTGAAAGCCGATTCATGAAAGCATGCGAATGCGGGTGCCTCCTGAACGAACATAGTTTCTGTGTTGCTGTTGGGGATGTTAATACGAAAACTGAATGCTATAACTTGATAATTATTTTTGAAACATTTTATTATTAATCACCTTGTCTCCTTCTTGAGAATATAGCGAATAATAACAATAATAATAATAATGTAATAACGTTAAATTTATTAAAATTTCTTCATTAACGCTAAATATATAATATCTTAAAATATGTCTATACTAACTTTTTACAGTACCGAAACGGTTTATTTAGTAGCAATAACACACATGCACTGTACATTTTTGTATTTACTTTAAAGTGTTAATGTAGAATGGTAATTAGTTAAGGTATGTTTTGTGTATAATATAAGCAGCTCGTTACTTGAGACGTCGTTTGAGGACGTAGAGTTGTAATTTCGTATCGGTGACCACCATGGCACGGATAACACAATTATTCTCGTAATTGTATGCGTTTAATGTTTAAATAATACAATTGTCAATACAGTCTACCGCATCTGCGCGTGTAGCGTTTTTCGAGTTACATAAGGAGCTATACAAATAATTACACATGGTTTCACAGCATTTTGATTCTCGTTCCTTTTCCTACGCTCCTACTCCGCTAAGTCCAAGGCAAGAGAAAATAGTGGCGCCCTCTACAGCGACGTACATGTAATAAACTCATTGAAATTAAATGTACATGATTTTTAAACTAAAATCGTAATAATATCCTTCTCTTTCCTTGAATTATAAATTTGACTTTAAATCAAGAAGCAAATTAATAACAATTTTGGCAAGTAGTTGCTGACTGAAACGCAATAATTACTTTTTAAAAAATTGGCTTCGTTAACTCGACTACTTACTCCTCTACGTTGCCATGGTTGGAGTTGGATGTGTTTTTAGGTTAAGCATGTTAGGAAACTAAACCTTATAAATTAAGCTTCATAACAAAATATAATGGCTATAAAATAATGCTTAACTTAAATTAATTAAAAATGACAGGAGCTCTCTGATAAAATTGCAACATTTAATTGCATTCGTTATTGCATCCATAGCTCATTGTTTAATGATAGAAACTAATAGTAAATTCTAAAGTAGCTCCACTGGAAAGTTAATAAGATCAGAGAATAACTTGTAGTACTTATAATTATAGCCTTTTTCTGTAGTTCCTGGGGAAACGATGTTAACTTATTACAATTTGTTATTATCGATGGTAATACCAGAGCTATAATAAACCTGTGCCGTATATTGATTGAAATCACTAATTTCTTTAAATATTTAATGTCATCTTCAATTTTTCTCAAACCCTGCAATGACAGCTTCGGCCTTGGTTGGAAATCCTACTCCGGCACATCCTGCTGCCACCTAGGATAATTCCGTATTGAAGTGCATAATAAAATACAAAATGTTTCTTTCCTGCTCTGCTTTATCGAAAACGAATAAAAATTGCGGAATGATTTTGAAATAAATTCCTTAAGGGTCTGTAATTGAAAGATCAAGTTATTGGTTCCACGGATTTGTATTCTGCAATTGCAATTTTAATGATTGTGTAATACAGAGCAGAAGCTTTGTATTGTTGTTTTTATAAAATTGCACATGTATTTATATAATTTAAAAATCTTTTATCGGATTTTAAACATGTTATCCCTTTTATCCTTGTGGCAAGCTTTGAACAAAGAGATTGTTATTGTGGCTGTGTGTGTTTTGTTATTGTATTGCATGGTCTTGTGATAATTATTTCTTTGATAAAGACTTTAAAATTTTGAACCAAAAATTCATAGATGAAATAATTGAGTTTTTAAACATAAAAATATTTGCCACATTTGAAATTTTAAATTTAGGCTGCTGCTATTATAGTATTCCCTATTTTCCTAAATCCTAACACGTCTACAGTACAATAGCGGCTAATTTTACTAGATTCTAAACTTTTTAGGAAAGCATTGAGTAACTACATGTTAGTGCTGATTGTGTCCAATAGTCATCAATAAGTTGCCTAATAGGAATTTAAATTACGTATAATGTATATATTCTTAGGATAACTCTTGTAAAACGTTTTAGATAGTAGAGAGTATATAAATCTCTTGTTTGAAATCGCATCGTGAATAGATAGCCTTTTATAACAATTCGGATTTGTGTGTAATGTCACATGGTTTCTTGTTGGTTGTGGTATGTTTGTACCTTGGAGCGTACCTTGGAGCGCAATAGCTTGACGTGGAGCGCGCTAAACGGCTTCGCGGACAGGTGGCGCTCGTAGAAAATTCAACTTCCTGTCTCTCTCTTCTGGTATTGTGTAGGAATATATTATACTCATGATTACAAGTATTTTAAAGAACTACATTTAAAGCTTTAAATGTATATGGTTTGGGATCGGATTCGATAGAAAGACTTGACTTGGCGAGTGAAATGAAAGATGGCGCTGTGGTTGCTACGCTCAAAGTTGTTCCTCTTGAATTATATAAGCTTCCACTCTGCAATGCTGCTTATTCCCATACTAATTCCGGGATTGGTTGTTTGTTATAAGGAATTTGAATAATTTGCCGAGATGAGGCTATCCATAGGTAAGTTATGATGATTAGTAAAGTTAGTATGACTTCTATTAAACTCGCTCAGTCTGGATTCCATACCACATTGATGACTTTCTTGAGAGGGGACGTAGGATTGTTGTAATAATTCCTTATTGTTGTTGATGCTCATGGAGGCGGTGGTAGTGGTCATGTGATTGTCACAAAGGGTGGCTGCGCAGGTCGTGACCTGAGGTACTATCGGGTTGGACACTTTTGACCAACAGAGGGAACTAACATTGCTATCATTAGACACTGATAGACCATTGTTACTGCTAGTATTTGGACAACTCACAATGTGACATTCACCGAGACCAGGGGGCGGGGAAATGCTAGTCTCTGATAGGGGTGAGGTGGAGTCTGAGGAATCGCTTGATGAGCTGTTATTACTACAACTCCCTACTAAATAGTCACGATTTGTCCGCGAGAGGGGGCTGTTGTGCAGCTCAATATCACTCATATCACTTGGGTTAGCGCTGGCCGAAGACATGAGGGAAGAAGTGTCGGACATTATTGAATCCTGGCTTTGAACATTAGTCTCTGTGAGTACGAGGGTACTGGAATTGTTGTAGCAGTTGTTTAGATACGTTGAATCCGATGAAGGTTCTCCGTGACCTAGCCGACTTGCCCCAGAAGTATCACTCGTGTTGTAGTAGTACGAGGATAGGTTCAAGTCTTCGCCGTAGCCAGAGTCTCCCTCTAGGAGAGAGCAGTTGGGAGAGCTGACATCGAGGAGGGAGGAGTTGGTGTTGGTGGGACTGCTACCAGGGCTGATGCCGTTTCCGTTGGAATTGTTTGAGCCGCCAGGACCTCCGACAAGTGGCAAGTCTTGTTCGTAGTCATAGGAGGCCGTGTGGAAGGGTGTTGGGTTTGGCCGCAATGAGTTATAGTCGTAGCAAGAGTAAGGCGGTTCCGGAATATTCGGGTTGTTGTATGGCGGCGACAGGTACGGGTCATGCCCATGGAGGGCGTTTGGATGCTGGAGTGGGGCCACTGGAGGTGGCCGGATGTCCGTTATTTGTGGCTGGTTTATAGGTTGCGGGGGTAGAGGGAGCCCGTTGTTATTTAAATTGTTGTTGCCGCGATTATTGTGACTGTTACGACCCCAGAACGGTGGCAAAGGTTGGTGTCCACTTCGGTGCATGGGGATTTCGTCTTCACTCCGGATTTCTTGTTCGATGTGTCTCAGAGTATTGCATATGAGTACGGAGCGGTGAAGACTTGGTTCGACGCATTGTTGCTGTAAAATCATATGCACACAAATTAATACGTTTCGTTAACGAAAAAATCGCTAGATTCTAATTTATCAAAGCAAAACAATCCTCTCCTTACCGTTCTGAAAGAGTTAAGCTTGCACAATGAAAGATGTAGGACCGTAGAGCGTTGTTGCTTGTAGCTTCGAATTTCTTCTTCATCTTCGCTAGCATCGAATTCTTCGCTAGTGAATAGGTCTTCGGAGCTAATGGATTCACAAGATGAGGAACTTCCACCATCATCGATGTAGTCTGCATTGTTATTGCAATTACCAGGCCATTGGTCTGGATTAGGAACGGGATCGTTGATGGACTGAGGTGGGCTGGAGTTACCACCAGAGGACGCTGTGCTAGCCGTGCTCGTTGAACTTTTCTTGGCAACCAGGAGTGTATCAGCGCTTCCGAGGTTGTAGTAGGATTTCCCATCTTCAGTGATGACTTGATTACAGTTTTTACTTCGTCTCCATTCCTCGTCATCATCATCGTCATCAATGGGGGAGAGGACCGTTACCGTCCCCATCCCAAGTCTTTCATGACATAGTAATCCATTAAATTCTAAATCAGTCGTTTCTTGGATTGTCGATTTGAAAGGTAGAAACGAGGAGCATCGAATCTCATCGGTAACATCCAGTAGGAGAGAGGGCGCTGGCAATGCTTCTAGCGTAGAGGTCAAACATTCCAGTGGGCTTGGGCTATTGGTACAGCAGCTAAGGGGATAATTTCCAGAAGATATCGGCGTTGTCCCACTGGATCCGCCAGAGGTCGAGGTAAGCAGTGTCCTCGCGAGTATCGACGTCGTTAAAAAGTCAGAGCTGCTATTCTCATGCCCGATTATTGTATCTTGTACATCGTTTGCCACCGATTCCTCGTAGTCGTTGGATTTCTTAGAGATCTTTGCTGCCACAACATACTCCTCCTCTCCCGGCTCGGGACTCTCCAGCCTCCTCTTGTTTGCGCTTATGGAGGCAACACCCATCTTAGCTTCGCTTTTCTGTAAAAATAAAGTTCGCCACGTTAGTTTCATTCATTTTCCTCGTCTCATTTATTCATTCAAACACGCTCAAATCATTTTCAAAATGTGACACTGTCCCTCCCCAGCCTTGAAACCTCTAAGGAACCGAATACCCCTCGCATGCCTATACCTGCGCGTAATAATTTTGAATTCAATCGCGTGCTTTCTTTCCCACGGCGCTCTCAATTTGAATCATAAAACTTCTCAGTCCCTCCTGACACCATTCCTCCATACAATAATAATTCCCCAACGTTTATTTTCTTCCTTTGCGCGCCCTTTCCAAATTCTTTTCAGCTGTCATCCCACCATACGCAGTAATCTCCCTTGCTAAATTTCATCTCAACATTTTCGGCCTACATGTAAAACTATAGAATCCAACCAGCCAGCACATCCCATAAGAACCACCGCACACCTCTCTCAAACTCGTAACTCCCTCCAATTCAGCCATTGTAAATATACACACATCTTTCCTCCGCGTCCCACTCAACTAGGTTTTGAGGTCGCCCAACTCAAATAACACGAGAGAGCGCCGCAAACCCCTTTAAACTCCGTCTCAGAGCCGTGGCTCAAAACAAGCTCAGCAAAAGCCTTCCCTTTAAACCAAGGAGCGCGCAGCATCAGAAGAGCAGCGCAGAGGCCCGTACTTAAAAATGACGCTAAAATTTTACAAAATTTCATCAAACCCTCCACATCGACCTTCGCGCATTCACCATAAATTCTACGCTAGCCCCAGCCAACTCCAATCAAGAAGCGAGCAACAAAAGGACAGCGCGAGCGCTTCCAAAAAAGCAATCAGAATTTACAAGCTTCTCTAGCAATTCTCCCCTCTTTCTGTCTGCATCCGCTGACTCTCGACACGTACGCGATATTTTCAAGAGTAGCGCGATGGGAGTCGCCGTTTGTTACGTTAGTTAACGTCGAGCTTGGCTGCTTTTACCTCGGAAAGTTATTAGTTAAAAGGAAAAGGTGGGGTAGTTCTCGTTGGAAACAATCCACCAAGAAGAACCAAGGAGCAACATTAGAAAAACTATCAACGACCAGCCACAGCCTGCCTACGTCAAGCCAACCAAGGAATATAAGACACAAGCACTATGCGCTCTTCCCAAGGTATCCAACATACAACATATTAGAGGCACATATAGAAGAGTCGCAAGCTAGTAGGACCGCTTCCGTCCTTCCTTTAAGTGTAAAGAAAAATTCATACACGTATGATATCATCATGCAGAAGGCAATCAGAGACATGAGTACCAGCCAAAGAAAGAGTAAATGCTCTGGCTGCACCAAACATACGATGATCACAAGAAGTCTCCAAGCAAGAGCTACTCCAAGACTTGTTCTTTTTAGCATCCCACACTCTCTCAAATGAATTCTCTCTCTCTCTTCTCTGTAATTCTTCATCTTCTACGCACTTGGTCAATGCAATCTCTTGGTCGCCAAAGAAAAATCAAACAGAATCTCATCCTATTACACCTCTCTCTTAAAACCTCTAGAAAGTTGCATCTCTCTCTTCTCTTCTACTTCTTCCTCCAGTATCAGCTCAGAAGTCAGACTAACTTGTGAATCTTGATTCCTTGCTTAATTCCACAGGCCTCTCTCTTCGTATCTTGGTGGGCTGTCAACTCTTTGACTGAGCTATGCTTGATAGGAAGGTAAGTAAATGTTGCCAGAGGAGGATTTGCTACACTCAAAGAGAGAGGAGGCTACGTAGGAGCCGTGTGCAATACCATTCTTCGTCCCAGAAGGTTGCTTCAATTCCAATCTCACGTTGCAATTTACTATTCTCCCACCACCGCCGACGCTTCCCCCATCCCACCCTCCCTCTACATCCTTTGCTAATTATTAGCCAGTCACTCACAGCCCTCTAATATTGCAGCTCTCACAATCCCCTTCTTCCCATCGCCCTTCCATTTCATATGCCTTACCTCCATTCACTTTAAAATTATTTTACAATCAGTAACAAAGCTCTATGCTCTAGGCATTCCCAACCAGCCTCCACAGTATTTTGCCAGAATCAGCTGTTACACAGACTCGTGGATTGTACGGCTACTTCTAAATTGATCCCTACCCGCGCGCCCTCTGTCCATATTTTCGCACGGAATTTATTTCCAAGTACGGCAATATCCCACAAAATGTGATACACTCCAAGTATCCTCCTATCCCACCCTTCTGACCTTTGTAGGCCGTGGAAGCGTGGGCTGTGAAGCTGGATTCTTTTAAAATTCTTCAACTTATGGATGTCTCGGATTGTGCCGGTGAATGAATCACTTAAACCGGAACATAAATCTCGGATTACACCCTTTCCCGCACTCATTAGCCCAACCGTAATGACCGATAAAATATTCAACAAGTTTCAATCCCTCGTTTCCCTTATATTCCTATTTCTTTCCATCAGTCTTCCAATCCCTTCATCGGCTGTCCATAGCATTTACAATGTGCTTCTAACTTTTCCTCACATCACTAAGTTAGACTGTAACTTGGCTGGCAAGGCACCGGACAGTGGACAGCGTTCGCTCTGAACCAACTCCACTTCGTGCCTTCTTGTACACTGTAAAAGCAGTTTGTTCCTAGTGGGACTTTTCTCTATTCATCTCATCAAAAGCTGTCTTCCTAACATCAACTAACTACCAACCAGCTTCTTGAGCTCATCTTGTTGACATTCTTTCTTCTTGGTTTCTCTCTTCCCGACGACACCTTCCCAGAGACTCGCACTTAAGCAAACTAGTCAGCCAACACGACCAACCTCTTGCGAAGGATGGGCGAAGGAAAGTACTGTAGATGATCCTCATTATGGTCAGCAACAAGGACGACTTGTCTCATCCGAAATCTCAGCGACACAGCCACCCTATAATTACAATCTTCCCACCCTCCACATCTCCTCCACCCTTTTCTTATGCAATCGCCTCCTTCCTTGTATGTCAACCCTTTAACGTAGTCTCCAACACCTCCACTCTCTCAGCTATCCAGCCAGCTCATTGTAGTCAAGAGCTATGAATGTCAAAGTGAAGAAATTCTATCAACCAAGACCAAACATCTCCAACCGTAATTCCATGTTGACATATTCCGCAAATCCTGTCAACATTCAGCAGATCGCTGATAGTGCCAGCGTTTCAACTACTTTTTGACATATTATTATCTTTTTGACTTCATGATCGGAGCACTTATCCGCAAGGTAGAACCTTAAACTAGCGGTTCTAGTCAAACCAGCTAGACCACCGTCCAGAACTTTCAGAAACGCTTCAGACTACTTCATGTGCTGATCCAAGCGCTCATCAAAATTCTCCAGAAACTCACAAGATCTTCCAGAGTGAACATCATCAGATATTTAACGACGAGCAATGCCACGTTTGTTCTGAGCTCTGTATCAGCGCCAGAGTTCTTCATTCCATCTACGCTTCAACATCAAACACCCACGGTTTCATGGACATCCAAAAAAACTCTTGTGGAACGAGCCAGATCCACAAAATCCATCCAACCGTCCACCACCAGCCGGACCGACCTCTCATGAGTTCCACCAGAAGAGAGCGGCCCGAGAGCAACTCAAATTTGTATCAGACTTGTATTTTCCAGCAGGTATTTTTCTCATTACCGCCACCACAACTCATCATCATGGGTCTGCTTGCTTGGTATCCAGAATTCCGATACCTAAAGGTAACAAGCAAGCAGTGGCCCTCAACCTCACTCCCTCTCGCCCCTTCATAATCCCGTCCTAGTATTGAACAACCCATGGTGGAAGTTGGGAACCCCAGCAAACGCAGCAATCCTGCCTTCCTCTCCATCTGGCCATCATTCCATCCTGTCCAACGTAACGTCCGAAGCCCAACCGAGAGAGAGAGAGAGAGAGAACACCTGAACCTTCATCATTACCCGTCTACCTTCCATCCACAAAATTCCCTCACTACCATTACATTTTCAAATTAGCTTCCTCAACTCGGAAACCTTCCCTTTGAGTTCAATGCAAGCCGTGTAGCAAACCAAAGACCTCCGACTCAACCATCCAACGACTCAACCAACGTACCTTTCAAAATCCTTGCGTCCTCCCTCCACTACCACCTTCAATAGTCAACAACAACAAAGCCCCAGCTATAGGCATTTCAATGGAAAACTGCAGCCTAAACTTTTATGAAACTCCTCTACACTGTAATCCTAGTCCGACTACTTCTTGCTTCGCTCAACTTCGTTCCCTTCTCTGCTCAGTGAGTGAGTGCAGAAGAACCTATGCCCAACCAAGTACATTAGCCTGAAACTCTTTGCCACACTCTTTGCCACAATACCAGACAAACCAAAAGCTTGTAGAAACTCTGAAGGAAGCTCACAAGCAAGCTTCATTCCTTTCTTCTTCCCCTGCTTCTTCTCCGCTTCCACAGCATAGCATTCGTCCTTCTCTCATTCGTCTAGCCCATGAGGCAAGTCTATGGTAAGGAAAATCCATCTGAATTCCATACTGTAGCATGCAATCCACTCAAATAGATTCTCATTCTCCCTTCCTCGAGGAAACTAAACTTCCTCCTTGGTCTTCTTCTTCCTTTTTGCCTAAGCTTTAGCTTCACTACTACAGGGCAACCCGACTCTCCACTCCGTCTCCACCTAAGGGGAATAAAACCCGCAGAGAAGTAAAGGAAGACGGAGGAAAATCCTCAAGTTTCTCTAGCACTAACCATAGAGTTGAGAGTAAGGAAAAAGAAGAGAGGGGTAAAAAAAGCTTTTAGGACCAACACATCTTCAGCTCTCTTCTTCTTCATCTCGTTGGAAGCTATAAGCTGTAACTTGGAAAAGTGTAGACGGTGTTGGAGCCAGAGAAGGAGGGATGAGGCTCTCAGCTACCCGTACGTACTGTAGAGGGTTACATCTCTCTCCCTTCAGTCACCCTCTCCTCCCTGCTGTACACCGCATATTACCAAATAGGGAGCAGGGCTAAAGCTTCATCCACATTTTACCGGATCCCATTACTTTTTATACACACAGGATGAGGGAAAACCGGATAGTCTCCGTCCTAGGCTCCTCTATTTTCCCATTTCTCCCTTATTCCCCCTCCCCTTAATCCCTACCCTACAAGGGTAACTTACTATAATCATCCCTTCCTTTCCCACATCTGCTCCAACACCGGCCCAAGTACCCATCCGGCTCATCATCCCAAGCAACCCTATTCAGTCAGCAGCCGGGCAAACAAGACCCACCGCACTATTTTCCTCGCTACTCATCCTTTTCAAGGGACGCTCATCCCTTCCCCTTCCTGTCCTCTACTACGATCCTATATTCCCCTTCAATCCATCCCTTCATCCGGCCTTCCTTGCGGCCTTCAGGGCTCTTTAATTCTTAAGGCACAACTCCTGCACCCACGCTCTCTTTCGCAACCTGTTTCACTCAATATATCCAAGCCACAATTACCTTAAGGTCTCAAAATCCTTCAAGTCCCCTTCGCAAATTTCCCGCGAAACATTCATATACCCCGCAATTTAATTTCTTTCTGCTTCTCTATTTCTCATAACTCTCTCCAGTCTAAGGGACTTCAAGTCCCCCAAAGCAGAATATTCAAATCCAGGATTCTTAAGTATCATCCATACCCTGTACTTTGCCGTAACCTTCCTTCATCTAACTGCCCTATTAATAAGAACAAACCTGTTGATGAATAGCACCAAACGAACCCTTAAAATTTAGCACAACTCATAAGCTGAGGGAAGGGCAAACAATCATTTTACGACACTCCGCATCCCGGATCCTTCAAAGCTAGGATATGCTACAAGCCCATCTTGAAAATAAACCATCACAGTGTGATCTAACCTAGTCAAAAGGAAGAAGAGTCAAGCTTTTCGGGACATTAAAAAGTTAACAGTCTTGGCCATCCTACTTATAATCCGCTGTCAGCTTTAGGACGCACGACTCACGCAACGGACCGCAAGGCCCGTTCATCTTCCAAAGGCCCTCCTTGGCTATGCCACCCTAAATAATCTCCCAACAATAGTACAAACATATCCTCCTCCTCTTTTCTAACTTGCTTCTACGTCTTCTTCCCTCATCTTCATATAGTATCATCAACATCTGAACAGAAACAGCATATAGTAGAGAAGATACTCTCTCAACCATGGAATTTTGCCAGCGGTCATATCTAAATGTGTACCTGTTGTTATTCTCTCCTTCACACAACACACACATCCCAGATCTTCTTTTCTTTACATCTTCTTCTTCTTATTTCTCTTCTCCTCCCTCCTCTGCTAAGCTCCTCCGCAACATTCAGGCAAATATATATAGTTAATAGAACTTCTCGGACTTTTAAAAATGACTTCACCTCCGGTCTCAGTTCTGAATTCTCAATCTCTCGCTTTTTTTCATTACCCCTCCCGTTACGCTACCTCTTTATCACACAAGGCAACACACCGCACCAAACCGTATAGCTCCACAACAAGATTATCCTCTAAAGAAACCCATCCTCCCAAGTCGTACGTTACCTAGCTCCCTGTATGATTCTCAATCCGTCTTTTCCTCCCTCTATCCGTACTCAAAGATACATCTTCTTCCCTCCCTGCTTCAAACCTCCCAAACCCATCTGTTCATCCCAGTCTTCCATAGTAGAGGGTAGAAATTCCAAAACATATGTAGATTCTATCAGCCTCTTCCCTTCAACATCCCTACCTTCATCCAATATATCTCTAATGTATCCTCCTCCTCCCGTATTATTTCTCCACATGTTATCCTCCTAAAAGTTTCACAATCATTTCTCTGCTCAAGCTGGCCGGCAAGCTGGCCAGAGAACACTGCTCTCCTAGTTGTGAGAGAGCCAGTAGTCATATATATGCGCAACCAATTCATATTTCACAATAACAGAGGATAAGAGCGAGTGCGGACCTAAGGGAGTCACATTTTTATCACTACGCCCCCTACTTTCTACATCCGCTTTCCCAAACTTGAATCCTTGAAGAAGAATTTGCCAATCTTGAGTCATTATAAGCCCGAGGGTATTTATCTCAACACCGCTACGAATTTTTCCAATTCATCCAACGCTCCCTTCTGTCCCTTGCTATTGCATGATTATAATTTGAGAACGCTGCTACAGTGGTGTTAGCGGCGCTAACTTAGGGCTGGTTTAAAATCAGCCTCAAAACCATCTTCAAGAGCTCTTTCAGCGTCGTCAAAGTAACATAGCAACGGCTCAACCACTGTCAAACAACTAAAACTTAAACGTTGTTGCCATGACTCCTATGATAGTTTACTTCTAGCCCGAGTCCAAGGACATTCCAACCAACGCTGCAACAGCAGCGCTGACGCCACTATCAAGCTAATCAAAAACAGGATCAACTACCAGTAAAACCCCAGCAAGCTTGGGCACGAAAGCGCAATTACAGGTTATTTAAACCTGCACGGCTTCTCCGTGTTGTGTAGTACAGGAGGAAGAATTCCTCATCCTCGAGTATATTGAACCTTAGACTGAACTCTTTCCCAGGGAGGCAGGCAACTGCAGCAGAGCAGAGGCCGGTAAAAGGTAGGTGCGAAAGGAAGCAATCCGAGGTAGTTTGTAACCTGACAAAGCTCAAACCTGTGCAAAAGGAGGAAAGGCAGGTGGGAATCATTCTAGCTTGCAAAATTCTAGCGCTCACGCTTGTCATCTTCCTAAAAAATGTATTTTCTCTCATTCTCGAGGCTCATCCTATATTCATCAGCCACCTCCCCCAGTTCCTTCCTGTCTCTATCTTCCATAATAATCTAAAAATTTACAAAATCCACCAGCCATGCAGATTCAATTCACTGAATTCACTACAATTCCACCAGACTCAGACTGCGCGCCAGCACAGGACTGCATTCATACGCGTCCAAATCCATGAACCAACAGGTGAATATTGCGCTTCCAGTTGTATTGTAACTTCCAGTAATTGCCGCAAGCATGCATCCACAATCTTGTATGCCATCTCTCAAGCCCCGTGCAGCATAGATGATTATCTCCTGAGAGCACATGTTCCACATTGTTTATTATCAAAACAATTAGATTCAATTAAGTGCCCGTTATGGCCGGAGCAGAGTCAGACAGACATGTATATCTTTGTGGATCAAGTATCATTGCATACAATTATTAAATCCATGCCTTTCCTCATCCTCCATCCCTCCTCTTTATATTTCCCTCTCGTCAACGGGATCAGCTGTTCCAGATTCCATCCACAACATTCTCTGATTTCCACAGCTTGCGGTTTACAAAAACCTCTAAATTTTCCCAATTCCAGTACAGAATTACATGATTCTTGCAGCCACGTTGAGAAAAGTTGTGCTTTGTTTTCCCGCTGTTCACACATTTTGCAAAAACCTACCAACTCCTTTACTCTGATTTATGACAATGGGAGGGCATGTTGAATGTTTACATTTTGCAAAGACCGCCTGGCATCCACAGTACATGCAGTAATAGCAGATGGAGCTCAACAGAGTCAACTCAAGCAATGCATGAATTCTCATTCATTTTAATCCCCGCTAAGGATTCATAATGAACTAGAAGCCCACATTATCATCTTTCTTAACCTAACGTACGTGCCAGCTTCACGTTGCGCCCTCCTCCATCCGAACAAGGATTCGTGATGCCTAAGCAGATGACGGATTCCACGCTCATTCATATGCAATTAACATGATCCTATCATGAATCCTATCAGTTGACACCTGCCTTGAAAAATACCCAAGCTAATACTTGTCATCATCTCCTCTTCCCCTGTCTTATCTTATTGCTTGACTGTATAGTACAGTACAGACAGCTGACTCTTTGCTAACTGCACGCCCTGTAGACTACAAGTCTCCCCGTCCGTTAATGGTTAACGTGGGGTAAAATGTGCGCATTATTCCCTGCCTCCACGTAGAGTCATTATAGTCCTCTCTCTCTAGCTGTCTCTCTTAATTGCTTATTCCAGAGGAGTGCGTGAAACAAGTACCTAGTAATTTCTATTTTACCGCTTCCACCCACCCCCACCTCTACTATACACAATCCTGGACCTTCCTTATTATTTTCTCTTGCCCTGGGCTAGCTAATTCCCTCGCCCATCAACACCTCCATAAATTACTCGACGTAGATAATCATTCCACTCAACTTTCTCCGGTGAAAGCACCTCCATGTCAGAGCTAACGCTATACTCCTTAAACAATCAACCTGTTAACCTCCCCCTTTTCTCCACACTCCGCCAGCCAATCCTTTCACCCAGTTTAATCACGGCACTTGGTTTTAAATTTCACACCCATCTAGGAAATTACTTTAATTGATTCGTTTACTCCTCCACCTCTCGCCTGTCTAGCTTGTGCTCTTCCCTGCCGGCCTACCCAATCCCGGAGAAAGCACGATTCATTCAATAATAAATATATTAATTCCATTAGTGCGTGTACCACCGTCAATCATCCATTCATCCTTCCTCACGACTCTCCTCCCGTAGTAGCTTAGGACATGGTAAATATATGCAAACACCACGTGGAATTTTCACTCTTTTAGAAAACCCGGGAAGATTTTTAAAAAGAGAAACGTGCGGATTAGTTTCTTCAGTTTCTAGCTTTTGCTTATGTTTTTTCTCTTTTAGTATGCTCTCGACAACTTTGCTTCTAATCTGTGTTCTGTGGCGACGCGGAGCTATTCTCTTCCTCATTCACTGAGATAGGCAACAAAGGTAAATTGGACTGTGCTAGCTTGCCTATATTCAGCATAAATGGAAGCTCACAAGCAAGATAGATTAGAGGACGAAGTGAAACTTTAGTGTATAGCTACATGGAACAAACCTTCTAATCTCAGCTTTGGATATTCAGCCACCTAGACGCTTATCAGTACCTAAAACGTTATGTATTGTGTGAGTCGGCTTTAGCTCGCTTCGCTCGCTCCCTAGCCGCCGCACAGTGTCTACTGCAACTACTGCCACATCAAAGCATATCTTCTCGCTCTTCCCTCCACCAAGAATAGTGTTAGGAGTTTTCAGAGATTCTTCTTCAATCCTAGCCCGTGGTATACATGGGTTGGGAATGGGGTGGAGGGGGGTTGTAGGCATCAAGTTGGTTTAAAAGCATTGCCTTTGGTTCTATGTTCTTGTATGCTATGGCTCGGAGCATGGAGCATTCTCTTTTCATTCTGAGTTAGATGTTCCCCCACCACCCCGCCCCGGCTGCCGTTATGTATTCTTCCCCGCAACTTAATGCTCTCTCTATACATCTCTTCCCCCTTTTCCCATACACATGACGTCAATACAGAGAGACTGGCGTCTGTATGTACAGAGGAGAGGAGATTGGATGGAAATAGCGTGGGACGAGAGAAGTTTCGGGTAGATATATATTTCCCCCTCCTTCTTTCTCTCACTCTCCCCTGGCATACATCCTTTCTCCGGCTCCCCGACTCCCCTCTATAATACTGGAAGTTAGAGAGGACGGAGCGCTCGATAATAACTGAAACTTTACCGGAGACCAGAGACCCTTTTTCACCAAACCCTCTTTTCCCTCTATCCTCCCTCTTTTCTAGCTCTCTTTCTCTCTCTCTCTCTGAAAATTCCCAACTAATATCCTCGTCTATTTCCCTGGCCTGTTTCGCTTGAACCTAGAACTGGTAAAAGGGGCATATGTCCCGTCCTTCCAGAGGGTTTCGCGGCTTACTTTTCCCGCACACGTTCCTTGACAGAGACGGAGGGAGGGTTCCTCCTGGATGTGCGTGCATATCCTCCGTGTAATGACTCTGGAGAAATTGGCGAGGGGAATAGAGGACAGAGCTTCGGCCTTTGCCTTAGCTCCACTATATTCCAGAACCAACTGTTCTACGATAACTTATTTTCTCTCCCTTATAAAACCCGCTCGGAGTTTCCCTTATTCAAACCCTCAACTTTCCCCCTCTCTTTTTCTATCCTAGTTTCGTTGTAAACTTTTCCTAGTTATCACTGAAAAGCCTCGTCCTTTGGCAGCATGGAATTAAATGTGGACGAGTAGAGAGAAATGTTTTTTCAAATTTTCTAATACCCGCGCCGTCCTCTCGCCTTACTTCCAGATCCAGGTCCTTGAAAGCCATGTGTAAAAGGGTGACACTGGATGCCTGTTTGCGGCGGGGAGAGGGAGAAAACCTATTTTCCCCGCACTTTCTCCTCATGCTTCCCGCAACTTTTTACTCCGGACTCTATGCTAGACCCACGACTCATCCTAACGTTTGTCCTTCCTCTTTGCTATCCTTTTAGTTCTATCCACTTCTTCCACAAGCTTTCAAAATCTTCCCGCCTGCATACATTGACCAGTCCATTCCTGCTCTCGTCTACATGTTATGATATGATGCTATTGAATTATACCAGGACTTCTCTTGAAAGCTTACACCGTACGGTCCAAGCAACAGTTGCATTATTTGAATTTCCCGCGGAAGAGAAGAAACTCCATGAAACGTTCAACAGTAGAGAAAAATATGTCCATCCTCTTCTTGAAATGACACACTGTGCCATGAAAAGCATCGAGAAAGAGCAGGGACGCCTTCAAAACGTTTCCAGAAAGCAATCCCTGCTGCTAGTGCTGCACTAAATGCATCCCGTCTTCCTCACACAGTGCAATAAAATACGTTAATAAAATATCCTTTTTGAATAGTAAAAAATTATCAACTTCTCCTCACGGCAAGGTTGTCAATCTCTCAACGCTCTAAAGTTTTTCCACAATGCAAACAAAAAGAATCAGCTGGGAACAGGCTTAGCTTCCGCCTCTCTACCTTCTTGAAGCACACATAACTTCCTACATCATATCAATCTCCCTCTTCCCTGCTCCTTCTTCCTGCTCCACACTCCACGTGCTTGAAGCACTGCAGTTCCTCGCATGGAATCACGAGCGCTTACAGCGCGACGCTTATGAATGGCGTGCGCAAAAAGAATTGCTAAGGTGCGTTGTAGTATTTGCTCATGCAAAATTAACAGGGATGCTGCGCTCCCCATTGTAGAGTTTGTGTAAATGTATTTGTTCAAATCTCCTCCAGAAGTGACCTTGCCAATGGTTTCCCCTTTGTCACTTTAATTTGACTCCTCCGCAAGGATGTGTGCAGATGCTTATGGACTCACATCTGTGTCCAAATTTGCTAAATCATATATATTGCGCAGATTCCAGACAACCCTCGCTCTTGCTCTCATCACTTCCAACTTGCCCAGTTTCCCCGCTCCTATCTAATCACTACCGCCTACGCTTCAGATAGCTTTGCATTGCTATCACCTTTGAAAGGGTTTTCTACAGGTGGCGTCTGGGTATTGAGGTGAAATCCTGGATATTTGGCTTGCATCTCGGATAATAAGAAAAAAGTTCATACATCCAGATGGCGCTAGAAACAAGCGTAGCAGAGATCCTAACCGAAGCAAGGGTCACACACACACACTCCCGGAGAAAATTTCCAGGTCATACACCCGCGTTGCCTAGGCAACCTATCGATACAGCGAGTCTGCCATGGTAGAGCGGAATTGCATTCTGTGTCATAAGTCACTTGACAGGTAAACAAGAATGAGTTGAAGTTGTTGGCTAAATCTACCCTGCAGCAGGAGGAGATAATAAACCTTTGAGTTAGAAAGCTGCTGAATAAGAATACAAGTTTTCTCTGCCATTCGAAATGCAGAATATTCAGGACCTGATTTTCATACATCCAACGGATTCTTTCTAAAATGCAGCGTACCAGTGTGGCAACGCTTCGAGACCTACTCCGTGCTATATGGTCGGCAAATTGGTCGCTGCCACCTTAACTCAGTACATTCTACGAGCACGTAAGCTACAGGATGGAGTCAGCATGTCTTGTCTTGGACGAGAGAACAAGATTTCCCTCCTCATGATTTAAAATTGAGAACCTTGGCGAAATAAACACAACAACTGCTTAACCTCCTTCTTTCCTTCCTTCAATCCAATCTCCCACTCTCTTCATCATCATCATCAGTGTGCTATATGCAACTACGGTGTAAAGACCCCAACGCAGGTGAGTATGGTATGCTGAACCGTGGAAGCGTACGCTGGGATCTGCAAAAAGTAGCACTTGAAATTGTGCACTGTAGTGCAACTATGCAGCGTATTTGAGAATAAGCGCGAAACGCTTACGCTCCTGGGGACGCGTAGAGTAAAGTAGAGTTTATGATGCCTCATCCTCCTCCCCACCCTCAATTCGCCAACGACCAGAACCATTCCTGATTGCATTGAATACAATCACCATTATCTTTTCTCTTCTTCTCTCTCCTCTAATGGAAGAGCAAGTTTTAAACTTCCTCCAAGGAGGAACAACAACATTTGATTCCAATTGAAATCTTGAAAGCGGCAAAATGAAACGATCCTTCCTATACAACCCTCCTGACATGTCTTCATTTCACTTAGTTTGCAATAACCTCCATCCGCAGCAGCATGCACCGCTTCCCCCTTCATTCTGAATATTTAAGCCTGAGAACGGACGGAAACGCTTGCAATTTTTTCCCGCCTCCACCTCCTACCTCCACTCTAATCCAATTGTTTACTTCTCTCTTCTACAGTTACTCTACCGCTGGTAATACAAATGCACTGGCATCTTAAACGTCATCTTCCGGGATAGCAAAGAATGCCCGGTTGACGCTTTTGTGAGCGTCAAGGCTGAAGGACGGAGATACCCGCAACACATTGTCAGTGCTTTAACTGTTGATGCTCACACATACGGACCTTTCGGTGTAACTTCTGCTTCACGGAAATCAGCAAATGCATTTCTACACTCTGACAGACTGTGAATACAGAATTTTTCATGTCACGAAGGTCGCTGCAAAAAGCGTTGACCTCTGCAAGCTAGCTATATGTTGTGGCTAAAAAGCTAAAATTTCCTTGACGCTTATATCCAGCATAACTTAAGAAAGCGCCCAGAAGCTTCCAGCAATGACTCAGAAACTTCCTGCAGTCTCAAACGCTGCTGTGAATAGAAGCGTTGAAAATGTTCCTATGGAATACAACAGTGACATCTAAACAATCCCAAGTAGTAGTTTAAACTGTCTCAGCTTTTTCTAAATTAACTAATGGCAAATATAATCAGGAGCGATATTTGACACTGCAACATCCAAAGCGTTCTGCTAATCCCGCCTACTCCACCTGCTAGCGCAGAGGCCACCCCTGCTGTCAAAAAAGAGTCTGAACTCTATGTCAAGGGTGCTCCGAACCCCGGCCGACGCTTTGACAAGCGGACGCTGCTGAGTTAGCCAACATTCTTCAACTGGTTTTGAAATTTTTTGAGACCTTTGAAAATAGCCAAGGAATTCGAAACACATTCACAACTTCAAGATTTTATGAAATGACTTAAAGTATTCAAAGAGATGATTCGTTACCAACAATATATTTTGGCGCCGTGGTAAACTCTGACCCCTAGTAATGCACACAGTCGACACATGTTGACATGAGATAAGTTTTTAATAGATGAAACAAATTAGTGCTTACTTGTTCTTCAGCCGTTGTAATCGTTGACATTTTTCACTACCCCATCGTAGCAGTTTGAATCTTTCGATTGAATTCCATGTAGAAGATAAGTTTAAAGGAGGATTATTGTTTAAAATTGTAACTTGTATAATTCCAGTTCAGTTTGTTTCACTTATTCTTTGAATCTCTGCGAATAATCTTCCTTTTAGCAGCCCGGGTACATGTAAACCTGCGTAAAAATTTTGACACATTGCATTAATTAAACATGCTTAGCTTAAAATCATCATAATCTAGCACTCATGGATCTTTATTCCAAGAAATTGACAGTAATAACGTTTAATACTATACCCTTGTGCGGAATGTCAATCAGTAAACTGTAGTCAATTCAAGCCAGACTTAATGTTTACGGTTTGACGCGCGCGCACATGTCAATTTTGATCTAGCCGCCAATAAAAGGCTCTACATTAAACGTTTCATTTGTCTTACGGTATGATTAGGAAATGACTTACGTTCATGTATCCCTTGGCGGTATAATATGAATGTGTTGTTTACGTTCCGTTGCACGTTTTAGTATTTCTCCAGTATAACTTGTTGTCTTCTTTTGGACACTAAAGGTAAAAGCAGGAGGTATCTTTTCCACGAGCTCGTCTCTCGCCCGTCCGCTCTTTTCACTCTATGTGTACGTAATGCAAAGCTGGCCTGCTTGTGTTCAACTTTTCTTCCCACAGTCGAGATGATTGGGAGAGGAGCAGAGTTGGAGGAGCATAGAAAATCCCATCTAAACTCAACGAGCCAGCCCAGCAGTCCTACAACAAGCAACCAGCCAACATTATTTCAAAGAACCTTATACATTTCCACATTTCATGTACATAGCAGGCTTTCAGCTTTGGTAGTTTCGAGTCAGGAGTTTCCTTCATCATGTTAGGGAGGAGGGATTGGGTTCTATCCCCAGCCCAAGAGGCTTTCAAAGAGGTTGCTGCCTAGTCGACATCCTCTATAAAGAGAATAATTTTCGTTCCAAGTATACGCTAAGAACATACGAGCTGAGCGACTGGTAGAGGAAAACATTACATTAGGGATTCTCTCTCCTAGTCGCTGCCATCCGTCAGTTTCTGGCTCCCTCTCTACCACCGTTCCAATGCCCCGCCGCATATCTCAAAAGGAGCCCAAGGAAGAAGGAGGCATTGAAAAACACATAGAGTTGAGTCAGTCGATATTCCCCCATTCAACCTCTCTTTTCAGAGCTATCCTCCCCCCTCTATTCCGCTCTCCCATCCTCTCTCTCTTGCATTATTCCTCGGCATACAATACACTTTTCCCATCATCCGCTTCGCTCTCTGCTACGTCAGCCCAACCTCACCACGTACATACCTAGCAAGGTACCTTACTTAATGCACCCGTTCGGTACACCTAAATAAAGCCTTATCAGAACCCCCTGCTCCTAACATGGTACACGTAGTAGCATACCTTATCATACCGACCTGGCCGCCAGGTTAGCTGCTACCCTCCTTGGTCGTATATACCATGTTCCCAAACTTCTCTCCAACTTCCATAAGCTTTTAGTACAGGCCATAGAAATAGATAAGAGGATATATGGCTACATGCATTGCTGAAGCTAGGAAAATTCTCTCTCTCTGGCTCTCTTATTCTCTCTCATGTGTACATAAAAGCTTGAAAAGCCTTCAGCCTTCAAAGCTCATTTTATCCTTTCCTTTTGAACATGTACCCAATACTTGGGCCAAACTGCTAGAGAGAGAGAGAGCGAACAACTTTTGCCTGAGTCATACGGTACAGGCAGGGGAAGAGCAGGGCTGAGATAGCATATACCAACTGAGTGAGTAGCATGAAACTATTTTATGTAACCCATCACTGTACAGGGTGACCCAAAAGCTGGGGGGCGAGTCCACCCTGATATTGTGCTAACCCTGCAACCAGTTCACCCTGCATACTCCTTCGACTTGCTCTATACATGTATGGTATGTTGTTCACTCAACGAGTTCCATGTGACAGAGGAAGCAAGTATTTCCAAGTATCTCCTCGTTTCTGGTGCCTTGGTTCCTTTGGTGTAGTTCTCCTTGTTCCATCCGTCGACTACGAGCGCGAAGAGCTAGAACACATTTATTTTTCCTCGTTCCTAGTCGCATTTTCCCATTCAAGCTACACGCCAAACCCCATCACACTTCTGTCTGTATAGCCCTCTTTTCCTCAGAGAGTCCAACTTGCACATCCAGTCTTGGCCCTTGTACAATACTACAGGACGACCAAGGATGGTCGTACTAAAACTACGAGACTCGTCTGACAGCCTGCCAGTTTCCTAGCAGTTCTCGTCCTCTCTCTCGGCTCCCAACACAACACATCATCTTATGTTTCTCATTTCGGCTAAAAACTATTTCCCACTTTCTTCCACCATTCATGTACATATTCACTCGTCAAACCTAATGCTCCCCAATTCTTTTATCATACTGCATACACTCTAAGAACCAACCCACAAAACCAACCCTAGCAACCACCTACCTACCCTAGTAGCAAATCCTTCCTTTGAGACGCATTTGCAAAATTTTACAATCATAATTACATTTCTTCACAACAGGTGAAATTTCGAATTTTACATTTACCATATCCGTCATTAACATGGGCGAAACTAGAATGAAGCACTACTCTTCCAGTAGTGTAAACGCGGCTACCTTCTAATTCCCTCCATTCCGCCCGCGTCCTCCCGCACATCCCAAGCGCACGAAGTTTTCCCCTTTCTTTTTAAGGAGCAGGGAACCCAAAGGACAAATGTACGAGCAGGGCTCCCGCAACCGCAGCTCTGAGCGAAGCGAGCTCGGGGCAAAGTGAGAACTTGCGTGTGCTGCCTTCGCATCTTTCCCTCAGTTTCACATTTTCAGAGGAATTTCCAAAGCAAGCATTACATTTTTTCCCATCCGACGACGTTGAGCATACACATCCGAATCAAGCCCACGATATGATGACCAAGTCTTCGGAAGACATGAAAGACCTTTCCATGAATTCCATTTCTCAAAAGGTTTCTCTTGTCTCAAAATATCCTTCCTTTTCAAATCCTCCTAAGGGCTCAGAAAAAGGGCCCTCAAATGGTTGGTCAAAAGACTAGCTTCGTCCCTTTTCCCCCTAATCTTCGGCATTCAAAGGGCAAAAGAAACTCAAGGAATTGAAACGACCCAGGCAGGCAAGCAGACCGGCTATCAGGCCAACCAACCTCTCATCCCTCCATCCGTCCAGCTTGCTTTCCTTACCTTAATTCTTCTACGAATATTGTCCAAGTCTGAGACGTAAGTTGTTAAACCATATTTTCTTCCCAACACATAGCAAGAAGAGCAAGAATACAAGCCAGTAGACGAGGGAATTCATAGGCATATGCATGGAGTTAGATGCCCATCATCATGAGAGAGGAACCTGCAGTGAGCAGGTAAACCATGAACCAAGGTTGTGGAGGTACAGTGAGGAGTGCGTGAGTTTGGACCCACACAGTGTGGATTTTTTGAACCTTTTACCTGTACAAGTCTCCGCGATTCTACCTTGAAACTTGGAATGGAATGTCTTCTTATTTCTTGCTACCCAACTCGGCTCCTTCTTCCTCCAGAGAACCACACATCTCCCTCCTCCAAGACAATTTAACCCCTACAGGTAAATCCTCAAAAATCTTCGTGTGTGATTCCTCGTCATTCACCCACCTCCACCCCACCAACTACCTCCTATCATCATCACAATATTCACAAGGGAGTCAAGGGGTAGTGTAATAAGTAACAAAAATTTGGAATCTTCGAATCCTACAATCCTCTCATCCCAATACATCTTTGATCTTTCTATCTTCTTCAAGATAATTTCTTTCTCCATACTCTCCTCATACTCTCCTTCCTTTCTGCCTGTATTAATCCGACTTATGCATTTTGTCGTTGCCTTGGCAACTGCCCACAGACACATGCCGCTCCTTGCCCCGACTGTTCCTCCTTTAGTTAACGGACATCGGGCGGAAGAGTGTTAAAGCCAGCCTTGTCATTTACGACTCGGAGGATTCATAGTCTTGAGTCTTATTGAGCCTACAACAAACTGACTTTTCGTGCTAGGGTTAAGTTTGAAGCAGACTAGGGTTTTTAGGATGCGTCTTCTCAACCTTTCTCAGCTCAGAGCCCAGCTTTTCTTGAGCTCAAAGAGAAGAATAAAAGAATAGAAGGAACATCGTCATTTCGTTTCCTCATCTTCACCACCACCGTTCCTCTACTATTTTCTTGTTCTAACGTTCTTGTTCTCTCTTCCTCTGTAGCCGCTATTCTGCCATCCATTCACCCTCCGCATCCTCTCCCGTCATGTCAATCTTCTCCTTCTTGGCTATATTTCCTAATTTCATCCTAGCTCGTTCTCTCTCTCTGCAGCCTCCCACAGTTAGCCGGCTCAACAAGACCAACTCATCAGCGCCCACCGAACAGGAAGAGAACAACCTTTGCTGACATGCAGAGAGAAGGAAGGAATGGAGAAAACCTACAACAAACCATAAGCTTCACTCGTCTCTTCTTCTACGTTTTTCCCCTACCAGGACAGCAGCTTCCCTCTCGAGCAAAACTCGGCTCTTTGCCGCATTGTATTAATGCTTTAGCGAAGGGAGGAGGGGGCAAAGTAAAATTTGCGAACCTGCAGCGCGAATAAATTCAAACGATGGCGGGGATAATACCGAGAGCCATGGTCGAAAGGCGGAAGGGGAGGGCGGAAGTTGCGTTTTCAAGCAACCCGCCCTCCTCATTTGTTGTAGGTGGGAGCATGCATGCAAGTTTGCGTCACGGGATTAGGATGACGCTAAGGGGCTGGTGCGTCAAAGGGTTTCATGAGGAAATTTCTGAAGAATAAAGTCTATTAAACACGGATTGTTAAGGCGTAATTTTAGATACTGGAGTACTTAATTTATTTAAAATCAAAGCATGTTCATACTGACCTAAACGGGTAATTTCTTTGCATCAACTTTAAATCTTGATGGCTGTATACCCAGATGGAACGGTAACAATCTGTAGAGAGCCCGAAATTTTAAAAAGAATTTCTAAACGGCGTCAAAGTTTTGAAAAACCTCTAAAGCCCTACTTTTGCCACGAGCATGCGCATTTTCAAACTTGCGCACTTCCAAAACTATTTTTGTACATCACATACCAAACCAGTCCTGGAGCATTCTAGAGTAATATGTAACCAGAGGGCGCCCCATATGCATTGCACAGTCTTGATCCATCTATGATTTATAATTCGCGGATATTTCGAGGTAGGTTACCCATCGTTGTAAATCCAAAGATCCGTACCAAAGCCTCACAACTTGACAGAGGGCGTCAGTGTCACCACATCACCGCCTTGATTCAACTCAAACGATATCTTCAGAACGTTACCGTTGCAAGATTTCACCCATGCGCTTGCGTCATTTCTACCGAAATTACGCCCCGCCTTCTAGAAACCAGAGGGCGCTACTAACATCCCACATTCCCACCCAACCTCCTTCCATTCTCCCTCTCCTCTTCTCCCACACTCCCCAATTCTTCCACAAGCTCAAAGGAAGGGTTCTGAGAAGAGAGAAAATTAAATCACATTCATGCATTATTAAAGTTTAGAATAAAAGCGTGTAGGGAAAGGACTGGAATACAGCGGCTTTGGAGGGAAACGTAGGCGTAGAAATAGAGAGAAAAGAACTCATCCCACTAGGAGCTAAGCATTGGAGGCAGAATGAAGCATGAGTGTGTTGAGAGAAGGGTGAAAGTTTTTTACTATTCGAGAGAGAGTGGATGCGGTGGAAGGGAAAGCAAGTTTTGTCCTTGTGTGGGACTTCTGTAGGAGGAATATTGTTCTATTCCTCTTATTCTCGCGTATAACGTAGCATGCGAGAATCCGGGAGAAAACTGGAAAGGAGGGTAAAAGTGTGTTAGGTTGACAGGAGGAAGGGTGAAAATGTTGGAGACTTTTGGAAAGCTATTCACCCAATACACACGACACACTCGCTCTCATGCTTCCCCAGCTCCAGAAATCCTCCAAGACCATATCTCCTACTAGCACCAACCCCGCTTCCATGAGATTGAGACTTATGCAAGGAATTGGCAGTCTTTGCTTGGATAGTTCTGCGCTACGACTGCCCGCCCAAAGTAAAACTTGTAAGAGAGTGGTGGCGGCACACGGGTAGAAAAAAATCCGGGTAAAAAAGTTTCCATCCTTATTTGACTCTTTTCTTTTCCATCCTCTCTCTCCGCCCTGCTTCCAACCAAGGCCCATGTATTCAATGTGGCTTCATGCTTTTCTCCAAGTTTCTACTTGAAGTTCCTTCATCCTCATCTTTTCCTACTGCGTCTAGGACCAAGTTGATCCGACCAACAAACTTAAAAGAGAGTAAGTGAAGGGAGGCGGGCGGCTGAGCGGAGGAGGAATACGGACTTGAATAGAAGCGCGGGAAGAAATCCAATCATAAGCTATATACCAACTTTTCTCTCTCTGCCTCATCCTCTTTCATGGTAGTCATCAGGCTGGCACTAAGGTTGAACGACGTACATAAAACTCACTAAGACCCGGAGATAGGAAACCCGGGACTTAGCCTGTGTCATCATGGAAACAGGGAGACGGGAGAGAGTTCACGTAGCACCCAAATACCCGGGTAGGAGCTAGCAGAGCTGTAGAGAGAAAGTGAATCTCTCTTACATTTTCTCATATCGCCTAAAAGGATCCATCCAACTTTACTCTTTTCCTGGAGCCAAGCTTTCCTCGGCTTCCTCTAACCAAGCCAAAGCCCAAGCCTTCCCTTCTTGCCCTGCTTTCCTAAAAGAGAAAGGCAGTCGAAAGCTAGGAGGTTTACAAAACTATATAGCCATCAGCTTAAAGCTATGTAAGTCTAATGCCGTCTAGGATTCGCTTCTCTTACGAGAAGATGTGTATAGAGACTCTCTACAAGGGAGAGAGAGAAAGTAGGAACTTTTCGGGATGTTATATATACATTCCCGAGTAAATCCGAACCCCCAATTCATTTCTCTCCCACTGTAATCACATATTCCTTTCTCTCTTCCTCTACTTCTTCTTCTTTCCTATCATCATCAAGAATCCAGCCAACCAGGGAATGAACATTGCCATTCCTCGAATCGCTATCTACTGCGGAGTTTCCAACCGAATTTCATCCTCTATACCTTTTCTCTCTCTCTCTTCTCCCTCTTGTCTCTTCGCCTTCACATCCTTCCTATCCTCTTTCCCTCTTCGTCTCTCATCTCTTCCACTCTCCTACTTTCCCAATCTCAAAGAGAATCCTTCCTCGGAGCCAGTCAGACTGGCAGCGTCTTCCAAGTCCCTTCATATCAAACACACTAACTCATTCCCATCGTCCCACACTCGCCCTCCCTCCCACTATCCTCCAAACGCTATACCGTGTACAACCAAAAGAATCCAGCAAGCTTTCTCCACCTCGTGCTAAAGCATCCTGCAACCCGCTTTGTAGACCACCCGCCCTCCCCCTTCTATACTTTCTCCACTTTCTCTTCGTCTCTTTTCCCGATTGATAAAAATTTCATTCCACAAATTCCCTCTCTCTCCATCCCGTATTTTCTTCTATGGCTCTCATCCATTAGCTACTTGCTGTGGGGAAAGTAGGAGCTGGAAGCTTTCTCCAGCCTCGTTCTAAAATCCCCCTCGCGGCAACTCCCGCTCTCTTTCCCTCTTTCACTAGCTCACAGCTATCGCGCTTCGCCGTATTATCGCTCCAAGCGTCAACGCCAGAGGAGCTTTCAGCTTTTGTTCTTTGATACTAAAGCCTCCAGCGCTTGCCTATTCCTCCGAAAGTTTGCTCTTCCTCTTCATGCTTTAGTACTTCTTTCCACCATTCTGCCCAACATCTGAAAAAGGTCAGAGGTCGTGTAGGAAATCCCGTATATTCTTCTTGTCTTTTGTCCACGGGAAGATCAGCCGGTAGACCCCACTGGCATAGAGCTCTTACACAGCTCCAGTCAAGGATCAAATGGCGGAATAGAGAGCAAGGAGACTACACGCCCAGAAGAAGACAGGTCCTTAAACCACGTGGAAAGTAATGAGTTCCAAACGTTTTTTTCTTTTCGGTTTTTTTCACAACATTTTCCTCCTCTTTCCTCGCCTGCTTCTCCTTAGCCATTCTACATCTTGCAGACGCGTAGAAGCAACAGCGAGAAACAGAGATCATCAGCACGGAGCGTGGAGTCGTTAAGGAAAGTTGTAAGGAAAAGAATAATATCCTTCACAATTCTCTCACAGCATTTCATCAGAATCCCGTCTCACAGTCATCCAAGCGTATTTTTAACCAAGCGTCATTAAAGCGCAGCGCGGCGCTTCCAGCAAATCCAAACGGCGCATGACAGTATCCTCAGTACGGAGGAGAAAGCTACGCTTTTACACTCTGCTCTGTCTCTCATAGCCGTCCAACACCGTTGACCATTACTTCATCCAACCAAGCTAGCATCACTCCAAACCCCTTTCAGCGCCTTTCTCCTGAAGCGCAGCGCTTTTAGCCTTAAGCGCAGCGCTTTTCTCATTTCTCCCCAATACCGGACAGTACTACTGTCACAGTAGCAGCACTACCCTGCTTGCAATGCAAGATCCTAGCATCACCTCTATCTCAAACGTATTCCTCTCGTATATTCTCTCAACCCAAGCAAAAGCATAATAATAAATGAGTAATACTAGGGCCGCCAGAGATGGTGTATTTACTTGATGCCGCCAATCTCATTTTCCCCCTTTCAAATGACTATATGGCTCCAAGTCCTTGGGAGAAGGAAGCATTAGATGACGACAATACGGAGGAACGAGGACGCGGAATACACAAGAACCGGGCGATATCTTTTACCCAAACTCAGCCAGCCACCCAACCTCATCATCATCCCAGCAAGATGAGTCTACATGTTTCCCAACTCAGCCCCCATTCCTTCCTATCAGTCAGTCTCTCTCTCTGTATTCTTTACCACCAAAGAAAAGCAATATAGAATCCAGTCAGTATCGTCCTACGTCCTCTCCCAACTCTTATTCTCATCTCATTCCACGGAGATGAAGTTTAGAGAGAGATGAATCCTCCAATCTCTCTCCACATCCCTCTGTCTCTCTCTCCCTTTTTCCTCCGTTTCATCTATTTGCCCTCTCTCAGAGACTCCCTCTTTCTCCTCATCTAATGCATCCTCCCTTTCAGCCTTGTCTGTAGTAAAAGCGCCTGAAAATAAATTATTCTATATACTTGCACACACGGCATACTGAATCTTCCCATATCCTGCTAGCATAATCATAGTAAGCAGAATCCTCCAACACATCCCACACACACATGCACATGTACGTATCCATCCATACTCTTCCTTGAACATTCTCTTTGAAAGAACTTTTGTAAAAGTTTCTGGGTTTCCTAAACCCCTCAACCTTCCATCCTCCCAATCTCCACCTTTGAGTCACCCTGTAGATTTCCTCCCTCTTCCGCACACTACCACCTTAGCTACAAAATCCTGAGCTTTTCTCTGCACACCATCCAGCATCTGCAAGACAATCTTCAATCTTATAGAGATGGTGTGTAAACCAGAGGAAGAAGAGGTAATGCCCTTTCCCCTCTGTCCTCCCTGTAGATAGCATACAGGGTAACAACTTAACTACATAATGTGAACATGTTAGCAGCGCAGCGTCTCCATCTTCCCCACAATCTCTCTTAGTGGGATGAGAGAAGGTTGGTTGAAGCTAAAGGCTCCTGAAAACTTATCAAGCAAAAGCTTAGAACGTAGCTACTAAAACCCAGAATACAAGCACGCAAGTTATAACCTTTGCATTATCATAATATATGCACAGAGCTCTCTAAAGGATGTAAGGTGACAAGATGCAGCCAAGGTTCTTGCGCTTCCCACTATAGCAAGCTATAGCCAAAGCGCCAAGCGTCGACGCTTCAGTCAAAGCGTATTTTCCTCTTCGACATTCCTTACTTTCAGGCAGTACTCAGCTTGGCAAAAATTCGCAAATTTTTTCCAAGCAGCTTTTAGCATTAATTTACCAAGCACCGTCAGCATTTACCAATCCTCCCTCACCCATCAGTCCCATCCCAGTTTCTCATTGCGTTTCCAAGCGGATGCAATCACCAAGAGGATTTCTTAAAGGTTGAATGTATGGCTGAGGTTGGGGAGAGTTCTAGCTTCAATCAAGCCAGCTCTTTAATGGTAATGCATGAGAACGGCTTGTTTCCTATAGCAGCAGCCTTATACAGTTTCAAACATTATATTCAACAGCAGCAGTATCCCCTGTAGATGTTGATCATCTGAAAAGATGATAAGATGCGAGAGTACACCAAGGATTTACTCAAGATTCCTACACACAATACCCCTCCTCCTCCTCCCGTCTCCTTCTGTACATTTCTTAATAGCATACGAACAACGTAAAGCAAGGGATGAGAGCGTATAGCGCCACGTATAACGTACTTTACGCCCATCAGGTACTTTTAATCTTATAGAAAAATACCAACTACTACTAAAGAAATCCAACCATGTCAAGCTTAAGCAATGAGAGCTGAGAGAATCTTTGTCTGCTGCGTATAGACTCATGTGATGTAAGTTAACAAACCAACAAGCCCCTCCACATCAGAGAGAGCTAAATGTACGTAAAGTTTAACTTGCTGCCGTAACTTAGGCTTTCAGCCTTCTTCCCATCATCTATGCACATCAGCCTGTTATAAGAGCAAGCGAGTAGTAAGTTGAATCAAGTCAAATAAGATTGTAACTTTGAAAAAATTCAAGCTCTGGGAGGATTTGGAAAAGCTGTAAGAACTAGACATAGGCAAGTATACGAAAGACGAGGGGACGTTAGTAAACTACTGACTACTGACTGAAAAATGTTTTTAAATAAAGAGGAGTGGATGCTTTTGGTGGTTAGTTATAAGAGTTCCAGCTTGCTTGCTTGGTATTTACTAGGATATTTGGATACATGCACTACATGTATACTGAGCGTTATAAGAAAACAAGTTGTGAAGAAAATGAGGACTGGATGAAGGACAAAGATTTTAAATGTGCCTCCTTTGAGTGAGATGAGATGTATGTGTGTTCTTGTGTGGGATTCTTCCTCCCTCCTCTCTCAATTCCTCCAACCACTTAACCCAACTACTACTCAGTTTCTGATAGTAGTTTTCAAAACCATTCTCATCATCAACTAGAGACACGTAAAGTAACAAGACACGAAGAACCAAGAGAGAGAAAAAGAAAAAGCGACGCATTTCAGCCCTCCATGAAAACGATGAAGAGAAGCGGCAGAGAATTTTAAATTATTTTACAACTCCTAAGCGTCCTAGGAAATATCCCGGGTGTTAGAGCAGGAACGAAGAACCGCTCGCGCTTTCAAGTCAACCGGATGCTGGTAGTCTAGTCAAGTAGCTCAAAACGTTATTACGTAACTGCAATTGCATGCAATTCCAGAGCTAGCGGAGATGGAATCGGTAGAATTGCGAGGAAGGATTTTAGCGAGATTTTAGCAACAACTTACTTGCTCAACTAAATCAGCGCTCTCTCTGCCATACTTTTAAACCAACGAAACGTTTTTTAATCCAACTCCAGCTTCCGGCAACGTTTATTCTCTGCTTTAAAAAGGATTGAAGAATAAAGGATAAGAAACGGATTAGAGATACGTACTCCATCTATTCTTTTCGCTATTTTCTAAACTTGTATCCAAGAACCATTAACTTGAAGCCAAGTGCACTTTTTCCCAACACATTTTTTATCCTCCAGACTTTCTTTCTTCAATTCTCTTTAAACAAGAGTCTCTGACCATTTTTCTTAAACTGCAAATAGCAGGATCTAGCGAAACTCGTGTAACGATGCAGTTGTAACGGTTGTGCTTCCATCACCTTGCATCACTTTTTCATTCGGCCAAGTTGAACAAGTAGAAGAAAGTCATTAGGATCTGCTGGCGGATTCAAGTAAAGCGATATATACCGTTTAATAGCCAAATGCAAAATCTTTGCAAAATCCACTTGCATCAACATCCCAGCTGCTTTCTTCATAAGCTTTCTCCGTAAACTTGATGCATTGTTTCCTGAGCTGGAATAATAGTTGAAACTGGAGAACGCTTTCTATGATGCTTGAATTTGCAAAGGAGCCAGGAAGAACCAGTTGAGCCCCGCATGTTGAAATTCCGAATTCAGAGGTATAACATTTTAGTACTAATTGTAAAAGAAAATTTTAATTTAAATCCGATTCAGCCCGCTAATTTTTAAAAAACTGAGTTTAAACAACAAAGTACTCACAAAAAACGTTTAGCTAGAGCATCTTCCATGCCTTCCTACTTGATAGCTTCTGCATCCAGAGGGGTGAGACATTTAATAAACATTATGAGAATGCACTTTTATTCCAACTTGGTGCAAATTAAAGCACTTATGCAAATGTCAAGGCTGCTGCACACAATCATTTACATACCAAGACATCAATTGCGCATTTCCTTCCTTTTCCCTCACATCTTCCTTCTAACTTCTTTACTAACTGCTACTAACTGTGTGCAACTACAAGTCTAAACTACTAAAACTTCGTATCGACCATCCTCCTAATAAATCAGCGCAACTTCTAGAACGTTGTGACGCTTTCACACTGCACCTCCCATCTTTGACTTTACAATCATCTGCCTCTAGCTAGCTGCTTCAGCTAGCTGATAAACTTGTTCAATATCTTTCTGAAGGCCACAACCTTTCCTACACACTAACATCACACTGATGCATTTCACGCATTGACAGTGGTGAAAAAATGCCAGCCTTCATCACGATCAATTCTTACACCGGGAGCTCGCGCATATTTGAAAACAAGCATGTGAGAATTAATTAGCATTTAATCAAGCACGTACGTTCCTTTCCGTAGTAAAGTATGCAATAAATATTCGCATCTTAATCTTACTGCAATTTCATGGACTGCACGAGCGCAATACTAAAGTCAACGTTCCCCCCATAACTCGTTTGTCCAAAGTAGTTTTCTTCAGCAATTATTCTTAAAGAGACAGGGCGCAGACAGAGCAAACCCCAGTCGCTCAACACATAACTGACCTGCAACATACACTGCATCCATCAATCAATCAGAGACGTGCATAATTCAATTCAAACCATTATCAACTTCCTCAACCTATTCCTATTCAATCATCCTTTATTCAATGCCCTATTTTCATCTTGTAATCAAGCAAAAAGTCGTTTGACTCCAGTTACTAATTTGCGAAATTACATCAATTACCACTTCCTTTTTATGCACAACACATCATCCATGGCAGTTCTGGAAACACATTTCCGAGGCCTCTACAACATTGTCTCTAAGCTATTATTATTTCCCAAACATCTTCCAATCAAGCTGTCAATCCTCGTGCAAAACAGGCGGGACTATTTTCACCACGTTATTTACTATCACTCCTCCTCCTCATCACCCTTCTTCCCGCCTTACATATTTTTCATTCAGGCAAAGACGCTTCAACAGCGACACCTTCCGAAAACGACTAATTATTAGCAGATGTCAACAGTCCTTAACACCCTGCAATGCACCGCATACAAACAAGGAGATCGTCCACATATGTATTCAGCGATTGCACAATACTTTCACTATCTTCCTCTGCTTTCTCCATTTGCCTTTATCATTAAAAAATTAACACGATAGCTGGTGGAAATGCTTCCTGATTTATCGTCTCAGGCTTATCTCTACTGTCCCTGTCATATGCTTCTTCTCCATTTTGTAATATGTATTTAAACGATTTTTCCCCTGAAGCAGTTTCACTCACGTAACATCGTATTCTTATTAGTACGTTGCATCACATCTTTTGTTCTTTCTCTTCCTCATTTTAATATGTAAGCTTCTTAAATCCTAATATTCATATTAACACTTAACACTTTTCAATCCCGGCTTTGACTTTCATATGCTCCGCTCCAGTATATCGACACATTAACTAACTAACCTCCCGTTCTACATGCTCTTGGGCTCTACGCCGAGTTTTTCAAGCCTTTTGCTAGCATATAGAAATATTTGATAATTTTTAAACTTACTTCCCTAATATCATTCTCTTAAACACTACTGGAGGCGTGATAGCATCATAGTATAGCTCTTCATCCCTTCTGCAGTTTCCTCTTGACTTAAACTACAAACCAACTGTAACCAGCAAACTGACTCACGTGCTTCAAGCCCCTCTTCTGAACTATATAGTTATCTATAACTACACTAGTTTAACTAGCACGATAACGATGAGAGAATATGAATCAGCCTCTCATCATTCACAAGCTCTTGCAAGTTCTTCTAAAGTAGATTCTAATAAGTTTGTCTGCAGACAGAAAACCTATTAAATTGCAACTGCAATTTCATACTAAACTGGTTTCCAGTGTATCCATGTATCTGATGACTAATTGACTCTTAATTTATCTGTAACTCTGATATTAATTAATGAATATGGACGAAAATCAATAGGGATGGTCCTGGGTGGGTCAACTATAATGAAAGTCTCATGTAAAAAGTCAATCCGTTCGTGAGTTATCGTGCGCGCAGACGGAGCGACGGACGTCAATCAACCCGGAATAGGAATGGCTCCGCCCAGTAATAAGTCATATACCATTATTACTGAATATAATAAAATTATCTGGTATTTAAGTAGAACTAGACGATTTTCTTACTAGCGCTTAGCTTGAGTTACATAAAACCTTGGTGCACTTGAGAATTAGTCCAGCGCTTTAGTTCATTTAAGCAGTTGTGCAACTTAAAGAAAGCAGACTAAAAGTTACCTTTATTCAGTAATAGCTTATTTAACTAACATCGCCTAGATTGAAACGTTCATGTTGTTTGTAAATATATATATTACCTGGATTTCTCGAGTGACCTAAGATTTACTCTTGCTTCAAACACTAGCCTCCATCAGGTAAGATAAGGGCCATTTTTTTGTATATAATTAAGCTACTACGGCTGAATGAAGGAAGATAATCAAGCTTTCTCTTTTGCTTCCAGGTTATGGCGGGTACAAACCTTAAGGATGAGGAAGAGGTAAAGGATAATTTAGAAAACTTGTGGTTTGGATGCTATCACGAGAACAAACCTGAAGGTTAGTCATTTATGATATGATCAAAACCTGGGTAACATCACTAGTCAATTCAAATTTGAGAATTGCTAACAGCCTAAACTGCTGAACCTAAGCTCAATCGTTTGATATTATATATATTTGATTTGCAGAGTGCCATTTACTCGGAGATTTTTTTGAAGCCATAAAACATGATTTTGAAAAGGCTGGAAATCTGTACAGCGTAAATTGTAACGAGAACAAGTGGGCCCATTCTTGTTTTAAGTTCGGAAACTACATGTTAGGTGGCAAGGGATCCGTGAAAAAAGATCATGTAAAAGCGACTGAATATTACGAGAAAAGCTGTGAGCTTGAACACCCGGAAGGCTGTCTGCACGCAGGCCTTATGAGAACAGCGGATGCTTCAAAGGTAAAACTTTACGTTGCGTAGTTGCGTTGTTTGTGGAAGTATACAGCTCTTTTGCTTCAAGACGCTTTACCTGAAGAACTAGAGCTCTTCGCTTATGATAATTTCGCACATATTATACAGTTTCTACGGGACAAAGGAAAAGGCCTGGAGCATTTTCAACGAGGATGTCATTTAAATAGTGGCAAGAGTTGCCTCTATGCCAGTTTATTTCACATCGCAGGAATAACAAACGTTATAGACAGAGATATGTATGAAGCTTTTTATTATACTGAAAAAGGCTGCGATTTAGCCAACGTTGAAGCCTGCTCGAATCTGGCTATCATGTATGAGAAAGTAAGTGAAAAGCTAGTAACGAAATGAGATGTTTAAATTATTTATCAATTTGACCTGCTTTTAATTGCATGGGAAATATTCATTAATATTCATGTCTTTTTACACATTAACAGGGAGATGGTTGTCCAAAAGATTCAGCCAAAGCAGAAAAATATCGCAAGCGCGCTCAGGAGATCAAAGATCAGTACACGGACCGACGGACGTCACCCAACCCGGTATAGGAATGACTCCGCCCATTAATAAGCCTAACTAGTCTGTCAATTCTCAATATTTTCCTGTATATGTTAACCTACAATTATATTTGAAATTATATAGTAATTAAAATTACATGGATTACAAGTAAAGTCATCCTCTCCAGTCTAGCTGCGGTCTACACGGACAGTGTTGTACTCTCTTCAGAAACTGGCAAGGTGAACTTGTGGATTCAAGTCTATACTTTATCTGGAACAGTATACCTGTTTGCTTCAATTAAAGTTGAGTTGGTCGCTCCTTGTTTTTACAGAATAGAAGACATTAAGCTTTACTACACAAGTAGCTATTTCAATAGCAAATATAAGTATTTCCTATAGCTATCATGCAATATGTAACAGATAGAGACTCCCTCTAGCGATAACCACAAGTCACGGGAAGCTTTCAGTGCCTCTCAGATCATTCCTTAGTGTTGACAAGGTTAATTTAAGCGTGGATACTTAATTATTATTACTGACACGCTGTCGTATGCCTTGTCAGCTCAGCGCTCTAGCGCGAATAGCTTCTGTTTTTATGGCAAACGTTTCCGCTACCTATGCCCGCATACTAATTTCAACAGCGCCATATATTCTCGCTCTTGCTTGACATTTAGTGTCTATCTAGTATCCGCGCGGAGCATCTTCTATAGCTTTTCGTAGCAGATCATCTAATAGAGACATTCATCTCTGCTGAATTATCGTATGCTACAATAAAATCTTGTAATTTTTCTTTTAGTTTTTCTATTTGTTTTAATGCATACAAGCTTTTACTTTTTTCCCATAGTAGAAGAGCAAAGAAAAGTTGAGTTTAAAATCAAAAGCTCGTAGATAAGTGTGGGTGAGACAATTATTATTTTCAACGTCCTTGACAAGATCACACCAACTAAAGAGAAGAGTGTGTCTCTAATCTAGCAGCGTATATTCTTTCCAATGTTTTAGAGTCCTGTGTTTAGTGTGTGCATTCCATCAGTGTTGAAGCATTGCTTGCTCCTAGAGTAAACGTACTTGCGAAGAAGGAGCGAATTTTTGTGGCTAGCAAAAGCTCCTCTGAATATGTATTTGCAATGCTCTGCTGCTGTATGCTGGAGCTGCTGGTTTTGCGATAATCGTATGATGGAGCAACTTGAGAACTAGGGCTGATTCTAGTCTTTGCTTTTTTTATTTTCACAGCTTTCATTCCATGGCTTTTGCAAATCAAGCTCAGCACTGTTAAGACCGTCCGTCCACGTCGTACGACGTAAAAGTTAGAGCAAATATATGATATGCAACAGCTTCCAGAGATGTAGGAAAATCCTTCTCACAACAGCAACACACTCCAATAATCTTTTGCATTTAGCATTAGCTTGAGAAGTATTCAGCTGGTATAAGTGACGAAGGCCATTTAATGATAAGGAGCGGTTGGAAGGCCGAGAGGATAGGATGGAATCCTAAAGCTTCTGACGAGCTGACAAGACTTTTCTCTCCTCCTCTGCCTGCCTCCTCTTTCTAGCGTTGAGTATATATATAATTGCAGAAAAGAGACGTTGATTCCAATAGCAGTTGCTAGTCCTAGACTTCCAGCATCCAAACAACTAGACCCAAAGGTAGTAAAAGTAAAAGAAATCCAAATCACTTTTCCTCATTATCCACTATCCACACAGATAATAGAAGGAGATCCACTGGGTGTAATTTGGAGGAGATCACATCTACGTACAATAAGCGTCCTCTTTTCCGGGATACGAGGCAAGCGTTGATGAGGGGATTGCGTGGAAGCGTTCTTGGACATTCAACGCTGGATTGCTGCTTCTGCCTATCACGTATTATCAGAAGGCTTACATCATTCTAAGACACTGTCATCACACTTATAAACCTCGTCAACATAATCTGCTCTTCTTGATGAAATATGTGACGCTGAAAGCGTGTTCTTGATTCCTTGAATGCATAATCCCTGCAAATGTAACGCTTGTAGCCACACTTCTAGGATATGTCAAAGATTGTCAAAGTTTCACGCCGTTTAATATTTTTATATAATATTGATCTGTCCTCAAGCGCAAGCAGTTACATAAATTTATTTATTTTAAATTATTGCAGTGTATGCATCGTTGCAGTTGCAATAAAACCCACCCGCCTTTCAGCGCATGTCCTTCAAACCCTACTCAAGAGAGTTAAGTGGGCAGCTAATTAGAATTTAATGAAAACTTTGAAAAAGCCTGCTCTTCAAGGAGAGGATTTAAAGGAGCATATAAGAGGGAATTAAATGATTAATCCTATCCGCTAAGGTTTTCCCGTATTCCTCCTCCCTCCTACCGCTTTCTCCAGCTTTCCCCTCATTATTAGCAAACAAGAGGATTAAGTGCATTGAGTTGTTCCATCCTTTGAAATGTGCTTTAAAAAGCGGGAAAACGTTTTCAAATACTAAACACCGGGCATTCTTTCCTTAGGGCCAGCACGTGGAGAGAAGACACGTGATAAAAATTACAATGTTCTCTGCTGACTATTATAAGCTGATATAGTGAAAGTTAGAATATGCAATCTTATTCCTAGCCCTCTGTCAACGAGTCACCGGTAAAATGAATAATGCATACGCTATATATAACTTACGGCGCCAACGCCCACTCGCTCCGCTTATGCAACCCAACCTTCCGACAATTGTGTGCGGAAATTCGCAAACGCTTATTTGCACCCCAATATTTCCTGCTATCAAAAAGCCATCTGCGTACTTTGCATGATGATAGTGCGAATTCAAATCCGTAAGCAGAATATTCCCATTGCCAAAGAAGCCGAGACTCAAATGCACCGGGACGCAAATAAGAGTAAACGAGAAAGCACACCTAAAACCCGGGTGAAAGCAGAGAAAGCGCGTGGTGACAATTCCACGTGCATCTGTCTCTTTTTTGTCAATTTAGTAATAGCGTACTATAGTCGAAATATAACTGCTCCTAATGGGCTGCTCTTCTCCACGCAGAGATACCGGGACGAGAAGGATTGCCGGGTATCTATAGGAGGAAGAGCTCCCGGAGCGGTAAACTGCGTGGTTGAGTGAGTGGAATGCCTTCGGATCATTGAACGCTAGCTGTCAAATGTAGTAAGTGGCTGTTTCTCTCAGTAGCGAGCATGCCTCTACCGCCTTTTCCCTATTCATCCCCAAGGACATTTCCATTCTCATCCGATAGCATTTTGACCAATTCGCATGAGCTAAAAAATTTGGAGGGAAAGAAAAAGAAGAGTTTAAACACATTTCTCTCTCATCCTTAACTTAGTCTTTCCAGGAAGGCCATCCCGGTCTTGTCTTCTCTGGACTTCCCTCCTGCCCATCCCTTTCTCCAACTTTCTCTTACCCCTTTATCCCCATCCATTTCCCGCTATAGCTTGTATATTTTAAACTCAGTTTAGAGACTTTTGTATCCAAACCTCTTCAATTTTCAAGACATGTGTGTGTTGTACTTGTGTGAAAATATTTCCCGAGAAGCCTTTCCTTATAGGGAATCACCAAATGTTCTCATATTTCTCCAAATTTTCTCCCTCTTAGATCCCTCCCTCCTCTACTTACATTTATGGAGGGATCGGGGTTGAAATAGCTGGAGAAAGCGGGGAAAGGAAATCAATTTCCAGTCCTTCCCATATAGCCTCTCCTCGCTCCTCTTCCCTGCTTATGCTCCTTTTTCGCCTTTCCGTGAGCCACGTAAGAGGGAAAGCACAGTAGGGAAAGCTTTTACGGAAGCGCGTATAACGTTAGCTAGGCTCGTGCGCTCCGTATTGAATTTAGTAAAGCCTAAGCTGTGTGCTAGCAAGGACTGAGAATGCCTCAAATTTCCCCTTCTCCATCCACAGTGAAGCTAGAATCCTGAAGCATCCCCGAGTAAAGGCACACACACGGGTGAGAATATGGATTCATTTCGGAGTCGGAGCGTTAGCTTGGTAGTAGGCGGGTATTATGAAGGCATGGAAGGCGGGCGGGTAGCGGAGAAAACCCGTCGTTGAGTATATATTCTCAATAATGTTCTTTCTACACAGTAGCGCTATATATATTCTAGAAAAGGAGCCATGGTCGGAGAGCGGAGTGAAAGGGAAGAAAATGTATTACAGTTTCAAGGAGGAAACCAGAAACGGAGAAAGAGGGAGAGAATATATATATTTACCACGGATGAAAGTGGATTCGATATGACGGAGCGTTAGTGGAAGAAGCATTAGAAGCAGAGGAGCTAGCGAAGAGAGGGCCAGAGCTAGAGAGAGAGAAAACGAGACAACTTTGGATTTTAGCACAAGGCCTGAAACTCTACAATGTTATCGACTTTTCTATTTTCAACCCATTCCATGCCACTCTTCTTCCTTCCTTGAGCTTTTTCCCTCCGCTTTGCTTTATATTCTTCCACAATATTCTATCCAAGAGACTCCCTTTTCTCCACATGTCTGAGCCCTTCTTCCTAGCGCTACTACCCGCCTATAGTCTAACTTGGCTTTCCCGTTCCTGCCGTCTCACAAGACTCAGAGACTACTGTAAGTATGTCGATGGATGAATTCACTCTCTAAAGCCCGGCTCCGTCGCTACCCAACCACCGCCACTCTCTATTTTACCACCAATGTTTTTTCATCACTCTTCTCATTCTCTCCCAAACAAAATAGATTCATTCGTCCCTCTCATTTTCCTTCGGATCTCTCTTCTGCCTCCCAGCAATTGTAACCACCACATCGCAAAGCTAGCCATCGAGTAAATAAGTATGCAAGCTTGCTTAGCTAGCTTCCAGCTAGGAACCAGACTAGTCGCAAATCATCAAGGTGACTTTAACGGTAAAATCATATCGCGTGCACCAAACACTGAATCGTTAAACGTGCTACTTCCCACTCCCACCACCCAAATAATCACATTCCAAGAAGAATCAACCGAATCCCGGCAAATACTTGAACAGCTTTACCGAAACCAAGAACCTTCTACCTGAAGTACAGGAAATGTAAACCATGGATGAATAAATCAGATACCGCTGAGATCTTAAAGATTTTTTCAGTTTAGCGTAGATTATTAGAGATTAATTTTAGTTTAAAACATAATTGTGACTAAGATTACCGATTTACCTGATAAAGCTAAAATATTTTTGGATTATTTATTTGCAATTATTAATTTTCAAAAAGGAATTAACAGTCAAAAGATGAAGCTACTAGTGTTTAAAATTGATGAGCATTTATAATTATCACGACAAGCTCAGTACTTGCTTCCAATTATATGGACAAGTTCAAATAATGAGAGTATTAAATAAATAGAAATTAACATGTCAAACCAGGCTTATTAACTTGTATACAGGTGGCAGAGTAATGAATGTAAATATCTTATAATTACATCTGATTACAGTAATTAAACACAGTCTGTGCTTTGCCTACTTGATTGTCAACAAGATTCGTTTGCTTTGCAAGAGCCTTCAATCCAGCGCCACCTAGGATGGAAAGGAGGTATCGTGTGGAGTCAAAGGATGAACAAAGACGCTAGGCGTCTCGCTCTCGACAGAATGGGAATGGGAAACACAGGATGGCGCCACTAAAGCTATCTTAAATGTAATGCCCAAGGAATCTTTTACCCTTGGGCTTTTTCGTAGTTTTTGGAGATTCCTAAGGTTTCTTCGGTTGTTATTGCAGTTTTCGTAATAAATTATATTTAATGCTGTACTTAAATGCATTCAACAAAAATTTAGTTAATTATTTTAATTCTAGGTTATTTTTTAATTACGATTTAATTGATGCAACAACGTTTTTTCATAAATATTTCGCTTAAGGTTTCATTATTTCTCGTAAGAATCTTTAACACAACATACATTCCTCTATTGTAGAACACGATAGTTAGAAGCGTGATAAGCCTGTTTCCAAGCGAAAGTTGAAGAAGTAGCAATGTGTCGCAAATGTCATGTTCTGCAAACGCCGTTGACATTTGTGGGAGGAAGATAGTACTGCCTCGATATTGCTCTTCTCAATACGTAATTCCTTTACTACTGTAAAGGTTAATCCCATAAAATATCTTGAAGAACGATACAAAGCGTCAGAGGAGGACGTATAATAAGTTGCCAGACATGGGCTTTGGTGATAAGTCTTTTCTTCCTGTAGTTTGAATATATGATGAGTATTTTTTATTGTTTATTATTCTGCTTTGCATGTGGGCGGGCTGGGATGAGTGCGGGCGGTGTAGGGGATACTTCTTTGGTAATGTAAGTTTCAACAGAGGGGGGTTTCTGGAAAAGCCGTTCCCTCGTATTAGCGGGATAAAAGTTATGGTAGCTATTACGGGTCAAACTGCTCGTCAGGATTGATCATGGAATTGGCAAAGGTAATAAAGTATTGGATAGTAAGCGATCAGGAAAGTCGTTAGAGGGAATGCATGGAATGTATGAAGAGTTGCAGCCCTTCCGGGATCTTCCCTTATACACCCCACCTCCTCCTTGAATTATCCTTCCGCATGCTCTTTCCATCCAAAATGAGGCTCCGAAGGGGGATAATATAAATTGATGGATAAGCGAATATAGATACAGATGATACGTGCATGCTCCTCTAAGCTCATACGCTTTTATTTCTACTCTACGTTCATATTCTCTAGAGTCAAGAGTTTCCGGAGTTTAAAACACGTTGCTTTTTAAGAGAAACCCCGCGTTTTTTCACTAGTCCTTTGCATAGCACTTAGAAATACTTCCCTTCTTTAGTCCTACACTACCACAGCTCCGCCTTCTAATCATTCTTTTGCTGATGAAAAGCTTGTACCCTTTTACAGCTCCGAAACGGCAAACTATTGAATTTAAAATTTCCCGCCATTCTAGGTTTTTAACCCATTGTTTTTATAATATAAATTTCCGTACATAGTTTTAAAATTGTTATACTTCACTGCCAAATGCCACCATCACTAAACTCTCTGCAAAATTATGGACTCGAACGAAACCTTTCTATTCTCCTGAAAATCTAAACATATCTGATTTTGAAATAAATTGATTTTTCGTTTTTCTCGAAATTCGCCATTATTTCAGCGGTCATTTTATGAGTGGTCATTCGGCTCTGACGCATATAATTAGAACACTGACACGATTTCAAATGTTGGCGACAAATTAAAATCATTTTTGACTAAAAATTTAAATTTAAAAATTGATATTTAAATTTAAAATTTAAATTTTAAGTTTAAATTTTAAATTTAAAATTTAAAATTTGAATTTAAAATTTAAAAATTTAAATTTAAAATTTAAATTTAAAATTTAAAATTTAAAAATTTAAATTTTAAGTTTAAATTTTAAATTTTAAAATTTAAATTGTTAAATTCAACTCAGCATTTCTATATCTCTTTTGAGTAAAAACACACAACGTTACACCCGGTACAAAATATAAACCTTAGCTCTGATGGAAAATTGAGAATCGTAAAACTTAGTATAATTATATGATACAAGACTATGCATTCTACTTTAGCCAATCCACATCCTCTCTTTGAACTCCACTAAAATATACAGCTAAATACGAGTATTGAATTGAATGACATTCATTCCTACATCTTCAACTACCTACATTATGCATATGAGCCGAACGGCAGTATTTCTTGACTACCTTGCATACATTCACCCCTAAAATATTTTATCTTTCTCCAGGACCCATAAGGTGGCGAAAAAGGTAAGAAACCGGGGCTACTTTCTCTTGGCACATTTAATTTTGATGATGTAAACTTTGGAATTTCAATTCTAAAACTTTCCCTTTGCACAACTTGCAAAGCGAAAGAGCTGAGACCCCTGGGGGTTAATAATGCATAAGGTAGAGAACATGCTGCCCGTATGGTGAAAGCACTGGCCTGTCCATCTATCTCGGAAGCGAGGTGGGCAGGAGGCTGAAAAAGAAAGGTGCTTTTCAACTGAAAATTGAGTGGATGATAGTGGGTGGGTGCAGTTGGGCAGTTTTTCCACTGGTCATTGGATTTCATGAGTTTCCAACTTTGTTCCCGTTTGAGCAAGGAAGCGGGCGGTGGAAAATGTTTTCACTTGCGGTTTTGCCAGAACTGGATGATGTTGAAAAGAAGAAGCGGATGAGGAGAGTGGGATAGGGGAGCGTGTTGAAAAAATTCAAGGAGGAGAAAAATATCGTGTTAAAGAGGAAATGTAGAAAGAATAAGAAGAAAGAAGAAAAGCTCTTTCCCCCTCTTCTTTACCTTGTTTTATACCTTGGGGAGTCTCATCCTCTTCATCTCTCATTCAGGAAGCGTTGAGTCGCAACTTTTTCCGATGAGATGACGATCATCCAGCACAAACCCACTAGTCTTTATTCTAGTCAGCACATAAAAAATGGTAAAACCCGGAGCCAACCAACCTCTTACTATAATCGCGCCCGCTTCACGTACAAATACATCCGACCAAACCGACTTCCTAGAAGAAGCAGCATTAAAAACACGCATTATTTCTCTCCTCCCGCCTTCTATCCATGCTTTCTCCATGCTTTCTCCCTCCTTTCTCCAACTTGTTCTTCCGTATTCACCAAAATCTACCACCGCATACTCCCAGTCAAAAGGAGCGCACTAACAGGGACTTCATCACTTTATGGCCTTTATGGCTCTGTAATGGCCAATAAACCCTCCCATCCTCCTCTATGTCTTGACTCCCAATTACACTAACCTCTTACTGGATCTTGACATGGCTCAAAACTTTCACTCATTCCCTCATCTTCCTTCATTCATCCACACCTTCCACTTGACTAATGTCTGGATAAAATTTAGTTTTCATCTTCTTATACCCAATGCTTTTCAATTCAAACCTTTTAATCCTACGCTTCTGCCTTCATTCAGCAAAGTGCTTGAAATCCTGCAAGAAAATTGCAACATCCACAGTTGCTCATCTTGCTTTCTTTTTTATTCTGCTTTCTCTCACTGCAATCGTATCCTAGTTACGTTACAAACAGAACACCTCTACCCTCTGACCCCTTCAAATCTCCATTGTTACTGCCCTCAATTCCATCACTATGGCAATGACGAAGCGCAAGCAGACATGGTTCCTGCAAATCCGCAGCAGCACTCTACCAGAACACACTTGGGAGAGTAAACTTTGCCCAATCAAAAGTTGCAAAATAAAAACAACTTGCACAAGAAGAAAAGAGAGCGAAAAAGATTGGAGGAAAAAGCTCATTATTGATCTAATAAGATTGCTAATAGAGTTAACTAAAGTGAAGGAAAGGACATGAAATTAAGTTACAAGTCACGTCTACAAGAAAGCCATACGTATGTCCTAGTTTTCCTCATCCCAAACAGTTTGATCCTGGATTCAAGAAACATGTTTCCATCTTCCAAAAGAGTAATCCGCATCTGTTTCTGTTAGTCCTACACACAAGCTTAAACCTGTTGCTTTCTCCAATCTTTTCATCTGAATCCACTCGTGTATGCATGACAAGATTTTACGCAGATCCTCTTGGAGTCATTTCAGGGATTTTTACTCTTCCATCCAAGTAAACAAAGTATGGGATTGATCTATTCCCTGTCTAACCCATCTTATGCTTCCCATCCATCCTCTGGATAGAATCATGAGGAGTATTTTTTTTAAACTTGTAAGCATTAAAATAATGTAAACAGAGTCACTTTCTTTTCCTACTTTCTCTTGTATCCCAAGTCAAAAGTTCCGCCAAGGAACGCGCTACAGCACAGAGTGAACTGAGGAAGCAGTCTGAACGACATATAGTTTGAAAATCTTCCTCCGGACTTTTCAGTGTCTGATTTCCGATGGATTTCCCCAAAAAAAAGAAATCTTAATCAGCTAAGATGGAGAAAATTGCATTAAAGCTCGAGTCCTTTGGGAATTTGTCTCGCTCTCTTTCTCCAAAAGTAAAAGTACTTCTAGTCTCTCCGGTCTATCTCTCTCCTACCTCAGCATTCATCCAGCTACTTTCTCCACCCCTTCCCCTCGTCTTCTTAGCTTCTTCCCTCAAGACGAACCTCTCCATTTCTTATTGATTCTATCGGCGTAAAGGAGGAGCTACTGTAAAAAAGATCACTTTCTCTCAAACTCTGCTCAAACTTGGATGATGTTCTTTGGATTTTTTTCACCAGTGCTTTCTCCCACCAGTACTTTCTCCCCCTCCCTTTGTCGTATCATTTCCCAAATCAAACTGAACCCACTCTTGTTGGTATACAACAACCCTCTAAATCTACTACACTAAAACACATTTAATCCCCGCAGTCAATTTGTCCAAGTCAGGATATCATTTCAACTTTCCAAAGAATTTTAAAAATCATCAAAATTCCAAAAACCTTGTACTTTCTCCATAAGTTTAACAGCCAAGTAATCCATTCAGCAACCAGCAAATCCAGCTACATTCATTTTGCCTCAAGCTTTATGAAACCCTTGGTAAACACTTTCGTAAGCCTCATAACATGATTCTTTCTAAACTTTCCCTTTAAAATAATCACTTTGTTCACCACTACCCGGCAGCAATTGCAGTCCCCTCCTCCTACATCCCCCATCCCAACTTCACCCTCTTTCTGTAATGCACATTTTTGGATCTATATTGGGTTTGTTCCTCTATCATCACGTGTCCTTTGAATCTTTCACCTCATTTCCCTCCCGAAAAAAATGATAACTTTCTCCAGGAATCCCCTTCGAAAATAAGCAACTACCGTCCAACTCTACCTTAACCCTATCCCTTTATTATTTCAATTTACTTTATTATGTATATTCCGATTCATATCTACATTCCGCCTATATAAACGCCCAAGAACTATCTTCCTTTACCATAAAAATCCTCCATCTTGTTTACGAACCGATGAAATCGGAGAGACTTGCATCATTCCGCTTTCACTTTACATCCAACCACTGCATTTTCTTCGAATACCCACAAACAACAACGTTTGCTTTCTGAATCAGAGGACGAAACAAAATCCGTTTTCATTTCCTCATTCCAGGTTCAATGCCAACGCTTTTGTGAAGCAAGTAGCACGTCTCTTGATTTTAGTATCTTTTGCTTTCACTTTTGCTTTCTCCTCCTTTCTCCACCACCTCCTTGAGCTTGATATAATACAACGTCCGGATAACGGAATGATAATAGATTCTTTGCTTGAACGCATCCCCAAAACTTTCACAAGAATAGCTTGGGCAAACCAAAGAGTCAGTTTCACTTTCTCCAACTTTCTTTCTTTGATAACAAGCTTCAACTCTCAGCTGCATATCCAAGACTTAGCGTAAAAGAACCTCCCTTCAAAATACACAAGTACTTTAAAGCATTGCCTTCCCTGGATTCACATTTCAGATCACAGTCAGTGCATAAAACTGGCTCTATTTATTCCCTCCTCCTCTTTTACACCCTCATCATTCTTTCCCCCGTCTTCCTCATTGTATAGACAGATCCATGGAGCCATTCATTCATTCCCACCACCACCACCCTAATATTTGTTCCAAAGGAGAAAGTTTAAGAGGCTCACTAAATGATGATGGGATATGCAAGCAAGCAATGAAAAAAAGAGACTCTCTCCCCTTGATAAGCTTAATGTTTTTCAGCCCCTTTGATATTAGAATAAATGCAAGCCTCCCCCCATCCTTGCACTTCCTTCCAGGAAAACTCCTTTCCCCTTCGTCTTCCGCACAATTCACACACAACGCTTCCAGCATCAAAGCCAAGCTTTTTCTTCTCCGTGTCTTCTTTCTACCCCACCCCACAGAGGGAAAAAGGTTTATTATTTGTCCTCTTTCTATCTCTCTTTGAAACTAAGGAGGGAATCCCAGACTGCATCGCGTCCGGAAAGCCAAGGTTATTTCAAATGTGCGTCAGTGCGGGCCCTACGAGGGGCTGATGCGTCCCGCCGTTTCCGTTTTCCTAGAAGATGGTGGCCCCGTTAAATGGAAACGTTCCGAGACCAAAGACGCTTAAAGAGATGGCAAAGCATTTCCTATATTCACTTCTCCTCCTCTCCCTCGTCCCACATGACAATGGGAAGAGAGAGAATATATAATAATTCTTCCGTCTTGTTCCAAAATGGATATTCATATTTCATCCTCTTTAATATCTCCCAACTTTCCCGTCACCATCACCCGCCCTCCCTCCCTCTTCCCCATCCTTACCTGACTAAGTATCCAAAGCTTCTAAGGAACTTCGGAGAAAGCAAGGCTGGAACAGGCGGCGATGACTAACCTAAAAAACTTCACGTACCAAAAACAAATTCTCTCTCTCTCTCTCACTCTTCATTGATATAATCATCACTTAAGGGAAAAGATCCAATACTGCTGAGGACCTCTTCCTACTTCTGGGACAGAGAAAGCATAGAAGATTCACTTGAATAGAGAGAATATTTACACATCCTGCATCCGTCACGCTATCACGCTCAGAGTGTATGAATTCCCCCGCATCCCCCGAATTCAGCTCGTGTGTGTGAACTCCTTCACGATGAGCTAACTCCTCCGAGAACGTGCTTGTCAAAGTATCAAATTTTTTAAGATCCCAAATATACAGGAATTCGAAAGAAATCTCTTTATCTTCATCACCGAGTTTGCTCTCCGCTCTCCAGTTAGATCAACCCTATCCTTCACACTCCATATCTTTCTGATCTCTAGGGATAACGGTGGAGTTTTTCGGGTAAACTCCTACGCGGAAATGTTTGCGAATTTCAATACGCCGTTATGAAATCTCCTCAAATACATTTTCCTTTTACACATTATTAAATTGTGCAGGAAGGGTTTCCACGTGTTACAAGTAAGAGGATTGCAAGATGTGATAGAATGTGGGTCAGTTGAGCATTGATGTTGATTTTTTTACAATCCAACAAATAAAGTTCATATGGTCTTGAATGCGATGACCCTTGAAATTGTTATCGTAATACAGCTGGAAACGTTTGTATTTGTTCTGAGGAAATTAAATTAATTCGTGCTTAATCAGTTTGTAGATCAGATAAATACAATAGATTAGAAATTAATTAACATTTTCTTCCAACAAGGATAACATGTAGCTTATTACTGGTTACGTAGAGCTATTGTTTAAGAGTTTTAACCGGAAACTTGCTTAACAATGGACACACTCATGCCAGGCAAGACTTGAATTCAAGTCATGAAAACTATTCAAACAAACCAGTGGACGGAGAAAGTATACGGTCAGAATAAGTAGAAGACTCTTTGGAGTCGAGTGTAAACAGTAGAGTAACGGAGGAGAAAGTTGTGGCAGGCATACATCCATCAGTAATGACTTTTTTCTCCCTTGATAATTTCTCGAGACAACTTTCTCCATTTCTTTGCCTGAATCAACAGCACCATGAACGAGCATCTCTTATTACTTTCACCCACCCCCGTACATAAACTTGCTTTCCCTTGGTTCTTCTTAACTTTGAAATTCCTGCTTTCTCTTATTGTTGACCCCAATTTTTATACTCTTATCTGACCTGCTCTTCGTATCGTAGGAATTGGAAGCGCAGGTTTTCAAATTAACTAACCCAAGGTATTTTAATCCTTATTCGTCGTTTCCTAGCAATAGAAAATACAGTACAAATAAACTATTACGCTATAACAAGACTGAAATACACGAAGAGAAAGTAGGAGGAGGTTGGAGAAAGTACAGAGTACTAGAATCAAAACGTACCAACAAAACCTCCTTGTTGTACGTAAAGAACAGTGATTTTGACTGTAAAGACTTTTTCGGCTACTTACAAGATGAAATTATATCCAAACTGCTTTCACTCACAGTGGGAAGCCAGTTCCCCCTCCCTCGGGTACTTGAGTCCAACTTTCTAGGATCAAAGACAGTGAGAGTTTTAAAGCCAGGCATCATTCAACTTGATATTTCCGAGTATGTTTTGGATTCTCTGTGGCGTACAGATGGAGTAGATTCGGGTTATACATTTAAGATATTACTTTATTCTCCCTTATGTTAATAATATCCTCCTCCCTTGACATGTTTCAGACATGTTCATTTATAAAAGGGAAATGTGAAGAGTTGAATTTTTATAAAACAGTGTTTTAATCTTAACCATAAAAGTTCTCTCATATCAAATTGCTCACATATCCGCCACAGGTTTCTCCTTTACCGTACATTCTCTTAACCACCTTACTTCTCCGTACTTGCCCACCTTCAGTACTTCTTTTTGGTTGTGACATTACGTACGCTAACATTAGGTGAAGGCATCCAGTCAGGTCATCCCACAGAGCCAGCGGAGACTATAAGCGTCAGTTAAAGTTAACTCCGCCAGATACTTGAAGAAGCTTTTTTTTCGGACCAGAGTTCACCGCATGGGGCTCTCCTTCCCGGCTCTTTCAGCTCTTTAGTCTTTTACTTCGTCCATGTCAGCCTTCAACCCCGCTATAATCTCTGGAGAAAGGAAAGTTTAATGTCTTGAGAGAGTTTTTCTCCACGGGTCTCAATGGGCTTGACAAGAGGACAGGTCATTGGGTTTTCACCTATGTATGCTGATGGCAGGCGGGGTGACGGGAGGTTTAGTTGACTGAATTTTTCTACCGCAATGAGAAAACTAAGGAGAGTTATACCAATCTTCCTACACTACTTCCGTCCATCCAACTTCTCTTACTTACTTACTCTTATTCTCACAGCGACACAACCCACCCACCCGACTCTCAGAAAAGAAACAAACTTTATCAAACTTATAACTTAAGAAATAAAGGCTTAAATCTACTACATTTCCTCCTTTCCCTCCCCTCCTACCCACCTCCCTCTCACCTTAAATGTCTTGAATTATTCACTTTCACCTTCAAGAATGACACATACTTTTCAAAAATTACACAACCTTTTTTATTCTCCTCAACCCACTAGAATTAATCCTTCTCCAAACTGTAAATAGATGGATATAGTAGCAGCAGTATAAAAATTTCCAACCTTTCTCCAACTTTCTCTTGGAAAACTTTCTCCACAATCTTAGGATATGGTAGTTTCTGTTAAACCGTGTTTAGTTCTACGACCCATTTATAAACTAATAATGCTTACATTTTTAAAAACAGCTTCTGCTCGGCCAAGGTAACTTCATTCCTATATACTAAGGTCATAGATTCTGTGGCGCCAATCACATATTTGCTTTTCTATTCATCTCCATTGCTTTCTTCTCTAGAATCTATAGCATATAAATGCATCTTCCCTCATTCCTCTTTCGCACGTCGATAAGGAAACAAACAGTTCATGAAAACTGGTAATCCAAAGGACCTTGTATCTCTTCTCTTACAACAACACGTTATGTATATAATGAATTGAACCTTGTTCCCCCCTTAACATGACAGTGATAGAATGTGGGAAACTTGTGTCTTCCGCCTTTCTTTCTATTGTTTGACAACCCGCTCTGCAAGCACGACATACACGCTTTTCTTTCTTGTGAAAAGAGAAAGCCTGTAACAGGAGGATTTGTAAATACAACCACCATGCACACACTGCATTTCTCCTCCCTGCACTGAATGAAGGTGAAAGCCCTGAGTCCGGGACGGTAGTCCTACACTCCGCGTCGCACTGATTTGTCCCCCCTAATATGTCCATTGTCATTCCTTTTATTAGGATACAACAATCAGAGTGTCATTTTAAGAGACATTATAGAGAAGAGGGGAGAAAATCCCATCTTTCTCCCCTTCCCTCATAAATTACTATCAAATCCCGCTCTTCCCCGTTTTTCCTGTCTCCTCCAGCCCCTCGTCCTCTTCTACTTTCTACTCGCAGTTATCTGCAAGACTGCATTACTGCAGCATTTTACCTTCCCGTATTATTTCCTTGCTCGATAGTCCCATCTACGGGGTAAATTCCCTTATTCCAAGTTTCGAAATTTACTCGGGATTTTTTTTTCTAGAAAACCATTTCTTCTTTGTAAGCGTAGTCCGTGTTGAACACACTTGCGCTGATTATTTGACATAAAGCTTCCTCTGGCGACGAAGACTGGAAACAATTTTAGTGCTAATCCATATTTAGTGGCGTGTAAAACAATAGAAGACTGCGACATAACACACTTTACACTATGCTTTACAGCCGCTCTTAGAATTAAGCAAGTGAAAGGGGTGAAAGTCTTGAAACCTCGCAAAAACAGCAAAGTGAAAGTCCTCGTTTTTTTCCAAGCTGGTACAGAGATAGGTAGCCTAGCCTTATATCGCAGCATTAGCCTGGAGAAAGTATTTCGATAGCATTTCTCCAAGTATCATCAAACTGATTTCTATGATAGAAAAAACATTATGTAAAACTACAATATAATTCCCTCATTGCCGTGTATATACTAATAGGGAAGAAATGATTGAGAAAAGAAATGCGTATGGATTTGTCAAGGATAGTATGAGTAATATTTTTCCTAGCGTCCTTTCCTCTTTTTTCGAGGGGGAGAATAGTTTTACGGGTATATACATTTCCTCGTGGCCAAGCCAAGGGTGGGTCCAAAAAAAGAGAAAGTAAGAGCAGGGGATGATGGGCACGGGGCACGGGTTGGAAGAAACGTGATTTTTCCCTCCACTTGACTCTCGCTTATTCTTTAACGTACTTGAGAAAACAAGGGCTAATGCACTTAAAAGGAGACAAGCAGACAGACGTAACGTACTACTACTACACACACACACACACTTTCACTCAAATATATACCTTTTCATTTCTTTGTAGTTTTGTTGAAAACGGAAATGAGGTTTATTGTCATATGAGGCTGGTGGTAGGGCTGGCTGATGTGAAAAGACGATAAGAGATGAAGGACGTATTCTTTAGACTAGCTCTGGCCTCCCCTGAAAGAAAAATATTATTTTAACACAAAACCTCACGCCTTGACCAGCTGCTTTCACTCCTCCGCTTTCACTTCACTATTTTTGCTCACATGTCCCTGACATTGGCTTTCTTTTTGATTCGAGCAAAAATAACTTTCACCACTTCTTCCTTCACGTATCACAATCTTTTTAAACCCTGGACCCTGACGCTTCCAGCGCCACCTGTACTAAGTAGCATTAATAAACGAGGAATGTAATGGTAAGGCATATTGAATTTGGCGGGTAATTACACTAGGGATTTGATAAAACCAGAGATGGGATTAAGAGCAAGCTTTAAGAACTACGAATGTTAAAAGTTGAAGCGTTCTTACAGGAAAGTCGCTCAGAGACAGTGAATTTTTACACTTGACTTGTGGTAATGAATGGGATACGGTGTGAGGAGATTGAAAAAATTTGAATAAAGTGAAACTTGTAGCATTTTCTTCTCCTCTGAATGATGATGGCACTCAAAGTCCGTCATTTTCTGGCACCGGAGAAAGTCAAAAGAGAAAAGAGTGGATCCCGCAAGTGCTTCTCACTCAAGGAGATAATGTTGGCCGACTTTCTCCAGCTTTCCCCAAGTGGCGTTTCGAGCCCATGAGCTTGTGTTTGGTTGTGCTAAAACCCCGAAACGTCTGTCTCATGCATAATAATGAAGTAGTTAACTTAAAAAAGCAGATGGAGAAAAGTTTAAATAAAATGATCACCCAGAACCACCCTCCTGACTTTCTCCACTTTTTCTTTCCTGTCAAGCACAACTTGCATATATCCCTGCCTCCGGATGCACGACTTTCTTTCTTCTTCCTCTCTCCTTTCTCCTTTTAAGAGTCATCATGCAAATTCTCTACTGTTCCACATATACAAGCTTCTCTCACCTTACTCCCTCCGTCTCCCTGCTTGCACTTAACTTTATGAATTCCGGGTGCACATTTATTCTCCGGGACGTACATATCTCACAGTGTACTTTCTCCTCGTTTACGTCTATTTAGCGTATGCACACGCTTCAAAGATCAGGAGGGTGCTATTGCTTGAAGCATGATTCCAGCCTCGCATGACTCTACCAAGTATAAAACGTTTCCTTGGCTTGTACTTTGTTCTGTAGTAAAGCATCTTAGCCAAACGTCATCTTATTTCTCCTGGCTATATACCTATCCTATATTATTTCCTAGCCCCAACCTATTCTGCATAACTCAAGTCCCTAGCTCTCACCACAGCTCTCACTTGATGTACACAACTTTAAATTCCGCATCTCATTAGCCTTACCTATGCTTGACATTCCTTGAGACAGCTCCTCCACCCTCTGCACTTCAACTTCCTAATATATCTTTTCAAGTGTCATAAATATGTCCTTATAAAACCTTGGCTTTCTCCCACTTGCAGACTTCGAACCCCGGCAATTAAATCTCTTATGACGCTTTCACTCATTTTATTTTAACAGCTAGGATTTTGTCCGCCGTGTACTTCCGTTTTTGGTTACTTTATGTTTTAAGCTTGGTGCCAGGGAGAAGGTTACATACACTGTCGTAAACTTGATGGACTTGTATGAAAGTCTACGACGGTGCAGGTGGTAATTTGACATTTTCACGGAATATAAGAAACAGTAGTTGTGGCTGTATGTTTTTTGTTTTCTGTGCTCCACCTCATAGGAAAATGACATCAATTAGTTGGGACTGATCCGCCTTAGCCACCTTTCTTTGCTGAGAAGTTGTGCTTATATACTGTTTATGTATACTGTATATACTGTATATGTATTCCAACAAATTTTGGTTCAACTTCTTCGCTTTGCATGATTAAGTAAATTAGAAGCTGGCAGCAATCGCATGTTAGACAGCTACACAATTCCTAAAATGCTGCGCCATTGTCTTATTTCAGCCTTTTAGAATATTTTTGCACAGCTGTACATGATTCATGTTAGAATTATTTTTACCGAGAATAGAGCCAGAGCCTAACGATTAAAGATGATTGTCCACCAGGATCTTCTCAGGGGTCATGTTCAAATGAAAATAACAATCCAATTAGCCTTTTGTAACAGCCTCCTGTCAATTCAAGAACATAAAACAATACCATCCGTCAGTAACGTAATTGGAGCTCACTTTATTGTCCTTCTGTTTAGAATCCAGTACACCTTGAAACGATAAATGTCTCCTGTTATGCAACTTGGTTACAGAAGCTAGAAATGACCGTTTCTAACTTGTCGAAATAGTCTGGCGGATAGGTCTAGTTGATATGGCAAGACGAAACTTTATTCTACTTCAGCCGTCACTTCGATGGGTTGAGTCGTTGAAATTAGTTTCGTTTTTAGAAAGGTTTCAGCATCTTGATAAAGTAAAAATGTTCCCCATATCTGGAAACCCAAGAAACGAGGAAATATTTTTTAGTAAAATCATGGAGAGATACATTGTTGGGACTTACAAAATTGGTCAAGTATTGTGCCTTTTTCCTTCGACCTGGAATCCGGATAAGAAACGACCGGAAGTTACGACCGGCTTGAAAAAAATGTTCTTTTACTGTCATATATTGGCGACCGTAGGAAATATATGTTTTGTATATTTTCGAACATGGCAAATTAATCAAGACAAGCGTATGAATATTACATCGAAAATTATAACAGTGTCTGCATCGATACTGTGGTCATTCCCGCTCTGCCTACATCTTGCGTTTCTCGTGATCCACGATCATCTTTTGGCTGCACTTCCAACTTGCATTAAATTTCTCAAAGGTATATTGAATTGATTTTTTAAATTACTTAAATTACTTTTAATTAAAATTAAATATTAGACCTATCATTCAATTAGACTTAGTCGGTCCGATGCAGTTCAATCATAATCATAACCTGAATTACTGTTTATACAGACTCGGGTCGGGAACATGGAAGACTGATGCCACAAAATAAACAGGGAAAGATGAAGAAACTCAAACTAATTCGCATTAGCGAATTAATACTCCATGTTAGTTGCTTGGGAATCGTGGTAGTTGTCTTTTTGCAGCTGCTCATGTCTATCGCGCGACCGCTCACTCCGATCTTCCTAGCATCGCTGATACCTCTTCGGTCCGACATTGCATCATCGGAGGTCTTGCTGACCCACAGACTAGTTTCTGGGCTGGTAAACGGATACTTGGCGTTTACTCATATCACGCTACCTGCTTTCTTTTTCGTTATCGGCAGCTCTTTTTGTTTTGGTATGCTTGCCATGATGAAATCCTCGAGGTAAGACACTTGAACCTTTTTAACCGCTTATTGCGAGTCGCAGTTTGCGACCGCTCGACGTCTTGTTTGTTTCGTAAGTTCGTCGCAGATGGTCACTATCTGATTCTGTTCACTTTGTTTCATAACGTAATAACTAACGTCATCTTATTGAATGAATCGCAGCCCAAATGCTCAACTCGACACCGTCGCCAGCTTCAAACTCCAAATTCGTCGACATCGACACTGGTATCTACTCACAACTTTGATGAACAGCGTTTACGGTCCCACGATTTTCCCCGTCGTAGAAATCTGCCTCATCTTCACAGCAACATGTGGACTATATGGAGCTTTACGTTTCCAAGGATTTCTTGGAATCCTCGTAGGCGGTCCCGGCCTTCTTGCGTGTCTAGCTTTATTAGTCACCTTTAGAATCACAGCAGAATTTTCCTCAGAGTCTGAGAAAAGCTTAAACCGTTTACGAACGCTTGCAACGACATCATATCAACGAATGCAGCTCAAGTCACTACGAAACTTCAACTTTACCGTCATGTCCTGCTTTTCCATCGATATCAAATTAATTCTCATAATATTTCAAATCGTTTTCACAAACCTTGTCAACATTGAACATGCTGATAACATTTAAGCCCTGATCGATCAACTTACCAATATCTGGACCCTGGCAAGTCGTTAAAAATCGTAATTACTCGACGTAAGTTTGTTGCGACTACGACAGGGCCACATAGTCAAAGGTCCAATCGTTAACAGCTACGGAACAGCTAAGAATCTGTTGTAACCACACATGATAAAGATAAATACATATCCAGGACCCTACAGCTAACGCCAACAAATCCAACCAGTAACAATCTAAACAGGCGAATCATATATTAAATAGAGAGAATATTCCAAGAACCCTGTTTAAATAACTTGAGATAGGTGATAGACTTATGCAAATACTTGAAGAGTCCTCAGAAGGTGTCAAGTGTCCTTATTCTTCCCGGCTCTTGATCAAATTGCTTTAGGCTTGCTTTACCCAGAGATGCTTTCTCTACTTTCTCCTCATGCATCTTACCTTCTCATCCCCTCTAAGCTTATGCTCTCTAACTTTCTCTTCCTTTAGTTCAACAGGCTAAACTGTAACGTCCGGTGTCTTTCCTTTGAGTTACTATCACCCAGAAATCCAACAACTTGTTTGATGGCCGCTATAAAACCCTGTATAAAATACAGTAACGGAGAAAGCTAACATAAAAAGATCCAGATTCAGATATGAAATTCATTTCCGACTTGGCTATCTATTCGTATATAATTTACATCACTCATCCCCTCGTACCTTCCTTAGCAAAAGTATTTCTTCGTAACATTCCAGGCTCCTCCATCGTCACGACACTCATATTTCTTCTGGACACTAAACAACCTTCAACTCATGACTTTGCCTCCAACAACGTTATAAATCCACACGGCTCAGGCTTAAAATCCCTGTCTGTTACACACACGCTCAAGTTTACACCCAACTCGGACTCGAGTTGATGATGTGCAGAAGAAGGAGGGATTTGAAAACTATTTTAGCAAGTAGATTTAACATGCTTGTATAGCAGACTTCCCTGATAAGTTTGTGCCACTTTGTGTCAAGTACTCCCCCTCTTGAGATCCTATAAAGGTTTCCTATATGTTTACTTAACTCAAGTATTTGAGTTGAGCAAATAAACTCCTCTTTGACTTTTATACGAGTCTTTCACGGAAATAGAATTACCTGTTCAACAACCACCCTCCTTCCTCTCATCGTCCTCATCGCACCTCCTCCTCCTGCCCCTAACACATCCGCATCGGACTAACCAGCAACTTCCAGATGAGGCAGACAGACTGGACGGGAAAATAATTCCGGGTATCCGCAGTCCTACCCTCTCTCCATTACAAAGCAAGTTCATGGACACTACTGTCCATTTGACCCTTTACAGACTTGTTGGGTTAAACCGGACTCAGGAGTTAGGAGGACTACTACTACATTTCCCATCATCTGTAATCAATAATTCACATAATATTTATCTCCCCATCACACAAAGATCAATCTCCGGGGACCTTCCCATTAAATCCAGACAAATCACAAACTACATAAGGTCCTTTCCCCCTTTCATTCCAAACTTTCTTCAAGAGCTTTTATCCCAACTCGATAAAATAACTCCCAAACTAATCGAATCCTAATGACAAAACTTTTTAGTAAATCCAAGTCCCGAGACTCCAGTCCGCTAGATGCTAAAGCTCTGCGAGTCTCCTATCGAGTTCTGTCGCATCGCTTCGCTGGACAAAACTTCTTTTTCCTCCACACTCACATCTCCTAAGGATTCTCCGCAGTCATTCCTGTAATTAAACTAATTTCGCGATACATCTCAGCACAACTCCTGACCGACTCCAATGTCTCCAGTGATCTTCGCTATCTCTTATATATTCTTTCAACTGCTTCAGCGTTATATTGGTATTCTGATCCGGGTAAGGTGAGTAAGGTCTAAAAGCATCTTAGGAGTCTGCAAATTACAAGACATCCTATGTTCTTTTAAATTAGTTTAAACATTTTCTTTGCGTTTCGGTAAAATAAAAATTAGATAACAGATGTCAAAATAACAAACAAGGCTCGACGCCGTTTTAAAAAAACTTTTTTCATCTTGGAACCCTTCACTGAAAGGTAGGTCATAGTGGACATTTTCATTGGTTATAGTTCCTTGTGCTGAAACGAGCGCCATAGAATCGTTGCAAATAATTACATTCATACTCTTAAAAATCCTTGACTTTGCAATTTATGCAAGCATTTAAAATTACTCTCATCAACTATTATGTAAAACTTTCCGGGATGACTTTCACTCCCCTCCGAAACGTCAACAGCTTGTGCCACTTTGTATAAACAAATATGCGCATCAACACTCACGCTACGTTAAAAAAATTCAGCCTCTCAGCCTTAAAAAGTCCTTAAAAGTGTAAACACGGTGTCATCACTCTGTATTTACCTATGCACTGCTAAAAACATGCTGATGTGTCTTAAATTCAGCGCCAGCTATGTAAACCTACACTAGTATGTAGCGCCCTCTGCAATTCTCTAAACGCTGTCTCAAGCTTAATTTTTCTTACACACACTCACAGTCTTTGCCAAAACATGTAGCCCATTACCCTAAATCCTTCAACCCCTTCGGCAAGATTCCAATCCTTGCAAGCAGATAACATTGTCTCACTCAGTTCCCGCTTCTACTTAATCGTAATTGCATACCCTAACCAACGAGAGTTACCAAGAAAATCAAGAATCTGGCAAGAAATGAGTGCCAAATCTCATCATGTTTTGTTTCCCTACTTGTCCTAGTATTTCTTCCTTTAATGAGCTGAATTACTTGGGTATCATGATTTCCCATTAGCTGTTTCCCCACCGCTTTTATCAGTTTTCATAACTTGATTCAATTGTTTATGTACATGTATTCTATATTCAGCATAATTCGCATTAATTCGCAAGATTCGTCATTGTCTTCCCCAACTTCATCCGTAATCTCTGCTTGTTCCTCCAGCCAGTTTCAATCCATTTCTCTTTTATCACTCACTCATTTTGGCAAGGATAATGACATGTGACGACTAATTCAAGCTAGCTTAAACAAACACTCTGGAATGTTATTCAAAGTCTTTATTCAAGCCACAGTTTTCACACTTGCTCCTCTCCTTTCTATTCTGCTTTCTCTTCGTGGTTGAATCCCTCAAAACAATTACACCGTTCCTTCCTCTTCTTCGGGTACTTTCTCTTCCTGCTTTCATTACCCGCCCGCCTCCCTCCCTGTCCACCACCGGCAACATGACGCTTAACATCGTTCTCCAGGCCTTGTCCTACCTCTCTTCGCCGGGGCCGTAGGAAGAGGGACTGCTTATGAGAAAGAGTAAAAAGCAAGGAGCAAAAAGGAGATGAGTGTGAAGTGAATGAAAGCAGTCAAGCATTGAGTGGTGAGGTGAATGCATGATTTATTCCTGTCTCCGACGAGTGTCTTCCCATTTTCTAAGGCCCTCCGCACACAAATCCCCGCACAATGAACGAGTTACCCGCTAACTCCAAACCTTGTCAATCTCGAACCCAAAACCAGGGCCCAACCTTATAAGCACCATAGCTAAACCAGTTTATATTCCATTTTAAGTCTCATCCTCACTGTATTTTCTTTTAAACCTTTCTCCGCTTTCTCCACTTTCTCCACCAGTCCTGTCTCCACCAACCCATTCTTCAATCATTTGAAACAATCCGCAAGGAAATTTTCACAATTTCATCCATCTTCCCCACCCACTTCTACCTTCCCCCCACATCGCCCCCCCCTCCCTATTCACTCTCTTTTGTTCTTTGTCTCTTCCCTGCCCCTTAAATCTATAGCCGTGGCGGATTCCTGTATAACCAGGGTGGAACGCTGCAGATACAAAACCAGCAGCACATCTCTCATATCGCTGCAAGCTGTGTCTCCTACAGCATGCATTTCCGTTTCTCATTTTGCAGACAATGTTAACTCCGAATTTTGATTCCAGCTTCAGCACAGACAGCATCCCAGGTTATGCAAGTCTACTTCAACAACGATATTGCCAACCCGTCAGCTTGCATTGTATCCAATGACAAATCAATATTATACTGTTGTTATCCTCGCGCTGACAGGATTTAGTAAAGGGCTCATTGAAACACCCTGGCATTTTTATTTTATCCACCCGGAAATAAATTAAAATTTTTACCCCATCCGCATTATATTCTCTTGTGTGATCTCTGAAAAATTAAATGTTTTCTCATGATGAATGATCCCCAAATTCGGGTTCCAATCCATTCACCACGCACACAACCACACGATATCCATGGACCATTCAACCAACCTTCCCGCCTCCCAACCCGTGTAGTAATGCCTTTCAAAGGATTCCCTTGACGCTTTCTCCTCGTCTTCTCATTCTCCCGATCTTTTCTCCTTCTTCCACCCTACCCGGGTATTTTCTCATAGCCTCCTACACGGAATCCACTCCTTGGTCCTCTTCCAATAAAGTAAACAATTCAGCTACTCCTCCATTCCAAGAAGCGGATGAAAAAGCCTCTTAATTCCACTCTTTTCTCTTGATTTTAAGTGGATTTTAACAGACTTTCAACCAACAACTCTGCTTTCTCCACTTCCTCACCACCACCTTTCTCCCTTATCTCTTTCCCCACTTTCTCTTCTCTCTCCTATCATTTTCTCCTTCTCCTTTACCTGTGTACAGGTTCTGCTTCCAATCTCCAGATAGGAATACCAATTTAACCTCTACTCAATCCGTTCTTCCTTGAGTTGGCTCTCCTCGTCCATTCTCTTGCTCTAGCTTCAAGCTCAAGAGAATGAATCAAAGGTCGGAGAGAAAAAACTTCCCCACCCGCTTAGCCAAGTGCATTATGAAACAGCTCCTTGAGTTGAGCCATGTCCTCCGCTTAAATACACTTGTTTTACACACCGGATTTCATCAAATCCTCTCTAGTTTGATCGTTTGATGCGGACGTGTAATCGTCATCTCGCCTACTATTGCTCCCTCAAATACCCGCTTCCCCTGTCTCTGTCTGTAGTCTGCGGATGCTGAATCTGTGTACTGCTTGTAGCTTTACAATAAGGCACTGCAGAGGACAGTATAGCGGTTTCATCGTATCCTGCAACTCTTCAGGTCAAAATCAAAAGTTCCCACACTTCAGACCATGAGCCTCAATCCTGTGGCCAAGGGATACTACAATTTCTCACGAGAATTCGTGGTTTACCTTCACAACGACACGTCATTTTCTCTTGGTTTCGAATTTCCTTACTAGTTGCTTTAGCTCTGCGCTGCATTCTCCTCACCACACTACCGACACAATTATTTAAACCTGTAGCTGCACAGGTACACGATGGACACCTTTTTGTCCTTGAAGTTTTTCCTTCTCTAGCTTTTATTAATCTTTATAATCCTAATTTTCCATATTATAAGCTGAAACAGATTCAACAGATCTCAAGCAGGACTTTAATATTTTTAATGCTTATAGTCTTCACCAAAAGCTTGTTAAAAATTGTGCGAGATGAGATCCTTAAACAATTAATGTATGTTCAAATTCTCAAATTTATACTGTTCCAAAGTACCAGTTCGTCTCATTTGGCAGAAAACAGCTGCTGGGTTGATTCACATAATAAATTTTAAAAGCCGTATTTAGCACCTCACAAAATTTATTCGCTTAACATTATAAAGCTGTAGTCAAGAGCGACGATGGATGAGAGGATAATTGACACCATCTTTTGCGAATGTTAAGCGATACAATAATTCATAACTTGAATGAGAAGCGACGAGACAAGTTTAATGATTCGTGGAAAATCTCAACAACCCCACGCACACCACACACACACAGCAAGACATTCGTCCTCTTTATTATTATTATGTCGTCCTCAGAGTGAATTATCAATGGAATCGGAAACCAGTGCATCATCCACTTCTACCCACACACACATTTCTGCTCTATAGCTTCCCATATGCTGAAACTTTCTTCATCTGTCGCCTACATCACTCCCATATATTGCATTCCTATGTTCTCTTCCCTAGTTTCCTCTTGGCAACATTAATAACATGAACCTACACCTCACTTCAAACCGATCGCAAGAGATCGTGCAAAGTATTTATAACACGAAAACCAAAACCTTTATGCGTCTTCCGAATTCAATTTCTTACTGATTTACTCCTACAAATTCTCTTGAATCCAGCCTCTTCGAGAGATGATCAGTAGAGGAGAAGAAACAAGGGAACGTGTATGAAGCTTCGGAAATCAAGAATGTAACCCACGCAAAGAGTATCGCCTTTGATTCCCACAAGATTACCTTGGTTTCTTAATCCCACACAAATACTAAAAGCATTTTGTACATTTCTAATGCAGCGACCTCAGAGGAAGGAGTATAAAGTAACAAGATACGAAAATTGTGGTTTCATCCTCCACCCCCACGTTTCTTGTTACTTGCACCACAGCAACCAAAGCACATGGAAACATATATTACAATATACAATGACGTTCCGCGTGAATTAATTCCGAAGAAGAGACATCAAGTAAGAAGAGCAACTAACACCGGCTCATCCACGCATAACCGATATTTTTCTCATGAATTTTAGAGGAACTCCGTTGGTTTCTAGCTCCGTCTACTACCGCTGAGTTGCTGCAAACCAAACCTTCATTCCTTTCGTTGAGCAAAATATTAGACAATTATTTAATTTTTCTCCACATGTGAAGCTTATTGCATTGCTCACATCGATAACTACAATACACGTAAATGTTTCGGAATTCAGCGCCGAATTTAAATTTTAATATGAATCTAGTGCCCTATAATGAATAAAGATGTGCAACGGGGTTTTGGTATAGGTTGACTAGAGTCAGTCTCAAGTAAGCGTACACCTACTGTCACCAACCATTAGGGATATGTGCTGTACTCTAGACCGCTGCTCTTGTGTTCTAGCATACTTATGGTGTCACCTACCACATTAGGTGTAAGCTAAATCCTATTTTCTTGCTTAAAATGCCGTGGACATTTTAATTACGCATGGATTTTACTAGTTGTTTTTACAAATCATAACTACATGTTATGGGTCACAACAATCCGGGGTGCAAGGAAACGCAGCATTTCATGTTTGCAGGGAAAACTTATTTAAAGTTTATAACTTTTAAGGTATACGTAAGAACAACGTTAACGTCCAACTTTCCCGCGTTCCTGCTCATGTGGTGACAGCTCTTGTACGCTACGGCCACCCGTCTTGTGGCATTTTGGGCACATCTGCTGTTTCTTTTACACAGCTAGAGTATTCTACGACGGGACTGAGAGTTAACTACAAATCTGAGATTTTACGCGGATTTGATGAGACAGATGGTAATGTGTATTAAATCTAAATATCATCATTTTAAACTACTTGCTTACTTAACGGAGAAAGGTCTTTCTCCCGTAAGCTAGCAGAGCCCTCTTGCGTTCTTTAAAACCCTTCATTTAACAACCTCAGTATTTACTGTAATTTATGTATCTACCTTAACTCTCTTTGCCATTATCTCATGCATTATATTACTATACATGCTCATCATTCAATTTTAACAGGTAGAAATGTAAACATTTTGACTTCTCAGCATCCCACCCCCGATTGTTTGCTTAAAGATCCGCCATGTAAAAGTGTGAAAAATCCCATGCACTTGGTCTTTACTCTGCAACATGCAACACGACGCACCTTAACCTCTTGGGCCCCAATGTAGTGGATATAAACATTTCACTAACAGAGTTCGAGCCCGTTGTTGTGAATATAAACATTCACATGATGGTTGCCATGGCTGACTGCATGAATATATAGATTCCATTTCCCATATTCCTGCCCTTTGTTTTATTTTTTTACAAATACTACTCGGGACTGTCGCCCAATGTAGTGTATTTAAGCATTCGCGAATTCACACTGAATTCGTAAAACAAGCAAAGGAATCTGATCGGAGTTTATTTAAATTTCCAATCGCTGCTACTAGTATATTAATGCATTCTTAATTTCATGTTTACACCAAATTGAGTTTTAAAATTTTCTTTGCTTGCCCATAATTATTCAGCCATCTCTAATTGTTTTTGCAAAAATTATTGGGGCTACTGCTTATAATATATGCATTCAAAGCGGTCCAGTGGTTTGAAACGCCCCTATTCGAACGGGCGCGCAACAAATTCACACCATGGAAACAGAGGCTCTAGTGACAGAATAGTTCAAATGTTATGGTGCCCAAGAAGTTAAGCAGCTCAGGTGTATTTAGGTTCACTTTTCAAATATACCCGGAGTATTATTGACTCAGTTAAAAAATACACACCTTTCTTGCTCTTCTTCCTCCTAGGTTTTTTCCTTTCACTAAGCAATTGCATTCCTACGCAACCAGTTTGCCATACTACCCGGTTTTTTTTACTCGTTTTACACTAACAGCTAGCCCTTTCTTCTCGTTCTCAAAAACACACAAGTAGACAAGTACAAGCAGGGAATTCGGAAAACCTGTAGACTTTTTTAAACATACATACATTATCTCGCTAAAGTTTTTCACCTTCACGCTCCAGCTTTATCATTGGATTAGCTTGAGACAAGGTTCTCTGATGGAGTTTGGGGTTGGATTTTCCAAGCCCGGGTATCGGCAGTTATTCTTGTGGCCTCCGGCGGAATTCCGTATATCCTTCTTCCTACACCAAGCATTCCCTCTTCTCCTCCCGCTTCCTTCCTTGACTCCTCCACCCCGGCCTCCAGAACTCAGGGTTGTGTCTTGCTTAATCCCCAAGTCAGTCGTCTCTGAGCGTCTGGAGAGGACGTGTGTCACTTGGTTGCCGGTCTTGTAGAGTTTTCTTCCCTCCTTTCCGCACTCCTTCGCTCTCAATTTCAACCCCGTTCTTCGTGTCTTTCCCGAAGCTACCCACCACGCTCACGCTGCTGACAAAGCTTGCCTGAGGGGGTTCTCTTTCAACGGGCGGGTGTTACACCCCAGTGAAGTGGCTGTTACACATTCCCCCAACGCTTTCTCCTCCTTTCACTTACAAGAGATTAATTCGAAAAGCCTCAACGTTTTATAATTAAAAACTGTAAACTTTACCCAAGTGTTCTACAGGTGTTAACTGATAACTTTTATCCAAAAAAATCTTGCAGAAAATAAAAACTTTCTCCACTTTCTCCAAAAAATTGTTTGCACAAAAATAGCATTTGCATGGGATTGCATTTGTTGTGCGGAGATAAAAAAGTTTGCATTCGAGGAAAGTCTTGAAAAAAGGGTGAAAGAGAGTAGTAACAAAGAGCTATTGAGAGCTGAGTTTGAGAGATGAGAATTGAGGAAGGAAAATTCACAAAGAAAACCAAGTAGTAGTAAGATGAAAGAAATTGAGAGCGAGTTATTTGGTATGTGAAAAGGATACTGGTTGCTATGAGTAGGTTCTTGGGTTTTCAAGTAATATAAAAACATCTATTGAGAGTGGTCCTTGCTTCTGTTTTATGAGTGAAAGTGGTAAAAGCTACATGTTCCTTGTGAGCGGACGTAGGAGAAAGCAGGGTCGATCCTAATCCTGAACGCTAGCTAGAGCTAGGTAGATTACAGGAGTAGAAAAGTTTAAAACAACTAAAAAGGGTAGAGAGAGAGAGAAGAGTCAGAGAAAGGATAAGAAGAGGTTGAGAGAGAGAGAGAGTTGGTGAAAGAAAAAAGAGTTGAGTGGTTTAGTTTTTGTTCATTGATCTTGAATTTAGTTTGGATGAGATTTGGATTGACTGGATACAAAGTTGTGGAAAGAATTGATAGAGAAAAGAGTGGGAATCATACAAAAACTTTACTCAAAGACTAAACCCCTTACGATTCCAACGGATTCTTCAAGACTTTTGCAATCCAAACCCCATCCACATTGCCCTCGCCCAACCAACTTGTAACTACTGTCGAGAGTTGCCAGGGACTACATCCTCGCATCTTCTCCACGAATTCTTCAGCAACCATCATCAACGAAATATTTCACAAATCCTTCAACAGTTCATCGAGATTCCTTTCCTCAGAGTCAACTTACAGCTTCCAATATCTTGTACTGTATTAAGCTAATTTTCTGGGCCAAATTCACTATCGCTTCATCAAAACTCTAAGAAGATTCCCTTCCGATGCAGTACTTGTGCACTGGTGCAAAATTCTTATTGTAATCTACAACAAGCTAAAGACAAGATTGGAGAAAGCAAGTGCTTTCTCCGTGTGGCTCTACACGTAACCCGCCTGAGAAAGATACCGGGTTTTACTTGCTGACTTTCACCGGATTTAAGCAAACAATTCCCCAGCAGCTCCGCCCGCCCATGACTTGAGTTTAATGAGGGGATCAAGACGAGGAGGATGAGGTGGGAGTGATTATAATTTGTGAAATTTTTCCAAACATTCCTCCGGACGAGGGGAAATAAAAGAAACTGGATTCAGAAAATATTCCTTTGATGTTGTCCACAAGAATAGAAGGCTGATATAATGAGAATTCTCCCAGTCATTCTCTTCCTAATTGGATCAGGTATAAATCTTACTTGTTTCTCTACATTTCTTCCCGCTTTTCACTTCCACTCAGCTCCACACAATAAGGCAAGGGTTAAACCTTTGCGCTACTATAGTATCGTTTCCTTTCGGCTTGTTTGTCTCGACTATGTGGTATCAGTCATCTTCCTTTCACCTTTTGTCCTCCTCATGCTTGCATTTATTGGAGAGGGATAGATAGATGGGGGAAAACAATAATGCATTCATGTATTATTTCTCATGAGAAAGTGCTACACTTTGAGCTTGCTTCTTCCCTCCCTGTCTACCGCAAAACCGAACCAAAGATTCAATCACCATACCCTGTTGTGTAGGTGGATGAATCATTAAAGTTGCTGAACTCTTCGTTCTTGGCACCAAGCTAGAAAACATTCAACTTTGTTAAATGAGAAAGCAAAAAAGGTTCAGTCGGATAGAGAGAGAGAGGCTAAAATTGATAAACTTGTAATTTCTTAGAATTTAACAACTTGGGAGTTAATTAGATCGTATTTTACCTCTGACGCTTCCAGGGATGGTAGGGTAGGGCCAGGGCTCAGTCAGCATTAGCTTATGCTGTATATCTTGGAGTAGAAATACAAGTATTTTGGCAAAGTTTTTAAAACTAAACATGAGGGAAAAAAATTAATAAAGACGTTGTGCGCCACCAGAGGGAGTCTAAGTCACTTGGTGTATGATTTTCTTGAAAGATTACGAATTAAACATATTTTAAGCATACAATAACGCCGCTTTGCTAAACTCAAGTTAGAAGATAGCCCTCCTGAAGACTAGTTGCTTCTATGTCTGCCGTTGAAATCATTTGCCATCTCTCGAACCTAAATATACCTTTGTGTATATCATCGCTCAAATTCTGTCCAAGTCGTGTAGTATAAATCAGCGTTATGCATGTAACTAAAAGAGAAGCGGTTTCCCTTGGTTTCATATCCACATAGAATTGTACACATGGTGGCAATTACGTGTACTAGTCCCAGTATGCTTGGAGGGGATTTCTTGATTCCGTGTCATGGACTTTTTGCCAATGAGATTCTTTATCCAAGTCACGCCTTCCAGAGTGCGACAATCAATCGTGGCCTGAATCAAAAGCATTCTTTCTTAATACAGCTCGAATTAAATCACCGTCTTCTTTCTTTTTTCTCGCTCTTCACACTGACTGAACAGTCAACCATAGATTTGAGCACAGAAAGCGTTGCTATTTTGCTACGCTCGGCCATTCGAACTTGCTTTCTCCGCTTTCACGTCCCAGATCCACTTCCCAGCGGTCCTGGCTCTTCTTTCCGTTTCAAAGAAATAAAGCATCTGTATGATGGACGGTTAAAGAGAAACCGTTTTTTCTCGCCCAATAACACGTTTTCCTTTTCTCCGCCCAATTTGTTCCAGGCTGTACATGCATTTAAGAACATTTGTCGTCATCTTGGAAACCACTGCCATGCCATGCATCACCTTGGCATGACCACCATCTACGTCTCCAACCCATCCACGAAAAACAAGCCCTTTCTCTGCTTTCTCCATTCTTCATCCCACTTTCACTCTTTTAATTCTCAGAGTATTCCCACAGTAGGCTGCTCAACCGGTCAACTTACAACGCCATCTTTAAAGCAACGAGTGTAGTATATAGATTCAAACCGTTTTCAAGGGTTTCTTTATTCCTTTCCGCAGCTTAGTTATGCTTTCCTAAGCATTTACAACCTTCAAGTTCTCAGGTGAAGTACGTAATCGCAAGCGCCGCATACTGTTGCTCACATAGGTAGAGCCCAAATAACGTCAGGTCGACAATATACAATAACTCAAAATTCGCCACAGTTACAATCCAGTATCTGGTACTTCGAAATAGCAGCATTCTATTCCTTTATAAGACTCGACCAACCAACCTCATGTACCATGGTTCCAAGTATTTAAATCCCATACAACTATCGGCGTCAAGTTCTAGCATTCTAATTATTTTCGATGTTGCCAATTTCCTCCACATGTCTACCCGAATGGAGGTCAAACACGGCTTCCCACCATTTTCGAAAATTTCCCTCCCCTACGTCATCTAACCCAACTAAATGGTGTGAATGTGCAAAATCCCTTAGCTTGTCCAATCGCTTTTCCAGAAATCTATTAATCATTCCACTAAAGTACAAACGTCGATTAGCTTTCACTCTATCCTCGTGAATGATTTAGTTGTTGGTTCCTTCATCTCTGACACTTGTTAGTTTTTGCTTTCTCTATTATCAACATCAGTTTACCGCTTTCACTGACTTTCTCCTCTTATCCTTTCATCCTTATCGGTATCTTGAATGACAAACGCTTATACCTTCTCCACACCTCATGCATCAACTAGAATCTTCAGCCCGACTTTCTCCACCATTAAAACACAAAATTAAGCTTACATAATATCTTCAATAGCTTTCTCTTTTCCTATTATGCAGAACTTAGTACACCTTTCTCCACCAATTTCCAAAATATGTTCACACCTTGCTCCAGACCGTTCCTCCGTAAACATTACCTACGGCTTTACACTTTTCATGCTGCTTTCAACATCAACACCCCCTCTTTCAAATTCTTATGCTCAATCACACCTGTAACATTATCTACACCTTTCTCCAATCTGCATTTCCGATTAGACTTTCTCCCTCCTGTAGAACTTAGAGAAAAGTCCCTTGAATGACTTTCTCCAACCTTTCTTCAGAATCATGCTTCCCTTTTTATGCTTTCTCTTAATAGTCTATATCTTGAAGCTTAAACGCAGAGGACTTTCTCCGTCACTACTGAGGACACTCATCCATAACATGTTCTTCGTTCCTCCTCCACTAGTCCGTCAAGTCATTTGACTTGAGTAGCTCGTTTCTCTCTTCATTTATTAGCTTTTGTGGTGGTGAAAGTAAGATTGTTAAAGTTCAAGTGGGGAAAGCACAAGACGTTAAGACAGAAGAGAGGTAGAAAGACTGTGCAAAGAAAGGGGAGAAAGCGGAAGATTTAGGGGGAGCATCTTTGACAAAGTATCCTTTTCGGTGTCATTATCCTTGAGTGATTTCACTTGACTTTTAGCTCTTGTGTCTTCAAGTATTTGGACGGGAGTGTATAAAGTGCTTGGAGGTATATGCCTGCTTGGAAATCATGTTAATAATGTTATCACTTAGTTAGCTCCTGATGGGATGATATGATAATAAAGCCGAGATATAAGAGCCTGAAAATGGCTCCTGATTAACGTCCTCTTGATTGAATTAAACTCACGTTCCAGCCACACGAATTCACCCCTCTTCTCTCCCCCATTCTCCAGTCTTTAGCACGTGCTATGGCTGGTTGGAGACAAGGCCCAGCCGCTTTTACCGCTCCCGCTTTCACCATCCACAGGCAGGGTGAGAAGAGAAAGGAGTGAAAGGATGCATAATGTATTGAATTCATACATGTAGAATAGTTTCCCTTTCTTCACTCCTCCACACCCTTGTCTTTCAATCTTTCCCTCTTTAACATATCACAAGAGCGAGAGAGAGAAAATAGGAAGATAGTTAAACTTTTAAGAAGAAGACGGAGAAAGCAAGGAGGAAGCGAACCACTGCCTACTCTGCTTAAGAGTCGGAGGAGTGAACAAGTATTTGAGAAGAGAAAAGAGAGGCGAGAAGTGTAGAAATAGATGAGATTCTCTATTATTTCCGGGCCATTAACTGTCCAAAAGCATATCCGTCCCGCACATAATGAATCCTTCAATGAGTGAGAGAAAGGAGGGAGAAAGGAGAAAGCCAAGAACTCCAAGAAGAACAAGTAGACATAAGTGAGACTAAAATCATCCTTAGACAGCTTTCCATCTCTCTCAACCCCAAAGACAGCTCTTGTAAACATTGCGGATTCTGTCGAACAAAAATCTCTTCCTTTCCTTATCCTCCATTTGAAAATAGCTATAGGAAAGTCAGAATCTCATAAGCTTGTCGCTTTCTCCTCATCCATCCACCATCCGTCCCCCTGTTATCAGCTTCATATAGATAGACAACCCCAAGATGGTAAACTTGGAGGAAGCTGAGTGTGTACTTTCTCCAAGAGAAAGTCCAGAAACCAATGAAGAGCAAAGGACAAGGAAGGAAATTCGCAAATACCAGAGTGGAGCCGATGAGAGGAGAAAGTCAAGAATCGAAAGCCCGGAGAAAGTAGGGGCAAAGCAGGCTGTATAATAATACGCGGCCGTGGTGAATTGTGAAGACTTGTCACAGATCCTTACTGGCTTAAACTACAAGAGATATTCCTCCCATTAGGCCCTTTTAGATTTACTCCAAGCGTAGCCACCACAACCCTATCAGCCTGTCATGACACATAACAATCTCTAACTCACTCACTACTTTCTCCAAGACATACAACCGAAGACGACATTTACAAACTTTCCAAACCTCCCTCCGCCTTCTACCAAAACACTTCTCATCCATGAACCTTCTTCCTTCATTCCTTGTAAAACACACATCTTTACCCTTTACCCGAGAGCCTTCACTTCATCTCACTCGTCAAACAACCCGTGTTTCTTTAACCAAGTTTGCAGCACTGCGCCTAGCGGTGGGGCGCACTATATGTGTCTCAGACCGTACAAAGAGTGTGTACTAGCTGCATCCAAGATTCCCTCCTGCTCGTCTCCTACCGTCCTACCTTCTCTCATGTCATCCCAATGTCAAATAGGAATTTCAAATGAAACTGACTCTTTAAACTTGCCACGGAATTAGTTAATATTTTACCAGTAATCCGACCTTTCACCAGCTATCAAATTCAAACTGATATTCATTCAACATAAGAGATAGCGGAGAAAGTCTCCGTATAAACTTTCTCCAACTCCTTTCAATCAAATCCCATTTTCTTTCAAGGGTTTAACGTAGCTTCTTTCTCCGCTATTGGTGATCTTTGAGGTCATTTCCAGCACAAGTTTCGACAGATTTCATCCATTGTTATGGCCATATCTGTAGATCATGCTTGATTCTTCCAGAACCCTTCCAGAACACTCTATTGTTTGCAAAATCCACAGTCAGAAAAAATCTTGCAATTTTTCGCTTTGCAGTTTAGTTTTTTATAATATATCGTTGACCTTGGAGCCGCTAACAAGATCGTTTCCGATTCAAATGTCTCCAATGGGCAAATGACAAGGATACGTCGTTCTTGACCTTCTGGAAACTAAGGATTGCGTCAGAAGAAGGATGCAATTCACTCAATTCCCATTCATGTAACTCAAATAAGGCTACAAAATACTTACTTGACTTGAACGTAAAGACTACAATTCGATTCCGATTTACCGCGTTCAGTGTTTTTATAGTGCAGAGATAATCGGCTAAGCTCAGGTGTAATTATTGTAGCATATGGCATCGATTTGATATAGGAAATGTTTTTCCCTTACCTGGAACGTCCTTAAAAGCAAATTCATATTTTACTACAAAAAACTAAAATTGTTTCAACCATTTTAAAGGGTTTTATTAATGAATTGTAATTTTTTATTCCAGTGGTGGACTCCGTGATGATAACACATATCACAGTGCCTTCCCACGCATCATTTGGGAAATCTCTAACATTGTACTGCGTATTTGAATTCAATAAGGGAGAGCATCTTTACTCTGTTAAATGGTACAAGGACAATGAAGAATTCTTCCGTTATATACCAAGATTCAAGCCACAAATACTTGTTCACAACGTAGAGGGCGTTCATGTCGATGTAAGTTTTAAGCTGATATAACAGCCATTTTGTTAAACTAAATTAAACGAAAACCAGTCAATACACTTGCTAAGTAATCATTATTACCACCAAGTACCAATGTGTGATTTCAACGCCGACATGAACAAATCATGATAAACAGGTTCCCTGCCTGGAGTCAGATAGCCATGGTTCTTATGGGTAATGCTGGTATATCAATACCAACTGTGCGCACAATAAAGCATTCATTATTGGTTTAGTTTAAATACTTAGTATTAGAAATTTATAATTTAAATTAAAATTAGAATTTAAATTTATCCTTCCCAACAACCATTACAGTCGGATTAAATTAAATTCAGACTAATTAAAAATTCCTCCCGCTTTCCAAAATCTAAAACGCCATCTTCACAGCTGGGCTGAACGAAACCAGTCCACACGTGCTCTGAAACATAACGAGACTTTTGCAAAAATCAATCCACTCAAATCTTGTGCGCCTATCGAATCTGAAAGCCTTTTGTAAATCCCAACTCCTCGATCTGAGGCCAAGTATTCCAAAGAATTCAATTAATATTCATCCCTTATAAACCCTTTTAAATATTAACCCTGCAATTTAAATACCTGTTTAAACGCGAAATTCCAATGCAAAGTCAGTTCCGCGTTCCCATCTTTTCGGAGCCATGCAAACCTTATTGCAATTCCTTGCTAGCAAATCCACAGAAATCACAGAGAGATGCGTTCAACAAAATCCACGGAAACTCACTTTTCTATCCCAGCTTTTATTTAATACTCCCTATCTAAATTCTATTTGTGACTAAGCTCTTCACGAGTTAATCTTCTCGAGAGATAATTCAAATTCAAAGAGAGAATCCTTAATCAAACATTTGAATTCTGTTTACAGTTGGAAAAGTCCAGTCACCAAAAGGTGACGCTGAACCGGGTAGAGATGAGGACATCGGGATCTTATCGATGTGAAGTATCAGCAGAAGCTCCCAGCTTTAGCTCTGATCAAAAAGAGGGTCGATTAACTGTCGTTTGTAAGTAACAGATAAATATATAGTGTGTGTATATCATTTAATATTTATCACACAAATCAATTCCACAATCTTTCACATCCTCTCCTCTGCTTACTGCCTAACAAACCTTTCAGCAACGCTGTAACAACTACCCATTTCACTCCCACGCCAGATGTCCCTGATTAAATTCCTCTTTCATTACAATATTTACTTGTCCGCTCAGCAATAAAACGTTTTACAAGTACTCTTCAAAGCTTAATCACGTTTCATCCCTTTGACCTCCGCCCTCTTCATCAAGAATTTCGTCTCGTTCCGACTTTTTCTCCCGCATCGACATATGTACTTAAAAGGAATTTCTGGAGAGCTTTCTATTAGAATTTAGGGTCACACAATCTGAACCTCTTTTTTCAAAACAATTCCATCATCCTTGGATTTTCACTGACCCTTAATTGACCATTTAAGAGCTCCGCTCCTTTGGTTGCTGAGCATTTTGCTACAATATCTTGATTTTACTGCCACGTTTTTCTACCAGCAGAGAACATATTTTTCCTCCTCCTCCTCTTTCCAATGTAATTTGTGTCACTTGGAATTTCGTCATGGAGACGACCCATCCAGATTTCCTTATTTAATAGCTTATATAATATATCAGATTTCCTCCCTCCTGAAAGGAACCAGATCCGACGTCTCATATAAATATTTAATGTTAATAATCCTCAGGAGCATCCTCCATCCCTTCTCTCAGGTTATGAAGCTATTGCAAAAATTCCAACCCCATTGGCAATTCCATTAGAAGAAGGTGAAATTTTAGAAGCCTTTTGAAATTATTTATGAGCTACTAAAAGAGTTACTGAGTTACATGTAGTTTCCGCTATCACTTACTACTACCCGCTCACTCCCTTACCCGGGTAGAAGCCCACTCAATCACGGCTCACAACTGTACCTGCTCAAATGTCCTCCTAAGAACAGCCAGTTATTATTTCAATTTCCCTCTCAACCAGCAGTCTTCACAGTTTGTAGCTGTTGGAAGAACGTTACATTTTGTCTCAGTCTTCCCAATCTTCTTATGCAAAACCTTCCCATCTTTGGCTTCTTTAGCAATCCGATCCCGGCCAATAAGTGGTATTTCTCAAACGACAGACCTACTATAGTTTCTCCCCGAATCGATTACAGTAGCGTCATGTATTGAATCCTCGTAATGTTTTTTATTTCCTTTAATAGATGTAATTTGAGATTTTAAATTAGCCTTCGGCCCATACTCTAGTTTTCAACAAGTTTTTTTCTGCCTCTCCTATAAAAGAGCATCTGCTACTCGGTTATTTCTTCAATTTTTTTGCAACGGTCTCCCAGATCCAGGAACCAGACCAGACATTTAACTCTAAATTATATCCAGTTTAAAATAACCTAGCCATCTTTCAACCTGCAAGCAGACCAAAGAAGGGTGATAAAGCTCCACATCCACCACATGGCCAGCAATGTTCAGGAGGAAGATGTAGGCTTGTAAATTGTTGTAATGAGAAAAACGTTTGAAAATCCCGAAATTCCAGCATATACCCACCCACCCGCTCCTCTTTTTCATGTTTTCCCTTCAATTTCCCGGGCATGAGGGAGCTGTTAAGGCTGTTAGACCAGTTAGCATCTCGTCCAGATCTTGCCCTTCCGACTCCCTCAATCTCACTACTGTCTGTAACGCTGTCTGCTGGGCCTTCCCTGGAATAAAGTAAGAAATGTGGATAGCACAGAGAGCAAAGCCTAGGATCCCGGGAAGAGAGAGTTCGTCATTGATCCATTTTTCTTTTTCTCCGATAGAAGTCAGAGGGAAATGAATTGGTCTCGATTTGTAAATTGGCCACCCTCATTTCTTTTCCCTCCTTCTCTCTTCTAAGCCCTGCTAACATTTCCCCAAACCCTTCCCACGCCTTTTTCCAGCAGGCCCAGCACCTAATAATATTGAATTCATATATATATATATATTCTAGGAAAAAGTTTCTCCAACCCCATTTCATTCTCGTCCCTTATCCAGTCGTTTTCACCTTCCAGAGTTTTCCTTAATGCAGTGTAGAGCAATGGCCAAGCTCTCGCTAACAGGTAACAGACAGCATCACCTGGTAATAGGTCTCCTCCAGGTTTCAAAGGGATACACTCACATACTCAGGCGGTTAGCACGAAGAAGAGAAAACGCTTAAGGAATTCAATGTTACTTTCACTCTCTTAGCGTCCGCAAAGTAATAGCTTTCTAGCTCAGTTTCAGGAGCGTCAACTCCACAGAACCACGTGATTCTAAAATTTTCGTGAGCAAATCCCTTAAAAAACTTCAGCTCCATGGGAGATATTCAACTTAGCAGCTAGTTTGTGCACATACTGTAACTGCAACGTTGTTTTTCAGCGCTATTTTAGCGCTTTACATAATTCCCTGCATCTATTTGCGTTTCAAAGAAGCAAACCTGTTAATATTCACAGCGCTTCAAAGATGCAAGTCAGTTAATATTCTAGGAGAGCTAAAGTGCAAACCAGTCTGTTTACTACTTTTATTTCCATTCCCTCCTCAAGGATTCGTCCATTTTGACGTCTAGTATGAAGATTTTAAGCTAATATAAAAAATAGCACACTTTTACAGCTATATCTGTAGCAGTTGAAAAAGATAGATGTCGGAACATCTTCCAGGAAAATGAAGGCAATCTGTCTATGAATTTATGTTTAGAAATATCTTTATGCATGCATCTTCTCCCCTTTGAATATTCCAAGTTGAAAAAACCCTTCTTAGAGCAAAGGAAAAGTCATGAATTTCCATGATCTCGAAAAAAAGGTTGCATAAGCAGAACACTATGCTTGCTACTAAACCAAGAGGCATACCCTTGAATACCTTCGCCCCTGACCCACCCACCACCACCTTTGGGTTTATATAATACAAACGTGAGAAAGGAATATAAAGGAAATCAAATATCTTTGGGACGACACGGCATTCCGTTCGTCTGTTGTAGAAAAGATTGATTCCTTTTAGAGAATAAGATATTCTGGTCCGCATGTGCGATTGTATTCAGGTAAAAATTCCAGGTCGAATACTTCAACAGCAAGTAGGCTTGAAGCATTATGATGATGTAAGATGGAGAAAATACCCGGACTTTCTCCACTTTTCCCCACAACTTCCGCTCTCACACACACATTTTTCATGTATTGTATTCCACCTACTTACTTAGCCTCGCTCCCGCTGGATTCCCAATATACTTTGTAATATCTGATTGAAGCGCCATCCGTCAGAAGACAGAATCCCGGACGGAATGCACATGGGTTTGAAGAATTGGGTTCCGGGAGTTTTACAGAGTTTCTTCTATTTTCAGATTTGCCAACTGAAGGGCCACAAATCACTGGGAATCTAAAGGATGAATATGAAGTGGGTGAGATTTTGGATTTAAATTGCATATCCTCCAAATCATATCCACCAGCCAAAATCTCCTGGTACATCAATGAAAGTCCTGTAAGTTCTCAATTCACCTCCCATTGTTTTGATTTATAACCGCTAGGATTACCCATATAACCTCGACGTGGATAAAGCAAACGGGATCGTTTTCCATTTCCACACAGCACCCCGCACCTCATCCTCTTTATTCACCCCCAACGCTCTGCTTAACCACACGCAATCGAAGCTGTCAATGCGGTCGTTAAGATGGGTGCGCCCTCTGGTCTTGATTCTTCTCCCAGATGACACAAGCTGTGCTCCTCCATTTCTCTCACCCTTCCACCGCACCGCTTCCTCACACCACATCATCCTCTATATCCTCGTCCCAGTTTCTATCCAATGGATCATCCCATTATAAGATAATGTCCTCAAACATTTTACACGTGTTCTTCAATCTGAATTATCCAACGTTTTACCCTCTTTTCCGCTCTGCTATCCGCCAAGTAACAGCTTGCTCGCTTCGTTAGTTTCAGCTTGAGAGCGGCATAGTGTGTGATAGTTTTTTCTTAAAAAACCAACCCTCATCGCTTTATTATCATCCCTTGAGCTGATTCCAAGTAAAACTGTGCGGCCATAATTCAAAATGATACGCAAAATCCAACGCAATTACACTCGATTTTATTTCCTTGGTGGATCGCTAGCTAGCGCTACTAACGGCTACTTCCATAACGACGAAATGAATGATAGAATTTAACATATGAAATGGTTTCTCGGAGATATCCGCAGCTATCTGCAAATGGAAGACCTCACACTCGAGAATTTCATTACATGTAAAACCCTGGGAGAGGACACATGTATCTAAAAGGCGTACATTTAGCACTTTAACTGTCATTCTTTGAATTATATCAAATTTAAACTAACCGCGATTAAATTCCTTATCGAAAATCCTGGCATTTTGATGGGCAGACAATTGTACTTATTTCGAGAAGGAGTTTGGTGGTTAAAGAACAAGAAAGCCATTCAGGATACAGAGAAACGTTTTAAATATATATGCGCAGACAGGCCGGTATTTTACCTTTCTCTTGTCAATATACATACGCGAGTAAATGGAAATGGGTTTTCTTATTCCTCCAAATTCAGAATTTATGCCCGCTCATTTCAAAAAGCTGTACTGAACAAATAACGCCTGTAGTTATGCTGAATAGAAAAACCTGAGGGGCCAATTCCCATTTGAATGATCCAGGGCAGGTGTTGCATAGTTACTTTTCAGTCATTGCACAATTCTCAAGCTTCCTCATTATGATTAGCTTATACCTCCAATTTTATTTACGATTTTTAAAAAACCTCCGATTTTATACCCTATTCCATTTAAATATTGATTACTTCTACCGATTCCTGGCAATCGAAAATACGCTTCTTCTTAATTATACATACTAATACATGTGCCAATTATCATCAAATTGTCGAAACTATATACAATTAAATAATTTCACCGCCAGCCTCATAATAACTTACAACGCTCTTAAACAAAATAATAATAGTTGCCCACGTAGACTAAATGTTTATTTGATTGGCCAATCCAGTTCATTTACCAATTCCATTGATTTCAAATAATAGCTTGTTAATGAGTTTGCTTGCACGTCATTCCCCGACCTTCAGAGCTTCTGATTCCCTCCAAGTTTCTTCTGTTTGCTACTTGGAGAAAAGTATTACAAAGTTGTGAATATTTATATTGTTTCTCTGTTTACGACTAAGCTTTCTCCTGTTTTCTCTTCGAAACTTCTCTTCCAAAATTTCTTGCATTGCTTGCAAGCAAAGCACACGAGAGCAGAAATGCAGACTCAGCGGAGCTTAAAGTCCCACACTGTTTCAAACCAGGGCCTTTCTCCAAAGAGAAAGTCCGTGAAAGTGACAAAGTTCAAGTTGAGAGGGCGGCGTGCTTCCGTGTATATAAACATTAGTTTCTTTGGTTTCTGGCGTATAAAATTTCATAAAATATAGCATTAAGAATAAATGGTGACTGTGGGGTGGTAGAGGAGAGTTAATGGGTCTAGTTAAATCTTCCGACATAATGTTAGCCCATCATGTCTCATAAATTAGAGTAATTGAATTGTTGGCCGGCTATTCAATCAGAGGGTAGTGGGAATTGCGTTTCCCACATACTAATTTACATACCATCCTCTCCTCCCCACTAAATTTACACACCTTTCGAACAAAAGCCCTGCACATGTGATCTATGGCGAGGACATTAGTGAACAAAATTAAAACTTTCTCCAAGAGCTCCCCTTTCTCCACAGCCCTTCCGTAGCTTTCTCCCTCTTCCCCAGCAATCCTTCCCGCTCTTCTCAAGAGCTCCTCTTCTCCCTCTCTGACTTTACTCAACTTACTTCTTGGAAAAATCTTTCCGTCTTCCTGGCTTTTCTTCCTAAACTTTGTCAATGCTCTCTCACAAAATACCAAAATTCTGTATATCTTTCTCGCGCCATTCAATGCAGAGCCCGCCAACTCTTTTTCAAATATATTTTCCACAGTTTCCCTTGAATCTATACAGCGCGCTTTCTATTCTTAGACTCCCAATCTCCTTGTCAAGTCTCAACTGTCGCTAGGGAAGGGATTGGTAGTGTAAGCAGCTCATTCTCATGTAATTGCGAGGACTGCATCATATGCTTTATGATGCCACAGGCTTTGAGGAAGAGTATTGAGAAAACTGTTTACGACCCTGAATTTTCTCGAGTGAGAACATAAACCCGGTTGCTTTACAGGGAATATAGACAAAATCCATTTACCATATGGTTTATATTCCCATGCCTGAATTGAAATTAACCATAATTTTGATGAGAGGGGGATGAAACTAAAAACAGGTTCAATGTATTCCTCATCATCATCATCTCTCCTTTCTCCGCTTTCTCTTCATTCATGATGTTTTCCGGAATATATAGAGTCCAACGTGAAGCATCATTCCTACTTTCTCCTGTCTCAATCTATGCCGTACGCTTCCCCAACTACCTTCCACCTGTGAAGATGAAAGGATGAAAATTCGCAACATTACTAATTCATGAGTCAGGTCAAAGCACACATATAGTGGGATGTTGGTGGCGGCCAGGAGACAGAGCGTAAACTAGAAAGCATCCCTGCTTTCTCTCTTTCTCTTGAAATAAGCAGCAAGTAGTTAGAGCGTCTACTAGAGAACCAGGACATGGAGGAAAAATTTTAATAAACATCATATGTGGTTGTAATTCTCGTGAAATTGGTCTCTCGTCTCTCTCTCGTGTTTCCGTGCAACAGTTATTCCCGGGTAACATCTTTGATCATGTAGCAAGTAACCGCGAGCATGCATAGTGCATGGTGTAGACAGACAGACGTGGAAGAATTTCTCCTCTGTATCATGGAGAAAGTACGGTGAAAGTGTGAGAAACAAACAGCACTTCACTACTTTCGCTGTTTCACTCATCCCGTGCCTTGCTTCACGCCATCTTTCACCCAGCCTGCAACCGCCTTTACCTCGAAAATTATTCCACCCTTCCACTTGCGGCTTGACTTGTTGTTGTTGTAAAAGCTCTTGTTTTGTTACCCGGGTTTTGTTGGGCAGTCGTAAATACGCACACACACACGACCTTGTCCCACGGAAGTGGAATTTATATAGAGGGGGAGAGTAAGCACACAAATTTTCATTGCTTCATCTCCTACACCCTGTTGTAAATGTTGCGGGGATGAGGATCATAATAGTAAAAGTGTCGAGGACAACAAGAGACTCTTACTAAAATAGACAGCCACAAGACTTGGAGTCATCCACAATTCTTACACACCGGCGACAGCCAACTTTCTCCTCCCTCTTCCGCTCCTTTCTCCGTCCTTTCCTTCCTCTTTTCTTATCTCCTTATACATTTCTCTGAATCGCATTAGCAATTCAAATCCACTACTCTTCCACACTTTAAAGTCAGCAGTCAAAGAAGGGAGGGAATGGAATATTCGCGGGTATTGCGGTCCTCCAGTCTCAATGCCAGCCTCCATAAGTATCAGAGCTAACCTTCAAGATTTATGCCACAAAATCCACATGGTCCTAGTTTTCAAAGAAGCTATAAGATACCCAAACGTCAACATTTTTTCAAGCCTCTTTTGTCAAAAACAATTGTCGCTAAGCTAAAAAATCATCAATGTTTTTCCAGCTTATCTTTGGAAAACAGTCGACGTAAAATGATTCCGCACGGTTTAACTTTTAAAAAACTTTGACTGGATTTCAAGCATAGTGAAAGTTTTGGTTGAATAGTGTTTATGCAGCAGGAACTAATTTATTCTTACGTCGGCAAGTTTAACCAGAAAAGTAGACGTTAAGTCGATAAATAATAGGACGCGCGTACTAGAAAAAGACTAATTTCAAGCAAGGCTTTGTCATTGTATGATGATGGAATATTTTAAATTTACAGATTAAAGACACGTGGGTGTCAAGGAATAACGAAGAAGAGGGTGAAAGATACGTGAATATGACGATAGTAGAGAATCATCTCTACACCACACAGTTAAGGCTTCGAATGATTCTCCAACCCCAGCACTTTCGACCTAGCGGGATTGCAAAAATCAAATGTAAAGCTACCATAACCACAACCACTCATTCCCGGACTGTGGAACCTACTCCCATCCCTGGAAAAGCTTACAAAGATCCTTTGTTTCCTCATATTCATGATCATTTGCATACCGCACATCACACAGCTTTCATGGACGAAAGAGAAACGTCCCTCACTGGTAAGCGGAATGTCCGTATGATTTAAAAATCGTTTTATTACTTGCGCGCCGATATCTAATTTTTAAAATAATTCTAAGGACTCGTAGCGTAGGAGAAATGGGACTCAGGTGGAAAATTAAAATAGAATTTTTAACCATAATTACCAGATGTCAATTTTAATTACAGTTCGGAGCGACGGATCATCATTATCAACGCTTACTTCATTGACAACAGCCTCCCTCCTATCAACCCTCATCCTCATCGGATATCTTTTCTAATTCACTTCAATCACCTTCGATGTTAATTACCATTTCAAATCCACAACTAAATTAGCAGAGCTTTAATTAATCTTAAGACAGTATTATTAAGAGGTTGTAGCGGAAATGGAGAAATTATCCTGTCCAACTCTGCCCCCTGGAACTTCAACCCCAAGTATTAATAGCAACCTCAATCAATCTGCATGCAAGGATCGAATATCGTGTGTCATCTCTACAATGACGAACTGTGTGAAATGCCAAACATGTTCTTCAACGCCCTCTACAGTCTATACCTACCGGAGATTTTTATCCTATCGACTTTCTCCTTGAAGCATTTGGTGAGAGACGACAGCAACCCTACCTTAAGATTAGCAAAGCCCTACACCACAATCAGCTTTCTCCTTCTTCCTCAGCTTGAATAATAATAAATGTTATACATATATACATATATATTTTTGGCGGATAACTGTTTACAGCTATAAGAGAAAGTATCGATATGAATGTTAAAATATTACCCTGCATTTTTCACTTGTAAATCCAACGACTTTCTTCATCCCCGTCCTTTATTCCTTCATGCTTTCTTTGCATTATATCACAAAAGCTTTCACTGTCAGACTTTCACCCATACCTTTCACCTATACCATAAGTGGAATGTTATTGATACGAATATGAAACAAGAATTTATGATTAGTGATTGAGTAAATTTAATTCTTCAAACTAACTTTAACTAAAATTAGATCAAAATAAGCTAAATATTATAGTATTAACTGTTCAAAGTATTACTAAACTATTTAATTATATTCGTCATAGTAATGTAAAGAGAACCCAGTTCATAAGGATGATACATGATTAAATGGTGCAAAAACATAATTTAACCCTAGTAGGATGGTACACGAGGTTAAATTTAAATTTTCACACCCGACAGCTTCACAACGTAGGTAAGTTACCCGGTGTACTAGCCCCTCTATACGTTCCCTCTCAAGTGGGCGTTCAATCCACCAAATACCCGGGTATTAGCCAAAGGTAATAGCGACTAACTCTTGACCGTTTAAGAATAAAAGCCTTGTTATACTCCTTTTGTTGACAGCATCTTAATTTCCGCATATGATTCTCCTACAAGCTTAACTCTCAACTCATATGGACATCCTTCCAATTATCTCTCATTTAATCATCACGTCACAATTAAGCTAGTCTTCACAACCTGTCCACGAAACTTGGTCAATTACATCGTTTTCCCCCAGCATTTAAAGGCTTTACCATACGTAGTAACCGAACGCGGTTCAAGTGAACCGATTACTTTATTTTCCTACATTTACCACCGCATAGCTTTCCATTACCCTCTTCCTCCAGTCCAATCCAGGCCTCCAACTAACCAACTTTCTCCATATGACAGTAGCGCGATATCCCCATGATTCTTTGTTTGCCCTCTTTAAGCTGCCCCCTTTGAAATTTATCCTGGACAGAATAATTGCAAAATCAATTATTATTAAAGCTTATGCATGCCCTTGCTTTCACTCGTCGCTTGGATTCAGAATCCGCGAAACTTTCTCCGGTGAAAGTATTCAACCAAAACCTATATGCCTCCGTTGTTACCCACAGCAGAGGTAGATTTCTGCATTCTTCTTTTCCCTTCTCTTGCATGACTAAACCCCAGTTTTTTTCACTGTTCCCTAGCCTAATTTAAAATTCCACAAGGATCCGACGAATTTACGAAGAGATGCAGACAAGGGGTGAAGGTTGCACGGCTGGATGGAGAGCAAGACAAGAATGAAATCCAAATACCTGTCGGAAATTCTTCCCACAAAAGGGTAAATGGTTGGAAATATTTGCCGAATTTAGCATTGATCCAATAAACGGACTCAATGCGCCACACAAACGCTCCATTTGCAATACCAAAATACCAATTTGCACACACACACACACAAAACCCAACAGAATCTGCAGAACTCTAGAGACCATACACGAAGTACATCAAATCGACCACTAACCGCAATTGCAATCTTTTAAAGCTAACCCTGCATTTCCGTATTCTCTGAACTCTATAGAATCCTTTAAAGTCAAAGAGCCGCAGCATTCTACTGAGTTCTCTTCAAATGAAGTATATATAAACTGCAATTTCAGAAAAATTCTACAAATTACAGTAAGTGATGCTTGTCTAATTTAGAGGAATCAAAAGAGAAAGTATTCGTCCGTCCAAAATCTACTTTATATGAGGCGGTATATACACTTTCAAATACTGATGGGGCGGGATGGATGAAAGCAGACTTTCACTTGAGGAGAAAGCATATGCTATCAAGATCTTATAGTCGTTTCCTTCCAGCATGAAGAAGAACAAGCGCCCGGGCTCCCGACTGCATCCCAGAAAGATGAGGATGCTCCAAAAGTTAACCCACGTGTGATCCCATCTAAATGAATATAAATGTGAGACAGGTAGCCCATTTTCCTCCACTTCCCTCCACATAAAAACCTACGAGGACAGCATATGTATTGGTTCAAGTAGAGAGAAATCCTTCTTATAAGTCGTCGATACTCTTCAATATACCCACTAAACTTTCACTCGTCATTTAGCAACATGCTTTCCCTCCTTTCTCCTACGCTATATCCGTCCATAAAATCCCTAACAAACTTCCCCTAACCTTCCACTCCAGCCAGGCACATGTACCAACTTGTAAAGACGTAGTAGAGAATCTATAACAAATCCCACCCTTGCATAACCTTTAACGGGAAAGGTAGGGACATTAAGCTCCTCACGTTTTCCCGTCCTCATGTAATGCAAGCAAGTATCTGGAGCAAGCCTGTACTGGCATACGAGCCGCAGGTAATGAGTCTTAGAAAGCCATGTACAGAAATAAATGAGGTGATACAAAACATTTTATCCTTACAAAGTCAATATCGTAGAGTGGAATCACTCCACAGCCTCCGATTAGAATCAAAGAACCCTCTCATCTTTGACCCCCTCCAAACTAATGGAGAACAACTTTCACCAGTCCACCTTTCTACCTTCCCGCCAGTGAAAGCAAAATCAAATACTGACCGACAACTTGTATACACAGCTCGTTCAACGGAAGCTACACACAAAGAAATACAAGCGGATTCTCGATAATTCCAACAAGAGTAGCCCTCTTTTATCACGTCTGCAATCTTTTAGAAACTCTAATTGCCTTTTAAATATTGGAAAAGAAGTGGGCTGTCTATAGCTTTAAATTTTCTATCCGCAATCCTCTGGAATTTGTTGTACAAATAATCCGTTCAAGATTTACAATTACATCGTGTCATCTCCTATTCTTCTGACCTATTCCATCTTCAACATCAACTCAAACGGAGTAAAATCCCAACTTAATTAAACATGTCACAAGTAGGCCGCCACATATTTAGAAGCTCCACTCTACCTACCTGCACGTGCTCAGATAAAACTGCAATTAAGATTAGTCCGTAATCCCCCGTAAATACCGTAATAACGACCTTAATCACAATAAACTCCCGTCAATCACAAAATAAATGTCATTAAACTCCAGTTAAGATTAAGTCATATATGTCTATCATCATAACTCGGCCAACTTCAATCACCATCATTTTCTGTTGCCCAACAAAGGATTTACCCCCTCATGTCACAAGATTAATCGCGAGTAGCACAGAGGACTGACCAAAAGATACTCAGAGATTATCGTAGCCATTAATGCGCAATGATGGATTCTCATAGTTGGTTGTTGAATTTCGAATACTGTATTCCAAAGACGCAGCGCTATAATTTTCCCTTGGAAGCGATGATGCGTAGAGCACGAGAACTAACGCTATTTTACAAACCTTTTCTACATTGTCTCTACATACGTTCGAGCAGTTGCCTAGAATCACCCCCCCTTCCCTTAGTTGTTCAACTAGGTAAATGCACCATATTCTCGAGAACAAGTAAAATATTCAACAGCACGAAGCGGAGAGAACAAATTTACGAGCTCTCCTATCAGTTTCTAGATAACAATTGTGATAATAATTCTCTGCGAGCAGAAGCATATTTTCCTTTACAGTCTATACATTCACCTTCAAATGGAGCATCAGCCTGACCTTTGATGATAGGACTAAGCTTAACCAGCTTAACGCCCAAATTTAAATAAGATTTAACTCTTCCTTCCCTCGTCACACAATGTACTTTACGGGGGTGGTCAATCCTTCTACCCCGAGCGGGGAAAGATATGAAACAGCTAAGCTACAGTGTATCCTTTATTTATCCGGTAAACAAAGGCTTTTGTAGTTGTTTAGTCATAAGTTAACCTCATCCTCTATCTTACTTATGTTATATAAAACTCCAGAATTCAGAATCTTAGAATGAGTTTGCTTTACAGCAACAGCCCAAGCAAGTGCAGCGTAGCTAAAGCAGATTTGATTTAACAACTAGTTTTTCTGCCTCGTACTTCACATTAAGTGTGTACAACTGGACCCCCTTGCACACATTCAGTTTCCGCTCCTCCATAACATAATTTTGGATTTTTACCGTCAGCACGACCTGTGCAGCATTTTTTATCAAGCGTAGCTTTTGTCGATTTTTTTAGCTGTGTTATAACCGCGACATAAGTAACAAGCAATGGCCAGTGCTGATACGCTTACGCAGGTAAAATAACGTGTATTTTTTTCAAGACTCAGAGTAAATTTTGAGATGAAAGATAGGCTACAGAATAAGCCATAATATAATTTAAAACAATTTAAAATTAAATTAATTAGTTAATTATTTCAATCGACAGTTTTGCTCCTTTAGTATAGCATTTAATTTAATTCCAATTTGTGTGGTTCATCTAAAGACTGATGTTTTAAATGACCTTCGCGTAACTAATATACAAGAGGTGGTGAAAGCAGTGAAAGCTGAAGCTATAGCACATAACTAGGGACGGCTGTCCACGGACTCTCTCCCCTAGTTCTAGACCTAGCTGTGTGAGCAGATGTTAAACTGTCTTGAGGACAGTTAAGCACGGGAATAGAGTACGCAGATAGCTGAGCGGACAGGGCTTGAAGAAATAAAAGTTTTGTTAGCATCGGTGCCAAGAGGTAATGTCATTGAAAATCGGATAGTAGCTAGCGTTCCACGTTCAGTTGGCCAGATTCAGATGGGATTGATGGTCCTTCTTTGACGTTTTTGTTATTCTCTATTTTGAGTTCGAGTATAAATATCCGGGTAAAGCAATAAGCTGATGCCCAGTCTTGCAGTCTTCTGCCTTGCTTTCACCACCCCTACTGCCTCTACTGCCTGCTCCAGCTAGCGCGGTGTTCCTATCGCCATCTATACCTGTATGTAAAACCAAACTTATATGTGAACCCTTGTTATAGAGCCCGGGTAAGAAGATTCGATTCATCGACCCTTCGGAGCATCTGAGACCAGAGCCGGTCTTTGCAGCAAAGCCTTTGGACACATTTCGAGATTTCTCAATCGTCGAGAATGATCCTATCAAAGAGCGAGTTCGTAAAACTTACCTTGAGATGCACACGAATCAAACGATGGACTTTGTCCAGAGCCGACTCAAGCGTTGGACTCAATTCAATACATTTAAGGTGAGATGATCCCATTGTGTTATTCACATCTCTTCACCTTCTCCAACAGGAGTACCCTCAGCCGCCAGACAATCCTCTATATCTCTCCTTGAAATCCTACTTTTGTTCCAACTTTCCCTCCTCCTCAGCACGTCCACCCCACCTCCCATCTTTACAACTTTCACTCCTGGAGAAAGTTGTGAGCATAGAATACAGACCTCGGAGAAAGTCAACTTACAACAGTTAGTAAAGTAGTAGGAGTGCTAGCCGGGAAAACCAACTTTCTCCACACTTTTCCCCCCACAACACTTTGCACATGAAAAACACTCACTCTGGGGAATTAACATCGCCGATGCAAAATAAACTACTTGCAAGACTAAAAACAAGGTGGAAACAAGAGTGTTGCCCTCAGAAGAAGCTACTTTTCTACCAATTCTCTTATTCTTTTCTCTGTTTTTTTCTTCTTCCGTATTTTCTTCCCATTCCCCCACCCTTCTACCACATATTACATGTATAATAAATGCAACGAGACTTTCTCTTCCTCAAGCTTGGACCCGTTTTAGTAGCCTCCTTCCACCATTAAGATGGGCGGAATTATTGCAAAATTCCAAAACACTTGACTTCGTTCCCCTCCGCCCAGGATTAAACAACAAGCCTAACGTGATCAAACCCTCGCGCAAAATCTTTGCTTCCGCACCAAATAAAATCAAATTACCGCTACTTTCTCCCACGTCCGAGAAAATTAAAATCCTCTTCAAGCCCTCTTCTTCCACAAACCAGAAGCCATCCTGCAATCCTACACCCGGTTCGGGTCTCAGTTCTTGCAGCATTGATGCCTCTTATTCAGAGACCGAGAAAGCTAGAGGAGAAAGCAGACTAGATTTTGGGTAGAAAACAATTCACAACTAAACCAAACTTGTTCACATTGTTTATCCCTCCAAGTGTTTTATACCCTTTTGTATTATTCAAATATCTTTTTCATCCTGTCACAACCACATAAACGTGTAATTCTACTTTGTCCCCGCCTCATTTTTCTCCAAGGTTACGACTTGCTAAGGCCAAGGCTTGTACGCACGCAGACAAAAGGTTTACTACTTTCCGGGTAGAATATTCTCCAAACTACTTTTGGTGGTTTCATCCACTTGTATTTCAACAGAGTAAAATTAACCGTTGTTTTTTTAAAAAAAATACAATTCGTCTTCCGCTCATTTTCAGTCAAACATTCTTGACGCTCTGGACAAGCTAAATGACCTAGTGGACGAGAGCGACCCGGATGTTGATGTGCCAAACATTGTTCACGCCTTCCAAACTGCAGAGAGGATTCGCGAAGATCATCCCGATAAGGATTGGTTCCACCTAACTGGGCTAATACACGATTTGGGAAAGGTAAGAGCAGAGACAGAGTTACGAGCTTTTGCATTTTTATCGCGTCTTGTATTTCCTCATGGACCTTTCCCGGGTAGTATTCCCCGAAAATTTACATCATCCATCCCAATATATTTAACCTCCAGCGCCGTACTCCATTCATTCCATCTTCTCCACCTTGCTTTTCCCGTTTTCTTTTCGGTTACCCATAAAATGTAAATAAGGAGCTGTGTAGAATCTTAAATTACACTAGGCTTAATACCGGAGAAAGCTAGAGAAAGCAATATAATCCTTCCGTATACTATCTGGCTGCGGCCCCTGTTTTACCAACACCTTCAAAAATTCTAGGAAACAGCAAGTTCAAATGTACTGCCTGATTCTTGGAGCTGCGTTTGGTCCGGTGACCTCGTAAGACTACTGCGCCTTCTAAAGGAAAAAATCCTTTGATACTTTATTCTTAACTAGTGTAAACAATATATAGGACACGGTATATAGCAGTATTGGGTTTGCAATTCAAACATTACAAACAAATCGGTAGCAGATGCTAGCAAACAGAACATCTTGACACAGTGATCACAAGAAAACTAATTTTGCGATGCTTGATTTCAAATCTGCAGCTGAGTCCAACAAAACTGGAGGTTTCTGCAAAACGAGTATTAACAAACTCTTGATTAATTTACAGGTCATGGCTTTTTATGAAGAGCCTCAATGGGCTGTTGTGGGAGACACATTTCCTGTCGGATGTGCATTTGCTCCCAGTATCGTCTTCCGCGAGGATACTTTCAACAACAACCCGGATCTTAACGATCCAAGATACAAGTAAGTAAGCTTGAAAGGAAGTGTGTACACACCTAATTCTGCTACCAGCTTCAAGTTTCACTTTGTTCTAAAATCTGGGTTCCCTATCACAGAGCACTAGTAGGACGTGTATTTTGCCTCTCCAACTAGAACTGCTTTCTCTTAACACTTAACGCTTTGAGCGCCATCTGTTTTTCCCAAACTAAAACATTTGGGAGAAAGTCTGCTTTCACTTCAAGCTGCCCACAGCAGCTCATAGAATGCACCAGTATTCGCTACTTTCTCCATGCGGTGCAATACATAGAATTACTTTTGGTTTCAGCACCAAGTATGGCATTTACACGCCTGGATGTGGACTGTCCAAGATTACCATGTCTTGGGGGCATGATGAGTACATGTATCGAATGCTCGTACACAACGGCACCACTTTACCCCACGAAGCCTTGTACATGATCAGGTAAAGAATATGCATTTAATTATGAATACTTAGAGCTTGAAATACTTCTTTCTATGGCCATTTAAAATTTTAACAAACTAACCAATAAAGTCGACTGAAAGTCTAATAAAATTTTCATAATTTCAAGATTTCACTCCTTCTATCCTTGGCACTCAGGACACGACTACTTTCACCTTTGCGATGACCAAGACTTGAAAATGCTTCCTTGGGTTTTGGAATTCAAGTGAGTTTAATTAAGCTTCAACGTTAATTGCAATTAATTTACATCCGCTCTACTCTTTCTCATATCGTTCATAAAATAATTTCAGCAAATACGATTTGTACACCAAGTCCGAAGATGTGCCTGACATTGAAGCCTTGAAATCCTACTACAAAGGACTAATCGACAAGTACATTCCAGGTGAACTGGAATGGTAGACGTTTAACCTGTAGAACAGGGAGCGTCTAAGCATATAGTGTTTAGAAATAACATTTTATTTTTAACCTCACTACACTTGTCGTCTCCACCGGGTACAGGCTTGGAATGAGTTGAGCAGTATATTTTAGTAAGATCAAGTTACCTTCCTTGACCTAAATTTTTAAACAATTACATAATTAACACGTAACAAGCGGGCGGTTTTCCTTTCTCATTTCCTAAGGAGTGTATCCAAAACAGTGAGGAAATATACGATGCCTCTATATAAATATTTTATATACCTAATAAAGCGGACCCGACGCAATATTTGAAATTACAAATGATTGATATATATTCCTCACAATACACATACTGATCAACCAATAAGCGTGATACATTCGTTGGACCCACGACCATATCCACGATTGCACACATAATGTAATATAGAGACGACAACTTTCTAATAAATCCTACTTCCGGTCAAATAACCGCAAAGTCAATGAGTCAACACTAATATGTAGATTTACATGGAGAGTAATTGCAAATAGTTGTTACTACTTATCGTCAGGTGGCATTCCAGCTTGATTGTCATCCTAATTTAACTTTGTACCCGCGCATCTACATAATTATGCAATGAACTTTACATAATGCACATGTGCCTAAGGAAGTGACGCTACATTAAAGTGTAAACAGGAAGACAATTCAGTGTAACCAATCGTTTCGTAAGCCCAGGATATGAGAATCATGAATAAACATTCATATAATAGCCGTAATTGTTATGAAACCAGTACATGTGACCTTCGAGATTCTTCATTTAGAATCCGTCCCGTTGAGTAACACGATACAGGCTACTACATCTAAGATTTTGCGTATCAAACTCTTAATTATTTAATGAAATCACAGAGCTCTTGCTTAAGTTTATCTCACAGAACACTCGCAGATAGAATTAAGTTTCATTCCTGGGCATTATACATCTCAACAACTGTATTCTAGCTTAATATCTATAGCCGTAAACTTTTAATTTTAATAAGTGTGTTGATTTTCAAAAACCTACAACTAATGTATCCTAGTGTTCCAAAAATCTTTACTTTTGACCGCAGCGTAACAATCACGTAAAGTAAGTAATCTAAATAGCTGACATCCCTTTACTCAAGGTATAACTCAAAATATATCCCACCTGGTAGAAATTCCGTGTAAAATGGAGGCACTACCCACAGTATGGTTTGTGTCACAAATCCTACTACTTAACGTAGCATGCTTTGAAACTAAACTGGAACGACAATCTGCAGTCCCCGAAAAATATTTTGGAACACTTACGATCTTTCTCAATCCCACATCTCCGCAAATATTCTATCCAACGGCGCCAACGCCAGGTCAACTACCTTCGATTATCGTTACACCGAAGTTGAAAACAAGATTTGTGAGTCTAGCGAAGCTTAAAGATTCACTCAAGGATTATTACGAGCACGAGTGGTCACATGAAGAAGTTCGAGCACCTCTCCTTTACGGATCCTTGCGATATTCTGGCAATACGGCCCTAGTCTACTTTACCGCTAAAACCTTTACATCGGTGAATTTGGCTACTGTTTTGTGGGGTCATGTGGCACGACCTGTTATTGACTACTTCGCCTTTGAGTTGCCGCAACTCCTGGACGTCAAATTGTTATCTCGGCTCCGCTACGTAGCAGACTTGGATCATTTCAGCACGAAGCCGTATTATTCCCTTTCTGGCAAACAGTTCCGAATATCTGCGACCTTCTCGCCGCATTACGGTGTGTTTCACACGGATAACTTCACAGATGCAGTCATTGGTGGCCGTGGTGTATACTATGAAATGTGGGAAACGATTTCAAGACGACACAATCTCACCTATCTGTATCAAAACTCTACAAAATATGGTGCAGGGTCAAAGGAGCCCGATGGCAGTTGGATTGGTGCCGCTGGCGACGTATTCCATCGACGCGCGGATGTTGCAATAAGCCTTGGCACAGCGTACTCACGCCTAGGCATAATAGACCATACTAACGTCTTTCGATACATTAGCTTGACGTTCATGACACGGACCCCGAGCGCCGAAACTCGTTGGGTGGCAATCATTAAATCTTTTGATTTGACCGTGTGGCTGCTAACTGTAGCATCGATAGTTGCAACAGCAATTGCTCTGTCGGTCACTGTCATCCTTTCCTCATATTTCCGGCGAGCACCGGATTACAAACAGGAACCCATGGGTACGGAGGCAAACAATACCAGCAGCAGCGATGAAGTTACGGAAAATCCTCTAAAGCAGATTACTAGTCCCTGGACAATCCCAGCTTCAAGCAGTACACCCATGGTGAGCAGCTTCTTGGCGGTTTTTGCTGTAATCCTTGAACAAGGAACTGCACAAGTTTCGAGTCCCTCTAGCGGTTTAAAGGTCCGTTTCCTTCTCATAATTTGGATCATGGGTTCTCTGATCCTGGGAACCGGTTACCGCTCAAAGCTAGTTGATTTACATGACCTTTCCATTTGCTGAGAAAGTTCCGGAAACCTTCAAAGAACTGGCTGATGCTGAAGAGTACACTGTTAATTTCATGTTCTACGGAGGATTGGCCTACCGAAGCTTCAAAACCTCCAGCAACTCTGCTCAACGCCGGCTTTATAAACGATTCAACGTGTTCTCAAACGCAACCAACTGCATACAGTCCGTTATCTTTAATGCAAAAACGGCTTGCATAATCTACAACGACGCTGTACCCTTTGTAATTGCTTCAAACTACACGCTCATCCCAGGAGAATCCGGAAGCATGGGTCTATTTAAGGTAGCCAAGGAGTTTGACTACCAGGCACGCGTTGTATGGGCGTTTCCTAAGGGCGTGCCCTACGCGAAAGATTTCAACGACTTCATAATGTCTATCATGGCCGGCGGGCTCCACGATTACTGGATGCGCATCGACAACGCGGCACGAGAATACGAATCCGCTAGATGGCTCAAGCATCTGAGGAATATTCCAGATTATACCAGTAATCCTAACGCGGCGATCGTTCGCACAATCTCACATCTCTACGACCTCAGGGATCCCCGTCCTAAACCGTTGAGGACAAAGCATCTCATAGGTCCCCTGGGCCTGTTGGCAGTGGGCTTGCTGGTAGCCTCTTTGGCGTTCCTGGAAGAATTCTGTGGCAAGCGGACACGATCTTTTGTGGTCATTTGGCGTCCCAAAATTCTTGAAGCAGTACTTAAATATAATACGATTTGTAATGATTACATACGCATGCGCAGTTCAAGCAAACAGCAGTCACGTATTGAATAAAGAAATTCAATCCTCTACTGAATCGTTACAGAAGTAATTTAAGTAAAAATTAGGCGAAGTCACTGCCGTAGCTAACTAGCTGGACCGAGTAAAGCTAACGAGTTTTGCGTCGAGCTCTTCTGCGTAGGTATCGACGCAAACAAAATTAAAACATTTTGAGTCATTAATAAAAGTTTTTCTCCCTATTCTACGGCCACGACAAATTTTGTTCCAAACTTTTGCGAATTTTCCTTGGGTCAAAATTTGGAAATTTTATCGAAAATATAAATTTTGACCAAGGAATTGGGTTCTGCGTCATCAACTGTACTGGATCTTAAACATTCGTGAAAATTTACTTCTTAATTTAAAAAACCCGGGGCTCGGTCAACAGTTTGAACTTTCCACCGCTAAAATTGTGTAAACGTATTCTGATTGTGCTGATACTTTAGGTACCCACTAAATCAACCATGTTGAACACGAATCCGTCAAAATATTTGCAAATTTTGTTCCAAAATTTGGCAAATTTTCCTTGGATCAAAATTTGGAAAGTCTTTCAAAACTTTAAATTTTGACCAAAAAATTGGGTTTTGCGTCATTAATTGTCCTGGATCCTAAAAATTCGGGAAAATCCGATCGCGTTTTCAAAAGTTAGGGCAAAAAAACGAAATCTATACTTCCCGTTTTAAAATACACGGGGCCCGGTCAAAATTTTGAACTTTCCATCGCTAAAATTCTGTAAACGTGTTCTGATTGTACTGAAAGTTTGGGTACCCGCTAAATCAACCATTTGGAACACGAATTCGTTAAAAGATATAAGGAAGTGAATAAATCTCCTGCGTATATCTTACAAACTGCGATTACCTGTTATCAAATAAGATACATAAGTAAAAGCTATTAATGAACAACCAATACACATTATAGTTGGACTCATATCCATTCCACGGTTACACACATGATGTAACTTGGACAGAAGAGACTGCTAACTCACTACTAAAACCCACTTCCGGTCAAATATTCGCTAAGTCAATGAATCAACGCTAATATAATGTATATAAATGCAAATATTGGCTATTTGCAGCCATGTGGCATTCCAATTTGAATGTCATCTTCATGACATTTTTACCCAAGCTTCAACATAATTATGCTAAAATATATACATGGTTTATGCATGTTCCTAAGGAACTGACGCTACATTAAATTGTAAATAGTAATGCAAGTCACCGTAACAAGTATAGTAAGCTGAAGTCAAGGATGCATATGTGAATCATGAACCAACATTCACATCGTAGCCGTATTTGTGATGGAACCGCATGTGACGTGACCTTCGAGATTCATCATTTAGAATCCGTCCCGTTGATTAACAGGTGAAAGGCTTCTAAGGTATTTATGCATAAAACTCTGAATTATTTAATTAAATCCGCGTAAGCGTGCCGTTTATCTCGGTCTTTCAGAACACTCGCAGGTAGAACCCAGTTTCACTCCTTTATCTCTCACCTTGTAAGAATCCAGACGTTGAGCAACAGCTCTGTAGGCCTTTAAAGTATCAGCGTGCTAATTTTCAAAAATTATCAACTCATGTTCCCAAGTATTGCAAAAAACTTTAGCTGTAGATAGATATCCCCCATACAGTGAATAATCTAGATAAGCTGACATCGCTTTACTCCTGATACATTCTTTAAGTACTAAACTCTAAATCCATTCCTCGTGGCAAAAATTGTAAATGTTTTCAGTAAGCTTTAGTAAGTGTAGCTGATTTTAAATTGACTGTACTAACTGCTTGTAAAGTTATGTCTAGTCTGTCAAGTGGTTATTAAGCAACGGAATTGCAAGGCCACCGCTGAAATTACTGCTGATAAACTTCTTCATTCCCGAAAATTGAACCACGCGGGTGTCCTGCACACGACTGCAAGCTAGATTGGGCTAATTTTGGACCAATTATAATTTCTTCATATCGACTCTTTGGTTTGACGTGTATCACACGCTTTGCATATTCCTGATTGCGTTGGGAACACAGGAGCTGCAAGTGTGTGGAGGTCGCCGTGAGAAGGTCGTAATAACTTTGTAGTACTCGCATACACTCGAAGACCAAAAATGAATGCACTTCCCACACTCTATTTTGTCTCACAAATCCTAATGCTTAACGTAGCCTGCTTTGAAACTACAGTTGAACTTGAACGACAACCTCCAGCGCTCGAGCATTATTTTGGAACAGTTACGATCTTCCTCAATCCCACATCTCCGCATATATTCTATCCAAGGTCACTAATGTCAGGTCAACTACCTTCAATTATCGCCACACCAAAGTTGAAAACAAGGTTTGTAAGTCTAGCGAAGCTTAAAGATTCACTCAAAGATTATTACGAGCACGAATGGTCACATGAAGAAGTTCGAACACCTCTCATTTACGGCTCCTTGCGATATTCTGGCAATACGGCCCTAGTCTTCTTTACCGCTAAAACATTTACATCGGAAAATTTAGCTACTGTTTTGTGGGGTCATGTGGCCCGACCTGTTATTGACTACTTCGCCTTTGAAGCGCCGCAACTTCTAAACTTGGAATTGTTAACTCGGCTCCGCTACGTGGCAGACTTGGATCATTTCAGCACGAAGCCGTATTATTCCCTTTCTGGTAAACAGTTCAGGGTATCCTCGACCTTTGGACCGCATTACGGTGTGTTTCACACAGATAAATCCACAGATGCGGTTATTGGTGGCCGTGGTGTGTACTACGAAATGTGGGAAACCATATCAGAACGACACAATGTCACGTATCTATTTCAAAACTCTTCAAAATATGGCGCAGGGTCAAAGGAGCCCGATGGCAGTTGGATTGGTGCCGCTGGCGACGTATTTCATCGACGCGCAGATGTTGCAATAAACCTTGGCACAGCTTACTCACGACTAGGCATAATAGACCATACTAACGTCTTTCGATACATTAGCTTGACGTTCATGACACGGACCCCGAGCGCCGAAACTCGTTGGGTGGCCATCATTAAATCTTTTGATTTGACCGTGTGGTTGCTAACTGTAGCATCGATAGTTGCAACAGCAATTGCTCTGTCGGTCACTGTCATCCTTTCCTCACATTTCCGGCGAGCACCGGATTACAAACAGAAACCCATGGCTACGGAGGCAAAGGATGCAAACATCAGCGACGAAGTAACGGAAACGGAAAATCCTCTTAAGCCCGTTACCAGTCCCTGGAAAATCCCAGCTTCTAGCAGTACACCCATGGTGAGCAGCTTCTTGGCGGTTTTTGCTGTAATCCTTGAACAAGGAACGACACAAGTTTCCAGTCCCTCTAGCGGTTTAAAGGTTCGTTTCCTTCTCATAATTTGGATCATGGGTTCTCTGATCCTGGGAACCGGTTACCGCTCAAAGCTAGTTGATTACATGACCTTTCCATTTGCTGAGAAAGTTCCGGAAACCTTCAAAGAACTAGCTGATGCTGAAGAGTACACTGTTAATTTCATGTTTTACGGAGGACTGGCCTACCGAAGCTTTAAAACTTCGAGCAACTCTGCCCATCGCCGGCTCTATAAACGATTCAACGTATTCTCAAACGCAACCAACTGCATACAGTCCGTCATCTTTAATGCAAAAACGACGTGCATAATCTACAACGACGCTGTACCCTTTGTAATTGCTTCAAATTACACGCTCATCCCTGGAGAATCCGGTAGCATGGGTCTTTTTAAGGTAGCCAAGGAGTTTGGCTACCAGGCACGCGTTGTATGGGCGTTTCCTAAGGGCGTGCCCTACGCGAAAGACTTCAATGACTTTATAATGTCTATCATGGCCGGCGGGCTCCACGATTACTGGATGCGCATCGACAACGCTGCACGAGAATACGAGTCCGCTAGATGGCTCAAACATCTAAGGAATATTCCAGATTATTCCAGCAATCCTAACGCGGCGATCGTTCGCACAATCACACATCTCTACGACCTCCGGGACCCCCGTCCTAAACCGTTGAAGCCAAAGCATCTCATAGGTCCCCTGGGTCTATTAGCAGTTGGTCTGCTCATAGCTTTCCTGGTGTTCCTGGAAGAATCCTGTGGCAAGCGGACACGATCTTTTCTGCACATTTGGAGTCCCAAAATTCTTGAAGCAATACTTAAATATAATACGAGTTGTACAAATAGCATGCGCGTAAGCAGTTTGAGGAAACAGCAGTCACGTATTGAATAAAGAAATGTAATCTTTTATCATCTGAAGAATCGTTACAGAAGTAATTTCAGTAAAAATAGAAGTTGCTACCTTAATCGCGCACAGCAGTGGCTACACCTAAGAGTTTGTATTGACGTCAGCATCCATAGCTTAAAATTTATCAACGTGATAATTCGAAATATAGGAATGATGCACGTACATAGTTACCATACAACTATATGTAAGAGTAATGACACATTAAACACACCTTGAAGAATAATCGAGAAAAATAGTTAAATAACATAATACTTTTGACGTACTACATAAGTAGTAAATAACGAATATCCATAACAGCCACGAAGGAGCATATACTTGCATGTAACTCAATCAGCAAGTCCTCAGGTGAAGATTTCCAACTAGTCGCAGAAATTATTACACAGGCATTATTACAGACCTCAAGCATTCCGAAACGGGTACGACAGTATATGAAACTGAATGAATCCCCTGCGTATATCTTCCACACTCCGACCACCTGTAATCAAATAAGGTACGACGTATGATTATCCTATAGCAGATTTGTCTTGCTCCGTTGATATCAACTACTGTAAAGAATCAAAAAGCTTACCTGCTATCATCACTTTTCCAGATGCATAGCAGCATACTGTTACTTTCGGTTCTCGGAAAGCAAACGCCACTGCTGGAGACATACCAGGATCGTAACTGCAAAATAAAAACCGAAATTAAACAAACAACTGCTAATTTCCGATATCTGCACGCTATGTACACAATTCGAATTCCACTCACGTAATGAGGTCCCTCCACTTAGGATTAGCCTTGCGCTGATTCATTTCGTTTATACGAAATTTAGTCTTCATATCCACAGTAGCCATCACATTCTGAATGGCAAATGTTTTGCACGCCCCAGATGTATCAACACCAGCTCGTTTCAGTGATTTCAGACAATACTTCATACCCTGTCTGACTTCAACCACGGATTTACCTCCGCTCACCACGAGCTTTCCGTTCGGGTAGAGCTTCCCTGATGCATTGAAATGCGGAATCGTGAGCTTCATTCCCTGATTACTGTTTCTGTTGAATTCCATGTTCCACAAATCCGGATTCTTCGATAAATTCTCCAAATCCATCCTGCTTCTAAGCTGAACCGTACCCACAACGTTCCTGCATAAACAGCAATTATCATTGATACTAAGATTGATAATGATATGATTGATTACTAGATTGATAATCACATGTAGCAAACACAAACTCGAACACTGAAATCACTCAGAATTTACAACTTCACTTACACTATCATAGGTTTGGTTCCATCATTGGGATCCGGCAAGTAAGGTACTTTAAAGGCTTTCAAAAGAGCTTCAAATCCACCAGATTCAATTGCACTTATGTAAGCATCGATGATCTTGTTTACATCCGGCTTCTCATTGTCTACTTTCTTCCGTTTCTTCTCACTTCGCACCGTTTCAGCTTCAGCTGAAGCCGATTTTTTAGGAGGGTCTGGCGAGTAGGTCCATGTCTGTATGGAAGATGATAAATGGATTCATATTAAAATTTTAATTCCGTTCTTGTTGTAACTGAATAGTAGGTCACTCAAAGACTTCCGGATACAGAACAGACCTAAGCTACTAAAGGGTTTATTTACAAAGATAGCTTTCAGATTTTACAGTACCATATTCAGCTTTTCCAGTACTTCTTGGGGCAGCAGTTCCTGAAATGACAATAGTCTTCTTTCCTTAGCTGGGAATATTGCAACTAATTTAAGCAAATCCGCTTGAACCCGGGTGACCGTCGTCGGAATCTCCATCCTTTCAATTTTTATACAGTTTGGTTTACTGTTGGATGTGAATAGTACAGGTGATTCCTAAAATAATAATTGTAATTCAATTAATATCAATCAAGCAAGTTGCAAAAATTAAACAGTAATCCCAACTGTGCATACGCTCTACAACTTGTGCTTTGGTTGCACTATTAGTGACTTCCAATAATAATAATAACTTAAACCACGGTATTCTTTTTCAACATCTTTCAATTTTAATTTTAAATTAATTACTTACCAATTATAGACGAATTTTCAAATTACTAACAGTAATACAGTCATGGAGCTTTGCATATGCATGAAGGCAGTTTACACATTCTGAATCTAGTCCTAGAGACATAGACAAGCGCGGTACTATGGCATCCCAAATGTTCAGTAAATCGAGTGTGTGTTGTGTCCTGTGTTCGCTGCATGTACCTAGGTACCATGTAATAGATAGAGCGTCGTCCAATTACATGCAATCCTAAGCCACATCCTACCTTCCTAGTACGCTGACATCCATATTTAGTAATCCGCCATATTGTTTAATGCATCCACCATTTTGCGTTAACGCACCAACCATTTTGCGTTAACTCACCCACCATATTGTTTAACGCATCCACCATTTTGAGTTAACGCACCCACCATATTGTTTAACGCACCCACCATATTGTTTAACACATCCACCATTTTGCGTTAAGGCAACCGCCAAATTTTTTAACGCATCCGCCATTTTCCGTTAACGCACCCGCTAATTGTTTAACGCATCCACCGTTTTGCGTTAACGAACCCGCTATTTGTTTAACGCATCCGCCATTTTGCGTTAACGCACCCACTACTTGTTTAACGCATCCACCATTTTGCATTAAACAATATGGCGGATGCGTTAACTCAAAATGGTGGATGCGTTGAACAATATGGTGGGTGCGTTGAACAATATGGTGGGTGCGTTAACGCAAAATGGTGGGTGCGTTAACCCAAAATGGTGGATGCATTGAACAATATGGCGGATTACTAAAGATGGATGTCAGCGTACTAGGAAGGTAGGATGTGGCTTAGGATTACATGTAACTGGACGACGCTTTATCTGTTACATGGTAGGTACATGCAGCGAACACAGGACACAACACACACTCGATATACTGAACATTTGGGATGCCATACGGTACAACACATGACTGTGGGCTCGCAATAGAATATGAATACATATATGACGCATCGCATGCACGTGTGTTTGTGTATGCATCTTAAATTTGCATTATTGCAATTTGCCTTTCATGTAAGTTATTTAATAAATTCCGTTGCATACATGCTTCTCTAATTCGTTGTAGATGGTAAATAACTTCATAATACGCATCGAATGATTGTTGAATGCATACTAAATGTACCTTCCTGTGCGCTGTGATGCAAACTAAAAGCTACCAAACTACAGCTTACAAACTAACTGCTCAATTTAACCTTATGCTATGGCTTTATTTATATTCTTGGCTCCAAAATAGGATTTATTCGAAAAAAGTTACATGTGTGTTACACTATTCCTACGCTTTTACAAAAATATAGAAACTGAACTTGATCGGCTGTAACAGATTAATAATTACATCATAGTTTAGCATAATAATGAGACCTGAATTTGTTAAGCATATAATTTTACTGGCTTTCAAATTTAATACTGCCGGAGGGTCGGCTACTGAAGCTACCAGAAGAGCCACTACTGTCTACGCTTATTGAACTTTGTTGGTTTCCGGAAGAATGCTGTCCTTGGCTTTGCTTGAAATAGGGTTGAAAATCGCTTGGTGGTTCGACGGTAGCGTAAAAGTAACGATCAGAATGGCTGGTGATTTGGTCATCGGGGAAATCGCACATTTCAGAAGTAAACGTTTTCTCCATGAACTGGTTTAGTTTCTGCGGTTGTTCAGGGCAAGTTGAATACATTCTTTCACAAGCGCGAACATCTCTGCTTGTTTTCCCAATGTATGCTGCATATTCATATTTGTAGTCAGGAGAATCTTGAGAAGATGCAGGCCGGTTGCCTCCTCTGCTTTAAAAACAAGAATTTTTCATGTTAAGAAACGATACATTGAAAGTGAAAATAGGGCACATGGTCCATACAAGGGCAGAGCAATTTAACAGCTGCATAAATCATATTACGAATAAAATTAGCTCTGAGCAAAAGACTCACAGCACAGATACATAAAACAACCTTGCTTCGTGAGCGTTAAGACTCAATTAAATTTTATGATTTTTAAATTTAAACCTACCCGTAAATATCATAGACCATATTTTCGAAATGATTCAACTGCGTTCCGTTCCCCCTGGCAAGAACTTCACAAACACCCTTGGGAAGACATCCGGTCGTGTCAATCTCATTAGCCATTTGGAGGTAGGCCATCATTTCATCTTCGGATGGTTCTTTGCCTGGAAGGTCCTGTTGGTCATAGTACTCGTAACTTTCCTCAAGTTCAGATGGTGAATATGGAACAAAGTCTTGAACTTGTCGCTTTCCTCCTGTAACCAAATAAGTTAAAATGCAAATTAGTTTTTCTGATTCCCTTAAAAGTCGCGTGAGTTTTTCGTGCACGAGCTTCCAAACACTTGACTAAAATTATTACGCCGTTGGGATAGGTAATGATGATAAAATTATAAAGAAGCTGAAAAACTTACGATGTCCGTTAAGCACGCGATGAGCCAGGAATTTTCCCTTTAGTTTCTTCAAGAGATGCAGTACAAGTACGGCCTTGATTGTTTTCTTAACGACTAGTTTTTTAAATAGGTGGAACTTGAACTTAATTAACTTGAGTTTTAAAAACTTTTTCAGAGCCCAAGCCCCGATAAACAAATGCGGTTTGTGGCGCACATCTTTCACAAATCCCTTCACAGCATACGGATACAAGGCTTCACCATCATCAACTTGGAGTGTCAGTAGCACAAGACCCACAAGGGTCACGCAAAGGAGAGACAAACGCATTTTTGGGAATCACAAATACATCCCAAACTTTAAATTTTGAATCAAACAATTGCCACAATTTTGATTTTAAACTTAACCGTCCAGATCAATCTCGACTGATGACTCTACAGCATTTGCCACAAAAACTACAAACTATGGACACAGCAACATGACTCTAACTTTCACACTCTACGACTGCAAGGAGCCAAAAGTACGCAAGAGTATTTATGTAACAATTATTTTCCAAAATAAGCCTGGATTAGCCGTGGGTGTCATTTGCTCAATCACCCTCTTCAAACAAGGCAACGCTTATTCTCTAAGATTAGCGATCACACAACCTCTCCCAAGACCTGTTACAATTTGACTCAAGTTAGTATAAAAATTAGATATCATAGAGCAGGCCCATAGTATGGATTCATTGTCAGACTTGCACAACACACGTGCTTCAATAAGAAAGCCTACCAAAACGGATGGCTTGGATTAGCTCATGTTGACATCCACCATATACATTAACAGACATTATGCAACTGCATTGTTGCTACAGAGCCGCAATTACTACTTTTAAGGAAACAGTTCCATTTCATTAGCATATTCGCCATGTCTCAGGTACAGGCCAATGGCCAACACGAAATTGTACAGAACCAATGTGCAAAATATAATACTAACCTGTCCTACAACAACAAACCCAGCCTCAGCAGGCTACGAGGTCGACCCACCCAGCCCTAAGAGCCTTAATATTACATTAACATTTACTGCATCCTCCAAGATCAAGAGGCTACACTAATATTATTGCATGCAACTCTCAGCGCCTTGACTTACAATCAAGTTGTATAAGGAAATCCTACACACTGATGCAACCATTTTGCCCATATCGCTGCCCTCTGCTACCTTTAAGGATTTGCTCATTGCTTACACCGCTAACTAATACAGATTTTCTAATATTGGTGGGGGATTACTCACTATTAGCCATTGCATGTGTTGTCTGCATCGCTAAACGTATAATTCGAGAAATAATCTTCAAGATCGAAGAACAGGCAGTTAACAAATTCCTTGCGTGAGGGATTACAAGCAAATGGTGTCATTCTACAAGTTGGAATACGAATACTGAATACATTTTACACTATGACGGAGATAATGATTCAAACATTGATGTAGATCAGCACTGAAGCATAAAGCGGAAAGTTTTAGCAACTTTTACAACTCCGCTACCTAGTGCAACTTATCTCGGTACAATAAATATTGGTAATTAAATTACAATAATCTCAGCATTTTCACAACATACTAACGCTAGGCTAAAAATACCATAATACTATGCGTATGTAATACTATCTTTTCAAGCAGATACGAAGCTGCTATAAATACTTTCAGTTCAGTTCAGAAATACATAGTTTTACAGAGAGCATGTCAAATTTTGAAGTTGCTGAAAACTCAGCGAAAGCTACCGAAAGCCAAATTTTCAACGTGAAAAACTTTTAAGTACCAACTAGGATTAGTCCTATTGCAAGACATGTGATTAATTTTTAGGATCGAGCTAACAATAATAGGATGCGTTTCTAAATAACGTACACGCTTAGTCTTCAGGATTACAATGGCCAAACTAAGAGCGAACCTTGGCAGGGAAATAGCATAGATACGTGGTGGTGGGTTACACAATTTCAAATACGTCATCATTAACACAGATCTTGCTCTCCAAGTATTTAAGTTGATTCGGTATTTCTTCGACTAGTAGATTCATATCTTCTTTGCTCATCTTAGTGGATTTAGCCACAAGGCTAGAGCTTATCGTGTCCCCGTAACTGACATTGCTAATGTGTAAATCTGCGAAATTAACAAATTCATGTTGAGTTAGGACTTGAGGAGAACAAGAATTTTTGAATAAATTAATGCATGATCAGGATATAAGGAGATAATAGGCTGGGGATAATTACAACTTGTAAAAGTGTTACTCTCTTACTGTAAGTATCACTCCTCAGCAATGTAGGCCAAACATAGATGGATGAAGGTATGGCTGATCCCATTGATACTTTTTTTCTCGAAAACGCATAATTTGAATTGATGAACGACCCAGAGGTAGTGAAATAAGAGCTGGGGAAATCAATCATTGAAGCAGGTAGTCTGCCGTGCAAGCTGAAGTCGCTGTGGATGAAAGAATCGTTGAAAGACTTAGAAAGCTCGGTTGAAATGTTTTCAAGGCACTTGATCAAATGCTGCCGATCCGGTTGTTTCCCACGTGGTAAGACGGCCTGCATAAAACGCACGCCAAAAAGATTAAGCTCTTGTAGTCTCCACTTGAATGGATCGATCTAATTGTGATGATACACTCTACTCTAATTTCCAACAGGTTTTTTAAGCCAATAAACTCCCTTTCTTTTCCTCACCTTAGTTGTGATGCTGACCATGCGATTTGACAATGACTCTGTGTACGGAAACTTGGGGATTGTAAATCCACAATCCAAAACTCCAGGAACTTTTTCTCCTTTCCTTCGCAACACAACTTCCATAGATCGTGCGTAAATACAGAGAAGAACTGCAGGCATGGGGACGTTGGCATAGTCTCGAATGGACTTGACAGTAGGTGAACTTAATTCAATCTTGGCCAAGTGGCAAACTTCTGGGATATCATCATCATCTCTGCTCCGTTTGGGCCGCTCGGATTTGGGTCTGCTGTAGAAACCTGCGTCAGAAGAGAGAAAATTTTGAATTATAGGCACGAACAAAAACTTGTATTGGCAATTAGTGCAGATCAAGTAAATCAAAAGGATACACGCCCAAAAAAGAAAGAAAGCAGAGTAAGTAAATGTATTCACCTTTCACGACCGCCCACCCCAAATACAAGTACGCTTTTAAGTGGAAGAAAACCTGTGTGATCCAAGGCATGGAAAACGCCAACGGATTCATAATGTAAGGGAAAGGTTTCACCGGCGACATTTTCTGGGCCAGCATAATTGCCAGAGACATACCATCCCCGTAGGCATGATGAAAATTGAACACGACTCCAAACTTTCGATTTTCGATATTCGGGATGTACCCAATTTCCCATTGCGGCTGAACTTCTCCTAATCTATCACTCATATTCTCTATTAGCGGGAGTAGTTGCTTTTCTGTAACAATTTGCTGTTCATTTGTCACCCTCCGGATGTGGTTGGGTAGCTGGAATTGGGCATCTTCCTTCCAGCAGTAATATCCGTACTTCTGTAGCAATAATAAGAACATCAAATCAGTTAGTTATAATCCAACAACCCCCTTTCCAGGGACTTAACTTACTTTAAAATTTGCAATAATCAAATTCCATTTACCTGAGTAATTATTTGCCTAAGCTTCCACTGATACTCGTTGTAGCAAGAGTCTTTAAAGATGCAGTCGTTGATAAGTTTCTCAAACTTTTCTGGGCTGAACGGTAAATCATATACTACTAGCGTTCGCATGTAAACCTTTTGCAAATGACAAAACAAGGCATCTCTTCCATATTTAACAAGTTGGATTCTAGCACGATATTTATAGTACAGAAGCACGCGTACAAAGAATCGGAAAATTTCGTTAATCCCAAAAACAATAGTCACAATGGGAAAAATCACTAAAACGGTAAAAACAGTTGATATAATTATTTTAACAGGCTCGACAATCAATAAGTCCAAGCACCAGCTCCACCCCATCTTGGCAAATGTCACTTTGTCCAAGCTCGCACGTGAATTCTTTCACAACGTGTTCACCCCAGTTCAGAAGCCTTGACAGTGATGTCTTTCAACTCCTACGAGAAACTGAGCGACACATTGAGTTTCAGGAAATATTCATACAGCAAAAGATCATCACGAGATTTTCAAGGTGAGTATTACACTTACCCAAACTGCAAACAGCCAAAGCCTTCCTTCTACTCTCACGCTGGTTAAGCCATTCAATCCTATCAGTACATCCTCTACCTGTAATCGAGATAATACAGACAAAATGTAAAACTACGTTTTTTAACCTTCTCTTCCTCTGTACCGGTATACACAAATACTGGTTTTGGGCTTGCAAGCCCCTTCACAAACTGCAATTATACCCATTCTGTACTCTTGCATATAACAAGATTAACCCAATATCTAGGAAACACCTTGTTTTTCAACTCTGTGTCTGACATACATAACATACACTTCTTCCATCTTTCACACTGGCATTACCACAATTGAGGTTAACTTACGTGCATAATCAATGAATCGAGGTCTAGGGATTGGTGTCTTCCAAAACTCCTTTCAACGTTACAAAGCCTAGACAGGCATTTCCTTCTGGCCTCTAAGAACGTTAACAATACGGGACAAATCTTTGACAATTGAAAAGCTACTGTGTATCTATACTGAATACAAGAGCGGGCCACACGCATCCACGTAATCTTGGAAAATCAATGGAAAAACCAAGTCAAATGTTTTAACAATCCCAAAGAAAACGGTAAACCTTCTTGAATTAATCATTGGATAACTGACAATCAGTGTCCCATTAGGTAGTAATGAGCTAACTAAAATACACTACAAAATCACGTACGTTGTATTATTTATAATTAGTATAGCCTACTATTGCTCTTACTTCTAGTACAGATTTTCCTAGGTAAAAAGCACAAAGATGGATTACAAATCAGAGTTGGCTCATTCATTACCTATTTAAATGCCAGAAATACGAAGCACAGGACACGGGATATGGAAATCTATTCTTGATCTTTCTAAAATCAGAAATATTTTTCATGTTCCACGCACAGGATTGCCATTCTGATATCAGTTTTTGAAGAAGAACGTTTGCAAACAGCTCCTGCTTTGGATTATGTTTCTGTAGATCATAAAGATGGAAAACTATTGGAGCATTCCAGCAAACGTCACTTGCCAACACTATTATGACGGCGGGGCGTATGGTTTATTGGGATTTACCTTGTATTACGCTATTAGCAAATGCTTGAATTTCCAAGCTGGCAATGACATGGGTGGAGGAGGAGGTCGTGGAATTGACGAATTTCTTACAGTGACTGCAGATGAATACTTTCCTGAAAGTAAACAGGTTAGTTTCCAGTTACAAATCATTCAGTGTAATCTTCACCTCGAATTACATCTATTTTCACTCTCGTGTGATATACGCTTTTGCTATTTAACAGGTCATGGTTATGTACGATGAGTCCTGGGACATCAGCGATATTCTTGTCAAACTGGGTAAAACTAAAACAGCAAAACGATCATTTATAACTTATTTTCTTCCTTTTGACAAAGAATTAAGCAAACGAGTTTCTTCAAGTAAGTATTTAGTTAAATTACCTTCATGATTCGTGATGCCCACTGCAAAGCAATATTTTGACATGAAAATGATGCTTCTGAATTTTAGAGCCGGCAGATCATGCTTCTCATAAACGTTTGCCAAAAGCATCAGCATTCATAATATTCGTTAAAAACGATCACGGATTCACCAATGTATTTGCCTCCATGCGTAAATATCCCTGGTGGAATAAACGTGCAAGAACAATCGTGCTTGTGAAAGAAAAATCCGCACAACCAACGAGGGTGAGTATTGGGGCCAAGTAGAAAATACAATACTATATTAAAATTTCCATGTTGACTTTGCCTGTTTAGGGTATCTTGAACAGTATGGAAAGGGAAAAAATGTTCAACGGCGTTGTGGTCACAGAAATAAACGCAAGAGATGCTCAGAGCCAAAGCCAACAAATGGATGCAATTGGAGAAGAAATCGTAAGTTATCGAACCGTTTGACGAATCATTCTGGTTGTTGTAAAAGCAGCGGCACAAATCACAATCTATTTACTATCTAGGTCCATGAGGGCAATTCTGCTGTCCTACAAGTTGCTGCTCTAGACCCATATCCTTCTCCTGGCCAGCCAAAGCAAGTGTACGTTGCGCGGTGGTCGAACCTGCAATATACGAACAGAATCAGACCAATATTCCAAGAAAAGATTGATAATCTACGCGGACATAGACTTCGTGCAATCGTATTTGAATTCGCACCTTTAGTTTTCTGGGAACAAACTTCTCCAAAGAAATATGGCTATGCTGGATTGGAAGTGAAGATATTCCAGGAGCTTTCAAAATATATAAACTTCACTTACGATATCTACGAGCTCAAAGGATCACAACGTTATGGCATGGATGTAAGCTTGCTTGTTGAACCAACCTCTTTCTCTGTCAAATTACCCGAATCCTAAACAATCAAATATAATCGTTGTTACAGTTGGGCAATGGAGAGTGGAATGGATTGATTGGCGAGGTAGCAGACGGAAAGGCTGACATCGGCTTCGCTAATATATTCCTATTAAATGGAAGAGAAAAGGTCACACATTTTTGAAATACACAACTTGAAAACCGACATTACTGGATCTAAGGTGTGTCATGCTAGCATTATTGCTAAAAAATGTGTTTCACCTACTTATTCACACAGGTTGTAGATGTAACCACACCGTATGACATTGATCGGGGATGCTTTGCAGTTCCACGTCCTGAGGCGTTACAGCATTGGCTTGGATTGATTTTACCCTTTTCTTGGCAAGTTTGGGCTTGCATATTATCAATGGCATTAGTTGCTGGTCCGATATTTAGCGCGATAACGCGACCACTGAAACTAGATCAGTCCTTGTCTGTTGGCCGGGGAATATTTTACGCTCTGGGTGCCATGGTGTCTTCACAAAAATCGCCAAAAGCTAACAGTTCTTCGCTTAGGGTCTTCATTGTTTCTTGGCTTCTATTCTGCTGGTTGAGCTGCATTCTCTATCGGGTAAATAAGAGGATTTTCGACCTATGTAACTGTTTCCTCAAAACTCTGAACCGCGTTCTATTTACTTAACACTGCATTTTGACCAGGTTGCACTCATATCATCGCTTACAGTTGGCCCTTCCGATTATAAAGTTGACAGCTTGCGGGCGATTGTAAGATCTGGATTACGCTGGAGTGGTGTGGAGGTAGTGTGACTCTGGAGCAAGCAGTAGTATTCTCAACTATGAATTCAATAAAACCAAAATAACAATCAATTTCTTTTATCCATCCATAGGAAATGGTCAACATATTCGCAAATACATCAAACAACTTGGAAAAAAAGTTATTTAAACATTACCAGCCGAAAGAAGATCAAATGAGAGCCTTGGACAGAGTTGCAAACAAAGGTGACTTCGCTGTGATGGACAGTTCAAAGTACCTCCAATATATTGCCAAGAGCCTTTACTTCGATGGGTATTCTTCACAAATCCATGTTACGAGAGAATGTCCAACGTTTTACAATGTAGGATTTGCTCTTCCAATCGGATCTCCTTTCCTGGAACGCATTAATCAAGTAAAGGAAACAGTAATTCGTGAACTGCAAATAATCAAAATTGTTAGTAAACTGGCACCACTTACATTTCAGCTAATTCACATGATGCAAAGTGGTGGATTTATTCAGCACTGGTTAAATGACATTCAATATCGGGTAAGTGCCGACAAAGCTAGAATCAAGTAATATTCTGACGTACTGTTGAACCCAGCTGAATGCTCTGCATCTAATTCCTATTCCAGGCCCTATTGCGCAATCCTAGCAAAAGAAGGGCGAGTAGACGAGAACGTGGACTGTCTTTGGGACATCTGAAGCTTTGTTTCATCCTGATGGCAGGGGGATTCTTCATTGCGACAGTAGCATTTATCTTTGAGAACCTCAAACACTGGTATGAACTACGGAAGTTGGAGAAACTTCGCCCTAAACGAAAACAAAGACGGAACAAACGAAAAAGCCTTTTTCCTCCAATGATTGTTCCCCGAAAAGATAGCGGATGCAGTATCGCCTCTAGTACATTTACAATTAGTAGTGGAAGATCAATTCCATCAGTTGTGATAACAACCGACCTTGAGGACCACGATGACAAACTTAAGGACGAATAAGCGTTCAGCTGTCTGTGGACCATATCGTGAAATTTTATCGATTGTGTTTTATTGATGTAGACCCTATACTTGACAAATTATTAGAATCCGTTACGCATTACTTAGGGGGGGAAACCTGGACACAGGTTGCAACAGCACTACTGCCTTCATATATTGTACTGAGCTAAACAAATGAATTCACTAGCTGAAATATTCAGCATTTATGGCACTTCTGACTCGTACATATGGACGCCACGGTCGTTGGCGCTTTCGCTACATACTGACTAACTACAGTAAAGAAAAAAGATCATACGTATGTACGAGCAGTTAAGTTTGGATCGGTTAGGGATGTTCAAAATTCTCGAATACAGCGTTGCAGGTCTCCAGCACTTTCGATGATACAGATAAGGGCGCAAGCGACAACAACGGGCTCCAAGGGATCACTATATTTGTAAACAGACTCCTTCCCAACTTTGAGAATTTTGCAGAATTTTTCCAGATTTTGCTTTTTGAAATTTTCGTCTACTCCATCTTTCAGGTAGCTTGATCCAGGGGCAACTAATCCATAAAAAGAACATCACATTCAAAGACCCTTCCATTTGAATCCTGACTATCGGATGCCATCTTTAAGTTTGAATTCAAATAAACAGATCCTGCGAAAATTATCATTACTTTGAGCCCAGCACGCCAATTGAGGTAAATCCGCCCACTCTGGAAATAGTGGATACAAGTCATCCGCTTTATCGATATTCATTTCGAACCCCTCATCGCACAGAAAAACGCTGATCCTTTCCCGTATAGCCATCACTTGAACTCGAATATAAGAACTGAAACAATAGACATCACTTTGTACGTGTAATCAAGATTGAATATTCAATTTCTTCATAATTATGTACTCAATGCAACTTACTCTTCATTTTTTTCTCTTATGCGGTGCACATAAAACCCTCCAAGTGTCAACGGTTTTCGTATTTGCGAGGCAGCTTTATCATTCAGGGAATCTGAAAAATACCTTTTCATATCCGTCTGCAATTTCCGTAGCTCAGCTTCAGCGGATCGGTCCTGGATTTTGATCTGTACACAGAAATTCGATATGAACCCCAGTAAATCAAAAACTTAGTAACATGATAATGCAATATTTTAAACACTTTTGCTTACTGAAAAATTTTGATCGTTGCTAAGAACAGCGAACTTGACCGTGGGAAGTTCAGCCATAGATTTCTCCTTGAATTCATCGATGAACAATTCCAATTCAGTCATAACACCGATCTCACTTGAAATATCAGCATTAGCTCCCATCCCCGACTCCTTCTCATCCTCGGGGTCAGTAGCACCTAATGGATCGTAAGCCGGAATCGGTATTGACCTATCCTTCCTCTTCGTTCTGCTCAGACATGCATCCACCCTCATTTCCGTTTGCTTCTTCTCTGCTGCCGATTTTTTCACACATCTGATCATTACTTGTTTCTTCTTCTGTTTCACGGCCGAAACGATATTCGCATCAGGTGGTACCGGCTCATTACGCCCTGCTTGATAATAATCAAGCTCATTATACGCCAGGTCCTGTGATAACAAACAGATAGATTATTAATTCCAACTTTCCTACCCAAATTCCACTTAGGTATATTTCACATGATCATTAACGATGAACGCTTACTTTAACAGACCGAGCCACAGCAGACATTTTAGCTCCATGGACGTTCACTTGGACGAGTCTCTCTTCTCTTTTCTTCCCAGACATTTCAACTAGAAACGAAATAAGACAAGAGTTTAACATTATGATGTAAACAAATCGCGAATAAATATTAGCAACCGTGCCATAATTTCATACTTATTAATGGATCTAATTACATGCTATCATTTAACTTACCGTTCCGCTCCACTACTAGTAATTACTTGGTATTAAACACCTGTAAGTTTAAAAACGATTATCAGCCAACAACAATAAATAAGAGCATAGTATAACCATAAGCATCTGTGTAAATATTGAAGCATTTAATAAAAGCCTAACAAATCAGCTGACTTACAATGATCACCGTGGCAAAATATTATTCCAACTCTTAACCAGCTACAAATAAATCACATCCATAGGTTTAATTCACGCGGTTATTTTAACACACTATATGTTTGTCACTAATTTGAGTTCCAAGTAGATTAGCATTCAAAATTATCACCAAGTGAAATTAATCCGCGTAAAAATCCAATACCACAAATAAGTATTTTACCCGAGGTACCCAGTTTTACTTGAGTCTTAACTCACAGCAAAACATCAATGACACACGAAAATTAGGAGCCGTTTGTAGACGCACTAAAATTTTACCTCAAATTAACTTTAATTGTTATTTAAACTAAAACAATTATACCTTCTTAACTAAAGTTTCACGCACCGATGGATCACCCATTCCTTTACATGTTCAATACTGCAAGTGAGCAACATCAATAAACGAACAACCAGCGGAAGATGAGCGGATATTGGATTCTCTCGCACGTTAGTAGCGGCTATCTCGCTTGCTTGCTCATTTCCCCATCCCGTGCTGTTGAACAATGCGCTGCGATTGCCGCACATTACGCGATGCCGCCGACGCTAATACCGCGGACAAAGAATTCGTAGAAAAGCGGGCAGCCTTCCAGTCCACAACGTTCTCCCTCGTCCTGACACCACACCGTAGAAGTTCGTGCTCGTTTGCAAATTTATCTTGGAAGGGAATACAGAATAAGAAGATAAAGAGATTTGTTAACTTGCTGAATTTAAATTTTATTTAAAAATCTGCCTTGGATATGTTTAGAGCAGCCTGAGGGCAAAATTGTTCTGCAATAAACTTTAATCCTTGAGTCCCAGTGTTCAAGAACCTTGAAGAGGATTCGAAATAAGAGAGATATTTTCGCTCCCCGGTAAAAAATATTTAATATCTTTGGAAATCTAAAGGATCTTTAATACCTTTTTTTAAATATAGTTGACGTTAAATAATGATGCATTGAAGATTTTTCAAAACATTCAAGTATTAATTAATTGTTACTGTGATTTTCAGAAAAATCCTCAGCGAGAGGGAACTTGTTTGAAGTTAATTATTCGCATGGGTGTACGGTCAAGAAAGAGTTGAGGATTTAAGTTTACGGTTGTCCTGGATTGTTGAAGTTTGTTCATCTTGGGCAAATACTTTAATTCCTTAAAGTTGGAGGTAAGTCCATGTATTAGCTTTGTTAAGTTGTGTAAACCTAACGAAATCAAATGCAGTAAAGTGTCATGGATTGTCGATCCGACCATTCTTGCTTTATGAATAGTACTAGCCTTGATTTCATGTTATACATTATTGAAACATTGCACTGACCTGCATTGAGAGCTTGTTCTTGAACAGGGTACAGTACAGTACACTGGTACAGTCACTTCAGTTTACTCACTGCTATTCAATTTTAGGTGCCGTACAATCATCCCCAGTTGCACAGATTGAATTGCGTTTCTTGTAGCGGATAATCGCATTGACGCACGTAAGTTTCTCATTAAAAAATAAACCTAACCATCCTCAGACAGCATTCATACTTTGATTCATGGTTATGTGTATTTATAATTATATAATCACAAGGTTATAACGGGACGTGGGATTCACGGTGAACTAACTGTAACTTGTATTTTTAGAGTTCTAGAAGCCATGCATCCGAACGCTGGTGGTTCATCTCGACCAGGGACTCAACGGAACCCGAATCGATCGAACCGAGTAGTATCCGATGCAGAAATGAGGTTGCAGGAGGCATTGCTTGCCAGAGCTGAATTACTCGCATTGAGCCAAACATTAAAATCGAAGAACAAGAAGTATGAGGCTGCCGTTGAAGTGGTTGAGAAAGAGATTGTAGCTCCGAAGCAAATTGACGAGCCCGTTTCAGCCTTCCCTGTTGATGATTGCGTTGACTTCAGTTGTTTGTACTCACCTGAATTCGTGAGTGAATTTGATTTCGATGCTGAAGGAACGGAATTTACATCAGGAATCGAAATTGTCTTATCGCCATTCAGTTTCGACAACGAGCCACCTCATACTGTCCCACCACCACCCTCAGAAGCACCACCTGCTAAAGCAATGACTCACTCCAAGGTTGTACTTTCTGCAGCAGCTTCTACAGTCTCAAGGAATGCTGGCGCTAAGAAATTCATCGTTATTCCTCAAGACTACGCAATAGAGGATGTGTATGATATGGATTACAGCGATGATTCCGATGAAAGTGTCATATCTATAGACAGTTTGGAGGATTAATTACTTCTCAACTGTCTTCAAAAGGAGAATATTTCATTGTCTCAGTAGCAACGATAGGTTAATTGAACATTTTTGTCAACAACTTCGATATCGGTAGCTGCACGTAACAATAACAGGTAGTTGTAATGTCGTCTTCAACGAAGATAGTTTTCGTAACACTTTTTGGCGAAAAGACGTTATAATCTACTTTCCTTGGACTAGCTAGTGGTATCAATTCTCTTTTTTCTGTACAGTGCCAAGCCAAGATTAAGATATAGGTGGAAGTTTTCAGTTAGTTTCAGCGATTGCCAATATGTTCTCGCTATAGCAGCAGTTTCGAAATAGCGGTATCTGTACTTATCTGCTATACTTTTGTAAACTGCATGGCATGCTGTGATATGCTGTATTCTGAACGCATGTGATTCGAATAGTTTCTTTAATCACTAGAGTTTCCTAGTGCATAATATAATAATAATATCGGTTCAAGGTAAATTTAGAAATTAATAGTCTGCATTGCACGCAGATTTACTTACACTAATTTAGGCTTGATTTCCAAAAAGGCACGAGCGTTGCCAAATATCTGCGAACGTGCTATCAAAAAACTTTTCCAAGTATAGAGTGTCGTGTTTTACAAATTAACTTTGATAGTCGAAAAGTCTTAGCCTGCATAAATTTTTTTTTCCTATTTTTATAATCTCGTCTATTGCTCAAATTTTTTCGAAACCGTCAATATTTCTTTACTATGAATTTTCTTGTTTGCATGTAGTATTCGTAAACTGATTTAGATGATTAAACGGAATGTCATGAACTATATTGAACCAGAGTTGACAATTATGTCCTGAATATCCCGTTCCCTTTTTTACTAACCGTGTGTTGTAGCCATTTAAGGTCCAAGTTTTTGCATTTGCGCTGGAGATACATGTAGTAGTTATCGATTTATGCAAGCGATCGTAAGCAACTTAATTATAATTTTGCCTATGTTCAGCAGTTTAGTAATTAATAACGCTTAGTTGGTAATGGATGGGTCGCGCGTAACCACCATTGATGACGATGATAATGTAAGTGATTAAAATGTTGTGTGTGTCTATGTGTTTCATGTAAAAGGCATAGCAAACTTAATTTATCTGGTTTTTCAGCCCCATGGATTGACACTGGAGCTTTGTTTGGAACTCAAGAGGATGGTTTTGTAGGATGACTGAGCTGGAAAGATTTGCTGAAGAAATTTTCTTGTTAGCTCCTCAAGTCGAAAAGTGTTAACGGCACATCAAGGACTATCAGTTTGCATATAACGCAGCTAACGTCGAAACAGATCATATGAAGGATCAACAATTAGCCTGCCTGGATTATAGAAGTTTGGAAATGGTGCAGCTAAAAATCCTTGAACCATCCAAGAAGAACAAGTTGCAATTTACTCCCTCCGGGGTGTCCTCATCCCGTTCAGTCTGGTATGGAATTACGTATTTAAAAGACCAGGTATGCAGCTTATTAATTTGCACGGATGAAATTTGCACACTTTGTTTTTGCAAACTCCGACCATCCCGAGAAGCAGAAGATTGAGCAGACGATTTCCCTTTGTGGTACTTGCGGCAAACTGTGTTGATTTCTTGATTACCTCAAGAGATTGTTATACTACATTGCGTTGGAGAAAATCAGTTGTTTGCTGTGATGATAACCTTTGGGTTTTGTGGCGGTAGTTGCTTAAGGTATATTAGGGAGATACCCACAACAAAGATTATATCAAGAGAAGAGGCTGTAAATCTGAGAGTACTTGTAATTTATTGATGAGATCCCTTTCTTTCCTCCCATCTCAAGATATTTCACTCCAAAGAAACTCTTGACCGCGGTAATGGTTAGCATTGTTAAGATTTTAAATTAACCGTAAATAAACGGGCAACCGAATATGCAATGGGCGGAGCTTGATTTAATTACCTCAGATTGATAGTATATATAGAAGTTTACGATTTCATAATAACAATTAATCCATGATTTAATACTAACTAGAATGTTGTATGCTCGAAAAAGGAATTTCTCTTATCGCCCCGTAATCTTTAGAGTTACTATACTGCTAAAACTCAATGGACCAAACGAAATGACTAAAACTCAATGGTTTGATGTGAATGGTATGCAAAAACGTGTATATAGCCGGGATTCGAACGCGCGCCTATCTCCTCTTCCCTCGCAAGCTCTAGCCACTAAGTCAGGGGAGTGTGAACGAGAGAACCAGTTTTCCTTCTAGTATTGTTCCACTCGCTAGTTACGGGACTGTGTGCTTGTGCGCTCCTTTCCTTTCTCTTTTTCACTCGCTGCCTGCTGAGCGTGCTTGTGAGTGGAACCTATGTATATCCATGTAACAGATAGCTAATTGACCCTTAAATTATCTTTAACTCTGGTGTTAATTAATCAATATGGACACAATTCAATAGGGATGGTCCTGGGTGGGTTAACTACTTATTCTGAAAATATAATGTCAATCCGTCATTCCGTTCGTGAGTTATCGTGCGCACAGACGGACAGACGGACCGACGGACCGACGGACCGACGGACGTCACTCAACCCCTTATAGGAATGGCTCCGCCCATTAATAAACGGGTAACCGAATACGGAATTGGCGGATTTTAAAAAATTAAATGGATAAAGGATTTAATAGGTTGTTAGGTTTCAAGAAACGGTCGCTTCAAATAGATAGGTAAAGGCAAACTATCTATTTTAACATAAACAGGCATTCTCTGGTGACCCCGTACTCATGATAATATATTGAAGGTTAAAACTCATTGGCTGCAACGGAAAGACTTATACTAGATGAATACAAAAATGCAAAAATAATACATCCAGCTGTATTCGATCCCGTGCCTCTCTTTTCCTCCCTCGCGCGCTCTATACCACTAAGCCACTGGAATGTCTGCGTGTGTGTTTTTTTCCTTTCTCTTTCCACTCTCTTCCTACTCAGCTGGATGTGTGCTTGTGAGTGGAACATATGTACATTCAATGTATGATATGGCCACTTGAAAGTTACAATTATCTATAATTATCTATAACTCCGATGTTAGTTAACCAATATGGCTCAAAATCAATAGCGACGATGCCCTACCATGTAAAAATCTTTGTTGAAAATCTCATGGAAATACATGCATCCTTTCGTGAGTTATCGTGCGCACAGACAGACCGACAGACAGACCGACAGACATCACCGACCCGCTCTAGGAATGGCTCCGCCAATTAATAAACGGTTAACCGAATACGGAATGGGCGCAGATTTAGAAACGATTAAAGTTGGAGAGGATTATTGGAAAAAATAATTATATCATTAGTTGGAGATTTAGAAAACGTTTAAATCCAGAGGATTATTTAAAGGGATTATTAAACTATTAGTTATGTTTCCTCCAAAACCTTAGAGCACAATTATCAATTATTAAATAATCTATAAATTGTCAAATAATCTATCAATTATCAAATAATCTATCAATTATCAAATAATCTATCAATTATCAAATAATCTATCAATTATCAAATAATCTATCAATTATCAAATAATCTATCAATTATCAAATAATCTATCAATTGTCAAATAATCTATCAATTATCAAATAATCTATCAATTGTATCTAATCTATCATTTCTCAAAAAACGAATAACCGAATACTGAATGGGTGCAGATTTAGAAACGATTAAATTTGAAGAGGATTATTGGAAAAGATAATTATATCATTAGTTGCAGATTTCGAAAACGTTTAAATGGAGAGGATTTTTTGAAAGGATAATTATATATACTTTTAGTTATGTTTCCTCCAAAACCTTACAGCAGAATATGTACAAATTAAATTGGAAGCAATCACGTTAAAATGTGACCCTCTTAAATTGATGTAGCATAAAGCGAAATACAACCATATAAATAAAAAGGGCAATCTCTCATCGCCCCATACGAAGCAGAAATAATTTATGGCGGAAACTCAATGACAAGCTTAAACTCTATGATTTAAAATCTGCAAAAATAAAGAGTAGAATTGGATTCGATCCCCTGTCCTTCCCTTTTACACCACGCGCTCTAACCACTACGTCACGCGACTTGTTAGTTGTAATAATAATATTTCTTTCGACACTTGTTCCACTCCCCAGCTACTGGACTATGTGCTTGTGCGCTACTTCCCTTTCTCTTTTCCACTCTATGCGTGCTGAGCGTTGCTGTGCTTGCAACTGGAACGTATGTAATTGCATTGCAAGTGATGACTCATCACGCTGTAATTATCAATTACTCTGAAAATAATTATTCAAAAATTCTGAAATTCAATAGGGATGGTCCCATGTAGCATATACATTTGTGTTCTAAATCTTGTCTAAATCCATGCATCCGTTCTTGAGTTATCGTGCGCACAGACAGACAGACAGACAGACAGACAGACCGACCGACCGACCGACCGACCGACAACATGGAACCCGCTCTATAAATGGCTGCGCCCATTAATAAACGGGTAACCGAATACGGAATTGGCGCAGATTGAGAAACGGTTTCATTGGAAAAAGGATAATTATAAAATTAGTTACGATTCCTAGAAAACTTTCCAGCTTAATCTTAAATTTTCAAATTTGTAAATCATTTTAACTTCAAAACATCACTTAAAAACTGCAACAGACTCTTAAAGTAGATGTAGTATAAAGGGAAACATAACTACTTTACTAAGAAGAGAATTCTAGAGTCGCCCCATAGAAAACATAACATATTTATGACAGAAACTCAATGACCAGGTTAAACTCTATGATTAAAAATCTGCAAAAATTATGCGTCCGCCGGGGTTCGATCCCCCATCCTTCCTAGCTCTATCATGCGCTCTTACCACTACGCCACACGACTGCTTGCTTGTATTACTCATATGTGTTTCCAGTGTTGTTCCACTCGCTAGCTACGGGACTGTGTGCTTGTGCGCTACTTCCCTTTCTCTTTTCCACTCTCTGCCTGCTGAGCTGTGCTTGTGACTGGAATGTATGTACCTTACATGTAAATGATGCATGTGAAGATTACTAACTGCGTCTTTAATTATCCATAACTCTCAAAATAATAAATCTAAAATTATGAAATTCAATAGGCATGGTCCCAAGTATAGTTCCTACGTATGTGCAAACTCTCATGTGAATCCATTTCTCCTTTCGAGAGTTATCGTGCGAACAGACAGACAGACAGACAGACAGACAGACAGACAGACAGACAGACAGACAGACAGACTGACAGACAGACAGACAACATGAAACTCACTCTAGGAATGGCTGCGCCAATTAATAAACGGTTAACCGAATACGGAATGGGCGCAGATTTAGAAACGATTAAATAAGAGAGGATTATTGGAAAAGATAATTATATTATTAGTTGCAGATTTAGAAAAAGTTTAACTGGAGAGGATTATTTGAAAGGATAATTATAATTGTAGTTATGTTTCCCCCAAAAGCTTACAGCACAATATGTACATATTCAATTCCAAGCAATCACTTTATAATCTGACAGACTCATAAATTAGGTGTAGCATAAACGTAAATGCAACCACATAGCTAAAAAGAGAAATCTCTAATCACCCCATACAAAGCAGAAATAATTTATGGTGGAAACTCAATGACAAGCTTAAACTCTATGATTTAAAATCTGCAAAAATAAATCAGCTCCCTGGATTCGATCCCCCGTCCTCCCCTTATACATCACTTGCTCTTACCACTACGCCACGCAACTTCTTTCTTGCATTAATCATATTTGCTTCGAGTGTTGTTCCACACGCCAGTTACTGGACTGTGTGCTTGTGCGCTACTTCCCTTTCTCTTTTCCACTCTCTGCCTGCTGAGCGTAGCTGTGCTTGTGACTGGAACGTATGTAATTGCATTGTAAGTGATGACTCATCGCGCTGTAATTATCAATAACTCTAAAAATAATTATTCAAAAATTCTGAAATTCAATTGCGATGGTCCCCTGTAGCATATACACCTGTATTGTAAATCTTATTTTAATCCATGCATCCGTTCTTGAGTTATCGTGCGCACAGACAGACAGACCGACCGACCGACCGACCGACCGACAACATCGAACCCGCTCTAGGAAGGGCTGCGCCCATTAATAAACGGTTAACCGAATACGGAATGGGCGCAGATTTAGAAACGATTAAATTTGGAGAGGATTATTGGAAAAGATAATTATATCATTAGTTGCACATTTGGAAAACGTTTCAATCGAGAGGATTATTGGAAAGGATTATTATACTATTAGTTATGTTTCCTCCAAAACCTTACAGCACAAGTATCAATTATTAAATAATCTATAAATTGTCAAATAATCTATCAATTATCCAATAACCTATCAATTATCAAATAATCTCTCAATTATCAAATAATCCATCAACTATCAAATAATCTATCAATTATCAAATAATCCATCAATTATCAAATAATCTATCAATTGTCAAATAATCTATCAATTATCAAATAATCTATCCATTATCAAATAATCTATCAATTGTCATATAATCTATCATTTCTCAAAAAACGAATAACCGAATACTGAATGGGTGCAGATGTAGAAACGATTAAATTTGGAGAGGATTATTGGAAAAGATAATTATATAATTAGTTGCAAATTTAGAAAACGTTTAAATGGAGAGGATTATTTGAAAGGATAATTATATATACTTTTAGTTATGTTTCCTCCAAAACCTTACAGCAGAATATGTACAAATTAAATTGGAAGCAATCACTTTAAAATGTGACCTACTCTTAAATAGATGTAGCATAAAGGGAAATACAACGAAATAAATAAAAAGGGCAATCTCTCATCGCCCCATACGAAGCAGAAATAATTTATGGCGGAAACTCAATGACAAGCTTAAACTCTATGATTTAAAATCTGCAAAAATAAAGAGTAGAACTGGATTCGATCCCCTGTCCTTCCCTTTTACACCACGCGCTCTAACCACTACGTCACCCGACTAATTGCTTATGATAATAATATTTCTTTCGACACTTGTTCCACTCCCCAGCTACTGGACTATGTGCTTGTGCGCTACTTCCCTTTCTCTTTTCCACTCTATGCGTGCTGAGCGTTGCTGTGCTTGCGACTGGAACGTATGTAATTGCATTGCAAGTGATGACTCATCGCGCTGTAATTAACAATTACTCTGAAAATAATAATTCAAAAATTCTGAAATTCAATAGGGATGGTCCCATGTAGCATATACATCTGCGTTATAAATCTAATGTAAATCTATGCATCCGTTCTTGAGTTATCGTGCGCACAGACGGACAGACCGACCGACCGACCGACCGACCGACAACATCGAACCCGCTCTAAGAATGGCTGCGCCCATTAATAAACGGTTAACCGAATACGGAATGGGCGCAGATTTAGAAACGATTAAAGGAGAGGATTATTGGAAAAGATAATTATATTATTAGTTGCAACTAATATATAATTAATTATATCAATTAAACTAACGTATCTATCTATGTATTATTAGTTGCAGATTTAGAAAAAGTTTAAATGGAGAGGCTAGTTTGAAAGGATAATTATAATATTAGTTATGTTTCCTCCAAAACCTTACAGCAGAATATGTGCATATTCAATTCCAAATAATCACTTTCAAATCTGACAGACTCTTTAATTAGATGTAGCATAAAGAAAATTACAACCACAAAGCCAAAAAAGGAAATCTCTAATCACCCCATATAAAGCGGAAATAATTTATGGCGGAAACTCAATGATCAGATTGTACTCTATGATTAAAAATCTGCAAAAATAAACCAGCTACCTGGATTCGATTTCCTGTCCTCCCCTTATACATCACGCACTCTTACCACTACGCCACACAACTTCTTGCTTGGAATAATCATATTTGTTTCGAGTTTTGTTACACGCGCCCTCGCTTCTGGACTGTGTGCTTGTGCGCTACTTCCCTTTCTCTTTTCCACTCTCTGCGTGCTGAGCGTTGCTGTGCTTGCAACTCGAACGTATGTAATTGCATTGTAAGTGATGACTCATCGCGCTTTAATTATTAATAACTCTGAAAATAATCATTCAAAAATTCTCAAATTCAATAGCGATGGTCCCCTTTAGCATATACACCTGTGTTGTAAATCTTATTTTAATCCATGCATCCGTTCTTGAGTTATCGTGCGCACAGTCGGACAGACAGACCGACCGACAGACCGACCGACAACATCGAACCCGCTCTAAGAATGGCTGCGCCCATTAAAAACGGTTAACCGAATACAGAATGGGCGCAGATTTAGAAACGATTACATTTGGAGAGGATTATTGGAAAAGATAATTATATCATTAGTTGCAGATTTAGAAAACGTTTCAATCGAGAGGATTATTTGAAAGGATTATTATACTATTAGTTATGTTTCCTCAAAAACCTTACAGCACAAAAATCAATTATTAAATAATCAATAAATTGTCAAATAATCTATCAATTATCAAATAATCTATCAATTATCAAATAATCTATCAATTATCAAATAATCTATCAATTATCAAATAATCCATCAATTGTCAAATAATCTATCAATTGTCAAATAATCTATCAATTGTCATATAATCTATCATTTCTCAAAAAACGAATAACCGAATACTGAATGGGTGCAGATTTAGAAACGATTAAATTTGAAGAGGATTATTGGAAAATATAATTATATCATTAGTTGCAGATTTCGAAAAAGTTTAAATGGAGAAGATTATTTGAAAGGATTATTATATATAATTTTAGTTATGTTTCCTCCAAAACCTTACAGCAGAATATGTACAAATTAAATTGGAAGCAATCACTTTAAAATGTGACCTACTCTTAAATAGATGTAGCATAAAGGGAAATACAACCATATAAATAAAAAGGGCAATCTCTCATCGCCCCATACGAAGCAGAAATAATTTATGGCGGAAAATCAATGACAAGCTTAAACTCTATAATTTAAAATCTGCAAAAATAAAGAGTAGAACTGGATTCGATCCCCTGTCCTTCCCTTTTACACCACGCGCTCTAACCACTACGTCACGCGACTTGTTGCTTGTAATAATAATATTTCTTTCGACACTTGTTCCACTCCCCAGCTACTGGACTATGTGCTTGTACGCTACTTCCCTTTCTCTTTTCCACTCTATGCGTGCTGAGGGTTGCTGTGCTTGCGACTGGAACGTATGTAATTGCATTGCAAGTGATGACTCATCGCGCTGTAATTATCAATTACTCTGAAAATAATTATTCAAAAATTCTGAAATTCAATAGGGATGGTCCCATGTAGCATATACATCTGTGTTCTAAATCTTATGTAAATCCATGCATCCGTTCTTGAGTTATCGTGCGCACAGACGGACAGACAGACAGACCGACCGACCGACCGACCGACCGACCGACAACATCGAACCCGCTCTAAGAATGGCTGCGCCCATTAATAAACGGGTAACCGAATACGGAATTGGCGGATTTTAAAAACATTAAATGGATAAAGGAGTTAATAGCTTGTTAGGTTTTAAGAAACGGTCGCTTCAAATAGATAGGTAAAGGGCAACTACCTATTATACTATAAACAGGCATTCTCTGGTAACCCCGTACTCATGATAATGTATTGAAGGCTAAAACTCAATGGCTGCAACTCAAAGACTTATAATCGATGGATAAAAAACATGCAAAAATAAGACATCCAGCTGTATTCGATCCCGTGCCTCTCTCTTCCTCCCTCGCGCGCTCTATACCACTAAGCCACTGGAATGTGTGCGTGTGTGTGTTTTTCCTTTCTCTTTCCACTCTCTTCCTACTCAGCTGGATGTGTGCTTGTGAGAAAACATATGTACATTCAGTGTATTATATGGCCTGTTAAAACTTACAATTAACTATAATTATCTATAACTCCGATGTTAGTTAACCAATGTGGCTCAAAATCAATAGGGATGATGCCATACCGCTGAAACACCTTTGTTGCAAATCTCATGCAAATACATGCATCCTTTCGTGAGTTATCGTGCGCACAGACAGACAGACAGACAGACAGACCGACAGACCGACAGACATCACCGACCCTCTCTAAGAATGGCTCCGCCAATTAATAAACGGTTAACCGAGTACGGAATGGGCGCAGATTTAGAAACGATTAATTTGGAGAATATTATTGGAAAAAGTAATAATGCTATTAGTTGCAGATGTAGAAAAAAATTAATTGGAGTGGATTATTTGAAAGGATAATTATAATATTAGTTATGTTTCCTCCAAAACCTTACAGCGCAATATGTTCATATGCAATTCCAAATAATCACTTTAAAATCTGACAGACTCTTAATTAGATGTAGAATTAACGGAATTACAATCACATAGCCAAAAATTGAAATCTCTAATCACCCCATACAAAGCGGAAATAATTTAAAGCGGAAACTCAATGACGAGATTAAACCCTATGATTAAAAATCTGCAAAAATGAACTATCTACCAAGATTCGATCCCCTGTTCTCCCCTTGTACATCCCGCGCTCTTACCACTACGCCACGCAACTTCGTGCTTGCATTAATCATATTTGTTTCAAGTCTTCTTCCACACGCCAGATACTGGACTGTGTGCTTGTGCGCTACTTCCCTTTCTCTTTTCCACTCTCTGCCTGCTGAGCGTAGCTGTGCTTGTGACTGGAACGTATGTAATTGCATTGGAATTGATGACTCATCGCGCTTTAATTATCAATAACTCTGTAAATAATTATTTGAAAATTCTCAAATTCAATAGCGATGGTTCCCTGTAGCATATATACCTGTGTTGTAAATATTATCTTAATTCATGCATCCGTTCTTGAGTTATCGTGCGCACAGACAGACTGACAGACCGACCGACCGACCGACCCACCGACAACATCGAACCCGCTCTAAGAATGGCTGCGCCCATTAATAAACGGTTAACCGAATACGGAATGGGCGCAGATTTAGAAAAATTTACATTGGAGAGGATTATTGGAAAAGATAATTACATCATTAGTTACAGATTTAGAAAAGGTTAAGCTGGAGAGGATTATTTCAAACGATAATTATAATATTAGTTGCTAGATCAGACATTTAAATTAGATGTAGCATAAAGGTAAATACAACCACATAGCTAAAAAGAGAAATCTCTAATCACCCCTTACAAAGCAGAAATAATTTATGTCGGAAACTCAATGAGAAGCTTAAACTCTATGATTTAAAATCTGCAAAAATAAATCAGCTACCTGGATTCGATCCCCTGTCCTCCCCTTATACATCACGCACTCTTACCACTACGCCACGCAACTTCTTGCTTGCAATAATCAAATTTTTTTCGTGTCTTGTTCCACTCGCTAGCTATGGAACTGTGTGCTAGTGCGCTACTTCCCTTTCTCTTTTCCACTCTTGTGCCTGCTGAGCGTAGCTGTGCTTGTGACTGGAACGTATGTAATTGCATTGTAAGTGATGACTCATCGCGCTTTAATTATGAATAACTCTGAAAATAATTATTCAAAAATTCTGAAATTCAATAGCGATGGTCCCCTGTAGCATATACACCTGTGTTGTAAATCTTATCTTAATCCATGCATCCGTTCTTGAGTTATCGTGCGCACAGACAGACTGACAGACCGACCGACCGACCGACCGACCGACCGACCGACCGACAACATCGAACCCGCTCTAGGAAGGGCTGCGCCCATTAATAAACGGGTAACCGAATACGGAATTGGCGGATTTTGAAAAAATTAAATGGATAAAGGAGTTAATAGGTTGTCAGGTTTCAAGAAAAGGTCGCTTCAAATAGATATGTGAAGGCAAACTATCTATTTTACTATAAACAGGCATTCTCTGGTCACCCCGTACTCATGATAATGTATTAAAGGTTAAAACTCAATGGCTGAAACTCAAAGACTTAAACTCGATGGATAAAAAAATGCAAAAATAAGACATCCAGCTGTATTCGATCCCGTGCCTCTCTTTTCCTACCTCGCGCATTCTATACCACTAAGCCACTGGAATGTCTGCGTGTGGGTGTTTCTCCTTTCTCTTTCGACTCTCTTCCTACTCAGCTGGATGTGCGCTTGTGAGGGAACATATGTACATTCAATGTATCATATGGCTACTTGAAACTTACAATTAACTATAATTATCTATAACTCCGATGTCAGTTAACCAATATGGCTCAAAATCAATAGCGATGATGCCCTACCCTATAAACATCTTTGTTGAAAATCTCATGCAAATATATGCATCCTTTCGTGAGTTATCGTGCGCACAGACAGACCGACAGACCGACAGACCGACAGACATCACCGACCCGCTCTAGGAATGGCTCCGCCAATTAATAAACGGGTAACCGAATACGGAATTGGCGGATTTTGAAAAAATTAAATGGATAAAGGAGTTAATAGGTTGTAAGGTTTCAAGAAAAGGTCGCTTCAAATAGATAGGTAAAGGCAAACTATCTATTTTAACATAAACAGGCATTCTCTGGTGACCTCGTACTCATGATAATATATTGAAGGTTAAAACTCAATGGCTGCAACTGAAAGACTTATACTAGATGAATACAAAAATGCAAAAATAAGACATCCAGCTGTATTCGATCCCGTGCCTCTCTTTTCCTCCCTCGCGCGCTCTATACCACCATGCCACTGGAATGTCTGCGTGTGTGTTTTTTTCCTTTCTCTTTCCACTCTCTTCCTACTCAGCTGGATGTGTGCTTGTGAGTGGAACATATGTACATTCAATGTATCATATGGCCACTTGAAAGTTACAATTAACTATAATTATCTATAACTCCGATGTTAGTTAACCAATATGGCTCAAAATCAATAGCGACGATGCCCTACCATGTAAACATCTTTGTTGAAAATCTCATGGAAATACATGCATCCTTTCGTGAGTTATCGTGCGCACAGACAGACCGACAGACAGACCGACAGACATCACCGACCCGCTCTAGGAATGGCTCCGCCAATTAATAAACGGTTAACCGAATACGGAATGGGCGCAGATTTAGAAACGATTAAATTTGGAGAGGATTATTGGAAAAGATAATTATATCATTAGTTGCAGATTTAGAAAACGTTTCAATCGAGAGGATTATTGGAAAGGATTATTATACTATTAGTTATGTTTCCTCCAAAACCTTACAGCACAATTATCAATTATTAAATAATCTATAAATTGTCAAATAATCTATCAATTATCAAATAATCTATCAATTATCAAATAATCTATCAATTATCAAATAATCTATCAATTATCAAATAATCTATCAATTATCGAATAATCCATCAATTATCAAATAATCTATCAATTGTCATATAATCTATCATTTCTCAAAAAACGAATAACCGAATACTGAATGGGTGCATATTTAGAAACGATTAAATTTGAAGAGGATTATTGGAAAAGATAATGATATCATTAGTTGCAGATTTCGAAAAAATTTAAATGGAGAGGATTATTTGAAAGGATAATAATATATACTTTTAGTTGTGTTTCCTCCAAAACCTTACAGCAGAATATGTACAAATTAAATTGGAAGCAATCACTTTAAAATGTGACCTACTCTTAAATAGATGTAGCATAAAGGGAAATACAACCTTATAAATAAAAAGGGCAATCTCTCATCGCCCCATACGTAGCAGAAATAATTTATGGCGGAAACTCAATGACAACCTTAAACTCTATGATTTAAAATCTGCAAAAATAAAGAGTAGAGCTGGATTCGATCCCCTGTCCTTCAGATTTACACCACGCGCTCTAACCACTACGTCACGCGACTTGTTGCTTGTAATAATAATATTTCTTTCGACACTTGTTCCTCTCCCCAGCTACTGGACTATGTGCTTGTGCGCTACTTCCCTTTCTCTTTTCCACTCTCTGCGTGCTGAGCGTTGCTGTGCTTGCGACTGGAACGTATGTAATTGCATAGCAAGTGATGACTCATCGCGCTGTAATTATCAATTACTCTGAAAATAATTATTCAAAAATTCTGAAATTCATTAGCGATGGTCCCATGTAGGATCTACACCTGTGTTCCAAATCTTATCTTAATCCATGCATCCGTTCTTGAGTTATCGTGCGCACAGACGGACAGACAGACAGACCGACCGACCGACCGACCGACCGACAACATCGAACCCGCTCTAAGAATGGCTGCGCCCATTAAAAACGGTTAACCGAATACGGAATGGGCGCAATTTAGAAACGATTAATTTGGAGAAGATTATTGGAAAAAATGATAATACTATTAGTTGCAGATTTAGAAAAAAAATAATTGGAGTGGATTATTTGAAAGGATAATTATAATATTAGTTATGTTTCCTCCAAAACCTTACAGCGCAATATGTTCATATGCAATTCCAAATAATCACTTTAAAATCGGACAGACTTAATTAGATGTAGCATTAACGGAATTACAACCACATAGCCAAAAATGGAAATCTCTAATCACCCCATACAAAGCGGAAATAATTTAAAGCGGAAACTCAATGACGAGATTAAACCCTATGATTAAAAATCTGCAAAAATAAACTATCTACCTGGATTCGATCCTCTGTCCTCCCCTTGTACATCCCGCGCTCTTACCACTACGCCACGCAACTTCTTTCTTGCATTAATCATATTTGCTTCGAGTGTTGTTCCACACGCCAGTTACTGGACTGTGTGCTTGTGCGCTACTTCCCTTTCTCTTTTCCACTCTCTGCCTGCTGAGCGTAGCTGTGCTTGTGACTGGAACGTATGTAATTGCATTGTAAGTGATGACTCATCGCGCTGTAATTATCAATAACTCTAAAAATAATTATTCAAAAATTCTGAAATTCAATTGCGATGGTCCCCTGTAGCATATACACCTGTATTGTAAATCTTATTTTAATCCATGCATCCGTTCTTGAGTTATCGTGCGCACAGACAGACAGACCGACCGACCGACCGACCGACCGACAACATCGAACCCGCTCTAGGAAGGGCTGCGCCCATTAATAAACGGTTAACCGAATACGGAATGGGCGCAGATTTAGAAACGATTAAATTTGGAGAGGATTATTGGAAAAGATAATTATATCATTAGTTGCACATTTGGAAAACGTTTCAATCGAGAGGATTATTGGAAAGGATTATTATACTATTAGTTATGTTTCCTCCAAAACCTTACAGCACAAGTATCAATTATTAAATAATCTATAAATTGTCAAATAATCTATCAATTATCCAATAACCTATCAATTATCAAATAATCTCTCAATTATCAAATAATCCATCAACTATCAAATAATCTATCAATTATCAAATAATCCATCAATTATCAAATAATCTATCAATTGTCAAATAATCTATCAATTATCAAATAATCTATCCATTATCAAATAATCTATCAATTGTCATATAATCTATCATTTCTCAAAAAACGAATAACCGAATACTGAATGGGTGCAGATGTAGAAACGATTAAATTTGGAGAGGATTATTGGAAAAGATAATTATATAATTAGTTGCAAATTTAGAAAACGTTTAAATGGAGAGGATTATTTGAAAGGATAATTATATATACTTTTAGTTATGTTTCCTCCAAAACCTTACAGCAGAATATGTACAAATTAAATTGGAAGCAATCACTTTAAAATGTGACCTACTCTTAAATAGATGTAGCATAAAGGGAAATACAACGAAATAAATAAAAAGGGCAATCTCTCATCGCCCCATACGAAGCAGAAATAATTTATGGCGGAAACTCAATGACAAGCTTAAACTCTATGATTTAAAATCTGCAAAAATAAAGAGTAGAACTGGATTCGATCCCCTGTCCTTCCCTTTTACACCACGCGCTCTAACCACTACGTCACCCGACTAATTGCTTATGATAATAATATTTCTTTCGACACTTGTTCCACTCCCCAGCTACTGGACTATGTGCTTGTGCGCTACTTCCCTTTCTCTTTTCCACTCTATGCGTGCTGAGCGTTGCTGTGCTTGCGACTGGAACGTATGTAATTGCATTGCAAGTGATGACTCATCGCGCTGTAATTAACAATTACTCTGAAAATAATAATTCAAAAATTCTGAAATTCAATAGGGATGGTCCCATGTAGCATATACATCTGCGTTATAAATCTAATGTAAATCTATGCATCCGTTCTTGAGTTATCGTGCGCACAGACGGACAGACCGACCGACCGACCGACCGACCGACAACATCGAACCCGCTCTAAGAATGGCTGCGCCCATTAATAAACGGTTAACCGAATACGGAATGGGCGCAGATTTAGAAACGATTAAAGGAGAGGATTATTGGAAAAGATAATTATATTATTAGTTGCAACTAATATATAATTAATTATATCAATTAAACTAACGTATCTATCTATGTATTATTAGTTGCAGATTTAGAAAAAGTTTAAATGGAGAGGCTAGTTTGAAAGGATAATTATAATATTAGTTATGTTTCCTCCAAAACCTTACAGCAGAATATGTGCATATTCAATTCCAAATAATCACTTTCAAATCTGACAGACTCTTTAATTAGATGTAGCATAAAGAAAATTACAACCACAAAGCCAAAAAAGGAAATCTCTAATCACCCCATATAAAGCGGAAATAATTTATGGCGGAAACTCAATGATCAGATTGTACTCTATGATTAAAAATCTGCAAAAATAAACCAGCTACCTGGATTCGATTTCCTGTCCTCCCCTTATACATCACGCACTCTTACCACTACGCCACACAACTTCTTGCTTGGAATAATCATATTTGTTTCGAGTTTTGTTACACGCGCCCTCGCTTCTGGACTGTGTGCTTGTGCGCTACTTCCCTTTCTCTTTTCCACTCTCTGCGTGCTGAGCGTTGCTGTGCTTGCAACTCGAACGTATGTAATTGCATTGTAAGTGATGACTCATCGCGCTTTAATTATTAATAACTCTGAAAATAATCATTCAAAAATTCTCAAATTCAATAGCGATGGTCCCCTTTAGCATATACACCTGTGTTGTAAATCTTATTTTAATCCATGCATCCGTTCTTGAGTTATCGTGCGCACAGTCGGACAGACAGACCGACCGACAGACCGACCGACAACATCGAACCCGCTCTAAGAATGGCTGCGCCCATTAAAAACGGTTAACCGAATACAGAATGGGCGCAGATTTAGAAACGATTACATTTGGAGAGGATTATTGGAAAAGATAATTATATCATTAGTTGCAGATTTAGAAAACGTTTCAATCGAGAGGATTATTTGAAAGGATTATTATACTATTAGTTATGTTTCCTCAAAAACCTTACAGCACAAAAATCAATTATTAAATAATCAATAAATTGTCAAATAATCTATCAATTATCAAATAATCTATCAATTATCAAATAATCTATCAATTATCAAATAATCTATCAATTATCAAATAATCCATCAATTGTCAAATAATCTATCAATTGTCAAATAATCTATCAATTGTCATATAATCTATCATTTCTCAAAAAACGAATAACCGAATACTGAATGGGTGCAGATTTAGAAACGATTAAATTTGAAGAGGATTATGGAAAATATAATTATATCATTAGTTGCAGATTTCGAAAAAGTTTAAATGGAGAAGATTATTTGAAAGGATTATTATATATAATTTTAGTTATGTTTCCTCCAAAACCTTACAGCAGAATATGTACAAATTAAATTGGAAGCAATCACTTTAAAATGTGACCTACTCTTAAATAGATGTAGCATAAAGGGAAATACAACCATATAAATAAAAAGGGCAATCTCTCATCGCCCCATACGAAGCAGAAATAATTTATGGCGGAAAATCAATGACAAGCTTAAACTCTATAATTTAAAATCTGCAAAAATAAAGAGTAGAACTGGATTCGATCCCCTGTCCTTCCCTTTTACACCACGCGCTCTAACCACTACGTCACGCGACTTGTTGCTTGTAATAATAATATTTCTTTCGACACTTGTTCCACTCCCCAGCTACTGGACTATGTGCTTGTACGCTACTTCCCTTTCTCTTTTCCACTCTATGCGTGCTGAGGGTTGCTGTGCTTGCGACTGGAACGTATGTAATTGCATTGCAAGTGATGACTCATCGCGCTGTAATTATCAATTACTCTGAAAATAATTATTCAAAAATTCTGAAATTCAATAGGGATGGTCCCATGTAGCATATACATCTGTGTTCTAAATCTTATGTAAATCCATGCATCCGTTCTTGAGTTATCGTGCGCACAGACGGACAGACAGACAGACCGACCGACCGACCGACCGACCGACCGACAACATCGAACCCGCTCTAAGAATGGCTGCGCCCATTAATAAACGGGTAACCGAATACGGAATTGGCGGATTTTAAAAACATTAAATGGATAAAGGAGTTAATAGCTTGTTAGGTTTTAAGAAACGGTCGCTTCAAATAGATAGGTAAAGGGCAACTACCTATTATACTATAAACAGGCATTCTCTGGTAACCCCGTACTCATGATAATGTATTGAAGGCTAAAACTCAATGGCTGCAACTCAAAGACTTATAATCGATGGATAAAAAACATGCAAAAATAAGACATCCAGCTGTATTCGATCCCGTGCCTCTCTCTTCCTCCCTCGCGCGCTCTATACCACTAAGCCACTGGAATGTGTGCGTGTGTGTGTTTTTCCTTTCTCTTTCCACTCTCTTCCTACTCAGCTGGATGTGTGCTTGTGAGAAAACATATGTACATTCAGTGTATTATATGGCCTGTTAAAACTTACAATTAACTATAATTATCTATAACTCCGATGTTAGTTAACCAATGTGGCTCAAAATCAATAGGGATGATGCCATACCGCTGAAACACCTTTGTTGCAAATCTCATGCAAATACATGCATCCTTTCGTGAGTTATCGTGCGCACAGACAGACAGACAGACAGACAGACCGACAGACCGACAGACATCACCGACCCTCTCTAAGAATGGCTCCGCCAATTAATAAACGGTTAACCGAGTACGGAATGGGCGCAGATTTAGAAACGATTAATTTGGAGAATATTATTGGAAAAAGTAATAATGCTATTAGTTGCAGATGTAGAAAAAAATTAATTGGAGTGGATTATTTGAAAGGATAATTATAATATTAGTTATGTTTCCTCCAAAACCTTACAGCGCAATATGTTCATATGCAATTCCAAATAATCACTTTAAAATCTGACAGACTCTTAATTAGATGTAGAATTAACGGAATTACAATCACATAGCCAAAAATTGAAATCTCTAATCACCCCATACAAAGCGGAAATAATTTAAAGCGGAAACTCAATGACGAGATTAAACCCTATGATTAAAAATCTGCAAAAATGAACTATCTACCAAGATTCGATCCCCTGTTCTCCCCTTGTACATCCCGCGCTCTTACCACTACGCCACGCAACTTCGTGCTTGCATTAATCATATTTGTTTCAAGTCTTCTTCCACACGCCAGATACTGGACTGTGTGCTTGTGCGCTACTTCCCTTTCTCTTTTCCACTCTCTGCCTGCTGAGCGTAGCTGTGCTTGTGACTGGAACGTATGTAATTGCATTGGAATTGATGACTCATCGCGCTTTAATTATCAATAACTCTGTAAATAATTATTTGAAAATTCTCAAATTCAATAGCGATGGTTCCCTGTAGCATATATACCTGTGTTGTAAATATTATCTTAATTCATGCATCCGTTCTTGAGTTATCGTGCGCACAGACAGACAGACCGACCGACCGACCGACCGACCGACCGACAACATCGAACCCGCTCTAAGAATGGCTGCGCCCATTAATAAACGGTTAACCGAATACGGAATGGGCGCAGATTTAGAAAAATTTACATTGGAGAGGATTATTGGAAAAGATAATTACATCATTAGTTACAGATTTAGAAAAGGTTAAGCTGGAGAGGATTATTTCAAACGATAATTATAATATTAGTTGCTAGATCAGACATTTAAATTAGATGTAGCATAAAGGTAAATACAACCACATAGCTAAAAAGAGAAATCTCTAATCACCCCTTACAAAGCAGAAATAATTTATGTCGGAAACTCAATGAGAAGCTTAAACTCTATGATTTAAAATCTGCAAAAATAAATCAGCTACCTGGATTCGATCCCCTGTCCTCCCCTTATACATCACGCACTCTTACCACTACGCCACGCAACTTCTTGCTTGCAATAATCAAATTTTTTTCGTGTCTTGTTCCACTCGCTAGCTATGGAACTGTGTGCTAGTGCGCTACTTCCCTTTCTCTTTTCCACTCTTGTGCCTGCTGAGCGTAGCTGTGCTTGTGACTGGAACGTATGTAATTGCATTGTAAGTGATGACTCATCGCGCTTTAATTATGAATAACTCTGAAAATAATTATTCAAAAATTCTGAAATTCAATAGCGATGGTCCCCTGTAGCATATACACCTGTGTTGTAAATCTTATCTTAATCCATGCATCCGTTCTTGAGTTATCGTGCGCACAGACAGACTGACAGACCGACCGACCGACCGACCGACCGACCGACCGACCGACAACATCGAACCCGCTCTAGGAAGGGCTGCGCCCATTAATAAACGGGTAACCGAATACGGAATTGGCGGATTTTGAAAAAATTAAATGGATAAAGGAGTTAATAGGTTGTCAGGTTTCAAGAAAAGGTCGCTTCAAATAGATATGTGAAGGCAAACTATCTATTTTACTATAAACAGGCATTCTCTGGTCACCCCGTACTCATGATAATGTATTAAAGGTTAAAACTCAATGGCTGAAACTCAAAGACTTAAACTCGATGGATAAAAAAATGCAAAAATAAGACATCCAGCTGTATTCGATCCCGTGCCTCTCTTTTCCTACCTCGCGCATTCTATACCACTAAGCCACTGGAATGTCTGCGTGTGGGTGTTTCTCCTTTCTCTTTCGACTCTCTTCCTACTCAGCTGGATGTGCGCTTGTGAGGGAACATATGTACATTCAATGTATCATATGGCTACTTGAAACTTACAATTAACTATAATTATCTATAACTCCGATGTCAGTTAACCAATATGGCTCAAAATCAATAGCGATGATGCCCTACCCTATAAACATCTTTGTTGAAAATCTCATGCAAATATATGCATCCTTTCGTGAGTTATCGTGCGCACAGACAGACCGACAGACCGACAGACCGACAGACATCACCGACCCGCTCTAGGAATGGCTCCGCCAATTAATAAACGGGTAACCGAATACGGAATTGGCGGATTTTGAAAAAATTAAATGGATAAAGGAGTTAATAGGTTGTAAGGTTTCAAGAAAAGGTCGCTTCAAATAGATAGGTAAAGGCAAACTATCTATTTTAACATAAACAGGCATTCTCTGGTGACCTCGTACTCATGATAATATATTGAAGGTTAAAACTCAATGGCTGCAACTGAAAGACTTATACTAGATGAATACAAAAATGCAAAAATAAGACATCCAGCTGTATTCGATCCCGTGCCTCTCTTTTCCTCCCTCGCGCGCTCTATACCACCATGCCACTGGAATGTCTGCGTGTGTGTTTTTTTCCTTTCTCTTTCCACTCTCTTCCTACTCAGCTGGATGTGTGCTTGTGAGTGGAACATATGTACATTCAATGTATCATATGGCCACTTGAAAGTTACAATTAACTATAATTATCTATAACTCCGATGTTAGTTAACCAATATGGCTCAAAATCAATAGCGACGATGCCCTACCATGTAAACATCTTTGTTGAAAATCTCATGGAAATACATGCATCCTTTCGTGAGTTATCGTGCGCACAGACAGACCGACAGACAGACCGACAGACATCACCGACCCGCTCTAGGAATGGCTCCGCCAATTAATAAACGGTTAACCGAATACGGAATGGGCGCAGATTTAGAAACGATTAAATTTGGAGAGGATTATTGGAAAAGATAATTATATCATTAGTTGCAGATTTAGAAAACGTTTCAATCGAGAGGATTATTGGAAAGGATTATTATACTATTAGTTATGTTTCCTCCAAAACCTTACAGCACAATTATCAATTATTAAATAATCTATAAATTGTCAAATAATCTATCAATTATCAAATAATCTATCAATTATCAAATAATCTATCAATTATCAAATAATCTATCAATTATCAAATAATCTATCAATTATCGAATAATCCATCAATTATCAAATAATCTATCAATTGTCATATAATCTATCATTTCTCAAAAAACGAATAACCGAATACTGAATGGGTGCATATTTAGAAACGATTAAATTTGAAGAGGATTATTGGAAAAGATAATGATATCATTAGTTGCAGATTTCGAAAAAATTTAAATGGAGAGGATTATTTGAAAGGATAATAATATATACTTTTAGTTGTGTTTCCTCCAAAACCTTACAGCAGAATATGTACAAATTAAATTGGAAGCAATCACTTTAAAATGTGACCTACTCTTAAATAGATGTAGCATAAAGGGAAATACAACCTTATAAATAAAAAGGGCAATCTCTCATCGCCCCATACGTAGCAGAAATAATTTATGGCGGAAACTCAATGACAACCTTAAACTCTATGATTTAAAATCTGCAAAAATAAAGAGTAGAGCTGGATTCGATCCCCTGTCCTTCAGATTTACACCACGCGCTCTAACCACTACGTCACGCGACTTGTTGCTTGTAATAATAATATTTCTTTCGACACTTGTTCCTCTCCCCAGCTACTGGACTATGTGCTTGTGCGCTACTTCCCTTTCTCTTTTCCACTCTCTGCGTGCTGAGCGTTGCTGTGCTTGCGACTGGAACGTATGTAATTGCATAGCAAGTGATGACTCATCGCGCTGTAATTATCAATTACTCTGAAAATAATTATTCAAAAATTCTGAAATTCATTAGCGATGGTCCCATGTAGGATCTACACCTGTGTTCCAAATCTTATCTTAATCCATGCATCCGTTCTTGAGTTATCGTGCGCACAGACGGACAGACAGACAGACCGACCGACCGACCGACCGACCGACAACATCGAACCCGCTCTAAGAATGGCTGCGCCCATTAAAAACGGTTAACCGAATACGGAATGGGCGCAATTTAGAAACGATTAATTTGGAGAAGATTATTGGAAAAAATGATAATACTATTAGTTGCAGATTTAGAAAAAAAATAATTGGAGTGGATTATTTGAAAGGATAATTATAATATTAGTTATGTTTCCTCCAAAACCTTACAGCGCAATATGTTCATATGCAATTCCAAATAATCACTTTAAAATCGGACAGACTTAATTAGATGTAGCATTAACGGAATTACAACCACATAGCCAAAAATGGAAATCTCTAATCACCCCATACAAAGCGGAAATAATTTAAAGCGGAAACTCAATGACGAGATTAAACCCTATGATTAAAAATCTGCAAAAATAAACTATCTACCTGGATTCGATCCTCTGTCCTCCCCTTGTACATCCCGCGCTCTTACCACTACGCCACGCAACTTCTTTCTTGCATTAATCATATTTGCTTCGAGTGTTGTTCCACACGCCAGTTACTGGACTGTGTGCTTGTGCGCTACTTCCCTTTCTCTTTTCCACTCTCTGCCTGCTGAGCGTAGCTGTGCTTGTGACTGGAACGTATGTAATTGCATTGTAAGTGATGACTCATCGCGCTGTAATTATCAATAACTCTAAAAATAATTATTCAAAAATTCTGAAATTCAATTGCGATGGTCCCCTGTAGCATATACACCTGTATTGTAAATCTTATTTTAATCCATGCATCCGTTCTTGAGTTATCGTGCGCACAGACAGACAGACCGACCGACCGACCGACCGACCGACAACATCGAACCCGCTCTAGGAAGGGCTGCGCCCATTAATAAACGGTTAACCGAATACGGAATGGGCGCAGATTTAGAAACGATTAAATTTGGAGAGGATTATTGGAAAAGATAATTATATCATTAGTTGCACATTTGGAAAACGTTTCAATCGAGAGGATTATTGGAAAGGATTATTATACTATTAGTTATGTTTCCTCCAAAACCTTACAGCACAAGTATCAATTATTAAATAATCTATAAATTGTCAAATAATCTATCAATTATCCAATAACCTATCAATTATCAAATAATCTCTCAATTATCAAATAATCCATCAACTATCAAATAATCTATCAATTATCAAATAATCCATCAATTATCAAATAATCTATCAATTGTCAAATAATCTATCAATTATCAAATAATCTATCCATTATCAAATAATCTATCAATTGTCATATAATCTATCATTTCTCAAAAAACGAATAACCGAATACTGAATGGGTGCAGATGTAGAAACGATTAAATTTGGAGAGGATTATTGGAAAAGATAATTATATAATTAGTTGCAAATTTAGAAAACGTTTAAATGGAGAGGATTATTTGAAAGGATAATTATATATACTTTTAGTTATGTTTCCTCCAAAACCTTACAGCAGAATATGTACAAATTAAATTGGAAGCAATCACTTTAAAATGTGACCTACTCTTAAATAGATGTAGCATAAAGGGAAATACAACGAAATAAATAAAAAGGGCAATCTCTCATCGCCCCATACGAAGCAGAAATAATTTATGGCGGAAACTCAATGACAAGCTTAAACTCTATGATTTAAAATCTGCAAAAATAAAGAGTAGAACTGGATTCGATCCCCTGTCCTTCCCTTTTACACCACGCGCTCTAACCACTACGTCACCCGACTAATTGCTTATGATAATAATATTTCTTTCGACACTTGTTCCACTCCCCAGCTACTGGACTATGTGCTTGTGCGCTACTTCCCTTTCTCTTTTCCACTCTATGCGTGCTGAGCGTTGCTGTGCTTGCGACTGGAACGTATGTAATTGCATTGCAAGTGATGACTCATCGCGCTGTAATTAACAATTACTCTGAAAATAATAATTCAAAAATTCTGAAATTCAATAGGGATGGTCCCATGTAGCATATACATCTGCGTTATAAATCTAATGTAAATCTATGCATCCGTTCTTGAGTTATCGTGCGCACAGACGGACAGACCGACCGACCGACCGACCGACCGACAACATCGAACCCGCTCTAAGAATGGCTGCGCCCATTAATAAACGGTTAACCGAATACGGAATGGGCGCAGATTTAGAAACGATTAAAGGAGAGGATTATTGGAAAAGATAATTATATTATTAGTTGCAACTAATATATAATTAATTATATCAATTAAACTAACGTATCTATCTATGTATTATTAGTTGCAGATTTAGAAAAAGTTTAAATGGAGAGGCTAGTTTGAAAGGATAATTATAATATTAGTTATGTTTCCTCCAAAACCTTACAGCAGAATATGTGCATATTCAATTCCAAATAATCACTTTCAAATCTGACAGACTCTTTAATTAGATGTAGCATAAAGAAAATTACAACCACAAAGCCAAAAAAGGAAATCTCTAATCACCCCATATAAAGCGGAAATAATTTATGGCGGAAACTCAATGATCAGATTGTACTCTATGATTAAAAATCTGCAAAAATAAACCAGCTACCTGGATTCGATTTCCTGTCCTCCCCTTATACATCACGCACTCTTACCACTACGCCACACAACTTCTTGCTTGGAATAATCATATTTGTTTCGAGTTTTGTTACACGCGCCCTCGCTTCTGGACTGTGTGCTTGTGCGCTACTTCCCTTTCTCTTTTCCACTCTCTGCGTGCTGAGCGTTGCTGTGCTTGCAACTCGAACGTATGTAATTGCATTGTAAGTGATGACTCATCGCGCTTTAATTATTAATAACTCTGAAAATAATCATTCAAAAATTCTCAAATTCAATAGCGATGGTCCCCTTTAGCATATACACCTGTGTTGTAAATCTTATTTTAATCCATGCATCCGTTCTTGAGTTATCGTGCGCACAGTCGGACAGACAGACCGACCGACAGACCGACCGACAACATCGAACCCGCTCTAAGAATGGCTGCGCCCATTAAAAACGGTTAACCGAATACAGAATGGGCGCAGATTTAGAAACGATTACATTTGGAGAGGATTATTGGAAAAGATAATTATATCATTAGTTGCAGATTTAGAAAACGTTTCAATCGAGAGGATTATTTGAAAGGATTATTATACTATTAGTTATGTTTCCTCAAAAACCTTACAGCACAAAAATCAATTATTAAATAATCAATAAATTGTCAAATAATCTATCAATTATCAAATAATCTATCAATTATCAAATAATCTATCAATTATCAAATAATCTATCAATTATCAAATAATCCATCAATTGTCAAATAATCTATCAATTGTCAAATAATCTATCAATTGTCATATAATCTATCATTTCTCAAAAAACGAATAACCGAATACTGAATGGGTGCAGATTTAGAAACGATTAAATTTGAAGAGGATTATGGAAAATATAATTATATCATTAGTTGCAGATTTCGAAAAAGTTTAAATGGAGAAGATTATTTGAAAGGATTATTATATATAATTTTAGTTATGTTTCCTCCAAAACCTTACAGCAGAATATGTACAAATTAAATTGGAAGCAATCACTTTAAAATGTGACCTACTCTTAAATAGATGTAGCATAAAGGGAAATACAACCATATAAATAAAAAGGGCAATCTCTCATCGCCCCATACGAAGCAGAAATAATTTATGGCGGAAAATCAATGACAAGCTTAAACTCTATAATTTAAAATCTGCAAAAATAAAGAGTAGAACTGGATTCGATCCCCTGTCCTTCCCTTTTACACCACGCGCTCTAACCACTACGTCACGCGACTTGTTGCTTGTAATAATAATATTTCTTTCGACACTTGTTCCACTCCCCAGCTACTGGACTATGTGCTTGTACGCTACTTCCCTTTCTCTTTTCCACTCTATGCGTGCTGAGGGTTGCTGTGCTTGCGACTGGAACGTATGTAATTGCATTGCAAGTGATGACTCATCGCGCTGTAATTATCAATTACTCTGAAAATAATTATTCAAAAATTCTGAAATTCAATAGGGATGGTCCCATGTAGCATATACATCTGTGTTCTAAATCTTATGTAAATCCATGCATCCGTTCTTGAGTTATCGTGCGCACAGACGGACAGACAGACAGACCGACCGACCGACCGACCGACCGACCGACAACATCGAACCCGCTCTAAGAATGGCTGCGCCCATTAATAAACGGGTAACCGAATACGGAATTGGCGGATTTTAAAAACATTAAATGGATAAAGGAGTTAATAGCTTGTTAGGTTTTAAGAAACGGTCGCTTCAAATAGATAGGTAAAGGGCAACTACCTATTATACTATAAACAGGCATTCTCTGGTAACCCCGTACTCATGATAATGTATTGAAGGCTAAAACTCAATGGCTGCAACTCAAAGACTTATAATCGATGGATAAAAAACATGCAAAAATAAGACATCCAGCTGTATTCGATCCCGTGCCTCTCTCTTCCTCCCTCGCGCGCTCTATACCACTAAGCCACTGGAATGTGTGCGTGTGTGTGTTTTTCCTTTCTCTTTCCACTCTCTTCCTACTCAGCTGGATGTGTGCTTGTGAGAAAACATATGTACATTCAGTGTATTATATGGCCTGTTAAAACTTACAATTAACTATAATTATCTATAACTCCGATGTTAGTTAACCAATGTGGCTCAAAATCAATAGGGATGATGCCATACCGCTGAAACACCTTTGTTGCAAATCTCATGCAAATACATGCATCCTTTCGTGAGTTATCGTGCGCACAGACAGACAGACAGACAGACAGACCGACAGACCGACAGACATCACCGACCCTCTCTAAGAATGGCTCCGCCAATTAATAAACGGTTAACCGAGTACGGAATGGGCGCAGATTTAGAAACGATTAATTTGGAGAATATTATTGGAAAAAGTAATAATGCTATTAGTTGCAGATGTAGAAAAAAATTAATTGGAGTGGATTATTTGAAAGGATAATTATAATATTAGTTATGTTTCCTCCAAAACCTTACAGCGCAATATGTTCATATGCAATTCCAAATAATCACTTTAAAATCTGACAGACTCTTAATTAGATGTAGAATTAACGGAATTACAATCACATAGCCAAAAATTGAAATCTCTAATCACCCCATACAAAGCGGAAATAATTTAAAGCGGAAACTCAATGACGAGATTAAACCCTATGATTAAAAATCTGCAAAAATGAACTATCTACCAAGATTCGATCCCCTGTTCTCCCCTTGTACATCCCGCGCTCTTACCACTACGCCACGCAACTTCGTGCTTGCATTAATCATATTTGTTTCAAGTCTTCTTCCACACGCCAGATACTGGACTGTGTGCTTGTGCGCTACTTCCCTTTCTCTTTTCCACTCTCTGCCTGCTGAGCGTAGCTGTGCTTGTGACTGGAACGTATGTAATTGCATTGGAATTGATGACTCATCGCGCTTTAATTATCAATAACTCTGTAAATAATTATTTGAAAATTCTCAAATTCAATAGCGATGGTTCCCTGTAGCATATATACCTGTGTTGTAAATATTATCTTAATTCATGCATCCGTTCTTGAGTTATCGTGCGCACAGACAGACAGACCGACCGACCGACCGACCGACCGACCGACAACATCGAACCCGCTCTAAGAATGGCTGCGCCCATTAATAAACGGTTAACCGAATACGGAATGGGCGCAGATTTAGAAAAATTTACATTGGAGAGGATTATTGGAAAAGATAATTACATCATTAGTTACAGATTTAGAAAAGGTTAAGCTGGAGAGGATTATTTCAAACGATAATTATAATATTAGTTGCTAGATCAGACATTTAAATTAGATGTAGCATAAAGGTAAATACAACCACATAGCTAAAAAGAGAAATCTCTAATCACCCCTTACAAAGCAGAAATAATTTATGTCGGAAACTCAATGAGAAGCTTAAACTCTATGATTTAAAATCTGCAAAAATAAATCAGCTACCTGGATTCGATCCCCTGTCCTCCCCTTATACATCACGCACTCTTACCACTACGCCACGCAACTTCTTGCTTGCAATAATCAAATTTTTTTCGTGTCTTGTTCCACTCGCTAGCTATGGAACTGTGTGCTAGTGCGCTACTTCCCTTTCTCTTTTCCACTCTTGTGCCTGCTGAGCGTAGCTGTGCTTGTGACTGGAACGTATGTAATTGCATTGTAAGTGATGACTCATCGCGCTTTAATTATGAATAACTCTGAAAATAATTATTCAAAAATTCTGAAATTCAATAGCGATGGTCCCCTGTAGCATATACACCTGTGTTGTAAATCTTATCTTAATCCATGCATCCGTTCTTGAGTTATCGTGCGCACAGACAGACTGACAGACCGACCGACCGACCGACCGACCGACCGACCGACCGACAACATCGAACCCGCTCTAGGAAGGGCTGCGCCCATTAATAAACGGGTAACCGAATACGGAATTGGCGGATTTTGAAAAAATTAAATGGATAAAGGAGTTAATAGGTTGTCAGGTTTCAAGAAAAGGTCGCTTCAAATAGATATGTGAAGGCAAACTATCTATTTTACTATAAACAGGCATTCTCTGGTCACCCCGTACTCATGATAATGTATTAAAGGTTAAAACTCAATGGCTGAAACTCAAAGACTTAAACTCGATGGATAAAAAAATGCAAAAATAAGACATCCAGCTGTATTCGATCCCGTGCCTCTCTTTTCCTACCTCGCGCATTCTATACCACTAAGCCACTGGAATGTCTGCGTGTGGGTGTTTCTCCTTTCTCTTTCGACTCTCTTCCTACTCAGCTGGATGTGCGCTTGTGAGGGAACATATGTACATTCAATGTATCATATGGCTACTTGAAACTTACAATTAACTATAATTATCTATAACTCCGATGTCAGTTAACCAATATGGCTCAAAATCAATAGCGATGATGCCCTACCCTATAAACATCTTTGTTGAAAATCTCATGCAAATATATGCATCCTTTCGTGAGTTATCGTGCGCACAGACAGACCGACAGACCGACAGACCGACAGACATCACCGACCCGCTCTAGGAATGGCTCCGCCAATTAATAAACGGGTAACCGAATACGGAATTGGCGGATTTTGAAAAAATTAAATGGATAAAGGAGTTAATAGGTTGTAAGGTTTCAAGAAAAGGTCGCTTCAAATAGATAGGTAAAGGCAAACTATCTATTTTAACATAAACAGGCATTCTCTGGTGACCTCGTACTCATGATAATATATTGAAGGTTAAAACTCAATGGCTGCAACTGAAAGACTTATACTAGATGAATACAAAAATGCAAAAATAAGACATCCAGCTGTATTCGATCCCGTGCCTCTCTTTTCCTCCCTCGCGCGCTCTATACCACCATGCCACTGGAATGTCTGCGTGTGTGTTTTTTTCCTTTCTCTTTCCACTCTCTTCCTACTCAGCTGGATGTGTGCTTGTGAGTGGAACATATGTACATTCAATGTATCATATGGCCACTTGAAAGTTACAATTAACTATAATTATCTATAACTCCGATGTTAGTTAACCAATATGGCTCAAAATCAATAGCGACGATGCCCTACCATGTAAACATCTTTGTTGAAAATCTCATGGAAATACATGCATCCTTTCGTGAGTTATCGTGCGCACAGACAGACCGACAGACAGACCGACAGACATCACCGACCCGCTCTAGGAATGGCTCCGCCAATTAATAAACGGTTAACCGAATACGGAATGGGCGCAGATTTAGAAACGATTAAATTTGGAGAGGATTATTGGAAAAGATAATTATATCATTAGTTGCAGATTTAGAAAACGTTTCAATCGAGAGGATTATTGGAAAGGATTATTATACTATTAGTTATGTTTCCTCCAAAACCTTACAGCACAATTATCAATTATTAAATAATCTATAAATTGTCAAATAATCTATCAATTATCAAATAATCTATCAATTATCAAATAATCTATCAATTATCAAATAATCTATCAATTATCAAATAATCTATCAATTATCGAATAATCCATCAATTATCAAATAATCTATCAATTGTCATATAATCTATCATTTCTCAAAAAACGAATAACCGAATACTGAATGGGTGCATATTTAGAAACGATTAAATTTGAAGAGGATTATTGGAAAAGATAATGATATCATTAGTTGCAGATTTCGAAAAAATTTAAATGGAGAGGATTATTTGAAAGGATAATAATATATACTTTTAGTTGTGTTTCCTCCAAAACCTTACAGCAGAATATGTACAAATTAAATTGGAAGCAATCACTTTAAAATGTGACCTACTCTTAAATAGATGTAGCATAAAGGGAAATACAACCTTATAAATAAAAAGGGCAATCTCTCATCGCCCCATACGTAGCAGAAATAATTTATGGCGGAAACTCAATGACAACCTTAAACTCTATGATTTAAAATCTGCAAAAATAAAGAGTAGAGCTGGATTCGATCCCCTGTCCTTCAGATTTACACCACGCGCTCTAACCACTACGTCACGCGACTTGTTGCTTGTAATAATAATATTTCTTTCGACACTTGTTCCTCTCCCCAGCTACTGGACTATGTGCTTGTGCGCTACTTCCCTTTCTCTTTTCCACTCTCTGCGTGCTGAGCGTTGCTGTGCTTGCGACTGGAACGTATGTAATTGCATAGCAAGTGATGACTCATCGCGCTGTAATTATCAATTACTCTGAAAATAATTATTCAAAAATTCTGAAATTCATTAGCGATGGTCCCATGTAGGATCTACACCTGTGTTCCAAATCTTATCTTAATCCATGCATCCGTTCTTGAGTTATCGTGCGCACAGACGGACAGACAGACAGACCGACCGACCGACCGACCGACCGACAACATCGAACCCGCTCTAAGAATGGCTGCGCCCATTAAAAACGGTTAACCGAATACGGAATGGGCGCAATTTAGAAACGATTAATTTGGAGAAGATTATTGGAAAAAATGATAATACTATTAGTTGCAGATTTAGAAAAAAAATAATTGGAGTGGATTATTTGAAAGGATAATTATAATATTAGTTATGTTTCCTCCAAAACCTTACAGCGCAATATGTTCATATGCAATTCCAAATAATCACTTTAAAATCGGACAGACTTAATTAGATGTAGCATTAACGGAATTACAACCACATAGCCAAAAATGGAAATCTCTAATCACCCCATACAAAGCGGAAATAATTTAAAGCGGAAACTCAATGACGAGATTAAACCCTATGATTAAAAATCTGCAAAAATAAACTATCTACCTGGATTCGATCCTCTGTCCTCCCCTTGTACATCCCGCGCTCTTACCACTACGCCACGCAACTTCGTGCTTGCATTAATCATATTTGTTTCAAGTCTTGTTCCACACGCCAGATACTGGACTGTGTGCTTGTGCGCTACTTCCCTTTCTCTTTTCCACTCTCTGCCTGCTGCGCGTAGCTGTGCTTGAGACTGGAACGTATGCAATTGCATTGTAAGTGATGACTCATCGCGCTTTAATTATGAATAACTCTGAAAATCCTTATTCAAAAATTCTCAAATTCAATAGCGATGGTCCCCTGTAGCATACACACCTGTGTTGTAAATCTTAACTTAATCCATGCATCCGTTCTTGAGTTATCGTGCGCACAGACGGACAGACAGACAGACCGACCGACCGACCGACCGACCGACCGACAACATCGAACCCGCTCTAAGAATGGCTGCGCCCATTAATAAACGGGTAACCGAATACGGAATTGGCGGATTTTAAAAAATTAAATGGATAAAGGATTTAATAGGTTGTTAGGTTTCAAGAAACGGTCGCTTCAAATAGATAGGTAAAGGCAAACTATCTATTTTAACATAAACAGGCATTCTCTGGTGACCCCGTACTCATGATAATATATTGAAGGTTAAAACTCAATGGCTGCAACGGAAAGACTTATACTAGATGAATACAAAAATGCAAAAATAATACATCCAGCTGTATTCGATCCCGTGCCTCTCTTTTCCTCCCTCGCGCGCTCTATACCACTAAGCCACTGGAATGTCTGCGTGTGTGTTTTTTTCCTTTCTCTTTCCACTCTCTTCCTACTCAGCTGGATGTGTGCTTGTGAGTGGAACATATGTACATTCAATGTATGATATGGCCACTTGAAAGTTACAATTATCTATAATTATCTATAACTCCGATGTTAGTTAACCAATATGGCTCAAAATCAATAGCGACGATGCCCTACCATGTAAAAATCTTTGTTGAAAATCTCATGGAAATACATGCATCCTTTTGTGAGTTATCGTGCGCACAGACAGACCGACAGACCGACAGACAGACCGACAGACATCACCGACCCGCTCTAGGAATGGCTCCGCCAATTAATAAACGGGTAACCGAATACGGAATTGGCGGATTTTAAAAAAATTAAATGGATAAAGGAGTTAATAGGTTGTTAGGTTTCAAGAAACGGTCGCTTCAAATGTATAGGTAAAGGAAAACTATCTATTATACTATAAACAGTTATTCTCTGGTCACCCCGTACTCATGATAATGTATTGAAGGTTAAAACTCAATGGGTGCAACTCAAAGACTTATACTCGATGGATAAAAAAAATGCAAAAATAATACATGCAGCTGCATCCGATCCCGTGCCTCTCTCTTCCTCCCTCGCGCACTCTATACCACCAAGCCACAGGAATGCGTGGTTGCTTTTCCTTTCTCTTTCCACTCTCTTCCTACTCAACTGGATATGTGCTTGTGAGTGGAACATATGTACATTCAATGTATTATATGGCCACTTGAAACTTACAATTAACTATAATTATCTATAACTCCGATGTTAGTTAACTAATGTGGCTCAAAATCAATAGCGATGATGCCCTACCGTTTAAACATATTTGTTGAAAATTTCATGCAAATACATGCATCCTTTCGTGAGTTATCGTGCGCACAGACAGACCGACCGACAGACCGACAGACCGACAGACCGACAGACATCATCGACCCGCTCTAGGAATGGCTCCGCCAATTAATAATCATGCAAGGTTTTAATATTGTGCACCTTGAATTCATTTTGTGCCTCAAGAAGTGAGCCCTTGGGTGTTCAAGAATCCTCTGTTTCCGATTTTCCAAATTCGATATGAAGCTTAGTAGTTAGTTGCAGACTTTAGGCTTCAAAGGATTTTTGGGTCCGTAAATAATAGCAAATAGGGATATGCGAGGTGGGATTCCGAATTTATTTCATCCATGCATAGTAGATTGTAAAATAGATTGCTTTCGAGGAAGGGAGAAACAGGTTTCAAGCTCCTTGCTAAAATCCCGTACCTGATTTATCTCTGGATAAGCTCAAGAAGTTGAAGCCTTATATTCATCAAGAGCTTCCTTTGCCTCTGAGCAATGTCTTCAAGTTAACACAGTTAATCATTAGATAGGTGTGATTGACTCTTGAAAAAAATCCAAGGATTTGGTCACTGCTTGCCCCTCATATTTCATCCTATAATAAATATTCCTTGGATTTATTCCTTGACAGCTTATTAATACCATATGCTCTTTGCTGATTCTTAGGGCCACTAAAAGGCTGGATTTGCCTGAAGGAAAAAATCGCGAAATATAAGCTGGGCTATCCCACTTGCAAAGCTCCTGGAGTTATCCGCCAACCACAACCACCCCCGTACGTAAGGCAAGCTTGTGATAGAGCAAGACCATAGGTAAAGATGAGACATCTGCAGAATATATTCGCACGTATAATCTTCTCTTCATCTTCGACCTTTGGCTCATCAATGGCAGTGATTTTGCCCAACTGCTGCATCATCTTGGTAAATAGATAATACAGCATAGCAAACTAACATAGTGATTTGATTCCTGCAACCCTTGCTAATATTCGCTGATTGTCTCCTAGATCCTCGTGGGGCGTCCTTCCCTGATGTGATACACTGGTTAATGCCTATGCGTTCGTCAGTACGTGCTCAAATTCATCACGTTATCTCATCTGGTAATTAAAGTCAAGCGTACTAACTTCAAGCTCCGAGATAATGATGAGTTAGTCTACGTAATCTTCCAAGGGTCTATTAAACCTCGCATCGATGATATTGGGCAGAAGACTCCCTGAAAACTTGGAACAGGATAATAAGCTAGGCAGAGAAAAGCGTAATGGTAGTGTCATTTCACTTTAGGGTAAAAAGTCAGGCATCACAGAGGAATGAGCGAGCAATTTGTATTTTTTCGTAGTACCATCTTTTATTGCTCATAAATGGGCTTGGAGTCAAAGTTCAGGTGCATGCATGGGTACAGACAGGAGTATTTAATTTTTTCCTTCTGGCAGTCCATCACGGCAGAGCGCTCATTTTTTTCCAATACACAAATATTTATGAGTTATATGACAGAATTGAAGACATAAAGAGGGGTCATGGAGCGTACGCTGCGCCCGAGTTGTACATGTAATATCCATCCAAATTTTTCCTCACAAGTTTCTCATTTCCCTTTAGCAATTTACATGACTGATGACTCTTAATGGTTTCAGTCTTGTCGCTCGCTTTTGTGTAGTAGTAATACTTTGTACTTGAAGAAATAGTTAATCGATGAAGTTAATTGTAATTAAGTATAAGGTCTGCGGTTCTGTCGCTAAGGATGACATTCTTACTGGATTAAGTGAGAGGCATGAATTGCCCGCAATGCGTAGGAGCAGAAGCAGAAATATATGTATTTGTCATATATTATGGAAGAGAACGTTTTGATGAGAAAACGTTCTCGTACTTTTAGCTAGTTCGAGACGGAAGGCATTCGAGTAGATCACACTGAAAGTCTAAATGACATGTGTACACGAGGTGGATAGAGTTGGTGATTTTGGATAAATATCGACACAAAGAATTTCGGAAACAAGATAGTCAGTGAGTTAATTAACTATAATTTCAAGTTAATCATCTGAATAGCTATATATATTCGCTGGCCTCTTGCGAGGAGAAAAGGTTAAGTGACTCAAACAGGTGAGTGTGGTGTCTGGGTCAGTCCTTTTCTTTTCGTGTACATAAAAATCATTTTTAATTTTTTAGATTGATTGCTAAATCGTCAATCGATCGACATTGATTAAAGATGAACTCGGGAAGCTCCGGAGATTCAAATAAGGGGGCACTGGGGCGCGGAGGCAGAACAAATGGAACTGATGTTAATATGAAGGTGAACGATTCGATATTGTAATGATTTTTAATTACGATATAATTCTACTTCACTATGTTCGTTCTTTACAGAATGTATCGGAGGGGGAGCTGGAGTCGTTGGCAGTAGCGGTAGCAGCAATAGCTGTAGCAGAGGACGCCATGGATGTCACAGGTCCCGGAGCTTACAATAATACTATTACAACTCTAGCTGCTGGAGCAGGATTGCTAACAGCAGAACAAGAGGTATGGATGCTAGATTAAACGATCCGTAGGTTAACATAATTACTAGTGAATAGTGACTAGTGTACAAAGGAAGCATTTCCAATGAAGGAACTCATTCCATATACACCTATGGATCTGCAATTGAGCTGAAATCGTTTTGCATGCATAAATATGAGTAATATCTTATGCTTCCATGTCCAGCAGGATTCAAAACAGACCCAAGAATCTGTATTCACAGATGAAGAAGTCGCAGGCGTGGCAACTGGGCTCCAAGCAATCAAACTCCAAGAAAACGCTCCAGCAGGAAACGCTGAAATGGAAGATCGAGAAGATGGCCAAATTCTTGACTTGGATGAACTTGATGAAGCTGATAGGGAAGAACTAATGCTGCAAATAAAACTGGCACGACTCGCGTTTCCTTTTTTTTATAACTAAAAGTTTTACGAACTCCCTGAAATTCACAAATAAAAGGTAACTCGAAATATTGTATAACAAAAATCAGTACTGGGACAATATTTATTGATCGCCATATCATACAATTCTATCATTATATAGTCAAATGTTGTAACGGGCTATAGTAATAAGGCACAAGCTGTGGCAAGGAGCATCAGGAGAAAAACTAATTACTTCGGACTTCGGATATAAAGCTTGTACATCAGGTGTTCTTCAGTATTCACTACAATCTTAATAGTTTTACTACAAGAGACAACTTAAAGGAAACTGGCAATCATGTTTTGTAATGCTGGACAAAGCCTCTGGATATTATTTATTACGCATTATTACTCCTCAAATGTTGTGTTTAGAGTGTATACGTGCGGTTATTTTTTTTTCAGCAGCGGAAGTGGGATTGAACCATGAGCGGATTCCACTCTAGCCGATGAATACCCAAACTATCCTCTTCGTCTACTCTTCTTCTTTCCTCATTTATCTTTTCCTCATTTATTATGTAAATGAATTCATAAAACAAAGCAATATACGCCATTATCCTTACAGGCAAATAAATCCTTTGTAGCCTAATGCTTCTTCGGTCGTAGCCATTCAGTCTCTTCTGGTACGTGGTTGCAACTAAGCTCAAGGAAAAACTCCACCTTGCCTTCCGTCCATCCAAGCAGTATATAGTGATAAGAAAGCGAATGCTTTTAGTGATTTAGCTGTAGCTTGACTATAAGGAAAACTCATTGTTTGTATAAGATCTCTTCTCTTGTACACAGCTCATCTGAGCTTAACTTTCATGGAGATAGATTCATAGAGATGAATGAATGAAGATGAGCCACGTTGAGTAAGTCAGGGATTTTCTCATCTCTTAAGCTCAGACTTTAAAATTTATTCTCCTTCAAGGAATAGAGTTTGGTCAGTTTAGTTGTGTCCATCGGGAGGTTCACACAAGGATTTAAGAACGCTCCTTCGTCCAGGAGCGGTGTGCAAAATCTGTGTTTGCTTATGTGTGTGTAAATATTTGCAAAGTTTATATTCTTTCAACTAGCTTCAGAAGCAGGCAGGTTGAGGCTAATTATTTGGCAGGCTTGTCTGCGTATGAAGGTGTGTTTTCTTCTCCCGAACGTCGTGACAGCTTCAATCCCTCCTGTCAACAATTCAACAAGTCAAGAATTTATTGATTTCACCTAAGGAAGAATCAAGAATCTCCAAGGGAAATATTCTCCTTGCATATCGCAAAAAGCAGCACATCTTCCTTGGAATGGCGGACAACATAGTATACAATGGGAGTTGCCATTGCGGTATGGTCAAGTTTGAAGTTCTGGCTTCCAAGCATCTCAAAGTCATAGATTGCACGTAAGTTCAGGACTTTTATTTTTATCACTGCATTGCAAAGGATTTTTGTTTTTGGAATTACGTCTGAATTGTATTGAAAAACATCACGAATTTTATTTCTTAGCTTATTAAAACGTTTCGTTTCCTTGTTACTAACAGGTGTTCAGTGTGCGTCAAGAAGCAGAATCGTCACTTTATAGTTCCTGCTTGCAATTTCAAACTTGTATCCGGACACACGGCCATGACGACCTACACGTTTAATACACATCAAGCCAAGCATATGTTTTGTACGAAATGTGGGGTGCAAAGCTTTTATATTCCCCGATCTAATCCCGATGGGATCGGTAGGTGTTTTTATCCTTTACACACACAAATCCCATCCTTTGTCCCCCTTCCGCCTCAATCTCTTCTTTTATCCGCCCTTCATCTCTTCCCCTTCTTCATCCCCTTATTCCCCTTCCTATATTTGTTTTCTTTGTGTCCCCTTAAGAGGACAACACTTGAAAATCCCGTAATATTGTCCACTCATTAGGTGTGGGGTCCGTGTATTTTCAGGGATAATGCCACACTGTCTCGACAAACCGCGACCTACCTCAGTTACCACTGAAACATTTGATGGACTTAAATGGGAAGAGAGTATATCAAAGAACTCTGATATTCGGACCCGCTCCAAGCCCAAATGAAGACAAAAGGTAGTTTAATAATTAATTGCAAGCTTCATTAAAGCCTACAGGTGTGTGCAAGGGAACGCTGTATAGATGGTAGCACCATACATTTTTAAATCCGTTTTTTCCTCTCCACACTTGCAAACTCTGGGTTTTTTTATTCAACTTTTTAAAACCCTGAAGCGCTTTATCCTTTTAAAGTTTAATAGCTATTTTTCTTTTATTTTCAGAGCACTTAAATAATTTTTCCCCACGCGTCATCAGCAAGAATTATTACCAAAACCAATGATGAAAAAGCTTGATTTTATTAGCCTGTTACCTTCCACTTCCAATCATCTCATGCAAGTTAGGACGCAACCATAAATATTCTTATTTTATCAGCTTATTTTACAACCTTCAAACTACTCCAAACATCAAATCAGCTTCATTAATCGGATTCGCGAAAAATCTTCCACACAAGGACGAAACGTCATTACTGAGTGCGTCTTCTCTTTAAGATTCCATAAGATTTCGATATTTATAGCTTCGCCACAAGCTAAACACTCTTAATTATGGATACAGCTTTAGTGACCATAGCACCAGTTTTCATTAACTATTGGACCTAGTATCTTCAGTTTTCAAGTGTTCAAGTTATATGATGACGAGCGCAATTATTGACTGCAAATCAGAGAAAATATTTACAGTCCCATATTTGGATAGCAATTCTCAACGCTCTACTCCAGACATGGACAGTCAAGGGAAATTGAAACATGTAAATGCAATTACAGCCGACTTGTGACTCAATGGAATTCTTATCTCTGCCTATTTATTTACATTGTGATTGTGATTAGCGGAACAAATGTTTCCTTAATTCCAGTGTCAGAGTCTATCGTCATGTTTTGCAAAGAAGATTCAAGGAGTGGAAGCTGAGGGAAGAAAATCGATCATCTCGTGTATAAATCTGTGCATCCTCTGAAGAGGATAAAGAAAAGTACTATATAAAGCTTTGAATGCTGGTGATCCTGGAGTTTGCCTCTTTTGGATTGAGTCTTGAAGCGCATGTACAAAATACAGCGGATCCCAGCCGAGCTATGCAGAAATCAGTGTCTTGAATCAACTCGGAGATTTGTTCGAGTATTATAAGAAAATCGGCTTAGAGGTCCCTCGACTCGAACTTTTGCTCCATAATTGGAAAAGATGGAACGTTTTTAGTCTTTTCCTCTCCCAATTACTCCTCTCTCATCTCTCCTAAGCCCACCCACCCACCACTCCCTCTTCAAAGTCTTAGGGCTTTTTATCCCTGAGACGCCACACAACGCCCGTCCTCCGCTTCAGTTTGAAAGAATACACAACAAGATTTTATCCTGACTTCCTCCTAGCAACTTTCTCCAGCACCTTCTCCTCTCCCTGTTTAACCATCCGGATTTCCCTAGACATTAAATTATTAAACTAGCGACATGCGCGCAATCTTTAAACTCTGTGCAACGAATCCTCGGATGATGTTATTATAAATTATAATACTCTTTACTCCTTCGGCTTTGTATAAAATTATTTTCCATACCAGTTTATCAGACGTATGCTTTAATAACTCAGTTACTCCGTCGCTGCACTAATTAGCTTTTACGCCTTTTCCTTAGAAGGTCGTAAGGATATTCAGAGAGAAAGCGAAGCTTGAGTTTATTTAATTAGCCATGATAATAAGGAGCTTGATGATGAGATGAGGAAAGGAGCTTGAAAGTGTGTGGGCGATGAGAGGAAAAGGAGAGTAATTATTTACAAAAGACGGCATTAGTCCAGAGTAAATAGTAAATTGTCTATTTTAGCTTCAACCTATTCATCTCTGATGTGGTGTGCGGTGGACGTTTAGTAGTTGACTGTAGAAGCATTTAATTTAATTTATCTTCTTCTCATGTCCTTCACCCAGCAACATGTTCATCTAAAGCTAAAGAGTGTACACGCAGAAAATATATTATAATGCATACAGCCTCCCTCTAGCAACCATCCTACAATCAACCCGACACCCTCTTCCTTTTGTCATCACCAACCAGTAGTATTTGAATCCTCCTATTCTTTTGTACGGGACGCACATCTATGATACGGGCATTATAAAACCCGGGCTCTTCTTCTAAGGGGAAATCTCAGTTTTCCTCTGTTCCAAACAGCCTCATGTTCTTCTAAAACTCTATCAGCTCGTGCATCTCTCGCCTTCGAACCCGTCCCTCACTCCGTACTCACAGTTCGTCAATGATGTGTGTCTTTGTCCGGAGGATTTCATACACGGAGCCTTTTTCCAACCCGGAATAAGAGCCACAAGTCCCATTCAATCCCCTTGATTAGTTTTGATAGGCTCCACAAAAGAAGAGATCCCCGAGTACCTCTATTACCTTCATGTCCTCTCTAATTGCATCAATCCAATATCCACCAGCCAGCCCCAACACACTCTCCATTCACTCAATCTCTATGCCTCCTATCATCCCACTAAATCAAATCAAGTACTCCCAGAACGTCTCTTCATTTTCTCCATACACCCGCTACTATACAAGTAAATCCAGAAACTACCTTAATTCCTCCAGTAATTCTTCTAAAGCTTTCATGTTCCCGCCAATCCCGCCACTGGAATAAAACCCGGGTATTTGATGAACCCGTTTGCGATGCAAGATATAAGATAAAGCTGAATTTTTTATTTCAAATATAACTTCCTTGTGTAACCAAAAAAGGTGTGAAATTTGTTTTCCAAAATCTTTACTTCAGTTTAAGGAACTTACGGGGAGGAGAAAAGCCCGGGCTTTTGCGCACCCAACTCTCAATTGACAGGTTGATATTCTGGAATAAGTGTACACATATAGACTTAGGATGCAGGGAAGAGGAATTCATCATTCCCCTCAATCATACCCGGGATTGTCTTGCTGCCTTGTCAGTCATCTTGTTTGGATGATGATGTTCCGGGATTTTCCGAATTCCTGCTTTTCCCTCATCCCTACAGAGTATCAGAGATCTTCATGTTGTTTTACAGGTTCCCTTGGATGTAGAATCTGATAAACCCGATTGTTAGCTTTACAATCATGCTTCCACTCACAGGAGAACTACGAGATGCATAGATGGATAGAGTGTGATACTTGTATTGCATACGAGAGAGCTCACAGGGGAAATTGTTCATTTATTACGTTTTCTGCCCTCATCTTCATAAAAGGTAATTTTATTATGGATTTAATACATTTATATCAAAGAAAAAAGGAATTTGCTCTCCTCTCTCTCATCTCTTTTTCTCTACCAGCTTGTCAATCCATACAAGATCACCATCAAATAATAAAGCTCTCTCATCTACTCATACTTCTCTCATAACACAAATCAGTAGGGTATATAAGAGAAACTTATAGACATGCAGGAAGCCAATCCTAAAGACAAAGGTATACTAACAGAGAGGCTTGATGAAAAACACGACACATCCGCTTATATATGTAGTGACACTACATTCGAAGTCATCTGTCAAATCTGAGTCCTTTTATTATCCTTTCCGATCTTTCCCCCTTTAGTAACAACATGGATTCCTTCCAGGAATTTATTTAGCACGAGCTTACTGGCTCCTCCTGTCATCCAAGCAATCAAGCTTGTATCATACCCATCTACCTGTCCATTCGATCCAGATCAGATGAAATCATCAAAGCAACCTAGCCAACAACCACCAACAGACTTAACCTCAACAAAGCTATCATGTATCAAATATTGGCCTCACATAATGGATTAACTCTTACAATATGAGCTAATAAGAGGAATTATTTCTATAGTCTATTCTTATCTTGTATTGTACAGTACTAAAAGCTTACCTCCTATTCCCCAAGCTTGCAATATTATTAATTTCGTATTGTCTACAACATTTACGCACACTTTATAGTCTACTACCTTCAAATTGTAACAAGTTTTGGTTTTTTGTAATACTTTGATTAAATTCCCCCTCCTCATTTTCATTTCCTTCGCTCCTGCTGTCATAACCCTGGTCGGGAATGTTGCTATAAGTAATTGTAACAAGGTAGTTTAATTAAATTCTATCATGGAGCCTCTCGAAATGTTAGGCCAGACCGCCGTACTTTGACTACCGATACCAAAATGATACTCCCATTATGTATGTTTGCAACATTCAAAACAAGTTGATTATATATAAAGAGGACGTAAATAAGCATTATTTAAAAATTACATGACTGAACACAGAAAATTACAAGAGCCGTGACAAATCTTTGCTAAAATACTAATGTAAACTAAGTGGGAGGTTGTGTTGTGGATGCTTGGAGTCGGGATGGGCGTCTGTCATAATATCAATTTCGTCATCATCATGTTCTTCATCGCTATTATAACTGAAAGATGATCGATTCGATGGAAATTTATCATAAGAGCGATCATTCCGATCACCGTTTCTCAATATTGTTAAATCCTCAAGCCGTCCACCCCCATCTGAGTCTGTTGTAGATCCGGATATTTTTCGGGATGTTAATCCTTCGGGACGTGAGAGTATAGTTGGAACACTGCCTCCTCTTTGGGAAAAGTCCATTGGCAAATCTAAAAATTAAGTAAAATTTTGTATTTAGGCACAACAACGTCAAATATCTGCTTTTAAATCTATAGAAATCTCATTAATAGCGTAGCATTTATATAAATGAGAGATTTTTAAAATACAGATTTATAGAAGCTATTATCAGCAAATTACGACACTTTTGTTCCCAATTACTCTTTGTCTAACTACATCATCCGTTAAATTCTACAAAGTATCTCACAAGTCACAAGAAGCAATTTAATTAACCTTGCTGTAACTTGGTTAACTCTGCAATTATTAAGTTTCTTCAAAATATACAGTTTAATTCCCAACTCACCATCAGCTCTACCACCATTAGATTTCACTGGCGGTTCTGAATCACTCAAATTTCCAGATCCCACGGACGAGCTACTTTTATGGCTTTTAGTTCCATCAGATTTCCTCATTTGTTTCTTATGTTTCATCCGCCGGTTTTGAAACCAAGTTTTTACCTGTATATTCCAATCCAATTAAACAATTTCAATTAATTACTTATTCCCATCCCGTACACTTCCAATTATGCCTCGAATGAACAGTCACGCCGATCCGCCTCGAGATTATTTTACACACGATCTCTTTAATCAATCCCAACCCATGAACAAAATAAAATCCTCATGTCGGCGTTGGTCGGGGCATATTGAAACAATCATCTAATTCTTTAAACAAAAGTAACTCCACCCTTCCTCCGTCTCACTAAATGAAATCAACAAAAGACACCGACACCGGCTCCTGCCGTCACACGCGTATAAAATTGGCAAGACTAGTTTCATGGCAAAAAAATCTAGCCAAAAACATGGCACATTTCGCAAAAGCCTAAGCCCTCCGGCTAATTTACCTGTGTTTCCGACAAGTTGAGAGCATTTGCCAATTCCACTCTCTCCGGGGTAGATAAATACCTCTGAGCCTCAAATCGTTTTTCAAGGCCGTTTAATTGCTGGTCACTAAAGACAGTCCTCGCCTTCCGTCGTCTGCAATGCTTTGCATTAGGATCCCCTCCGGTAAATAACGAACTGAATGGTATCCCTGAAGAGACATATCACAATTAATTAATCATCCCTCCGCCACCAACAGTCAAACTCTCCCAACATCCACCGTAATCCATCCAGCAATCCTCCTCATCTTCCCCCCACCTGCTCACAACACACAACAATCACAAGCATCTCCTATTCATCATCATCTCTTCACAAAAGTCATAATACACATCTCTTCTTTCAGCCCACCTTTTCTATTTTCCCTTTACACGATCCATCCTCCTAAATCCTAAACAACCCCTTCCGTAGCCCTTATCAAACCTTAGCTGACATCTCTTCCCAACTTTTTCAACACATTGCTCCACCTCTTCCCATTCTCTTTTGTAGTTTAACCACAGAGGTAGATGACACCAGAACTAAGAGATGATTAAAATATAATTACCGTACACAAATCGCACTAAATGTCAATCTCCTCCATCTAAAACTTTCTTTTATCTCTCATTATACATTACTTCCCCCGCATTGTATTTTGAAGCTCCCACACCAAATAATTCCTTCCGCACACGCTTTGTACACAAGCTTATTCATCCTCCACCACCCCCGCCCCCATTATTTATTCTTCCGGATTAGTCTCCCAACAAGCCTCAAAGTCTGAGGATACAAGGGAAATTATCCTCGTGTCATACGTCTCACCCCTTCACAATGACGCGTAAATCACGTAATAACACAACAGATTTTTCTCATCACATCTCCTCAAGTTTCTGTCCATTCAAGCGTCTCATTAATGTCCAGCCATGAAGGAAGGATCATGTAGCCTGAAATCTTCTGTAGAGTCTGCGAAATGCCTGAATATTGAATATATGGACAAGGGGACGGACGGGAGGAAGCGGGTAGGCAGGGAGCGGGGCGGGTTGAGGAGGACGATTGACGGGTGGTATTATCAGTTGGATAACTTTCTTCCAGAGGCAAGCCTAAAACTTTCCACATGTTTATCAGCTCAAATCTTGCTGAATTTGTCTTCCTAATTACCCGGGATTTTGTGCATACATCTACGGTAAATCCTTACGCAACAGGGTATTTCAATCTCTACATATTGCTCTGTTATTCGATCCGGAGGAGAGTCCGCACAGTCGCTTCATAACAAGAGACGCTACACACGTACACAGCTTTGTATAGAGCGTGCAAGGAGGGCACAAGCCCTTGGCTGGGGGAGCTAAAGGTAATCTGTGTGAAAACGTCATAATTAGTGGGGATCAACTCAATCACATTTTAATCTCCTGTCACTCTTCACAATCATCTCCAACTGGATTTATAATCCACCATTATTCATTCATTCCTTGGCCCTCAGTTGGTTCACACAGCATAGCAAAACTACTAAAACTACCAGCAACCACAGCAGAGAGCCATATACTCACAATTCGGGTACGGTGGGCGATCTAAGCCATGCCTTGTTCATAAAATTCCCGCAATCGGAGTTGGGAGCCTCTAAAATAGACGCAATAAGCTTGTGCTACTCGTAGGTCATCATAGGTCAATGATATTGGGCGCGGAATGAGTTCCGGAGTTGAATTCAAGTGGTCTTTAGAGAATCCCGTGAGAGATTTCAAGAGTAGATGCGGGGAACTTGTTCCCAAGACAGGCGCACGCTTCCATTATTATGTAACTTGATCTTACAAATCCCTTCATAATGAGAGGAGAAATAACAAAAACTACAGAGCTTATTCCGTTTTCAACAACGGCTTTACCGTATTAACCCTTGTAACCAACCAGAACCTCCAACATTTCCAGAATGGTTCCTCTAGATTCCTTGCTAATGGCCATCGAAATCGCTAACGCTCAACTACAGCGCTTGAACCTTCAACGCATTATATCCTCTAACATCCGGGCGGGTACGATTTGAGGTATTTGCCAAAGTGCGTTCTCTGGTGATTGAAAGCGCTCTGTCCTCCTCAACTATCGAAGGTTAGCGAGGCATTGATTGTGGTGGCAATACATCCTTGAACTGTTTCCGTAATCGCCTCCAACTAATTGCAAATTCGTCAACTGGAAATGGCGACAAAATCAGATTCCGTACAATGACGACTACCACTTCCCACGGAATTAATGCTGTAGTAGTAGAGTCCAAGGACTTTATTACAGTTATGTAATTACTATCATCTATCATGGTTCATTCGGGTTAAACATGCTGCCTGCTGCTTTTTCGTCTTGACTTTGACTACGCAGCTGATAAACAGCTAGCAGCGTGTATGTACTTTTTTCCATGAATTTTTTCTGCCTTCATAATGACGTTAGATCAGTTTTGGTTTGCGGTTATACTGAATACTTTTAGTGTCAGTTCCAGTCTGGAGATTGAAATAGCAGGAACGTAACATTTTTTAATCATTTCGACTAGTTAACCAGAATTAACTCTTGAATGATGAGATAATTTGATGAATTCATGCGCCACGAAGGGAAGATAAGAAAAACCTGCGGTGTGGGATATTCTAGAGAAGTTGTCATCAACTATGCGGTTAATGATAAGGGATTCAAAAAACGTTAAACATTTCAACGTAAATCGTAAACTAAAGAGAAACAGCAGAAGGGAGCTACAGGATCTGCTTTCAAACGTCTGCAGTGTTTTATAAAAAGGAAAAATCCCTTATGGTCTCAAAAAATCTTTGCCTCTTTTCTTCCTTGGGGATCAACAGCTGTTAAATATATTGGCATCAATGTACTACTTAATACTCCAAGAAGCTATAGAATATATAGCATACAAATACGGACTGACGACTGGATTCAGTGCAAATGATATCATTTTATCCTTGGGATTACTAAGGGAAGTTAATGAAATATTCTACAGCTTAATTGCTAACCACATAAGTATCCTTGTCCCATAAAATTTTCCTGGAGCAATCCACAAAGGTGCAATTAGCCATATTTCTCCCCATTAATTCACATTTTCCTTCCTGTACTCGCCATAAAGTTGGTGTCACATAATTCGCGAAATTAATTACAAAATAATTTCCTTTACACTGATAGCGGATAAATCTAAAAGTTTGCTACAAGGTTTGCGGAAAAACGGCCAAAATTAAGGAATCGTTTAAAATAATTCTTAAAAAATCTGGACTTTCCATGAGGTTTTGTCATTAATGTGGTAAAAATATGCACCAGTTAAGGCTACAATTCAATTACATATTTATAAGCTTTTTTTCACACCTATTATTAGTTTCGAATGGGCTGTGGTCGAGCTATTATTTGATATCAATGTTGCAACAACCGTAAGGCTATGAAAATTTTGCAATATTTTGAGCAACATTTCGGGAGGTTAACTATAACAACTAAGCTGACAAAATCTACAGCAATGCCCTATTTGCTACTATAACGCATCTAATAAAATCTATATTTAGCTAAAGCTTTTTTTGTACTCTCATCTAAACTTTGCTAAATCCCCATTCAAATATTAATAATTTTGTTGTATTTTAACTTTTCTTCCTGTTGAAACTGCTCTTCATTACACGAATGCAACCTATGTTAAAGTTGATTGCTACTCTTAGCGTCTTATACTTTTGTACATAGATATATAATACAGCAAGACTAGGATTGTTGAGTTGAACTACTACTACTATTACCAACAAGACTACAGTAGAAATCTATAAAATTCAAGTTTTCTCACCTGCTGCTGCCAGGAAAAACGGATGTGTATTGATATCTGGCCTGGGCATGAATGCGGGAAGGTAAGTAGAAAATCCGGACAAGGCCGAAGTTGGAGGTGATGATGACGAGAAACTATTTGGACTGTCTCCTACTTGGGATCCACCGGAATTTCCCATGTTTGTTAGCCTTGATGCTACTGGAACGATTATGTCGCGGCTGAGGTTCTGCAAGAAGAGAGAAAAACAGAATTAGCATTACTTTCAGCATTGTAGTGATCCAACCCAACTCCTTTTGCATCTAATCCAATGGGCAACAGTATTTAGTTTGCAAAAAGTATTCGACATATTTAACATTGCGAAAAGCTTGTGAACAAGTCGCCATATACCAAAAGCACCAATGTTTTAAAATATCCATAATAACTAGTATTAGCTCTTACTCTTGCAGTATTAAAGCTAGCAATTTTGAATTCTTAATTTAATGAATCGTAAGTTTGATATTTAGTACATAATAAAAAATGGTTACATACAAACTGCATTACCTTAGGCCTCGGAAACAAGATATCGTCAATGAGGAATGAAGTTGCATTTTTTCCTCCGCCCGGGTAACCCGATCCAGATTGAATATCATTTTCTGATGGACAATTTCGCCCGCTCCCTCCTCCACCTCCACCGGAATGATGATGAGGGTAGTTACCGCTGTGATGTATCCTTTCTCTGAACATGTTAGATTCTTGAATGTTGAAGTAGGTCTGGGCTCTTGAGGTTTTCGGTCTGGTCTGGAACTTGTCTTGAACTGGAATCCACTTGTCCCTCCTCTTATAGAAATCTCTCTATTTTTTCAAATCGTATCAGTTTTCGTGGTGTCAAGACCAAGCTTGATAGATATAAATGTGTATTAACTGTTTTAATTTCTTGATAAAGCCAGTAAGTTTCCTCTGTATGTAAACGCTTTTCACTGTTTATATCCTGGACTTTACGAGGAAAGAGTGGACATGATATTGGAAAGTACGCAAGAGATTTTTAGTGACTGAAAGTCAGTGAAACACAATTGATTCCGCTTATATCATATATCTTCGTTACCGCAACTTGAGACTTATGGCGGAAACGTTGAGCTGATTAATGAAAATTAGAGGTTTACAGGGATGATGATATTTGTTTTTAGCAAGAAGGAAATAACAGCCAGGACAAGGACGATGATGACGCGAGTAGTAGTTTATAAAAACTGAAGACCAAAGGGCTGATCCTCCAAGTACTATATAAAATTGTTTTCACGTGGATTCAAGCTTTTCCTCCTGATCCTCCCGACCCTGGCTTCTCCTAGCTTCCCGGGTAATGATGAGGGAAATGAGATCCATTTAGGAATTGACGACTACACTTTTCCCTTCATCCCATCCATCAGTTTATTCTAGTCGCTTGTCTATCTGTGGAGGATGTTGTTGGTGCATAAGCGCTGAAATCGCCCGGGTAGTTGACTCACTCACGCATCATTTACCCCGTAATTGCGCACTCTTTCCCGGACTCGGAGGGATTGGCTCTGGAAAGGGGAAGGATTCGTCGCTAGGGCCACGGAAACCCGGAGACCAATCCCATCTCATTTCAAACAAATCCCCCTATAGTTGATTGGATCCCAGCTTTTTGGTCCATTCCTCTTCTTCCGTCTCTCTTCCTCTCTGCTACTCTCTGCTTCCTAAACAGCATATGTTTTCGGGAGGTTACCCGGGTTCCTGTATCCTGAATCTCGTCCAAATCTGTATCTTCTTTTCCCGGATGAGATAATGGAGAAAATCTTTCCGCTTCACCAGCTTTAGGTTATGTAGTAGTAGTTCTCCTTTGACTTGGTGTTTGAGCAGAAAACTCTTCCAGGTGAAGATGGAGGAGGGCGGACAAGTTTGAGATTGTATTGTGTGCCATACAGAAATCGGAATCCTTCAACTCCCGTAGTTTTGTTCAAAGTGGCCTCTCTTCGTTCTCCAGCTTCCATCTCTTTTTACTCTTGATCCTTCTTCTTCCTCTTTACTTTACGTCATCAACATATCATGAAAATGATTCAGGATGATCTACGGTCTAGAGGGAATTGCCAAGATGGGAATTCCATCTTTTTTCCGCATATTTAATAAAGTCTTTCAAACTTTTACGGCAGATAAAAAGCTTTTTCATCATTCATTCACTGGAATTCAATTCTTCTCCCGCCACTCACACGTGCATCAGCTTTTCTTTAAAGCCTATCCGCTCTTCTTATTCCTCACTCTCATCATCATCCTTTCTGGTATGAAATCATCTCCGGAATCGGGAAGAAGGGGAAAATCTTTCTCCTCCAAGACTTCCAAAACTTTATCCTTTCAAGAACCCAAAGACATGCTCAAATTTAAATCAAGTTTCCATTTTCTTCCGCTGTCATACATGAATTCAAAATTCCGGTTTTTGTACTCTCTTACCCGCTTTCTCTTCCTAGACTTGGAAACCCCTCGTCTTATATCCTGAGCAACGAAAAAGTCAGATGCGAGGACTCCATCTGCTATTATTAAGCTCTGGTTACTATTGGTTTCAAAGCCTATTTCTCCGTATTTCTAAGGTTACACGTTTTCATGAAACGTAGTATAATGATCGCTGTTGTCTCTGAACCTCTCCAGCCGAGCCGCATTTCATCATCTAATCCATCATTTTCCCACACGATTCAAAAATGAACCTGCAAAATATATATAGACATTAGATATTAATCTTTAGAAATATTAACAAGTTCCCATCATTTCTCTTGTGATGAACACGTACACTTCAGTATTTCTCATCCATACTTTCATCATTAAGGCCCTGGAAGGATGAAAGTGAAGCTAAAACTGATAACCCTTTTAAAAACTGACTTGTTAGACAGAACAGTAAACCGCATTAATATCAATCTTCCATTTTCTTCTTAACCGTAGATAGACACGAAACAACCACAAATTACCAAAGATGCAACTTGCAAAAGCTTAGATAACGTTTTCACATCATTAATTCTTCCTCTTCTCTTTCCACCGTTTCCCACAATCATTTTATGCTTTCCTAGCGGTTTGCAAATTAGAAGCACCATTACAAGTTGATTCAAAGGTGATAGAACACAGAATCATATGTGTTCATAGAACCATAGTCCGGGAGGGATCAAACCCGTCCTTTCTTATCTATCTTCGAGTATACCTTTTCATCCTTGCTATTACCACGTCCCCCGTGCCTCGCCTCTTACCCGCTTCGGTACTTGACGGCAGCGGGTTGCGCTTTTTCACTTTGTAAATCATTTCATCCCTGTTTTCTTGCTCCTCCTTTAAACCCTTTTTCAAGTGTTGAATGTTTCCCACGCCGCCATGTGCAAGCGTCAAGCGTATCGGTCATAATAAAAGACTTCATAAAGTAGAACTGTATTCACGCATTTTTTCTTTAACTTTGGCCCTCACTTCGCCGATTGTGGGTTGTTAGAAGGGCGACACTAAAAACCAGCAATACCAATACCTGCATGCTCAAACGTTTCTTGTGCATTTGAATCCCTTGTAATTTTCTCCAGTGGTCCTAGTCAGTAGTCAGACGTCAGTGAAAGTCTGAAATTAAAAATTGAGAGCTTTGGTAAAAATAGAACACCGTTCCGAGATAATATCCATCCGGCTAATGGATATATATTCCGAAGGCACGCATCCAGAGCATCGTGGCAGAAACAAGCGTAATAGTCAACCTCGTAAGAATCAGATTACCTACGGCCTTTCGGGGATATTGAGACAGATTAGTGTTTTGCAGCTGAGCGTATCATATGAATAGGCTCATGGATAGTTTGTATTAAGTGAATAAAGTTGGGATGACACGGCTGGCTGGTTCAGAAAGGGATTCAGTGAAGCAATGAGTTGGAATAATGAAGGGACTAAATGGTGAGCTATGGCCAGATTATGAGCGACATTACCAACTTTAGCGTACTTAAACCTCTCCCCAAACTACCTATTAGAGGCGAGCAAATGTCAGTCAAATGTCAAACAAAAAACCACACTGTACTTCTTTCCTATATAAAGCGCTTTCTCCTACACGCCCTCACCCCCACGTATCCATCTAACATATCACTATTCATTTCACTACTCCATTTCATTTCCATCCCTCCTATATTTTCCTCTACAACTAAAAAACTCTTAATTGCTAATAGCACCCAGTATTTACGCTGAAGAGTAACAACATTTCCTTGTAATTCAATGGGTACTTTAACAGTTTATGAAATTAATTGCTCCCCGGGAGAACAAATCTCAGCTACTAAAATAGCCCGTGATAATTCCATAGACTACATACACAATGTAAGATGATTGTTGAGTGTACCCATATTTCATCTCCTACCGGGTAACTGATCGGTGTTTGTGATGATTTCAAATATTTCTGCCTCTGGTCTCTGGTACAGCACAGGAAAATATACAACTGCTCGACCGGGTAACTCGGAACTAAGACTTTAGCTGCTATCCAACTCCCTTTAGTTTAGAGATGAAAGTTGTGCGAGCCTGGCGCATAAGCACGTAGATAATAATAGTTATGTTCCAAAGATTTTGATCTGAATGATAGAGGCATCCTATTATTATCCGTGTAATTGACAAGCCGTCAAGGATGGGGAGAAGAGCACTTAGGTCATTATTTCTCTGTTGCGTTCAAGATGGGAGGAACTGGATGATGAAAGTTAAAATAAAGGAAATAAGAGCCACTGAATGAACTGACTGAAAGATCTCTTCTGATTTTTTCCCTTTTCCAAACCACTTTGAGTGCCCACTTAAACTCCCACACTTGACAAAACGTCTGTACCCCCTTCTCTCTTCAACGACAACTTAACCTGTATTCTTTATATTCCTCTCTTTAATTTTCTCTTTTCTCTTAATCATATCATTTCATGTGATGGCTGTAAAATGGATCCAGTTCGCATCTCATTACAACCCGAATCTCTCAATCCATCCATCCTCATCTTTCTTACATGGCCATTGAGAAAGTATTTATTAGGCTTACAGCGAATTAGTTTTTATCATTTTGTTATTAATATATCTACAGAGACTTTGCACGGTTAGAAAACCCGCGTATTTGCGTATCCTTTTCTTATACGCCAAGGCTGGCTGGAGCAATAAGCTTTTTTAAAAGATAAGAAAAACTGGAAATTAATTGGAAGACTGCGTTATTCACCCCTTCTGATGTTCTGCACAGTATAAACTAATTATCCTCCCGCGTGCTCTTCTCCGCCTTTAAGACATTCAATAGAATATAGAACTACTAACCAACGTACATAAGGCCTCCTTTTTTTCATCAAGGTCCATGTATGGCAAATGGCAATAAACTTCCGTATGCTCTCCCCCAATCCCGGTTCCGTCATCTCGAAGTTTTGTTCTCACTTTCCCCGGTGATCCATTATTTTCAGGAGGGTAGAGAGGGAGTACATCTTCTACTCAAATCGATTTCATCGTTCCCTCAGTTGTCCATACTGAATCTTCAGAACAAATACTTCAAAATCGTATAATTGCATTTAATATTATCATTCTTTCTACGTAGCTAGAATCGTACGACTATTCATATTAAAGCAGATTTTAGAAAAAGGATAACCTTCTTGTCAAAGACGGAAACGAAATCTTGAGAAATCTCACATTCCGGATGGGTGTAGGTGTATGGAAACAGTCCATAAGAAAGTAACAGCTTGAGCACCTTTGGTGTCCCTCCCTTAAAAAAGAATGGGGCTTACAAGAGCCAGATTTTGAGGGAAACTAACACTGAAAACTGCATCTCTGAAAGTTTTGTCAAAGCTGCTTGTCCCTTTTACCTCATCTTGGAAAAAAAGTAGGGAGAAAGTTGTGCGAACACGAGGGTTGACTTCAAGATTGGGTTGCGATATACACGGAGCAGGGATTGCATGGGGGAATTAGATTTGATTGAATAGTGGTAAATTGCATTTGTCTGTTTGAATGGAGCCACTCAGAGTGGTTAGAGTCCCGGTTACACCATTTTTTCCATACTTTCGCCCCTGTCAATAGAAATCAAAACTCTTTTAGGTGGAAAGCTGAAACTTTTAGAGCACCAAAAATACTTGTATGAATCAAAATGAGAGCTTATGTTGAAAGTTACAAACCTTGGTGTAAACCGATGGTAGCGAAGGGAGTCGCGGAGAAAGCGAAATTATATTCTAGTCATGTGGATTTTTCCTCAACTGTATGCTTGATCTTCATCACATCGGAATCATTTGACAACGCTTTAATGTATACAGTCCTCAGAGGGCACAATGCACCATCCGGTGGCTTGATTAACTCAATATTATTCCGTATCTTCATGGCGGGGTCTCTACATCTCTTCCTTTGAGTCCCTCGCTTTTCTCACTGCTGCGTCTCTTGCTCCTATCCTGGTTTCGCGTATAACGTAATACGTAGTACTTGTATAGAGAAAGCAGGCGAGCGTGGGGGAGACTGCGGTTCAATTACATACAGATTCATCCCTTCTGATGGAAACTACTTTGGAGAAGGGGCAAACTATAAAACATACATAAGTAATTGAATTAAGGAGGGACTATTATGTCCTCTCGTCCTGTTTTGATTAGTTCCTCCATGGTTTCTACAACCTTTTACACACCCACCTACACGAGCCATTACCAGGAAAGGAACTCAATTACGTCCTGAATCACACGAACAAAATGCACCCTAATTGCCCGCTTCACATCCGACAAAAATCTAGACAAGCACTAATTTTCAGCATCAGTCACTTCATTTTTCCTAGTTGTCACGCTTATTCTCTCGCAGGAAAATTCTTCCTTGAACCTTAAACGACAGCACTTTATACTTCAGTTTGGCAGAAATGGTTTGCATGCCACCAACCCGGCTCGGAATATTCTATAATGTCTGAATTATTATATTGTATAGCTTACACTCCAAGAAATACTTGCAACTACAATCTGTGAAGTTACGATTAGAAACGAAACTATAATGTTTATGTTTATATCCTCTACTAAGTTACATCAGTCTTAAACAAATGGCTCACATTTCATTGCTACGATGCAAATTTAAGTTTTTCTAATTCCAACAAGGGAAAAAATTACAAATACTCTTTCACATTCAAAAGGTAATAAACATTTAAAAAGGGTAAGTCCTTGCCTGCAGGTTAACAAAGTTTATAAGCAGTCCTATTCTATTGCAAAATCTGCTTGGAAAACTCGACTTAATATATGGACTGGAATTTTCTACGGCTACATTACGCACGAATGTATTTTTTTCAGTTGACAGAATCACTACCAGATGACACATTAGGCAGGGTCGCTCTGATAATCACACAAGTTGATCGCAAAGACAGCAGACAAAGGGTCAGCTTCTGGATCAATACACTATAAAAAGAAAAACAATTTCATGCATAGTGGAATCGTGGTTAACTTTGAAATTAGCACCCATTTACATAATTAACTCGTATATAAAGCGTATCATTCGCCTTACCAAAGCATCTCTTGTCACACCGATGATATTCTGAGCGTGCTTCATCAAATCTTTCTGGTGAGTAATTGCTATACAAGGGTATGGTAGCAATATTTCACCAACGTCAGTTTCATTAATACTAGACCCCGTACATCCTGACAAAAATTTGCCTAGCATCTCCAATTTTTCTTTGTCCAGAGCAGCATCAATCTCGTCGAAAATGGCAAATGGGGGAGGTTTGAAGCTAAAATTGGAAACAACGCATTTAAATATTATAAACTCAGCTAAATAATAACAAGTAAAAAAGTATAAATCACAATTGATGTTTAATTTTGAATACCTGAGTATTCCGAAAAGTAACGCCAGTGCAGCAATAGTTTTCTCTCCACCAGAAAGCATACGCATTTTCTGAAGCCGCTTGCCTGGACAGACACAGTCGTAGTTGATAGGTCCAAGAAACGGGCATTCCTCATCGACAGCATACAAAACCGCTTCGGCCGTTTTTCCCGCATATAATCTCTGAAAAACATGCACATTGATAGTGACATTCATCAAATACAGTATGAGATTGTGTAGAACTGTAATACTAACTAGTGACGCAATTCGTACCCTATAAATGACTTCAGTTGCGTCTTTGATTTTGTTGAAACACAACAAGAATTTTGTTTTTCGTTCTTCCAGTGCAAGCTTCATCGCATTATTTGCTTCTCGAAACTCCTTCGTTACTTGTGCAGCTTTTAGAGACGCTTTTTTTGCAGCTTCAATCGTTTTGGAATGTTTAGTAGGGTTCTAGACACGAAATGACATTCGTTAAACAGTATTTCTATTTCAAATTCGAATCGAATAAGAATCAAAAGTTGAGTGTATAAAACCTTACTTTGTCCACATTTGTTGACCCAGACAATTTTTGTTTCTGCTTCAAGTCTTTGATGCATTCCGCACACTTTTTGATCGATACGTCCCACATGATGCGCGTGGTCTTAAAGTCATCACCTAGTTCTGAAAAGTCGATATCCACGCTGTCACTGCCGCAAAAAATAGAATGTCTCATGTTTAGTACAGCACATTTCTACTGAAGTTTCAAACCTAAGAAATGGAGCTAATCAGCCGTACAAGTCAATCGACAAAACTTTCTTACTTTTCGATGTCATCAAGGTCGAAAGAGTGCTGACTTTCTTCGTCCCCACGTTTCGTTCCGACAACTATTCCTTCGCTCTAAAAACAATTCTACTATATCAAGTCTCATTTCAATTCGAACATCGGGATTCAAGCTTCCTGCAGAACTTACCCAGCATTTCCAAAGGAGCTTTTTTTTAACTTCGTTCTTCTTTTGAATTCTTTGGTGATACTCCCCTACTTTGGCTCGAGATTCTGTCAAAAGTGACCGGACGTGCTGGAGGTCACTATCGATATCTTCAATCTAAACATAAACATTACACGTATCTTGATCTTGACACACCTTTCTTCCACCCAATCAGTTATGAACAGAGAAGGTTAGCACTTACCGATTCATTCATGATAGCTTGCAATTCATTTTTTCGCTCGACAATTTTTTCAAATTCCTGGCGAATTACGGTGACTTCCTTCTTCAAACTGGATTCTCGTAATCCAAGAATCTCAATACCCTGCTTTGCTTCTGCTAAAAATGCACACCACCTCCAGAAACCAGTTTTTGCTATTTGTTAGGAAATACGTCAGTTACAATTAAACAACCCAAGTGCCGCAAGTCATTATTGATGATGATTGATCATCACTGGTTGCTTCTTTACTGCAGTTCTTCAAATAACTTTATTTACCTTCTTCGCAGGCGGCCTCCAAGTTCTTCACTTTGACCTCCTGTAAAGTCTCTTGCTCCTGTAGTTTCTCTCGACTACGATCTTTGCTGTTCGTTTCACTAAGATAAATGATAAATATACTTGAATTGTAGAATGAGCGATGAGGCAGACCTCTACTGTATGGTTTCATGAAATTCAAAGCCAATCTTACTGCAAGTTTCCGATATCGAATTCCCGAACGTTATCGTTACCGTACTTCGCAACAAAATTTTGGAATACGGACTTTTCTTTTTCAGAGAGATATTTCTCAGTGTCCTCCAAGATGTGATTCCATTTTCGCAAATCAGCAAGAGCTTCAAGCCTATTTGTCTGCAAACATACAGTAAATTCATAAGTCACTATCGTGATTCTACGACGCAATTCTCTCCTCCTGCTACAAGTGCGTGCAAATCAATGTCGCAGTATGAAGTATCATAAAAGACAGTTACCTCCGCTGCAATCAATTCTGGTCGTAGCTGCTGCAGCTTTTCAATCGCTTCTGTCTGTGCACGAGTCTGGAATTATGATACGTAAAAATACTATCTTTAATTTTACACCACACCTCGGCAGATAGACGCCCCGATTCTACTATTATATTAAACTAGAAGCGTACCACTCTCTTCGTTTCTAAATGATTTCTATGCATACAGTCTTTCAAGTTCGCCAGCTCTTCTTTTTTCGCAGTAAGATTACTAGATTTCTGAGTTGCTTCTGACAGTTGCTGCACTACATCCGCACATCGGCTATTGAGTCTCTCTAAACTATTGGAACCACAGTGATTCGGAAGGTTTCCTACTATCACACTACCGTCGGCTTTAAAAAGAATTCCATGCGAATCTTCAACGGCCTGTAAGAACCGAATGCACGAAGTCAAATTTTATTTTAAGTGTTTAGTTACTTTTATATTTTTAAATTATCTTCAATCTTTCCTCTTACGTCTTCACGTTGATCCACATCCACTTCCCAAGCATGATATCGAGCTGTTTCGTAATTATCGCAAACTAGGGTGTTTTTTAAGAGAAAACGCATTACTTTTTCAATTTTAGCATCAAAGCGTAGGCGGTCATAAAGCAAGCTCACTCCATTCAAATGTCTGGAAGCTCTAAACAAAAAATTTTGAATGCGTTACGACTTTCACGCTAGTATATGATAGCTAACAGTAATTAAAAAAACACGAAAACTAACCTGTAAGTGTCTTTAAGAGGAATATCTTGCATTGATTGTATGGGGAGAAATACTTCGTACGTGAGCTTACGCGTTTCAAGAAGATGAATACATGAATACGCTGTTTCGGGTTTGTCAACTATTATTGCCTCACGCCTCGGACCGAGAATTCTATTCGCTGCCAACCTGTAACGTTCAGAAACAGGTTCCCAAAGATCCTGAACCCTTCCAATCTGAAATACAAGAATGATAACATGAACTGATGAAGATCTTCACATGCAATGAAAATGTATACATAATCGCATAGACTACTGACTCACCACAGCTTCTCCAAACGCCTCCTGCAGTTCTCTGAATGCCAGATCTTTTTTGCTAGACTCCTGCAGTTGACGCATCATTATCTGAGTTCTGATTTGCTTTAGCTCTTTTTCCAGCCCTTGAATCAGATCTGTAAATTTCATTACGTTGTAATGCCGTAAAAACGCTTCTTATCATGAATTCGATATCCAGCACTGTTTCAGTTACTTACTTGCATGGAACGACGATTCCTCAACTTCCACTTCAAGAATTTTCAACCGTTCCTTCAAAGCACCTTCATCATTTTGCAAAGTCTCAATTTCTGCCGTACACACCGTAACTTCCTCTTGTCGGAGCTTAACTTGCAAACTTTTCCAAGCTTCAATTTGAGTTGAAGCTTTCAGCTCGCGATCAGCAGAGCGGTATGAGTCCTGACATTGCACGAGTTTCGTTCGAACATCTTTGGTTTCAGTTTCAAACTGTATCTTCAATTTCCAGTACGCAACGATCTACGTATTTGAATACATTGTATACATCAGATTCTTATAAAATTCTCTAGCGCGAGAAATCAACATACACTCACCATTTCTTCCTTCAAGAGCTCTTCTATATTCTCTGGACTGTCAGTTAAATTCAGCCCTGCCAGTTTCTGCCGAACCGTATTCAACATAGATGTACTTGTCAAAAGTTCTCTTTCCAAATCTGTCAACTTCTACAAGGAAATTCAAAAAGTGTTAGATTTTACCGACCAAATAAAACAGAGGGGACGTATCTTTCCTGTTCAACTATTCACTATTCTCACAACTGACCTTATGAGCTTCATCATAGCACCGACTAGTAGGCTGAAGGCTACGTACGGCGTTTTCGACTTCAGCTGATATATCCTTTAACGCCTGTTCTTTCAGTTTCAGAAACTTTTCCTGCTCGTGAATGAGTTCATTAAGAAAATTATATTATCCAACAAGTTTAATTGATGCGCACGATACAAGTATCCGATAAAGTCAATCATAATTACCTTCGTGGCCGTTAGTATTAAAAGCTCGTCCAGTTCTTTCTTCGTTTCTTCATCAGGCGTCGGTGGTCTTACACGACTTTGAATTAATTCGTTTTCTCCCCTAAGAATCATATCGTATTCAACTTTCGCTGCTTCAGAAAGTTCTTTAAGTTTCGCTAACTCCTGGTCCACTTTCCAGAGTTGCATCTTTGCATGTACTCGCCTAACTTTTTCCTATATTCATGACGTCAAATGTATTCCGAATCTTTTAATGGATTGAATGCCCTTCGCCGAACTCAATTTACACATTACAATGCATTTGATTGATTGATAATAGTACATACCAGATCCTCATCAACTTGTTGCTTTCCCTTCTCCAAAGTTTTCTGTCGATTATACTCTCGCAATATGGTCGCAGCTTTATTTTTCTCTGCATTGGCTGCTTTGACGACTTTCTGAAGATGCTCTACTTGTTTCACACAATCTTCGTATGCTGGTTTCAGCGAAGCAGATCTACGCACATCAATACGCGTCAATCCAATGTAATACCAATGCCATAATAACCCAAGTTACAGTTAACTACATAATTTCTACGCAATATTTAATGCTTCTTACCCGCTCACTGCTTCAATTAAAGTCGCCAACTCCTTCCCGCTCATCATTGCTAAATGCTCAACAGCCCCTTGCCTCACGACTCCAGATACCATTTTCTTCAATATTCCAAGCTCTTCCAACTGGGATATATAGTCTTTTTTTCGAACTTGCTGCAAATGTTTTCATCAGACATAAAACCTTTTATTTTGCTCTAACACATTCCTTCCGAAACTACTCAACAACTACAAACATCCTTCGACAAAAAGCAACTCACCACATCATTGATCAAAAATTCCCCACTTCCATCCGCTTTCAATACTCGGCTGAACTTCTTTTCCTCGACAACAGTTATTCCATCATCGGATTTCTCCACGACCAAGGCAACTTTCGTAAAGTTACTTCCACCGTTTTCATTTATCAAACTACGGTCAGAGTGACGCAAAGTGTTGATATCAGCACCTGTTGCAAAATTTACTGCAGCCAGGAAGTTTGATTTTCCTGAAATTAAAGGAATCATTTAAGGAAAACATCCAATCCAGCATTCTTAACCACGCATATGACACTGTTATGCACCATGGGTTAAAATGTTAAGATAATAGGTTTTTGAGAACACCAAGAATAGCTATAGAAAATTTCAGTAACCGTCTATCTTCAGTCTTTCTTATTTACCTGTTCCGTTCGGTCCAAGGACGCAAGTAAAATCAGCAAACGGCCCAATCGTAACGACACCATACGATTTAAAATATTCGACATCCACTTGCTTCAAACGATATCCGCCCTTCCTATAGCTTTTCGATGTATCCCCAGCCATTTTCGTTGCGAATAGCTAGCTAGCAAGTTTTCACATCGATCTTATCCTGAAACTATTCAATCACTTTAATATCCGAAAAAAACAAAAATGCTTATAGAACTGCTGAAAATTGATAATCCTTTACGAAACTAATTTAAATACAATAAACGATGGACAATTAAAAACTAATTATGTCCACACGTCCATGGCTCGCACAGCAGCTCCAGTCCACCTCTTGTCACCACGAAATGCGCAATCAAACTATGTACTGTTGGACATGACCGGAACTGTCTTTAAAGGAGTTTGAGAAAACCGGAGAGAACCGTTTATTTTCTCCTTTCGTTTTTGTTCTTTTCCGAGGGAAATGTCTTATGTAATTGTACCGCTAGAGCTCGCTGGCATTCCGTTCCAGGTTTGTGTATAACAAAGAATTGCACATTAACATGAATGTGTATTTTAGGTAACGCAAATGTCACAGCAGCAAACGTTTAATTTCAATTAAATATGTCATTTTCCCCAGCAAGTCCTGTGCCATAGTTAATGATGATGTTCTCTTCTTCAATTTGCATTGTTTCCATACATTCACATGGGTCAAAAAAAGAACTCTGATCATTAATTTCTTACGCTGCCCAAAACATAAAATGTCAAGGTGCTAGCGCTAGTAACACTCTCAGCGCTAATGTTATTCATGACGATAGTGTTTCAGCGGTGCAAATAATTTCAGACCGAGTTAATGCATGGTAAAGTAAACGCCAGTCAATAAATGATTTGGAATAAGAATGCACCTATTTTAGGTTTTACTGTTTACATACAGAGATCGAGCCGTTTTTTACTGTTTCTATGTGCATGGATATTACATTTTTACACTTGTTCGTACAAGCCACACCCGCCAGTTAGTCGCTAACGTTTTAGTTAATTAGAAATAAACATACCCCTCCAGGAATCTTCTTACTGCAGACGGATACGGTAGAATTCGACGGTATAAAAAGTTAATAAGAACACAATATAATCCTTAAAACTATAATGTAAAAGTTAAATATATAAGTTCAAGCTAATTCCACTGCTTTAGAATACTGTAAATGCATGGAAATAGTGAAAACTTTCAGTATTACATTAATATAAACAAAGTTCACATAATTTACATTTGAAACTGGGATCTGTGTTAGCTACTGCATTTACATTTCATAAATGCGCGTTCATGACACATAATCTGACTATCACATCATGGTTAGCATAAGTTTCATCCAGAAACTGTATTGCTGCTAGACATTATTAGGCTACAGTAAATTATATACTTTAATCTAACGTGTGGATCTGTCAAACAGCGTCCTATCGCATAATTCCATTCACAGTTTTCATCCGAACATATAGAGAAAACCAAGGCTATATCATTAAATACATCAAAGACGACTACGGTACGCTACGTATTTAAATTTTCAGCGTTCCAGACTGACTGGTAACATCCCTGTAATCAACATCCGCTTCGTATCGAATCGGTTGGTATCTTTCCAACGACCTAGCAATAGCTCGACGTTTAACAATGATAACACCCAAAATAGAGAGCCCAATCACAATCAGGAGGATTCTGGAAAACAATAGAGACATATTTAAAAATATACATCAAAACGTTATCAAAAAGTCAAAATTTCCAAACAGTTCATAACAACTTACCCCAACGACAATATTACGACACTGATGGATTGAAATTCGTAAGAAATCTTGGCATAGCTAGCACTTAATTCCCCTTTGCCTTCACTGCATTTGATGAAATCTTCATGTTCGTACGATAGACTGACAAGAGATTTTCCCCTCATACTTTCTGGCTCAGCACAGCTAAGTCAAAATAACATACCAATTAATTAGTTTTTAAACCAAAGTGGGAAACTTTATCTTCATATTTAATATAAACCTATCCTTGATTGCACCATGCATTCAATGCTTACATGATATTCAAATCCAAAGCTGGAGTTCCAGTTACTATTTCCGGTACAAGAACTTCCGCCATCCATTGAATCTTGCAATCACATCTGTTTAAATAAATCATACGAACATCATTTAGCAACAACGCAAAAGTCATACGGAAATGAGACCATCACAGCCATATTTCAACACCTAATATTTGTACCTAATCTTTAACTTACATGAACGGATTGTTTTGAACATTGACTTCTTCCACAAACTCCCAGTTTGCAAGCTCCTTATCTAATCTCGTGAGGGCGTTGTCATTTAGAAATATCTGTAAATAAAGTCAACACTCATGAATTAGTCAAGAGTCCTCCCAGATCCTTGTACAATTGAGCACACTCATGCCTCGTGTCTTTCACAATCACATTTTACGTAAGCTATAGGAATTAGCGCCACCTACCTGAGTCACAGGCCAGTACTGAGAATCATTAACGATCCCTCTAAAAGCTGCATCGCTAATAAACGAAAGCTGTGGATTATGAGCGCATTTCAATCTTCTTAGCGTTTTCAGCGGCCCAAATGTGTCATGCTCAATCTTTTTCAGAGTCGGCATAGCATTTATGTCCAACTCCCTCAAATTGTCCAGTCCAACAAAGGACGATTCGTCCAACGTAGATATTTTATTCCCATCGAGAACCAGAGTGCTAAGCCTGTGACTGTATTCGAGCTCTGCAGGGACTTCAGTGAATTCATTTTCAGCTAAAACCAATGATTCCAGGAACCGGAGATCATGTAGCATCCCTTCAGGCAATTTTTTTATTCCTGTTTTAGCAAGATCCAGAACCTGTATACACCAAGACAAAAATATTAGTAACCATTAGCAACCATAACCAGAACAATATTTCCACATATGTTACAACAATAGCTCACCCTTAAATTCCTCAATTGCGAAATAGCTTGACTAGTAGTTCCACTCAGAGTTTTCAAGGGATTCCTGCTCAAATCCAGTGTTTCCAAGAACGGCATATGATCGAAGACATCCGGTTGAATACTACAAATTCAAAATTATCATTAGTATGTGTCTCTTCGCACTGAAGTTCCTTCACATCTCACCTTCCTCCTCATCTATCTGAGCCAAAACTCGCTAATATTTTAACATACCTGTGAATACTATTTCTAGCCAGCGACAAAAACTTGATAGGCAGTGGGAAATAGTTTTCCGTTCCATTGTAAGCCCCCAAAAAGCTAGTTTCCGGCAAGCTATCAGAAACTAGCTTATTGTAGCTCAGGTCCAAATAGGTCAAGTTTTTTAGTTCAGAAAATGCGGAACTGTCAATTTCGCTTATTGAATTATTCGCGAAACTGAGCACACTGATGTTAAGTGGTGGGAATTTGAAGATCCTCTCAATTTTATTATGGTCCAATCTGACATCAAGTAGCACATCCGAAGATATATTGTTCCGCTTCAAAGTTTCAAACCAGTCATCATCCATGTAATGGTTTTTTAAATGTAAACTGGAGCAGTCAATTAAATAGGGATGCAAGTCTCGGCATATGCACTCCTCGCACAAGTCCATGCTTTCACCACTCAAGATGGACGCAGCCAAAAACGTTGCTAGCAGCAAGCTTGAAATTGACTTTCCTCCCATTTTTAATCAGTCTCGGCTCAGTTCTCTCTGAAATCATAGGTAAGAAAATGCAATTAAATTAGGATTTTTCCACAACAATATTTTTAATTAACCTTAATGCTCTCAGTCTCCAAAACCTCTTGGGACAATCATCATTACCCCAAAATTTTAATTAAATTACTTGTCTTTAAAAAAGCAGCTCCGCAACAATGCCACCCTTGTAAAATTAGTTGGAATTCAATTTTACGCCAAAGGCCACTTTCGGAAAAGAGGTCAGCTTGACTTCACTTGACCAGACTGATATGAATTTACCTTTGCCACCTCTTAATATAAAGCATAGCACAATCTTCCACCTAGCAGCAATAGTTCTCAATTCTTCTATCATTTCTAGTTATATCTCCTATTGACTCGACGCTTCTATCCGAGAAGCCCAAAAGAATGAGTAATTTTAGCTATTAATTCACCAACATTTTCCATGTATCACATCTTGCTCATATCCGCTTATCGCTGCCCACAATATGTTTACCTCTGCTATGAGCAGCTCTATAGCTCTCGACTTCTATAAAGCGTCCTTCTGACGCTTCCCATCCATAGCATACAGCACATGTCTCATCCTCCGAAGCTTATGTCATCACAAAAATAATTCGCCCTCGTTTACTCGTAGCTTAGAATTTCACCTCCATCTTCCTTTTTACTGCCCAAGTAATGATTATTTGATAAAATATTTATCAACATAATAGTCAGCTAAATCTACACGAAAGCCCTGATTAAATTAATGTATCTTTTACCTCTCTCTCTCTCTCTCTCTCTCTCTCTCTCTCTCTCTCTTTGCCTTCTCTATAAGGATAAAATTACATCAAGCATCAAACCTGAGCCCACCAAACTCTTGTAAATACAGCCACGTTCAATTTCCCAAAAAGCATAGATAAGATGTTCCTTGTCGCTTCTCGCTTCGCTGGCCCTAAACCCCGACAACTATAGCTCGTTCTGCCTGCGCTTCTTGCCCCAGCACCCGTCTCAGACCCACCCACCAACAACGTTTGCCCACACTCGAAGAATCAAGATTAACTACGCTTCCGCTCAAACAAACCTTACACAATTCCAACCCAAGACCCTGTCTACATCCGTAGTTGAACCTTTGCAATTTCTTTAAAACCAATACCCTTAGGCCATCGCCAAATCCAAGTGTCAAGTAAACGCAGAAAACACAAGTTACTGCCCACTGATCGTCGCGTCCATTCTTACGTCCATTCCTCCTTGAAACGTCTCTGTCACACTACACCGAGCAATTCGATCCACCGCCAACAATGTCAACAGAAATAAACTTATTCTTCTAAAGATCATTTGATCCGCTAGCGAAATCGATCTCTTCTAACCTTGTAGCGTTGTCAAAACATGAACCTTTCAAAAATACTTCTCACCACTGCTCAACCAGCTGAAAACCACTAAAACTAAAACACACGCACGTGTAAATTCTCTTCTGACTCATCATCGCTGTATTGCAGAACTTATATCAAAATCCTCCTGCAGTGAATTACATTAATGCACAGTCGCAGCTAGGGAGTAGCGAATTCTTTTATTTTCCCTCCGTATGGATTTCAACGCTACATTAGCTGATTTCCATGGACTTTTTCCCCACGTTTCATCTTCTCCATGCTCTCCGCTATAGCTATGCCAATCGTAATGCAAAAAGTACAGACACGTATAGCTTTCCTTTCATCCTTTCATGCCTTTTGTCCTCTAACTCAATCCGAGCATCCGCTTATATTAGCATGTGTTTACTCTATTTTACTTTGGACTCCATATATTTTGTTATTAAGCCGGATAAAACGCACAATGAAAGCATCAAACCCAATAGGCAAATCCTATATCCAGAAGAGCTAGCTTTTTTCGATTCCGCAAACATGTTGGCCTATTTATTTCCCCTCTCATCCACGGATAAAATGTGTAACGTCTCATATGAAAGCGAAACGTACGACCGAATCCCCAAATGAACATATATAATCGCTTCTCCAGCTCTATATTTGATATTTCTGCCTATACATCTCACCTATAATTAATCTATCCGTATCAAAAGAAACGCCAGGTATATTTGTCATTTCTATTCTAGCTAGATCAATCCCCGCTGCGTTTCTGCAGTAATATTCCCAGGCTTTCTTATACAAAAAGCGCTGGAAACGTTTCCACCTGTGTGTCTGTCAATCAGCTAGCCAGCTACTTGATTCATTTCAGTCACACAAACTGACTGAGCGAGCAGGTAGGCCAGAGCCGAGTCGCAGTATTTTCCTTTTCTTGCTGCTTTTATCCGTCTAGATTGCAGGATATAATCTGCCGCTGTCACGTCCAAACAATGTGCTGAATTTCTAATACTAGCTAATGCTAGCCCGCCCCATGTCTACAGCAGTATCAAATCCTCCTCTGGTATCATTATTAGCTTGTCCTTATCAATCCCGTAAACCACATACCTTCGTGTACCTGTGCTCTACAATGTACTGGATCTGCAAGGAGAATAGAAACTTACCTGTAATAGCAATATCTACCTGTATATACAAAGCCTGATGCATGACGTAGTTCAGCTACGAACGAGTTCAAATTGATCACCTGCATCTATCACGACACTCTTTCAGGAAAAGCAACAGTTACGAATAGATCTCCTCGAAGCTAATAGTAAACTATAGCGCCCCACAATACAACACACCTGAAGCATCAACTCTCAGAGGGAAATAGCAAATTTTGGATTATTTACTTGCTGAAACTGCATGCAACTTTGCTAATACATGTGGATTTGAACGCAAGCGAAAATCAAAATATTTGTTATCCAAAGACTAGTGAAATTGTCATGACCGGATGAAACAATTTAAAATTATCTCTTCCTATTTAACACTGCTTCAGTTCACCTTGCAGCCCACGTGCTTCTATGTGAATCCCTGCATTCCTTGTAGCAATTACACCTCAAGGCAAATCACCGGATGTTTCCGCCAATCTACCTACTTTCGCTATTGTAATTACTGATTTAGTTCCTTACTGAAGGATTGCAATTAACCGCTCTTAAGTTCAAAGACTTTGAGTATTAGCTCGTAATACTGTGAAACTTAAAAAAGTGTAGATGTCTGATTGCAAGGAAGTCGTTAAAGCCAATATTGGGATAAATGCGGTTGACTTAGCGACGCATATTCAAAGGCCAGAGAGGGCGCTTCCTCCATACAGATTGCAGACCTCGTAAAGGCTAAAACGTTGCAGCGCTGTATCCGCAAGCATAGCATTCCCGAATGTGTAATGCTTATTGCACGCACCCTTCTGAAGTTTAAACGCAGAGCAGCACTGATTATCCCGATGATCTTATCCTAAGTAAGCTTGTGCCGAGCTTACTCGGTTAACGGATTTTATTTAATAGAAACTAAAGAGTAAAACTTTCCTCTTAAAATTCTCTCATTATGACTCATGTAGTCATTAAGAGCTCTCTGTGATTAAAATGTAATTTTCTCAGCAGCGCCCATAAGCGCACAATCTTAACTAGTTTTGAGCTTGGTTTTAACCACCTGCGCTGTACGCTCAACTCCATGGGTGATCGCTTCGTATCACGCATCATCATCCCATCGTAAACAATTCATCATCAGCCCTTACTAAGAGCGTAGAAGCAATATTAGTTCTAATCATGCAGTTTGAAGCAGAGTTGAGTATAATTTACAAACTCATTTCCCCTTTGACTTCTTGGACGCTTCACATTTAGATTACAAGTTTAAAAGATAGCAAGGTAATTTCTCTAAATAACTGTCAGAGAGTCAAGGAAAGAGGATATGCATTTATTTTCCTCAAGCTGCTAATCTGTAATTTGTACTTGTGACCCACAAGTGGAGAATAACCTCATGTGACACTTCAAGACACTCGGGATTAGTACACGTAATCAACTAAATACAAAGATTAAGTATTTAAAGCAATGTTTCCGCTCCTAGCATTGGTCCTGCACGGATGGTAATGCTAATTAAATAATTTTAATGCATCTAAAGTTCCTCAAATATCAATCCAACTAAAATCAGTTCTAGCATAGCTCAAACTTAATCTCAATGCTATCAGTTAGAGCCACACTGAATCCTAATGATGGCAAAATTCACACAAGCAATGTATCTTTGACTCTAGTTTAAAACGGGTGAACAGCTACAACTGCTTATGCGTAACAAATCTGGAATTACTGGAATAACGCCCTGTCCTCACTATTAAAATGTTGCTGACGTAAGATATTTTGCAGATGCACGCATGCAAATCCCATATGATAACGATGACAAGTAAACAGTCTTGCTGATTGCATGACCGGCGAGGAAAGTATATCCAGCTGCCTCATGGATTTGACAACATGCAATAGCAAACAACCCTCTTCTGATTGCAATTTACTCGACTCAAATTCCGCAGTTGCTGAATTTATGACGTACCGATCGATCGATCGTGTTCAAAGCTCAACAAAACGTTGTCAACGACGTACCCGCAAGCCTTGTCTCGATTGTATCCTTCGCACTAATCAAAATTTTGAATCCGAATTCCAAACGGGCTTCAACTCCTTCAAGCCATGTATGACAGTACAGAAAGCTTGTGAAACGGGTTACAAAGTTGTTGCAAAAAGTTTGCAATTTCAGTCAGCCGGTTCCAACCCCAAGCTTATAGCCTAAACATTGTATTATCTAAATTGCGCTCAATTAAGATGGGAACGATTCCCTGCCGGCAGACTACCACTATCAACCTTGAGTTGAACTTATACACGAGGGTATTTCATTTCATAGTTTAAGGTTAGAACAGCAGGTTTCATTAAGATTAAGCGTTTACGACTACATTTCATAAAATCCGGGAAGAGGAAACGGAGAAGCTGTTTAACGCTTGAGCAAGACAAGATCTTGCTCATGTTATCATCATTCTCGAATCTCGTTGTAATTAGCAATTCCCTTATGGTTTACGGTGAATACATTTGAGGAGGTAACTCGAGCGTTTCAGGATCTGATTAAATGCAGAAGCACGCATTTAGCTGCGCAAATTCTTTGAACAGCTAGGAGAATTTGCTTCTGCTCTGCTTCATAGTTTGCTTCCATAACAGAAAACAACGTTAGGTGATCCGTTCCGAGGAGAACGCACAATCAACAATTTTCAATGCCATAGCAGCAGTAAGTTCAAAGTCAAATATCTTGATTTCTTCTTCCCTATTTTTTACGCTTGCAGTTTCTACGAGCAGAAAATCCACTCACTCACTAGTGAATTTCATATGACTGATTAATTGCTCCCACTTCCGGTCTTCACCTAGGAGGTTCCGCTGGAATGATTTTAAACATTACCCCTGCACCTCTCAGCCAATGTCATCCTCCTTCGATCTTTTTCTGCACATCCTCATAATTATTTCGCCGATATTGCGGAAATTTTGACACGCTTTGGGCTATCATGTGTACGCGCGCGTTTATGTTATGTGCAAGATAAGCGCCTCGGGCTAGAACCTTCAACTTCTACTCATATGTTCGACGTTCTTTGATATTAAGACATTGTCGCTTTCATTACGAGAGGATTTTGTACAATCTTTAAGGAAAACTCTGAATTGTCCATGAGATCATGGACAAAGACCGGTCTAAAAGCTTATTCTTCAATGGCCACAGACACTGCATGCAAGCAAATTAAAATGAACTTACCACGAATCCTTTGCTGCGTTTCAAATGCTCCTCGGTACCCTACAAAAACACCTGTAACTACAGGCCGTAGAGGTTTAGATTGTTCGCAAATGGTTCATGTCACCCACTAATAAATAGCAAACACGAGAGCACACTACTTGCGAAAATTGTGGCTACACGCACAAGTTTTTACAGGTGTTTTTCATTGTCCATGTACGCAGAATGCTTGCGATTGACGTAAGAAGTTTGTATCGAGGGTTAACAAATGGAAACTACGGTACGAGGCTAGGAGAACATCAATTGTAGTTGCGTCTTGATTGAAACGTGTTTTGTGACTGAGGAATAGTTTCAAAGTTTTGTAACGAGTAAGCAAGGTTTACCGTCTGTTCCTCCCTTGGACTCATCGCTTCACTGAGGGCGCTTCTGAAAGTAAATAGAAAATAAATAGTAAAACTCCTCTCTGTACTCTCACAGAAGCGTCCAAGACCGCATCCACTGAGATAATATCCCAATTAGCAACTTACGTCTTGAGATTCTTCCTTCATAGGTTTGCTTGGAGAGAAGGATAAGGCAAAAGGTGAGCGCTGCTGCTGGGTTGTTATGCGAGGAACGCTTCAAGTTTTTTCTGCCGTCATTTAAAGATTCAAGCAGAGAGTCAAAAGAGCAGGAGTTATTTAACAGTCTTGGATGGCAGCATTATTTCATGGTAGTCGAGTCATTGAGACGCTTGGGAGAAATATCAATAGCGTCTCCCACAATAATATACACTGCACTACCTGTAAGGATAAAAAGTATAATCTGGGTTACATTAGCCTGTGAGAATTTGTATATAAGGAGCATGTGAAAATTTTCAAGAAAATTTGCTATTTCTTTCTCATGTTCTCGCTTTGTTTATACTTTGAGCAAGGATTATGCGAATTTTTTTAACTCGTACTTACTTAACTGCAACTTGTTTAAATAATCCTCAGACCACACAATGGCAAATGAATACTCAAGTCCGTGAACATGAATATTCTATTAAGCTCTGCTGCGAATATGCTAACTCTTGATTTCCGTTTCTTCAATCAATTGTCGCCTTGTCTGCAAGTAAACTGCAACCATGCAACGGTACCAGTTTAAGCATGGTTATGTAAAGGCTATCATATGAAATCCAAAAAAATGTGGTAGTAATATTACCTTTAAACGGAGCTTTTTGAACATTCAAAAATTTGGGTCCGCACATCATACTACTGGTAGGATTACTGAATGCATTCTCTTCCCCTCCTGACGGTTGATGTGATCACTATCATCCTGAATATGTATGGGACGGACAAAAACTGCAAGAATCCTTTGTAAGGTATGATGTTCAAAGAAATTGAAGACCCATGTGTTCCATTTTGTTTTCTGGGATTTACTCAGACCTGAAGCAAAACGAAGTTAACTAAACATAATATTCACTTTCATCTGCTATAAAAACGTTATAGCTATCAACAAGTCACACGTACCTGTGAGGAGAAGGTAAGAAGAATACCCACGCTTAGAAAGGATACATTGTCCTGGTGTCTTTGGCTCAAACTTAATTGGAAAACAACATTTAGCAGTCTAAAACATGTAATAAACACAAGTGCACATTTATTTCTTTGATTAGCTTTCCGAACGCCTACGAGGAACAATAGCTGCATGTTATGATTTTAAGTGCTACATTTTTGAGACTACCGCAGTTTTAATCACGAACTCCAGCTGTACAAAGACGTAGTAGAAAACTACAAAATTTACGAGAAACCATAGGGTCAGATCTACTTGCACAACTAGTTTTACACATACTATGCGTAGATCCTTAGTTGACATTTCTGTTGTGCAACTAAGGTTTGGAATCAATCACTGATCAATTTCTTACAACATGTGAGAAAACACTGTGCGTTTACCCATTACTAATTAACATTGAATACTAATCTATTACTTAGTTGACCGTAATAGCTGAAAGAGTAGATGAATTGTAAGAATCCTGACCATCCCTTCACAATCGCAAATACATTTTATCTGCGTTCAGGCTTTACAATTTAATACTAAATCGAAATCAATCCACTTCCACACAATGCTAGACACGACACGGCCTGTTAGTGGCCTTCTTAAAGACACAAACAGGTATCTACCGAATTCCTATTTACAACTCCAGTATCACATTAATTAGCTAATTTAAGGTAACGGATTAAGAGAGTGGAATCGCAATCGATTCGCACACAATTTTTACAATCCAAACTCAAGTTACACAAAAAGGAGTTAACTGCTATACCCGAGCAGCTATCTCTTTTTAAATTAAAAAGTATTAATTTATAGATTAGTTTGATCGATACTGCAAAGCGGAGCCAGGCAGCGATATACGTAACAAAAGCATTTCATTTCTGCAACGAAATATTGAAGGTAATAAAAGCAAAATAACGAACTTAAATTACCGACGCAAGTTATGGTGGTGCCAATACTTTAGGTGTACCGTACTCCGTGGAATAATAACGTTATAACTTGTGAGAATCACACTGTACTGATGTGTTAAATTAAAGCCAAATCTAAATTACTTGATTACAACATCCCATCTGCAGCAAAATTATTCTGCTGCCACCTTGTCCGTGTCTTCGGATAAAAGCTGCAACAACAACTCGTGAACCGGTTCTAAAGCTTTGTGATATCCTGCTTTGCTCAGATGAAGATGATCCCACATATCATGGTGACTAATAGTTCCTACGAGTTCCAAAAGTATCATTATTAGCATCAAAAAACTAAAACATATTACCCAAGGATGAAACTAACCAAAGGCATGATTCTAATTACCGTCAGGCTGAATGAATCCAGGGTCAATGTTGACTAGCTGCGTTTTCTCTTTCCCAGATAGCAATTTCGCAAGGAGTACATTCACCGAAGCATTTCGTTCTCTCAGAGGGTTAGGTTTCTCTCCTCGAGGAAGAAGCGTCAGTACCAAAATATAGGTATGAGATTGCCGTTCTCGAATGGCGTCTACTATTGCTACAATGCCATCCGCAACTTGTTCCGCCGTACATCCATGATTGTTCGTCCCAACGTGAATCACAACAGCCTATGAATAAAATCAAAGCTCCATGTATTACTTAACCTCTTAACAAAAATCCAACTCATGATGGCAAGATTACGGCGATTAGTATGAGAAAATGTAACTTACCTTCGGGCACATATGATCCACCTCTCCATTCTTGACCCGCCACAATACATTTTCAGTTCTTTCTCCTCCAATTCCGAAATTTAAGGCGTGCATTGGAACAAAATGAGAATCCCACATATCCGTGTAGCTCAAATAGGCAACATTCGAATCCCCGATAAATACGACTTCCGGCTCCTTTTCCTGTGCTTCCGACACAAATCGCTTGTGCTGTTCAAAAAAGTAAATAAACCCACTATTCATTCACTAGTTTCATGTAATATTGAGTAGTATTTACAAATCGAAAATATGAATTTAAAAAATATCAAAACGATACAATCTACTACTGCTAAAAATTGATGGATGGTCAACAGCTTATTTCAAACGAACTCTCAACCCGAAACGTTGTAACATAATTGCATAACTTACCAAACTCATCCACCGCCCATCCCCCAATATATCTTCAACTTCCGTAGGAATTGCAGCTGAGTTTTCAACATTGTTGCATTCGTTAGCCATGATATCACTTAAATCCTTTTGTGCTCGTAATTCCACTTCCCTTGCAGGGTCCACAATCCTTTTCAAATATCTCCAAACCCTTACTCAATTTCTTCCACGCTAACTGCAATAGAAAAATTGATCAATGTACACAGTAAAGGTCTAAATACACTCAGAAACTGTACTTAATTATGATCATAAATACAAATTGTTAGGCTTGAATTACTTTTACTAGACCAAGTTACATACTTACAAAAGCTGAATCAATAATTTAAATACAACCAGGATATCCTTAATTTACCTACCTGCAGCAATTACCAGCAGATTAAATTAACGCAAATATTGCACTTTACACTATTGTCAAAATTAGCATGGAACAATAATGCCGCTATAATTAGTCAATTATACCCGGCTAACTGTTCAAGTAAACTGTCTATATTTACGTCTTTATTTATCCAACTTCACACTTTTGCCGTGAGGGATACCGTTTGCATATTCCCGCACCCTTCTTACCATTGAAAACGGTGAAGCCCAGGTGCTTTACTCAATGGCTCTCGCCTTTCAGAATCCAAAAGAACGCTTCCAAAAACGTTTGCAAAGGTAGGTGCGAATAAGATTGTAAATAAGCTGTGTACGTTAGCTATACCGCTAGATTTTAATGCCGCTTAAACTAACAAGTGTTTATAAGAGCGCGTAAAATTCAAAACGTATATAATTCAGTCAACCATGTTAATTTTAATGCAGAAGAATAAAAGTTGAACAGTTATCAACACAAAATTACTAGATCACATTATCAGAATATATTTAACCCGAAGTAAGTCAAAATGAAAGATCAACTTGCGTAAAAGAATTAAAAGTATGTTATGTTGCAAATCATGCCTGCCTTCCAAAGCTTGCAATTTAACTATCACAGCTGCCAAGCTTCGTATTGCATGTAGTACCCATTGGACAGCAATGAACTTTGTCCTCGCAGCAAACCCCTAGCAGTAGAAATCAAATTACTTTTGTATCCACGATATTCATGCCGCTATATTCTCTGTGTTACTTTCACAAAAATCGTAATTTTGTAGAAATCGTTTTTACAAGTATATACTCACCTCCTGTCAAAGGGCAACATCCATATCCACCCGTAGCTTGAGCACAACAGGTATACGAGTTAGGGCACATTTGTTTGCCATCCGGACACGCTTTCTTTCCAACCATTCCAAGGCCGGTAGGGATTCCTGCAACACCTTAATTTTGATCAACATACTATGATTATGCCAGCTCCACTATGATTACGGGCTGGTTATTGAATCAGGTACAGATATTCCATAATTATCATCCATGCGTTACCTTCAACTCCAGCGGTAGCGTTTTGACTACTTTCGTTAGTGACGGCAGGCTCTAACAATGAGAACGGGATGGTAGGTCGATTCCTCCGGACCTTGTAGCAAGTTTGACCCGTTACATTGCACTGGTACCCTGAAATAAATCATTGCAGTCTATATGTAAATAACATCAAGCATGAGGATGTACCCACTGCACTGTTTTCTTTGAAGCCCTACATTTTTTTCTCTGTGAGCATAATCTCCGCAACTTATAGGCGTGTAATTAACCTACCATTTGGACAGCATGACTGCAGGTCAGAGCAGCATACGGCGTTGTCATAAGGGCAGCACCTAAAATGCAAGTTTACCTTTAGGTAATTCTTCCACATCAATCATCAATGGCTTTTTAAAAATTATATTATGTTTAAATTCCGGATTATTTAGCTGAAAGGAATACACACAATGAATTTCTGGAGCTTTAATAGTAAAACTTACGCAAACTGTCCTCCCCCAACTCTGCAGCAAGTTTGACCTGCTTGGCAACTGTATTTTCCTCCAGGGCAAGCGGGATCCCGAATCTGCTCCTCACCGAAAACGACGCATCCCGCCAATCCGATAAATATAGCGACAACGGCGTACTTAATTGTATCGTTCATATTTCCGCTTTGCTTACTTTTGGTATCTAGCAATGCCAATCAATGTAAAATACCTAGAATATTTACTGTATGTGCGCTATGAAACCCACACGTTAATAGAATCAAATGCAGAAAAATCTCTTCACTTTCCAATCCTTCCAAATCAAACTTGTTTCATCCAAGAGCTTAAATTAACTAAAATCAAAATGAATTAGCGGTGGAGTAATAGCTGTATGATCGTCGCAGCACGAAGAAGGGCAATCCAAGTTATCACGCAGTTATTTTCACAATCCATTCCCCATTAACAGACACATTAATACATGCTACTGCTTTCCTCTCAACATGTAATCGGATAACATTTCTAGGATAGGATTTCATGCCCTCTTGGCTTCTTCATTCTTCGACCTCATAAATATATATAAAAGTCGTTCTAGACCATGCCATAGTAACAAAACCTATGACTTGTCAGACTAAAAAGCTTCAAGCACAACAGTCTTTACCGCCGCCAGAGCCTAAAGGTATTTGTCCAGGGTCGTTGTGCTAATAAATGATTATAATTTCTATGCACATCAACGTATTATAAAGAGAGGAAGAGCAGGAAGTATTGATTGCCTTCATGTCTCTTAAGGGGTCTTATCTAAGTTTCTAGCAGCATCTTATAGACTATACGCCCCTTATCTTCTTATTTACACATCGAGAAATGTTTTTTTTGCTTCCTTATCTTAAACTACGTAACTCCTGGGTATATTTTTCTTCTACCTAACTCAAATAAGTGTTGTCGGAAGAGTTACAGAGTCAGCTTCTCAGATTGCTGAATGAGCTTTTTCAGTTCTTCATAATTTAGCGTTTTAAATTACTGTATGTGCCGACGTTCCTTCCTAACCCTAGAACTCAACTAACGGTTTGCTCTTACATAGTCTTAATTTACACTCACGTTTCTTCCTTGGAAACAAATCAAACTCAAGAATATCACTGGCACTACTGTCATGCTGTCATAAATAATACAGTTTAATTTTACACAGTATAATTTAATACAGCTTTGAGTTTTCGGCTAGAGTTCAATCATTTTACATCTCCAATAAACAAATAAATACAAGTACAACAACTGCTAACGGCGCGTGGCGGCAATAATGGTTGGCAATGCAAATTAAATTAAAACTACGACAGATGACCGTCCCTAGGGAAAAATTATATAATTTCGCACGTATGAGCTTGAATGTTGCATCTGGTTCCGTACGGGCAGCAGCTTACGTAGTCAGCGCAGCAAACGCCTGCAATAATGTAACAGTTTAGGTTTAAGAGATTAATCATATTTAAGAAAATCATGTTTCCCTGACACTTAAATCAAAAGAACTAATACCGTATGGGTAAGGGCAACAGCCATAAGCTCCTCCTGCATGGAAACAGCAAGGAACGGTGGTAGCGCAAATCGTTTTACCGTCCGGGCAGTATTTTGTTCCTCCGTTGCTTCCGTTCTCTATGCAAAAATGTTTGCAAAAATTACAGTTATTACACACTTCTCTGCAAAATCCCGCTAGAGCTATTCAACTCAAACCAGAGTTTGATATAAAATATCATGCTCTTTTTCAAGCGCCTTTTCCAACCATTTTCTCTTAAGACATAAATAAGAACTTTACCTTCTATGGATTCAGTTTGGTTCCCACCAACAACAGCATAACCCAATTGAACCGGTAATGGTTTCAAAGGACTTGGTTTGGACAGTTTAGGTGTCGGTTTCAAGCCTTTGTTTTCAAGCCAAGGTTTTACTGCCTTGGGCTTTTTACTTTCCGAACCCGTACACCCAGTTCCATGAGCAGTCACTGTGCATGTCATTCCTGTAAACCCAAATCATGTTATTTGAATCATTCCATGCCGCAATTTGTAAAAGTATTATTTTTGTGGATCAAACAATACTCAAGTTTCTCATACCATTGGGGCAGCATGACTGCTTGTCGGAGCAGCAAACTCCATTATCATAAGGACAGCATCTGAATAAAAATCCCAATTGAAACTTTTAATCTACTATGAAATGTCAAAGTTCAGCTTCATTCTGTACGAACGTACAACCACAGTTGATTAATCATGCTCCTCCTACTCACACTTACCCAAACTTTCCACCCAAAGCAGCACAGCAAGTTTGACCTACGTTGCAGCTAGACTTTCCATCAGGACAGATAGGATTTTCTGGCTTTCCTTCCGCAGCAAAAACCCCAGCGACCAGAAGCGCAACTACCACCAACTGCATGTTGCTAACGTTCTGTACTTTGATTAAAATAAATAAAAAACTGTTTTTAAATATCTGTAGAGCTAGTAAATAACAAAAGTTCTTGAGAAAACCCAGCTTGTTGTCAGCTCTGTGCTCAAACCCGAATTGATGAGAATAGTCATTTTTTACCCATGGTTCTGATTGTCGATTCGCGAATACAGTTGAATCTCCGATTAACATCATCTCTAAAAAATTGAGTTTCATGATGTAAATTAGAGGTTGATGTTATTTAGAGTGAAATTTTAAGCATAGGGAATCTGCCGGGATTTTTAAATGCTGATGTTAATCAGAGGTATGATGTGATTTAGAAGGATGTTAATTGGAGGTTCAACTGTAATACTTCCGCTTACTCCTCCCGTTTATCTACTTTGATATAGCCTTCTCCCCTCTGGCATACTTGTATTTGCATAACTAACTTACAGTCTATCGAACATTTGCCAATTTCTGTATTTTTATCTTATCATTTTCTATAACTATTGGGACAATAGCTCAAACAGATTCTTCACCCGTGCACAATGTGCACTGCACATACACTTATTTTACACCCCAATACTTGCATTATACTATCAAATTTTAAACTATATTATATTCTTCGCGTTGGATAGCATAGACTACAATAATACGCACAAAACATCATTTTCCTGTCCAGCAATGAGCAAGTGTCAAAGAGGGGTTGTCAAATCGTGTAATCAAAAACTAGAAATCAAAAGTCAAGTAAAAGTCAAAAGCTCTTTGCTAATACGCATTAAAAAATGGTTTCGTTCTGCTTCACATGCTGAAAAGTGGCAAAACTACATGAGTCACACGCACAATTGTGCACACATAATGTAAAATCGCATGATGAAAAGATACTACTGTCCATTGGTCATCCTTATGAGTTTAAAATAGCTGTCCTCATCTTCCGCATTCAAGGGGATTTTCGAAGAATATTATGACGCTGCTACAGACAGAGGCATGACTCCACTAGCCCGCCCTATCGTCTTGTATATAACCTAGACTCTAAAAACGTTTTCTTGGTTTATTAGATTTTCATCCATTTCCATTTGCACCTTGTACATGGGCATCTGGAATTGCATGATTTGTTGATTGACTTGGCTTTGGACAAATTACAAAGTAATGCCAGGTAAATAACAAACAGGTCACAGGTTAACTGACCTCCCAAGAGCTGTAACATTTACAACTGTATGAGAGCTGAATTCCCTCAACACCGTATAACTTGTAAGGATTGTGCCGCGTAGCTTTGGAGAACACTAAAGGTTGAAACCATTTATATTGTACTTAAGTTTCTAAGCAGCACAATAGTCCACTATAGCCTGGAATATATAGGCTACAGTCTAGCCGAGTCATCACCATCAATTGCCGAAGCAGTACAAAAGTAGCATATGATCCTTTAATACTTGTTCGCCTCGTCAGTCATCATAAATGTGTACGAATTATGTGCACGAGAGTCTATATAATTGCTTTCTGCCGCATTAACTCTAGTTTTTCGTTTCTACTGTTGTAGCTATTATAATACTGAAGCTGTCTCCGTCACGCTCTTCGGTAGCTTCCTCCAGCTAATCGTTTCAGGAAACCCAAGCCCGACTTTCACCCGCCGGAGAACTGATGAGTGATGACTGACGAGAAGAGCACAAACTCAGCTAGCTCAAGTAAAGGAAGAGCGAATGCGAGTGATAATCCTTGTAATCAGTCTTGAATTGGCCGTTCAATTTCCCAAATTAGCTAAACCGGCCACACTGAAGCATGAAGCACGGGAGGAGTTAAGATAACAGAGGAAATTACTCTAGTATAAACACTTTCGCTGTTGTCAACACGCCACGCTCTCTCTTCACCTTAATGATGAAATCAATAAAATTAATATCAATAATTGACGTAATTAGAACACGGGTAGGCTAAGAGAAATGGCGAAAATATTATCACCGTCATTTTCAAGAGTATCTTTCTTTCGGAATTGGTGGACAAACTCATAGAGAGATAAGCTTGAAATTTAGCGGGATGAAGCTAGTGCAGAAATTTTGCACACTTTTCAGCGATATTAGTCACTACACCGTCGCTTAAGCTGAAACAAAGAAAGGGAACTAATTACTTGATTTTTGCATACTTACTAATTCATTACTTCACGCTACATCAGACAAACGCAATAAGTAATTATCTTGGAAAATTGCTTTTTGAATATACAAACGATTGACTTACGCAAAATTTCCTTTTCACCATGAAGAACAAACCGACCGCTGTGAGAATGTTCCCAAGTCCAAAACCAGGGAGAAAGCCCTGGAAAGTCATGGACTCCACATCCGAGTCCGGTTTAACGGATTCCACGAAGCGTGGTCGGGCATCTTCTAACGGACCACCACGCTCATCTAGGATCGAATCATCCTTGGAATCCCTCTGTTACTTTGGCTGGTTTCTTGGATTATTTCCTCGATATCCCACCAAGTTGGAAAGCTTCAAAGTGAGAAGTAAAAGTTTCTTTCTGCATGCCAGCTACGCTACTATTTTTCTGATTATTTTTAACTTTGTTAAAACAGCAATGCTCCTTCAAGTATTTGCAACAAATTTTGATTCCCACGCTGATAAGCTAGCGATAATTGTACGTGAAACGGCAAGTGCTACATCAGATTTTTTCATCCGTCTTGGTCTCCTCATTCGTGCGGAAAATGCAGTTCGGCTTGTAAAAAGCATCCAAGATTACAACTTGCAATATTCCCGTCTCTCAACATCCAAGGGGAAGCACAAGGGGATGAAGTATTTATCCATCTGTGCTTTGAATTCAGTCTACGTTTTCTGGATAATGGGCGTTACATACCGGAGACTGAAGCTGTCTTCAAAATCCGTCACTGGAATCCTTCAAACAAAATTGACCTTCATCCCAAACTATTCGGATTACAACGAAGGGAACATTAATATCCTTGACACTGCTTCCTTCATATCATCCGTCATCTCTTCTTACTATCTTTCACTCCTCATAATCCTGGTGGCGCATATCCTTTTGGAACTCCTCGATGACTTTTATGAGAAACTTTATGAAAATATCCATGGAGAAGGAAAGACCTTGATTGAGCAAACGACCCCCTATAGCAGTCTCCCACGCTCACATAGTGACCTCAGCCTGTTCTTTTTGAAAGAAATTGGACAGGATTCTACGTTGAGGAGTGAGAAAAACGAGGGTCAAACGCATTATTTCCATGAAACACCTCCCTCTATCGTCACCCATGCTCAGTTTACAGAGTTGAGCCGAATCTTTTATCATTTTAATCGCACCATTGGTGTATCCCTGGTAGCTTCCGTTTTTGCTGACATTCTCATGATTATTACGATTATTTATACACTGTTCGTAAATTCTGCGTCCACTGGCACCCACAGCAATTCAGCAGCGTCTTGTTCGGCAGAGAATGCGTCAGGATGCACATTCTCGTATGCGAATTTGCTAATTCTTCTGTCAGAAGCAGAGTACGAGTGCAGAATCTTTATAACGGCTGCTATAGGAAGTTACTTAACGTTTAAGGTATGATTAAGATCGGAACGCATCGCCTGCTCCTCGAAATGACCGTTATTTAGAAACTAAATATGAAATCATGATTATCTTTTTAGATAACTCTGGTCAAGACGAAGCTACAAGAGCTAACATATTCTTTTGAAGGTTTCTCAGGAGCCGTATTTTGTACAAGGGCCGGAGGCATTTTAAAACGTTTCCTCCAATGGCAGTGGGTTCTTCGAGGTATGGATATCTTCAACGTGAATCTTCGTCTTCTTCCTTCGGTAAGATTTCATATTGTAGAGTACAGCATCCTCTTAATATTAGGCTAAAACTGCTGTATATTAACATCGCATTATGTTGCTAATGACAACTAATTTATATTTTAGGTGATAGCCACAGTCACAACTTACGTTATTGTCCTTCTGCAAGTTAGAATGTCAGAAAATCCTTACAGGGGTCAGATTGGAGGCATTACGAATCATACGTAATGAAATGGAGCGTCCGTATATGTTAATACTATGCCAAAGTAAAATAATACACATATTTTGCTACAGTTAACTGCAGTTTAAATTCTCTTTGCGCATCATGCATGGTGGAGCAAGGTGGGTGGTATTTGAATGATGTATATAATATACGAACGATCTTTTTGGGTCGGATTCCTAGTAATCCCGCGTAAAAGTTTTAAATTTCCAAGTTGCTCTTACACGTTGAAATTCAAGTATGTACGTTATAACACATGTTGCTTACCAATTCAAAGGCTTTGCTTGTGTTGTTGTGGATTAGGGGGGAAGCGTTGTGGATCTCAGTTAATTAAGCTCTCAGATAAATTTAAATTACAATGGGTTAACGATTAGATATGAACAAATTGATATCCAATCAGTATAACTCATAAGTTGTTGTATTTGATTCAACTTACAGATTTGAATGTCATACTAAGGATCTTGTTCAAAATAATAATTAATTTTCGTAATCTGTAATGGAAGTGGCCAGATTTGGTTGCAGCTTATATCTGTGCGTAAATTTTTGAATACTTTTTACTATTCGAAACAAAAATGAAATCTTAAACTAATTTACAAGTGTTCGTCAGACCTTGCCAATCACCAGGTTAGTCAGAAGCACCATTTTTGTCATTATGTATTTTGTAATTTGCAATTAATTCCAGTAAAAAGGATTGCCCGATCCGGGCAGTCTATTAGTGTGCTACACAGCGTTGATAATGTCTATTATGTCTAACGTCGAACAGTTATCATCATGGAAATGGAAGATCGTGTCAAGCTGTTGGAAAACAAAGTGTCAGATTTGGTCGGAGCTATAAATTATTTAGCGAAGAAAGTAACTGCGATAGAATCCAACTTGACTGATGTCCAGAATGATGAAACTGAGTTGCACAAAAGCTTGACCATTCTTGCTGCCGAGATGCGGGTTTTGTTACCGAAGTTGGAGTCCAGTGTTGAGTATGTCAACGGTTTTAGAGGTAATTGTTTCATTTAATTATTTATCTCCGTCAGTTTTCGCACATTCTAGTAAAAACACTTCAAAAATGAAATTTTTGTTGGTAGGCGCGGATCGTGGAACAGCAGGTTCGAGAAATTCGTTGGCGGATACAGATACCAACGGACCTTCTGGAAATAACGTCAATGCTAGTTCTAAACACGGTCAACCCAACGTTAGCAATCAGGGCAACGAAAAATTACTTGGGTCTGTTTTAGTTTCAAATGAAACATCGCCAAAAGTTAGCAATAATGGATTGTTTCAGCCGATACCTTCAGCTACAGTAACCGGTTATTGGCCGCCAATCACAATGCCTAACATGATGAACGGCAATAATACGCCACCACCAGCTACAATGGGATATAGTAATGGAATGAGTACGAACGGGTCGCTTTCGGCAGCAACTCCACCGCTTATGAACTATTTGCCACCTGGCGTTGGAGTCCATCCAAGCTATAGGGGAATGCTAGGCGGCGGTCAATCAGGAGCCGTCCGGGTTACTCCAATTTGTTATAATATGGGCATTGCATCAGCTTCGGTGCCTGGGTTCGGAGCATCTACGTTATTGCCAATGGGAAATGGTTTTGTTGCGATGAACAATTTTAATCTATTCAGCAACAATGATGCTCCATCGAATGTGCCTGCTAGTGTGGTAAATGGCACAGACAAGTTAAAGGAGACAGCTAAAACGAAGCCCAAGGTACTCCAATCAACCACGATAAATGCATGCAGCAAAACCAGCAAACTCTGTACCAAGTTTTGTAATGCCGCAGGTAAACGAAACGGCTACACGGTGATACCAAACTCGTAACAGGTGGTTATTTTATGAGTGTTTTAATTTTCCTTTCTAGTTCATAAATGTGATTATGGAGAACACATTGGAGAGCCATGTCCTCCGTGCCTTCAAAAGGTTGACAAGAAGTTCAGATGTGGTCACACTGTCAACCTGCACTGCTTTGTTGCTTCAGCTAATGAGAGCTTGTGTCCTTCTTGCGAAGTCAAAAGTCAGTTGAGTACGACTTCACTGAATGAATGGCAACAGGTGAGGGTTGTGACGATCACGGAGATATGTATACCTTTACATTGACTCTGACTCTGGTACTATTTAATGCTTTCCGTTTGAATTAGGAGGTGCTGGAGAATATCAGAGTTGTGGTCAACGAATTCAACTTTGATAACGTTGAAGTCTGTAAAAGAGTTCTTGTTGACATTGTCAAAACACACGATGAGCTTACCCAGGCAGTTGCTAACATTGTGTGTCAAAAGGCATTAATGGAAAGTGGCAATAGCGCGACACCAGAGAATTTTGCTAGCCTGGTAAGACAATACTGTGAGTTAATTTCAAACGATGAATATTGTTTAGCCGAAAAGCCTCTGCAATGTAACTTTCTGTTTTAGGTGTCCAAGGTTGTCAACTACTTTGGCGTTGGAGGTCTGAAGTTTAAAGAGGAAATAAAGAAGATGATTCTACAAATGTTTAGAACTCATATGAATCTTACATCTGATGTTCTGGTTGCTAAATTAGTTGAAAACAAGATGTGTAATGTGCAATCGGAGCAACGTAAGAACGTATTATTCAGATTTGTGCAAGAACTGTACGAATGGAACATACTTACTGTGAAGGATGTACGAACACGCGTTCTTGACCCAATCTTAGGTATGTACAACACAACTGTAATTACTAAAGTAAGAGAATTGCAAAATATTTAAAAAGCCTAACTAATTTGTGGAAAACTGGGCATATTTTCAGAATCTCCATCCAGTGAAAGTGCATCACTGGTAGCGGATTTTCTAGCAACCACGGGATCTACTATATTTCAAGATATCAACGAAATGAAAGACGAAGATGCAAAGCAAGAGTTCATTATCTGGTTTGAAAATTACGTTGCATGTCTATCGGATTTGAGTGTACAGATCGATGGACAAGGTTCTGAGCTTATGCGGCAAACAGTTGATGTACGTAACATGCTTTTATTTTGTAGCTGCAATAGCTATAAGGAGATTCTCAACCTCGTGTAAATCATGAAATAGGCAGTAGTGTTACTTATGAGTTCAATTTTGCTTTAGGAAATTTGCGAATCTTTTCGAACCGGATGGAAAGCATTTCAATCAGAGACAATGAACGGCGTCGCTCGAAAAAGATCGAAAGCGCAGATTGAGTCGCCGCAACCTCAAGATAATCGACAACAACTCAGCCACTCATCCTTTAACAGCTTAAGTAGCTCTGATGAGACGTTCTGCACGGCAAAAACATGGGCAAATGTTACCAAATCATCCTTAACTTCAAGTTTACAGTCTTTATCTTCTGGCGTGAAACCGAGTGTTCCTATTGACGTAACTCGTAAATTCTTTTCGGACTACATGCGTCTTCATAAGGAAAAGAAAAAGACCAGGATTCCATGGCTTCAGAACTACTTTCTCGATAAAGATGGTATTCGAATATTTCAATTTAAGTTCCTAATGAATATTTGAAACCAAACCAAGTCCAGTCTACTTAGAATAACTTATCCCGTTGAATTTTTCAGAATCTTACATGGGCACATTCATTCGAACTCTATCACATCAGCTACTTGAGTTGGAAGATCGAAATTGGATTGAGCAGCTGGGTCACATGTTAGCATTAATGATCGAAGCGAATATCGTATCTGCAGGACGGGTAAGCATTCTTTGGTGTTTCACTGATTCTTCTCTTCTCATGTTAATTTGCCTTCATCCAGTTCAGAATCTGCCATCATTATCATGTCATTCTGGAAATCGTATTTTTATTTGTTTCTGCGTTTCAGGTTGCAAAATCCTTTCATGAAGGTATCATGTGGAGTTTTATTGGCCAGGACAATCAGTTCAACTCTAGAGTTACGAATGTATCTAAAGTTCTGGTTAATGCTATGATCGAAGCATCAGATAATTTGTCATGGCTTGCCACAGTCGGAGCTACCCTCCAGACCAATCATCTGGATCGCTGGAAATTATTTTGTCAAGAGGTATTCTCCCTGATTGAAACACGCTATAAAATAAGTCGTCTGCGACTCCTCGTCAGTCAAACTGAAATCAAGGACAAAGAAAAGATTTCACCGGAGTTCGACTCTTATAAACTTCGCATTGCAGCAACTTAGTTTCTTTGTAGTCTATTCACAGAAAAGAAGATCAAAAATAGGAAGCAATTACTATTTTTGTGGTACCGAAAACTTTTCGACACAAATTTTCGCAGACGGCTTTCACGCCGTCATTTTATTAAATGCATTTCGAGATTTTATATTTTATCTATGTATATATTTCGCTTGAACAGTACTGTTCGCCGAAACTTAAGTATTTTGAACGCAACGGTCCATCCATTATATTCGAGTGAAACAAGTACAAGTTTTTATTTCCTTTTCGTATTTCATAACAAACGATTCAAATACAAATATACACCTCTGCAATCATTATCGGGAATGGGAACTAAGTACAATCCCGAATCAGTATTTGATTATCCGGCACCGAATAAGATGTAGAATATATATATATGATACTAATGATAAATTCGATTAAATACAAGCACATGAGCAGCAGTAAGCACGTGGACTGAAATCAGATCACATTTTTCAGCACTGCTCGTGTTTGCATGGAGAGCAGCTGATCTTGATAAACAAACGGCTACCTGAGCATGCAGTGCTACACAGTGCTGTTTGAGTCCGTCACAGTGGGAGGGATATCTTTGTGCAAAGATTAATTATTTTATGCCTATTATTTAAAAAAATATTTCGTTACAATTAACTATTCTTATATCGTGTATTTCAAGTGGAATGCATTCATATTAAGCGGTTGTTGTTCTATTTTCCATTCAGTTGAGAACATAGATTGAAATAGATCTAAAATGTTTTGTTAATTCATCACTTCAAAACCTTTAAAACTTGTTCAAACCGCCGGTATGCCGCGTCGCCGCTTTCGAACCGAAATAAAGCAGCACTGCAGTGACTGTTCCGGTGGCTAACAATGAACATTCTTTTTAAGTTGTGTACAATTTAGAATTTAGTGAACATAATAATTTTTGAAGTTAATCAATCTTTTCTTCGACGGTTGGACAAGGTCTCTATATCTTACATCATTTAGTACGTATTGTGAAGCTGTAGATTCGATTCATAGTAAGCACATGACTAACCAGAGTTTATACTTCTACTTGATCTTACGATCAACGCCTTATAGTGATGACTTAATCATGTTTATTTTAAATAGAATTATGGATGACCGACTGGACACACTAGAAACCCAGAGTTACGCATTGGAAATTCAGGTTGATCATCTAAGTCGAAGAATTGATGACTTGGAAGTTAAAGTTTCCAGCGTCCGATCTCGTCGGAGACATTCTAAGGAAGTATTGGAACAAACCCTTTCGTCGTTAGTATCCGAGTTGCAGCAGTCATTACCGAGACTGGAGGACTTACGGAATGAAGGTTAGTTTTAAAGGAATTAGAAGCAGTTGAAAACAACTGTAATGTCATTTACTAGTCCAAAGTCCAAGTTTATTTCAAGTATAATTATTACAATTTTATCTCTTTTTTTAATTGTTATTATTTAAGGACCACAGCAACCACGAACAAAATCTCGTTGTGCAGCAGTATGGGATGTGGCAAAAGCGGATGCCGGTCACAGATCCGAAATAAATGGATCATGCCAGAGTTTCGAGGAGGCAAGCATTCACAACAAGGATGGGCCTGGCATCTGCTTGGATTCAAGCCTGAGAGATTTGAAAAATTTTGATTTAAATTTCGAAAGTGGAAAAAAGCACGATTTGCTTCCCTCGAGTGCTGATAATCGTAACCTGAATTCTATTACAACAATTTTGGAACCAGGGACCACTGGTTCTTCATATCAGCCTAAAGAGTTGGAAACCGCTTCTACGTTTCCAAAACGTAAGAAACGGCAAAAACGAAAAGCTGCCAATGTTACAGACCTGCAAGATGGTAAATGCAAAGAAGTATTAGTTTCGGCGAAAGCTGAGACAGCCAGTGTTGAGAGTGCATCCAACCTCGATGTCCAAAGATCAAGCGTGTCCGAAATGATGCAAGAAGAAAATGTCCAAACTTTATCGGAGATCGAGATAGTATTAGAGGCTGTTAATAGCCACATAAATTACTCTTTGCCTGATCAAGCAGTTTCAGAGCTCTCTAAGAAACACGTAACCGGTACAGATGACCTTAAGGTTATTAATTATTGTCTATTCGATTTGTAAACTTGAATTGAGTTAATCTTGCGGTTGTATTGTTTCAGTTTCCAGTTCCGGTCCTGCGTTTGATGCATCAGTAAAATGTCAAAAACCAGTGGCTGCCGGAATAAACCAAACAAACTTTGAAGGATCAATCGCAGCAAGTTCTACGAAATTCGATTTATATAAAGTTTTGGATGTTGACTGTGATGATGGTGTCGGTTTAGAGATGGATAATTTGGCTGAAATTGTCATACATACTTCTAACGGTATTCTAGATGTACGCTCCTTTCTGTGCCAAAATTCTATTACCAATATGTATTATTAATTGCATGTAATCTGCTGTATGCAACCCATCTAACATTGAGTTCTATCATGACTTTTTACAGATGGAAGTAAAACGTGGAGAGAAGCAAGTGTGGCAGCAGGTGTTGCTAGAACTTGTTCAAGAAGCTGGGCAGCGAATGGCGATATCAATATGCAGAGTACAAGCTCTACATGCAGTGTTGTCTGAGTTGAAGACCGACGGCTCAGTTCAAGTCGATCCGAAACTGTTGGTAAGTAATGTTTTATTTCCGATACTACATCAGGCATCTTTTATACTGTGAAGAAGAATTCAAATATAATATTCTCTATATTGCTTTTAATGTTCAACGTGTGTGAATGATTTTTCAGGCATCCCGGATTAACGAGTCTCTCAAGAGAAATGAAAAAACTAATCGGTCAGAGTTTATTGCCTTGTTAAAAGATCTGTTTCACCAGCTTTTTATTGCCAACATCACAAGCGCTAACTTCATTGGAACCAAACTGAAAGCAATAGAGAATGCAGGAACATTGAGTATGCCGAGTCTTCGCTTATTTCTGATTACTTTTGTGTTGAAAGCACATAGGTTGTCTCTCCTCTCAATTCAATGCTTGCGGGATCACTATTTGAATCCACTACTCGGTAATTGCAATAATTTACGCAAATCCAATTCGAATGTAGAACATTATTTAGTAATGCATAATTATTGCTTATTCATTTAAAATTAAGGTTCCGATGGAAGTGATAACGTATTGTGGCTGTGTCATCTTCTGCGGCTCGCTGCGGTCAAAATACGCAAAGATTTGTATGACACATTGGACCAGAAGCAAAGCCAGTGTCTTCACTCCTGGTGGAGTTCTCTCTTGAACACCCTCTTGATAAAGAGCACCTCGCAAGAATATCCGTCAAGCACTCGAAATGATATAAAGGTTTGAGCTGAAAACGTTTTGCGAGTATCTTTGTAACTGGGTATGATATTCTGCTGGTCCTTAACTTTGAGTTGAATTTGAACAGCGAACACTCTACAGCTTGAATACATTCGGCTGTGCTCAAGAATTTACGAGAATTGTTTCAGATGAATTGTATTTTGGACTGGCAAGTGGAGTAGAATCAGTGGGGAGTAGTAATGGTAAGCCGGACCAGAATGAATTGAAGATACATATAAAGGATGAACCGAGGAAGCAATCAGTTTCTGAACATAAGGGGGGCCAAGTTTCTAGCGGATATGCTTGGCGGACCAGAAGTGAGAAGCAATGCCCGAGTGTCCACGACCTTCTTCCTGTCGTCCAACAGTTTGCGGAAGCTTATTATGAGAGAAATCCCAAGACTATTGATTCAACAATAGACTATTTGCTGGATTATTTCCGTCCTTTAGAACGTGAGTTTTGAGTAATTTTGTGTGAAAGTGTAATGTGGTGAGTGTGAATAATTTGAGCTCAATCATTTTTCTTGTCTTTAGATAAACACAGGCATAATTTTGTGACAGCAATCTTCCGTTATGCCCTCAACTTACCTCGCACCAAGTACCCAAACCAGCTAGGTTTATTGATAGCTCTCATGATACAGCATTCTATAATATCAGCGAATCAGGTGAAATATCTATTTTATATTACAAGCTCTTGTCTGGCTCTTTAGTTTATATTTCCACAACTTGCTAATGTATTTATTTGGACTGCAGGTATTAGCATCTTATCGGGATGGAGCTCTTTCAGAACTATCCAAGATGCAATGGAAGAGCCCGGAGCTATCAATTGGTGTCCAGAACAGTTCAATAATCTTAGTGAAATCCCTTGCACGGAGTACGGATAGTTTCTCATGGCTCGTTTTCATTGAAAGAAGCTTGGAAAGCAGTGCATTTCGGATCTGGGAATTCATATCTGAATCATTGCTGAGAATCGCTCAAGAGAAGTACGGTGATTCTTTTCAGGCTAAATTGGAAAACACAGAACAATATGACATTGGAAAAGTAGGATTTAATTTGTTACAGAAATTCAAACTCCCAAAAGCCTGAGTACTGAGTATTGTACCTTTTTTCAGTATTTTTGTAATGTATGTATTCAATTAGTAAAAACCTATTGCAATATTTCACACAAACAAAAAGAGATAAATATGTACCTAACAATCAGTATGTTTTCGTATTTAAAATTTACGACCTTAAAAGTAGTGGTTATAAAGTAACAATCATTTATACTTTTTGTAACAGTACCTTTATAGTATTCTTCTGGTAAGATATGAAAATAAATGTACGTTATATATATTTTAAAAAGTTAAATATATATAAGTTAGTTTCTCTGAGGAACAAACCATATCCTCTGAAAGCCACTGTACAATCTTGTAAAAAGAGCTCTTGTATCATTTGTTATATTTTCGCAAACACATTATGAATTAGTCACTGGTGAAGCCATGATCGTGTCATACAAATGCATGCTGTTGCAGCCCTACTGACTGAGAAGTGTAATGCGAGGCTTTAATTGAAAAGGGAATGTAAACAACTGGTCACGAAGCTACAGACTATTAATCCTGCCAGTGCATTCCGATTATATGATTACACCTAAAACGTTGCTCAAGTTTTGCATAATGCATAGAATTCAGAAGTTAAATGCAGATACGCATAGAATAATAACAGGAACAGAAGAATAAGCGTACATGTATATATATTTTAAAAACAACAAAAGATTCACACATACCAAGCTGCCAACCTGACTTTAAAAACAACCCTTCTTACTCGCGAATGTAACCAAATCTTTGAAATCGAAAAGTATTTTTCTTGGATAATTCAGCCATAACTTCCTTGATAGGAGAGCAACCTTTCTTGAATTCGTAGTATGTTTCACCCGACGACTTTTAAACCAGATCAATAAAGTCAGTCCTCCTTAGATTCCTCCACTTTATCTGCAAATAAGCAATGGCAATGTATGAGAACTTTTGATGATTACATTTTGAACTGGTCATAGGTCTAAAAGCTTTCCAATTACCCTTGAATCGGTTACAGATTATCACAGCTTCTGGCTCAGCGTTCAGAGCGACTTCCATTAACATGGACGAGTAGGATACTAGAAAATATACGTTTCAACATATTAATGCTGTAAATGACGATCGGTCACACCTAAAACTGTTGATTTCAGCACCAGTCCGATGCGAAAACCACGACTTGATTACCTGTTAATTCTTGGAGGAATTTTTCCATCTCTATCATATCCACTGTAATGTTTTTTGCCGTAGCTAAAAGTTCGTTAAAACTTGTAAGGCGACTTCGGGATCTTGAAGATCGAACCATACAATTCGCACGTGCTGGTGCAACAATTTCTGTGATTTCAGCTTCTTTGACATCCATCATATCAATTTTGGAGTCAGTCGTACTACTGAAGTATTTACTCCGCCCTTTGACTCCAACAGGAGCTGGTAGCATGGCCTTATCCATAACGGAGTTGAAGCTATTTTATATATATATATATATTCTGAGCGAATTAACAAATAAAATGCAATTCGGTACAATAAATTTCGAATCCTAATGACAAGCGACCGCGACAGTATTAGTGGAAACTCACCTGATCTTTGTAAAAAACTTCTGTCCCCTTTTTCAAGAAAATTGTCACGAGTACGTTTAGTACCGTTAACCAATGGTATTCTGTTCATACAGTTTCAGCACACTCTCGATAACGCTTTGCTGGTCTGTGTGGAAAGTACAATCAAACACAATAGAAGCACTTTGAATGAATCTTTTATTTTTAATACGAATACAACTCAATCATCAAAAGTTGGAAATTGTAGTTACTTGAAATTAGTTATTTCAATAAAGTTTACACCACTGAATGTCCTAACGAACCGACTATAAAGAGTGCGTCTGAAGCTAGTCCGTTCCACACAAAGTTCCTTGTACGAAGCTGGAAACGACGGAAAGCACTTGTCCCTTCCTTTCAACCGAGACGGAAGCTGAACGACATCAATGAAACTGATTGTTCATCTAACCACGAACCAAGGGAGAAATTCAGCATTATCGTATCGTATGATTATCGATAGTCAACTTGATCTCTAATTTTTAGCTCACCAATAGGAGTATTAAAGGATACAGATTCTGGGCCGGTGGGGCAGAGTAAGAAACTTTGTATTCTAATCCATGTCTACCATCCACATCACCTACGGGTTAATAATAAATGCGGAGTGCGTATAGATGCAAACTAATGGTATCCAGATCATTTATTAGTGCTTTGAATATCGAACTTGAAAATGGATTTTGTCTTTAATGCTATACACGCGGAGATAGTCACAATAACACAAGATAAGAAGAATATTATACAAGGACCAAGCCAATCTGAATGTCGATGAGGAATTTCGGTTGGAGAGCCGTTGCATTGAATGGACTCGATGATGCGAAGATTGAAGATTATCTTGATAAGCAAGGTATCCGATCCATGCAAGAACAAGAAATCAAGCCATCGCTTTACTCACAAGATCTCCAGTTAAGGAAGAAAAATAAGAGTTAAAATCTAATCTTAACAAAAACTGTCCAAGATAAGTTCCAGTTTGTGGATTCGAAGCCATTGTTTTCAAAAGATTTAGCAACAACTCTATGCTAAGCTTGAAATTTGCAGAAAGCTCTTGAATTTCTTTAGTAATGCCCTCATTCACAGGTAGGTTTTCTCTTTCACATCGCGTGATGTGATTTTGCATAAAGCTTGTAAACTTGTAACCAATAGCAAGCAGTTCTTCCACAAAATGATTAACCTTTAAATTAAAAAAATGATTAAAAGCCTGATATATTTTCATGATACATTAAACAATATGATAATGAATTTCAATACGATATGTGGGATGCTTACTCTTTTATTCGTTTGGAAAGACTGCGTAAGTATTGCAGATTGGAAATTCCCGTGAGCAACTCTGATTTCTTCAAACGTATCACTTTTCCCTATTGCGTCCGTAAGTATCGAATACTGATTCTCCAACACATCCTCCTGAAAATAAAGTTTCCAGCGAGTTATATACATTTCATGGCTAGCAGAATCAGTGAAAATTATCGCTACCGATACCAACCTACCTGCAAATAATGCTGAAGATGATCAATGAAGAAGCTCATAACATTTTTCAGTTCAGCTGGTCCTCCGGCGATCGGAAATCTGAACACCTTTTTCGTTTCTACCCATATCTGGTTTAGATTCATTTGGAGCAGACGGACTTTAAGGAGAAATCGTAGCAGCTGGTTGTATTTAGCTTCAGCTTCTTCCGTGAAAAACACCTGTAATGGCCATTCGTGCTTGATTCTCAACGAAAGCTTGGAAATGCAGTCCACCAGTGTACCTCCTCCATCTGCAATAGAAAACAACAGTCCCAAGAGTCAAAATGTAGTGTAGATTATGAAATAATGTAGTGGGGTAATTGCTACCATAGCAACTTATGACTTGAACCAACGAAATATGCAAAACAATTCTCGTATTCCTGCAAAAACTAGCAACTGCGTTCTGTTGTACAAATTTTTGGCTTAAAGCAGCTTGGCAAATCAAGCAAAAATGACTTCAAGGAACAACCCAGTTCGGAAATTTTGAAGTTTCTCGGCCACGACTCAAGCCAGCAGTTTCTTTATCTTTTCCGATATAGGGGGAGGCATTGAGCCCAAAATATTCTATACATCTATATAACCAGCTTTAAGACTTCACAAAAATGCAAAATAACAAAAACCGCCGCAGCCGCAAAAGCAGCAATCCAACTAACCAAGAAGCCAACGGAGCCTTGGTAGATTCAAACGCTTCGAGCGAGAAGGGGCAAAGACTTGAGACTTTAGGCCAGTCAAAAAGACAGCAGATCGAAACTGTGAAAGTAGACGCCCACGAAAAACCTCGTGCAGTTAAAGATAATCAAGATGTCAATGAAGCTTTGCCAGATTCAAATGCTTTGAGCGAGAAGAGGCAAAGACTTAAGACTTTACGTCAGCAAAAACGACACCAGATCGAAACTGTGGAAGAGGAAGCCCACGAAAAACCTCGTGCAGTTTTAGATTTTGAAGCACAAATGCTGGACAAATGGGTAGATCCCCCAGAAATTCATTTCAGCGAAGACAGACCTCAAGAAACCAATACCTTATTCGAGTTCAACGCACACGAACATCATTATAAGAAAAAGAGGATATATCACTTCCTCGCGACTGCAGCAGGTTACTGGGATATCGTAAGCTATTGTTACTGAGCTATGTATGGGGTAACATTAATTTGATGTTCTACATCTGATGTCATTTCTATATCGCTGATTACCTAAAAAACATAATGCAGGTCATGTGCGTGAATACCTTTCTTCATATTCATGATCACGGAGCGATTCATGAGATTCTAGTGAGAGGAGAAGCCTATAACTGCAACGGTCAGATAAAATTAGCACTCTAGTCTTCAACCTGCATCATCTCATCGTACAATAAGCCTCCTCCTAATTACAGATAACACGGACGGTATCACTTCACGGTTCCAGTTGATTTACGTCGGCCATATGCTAGCCACAATGCTCCTGTTGTATTCGCTGATGAAGCGGCGAACTAAGTTACTGCCGGTCTGGATAGTGAGCAAACTCGTTACAATCGTTTTCTTCACATGTAAAGTGGCTCCAGAATTGCGAATCAGATCAGAAGATGAACTATTTCGACCTGAGTTATTTTTTTTCTTCCCCCTTACGCTTATTTTATACTGCCTTCAACTTTTGCTAGTATTAGTTGTAATAATGGACATTGAGAAACCTTATTATCGCCGCCAACAGCTGTTACAAGTTAAGAAATCACTTAATAGGGAAATATATTACAAATCCCTTCCACCTATTCTCCAGCGGAAGTATTCTTTACGGTGGGCAGGTAAAACGTACGAAACTATTTATCACTCAAATGAGTGCCTAACTGCTGTTTATCTAGCCCACTCATAACCTCTTCCAGAGTACAAACAGTTTATCCAAGCTATCAATACGATAACAAAACAGCGAAGTAAGTACGAAGGTAGAAAGCAGTCTAAACCAACGGATGAAGAACTGGAGGATTATTTCGCTGACGGCTTGAAGTCTTTCAACAAAGCATACGGTTTAGAAACTGATGATTTCTTTCCGTAATTCAACAAAAGAGCTTTATCACAAACCTGCTGAGACACGCATTACAATTTTTTGCATCACATCATCTTGGACTTGAACACGCACAGCTGAAGTAGAAAAGGCACGCCGGAAATCTGTGAAAAAAGCAAACATTACAAAAATCTGCAAGAATTGCAGAACTAGTTGTATTTAACTTTATCATGTAGAATTCATTTACTTACCTGATTGTAAAGTGTTCTTGATGAGCGGAACATGCTTAACAGATTCTAGAAAATCGTGAAATAATTCTCCTCTCCCAGTCAGGTAAAAATCTTTCACAATCCCCAGATGGTTACCGAGATTCGCATCCACTACAACCAATTTATGTAATACCTGCCAAAATCAAAGTGATGTAAAAACGCATGGCATGTTTTCTCATTACATAATGTTCATGCCGATCCGCTTCAGCTTGGTCCCACCAACGATTGTGTTTCCTTACCTTTCCTACCGAGACCGCTAAATCCTGGACAGCATTATTTAGAGCTTCTTGCCGGAATGTGTTCAAAGGAATTTCTTTCATCTTATCGTGAAAGAGTTTTTGTTGCTCCATTGCAACGGCTTTCGTACCTGAAACAGTCACGAGATTAACATCGAAACCCTTAAATAAAAAAGAAACCATTCTAACTAGCTCCTGTTTCTACTTACGGTCAGATTTTTGTAATATCAAAATTGCATTCCCCACGAACAAAATTTTCTCCATCAGTGGAACCGTAAAATGAGATGGAACAATACTGTAGTTGACAAAATATTGTACGTTTTGTGTTTCATTCGCATCACCTTCATCAACGTGTCCAACAATTTTCTGCTGTATGAAAAATTCATTGAAAGGATCTGCTAAAGTACCATATACAATCCAACTAGTTATTTGTTTATACAGTGTCCGATTGATCCACGGTATAAGCCTAAATACCAAACAACAGATTTCATTATTATTAGTTGCACCGCAAAGCACTTTCAAAAGTATTAAATTCCACGAAAACTATCTGTCACCACACTAATTAAAGGGCTCCTACGCTTCACTTACTTTTTCAGTTTATCTTGTAAATGCAACTTGTGATCGTATTCCAACTTCACAATTTCCACAACCACTGTTGAACTCTTAGTTTGTCCCAGAACCTGTAAATCCAATCAGAATATTAGAAACATTGTTCTGACTTAACTGCTAGACTTGCTGTCATTTCCTGACATAACAACTACACGTACCTTATTAACTAGGCCTAAAAGGCTCTCAAAAAGGAATCGGTAGTGCTCAACTCCAGCACGCAGGTTACTCAATGTTGTGTAAACATCTTGTATCACATTAATTTCAAACTCGGCAATCGCGTCTTCATAATCTTCTAATAATTCCTCAACTCCACTACAGAGAGCTGCTACATACAATCCTTGATGCTCGCTTCTTTCTTTATTTTCGATTATACCTGAAACAAAACAGGGCTTTTAGTGTCATTCCAATTCAATGCAGCTTTTTAAATGAGTTTAAAACGAAATGACATATTCAACTTAATTTACCAGATAACTGATAACTGCTAATAAAATCTTGCAGTTTGAGGTACATTGTTGCAATTTCCAATATTTCGTCCATCAAAACCGTTTCCCCAGGATGCAAAAACGGAAAAGCTACATCTTTCCGTACCTTTATGTTACCCTCGGGATCAGCCTTAAAAATATCACCGGGATACCCACTTAACGCTAATATCAAATCGTGCAACATAATGTTAGCTTAATCTCGACAGGCGAGAAAGCAATTACACGTTAAGGAATGCTGCAACAAAAGCTTAAAATAATTTAACTGTAACACTTAACATGGATGGTTTGGAATAAGTGCCACTCTTACACTCTGTGAGATAATTTATGTGAGAGCAACAATTAATTGTTTGCCTAATCAAGTTTTTGTTTTATATTTTTAATTATAGTGCTCCAACGGTAATAAAACAAATCTACTGCTCGGTTTCAAACACATCGTCTACCCGCGGGAGGGTTCTCCTGAAGTTCGGCAGACGGTATTTTCAGACATCCTTGGCAGGAGAAAGTACGCTTTCTCTTGCTCTGCCCTTGTGCCTTGAGCTCACATATTCCTTTTCGTCCTACGAATTATTAAATGGACATCCGTCTGTCTGTCCGTCCGTCATCACCATCCGTTATCTTTATGCGGTTTGTAGCCTTGAGGGGTCATAGCCGTGAGCGATGACAGGGATGGGTAACTTTTAAGGGCGTTATACAGGATGAAAAAGAATTTCAAATAGTAATCCGAATTTTAGTTCTCGCATTTATAATCACAAAGCAAGTCAGATTTCGTCGAAAGAACAAACCGGATGAACATGTGAAGCAGCATGCGTGTTTCTAGATTGTATCATTATTGACAGCGCGTGCTTGCCTAAGCTTGACCAGTTTGAAATGAAAATATTGTCAAGAATTAGCGAAAAACTACGCAGGGCAAGCGATATTAAGGAAACATGCAATCCAAGCTCTACTTGTCTGTCTTTCTTGTAGAACGCTGCTCTAGCTGTGACAATGGAACAAGTATCCAATCTAGTGGTATAAACATAGACTGGGAGCAAATAAAATAAACCTTAGGAAGCAGTTTTACTGAAAATAAATCGAGCAATGCATTATTCAATAACACCACTCATGCGAATGCTTCATGACTAGCTTAGGTTGCGCTTAACACGTACTCCATAATAGGAATACAAACACATTTTCAAGACCAAAATATTTTAATAAATGTTTCTCCAATGCTTTGCATATCCAAACTTGTACAAGTTTTGGATACAAATAAAAAGTAGCAACACAAGATTAAAAATTAATAACAAGCTAAATAAGAAGCCAGTGAATATCACACTCAAATGGAAGAAACGTCGTTCCATGTTTGGCCCAGTTACTGCTCCCGGTTTGAACAGAACTATAATTGCGGAAATGGTTTAGGCAGTTAATGATCAATTAAATACTTATATTTATTACCCAATGACTTAAATGCTTACTACTAACCTCTCGCATCCGCTTCATGCTACATTTAACTAGTGCTTCATAGGCCTTGAATTTGTCATCCATGGATAGATTTTCGACTGCAATGGAATTGTATATGATTAAATTACAAATTACCAACATGCTACTACGAACTAAATAATATCCATTTATCTGTGAACACGGGGGTACCAGAGCTTGTCAGCTTGACTGTTCCGCTCTGTCAATGCAAGCGCAGTGGAGGCCAAGCAAGTTATTTAGAATTTAAAGTTCAAAAATGAAATAGCCGCAATAGAAAATATTGATAACCAAACAATAATCATCCTTACCGTTTGTGGGTTCTTTCAGAACACAAGCATCGTAGACATAGTCTCCCAAGGCCTTGCCATTTTCCGGAAACATTTTCATTGGTATCATCTTGAAAGCCTCCTCGGATATTTTCCCATCAACAACCTTCCAAGTCAATAATACGCTCATGAGCAACATAATGTAACATGAGCAGTTATAATACTAGTAATTTATCATTTAAATGTACTATTATTGCCCCTTCTCAAAACTTCTAAAGCACAAGATTAGGATGAAAGTAACTTACGATTCCCGCCTTGTCCCACACACAAATCTTCATTTTCTACAAATACAAAAAACACTAAATGAACACTCCGAGCGTTTTTTACAAAACGCATGTTCCCACCTTTCCCATTCTTCCTTACCATCATCATCATCTTCCTGTCTTTTTCAGCTCCTACTTCCTCCTTGCATTTTTGCATTACCTCCATAAACTCTCCCACTTGTGCTTTCTCCCCTCTGCACTTTATCATCCTCTCTTTCCCTTTCCCTGCCCATGTCCCTTGCAAAACCTACCCGATAAATCAAACATTACAATTTTAGTTTTTAAACAAATTATACAAAATCTCTAAAAAAACCTCTAAGCGTAAATAAAATTCAGGTTTATAAAATACACGTTACCAAAATTGCTACAAGCATGAAACCCGTTGGATTCATATTGTTCCAAATCCTCCTTTTGATTTCAAGGTTACAAAATTATTACTGCCGAAAGCTACAACGTACAGAGTTAGCTAGGAAGAAATAGGGTTCAAAAATAATTTCCTTGAATGCCAGCTCACAACTAGTGAATTTCAGATGATATTTCATCTTTTGTAGTAAACATTCAGAGTTTCTGCTATTTAAATTCTGTTTGTTTTCCTCGTCTTTTCATCTTGTCAAGAAAGCAAGGAAATGTCGCCGGATGTGTTTTGAAGTCACCAAAGCAAAACACGGAAATTTTAGCTGTCCGACATTTTATTCTCTACATTCCATTTGTTTACAGCTTTGCATGCAGATAATTGATCTACTAGTTACAAACAATCTGCCAGTCATTTGTAACAAGTACAAAACCCTATTTATTACCTCAATTATTATGATTTAAAATCCAATTATGTAAGCAACGAAATGATTCTTTACTCGGCGGGGACAATCATTGCTGGCAGGGATGTTGTATTTGGAGAATTCTATGGGCATTGAAGCATTATACTTTACACAATTGGCTCTCTATTACATTTCTACGAAAGTTCCTTGAAAAATGGCAGACCTGGTTTTACTTTTTGCGTCAATATTTATGGATTGTTTTATGCAAAAGACATGTTTTCAACTTGCAGTTAATCTTGCTGGAAAAGAAACTTTATTTTATCCAAACAAAAAGAGACGAGAACATGAAGGGTCAAGTTTAGTTGTGTTTGTGCTGTTGACATTATGAACGTTCCTGGTATTCATTTGTCAGAGAATTAAAGACTTTGGCCACGACTAGATAGAAAAGTAAGATATAGGTTACAGATAGAAGAGTTGAAAGGAAAAATTCGCAAAAATAAATAAATTCCTGGTCGTTTTATTTCCGTGTTGTATCCGTTATACTCATTGCGTCCAAAGTTATTATTCCTCCTCGCAGTACTGTGAAACAAGAGCAAAGAGGATGATGAATGAGAGCAAATAGCGTAAAAGCGGGTAATTGTAAATGTCGGAACCAACTATATTCAAATAGTATTTTTTCCAATACAGAACTTACTTCGTGCATTTTCATGAACATGCATTTCACCAAGGGCCCGTAGCTTTTGGCATCGTCGTCCTTGGAAAGATTTTCAACTGTGGGTAAAATTTTTTAAAATTATAATAAATAATTAAATCCACATTTAAAATTTCAATCAATATAAATACCATTAGAAGGTGTGCTGGTGACACAGTTTTCGACGAGAAAGTTTCCTAGGGCTTCTCCATTTTCGGGGAAGAGCTTGGTAACCATTCCCTTCACTCCCTCCTCAGACACCTTGTTGTCAACGACCTGATCGAGGAAAGGCGATTTTATCAGTTTCAAACAATTCCAGCCCATTTTACGATCCCAAATTACTGTTACGTAGCAAAATTCATGGACTCAAATGGCGAATGTAGCACTCGACTGTGTTACTTACCGCTCCTTCCTTCTCGTAGATACAGACTTGAATTTTCTGCCAAAGTTAAAAAACTATTTCAATTCATATTCAATTTGTTAGCTTAGCATTTGTGTTACATAACTAAGCGTCAGAACCATTGTAATTGCCACAATCCAAATACATTGATTTGGTATACTCAACGCCAGTTTTGAGTAAAACTAGTCTTGATTCAGAACTTACCCTCATCATAACTTTCTTATCCTCCACATCCCCAGCCTCTTCCTTGCATTCAGCCATGACATCCTTCATTTTGTCAAACTGGACTTTTTCTCCCTTGCACTTCCAGTTCTTCTTACCTCCCTTGCCACCTTTTCCTCCACGCCCTCCCGCGACGTCCTGCAACAAATATTTCAAAATTCAAAAAGCGCCCTCTACCTAATTAGGTTACTCAAGCTTAATCTCAAGCTTTCACTAACGCTGATCACCACAAGGGCGATAACGACGAGAAGGCTGATTTTTGCCCAGGAATTCATCTTGTCTTGTATCTTGACAGAAGTGGTTTAATATTGTTATTTAGAAACTTCCTGGAAGCTGGAGCTAGAATGAAACGAATTTTCAGAGCTTCCTATTTTATACTCTAAAACGTTTGCATCTTTTATGTTACTAAAGTTAACAGAACGTATGTCCTAATAAAGAATCTCTTCGTCCACCAACTACTTAATGTTGAAGCAGTTTAATTAGAAGAAGCATGCAGGAACCATCAAGCTTTACAGCCCTTTTCAAATTATTTATGATTATCTGATTATTGCAATGCATGATCCCCGCACAAAGCTGGCTGACACGGAAGAAACATAATTTCTTTGCCTAACTAACTTGACATGCCTTACTTTCATAACAGCTAAAAGAGATGCTTAATCTAATTATAAATTCCATGGATATGGTAATGTCCAATTTTGATCATATATTATATATAAATAACACTCCTGAATTGCGTATCTGCCAAAGCAAACAATTTTATGACGCATTTTTCTGGTAACTTGCTGTCACAATTATGCGGATATTATACGAATCATAACTGCGATAATTTATTCAGGTATGTAACTTCAAAACCATACGCTTGTTGACCTTCTATCGCCTCCGCTTACAATTTTTAGGTGGACTAATGTATATCGTTTGACTGTGACACCAAGCCTTGCGTAAGGTTTTAATAATATAATCGTGACAATTACTCTGGTCACACATAAACGCTCCAGCTTACACGAGACGTAATAATCCTGCAACCTTGGATCTACATTGAAGCCGGGTAAAATAATTAATTTATTTCATAACTTTGCAAGCTTTTTTAGAGAAGTTCCAAAATCGACCCTTGTTAAGCATCCGGGTTGATGTTTTAAATAAGCACCTGCGAATAAATGTATGCGCTATAGGAAATCTGGAGATGCAAAGCATGAAGGCGATGTTTATTGCGTGACGCTGACGCTATGCAGAAAATTGCAACTGGCAAATTTTCAGGTAGACTCAGAATCTGTCTGCGAAGTAACTTTGCTAGAACTGTAGAGTTTGGTACTATGAAGTAGGGGTTCTTGCCGCTTTTTCAGTGCATAAATTGTAGCGTTTATTGTGGGATATTAATTGCAATAATATTGCATATTTGCTGTAAAGAGAGCATAATTTTATTCTTTTCCTGGGTTCTGGAAGGTGCGGGAATACTTATTCGCCTTTTTTGAAAAAGCTAGTTTTTTCGCATTTTTTGCGGTAGTATTTTTTTCAAGTTTAAAGAAAAGCAGGTGGAATGAAAATTTCCATGAATTCGCGGCTATGTTGATCCGGAGGTTGGCTTTCCGCGGATCTTGAATTACTAATGTCTCGAGGTCATAGGAATTTGACTTTATTGGGTTTGCAATAAAACGTTGTAAGGAAAGGGGACACGATGCTGGCAAATGATTGTAACATGCAAGGAGTAACTGACAGCCGGGCTTCTAGAGAACTCCACATTATTAAAACGCACACTTTTATCATTTGAACCCAGCGTGCTATCCCTCGTTCCTTATGTGTAAATTCAAAATAGCAATTAAAGTTCCTCATCTCGACAAACATGCCGACTATAACTTGGTACTTGCATCAATTACCTGCTTTGCTGAAAGGTACACTGGCTCCTCAAAAACAATCCACGTTACAACTTCGGAACATGGTGGAGTTGTCAGCGATCCCTCGTACATGATTGCTTTCGAGCCGCTTTTGGTTCGCCAGGATTGTGGAAAGAACCTATCAACTCGAATTGGTTCTTCCAGACTCACGGATTCATTGAAATGCGTTACCCTCCCAAGGTTGTCAACTAATGCGGAAAAGTCAAGGTTTTCTGATTTTCCCACCTGGTAAGTATGCACATAAGAACCTTGCCATGATTTTCGCACTGAAGTCACATTAAATGAGAATAGTTCATGTGTATTACTTTGATGAAGATTCCAATCACAGTTATAGCTTGCGGCGAATTTGATCTAACGGCAGCTATCAAACCCTGGTAGCGTTCGTTGTAGGGAACAATATGAAGTTCCATGGGAGTGCTGTAGTCAGAAACAAGTGTTAACATTGCCAATAATATACTTTACAGAACATATCAATTCTTCATACACCGGGCTAGTGCAATCAGATTTTTGCAACACTTGCTGCTGACCTGCTTCGCAGCTTACATATGCGGAAGCATACCTATTCCCATTCAAGGATATGCTCGGATCCGACGAAGTCATTTGGTCCTCAATGAAAATTAAATTGCTGTAGATTGGTGTGTCGTTGATGGTACTCAGATCGAGTCTCGAACGCCTATCGTTTCTGCGTTTCGCAGTAACCGCCACCGGAATCACGCTGAATGTCAGTGAAAATACAGCTTAGTTAGAGCAAAGAACTGTATATCAGCTATTGTTGTTGTCCAGTAACAATAATATGTCTTCTATGTGGAATTCGTACCCGAAGTCCCGCTATTTAGGACTTTGACTCTTTGGGAACCCTGTTCATAAGAGTTGTCTGGGGTCAAAACGACACTTTCCCTGGGAACATCAGCAGAGGGCGATACAAGCGCAATTGGCGACTGACGCTTACCAGTATTGCACACTCCCTCCCACGTGTTGGGAGAGCATTCAGGTCTGTCATAGCAGTAATCTACGTAATGAAAACATCAGTCTATTGTAGTAAGCAGTTAGGGCTATTAACGTATTGATTTTGGAATTGAAAGCTAATTAATTTTAGTGTCCTTGACTGCTTACATGTTGTCCGGCTTTTAATGCAGTTGCACATTTCTGCCGCTTTGATGTGAAAATGGCAGCACCATGCAAGAATGGCGGAAACATTCAAACGTTACTACTAGCGCCACCAACGAGTGCACGAAGCCTATATACCGGGAAACTTTTATGACAATTTGAGAGTTGATTATGTTTATCATAATCCGGTGCAACCGCCATGACAACGCTTCCAGGTAAGCACTTGCGAGGCAAATCCGTGGATACAATGCCTATCCTGAGAAGATGGACCGTGTCCTTACAGCCTTCAAAGAAGGATTGGAATTCGCCAAATTGCAAAAAAGCCTCTGAATTCATCATTATCATTCCCAGCATCCCGCAGTTCCAGCTCGCGTCCCTATTACGCATCACACTGTCCTTGCATATCAAAACTTTAACTCTTTAGCGCTGGTTCCCGGTTGTACATACATAGCATTTTCTTGTGCTGTTTGCTAGGTGAACTTACCGGAATGGGTCTAAAGTTTTTGGCTGTTTACACTACTAAATTCTTAACGCAACTTAAACATGTTCCAGTAACTTTAGTATATATCTTTACTAGATTCAAGAATTAAAACACTCAAGGGAACAAAAGTATGTCTGATAACAAGAAAAACCAACGTTAATTAAAACACAGCTCCATGGATGTCCACCGTATATTCATGGACTATGACTTCACCCCTTCGTCACTACCCATTTCCCTGCGCAGAACTGAAAATAAACAGTGTTAGCAAACAAAAATTTAGTCTCAGCAAAATTCTTTCAATACTAGCGCAGTCGTCCAATCCATCGTGACTCACTTCTTGACTTCTCAGTATGAGACAGTCGATTAACGGCTCATAACTCCGGCAATTGTCAGTACTTGTAAGGTTTTTAACTGAAAAAAGTAAAGTCAACGTTATCATCAGAATTTAAATCCAATTAATTTCGGGCTTTCCTGCAATTGATTTGATAAATTACTATTTTCCGGGAATCTTTTCACACACAAATCGTTAAGCACAACTCCCATATCCACGCCGACTTGAGTAGGAAAGATGATCTGGGTCACAGATTTGAGTACCTTCTCTAAGAAAGTATTTCCTTTCACCTATTGAAATTATACAATTTATCCCATCATTCTACAAAACAATTCATCAACAGCATCAACATGTGTCCCGCAAATTCTCTTAACACTACGTGTCCATCCACATGCCAACTATGCTTTAATTTTTTAATTACAACGGATAACCAAAATTTCCTCTTTCTATTTTATTCCTCAACCTCAATCACTCATTAACTCTGAGCTGTCTTCTCACAAATATTTGATTGTTTTTTTCATATGCCAGAAGAGGGCATTGCTCAACGATCTCACGCGTGCCTACTTTTCAAAGCTTGTGCTCTCGTTCAAGCTACAAAGTATGTAAATATATACTTACGATTCCGAGCTGTTCCCATGTACAAACGATGAGTTTCTGTAAAAAACTTAAACGAGTTACATGCGTGCTCCATCAGTGGGCAATTGGTATTTCTATTTTTTAAAATTCCACAAGTTCTATAAAGAGTACGTAATAAGGCATATCATAAAAATTAATAAAGCTCCCCACCCGCATCCAACTTTTGTCATCCGCTTCGTAAGTGAGTTTCCCCTTACATACTTTATTCGCATTCTCTATGAGTCTTAAGTCGGGCTTTTGTTTTAGGCACACTAAACTTTTTTCCGCTGCTTGCGCAGGACTCTGCGTTGTCACATTCCCTTGAGCGAAAGCCTTCTGCAAATCAATGCGTACATGTAGTGCTAGAAATACTTCAAGAGGAAACCAATCTATAAAATTACTCCTCACAATATCATTTATTGTACAATATTCCATCTTACAGAAACCAATAAAAGTCCCAGGATTGTCACCAGTCCTTCTTTTGTCCACCTCGTCATACTGGAAGGGTTCAGGGCCCTCGAGGGTTATTCCACCTTGTATCTCCTTTTAGAAAAAAATAATTCCAGATTTATTTTCGTTCTGACGCGAAATTCCAGCGAAAATCCTGCGCTTTACAGTATCGTAGCATAAAATGATTGCATAGACTGTGCGCGCGCGGTGCCTTGATGAGATGTATAAAGCAATCCGCTACCATTCGTACATGTAGGATATATACAAATATATGATATACCTATATTAATATTTATTATATACATCAATTGCGTGAGCTAAAATCACTTTTACCAATTTTCACCGATTGTGATGCACCAATTTAAAATTGATCATACGTGCAGCTAAATAGCAAAATACGCTTCTGAAATATCCTCCTGATGATTGAGTAATCATCAAAGCAATTAGCTCAACTATATAGTTATATATAATATATAAACAAGTAACATGTTAACTTTTGTTCAGTAAATTAGAGAAAATAAAACACGACTGCAAAATTTATTTCGTTCGCTATATTGTTGCGTAATATTAATTTTTTGACAAAAGAATAAGAACCAGATAACAAATAATGATATGCGTCCAAAAACATGTTGTGTCATAACTGCACGGTAAATACTAATTACTTCCTGAACAATTAAGCAGTGGTGGATGGAAAACGGTGTAATCAGAAGGGAAAGTGTACAGAAAAGCACCAGTTAAAATCGATGATCAGGCATAATTCCCTTCTAATTCCTTGTCCATCTCAATTCTTGTTACTGCTGCTGAATTTAATCTGCGATCACAAATCAACACAATGCAGTAAATAAGTCAAAACGACGTCGAACCTTTAAGGCCCATTTCCATAGAATCCGGTTTCACACTTTACGTTTGATTTTTGCGGTAACCCCATAGCTACAGGTTTTTAAAAATTATTGCGGTGAAACATTAATGTTCCGAACCGCAGGGTGTTCACATAGCTTGCGGAGAAACGAGTCAATAGAAGTTGAGAAGCAGCGCTTAATTCGTTTTAAAATTGAGACTAACTAATCAACATCTCAGCGAACATTAATTTTACCATCAGCGCCTTGCTAAACTAAAGCTGCTTTTACTCTTGGCAATTAAATTAGCATATTTTGCTTATTTAGAAATTGTTAATTAAACAAATATCCTGAATTAAAGCTGGAAATCGCTGATTCCACTTTCTTCAATGAACCTAAAGCTAAAATCTACTATTAATTATTATTATTAATTATTAATTACTATTATTAAAGTAATTAAGCAGTTACAAGTTACAGTTACGAATTCTAGGCTCAAATTCTAACCAACCGCAATAATGAAACGTAAAAAATCAAACAATCTACGGAAGGTTTACCGCAAGCTATGTGAATCTAAAAACAAAGTTGCGGTCGCGTTGTTACCGTAGCAACGGTGGATTTCTCCGCAAAATTGAATTGCGGTGCAGAACCGGATTCTATGGAAATGGGCCTTTACACTTTTACACATGTTTGCTATTACTTCACGTATTTGCTTGAACGTGCAAATGATCAGAGATTCAAAGCTTCTGGTATCGTCATCCTTGGACAGGTTTTCAACTGTTAATAAAATTAATTAGCGAGAGCAAGGATTAGATATCCGCCATGTCAAACCTGTGTCACACCCGACCATCATCTACTTGATTCACGGCCATAACAAATTAATTACCAATAATACCTTTATACCATTTGAAGGAATTTCCGTGACGCATGTAGTGTAAACAAAGTCTCCCAAAGCTTGACCGTTTTTTGGCAAGAGCTTCTTCATGAGATTTTTGAATCCATCCTCAGAGAACTTATTGCCAAAGATTTTTTACAAAGACCCCAATAATTGTGATCCGTAATTAATTTTTTGCATTTCAAGAGAATTTATGTAACCGGTTTTTATTAAATCCGCCGTCACTTACCACACCTTCCTCCTCCCAAATACAGATATTCTTTCTCTGCTGACGGAATGTGTGATCAGATAACTCAATGTTTAATAAACTATAGAATTGTACATATATTTCATATTACATCATACACTAAAATTAATTTAGGATGCTGGAATTTTCTCCACGGCGTCCACTTACCAGTAGCCTAACTCTATTGTCATCCTCATCGTCAGCCTCTTCCCTGCATTGACCCGTGACCTTCAATATATCAATAAAACAGCCCAGCTCTCCCTTGCATTGTCATTTCTTGACCTTATACTCCACCTTCTCGCTTGATTTGCATCCAGCGTAAACGACCTGAAATCTAAAAACCAATGCTCCAAGTATAAACTGGTCCTTACATGGTCTGTTGTCGAAATGATGAGTTACAACCAAAGGTTCACCTACACTAATCATCCATAGGGCGATAACGACCAGAAGGTTGATTTTGGCCGAGGAATAACTCATCAGGAATATTTTATTTCCACCACAAAAGTTACAATCTTAACTCACTTCAAGCAACTATTTACCAAGCCTATCATATTACAACAACTTGCGTTATCGCAGCATGCAAGAGTATTTTCATCTAAATCGCGAGTAATGAAGCGCATTATCATAATTTCCAAAAATCAAACGACATCAACTTCCAAAGCATCGATGAGCCAATTAGCTTGGGGGTAATTATTCCGAAATATGCTGCAAAAATAAGCATTATTTTCGTGTCGTTCTATTTCCATGAACTAGTTTCATGTGTATAATCTACGAGACGCAAGTAAAATGAGGCCGTACGCTTAGTAAAGTCAACTTGTATGAAAGGACTTATATACGCTTTATTAAATAGTTTTTAATGCATGTAAATCATACAGGAAAGAACCATTTGAGTTTCATCACTCACGTAAAAACGGTAAAATGCAAGCAAGAGTTAATTTTCTATAAGCTAACGTAGCTGATTTTATCAAATGCAATCCAAGTCAATATAGTTTCATACAGTTTCCCCGAAGTCATTTAAAATAACCTTGTTTAACTTAACTAACATGTCCGCTACTTTATTTCCGAGAAACTAAACTGCTGATCTAATTTGAGACTGGAATTATGATGGTTCTTACAATTCCAAAAATCCTTGATGTAAACGTCAGACTAAGAACTTATTACCCCCTCTTTCTTTTTGCAGAAATCCGCGAAAAACTGAAACGTGCATGCAGTCATTTCAGATGTGATTAATGATATTTCAAATTGCAATAATGCAAATTCTCAAATACGTGTATAACTTAAATTCCGCCTTACTGTCTGAATGGACTCATGGACACACCAAACCAACTTCTGGAAAAGCTCGTTTTTAGGAGTTACTTTTTCCGGTAGTCCTGGAAGGAACAAAAATGTACTTCTTACGAGGAACAGATTACGACAGTATTAACTTTAAAATTTTTAGCATACGCATGGCTCTACCGAATTAACTGTCATCGCTTATGTTTAGCATTTATATTGTCCAACAAGTTACATATGTAGAAACTATTCGCTTCCAACGCCAGCTCGCATAATACAAATATTATGTCATTCCACTTACCTTTGACCCCCAAATGTGTTTTGCAACTTTTACACATGACCGCAACCAGCTCGTTAGCAACTGTAGGAAAAATCTTTCCATAATATTTGGTGAATTCGGCTACGCATGTGCCTTCATTAAGCGCTGGAAGCTAGAATTCCATTAAAACATTCGTAAATTCAACCCATGACATCTTTTAAGGATATAACTGCTGATGTCAGCGTTAGCTTAAAGTTGGACGCTTCCACGTCTCCAAGTTTTATAACGACAAGTGAATCAATTATTAACTTACAATATTTGCAAGACTCCAGAAACAATATTGAATTGCCTACAAAAGATAAGAGTATTTTTTAGTGAAAAAATCAAAACTTTTGTATCCTTTGCACGTAGTCGAGTATGTGCGTTTTTAATATGTTCAGAATAGTTAATGTTTAGAATTACACAAGTGAGTTCCGTTTTGGTATGAGCTATATTCTTGAATTTTTCTTTGGTTGCGTTCATGCAAATATTCAGAAGCTTCTCCTTAAAATTTAAATCAGTTACGCTATCCCGACAGGCTTTATCCGGTCTGTTTCCACCTTGGAAAGTCTGCAAAATGTGCGTAAAACGTTCATTTTGTATTCCACGTACCATTCACGGACGTATTTTTGAAATCGTTAGCGACAAACTCCACTTACGGAAACAGTAGCCAGAAAGGCAAGAGTGGCAACGCTTACGGCGACACACAACTGGTAACCCTTCATGGTAGCTGAGCGCTCGGAAGATTATTTCGTTGACTTGATTATTCTCCCGGACTATTGGAAATCCTATGCTTAATATTAAGGCTGACTGAAATCTCTCAAAACTATTTCTGCTTTTGAACGGGACTTGAACCAGATGCTTCAAAGGCAACATCTACTGTATAAACCTCTTCGTGGTGCCAGGTCCTTGGCGTTCAATATGCTTACAAAAACATTCCTTTCATATTAATGCTAGCAATGTTTTCATTCGCTAAAGTCAAATAAAACTATGTTAGTCAACAGTACCGACCAGCAGTATCAGTCAATAGCACTAGACATTACAGAGGTACAGTTTGACGCTGAACAGCACTTTTAAATTACTCAAAGATTGCTATTCTTGTGAAACCACTACAGTAGCACATTATAAACATCGCGCTTGCATGCTTAAATTGTGAGTTGCGCAAGTTCATGATGCATCCAAAATAATACTGCTGTATGAAGCAATTGTAAATTCGTTGAGAATATGTTGACATCTTATTGCCTGACGCTCGAGCCGAAAACTTGCATTCGCAATGAAATATCTTTGTTTCAAGTACGCATATTCAACGCTTAGAGCGCTGTGAACGTCAGCTATGCGGAAGGATTATTGTGACAGACGGACGCTGGAATTACATGTGTGTTTAAACTTGTTGAAAAACAGTTGCTTGAAATCGATAGGAATAAAACGATTTTATTGTTTAAACATTTTAACGTAATGCTGTCAGGGCTGCCGACATTTTAAACAGCTCGTCATTGCTACAGTGTACCAACACCAAATACCCCGTTGCTGCTAACTAATAAATTATGTCCTCGTATTGTCAAAGCCTTCATCAACTTGAAGACTTAAATTGCCCTTAATTTTTGAAGATAATGGGGAAATATTCACAATAACATCTTCAGGAACTCGTTATCCACTTAAAGCTTCATTTGGTGATAACCTAATCTTGTACTTGACCTTATCCATTAGCAAGAAACACCCGTGTGAGCTGAACAACCTCATGTTGTATCTTACCGTTGAAGCGAAACATGTGCCATACTTATTGCTTACAATTTTACGCATGACTAACATAAGCACTGACCCTTTGGACACTCCGCCGAATTAATAATTATGGTCAAGTCTTACGCTTTATAAAATTATACGCAAAACCCTATCATCATATCATGAATATATTTATGCGACCCCACCACGACGCGTCAGTCCTGAATTTGTTTCTTCTAGTTCTGAGAAGCATTATGGTCCCTTCAAATTCATTTTCTGATACAGCCTTATTCTGTTTTTATTTTTTTCTTGATTATACACAAGTTATTTCTATCCCCTTTAATGCTGCTTCCAAGCTTATTCGGCTGTTGTTTATTTAATTTAAGTAAGTTACAATTGTCTAAAACCCTTGGAATGGAGTTAGGGAACCTTCAACTGCTAACGATTTTCGGCTGGCTCTCTGGCTGTTTTCCTGTCCAAAATCCGTTACTATCGTCTAATCGTTTTAAATTCAAATGGCGGAGTTTAGTTTTCTTGCTTAGCTCCATGTTTTGGCTTCTGATGGGTGTAACAAACTATGATTTTGCAGCAAGCAATAATTTCCACAGCTGGGCTTCATCATTCTCTGAATTTATTGTCGAGCTCGGAATGGAGTCTGTTATATTTGTTACAGACTTTATTATTCGTTTCCTCTGCTTCCTACATTGTTCATCCTTTGCAAAAATACTGCAAGACATGCAAAGCATCTCTCAAATCAACAAAATTCTTATGTCTGACAACATAGCAACAATAACCAATCAAAATCGTGTATGGAGTAATACAGACGATATTGGATTCGCAAAAGCAAAAAAGAAAACAGTGTTTATTACAGTGATTGTCAGCATTTATTTTTTTATGGGATGCGCTTTCCGTGTTTCTTTGAACTATTTTATATTTTTTACTGCTCCAAACAGCTACAATTATGCCACGTTACCAAAAATAGCGCTCTTACGCAGCGTCATTGTGGGTCTGAACGATGTAAGCGCTTACATCAGCATTATATTTGCATACTCCTTCTCCATTGTTGTGGGGCTACACCTCGTTGAACTGCATGCAGAAATGTCGTCCATTTTCCAATATACGGTAACGTCACCCTTGTCCAGTCGCAATCCCCATGATCTAAGCTATCATGTACAAACAGCAGTGGTTGAGCCTTACGGTAGGGACATTTTGAATTGTTTAATCGGCGAGGGAGAAACCAGCATTCGGAGCCTCACGAAACCTTCAGCACACTCTGAAGTATACGAACCTTCTATCCCGGACAAGCTGAGCATACTCTTGCGTAACTTTATTTTTCTAAAGTCTATCTTCGACAAGTTTCAAAACCTTGCTGGTTCATTAGCGATCCCCATGGTGGTGGCGGTTAGCATTAACCTTGCACACACCAGCTTCAATTTTTTTCGACTTGAATACACGTTGGAATATTTTACTGTGCCATTCAATCAAAGTGGGGCTATTTTGCTTCTTGTAACCCTTGTGTCCGCAGGAAGTCGAATGGTTCAAATGGTAAGGAAACCAACTGCGGATTGCAGGGTTTGCATATTTGGATCAATTTATTTTTATTTATTTTTATCCAGTAAATTAAATATTGACCATCTTTACTGTATTTTCAGTATGAAAAAAGCAGCGCCAGATTCCGTGAGGCCTCTGTGCAAATGCATTTGCAAGAGCACCGGGCCTCATCGGTTTTTAATGGAAGTAATCGTCCATTTATAACAAAACTGGTAAACATAAAGCAGAAACTTCGAAATTGCTATCATAAAATGACAATATTTTCAAAGCTATTCTATGTTTAACAGGTCAAAAATGTCGCTTTTGGCTTGGCAGAATGGAGATGGGTTCCAAGCGCATGTGGGTTCTTCAATCTTAACTTAGAGCTATTGTGTTCGGTAATCAGAATTTTTAAAAACCTCTCTCATCCAGATGCAATATGAAAATTTTCGCCGCCGTTAATGCTCAATGCTCACAAGCTTCAGCTAACTAATGTCGCTATTGGTTGTCAGATCATTGGAGCCATTGTGACCTACTTGATATTTCTCGTCCAAGTACACAAATCTGAAACGGACCATATAAACTAACTATCGGCGTTTGACTAAATAATAAATGGACTCAAACAGGAAAACAAAAGTGAAAATTATATGGCGTAGGTAAACATTATAACATCAGCACAAGGCTAGACCATTGCCTTTCTATGAGTCTAATCGTTAGATATTATTGGCAATAACGTAACGTCTGGAAACAGGCAGGAATTAACTGCAGAAGCTACAACTAAATTGACCCAAGAACAATAGATTAAAATTCAATTCATTTTATTGCTTATCTCCTAACATCGTAACTATATGTTTCTTTCAGTCAAAGAGTTTCAAAGAAATGTTTTTCGACCAAAGGCTCAGAAATTCTCATTCAGGTCAATCGATATTTTCCACTAGAGTAAACATAATAATCTTTTAGTACTCCAACCTCCAGGGTACACGCTAACTTACAGCTGTATTCGTAAGAATTCGCAAGAGTGACTGCACATAGACTATCATCCCATAAACTACACAACAACATGCAACTCTTGTCTGCCTGCTAATATAGCCTTTGAAATGTTTGAGATGAAGTTAGTTAAATTACTGATCTTAATTTCTGCTACAACATGCTCATTAATTGGCTACATTCCAGGAGGGTTTTGTAAATCTGCAAAAAACTACAAACTTCGAGGAGTATTAGTCCATTTCCAAGTTTTCTTCGCAGTTTTTGTAATCGTCATCATGTGGTTCGCATCATACGATTATTTTACCACCTGCCTTCACGAAAACCTTAACGGAAAACCCTTGACACTCCAAATAGTGTTTGTCAACTGGTCTCTCCTAATTTACAACGCAGACGCTGTATTTCGCATGTTCGCTTTGATCGGCTATGGAAAACTGTTCAAATTTCACAAAAACTTGAATCGCCAAATAAGGATTTTAAAATCATTGAGTCCCAACTGTGTGAATCCGACTCTCAGTAGTAACGGCTACGCTTCTCTCCTACTATGGATACTTATTCACTGGTTCTTCCAAGCTACCTACCTTATATCTGGTATGAGACATTACTTCGCGAATCCAAATCCAACAAAATGCTACTCAGTTACACCGGAAAGTCTCCGCAAACCTATAAAATTATTCATCGAATTGTCCGCATTCCTATCTCCGTTTTATGCTTACGGAGTCGGCGTGCTCATTGGCCTACGATTAGCTTATGTCTTCCATGCCTCCTTCGATGCTTACTCTAAAGTATTTGAATCATTTCTAAAGAATGATAAAGCAGGGAGATTCCAGTCTGAACAAAATTACAACGTGTTGATCCACGGTAAAACCTTCAGAGTCAGCCATAGTAGAGACAAAAAACGGCAACTGCAGATTGAAAATATGGAACGATCAGTCATGTTCATGATCAGATTTCGCAAGATTTTTTATAACTTGAACGCTTCCCTTGGAGGAGTCTTTCTTTTGGCAATTTTAGTTCCAGTCTTTTCAGTATTCAATCAGTTTTACAGCCTCACACTCTTTGATTCAAGTTTTAGCGTTTCACTTATACTCCCGCTGGCCCTTAGCGTGGGTTACTATTTTTCTGGAGGTGTCATAGTTTGTCAAATGGGGTCTCTATTGGACGCAAAGGTATGCCCACTCTGAATCTGTTAAATGTTTTTACATTATAATTGTTTTTTTCTATGCTAGATAATGATAAACTAATTTTACGCAGATACATGATGCTAACATGAAAATGGCAAAGATGGTATGTTCGAGGGCAACTTATGGCAATTCCAATTGCGACTTTTTGTATTTTGCTAAGGTAAAGTCTTTACGTTTTACACATCTTACAAATGGCGCATTAAAGAGATTAATTAATAAAACGCTCTTTATACATAGATTCAACGTTTCCATAATCTTCTATTTGATTGGGAGTGGAAATTATCACCGGTTAGGATATTTAATATCGGAATTCCACTGTTACCTTCGGTAATGCAGCTTTCGATTCTTTTAGCAACACATACAAAAGGCTTAAAATTCCGACCGTTACATGTTACTAATTTGACTATTTCTAGTGTGCCGCCACATTAATGACCTATCTCATCTTCATTGTGCAACTTCGCATCACTGAAGTTAGTGAAGAGAGCCACTAAACCATATAGTGCCGCAGTGCCACAACTGTAAACCAGCTGAATCCTTAAAGTGAAAAAGTCATGTAGTTAAAGATGTTAATGCAAAACGTTCTGCATCGAAATGTCTGTAAACCTGCAAAACGGACTAAAGCTGCTAACAACAAAATTATCATAATTTAATTGAGAAATATCAAGCAAACTTTGCATATAACCGGCTGTTTCCAAATAAAAAATATCTGTCGTATTGGAAGAAAACGGAAATAGCGAGCGGTGAATTTTTACACAGTCCATGGAATAATGTATAGTCAGTTGTGGCAAACGTAACATGGAGAGTAAAAAGAACATGATGATATGCGGGGCAAAAGTAATGTGCTTGACACGGGGGCAAATGTAACATGGGGCAGTAAGCGTACACAGAAGCTACACTGACGCTGCCATAGCAACGTGCTTCACTAAAACTCCCATGTTACATTTCCCCACATTTTCAAGAAGTTACCTTTGCCATCCAAATTGGCATGTTCTTTTTCCTCTCCTTGTTACGTTTGCCACCTAGGACTATATGCCATTCACAACACGGCGGTATCTGCTAGCGCTAACTGCAGCAATCGCGTTCGATTAATTTGCAGGCTTTCAGAAGAATAAATATAAGACTCTATTATGAAAATGGAATCCAAACCCTCAAGTCAATTGCTATCAAGTAAATTCCAAGTCCTCAAGTTCGTCAGAATGGATAATGCGAGCTATTGTAGCTTTCGCATAGGCTATTTTCGTTAGGCCCATGAACTGGCTGGAGGTAAACGGAGGCAAGATGAACTACTGCTGTTTCGAAAAAATTGTAATTAATATATGCACTTTAAGAAAAAACTGAGAACTTTTACTTTTAAAATTTTACGATGAGACTTTGCTTTAATGAAAAAGAACGATGATTCGTTCAAACGCAGTTATATTCCTTTGCACGACAGCCAGCGCCATCTGTTCTATTATAGGCTACTTACCTCATGGATTTCCAGGAAACACTAGATTGTTTCTACGTAATTGGTTGTCATTGGTGCAATTAGTGGTAGCAATAAGCATAATTTTGCTAACTACCTTAAGCCTTTACGATTTTGCCACAACCCGCGAGCCAGCTATTCTGGCTGGAAGAACACTGACTAACAAGATATTGTTTATATTCTGGTCAATATTAATATTTTTAGCCGATACTCTCTTTCGTGTTTTCGCTCTAGTAGACTACAGAAAGCTATTTCGTCTCCAGCGAAAAATTACTCGACGAATCCAAATCAAAACCTGTGACAAGAGCTTTGATACAATTGATTCCCAAACCAACATATCGGAATACTCTTCGTTGATGACACTCATCATAGTCCACTGGTTTTTTCAAGTATCGTATTTAGCATCCGCAATATTTAGTTGGTATTTAATTCGGGAATCGGATATCGCGTACGTGATAATTCCCAGCATTTTCCGAACCTTTGTTGATATTTTTACGCAAGCGTCCTCAGTGGTATCTCCTTTTTACGCTTATGCATTTGGGACGTTGACTGGTATGCAACTAGCATTAATTTTAGACGCTGCAACTCAAAAATACCTTGAAGTTTTCAAATCATTCCATGAAGAAACCCAACTGACATTACCAATGTGCTCTGAACAATCTCAGAAAAGTTGCACGTTGAAGCAAAATTTGTACAATATTGCCCAACTCCGAGCCGCCATCGCGGAAATGATAACGATTCGTCGAATGTTTTATCAGTTCAACAGTTCTTTTGCAGGAGTATTCTTTTTAGGAATCTTGATTCCAGTTTTTGCAGTTTTTAATCAGATTTATAATCTAGTTGTTTTTATAACTAACTTTTCCCAACTGATTCCCTTGGGCTTCAGTGTCGGCTACTACTTCTTGGGGGGCCTCCTGCTATGTAAATTAGGGAGTCTCTTGGAATTTAAGGTTCGCGCAAAAGCTACGGGAAAAATGCTCTCTGTAACCCATTGGAATCTAGTTCTAAAGTTCTGAAAATTTTAGATTACTGAAAGCCGGCGGAAAGTGGATCAGCAACTACAAAAGTTTTTGCAGCGAAGACTTGCATCTGATGATAACCCATCTTATAAGGTAATTATAATTTACAGCATTCGCATAACAGTAAAATGCAAAAAATCCTCTTGGAGGGCCTCACAAAAGTCGCTCACTTTCAGCACTTTCAGCACTATCTATTCGATTGGGATTGGAAACTATCACCTTACGGAGCTTTCCGTATAGGAATGTACATTCTGCCGTCGGTGAGTAGCTTTTTGTTTGCATAACATAGCGAGGTTTATTTCAATTAACATTACTTACTGAAAAATTCGTATTTTCATTTTCAGTGTGCATCAACCCTTATGATGTACCTAATGTTCATAGTCCAGCTTCGTTTTGCCGAAATCGATACAATCCAAACAGATTCTGGATTGGTTTCAAGTGTCTGCAAATGCACTTAAGTGTCAGCTCAGATAGACAATTTACGAAATATTAAAAAAACAAGCTATGCAAAACAAGTTAGGTGGTCTCATTGACGGCGAAATTGAAAGCATTTAGATTCCATATAATTTATTAAATTAACATGCACTTGCTACTTGGCGCTGACGCCACACGCGCATTGCATGTGGTTGGCTCTAAAAGGTAACACAATTTGTTCACACCATGTTACGCAACATTGCCGTTTCGACTATTTCCTAAATTATTTGTGAGTCTCGGGGGAAGCCAAAAGCTTTGTCATTCGTAGATTGATTTGACAAGAAACTGGAGCGAAGAAGTCCATATACAAAGAGCAGCTCGGCTGCAACCTGAAGAATGTATATTTATTCCGAAAATTTAAAAGGTTAAAGTTTTTAAAACAAGTTAATAAACAATATAAACACTGAAAGATGCATTCTAGTACCAAATGGCAACAACTATCACCAGTTCAACGATTGTTACAAATTACTTACGCAATAACCCTAGTTCTTGCGTTTGTTCCGATTCCAGCTCCCTTTCATCGGCGAAATCGATCCCGCTATTCTAATATTTTCATCGTATCCTCCAACCTCCTCTGCTTTTCCTGGATTCTGATAACAGGTTACTCCAATTGGCATTTCTTCTTGAACACATTCCAGAATGCCGAGTACAAAAGTTCACTCTCTAGAAATATAATAGGCTTTTGCCAATCCACGCTGATCTATTTGGCAGATTTTATCATACGCCTAAACGCTGCTTTTCAAGCGTCGTCCTTCATAAAACTAACGAGTATTATACTAAAATCATACACGAAACAAAAAACCAACTCGTTTAAGAAACACGTTACCGGGATAGGGTTTAGCTCCGCATTATGGGCCCTTCTACTAACTAAATACGTTGTTAGCTATCTTTACACGGATCATACGGGATGGTTCAAGAATCAGCAATCGTTTATACCACAGGATATCATATGCCCAGTTCTCCTCTTCACTGAAATATCCGCAGTGCTAGGTTCATGCGCCTCCTACACCGTACCTCTAGTTCTCGTACTTGGGGCCAGGGTGAGATTTCACGAAATGGTGGACTCCCTGCATGGGTTCCTAACTACGTTACGAACTCATGAATCCTTGCTTTCTTCAAGGGATAGAGCTTTCATTGGACCCGGCGAAGCCATTTTGAGTAAAAAATGGCGTTCTTTTCTCAAGCAGTATCAGTCTTCATTGAAAATCTTAAGGCTCACTAATCGAGTCTGTGGAGGATACTTTGTGGTTCTATCATTCATCAATGTTTTCGGCCTGTGCAACAAAATATATGAAAAGCTCAATGTTGAAGGTTGAAAAGTACATATATATGTATATATATGTAAATGGATATATGATTTGATTGTACGACAGGAAATCTTTAAACTCGATTATCTTAAAACTTTTTCGAATTGCCCCGAATATTGAAAATACTAAAATGTAGAGGAAACTCTGGGCTTTCGAATGATACTATGATTGTTAATTGATTACTCAACCTTTCCGATGGTTTGAATTTCTCGTATTTCCTTGCGATAATGATATTCGCAGCTGCTCATTCTTTCAGTCTCCTGCTTTTGTGTTATTCAGCAAGTTCGATGGAGGATGAGGTAAAACATGGTCATCTCTAGCAGTAGATGTAGCTATTGATATAGGTTATTAGATTAAAAACGTTTAATTAAGGTTCACACGCTTTTCTACAGATGACTGATGCTCGTAACCGAATCACTGCAACGCATGCAAATTTGATTAACAACAAGGCATGTTTCTGTTACGAATTTTAATTTTTTTTGAACTTATTCGGTAGAATCGCAAAAAAGTTCATTAATTTTATTGTTTTCCAGCTCCAAAAACATTTGTCAAGTTTGCTCAAAATTGATTTCAAATTATCAGCGGTCGGCTTGTTTAACATAAACATTGCAATTTTTCCAGCGGTAAGATACCAGCATCTATATTCAACGCTGCATGTTTGACACCAATTTATGTCATTTGATTAATTCAATTGTAACGTTATTACAGATGGCAGCAGCATGCATGACTTACGTCGTATTTATTTTTCAATTGACAGTTTCTGAAAATGTCAGCATTGTATTGTAACACCATTAGCCAAAATTAATTATGAATTTAGCTAGAGTGTCAAAAGTTTCCTTTTCTTCATGAAGCGTAACGTTAAGGAAAGGCGGTAGAAGTTTATAATTTAAATGCTAAAGAAATTTTATTGCTGCCAAAATGGCATTATGTAATTGTCAATAGTGTGCAAAAAACTCCATAACAGTTTGTTGTCCCGATTCTACCGTACTAATCATCTACACTTAAATTCTTACTCAAGTTGATGTTGCATTACAGAGGAATAGTTGAAAGTGGTTCAGCTTGGTTCTTTTGATTATCTTCTACGGAGTCAGTAATTTGAACATTAGCTTCAAATCCTGGCTGCTGATACATTTTTCTAAACTGCATCATATTCTTATACAGTTGTTGACACGCTGTTTGACATGATTTCGACAGATACTTTGCGCATCGGCGCTTTCACGACCCTTCGATATCTTGCATTTGTTCCATGTTCAGGGTCGCCGCCAAACTTGCAATCAGCGCACAACCGTAACCGCACTTTCCGGCCACTACCGCTTCATACACTATTTGTTGTCCTTCAGACCGCGTTCATAGCTTATATCAACGTGGCTCTGTTTAGGGAGTTTGGATCAAGGGTAGAGCGCCCTAGACTATCCGAACAGATATCAGCTTTCTGCTTATCCACGCTATTGTATGTTTCCGACGTTTTCACAAGAGTTAACACGCTATTAACTTGTTCAGACTTTGCGCGATTGCACTATCTCTGTCTACGTTCCACTCAAGAGGCAAAGAAGGGCGTTACCACGAAGCGACAACCTTCAAAGCATTCATTTCTGCCACTTCTGGCAGTGAATGCAGCGTTGTTTATCATCTACAGCTCTTTCCAGGTAACACAACAGTAGACCTTTCAGCATTACTCTGTACAAAATATAGCAATAAACAAGTTACTCGACTCCAAAAGCAATGTACCTGCAAAGTTGTAACCCACACATGTATTTCCGTTTCAGATTGTACCCATGTTAAGGTCTTCATTGGACGACATCAAAAATGGCGGTGGCTTACTTCCTCGTCAAGCCATGGAAACTGCGTTAACTATTTCAGAAATATCCGCCGGGTTATCTGGCCTCGTTTTTGGTATAGTCCCCTCCGTTTACCTTCTACATTTAAACGAAGCTTTTGAAAAACTGGTCCATTCCTACGAAGAATTTCTATCGCGTTTCCATGGAAACACGAATTCTATTGCCGTGGCAGCGTCCATGCTTCCTAATCGTTGGCAATGGGTCAATGTCATGAAACAATATGAATTATTGCTCCGAACAGTCACACTTGTAGAAAAAGTAATGGGAGGATACTTTATAACCACGTTTTTTGTCACATCGCTAAGCGTATTCAACAAGTTTCAACAGTCCATCTCGGATGACGGCAATCAACTTGAGCACTGGTTGTTAGTTACGTCGTACTCTGGGTATTTTGTTCTCAGTGTTTGGCTTCAATGCTATCTTGGGGAGAGAATCAGTAAAACGGTGAGTGGAGAGCTTAGTTTCTCAAGCAATTCCAAGTTATATTATGCAAAATGAAAACTTCTAAGTTTTCTGGAGCATCTATTAGCGTATGCTACCGGTATCCGGTACTGACTGATTTTGAAGTGTCAAAAAACAGGTACAACACGCAAAAAATCATATTTTGGTCAGCAATGCTTCGATAACACAGCCGAAAGTGAGTTTTATTTCTACAATTTGTACGTAATTTTAAATATGATTGACTGAATTTTTCAAATTTATTCATACACAGCTTCAGAAGCAGATGCATTTTTTCTTCAAGCAAGATTGGGAAGTTTCCGCTATGAAGCTGTATAAGATCAACTTGCAAGTTCTACCTGCTGTAAGTTTTCACTATTGCCTAGCTACGAGAGAGCAAGTATGTTACGTACTGTAAATATATACTTTTTTGGGCCACAGATTCTAACGGTTCTAATGACCTACGCCGTATTCGTATTCCAAATTGCTATAACAGAAACCTGAACGTTAGCTACTAAATAAACCTCGACAGCGCCAATATAAGAATGGTCGGGAGAGGGCGTCGCAAAATCTCAAATAACATATATACTATTCTAAATAAACGTAACAAATCTGATGCACATTGTATGTATGACAGAGTATAATCTCTAATTGCGCTGCATTTGACTCTAATGCAGACAGTTGTACCAAAATAAAATATCATGATGATGCTTGTACAACGAGAGTTACACTAAATTTAAGACCCAAAAGAATCCCAAAAAGAAAATATCATTACGTCATTAACTCCTACTCAACAGATGTGCATATTCGATGTAACTGATTGCGTGTTCCCAAGGCATGCTAGTGGGCGGTCGATATTTGCTTAATCAATCATGCTGGTATTGGACGAAACGTTTTAGCAGAGCAGGCGGGGCAAAGGTATTACACTTTTCCATTTATAAAGACATTTTATGGACATCATACAACAATCCATTTTGCTCCGGCAATGATCGTGATGGCTTATTTCATTCCATGAACTCGGTGGTACTTCCTGTATCTGTATTTATGTGCCGCCCTGCTGTTATGATTTTAACGTCGTCAAATAAACTATAATAATGTGTACAACTTGCATTTCAGTCTCAATACTTCAGCCTGCTATCAACTACATCCACTCATCCAATTGGTTCTATCCAATCTTCCAAGTTCTTCTTAAATTATACTTGGACTAATAACAACAAACAGCCCGCAAATTCAAAATTGATTTCCAAAATGACCCACCATAATTGTAAAAATTTGTAGCGCAGTTTAGAAGTGAAAGTTTCACCTACTTCAACTTCACTGGAATTCTATTCGTCGAACCTCTCGCAAGTACTCTCAAGACTCGGCAAAATTGTTACGGTTACATACCGCTGAATCGAAAATGAAAAAAGTGGACGTTATTACCTTATCTAACGTCCTATTGGTTTTCTGCCACCGCACTGGATTTATACCTACAGCTTCGCGTCGAATAAAAACCCGCATCATGAGCCTCATATCCTCCATTTCTATGTTGCTTATTCTGTCAGTGATCATGTTGGACCTCTTGATTTATTTCACAGATATCCGTTCAGGAATCACAAAGAGCCTGCACATGAAGATTGTGATATATGTTCATTACGCATCTATATATTTTTGCGACATCACTTTTCGCTTTGCCTGGATTTTTCAAAGTTCTAAAATCATGCAGACATCTCGAAGGATTCAAATAGGACCCAAATTCTACTCAATCTCATCTTCTCGCAGCTATTTACGCATTTACGAGTGCCTTTTAGCCATGGTCATATTCCTCGTCGACTTTACTTGCGCGATGACATATACAGCTGCAGGGTTGGTCATTGAGCGTGACCTTCTGATATTTCCAAGATTCTTACAACCATATCTTCCTCTAGTGACGGATATTTCTTCAAAAATTTGCAGTTTCCTCGCCTTGTTCATACCTTTACTTGCAGGCTATAATTTGCTTGATCTTTTGGACGGTTTCGACGAACGGACTCAAGAAATAAACGCCGAGATTTGTAAACTGCAATCTCATTCTACCAACCATGCTCAAGACACGTACCGAATTGTTCCTCTTTTGGAAGATTATGTTAGATTCTCGCGAAAAATCCAAGAATGCTGCATTGGGTTCAACGATGCCTTCGGAATAACTATTCTAATAATAATGACAGTTTCACCGTACTGTATACTCTGTTCTGGCTTCATTTTTTTCATGTTTGCGGATAAACCCTTCGATATATTCTCCCAGATGGCAGCAGGTATGTTTCATTTGATGAAGATTCTGACATTTTGCTTTCTTGGAGAGAGTATAAAACGAAAGGTATTTTTTATTCATTGCTTGTTATTTCCTGTTTGCAAACCCTGACATTTTACTCCCCCATTAATTATGAGCTGTTACTAATAGTTACAAAGAACTCGGAAAAACGTTGAAAGAGCGACACAACTCTTGAACCAGTTACATACTTATGCAACAGACAGACATGAACATCGATTCCGGAAGTTGAGCGTAAGTTTCAAACCGTAGGGGGCGCTACTGCTCTCCGATTCATTTCATTCGATTTTTTTGCAATCTGTGGATCGTAAACGGAGCACTTAATGTAATAATCTAGTGTGTATTAAATTCAATGTAATTCATTTGTAAACAATCTTATTTAGATGCAGAAATTGATCGATCTGCTAATGGATTGGCGATGGAACGTGTCAGCCCAACACGTTGTTTCAGTAACAATATCGCTGCTGCCCTCCGTAAGTGAATTAGGCAAACATTTTATGATTATTAGTATTTTAAATATTTAGTATTCTGTAGCATCTTTGTGTAGGAAAAACTGTTAAATACGTTTTATCCAATTTCCAGATATTTGCTGCAGTTGTAACCTTCACAATATTCATAATTCAGTTAAAGGGTGAAGAAAACAGTCGTGATACAAATAATTAGTTAATGGTTCCAAAATTCAGACGACTATTTATAAATGTAAATTCTCGCAACGCAGTCTTTGTCCATAGTCAGGGACTGAAGTGCATTAACTGCTCACAAACTAACGGCTAAATCATTGTCATTGCAAGCGTTCACTGTACAGTATTAATGTTGCATGGAACGTTAAGCATCATCAATGGCTGGCTCGAGCGTGGATAATTTTGCTAATTTTACAACAAAATTCCTTGCAATTTCTGGAACACTACCGATTGCGAGGATTTGGTCATTAAACCCTTCCCTCTCATCAAAATCTCGACGAAGTAAACTTCTCACAGGACTGAGCATTGGAATCGTAGTATGTTCTTTTCTTGCTATAACAGACTTCACAATAAGTTCCTTGACGCCAGGTTCAGGCTATCCCCCTAAGAACTTTTCCTTTAGAATATCTTTTGTGATGATGCTCTGTCCGCTTTATGTCGGAGAGATTTTCAACCGGTTATTTGCCATAAAAAATGCTAAGAAGGTGGGACGGGCACTTCGTGGTCACCTATTCATTGAGGCACACAGCCGTCCATCATCATCGTCGGTAACAACGACTTCAACACTGAGAATACTCAAACTTGTGTTTGTCCTTAACCTGTTGATAATATGCAGTAGAACAGTAGCGATTCTGGCCTCAGGCTCGACCTTTTTCGTTACCTATACCTTTCTTCCGAATACCGACACATTTTTATATACATGCTACATTTATCAGGAATTTTCCATGTACTCTTCCTTTCTTTACCCCTTCTATCCTACTCTGATCATACTTGAACGGTTAAGTTACACCCTTGAGGCCCTTGGCAATGAATTAGAAAAATGTCTGGTAGAAGTAATACCTATGGATTTTGGAACAGAGAATTGTAAATCTTCAAATATTGAATGGCAACCAAGCTGTGGTCATACCTTTATTATCGATCAAAAAATAAGTGATGTAATCATCCAGGAATCTTATAAGCTTGCTAAACAACTGGAACTAATAAACTCTTCGTTTGGGTGGCCTATTTTCATCGCCATGGTAGTACCAACAATAGCTCTCGTTAATCAGGTCCATGTGTTTGGCGTACAGTGGAATCCTATCTTTCATGTATCCTTGGTATTGACGATACTGTACTTTGCGACTTGTGTTGTACTTCTCTGTCATGCCAGTACCCGTATTGATGCTCAGGTATAGACATTCAAGAAAATATAGAATGAACTAAATAGTAATACTCTCAGCTATAGGAAGAACTAAAAGAGCATTCATTTGTTTCAGATTAAACAAATGCGCAAGCGATGCCGGATCGTATACTTGAAGAAAGTAGAACTGGCTACTTCCGGTGCAATTGAAAAAAATGATGTTTTATTGACAAGCGGAAAGGTTGTGTCCTTTGTATTAAACTTGCAACTTGAAGCGAATAACAAGTGAGGCGAGAAGATTTTAATTTTGTCTTTGGTTTTTGCTTACAAATGTCTTTTTTAGATACGGCTATTAACGAAATTTATATTTGATTGGGAGTGGAAGGTAAGTGCTGCGGGAGTATTTAAGGTGGGCTTGCATAACCTTCTCCAGGCAAGTCTATAAGTCTAGTCGTAATATTTTACATTAACTTACTATGCTGTGTATGGAAGTTTTGGTTTCATTTGTCATTTTTATCAAAACCGTGTGTTCTAAACTTGCAGATAGGCCAGGTAATCCTGACACTTGCTGTTTTTATAATGCAATTGCGGCTAACAGGAGTCTAAACCATTGAGAAGAGATTGTTATATATGGTTGCGATTTTCCCTCTTATTAATCCACCATGCAGACAAGTGACCGAAAAGTCTGTTTCTTTTCGGGATTGAACTAATTTTTTTGGGTGTCTTTTAGCAATTTATAGTTAGCTCTTTTTAAGATGAATTTTTTCCGGATGCCTGTGGGGTCACCTGTTAAAATTATTTGCTGTTTATACATGAACCTTCGCAAGTTAAAGAGGCTAATAATAATTTACACCTATGAATTTACTGGAAACCATTGTTCAGTATTTGTTAAGTATGCGTGTGGCTTTCAGTCTATGAAGAGATTCCAGTTTCACACGTTACCGTCCGCATATCAATAAGGTTAAAATGCAAGAAGGGTTGACACTAGATCCTAATGATTCACTGTACAGACAGTAAGCACATTTTCGCAATTTACGTCAGCGAAACAACCTCTGGGATTACTCTGTATTTCGCAACTTGTCAAACTTTCGTTAACCTTGTAGAACCGGGTGACACGGTTTTGGTTGGCGTCAACGGTCTCTGGGGCGTAAGAGTGGCAGATTTGGTTTCTCGGATTGGTGAGTAAGAGGAGTGACCTAGAAAATTTCATACATCATTTGCCTCCGTTCCATTAAAATAGAAATACAAGGGAAAAAGTAACTTGCAAGGGGTTGGATCATTCTGTTGCTCCTAGGTAGCGTTGCTATCAAGGTGGAAAAGCCTTTGGGTGAAAAGTTCACGTTGGCTGACATTAAAGACGGGCTTCAAAAACATAGACCCAAAATACTGTATCTTCTTTTACATGCAGAATCTTCCACCGGTGTTTTACAGCCCCTTGATGGCATTGGCGACCTCTGCCGAAGGTTTGCACTTTAACTTGAATTAAACTAATAAACTCAGCTATAGTGAGTAGCCTTGCGCCTTGGAAATTACAACGGTTTAGTTGGTTTGCTGAAACAAACTCAGGACCTGATAGAATGGCTACTCACGAGTTAAACTTTACAAAATTACAACTTTTTGTTAATTAAATTAAATTTTAATTCTCCTTCCGGTTTTTTAGCTACAACTGCTTATTCATCCTCGACACGGTAGCATCCCTGGGAGGTGTCCCGTTTTCTGTTCACGTCCTGAAGATTAACGTCGCGTTTACTGCAGCGCAAAAATGTTTGGGAGGTCCGTCCGGGCTCTCTCCAATAACATTTGGCCCACGTGCTGTGTAAGTCTTTGAAAATTTGTCTGTTAACCTCACAGTTAGGTAAGGCATAAAATTTGTCCGGAAGGAAAATTGACCCCACGAAACGGAGCACTAGTTAGTGGAACGTAAAATTAGAAATGCTGTCCACCAGTGAAGAGTACACAGTTCATTTTGAGCTTAAAAACACATTGATACTAATATCCTCGGAATCTTATTAGAGGAGACTATGCTAAAAATACTGAAAAGAATTGTTTAATGCCGTCTACATGAATTCTGCATTATTTTCGGAAACGGTAGTTGCAAATGGACGGTGAAATTCGCGGCAAAGATTCTCCAATTCAGAATTTGCAATCTTAAAATCAACGAAGCGATGTCTGTTCGATTGCAAATAAGCGAGGAATTTCCAAGCCGAGGCTTCAAATGAAAACGATTTATCATGTGATTATATGAATCACAAAACCAAGTATCATTCCGTCAGTCAAGTGAAGTTACACTTTTTGTAGGATTACAAGATTCGACTAAGCCTGAATAAATTGGATTTTCACAGAGACCGCATCAAGAAGAGGAAAACGCCAATAACATTATCATTCCTCCTTGACATGAATACGCTTATGAAATACTGGAATTGCGATGAGCTCACCGAACCCAGGTTTTACCATCACACTCCTCCAATTAACCTGTTGTTCGGATTGCGTGAAGCATTAGCAGAACTTGCTTCAGTAACGCTGGAACGATGTTGGGAACGACATGCTATAGCACCCGTTAAACTTTTAGCAGGAATTCAAGGAATGGGTCTCGAGCTATTTGTCAAAGACTCAGCTGACCGCGCACCAACGTTAACGCTAATCAAAATCCCGTGTGGAATCGATTGTAAACTTGTTTCGCAATATGCAATGGAGAAGTAAGTTTTTCGTGTACTATCCTTCCTCCGTTCTTGCTCCTTTGTTTCGAACAGCAGATTAGAACGTAAAACTTCCGTAGACTACATACCTCCGTTAATTAATGGTAATAATGAGGCTCCTGATATATTATTATTTGTTTGTTCAATGTAAAACAGACACAAAGTTGAAATAGGAGGTGGGCTTGGTCCATTGATGGGCCTCGTTTGGCGAATTGGCTGGATGGGGTACAACGCCTACCCTGAGAAGATGGACCTTGTCCTTACAGCTTTCAAAGACGGATTGGAATTCGCCAAATTGCAAAAAAACCTCTGAATTTATCAAAATCATTACCATTCCCAGCTCACGCCTCTATGACGCACTATAACGGTGAATTGATGTCCATCCTCAAATTTTTCGCGCTAGTTCCGTTCCAGCCTTTACTCGGGATCTTCTTGTGTTGCTCAATTCGTCGAATTGGCGGGTCTACAGTCTACAGTTTTGGGCCGTCCACGTTACTAAATTGTTCCATTCTACGCATCCCTAGATGTGTCTGCTAACCCCGGGAGCCCGTGTAGCTTCTGAATTCTTTTTTACGTCGACTCTCTACACGATGACCCCGCATCCAGTTCAGTTGGGGGAATAATATTCCAATGAATAAAAACCAGCTGGAAGGAATAAAAAAACCTGATTAAATAGCGTATCTTAGGATACTGGAATGGTGGCTTGGAAGCATGTGCTGTAAAATGACATCATCATTCATGTCAATAATATTGCCTAAATGATGAATATGACACATCGCACTCTGCATTCCCTTTGACAGTAGTAAATGCTATAAAAGAAGAATATTGTAATCAATTATAATTGAAATAATAATTTATAATTGACAGCATAAGAAACTGATTGCTTACATGTACATACCTTGTATAGTTGAAGCATCTTTATCGACTTACAACACGGGATTTTGATAGACATGAAGAGTCATACACGGCTTAGATTGATATTCCAAAACCATGCACCAGTTCACTATTCCATATCATCATTAGTTTAAACCAATCTCACTACCAATTATTATTTGTCTGTCACCCTCAGACTGCTTCATTCTAGACATAGATGTTGCACATAGCTAACGTAAAAATATCTCAACCGCTTATTTTTCTGGATTTCAATTCGAAATCAACTCAAAACTACGATATGTTGTTGGTACACCAAGGCATTCGATTTCACCGTTTGCTTATTGCAGCGGCTTTACTAGCGACCTCTGCGCCCGCCCTCGCCTTCGTCTGTACTGAAGAGAGTGGATGGGAACAAGATTTGAGACCAGAAGTGCTAAATCTGGAACCCACAATTGAGTCGCTGAGAGAATGCTACATCTCATTGATAATTTACAAACTCGTCATGGATTTCCATATTCTTATGAAATTAGAAGTCCCGGTAATGTCTTTCGGTTGGGATAATTACTGGCGATTAGCGTCCGCAGATGCATCGATCTACCCGGCAGTCATGCCCTTTCGTCATTTAAACATATGTTCAGCAAACTTATTCCTGACAGGTGACTGGCGGAGTTTGTTGAGTCCAGCAATATCCGATATTCTCAAAAGCCCGTTTCCTTCTGACCTGACGCATACATCCTTCGGTCCAACGATTCATATCATGGTCTTTGAGAACGAACATCAGTGGCGTGCCATCGACCCAATAAGGTTTGTAGCCGAACAGATTTTGACCAGCCCGCTTTCTTCTCACATCTTTCTTATAACCTACGAAAACGGCAATGAGGATACAAGCTCGGTATTCGATAACCCTCGGACAGAGAAACCAAATTCGATAACACTTCTTTGGCAGCCACAACAACAAAGGATGACACATGGTTACTTTCTTTGCCACTATTGCTTCCGCTATACCGAACAAGGACAAATTGATTACAGCTTTAAAGGACTTAAACCCTTTACAGTCTCTTGTAACGATACCACTTGTTTATCCGCCTTGCATCGCGTTTACCAAGACCGAACCGGTTTCGGTAAACAGATAATTTGGGTCTCCAGCAACATGGTTATCGATAACCTCACAGAACATGACCGCTACGGTCTGAGGGACAAAGAGATGATCCTGGCTCTTAGCCCGTTTCATCGAAAATATCCCTTCCCGCTAACCAACACCGTTGCTCTGGCCATGTACCCACTGGAAAGCAACGTAACGGCTTTCTACGGCTCCACCTACAAAGGTGTTAAGAGTCACCCAGGCAGTCCGCTAAGCTATCTCCCATGGATACTCATGGATCCATCGGATGACTACGTTACATCCGGTGTGGAATTGATCCGCTCAAATTATGAAGCAAATCATTATTTCATCACCTCTGAAAAAACATATATAGAGCGATCATCCCTTGACACATACGTTCGACCCTTTTCACGTAGTCTGTGGGCAGCGATTGCTATCCTCGCACTCCTCAGTATACTGCTCCTCTATTGCTGGAATAAGGAGAAGAGCTTATCTCTCGTTACCAGGGAAACGCTTGCCTTGATGACGCAAGCGGCTCTGGAACAAAGTAACTATAAGGACGGGGATACCTTGCTCCCCAAGGTTTACGCTGCCTTCTGGTTCATCGTTGGTTTAGTCCTCACTAATCTGTACAAGAGCTATCTGCAAGCTGCCTTTACTGGGGTCAATTCATATTTAACGATTTACGACAGCATCGAAGAGTTGTCCAATTTTACGCTTTACGCGATCTTCGACGTCCCCGGCTGCACTTATAAGCTGGGTGAAGAAAGCGAGATCATACACAACTTATCTGCCTTTAAATGGCAACTTCGCCGCGATATAGGTATTGGCGATGGCATATCAGATACAGGTGGAAACAATTTCCATCAACTATTTGCGATACACTTATCACAGCGAATCCAACGACAGCAAAACTATTGTAATAATGTAAGAGCGCAAATAGACAGAGAAGCATGTACCCAAGCTAAAGTTGAACATCTGTTGAACATATTTCGAAATGGTTATAACATTTGTCGAGAGAATTTAAAAGCAGTACTGGCTAATAATTCTGGGCGATCCAACGTCGCTTATATTGTTGGAGAAGAGGATTTTCCTGAAATATGGAGTATTTTCCAGCACTTTATGACGTCACAACAAAGGGTTGAGCACAAAGCCTCAAATTATCCCAAAAAGGATACCTTCATGTGGAACCAGTTTACCAAAGGTTTCGCATTTTGTGGCGGTTTGTGGCCTGAGCAAAAGTACATACCCAAGCGATTCAAACGGTTTCTCGAGTCTGGCCTCCACGGACTATGGGAACGATGGGATTATATTCGCTTTCGTCACAATTCTTCTTACACTCGCTATGTTAACCATGACGACGAATTCAACTATTCCCATCCTCTTGGCTTGTATGAATCAGGGACAGCATTGATCGCACTAGCGTATGTAATCGGGACAAGTAGTGGCCTTCTTGTCTTCCTCTCGGAGAATCTGTACAAGAGGGCGTTCCCGATAATTGCCGGACATTTTGGCCGTTGCATGTATCAAATGGGCAGATATCTAAGTCACGTTCCGGATGAATTGCACACTTCTGACTCTTAAATTATAGAAATGGTAATAAGGTTATCTCGCTCCGGCAATAACCGCAATGAATCCTGTCTAGTTCAGTGTTAGAATTAAAAAAACCGTCCACCAGATCCTCAAGCCAAAATAATATGAAACCTTTTCGATTCCTCATATATATATTTATGCTGGAACGAATTGCTGTGAATAATTGCAGCTAGCAGTAATAATTGATTGTCATGGATGAATTTAATTCAGTTTTAAACAAAGTATTGCAACCAGCTCACTCTTTGGTTTTACATCCGGTAATACTTATAACACACACAATGTTAAGTACTGGTTACCCAGTTTTCCGTACCGCACCACTGAAATGTAATAATTCATATTTACAAGCTTAACTCCAAGAATTTACCTTACCTAATTTAATAAACATGTCATCCGTAATTAAAACGCAAATGTTACACGCACCTCATGCATTTTTCCAGTCGTGCATTCGTAAACGGGCTTGTAACTGCTGTAGTCGTTATCCTTGGAAAGATTTTCAACTAATAATGGTATTAAAACACAAGGATTAAATGCAGAATGGCGTCTCCTTTTCTCACAAACATTCATGTGTTCGAACAGGAAAGCCTTCAAAGGAAACACATATTTTTCATACCATTCTTAGGTTGCGATTTAACACAAGCTTCAAGGATATATTCAGAGAGGGCTGGACCATTTTTAGGAAACGTTTTCCCGTAGGAGGCTTTGAAATTCTCTTCAGAAAAAACATTGTCCTTTACCTAAATTAATACGCAAATTAAATTCAAATCTGACGCCTAAAATCGTGTTTCGGTATTAAACCAACTGAAAATTTTAAACTCACAAGACCGTAGTGTTCCCAGACACAAATCGTGATTTTCTAAAGGAGAAACAAGCCAACAACGGTTAAAAATTATTATTGCGTTGAGCAATTAAATTCACCGAGCATGTGATTATATCCAGTGCTTACCATTCCCAATTTGTTTTTGTCGGCTTCGCCGGTAAAATTTTTGTAGCAATCCCCGATCAGTCGATTAACTTCATCCATCATGGGTTCCTCACCCCTGCACGTCCATTTTGGATCTTGGGGTTTACCTGCGGCTTGAGCTGCAGCCTCGATGCAGAAGACCTTCGAATAAATTAAATACACAATTAACTTGAAATTAAGATTCCTGAAAATCTACACGCCGGTTTTGTCTTTTAATTTCAAAGCGAATACTTACGCATGCTACAACAAAAACAGATAGAATCAGACGGCTAGTCATTGTGCCAGCTTTGTCTTTGAACAAGCTTTAATGTCCCTGTGTAATTATTAATCAGGTATGCCAAACCAAACTAGAGAATTGATTGAGTTGCGGTGGATTTTATAGCCCCTTGATTTCACCTGCAGCGGCTTTCATGTCAATTATACATTTAATGATTCCGAGTATAGGCTTAATAAGACATGGATGGTAGTTTTAAAAAATGTTTGCATGTTGTGCATCTTTTTCCCGTCCCGCAAATCCTTCTATGACTTCAGAAATTAAGCTTGCTAGAACATACATTAGAATTTTATTCCGAAATTAAAAGATGTCTTGTTATAGAGGATGAGGAAACGATCAATTAAAGTGACAAATCCCTGAATTCATACTAAACTCATACAGGAAATGTAAAAAATATTATCGTATGGTCATGCAGCTAATTGCATGAGAATACAACACGATATGGAATAATAGCCCGTCAAGAACAAGGACTCAAGTACTGACGCTAAAGTTAGTATGAATCACGGCATCATGTCACGCAAATTATTTTATAATGGGCGAGGACTGAGAGGATTTAATGGAATAACCCACGACAGCATTTTTGAAGTTAAGTGATTGTGAGTGATTCACAGTAGTAATTGAAAGTGTCACCAGGGGACGTGAGAAAGTTTCGGCAAATACCTCTTCGGATTAATAGTATAGGTGGCAGCAATTGAAGTCTTTACCTTTTCGACAAATTCGTGCCATTAAGATTTTGTTAAAACTTGATGTGAAATCCTGAGGTAGGACCATCCATCCGTCATGGCATCTGACAACGCTTCCATTATTACACTAATTGCCGCAGGGACGCGCTATATTGTACTTTAATGATGTAGCTTCGATTAGTCCCACGACTACTACCAAGCAAGATGCATCAACCATCCGGACCTGGCGCCCTCTGGGCGGTTACATCGTTAGTAGTCACCCTAGCGGTCTTGTGCAACCAATTGCCCATGATGGCTGCTGGTAGCGACATAACGGTATCGTTAGAAATTAAGGCAGACATAGCACCGATCCTATATAGCATCCGCGATTGTCACGTTATAGTTGTGACGACCGAAGTGCCAAGCATTGACTTACGGCCCTTGCTGCTACGCCTGATACCAATTTGGCTTCACAAATGGAAATATTACTGGAGCCGGATATACTGGGACCGCGTGACGTACTACAATGGTCGGAATAATGATGAATCTGATCGTTTGATTCCCTTTCACCGATACTTTTACCGTCGCCACCGAAGGAACTGCATAGCAAACATAATTTTGTTGGATCACCTTCTGGGTTGTTATATTTTTGCAGACATGCAAAAACAGCTTGGCGCATCTATGGGCCCGACCTATAACATCCTGATCAAAGAAAACTACGTACCCCTCCGATGTACCACATGGCTTACTTATGGTACTCTTGGCGAGTCCACCCCGAGCCGTACCTTTCTCTTCGTGTTCAACAGCGATATCGCCGATGATCAGGCTGCAGTAAACCAGTTAGACACTGCTATGACAGACCGATTATCATTCCAAACTGTATCACTCCACCCCTTGACGCATGGATACATATTCTGCTGGTCTTGTACTCCTCGAAGTCATGAGAGATCCACTAAGTACAAGGACTTCATAGGTCCCATCGCCTGTACCATATTTTTCAACTGTTTCGACGCGCTGGAGCTTAAATACCTGGAATTAATCGATTTTGGAAGAAATCTTAGGTGGATCTCAGGGTCAAGTTACTATGGTCTGGAATTATACCTTACACAACCCCACGTTGGCATCGAAGCACAGACAAATCCACTAACGAGCTCACCCTTTCATCGAAAACATCCTATTTCTCTTCGAAGTACCCTTGGCGAAGTGTGCTTACATTCTGCCCGAAACTCTTCTGGTTTTGATTTCTCCTTACATGAAGCGGGTAACGTCTTTCTTAAACTACCTTACATATACTGGAACTACCCATTGTGGAAGCTGGGCCCCGCATCGTACGTAGTTATCCCAGGCTATGGTGTCAATCATTATTTTATAACGAGCGAGCAAGTTACTTCGGATAGTTCGCTTCTTAGCATTTACGTGTGGTCATTCTTTAAAGAAATCCGCGTGGGTCTTGTGCTCTTGGTTTTACTAACGATCCTTTGCTTGGGTACACAGCTGCGCCATCCTCCATTTTCTTACCTACAGGGCATGCCTTCCCTTCTTAGCGCAGCAATGTGGCAAAAGCTAAGCTGTAGGTCACCAAAAATGGATTTCCGTCACCGTTCTTGCATCATATTTTGGCTTTTCTTCTGGACCTTCTTAAGTTTTGTTTACGGATTGTATCTACATATCATATTCACAGAAGGACACTCTTATTTCACCAGATTTCGTACCGTGAGCGAATTGCAAAATTTTACGCTGTATGCTTTCATTGAAACAAAAGAATGTAGTAGCAATACTACAGATGGTAGGACAGTATACATGCCGACTTCCTCCATCTTTGACTTTTCTATTGCCATGCAACGCCACATTTTTGCTAGCCAAATACGTCAAAACCGCGACCAAGTCCAACACATGCTAGATTTTTTCTTCAAAAAACGATCTCAGAGTGATCTCCAGGCGAAGAAGTCATTCAAAAACGAAATTACACGGTTGCTTAGCATTATGAACCATGTTATCTACACATGCTACGATGAAACGAGCATTGAACGGATTTTCAGCAAAACTAATACCACTCACGTGGCTTTCATCGTTAGCGAGTATAATTTTCCGCGCATCTGGAGACAGTTCCAACGATACGGAAAAAAATCCGGTAAAAAATTCGCTAGCAATTTCTTCGATAAAGATAAACTATTGTGGGAACAGTTTCCAGAGACTGTCACCTTTATTGGAGGACGTTTCAAGGAAGACCAGCTTGTCCCGCAACGGTTTCAGTGGATTGCAGCAACAGGCTTGTACAACTTTTGGAAAAAGTGGGACGACATCCGCTTCAAGGACCGTTATGCTCATGGTGATGCTAAACCCCTCCGCTTGATGGACTATAAATTGTCATGGGGCTATCGAAAATTAAGTAGCAGGTTTCTCATTGAATTGTATGCTGCAGGTTGCATTGTCTCAGTCAGTGTCATTATTTGTATCGATTTCAGGGGGAGAGTTTGCAAAACTATTCAAAAATTGTACAGGAGGATTATAAGGGCAATTTCACAATGCTGCTTAAAAACTGCAGTCTGTGCGACACATTGTGGCGAAGTGGCCAGTAAGAATTGAATTTTTATGACAGCCCCCATCTATGAGTATTTAAAGTAGGCTTCAGCAAACTGAGAAGCGCCCCCTGTTGGCTTTGCAGCTAACTGACAAACGACTCCTGTAAATACTTAAGAGCTTACACATATTACAAAATAATATTCTGTGTATTCATTAGTTTCCCACTGTCTGTATGCACAATAAACCTCAGTGTTGGAGAGGATGATACGTAAAGTAGGATGAGAGAAAGTTACGAAATTCACGACAACTCTGTGGAAAACCACAATCGGAAATCGCCTTTGCAAAAACCACTTGCATTTTGCCCATTTTACCCAACATTTCCTTTTAGAGCTTGTAGTTATCCTGCTGGTGTTTTCAAAGAAACAATGAATTTGCTCTGTATTCAGAACCGCAAAAACAGTGCGCATATTCCAATTTTTGTCTAGTCTTTATTACTGTACGAAGATCCAAAGTTTAATTACAAAACAACATCTGACACCAGACAAATTATGGACTTGAGGTTGGTTAAATAATATATTTTTAAATTATAATTAATAATGCATTAATAAATAATAATTTCGGAAGCCATGTGTCCTCATAATTGAAGGATTGATTTTTGTGCAATGACGGACCTTTTATTTCATGATTCCTCCCAGTATTTACATGCCTCATACTCTATTACATGACGTGAGAGTGGATCGACCCAGAGCGCCTAGAAATGGTAGACGAAAAGCTATGCCACGATCTCCAGGTCCAGGGAATGGCGATTCAGAATCCTTGGAAGCAAGCAATCTTGGTAAAGCACTTGGAGAAAGCGCTCTGACAAATACCACAATTAGATTAAATAAAAGACGGGAGGTAAATACTCTTTGTTCGTTTTTTTAAAGTATGTATTGCGAGCGAAAATTTAAAATGGTATTAAATGAATTTCTTGTTATGTACACAATATCCAAGGTTTCGGGAATCTTGAAAAAAACAGCTCAGAAGCTGGTAGACCGAGGCACAAGTTTGGAGGAATTGGAAAGAAAAACAGGTTTATAATTAAATCATCTTTTCAGAGTGAATTTGCTCAATTAGAGCTTTAGCTAACCTTTGAGAGTGACAATAAGATTATATACTCTTTTTACAGACGATAGCGATGCAGATGCATCAAAACTTTTGAAGAGTTCCACATCACTAGAAGATGTAGCAAAAAAAGGACGAACATGGGTTAGCATGCAGGGACTTCATTTACCTTTTTATTCTCTCCATCAATTTATTTCAGCCTGCAAATTATTTTCTTATTACGGTCTCTTCTACGTAGTGGCTCCGATCTGAAGCAATTAAAAATACCCTTTTGGTTTTCCAGACGAGGACCAGGTGGTGGGCCCTAGCTGTGGCCAGTTTTCTTACATTATCTGTTGCCGGCATTATTAGTGAGCAAAATATTTTAGTCATGGGTAATAATCATATAAATCATGGGTTTTTAATAATCAGTTTTTTGGCAAATTCTCATTTACATTTCAGCTTATTACTTCCTCAAAAAGTAGCTCAATGAAGATCAAATTTTTTTTTCCTTTCTTGGTAGACACTTGAAACTGAAATACGTTAGTTGAATATTTGTACAGTGCACACATTTTATAGATGTCATTATTAAATATGTCAAATGCTACTTCATTCATAATAAACTATTTCGAAAATCCTTGGAAAGTGGTATCTAGCTTTATATTTTCCAAAATAACTAGATGGCACTCCTTTCTTCTAAAAAGCTTTCTGCTAATTCTAACAAATTTAGGACTCTGGCATGTCTCATATCAGTGCTCCACCTGCCGGGTAAAATTGTATCAGGCATAAAGCTTGTCAAACTAATTGAATAGTCCACGGGTCAACTAAACAAGGGGTCTAAGTTGAACATTGCCTGTATGCTAAATTTTTCTTTTAAGAACAGTGTCAGATGGTCACGTGGAAGAGGGGAACGGAATTCAGTTCCTTTTTGTACTTTGCTACTTCCCTGACTCGCCACCTGCTATCAGTGTTCAAGGCTAAGCGGAGCTTGCGTGTGTAACCGGGTCCGATTTCGCAAAGTTTTGTCCGTAGAAAGAAGATTAAAATGTGAAACTTGGCTGGTACGTGTGGTGGAGTGTAACCAGAAATTAACATAAACTCAAGGATTCAACGGATTGAAGAAGTTACTTCAAAGATCTTAAAGATAGCATGGGAAGGAAAATAAATAAATAATAAAAGCCGAGAAGAGAGTTTAATTTTTTTACATTTATCCAGCAGGAAAAGTTATCCAAGTGTCCAAAAGCGACAATATTAATCCTTAATATGTATAATCAAGAAAGAAAAGTAAAATGAAACACTTAAATACTCTCCGTTCCGTCTGCTGCATGGCAAAACGTGTCATGTGCCAAAAAAAATTATCTCCTTTTGTATAAAATGTTTAGCTCACCACCATGTATTAACCGCAAAAGTATTAAGCAAGGAAATTATATTAAAATGCTCTTTAAACCATCAGCACGCTAAGTAATTATAATTTTTTTAATAATTGATTGATCTGACGTCGATTCAACTATGGCTCGTGCAGTGACAGCACGCTCAGTAAAAGTTTGTATAAAAATGTTGAGGATTTAAAGGACGTACTTACTCGCAATTTCCTCGCACGGACTCAATCAGTACCCGACAGTCGGTGAAAGGTAAAGCAAGTTAAAAGAGTTTACGGATAGAATCTCCAAATCTCCACTAGTTGCCATGGATACAGCAAATCTACCAGTAGGGCCGCCAAATTCCTTAAAAGGTCCCATCAATGTCCCGGATGTCTTACTTACGGGCGGTGGGCCCTCGAACGTCTCTTCACGCGTTCTTGAAGCCCTATCTTTGCCAATTTTAGGCCACCTCCACAAGGCAACTTTCCAGGTTGGCTAGTTTAATTTAAATTAAAAAAAATTTAAGGGAATTGAGTCCAAGGTTTTATAACATTTTATACGAATGTTTTAAACAAATTATAGTAAAGCAGCTTGAATATTTGAATTTGCGTAATTTACATTGACGCATCACTTCATTTGTATTCCTTATTCTACAGCTTTTGGATGAAATCAAGGCAGGGCTTAAATACGTCTTTCAAACTGAAAACCCGTGGACCCTTGTTGTAAGTGGTCCAGGTCATCTGGGAATGGAAGCAGCCTTTGTTAACCTTGTAGAACCGGGTGACACGGTTTTGGTTGGCGTCAACGGTCTCTGGGGCGTAAGAGTGGCAGATTTGGTTTCTCGGATTGGTGAGTAAGATGGGTGACCTAGAAAGTTTCATCCATCATTTGCCTCCGTTCCATTAAAATAGAAATACAAGGGGAAAAGTAACTTGTAAGGGGTTGGATTATTCTGTTGCTCCTAGGTGGCGTTGCTATCAAGGTGGAAAAGCCTTTGGGTGAAAAGTTCACTTTGGCTGAAATTAAAGACGGGCTTCAAAAACATCGACCGAAAATATTCTATCTTTTGCATGCTGAATCTTCCACCGGTGTTTTGCAACCCCTTGATGGAATCGGTGACCTCTGCCGAAGGTTTGATCTTAAATTTAATTAAACTAGTAAAGTCAGCAATAATAAGTAGCCTCGGTAAAGTAATGTAAAAAAATCGCTTCGGTAATTACAACTGTTTTGTTACGCTGAAACAAATTCAGGACCTAATAGAATGGCTACTCGCTAGTTGAACTTTAAAAAATTGCCACTTTTTTTAAATTAAATTAAAAATCCTCCTTCCGACTTTTCAGCTACAACTGCTTATTCATCCTCGACACGGTAGCATCCCTGGGAGGTGTCCCTTTTTCTGCTGACGTCTTAAAGATTGACGTCGTGTACACCGGAGCACATAAAGTCTTAGGAGGTCCGCCAGGGCTCGCACCAATAACATTTGGCCCGCGTGCTGTGTAAGTTTCGATTCCAAGCAAATACTGTATGTGATAATTAAAGAGCGTAGGAAATATTATTTATATTAGCTGCTGGCCTGTAAATAATTGAGAAAGTTACGTCAATCGCAGGGTTATAAAGAAAAAATGATTATACGTTTCTAATTACAAAATCAAAGTCATCCCATCAGTGAAGTGAAGTTAGAGTTTTCGGTGGATTACAGATTTTAACTAAAACATGGCGGAATTAATTCTATTCATACAGAGACTGCATCAAGAAGAGGAAGACGCCAATAAAATCATTACTGCTTGACATGAACAACCTTACCAAATACTGGAATTGCGATGAACTGACCGAAACCAGACTATATCATCATACACTTCCAATCAACCTGTTGTACGGATTGCGGGAAGCATTAGCAGAACTTGCTGCAGAGACACTGCAATGCAGTTGGGAACGACATGCTGAAGCATCCGCTAAACTTCTAGCGGGAATTCGCGACATGGGACTTGAACTATTCGTCAAAGACTCAGCTGACCTCCCCCCAACATTCACGCTTATCAACATCCCGTATGGCATCCATTGGAAACATGTTTCTCAATACGCAATGGAGAAGTAAGTTTATTTTGTTTGCAATCATGCCTCTATTCTTGCTACTCTGCTTGGAAACATGGGAGGCAAATCATTAAGGAAAGTCACCATGGTAACGAAACCAAGGTGCCAAGTATCTTTGGATGTAGGGGTTATTGGTTACGGTGGTATGAAAAGGATTTTCCCTCGGACACACAAAGTGAAGAGAAACTGCTATGACACAATCTACAGAGTTTATGCACCAGCTCGAAAGGGCGATGCAACTCTCAGGTATCTTCAGCGGGAAAAGTTCCGTAATTAAACGACAGAGCTCCGTTAATTAATGCTCGTAAGGGTCCTGATATATTATCATTTGTTTTTTCGATATAAAACAGATACAATGTGGAAATAGGAGGTGGTCTTGGTCCAACGGTGGGTCTCGTTTGGCGAATTGGCTGGATGGGACACAATGCCTATCCTGAGAAGATGGACCGTGTCCTAACAGCCTTCAAAGAAGGATTGGAATTCGCCAAGTTGCAAAAAAGCTTCTGAATTCATCAGAATCATTCCCAGCATCCCAGCTCACGTCTCTCTTACGCGTTGCACTCTAAATGCCATATATCCTTAACTCTATAGCGCTAATTCCCGCCTACACTTTGCATCTTATTTCGTTCCAGCTTAGATCAATCGAGTCTTTGGTTCCAAAATTTTTGGCCGTCCATGTTAGTGCAGCTTCTACCACGCATCAATTTTCAAAATTAAAATATTTCTCTTAATCGGCCTTTATTCTCTACACAAATACTTCCGTCTAGAAATATTCGAAATACAGTTCTATACAGCTACTTTCGGCTCTGTATGTTGCCTGCAAATATGCCGTCTTTGACTTTTGATTTGTCTCTCTCGGAATTTTAGAAAAGGACAAAGTGTATTATCCTACTGATTGGAGCTAATTTTATCATTATAAAACTGTAATTTGGTCAATTGTACGCTTGATAAAGAGCTCAAACTCCTATTAATTTTCTCTGTACATTCATTCAAATTTAAATAAGTTCTCAAAGTACCCACAACATCCCAATCTTTCATAGCTCCAAGTTTACACGTTACTATATACAAAATAATAACGCATAATCTCATGGACGTCTTACCACTAAGATAACAAAAGAAACGAGTAAATGTAGCCAAGAAAAGCAGCACAATAACTCAACTCTGCGTAAGGGATTGCCCTGATGACACATTTACTCCTCCTGCTCTTCCACACTACAGCAATTTACCATAAAATCTTACATTCTCACCTTACTTCCTTCCTCTTCCCCTACTCATTCACGGCCTTAATACCACTGAAACCACTGAACATAGAATTGTACGCGTGTGAATCCGCAATGCCTATAGGATTTCATCACCAGAGCCTTCAAGTTTCTAGTTTCCAAATAATTAATTGCCTAGCATGAAATCCTGTGAGTGGCTTATAAAATTACAATTTCATGTAATCCCCTCAACTCTCTATTTGTGCACATTAAATACCACTGCCACTGCCTCAATAACTATATTCTAACACATCTTTGTATATTATTTCGCTGAACTTGTTGAGTATATGCATGCAGTATTGGTCATCATCTATAGAGACAACGTGCTTTCTATCAAATTCAAGTAATGAAACTCGAAACGAATGCAACATTTCAAAATGACGGATCATAGCTTGATAGAAACAAGATGGAATCAAACTATCAAATCCGAGAGCACACAAGGTTTGTTGTTCTTCATTCTTTGTTTTCTTACTTGCTTGTGCCTAGTGCCAACATTATGCAAAAGCGCAAACATTTCTGCGCCCATCCTCCGTCAAGCCTGCATGAGCTCATGTTGTTGTCAATGTTCACTTCTTCCACGTTCCTAGCGCTGCTAACTGAAGCGAATTAAAACAAGGCCAAAGCGCCAGGATGAAACTCGCCATCTCCCACTATTCCACGTGTACCACCATTACAACTTGCTTTTAGCATATTATGCAAAATGCAAGGCAAAAACCATGCGAAAATCTCAGCACTTCACACTTTCTGCAAGTATCAACAACATAAATTGTTCTCACTTCCGATGTTATCATGCAAACAATTCCTTATGGTGTTTTTCACATCCAGCTGAAATGTTTCAATCTCCGTCCGATCTTTTAGCCCTTCAAATATACGTCATGAGAAGCACAAACACCTTGTCAGCTCAACAAGTCTTTATTCCACACATGCATTCAAGCGGACACTGCCCATTACGCTTGCATGTCACAGAGATTATTGCCAGCTTAAGCTAACTGAAATGCTTCAAGAAGACTCTATTTTTGTTCTTATGGATTATTAAGTTGACATTGGTGAAAGCCATTAACTGTCCAAGAAGGTCAAGTTAGTGGAACTGGACATAGCAGAGCAGAGGCAATATAACTTTGTATCATAACTCATCCCAGTTGTTATTCATTTGGCTCTTACCCTTGCGGGGGAGAATTCATGATGAGGGATAATTTGTCCCAAGGACGGCGAGAAGGTTTCAAAACAGATTCGCCACCCCAATTCAATTCGCGATTCTGTCTGTTCTGCCTAGCCTCAAACCTCCAAACCATACAACAATCCGTAACCCATTCCGTCCACTCCCCATGTCTGTTATATTCCACACAGACTACAGACAGATACAAAACTTTATGGACTCATCAAAGGGAGTAAGCCATTGAAATAAAGCCAAGTCTCAGCTTGAGTTGCGTACACACTATAGCCATCCATCTCAGCCAGATTCATTCATGCCATGCCTCTTCTTTGAACATAAACACAAGTTGTTTAATTCCATTTCCCTTCCATATCTGGTCTAACCCAAAGAGCGTACAATCATTTACTTTATTGCATTCAGACCTTGTCTCTCCTGTGGAGCATAATTCCCGCAGCGTAGCCACGAGGATGTGACACACACTTAAGAATAGTTTCACAAAGTAATTAATTCAGTCCCACTTAGCGCCTCTCTGTGCCTCTAAACACTTTGCTCGTTATGGAGGAAGCACAGGATGGAAACTTACCAAGTTAATTTCAAATATGCACTCTCCAAGCAAGGATCAAGAGGACAATTAGCGGGCCAGCTTAATGTTGGTGCAGTTAATCTGAGGACGACACATTCCGCTACACCGCTCCAACAATTTAGAAACAATCAGTGTGCAACTTCTTAAGCAGTCGCATCTCAAATAGTACGTCACTCTCTCAGCTGTAGAAGTGAAACTCATTCGCCTCAAAGAATTTTCCAACACCATGGAAACCTCGGTCTCGGTGTCTACACGAAAAGAGCTGGTTCTCCAGCGAACATACATGGAAGTGAGTGAAACACAGAAACATGCATTTCCTTCTGAAACCGGAAACAGTGAACGTTACCACTCTAGTATTTTTGAACACCAGATTTCAAAAATTCAAGAAGGAGGTCCTCCAGTTCACCAGAGTAATGGCCATGTTCCCAACCCGGATTTTAGTGATTCTGTAACGATCCATAGTTACGAGAACAGCACAAGTGTAGGGAACCTCAATAAGGATCCACGAGATGTCCACAACAGCACAAGTGCTAGCAATATTACGCAAGATTTGAACAGTAGTTTCGGTGAAAACCGGAGAAAATACTCCTGGCCTTCAAGCAATAATAAGACAAAAGAAAACTCAGGAGATAATGGCCCTAAAAGCGGTGTAAACCCAAACACCCACAACAACTTCCTCAACCGTCGCGACCTTAAATCTCCAGGTGGGTCACGCCCCGAGGTTAATAGCAGTAATGGAGGTCAAAACGTGCGTGATTTCGGCGGTTATAAAAGTGGCGGGATTTTTGATTACAACTACATGAAAAATAATCATAACAAAGGCGGGAGCAGTGGTATAGGCTCCGCGGAATCAGTAACTGACACCGGAACGGATTTAGATGAGGTTCCGCAAGGACCATTGCAAGTGCACACTGTCCAAAGCTCGGTAGAAGACCACAGTCCCAGTGCTCCAGAGAGTGGAATCGATTCAATAAGCGAGAAAGTCAAGAAGCTTGAGGAACTGCTACAGCGAAAATCATCCAGCACCCATTCGAGCGGAGATGTTGTAAAAGCCGAGACAATTATCGGCAGTTTGCCGGGACATAAAAACGGATTTAGAAAAATTCAAACTTCTCACAATGAAGAGCTTGACAGCAGATCTTTAGAGCCTTTTAATTACGCCAGAGCTCAAGATTACGTTCCATTTAGAAATCATTCCAAGTCCCGTAGTAGCGGAGATGTTCGGCAGCGGGAATTGGATATCGGATTCAGATTCGCAGATCCAGAGGACTATGCACCACTTCGGGAACAATTAGAATCCGCAGGTCCCTCGAAGCTCGACCACGCAGAGACGCAGGCTAAAAATGCAACCACTCCCGAACAAGGGAAGCTGCATCGAAGTCCTAAAGCTGAAAATAATTCCAAGGACGAAACACCAATGGGAGTTGCAATCTACACTAAATATTTCGCATCTCCAAAGTCCCGGGCAAAGAAGAACAATAAAAGCAACAATGCAGAGATGGTTTTTGATCAAGAGAAACAAGTGCAAGCTAAAGTTGGGTATTCAAATGCAACAAATAAGTTGGCCACATTAAGGCAGGATGACAAAGTTGATGGGAGCGAGCACAAAAAGGGAGAGAGCCAAACCAACTTATTTTTTGATACCTTAGTCTTTTTAGGGGATTGTTTCATGTGTCATGGAGAAAGACCTTAAGGGCACTACCAAGAATTTAGTGTAACGAAAGATACCCAAAGTCGAGCTCAAAGCTAACTAAAAATCTCCCTATACATAAATCAGTCATTCCCTTTTAGCATTATAACAGTTTTGTCTTTGATGACCGCCAAAAATTCAACGAGCTTTTACCTCATTGTATACCGCTAACCGTTCCTGTATATTTTTTTTTGTATCTTACAAATAGTTATCTATTAATGTCTTCACCAATTGGATTTTTGCTTGTAGATGGTAAAAAATCCGTAGGAGTCCAATTTCATTTAAGTAATGTATATTAAAAGCGCGCTATTTTTTAAGTATTAGTTTTAACTTTTTAGGTCACTCGTTCTATCATTCACCTGTACTTTCGATTATAATTTTTATAGCTGAACAGTTTGTAATGCGCCAAAATTTGATAATTATAAAGGTACTATGAAATACGTCATTTATCACATACTTTATTCAAAACAAGCTCATTTTCATGAGCTATACTTTCATACTTTGGAAATTACAGTCTTTTCATTATCCGAAATAATGCCGCCACTCATGCTACTAACTCAATTGTAATGAATGCAGAACTCAAGCACATCTCGTAGTTTGCTCCACCCAGGTACAATTGCAAATATATAGAGCGTGACAAATTCCTGCCCACTCACAACAACCTACCGGACAGTTTCAAAGCAGATTAGTATTTTTTAAGAACCCTGGACTTGGATCCCTCAGATAGCTTCTAACCTACTAATCAGCTGGTGCTAACCAGCATAACTGCACAGCGCCCCCTGGATCAGTCGCATGGTTGCATCATTTCGCTCAGGATGGTAGTCCTTAAAATCCGCAAACTGTTGACCGTCGTACTTTGGTTCAATTATGCAACGGGTTATTTTCCAGTTCCTCTCCAGGAATTTCAACAAAAGACTTCCGTATCAACGTTTCGTTTGCAGCTCCCGAATTTACTGGCAGCGATAGCTTTGGGCAGTTTGTCCTTAATAGGAAACGTGGATTTTGTTTTAAATAGTTTGCACCTTTCGACGTCATCCACATCGGACAAAATAATATCCGTAGGATGGGCCGTCGCATATTACATCGGTGACGGCTTCATCCGCTTCTTTGCGTTGATTCACACAAAGAAAGTTTGGACCATCGTGACCACGTGTGACAGGATTCAAGGCTCAACGATTGCGGGCGTCCAGAATGTCTGTCCAATCAGGAAGCGACTCCAGACGAGGGTCCTTAAATCCCTCTGCTTTAATTGGTTCCTGTTAGGACTATACCTCATGGCGCGTCTCGTTGGACCTGTATACTTGCCCGTCCCTTCTGCTCCAGTATTCTCCTTTCTGTCAAGCGATCAAGTAACCTTGCAAAGATTCTTTATGGCAGTCTCCGAAGCGACTGCAACGACATCTGCTTTTGTGTCCTACTCCACACCCCTCCTCGTGGGTCTTCTCCTATCCGAAGTACTGAGCGATGTCTCTGAAGAATACGAATCAGCTTGTGTTTCTCTACTCATGTCCAAGGATACTGGTAGTTACAATCGAGATGAGATGCACATTTTAAGCGATAGTACCCGATGGCAACTAAAACAAATCCTCGACAAGTTTATCCTTCTCAGAGAAGCACATACAGAGGCGAATAAAGCATTTAGCGGGATTCTTCTTCTGGCTTTTGGAATCCCAGCATTTACGATCATGAACCAAATCTTTCAGTTGATTATTTCCACAGATGAGATCGCATTTCCTCCGGCATTCGTTATGAGCATTGTCTACTATTTTCACAGCTTGCTCCTTCTCTGCTATGTTGGATCATACCTTCAAAAAAAGGTGGGAAAAACTTAACGTGTTAGGAAGGAAAGCCATTGCATTTGTGATTCTTTTAAGCATGTGTAACTTGTGTACATTTGCTTCCTTAGAATAAGAAAAATCAAAGTCGCTTGAGGGAGACACTTGCGTTTCTCGAGCTGAATAATAACACGACGAGCCTCTTTCAACGAATCAGCATTGAGGCTCAACTGGGTGGCAAGGATAAGTTCGATTTGGTATGACACATTTTAAAATAAAAGCTAAATGTTTTTAAAGGTTTAGATTACTTTTTATTTATTTAATTGTTTTATTTAAATAATAGGTAAAGTTTTGGAACGAAGACGTTTTTGACTGGGATTGGAAGTTTACATCCTATCATGCATTCGAGGTGGACATGGGGTTGCTCTCGCAGGTAAAATATTATAGATATAATAATTATGAAGTACTATATATAACGTTCTTGTGTTATAGTGCTTAAGTTATTACGTCAGCTGAATCAATTTTTGAAATTTAACAATATATATAGTTGAGAATCATGTAGACTTTTTCTCCTAGGTCGCATCTTTTGCCATGGGCTACCTCGTCTTTATATTTCAAATGAAAGTGTCTGGGAATTAGTGCTAAACCTTCAATGAGGGAGCCATCATCAGCAAGACAGTTTATAGAGCAAGGATAATTTATTTTTCATTTTTCCAGCAAGCTATTGTGCCTTCTATTGTGCACATTTTTAATATTTATCTACCTAGTGGCTTCATTCAGTCAAATTGAATTCGTTAATGCAAGTAAGTGCCGCCATCTATTGCAGCTAGATCCAAGTCGACAAATATTCATAGCCGATTCCTGTTTTCGTATGATTCACGTTGCATTGAAATACAATAAATTTTATCAAGTTATTTTTCAAAGATTCCATCAAAATATGAAAATGTCAAAGTTGAAAAATTCCGCTCTGTTTCGCCAGTTCGATCTAGGTTTAGTTTGTTATTTTTTACATTCGTTCGCTTAATGCATTACGTAATAAATTAATTTTCCTTCTCTAGTAGAAAAGAGAGATAGAGAGTTGCAAAAGAATTGAATCAGTCAACCATAACCGTTTGCCAACCCGATAAGAACCAAAAGAGTGCTAACAAAGTGACACACTTACTTGAGTAATTGAATTTCTTTGGACATGAAACAAATTGAGTTATGCAGTCCCCAGGTAACCAGTAACCAAGCGTTAACATGGTAATCTTTTGCCATTCAAAGGTACCAGTCTCTCTTCTGCAGTCCCACCAGCCTGTACTGCAGCTTTCAACACTTTTTCTCTTCTTCTTATCCCTTTCTCTTGCTTTTCTTCTTAAGAATTTTCTTCATTGCCTGTTGTCTACCTGCACGGTATCAAAATGGACAAGCAGCTTCGCATCTCCGTCTTCATAGGCTGGATATCCGGTACATTTCCAGTAAAGTCCTTGATGAGCCTGGATACCTCCTGGACAACTTGGACTGTCCCTTTCAGTATTTTAGTAACAGTATATTACGGTGTCATAGAGATTTGGTCAATATGGGCAAAGAAATCCATAATTTCTGGCCTCCAGCCTTCAAAACTAATTGTAGCATACCTCGTTCAAGCAAATACACTGATAACCTGCCTCATAATGCGCCTCTGGTCCTTATGGCGCACCTCAGGAATCGCAGAGTTGATAACCACGTTCCTGGAGATGCAGCGGGACGTAGCCTACACCAAAGGGTCATACATGCTACGCTACTATATTCTGGGGTACGTCATGTTAGCGATTGACCTAGTACCGGGGGCGATAATCATGACTGGCGCTTTCGGAGACGATGCCAAGGGTAGCAGCAATATTTACGACATAACGGGAGAAAGCAACTCGCCGAAATGGCAGGTCATGCTTGCCGACTACGTTCCCCAGGCTATTGTATTTTTCACAAGATACTTCGGCCTAACGATAATCCTCTGGCTTGGCGTTAACCTTCTGCATATATTCGAGTGCTTCTGCTGGGATTTGCAAAAAATGTATTGCCCTAGCGCCGTTGATAGAGTCCACATTATCGATGACGAGGATACGGAAGATGAAGACGACGAGGACGATCCTAGCAACGATTTAAAGAAGAGTCAGCATGCTTCACACGAGAAAAAGGAAACTTTCTTTGCAGAACTCATGGAAAAGTTCCCAAGCGTTCTCGGTACTTATTCGGACAAGCGTAGGATTGAAGACTCTAGCGCGATCGGCTCAAGCCTGGACGCTGTATTTTCAGGGAAGAACGTGGATATTTGGGCAACTGCTGCTAAAAAGATTACACCAAGACCATCCATCATAACTCCAGAGTTGTCAGTTTCAGAGTTATCCGCAAAGTTTCTCAAAATTCAACAGCTATTCGACGACTACAATAGAGTTGCAGGGCCGGCCTTCTTTGTTCTCATTTGCTATGGAACCATCTCTCTCATACACAAGCTGTATGTGGTAGCTGCATCCGAGTTCCAAGGAGGTCAACCCGCAGCAATAAAGTTTGGTGCAAAAAGCATCATTGGGTTCTTGCTCCTGAGCGGGCTCTCACATTTGGGTGAAATCATGACCGCCAGGGTGAGTGTAAATCGTTTCTAGCGAATCCATCGAAACATTTTCATTTAACTTATCATTAAACATATACTATTTTAAATCCCTTACAGATCAAAAAATGGAAAGAACAGTTGAAGTGTGTCATGCTCACGGAATTATTGTGTGAAAAATGCCACGATTCGGTAAATCTAATCTAACACAACTAAATGAACGTTAAAACATCAGGGGCTATCGTTGAATTGCAGCACGGAGACATTCTTGTATATTTTGATGCTATCAAGCTTTCGTATTCGGCCATTATGCTAAGTGTTAAAATTTAGATAAATTGTTTCAGATCAATACTTTGACGGAATCCATCATCAAATGGGATTGGCAACTTTCCGCAATGAGTTTGTTTAACATTAATCATGCACTTTTGCCTGGAGTAAGTCCCGATTTTAGTAACAAATTGCGCTTTACTGACGTCTAGCTCCATCTACAGATATTCATATACAATTAAACTGTTTACAGATTGCTGGAACCATGGTGACATATCTCATTGTCATTATTCAGCTGAAAGTCTCCGAAACTAATCCAGCCGGTGGCCTGAATGGCACAACGGAGCAACCGCTCATAATACCTGACGAATGAGAGACAGCAGGACACCTTACAGCATAGCACTAATTACTTTCTCACATAACACCATTCATACCTGTCCGTAGCAGCCAGAAGCTTGCCCAGTCGTGCAAACAAATACACAGTACACATAAACACATTGAATCATGCAAACTATTATAGCTATTTGTCATGTCCATGTAGTGTTGCTTTTGACCTTTATATGACGATGCAATTAGGCTCTTCTGATTACAATCTCACATTCACCTGGATAAAAAATTTGCAAAATACGTTATTGATCCAACAGTATGTGTTTTTACTGAATTTGCAAAAGTATGCAGAGACATATGTCAAAAAATATCCCGTTAACGTGTCATGATAAGTAAGTTAACTGTTGAGTCGAAGATTATTTTACAGATGGTCAGCAAAAGCATTTTGTCCAAGTAGAAGTAATGACCGATGTGAATAGCAACAGGTCGGAGTGTTCTTACAACCTTGCGGAAAACCAGAGTGTGCTCGTGGTTTCGCTTTCGGAATTCGCGAATAATTCCATATGATTTGTGGTAAATTTCCGCGTTAATCGAGTACAAGACCAGCAAAACTATGAGCACGATCCCGCCCATAGCCCCTGATACAATACCCATAACACCATCGAGTCGAACTAAACATACCGTAGAAATTGTAACGACGATCATAACGACGAGTTGGTCACAAGCAAAGAGGAGTGCCACAATCCCCGAGTATTCACTGAACATGTGCTGCAATTCGATGAGGGTCCGAACCTTCGCATTGTCACGTCGTAACTTAGAATTAACTGATTTTTCCGTTCTGAAATTTAGAGTGTAGCGATAAAATCGTGTAGCTCATTACTAAACGCTTAGTTTGAAATACGTTTACCTTATTTCATCGATAACTGTAGTGGACAACGCAACCATAACCACGCCCACAACAATTTGCACCATCGCCGCACTCCACATGCAGTATCCAATCCACCCAAGTAGTACACCGTTGACTAACCTTCCAACGAGAAGCATTTCGGGACAGGGCTCAACCCCAAAGTCATTGAGTACAACAGAAAACGGTGCTCCAACCCAACCAGGATGCGCAAGTCCGACGAAGGCCAATCCAGCACCAGCCGCAGCGAATTCGATTCCTAATGTTAGTATTATCAGTTCAGAAACCTTTACGCGTGTTGGAGTGATGGCGTCAGACATGACGTAAGATTCTATCGAAAGGAGAACCGTAATCAAGGATTATCATCCTTCCGTATATACCGCTATCCCCATGGCAACGGTTAAGGTTAGATCCTCGAGGAAAAAGTAGTACCGTATTTACCTTGAAAATCTTCGCAGAATCGAATAAACCGGTGGAAAACGCTCCGCATTTGCTCATTACTGAATGCAAGATTGAATTGTGCGTTAAAAAACGGCAAATGAAACCCAATTATAGAAGCTATATATATTTGATCAAAAACCAAAGCTTCTCCAAACATGGATTGCACGCCACGAACAGCTAAGAAAGCTATGTAAACAAAATGTATTCCAACGTTTAGTTTCCAAGACAGGTTCCAAGTTGCACTTCTGTCAGGATTTAATGTTTTTGGATGTCCAGGAAAATTATCCCAACAGAGACAAATCCCACTGAAATAAGTACCAATTTCAAACACTAATTTCAGGTTTTTGAACAGTGTAGGTGTCACAAGAATATTCTTTGGCCTCATTTTTAATTAAAAATTATTGTGATTCCACATAATATTGTTCCTCTTTGCTTAACCGGCCACGTATCTCTGCCGACATAGTTTGAATTTTCAATCCATTCCACCGAAACTCAATCCTTTGGATTACGAATCGGTCATCAATATTTAAATGCATCAACTTATTTATATTCTAAGCCGTTAGAACCATCTGCTTGTTAATTAAAATAATTGGTCCTGAAACTGTGAACAGTGGCACCTGTCACCCTGTACAGCATGTACAGTGTGTTTGCCTTGCGTGTCGCAATCAATCATCCACCAATTTTGGTCAAAGCTTACGTACGCTAGTTTAAGAGCCGATAGTTTTGACGTGATCATGTTTCCGTTATGCACACCTTCCACCTTCATCACAGGAAAGTTTCCAGCCTGATGCCCGCTTTCCGTAACTGTTACTGTTGTTCAGCGTTTCCAAAGTTACAAATTGAATAACGCATGTGTAATTATCCCGAGAAGGTGGTTTCTCTCACCTTGTGGTCCGCTAAGCAATTTTACAGCTATTGTTCTAGCTCACAAAGCAAACAAACAAAACAACGGGCATTCCGCTACAGTTCCACAATACATGGACCAACTTGTCTAGTTTCGCAAAAATCCCTCAGCAATGTCTTTATACCTTTGAGCATACCTTAGTTTTATGTCAAGCATGAAGCGGGTGTGCAAGTTGGGAGGCTTTAATAAAGTACATGAAAAATACAAATGAATTAAGAACAAACTATACCTTAAATGAATAAAGTCTACAGAAAATGTTGTCGGGCTACCAGCGAATGAAGCGTTGTAAAATGACGACACAGAAAATAAATCCATATTATTTGCAAACAATCAAGTAGTTGACAGTTTCAATCAGCCAAACTTTATAGCTCGGAATGTTAGTTTAGAAGACAGTTAATTGTTCATGCAAAAATAAATTTCTTCTTTACATTTTCCCAAAGCTTTGCCCCAACTGATTTTCAAATTAAATGAACCACCAATCAAATAGCTTTGCAGTTTTGGAACGCCACGATAGAATGCATATAGCTGTAATGCCTCGTATCATCAGTCCATATTATTTTGACCCCAATATAAAATGCTTCTATCTTTTACTCTTCAGTGTTCCTTACCCTCCACTTTATGACACAGCTCATCTGAATGCGAGTTCGGTGGGATCATCTTAAAATTTGGAAAAATGTTTACCAAATTCCTGCTCGGCAAAATCAAAATCGTTATTGATACAGGCTCCTGGCTTGGCTTTTGGCCCATCCAATGGAACTCTGACACAGGCGGATTGGAAACGGTGGAATCCAAATTTCAACTGTCGATATATGCAGCCTCTTCGATTCTGCTGTTCGCAAAATCAGTTCATTGTGCTTCATTGGCTGTAGCAAGGGTTTTGAGTGGAAGCGAAATCCGAAGCGTTGATTTCGCACTTCACGTCGTCTACGCCAACGCTTGCATCAGCATGTGCGGCTTCAATCTGAATACGGCCTGGAAGGCCAAGGATCTGGTATCTTGTTTCAACAGCCTCCTCAAATTGGACAGCCTTGTCGTACCTTATGACGGTACGAAGTATTAATTTTTAGCATCATTAAAGTACACAGAACAGAAAACTGCGAACAAATTTTTTCATACAAAAACGGTATTTAATTTTAAATTCCATTACTTCAAAGATCCATTGCGAAGAAAAACCGCAAGATTACCAAGGAAATCGAACCGATCAATGCTCGAGATAATGGTCCAATGCTACTTGCCTTGGGCTCTCTTCAACTGGTCTTTGACGCTGGTCATATACTTTATGGACCCCAGGAACGGCCGCTACGGAAACGGTTTCTCAAGTGACGGTGGCCTCTGGGCAATAACTGGATACGCTTTTCTTGAGGCCCATTACCTTGGTTTCGCCTATTTTGCAATCGGATTCAACTGGTTCGGATTCATGATCTTCTTTTGCTACTCACTTCAGACATTTCTTAAAAGAATCCTGGAGCAGAGCGAAAGCCAGGAACAACACTGGAAATGGTCCCGGAACATGTACTCTACACTAGAGGTGTGGGTTGCCTTGTACAACGATTGCATCGCCCTCATGTGGCCTACTTTCATATACATGAACGTATGCAACCATATCCTCTTTCTCTACATTACCGTATCCTTTTTCAGCGCACTCAATACTGCTGGAAAAGTATTCTTTTTCTCCTGGACCGTCATTTTCGTTATCATTGAGCTCTTCATCTACTTCACGCCTGGCCGAGTGCAGCACGTCTCCCTTGAGTGCATCCGTGCCATTAAGGTAAACGCTACCAAATCAGGAGATCGTCAAAAGCAGTGGAGGAAATGTATGCAACCTATCAAAATCCGTGTGGGAAATGTCATACCGATAGAAAAATACGCACCGCTCCTTGTTTTGTCAATCGTATCTAGCGCTACAATTAATCTGATACTCTTTGAGCGCAATTAGTATGACATTACGAGTACCTGGGTCGGGGATTGCTCGGATTCTCCTACGTTATGTCGATGTATCTGCTGTATCGGGATACGCTGTACGGAGGTTCGACTGTTCAGTCTAATTGGCCCGCATTATTATTATGGCGCATTATTATTATAATTATTATGACCATTTCTCATGTGTAAACAATGGCGTTTCTTGTCGTACACCACAAGAATAACCTTAGGACTCATTCGTATTTAAATTATAATTATAGGCATAAAATCCTTATGTCGTACCTTGAACTCAACCAATAAAGTATTTATCAGTATTTACGAAGACAACCTGAGTTTACTCCGAATGGGTCGTCCAGTAAAATCGGTTTAGGATTCAGTTTATTTGCATATACTCTTACCTATTAAAAACCATACTGCTTGTAGATTTAAGTAATAGGACTCTGAAAATATTTTCGTTTTTTTAATTGCATCAAAATGTAGGTTCTTTCGTAAGTTCCCGAAAGGAGTGAATGCCGGATTCAAAGTTCCACATGTCAAATTTACAGTCCAACATTTGTGTAAAACTTGTGTAACTTTTTCAGGAAATATGTAACCATAGTAACGCCGTTTCAAACTCCAGCACTTTCAATCTAAAAGTTTTGCCACAAATGTGCTCCATTTGACGAAAATTGAATTTTTACGTTTTTTTAACCGCAAATATGAATATGCACGTGTTACACAAGTTAAACACGAGTTTCACACAAATGTTGCACTGTAAATCAACATAAAACTTTCAATACATAAGTTTGACATAAGTGTGAAACTTGTGTTTGTGCAAACTGTTTTATACTTCAAAACTTCTAAGCTTAATCAGTTGCGGGCCATAAGTGTTACGAAAGTTTGAAAGCATAAAACGGGGCAACTATGATAACCACACTTATGTCCAGAAAGTTTTACACAAATGTTGGACTCGGAATCCGGCATCTGAAATTAAAATTGGGATCCACATGCTATTTTAAACCATGCCATCGTCTCAATTTCATTCTCAGAACAAATAACTCCAACTGTTATTTCTGACAGGCAACTAGTTGACATTAACAAGTTATCAACTTTCTCTTTGCCTTTTCTGATTCTGAACACAATGAACACACACAATGAAAATTGCATGAAGTAGTGCAGTATATTGAGTCATCTGTTAGAATGGCTGTAGACATAAAGTTGTCCATTCGGATAAGCAGGAACGAACCTCGTGCCTGCAAATATGAATGTCTGGATCAATGACATCTACCGTATAGTCCACGGTAACGTCGGTGGCTAGGAAAACTCAAAACCTTGGCCCTTTCAATCGATCATTGTTCGGCTCAGCGTCATCATAGCGTGATGAAATTTGCATTGCTGAATAGCTGAGGCTTGTCTCCCTGTGTTGTACTAAGTATCAAGTCCGTATGACAATTTTTGTGGACGCTGCAACGCTTATAGTAAAAAAATTCATTTTTTCTGACTGAGTTGACCTCAAGCGCTGCAGCGGCTGCACCATTTGACCTATGGACATGAAACTCAGTATAAAAGAGAGACGAAAGTCTGAGCTATGCAGAAATACAAACTGTTTTACGCTACGACGCCTGAGAGCCGGGTAACGATCGAAGAAAGGCAGAAATCCAATTTTTCCTCGCGCTCGCAGCAACAGCGAGAGAGCAGTGCTGTGCTGCGATAGGCTGAAGGGACGAATCGGAGTACGTGATGGGTCGAAAGGAGCGCGCGAGAGTGTTCAAACAGAAGACGCTAGCGTGGACTACACGGTATGTTTGCTCAACAACGAATCAATTAATACTTTACCAGCGTATCTAAAGAGGAAATCCAACACGGCGTGCATCCGTTCGTTTTCGAAAAATGTATGAATTCCACATTTTTGGAAATACCGTTAGTTATGTTACATGATTACCGACATACAGTATACGTAACGCCAGAGGTAAAAGTTATAGCTTCGAAACATCTGGGTACATTCAATTGTTCCTGACGAAACATCCACGAACCGAGAAATTCCCTTTCACAGATGCTCACTGCTCACTATAAAGTCCTGCGTAACCCTTCATGACTTCCGCGCTATATTCCGTCAATTAGTAAATTAATGACACTGACTAATAATGAAACCACCATCCCTGACGGTCCCGTGTCTTCCTTGATTGCATCCCCGATAAATCTTACATAGAATTGATATATTCTCAGGATGCACCGCCGGACACTCACTGTCTGCGTGTGCATGGAGTCTACTCACAGGCTCAGTATGTTTCCTCTTTCACCGTTCCTAATTAATTGCATCCGGAAAGCATTTCAAACTAATATTTCAAAAATTATGGAATGGTTCCTAAAACGCCGGCAATCCTGGAAGGATTCTAACGGAACCTTAACAACAAACGCTTTAAAATTATTTACATTTTTAAAACTGCTCCCGTATAGATGGAGCCACTCGACGGAATCTCTTGAGAATACCGGCAATTTCTTTTACGTTTCCTGGTTGTTTACTGGTTTATTGACAAACACCATACATTTTCTTTACTGCCTCACTATCATTGTGCTGCACGCAGGGAAATTCGACTCAAAAGCGCCGACTTCCCTTCAAAACCAAATGATGGCCGGACTATGTGCTCGATGCATATTCGGAGCAGTTTCAGGCATATACTTCTCCACCGTACTCCAGTGCTTTTTCAAAAGAAACGAAACTTGTTCCATGTTTAATCGAATCCTGCAATATCGACAAACTTTGACAAGTATGCGTCTAATCGACGATCGAATAAACAGTGGCGTACTTCAGCAGCGGCACTTGAATGTAAAATCATAACTATCGTTTCAGGTCAAGGGTATCCCATTCGGAAGGATGTACGAATAATCAGGTACTTGTTTCTCTTTGGAGGTACACGATCCGTACTCGATGTTCTTGGAGCTTTTCAAGATCCCAACAAATTCCAGTACTACTACCACGCTCTGCCTACTGGATATCAGAACGAAACTTCAAAGATTCTTATGGGAATCCTGTATGCATGTGTAAACCTCACACGATTCCCCGCTCTGACTCTTGTTTTCTGTTCAAAGTATTTGGTTCTGGAAACGCTTGAAACTGAGCTGAAGCGTAGGTGAGTTTGCAAGTGCAAGTACAAAAGCACAACATAAAAAAAGTGTATTTAAAATCCCCTTTGTATTAGGGAGACGCTTTCTCGGGAGAAAGCGGAGAAAGTTCCTGCATTGACCTGCAGGACATGGCAAACGATCATGGCTATGTTCAACGACTGCTTCTCAAGCATAGTTTGGCCAGCATTTTCAATGGGAATGTCTGTGACTCAAGTTCTTGGAGTGTACTGCACCCTTAAATTCTTCAAGACAGTGCAAACGTCCCTGTACGTCAACTTTCCCTTTATGCTCATCATGTCCTACATGTTTGTCCTTACTAGCATTTTACCAGCCATGAATTTCTGGAAGTACTGGCAACTTATCTGGAAGCAATTGGAGCTGGAATGGCAAGTTTCTGTTTCCGGAGGAAGCAACTCCCATGAAATACCGCCAGAGTACAAGTATCGAAAAGCGCTAGCGAGGTCTTCGAGACCCGTTGCCGTTAAAATTGGGTCATATTTATTTATTACTCCGGCGTACTTCTTGGCATCTTTCAGCGTTGTTCTGTACTATACCATCACATTGCTTGTTAGCTTTTAGTCTTTAAAAGACTCACAATAAACCTTGAGAATTCCAGGGAAGCATCACAGTGTGCAATACATTTAATATTTAAATTGTTACATTGACTACAGTAAAATAAACGTTGTTGCACAAGAGCTTCATGCAGTCCAATTGAGCAATTAATGGATCTCACAAATTTTGTTCCTCCATGACCATATTTACCTTCTATGTAGTGCTTTGCATCCTATGCAATACGTTTTACCTTACCAATGATCCGTTTCCTTTGACAATCCTTTCTGGTTCACGGCTCGGTTATTTTGTGATACCCGGATACTTCATTCTTCTATAGAAGTTTGTCTAGCTCTGGGTCATTGCATATCTCTCTCTCTCTCTCATTAGTATTTGTTAAATCGATACTATTGTCTCTTGATTCAACGGATTTCTTCCCCGTGCACACAGCCAAGTCATACTTTTCGGGGTCTCTCTTACAAGCTTTCTCCTAATCTTTTACTGGATTCCCTTGTTCAGGGAACACTGGAGTACTTACTGTAATTTTCACAGTTCCACCTAATTAAATTAAATACCGTTAAAATTATTTTTAACAACGCTTTTTGTAAGATTCACTTTTTATAAAAAAAATTAAAATGGGAGGCGGACGAAAGCAAGAAAATCAAGGCGGAAACGAAAACGCAGAGGATAATACGGAAGCATTAGCTCGAGAAGAATGTTCTCGTTTATCCAGACAGTTGCGAATTATGGAAAACGACAAGAAAGCCTATTTAGAAGAATCAACGTTTGCAGTTAAGCAGCAAATGTAAATCTTCTTTCATTTATAGCATGAAGTTACAAGTGTCTTATATCTTAGCAACTAATATATAGTTGCTCGCTAATCCTCAAAATACTTTGTCGCAGGAGAGGAATAAAAACCTTAGAGGACGATATTGCGAAAATGGAGGCCGAGCTTGGAAATTTCTCCAGTAAATACAACGAAGGCCGGGATGCAGAGAGCACCCAGAAAATCCATAAAACTGTCGACAAGTTTGTTCAGCTTCGAGACAAGGTTAACGAGGATGATGCACTCATTTCGGAGATGGAGAAAAAAATCCGCACTTCAACAAACATTGTTGAAAAATTGCGCCTGAAAGTAGAAGCGGATGAGAAGCGAGAAACGATTCCCTTGCCCCAACTGGAGCATAAGACCTATGTTTTGAACAAGAAACTTGAAACGGTAACTTTCTACGTCACATCGCTGGGGGAGTTGGTTACTTACTTTCAATGGAATACTGACCTGCTAATGAATGTTCTTAGGTCACCGCCCACTTTGACTCAGTCGTTGCAAATAATTCAGATTTGCGTAAGAATATTGATTTGCTGCTCAAGGAGAACGTTGCAGTTATGAAGCGTTATAGCCAACTGGAAAACGCTGTCAAAAGAGGAAAAGATATGATTGACGATGTCGTGGATCAAGCGTCTGCAGCTTACGATCAAAGGTTAGCTCTTCCTAAAATTTTATTACATTAATTGTTTGTTCTACAAAACCTATTTAAATTGTACGCCTTTAGGGAAGAAGCAGTAGCGAAAATGAACGCACTGCTTGAGAGAAACGCCAAGGAGAACAAGCAATATGTTTTGGAAACTGGTGAGCTGAGCCGTACGATTCGGCATGAAGAAAAGCTACTGGATTTTATGAATGTTAAGAACAAAGAGCGCTCATTTTTGGAAACGGAAGAGCAGCGGATGAGTAAGTTAATTAAATTAGCTACATAACTTTAATCCAATAAAGCATGTCCCAAGACATACTTTTACAGCATGAGCATCTATTTCTCATCTTCTTTAGGCAGGCTGGAGGATGCCAAGGAAGCAGTGATGGAAGAAACTTTGGAGAGTTATCGACAAAGCTTTGAGCAATTGCTCAGTCCAGAATCTACAGATTTGACTTCCTTGATTGACGAATACGCTGAATTGCAACATCATAACATTGGTCGTTTTACCTACATTAGCGAGCTAAACCAAGAGGTTTTTAAAAATAAAATACAGTTATTTTCTCATTAGCATTTTTCCAAATTGTTTTTAATTAATAATGAATTATTTTATTAATGTATTTTAGGCAGAGGCACTTCAACAGGACATTACCAACATTCGAGAAATGATCAAGAAATATTCCTCAGAAACATTCGAGAAAAACCAAGCTAAAAATGCTGCAATTATGCGACAGTTGGTACGTAACTTGATAACATTCAATTTCAACAACTCTTCTAAAATACTAATCAAACACAAAAACTCTGATTTTTTTTCTCAAAACAGGGAAGACTCCAAGGGATGAAAAAGAATTACGTGCACATTCAGAAGCAAATGAACTTGTACAAGGGTTCCATGGAGGAAATCATAGATACGATGAAGCGTCTCCTTGACATTACTGACTGCGTTGACTCTGCACCCGTTCTAGAACTTCTTGGTTCGGAAAACGTTTTTAAACTCTGTTTGGCAACAGTAAAATGCCTAGGTTTTAAAGCCATCAGCATTTTTGTGACACTAGGAACTTTTTCAAAATCCATAATCTACATTTGTTTCAGGTAACCAACAAGAAGTTTCCGAGCAAAATCTGATCCTCTATTTAAATATTCTGGAGCATCGTGTCACAGAACTGCTTGCATACAGCAACGAAGGAATGGATAGCGGTCGCGGGTCGCCATCGTTACGCTCCCCTAAACCGATGAAAAAAACACTGTCGGAAACATCCATATCACTAAACCCACGCATACTCGTTACCGATAAGGTGGACAAAGGGGAAGAAGAGTAAGTTGCCACCATTTGCTATTGACTTAATGAGCTTGCGTTACTATGCTAGTGCACAGCTGCTAAAACGACAGAAAAGCCTCTAACTAAGCAATCATGAAATTGTTTCAGGGAAATGACAGAATACGGTCTTGTGCAAACAGAGGAGGAGCCATTGTCATATTCGCTAATGAGAGACAAAATCCTGGACACGGCATCCATCCGTACCAACTCCAGCTTATCCATGGCTGATGATAGTAAAGTGCAGCAATGATTTAGATGCGTAGCAAACAGTTTTTCATTTTCTTATTGTGGAATCAATATTTTAAATATTTCAGCCTTCAATTTAAATTTTTTCCAAGATTATACAATGCATAAATGCATTATTGTAACTTAAAGAAATTTAGCAATAGCAATACTCAGAAAAACTTAGCTTTGATGATGTAACATGTAAACGCGACACTCAAAACAGTTTCAAAACTAAAATTAGCTAACCTAGAAATAAAAATAATCTCCTTCTCATCTTGCCTCTCAGAAGATGAAATAAAAATAAAACGCGGAAGTATCCACCTCACGTCATGTTCCGTCATTTCAGTTTAAGAGAGTTTTCAAACCCACTCTAACAACTGTTACGTGACGCGTTTGTGACGTAGCTAACAACAGGAATTCAAAAATCTGCCCGCGTTCTGTTAATATTAGGATACCAGGAGGCGGGCAAATTTTTGAATTTCTGTTGTTAGCCACGTCACGTAACAGTTGTTAGAGTGGGTTTGAAAACTCTCTATCCGCACGGAGTTTGGGTCATCTCTTTAAAACTTAAAACATTGCTATTTCGCTTCAGTTGAATTTTATGCCAGTATTACAAGTTTCAAATCACTGCACCGTTTAAAACTTTAGTAATTATCATACTCAAATAATCCTAACAAGTTCCGTATCAAGTCCACTACTGTCACTGTCAAGTTGCCATGGAAACAATTTCTTCCACACCAGCACCACCACAAGACAGAGAGAAATGGTCCGAAAATTGCATGTTCTGGGACCTGAATTTCCGTCAGTACGGTCCGGATAAAATGGTTTTTCCCGCCAGTTTCGCAAAATGGGCTGATTTCATTCGTAATATGCACGTTCGCGAGGATGATGTCTGGATAGTAACCTTTCCAAAATGCGGTGAGGAATTTTTGTACCTTCTAATTTTGTCTTTTTTGAATTTTATATCAGAAACCCATAAACTTGCTTTGATTTACAGGCACAACATGGACACAGGAGATGGTTTGGATGATTTGCAATAACATGGATTATGAACTAGCGAGCAAAAAGACGTTGCACGAACGCTATCAGTTTTTGGAGTACGGGCATTGTATAATTGTGACATTTTTTTAACATATATACACATGTTGATATTCTACAGCAAAGAACAAAATATGTCTGCTTGATCCAATTACATCAGTCAGGTGAATTTTGAAGCTATGATTATTGTCTCCAGATTCGACTCCTTTTTCCGACTTCCTGGAAAATGGGACGGAGTTGATGAGTCCAACAAGCCATTAACATCAATGGAAGAAATCGACAAGGTGGCCTCTCCGCGCATGATCAAAACTCATTTGCTCTTAAGCTTACTACCCAAGGAGCTCATGGAAAAGCGTCCAAAGATAGTTTACGTCGCACGGAATCCCAAAGAAGTTTCAGTCTCGTACTACCATCACAGCATTCTCCTGCCGGGTTACAGAGGTACTTTGAAGGATTTCGTCGATTCCTTTGTAGCAGATAATGGTAAGTCTTTAAAAATCCAAATAGAGGCAGCGCTGTGCAAATCCAGTAGTTTATTCCGACGAGATCCCGAAAATCATCTCGAAAAACTTTCTATGTTTTAGCACTGTATTCTCCATATTGGGTGAATCTTCAATCTTTTTACGATCTTCGCCACGAGTCTAATGTTCTCTTTTTGACCTATGAAGAGATGAAAAGAGTAAGCAATCCTAAATATGCTATATATTCTATATTATAAAATTCATCACTGCTCGTTTAATTTTATGTTTCTTTAAATAACTTTCAGAATTTACGTTCGGTTGTTTTAAAGACAGCAGAATTTTTCGGGAAGGAATTTATTACCAGCCAAGTCGATAAGCTTCTGAAACACATTAGCTTCGAAAACATGCGGAATAATCCATCAGTAAATTGGGAAAGCGTTGCCATGGATTGTTACGCAGTTCATCAAGTCCAAGCCAAGACCAAATTCATCCGCAAGGGAAAAGTTGATTCATGGAAAGATGAATTGTCTCAAGATTCAATCAACAAGCTTGATAAGTGGATAGCCGCTAACGGCATTCGCGGTTTGTATTCCGCGGACGATCTAACTGCAGTCAGGCTTCTGCAATAAACAAGCAAGTAACCTTAAATTAAACCGTATATATTCTAATGCCTAAATAAAGGTGCCCTATCTCGGTTATCATATCGAAAATAACCGTGAGTAATATAACATGTATACATAAACGAGTCATTTCACTAATTGATTTACTACGTGAAAGCATAATTGTTTTTTTACACTTTCTTCTACAGTCTCACGTCAATTGAGGTAACTAGCGGGAAACAAACGTGGCGAGGAACCATAGAAATCCTCCTGGAGTACCATAGAGTTTTTCCAAAAGCTTAGAAAGGCGGGAACCTGGAGAAGATTGATTGCTTTAGGAGCAGAAGATTGACATTTCCAGCGCCACCCTCCAACTACTGGAAAACTGCAACAACTGGAGGCAGCATCAAAGCTCCAGAATAAGATTTGAGTGTAAACATTTCTCCCTCCAGTCAGTCTGTCACTCATCCTTCATCCCCGCCTGTCACTCATTCCCAAGTAGGTTTTCCGTGTGTACTCAATCCTTCCCACTTTCCTCATCTTTGTGTCTTTAAATCCAAACAGTTTGTTTTACATCGTTATTAACTGCTTTCTGTGGAGCAAGTGCTGAGCACGTGCATCTCAAGTATTTTTTTCCGGCAACGTAGTATATAACTCAGCAGTATCCAGTGCACGTGCTTTTAAGTACTTTGTTTTACGTTTAAAGTAGATTGTTGTGAAAAATGTGAATGTTTAACGCCGTTTATAATTTTAAATTACCAATAGGAGATCCTAACATTGCAGATACATCTTCTCTTCTATCCATTGCATTGGTCAGGTGATACAAATTATCGAAAAGCAACAAGCGTGAAAATGTGCGGAAAAAATTATATTGTTACCTGCCATTATAATTGTATTCATTATCACATTTAGCACACTTTTAGTTTAAAAAATTATCAAATCTTGAAATGAAAATACACGGGTTCTTAGTACAAAATATGGTTTGAAGAACTTATTACCAGCTATCAGTGGTTTTTCCCAATCTTTCTCACCACGACATCCAGGTAAGCTTATAACATTTGATTTTTGTGAATAGCTATACAACTGTTAACCTCAACTCTTGAAAATACATGTATATACGTTCTCAGTTGGTGTTAGACTGAAGTTTCGAAGAATTCGTTTTGATTGCCGGTAGTCCAGAGATTTTCTCGCTGTAGACGAGACGGTGATTTTGATCTTCAAGGCTGATTTCACATCATTTTATTTTTGGCATGCTTCATAGTATTTGCAAATAATATTTCTTTTCGTGTGTTTTGAGCAAGGTGCTGGTATGTTTTATTACCTGGTTTCATTTAAATATCCTACAGTCAATTAGGCTGATACTAGTAGAACTCCAGTAGCATCAAACATGTTTACGTCTGGGTTAATCTATACTTAATTACAGCAGAGAGAAAACCTAGGAAACTGGAAATAATAGCTAGTGCAATATTAAACTGCGTGCAAAATATAATTTTAATACTTTACGTAACTTGTTTTGATGCTGTAAAACTTTTAATTTCTCAAGAATGATAAAAAATATATAGCTTCTTGCTCCCAGTAAAATAGTAGGAAAAGAAGCAGATTGACCGCAACTACCACAGTGCTTGTTTTTCTACAATAACTGGTTTCTGTAAAGTAATTTTTTAAAAGTCTTGTTTTCAATTAGACAAGGAGATTGGACGAATACGAATTAATTTATACATAGAAGCTTTACTAGTAAGTGCTGCTACGAAGGTGGATTGCAGAAGCGTAGCGTAACTAAGGTTCTATTGGGTTAGTCCCGTTGATAGTATCAACTTGATATAAAATGGGTGATAAAAGCGCACGTTTATAGTTCTGGAAGACACTTTATTTGCTGTATCACTAGAGTTTGTACGCTTTGCTTTGTTCTCTGTACCGACATCCTTTGGAAGATCACTGGAATAGATAAATAGGCCCTCGGGTTAATTGAATGTTATAATACGCCAATCAAGTATCCAAAGATCTGTTTGACTCACCGTGATAACGCCAATGATGGTAGAAAATCACGTAGAGGTGCATTTCGTTTTAGAAAAAACTGAAATGCGCTGAGCCTTAGCCTTAGGGTTATTTATTCCTGGCATCAGTTTGTCTTTCTGGAGCAGACCTGCCTCAATCCCCGCCCTCTATGAGTCTTCGCCTCCTTGATTAAAGGGTATGTGAGTTTGAAGCAGTTATCATCTTATGTTTATTAGTATCTAGTGAAAACAAAGACTCATACTGACTCGTTTTGATTATGCAAGAAGGCTGAATTACTGGTTTATGCTGTTTATATCTGTTTCAAGATTTATGCCAAATGTACACTACAACATTTGTGTAAAACTTGTGTAACACTTTCCGAAAATTTGTTTAGTTACCATAGTAACGCCGTTTCTACTTCAACACTTTAAATCTAAAAGTTTTACACAAATGTTCTCCATTTGATTAACATTGAATATTTGCGGGTCTTTTGAACCGCAAATATGAATATGAAAGTGTTAAGTGTAACTTGTGTAAAACTTGTTTAACACAAGTTTTAAACAAGTTTTACACAAGTGTTGGAGTGTAAATCCGGCATTACTCATTATTTCACTCGTTCTCAAAGCTAACAGCAGCTGATACTAATGGTATTGCTGGTCAGCATATTCTTAGCAGTAGGATGATCCGTCGTGCACCTTATTGATTTTCTGATTCTAGCAAAGAGAGTGATAGAATAGTGATTTGAGTTATGATGACACCGAATACTGGTTGGTAACTTTCATTATACTCGAGGTGGCGTATTCATATTTACTAAATCGATACATTTTATTCAAAACGGGAAACACAATACTCTCAGTAGCATTGATTGCTGCACCTGACTTTCTCCTTGCTTTCACCGTGCATTTTAATTGCATGCTCATCCAATTCTTCCATGTCTCCAGCTTCAGCACTGTTTGAAAACCCTGCAGCTGATTTGACCGCTATGTTGGGCTGTGTTCCGGCTGTCGCAAGGCGAAGGGGTTTTGCTGTGACCAGCACTGCTTTAATTTTCTTCCAAACGTTGGCATATGCGTTTGGTTTGTGAAATTAGATAATGCTCAAGTTTAGCAGCGAGACGTAGGCTTCAATCCAGACGTGTGGACCTAGCAGTGCTTAAATAAAGCTGACTTTACAACCGGGTTGGTCGGATCGGACACCAAGTTTCGACTTTACTTAGCCTCCCTGCATCCTTGCTTTCTCCAGCATCTTTTACCAGCAGAGAAGCGGATAAAGTGAAATAGCATGTGGATGTTCTAGCTCGTGAAGAATTTAGAATTGTAGAATGTGTTGTCGCAGTTGCGAATAATGGTTCGAGGAAGGGATGGATGAGACCCATTTTGGCCTAGTGCCCACTTTGCCTCCCTTCCAGCTACCCGTTTCCTCCAGCAGATACTCTATAGTTTCCAAATCTTCTCTTCTGGAAGACAAAAGCCAGTTAGCCGAGAGTATATTTATACTAACTGTGTATAGGTTGGATTTTGGTCGGAAGATGAAAAAATCTCCGGAGCTCTACTAGAGTGGTGATGAGGAGAGAAAAGGCAAGTTATCTTCTACGAAATTGCTCTTCCAGATTCTCCAAAATAATATGAGCAGCTTGCATCACTAGAATCCTAGACCAACTTGCAGCACTTGCATCAAACCCAAGCAAGCATGTCTTCCTGGTTAGGACGAGCTACTATTTTATAGAAATCCTGGAATGGATCTCAGAAAATCATGCATAAAAACCCAAACTTTTCGACAAACTCAATTCGTCTCGAGTCAATGTAGTTTTTTTATATTCCTCCAAATCACATTGCCAGAATATTATTCCCATCCTTCTCCAGCCAACATGTCCCCTCTCATCATCCTCCAAATGCTTTTTACAACTTTCCCCCCTTCTTTCCTCTTCTGTCCGCAAACAGAACCGACCATCATCCCCGCCATCCCTCGTCTTCTGTCTCTCTCCTAGTAAATCATTTTCTTTTTTCACTTATCACTCTACATTCTTTCTTTACTTTCTCCACCGCAGCTGCCAGAAGTATGGAGTGAATTTTCTCCGTCAACTTTCTCATCCAAAATCTCCCGCTTTATTTCCCTAGAAAATCCTTGAATGCATTTTTCAATTAATTCCATATTTGCTTTCCTTCAAATCCTGGACAAGTTTGACACTTTTCCATGTTTGCACTTGACGTATCCCCGAGGTGGAGCTTATATGGTTTAACTTATAATGTATTTTGCAGGCAGGCTGGCAAAGTAGACTGGCAAAATCTTATGCCACAGAAGCAAACCGAGGGTGTGAAAACACATGCCCGCTGAGCTGGCTTGTACCCGGGAGATGATATGAAATATTCACTTCTTTATCTATGACTCCCGTCCCTGGTCACAGCATCTCTTCAAAAGAGTATTTTTATAAGCTGGATTTGATCAGTTAGTCAGGGTATTACGTAGATTGTACGTACAGTATAGCCGGATCTGTGACGGCAAAATAGAAAATTCTAGGAGAAATCCGATTGGTTAGAGAAACTAATATTTTCTTGTCGTGAAAACCCCAAACCACACTGATGGCTATGTAATGAACACGATCTCAAGGAGCAAACACATTATCTCAAACTGTGAATCTGTTTTACGATTCTCATATTTGTTCCCGTCATCTGTCGCCCCATGTCGTTTTACCTTACTCTTGCAAATATTATATGTTATGAGTTCTTCTGAACCAGGGAGTTAATAATGCATTGTACTTTTTTGTGATTTGATGAAAACTATTAGAATTATATTAATTCCCAAAAGATTTTATTCAATTAGTTATGCAAGAACTATAATTTAATCGTGGATATTTTGAGCACTTAACTTAGGTTGCTGTTAGCAGTTGTGATTCTGTTCATGTCTTTGTATAGCCTTCACGCCGATTTGAAATTTGAATCAGATTCCATATACTCCAATAGGCTAAGTTTCGTTAGCGATAAATCGAGTGGTTTCAAGTACATTGATAAACAACCGGAGTGAAAGTGCCCTCCCAGCACATTGTTTTTTTCGAAATGACATCTTAAAATATGTATCCTGCAAGCATGGAACTGCTTCCACCAGCCTGCTGCTTTCTCCACTTTCTCTGATCTTCCACAGACAATATTTACTCATCCTCATAGTATTTAATTTATGATTTTAATATATCCGGCATATTGTTGTAGGATGTTTTACAACTTGAAGCACAAAGCATGTCCCAGAACTTACGTTTCTGTGCTGCTGTAGCACTAATTTCTTCATAAAGCGGGCAACATCTTTGCATGAATAACTTGTCCAGAGCATTATTTTCTTCCCTTGCTCCCTCTCCTACGGAGTGTATATTAATTACGGCTCAGTAATATTCCCATCAAGATTTACTTCCCTTCCGCCATCCTGCCTCCCACCTCCAGGAATACATTTCCAAGCGATAGAATATCCAACCAAAGGCTATTTTATATGCAAAACGAAACAGATTTCACACTAATTTCAAACAACAGGCACCGCGCTATAGCAGCTTTATTATTCCCTCCCCCTCAGCTCAGGCTTCCAGATATCAATTAATGTTCCCTGTCCTCCCTTCTACCAACACCAACCCCAAACCATGAATTCAATACGACAGCACACGTAGCCATAGTTCCATGCTGGACTCGAAACAACAGCTTAATAAAATAGCTTCCATAGCTTTCTCTTGAGTTTATACACGGCTAAGAGCTACTCCTTTCTCCATGATAGTGGGTGCTTATGTAGCAACCCACGCAAGTTAAATTGTGCTATACATAAATTCCGTACATGTATTCTTGATGAATGATGAACAAGCCAAAAAGATTGGAAAATAAAGCAGCAAATCATATACGAGTTCATATTTTGCCTGGAGAAAGCACTTTCTTTCACTTTTGGGTTTTCCTAAATGAAATATGAGCTTTCTCCACCTGTTGTTATTACTTCTTGTAGATAAGTTTTAACAAGCGGTTTCTCTTCCCCGCTCCCCTCGTTTGCCCGACTCAGTATATTTGTCCAGTAGTTTGTGGCATTAGTCGGACACCACTCCCAATCTCATACCGTAGACCACCTACCTTCATCATTTGAGTAACAATATTGTGATTGCGGTGGATTTATTTTGCTTTCCTTTGTGGAGAAAGTCATTGGTTCTGAAACTTTCTCCAGCAGCTCTTCAACATTGCTTCCACTTCTACTTTCTTCTAGCTGTTCTTGCCTTGCAAAGTTTGTAGCTTAAACACTACAGTCTAAGTACTGCTAGGAGAGGAAATTAAGCTGGAAGTATGTTACATAAAGGCGTGTTCTACCCACCCTTTCTAAATTTTATTGCTTGCACCACTGATGGAATTTATTATGAGAGCAAAATTCGTCTAGCTTACAGCAAAAGGTATAGCCTCTACAATGCTTCATGTGAACATCAAACATAGGACTGCTAAAAAAATACAAGCATAGCAAAAGCTTAGCAGCAAATAAGACAAAATGTATCGAATCAAAAATGTATTAAAATGTTTCAACTCTCTGTGGAAAACTGTCGAGCGTACAAATTACACAATGCAATGCTACTACTGTAGAGGGCGGGACTGTGTCCTAGAGGTATATTAAAAGCTATTAGAAGTTTGTATTTTAGACATACTTGTGTGCAAATTAAATGAACAAAGCATGCTAGCTCAGCTGCAGCAGAGAAACGGAGTGCTTTTATACACTTGTACTGCTCGGTGTGTAAGAAGTGGCGAGAGTGACGGCTGTAAATTGATTTAATACATCAATTTGAAGTGAAGAAATATTGATGTTGATCTCAAACAAAAGAGAGGGAAGACTTTTAGAAAGATTGCGATTGGGGCTACAGGGTAAAAGAGGAAAACTAATGGAATTTTTTAGCAGAGTGTATACAATAAAGACAGCGAGCAAAATATGAATAAAAAGTCAAATGAATACTGACAGAATAATGGGTTCGAGAAAAAACCGGAGCGGGCTTTTAAATTACAAAGGAAAAAAGGCGAGACAGGTAGGTGGTGATGGATTAGATTATTTTGGGTGATGAAGCGTCGGAGCGCAGCAGGGAGAAACGATTATTAAGTGTTAATTATATGAGTAATTAGTTTGACAGCGGTACGTCTGCTTGTGTGTTGCAAAATTGGTTTGGAGATAATTATGAATAGACCACCCAACTTGATGTGGGAAATCCTTTAAAGGTGAGAAGAATTAAGAGGAGGATTAAATTATTTTTTTGTATTTTGAAATTTGATGCCGATTATATTTATTACCTCAACGAGTCCATAGTAGAGGCCGAGATTGACGTAGGCATTTTATTCTTGGGAGTTGTTTCCACAAACTGAAAATATTATAATTAATATCTTGCGAATCCGTTTTAGCCATCTGGTTCAACTTTAACGCCGATTAATTTAGCGGTTTCGATTGATTCAAGTAATGTACTTCTAGCTGACATTTTTTCATATTCAATTATTGTGAAATGTTTTAGTATACCACCATTTTATCGACAACAGTTTTTGTAGGTGGCGCTACGAAGTGCGACCGTACGTGCTCCGGTAACAGATTCCATGAGTTTTCATTTGTTGAAGAATTTTGTCATAATCGTTTAGGAATTTACTTTTTCTTGACACGTCCAAGGAAAACTGGAGAAATGACAGTATAGTTGAGCTATCCTGGAGAAAGTTATCAGAGAACATCTTCTCCCGTCAGGGAGTCGCATCTGAAATTCTAAGCCTGCAAGGTAAAAATTCTTATTAGGCTTTCTTCATTCACTGCAATCCCATTTCTGGAACATGTATTTTCTCCAGCTTGCTCCCCGTCCTCTGGACATTTCATCCGGAGTCTTTTAATGAAAGAAGTCTTCTGCCATGTCCGTGGTGTAAATGTCTTTGGCTTTCCTTTTCCATGTCCTTCAAAGATTCTTTCTCGTAAATGACAATGAGTTTTAGCCAAAGAGGGCTGACTTTGCTGAAGCAGAGGCCTGACTGGAGCTTCTTCTATGCAATGTTGGAGCGAGATCTGAGCTTACATATGCCTGGTAGATAATTTTGGGATGCTCGTTCGTAAATAGCAAGCCTAATGCAGAGAGAAAATGTTCCCGGAGAAATTGTTGTCATTTCACACGTTCCAGCCAGAGTACCCGGATGTCGTCGTAGCGGATAGAATTGACTATCCATATGCATAGCAAAGCCTGCTGGTATCTTCCAGCTACGGGTTTTTACAACCGTTGAATCCCGGGTATTTGTAGGCAGGAACGTGGGGATGGATCTTTGGGATCTTTTGCGTGACTCATTGTCAAAGTTATGCGAGGTTATGCTGGAATGAGTGCGGGTGTGTAAAATTTTGAGGACCGTAAATACTCATGTCACGTAGGATGGCAAGTCGTTAGCCGGGATAAGTCTGAGCTAGACTTAGCGCGGGATGAATCCTCCATATCGTTCTCTCTCCCTCCTTCTATGATTTGGATCTGAATCAAGATGAGAATAACAACTTGCTGGTGGGGACTCATTGAGAGCCGGGCATTAGGATCTTTTCTCGGATGTCACTCCCATATTCATCCCTCATTTCATCGACTTTCTTCATTCCGGGTTTTTTAAATTCCGTCCCTCTTCTTGCCACGCAAAGACGTTTCAAGCTCTCGTTGTTTTAGTATTTTTTCGAGTTTCATATCAGACAGAACTGTGAGACAGAGAGTCGGGTAATTCACGAGCTAAAGATGCCCGGATTTCGCTTTAAAGTCTGCTGCTGTAAACTGAAGACAGCAGTTAAACTCAATGTCAGGCTTTAGTTTCTGAATTAAGATTTTTGCAACATCCTTTCACAATCTCAGCCTTAGCCATCACCTACTGATAAGAACCCGGATAATAAAACCCGGGAACTTATTTATGTAATTTAGTTCACAGGGAATTAAGTTTTGCGATTAACTTTTATATTTCCGTTGCAAGAGATACGACATACAGTAAGCTTTCCGAGGTAGAGGGAGGAGCATTAAAATTTGCATGTAAAGTAATATTTCGGAGTAAAAACTCCCGGGCAGGAGGTGGCGGTTGTTCATGCTTATTAATTTTGCATGTTTGTCCCGAAACCAGCCCTGGATCCGACCCTCCCGGGTGAGCAGGAATAGGAACAGGGGTTAGAGTGGTGTGTACTGTTCTGATCACAACAGCAAAGCAATCCAGCTTTTTGAACGTATACGTATACCTTGATTTATTCCCTAAAAAGATAAAGCAGGTGTATTTAATATTAGGCGAGAGTATTTGGCCAGAACAGGAGGATCGCATGGTTCATTCCCCAACCGGGCGTGTTGTATTGGATTCAAGAGAAGGATGTTGAGAGAATTTAAATCACGATATGTAACGTGATCAAGTATCTGGTTTTAGGTTTTAATATAATCACAGTTTTGTTGTTTTTTTAATGAAAATTTTAATGGGCAAAAGCCCAAATACCCGGAGAAAGCTATCGTCCCCTCCACCAACTCCTCCCGCAGAGGGGCAAGTAGTAGGATGTTGCATGATTCTATAATTTCTCTCAAGCCACCAGCTGCGGCTACTTAGCCCAAAATCTATGCCTTTTCCATGCGGGTGTTGGCTGGAAAAGTTTATGAAATTAAAAAGGACCTAGTAGGGCTACAACCACTGGCAAATGTTTGTACATATGTGTCCCATTTGCCCTAAGGAGAGAGAAATTGCGCAAAATTTTATCTTCTTCTACCCTGCTTATTCCTTCCGTGGAATTAGTTCGTAGTAAGGTTCAGGAAATTGCTAGATTTTCTTGTAATCTTAATGCCTCTTTCTCTTAGCTTCTTATCCGTATTTTCTCGTTATAGATTCTTCAAGTGTTTCCCAAGTTCCTGCACAGAAGTAGTAAATTCAGTTGCTGAATCCTAGCCAAAAACTCTGCTTAACCTTAGCCGAAGTTCTCTTCTAGTTCCCGCTTTTAATTCCCGCTTGTGCTTTAAGAAAAGCAGGCGGGCATCGGGATTACACAGCAACAGAGGAATGGTACAGTAAAACAATCCAAGAGAAAACAGAATGTTTTCAAGCACACCACTAAGGTGACATGAGGACTAGCTTATGCACGACAAGGGAGAATTAGACTCCCCGGTTTGTAATTTGAGGACAGTGGTGGAGCTGAGATTATAATTGCATCTTTATGGTCGTTATGGCGTTTCTGATCTCGGTGATAGTTCTTGATGGGGGATTTGCATGTCGCCGAACCGGGGACAAACTGGCTTTTAGGGAGAAATAGAAAGTCACCCGAGTCGTGTGTGGAAACGGGGACGGAGGACAGTCGTTGCAGCTCCTACCCGTATAACGCAGTTACCCGCTTTTCTTGGCATTCAATCCTACTTCTTCCCCGCTCGCCTGTAGCGCTTTCTCGGTCTCGTTTTCAGCTTAAGCAAGCTTTCTTCATTGGATTATTGACGGTCCTCACTTGATGATGATGACGACGGCCCGATTCCCGGATTCATTTTACCTTCAACAGCTTTATAATCTTTAACAACCTTGGAGGAGTCATCTGAGGTAGTGAACAAGTCTCGGACGGGCTGTAGTCTGACTAGGAGGTGGTGACGAGTAATAAGAAAACGCTCCTACACAAACAAGCAGTCATTAAACTTTCTCCTTGTAACAGCTCCAATCATCCTCCGGAATGTAATCCAAACCTGCATTTTTCATCCCCTGAGACCCTGGCTGCTTAAGTCTCGCCACAAGTCCCAGTTTGGAGTTTCCACTTTTCCGAACAACAGTCCTTCCTGCTCCCGTTGTTGGCTTGTAATACATTCAGGAATAATTCTCAAGCCAATAATTCAACCCGCGCCAAATATTAAATTAACCTCTTTAGCCCTCTGCTTCTGCGGAACAATTAGCTTTTAGACTCATAAGTTATGTTGTTATGTCATTACGTTCTTGTAATCGACTACGTTTACATGATTCCGGCTGGATTCTAGCTTGTTAGGAGGCAATTTTTACTCACCTTCCGTTCTGTTTCACATCAACGAACCTGTTCATCCGCAGTCTTTGTAGCAGCTAAGAAGCACGAAGGCTGAAACTTAATGTTGTCGTACAATCTGCCAAAGCATTGTCTGCAAAAATTTACGCAGTTTCACAGTAAACTTTTCAGTTTTCTTAAGATTTATCCCAATCCTCGTGATATTTTCCTGCACGGTTGCGTTTTCTAGAGAAAATTCTCTTTGTTACTCTCGCTCAACCAATTTGCGGTTATTCTTAAGGCGGAAATGTAATCAAGTCCTTGTATTGTAATTATAAATTAGTTAAATTTACATTTATCTTCATTCCTCATCAGGGTTAAGTATTGGCCTATACGGCGTACAAAGAAACGCAGAAGAAAATATGTAATTCGACGATTTTTGATAAATTGAGTATATAGAATTTTTAGTCATACTAATACTCCCTTTTTTTACAATACAATACTCCCTTTGACTGGTTTATGGTATCAAGGCGCAAAGATATTGACCAAAATACTACTTTAACGCCGATAGTCACACTCAAGTAGATTCCCACGTACCTGTGTGCTAGCTTAATTGGACCCATAAATTTACTGTAACTTGAATCTTATATTGAGTTTACGAAACAGTTCATTACACAAAATTTCCTTAGCTAAATTCACCCTGCCGAATTTAAGATATTCCGATTTTCACGATAACAAGAGGTGTGTAAGTTAATTTCCAGGTTTGCCCTCAAGCGTAATGGAAATTCAGCATAATAATGAGCCATGCTTTTTCCTTGCATAAATTACGCAGGAGCAATGAGAGAAAGCTCGTAAAGCAGGTATTGATAAGAGGAGAGATTGAGCCGACAGAGTTTGTTGCGTGGATTTACAATTACTAGAAAGCTTTGAAAATTTCCCTTCTAGATTCTAGCTTGAGTGCAGGATTCAGGATTAAAGCCAAATGAGAGCTAATCTCACTTTAAATTTTTGGCGCAGTCCTCCGTGTTTTTCACAGATTAGGTGAAAAGTGTCGAATTATACTTGCCTGGTAATTAACCTGTTCTTTTCTAGCGCTGCCAACCTGCCAACTGTGGGCCTTCCTTCCTTCTTCTCTCTAAACATTCAGGTGTTCTCTTGAAGCAATGAAACTTACGCCGTTGGAGAATACATAGTAAAATCTACGTTTGAAATATAAGAAATATTTACCCAGTAACAACTACAAGATTGAGTTAAGTCCTTAGGGGTAAATAATAAATCAATCCAGTGTCGAGCTTGACACCCAAAATTGTAGGATTTATTAGCCCCCTGATTAAGTGTTCTCCCTTGTAACACCACTTAGCTCCAAAGGCTCAAGTCCAGCCTCCTGCCTGCTACTCAGATAGCATCAAAAATTTCCCGTGTGCAAGGGTGAAAGTATCAACTAAAATCTTTTTCTTCTGCTGGGGTTTTATTCCGGCATGTAGTGCCACCAATTTAACGGTACGAAATTAAACGTTTTCCAAGTAAATCATCATTCACTTCAGCAGAGTTTCAAAAGCAAAGTTTAGCGGACTACAGCGCCACTACTAAGCACATCAGCAGGCATTTGTGCTTTCTCTCAACTTCAATCCGTCCAAACAATGGAGAAAGTACGTAGAAAATCAAAACTTAAATATCCGGTCAGACTGTAGTAATTTGCAAGCCAGCTTTGAATTTCTTCATAACTTTAAATACTCTCGCATAAAAAATAGTTCCACCCATTATATTTAAAACACGCCCAACTTAATACTTAAATCCAGGTATTTCAATGTAAATTAGGTAAACTTGTGACAATTTCCTCTACAAGCTACTCTTACTTTCCCGGGCCTTGTTTAAATGAAAATTGTTATTACGGGCTCTAGACCTTCCCACCCAAACCATATCCTCCCCACATCTTTTTACCAGCTTTGCATTTCTCCCATGCTTCTTAACCCATCATCTGCGGTTACTTCTCAGACTTCCTCCTCTGATAAAAAGCGTAATGAAGAAGAGCATCTAAGAATCTAAACAAGGTTTGTCAATTTTCTTTGGGTGGTGAAATTCCATTCCTGCATGTGGCCTTTAGTTAATAGAGTTTAGAGTCTATACTACTCTGGCAGAGTTAGCGGTAAGCCTAGTTTAATTAGTTGCGCTCACTCATCGTACTGCAAGAGTTTCAAGCGTTTCAAGACTAGCAAAGAATACTTGCTATAGTCATTTCTCACAAGTCTGAAGCGCGAAACAAATAAAGTACGTTACGTACATGGAATCCAGTACTATATAAGTGAGCTGAACAATTCATTGGCGGCGGGTTTGTCTTTGAATCCGTGTGACGCGTTGGCTCGTCCGTGTAGGAAGAATGAGATCTGAAATTGAAATCTCTTTATGATACTTGCCTGTAACGATAATGGGAGTGGAGGGGGACTAACTACTAAGAGAGAAATAGGGAAAGCAACTCTAAAGCTGAAGAAGCCTGTACTCAATCCGGGAAGAGAGCTTCCATCCAGACTCCCGAGTACTCAAATACCGGGAGATGCCCGTTTCAAAATGACAGTTGCCCATAGCAACCTCCCTTGTCTTTTCCCCGCCTGGATTAGCAACTCTTGTGAAAACGTAAACGGATTCGAGTTCTTCATGCAAGCCAAGAACCTTGGAAGCTGAGTCGTTATTTCCGTAAATTCCGTAGGTGAATTAACTACCGTCTCCTACTCAGAGAAGACTACTCTTGATGATGATTCGTAGGCTTGTGGAATGGATGTAATCCTCTCTATGGGAGAGCGGAGGAGTAAATCAGTGAATTTATCTTTAAACAGATGGGTAATTTATTCCAATGTATTTTTGTTTCGGTCACCTTATCACCGAACTTGGCTTATGCAGCCTCTGTAAGGAGGATCGTATATCGTCAAACTGTAACAGTATACGACTATATGCATTTCTCTCTCTGGTATTTTCCCCTTTAATTAGAACAAAGCCACAAGAGAACATTGAGAAAATGCCTTCTCTCTCCCGGCTCTTAAAGTACTTCTCCTAGCTTGGCGACTAATTGAAGGCGATTGTAATTTGAATAATAAATGATGATGTAACTTTCTTAATTAGCTTTTATCTTTAGATCAATAGACTTTCTCCCTCTTCCTTTTATGCTGTAGAAGGGAGGAGGCGGGGAGGAAAAGAGGATATAAAATTCCAAGAAAAATTACACTCTGTAAGTACACCATGTATGCTTGTAATGAAAAAAGCTTTTGGAATCAGGAGGAGGATGGAGAATGAAATTTTAAAATTAACCGTAGACTAAAGACCAAGTACTAAAACATTGGCTTTGTACTGCCGCTCAGTTCAGCGGCAAATGCCTAACTAAAATACCTGAGCAACCCAAAAGCTTTTGTTGATTAGCTTCAATTTTCTTAAACGTTTTTCTATTCCCTGGAAGGCAACTTTCAAAGCTTCAGTCTCAGCAGAGACAATTCAGTGTTATTAAGACAGAAACGAAATTGAGATTCGTTTCTCAAAAGAGTTTCTGATTGAGTAAAATATTTTGTAGAGAAAAAAACTTTTGCGGTGAGGTAAATTAGCGCGGATTCTTTTGTAATTTTCATCATTTTAAGCAAACGTTTTTCTTTAAAAATTTGTGGTTAATAATATGCGTTGCTTAAAACTCAAATCAGAACCAGAATTCTCCACGTTTTGTATCACCACACCTGTATAGAATGGAGGAACAGGGATACAAGTATGTATTACGGATTAAGGAATTAGTGTGTGCGTAAGCATGAAGCTGGAACTGGAAATTATAATTTTCCATCGCAATTATTATCCAGAATTCTTGAAATTCCAATAACTATGTCGGTACTTTCCTATAAAACTTTATTTGTTTCGTAATTTGAAACCAATTGCGGACCTATTTTAATAATTAAGTAAATTAGAGCTAGTATTTAGTGCCGATTGTAATTCTTCGTAGAAAAACACACCAGAAAGCTGACCTGAAAATCCATTATTCGTTAAAGAGCAGCTACTTAAAGAGAACCAAGTCGTTAAAGCAGCTACGGGCATTGCAAATTACCGTTGATCGGTTACATTACAAGCAGTTGTTTGCTGTTGTAATCGTTGCTGAATCCTGCTTGCTTTGTTACTACAAGATAATTTTAAGTTTCGGTTGGATAGGCTAGTATTTTTAGTGGATTTCTATAGAACGCGATATCTCAATTAGGGAATTTAATATATTAAACATTTGTTGGAATTTAATTTTCCTGTAACGGAAAGTCGTTCGTCCGCTTAGTTTGTAAACGAAATAGCTGTATATATTGAAAGAAATAGTTTGTACTTTAGAAGCGATGGGGTAAATAGAGATAGAGATTAAGAGAACCTTCGGACATTACTGTCCATTGTGATGGGATCGTGTGAAGAAACTGTTACAGCCGTGTTATGTTGGTGTTTGTGGTGCGGTGAATATGAAAGGAAGCAGAAGAAAGAAGCTAAACGATAGTATTTTCGATAACCACAAAAGCAATTAGAGTAGCCCATAATGGGCATGTAGCCATCCTGATCGGATGTCTTTCCGCACGCTAATTACCATCATATGAGCCACCTGAGTCCTCAGATCTCCGCCTGCTCAATGTGTCTTTTATGGGGTTTGCCAAACGGGGATATTATGATCCTCCTGTATTGCTTTCTCTCCTGTGGAATCCCACAAGTCTTCCAGTCTTCCCAAGAAGGCGACTAAAGACAAGGATTTTCTTCTTATACCCATCCCTCTGTTATCCTGTGTGTGATTTTGTAAGAATATAAGTAAAAGCCAAGGAGGACCAAGAAAAAGAAGCACAGCCGGTGTCTTGCCTTACATCTGTTTCCTACTGATTCTCAATTATGTGTGCGAGTTTTGAGAAAAATTGCTGTCGTTTGCATGTCGCTAATGGCACCAAAAACGCTTCCCAATCCCTCCCGACTCTTGCTCCTCTGCTAACTGCCATTCCGTTCTGGAAGAAGCGGCAGCGGTTCACCAATTTCTACCGTTTAAATTGTTTTCAAATGGCCACACATTCCGGGTGTCGCTAAATGTTTTATTCGCCCTCTGAACGTTCCGTAATTTCAAGTTAAATTAGTTTTTTACAGCCAATTCCCTCTAAATTAGCCTCCTGTCCTGCACATGAGAAATTTTTCGCGGTTTCCAAATTAATTCTAAAATTTTCATTCCAAGGCTTGCAAAATTCTAGCACGTTCACCGTTTTGCAATTAGAATTTTAAACTGTGACACTTTTTTCACTACTAAAATAACTTTACCACGGTTATGTGCATTTTTCCCACAAGCTTCCGCATCCATACCGTTTCACAGCAGCTTCTCTAATTTATCTTAATGGAAAACAGATTGACAGTTGTATAGATTCACTTGGAAGTAAATAAACTCATTCTGTCATGTTTGGCATCTTAGCAAGGCTTCTCCAAGAAAAAGACAAGGAAGTGAGTGAATTAATTTTGATAAACGAGAGGCAATAAATTACTATTGTGTTTCTCAATTCTGTATTCCAGATCCCTTGTCAACACACTCTTTGTCTTCTCTGACAAGAGTCAATAAGTAAACCTGGAAACATGCATCTATTGACTAAAAGTAATTTAAATACTTGTCAAGTCTTCTTACGCCACCCATTCTCCTCTTGAACATAACTTGTTGGTTTTCTGCACTTCCGTCTTCCTCCGCTTTAGAGAATCACTAGCCTGGCGACTGTTGAATTCATGACTCTCTTTAGAGAGATGATGAGGGTATGCCATGTTTTGTAGTAAATGTTGCGGATAGGCACTGCTGCCCTGTTGACAGTTGTCAGGTTGTAGTTGATATTTGTGATTCTATTGTGTTCTATTATTCGATTTTAAATCGTCTTGACTTGTGTTCCCTGCCAAAGAATCACAGCTTTAAGAACTTGAGAAAGCTTCCTTGGACTACAAATATTCTTTATGCATCAACTCAGGAATAAGATTGATGCGAACACCCCTGAATTCATAGCAGGGAATAATGTGTTGACTTTTAGTGGGAGCTGAGTGAGAGTCAAGAGCTCTATTCTTGATTCTCCCTTCTCTGCGTGTGTATTCCAGGAGTTTTCCAGCCTACCACCACCGTTTGCTTCCCTCTGCTTTGCTGGAGGGAGGGAGAGGGAGTGAGGCAGGGAATCTCATCTACTGGAATTGTACGCTCGTGTTTGCTTTTGTGGGCATCAAATGCTTGGATTTCAAGAGCTGGAACCTCATTCTTGCTTTGGCCGTCGACGAGAGCGGGTACAATTGTAGAAGGGCTCTCAGTTCTTGTTGTCAGAATACACTCCAAGGTTGAATTAACCGGAGAAAGCATTCGCAGGGCTGTGTAAATTTAACCGAGTCACAGTGAAATCCTCCGAATAGACAGAGCTTGTTATTACCAAGAGACAGGATTTGTTTTTACGAGCTTGGAGATTGGGGGAAAGTTGATTGTGGTAAAAGTTTTGCTCCTCTTCAGTCCGCTTCTTTTACTCTTCCATTGAGGGTGTTTGACAGGTGGAAAGTAAATTAACATTGTTTACAAGGATTCCGTGAAAGTGAGAGTGACAGTCGGGACGGATCGCGGTTGAAAAGGGAATTGACGTGTCTTTTAGACAAGAGAAAGTGGTGAAAGTTTGTCATTTTAAATTTAAGTTTCCCCGCTTCGGGATTTTCAACTGCCAGTACAAATCCACAAAGCTTGGAATACAAGCAGTGCTGGAGAAGGGATAGAGCAAAGTAATAGGATTCCAAGCCTGGACAAAGTGCAGAAACAGGGAGTCAGTTTGGCTAGCGACGCCAAAGGAGCAAGTGAAAGAGTGTTTAACAAAAGAGGAGAGAATTTCTCTCATGAGATCATTTTAGGAGGAGGAAGAAAAAAAATTGTGAACGTAACTATTTGTAACGGTTATTGTGAACTGGAGACTTTAATTAAGAAACGTTCCCGTAATTTTCTAGAGAGACTAAATGAGGAGAGAATGAAATGAGAAGATGGTCCAGGAGAGACTAACGGCGGAATTCTTCCAGAGCAATAATTGTCTATGTACAGAAGACTTTTAAGCCACTGCTTCTTCTCTTGCCTTCCCCAGGAAGATACACTGCACTGCCAGAGAGGGGAGGAATACATGTGCTGAGTAACCCGGGTAAGAGGAAAATCCCCACGCTGCTGGATAAACGTCAAACGAGAAGAACAAGGAACGGAAAGTGAGAGACAGACAAGAGGGAAAAGACAATATAGAGGGAGAGAAACTGAATCTGTCCCGAGTTGACTTTTAGAGACGGGAAGAGTCATCATCAGAGAGTCCTGGAGAAAGGCTAACTGCTAGAGAAGAAGCTTTTTCCTATTCTCCACAAACCAGCGCTACACGAAAAGGGTAGGTTGGAAAAATTAATTTTCTATGCAATTCAAAGCATAAATATCACATTAAATACGTTAAACTACGGGATTACTTGCAAAGATAGACATTTCTCTACCATATACTTCTCCAAAGTGGCAGATGAGTCGGGCTTTTACTCTTTTATTCGTAGCAATATTCTAAAACCCCTCTCTGCACTTACCGTTATTCAGAGTAAAATACTCGAGCATTATAAACTTCAGACTCTCGTATAGCCTATAGCTAAAACTTGGTTTCTTTGTCCTGAAGTAAATGGACAAGAGATATTACAAAGCTATGAAGAAAGAGAATGCTCGAGGCTGAGATGAAGCTGGCTGTATAAAAGCACCACTTTCCATGCACCTTGGAATAATTTTCTTTGAAATGCATTTCCAGGAATTGTTTCCCTAATTTTCACTTTGCAAACTTTCTCCTATCACATAACCGTAATTTTCCTAAAACAATGGATAATCAGATGCAGGAAGCCAAATAACGAATCAAGACTGCCTTTTCCCATTTAGCTCCACGTTATTTCGTTCTAGTTTGCATTTTCTCTTTGTTTGCACAAACAGTCACGGTTTGCAATTTGGAGCATAATTCATTGCAGCACTGTACCCGTTTTCAGAATTTACATTCTAGAGACTTGCAGTTTTACTAAAAATTGAGTCGGTTAATTTGAGAATTCTTTTAAAGTAGCTCGTCTTAGCAGCATTGGTCTCATAAATTGTTGAACACGCGATTAATTCAAGGTGTATGGCCACTCCGTGCATTTCTGGATCCAAATTCTTTTCGAGAGCATCCAGCTCTTAATAATTCTTTTTAATCGGCGTCAAGGTTTAACAATACTTCCAAGTATTTCATACCTTATATCCCCATGTTATAGTACTTGCAGTCTCCAAGGGATTTTTATCCCTTGGACGTATTTCCCTTTTCCTGCATCCCCAGATCGTTCCTTCCGTCAATTCAGCAAAGTATCTTCGTTGCCATCTCCTAGTATAGCAAAATTTCTTGAAAAAATTGCGAAATTGCGAATTCCATCACTCTCTGTCCAAAAAATCCAAACTTTGCACCAGTGCCATCCGCATCCATTCCCATCAATGATCAATAAAAACCATCAATCCTCTAAATCCCTTACCATCACCACCACATACTTGGTTTTCCCCAATCTTTCATGATCCACAAAAACCTACCGGGTATTATCCAAGTCCACCGCACCGGACAACCCGCTCCTTCCTCAAACCAAAAAATTCAAGCATCGTTCCACAACATCTTCAAACATCACACCCATCCGATGTTGTCCCGTGTAGTGTTGGTGGGCCCGGTTGTCCGGCAATGTTATGATCGCATATTGAAAGAAATGTGGTGAAAGATAATAAAAGCCGTAGCTATATATTCTTGGCTCCCTTACTCTGCACATCATCATTTTTCTTCATTCTTTGGTCTTGAAGAAAACTGCTTCCGCAGTATCCAATACGTATACACGTACGTACCAAAAGCAAAAGGAAGGCCTCTGCGGAAGCCCAAATAAGAGGATCATGTCCAGGGAAGTGGTGTAAATGTGTTAGAGAATATAGATTCTGGAGTAGCATCTCTCTATATATATATTCTTCTCTCCATCCTGCCAATCCTTGAGTGACTCTCCCTCAATGTATATAAGACACAGCGTGTGTCGGAATGTGGGAAGTTTTTTATTTTCTCTTTTCTTTTCTCTGTCTTGGCCTTCTCTCCTTGCAAGTTGGATCCCTCCAACTCTATTCACCATGTACATATTTTAGCTCTTCACATGAGTGACGAAAGTTTTTTCCCTTTTCATCATCATCCTTCCAAAGAGTCCAAGATCACATCACATTACATGAGCCATCAGCTTCAGAGGAGAGCGAGTCTATGTTAGTCCAGCAGCACAGTTTGTCCATCATCACCACACAAACTATAACTCTTCCCAAAGAAGTCAAGATATATCGACAGACAGTTAGACAAATACTTATAGAAGAGACGCAGAATAGAGAAGGACGGACAGGCAAGGGAAGAAAAACCCGAAAGTGCATTCTCTCATTCTCGGGCGATTCCAGAGAGGATCCAGTGTGTGTCCCCACATATTTATTTCCATCCATCTGAAAATCTTTTATAGCCGGGAATCTTTGAGCCTCCCTACTTCATCTCCAGCTATTATTGACTCACAGAGAAGAGAGAATCTTCATCCGCATCCCCCACCCAACAACCCTTCCACATAATATTTTTCTTTATGATCCTCTTCCCATTTACAAGAGCTGACGCCTTTGACGAGAGTGTGTCCAAGTTAATTTGTCCACAAGATCCTACCCCATTCTCTCCAACATCCGTCCCTCTCATCCAGTCAGCCCTTCTTTACTACTTTCCTCCTCAAGCCTTCAGCGACTCTATTCACTACTTCGTGTTTTTCTCCAGGCTGAGAGTCGACAGAGTCCTTGTAAAATCTTCCACGGAGGAGGAGAGGGTGAGAAGAGATGGAATGCCGGGTTGGGCGGATGAAGGATATATGTTTGATCATCCAAGGGTTTGTCCATTAAATGACATCACCAAATATAAGAGCCAAACTTGCTAGACATTAGCCTATAGGTGCAGAGATATGCTAGGAAACTTCAAGACCGATCAGCTTATGCACAGGTCTATCCTTGGTGCTTGGAGGCGAAGGCCAGGAAAGGGAGGATGATGACACAACATGTTTTAAGTTTCCTATGAAATCCACAATGAAATTTACACAGTCACACAATCTGTTCCCTCCTGGACTAGGAGCCCTCGTAGATGATTCAAAAGGGATGTAGGATTCCGTTCCCCGACCTACTTGTGTCCTGAGAGCCCAGTCGTATTATTCTTCACGGCATCGCATGAGATACATGTTAATGTGTCATTGAATTTTTACTTCTTTTTTTTAACTCGTCATCTCCAGCCTTCAATACCAGGTAAATCCTGGTTCCTCTCCATCCAAATCTATATCTCAGGTTACTAGAATTAGGAATCATGCTATAAAGTGGAACAATGGGAACCCGGTCCCTGAATTTTTCGATGAGCCATTGAATTTAAATCTTTTTCTTGTGTGATTTAGTCATTGCTAGCTCCACGACTTTGAGTCTGCCTTGAGTCTGTGACAAATCTGCTTGCCTGCTTGAATAAAATCGGATTTATCTTGGGAAAATGTAAAATTATTTCTCTCTCTTTGCCTCACACCTTTCTGGGATTGTCACGAAAGTTTGATTGTTGTCTATGTGAATGAAGAAGAGAAACTTTTTCATCTCGTATTTGATCCTTCCAGGCAAGACTTATTGTATTCGTTTGGCTCGCGGTTACCCACACAAACAGACAGCGAACCGTGGCCCAGCAGATGTCTTCTCTCTGCTTTGACAATGACAAAAGCTCTTTTGCGGGTTTGTCTCCGCGAGTCTGTTCTGTAAATCATTTATAGTTTCCACTCTGTTCCATGCTTCTCCTGTCACAGGTCGTTGTCCACAGACAACATTGAAATTTGATCCGACGAGGAATCAAAATAAACATGAAGGAGCCGAAAGACGGCAAGATTCTCATCTTTGTGTTCTTCAACTCTTTCGAGATTTGTAATTTTAACAAGGAAGGTTGGGACAGGACTAGTCTGGAGCATACTTTGACTTACATCATCCTGTACCTTGTGTTCAAGGAGTGCGTGGGAGGAGGGTGAGAAGACGAGATCAGATGAAAGATGAAAAGAGCATATGGAATAATCAAAAGGTTACTCAAGGGTTAGCTTTTAGAGAATCAGGTTTCATGCTCCACAATATTTTGAACGTCACCATCTCTGAAAGAGATTGATTTAAAACTCTGTGAGTTATGCCTAGATTTTACTTACCTGGAGCTACAAAGGTAGTATGGATTTTCTATCAATCACACGACGACACAACAGCTACAGCCACAGATCCTGGATCTGACAGTCAAGAGACCTACATTCCATGCATTGATTCCAGAAAGTGAAGCTTATGAAGCGTAGACTGTGTGAAAAGACTAGCAGATAGATGACAGAGAATTTCTCTGAGAGAAGAGGGTTGTACGAAGACATTAAAAAATATAATTTGAATACGTGCGTGCAATGTTTTTTAAAGCAATCAAATTAATAGAGGGCCTCATCAAATTGAACCGAGATAGCTCCAACTACAACTAGTCATATTCCACCGCAACTCAAACTCAAGCAAAGCTAGAACCAAAGAAGGCAAGTATCATAGCAGCCCCGGAGAGTAGATTCACAGGGACGGCTGTTAATTTAGCGGAAAAAGTAATAAAGCACGTCTCCTTCCAGGAGGAATGTCTTTGAAGATGAATGAAGTAAACGTGAATCGGGATGCGGGAGGCATGAACACTGGGTTAGACGTTGTATAGGATGGAAGAATACACTAAGTTCCCGCTAGAAGACGATGAGGGCATCAATAAATACGGTACCAAGCCCAAGTACCCGCAAAACCATACGAGCAGACAGATCCAAACCCAACGAGAGAAGCCAGTGCAGTAGGCGGGTGGTGGGTAACAAAATGGGAAGAATAGGAATGTTTGATAATTTATAGTCTCGCTTATTTCAATCTTCACGGTTAGTATGGACATTAAGGGAGGGTAAACAAAGAGAGAGGCGGCTCATTTCTTTCCAGCGTCTCCTCCGAAATTCGGTTTTTTGTCCCCGCGCCACAAAGAATTCCAGGTCCCTGTTAGTTGTTGGGGAAGGAAAAGTCGGAAAATGATTCTAATATGGTTCTGTTAAGCTGGTCTGTAGCTGTTTTCCATTTCTATTGTTTGAGAATCTTAGCGTTTATTAGGGGGAAAGTCTTTGAATCTGCGTGAAACATTCTGCCTGTTTTGAATATTATGAATTCAAGGGAGAATAACAGTAACGGCGAAAAAGCTAGCAGACAGACTAAAGCTATTGTTATTCTAGGAGCAATTGTAAAAAGTTCAGAGAAGATATACTTGAATGTAGGAAAAAGCATCAAGGATTATTGTTCCGGGGAAAAAGTGATACTACTGTTGAATTTAGCGGAAATATGATGCAAAATTGCGATTAAATGTAGTGATAGCAAATAGGCGAATGTTTTTTAGAATAGGCTGACAGTAAAGCACGAATAGTAGTGTAGCTAGACGAGAGCTGGAACATACATACGTAGAAGCTTTGGATATCTTTGGAGACAGTTTTTCAGAACGTAAAGAGAAACTTCCGAAAAGATGTGAACATTAGAGCGTAAATGTCCAGTGATGATGTTTGTAGGATTATTGAAGCGCGTGCTTTTATTACACTGCATCCCGCTTCTAGAAAAGGGCTGAATCCTAGATATTTCTTTGAGAATATTTTCAATACAACAATATGAACAACATAAGGAAAACTGGGATCCTGTAGCGGTTGACATGTGTAATTGCTTTTTGGGTTTGAGCTGACGAAAAGGAACGAGGAAAGAGAAATACCGTTATGAAAATTCTTATCTCCAGTTTTGTAGTCGAAACAAGTCTGGACTACTGTCGCGACAGCTAGCGTCTAGCGCAGACTCGCTCACAGCGCCGCTGTGATCTTTGAAGCGCATAATTATTTTGACAGTTTCAAAATAAACTGCTTCAGAAAAAGTCTGGAATTGTTGCTAAAATTCTACGGAATCCCAACTTTTACATACGAGTTTGCATCCCGTTTAGATGTATTCCGTTCTTCTAAGATTTTGTACAGGTTTGATACCGATTTTCAAATTGTCGCATTTTAGACTTCTTGTAGTCGCATCAGATCGACAGTTGAGGATAATGGTTTGAGTTTCACAGATGATTTGAAATTTTACATTATATTTTACAGAGTCCTTCCGTTTCATCAGCCGCATTAAATGTATACAATCCCTTTGAGAGGAGTGCTGAGGGGCAATAAAATCAGTAGAATTTCGCACCTCTCCACAAGAATCTAGCACTTCCTCCAGCGGTGCTTGTTGACAGGTCTTCCCTGGTTATCCAGCAGCAGCTTAGCTTTGTCCATACCCTTAGCTTTGATTGACAAACCAAGCTTAACTACACAGTAAACTACTGCTAGTATCACTGTAGCCCATATCTCCAACTTTAGGCTTCAATCTCACAGCCATAACATCAGCAAGACATGCAGGTTAAACTGACAAAATTGGTGTTGTTGTCGGAAAGTTAGAAGATGATAGATTGAGTCAAAGAACAGGTTTTAGAGTTTAGAAGGTGGCCCCTAATTGGGGCATTAATGGTAAGGTAGGGCATGGTAGGTCATAATTTAGCTTTTCTCTCTTCCATTCCATGCGATATCGTTTCCCGTCCTTACATACACTATGATTTGTATTCCTCGTAGCTTGAGTATACACGTCTTTTGAATTTCTATAAAATTCTCGGTGCATTCTGCAATCTTGCACTCTTATCTACACAACCTAAAATCTAGCCTAACCCAAGCTCTATTACCTTACAACCGCTAACCTCACCCGCTATTATTATTCAGGCTCTTCTCGAGCATACCAGATCTGCATCGGCATGTCTCACATGTCGGTGCTTATTTTATTGGAGAGAGAGTCAAGTCTGGAGTTTGTGTGGAGCCATAACAACTAAACTCAAGCCTCTTCCAGATTCGTGCCATATTTTCAATTGTTTACAACGGTGAGGATGGTAATAAAAGGGATGGAAGGTGCCGGAGGCTCCTTCCATCCCTTGTTTTCTTGTCCTCTCCTCTCCTCAACAAGTCTCAAGTGCACCTCCAGAAATAAGTGTCGGCTCTTCCATCCCCCTCTGCTTCTTCACAGAAAAAAGGTCTTGTAGCCGTTCGAATCGTTGGATCTCAAACCTAACGGAGAGTCTTCTTTACCAGTTAGTAGCTGGAATAGCTTTTAAATTGGACATGTTTCTCGAAGTTTATAGGTTTATTTTAAGCTAGCTTCTTTTCATCCCACATTCGATCCATCCCTTCACACAGTAATTACAGATAATGAGTTATATTATTAAAGAAGGCAAAGCTTGGACCCTGTTCTGTAGCTGTATCGTTCTCTTGAGTCAATCAAGAAGCATTGAGAACCGTTCAGTGTCCTCCTGGAGGCTCTCCTCTCAATGAGAAGCTCTCATCTCCTATGGTGTGTACAGCCTGGAATTAGTTTAGGATCCGGACGGTTGCTATTGCGTAATAGAAACTAGAGAAGTTGATTTTTATGTAGTTACTGATTGGATTGATATGAGGCTGATTTAGGAGTGTATATACTACAAGGCCTTGGAGTGACGGGTGGTGTGGGCAGTGGCCATGAAATAGGGGAACATGTGGTGAGATGGATGTGGTGAGCGGCTATAATGATTAGTGAGCGGTGTAGAAGATTGAAGGGTGTGGGAGAAGCAAAGACGGTAGTAACTTTCCCGGATTCAGTATTTTTCTTGGGTCCGAAAAAGTAAATGGAAAAAGATTTCTGATGCTCACCACGTTCAAGATTGACAGAGGAGATGGTCTGTTAACTGCTCTCTGACATGACATGTTTTCCATGATGTGAGATATATAAGTTTGTGTAAGTTATGTGTGTGTGGATTGACTTGATACTGATACTCGGGAAGTAACTGAGTGACTTTGTAGCTGAGTGATACCAGGGTCGGAATGCCCTTGGTGCTACATTACAGTTTTTGATTCTCTTGATTCCATCATGTCAAACTTTTTCTTTCTCTCTCTTCCTTCTGGTACGAATCTGAGACGGTACTGGTGAAATCAAACTTTCACTAGGTTTATGAATGAGAGAGATACAAGCTTTGACTTGTTTCCTGGTAAGAGACTATAAGGAAGAGTAAAAAGTTGGTGAGTATATAGCACAGCTGAGAAGCGACCACGAATTGGGGAAAGCAAAGGACAAGTCAGAGAGCAAAATATGTGGATGCGAGAGAGAGAGAGAGAGAGAGAAAGGTGAAAGTTGGGAAAGAGATGAAAGCATGTGGTGGTGAAGTAGGGGAAGCGGGAGGAAGAAAGCAATTTACAAGTGTCGTCGTCACCGTCCCTGTGCTGTGCAGTTGACATCAAGTTTTACTAGAGGATGGTTGGTTGGTAGAGTTAATGTCACTTTTGCTTGTTGAATTTTCCTATGAAAACTATTTGGTTTGGGTAGAGCGTAGAGCGTAAATGGAACTGAAAGAGAACGCATGGGAGAAAGCAGAGAAAGTACGGGTTGACTTGTGGATGGGAGCGGAAGTTGACAGAGTTCCTTGAAGCTCCTTCCAGTTTTATACTATCGCTAGCTCTGCCAGAGTCTGATGGACAGCCAACCCTGACTCCAGGCTTGAATGACTGAGTTTGGATGAGTTGAGCTATGAGAGGAGGGGAAGTGGGTGGTGGAAATTTTGATATAACTATAAGGAATAAGTGAGAAACTTTGAACATTTCCTCCGCTCCCTTGTAAATTCCCATTCCTCTTCATCACTTCACGGCTACTAAATTTAGAAAGAGTTCACAACTTTGGATTCGAGCAGATGAAAGATTCAACTCAATCGATCTGTCTGTCAGTCCTGGAGCTGTCACTTTTGAACAAATTAACGTGTCCCCGATTCTTAAGAGGGGACAGACTCTGAGCGATTCAAGGATTCCAGGTAGCAGGATCGTTCAAGTTTCAAAGGAATTTGAATTTATTTCAGAATTTTAAGGATGACGTTTTGTAAAAACTTGTTAACTGTTTTTATTTTTGTACATTAATTTCAAGGATTTATAATTTATCAACCAGTTCAACTCCTTTCAAACTCAAAAATTAACACGATAGCAAAATATACGAGTGATTCTAACGCCGTTTCATTTTGTTCACAGCAAGCGAGTTCAATCTATAGGAGTTAACCGGTTGAGTTGGTTCTAGAAGTAGTTTCATATCACTTGTAAAATTAGTTATGTAAGCCATAGCAGCTCAAAATATTTAGCTTAAACGCCGATTGTATTTTTAAGGGAAATCTTCGTGTTGCCATATCGTAGGATTAGATACTAGATAATAATTCGCATGCAATCATAGTCACGGGATTGCAAAAATCTAAAAAATATTTAATTCATCCCGCAATAACGTATTCTGTGGTTTACCCGTTTGTTTTTCATCTCGCAAAAACTTTCCCTCATCTCATGCATGTCTGACAACCAGCTCAATTCATTCATTCCTTCTCGCTTCTGGCTAACGTAAGCTTTCCCCTTTAAAGCGTGTCACATTCTCTATCGGTTTTTTAAAACAAAAGCCGCACTTGATTTTTCACTCTATTTCATTTTCCAAGAAGCCGCCGATAACTTGAAACCCACATGAATCTGTGACTCAATCCTGCCGCTACTACACCCTTTAATAAAATGTGTATCCAATGTGCAACGTTTCCTACACCCTGGCTCAATTCCTGCATTTCCCTCTGATTGCTGCGCTCCAGTGCTGTGCTCTGTACACTCTGATGAGATTGTCGCTTTGGGAAGGAAGAAAGCTATGGTTGTTGAGATGATTGTGGGATTTGAGCTCGTAGTTGACTTGTCTCTGATTGATCAAAGGGATGCCGGCAATCTTCCCCCAATTCCGTACCTTCCTCTACGTCTTATTTCACATACTGAATGTCTCTAGCCGCTTCAGTAGTAAGAACACCGCTACCGCAGACCTGTTTCCAGCATTATACGCTTCAGCACCGCTTTAAATACACTCAACTTTATGGTCCTTCCAAAGACTATACCTTATATACAGCACCTGAAACGTCGATATTCTCTCAATTTTCTCCACATCCCCGTCTTTGAGCGGTGTTGTTTCTCTGATTTTATTACAGCCACAACCGCAGCCCTATATTTTATGTTCCGCATCTCTTTTCCCCTATAAGACTCCTTCAGTATGTGGTTAAACCCGCAGGATATTTCCTCTCAGAGCACATGCACATTGAAGTACATAAAGGCACAAATATTATGACGAGTCCAGTGTCTCTGATACACAGTAAATGTCCTTTGTGTAATTCAGTATACATTCTATGATTCAGTCAGTCTTTCTTTTGACAAAGCCAGCGACAGAGATAAGAGCCCTTGTTTTTCAGAATCAATTATACGGGTATTTCTACCCCTACATCTAATGTTAATTTCTTTTGTTTTACGAGCCAGTGGCAGCTGTCTGGTATGCAAGCACTATCCAAAGGCAATGTAACATGAGTGCTCCTGCATTTTACATTCAACTTTCAAGCTGGACACTGGACAGATTCAAAGGATTAGAGATGCAGGCAGGGCTTGACATTCCTCGGACACTTGTCTTTGTTTGCCTTTCATCAAGTAGTTTTTCATGTCAAGCATCAAGTTTTCTGTTTCTGTGGCAGGAGCGACAGGTAGCTTTGAAGAGCGATGTGGGATGACAAGAGCTGTATCGTGTTGTTGTGAACCAGGTGTGAAAATTAATCAAGGTTCTCAATTAACGCTCCTATTCAGAAGAGCAAGAAGATGAAGGAATTCTGGTTTAGTCATTTTAGCTTCATACTTAATTTCACCAGCTCAAAGTCAAAATAAATCCAACTTTTTCTCTTTGAAACCTGATTTACAGGCTTTAGGAATTCACGGACATAAGTTGCAAGAGTCAAAGCCATGTGATTTAAAACTACCATCAAAAAGCAAAAAAGCTATACAAAATAATAAACGGCTAAGCCGGTGTACGGAAGTGTCGAAGATAAATGTAGATTTAATTTTCTACAAGTAACTTCAAGTAGATTTAATTAATAAGATTTAATTGTATAATATACATGAATTATTCTTCATTTTAAGTAGAGTAGTGCCTAGAAAAAGTTAATGTTCCGCTATCGCTCCGTTTATCCCTATGCTTCCGCGTTCCATCCATTTATCCGTATGCTTCCGCGCTCGCTCCGTTCATCCCTATGCTTCCGCGCTCGCTCCGTTCATCCCTATGCTTCCGCGCTCGCTCCATTCATCCCTATGCTTTCCCCTCCCTATAAGCTTATCATTAGCAAAAGTTACCACAACGCATGCACATAGTGGTATTCGAACCCTTGCCCTTCACTTTCCTATGCCGCTTCTAGTGCCTGCGCTCTACCAACTGAGCTACGGCATAGAGTAGGAAATGCATCTACATCACATGTGTTCACCTGAGATAATCTGTTTATTGACCTGTATCTCAGTGACCACTTGACCAATATCACTGAGATTCAATAGCGATGGTCCTGATACATGTATCTACATATCCTGAAAATTTCATTAGAATCCATCCATCCGTTCGTGAGTTAGAGTGCGCACAGACGGACAGACAGACGGACAGACAGACGGACAGACAGACGGACAGACAGACGGACAGACAGACACCATCGACCCCCCTAGGAAGTGTCTTCGACACTTAATAAACGGTTAACCGAGTACGGAATGGGCGCAGATTTAGAAACGATTAAATAAGAGAGGATTATTGGAAAAGATAATTATATTATTAGTTGCAGATTTAGAAAAAGTTTAAGTGGAGAGGATTATTTGAAAGGATAATTATAATATTAGTTATATTTCCTCCAAAACCTTACAGCACAATATCTACATATTCAATTCCAAACAATCACTTTAAAATCTGACAGACTCTTAAATTAGATGTAGCATAAAGGGAAATACAACCACATAGCTAAGAACGTAAATCTCTAATTGCCCCATTCAGAGCAGAAATAATTCATGGCGGAAACTCAATGACCAGATTAAACTCTATGATTAAAAATCTGCAAAAATAATGCGTCCTCCGGTATTCGATCCCCCATCCTCCCTTACTCTATCACGTACGCTGGCCACTAGGCCACACGACTAGTTCCTTGTATATACATTATTTCTTTCGAGTATTATTCCACTCGTCAGTTACTGGACTGTGTGCTTGTGCGGTACTTCCCTTTCTCTTTTCCACTCTCTGCCTGCTGAGCGTAGCTGTGCTTGAGACTGGAACGTATGTAATTGCATTGTAAGTGATGACTCATCGCGCTTTAATTATCAATAACTCTGAAACTAATTATTCTAAAATTCTGAAATTCAATAGCGATGGTCCCATGTAGTATATACACCTGTGTTCTAAAACTTAACTTAATCCATGTATCCGTTCTTGAGTTATCGTGCGCACAGACAGACAGACCGACCGACCGACCGACAACATCGAACCCGCTCTAGGAAGGGCTGCGCCCATTAATAAATCCATCAGTTATCAAAAAACGGTTAACCGAGTACGGAATGGGCGCAGATTTAGAAACGATTAATTTGGAGAAGATTATTGGAAAAAATAATTATACTATTAGTTGGAGATTTAGAAAAAAATTAATTGGAGTGGATTATTGAAAAGGATAATTATAATATTAGTTATGTTTCCTCCAAAACCTTACAGCGCAATATGTTCATATGCAATTCCAAATAATCACTTTAAAATCAGACAGACTCTTAATTAGATGTAGCATTAAGGGAATTAAAACCACATAGCCAAAAATGGAAATCTCTAATCACCCCATACAAAGCGGAAATAATTTATAGCGGAAACTCAATGATGAGATTAAACCCTATGATTACAAATCTGCAAAAATAAACCATCTACCTGGATTCGATCCCCTGTCCTCCCCTTGTACATCCAGCGCTCTAACCACTTCGCCACACAACTTTGTGCTTGCATTAATCATATTTGTTTCAAGTCTTGTTCCACACGCCAGATACTGGACTGTGTGCTTGTGCGCTACTTCCCTTTCTCTTTTCCACTCTCTGCCTGCTGCGCGTAGCTGTGCTTGAGACTGGAACGTATGCAATTGCATTGTAAGTGATGACTCATCGCGCTTTAATTATTAATAACTCTGAAAATAATTATTCAAAAATTCTCAAATTCAATAGCGATGGTCCCCTGTAGCATATACACCTGTGTTGTAAATCTTATCTTAATGCATGCCTCCGTTCTTGAGTTATCGTGCGCACAGACGGACAGACAGACAGACCGACCGACCGACCGACCGACCGACCGACAACATCGAACCCGCTCTAAGAATGGCTGCGCCCATTAATAAACCTGGCTCTTGACATACAATCCAAAGGAATACCGCCCTATACTTCCAACAACCACGGTTATCTGCGGTGTTTTTCATGTTTGTCCTCGGGTTTGTGTTACCCGCATCTTTGATGCGGAATTCCCTGGAAATAATGCGGGGAAAATAAAAGGACGTAGCGGAACCGTTCCAGCACACTGTATAGAGGAAATGCTAAAATTCAGAGCGGATGTTCTATTCATCCCTTGTTTGATTCTTCTTTGGAAACGTTGTAAGTGTCGATGATTGAGTTTCTCTGGTCCTTGGCAAAAGAGTCTCTGAGCGTATGGGATTTGCTTACGAGATTGGGAAATTTTAAGAAGGGATGTCTATCTATCCGATTCCCTCAATGCTTGTGCTTCAATATGCCATCTTCTTTCAGAATAATGTCCCGTTCTTTGGACGGTGACGAGAGGTGAATAGCTAAATTTTCAAAGTCTTTCCCGCCTCAGCAGAGTGTCACTTTCTCCCTACTTTCTCCTGGAGTTTACAGGAGTTTAGCCTTCTTTCCCTCCACTATCTTATGTTCTTCATGTAGGAACGCTGTAATACGTTTGTATGTATAGGTATAGGCTGAATAGATTTGGGTGGGGAGGGAATCTGGTGGCGGGGGGAGTAAGGATATGAGATGGTTTCGTGCCGGATCAACTAATGTCCCAAGTTATTCTATGCATACAAAATATATCTAGATGAGATCCAGTCTGCCAGCTAGCTAGCCCCGTGGTAGGGGAGCAAACGGGAAGAAGGGTTAGCGGGTATGATAGGGTAAAGCCAGGAGAAAATAGGTCCGAAACGTCCTCTTCTCTATGTATTCTCTCCATGATGTGTATCAGGAAGGGAAAAGTAAAGGAGGAGTGAAAAGACTGAGAGAAGAATCAACTTTTTGTCAAGTAGTCAAGTGTGTGAGGAACAAGGTATGAATTTTTCTACAATGTTCTGTTTCCTTGTATCTTCTTATATCTTTCCCCAAGAAATCCTGGATTTTTAAGGCGGGTAGTATTTTTTCTGAGAAAGTGGAATTTCTCCACGATGCCTCCAACATTAGAAAGAAGGCAGTCCGCTGTACTGTTTTAAGATGGGACATGTCCTCTCTGAAACGACTGCCAAGGAGAAGTCGTGCAGGAAGGAGGGAAGGAGAGTTTGGTGGAGAAAGCAATAACCGGGAATGGAGTCTGAAAAAACAAGGAGCTCATGTAGCTAGATGGAGGAGAAAGCATAAGAGATAGGGTGCAAATAAGATTCTGTCTCTTCTTTTTTTAAGAGAGAAAACCAAGTGTCGTCTTAACACTAGTTTGATACGAGCATTGAATCCAGACTGCTCTAGAACAGAGATCCCCATGGCCACCCAGAAGTTACCCGTGTCTTAACGCCTTCGTCTCCGAATCCGGTAGGAGGAATTTCCAAAAATACTTTACATATGTGCATCGTTGTATTTTTCTTCTACATTTCCCTGCAACGAAACAAGTTACATGTATTGTGGTATATCTTCCTAGAAAGTATTTTAAAACTTGCTTTCACCGTATCCTAGATACAGTATCAGGTCCGAAACTTGGGCACCCTTTCCTCTCCTTGGCAGGCCCATCCGAATGTTGTCACGTTCAAAATACTATCAAACTTTCTCCAATGCCTATGGTAAAATAAGTCCTGCTCACTTTCTCCATTACCGATTTACATAGATAGGGATTGAGTATTGCGAGAAGAACAGCAAACACTAAACTGGTTTCTCCTAACTTTTTGAGTGACAATGATGAATAGCTTATTGGAACATGGCATCCCGTATTTTAAAGTGTGAAGATGAATGAATTTTTCGTAAAATATCCGTAAAATTTTAACTTACTGGACGCAAGGACTAGAATTTCAGAGGAGATGATGATCATGTTGCACGATGATCATTTATGGATTTGCACAGATCTGTTATAATTTCTTTGACGAAGCGTTTACAGAAGCTGTTTATTATCTGAACCAGGGCAAGCCCGCGAGCAGTTCCAATATTAAATGCGGCGTTGAAATTGGTCAGTGTACTAAACTTCGCGCCAACCTATAGCATGCTTTTGTTAGACTCTTATTTTCTTTTCGGCTGTTTTTCCGGTTTGAAAACAAAAAATGTTGCAATATCGGATTAATGTAATCTCCCGGTTACCCAAACCTTTCCACTACCGCCCTCTACCACATTCTCACGCCTGGTTCCTGCAAACCTCAGCATAGTGACATTGGTTCCAATAAATTCTCTAAACAGCAAACTAACTCCTGGAAGTTTGGCAAACGTTTAACTTCCATGTAGGCATCCTTTCAAGAGATGGAGGATACTTGAGAGAGAAATTGATCCCGGGTAATGTAACAAGGCAAACTTAGTATATAGCAATGGAGTAGCCTCATCAGCAACAACGTGTGTTTCCTTCTTTGGGTTCTCTTCCCCATTCTCCGGTGACATTTGGCGGGTGGAAAATCAATTTTAACTAATGGCATGCGTTATTTGGAATGTGTAAAAAAGTAATTTCTTCTACACAGATTCCCAATTTTATCTACAATTTCTCTTTCTTGCTCCCATGCATAACCAATGGGGTAGAGGGAGGGAGTGTCGCCTGGCGCTTCACCATATTCCTCTTCTTCCACCGCCACCACATTGTGTATGCTTTCTCTCCGCTTAAACTCTACCTCTCTTGCTTTAAATCCTCCTCCTATTTCTAATAATAGATCGTTTGTATTCCTTTGATTCATGAATCAAGCATAAAACTTTATGACTTGGGAAAATCTCATTAAGAATATACGTTCTGCTATGCTAGCTAGTCTAACGGTATGCATTTTCCGGGACTTTGGGGATTCCTCTTTTCTCCGTTAACTCTCTTTGAGTTTCCTTCCTCACCATCACCCGCGACCCTTGTGCTCCTCGCAATCCGAATTTGGGTTCCTTATTCCCATCTGGCTATCTCCTAGGCATTCTCGCTCCGACCTCGAATTTAATTTTTGTCCTTCCATTCGCCCTACGCTGCCCCAGTGTGGTTGATAAGCAGTAGCGTTTGGAAATATTATGCTGCAAGCTAAATTACAAAGTTCAGACCGATTTCTTTGATGTTTGCAAAACTTTCTCATACCTGCGTGGACATAACCTCTCTTTTAAGTTACCATGCAACAATTTGAAGCTCAGAAACTGGAAGCGAAGGTCAAGCAACCGTTTGATTTTCTATAAACGGCTTTAAAGTGTATCACACAATTTTGATTCAGATTCAGAAGATCGAGTCCTCTGTAATGTTATAATATTTCATACAAGTTGCTTATATTCTGCTTTGGAAAAACTTTAGAAAACTATACAACAAACTGTTCGTGTCCTTTTCTTAACCATTCCACCAGAGCAGATGTCAACTATTGTGACCCAAGTCAATACAAGTTTTCCCTTACTTTTACTCGTTTCCCTCCAGTTTACAACTCCAATCATGTACCTGTATTAGCATGAAACTGCTGCCATTCACCGGAAATTACGCTACACAACTTATCCATGAGTTTATCATAAAAATAATCAAACTTCATATCCAAGCCGCGTGTTTCAAACTTAAACACTACAAAGTACAAAATCGTATTTCCCAAAACAATATCTTTAAAAGTTTCAAGGTTAAATCAAGAAATATATAAGCTTTTTCTAAAACTTACCAACGATTCCATTATTTTTTTTACCAACTTTCAATTTAACGAATTTCTAAATCCCTTCATAGACAAAGCCAAGCCTGAAAAAGACTGTATTTCTTCAACATGTTTACCGCTTCTTCCCAATTCAATCTCTTGACGAGAGACTCTCGTATGACGCATTAAGCTAGTCATTGCAGCATTCTTCTTGAATCCAGCAGTTGCTGGAACCCTTCAAGTTTTTCATCAAAACTTGTGTATGAGATGATGATGGTTTGGAAAAAGTATTCATAAAATATTATTGGAGCTTCTAGAATCATTGTTTTTTCTCAAACAATTTCCTCTTTTCCCCAAAGAAATGATAGCGGATTCATTCTTTATTTAAAACCTTTCCCACTCATTCCCAAGCCATTCCGACCAATCCAACCAAACCTTATAGCTGCCTTAGCGGATCCTCCTTCCCACCCTCTGTCCCTCCACTCTCTACGCATCCAAGAATCTCTTGCACCCGACTTACCCGCCTTGTTCTTTCATTTTACGGCCAATTTTGACCATCCTCTACGACCCGTGTCCAGCTGAAACTATCAAGCATCATGGCACAGAGACAGGACGTATAATAACAGCGTCATCCTTCCATCTAGCCGTATGAATGACGGATATTTTGAAAATGGCACTTTTGGACACTCGTTATCACAAGGGATATTACACATATATATGTAACAGTTTCATTTTGAATCACCCAAAACAACCACACAAATAGCAAGAATTGGCGGAGAAAGGAGGGAAAGGCGTAGTGAAAGCAGGAGGCTAAATCCATTATTACTCCTTTTCATGATCCTCGAAAAGAATAAAATAAGGATGGATGAATCCAGCAAAGAGGGACATTTTTCCCGCGTTTCCGCACAAGCACCCAAACTCCTGATAGTCATAGCGTCAAAGCAATGCTCTTCCACTGAATTCTGACAGAATGGCCGGATACCATAAGAAGATATGAGATTGCCTTAAAGAATTGTATCCATAAAGAGAATAAATAAAAGAAAAATTGCAAACTTATTCACCACCAGGGTGCGTCAGTATCTCCTTTAGTTGGATTTAATTCATCGCTTCCTAGCTCCGTTTTTCCTGTTATAGCGCAGGAAGTAAACTGGAAATTGACGGAATTGAGACCTTCCTAGTTTGCATTTTATAGTTTTGACTTTCCCCCACATGCCTATCATCACAGCCTAGAGAAAGCAGACACCGTAATGTCCTGTGTGAAAAGAGAAAGTGACAGAGGATGGAAAAGTAGGTAGCAGGAGCGGGAGGTAGCTTTCCCCCCTTTCCCTATATTTGTTGTGCCAGAAAAGAGAGGAGAAAGGAGCCATTTATCCTATTGATCACGTTTTAAACTTGTCCAAAAAGCTATTGTGTTGCTCCTCTTCTTTGGAACTTTTCCTCGTGTTATGTGATATGGAAGTACAAAGTAGGAAGCCCGGGAAGAAGGAAGAGAGACAACGGGGGAACAGGAATATGGGATATGTGTTTTCCCCTGCTTTTAGTTTTGTGTATATATTTAGCATGGGGGGACGGTGTTGGCGATCGGTAGAAGAGTATGACTTTCTACACAGTCAGTCCCCGGGTATTCCCTCCTTGAGCAATTCCAGAACAGAATAGACGCGGGTAGATGAGCATCTCAGGCTAGTGCTGACAGGGAGGAGGTAGGGTGGATGAGATGGTTGGATCACAAAGTCGTAGACAAGAAGGCAAAGGAATGAGAGAGGGCGGGTAACGGACGGACGGATGAGGAAGATAGTTGTAGATTTAGGAAGGAAAGAGGAGATGATTGGGAGGGGGAAATGGGTCCTTCGGGTCATGAAAGTGGCTCTTGGTCGTTGAATTTCTTACTATAGTGAGACTATGTGGGAAGAAGGCAGGGATGAAAGAGTCAGAATGAGGGAAGAGGAGCAGTAAAGGCGGGAGCGGGACATAGAAACCCCATTGTAGAACACCGGCTAAAAACTCTCCAGTCTCACACCAGTACTAATCCAGGAGCCCCATGTATATACAGCTTTATATCTATGTAAAACCAGGAATAAGTTTCCTCCTTCACTTGCTACTCTCTTAAGCTTCTATTCCTAACCTGCTACTCAGGAAGCAAAATAAATTCCTGCATCAGTCCTAAAGATCCCGACGAACAAAACCCTCATTGCTCATTCCCAAATCCCTTGTAGCCAATATTTTTCAAGAGACTCGTGACACCAAGTCAGCCAAAAGTGAAAGCGTGAATCATCTACTCCAACCAGTTTTGGAGGCAGCTTTAAGATCCTTCGGGTTTTGATAAACTTGTCTTAACCTAACCCCAAACTAAATTGCAACTTGTATAACACAAATAGGAAAAAGGGCTGGTGAAAGTCATGGTGAAAGTAGATTATGAATTTCACCCCTCTTGACTTTTTGATCGAGTGCTTCATTCTATAATTCTGACATCATTCGAATCCACCAGCATTAATTCTCCGTTGCCGTCTAGAATTCGAGCCTTTTGCACGATATACCTCGCTTGGATGAAAAATCTAGCTCCTGATCTGTGCATCTAATCAGTTTGGGTGAAAGCCTCGTGCAGAGAGTAGCCCCTAGAAGCATATAGCTGTGCAACTATATCCATACCTTTCTCTTCCGCCCGAGTCCGCTCTTTGCTTGACCTAACCTTTTTTCATGGTCTAGTTGCCGAATTCCGCTTTTTAGAAAGTTTCAGCCAAAATTCCGCCTTCTTCCTATTCGCTCTGATAATTCCGAGTGTTCTTGAAATTAAAAGTTCATGCGGTAGGAACATGAACTCTTTCCTCTTCCTTTCTAAACCCTGCTATTCTACATGCTTTCTCCAACCTCGAACCTTTCACTCTGCCTAATCAAGGGAAAGCATTGAATGTCAAAAGAGAAAACAGAGAAAGCAGCATGTTGGCCCGTTTTATAGACTTGACAAAAAAATAAACAGTGAGGAAAACAGTTTATCAGATCAAGTTGAAAATGTGAGTTTTCCGCATCGGACATTATTTAGCAAAACTTCAAGGTTTTTTCAGTTCCAGAAAAAAACAGAATTTGGAAAACAATTTAGTGCAGCTGCAGTAATTAAAACTTGCTGTACTTTAAACTCTCGGAATATTCTCCGACTCCAGATAAGGCTAGAAAATCTCAGTTCAAATCTGCATTATTGATATCAAATCCTCAAATTAAATCCTCAAACTCCAAAACCTGTCACTAATTTCTGCAACTCCTTTCGCATTTTCAAAACGAACTTAAGGGATAATTCATGCACAAAAATTTTATTCAAACTGGAATTATACTTTCTATAAGCACAGGGATTTCGGGTCTATAAAAGTATAAACTTTTATGGAATAATGTAAAAATAATGCCTGAAGCGGAACCTTGAGCAACAATTTCAGCAACTTCAAACGTTTCACGTTTCCAGAACAAACTTTTACATCTGAAACTGTCCCGAGTTTTGTCTGACGGAATTTGGGCGCTCTGTTTTCTCCAGTATTTTAAATTCTATCCAGCAGCAAAATCTGCATTCAATTGCAGCCGGCGGGCCTAAAACCTTGAATAGATTTTTATTTTTATGGCAGGATAAAATTTCTAAAGGTTGCTTCTCTATCTTTCCCCATCTTTCCCCCACCCTTGGCTCATCTTCTCACTTCTCTACTGCACTCTCTACTGTCTCTACTAGCCTATCTGACAATACCAAGTTTCATCTCTGTAATCTTCACCCTACTCCCTTTATATCTACAGTATACCCGGCAGAAATGATTTATTTTCCGAGTTGACTGATCCTCTGTGCGGTTGTCTCTCATCAAAACCGTTTGGTCTTTGCCCCCTTAAATTGCTTGCAGGAGCGCAAGCAAGAATACTGTTTTCATTGACTTTGTCGGTTCTTTTTCACAGCTCCATTCATAATCAGATTTACGGCCGGCAAAGCCGACATCTCATTGATCTCCCATCCTGCATGTCAGATTGTTCCAGAACGAGTATAAATACATTTAATGGAAACTCCTTAATAGCCATTGAATTGTCTTTTATGACTCTGAGATGAGCTATCAACCTCTGATAACAATTTATTCCCAGAATCAAGATAAGAAACCACTGCTTACATAAACCTCCACTACTCTCTCTTGTCTCTTAGCCTGGAGCAGTTTATTCCCATTCACTCACTTTAGTCGGCCAATAATTACAAGTTTAATTCTTCTCCTATCAAGAATATCCTTAGAAGATTGGGTGATGTATATTATTCCCCATTTAGTCGCCATATTAGCTACCCTCGTAGAGTTTTTTAACAGCATCATAAACCAACACTTTGTCGTCCTTTATTGACATTACTCGCTTTGTGTGTACGCTGCACAATTGCTGTAATCCGAGTAGTTTATAGTATATACGCTACGGCAGCAGTAATTCATTTCGAATGCTTCAAACATGTATGCATGCATTGATTTACATCGCATGACGAGTGGAACGTCAAGAAGACGGAATTTGTCAAAGAAGCTTTAAATCATCCATCAGTGATAACCTTTTGATAGCATTGCTCCTTTGCTTCCTCGAAACGCATACGTTGTAGATGCAAGATGCATATATTTCAGTTTTCCTCTTAGAAGAGAGCCTTCCGCCGCTTCTGTCCATCATTCATAAGTTCAATTCCTCCTGTTTGGTTTTGTACATGTTTCTTCCAAAGTTCATGATAGTGATGGCAGAGAGACAAATCTTAAGCTATGGAATCTGGAACTGCGTTTTATCCAGAGCTTCAATCAGTAACATTAGGTGATACCTGTAATTGGAAAGCAGCCGAAGCTGGAGAATTCAGTTTCTCACGTTCCAGACTTTGGAGGGTTTCACAGCCTTTGAAAACCCGCCTTCATTAAAAACTGTAAATAGAATATTTAAAACCGAGGGTGTCTTTGAATAAAACGTTAAATAGAAACCGAATTCATTTGAAGAAAATTTCTCCAGAAGATTTTTTTAATTTTTACTCGCACTCAAGTCCTCCTAGCTGTATACAAAAATAATTCCAGTGGGTTTAATTTATTTGAAGCATTGAAAAAAATCCCTCCAAGATCCTTCGAGATACGGGTTCGTTTGAAATTACGAATGAATGGAATTAAAAATTCCGGCTATGAAACTAACCAAACCGTGTTTATTTTCTAAACAATTTGTTTACTTTGTATTTCCAGGTTTTAAAAGCAAAGCCGGCATCGTATTTTAAAGCTTCAGAGCCTCATACCTCTTCCACATCCTTTCTTGGTTCACTCATCTCTATGGTAAAAAGCTTGAAGCGAGCTGACTGGATGTTAATTAATTTTTGTGCGGGCCTGGAGTGATATTGAAAGGAATCCCTAAAGAATTGAATAGAGACGAAGAAGAAGAACCGAGATTTGATTGTATCACACGCTTCCCCAAGAGCTTAGAAGAAGTCGAAGAATAAAGGTGGGAAAGTGAGTGAAATCTACTGGGAACGTTGTGCTACAGAGAGAGAGTTTCTCTAGGAGTCAAAAAGATTCACGCTTCCCATAACCAACAACTTCACAAGGACAGTGCTGGAGAGAGAAGAAATAGAAAGCAGTACTCTCTGGACAAGCAGGAGAACTGAATCTCTGGAAGAAGAAGAACCTTCAAGTATTCTCCGAACCCGGGTAGTATCATTCTGCTGCACCTGAAGCCGCTCTAAATCCAGGAAACAACTGGTGGAAGAAAGAAGAGGGAGATTGTGTTTAAATCCCCGGTGGAGATATTTGATGGAAGAAGATGATTGAAAATTTGAATGAAAAGACTGTAGAGTAAAGTTGAATAAAGGTAGAAGAGAGAGTATCCGACTGTTGATGCAATTGAAGAAGACTATGAAAGATCGGAGTGGAACAGATAGAATCATGGTAACTCCGGGTTATGATCTTTCCGTAACGGCTCCGGGTGGGACGAGCAACGGTGTGGTAGGGACACCGGGTCTTGATGCAGCCTCACTCGCAATAACGTCCTCCCAACCCATCCCTCCCCATGAAACCTACCAGGATCAAGCTCAGTTTGAAGCGGATAAAAGGGCTGTGTACAAGTAAGTAATTATGAGGAGAATATTACTGCAATGAACCAAGCGCATATCTTTACTTTTGCAAGTCATCTTAATGTCATTAATATTATTTTCTCTCCGCCCATTCTTCATCGTCCGTAATTGTATGCCTTCCTCTGAACTCCTCGTCCATGCATCAGACAACATAGGGTAAAAGCTTAAATTGATGTATACGAAACGTTGGAACTTATCAACATTCATCATCATGTTTAGAAAAGATCTGCAAGTAATTTATATAAAATTTATCATCAGATTCTCAGGACCACCTTGTGCACAAAAGAATTTTGTAGCTTTTGACCCAGCGGGTAGTTGCCTTTGCTTAATGATGAATGATGTGGAAGCGGGTTGAGATTGTCACCAGGGTGAATAAATGAGATAATTAGGACCGACAGCGGGAGTGTTGGGTGATGCAAGCAGGATGCTGTTAGAGCGATAAGAGCGAGGTTATCTGAGTCTGTCAACTTTTAGAGGAAAATGTTTGTTCAAAACGGCGCTAAAGTCTGACACAGAGGATATAAGGGTTTATAGACATTAAAAGAAAAAATTAAAGGGAGATGAATAGCAGAATTTTTAGCGGGTAAAAATCCCGGATTCGGTGAGAAAAGAGTTTGAAAAGCATGTAACCCGGGAAAGATTGCACGTCATGCACCAGGAGTTCATAGACTGTAATCAATCAAAATTATCCTCATGACCTTTCTTGTCAAGTTGATTTTGTAATGAAAGTTGTATAAGAGAAGTTGAAAGTATGACAAGGTTTCGCGCGTAATATTTTTCATGTTGTCAGATTGATTGATTTGTTTTAATAAATTCGGTGATATAATTCTGCTATTTTGTTTCAGGCATCCTTTATTCCCTCTGTTGGCGTTGCTCTTTGAGAAATGTGAGATGGCGACACAGACTGCCGCAGATAGTCCTATATCTGACAGCTTTCACCATGATCTTGAGGTAATTTTTTACGATTATCATTTTCGCGAACTTTAAAATAAAATAACTTAATTAGAATACAGTTGACGTAACCTGATTTTGCCAAATGCGTTCTTTAAAATTACTGTTCGAAAGTCAATTAATGCTAAGCATAAAAAATCTCTGGATTTGAATTAACTTTATTTTATTACATGTTACAGGCATTTGTCCAGCATCAGGAAAGAGACCGGAAACCATTTTTGGCAAATGATCCAGAAGTTGATGGCTTGGTGAGTATTGCTTACTTATCTGCGTGCGCTTCCTAGAGTCGCTTTACCATATGGGAGACATCTGAGTATAGAAGAAGAGAAATGTTTCATTGAATTAATAATCGGCGTTGATATTTGAAACAGATGATAAAAGCAATCCAAGTCCTCCGGATCCATCTACTCGAACTGGACAAAGTACAAGAATTGTGCAAGGATTTCTGCAACCGCTACATAACCTGCCTCAAGGGTAAAATGCAGAGCGAGAACCTACTCCGCTCCGATTACTACGACGGCAACGGCGGTGGGAGCAACAACGGTGGAGCGCATCTCAGCTCCCATAGCAACAGTCCACACCACTCGTCCTTTTCCTCTAACGGAGATGCATCCGTTTCCCCTCCAAGCAACGGGATTTACCATCACCAAACCGTCGTAACCCCACCCTACCACCCCCACCTCCAAATAAATAGCAACATGAGCAGTAATAATAGCAATAGCAACAACAATCAAGTCAATCTAGGCCACATCTCTCCGGATTTGAATAATAGTAGTAGTAATCATAGCAACCAGAGTAATAATTCTCATTTGCCATTGGGATCTACGGGTTCCGGGGGCGGTGGTGTTCATGGAGGGACTCCACTTTCCCAAATCGGTGCCAATAGTTGTCCTCCACCCCTCTCTCAAGACAGTTTTGTTCAAAGTAAGTTGATAAATGATATCTTAAAATTCCAAAAATTTCTCTTCTCGTTTACTTTTTTAGCCGTTGCAATTTCTAAAACTCTAGCATGCCATGAAAACCATTCCCAGGATTTTTCTCTCCTTTACCAGATTGTATTCCTTGGTAGCTTGATGGAAATTTTGGCACGAGAATCTTTCTCTGTCCTCTACAAACCACCACCCTCTTTCATGTCTGTTTTTGCCTGATTTCCGGTTAGAGCTAAAGGAAATCCTTTGTGGAAGAGAGCACTATGATTCCTTGAGAGCCTTCTTTTTTTCTCATCTTCACTTCACACCACTAGCGCTTGTATTCTTTATCGTAGACTTCAAGGTGGATCTTTTTTATGTTTCCACTTCCTGTTTTATCTACGAATTGTAGGAGTCAAGGTAGACTACGTAGAGTGAAGCCAAAAAGCATCGAGTATGCAGAGAAGAAGAAAAAGCTTTGTCACAATTTAGGATTGCTTATTCAGTTCTTCTACATCCCAGCTAAGCTAAAACCAGAAGCTGGAAATCTTGAATCCTGTCTTCGAGTCTATTATTTTCTTGGCTTTGAAACTCATGATAGCAATTGAAGCTAGAATGAAATAGAGAAGAATATAATACATAACAATTGTGTATTTCTTCCAGCACCCCCAACGCCGAGCTCCGTTGAGGATGACGATGACTTCTTGGGACGGAAAAAGCCAAAACGCGGCGTTCTTCCGAAACATGCAACGTCTATTATGAGATCCTGGCTCTTCCAACACATTGTGGTAAGTCCGACAACAGCAGAAGGGTATGTGAGTGAGAGAAAATCTTTGAACGACTACGAAGAAGTATATTTCAACGTGTGCAATAAATAATTTCAAGCGGAAGCTCTACTATTTTATGGTATTCTCAACGATATCCCTCTGAATTATAGCATCCTTACCCTACTGAAGACGAGAAACGGCAAATTGCGGGTCAAACAAACTTAACGTTGCTCCAAGTAAACAATTGGTTTATAAACGCTAGGAGGAGAATACTTCAGCCAATGCTTGATGCGTCCAATCCGGAAGCAACTACCAGTCCTAAAGTACGTCGTTAACTTAATGGTTGCGTAATCGCGAATCTGTGGGCTGTCCCCTCGAATTTTCGTTAATCATTCCTTGCTTTTATGACGGCAGGTCAAGAAAATGAAGACTCATGGATCCAAGCCCGCTCTCAAATACTGGTCTGATAATCTTGCGTCGATTGGATCTGGAGGATTAAACGAAGGAGGCAACGGTAGGCGTTAACGTTTATTTGCGTTAATGAAACCCGTAATCAATTTTATTCACACTGCACATTAACTAACATTTTTTCTTATTTTATTTTGTTTTCAGACGAATCTAGTGATGAATCTGATGACATGCTGAGCAACGACGGAAATGATCTCATGATCGACAATAGCGACTCTTCTCAGCAGTAGTTTCTAAGTTAAATTAATACAGCAGTGCTAAGATTAGGAAGCTAATAAGGGATATTTATTTTATTTTGTTAACTTGAAAATCCGCCAAATAGTTTGCATATTAGCGTCCATTTAATATGCCAGGTTTAGGCGTAATGACAAAATCTATTCCAGCTAATCCTCCAGTTTGCCCTCCCACCTCTCTTAAAGACAAATTCACGTCGTGCGTCGTCGTGAAGAATAATTTCACATAATATGTGACTAATATTAAACATCACCTCCTGCTTCTTAAATGCTACGTTTTATTCGTAGTTTGTAGAAGCATTTATTTTTTTAATCCCTTCCCGCTTGGCTTTCTCTTGAATGCAATGTAAACCATCTTCAAAACCCTATTCTCAAAATTTCAGACGTTCTGAGGAAACAAGTGGCTGATTGCACAAAATTCCAGACTTTAAAATTAGCAAATACTCGTCAAAATTATTAGCGATTGCTAGAACTAGATGTTCTAGCAAACTGCAGTATAACTGCTGGAGCGAATATAATTCTTCTAATGGAGGATTACGTGGGAGGATAAAAATTATAATAGTAATCATAATAATAATAAATCATCAACTAAGTCAAGTCAAATGTGAGAATCTTGAGCACTTGTTTTTGAGATGGCAAGTACTGAGATGGAAGCGTCTGTAATAATGAAACATTAATATTTATGCTATGCAATAATAATTCAGCATCTGAAATAAGTTAATTCAAGTAGTGTAGTTTTATAAAAGCAAGTAAATGAACTGATATTTTACTTGAAGATATACAAGTTAAGACTCAATAGTTTCTCTCCTTTAAGTTAAAAGTTAGCAAGCAGCCAGTACTTAATTGCTCACAATTTCAAACAGACGTATCTGTGTTAAGTCTCTCTCTTTGTAAACTATTAGTTAATTTTTGTTATAAATTAGTGTAAAATCATATTACTGTAAGTCATAGTGTCAAATGTTTTGTGATGTCCAGGAATAATGCTCACGTGATGGTATAAAACATTCCGGAACAAGATTGATTTCAACGAAGATAATGCACCCACTATTACGCTTTTAAAGTTATTACCTTACATAAAATCCTCTCCTCTCTATAAAGCGGTTATGTTTACTTACAACAGCTCTCTGAAAATACGAGCGAATAAAGTCAGTACAGTTGCGATAACCGCAGCTATATCTTCAAGAATAAATCACCTAGTGTTTTACATATTTTTCACGTCGAGCATCATCAGCATCTGCATTGCTTTGTTTTAGATGTAAATTATTCATGCTACAACAAAGACATTGACGACTCTTCAAAGGAACTCATATTCTTGACGGAATACCCCAAAAAGCTGCACAATAGAAGAACTACTGCGTTGCAGAGGAAAACAACCATCAGGTTTGGAAACAGAGGGAGGATGAAGAAACCAAAAAACGTTGAATATAGGCACAAAATTATGTTTCCCACAATCCAAGACCTCATACCCAAAGCACCCTGAAATTTCAACAAACAAGTATTTCATTCCCCATCTCTTTGGTTCCAACCTTTGACTTTCCTCCTTGAAACTTTTCGTATAATCATAGATTACTTACCTTAAAAACGAAGAACGAGCTCGTAATTTGATAAATGCTCCCGAGAATCGCCAACATACTTAGCTCCACCCAAGTCTGCTTTCCATGGCAAGCCAAGAAGGAATTGTCACATGGTCCAGTTCCAGTATCCGGGTCAGTTCCATTAGTATCATGAATTTCGACCCGGGATAGATAGTTGTACAAGCTGATTGTTCCCATCAGAATGATGAATCCGAAAATCTGTATAATCATAATTTCAATTAATTATATACAGTTATATACACCACCACAATCTAGTTGCAAGCCTTACAGAAAGTCAAAACTCACCCCTGTAAACAATGTTATGACCCTCAATCGACTCTTGGCTGTAGAAATAATTCCCATGTCTGCGAAAATTTCTGGACGGTTTGCAGTGCTCAAATAATTAGTTTCAGACAATTTACGGCGGGCTAAGCGATCAGAGTACACTAAACTAAGATTGAACCACATCTGGAACGTTCCTCGAAAACAAGGGAAACACACTAATTCTTGAGCAACCGAAATGGTCTAACAGCTCCACAACAGAATCTCAGTCTGATAGTGAGTGCATTATAACCTTGGCCTCGGTCAAGCTGCACCGTCTACACTCTCTACAGCATCTTGGGATTACAATTCCTATTTCCTATATAGCTCCTCGTTGTGATATAAATATTATTGTTTACTTTGATAAGGATTAATAGAGCTGCTACGAAAATACAGGAAGAAAAGAGATAAGGGTCAAAACATTGGACACGAATTAAGAAATGCGTGCCGTATCCACATACAAAAATACAATAAAGCCTACCATTGTATTGATAACTGTGTCACGTCTACTCCTCTATTGAACTTGAACAATAAAAGTAGGGATTCTGCTGTACAATAAGTATTGCCAGGCATAAATTGACAGTTGAAAACAATCTAATCGAAATTCAGTATTTACATACAATTTAATCATGCATGATATTTTAATATAGAATTAATGTACAAGATTATAGAATTATGCAAACATGTCTCCATGAACACTAAACCTGGACTGTAGAGACCTTTGGATTAATTATGAGTTACAGAGTGACTCAATAGAAGAAACTTAATTCCTTACCTACATTTTTAAATTTTAGTATACAAAACTTTTACCATTTGCGCTCTTATCCTTACAGTTGTATGCTTCAGTCTCTTCTGGATGCGAATGTTTTGAAAAGTTCACAAATTAAGCTTGATAATGCAATCCAGTAACATGCAGACAGGCCCTGGCCCTGGCCTTAGTCTAATCCAGTACACACATATTTGACTAATCAAAATACGGTTCACGGAAACACGAAAATGTACAATTAGTTTGGAAAACAACTCTTCCTTGCATAAATTATTTTTAAGGTTATTAATTAAGTTACACATCTTTTCCTAATTAATTAATCACCAAAATGGGATTTTTGGCTTCCATAAGTGTAATTAAGTCAGTAAATTAAACCCCTGAATTAATTATTAGCAGCAACCAGCGTGCATGATTTGCAAATAATTACACTCTATTGTTACATGAAAAGACAAACTCTTGACAGAAGGCTTCACCAATACAATTAACAAGATGTTCTGAAATACACGCACATTGATTGCGCTGACATCTGAAGTTAAGGGCGCAACCAGCCTGTTCAAAATTAACACATAATTAAGTAACAATCAGGTTGTAGCAAGCTAAATCTTTACGATGCAATGTTAAAAACAAATCCTCATTCCTCATTAGAATTCAATACAGCTAAGCAATAGTACAAGCATTTCTTAATACAAGGAGATCAATTAACATTTCCAGTGTCATTTTGACTGCATGTGTAGTTTCGGCATAGCTATCTTGGGAGGTTTCACTTGAGGTAAAAAAAATTAGTAGAACTTATTAGGCTCCCTGAACGCGCTGTAACAAATGGAACCCTCGCTAATTATGTTAAGAGAATTAGGTGAGAAGATAAAAATTCAATTGCGAGTTCATCTGTTAGCTACAAAGCCTTTTGCTAGCAAATCAGATAGCCAAGATTTTGGGTAAGTTGCTGCCGATCTTCTAATTGATACAGAACTGTAAAAGTTAAACATTAGTGATTAGTCTGTAGTAATCCCATATTCAACCTTAATTAAATACTTGTTATATATACATGGGTGTAAAATGCTCAAGGTTCCAGGATTTCGTATCATATTCCTAGTAACCGCATGAGCTATCAAAGTATACCCAAAGCGGAGTTATTTTTTTGCTTGCGCTATCGAATTACAGCAATACTAATGAGAACGTACCTTTCAATTACAGATGTGTAGGAGTTTGCTCCGACAGCAAAGGATTCATTTCAATCATGGTCATCTGATTTGCTAGCAAATCCTAGCACACCACATCAGGTCTGTAAAAGGAACAAGAATCGTGGTTTAACGCATCGTACTAAGTAACAAGTAGTACCAACTCAAACACAAAAGTTAAAACAAAAGTAAAGTAAAGTTTGGTGAGTTTAAGTAGTGTCAGAAGCTACCCAAGAAGTAAAGTAATATTTCCGCCAGTACAGAGTATTATCTTCATATCACAGTTCAGTAAAGGAGCAATACTAATCAATTCAGTTTATCAATGATATCACATTGCGTAAATCACCGAGAAGTAGTTGTACAAATTTGACGTTTTACATTCCCCTGACACTACCAAAACGTAAAACGAAATAGTTTAACAAACCCCAGTCTTTCATCAAGGATAATTTTCAGTAACTAAAACAGAAGTGTGTAATTCAGATCTACAAAGATTTGATCGTTCCATGCGCTCAGTATAAAATTAAAAACTTGCGATCCAAATAAAAATAAATCCTTATCACTGTGACAATGGAACATATCCTTGATACCTTGTGGGGAAGATGACATCGGATTTTTTGGCTATCCAGCCAATTATGACAAAGCTGACAAGGAAAAGTGCAATGCCCGAAGTAAGAGTTAGGACATCATGTATCCATGAAGGTTTCAAAAATATTCGGACTGAAAACTTTTGCCAAACAGATTCGGTCCACGTGGAATATAATCCAGAGTTCCATTCCTCCTGAGAGATTTTCCCTCTCAAGTCAAATGCTGGACTGATAGCATAGGTAGCATTAACTGTTGTTTCATAGCAATTGTGTCCCACAGAAACAAACGAGACAGTCTGAAATGCGAGTGAAAATCAAGCCTTTAACGAATCACGGAATTATTGTCGCCTGAATCTAACGTTTAAGAATCAAACCTTACTTTTCGCGTATCGTTTCGCATCCTCGTACAATTCAAATTTGTCATATCAGGCACCACAGTTCCTTGAAATTTGGTCAGCAAGTATTTAATGTACATCGTCAGATGGTTGATACTGTTGTACACGCCGACATACATGGGATACGGGTATCGTTGCGCGATTTCGTCATCCGAAATCTCTCGGAACAAGTTACAGTTAGAGGAGTTAACGAAACAATGCAGTATTTCATCCACCTATAAGTAAGACCAAGCTCAAGTTAATTTCTAAGCTGATAAAACTGATTTTGAAGGTAATTGATCCGTGAGTTGTAATTAAGTGTTTTACCGTTTCATAGTCAGGCTCAATACGAACAGTTTCATTTAAGCCCAAATTTATCACAGCACGGGCTACTGCTGCAGACAAGTCGGCAATCCTGCCCTGCACAGAGTTACTCGTGATCACTGACCCATTCCGATACTTGTATACGATTGCATCATCATCATCACGGAAGCTGTTATAATATCTAGGCAAGAAAATTCATGCTGGAGTTAGGCCTGTCCTGCCAAAGGAGCGAGTTCTTGAATATTCAAGTTATTAATGCTTACTTGTTTCGAAATCCTTTATCAAAGTTAGTAATAACCACGCCAGGTATGTTACTGGAATGGGCTCGGAATGTTTGGAAAGACGAAGGCGGAAGGCCGACGAGAGGATCAGAATTAGCAAATGAGATACTAGATCCGGCAGCAGCAGTACGTAAAACATTTGCAAGTTCTTCAACTTCTGTTGCATTCACGGAATGCATATAGTATGTTGTATCCGGGCCGCTCAACGCCACCTGATTTAGTTCAATGAAGTACTTGACGTGCTCAAAGTTCAGAGTTGCAGGTAGACTTGAATCTAAAATTGAGGAAAACCGGTATAATAAATGCTAAATTTCGAGTCATTACATGCTGTAGTAGTTCTTACTCGGTGTTAACTGGGTAGGAAAGTTATTTAGTTTCATCTCGTAGGCAATCCGACTAGAACCAATGTAGTCGTATGCTTCTCCGTTGAACAGCATGAAATAAACATTATCCTGAAAACGACAAATCACATCAAATCAGCCAAGTCTGCACGATGTACAGATGAAAAGTGATGTCCCCATGACTTACCAAAGCAGAATTGGCCATGCGATCCTTAAAAGCTTGCAAGTGTTTTGTGATTGCCATTAATGCAGTCATTCCAGTCGCTGCAGAATCTGCTCCAGGCGAAAGCTTGTCAAACATCGACGACGCATCCATTCTAGCCGCTATTATTATTACGGACCTGGAGTTAAAAAATAAGATTTCAGAGAAAATTTCAGTCAATACTATTCTGTAAAAATCACGGTTAATCCATTGCAGCACTCTACCTGTTTCTGTAAGGCTGTGTTTGCGGTCTGGGAATTAAGGTTCCCCAAACGTTCATATCGCCCATCGGATCACAAATACGGGCTACAATAAAATCAAAACATGATTAATTACTTGCGTACAGGAATACTCGATAATGGGATTATTTTCTGAAACTTACATGGAGGGAATGATTCCACATTGGTCCGTCGGATACAAGTGACAGAATCAACTGCTGCCAGCATATGGGATTGCAGCTGAGTTGCACAAAGAGGCCAGTCTCTTTGGACGCCGTTTTTGGGAGCATTGAACTCTTCGTAGCACTGAAAGATGCAAGTTTAATCGTAAAAATTGACCTCGACCAACTTATCATAGTCACTAGCTGAAATTAGCTTATTCCACTTACATCCAACACTTTTTTCCCTTCCTCTTCTTCATTAATTAAAAAGATAGGAAAATCAAAATCTTCATGCATCAACCCTGTTCCTTCTACATTCCATTTCTCGCAATAATGTGACTCTGTTGGCTTCTTGTACAGACCTGTAATACATTGAAAACTTGCAAGTTATATAGTGATACAGCTTAAGAGTTGAATTAGACCACCTCTAAAACTAACTGCAGGACCTACCATATCCTTCATTTGGGCAAGATTTATCCATAGAAAACTTTTCAAGGGTTTTGTCCTCATCTCTTCGCAGTAAGAGCACACCACTAACTCGTCCAGAATTCTTGATCGGGTCCATGTACTTCCTTGTAAACTTGTCAGAGTACATCACAGCCACGTACGGACTGTGAGATCCAGTCTCGACAACAATCTTCAAGTCGTCTTCTGAGTCAACTTTATAAAGCACTCCAACATTTCCCGTCAATCCAGCTATAAGTACGCAGTTTAATTGAACAAAAACTCAGTGCTGCATCGCCTCAATTTTTCGGTTTAATTTTAAAGTAAACTTACACGAGCATCCAGTCGTATGGGTGGCGTTCATTCTTCGAAAACATGCTAACTGTGATGTGACACTTCTGTAAATCTTCTGTTCGGTACTCCCGCTACGGAAATTAGCTTCAACGGAAATCCCACCAAACGCAATGCAAGCGTAGGCCACCAAAGTTAAGTGAAAGAAAGCCATATTCAGAAGCCAGCAAAACTTTTACCTGTAAGAATCTACCTGTCGTTTCACGCTTCGTGAAACTATCGATAGGTGCGAATATAAAATGATTTCTATTCTTTCACTCAATTAGTAAATGCGTAGACAGATGCACAACGAGTCCAGGAAACCGGAACGGTTCGCCGGCTGCATATTCGGCGAAATTAGTGTATTCACCGACTGGAACTTTTGCTGAAATCAACAAAATTGCATCAATCACAAAGTGTCCACTGTGAATCAGAATGGGTTTAACTCCTAACTTATGTGAGTCGCTAAAATTTTAATTATTTTTTTAAAAAATTTAGATTTTGAAGGTTTAAATTACTATTTTTGAAAACATGTAACAGTGACGCAAACCAAATTGTAATTTCTAGCGCGTCATCAGCTTGTGCAATTGCACAAAAATATACAAATATCAATACATGGAGCTTGAAAACCTCAACTACAAATGCGAATCACTTTTAAATACCTTTAGAACACCAGTGACTAAATATCTCTTATCTCATCTAGAATCCTGTGAATTATTTACCTCACCGTCGAAAATACTGTTGAACAACTGCAAATACAATTGCATGCATAACCCAGTATGAATCACAATAAACTAACTATAATTCTCTTATCGTTTACCAAAGATGATAATAGCTACTGATGATGCGGTGAACTGAATCATGCCGTCTGACAGCTGAACTCAACCGTCGCTATAACTTCTTACCGACGGCTACCAAAGCACACCTTCAACCGGCCGTCAATTTTGTCCGAGTTTTGTGCAGTATGTACACACATGTGCGTTTATTAAGCATACACACGTGCGTTTCTCGCTTCCTGTTGACAGCTCATGGCATAACGCACGAAGATTATACTTCAAAGTCAAAAAAAGCCGATCAGTTATATAACTGTTAATTTTAAATGCTCAATCTGTATTATACTTCAAAACATTATGTATAATATAAAACTACAATTTTACCCAACAATTACACGCAGTCATTATTTTTCTACAAAGTGCGTCGTTAACTGAACTTAAGTTTACTATATTTGATTTCTATCCACACATTCGAAGGGCTCTAATCAGCTGTGCTTCGATTTAGATAAAATATCTCTTTCAGTCAAGATTAGCTACTGCTGGAAGCTGATTACTCCTCTCTCCAGGTGAACTGATCTCACACCTGCCATAAAAATTGCAGATAGCGCCCACTGGGAAATACGCGATAAGTAGACACGAGTAAAATGAAGTCAGTCAAAGTTTTAGCAAACACCGTGTTTTTCGCCATGTACGGAATATTCGGAGTTTCGTCGGACCAGCTTCTGATTGAGCGAATGGTATGGATCGGAGGAATATATACCGCTGTAGTAGGGCTGTACAGTTTGGTGGCCCCTGCGCCCTATGGTCGTTACGCTACATCGACGATTTTCACTAAATTTTCTTTGAATGCTAGTGTCGGATGGATGGTAAGTCTGTACTGCTACCAATTGCAAATAGTACAACCGTTAGAATTTTATTCAAATCTTATAAGAAGCTGTAACTAATGTATATTTCTGTTTTGCAGATTCAAGAATGTTGGAGTGCGGTTATTCCGATTGTATTATTGTTCCTGACTCCAGCTGCGAAATCTACTCAATTAGCTAATATTGTAGCTATCTCTCTTTTTGTGATGCATTATATAAACAGGTGAGTATTAACTCTTGTCTTAACTCGATACTTCAATGAGGAGATAAATGAGAATGTTTATAATGAAATTGTTTGTTTTCAGGAGCTTCATTTACCCGTTCCGTTTATCCAAGGACGCAAAACCCGTACCGGTTCTTACAGCTGCAAGCGCTGTAGTTTACACGCTTTTCAACGGTTTTATGCAGGGTCATCACTTGCTCAATGTCAGACCGACGGAAGAATCTGATCGATTTTTCACATTTATTGGTAAATCTTTCGCTATCGCTTAAGATTTCCGGTTTAGAGGATTAATTTAGAGCTCGATCGAAATAATCAGATATTTCATTCAATAAGCAAACGTAGCGCAAGTGAAATTGCTAATCGAACTTTTTATGATTGTGTAGGTGCTGTTATATTTCTCTGCGGCATGTCGATCAATATTTATCATGACGAACTGCTGTCAAGCTTGAGAAAAACAACCCGGCCAGGCGAGAAAAAGGAGTACATGATACCTCGAGGTGGATTGTTTGATAAGATTTCCGGTGCTAATTTTTTCGGCGAGATAGTGGAGTGGTGCGGATTTGCTCTCATAACTCGTAGTGCTCCGCAAGTAAGTTATGGCTGAACTCCGAAATTCTATCAAGTGCTATCAAGATTGTTCGACAGTCTAATGTACTGTATTAATTCATTTTTTTTGGTTTGCTTCAGATTCTCTTTGCAATTTTCTCGGCAACATTCCTAGGCTTGCGAGCTGTTCATCATCATGGATTTTACAAGCGTACCTTTGGTGATAGATACCCGAAAAGTCGGAAGGCCATAATACCGTTTATACTGTAAAAAAGTGTTTGCCTTCATAGCTTCCTTAGATGTTTACGTTCCAGTAACTCGAATCTGTGGTTATGTTTTTCTCGGTGGACTGTAATAACGTTGCTCACACTTACTTAATTACTACTTCCAAATATTTATTATGTACCAAAGCAAAACGATACTCAAGATAAATAGAATGAATAATAACGTCTGGAAGCACAAGGTTCGAAACTTATCAGCGTAGTTCCTTGTTATCATACCCAACCTGAACTGACTTATTTAATATTTATCTTGTAAATGTTTAATCAGAGTTGAATGTTTTTGAATTCTTATTTTTGTGGGTATCTAAAACTGTCGTCGGTAAGGATAATGTGGTGGTGCAGCGTGCATCGTATAGTTATGCCTGTAAGGTACAAAGTACAGTTCGTCACGAAGATCAGTGTCCAGAAGGTGGTTCCAGAAATGCATCCTGTTTGTAAACGGGCTCATGATAGGTCTAAATTCTTTATTGAGATCGTAATAGTGAGCCGGGACACCTCCCATAGTTTCAGCTGGTTGAATTGGTAGCCACTCCATAGCAGAAATCCAGGAATCCGTTGGTTTTCTGTAAGTTATGACAACACGATATCAATAATTATCAAACTCAATTTCATTTAGCATTATAAGATCTTTCCTGAACACTGAGCAGTATTCAAGACTCTTACCCGTAATAAGCAAAGGAAACCCATAGTTTTACGACTTTCTTGGAGAACATTTCTTCCGGCGAGCCTGGAGGAATATTTGGCATGTTGGGGAACATGTAGAAGTACATCAAGTCATCGGAATGTGCGACCCCTGTAATGCGGCACCAAATTCGGTATTATATATTTTCTAAATGTTTCTGATTCCTCAGTATGTTTGAAAAATGTTTAACCTTTGACATCATTAATTCCCACTTTTTTCAGCATACTCATACTTCCTTGGAAACTGAAATGGAAGGGATATACTGGAGCGTGATGAGCAAAATTGAAAGCTGCAGTCTGAACACCATGAAGATAATAGCGATCCGAATATAGGTTAGTCAAATTCATTGCTGTCTCAGGACCGACCATTTTATTTCCGAAATAGAATTCCTTAATTCTAGAGGAAACGTAATCCCTGTGATGGTGATTCGGAATGAGGTCTTGGTACATGAGAGTGATTGGAGCGATTCGGTTCCATTCCACGTTCATCTCCTCCATTGCCTTCGGGGTCATCAGAATTGCTGCAAGCACCAAGACATTTAGACAGTTGCTGTTATAACAATTGCTAATTTAAATTTCAGATCTTACTTTCTGCATGATACAGCAATCCTTCATCTTTATTGAATCCCGTAAGCATTGGAGCTTTGTAGAAGTTTCCTTGACGGATCAAAGCATAAGGATGTTCCGGCAAGAAGACGATACCCGCTGGATGTACATACCCCGTAAACGTCGGCCTTACTTCTACAGTAGGTGGGAACGGTACGAAAGGGTCCTTGTGCCAGTCCTAGGGTCACAGGTCAGTAAACATTATGTAGAAGCAGCAACTTACGTGTAAATTACCAGAGAGTGTTGGTTTCATTAATTGTATCTTATCTTACGTAGAACATGGAGGCTTGAGCCATAACAATATCCTTGACATCTTTAGCCTTGAGGCACATGGCAAGTTCTCTGGAGTTGGTGGAATTGCATCCCAGTTTCATGCCGAATTTTTGCGCAGTTCCAGCTGGATTCTTAGAAATTGCCCATGGTACAAGCGCGGAGCCGCTATGCGCAATCACGTGCTTGAAGAGACCTACAATATTGCGAGAGAAAATTAGCAGCGGACCTATTACTCTTGTACACAGCGAAGATGGATCTAAGTTACCTGAAGACATTGGAGACAGCATATGAAGTTGCGCGCTCACAGCGCCAGACCCTTCACCCATTAACGTAACGCGACTGGGATCTCCTCCAAAGAACTGAATATTTTGCTGGACCCATTTCAGCGCCAGGACTTGGTCCTTCAGTCCCATATTTCCTAGGATTTCTCCATCTCCAGTACTCAAGAAACCTAGAAGATTAAGCAAACGTTATATATTTCAGCTGAACGAATATAAGTTGCTTCAGAAACTAATTTCAAAACTTACCTAGAGCGCCCAGACGATAATTGAATGTAACGAGAATCACGTCCTCATCCATGAAATACTGAGCGCCATACATGTCACCCGCGCCGCGCATAAATTCTCCTTCGTGGATGGCAATTATTACAGGGTACAGAGGTCCTCCTTGATGGGCACGCCGAAGTGCCTCCTGAGTGATCAATTACACAACAGATTCGCGTTAGTTTACCACTAATAATTTCACAATTAAGATCAATATAATCTTAGCTAACGATGGGGGCGCCACTTTGAACTTATAATTACCTGAGGCGTATTAACAGTCATGTACAAGCAATCAACTTGACCCATAAACTCTGGGGCATCAGCGTAACTAGCCTGTGGACACATAGGGGCAGGCTTCGTTCCATCAAGTACTCCCATCCATCTCATCGGAGGTTCTGCAGGCTAAAGTCAAAGGTCAGCCTGTAGCACTATTCCTCACAGTATCAATTTTCTTGGACTTCGATCAGCACGTGAAGTTATCACTACTAACTCTCAATTTAAACCCCTTGAAGGAAAATAACCCACTTACCTCAAACATCATAGGAGCTCTCGCATAAGGGATGCTCATGAAAGCACAATAGGGCCTCATTGACCTGGACATCATCATCATTCCCTTGACCTGTCCGTAAGGAGTATTGACCATATCCATCATCATATTGCCCATTCCCATACTGTTACCACCTCCATCTGCAGGTTTGTCATCCTGTCCCAAAACGCTAGCAGCGCACAGAAGCGCTGAAACTAACACAATCCCACCCTTTGCCATATTTTGCACAGTTTTCCCACTATTTACCCGAGTATTCTCAAGTGTCACCGTCACCACTAACCAATACTGTTTCTCTCCAGCTCTCCAGCCGCACACTTCAAAAAAGTCTAATCAAAACTGGTGTCATTTTGATCCTGCGAACCCATTTTGTTACCCATTCCCTGAATTTTCAAGGCTCTTTAAAAGTTATCAAGGCAGCAGTATTATACTCAAAGGTTAATATTTTAATTACTCGTGAGCAAATCAAACCAACTCAAATAGTTCAAAACTACAATTTCAGTCAAATCAAAAGCAGGCAAAACTTTCCCTTGAAATTCGTATCATCGCTCGTAAATTCAACAGTATTGCATCCTTCAACTTCTTTTCACCTGTCAAGGCCTTGATTCTCTTCCTGTGCTTCATGAATTATAATGAAACCCTTTTTGTTTTAACTTTTCATATCGCAATCGCTCAATTATCATACGTAAATACCATATGAAATCAAATTACTTTTGACCGAGAGCGGCACATTCATCCTTGTGCATTTACAATTATGACAATGCAATACACATCCGCTTCCTCTTGCATTTTCTCTTGATAATTTCTATCACAGTTATGATTCCATTCAATGAACCATTTAAATCAATTTTTATTTTACTTTCATCCATTAGCCTTCATACAGTTTTGCAAACATTCTGTCCATTAAAAATACCGTGTTTAATACGAGCGCATTTGTTCATGCAAAATAGAGGCGTGTACTTGGAGTTAAGGATGGATTTAATTTCACTTTCAATTCATCCATATCTCGTATTTAAACTATATTTCCGCAGCCATTTCCAATTTCTTCCTACACGCTAACAACGTACTTGCATAATTGTATGGATGTTCCCAAGCTGACTGCACCTTTCTCGCTAATTAATGATGGACGAGGAGCATTATCTTTATCTACAATGCAGTTTTAATTTTATTCCTTGTAGCTATTCATTGTAAATACTCGGACATCGGAATGTATTTGTACGCACAGTAGAATGTGCATACATGCATGCTCGAAATGCCTGGCATTTAGTTTTGCTTTCTTTATTTTCATAGTTATTAATGCTAGGTAATAGAATTACATTTTTCTTTCAATACGTGACCATTATTGCTTGGTTTAGCCGATTGCCACTGAACCCATGTGCTGAAAATAGACAAGCCTGAATAATTACGGAAACGTTTGCCAGCAACTGTGAAATTGTACACAAAATCTCTGATGGCATATTGCGTCACAGTCATCAGAGTTGTCTGCAGCGCCCTCACGCTTTCATGACAAAGAATCTTTTTAGTCTTTTAACCATAGAAGAGGCCAAAGACGTGTAGGATGGCATTATTGCGGCAGTCTTAATAATTTAATTGCCTTCTGGCTTCGAGCATGCCAAATGCCAAGAGAGCGGAGACCTGAGTGGATGTAAATAATAATAATATTGCAAAGAATTCCGTTTGCACATTAATAAGGCGCACCGCACGCAATAATGAAGGTTGTTAAGCACGAAATGTGATCTAGTTTTGTGAGACAGGATCACGACATGAATCCACTTCCCTGCCTTACTTTGTCTACGCCATTCTTTCTCTTCCTCCCGTAAACTCTCCAATCTCATTCTCTGGTATTCCTCTCATTAACGTATTTTAACTTGGTATTAAAGTTATGAAATCCCGAGGCCGTTGCAAAAATCCTTGCACTTTTCGTGCTGTAGCTTCCGGAATCCGTGTAGGCCATGCTCGAGCTTAACATCTCAGCACGCTACAGCTGTATATATCTATATTCTTTTAAAACTTGATGACTAAATAACCTTTTTCGGTTGCACATTCCATTAGGAGCAAAATTAGAATTTATTTAATAGCAGTTGTAGAACGCCCCATTCCTAGAACACAGAAACATTTTAATCCTAAGGAAGTTTAGCATTTTGACAAAAAAGTAATTTATGCCGAATGTACACTACAACATTTGTGTAAAACTTGTGTAACACTTTCCGAAAATTTGTTTAGTTACCATAGTAACGCCGTTTCTACTTCAACACTTTAAAGCTAAAAGTTTTACACAAATGTTCTCCATTTGATTAACATTGAATATTTGCGGGTCTTTTGAACCGCAAATATGAATATGAAAGTGTTACACAAGTTTTAAACAAGTTTTACACAAGTTTTACACAAGTGTTGAAGTGTAAATCCGGCATTACAGCATAATTATTCAGCCTATTGTGATAGCTGTTAAACGAAGTTACACCTGATACAGGTTTATTTAAACCCTTAATTTTAGAACCGCATAGCTTTCAGCGACCTCTACGTGTAATTCGCAAACAATTGCTTCAAAAATTTCCCCAAGCCATTCAATATCATGATCCTGGCTTCCTCATGGCTTCTTGACCGATAACCTCATTTCACGCTCAGACTCTTGGCAATGACATAAACTGGGCACTTAACTCGATAATAATAAAATTGGTTGCAATACAGCCAGTTCGCACTCTGTCCCTAATCATTTCCCTCTCAATTGTCCTTATTTCCTCCGCTACTTACTCCATGGCTCTGTTTGCGATTACCTCTATTATTTACGTCAAATTCCTTTCTCACAGAGCACAGTTAGTTCCAAACGGTTTAAAAAAATAGTATGAAGCTCGTAAAAGCCTTTAAAGGACTCCTCTTATTGACAATGTCATTCTTATTGTCGTCAGCAAACTGTCACCTCACTGACACTAATCTTCCTATTTCTATATTGCAGCACTACCAAAGCTCACAATAGTTCCTTGAATCTAAACCTTCCGATTTCAATCTTTAAAGTTCAGCTTACAGGTTCAGCTGAAAACTTAAAATCTACACTAACTGCATGCCCCTCAGCTCAGTTTGAATTAATGCTTACAAGTTATATGCTGCAATAACTACAAACACACTATAGGATTACAAAATAATGTCACGAGTTGTCTCTGCTCATTATACAATTTACTGCAAAATACGTTTTATTTCTTCACGCATCTATTGATTGATTTTAACAATTGCTTCAACTTCATTAACTCAAAGTAGAATCATTCCCTCATTCTTTTTACATTTGAATCTTTACAAAAATCTCTGTACACATAATCTGTACACATTGAGAAAGTATACATAAAATACAAGTTTTTTACACATAATTAAATTTAAAATACACAGACAAAAGGCAAGTGCGCAGACTAGAAAAAGAGAAACAAGATGGGATGAAGAATAGATCATCATTTAGTTAGCCAAGGAATTAGGCTAGATAGTTGGCAAGACTAAAAGTATTAAAGGGACAGGCAAGCTCACAGAGACAAGTGACAAGTTCAGAAAGTTTTATAGGACCTCCTTGTTTAATTATTGCGATTTTTGTTTTGGCAAATGAACGCCTCCTCTTTGACAAGGAGCCTTTGCAAACTTTCCCTCTTTGGGAAATCCCTTCGAGAAATCTTGTCAAGTTTGCAACTTAGTCCCCGCTGATCATTAGCCACAAACGCTTCACTAACACTTGCAAGAAAGTTATTGATATCTCATCGGCTTCCACAAAGGATTAAGAGATTACCAAGAAAAATAGAGCGGTTTATGCATATTGATTAATTAAACCGCGGAAGAGGAAGATTGCATAAAGGATACAAAAGAAAAGGAAGAAGATCCTAAAGGATATCATGGCACGATTCCGTTTCACTTTAAACACAAATGTTTGCCGTGACGGCCTCTTAGAGAATTACTAAGAAGAGAGAGAGAGAGAATACAAATATAGACGACTTAATTGTTAAATATCCTAGGAAAATCCCCAATAGGATAATCACTTACTTTTATAGTTATTTACCTATACACGACGATGGCTATCTCCTGTATCTCTTAGCTTTCTTAATAGCTTTCTTGTAAAGAATGAGAAGAAGAAAGAACGTTAAAGAGATCCTCCTTAATTGTTATAGTTTAGAGTTGTGAAAGAAGAGGAAAGTGGACAGCTTGCTGGCTTGCCCAAGATATATAATAATAAGATGACATATGTTTCTTCTACTCTTTGCTTTGGCATATTACCGGGAGTCATAATAAGAGGGAGTATAAAATATGTGACATAAATGTCAAACATAGTTAAATCTCATGTGCGTCTACTCCTTCTGCTTCATAGGGATGAGAAATGTCCTCTGACAGTGATGGTGACACAATCCAACAACTGTTAACAAGCTACACTCCTCATATTGTCACCTATGGCAACTTGTATTCTAATGCTGACAGGTTACAAAATTTATATCTGGCTTTTTAGCAAATACAGCTTTGAAACTTCTGCATGTGCGTGACAACAAGTCCCTTCTCAAATTGCATTCAACAATTCACAAGCTTTCAACAAGTTTGCTTGCAGCAGCTATTGCGAATTCTGAGCTTGATTAATCAAGTAATATTTTGAGATTATAGCTGAGCATGCAAGGCTCCACTCACCGGTGCAAAAGAAAAATTTGCGAAAATTCGCGAATTTTGCGAATCTACAGGACAGGAGGAAAAAGCCGCAAGAATCAAGGAAGGGTTATAGATATTTTACCCCTTCCTTTCAATCCCTGAGAGCTTCGTTGAGGAAGGATGCAAATTTCTAAATTTTGCATTGTTTCCAAGCGAATAGGAAATGGAAGGAGTCAAAGCTGCAAGGAAATTTTGAAGCTTGCTCTAAGACAGCAAACAGGAAGGAGCGAAACGAAAGTAAAAGTGAAGCTAGAAGAGCCGGAAAATATAGAATGTGAGAAATTATAATTTCATCCTCGCATCTCAATTAATTGCATGAGAATTATTATTTTTAGGAGACTTGTACCATGGGATTTGCAGGAGCGCGTGCGTGTAAAACGTTTAAACTATGTTAGCGAAGAATTCTTTTCCTCCTCATGTCTTGTATAAAAATAAAAATCGTATATGCATATAATTTTACCCGCGAGAATTTTAAAATCTTATTATCGTAATTTTAATATTCTCCGCTGTAGCCACCCTCGTAGCCGGCGTGAGCGTATTCTTCTTGATGATAATGGGGCTCAGCGTGGTGCTGATGAACGACTGGGGTGACGGCGGGAGCGTAATGGGTCACGCCAGTAGAGTGGGAAACTTGTTTCACGTAACCGTGGGGAGCGGCAGCGTAAGCGTGTTGGTAGTGACCACCGTGGGCGTGTCCGTGTCCGTGAGCTGGTCCGTGAGCGTGAGCATGTCCGTGGTATGGAGCGTAAACGGGCTTAACGGCTTTAACGACAGCGGCCTTCACCACTGGAACGGCAGCCTGGGCATAATGATGAACGTTAGAATGTTGATGAACATCATGAGCGTAGTGTCCAGCTGAAACGGCCACGTGCTCTTGAGCGTACGGAAGACTTACCTTTACGACTGGAGCGTAAGCGTGAGCGTGAGCATGACCGTGACCATGTCCATGGGATGGATAGTGAGCTGGAGCAGCGTATTCGTGTCCGTGGGGTTCAGCGTGACCGTGTCCGTAACCGTGTCCATGACCGTAGCCGGCTTCGTGACCGTAACCAGCCTCGTGACCGAGGTAGACTGGAGCAGCTTTAACGATGGGAGCGGCTTTCACAACTGGGACAACAGCCTTGGCAACGGCGTGCACAGATGGGGCTGTCTTCTCTACAACAGCGTTGTATCCGTGAACGGAATCAGCGGTGTAGGTGACAGTACGGTAAGAACCGTCAGGGTCAAGAACAGAGTATTGGCCTGGAATTTCAAAACAAGAGGCGGGAACGGTAAAGAACTGTGGTTTTTCTTAGTGGTGTAGAAAAAAACCTTTAGATCATTGATTCGTCAGCCCCAGACTCACCTTTGACAACATCTCCATCTCGGGATTCGTGCTGGGATTTGACATCTCCGGTATGGTGGTCTTGGACACCGTAGGAGAAGCTGTACTTAGGGTAGGACTAGAAGAAGAAAATTCAAGTTTCGTGTCAATTAGCTTGGCGTTCCAACAGTTAAGTTACATTAAATCCAATTACAAAAAAACAACCAAGGAATTCTTGCTGAATTCTAAAACGTTTCAGTATTTTTAGGAATCGGGTTCAAAATTTTAGAAAAAGTTACTGGCAGCGTCGAATTTCAGGCAAAATCATGCACACTCCCATGAAAAAAACAAATAAGCCCGCTTCTTACGTAATAGTCGACAACTTTTGGCACATGAGAAACAACTGGAACTTTGGCTACAACAGGAACAGCTTTAACGGCTGGTGCATAGTGAGCATGTTCATGCCCATGTCCATGTCCGTACCCATGACCATGTCCATATCCATGTTCCTGGGAATCGTATCCGTAATGTTCTCCGACAGCGGCAACAACCAGCGTCGCAAGGGCTACAGACTGTAAATTATTCAAAAAGTTATTATTATTATTCGTTAAACCGAGTTCAAAGCTACAAATTAACGCTCTATACTATTTCAGCACAACTCCCAGAACGTTTGCACGCTCCTCGTAGCGCCGTCTATGATCCGAAACAATCCCGCTCTCCCAACTCCACCGCTTTCAAGCTTCTCAGCTATACGCTTCCTCCAGAACGTTTCACGCTTCGTAGCTCCATCTTGCGTATTAGTTAAGTTCACAGTTATATTTTTTAAACGGTTTCTTCCAAACTACCCGTTAATTTTCAAAATCCCACCAAACTTACCAAAATAGCTGAATAACCCATATCGATGCTTCTTTAAAATAGATTCCTTGGAAAACTGACTTGAAAATCCGAGATTTAATAAAACGTTTCACGTCCACCACAACGGTCACAATCCAAAAGGTAAGACACGACTGCACACTCTCAGCCTCCCACTCGATCCTTTATATACTTGCAATCCCTCCCTTCAATTATCCCCAAGTCCCTGTCCCTTGGACTTTGCTTTGCTCAGATGTGGAATTCTATTTTGGAAAAAATTCCCAGCTTCCCTGGCACTAGTAAGTGAGGTGTGCCGCCGCCCCTCCTCAGCCTTGCTTACCACCACCACTTAATTATTATGCATGTCCACCAGAATCCCCCCCTTTTAAAAGCTCCAAGCCCTTACGACGTAAAAGGCTTACGTATTAAACCCCACCGCCACCAACGCACTCCCTCCCTCTACGTACTTATTCTGGGGTACAACTCACTCCCTCACGAGGCCTGTCCCAGGACTCTGCCCACACCCTTTGTTGACATGAAAGCCGTGGTTTATGACATTATTATTACTACTTACTACAATTCCTATTATTGCTCTTAATGTTATTATTACAACCGCGCCATGGACATTCCATCCATTACCGGTATTCTACACAGCGCAGCGCTGTCCTACTACCTGTCTCTAACATACGTAACCTCCCTGGCTTCCTATTGTCAAGAATTAGCCACTTCCCCTCCTATATCTTGTTCTACACTCTTATTTATTTTGCCGCCATATGCACAGCGACACATCCACGCAGCGCAGCATCGCTGTCAATTCATCATCACCTATCCTTCATACCTCCGAGTTCTGATCATCAATTCCACTTAATTGCAGATTTGAGTAGTTGTTTAATTTCTTGTAACAGCTGGGTTGTAGCATAGCCTTAAGTAACACCATGATGAAGAGAGCAGATCTTTAAGCGCTCAGCGCGCCGCCGAGAAACGTGTTTTCCCAGCCAAGATTTTCCTATGTTCCTCCTTTAATAATACCGCGCTCAATCCCATGTCCAAGGGAAAAGCAAAAGTGAAAAATCCTTGTCATATATTTCAAGCCCCATATGGCATACCTTAAGAACAACATTCCGGCCGACCGCCATATCGCATCCTTCCTAATCAGTCCATCATTCCGTGCATTTTCTCACGCCAATTCTCTGCTCTCTTTTCCATATTTTTCTTACCTTCTGCGCTTATAATCACTCTGCCCTCTTTGTACTGTGGTTTAGCGCAGTGTTGAGTGTACTATAAAAATCTGCTCGTTGCAGATATGCAAAAAAACCCATCTCTTATCTCTTAAAATGCTTGCATTTTTTATAAACTCCGCCGTGGCTATTAATAATAAAAGTCCGGCTTAGTATTCGATATCCTCACCATGCCTTAATTTAGTCAGAATTGCAAATAAGGTAAACAAAATTGGCAAAATCTGTATTAAGCTCTTGATCCAAAAATTGTTCAGCTTTGTTATTTCTTCACGCTATTTAAATAATTTGTAGCTGGCAGATTTCATCCCTTATCCGCAGCCTGTTTTGTAAATTTTAAACGCTTGAGTTGCATCCATGCCCCGGGCAGATCGATACTGGCTGTTATATAATACAAGCTTGCAATTTTGCAAAAATACTGCACGAACTGCATTATTTTCATCATCTCTCAAGAGTGCTGACAGGGATTCCGGCAAACACCAGATGAGCCATGCTCGAGTGGATCATGTCGGTTGATCTTTCGGCGGTACTAGACTTGTTATTAAATAATAAAACGTTTCACCTTTGACGATACCCTGTCACGCGCGCGCGTTTTAGATAGAGTTTGCGAAAAAAATCAGCACTTACACTTTCATTCCTTCAGAATAAATGCAGTGCATATGCTCAGCAACAAGCTAACATTTCAGTTTTTGCGGAACTGTGTGCGCTGTATCTTGCGCGTCCTTTTGGGGTTTTCTGCTTCCAAACGTTTGAAAGCTGTTACATTTTTGCACCCCTTCTTCACACTCTGTACCAAAAGCCCCCCTCCCTCCCATGCAATTACTTTGTAACAGCTGCAGGAATTCATGCTTGGCTTTAATTGATTCTAGTATTACGAAATATAGAGCAATAAGGAGATGGAACCCGCGCTATTTTTAAATCAGACAAATGAGCAACATTAGGGTTAATGGTCGGCCTAAAGATCATAATGCTCACGGCACAGTTTAAGGCTCGAGGATGACGTGGAAAATTTTCGCATATACTTTTATATTATCCTAGCATCATCTCCGTATCATCAACTATGTAGCTCTGGTAGCAATTAAGTATGACCACTATAAGTTCATCACAACCTTTCTGCATATGACTTGGTCTGTATGGATGTTGTGGTGGGGTTATTGTTATATTGCTGCTGTGGATAAGAAGAAAAATTTAGCGCGCTTATTTGTGCTTGTGCATAGTTTGAAACGGATGCATTAATTGTATTCACCTCCTCTCCCTCCTCCCCCTCCCACGTCCTCTTGTAATCTTCCCCATTTTTCACACCATTTGCCCCCAGAAAATGTATCCTCGTGTCCTCTTGTAGTAGAGCAAATGATAAAATTTATTTCGCTCTTTAGTATGATGCCCTCTTGCGTAATCTTCTTCTCTATACCAGAATAAGTTCAGCACAATCCTCCAATCTTCAATCCGCACATTGATGCTTCAAATTCCCTATTTTTGCTCAGAATTACAAGTAAGCAGCGTTACCGGTTAAAACTTATATATTTAAAATCAAAAATAGCAAAATTGCGAATGCTGTTTAATCAGCACTGCATTTATCCCTTATAGTAATCAAGAATTTAGCATGCAGCGCGCAGATTGCCGGAGATAAACGGGAACATGATGCTAACTCGGGTCATGATGTTCAAGCGTATGGTCTTTAGTATGCCTGCATGATTCACAGCGTTGCATGTTGCATAATACAACACGAGCGTCCTCTCGTTTTCATTCACGGGTCGGGCGGACGCTGAATTTTCTCTGTTTATAACCTATGTGTAGCTTAGCGCAGCGTCAGCAGCGTCAGCAGCGTCCTTCCTCTCTTCCTGCAAAAAACCTTGTACTTAAAGAATGCTGTTAACGATTTTGTGCCATAACGGCAACACCCGGATCGTGTGATTTTATTAACAGATTTTTGAGTAATTTACGTTCTTAGCAAGCATATACAGAACATGAAACTAAACTAGAAACAGCACGCGTGCTCACAGTTGACGTTTCCTTTATTTGGATAATTTTCATATAATTTAAAATAATAACGCCCTTTTGCCACGTTGTTAACATATTTTCACGGATTATGTCCCAAAATTACACGAATTATTCTTGGTAACATGCCTTCTATTTTCTAAATGGAACATTTCCTTGTCCTTATAACTATCCGTGTTTTGTAGGTCTTTCTCAAAATAGTAACTTGGCTATCAGAGACCAACTGCATTAAATACATTATCATCATAATCATATTACAAGAAAACATTTCGCAGGTGTTGCATCATTTTTCATACAATTTTAGCAATATTTTTGAGGAATTTTCAAAATTCTGAACATGCGAATTGATGTTATTCACTCAGTGCTTATATACTAACTACAATGGTAGATTTAATGAATGGGAAACCTAAAGCCCTGGAGGCTTCCAATACCAGCGTACATTTTTTTAACGGCGCTGAATCTACTCAGGCCATTGGTGGCAGCAGTACTTACATATAATAATTCTATTGACGTAAACTGGGAAAAAACTAAATCTGGATGACGTGAGGGTGAGGTATTTGCTTTAATATCTTAAAACGGCGCTAAAGCCACTCAATTTCTCAACCTAAAACCATACGCACCCCATTTAATTTTAATTGACTCTGCTTGAATCCACGACGCATTTAATCCCTTCTGATCCTGTTCTCACCCATTAACTACATTTCCAAGGATCCTAGTTAAATAATGAGGCTAATAAGCCTCTAGACTTGTGTTTTTCTCTGAAGCATACCAAATTAATAAAAGGGTTAAAAGAATAAGGCTTTTAAAGTGCAAGGCAGGGATGAAATGGACGCTAATCCGGGGCGACAGCAGGACAAATGCCAGCACAATAAGATAGATACAAGTCCTCCCTTTAGTTAGTCTCTTCAATCTTGAAAAACAAAGAGACACAACGACAGGGACCTGTAGAAACAATCCCAAAGAGCAGAAGAGAGGGAAAAGAGAAAGAATAGAGATAGACGTAAGAGCAATGCTGGCGCTGAATTGAGAATAAATTACATAATATTATTCCGTGACTTTGAAAAACTTTATTTTACGATCTGTTTTATCACAATTAATAACTCTCATTCCCTTCTTTATCCCCTCTTTAATCACACCTCTCCCTCCTTTTTTCTTTCCACAAAGCGTGTCATACATAGCTGTGCCCAGAAAGAGATGGAGCGGCTATGAGCAGAGCCTCCATGAAATTCAGTCATTCAGTCCTCATCCAAGCCTCCAATTAACTCAATAAGGTATTAAACAAAGCAAAATTTTAAACTTGACAAATCCTACAACATGCTTTTCCCTCCTTTTGTCCCAATAACAGCGCAAAAATAGCATAGCGTACATAGTTTGTCACTTCATTTGCGAATTATATGCGAAAATGTCATTACGGATTGCGTAAAAACAGCAAACGGATTTGGGAGATAACATTGCAGCTTTTACGCATAATCTACACGTAACGAGATGAATGAGTAAACTTGGAGGCGAGAGATCGTGGGATTATCAAATAATCATGCAGCGGCTATAATTCGCGAATAGGTAGGCGGTTAACTACAGAATAGCAGGCTGGATTGCTCTGCTAATAGCTTTGCTCAGTCCAAGCATAGTTCACAAACACATCACCACAAGCCCACACAGATTATTATCAGTAAGCTCATCTTGATTGTTCTAGTGATCTAGTTTTGAGATGACATAGACAGACAGACAGGGGAAAATGATGCGGCTTGGATCTGTATTTAACCTTGTAATATGGGGATGAATGCTTGGGATGATAGACACGATTAAGCACTGTTTACATTGGCCACGAAGAGGAGCAAAAGGGTAAATCCAGAGTTTCATCATTCCACAAGTCAAGGGAATTCATTTAAATAAATGCTTGCCTTTGCTTGAACATGACATGTATTTTTGCACGATTATTGCTGCAATTGAAGGCTACCGCGAAACTCTTGATAATCGTATTTCAAATATCGCATTTCAGATACTCTATCTACGTATTTGTCATTGCTTGATTATAATTAAAATAAATCGGAAATATTAACTATAATCCAATATAATCCTCTAGTAACACTGTGCGATTAATTTTTTTCAAATGACAAATATCATGCTTTCACACGTCGAATTTGAGCGTGTATCTGACCGTATATACGATTGAATGATTGCAAATATTATAAAATCGGCGTCTAACCCCAGCTTCGCAACCCAATTAAACTTGTATCAATAATATGTTAAATAATACTACAATCCCCACCTCCACCTCCGTTCTCTATCCTTTAAATCCTATGATAACCAATTACCGCAGATTTCTATTTATTTAATTACATTCAATTGTTCAAACATTAATTTTAATTAGAATACAAAGAATAATTGCTATTTGTGTACCGATATTTTCACACGATACACCTCCTACCCACATCGCTAATCTAATTACGCCTTACACTTCAAGACGTTACCTATCTTGTTTTACCATTTTCACAGTTCATGATATTTCTTCCTCTTCTCACACTGAGGATTTAAAACAATTCCTCCATTTCAACAGCTAATAAAGACATGTAAGTATCTACATCAGCTGTACAGAAAATGACTTATCCGCTCGTGAACTATTACTATTACTCAATCCGCTCATTCATTGCTCATCGATTATTTCTCCTTCCTTGTCATCTTCAGTGTCTTATCCATATATTTCCAAACATTTATATAATTACAGTTCTCAAGGGAGTTTATTCATAACCAGCTCTTCTAAAAGCTAGGATAAACCATCACTTTACATTTACCAAGCACACGCATCATTCATAGAATATTTTTCCACGTTTCACTGCCCATTCACAAAACAAGATAATGAAAAAATACTCTCATCGAAAGTGAATCTGCATGCGTATATTTTGCTTACGCAGCAGCGTTGTAGCGACCCCTATTTTCCCACGTAATAGGCTTTGATTCATGGCATTTTTAACCCTCTTCACTCTAGAGGATATATAAGTTGACACATTTAAAGCGTTGGAGAGGCACAAGTCACTGAAGAAGAGCAAGGAAATTTTTTTTCTACTTGCCATTTACAATATTCACATAAGCTTTTTAATTTAATCCACTACATGCATATTATGCCCCATATTTTCCCCTATTTAGTCCTCGTATCATTTCCCCTCAGACTGACAATAATGGATTCCAAGGAGAATATTTAGCTGTATGGATGGATGGAATGCTTTGGTAAGTAAATGACACAACGGGATTCTCTCTCAACGCTTCCCATTCATGGCATTTATGGAGCAAGAGTGAAACGATAATTGTAGGTAAACACTGAATTGAATTAGATCAGAAATCCTTTGACGCTTGTAATAATCCTTCCACGTTATTCAACAACGCGTAAGGTTAAGAAAAGCTATAACGCTGCGCAAAGCGCATTGCTTGAGGCCCTTACTGTCGAGCGTCAGATCCGCAATTAAGTCTCTCCGCATTAGTACATAGCGCTTGCAATTATTGAATTAGCCCCAGCGGAGATAATCCTTCTTCTGTTTTCCTTGGTTTAGTTCCCTTGTTTGCCAATTAAGAGTCCGGCAGTCCGACCATAAGAGCACCCTAAAGTATCCTTGGTGATGTCTGCCTTGAAGGAATAGCCGATATATTTCAATTGTCTCCTCCCTTCCTCGGTTATTAATGATTTTATTAATTATGCAATTAAAATGACAGATTTATGAGCAATATTATTTTAATAAAGAACACGCTGCTTGCTGGCTAAATTACCAAAAGCAAGGCTGCTCTGTGAATTTTACTAAAAGTGGGATTCAAAACTTCTTCCAAATGCAAACACAGGGCAGGAGCTTAGTGTTGCAACCCGTTGCGGTTTTGAGCACAGAGGGAGCTACAATTTCCTAAACTGTTTCACCAGCGCATCGCCAAGGGCTTAACCGCATGCGTGACATGTCGGAACCCTAGCAACTTTCCATGCCCCTGCCGTTGCAGCAGCACGTTGAACAAATTGAACAAAACGTTTTCATGAATTTACCACCTACCTGCTGCAAAGCAAAGTTCTAGTGCAACCCATACTGATGCTGACAGGCAAGAGAGGACATCATGCTTTTGTAAAACAATTTTCATGTAAAAAAGACGCTCAAGTGGAAAATTATCTTTTGTACACAAGTATAACAAGTGTGTAAAGGGCAATTGAACGATTTATCTTTTTTTTCAGGAGCATTAAAATCTCATGTGTGTTCCACAAATGACGTGCTCGAAGCATTGAAAATGCGGTTATGCCACCGCCATAGCCAGAAGAAGCCAGCTGTTTCTCGTTTGTTTATGCGTCGTTGTATATTTAAAAAACGCCATTACATAAAATCACATCATGAATGAGCCTTAGAGCGGTTTAAAATGATGATATAAACCTACGTAATTGATTAACTGAAGACAAGTTTTTTACCATTCCATCCTCCTTAAAGCATCAAAAGACAACATGTCCTCCCTCTTGCTCTACATGTGTCTCATTTTCTCGTCACGCAATCTTAGCCACAATAATTATTATTGTCAAGGCGAAAAATGAAATCTATTCAAAACCCCCGTCTGCTTCTCACACACACTTAAAAGTCACGTCTCTCCATGTGTGTGTGCAATATTTAAGGCTGGCTATCCTACAATGGATACCGGAGGAACGAACATTAGATGTGGCGGCATTCAGAAGCGTATCGCGTAATTGTAACAAACGTGGACCCTGTCCTCAAGACATTAGAAAGCTTGGAATTATAGGGTAGACACTTTGAATACTCTGACACCAAATCCTGTTTTTACCTTGATAAATAATAATAATGGCGAGTGACGAATTCAAGATCAATCCCAGTTAATATATGTTCGAGTGCAAAGCGGGACTAATTTTATTAATTCAAGGGATCTTGTGCAGTTTTGACGCCGATTTTAGCAGATGCTCAAAACCCGACTGTATAATGAATGATGATTCAGATGGGTTGGTCATGAAGAGTGTTCTGCAGGTGAGCAAAAATATATGCAGCATTTAAAATTATTGCAATTCTTTGAGGGGTTTTAGTTTTATCCAAAACAAATCATAGGAATTGAACGTTCCTAAGTATCGAATCGATACTAGAAATCCATTTGCACCTTACATAATTCGCAACTGCATTGATTGATTCCTAGCTTCGCAATAACTTTCAAAATCCACAAAAATTACGTCTTCCCCTTCCTTTAAAATCTGTCAAACGTAGGTTGATTGCATCACCTGACCGACGCTTTTCTTACCGCCTTGCTTCCCTCCTAACGCAGTCGCACAACAGGTGTACTTGTTAACTAAGCTGTCATAATTTTTCACAATTTCCTCCCACCTTCAAATAAATTAGAATAAAAACTGCCTCGCCTCAATCCTCCGTTTCTTCCTCGTATCTTTCATACTGATTAAACCAAACTCTTTTCCTTCCTGTCCCTTTCTTCCTCGCAGAGAAATAATTCACTCTCCGGTTTCTTAATTTCCGCCATGCAAATAGTATGTATAAACTGTGTGAATTTTACCACTTTTGTTTCAAAATCCCCAAGCATCAGAATGTTTAGATTCTGGCTCTAAAATGGATGGTAAATTCTTCAATTAACTAAGCCAATGCAGTGCTTTAGCTTGATCTCAAAGCGTCGTACTATTTCCGCATCCTCCTTTGAAAATTGTGCAAGAGATTGCCAATGGAAAAGCCTGGCTGAGGATTTTATAATGAGAGAGCCTTTGCAATTTTAATATCAGTTTAAGAATCAATCAATGTTTCCGTCACGCTTCATTCCGTAACAAAATTGCAACTGGGACGAAGAGAATTTGCAAAAATGTTTTAGGAAAAGTTAATAAAAATCCCTCCTCCGCCCCGCTTCACTTCGCTAATATTATAATAACAATAATACTTTGTCAACTTTTTGTTTCCCAAGGGACGACGGCTTTTGTGTGTTAGCCAAAGGATATTTGTCTTGTTCTTAAGCTATTATTTCTATTATAAAGCGGTTCGCAGCAGCAAGCATTTTGTATGCATCTTTCTGCCACTGCTACCGCCGCAATCCCTTCATCCCGTGTGGCTCAAGCTAATTAGGTGTTGATGTCGTAATGGGTTCGAGCATTGTTTTTTATAATTCTTATTTTCGCTTTCATTATTCACAGGAGATGTGGTCTCTCTCCCATCGCTTTAATCTAGAATTACATGGATCGAGGAGAAGCATTGCTGGGTTTTTAATCTGTAAATCCCGTGGATTAGTTCGCATAAATGTATCAAGTCTAGCAACAAACCCAAGCCGAAGAAACAGTCAACAGCTTAGATAATGCATGGTAGAAGACAAAAGAGGAGGAGGTGGCTTTAAGAAAGAAGAATCTTGAAGAGAATAGATTAATACCGTGTATATACAGTATCTACTTAGATAAGATGGAAAAGAGTTTGCGGTGGTATTGTGGAAACGGTATATAATTATTATTTATATTCTTCATGTATAGTAGCCATTGCGGAATAATGAAAACACGGCATCTAACACTTGTTGCAATAAAGGATGTTGTGTGACTCCAATTAATCCTCTCTTGATTGCGTTTAAACCAGAACTTGCACTTTTCCCCCACGGACACTGCAATAGGGAAGCAATCATCTTATTGAGCTTCATCAGTTCGTCAGTTAGCAGGAGGATTATGTTGCAAAAATAATTTCCGCAAGCAAATGGATGCCGCAAGTATTTAGCACCCTAGATAGTCTCCTCCTGTAAAAGTATCCTGGTTCTTCCTGCAATTTATATATTTTTGCAAGAAACGTTGAATAAAATTGCATTATATTTTCCTTATGGTCAGGAGCGGATAGCAGGGAATTCGCGCGTCTTGCAATTTTTCCTGTAGACATTTTTGCAATGTCTTAACATCCGGTACAGAATTCCTTGATTGCCTCAGAAGCATGCCTTAACTCGATCACCTGCGACGCTTTGCCTTCTTCATTTAATGATGTTGAACACACTATTCAGAGTATTGCAGCGTTCTTTACGCTGACGCTAAGAACTCGATGGATAGATACAACGGCGTCGTTTTAGCAGTAGAGAAAGGGGATTGCCCGCAGCGTTTTCGCTTTCATTGATTCCATTTGCATAGGTCACGTCTTGATTCTTTTCTTGACTATATTCTCATCCAATCCAAGCCTCATCGTCGTCGTCGAGAAGACAGCGGATTAGCTAATTATTATTATGTCTTTATCTTGATTTTTCCTAGAACTAATGAAGGATGAACGGATATCATAATTTCTAAACCTGACTGTACCAACATAGGATGAGCACATTACACTTACCCTGCTAACTAACCTGAAATGCTTGCTTGGGGTTTACGAAAATCTTTAAGCGCTGCTTCTTAAATGCTTTATATATCCTCTTCGTTGTCGTATCATCTTTTTCTCATATTTCACGACTTGGAGTTAGCAGTAATTGTTTCAAGGATTTGGGCACTGCTCCTGGCTCAAGCCTTTGAAATAATTCATGTAATTAAACGATAAAAGAAATAAATGAAAGTAAAGCTGAGCAAATTTGCAGTAAGCAATGCTTGCTGATTTTTAATAAGAGGGCGGAAAGGATTTATTACGGGTGTACATACTGTAAAACTTCTGCCCAATTATGAGCTGGCATCAAACTATTTATTAAATGGACTGTATTTGTTTCTTAATTTTAATTTATATCATAAGACTGCAAATTTCCTTGCCACGTACTGAACAAGCGCTGATTGTTTATTCAAGTGTTTTTCGGATTTTATTACTAGTTAACTAATGCGCTCAGACATGAATTCGCATGGAATGAATCAATCACCTCGTGCTGGAAGAAAACGCTTCAAGTACAATGAAACCTTACAATAATTCTAGGTGAAACCTTTGAACATTTGACGCTTAAATTCCCGTGCTGAACTGGAAGACTGCCCATGTTCAAACAATGCACGAAGATCAATGAAATATCTGTTTCCGAACGCATGGTGCGCCCTCTGCACCGTGGCCATCGGCGTCACGCTCTTACATAAATGCTCATCTATAAGTTGCATCTGCACTCTACATTTTCATACGACTTGCACCAGACAGAAAACAGAGAATTCCAACTCTTAGGTTTGACAGATGGGAAATCTTTAAGATTTGCTTGGCGGGGAAAGCTCCGTCCCTTGCCTTAGGACACGTGGAAGAATGCATGATTTTTGGCGAACACACGTGTGTGACTTACCGCTGGTGGGTGTTATTGTATAGCTATTGTGAGCTGACAATGGGGACAGTATGAAAGTGAGGTAATTTGAGCATTCATAATCTGTGGGATCCTGAAGGGTGCAGTTTAAATTGTCACGATTACATGTATATATATTCGAAGGTATTTATTTATCCTGCAATGCCAAGTTTACAACTTGTAATTATGATGATTGAAAAATGGTCATGAAATTCAGCTTTTGCCAATTATTTTCTCTCTTTCACAAACATCGTGAACAGCTTGCATTTTTAACGCTAAATTATATGCAGTCCATTCCCAATAAAGCTCGCGTTATATGCGTGAGCTATATAATTTCCAATAGCAGAGTTTTGATTTGGCATTTGAAAAAGGTTAATACGGCTTGGAAACTGGAATGATTCGCATCTGATTCAAAAGGCACAGATATCTCGTTCAAGGGTTTGGGGGGTTCAGTCATGAACGAGATGTCATTTTAGCTAATAAAACAAGTTAAACCATAAATTTTTAGCTTCATGACTTTGTATTTGAGGTGTGCAAGGATATAAGACATAAGAGGATCACAGGAATACAATCTTAAATCCTTTGGCAATGGGTTTGTGGTGCCCTCATGAGAAGTCATTATTGCCGATCACGAGGGAATGAATCACGATCATTAAATTGAATTTAAACTTTTTCAATACCACCTAAAACCTGGCTGACATCTGATCTGTCAAAGACGTTGCCAATATAATAGCTTACATGGATGCTTGCAAAATATACGAGACTATTTTAAACGTTTAAGAAAAATATAAATCTGTTACTTCATGGTTCAAAATGTATATTTTTAGGCAAGGATGGGAAATGTGTATGTTTTTCCCTTCTACATCATATCCTCATTAAAACTGCAAATAATTTATCATTGTTTTCTTGTTCCACGTAAACATTAAAATTCTCATATTTGATCTCATAGTTGTTACTCAGAAACATATTTTTTCATATCATATTAGTCATATTACGATACATATCACATATACGATGCTTAATCCTGAAGCTACTGTTCAGATAATCAGCTGGTAATCTGTAATGGTGTAGAGTATGAAATATAATAAAACACGTAAAACGGCATCAAACTAAATCAGCTTGAGCAACACGTCACTAACACAGCATCTATATGTGTATATACACCACCTGTCGGTCATACGTAGTTTAGACTTATGTCTGCAGATGTAAACATAATTACTATATGAAGAAGTTGGCTAGCTTTTTCTTTCCGGAACCTCTTTTAACTATCATTTCGGCTTAGTAACACTTGTAGATTATTTTATAAACGTGACTACACTATAAGCTATTTTCTTCCTCCTACATTGGTGATTCATGAGTGCAGGCAGCTCTAAATACTGTACTTGTATTTAAGAAGATGCATTTTCTCTGCAACTTTATGCATACTCGTAGGAGATATCTGTGTCCAGCTACTTGCTTCCCGTATCCTCGTTTCCCATGGCAACCTGGTCGAGCTTCCAGGTCTTGAGTTTAGATAAGCGTCTGCACTAGATGACCTGAAAATACCCTGGAAATAAACATAAACACATTATGTTGCATGATTTTGCATCTTGATTACAAAATATAGTCACCTTCAATTTGCTTACTTACATTTAAATCATCTGAATTAATTTCAAGCGGCAAAACATTTTCCGATGGATACGATGATTTCATATGCGGTGGAAGCATCGCATTCCTCCTCTGGAGCTCCTCGTATCTATGTTTATTCATTGGTTGACTTACGCGTGCTCTGATATTAAAGTCCTTGGGATGCTTAAATCCACCGTTTTCCCGGCTTTTTACTGAAATTTAAAAACAGTCAAACCATTTATTTCCTTAAACGATTAAAAGTGAAGTTGCAGTAAAAAGTAGTTGGAAAACTCACAATTTTCTTGCAATTCTTGAAGTTTGAATGTTTCCCTCCAACGTGATCTTCCTCGATTGTAAGGCGTTTTAACTACCTTAGGCCCTGTTCTGTCTTCTTCAGCGCTTATATAATCCTGGGTTAAATATGGTGAATTAATTGAATTAAATAAATATTTAATTAATATTCTTCTCTGACTGAGTACTTGACTCACCTCATGCGAAAATTGCAAATCCTGGGAATAATCTACAACCTCAGTTGCTTGAAATATCCTTGGAGTGGATTCCACGCCCTCTTTTGGCATTCTCGAACACTTTCCTTCTGCATTAGGCCTTCTTGGCGTTTCATAGTCCGGATGGGAAATGTGGATTATTTTCTCTTTCAGCCCTTGATGGATTTCTTTTTCTGCAATCAGACTATTTTGACACCTGGCTAAGTCCTTCTTGAGTTGCTCAATTAGGTTTCTAGTTTCCTGCAATTGATCCCGATCTTGTACCACAGCTTGGAAATTGTTTGGAATCGGCCGCTCCGTTTCTATTTCTTGCAGTGATTCTTAACCAAGAAGCTCCACATTACTCGCAAAATCTCAACCACTTCTTAATTAAAAACATGAATTATTCCTTAAACTAAATTTTAATTACCGTCAGCACATTCTCCAGCATTGCTATCCTTGCTTCCAAGCTCCTTAATCCTTTGTTTCAAGTACTCATTTTCCTGATTCGCCTCCCCGATTTGATTTTCCAGCGTCCTTACCAATTTGCTCTTTTCTCCAAGACTGTGCTGGAGTCTTTGAATTTCATCCAGCCTTGTCTCCAGTTTGTCATTAAGTTCCTTAACAGCCACCCCCAATTCCTTCAATTTTCTCTCGTAATCCAATTTTTCGGAACTAACTTTAAGATTCTCTCGAATCACCTGGTAGTTCTCATCTCTGAGCTTAGAGAGATCAGCGAGTAGTTTCTCCTTGTCTGCCCTCAGTTCCTGGATAACCGACTTGGCTGCCGCAAGTTCTTGTGACAGGTCATTGCATAGTGACTGCAGGTCAGCTGAGGAAGGGTTCTCGCTATCCTGCAAATCTCCCACCTCTTTTCGCCCAACCCCCTTAGCTTCTAAATCTTGCTGTGCTTTTTTTAATTTGCTATTCAGTTGCTCATTCTCATCCAGCAATTGCTGAACTTCGGATTCAAGGTACTCTTTGAATGATTCCAAGTTGTGTAGCTTATGTTCAAGGGTTTTGATAGCTTCATCCTTTTGAGAAACGGTTTTAACGAGGCTGTTATTAAGTGAAGAGTCAGAGGGAGATGAGAGCGAGTAAATCCCGCTAGAGGAGTCATGCTCATGTCCAGATTTATCAGTTCCTCCTGGAGAAAAGTAGAAAACTTCCTCCGCGTCCGAATTACAGCTTTTATTCTCAACCCATGATTTAGCAGAAGCGTCATCATCTGCCGGTTGAATTGGAGATGAAGCTACAATTTTACTCTTTCGGAATTTTTTATCTCCGCCCATGCTGTATATTTCAACCTTCCAAGATTTCTTCGGAATCTGCTTTAGGGTTTAGTGTACCTGCAAAAGAGACTCTACGCCTTCTAGAACGTTTCTAGCGGTTGTAGATAGCGCTTTGACGGATTTTGAATATTGGCGGAAATACTATGAAAGTCAAACGTTTTTGCATTTTTGTTGCCAAGGAAATATAAAAACGGTCTTCAAGACTAAACTAGCTTGGCGCTTAAAGGAAAGCTTTGAATTCTCCAGCACGTGCCGTTACCAAACGGTGACATTATTTTATCATACTCTCGGTTCAAAGCTTCAGGTCGAAGCGCCGCTAACCTTTGACACTCGGATGTATACGTGCATGAGATATCTTTGAATACAAAGCATCTTACAAATCTTGAAGAGATATCATCTGACGGAATCAATAAAAGTTCCAGTTGCGCAACCAAGTCAAAGTTTATTTCCATCTTAATGATGACAGTGTCATCATGACACTCATTTACGAAATTCAGAGATTAGCTTATACTTAACTGCCTTCGCCAAAGACTGACGCGTAACATGTAACTAAATATGAGGATTTCCTTCGCAAAGCAAACGATTTCTTTATTGACGCAGAAGTATCTATGGCTTCGAGGGGTACGGTATACTTTTATTTAAAAAAAATCGGCGTTGAAATAATGAATGATTTGAGGTATTCTAATTTCCCGAATCCAAAGAGTTTGGTCATCCGTTCTTCGTCACAGTAGATTAAAATTGCTCCAGCAGTTCGAGAAAACATATGTTAATCCTAGTAAGCACTAAGCATTTATACTACGAACACTATGAAGCAAGGAAGAGTTTCTCAACATGTCAAAACGGTGTTGTAAATGTTGATCCCCTTTTAAATTAAATGACGCATGTTTTCATGTTTTTCTCAAGGCAGAGGAATTAGTAGCACTTACCACCCTCGGAATGAATGAGGGGTATAGAATATCCTTGTAATCATGTAACACACCCTCCATTTTGATTGGTCCAAAGAGCTCATCCTACAAAAGACTTGCTAATCTTTGTTTTCATTTTATTTTTCTTCTCGTCAACAGATTCTCCTCCAACTGACCTCATAATCAATCCCCTTTTTTTCAACATCCTCATACGCTCTTACTCTTCAGAGTATTGCGACATTTCTGCCGTATTTATAGCTAGCATTTCCTTTAGAGACACTGCCCCTAACTACCCAATAGCTACTATAATCCTAAAGAACATGGAGTATTCTGCAAGATGCCACAGCAGGTCATCTTCTATCTATTAACGCCATTAAGGGCAAACGTTCCAGTTTCCGCTAGTTTTAACACGAAACTCAACATTATACCACCACAAACATTTGATCTTCAATGAGGTTAAAGAGTCATTGAATAGGTGGTATGATGGCAAACTTTTTCACAGTAAACAAGGGCTTATGATATAAAGAAAAAGTTGTTTTGATTTTTAATGCTAATGATAACAGTGTCTTGTAAAACAGTCCTAGTCGATAGAGATGATTCCATTAATCAGGTGATAATGACCCCTCCTACATTGTTATACAGACAATATAGAGTTATAAAACTGGGGATATGAATGATATGATTTAATTCTCTGCTATCCCTGCCTTATACTCTCCAGCTGTAGCTTTTAGACGGTTAAACCAACGATATAAGAAAGCATAATTTAATTAGAGAGATGGGAAGGTGATCAAAGTTAGAGACAAAGCTTGCTTGAGTATGACGCCGGCGAAGCAAAGTGTCTATGCTCTGGTAAGTTTCATCACGGGAAAATTAGGTACATTATGTAACTCAATTCATTTCACTAATTAGCGCATTTATCGTGTATGACATCTGTCTTTTAGCTATAGAGATTAAATTATATGAGAAGCATCAATACATGAGCAGAGCGTCAAGCCGCCCAAGCGTAACGTTTGACAGGCATGTGATGAATGGACGATTCCAGGTATTACGTAAAACTTGAAGAACTTTGCTCCAGGATGGAGGATCGTAAGATCGCGCTAGCTTGTTCGCTGCCATTCTTAATATTAAATATTTTACAGCTAAGCTTATTGTAGTGTGCGCTTCGATCCGAGTTAAACCAGTTATTGTTGCACCAAGAATAAAGTCCATCATGCATTCAACGATAGAGGTTTAGATTCACATATGCAAGCAAACTTATCAAAGCCATGCCGAAGAGCAGTTCCTGGTTCTTTGATTCCTAGAGAAGATCATGTAGTCTAAATCAATTAAACACGTGAAACCCGGGAGGAAAAATCGCGAAAACTTTATTCTTGGAGTTCAATGCCGCGACACTAAAACAGTTTTTTACAAGCTCATCTAGCCTAAAGATCAAACACAAAATAAAAATGTATTCCACCATAGATTATTAAAAAACCAGATGTAAGAGTCTGCATGAGGCGATGATGTCGATGCTTGATGAGTTCATAGTGCAAAGAGTCCAGCCGCAGTCACTGGCTAGCGCGCTTGAACTTGCTAACTCGCTGGCCAAAAATATTGCGAATTCTAAAATATGGCAATTTCTTATATAAGCTACCTCATTCCAAAGTATAAACTATACGCAAGACCATAATGCATACTCTAGCTTCTAGATGAAAGAAAATACGAAGAAAAGCTTGAATTTAGATCGAACGAGACAGCTGCCCCAAAACAACAAGAATGATGTACGAACAACATTTTTAGTTTCTCACTATAGTAATTTATTAGCTGATACACTATATACATTTAACATATGCCATAAAATATCATAATAATAGACCATCTTATGAATGAATTAATTTTTTTATTTGTCGCCTTCCTCATCGTTGTTTGAACCTATTAAACCCCATAGTATCAGCTTCTCAGAATTGCAAATTCCCTTCTTGGTGTATGTAAAATACGTTTACACTTCATGGCGCTGCTTAGTACATAAGCGTTCATTTCATTAGCAATTGCCCTAATATAGTTTATACAAAATTCAAATTTTAATCAGTGCTTATAGAGCGGGCAAATCACATTTTTTATTAAATCAAAACAGGGGCTAGTTCAAGACCTCTGGGGTGGAACACGGAATCTTTGGTTCTGTTTTGGCTCCAGAATGTCCTGAGGTCATGGAAAATTTTACGCGGCAAGATGATCTGGTCCTGGTGCCATCAAAGCGTGTGCAAGCTGTATATCAAACTATTTGCTCATAATACGTACATCAAAACCTCATGCGGCATATCAATTATTCTTAAACTGTAGCATAGCCCAGGGTCAATGTTATTACATAACATTCCAACAATGGACCTTCGCTGTGATCATCATGAAGCAGACAAACAATTAATCTTGGCTGTGGTAATGGCTCATGGAAAATTTTAAAAACTCCATTCAGCTTTCCTCCTGCCCTGGACATGGACGGAGGAAAGCAATCAGAAAAAACATTTTGCGGAAATTAGATTTGATTCATATTGTCACAATTACTTCTTTGTGATCCCTTGAAAGACGAACCAGAAGTTGCTACGAACCATCTACTGATTACCTCACTCATGTGATTTTTGGTATCAAATCAAGCTTCCAGCCGATTGACGTCATGTCACAACAAATAAAATCATCAATGAGTCAGAGACGCATCCGTAGAATTTAATGAAAACACAGTCCAAATCACTAATTCCTATCTAAAAAAATGCAGATTGCCAGCCTAGGTAAACAAGATATGGGTCTGAAATCGAGAAAAATGGGGAGAAAACGTTGAAAAAATCTTATTGATGCAACTTTATCGTATACATAGTTTCTGAATGTAAACTAAACTTTTTTGTATCTAGTCTTCCCAGAAATATATAATATTTGCAGAGTGTCATCAACTACGATATCAATTAATTAGTGACACTCTATGTACCGTTTGTGTGCAATACATAATAAGATGTGTAGTTTCCAGTGAAAGATAGTGCACACTTTGGGGACTGAAATGCGTCACAAGATGTCACAGGACAAGTGACAATCTTTTCATATACAAAGCACACATTCTCATCAACAGCGTGATACGCTCCTGCTTGACAAAAATTCCTGGAACAAGGCAATGCGCTTGATCAGATAAAGTAGAATTGCAAGGAACAGGTTGCGGACGTAATAGTATCACATAGTTTTTCCTTGTTTGGCAACAACGAAGATATGTAGGAGCTGCTTTAAAGTTTTTTCAACCCAACCAAGCAATTAGCAATATTACATCCAATTCCAAGATTCAAGACACTAGTCTTGCATCTGCGATTTTACTATGTGCGCATCCAGTCCATGAGCAGTTATTGCGAATTTGCAATATGCGCTTCCTTATCTTCGCCTCACATATATAAGATATTGATACGGATTTCTAATCTGCGTTTTTCACTAAATGCGAATTTCCTCAAGGAATCATCGCATCATGTTTCACGTAACACTACGTATCTACGTTCACCAATTGCGATTTAAGCTTGGCGTCTGTCGTAGTAGCCGTCCATCCAGCAAAGTTTCACTCATTTTTAGCGCAACGCACTGTTTACAGAATTTTACTGAGGTTATTCGTCTTACGTCACAAGCTTTCCGCCTCGTCATTCCAAAGCTCATTAAATTAAATATAACATCCTGAAAAAACCCGGGTTTCTTCAAGTCTTGCTTAAACTACATATCTTGCTTCCGCATTCACACATTTTTTTACGAGCAAAGTCAAGTTCATATTTACAGGCCTGTAAAAAAACATTCAGTAAGGTTTTTTCAGCCAAATTTTGGCACCCATCATTGTGCTTCTTCCAAGTCCCAAATTCCCGGGATCTCCTTTTATGTTTGAACCCGCCCAGCCTACTGCCCTAGACTCCGAGTGCGTCTAATAAAAGACAAGACGGAAGAGATCCATAAGAGAAAACGTTTGCTCCAAGAAGGAGCACGTGGAATGAGAAAAAAAACTTGGCTGTTACCCACCTCTCAGATGTAACGTACATAGCCAAGGAAAAAGATGATGCAACGCGGGTAGTTAAACCTCTCAGATTCTAGCGGAGAAAGGAGGAGGCTTGGAAAGGTAAAAGAAAATTACACATTTAACGAGCGGAAGATAGCGGCAAAGAAAATACAAAAGACGAAGAGGAGAAGGTGGACGGAAAAATTTTCAAAACAGAAACCAGCAGCCCCGCCCCCTATTATTACGGGCAATCAACCTCGCTCGCATGTATATCAAATACACCTTTGAAAACTTAATGACCCTAATCTAAAAATATACCTGGATGTAGCCGGCGGGAAAGATGTTGAAGTTGGCGGGAAATTTTTACGGAACTCTCTGCCTTGACTCAAGGTAGCATTCCAAGGGATTTCAAATGCATCAAGGATGTTTTAAGATAGTAAAGGAATTTCATCATCTTTTTTCTCCGCTCAAAGGAGCAAATAATACTCGTTTTACAACCGTCTTCTTACAACTCCTTTTTCTCATTCTTTCCCGTTTATGTACCTTAATCTAAACGCTTTGAAAGGGTCAGTACGGCAAGGTTCTTGCTCCAATAATTCTATTATGTGTATACATGTGTTTACAATTATGTAGACTACAAGATCCGCTTTACACTCTGTTATAGCAGTAGTAAACTCTTTTCATTCATCCTTTTCCATTCAAGGAATTCTCCCTTCACAAATCATGAAGCGCAGCCAAGTGCAGCAAAAGCAGAATGGGTGTATATAAACGCATTTGTAGTTACATGTATTCTATCCTTTAAGCAATCGTTAAGATTCAGCGGGCAATGTTAAATTTCGCGCGTCTCCAGCTTCCGGTGCGCTGTAAACGCTGGAACTGTCTTAAAAAGTCAACATTTAACGCAATGGTAAAATATCCCAAATGACACACATCTCATCCTTACCTCTATTCTAATTCCATACAACTCCTCATCGATACAAACAATTTACTACCTTAACCTTGCACCTTTTTCGCATCCACCTGCTAATTACAGTTTCAAAAAGCAACAAACTACCTCTCCTACGAATTAAGATCTGTTAATTAACACTCAATTAATTTTCAAAAATTAGCCCAGTATTATCCAAATTAAACAAGATACAAACAGAAAAGCGTCGTCAAAGCACTGAATTGTTATTTATTTTTTCCAACTTTCCCACGCGCTCCAATTATCTCCCCCAATTCAAAATTACCTGTTAAAACGTCATAGTTTTTCATTTACAAGCTTGATAACAAAATTCACATAGATTATAAACCATTACACAATTTTTCTATTGTACCTTCATAATACAGTGTTTTCGTCATCCCTGTTAATTTTCCGTGTAAGAGCCATCTCTCCTTATCCTTGCATTTGCCAACTCGGGTTCAAACGCAATGATATAAGCTTTAGTATCAGGAACAAATCCTTCACAAGGCGGAAAACTACTGACATTCTTACAGGAAGGAAAATTTTCTCCCGCTTCTATTGTGTCTCGCAATAATGTTATCATCAGTGATATAGTTCTTTTAAAAATACAATCATAGTCCCAAAGTTCCAAAGTTGACTAACAAAGACTGTGTAACCCTGGTTTTCTTTATCTTTTCTCCCTTTTTTATTCATTCTCCTCTATAAACTCTTATTAGTTCTTTCTCTTTCAATCATTTCCATTGATTTTTTCAAATCTCTGTTTATTTACCAATATTCCGTAGGAAACATCTCTCGGAATCAAAGCTTATCATTGTAATCATCCCCAGGCTCAAACTTCTCAAGAGTAATTAAACAGAAGTCTCTGCTTCCTCTCTTCCACATGTACAATGTACACACGCGCTTCTAAGCAGATACAGTAAGCAGTTACAAGTTCCAGGACCATAATTCCAAACAAGTTTGTTATCCTCCCGAGTGAATGAATGCAAAGATAAGGACCACGATATAACAGTTGCATAGTAAACGAAGCGTAGTAAAACTTAGTTACGTGATCTGTAAACAAAAGTACGCATCATACATAGTTGGAAATAATTACCACAACATAATTTTGGGATCAGTGCCTGCCTATATTAAAACCAGCAACTTTACTACTACCACCACATGTAAGTTTGTTTACTTGTTCTAAAATGAATAAACTTATCAGTTAGCTATTATATACATAGTCGATAACATATACGGATTTACTGGAAATTGGTGCACCAAATCATATCAAGTGTTGATACGCAGCAAATTACTTTTGTATTCATTAAGCGTCTCTGAGCTTTAGAGTATGATGCTGCTGTGCATATTGTATGCAATTCTGATGTTGAATTTAAAGATATTTCTTTGATAATCCAGCGTCATTTATCAGGGCTACTACGAATGATCTTAGGCATCAATTTCAGTAGGGCAGCAGCAAGACAAGGCTACTTAAAAGCTACTACTAACAAGTTGCTTATTTTTTGGTGGCTGGCTGGTGGCAAGAAATTAATTCAGTTGGCTGATTCTTGTACTGGTTCTTCCGCTCGTTTTACTCACTCAATTCCTCCAAGTTATTTCATCATTCAAGAAATTGTATTAAAGAATAGAATAATGCATATATGACAAGATACAAGAGGCGGAATGTTTGTATGAAATAGGGGGAATGAGAACAGGTCTGATATGTGTGATCCCCCATCTTTGTCTATAGTGTTAAGGAGAAGATAGCGTGATGATCCTTTCCCTTTGGTTTCAAGAAGAGGGGTTTTAAGATTAATACAGACGGAGAAAGCTACAACCGTGTTTCTTCCTCGTATACTTTAGAGCTCCTTATATTTGGGTAAACTTGCTGACTGGGTTGGTTGGTTGGGGGCAAGGAGGTAAAAATTTCACCAGAGCACAGCAGAATAGTATCTTCTTTGAGCATGCCATTGAATTGTGTTCCAAGAATCTGATGTAATTGATTTCCTGGGAGAGTATTTAACGAGTGGATTGTTGGTTGGAAGCTCAGTTTCGATTTCGAAGCCTTATTGAAAGTACCAAACGGTTTAACCTCTTAGGAAGCTTTTTCTCTTCCTTAACCAAGTTCAGATAGATCCAATCAAAGCCTCCAGCTTTCATAAAAGTACCTTACAAAATCAGGTCATTTACTCCCTGTTGTATGTTGCAGATGCACACATTGTTGCATTTTGCATCCAGAGGATCCAGTTTAAAGTATTTTTTGAGCAAAGAGAGGAAGTGAAGTTTAATCATCTTCCTTAGTTTCTACACAGTGAAGTTTTTGCCCACCCTAGTGTCTATGTATCCCGTGGAGTTTGAGTTTTCAATTATTGTGAGAAATTTATTAAGCACTAACAATGAAACCCGCAATGGCATCGTCACCAATTCCCTTGAACGTTCTTCAAACACTTGGTTCCAAATTAAATAGGGGTTCTCCCACAAACTCAAGTTTTTACTGTTCCCATTCCTCCTCCTTCTCTGACTTAATGTTGGAATTGGAAGGTGAATCCGGCTACTACCCCTCCAGCGTGAGCAGTCTCTGCTCCAGTGGTAGTCCAAGCCCTCATTATGATGAGTATGGGAGCGATTTGAATTGTATCTGTGATGATTGCTGTCACCAGAGTCTCCTCCTCCTCCCACCGCCATCATCGCCACCGCTTATGCACAAGTCTCGGCTGAGCCCAGCATCTCAGACTCGTCATAGCCACACCACCTACTCCAAGGATCTTCTTGAAAAAAGCCAAGACATCCAGTCATCTTCCGCCAGTTCTTCTCTGGATCTTGTCCCCGTATCATCTGCTCTTGCAACCAGGATGGACACTCAATTGGACCCGACTACCCTTAGGGGAACGCTCAGGCGGAACGATAGCTTCTCAAGATGCTGTTTCCAGCCCAACGAGAGGAAAGTTCTTGTGCTGTACACAGGTGGCACTATCGGCATGATTCGGTCGAAACGTGGAGGTAAGATTTGCACTTTATTTGGACATTTGTAACCCTAGGGATAAAAATTCCTAGGGCGGATTTTGCAGTTCGGATTGATAGTTCTCGAGTAATAATTTCCTATTCTGGCTTAAATTGAGTATGTAACCCAAGCGTTGCTAGCATCAGCTGAAGTTGCACTGTATCTTAGTAGGTGGCGCTGTAGTATAGATTTGCGAAACAATAGAACATTGCGAATTTTCGGGTATGTGCATAATTGTGCGAATTTTGCAATTTAATATATGATATTTGTAAATTTTACAGCTCTTGCCTGTGTTCCCAACATGTTGGAGACAACAGTAAGGAAATTCCCACATCTTCACGATGAATGTTATGCAGAATCACGATTTGGCAACGCTGTTGGCAAAGCTGGAACGACTCCGCTCGTATTACCGTAAGTTGATGCGACCGAGTTTGCAAAATTGCATCCGTTTTTTAAAAATTGTATATATGCTAATTTTAAATGTTTGATTACATAGTGAAATACCCGGAGAAGCATACAGAATCGTGTACACAATTTACGAATACGATCCATTGCTAGATTCCAGCAATATGACCATGGATGACTGGATAAGAATTGCCCGAGATATCAAGGTACTTGATTGCCCATTTATTTTTACTTATGCATGTTTCTGTAGATACATGCTTTTAACTAATCTGATTAACCGGGGGGGGGGGTTGCAGAATAATTACCAAGATTTCGACGGCTTCGTAGTCTTACACGGAACAGACACAATGGCCTACACAGCCTCCGCCTTATCCTTCATGATGGAGAATCTGGGCAAAAGCGTCGTAATCACTGGATCTCAGATTCCCCTCTTCGAGTCTCGATCTGACGGCCGTGATAATTTCCTTGGAGCTTTGATAATGGCGGGCTCATACATAATCCCAGAAGTAACTTGCTATTTCGGCCACAAACTCTTCCGTGGGAACAGGATTACCAAGGTTAGCTAGCGGGATTGATAACCCTGAAATTACTTAATCAGTTTACTCGCATCTAATTGCATTAGTCCCAAGAAATATAGTGAGTTTACCCCAAATTTCTTACCTGGATTTACAGGTGAGCTCAGATAGCCTTAATGCATTCGACTCTCCCAATATGCAGCCTTTGGCCACAATGGGAATCAATATTCAAGGTAATCAGATAAGCCACTACACTATGGTTCTTATTTGTCTATCTGTGTATTTTACTTGCTTATTCTCTCGCCTTGTCCTGTACTTACTTAACCCATGAAATGTATCCAATTACAGTAAATTACAACACGATATTCCGCCCCAGGAAAATCTCAAGCTTCCAGCTCAACACTTCCTTGAATCGGAACGTCGGACTTTTACGTCTCTTCCCATCTATAACTCCAGAAACGGTAAGTGTTACAGTAAACGCAATAGCATGACTTTGACCTACTGCCCAACAAGTTCCGCCATTGAATTGTTTATAACGGACTGAATTAATGAACCCCCCTTTTTTGCATCTTCCAGGTAAAACATTTCCTAGAGCCACCCACAATGGGCGTCGTATTACAAACTTATGGAGCTGGAAACTTCCCCACCAACCGCACAGATCTATTGCGCGAACTTCAAGCTGCATCCGAACGTGGTGTTTTGATTGTAAATTGCACACAGTGCGGACACGGCTCCGTGTCTGCAATCTATGAGACTGGACAAACGACAGAAGCTGCTGGAGTCATCCCAGGATGGGATATGACACCCGAAGCTGCACTTACAAAACTCAGTTATGTCCTCGGCCGATCTGATTGGGACATAAGCACCAAACGTGCAATGGTTCAATGTAATTTGCGCGGCGAGCTTACCAAAGTCAGCAAGACTTCACACGATATCTTCGCATCCGCTACGAGAGAATATTTGGCAGAGCGCCGAAGTTCCCAGTGCATCGATGGAATCCCTGCGCTTCCGGGCAGCAATACTAACGGAGATGCAGGCGTTGATGTTATACACCGAATAGTTCAAATGGTTTCCCGCAGTTTAAAACTGTATGCACCAGAGGAGATGGAAGGGATCCGGAGGATACTAGCGCCCTCTTTAACTTGCGCCCTCGTTGCACAGGCCTGTGAATCCGAGTACCATCTTGAAAACCTTGAGTCTTTGTTCGGACGTTCGGTAAGTTTTTTTAAACGATGTTATACTTTCCTTACCTGTTAATAATTCTAGTTAATTAGTACTTAAAGAGAAATTGGTCCTTATCGCTAATTTTCTTGCGTTTACTACAGGAAGCGGAAATATCCGTTGGTGACGTTGGAACTTTGGGACGGACACCGCTACATTACGCTTGCGCTCTAAACGATTCCCAAACCGTCGAGTATTTACTCCGCAAAGGAGCATCTGTCCACGTTCGAGATTCCAGGGGTTTTTCTCCCTTGAGGGAAGCAATAGACTATGAAGCTCAAGAGGTCATTCCAATCCTTACCAAATGCGGAGCTCATTTGACCCTTGAGCCCATCGCTATCGGTGGTCAACTTTGCCTGTAAGTGCAATTTAATACTGTTCCTTGTACGAAAGTAGAGCCTTTGACCTATCAGTTGACTAACATTGACCTTTTCCATTATCCAGGGCTGCATCCCAAGGAGAACTCAAAAGACTGAAATGTTTTCTGGAAGCTGGTGCGAATTTAGACCAAGGAGATGCTTGCGGCCGTACTGCTCTTCACGCTGTAAGTTAAATTACTAATTTAAGCCTTCTTTTTAATTTATTAATTATCACGACACAGCAATAACCTAATGGAATCTTAATTTTGCATTTTACAGGCTACCGAATCCGGCAACATTAAAATCGTGGAATGGTTACTACAAAACGGAGCAAATCCAAACTTGAGGAATCGTTGCGGCATTTCACCGCTAGATTCAGCGGAAGCAATGAAAGATGATGAATTAGTCGCAGTGCTAACATCAAATAATGTTCAACCGACCAAAACCGCGCCGAATAGTTTCAGCGGTTTAACAAATTGTATATGAAGTATTGCTTAAAGGATTTAAAATTTTCAGTAGCATGTAGGAAAACCGGAAGCAAAATAGAATAGCATAGAATTTAGTGAGTAGCAACCATCAACACTTTAAAAGCACAATTAATGCACATGTTAACCTACGTTAATTAATTCTACATAGCTTTTAAAATACAGTTTTGCATTTAGCTCCAGCTTAGAAAGCTCTACCTTTTCTCTATCCATAGTAACTATAGTTTCTTGATAACTATGAATCTCAATTAAAGTTAGCAAGCTAAGTAGAGCTGGAATAATATAAATATAAAAGTGTACACAGTAATTAGCAGGTACTATAGATTGGGGGTCTATGCAAATAAGTCGATAGTTATCACCCTGGTAGGTGACAGGTAACCAAAATAATTAAGAATGCTGGCCACAAACTAGATCTGATGCTCTTGCAGCATATGTATTAACATATTTTCTTAATTAATCCAAACGTATATATATTTAAGTTACAACTTGCTTTAAACAGTGTTTAATAAACACACACGATACATGTATGTTTGAAATAATACATGTCCAAGAATAATAAATTATCACACCTGAAACAAAGTAACGTTTTGTAATTTCTTTCCTCACAAAAAAGAAACCATATGCTAGGCATACAGTGGATTAATTAAGACCAAAAGATCGATAAATTAGCTTTCCTATCCTACTTTCACCTGGGCAAACCTTCAAACCGTACATTTGCAAGCAGCAATACAAGCTCAGCTTCAACTTTATGATTATTCCAGGGATTTATTAACCAGATTCCAATTCCTCTCTTTGCTTCCAGTTCAGCTTCGTTCAGCTCCATCAAGAGGATGATCCAGGGAAAACCTCTGGGTTTTGTAGGTCAGTCAGAAGCCAAAATTGCTTGCATCAGATGAGAAAGGTGGTGTAGACAAAAGCAGATATTTTCTCAGCCGTATCGTCGTGTCACACAAGACTTGAATGGGTTCTATTGATGGGATTAAGGAAAGAATGAGCCGGGATGTAACCGACGGGTGTAATTAAAAAATAAATCCACCATTACTACTGCTACACACTAGGATCTCATCCTAGTTTTGTCAAGCTTCTACGCCACTTTTTGGACTTGTGAATACAAAAGTGCTCCGTGCACACAGTTCGGCTCATCATCTTTACTTTGGTCATCTGGGAATTGCCAATTCTAGCTTCTGGCATTATGAATCGGATCCAGAATCCGAGCGACCCACTGCCAAGTGAGACATTTAGCATATTTGGCATTCAAGCTGTCGACTTGCGGGAGGAAAGCCTCCCTCTTTCTCACCTACTCCTGTCCCACACAGGATATCCTTAAGCTCTCCTCTACCTGTCCTACCTGTTCGTTTAAGCTCCGAAAAAGTCCGAAGCTTCGGATTCCAGTCATGTTAAGAGGAATTAGAAAAGAACGGACAAGGAGAGGACACAGAGATCCGGGGCGGAGCAGCGACAGCGAAGCGCGGCTCTCAATGCAAAAACGTGAACCAAGATTTTTCAATGAGACACTGGCCCTCTGGTAGCTAACTGACTTTCACTGCTTTCACCTTATGTATGCATACACTAACTGCTCAGTAATAGCTGCAACTGCAGTAATGTAAAGCAGAGACAGTTACAGTAAACCCGCATTCATCCATCTCTCCATCCTCCCACCTGACAATGAGCTCTCCAAGCACACGTTTATTGAGGATTGAAACCTTTGGAATGAATAACTAATTAAATTACACCACCTTCCTACTTTTCTCTCAAGCTTTCTCCACTCTATTTTCTACCAAACCTTCTTAGAACATACTAGGCTGATACTACGGCGAAACTAGGTTCTTTTGACACCCCGAGGAATACGGCATTCACCTGGGGATCTGGGAGTGTGTTGTTCTTTGTTCTACTAGTGCGGATTTTAAAATTTAAATGTCCTTTGTTCTCTTCCGTTCTTCACTTGGACTTGGTCGAAGGAGCAAGTTGAGGACGAACTGAGTGTGGAGAAATCATGAAATCTTGGTGGAAGTTTTTTAGGATTTTGCTTGGGATTCCGCACAAGCTGCTCCCTCTGGTACAATCACCAGATTCTGGAATTCAAGAATACTCGAGACAAAACAATATTTTGGAATGTGAACTCCAGTGAGATTTTCTTGTACAAAACTACGAGTGGGTTTCGTGCAGTATTACAAAGTTTTGTGAAAGAGGCGTGTGCTGCTCTTGCTGAGAGCTGGACGGATGATGAAATATCCACTCATTTTAATTCTTTTCTACGAGAGCATCCGTCTCATTTTTTGTTACAGTTTAGCTAGAAATTATAATAATTATAATCATAATCAAGATTATGTTTACACACATCCCAACAGTGGATACCCTTACAATGTTCAAAATCCTTACGGATACTTTTTATACAAGTAAGTAATGATTAATTACAGTCCTTGTCTGTAGCTAGTCTCCACTCATTTCTCCGCCATTCTTCCTAATGAACTGTGTTCACATTTTTCCTTCTCAGAAATCATACCATGACGGACCATAGACCTGGTGGGAGTATCGCTCTAAGCGATATTTTACCCGCAGACAGTAAAAGCTACGACAAAAATCGTCCGCCTAAAAGCTCTGACAAAGATGCAACAATCGTCTATTTTCATGTTACCGTTCTGTCTATAGATTCTATCGACGAAGAGTCAATGGTTCGTTAGTTTTCTATTATCAGTCATTATTAATGCGACTTAACTGAACTTGCAACACGACTACGCAAGATTAGTTTACCCTTTTAGAAACTTTGTAATTATTGTTTTCAAGGCAACCAAATGACTATCCTGTGTGAATTTCAGTCATTGCTTAATTGAATTATCTTAATTGGCAATTATCGCTCTATTTCCAGACCTACGTAGCAGATGTATTCCTCGCACAGACATGGAGAGATGATCGTCTCAGACTTCCGTATAAAATGGACGATTATTACAGAAACCTTGACGTTCAGTGGCTAAACGTAAGATTTTTGCAAAAAAACATTTTACGGAGTATATTTTGAACTCTGCGAAATTTTACAAACATAATTTATGTTCATCATTTTTATAAACGGAATTAATTTAACTTCGTTCAATCAATCAACAGAATATTTGGCGTCCTGATTGTTTTTTCAAGAACGCAAAATCCGTAACGTTTCATGAAATGTCCGTGCCCAACCATTATTTATGGCTTCATAATGACAAAACGTTATTGTACATGTCCAAGTGAGTTTCTTCTTGAATTGACGCTAATCTTTTATATTAATTTACTTCCGTTCATTTGTAAACGTCATCCATTTAATTTCCATACCAAGGTTAACTCTTGTCTTATCCTGCGCAATGAAGTTTGAGACATTCCCGCACGACACTCAGACTTGTACGATGCAAATTGAGAGCTGTGAGTAAATTGCAAACTATTACATTATTTCTTGACGGACAAAAAATTAACCTACCAACCTTCACCTCTATTACAGTATCTCACACAACAGAGGATTTAATATTTCGTTGGAATTTAACTGACCCTTTGGTCGTGAGTGACGAGATTGAATTACCTCAACTGGACATATCCCGGAACAGAACCGATGACTGCACGCTTAGCTATTCTACAGGTGAGTTCTTATGATACTTAATTGCTCTCCGTTACCCGCTTTCTTACGATAACAACGATTTTGACCCACTTCACAGGGAACTTCACATGCCTACAAGTAGTGTTCGAGCTTAAGCGGAGATTAGGTTACCATCTCTTCCACACTTATATTCCCGCAGCCTTGATTGTCGTCATGTCTTGGATATCATTTTGGATAAAACCGGAAGCTATACCCGCCCGGGTCACTCTTGGGGTCACATCGCTACTAACTCTAGGTACGATACATCTCAACCATACCGCGATTCTTATAATCCTTCGTCAATTCATATTGATTCATAGAATGCTTGATTTTTTAACAGCAACACAAAATACGCAATCCCAATCTTCCCTACCGCCCGTCTCCTACGTCAAAGCCATAGACATTTGGATGTCCTCCTGTACAGTATTTGTTTTCATGTCACTCATGGAGTTTGCCGTAGTGAATCACTTCCTCGGCAACGGTCCCATCGACAAAGGCTACGACGACTTTAACGATCTCAACGGCATCCATCACGTGATACAGGTAAGAACTTCTCGGAGCCGAAATCGTTCTACTAATCCAGACTCAACCACTGACCCAACTTCTCTAACCTTCCAGCCAATCAAAACAACCCCCTGCCACTATTGCCAAGCCCAGCGACGCCGCTCTTCCCCTCATACTCCAAACTACACAAAATTTTGTAGTAATCGAGATGTCGCTGTAGCCATCGATAAAATCTCACGTGTCTTCTTTCCCTTCTCCTTCATAATCTTAAATATCGTGTACTGGTGCACATTCCTGTAAAATCACCGTCCAATCATGACCTTAATAAATATTGGTATCTCCGTATCGTTCACGAAAAATCTTGTTTCACTAATTTCAAAATTTAGTACACAAATACTTTCGTTTTTGTCTTCATTCACACATACGAATCAGCAAAATTAATAAAGAAATATGCGAATTTAAAAAAAAACCTACTCGTGAAAATACTAAACGCAATACTCAGTATGTTAATATTATCATTTTGTTCATCTCTTGATTGCTACCAAGTATTTGCTTTCAGCTTGGCTAAATACCTGTCAGATGATGCGATTTTTTAATACTTACATCCTGTTTCCGACAGCAATAACTTACATTTTTGAATATTAATCATTTTGATCAATAATTAATGTCTTTTACTTTTAACCGCTCTAACCACACTGAAAATAGATAGCTGTCTTCTATTTAAACTATTCCGAAACTTAACTTAAACTCTATTAAAAACCTTGAAAGGGAATATTAAATGCTTGAAATACATTCCAACTCCTATATACTTTGGTGCGTTTTTACGTTGCTTACTGGAGAATATTTACAATCATCACTGACTGACGTCTCCTCCAACTAATTAATCATCTCGGATTGTTTATTAATTGTGGCAAGCCAAACTTTGCATTCGCGGTTTTTCTAAAATAAATACTAAATTTTCAAGAATATTCCGTAAAAACAAGTATAAAAGCCCTGCTGTTTTGTCCGGAATGTCACCAAACCATTCGCCTTTGTTCTTTTCCAATCGGCCTGTATAACTCCTCCGAAATGACGAAAGTTACGTTTGTACTTCTACTCGCGCTATCCATTTGTAAGTAAAATTCTGATAAACTATATACTTATTTTTTTTCTAAATCTGCCGTTCTAGTATCCTTCTCTAACTTTTATTCAAAATTCCAGATGGAGCGGCAAGCGCTCTCGAAATAGAGATTGATGACGCCGAAGGCCCCGAAATCCGTGATTTTCTCAACCGATCTGCGGAGACAATTAAGAAATATTGGGACCAAATTGCCCAATACCTGTCTTCCCCTGGCTGGAGCCCACTTCAATCCATTAAGCTAGTTGCCAAAAAGAACTATGGACCTCCAGCTGCCGCTGGTGGGGACACCATTTTCTATTCCGTCGAATACGCTAGAGAGCGCCCGAACGACATGGGCATGTCCGTCCACGAGGCGACGCATCTGATTCAACAATACTCTGGTAATTCCTGTCCCGGCTGGCTCACGGAAGGTATTGCTGACTATATTCGTTATTTCCGCTACTCAATCAGTGGAGATAGGAAGCCGCGTAAGCCTCGGGCAGGGAACAACGGATGGGAGCGCGGCTATGGAGATACCGCGTACTTCCTTGACTGGGTACAGAGAAACAACGCCAAGAACCTCGTACCGGAGTTGAACAAAGCTTGTCGCGAGAGTACCTACAGGAACGGCATCTGGTTCACCCAAACCAAGAAGAGCGTCAAGGATAACTGGGAGGAGATGCAGAAGCGCGCGCGCTCATTTACACTTAGCGATCTCATGATGGGCAACATGGAAAGCGTACAGATCGACGAGCCGGAATATCGTTTCGCTCAAACCGCTCAGTTCGACGAGCCGGAATATCGATTCACTCAAACCGCTCAGATCGACGAGCCGGAATACAATTTTGCTTCAACTGCTCAAATCGACGAGGACACTGACATGACATTGGCCGAACCAGCTGTATGGGCTTCAGAAGTTCCTGAGCCGGAAGAGCAACCCCTAGATGGCGACGCCAGAGTTTACTCTTGCGTTCAAGGAAGTAAGACACCGGGATTCGAACACGAGTTGATTTTCTTTGATGAAAAGTAATCGTAATGTATTTAAAATTCAACTTGTGTCCAACACGTCAATAAAAGCACAACATCCATGAGTTTCCCCCTCATTTCCGTTTATTATAAATATAGTCTTCATTACCGTCGTCAGAATCTTCAGATTCTTCATAATAGTCCTCAGAATCTTCAGATTCTTCATAATCACCGCTAGATACTTCAGATTCTATCAAATCTGCAACAATTCTCTTTCCTTGAGCATACGGGGGTTTTTTGTTAGTTTCCAAATAGTATTTCCCATTCACACTAAAAATGCAACAAAATTACATCATTCCCGTTCACGCCATACCAGTTTCAACGTCCGAACAATTTTTACTAATTAATACTTTTTTTTAAGAATCCTGTCAATTATCTTACGATTTCGGATGGCATCCTTCACCCATTGAAGCCACAGCGTGCGTCGCACAGTCTCCCTTTTTAAACAGTGCGTATGATCCACAATTATGAGCAACAAAATCCAGTGCATCGTCATCAAGGATTGATTCCTCCATGTATTCTGTTGCTTTGCTATGGGAACAAATTCCTTGTTGTGTGTAAAGAGAGAACGCATGTACAAAACTGGGTTAAGTTTTTCCTCATAATAATGGTTTCTATCTTTTTCAAATTATAATTTACCCACCTCCTGTGAGACTGGGAAATATATGAATATGTGTATTTCGGCATCCTGGCATCACTAAACCGCCATTCGGATAGAAATCCACGTGACCCACCGGTCTACGCATTCCAAACAACTTAGCGCCCGTATGAATGACATCAACAAACTTTGCGTTACTGGGCCCAATAGTTTCACTTCGGAAGTTACAAATGAATAAAACTGTTTCATAACAGGGGGCAGCAGGATCTAAGGCTAAAATTACAATTAATGCATCGCTACATATCGGCTCTCGCTAAAAAGTAACCACGGATTCTAAAGTCATTTCAGGTGTAATTTAAAGTTATACGACACCTGGTGTTCATACCCGTAATTCTTGCAATCTTCCCCCCGGTAGCTCTACCCGCACTTCCCGCTATTTGAGCGCCTAGGCTGTGTCCAATCAGGTGCACGTCTGTCCATTTTGCACCCCCTTCCGCTACCAAGAATCGTACAAATTTTCCCACATATTCTCCCACACCTTTAGCACGCTTAACTGAACCCAAGTATGGCAATATTATTTTTTCAAGCGTTCTCGCTCTAGGAAAATTAAATGCACCCGAAAATTTCGACCAGTCAACCAGAACAACGTTGAGCTTCTTCTCGTATCGATTGCTCCGAAAGTATGCTGAAGTGTAAGGGAGTCGAGTAGTTTATATCTTTGACGCATCGACGAACTCGAGTATAGCAATATATGGAAATACTTGGTAATACCTTACCTCGAAGCAAATTAACTCCTGCACCCACGTTATACTTGCGTGTATAGCCGTGGATGTATATTTTTGTTGGAGCTTCCGGATCAAACTTGGACGATTCCAGTTCCTTTAAGTTACCCACTCCAACGCGTTTCCCATCTTTTTCAATGTCTCCCCTGGTAAAGAATAGAATCGTAGGAGAAGAACTCTAAATCGGATGGATCCGAAATAGTATTGAAGCTATGGTAACTGTTTTAGTTTTTAAAATTTGATAATGATTCCCACTATTTGCAAACCATCGGGCTACTCATCCTACTTACCCTCTGAACATCATGAAAAAGACGTGTTTCTCAATATCTTGAGAGGGAGGTGACTGCTCTTCAGTATAAGCTCCAGCATAAACAATTAATCCAATGCACAAAATTACGGACTGGAGCAGCAACTTAGTCATGTTCAGCTTTCGGAACCGGAATTTAATGTAACACGGTTACATCCGAGAGTACTGCGCTTGCAGAAGTAGTCGTTCAAGTTCAAATATGTTGGTGACCATTTTCGTTTCCGAGTACGCAATTTTTCTCCAAATCTAGAGCATGACTGGAAGTGAAACAGTAGCGTGTTTCTTGTGGCACTCCTTCGTAAAAGTAACCGTTGTGACATTGAACATGGTTCTGAGTTTCCGTCCGAATGTTTTCCACAATGTCCTTGAAACTCGATTTTTGTGTCCCATTGTTCCGTATCGGCATGCACTGTATATTATTATGACTCTGAAGCGCTTTTAGTATCATGATGCAGTAGCATCCATACTGAATAACTGATTAAGTTACACTTTACATGTATTTTTATTGAAACTCTTAAATTAAAAATATCTTTCAGCTAGTCCGGGTCTTTACAATCTGGACCAGGACTTACGACGACAAAATGGTTCTAAATCATAATTATTAATTAAATAGTTAAAAAACCTTTAAGTACCAGGAGCGTTTGCAGCAGACTCATGGAAATTTTGGAATTAAAATTGGATTTTGCTGCCATCAAACTAATTGAAAACTGCAAATTGATAATTTCATTTCATTTCACAAATAATCCCGATCGTTGTAAAATGATCATTGCAAAAATAGCGACGTTTTATATTCTAGCACATCATTCATCTCTTAATCATTTCCAAAATCCTTCATCTACATAGATTTAGGACCTATTGAAAATTATTAATGATTCATGGCTCATAAGATTAGCAAAAAGTCTATCGCCATGACAACATTTGTCTCATCAAATCTAATTTACCTAGCAACTACACTGCTCGTTATGAGGTCTGGAAAACCGCTTATTTTTTTTACTGAAGGTTAGATGTTCTGGCGGATGCGAGTGTTGAAATGACGGGAGGCAGTTTCCATAAATTAAAACTGACACCAATTATCGTTTTAAATGTCAAATCAAACATATTCCCACATTCTTCATTCTTACTGCTTCGTAGCTGGCATGACGCAGAGTATTTTATACTATTTCCGCTCCACATTATACCATAGAAGAACTCACGGATCTCCGGTTTGCGGTTTCTTGGGCATGTTCTGTGGAGAAGTTGATTGATTCCCTTGATTCACTTTGCATTGTTCAGCTAACAATGTGTTTAAAATCGAATATTGATGTTTTCATGGAAATGTCACCTAGTAACGACATAAGGATGCTAAATTTTCGAATATGAATAACTATTTAGTATAAATAGAAAATCATACAAATGAAAATTATTATTCCACGGCTTTTTCTTTCTGGAACGAAAATGAAGCTCTCAATTTACTTGGTGTCTGCGTTGGTAGCAATTGCTTTCGGTATGACCCTAATTATTAATTTTTCCTACTCCTTTAGATTTAAAAACATACAAATTATCTTGCATGTATACCACGCTCATTCATTCATTTTCTGCCATTGCAGTTGGAACAAGTGCCGCTATAGATGTCACCATCAACGACTCCGAAGCCCCAGACATCCGTAACTTTTTGGAACGATCCAAACAAACGGTCCAAAAGTACTGGGACGATACAGCGAGATACTTGGCAACATCAGGTTTCTCTCCTCCACGGGCAATTAAGCTAGTTGCCAAGGCAGAGTACGATCCACCCGCAGCAGCAGGTGGCGACACCATCTACTATTCTGCCAAATACGCCAGAGCGAATACAAACGACATGGGCATGTCCGTCCACGAATTAACACATCTTATCCAAGCGTACCGTGAATGTCCTGGCTGGCTAACCGAAGGTATTGCAGACTATATTCGTTATTTCCGCAACTCCATTAGCCCGGACAGGAGGCCGGGAAAGCCAGGAAACGATGATAAAGGATGGGAAAGAGGGTATGGAACAACTGCTTATTTCCTCAACTGGACTCAACGAAACAAGAACAGAAATCTTGTACCTGAATTAAACAAAGCTTGCAGAAACGGCAAATATTCTGATAACATTTGGAATACTTTGACACGTCAAACCGTCAAACAGAATTGGGACGAGATGCAAAGGCGGGCATGAGGACTTTGATTAATATTTTTCCTGACAACTCTGGTTTCAGAAACAACGAAAAAACTACAGTAAATTATTTTATCTCCCCGATGCCAATTTCAAATTTCGACCGACCTATTTTCTGAAATAAATTATTTTATTTTCGCAAATCAATTAAGGTGTCATATGATCCCACTTTGATTGAGAGTAAAACGTGTATTGATAAGAGGAATTGCAGCGGTTAATAAGTAATAATCAATCAACGTAAAACACACTTGACTCTTCAACCCGATGATTTCACGTGCGTTGTTGAGGTATCTTATGCAATTTAATGACTTTGTCCATCCTAGTCGATTACGTAAGACAATGCACGTGGATGAAATTGCTTATCGGTTTACTGCTTTCGACGACCCGTTTACTATGGTCATAACTCTGATCACACTTCTCTTTTTCCAAACCTTGTGACCTTCTCTTCCTTCAGGATTTAAACAAGGTAGTTCCGGAAAAAATACTCCTTGATTGGACCGTATCGCTACAAATAACTATCAAAGCCGAAAGTTATTAACAAAAATGAAGTATCGATCCTCGCTCGTTTTAGGAGCGGCGGTACTTGCCGCCATTTCTTTCGCTAACGTTCAAGGACAGGAAACTTATCGAAACCCTATTAAAGAAGGAAGAGGTCAAGATCCATTTGTGTATTACCATACGGATGGATATTATTATTGGGCGATAACTGTTGTGGGGGAGGTTGGCATAGATGTGATGAGATCTAGACGACTCACAGACTTTAATACCGCGGAACGCATACGTGTATTTACCACGAGTGCACCCTATGGCGCCCTCTGGGCTCCGGAACTTCATTTCATTCGAGGAAATTGGTACATTTACTTTGCTTTGGAGACCAATGGCGAAAATATTAACCATCGAAACTATGTCATCCAGGCACTTGATCCCAACAATGCTCTTGGAGACTACACATCGATGGTCCAGTAAGTTTTTCATCTATAGATACTACACTAATCACCTATCACTTGTACCTTTGCACAGTACCTTTGCTCATCAAAGATAGTCATTACAGCGCCACCTTTTTTGTATACAGACTCGTTGCTTCAGACTCGGACGTTTGGGGAATCGATGGCACGGTTCTGCAATACGGCGACGGTCAACTGTACTACATCTGGTCCGGCTGGCCCACAATCGATGCCGGATTCCCTCAAAATTTGTACATCGCCAAAATGAGCGATCCGATGCACCTAACGGGACCTAGGGTCCTCTTGCGGGAACCGAGAAGCGCTTGGGAAAGTATCGGCGCTAGGTTAAACGAGGGTCCACAGGTACTTCAGAATAACGGAAGGACTTTCGTCATTTTCTCAAGTATACAAGAGGTTCTAGCACAGACGTACCTAAAATGTGCTCTTACAAGATCTTTAAAACAATAGGACAAACTAGAGACTAAAGATTTGAAAATTATATCATCCGGTGAGGGAAAATTAAATGCATTCGGTGAAAATAAGTATAAGTTTGTGAAATTTTCTAAATTTTGTGAAATTCTGAAAAACCACGGGTTCACCAAGATACATGAAGACAAGGACAAGCGAAAGGAAAAATCCAAGGCGTGTAAATCTGCATTCCTATGCAAATTAAAAGATAAGTCAATTTTGCAATAGTATATGTTCTCCCTTGGGGACCACACTTCCACCGTATACAAGTTTCCTATGATACTGGCACCCGACTGAAATCTGTATGTAGATCTACGATGGCTCCAAGGAATAAAGGAAAGAAGAGGCAAGCATCCAATTCCCCGGAGAAGACTCTCCGCAAGCAGAAAATAGACGACGGAGACGAGAGCGATGAGGAATATACACCGCAGTGGGCCACACGACTGGAAGGAAAAGTTGATGCAATGAATGCGAAAATTACTGTCATGGACTCTAAACTGGAAAAACTTGAAGAAGTACAGCAAAAAGTGGAGGAAGTAGTCTCGAGAGTCGACAGAAATGAAGAAGAGGTACGACATCTACAATATGAGGTGACAGCTCTTCAAGAGCAATTGCTACAAGTTGAGATAGACAAAAGACAAAACAACGTCATCTTCAAATCGCTTCAAGACGTAAACGGAGAAAATGAGGACGACCTGAAGCAAGAGCTTATTCGAAAATTCAAAACAGAAATGAAAATCGACCTCGTAATCTCAAAATGTTGGCGGCTAGGAAGAGAAGAACGCTCTAGAATAATAAAGATTGTACTGCCTAATCGCGAAGAGAAAGTCAAAATCTACCGAAACCTAAAATCCAACCCCACGTTGACATTCCGAATCACAGACGATCTTCCAAGAGAGGGAAGACAGCAGCTTAATGAACTACTCAAGATCAGACGGGAGGCACTAGTTCAAGGACACACTGTAAAGATGAAGAGGAATGTTCTATACATCAATGGAAAAAAGGTCGACATCAACAGCAACGCGAAAAAGAAATGACAAACTACCTCAGCCCTTCAAGAAACAATCGTCTCATGGAACGTCAACGGAATCGAAGATAAGTTAAAAGATGTACAATTAGAAATATATAATTTAAGACCAATAGCTTTTTCATTACAAGAAACTTGGATTGAAAATACTAATACCCCATTTATATTTAAGGAATATGAAACGTACATGATAGCAGCCACACGAATCTCTAGCAAAGGAAGAGCGAAGGGAGGTATGATAATAGGAATAATGGAAGGAGTGGATCACAAAATAATCACACAAACTAATTGTATGGTTCACTTGACTCTGGTTAGTGGAAAAACAAGGGATGTTAAGCATTGTATCTTTGTATACCTAGATGGAAAGATTCAGGAAAACATTAAGGAGGTCTACTCTTATATAAAACGAAATATACCTTGCAACGCCAAGACGATTGTAGTAGGCGACTTCAACGCAAGAACAGGTTCAGAGCAAACATTAAGCACGTTAAGTAGAAGTTCGCTAGACAGTAAGATTAACAATCGGGGTAGAGATTTGCTCAGTAGATTTGAAAAACTAGGATACTTTATATGCAACGGTTTTATAGAAGGAGACATACCAGGTCAACCAACATTTATAAAAAGAAGTCTGACTGTAATTGACTATTGCCTAGTCAGTGAAGAATTAAAGAAAGAAACCATTAAATTTAGAGTTGTAAATGCCTCCGTCTCAGATCATGCAATACTAGAATGGACAGGCAAGCACACAAAAGATGAAAGAAAGCTGAAACTAACATGTAAATGGTTGCCAGATGGTAAAGACGCTTTTCAAAAAGCCTTTAGGAAAAATTTATCTTTCAGTAGGCTCCCAGAAAGTGTAGAATCAATGAGTGCTATGTTTAACGCAACAATGACCGAATCCCTTAAACAAATAGGAATGCTAAAACAGGTAGACATTCACAAAGTTTATCCAAATAAATGGTTTAATTCAGACTGCAGAGAAAGTAAGAAAAATGTGAGAAGATTGATACGTTTGATAAGAAAGCACAGGCAGTTCGTATCAGCTGAAATCCTCACAGAACTCTTGGAAGCCAAAAACATGTATAAGAAAGTTTGTAAAAATGCTAAAATAGAATATTATGAAAACCAACGAGAAAAAATGTTAACAACTAGGTCTAGCGCAGAATTTTGGAAACATATGAACACATACAGACCATATAGAATAAGAGAAACACCTGAAATTGACGAAAAAACTTGGCTAGAATATTTCCAAAAACTATACCCAGCCAGAACTACGATGCCTTCTAAAAACAGACAGGAGAAGGATGAGCTAGTGGATTGTAATTTTACGCCAGAAGAAATTAGACTCAACATGAAAACACTAGCTAATCACAAGAGTGCTGGCTACGATAATATACCTAATGAAGCTCTCAAGAATCTGCCAGAAGAGGGAATAGAATTTCTTTGTATATTTTTTAATGAAATTTTGAAAAGACAACGACTCCCTACTTCTTGGCTAGAATCCACTATCTGTCCAATATATAAGAAAGGGTCAAAACAAGAACCAAGCAATTTTAGGCCAATATCATTGTTACCAACTACTCTAAAGCTATTCACATGTATACTAAATAATAGACTAGTTACGTTGTGCCAAAACCAAAGTTTAATATCTAACTGCCAAGCTGCCTATCAGAAAGGAAAATCCTGTACAGATCATATTTTAGTCCTCAACACTATTATAAGTAAGCAATTGTCGATTGGAAAAAGGCTTTATCTATTCTTCGTCGATCTCTCAAAGGCATTTGATAAGGTACAACATAGAACACTTTGGGAAACGCTAGAGCAATACAAAATAAGTAATAACTTTATCAATATTATCAAAGATCTATATGATAATATGAAAGGCACTGTAAGACTAGAAACAGGTAGAACACGGCCATTTGATATTACTGAGGGTATACTACAGGGGGAGTCACTGTCGCCAACTCTATGGAATCTTAAAATTAATACCATATTCAAATACTTCGAAGATAGTGGAGTAATGCCGTTTGAAATCGAAGACCAAAAGATACACTTGTTAATTTACGCAGACGATATAATATTAATTGGGAATGATAGGTTTAATTTGCAAAGAAAGATTAATAAGCTACACCAATATTTCATGGTAAATAATCTTAATATAAACCTAGAAAAGTCAAAAGTTATGATTGTTAAAAAAGGGGGTAGACTGCATAAAGAGGATATATTTGTATGGAACAAGAAAACTATAGAAATTGTAAAGGAATACAGGTATCTAGGCGTTAATGTACACACAAGCGGGAACTACTCCAAAACAGTGGAAACATTCATTGATAAAGGCAAAAAGGGAGTAAACGCGCTTTGGCCTACACTAATTAAATCTAAGTTACCTGCTAGCAAAATTCAATACAAAATGTTTGTAACCCTTGCGCTCAGTCTAACACTATACGATGCCCATATTTGGGGTCTGCGCCACCTAGAAAGGTTAGAATCCTTACATGTTTATTTCCTGAAAAAATACTTAAGATTACCCAAGTCAACACCAGGTTTTATGCTAAGACTAGAGTGTAATGCACCTATGCTAAGAGTGAAAGTTGTAAAACAGCTGATTAAATACATAATTAGTCTGTTAAAGAGAGAAAGTAACTGTCTCCTAAAAGCATGTAAAACATATCTATGGAGGAGAAAAGGAACACCTGTACACAATTGGGCACTTCAAGTTAGAACAGAGATTGAGGAATTTATAAGTGAGGAACTATGGAATAGCTCAGACTGGAAGTTATGGAAAAAAGAAACCGCTAAAATTGTCTCATGTTACCAAATGAAATTAGTTCAGCAAGACCTGCAAGCTATGAATTCATCATGTATATCAAAAGCCTTTAAGGAAGTTAAACTTTTTGTGAGGGATGAACCATATATGACTTGTGGCATACCCATGAAATTTGCAAGTATCATAGTTCGAATACGGTTTAATTGTCAGACAATATATGTAAACAACACAAAATTAGAACTTAAAGAACTCTGTCACTTATGTAATCAACCAACAGATTATAACTGGATACATACTATGTTTAAATGCGATAAAACAGTCGATCTAAGGCAAAAATATTTTAGTGCTTACGAGGAAGATATTGCTACCAGAGGATGGAACGAAACTTTCAACACGAACGACAAGAATCTATATATCAACATGTACAATTTTTTCAAAGCGATTGTATTTATGTGCTAGAACCAAGAACTAAGCTAAGATCCAAATATTGAAGGAGCTGTAATATTATGCTCAAATCAATAAAATATCTATCTATCTATCTATCATTTTCTCGGCGTCGGGAAGCTGGACTGCGGATTATTGCTTAGGAATGATCGGAATCGACCAACTGAAGGATCCCATGAACGCCGCTAACTGGTGGCAGGATGTTGACCGATGCGTTTTCTGGAGGAACGATGAAAAAAGCGTTTATGGCGTTGGACATACTTCTTTCACAACTTCACCAGGTGATACTTCTAACCAATGCTGAGCATTCACAATTTTTACAGATTTTCTAGTCTAAAATTACCAGTTAGTAGATGGCGCCACCGTAGCAGCTTTATTTCATGGACTACAAATATTTTAGTGAATTAGTTTTGAATTTAGGTCGGTGGTAACAATTCTTTCTTTTATTTCAGACCGAACGGAAAACTTTATAGTTTATCATGCAATGGAAGACCCCGGAGCAGGTTGGGCGGGTCGCAGCGCAAGAGCAGAGCGTTTTACCTGGAATCCAGATGGCTCTCCAAATTTCACTCGTCCATCCGGCTTCGATGTTGATTTGCCGATTCCAAGTGGACAATTGCAGGATGATCTGTGAGCGTTGGCTTAAGACGCTAGTTTTTAATCCAAATTTTTCTGAATTTAATTGATTAAATAACAGCACAGTTATTTTACTTTAGATGTAGCAAAAACTGAAAACCATTTCTCTACTTTTTGTTCAATCATAGTTCATCATTAACACTCGAAACCTTCAACGTCCACACGTGCCATCGGATGGTTTGCACAGATGTCGAAAAAGTCAATTAATCACTCAAGTAACAATCAGACATTTCACTAAGGTCAATCATCAATCATGAGCGCTACTGTCTGAATTCTGCATGATGAGACTGATGACTTTAGGACAACATCACTTCAGAAGAAACAAAGACACCACCTGAGCCTGTTTTAGTCTCTATTAATATTAAGGAGATTCTACCATAGCTTGTTTTTCCAGATCAGTTCTCTTTCACACCGACAAAATGCAGGTTGGACATTTTCTGCTCGTATCGTTGGCGATAATTGCCACGTCATCGCTTGCCGATGCCCAAACTTACCGCAACCCAATCTTAAATGGCATGGCTGCAGACCCTTACGTGTATTACCACACTGATGGTTTCTACTACTGGGCTATATCCACAGGTAACGGTATCGACGTTATGCGAACACGACAGTTGACAAACTGGAACACCGCTGAGCGTCGGCGTGTTTTCACTGCTTCTCCCCCATATGGTGGTCTCTGGGCACCCGAGATTCACTTCATCCGAGGAAACTTTTGCATTTATTTCGCGTTGGATACCAATGGCGATAACCGCAATCATAGAAGCTACGTTATTGCAGCTTTGGACCCCAATAACGCCCTCGGAGATTACTCTGCGATCAATAAGTAAGACGATACGTCGAACAGTCATTTATTTCGGTATACATTGCCGCCGTGATCCTGTTGTAGCAATAACTACTTTTTTGATAAATAGACTCGCTGCTTCCGATTCCGATGTCTGGTCCATCGATGGCACCGTTTTGCAATACGGGAACGGTGAACTTTACTTCATTTGGTCAGGATGGCCTGCAATCGATTCCGAATTCCCCCAAAACTTGTACATTGCCCGTATGAGTGATCCAATGCATCTAACGGGACCAAGAGTCCTCTTGCGAGAGCCGCGAAGCGCTTGGGAAAGTATCGGTGCAAGACTAAACGAAGGTCCTCAAGTACTTCAGAATAACGGAAGGACTTTCGTTGTTTTCTCGGCGTCTGGAAGCTGGACTGCGGACTACTGTTTGGGAATGATCGGAATCGATGAACTAAAGGATCCCATGAACCCCGCTAACTGGTGGCAGGATGTTGACAAGTGCGTTTTCTGGAGAAATGACCAACAAAACGTTTACGGTGTTGGTCATGCTTCATTCACTACGTCACCAGGTAACCAATTGCTGTACCTATGGAAGGCGGGATTCCGACATTTTAGCCAATGAGAGAACGCCGTTTGTGGCAGAATTACCTGAGTTATAATTCGTGTTTGTTAATTTTACAGATCGCTCTGAGAACTTTATCGTCTATCACGGCATGGCTGATGCTGGAGCAGGCTGGGACGGTAGAACAGCAAGAACTGAAAGATTTGGCTGGAACCCAGATAGCTCTCCAGCATTCCCACGTCCATCAGGCTTTGGAGTTGATTTGCCAATCCCAAGCGGTCAAATGTAATAAACTAATTCGTAGTTGGAAGTCAAAACGTAACATTGATTAATAAAAATATATTCTGCCATTATTTTAAGGCATCCCTCAAGCTCAAATCCATGATTCAATAAAGTCATATTTTCTGTATATGATTCTGGTTCAATGGGTTTATTTTCTACTAATTTTTCGCCACAATACTGCCGAATCAATTCCCAACAATTTCCTTCTTGTAGTTGAATGAATATCAAAACATCAGCACCTCAAGTTCTTGCTTTAAAATTTACAAACTCAATACCAATCTAGGTGTGTGGTCGTCAGAAATCTAGGCTCATTTACTCGAATCTCTGGACAATCAATCATCCAAAATATTTTACTTGACACACGAATTGTAATTAATGATCACGCTTAACGTTTAATCACAAACAACAATTTCAAGATAAAAGATACCATACACCGGACTAGAACAATTTCAGCCTCTAATTTAAGGCCAGTCAGTCTTGCAGCTCTAAATCAGTCAAAATTAAGTGCTCGAACATTAAATAGTGGTAATCTTCATTTAGCAAAATGAAGTTAACTAGCTTGCTCGCCGCATCCCTGGTAATAATCGCCGCATCTTCTTTTGTTAGTGGCCAAACATATCGAAACCCAATCCTTAACGCTGGAGCTGCGGATCCCTTTGTTTACTACCACACTGATGGTTACTATTACTGGGCGATATCCGCGTCGGACACGGGTATCGATGTAATGCGCTCAAAGGAACTTACAAACTGGAACAACGCTGAGCGTCGCCGTGTATATTCTACCGTGCCACCATACGGCGCCCTCTGGGCACCTGAGATTCATTTCATCCAAGGAAACTGGTACATTTATTTCGCCATGGAAACAAATAACGATAACGCCAATCACCGAAACTACGTTATCGCAGCTCTCGATCCTAATAATGCCCTAGGAGACTACTCGCCCATTTCACAGTAAATTATATACTTCTGCTCTTCTACATTACATATTCTTCTTTAAATTTAATCCGTTCGTTACTTTAATTGAAATTATTATCGATTCCAGACTTATTCCGTCCGATTCAGATGTTTGGGGAATCGATGGTACGGTCCTCCAATACGGCAACGGCGAGCTGTACTACATCTGGTCCGGCTGGCCCACAATCGATGCTGGATTCCCTCAAAACCTTTATATCGCTCGAATGAGCGATCCGATGCATCTTACAGGACCTAGAGTCCTTCTACGGGAACCACAAAGCCCCTGGGAGAGTATCGGCGCTCGATTGAACGAAGGAGCTCAAGTTCTGCAGAATAACGGAAGAACTTTCGTTATTTTCTCAGCTTCTGGAAGTTGGACCCCAGACTATTGCTTGGGAATGATCGGTATCGACGAACTAAAGGACCCAATGAACCCCGCCAACTGGTGGCAGGATGTTGATCGATGTGTCTTCTACAGGAACGACGAACAAAACGTTTATGGCGTTGGTCATGCTTCATTCACTACTTCACCAGGTGAGTATAGTGGTTGCTGATTGTATTTAGTTGATCTTTCTTTCACCAGGCCAGTAATAATCTAAAACAAAAGAGCGCAAATGTTTTCATTCAGATTCGTTTGCTACAGCTAAGTTAAATGCACGTCATCGAAACTTTAATTTTTAAATCAAATATTTTTACGCAGACCGCACCGAAAACTACATCGTTTACCACGCAATGGCTGACCCAGGTGCTGGATGGGCAGGTAGGACTGCTAGAGCTGAGCGCTTCACCTGGAATCCAGATGGCTCTCCCAATTTCCCTCGTCCTTCTGGATTCAACGTTGATTTACCAATCCCAAGCGGGCAGCAGTGAAGCTTTATTTTGATCTAAAGCTATCAAACTATGGAATCAACTTCACCTCATTAATTATTATGAAACAATTATCTGTGAAACCTGTATTTTTTCCTCCAAAATCCAATAAACCAGCATTTACTTCTAAATATAACTTCAAACATTTGTATGTTCATAATTATATATATATATATATATATGGCACAATAGAACGGATAGAATATGCAAGACAGAAAATCCTTACTTATATACTTGATTCATGTTCAGAATATTGAAGGAGCTGGTAATGAGTCTCCATTCAGCTATCAGAATCAGAGAAGATGTTTAAGCAACGAAACTCCGACATCGTTGTGATTTAACGTTCCCTAGAAAACTACGGAAATTTGTTCTTCTATCTTTATTACCACCGATAATTAGTTCATCACCGGGGTAAATTAATTGCCATCTCTCATCAATTGTTTTTCTACTCTGCCGTTTATTGGTATAGGAAGCAACTGAATCCTATTGGTGCTCATATTAATCAACATTATCTCCTTACTCGTCATGTAAAAAATATCGACGTTACAGACTTTAGTTCGCTACTATCAAATTATTCAATTATGACTACAGTGCTTACCTAAATTCCTTGAACCAGAAGTTACTAGCTTTAACTGTCCTGCTAATCACTTTGAAATCCTGCTCCTGCCATATCACTATACAGGAAGAGAAGATATCTTACAAATAGCTGCGCTACAAATTTTTCGTGGAATCAAAACGTAGGAACTCCCGTCACACCCACAGGTGAGTTCCAACTCCCATCAACCGCATTGCTTGGCAAACAACATTATAATAACTGGAAAAAGCAATACAAACCATGACCTTTGATTAAATCTCAAGTTCAAGCATTAAAATTCCGTTCACATTAAATCTGAAATTTACTTTAATGGCTGGTATAATTACGCAAAGCTATCTCACCACTCTCTTTACTATATAAAGTGACAAACCTGGAAATCAAGTATCACTCTTGAGAACTATAATTTTCAACCACAGCGGAGCAGAACCCGCATTTTCGAAAATATAATAGTAAGATCGCCTTCCGCATTGTCGAAACAGCTTAAGATACTGTATTATATAGCATCATTATGAGCAAATCATTTGCTTTTCTTCTTCTCCTGGCAGTGATGGTTGTATCAGCTTCTGCAGGTAATCTAATATAATTTCTGTTTTTTTCAATATATGCTCAATTAGTTTAAACATATTTTGTACTAAAATCAAGATTCGTTTTTCAGAATGCTGGCGCACGGACTGTGACTATGAATACAGTCTTCGAAATAGATGTCCCTACTATTCATACGTTTACGGTGCCTACTCATGCGGATATGGACTAGTGCAGTACATGTGCTGCGTGGATAACTTCCTCTGAACGTATTCCCTTGCATTTCTTCTGCTGTTCCACGTTCCAGCGTCTCCAAAGTATTTTCTGCCATTTTTAATTTCAGTTCATATTTGCAAATTGACGCTTTTCCGCTTTTACAAAATTAAAAATAAATTCTAGAGTCTATTACTGATTTGTTCCGATACAAGCCTTAAATAAAAAACAAATCTTCAATGAATCGGATATTTAGTTTGTAGAAGTAAATTATGCAGTCCATAAATCCGATACAATGCCCCATTCTAGATTGCTAAGCAAATAGACCAAATTTTCACACAAAAAACTGGATTATAAAATTTAATTCATAATTTATTAACTATCGTAGTTAATTTGGAAATAGTATATATACATGCCTTAATAGTGAGCCGCCCCACTACAGTACAGTATAATAATTTTATAAGTAATGCGATAATAGGAATCAATTAATTGCAATTAATCAGCGTCTCAAGTTATTTCAAGGATACTCCTAACTTATTTGGTGGAAACAAGCGTAGACATCATTATCGTAATGGCTGGGTAATAGCATTTAAAACTGTGAACCGATATGATCTACTGGAATACGATTAAAATCCTGCTATCTGCAATCATCATCTCAACTAATTACAGATCTAATTAACTACAAGAATGTGGAAATGAACATTAGAAAGTTCCCAACGTTCCATACCCTTTCATAGTTCAGGCTCGAATAATCAGGATTAATTACAAGGATTGTAATAACAATAACAACAATTATGATTGCAAATAATTAAATATTCTGGCACGCTTGCATATATATGTATTCCAGCATATTTAGCGAAATTTTAAAAATATTATCATTGTTTTATTATTGTATCACGTGAACAGGATTAGCAATCATGCGAAAAGCCAATACGTTGTTCCTCTTAATATGTTCCTGGCTTTGGCTATAAGTATATAGCCTTGTTTGTATTTTGAATGAGTGCGTTCGTGCAATTAATTACATATCAGTTTACTGGCACAGTATATGCAAAAACCTTCCAGCGTTCCAGCCCCTCAATATCGATATGTGCCTTAAATCCAATTAACAGTGTTTGTAGCTGTAATAGCTAAAATATTATCAATATTCTTTTTACATACCGTAAAAAAGAATACAGTATATATATTATTGCTTATATTTCTCTTACACAACGTCCTCTCCACGTCATTTAATTGCTTTTTGCTCTTAAAATGTCTTCAACGTATATACTATTTAACATCTTTTTCGCAAAGTTTAAACATGTACAACTAATTCCGCACACTGCTTCCAACGCACTGCCGACTGGGTAAGTGCAACTCAAAATCCATCTGCTGATAGTGTACTTCCGTACTCCTTCATTCCAAGGATAAATTATAATTAAAATGCCTAGCATATGATTAATCCAGGCAGTTCATAGTTTTTACTGGATGCATACACGTTGAGGAGTTGCCGAACAAAGGCCGGTGACGAAGGAACATGTATATTAGAAAATAACAGTCTTTTCCCCTTAACCCAACCCCATCTCTTCACCAAGGTAATTAATTGGCTACAACTACTATTTAATAATCTATGCACAACTCGTATTCTCGTTATTTCACGGATGCAATTATAACAGTAGCAGTGGCTACCTCTTGCGTCCAGTTTAGAAGTAGTTTTTAGAATCCGCGTCCAAGCTTTAATTAACAGGTGTGTGTGTGTATATGTGTGCAGGGAAGAGTTGGATTTTATTTCCAATGTAGTAGGAGCTATTACAGATAAGATAATAATATTATTTGCTTGTTGTTTGAAAACTTGTTGGTGAATTACCTTGTAGATTGGTCATTGTGATGATCATGTGTATTATGCGTGTCCATAGTTTTTATATTTTTAGGATAAGTCATAGAGACTTTTGTTTTAAATCAGTTAATTTTAACAGCGTTACTGAATTGGGATGAGCAACATGTTCAAGTATATTCCCTGATCTTGAATCAAGCATACGCACCGCATTCACCCTTTTGCAATGCTTTAGTGTGGCAGCGCGCAGCGGAGCGCGGCGTAGCGTCAAGACTTTCTCTTCAGCACCATAGCGCATCTACCCTCAGCCACCTAATGGTAGGTAGAGGGCGCTGTATCTCATAGATCATTTTACCGATAATTATATGCACTCTCCTGGACTATATGTCCAGAATAATTTTATAGTATAACGTGTACGACCAGCAATAGTTCCATAGAGTCTTTTCGCAGAGCACCTAACCTACTTACTCTCTTCTCAGAAGGCAATTAACAATTACAGTTTTCATGTATTCTCACAAACTGAAATTCTTATTTAAATCCTGAATCTCACTCCCACCATTATTGAGTTCAACATCAAGCTCAGCCTCTTCGTCCATGGAGTCGACTGGATTTGTTTTTTTGAGAGCCGTCACAAACATGAGAACAACTACGATAGACATTGTATGGAAAATCATTTCTGGGAGGGTCATGAGAATTGTAAATATTTTACCGTATTCTAAATAGAATAAGAGTAGATGGAATTTTATGAATAGGATTATATTTAGTATGAATGACAGTGCAATATAGTACTCTGATGTGGCTATCACGTCTTCACGGTCTTTGACTCCCTGTAATGTAAAATTTAACAGAGAATTAGTATTTTTTAAATTCTATTAATAAAATAAATTTCCATCTAATTTTAATTAACATTCATTAAAATTTCTTCAAGATCTCTCAAGTATTTTAATTTAATTTTAGACATAGTTCGACGCCGATATTTACACAGTTTCTTAGTTTGGAACCTCTACGACATACAGTTTCCATAAATGCCGTAACTAATCATATGCAAGTCGAAAGCTACAACGGTGTCTTATCCATCTCGTTGCAAATTCAAAGATTTTAGCACCTTTTCAAACATTTTCCTCAAGTACCTATAGTACAAAAGAAGTACCTAAATTCGCACCTTTTCCCCGCATTTCCAATACTTTCGTCTCCCCAAACTAAAAAGATAATTAAAACCTCAAACGCAAACCAGACAAATAACTGCCTACCTAAAATACCTGCGTCCGCTTCCAGTAAATCTCAATTTCAGAGCCTTCACAGTAATCTAATCCACACACTCAGCTAACTTTCAGAGGCAGTTGGGCACCGTTAAACATGAAACTATTTTGTCTAAAAATGAGATGGTACACATGGAGTGAGCACAAATACTGAGTTGGGAGGACAGGTACTAAGTTGGTAAAATATTCATTGCTGCATCCGTTTACACAGACTTTCATTGAGAAGAAGGTGAGGAAATGTACAAGAGAGCGGAACACCTTAGAAATTCGGCTAAAAACTTTGCATGCAAATCCTAATGTGAAAACGACTTCCTAATTTATATCCTAGACCTTTTTCTCATGCATATTTCCTCCTCCCGGCTTTTATACGGGATGCACGGGAAATGGATTTGATATGGTGTTGACGAAGTGCGGAACAATTTCAAATACCCTTTATCATGCATTCCTCCCGCTTTCACAGCTTATTTTCTCCCGCATAACACACTCCACTACACCTCTCATCACCTTACCTTATTTCACACTCTTCTCCCACCACTGCTCCTTACATTAAAAGCATAATGCTAAGCAGAGTAATGCCGAGTACAAAACCCGAAACGTATATAGGCTAAACTCTCAACTTTCCAGGACCTCTCTCTATATATTGTGCTAGGAATCATGGGTTCTCTCCGGTATAGCTTTTCCTACAAACCGCTCCAACCTACAACTTTCTCCAGCCTGCTCTCTCTAATGCTCTGCAATGCAGTAATTACTCCAACTCACTTTTTATAGCTGACCTCTGACACATTCCTTGTTATAGTTTCATACGCATCTTTTTCAAATGGCTTACATCCTCACGGTAATCAACACTCCCATTTGTTACGACAATATCCCGCCAGCACAATATGGTCACCCAAGCAAGAGAAAGCTCACCCAAAAGAGAAAGCACAAAAACTAGCTGATGCTTTCTCTTTTTGGGTTCAATATGCAGCGCTCCGCCAATTTTGCAAAAACATTAGGACTCATTTCAAACTACTCTTAGGTTATCTGACTGATATACTAAACAGTTTCCTTAATTAACGTCTAGTCAGTTAAATTGTTACCATACTTGAATAACTATTACTAAGAGAGTTTATAAGAAATTTAAATATTTTCTTCTCACCTCCTGAACACAGCCAAAGAGGAGAAATCCAGTGAAGAATTGAAAACTATTTATAAGCAAGGCAACGATGTAGACAAAAAAGCAGAAAACTCTGTCTGAAAAGAAACAGAGAGAACGAGCAACTGTTAAATTACTTCAAGGAAGACCCACAAGCTCAAATATACGCGAATATGTCATCAAAGCCATCCCTTTCAAGGAACGCGCTAGCTCTTCCGCAAACGTTTTTCTCGCGTCACTTCTCACAAAGAAAAAATCTTTTCAATTTCCCAACCTTGATCCTATCTTATCCAACATCTTCCCGCCTCTTCTGGCTAGCTTTATCAACTAACGCATCCAGTATGCTTCATGTTGAATCTTGTCTTGAAACCATCATCGCAATAAAATATAAGAGAGGATGAATACGAGTGAATCTTAATTGGATCACATTGCTCGTACGCACAATCCGGAGAACATGTCATCCGCAGGAGGATGTAGGATCGGACATCCTCCTAGAAGCCAACAGCTATTTTATCACCAACCTTTACATCATCTCTGCCAAGCTGCAAAAGAAGCATCGTTTCTTATAATTCTCTTCTTGCCAGGAGGCCAGGACCAGGACGGGAAATTCTAGAATTTCTTGTGCTCTGATGCAAATTTTCGCGAATTACTCTTGCTCCGTCTATTGCAGAATTTTAGCTTCGCATTCAGACATTTCTGGCCTAGCAGTTTCTTCCAGGCGTAGCATGGATGCGGAGAAGTTTATTCGTGAAAGAGATGAAAATACTACATGGAATCTAGTATGTAGAAAATGTAGTGAAAACATAGAGAAAACTTACATTGTTTGGGATAAAGTGGACCCTGTTGCACAAGATTCGGTTCCCAGTCTCTCGGCAGTTGAAAGAGCCAGTAAGTGTAGAGAAGCATGAGACCGATTGAGATCATCTGCATGATTGGAAATGAAGAAAAATCTGTTATCCATTATCCTAGATTCATATCTAATGCTAAAATAACCAAATACCAGCTACGATCCTATCGCGCAATGACAGCTAGCAAGTGTTTATCTTTCAGAGTTGATCCTACTAATGTATGCTCTTTACGTGCGGTAGCTATTACAGATGATGCTATAAATCCTATAGATTACCGCAACCCTGCCGCTTCTTCTATACAGAAATGGAATGTTATGCGCCAGTATTATGTTTCGGTGTTTTGTAGCTCATTTTGTGACTGCCGAGAAGCCATTTCACAGCCTGATCCTGACAATTTCTGAGTGAGAGTAAGCTGTCTGTCTCTCTTGTGAAAACAAATCCTGCTCCACCAAAATCTTTCAAATCAACCCTCCTTTTCTTTAACGTTTACAAATGGTCTCCATTAAATTATATCTCTCTGCAACTCAATCCTTCTCCTCTGTCCTGTTCTAGATTCATTCTATAAAATCACACGTCATTCAGAGATTCAAATGCCCGGATTTCAGATGTGTCATCATGTTTTTCTTTTGGGTGGTGAACATTTGAATTTCAATGTCAGTCAATTCAGCATCACCAATTTAACGGAGATACCCGCCGCAAATATTTGCAACAGAGTATCATTTGTCCCAGAATCGCAATGCGGACTAAAATAATCATACGGATTTTGTGTCAAGGACGAGTAATATGTAGGAGCTGCGCCGGATTTCTGCCTCTGTTTATGAGCATTCAATCAATGCGTCAAAATTGTTACTAAAATATGGGATTTTCTAGGCTTTGATACGTGACAGATAGCAGAATATTTTATCACAAAAGAGGAATACATCTGCCACATACACAGGAGAATACACAGGATAACTGAATATTGGCTGCTTTGCACAGCACGAGTCGAATTATTCTTGTAGGAATTCCACAATCCAGTCTTTGATCGCTGGGAAGATACATTTGTCAACCATTAGTTTTATGTAAGTGTGCATTACCATTGGCAAATACTTCCAACCTGAACCCGGGATTTGGTAAGCAAAATAAATATTCGAAAAACGGCGTTAAGCTTTCATACCTTCACCTACGAACATGGGCATATATTTACTAGAATTCCTCCTTATAAGCTTCCTCAAACGTCCCCCCGAGGCTAAATAAATTTAGCCTTAAGCAAACTAACTTTAGCCGTTAGTTGTCCGTAATCCAGTTTTTAATTCAAACTTTCAAGGCTAAACCTAGCCCCTAAAGTTATTATTTTACTCGCTTTCATGCGCTCATCGACTAGCTAACAACTAACAAGAAGAGCATGCAATGCAATATCGAAGCTCATCCTCCCGGGTTTCTTAATTTAAAAGTTGGTGCTTTCAAGTAGCGTAGCGGGCAGAGGAGTTTAGCTGGAGTTTTCTCAGGCTTGCTATATTCTCGGCCCGTTCTTGGAAAACCTCCTGGTTTCCCCTTAGCCAGAAAGTAATTCAATATCTCATCATCTGGGGCGCTAAGGAAAGGTTGCGGAGAGAGTCTTTCCGCGTAATCATCTCATAGCAGCATAGAACAGGGAGAGAACATTCAAGTATCTCTAATCCGATGCTAAAGTTAGCATCATCTTCTTGGCTTTCCACTTTTTAGCCGACAGCCGTTCCTATTATATAATACTATCGAATTTTTTTTCCCGGTCCCTGTATATTTCTCCTACCTGAAATTCACTTTGGGACCAACTTCAAAAACTTACTTGGTGCACTTCATAAGCTAACCAACAAGTTGCAAAGTAAGACGCCGTTTACAACTTAAACAAGCACTTGCTACCCTCCATTTGACACAGATATCCATCGCGATAACCTAAATCATTGCAGTTGTGCCTAGTAGTAACTGGGCTAAAATATATCAAGTAGGGACGTGACACTGGGTCAAGCATAGACAAACATGTTTCACTTGACCTTTTCCCGCCTGACCTGACCTATCTCATCGAATTTTGCCAGTTTACACAAAATTGGGTCAGAGAGGCAGCATAACCCTTCTATTCCGCTTCTTTAGCAGGAGTTTCAGCAATTGCAAGTCAATTCACAATCTATTGCCCCTGCCGCCAATACCTACTTTCTCCAGGAAATTCTCCAGATTGTAGGTCACCGTTCTGTACGTTTAACGGTCGGAAAACAATGCCGTTGACCTTTCATTTCGATACTATCAGGTATTTTATTGTCCATCTACGTCTGGCGTTCCCCTCTGAAGCTGGCTACCTTACATTGTCAGACTAGAGTCAGACTTTCTCCTAGTTAGATGCCCTTTTGATAGCTTTTCATTACCCTGTAAAGTGTTATCAAGTCTGAGAGATCATGAAGAAGTAATTAAGTGAGAGAAGGGTTGTTATTAGAGTGTTTTAGCCCGTAATAAAACTCATTGTCGGCACCACCGTTCCAGAAAGACAGAGAGCTTCTATTAAATTTCCTCGTTAGAATTCCATCGTGTCCCAATATCCAAGAGTCCTAAATCTTCTCTTCCTTCAAACGCTCTTCCCGCGTCTCAAATTTTATAGCAATTCCACAGCATTTGCACAAGCTCAAAAACTACATGTTCCACGTTACGCTGCGTTAGCACATTTTGCCTCGACACTCTAAAGTGTCTAAAGTGTTTAGAATTTGGCCTCTATGTGCTATGATTAATTTCCTCGCGCAGCTAGAATAATAGGAAAATGCAGGTACAGTGCAGCTCTTGTTTGTTTTTACCATATCAATTCTGGTAATCATTCGAATCCTCAACCCACTCAGCTGCCACTCGTGTTTGATGGCGGCAATGAATTCGTTTGGATTCATCATCTTGACGGCGTTTAATAAGAAGGAATGTGTTTGGACACTACGGCCTGACAGTACGAGGAAGAGGTTGATGTAATTTCTGTTTTGTCTTCAGAGGGAGGTGTGGAATTCGCAGTAATAATTAGTAATTGGCTCCTTATTTTCCGCTCCTTGTTTCTTATCGTAATGATCCTCTACCTCGTTATCGCGTCTTCTTTTCTTTGTAGCGCAGGAGTAGTAATTAGATTTATGTTTCGTTCGGTAGTTGGGAGCTTTATCTCGTTGAAAACAAGGAGGGCTTTCCATCATTTTCAAAATTCCCCACCGCACAACTCCTCACTAAAATAGATTTACTGCGCGGAGCCCTTATTTTCACCCCAATTATTTCCCGGCATGCACCCGAAGTATTCCCAACTTTCACCGGATCAAACCTGGGAAACACTTCTGTTTGCTATTTCTCCGAATTTCAAAGGATTAATCAGGACCACGCTCAACACGGGGGTTCTTCTCACCCGGCTAAGAACACTACCACTCATCTCGTCGTAATACACTTATGGTCACTAGTCGTCGATTTGTTGACACGTCCGACATGTAATGTATTTATCTTGTTGACTTTCTCGAGGAGGCTGTGAGAGGGACACTGTTGCCTTGGATGTAACTAAACTGAAAATAGGTAAAATCAGCGTACATGCCTGCGACACTGCTGAATCCTGTACCGTCAAAGCTGATTCTCCCAGGCTTGCGAAGAGGAGAAAGTGGAGAAAGCACGCAAATTGCCGCAATGCCGGCTACCACCCTGTCCATTCCGACGGCTAGCTCCTTCCAACTTCCTCACACTTGTTCTTCATAATCGTAAAGTGAAGAGTCATTGGGAGAGACTGGCTACTTACTATAGTTAGCAGCTTGCTTCATCCTTCACTCACTGTAACACAGTCAAGGAGAGTATGCGATGATAGAGGGCTGGAGAAAGTAACAGGGAGGTGTATGTGTAGACTGGAGAAAGTGGACTGTCTCGGGGAAAGCTGGAGCCAAAATAAGAAACAAGAGCCACAGAGTAGGGTCAGAGCCAAGAGTCAGCCACATATCCCCAGTCTGTACACTACTGAGCCACTGATGAAGGGAGGACACATATGTGCTTCCATAGCCTATAGTCTATGCTTTCACCCGTCACGATCCTTCTAAATTTTCTCTCACCTCCAGCTCTGGCCACAAGCTCCGCTTTGAGTCCTGCCTTGCCTCTCTCTCCCGGCCTAAAGTAGCGCGTACTTTAAAGCAAACTATATACACACAACTTGGGAATGGTTGCAGAGCGAGCCGGGAGTGTTAGCCGGCTAACTAACTTTATCAGTATGCAAGAGGGGACTGAATCCTGGAGAAAGTCAGAGGACTTGACTCCCGTCCGAACCACCACTCCTCTCCACTACACTCACTTTCCCTTGTCCGCCCGTCCATTCCGCAGTCTGTATTCATGAGTTAACTACCCGCCTCATGAATTCCTCCCGCCGACTAATAATAAGTACTTTTGGTTTCCTTCTGGTAATTCTGGTTGCGAAGAGCGGCCGCACTTCTTTCAAGAGTACCAAAATATTCTGCTTCTCTTACCCGGAGATCCTCGCTTTATAACTTGACCCTGACTTAAAGGAACGGGAGGAATTAAAAGGCCACAGCTCTTTTCTAAATCAGTCCAGTTTTAATGTACCTGGCTTTTTAAAAATCCGGGTTCGCTTATTTTACTGCACTTTATCACGTAGCTCCGTCCGGGTAACAGAGTCCTATCTATGCGGAAAATTCTCTCCTCCGCGTGTCTCTTTCGTCGTACATGGACACGAGAAAACTTTTTCAATCCGCTCAAGTTCCGGCTAAACCGGAAAGTCAGCCGGATTACAGCCCTCACATTTCCAGAAAGCGGGCAACACGACAAGTCACTGAGAGAGGAAGCAGCACTGCAACACAAATAATACTCCCCGAACCTGAAGATAATTCCTCGACTTGTGACCTTAAAGCAAAACTAGTCACATAATTGCAGATGCTCCTTCAAGGGGATAATGATGATGAGCTCCAGGAGAGGAATCCAGACAAGCCTTCCGCTTCGAATCATCCACAAAGTCACAACAACTTGACATTAACTCCACTCACAGTCAGAATGAACACTGCCTGACCTTCTGTCGTGCTTCCCCCAACTTTTCTCCACAGGAAGTGGTAGGATGAACCGTTACCAGACTATTTCGCATCGTGGCAGCATAAGCTCAACGCTTCTTTGAAATTACAGAAAATCCTTAGCGTAATTTCAATTCCCACTTTTTTTCCCTTCCTCCCGGAACGAAGAGTTGTTTTGAGTGGAAAGTTTTTTACTAGTTTCAACAACTTTTGAGAGTGAGTGTGTTTGGTAATATTCAAGAGAGAGAGAGGGACTTTACCGCGATACTCCTCCGCATTTGTGTAATATAATATTGAGGAGAGGAAGGAATGGTTGCAAAAAAAACAATGTTGTGTGCGGGTAAAAGTTGGTCACACATTTATTAACTCCCGCCGCCCTCCGAGGGAAACACCCGCCTCTCCGGGAACAGTTCCGTCTCGTATTTTTTTCATCGCCTAAATCCGATACCCGGGTAGTAGCAGCGTAGAACATGATATTTATTTCCCAGTCTGCCTTATAATCCCTGACCCCATGAATTAAGAGGAGAAAGTATATATTAAAGTTATTAGAGAATGAGTGAGTTTCTTGGATTCCGTGATAGCTAGCGTGTGAGTTAGTATGGGAATTCGTATACCGGGGAATATGAAACCCGCGCGGGTGCTTACAAATAAAACTCGCTACTCCGTCTCACTTTGCCTCGTTCCTCTCTCTCTCCCTACCATTCCTTCCTTCATCGCTCCAATCCAGGAATCTATCGAGGGAACTCTTGAATTCTTAAGCAGACAGGAGGGCGAGGAGCGGGTAAAACTGGAGCTAAGAGGAAGAAATAGGAGCGCCGGGTTAATAAGCAAAGAGCTAGGCGAAAGAGCCATAACGCGGATTGGGACAAGAGGAAAGCGGGTAAATCCGGGGTAAATTCTGTAAAGCGGGAACATAAAATAAGAGTCATAAAACATGTGTAGAGGAGGGTGATCAGATTCAGATCCTCTCGCCCGTAGTAACTCCCGCATCAAGCTCAAAGTTACTTTTGAGAGGAATGCGGGGAAGGTGAGAGAGTTGAGTGAGGGATCAACATGAAAATCACATTCACAGCCTGCCCGCCTTTACAATCTGAAACATGTGCCAAGAAACATAGGGACACTTAATCATACAGAGCTCTGTGCTCTGGTAGCCCAAGAAAGCATTACCAACAGAAAAATATAGGTCCAAGAAGTTTCGAAACCTCTGCTTACTCAGTTGACTGTAAGCAAGGAACGCAAACAAGCTACAGCAGGAGTAAGTACTACGCAAACCATAACAAGAAATCCATCCACAAGCATCATCATCGCCACCCCATCCTGTCCGTCCTATTTCCCGGCTATTCTTTGGGTCAACCCTGAGTAGATATATATATATGCGGGCAAAAATCCATTTCACTAGTGCCGCATTGACCAGAATCCGGTTGCTTTTGGCTAAAACAAAACACGCTTTTTTACAATTTCCTTCGTCCTCCTAGCCTAAAAGAATACAAAACACGCTTCCACAATCCCAGCCGAGTGCTAGGAGGAGAAAGCAGTGCACTTTCTCCAAAGGAATTTCCAAACCATCCTTCCTTGGTCCAGTTGTAAACCTAGTTCCCCTTTCTCCTCCTCAGCTTAGCCATTGAGCAACGTGATTCTCATTGAGGCTGGAGCTGTACACCCGGTTCCATGGAAGAGACGACGAGGGAGGCGTGTAAAATAGCCGTATAACATCATCAACTGAGCTACTACCTTTAGATTACTCCGATGAAACCTTCCCCGATTCTCCGTCTCTTCCCATCCCTGACTCCCTTCCTTCATGATGATGAGCTATCTTGATTTCAGGTGCTCCTGAACCAAGGCTAATAGCACATTTCATAGTTGCCCGCACTATAATTGGAAAAGGAATGCGAAATTATTTCCAACTGCCGGTGCGGCGCGGGTTGCGGCGAATGCCGAGAGATCAACGGATATTAATCCGACTATTAGAACGTCAAAGAATTCTACTAATTCTTCATCGTCCTCGATTACTTCTCTCCCTTATTTGGGCGTCCCGCTCTAGTTTTTGAGCTGGATTATACAAAACTAGCGGAACAGAGGAAGGTTATGTGGGGGAGCCGTGGAGGAGAAAGTGTGTACGGATCTATTATTGGCACATCCTCCGGGAATGTATGCGTAAAAATGATTAATTCATCCCGATGAAGACTTCCTTTGCTTCCACTACAACTACAAAATCCTCGGGAATCCGCCACCTTAATTCAGGGTTACCGCATTCAAAACCAGCAATATATTTTACTCGTTTACTTTCATCACCTCCCTCTTCCTCCTTGCTATACACTTATATGAACCGCTTTAACCTACTACCCGGGTATCCTCCCATTTTTCTCTCCGGCTACTCTGGCAAACAAGTGCCGCAACCACCCACAAATTTCAACTTTCCCTTCGAGTACATACAACCAACAAGCTCCCGTCTTTATCATGCCGTCTCCTCCGTGTTTTCAAATTGCAAGCAGGAGGACAACTATAATGAATTAGAGCAGTCATGTTGTAATGATGAACACGTCCGTGTTCGTGGAGGCGGGTAATAGAGAAGAGAAAGACAAGAGGACAAAACGGGACAACAGTAGTAAAAGTACATGCCTTGAATGCCTTACAAAGCAGAGGCGGGATGAGTACAGAAAACTTTCCGAGAGAACTTGGACTTACCCGGGTAAATATCGTCATACATTTAGTCCGTAACCACCACGTTAGTTCTCCGTCATTGCTTCCACGCTATAAGGTAAATTATGTAGAATACATAGAGGATTGAAACCAGGAGGAGGTAGTGCATACAAGTACAAACCGAACGAGTACAACCCGGGACGTGTCCTCCACCCACCAAATTGTCTCTGTATAATTTAATAGGACACTGGGACGGAAGGGGATGACGAAGGAGCAACACTCTCTCTCTCTCTGATAAATAGCTTTTTCCCCTTCAACTATCAATGGCATATTCATGAAGTTAGCTCCTTGAAACTGGCTGCGCAAAGAGTCGGAGCAACAACTTTTCTTTCAAACGCTGTAAATGTAAACCTTGAAATGAATTCAAGTCAAATCTTTATTAACAGCTAGCTCATCCCTCACTTCTCTCTCAAACTTTTTAGTGCCTCATCTATCTGGCTTGGATGTGTGTCTTGTACTTGTAATGCCTGCATCTTTGCTCATCAAGCTTAAAGTAATGATGGAGGTGACAACGTTTGTGAAAACACAGCCTCATCCTTGAGCTTCTATATTTATAAACGGTATTCATAAGCCTATTCATTTCACTTTATGACGTACAAGTTTATTTTACACACACACACGAGGATAGCAATATCCAGCCAGGTGCACTCATGTTCCTCTTGGCCACAGTTTTCTGTTATCGATTCCCATAACATTCATGTACAAGAAACTTGACACGTAATTAAATTCCTCATCAATTATCAGTAATTAATTATGAGACGCCGTATCGCAGCCCGTATGAATCAATCATTCCGTGAACGGTTTTACATTGCCCCTCCGCTTCGACTACGTCCGCTCCTCTGCTGTTGCGGTCTAAATGCACTGACTCGGGATTATAAAGCAGCGTAATCTGTATGTTTCAACAAGCGTTATGCATAACTCAAACCTAAAGGAGAAACTTGTTCTTCAGCTTTTGTCCACCTCTTCAAGTCCAACCTGCTCGAAATATTTTTCATTTTCAGCTACTTTAAACGTAGTCTTCATAATCGTCATCAGATAAATCTGATTCTTCATAATCCTCATCAAAATCTTCAGATTCTGCATAATCATCGTCAGATGTTTCAGATTCTTTAAAATCTGCAACAATTCCCTTTCCTTTAGCATGTGGAGAGTTTTCGTTAGTTTCCAAATAGTATTTTCCGTGGACACTAAAATACAAATAAATTACAATACTCCTTTCCCGCCCGCCATACCAGTTTCAACTTTCTCATCATTTTTATTAATTAGCCTTGAATCCTATCACTGCTTACGATTTCGGATCGCATCCATCACCCATGGAAACCACAGCTTGCGTCGCACACTCCCCCGTTTTGAACACTTGGTATGATTCACAATTATGCGCAACAAAATCCCCCTCATTCAGAATTGATTCCTCCCAAAACTCGACTGCTTTCAAATGAGAACAAATTCCTGATTGTGTAAAGAGAAACAGCACACATGGAACTGAATTAAACAACTTTTTCTTTAACTTAAAATTTTTCTGAATATTTAGTATCCATAAGTAAAGTATACGTTAACGTACCTCCAAGGATTGGGGGGAAAAACGGAATTATTTGTATATCGGGACATCCCGGCATCAATGAACCGCCATTCGGGTAGAAATCCACATGACCCGCCGGCTTACTAATCCCAAGCAACTCCGAGTCAGTATGAATGATATCAACAAACTGGGCACTAGCGGACCCAATATTTTCACTTCCGTAGTCACAAATAAATAAAAATCTTTCAAAGCAGGGGCCAGCAGGATCTAAGCCTGAAATTTCAACGTGCCATTGCTAAATGTTGGCTCTTGCTATAAGGGAATAACGGATTCTAAAGTCATTTTGGAAGTAATTAGAAAATTATACGACACCTGGTGTTCATACCCGTAATTCTTGCAATCTTCCCCCCGGTAGCTCTTCCCGCACTTCCCGCAACTTGAGCGCCAAGGCTGAATCCAATCAGGTGTATGTCCTCCCACTTAGCGCCCCCTTCCTCTACCAAGAATTGTATAAATTTTCCCACGTATTCTCCCACACCATGAACATGCTTAACGCAGCGCAAGTACGGTAGTTCCATCAAGATACGCGTTTGCGGCCCAAGAAAATCAATTCCATCTGAAAATTTCGAGTAGTCAACCAGGACAACATTCAGCCCCTTCTCGTACCGTTTGCTCCGAAAGTATGCTAAAAAGTGTAAGTATTTTATTACTTTGAATGTCTGGGTTATTACATGACAATCGCTTCGTCGAATTTGAGTTGGTCAAAGCAAGCAAAATATTTGCTGATACCTACCCCGTAGGAAGTAAACTCCTGCACCAATCCTGTGACTCCGCATGAATGCGTGTACGAAGATCTTTGTTGGAACTTTCGGATCAAACTTGGACGATTCCAGTTCCTGTAAGTTGCCCACCCCAACGCGTCTCCCATCGTTCCTAATGTCTCCCCTGGTAAATGTAGTAAAGTTCTAGTGAGATAACTCAAAACCAGCTGGATCCAAATAGTATTGAAACTATGGTAACCGTTTAGTTTCATTAATCGAAACTCCACAAACTAAATGGCTCTTACTTACCCTCTGAACATCATGAAATAGACGTGTTTCTCGATTTCTTCTCTGTCAGGCGGCTGCTCTTGCTCTTGAGCAAACGCTCCTCCATAAGCACTCAATTCAACAAGAATACACAGGATAAAGGATTTGAGCAGAAACATGTTTAGCTTTCAAATTGGAATTTTAGTTCTGTTACGTATATACATTATTGTTTCCATAGAAACTCAGAGCCTACAGGCATTACACTCCGTTACTACGTATGCAGCAGTGTCATAGGTTCTATACGAAGAATAAAACCTATTCACTGCTCTTTTAACTTTTTTTAGTACACGCAAAGCTCCTTCTCTACCTTTTGACAATTGTGGAGATTACCATTTTTCAAAACTTACGTAGAATATAATTTATTTAAACAGTACGGTCTTGTGATATTGAACTTCTTGAAGCAATCCTTGCAATATGATTCCCTCTTCTTTTAGCACGACTCTTCTCCACAATGTCCTTGAAATTTAATTTCTGTATACCATTGTTCTGCATCCGCACCGGCACTCTTGACTATTACATAAGTATTCCTCTTAAGCGCTTTTAGTTACGCATGAATGCAGTACATTAATTGCTGAATTCGCTCCATATATTTCAATACCACGCGAAAAATAGGACCAATCCCTGAGAACAACATCATAATTGTCATATCGGCCGCTATCAATGTAGGCTCCATGTGTAGATGAAAAATTTTGACTCATTTATAAGTTACCTTACTTCCATCGCTTAGTTTTTAATTTTTAATATTTACAATGAAAGCTTTTTTTAGCAAAAATGTGATTACATCAGCACTTATGTCGTCCCCGTAACAACTATTTTTCCGAACGTTAACTTCAACCCGAATTTCAAAACACAACCCACGCAGCAGTTTCGCTCACTGACGTACAGTAAATGTACGTACTTGTATACCGTAAACACTCCTATTATCGGCACCCTGTCCTAACTTCAAGTAATATAACAGTATTTAAATAGCCTTATGACCAGAAAACACAGAAATAACCAAAGTGCGGAAAAAGTTATTCATTCCAACTTATTTTCCAAAGTGGTCAAAAGTGTAGTTCCGTTTTATTTTGTTATTAAAATTTTTAGAAACTGTAATACTGTTCAGGTACTCAATTATTCCCGGGTGTCTCCGCATAAGATAAAGCTGGCTTGCTGGATATTATATATTATTATCTTTTTTTATAATTTCTTCCTCAAGTTATCCTCCATTATTCCATTGTTAAAGCAATTGTAAATTATCTACGCGCGTACATAGTATAATTTCCAGCATTTCTGCCACCTCTTTAATTTCTTATTTCATCCAGGTCTAACAAAAAAACAATTTAAAGAGAAAAACCTTGCACTCAATAAAAACAAAACACTTAAAAATTCCATTCAAGCCCGGGGCGGAAAATTGGCAATTTTCTTACAAATGATACATCAAATGCTGCATCAATTACTTAAACCCACCAAACAATTTCTTCTCCACAAAACCAAACACCCAACTCAGACGCTATTCAATGTTTAGTCGACCTCCAAACTTTCACAACACTCACAAATTCATTGACACATCCTCATTTCTCGCTGGTGACCCCTCCGACCTGCTGGTTATATAGATTCTTCACAAATCCATGTAACGGTGGCAACATGAATGCATTCCTCATCCAGCAAATCAGAGCTCCAGTCTACAAGCGCAAACTTCTGACCCTTTTTCATCGTTGGTCTGTTGGTCATGCCTGGGGGCACTTCCCCTAGACATTGACCCCGTCAATCTAACTTTCACACGTACAAAATCCACAATCAAATTCTATGCATTTCATTTTCATACCTTCCTCAATTCCTTACAAGATGTGTACATGGGCTACCAGCTCGTCCAAATGTTAACGGAGGAAACGCTTAAGGTGGACCAATTTTGTATACATGTATCCGTGTATCCCTTCTTTCTCATATCCTTGGCTAACAGTAGGATGTATCTTGGAGGCGAATCCAATCTCACCATTTCCGTCTTGAACGAAATGCATCACCAGCCCGTAGACTGGAGCACCATTCCTGGACAGCATAAGATCCACCCAACGAAGCAACGGCTTTTGCTTGGCATCCTCATTCAGTCACATTGCAGTCGAATGATGAACTGGTACTACCTCTACGACGACAGCGGACAGTGTCCAACTGGGGCGAAAGACTGGGCGGCCTACTCTGCTTCCGTTGTCATGGGAATCGTCCTCCTAAACGGCGCCGCACCACTTGTCCTAAGCCTGTACACCCAACTCTACAGTTTCGAGGTCCTTAATGGTAACTTGTACCTCGCGTTGGAATCCATCAAGTAAGTGAAGCTAGTGAATAATGTTGTCGTGTTGATGTGCCGGATTCTCGCATAAAGTAACGATGCTTCGTATCTTCTCACAGAGATGCCAGCTCAAGTTCCAAGGGATATTTGCTCCTAAGAGAGCACCAACTAGCTCTTCGCCGCTTTAACATCGTCCACGCCGATGGCATCTTTTACGTTAAACAAGTTTTGCTGGGCGCGTCCATTTTGGGTTGGTACATGTCCTTTACTTTCTTCACCAGTCATCTTCTTTCGGGTATCTTGGTCCTTTTAATTGCTATATACGCTACACTGTACTACGCAATTACATATGAGAAGGCATTCAAAGTTCCTGAGCTCGTCAATAATGTAAAAAGGCAAATCATGTTTCGTTCCATTTGCTCTACGACTCCAATGGCTTTGATAACACGCCAACTTGGTTCCGTGTACAATGATGGCGTAAGGGTTGGCAGCTTCAACGTCATTGAGCGGATGTCCACACTCAATTTCATTGAATTTTGTACCACTAAAATTGCCAGTCTTCGTATTACTTTTCCGGGTTAATTTCCTCAGTTTAATAACTAATCTATCCAACTCTCTGTAACGTAATCACAAAATTATAAATCAGCAGCAAAGTTATTCTCCGTAATTGCTTCTGAATTTATTTATTAATTTTTTACTTTTGTTTGTGCTTACAAGGATGTGTTTACAAAACCCTGCAAGCAACACTCAACCAACGCTCAAAAACTTCCTCCTTTTTTAACAACCTTTCCAGAATTTCATGCTTGACCGAGAAACTTAACCAAGATTTGCTAAAATCGCACATTATTTATTACTATAGTGAAGTAATTAATGCGAAACCAACGGAATTAACAAAGTTTATGTCATCAAATAATTTCTTTGAATTCCCAATTGCTTCCTTCGTCATCTAAAGTTCTTAAAGGATATAAAATATAGGCGAAATAAATGGAATATCTGTTTCTTGCGTAAAACATAGTACAAAACTCCTTTCCATCAAAAACCAAATCATCCAAGATGCTGTGCTATGCGCACAGCCCTTAGTTTCTGCCAAATCAACGGATTTGGTGTAGACGCAACCCCCATGACATATTTCAACTACTAGTACACTTCAAGGCTTGTCCTGTAGACAGGCTCGACGATCCCGCTAGGTTTACAGAGTGGGGTTTCCCCAAGAGGCCACTAGTATTAAGTATGGTACGCCACTCCTCTTTCACAACTGAAACGGTTTTTGTGTCAATTTATTGAGGGCTCAATAAAGCATTGTACTGCTCCTTTCTCAAATCTTCTTTATAACATCACATACGGCCATTAAAGAAGGTCAGACCTGCATTTTTGAACTTGATTCTAGAGTTTAATTTAATCTGGGGTTCATCACAAATTACTAATTGCATTTCGTATAACTTGCCCTAGAGTCGCGTTAACCACTAGCGGAGCAAGAGAGTACCCGGAAGCTTTATATATGCCCATTCAATTCTGTATCATTTATCATCATGCATCCAATTATCCTGAACAAACACAATTAACATTATGTAGGAAGAGAGCAATTTCTTTGAATCCACGAATGCGCTACACTGATTTTACTTCCTGCTTCGTAAAAGTTCTCCGCTGTCTGTGGTTGCACGACTTGTCTTCGACTTGCATGCATAAACAATCGGACTTTCAGCCATCCTCTCATCTGCGAAATCGTGGAATCAACACTTCAGAGCCCAACTTCAGCTCAGACTGTCCATAATTCAAAATAACCACAAGACGTCGTTTAAGCTAACCGAAACCGCTGGCCGAGACCCGAGACGAGAGTCAGGTACGAAGGTGATTTCAATTTTCAAAATAAACCCTCTTCATTTTTTCTTTCCCTTCAAATTAAATAACTCCGCAACATTCTCCTCAAGCAGGATTCAGGTTTTCAAAAAAAAATCGTTTTACTTCTCTCAAGATGCTCATCTCCAGCATTTCCAGCCCAAAGTTCATAGGAATCCTTCTCTTTTTCGCGCTTGCCCTGCAAATCTCAGTAAAAGCAGGACGGATCCGTACGGACAACCCTTATTACGAGTGAGTTAGTTGCACACTGCCCTTACGATTCTTTATTGGTTTTGATCTCACGTTCAAGAGTTGAGCACAAGAAAAGGCAAAAGTAAAGAACGAACACTTTTGACACTCGATGGAAAAATTACCTGTCGTAGACTCATCGTTTTCCTGTAAACTAAAAATAACTGCTACAAGTTACGAAATAAAAAGCTACAAAAACTACGTCCGGATAAAACATCGTATATAATTCCGCGTACATTTTATATAATTATGAAACTTTGACCGGTACAGATACCTCGAAGACTTTATGAACGGAAAATGTATCGTCCAACACGATGAATGTGGGGAAGGTTTCCCACCATGCTGCTCTGCTTATGTATGCGAAAATCTATGGGAGGACAAGCTACGTTGTCATGTAAGTAGATGCTTAAATTACTACCTACAACTTTAGTAAATCCCCTTTTATTACTCACATCAAAAGATATCAAAGCGATACACCTTTGAATCTCCACAGAGGGACGACAATCACTACAGTAGGATTCGGAACTCGGAAACAAATTAAATGAGGATTGGCTAAATGTTATACGCCGTTGCTGTTGTAACAGCTGCTGTATAAGCATGTTATGTCTATCATTCTTTATATTCTTACTATTTCATTAACTGTGAATTAGTGTCGCAGAAATAAGTAAAGAGTTATGTGAGCAAAAATGCAGCAATCCATCCCATAATCTTTTGATTATTTCTACCATTTTCCACCTTGACATTGACCATTTCAAGCATTATAATAAAAACTGTGGGAACTCCTTTTACATCCTTTCACCCGTATTTTCCAATAGCCATTAAGATGCAAGGGAAAGTAACTTAGAATAGATTTAAGAATACGTGTAACAAGGGTGCAATCTATACGATACTCCTCATCATTCATTTCAATTTCAACATGTATGACCTCATACGGCAACAGGTTTTTCGTGTCATACAATGCTTCCAACAACATTATTCATAGCAACCTAAAATACAGCGTCACCATTCTGGAAAATTTTCTCACGTAAATTCATTTCCGAAATAATAATTATTAATATTATTATAAGTGTGGTCTGGATCTCCAGAAAACAAGTATTTATATTAATCCAATTACATTTTTTAAAATCAAGTCAAAATAAAACCAGCACATAATCAGCTGGAAGAAGTAAACCTTTTGAAAACACCCCACAAATAGATTCGTGGACGCCATATGCAATTCCTTTGCTGCCCCGTTCATTTCAAGAGGTTCGCCAGAGTCCCCGCTGCAATCACCCTGATTTTCAATACCTCTAGCACATATCTGTATTTGCGTCACCCATAAAATTCGCAATCCTCACTATGCAATGTGACCAATTTTGATTTCAGCAGGATATCCAAATCGCCGACTGAATCCTTCCATGCTCGAGAAGGGTGTGTCACTCCCTATCCGATGACAACTATTGTATTTCCATCTAGTGTAACTGATGTCTTTTTTTATGAAATTAACCAACACTCTCGAAATATTGTACATTTTCATATTTTGACTTCAGGGTCAATTTGGCCAAAAGTTGATATTGTTCGCTTCCGTATGTCGAATTGCCTTAGAAGCTCATTAGCATTTACCTCGTTACAATAGCTCATTATTAGTTTATTTTGGTCTAATTTGATTATCATTGGGTTCATCAGAAACAATATGCACTTCATGTCTCTTACCATAAGCCTCTTTAATCTTTAGCGGAACAAGAAATTACCCGGAACCGTTATGTAGCTGCATTCACTGCTAATTAATCATAAATGAATCAAATAATCTTAACCCAGCGGAATAGACAATATATAAGTATTCAATCATTTCTTCGAACCTGCTTCGAATCGAACTTTATTGGTTTCACTTCCTGCTTCATTAACGTTCTAAAATACGCAGAGTGCGTGTGATTTTTCTTCGAATTACATAACGGAACTTTAATAATGCTCTCATATACAGAGTCGTAGCATCAGCGCTTCAGATCCCCGAACCATCAAGTCTAAGAGTCCCAATACTTTAAAATCACCCTCAATACTTGGTTTAAGCTGGCTTAAACCGTCGGAAACGGTACGAAGTTGCTTTTTGAATTTCCCTGAAACCCTCCCTCTTGAATTCTTCTGTCCCTTCAAATTAAATAACTCCGCAACATTCTTCTCAAGCAGGATTTAAATTTTCAAAAATATCCCAACGCTGTTTTACTTTTCTCAAGATGTTGATTTCCAGCATTTTCCGCCCAACGTCCATGGGAATCCTTCTCTTTGTTGTGCTTGCTGATCAACTCTCTGTGACAGCTGCAAGGGTCGCTATCGACACCCCTTGGAAAAAGTGAGTTCGTTACAGACTGCCCTAAAAATTTTCGACTGGTTTTGATTATACATTCGTTCAAGCGGTGGAGCCAAAATTATCAATTGTAGATTCAATGTTTTCATGGAATCTAAAAATAGCTGCTATCAGTAACGACATAAATGACGACGATAATTGTCTTGACGAACAAACACCGTAGCATTGCAAACTCATTTTAATTTTTAATCAAACTCTATCCACCATAGATTCCTCCAAGATGTGGCTGACGGAAAATGTCTCGCCACACGCGATCCATGTGGGAAAGGAACCAAACCATGCTGCCCGGGTTTTGGATGCTACCAAAATAAAGGCCAAAACGATGACAGGGAGCGTTGTTATGTAAGTGCATGCTAAAAAGGCGTACAATTTTTGTAAATCTTCTTTCATTGTATCAACAAATTTCAATCCACCTTTTAATCTCCACAGCGAAGTCCACTATTTCACTTATCCGAGTATTTTGGTAACCCGTTTGAAGGGCCGCACTAGGCGGTGTCTGCCGTTACCAGGCAACGAAAAAACTTCTATAAACTAATGCTTGTATCTTAACTTGTTATTCTTATCATTCCATCAACTGTAAATTAGTATCGAAAGAATAAGTAAAGAGTAATATGAGCAGCAATGCAGCAATCCATCCTTCATATTTTTATTATTTCCCTCCAGTTTCCCACTTGTCATTGACGACCTCAAGCATCATCATAGACTTTGCGAACTTTCGTACCACCTCTCATTTCCATTACAATAGCCATTTAGATCAAAATTAGTGACCATTAAAAAGACAGAATTTAGGTTCCAATGTAAATTTTATTTCAAACTAAACTTTTATACAAGTGCTCTTGATGAATCTATAAAATAATTAACTTACACGAATCCAAATACATTTTTTAAAACCAATTCAAAATAAAGCCAAATTACTTGTACATAATTAACCAAGGAATTGATCTAGGATTTAGGAAGAAGTAATATCTTTAATCCAATCAATATAAGCGGATACTCTGGTGTATCCTTCCGGGTAATCTTTGCCGCAACCTTTATCGTGGACGCCAGATGCGATTCCCACCACTGTCCCGTTAATTTCCAAAGGTCCACCAGAGTCCCCGCTGCAAGCACCCTGCTTTCCAATTCCTTTGGCACATATTTGCTTCGTATTGTCAAAAGGCTTGGGATCGAAATTAATTTTGCATTTCTCACCGTCCAATACGACCAATTTTGCTTTCCGCAGCACATCCGAAGCCGGGCCGGTCTTGTTCCATGATCCAGAAAAGCGTGTCACTCCCCATCCGCTGATAACTGCCGTATCTGCAAAAGAATTTAAGGGTATTAATATAAAATGAAACAAGAAGCACTATAACTCCAGCCCAGTAACGCGTCATCTCAGTGTACGGATTTAAAAACTATATACGCAAGATCCCGTACCTCCAATTCTCACCTTCGGATTCATTAAGATTTTAGCACGTCGAACATGCTCAGAGAAATTAAAGCTGCCCTTAATTTGCATCAGAGCTATGTCGTTTGACAGAGTCCGGTTGTCGTATTCAGAATGAACGGCTATTGCTTCAACTTTATACCCCTTTTTGCGCCCAGTTATCGGCTTGGTCAGGGACAAATGACCCGCGTACAAAGTAAACCGTTCCGGGCTCTCTTTCTCACCATCCACACAATGTGCTGCAGTTAAAGCCCAGGCAGAATTCAAAATTAAAGCACTGCAATAAAAGAAATCCTTGCTCGTATTTCTACTTTTCAGCTCCATAAAGAGTTGATGCGGGAACTCGCCAGGTAGAGCCTTCTTTCCACCCACGATCCTGACGTTGTTAATTGACGCGGGAGCGGGTTGATTTATACCAGTTTCCTGGCTACCGGCACTCAACTCAAGAATCGCAAGACCTACGAGCACAAGATAAACAAACCCATTTTTGACCGCCATGTTGACCTCAACAGGAAAACTAATCAAACGATCTATCTTTAGTTTCTGAAAGAGAGGTACGGGAAGAAAAGCAGGAGGAGTTGACTTGAACGACTCGGATAAATCTAGATGAATAAACCTGTATCAAATCCGTCGGTTTATATCGTAGCAACTCATGCGAATTAATTAAGGCTGCCGTGCAAAACAGAAGAGAAAGCAGCTACAAATTTCCAATTTATAAATCTGTTTCTTGTATCCTAGTTGAAAATTCAAACATATTTGGCTGAATAAATTATCCTAAACTGCAGAGCTTCTAGGATATAAACATGAATTCCGTTTGAAATTACGTTTTAAACGTTTCCCCCGCGCTCTAAGATTCAACGCCTAATAATGTGCCCCTTTACAATAACTTCCCTCCAACGACCTCGTGGGCCATCTGCAAGTATCGTTCATCGACACACCTCATTTATAAATCCCATTGTCTCAAACTCTGCTACTCCAGTTTAATGTAAAATAATTCAGTTTGAGGCAATGTAGATTCCTATCCCTTGAATGTTATAAAGAAAGCAAGGCAGAGAATCAATTGTTTCCATTCCAGGTGAAAGGCAATTTATTTGTGTCACAGGTGTATTTAAATTCTCTCCCAACTTATTAAAACAACATCTAGCTTGAAGCCACGTCACCTTCTAGAAACTAGAAACACAAACACGTCAGCATCCATTTTAAAGCCTTAATTTAAATTCTATAATTAGACTCTGTACTAACACATGTTCTTCCTTTTAAATTCTGCCAGCAATTGTTTCTCAGCTTTTAACTGATTTAGCTTAACCCAATTCATTATTTTCTTACATGCTTTTTCAGGTTCATGTAGTGGGGCCAGATTAGAACATTTTAAAAAAGTTCATGCATGTTAACTTGGAAGTTATGGCTATGCATGCATGTATATATATTTGGTCTCATAGAGGGCATTCAATAGTCCTCCATACAGTATCCTATACAAATAATCATACTTACGCTTCTTCTGTTCATAATCATCAACTTAATGCCCTGTGTCTGTATGTAATTGCATTGACTATTTAGTCCTGATATGCAGTTAATTGATTTAATTAACTTCCGTGTTCATAACGTTTTTATCTTCCACTCCAATAACGGATAAACGGCGCTTCACCCAATGTTTTGATCATGTAGCGCCCTCTGGAACTGAAAATACATTTTAAAAAACGTTTAGCACAATCGGTAGCTTAATTCTCCTTTTCTGCAAGTTTTTTTACGTCAAACACTTACTCTGGATCACATCCTTCTCCCATGATAATTTTGGGATTTCGTGCACATTTCCCTCCATCATAAGCGTCCCAAGAATCGCATTTTTTTGCAAAAATATCTCTCCCTGTTCCTGCTCTTTTAACGGATTCCGTCATAAGGTACACTGCTCTCACGTGAGAGCATTGGCCAAAATCTGCAAATAATTATGTACCATTTTAGACATTAATTCAACCTCTCTTGCTAATTAATTAGGTCAATATTGGACAAGTTTAGTTTACCTAAAGCCCACCAGGAGCAACCAGGCTGACTTAAGCCACCGTTTGGAAAAAAATCCACATGTCCCACCGAGTTTTTCATTCCTAGCAAGCTTCCGCATGTATGAATGGAATCAACGAATTCTGCATCATCCCGACTTACTGTCCGATACGGAAATTTAGGGCACAAATATTTTACCGTTTCAAAGCATGGGCCTGCAGGATCTAGCGCTGTTATATGGAATACATTGATTAGTTTACATACTAAAATTCTCATTAAACATTATGACGTAACGTTATTCACCTGTAATCCGCCCAACTTTGAATTCCGGTTGCGTTGCCTTCCCTGCATTTCCAGCTGTATGAGCACCAAGACTAAATCCAATAATATGAATCAAGCTGGGATTTGTTCCGCCATCCCTTACAAGAAACTTTATAAAATCTCCGAGGCGCTTCCCAACCAGCACCGTATTTCGAGCAGGAAGATAGTAAAACATTTCCATAAGCCCTTTCGGACTCAAATCCTCTGGATTTGTATCTTTGTATCCTGCCAAATTCGACCAGTTAACAAGCACCACATTGATGGCTTTGTTGTAACGGTTGGAATTGAAGTACTCTGTTTTTTAAAATATTCCGTTAAATTTTTTAACATTCCGTGGCAAAACTGGATTTTTTTAACACATGTGAGCATGTCATGTACCTGGCAGCAGAGTTTCTCCGGGACCATTCAAGTAATCACTATTGTAACCGTGGATTATTATTTTCGTTGGAAAATCTGGCCGAAAACCTGACCTCTGGAGAGCAGCTGTATCGTTTATTCGAACGTTCGTCCCATCTTCCATGATATTTCCCCTAGCGGATATTTTAGAAATTGTAAAACCAAATCCTGCCACAAACCTCCCTGTTCACTAGGAGAAGCAATTAACTACTCTCTACTAATTCTGAGGTCTCAGCTATATTACTTACCCCCTGTACAATACAAAGTGTATATACTCTTCTGGTTTTTTATCCGCTTTCCTCATCCCAGAGTGTACATCTTCATCCTCCCCGTAATCCGATCCATCGATACCGTTTCCACCGAATCGATGGTTTCGGTTTCTCAACCGCTCAGCCATAAACGATCGCAACAGCGTTTCTTCACTCACCTTGAGTGGTGCTGTGTTACTCCGCAATTTCAAATTTTGTACGTCGTACGAACCATTTAATCCGATGCTAAAACCTGGTTCGTCAATTACATCAAACTCTTTGAAATTAGCTAAAGTTTGTCCAAAGACTAAGAGAATCACGCTCAATGAAATTCTGATCCACATTTTTGAAGATAATTAAAAAATCAGCTCAACAATATTACACTTAAACCCTTAACACAATAAAACCTTAAAAATCCGTTTCACTTTTTAAAAAAACATCAACTAAAGAGTCTACAATGCTAAGTTAGCATAACTTAAATGCAGTGACATATTCAAATCTTTCGCAGCACCAAAGCTCCTACGCAACTGATTCATATTATAAATGAGGCATTTTCTCAAGAAAGAAAACCGTAGAGCTTGCACAACTATGTCACGTCGGTCATCTGCATTGCCAGCACCAGCTCCAATAATTTTTTGAACGGAATTCTCCACCCAACCTTACAGCATTAATATAAACTCATACGTTCATGACAATCGGCAATTCTAGAAACTCACCTATTCCTTATCTCTCCCCCGCTACACGAGGAGGTCATTACAGCAATTAAGGTCAGTTACTCAATAACTGCATTCATATTGATCATGAAAATGGTTTTCTTATCAGACTCATATATATATCAAAGAGATGACAACCGCAGAAGAGGTCACTCTTCCGCGACATGCAATTGCAAAATTATGTTTCTCGACCCATTTTTATTAATATATTGTAACCAGACAGATAACCATTGATAATTAAGATTATATATAGCGATAACATCCAATCATTTGATTATTGAATACTTTGCAACATAAAAATATCTAGCACCTCTCAGCTTCCTAATTTCTTGGACGATTTTTAAAAAGGTACACAATGTAATGCTTGATTGCCCTGTTGAAAGATCAAGGAACGCAGCTGCAATTATCTATATTGATTGTATTTTAGCGGCGTAACTTTTCTCATGAACGTGCATTTCCTAAATTAATATACTACATTTTTAATTATATTTATACAATTATAATAATAAAGCATATAAGCTCGACGCCACATCTTAAGAGAAACACTCAAACTAGAAATAACACGCACATTTTTCCCTTTAGTTTCAAACGCCAGAACATTTTTACCGCATGAATACCGAATCTACAGCTGTGCAAAAACTTTAACTCCTCCATTAAAATCTCCGCAGAATCATTAACAATTTTACACCCAAGTTTCGTGTATAATAATTCAGAGTTTCAAAGCTTGATTTTCTTTGAATTTTTAGAATTTAACGTCAAACTTTTTTAATTTAGAAAATAGTTTTCAGCCACTAACTTTTCCCCTGTTTCTATTAGTTTGCGTAAAAGTTTTTTATGTTTTTGTCACATATTCCTAGAGACGATAAAGAGAGATCGTGATTTGAGTGCAGATATGTTATCGCAAGGTTACCCCGTCTCGCTCCAGTTGCCCGCATCCATTCCTCACCCGGAGCCCAACCGGGTAACAACAACATCCAGCTCCACATACATCTACGACTGCAGCTACATCCATAAAGCCTGTAGCCGGCTGTATTACCATCAATCCATCCAGAAATTCAGACGCGGAGATAGACATTTATTTTAAAATTAGCCAAGCACCAGCTAAGAATTTAAATCCTGTGAGAGATACTACTAAATGTAAAGCAAAGCTTCAAGATTTGTAACAATCTTTTCCAAGGTACATGATTCCAGCGATCACAGTTGCAGTTAAAGGACCGAAAACAAGTTCGGTTTGTTTCTATAATATTCATATATTATTTACATATATTTTACTTAAATTTATGTCATACGTAGACTCTCATTCTGAGAGACGAAGAGGCTAACCAAAACTATATGTGTTAACTTACAATGTTTGCTTTCCCTCCTCATCCTCTACGCTAAAACTTGCCGCACTACGATAAGCAACTTACGACCTGCCTCTGCTTTCGAGACAGGAGAAAGTTGGTGAAAGCACAATGTGAATGCTTACAAAAAGATGATTTTGTTATTTCGTGCCCTTGTTTCCCCTCTGCTCCTCCTTAGTTAATCTTGAGAATCTTGCTATTCTTTTACTTTAATCCCTAGAATTGCTGATCTGCAGGAAATTCTCCCATATCCTTACTGTAAATCCGTTTTAGTTTAACCTACACCAGCTTATTTCAAGCTAGTAAGCTCTCTCCAAGGCAATCTAAGACATGTAGGTATACGTGAGCGGGGGCGGTGGATTATATACAGGTTGTAGTGCTTGGATGCCATCATTTTTGGGCACCAGTTTAGTTCTTCCATCTGGCATTTTCATGACGACATAATCCCTCCCGTTGATATTCTTTAAGAATTTTTCAGTGTCAAAGAAAGTCGGAGCTCCAGTCGGCACAGAGAGGTTGCCCTTGAAGAAGCTTACGGGATTATTCTTGTCTGCCGGTACGAGTTGTCCACTCACTGTAAAAAAAAGTTGATGCGACTTATTAGCGTGCAAGTACAGAATTTAGACGAGCAAGCAGGATTTTTAAGGCCAACAGGAAAAACAGAGTTGTAAAAAGTGAGGAAATCCTGTTTTTCTCATTCGGCCTGAATTGTGTCTCTGTTGTGTGCAGAGGGAGGGAAACTGGTAAACGTTTTTCTGGACAAAGCTTACTTTTCCTTCCAGTGATCCATTTATGAGCTATTTCAACGATGAAGGTTGCAAAAGCGAGCAAGTATCCAGCTCCGCAAAGAATGTACGTGGTCATCAAATCCCCGTTTCGGAGTTGCCGCTCCCTGAAATCCGAATCCGCAGAACAAGGATCTTTCACAGGCAAATCCTGCCGTCTCCAGTAGTCAAATAATCCAGCTTTGCTCAGCTTGTCCATTCTGCGGAAAATATTTGCAGAAATGAGATTCCTTTCCCTCCTTAACGTTCTTGCGTGGAACAAGCTTATCTTATTTATTTGCAGACAACCATTCCCATATTCCCTTCTCTGGTTTGGGTTTGGTTAGCCTTTAAATTGCAGAGGGCGAGTGGGAATGTGGCCAGAAATATTGCAGAGGTTAGGTAAACTCGTTCCTAAACTGGGTAAAAGGGCCAAAGGAATGAGGATCGCAGGGTGGTTGCGGGTGAATAATATTTTACTCCAAAGCTTCTGCAGAAATTGCCGGATTTTCTTAAGATTTAGAAACTGTATGAAGGCAAGATTACTTTTGCATAAAACAAACTGATACAATTCCCAATTTCATCCTTTACCTCTCCCTCCTTACGCAATTTTCATATTTTATTATGGGACTGCCACGGGAATAGCCTCACACTTTTTGGCTTAAAAATCGTCATGAAGAAAATGGCAAATTCGCAAACCCTTTTCTGCTTTTGCATTTTGCATTACCGCTGAACCCCTACAACATTACGGAAACTCTGGCAATTCGCGAAAATATTAAATTGCAAATTAAGCCACTTACATTGGATCTAATATCGGCTTGATCGTTGAATTTTTGGGAAACGCAAACCCGTATGATACCCGTAGGACAGGATGCCTAGACATGATGAAATGACACCGGTCATGGAGTGCAGTCTCTTTTTTCGTCTGAGCTCGGAAATCCTTGTAAATGATTCTCTCGATTCTAGACTGTTCGTCTAGTAGAATGTACTCTGTTCAAACGAAAATAATCATACAATTAAGGGTCAATTAACCGCGGAAAGAATATTCAAGTGAATTTTCGCAAAACCTTAGGCTGGATTAGTTTCAAATTAAAAGTGGTCCTCAAAGGTAAAAACGGTGTCCAAACATAACAACTTACTGTTTCTTCTGACCATTTCAATCATTTCTTTGGTATCCGACATAAACACACCGTAGCCTTGATTGAGACGGTATCGCAGTTTATGAAATTCAGGGTATCTAACGCTTTCCTGCAAATAATTAATCCCATGCACATAATTATAACGCCTTCCTTCAAATCAATCCCATCAGAATGACCTGATTCTACTATCCCTTGGACTACAAGTTAACTTTTAGCTAACTTACAATAGCATAGTGATCGCCAGGAGAACTTGGCGTAGTTTTCGCTTTGATGACGGCTTCTAAAGTGTCACCGGCTCTGGCCACCCAGTAGTCTCTGTAGCCTACTTTGCTAAGCGAATCAAACGGTATCGGAATCTTTGAGAGGGTCAAATAGGCTGTCAAGTTGGCGGTGTAGAAAGCTGTCAGGATTGTCACAAAGACCCACCAGGTCGCGAAAAGGATTCGCGAAGAATCTGTGTACAACATTAAATAGCTTGTCAAATATTTAAACTACAAATCTACCAAAGCAATCCCTGCCGTAAGCAACAGTTTCGACCGTTACACAAAAATTCGGCGTCGAGCTGCGCATACAAACTACGAAATGACTTGGAAGACAATATGCATTTTACCATAGAATTTACGCAGCAACACTAACCTGCAATTGGCTTGAGAACTGATCCTTGTTTCATCAAAGCCCCATAAACAAACCATACACAGCTTCCCATGGAATAATAGACGGATAGGGTAGGGTGTCCTTTGCATAAGTAGCAGCGAAGCCGTATCATTCCATAGATCAAGGGACCCATTAGAACCAGAGATACAATCAGGTAGTACCACACCTGGAATCAATGATTATTCGTGATACATTCGTCATCAAAATTCATCATATTTTAGCTTCTTTTTTTCTAAAACTGTGTTAAGTACATATTGTTGCAAAATCTCTCCCTTGACTGCTAAAAGCTAAGCTAATTTTAAATTCTACAGTAGCAGCTTAAAGCAAGATCATGTTATTATAACGAATAGCTCGCAGCTTGTATGTATTATATTCTATAGTTTAATAAAATAACCCCCGGGCGCTAACCCTTTAGCAGTTTTTCGCAATCAAACATTGCTCCAACTTCAACCCTGGTCAATTCCTCTCTTAGCCTTTCATTGATTTCGCAATCATACATCTAATTATGCAACTAATTATTCCCTCAACTCATTAATTTAGCCTTTAGTTAATTGCATGCACCATTAACTTTGAGTCTCATCAACTACCGTGTGTTCATGACACAAAGGTCATATCCGTCGCTTAATTTCCTGTGCAAAAAGCTAAACGGTGCGCAAGGAAACCCGTTTACTCATCGCTCGAGCATCCTCATAATTTCACCGTGTATTTGTAGCCTGCCAATGTCACCCAAGCTTAGTAATAATTTACCCTCAAAGCATTTATTGATTCCTTCATAGTGCTGATTATGGATTAGGAGCGGAGAATATAGAACCACAAGTTCGAGAGAGTGTGTAAAAAGATATTGTCACCAATATATAATATGGCTTAAATTATTGCGAATGCTTCCCTATATTCTCCGTCTTCTCTTGTCTCTTCTCAAGTATCGCTTGTGTGCATGCGAACCACTTAGATTCATCAATAATGAATCCACCTTAAGAGCTATCTCTTATTTTGCATATGACGTGGTGGCAAGTCGTGTCTTATTTCTCTTCCCAGTTTCTTTGACTATAAAGCAACAACCATGGTATCCTCTAATCTCCTCAATTTCTTTGAATTTTCCACAAGATGTTTTAAAACTTCAAACGTTTTCAACCATCGTTCGCATTATTCTTTCCAACGCTTTTGCCCGCCAACGTCTCAATTTTAATTCATCAAGTAACTCTGCCTTTATGCTAAGTTTTCTCTTAAAAATCTTGGGCATCCCTTCGTTCATGGTTCTTGTAGGGATGATCGCAAACATAAACACTGCTAACGCATCGCAGCCTAATCTGCAATAACAATTTCCTCCTGCAAATGTCACAGAATAAGTTTGCACAAGTCTGACGCTGTTTTGTAATTTACGCACCAAAGCCAACTCTATTGTAACAGATGGAACTGTTACTTGCATGTACGTCATCATCGAAAAATCGCAAAACTTTTCACTTCATCTTTAGCCCCGAAATTCTAAGTCATTGCCAGTGCCCGGATAAAAATACAAGAGGAGAAAACTGTCGTCATACGCAATGTACACATCATATAGCATCGCATCAAGTATTTCATGCAAAACGCCATATTAAATATTAAACCTAACGTGTCATCTCAGTCCTTTACCTTCACTAAATTTGCTTATACCGTATCCATCATTTTCCGCTGTTCTACTTTCTTAACATGGGGATTTCCTTTGCAAATCTCTTTTCCCATTTACTCCATCCGGCGTATCATGTCCTCTTCTATTGGCTTATGAAAGCTATAGAGCAGTTAATGCTAAACCCTGAGACATATATCCAGCCATCAGCTAACATCCAAGATATTCTTGCTCCGAATATACTCAAGAAGCTATACACACTTATCTACTTAGATATTTACTGCGTGGTCAACCAAGGCAAGGAAAAGATTTCGATCGATACAATTATCCTTCACAACATGCTCCACTAATACACGTCTTTAACCCGTCCTCCTGACACCTCTGGATCATGACCATGCAAACTATAGTGCGAACTTCCCAGCTTTGCTGCTTTTACAATCCAACTAATTATTCGCAAACCTAAATTGCTAAATTGCCATGATTATCTTCCCTAAAACTACCACCTTGCCTCAGCCTCACCACTTTGCGAAAAGTTTAGAAAGTATAGAAACGCTAAAATAACTGCAAACTAATGTCATTACCTCAGTCTGAAACGGGGCGACCAGTCCATCTCCATCTGTAGTTTCCTGTGGTCTTTTCATCATAATCACCCACCGTTCCTCTCCAAAAGGTCTCGAGAAATCCAATACTTTTTGTCGTTCCTCAATCATGCTCATGAAAGTGATTGCAAAATCCGCCCTCTGTAATTAATATAATAAATAACAAGTCGATTAAAACTCGCCTTCACCCAAAATCTTCACCCGCCATCTTGCCAAAAATTTCGCAAACAGCTCTCGGCATCCGCGAAAATTATTACGATTCGCGAAATTACCGCGCTTTAAATTAAATGAAACTTACGCCATCCATGAGCAATTGCATGACTCCTGTATAATTCTTGGTAGTTTCATTGTAAATTCCAATGGAATTATCATCAGGCCAAACAAATTCCCAATCGAATCCAAGTTGTTCTCTCAGCACTCCGAGCATAGTTCTTCCGATTCCTATGACTGTATCATTGTTTTCAAATCTTTTGAAAACGAATGGTTCTTCCTAAGAGAGTAAACCAACACGTTTTAGAAACCCATGACGCCATTTTCCAAACCTCTATTGATATCAATCATTTCAAGCACAAATCCCAAGAGATCCGTACAGGATTTTTTTTAGATTTTTTCAATGTCAAGCTTGACTTACGTTTACTATGGCAACTCTAAGCTTTCTTCCCACAAGAGCCCGCATATCCGGCGGCTTTTTGCTTGTTGTCCACGTCCCGTTTTCGTAAGCTTTGGCCAAAAAGGGATTTGTTGGACTCCAGATGTTTTTCAGTTGGTCTAGAATATAAATCAAAGTTAAACTGAATTACAGGAACCTTCTCGGACAAGACTTTCTCCACAAAACACACAATTCACACTTTCCCCGAAGTGAATTCTTTGATCTGCTGGTACTTACAGTTCATTATGGGAGTGGGATGTGAGCAATCCTTGGTGATGTTAGTCAAGCAAGACAGGGCCAAAAGAAACGGAATCATTTTGAAAATTTATCTCAGAGAAACACTAAAAAATCAAAATCTTGCAACTAAATTTGCGAAATTAATCCAGGACTGGACAATTGAGAAATAGAACGGTCAAAGTAACTCCTCCGGTGCTTGCAGGCAAGGGAAAAGAGACAGAGAAAGGAAGGAGGAACGAAGAGAAATAGATAGGAATGGCATAACCACTTATATATTGACAAACGAAAGCCAGTAGCCACTTTAGGAATTATGCATATAGGTAACAAGAGAAGAGAAAGGAGAGCTTTCTCCTGCTTTCTCCACGAAGGAGAAAATCCCCAAGGGTGTATCGGAGGGAAAATGTATTGACCGTTCAGGTATAATAATTCTCAAAGGTAAATCCCCGTATGGATCCACCACATGAGCCGGATATGGAATAAACACTTTGAGTCATTAAAATATTCATATTTCACCAGGGGGAGTGGTTACGCTCGAGTATTCCCCCGCTACAGCCCCTGGTGCTCCAGTGGAGAAACAAATATTGGCATTGAAACAAAACCAATGGATTCCATTTCTACGCGGACACTTTACTTCCCTTGCTCCAGTTTATGATTGATAACTAGAATATGCTATAATGCTTGCTCCTCTTGTTTCCTGACGTCGCTTTCACTGTCATGCAGAATAGCGGAGAAAGTTGGTATTGCTTTTCTGGGGCAAGTTTAAAGACGTCGATGGAGGGCTTTCACTCTTGTGAAGGGTTCTAAATTTTGCCTATTTTGCAAATTGCTTCCTCTATTATTACTAGTAATCGTAATGATGACTGTCTACATTATAAAACATCTTTTGGGAAACAATTTATGTATTAAAATTGTTGAAATCATTCAAAATAATTTTAATTATTAAAATGAAGCTGTATGAAAAAGTCTGACATTGCTTCCGACCGTTTGAGATTCGATATCCCCTTAAGGCTTCCCCAAGTAAGAACATTTTACATGGAAGAGATTATGGGCTTTCACATATGAATTCAAAGCTCCGCCAGAGTACACTACTCGTTGAACCCCTTTACATTCAGGGGATAACTGCCTGCACCCTTCATGATGAGGTTAGGTCCCTGAAGATCTGGAATGCGCGCTTTCTTTCAGATATACATATAGTGGTAGGGGGCAAATGACTTTCTGAAGAAAAATAACATGGCAATGTGGATGGCAAAGGTAACTTGATGAAAATGTGGGGAAATGTAACATGGGAGTTATATTGAAGCACGTTGCTATGGCAGCGTCAGCGTCTCGTCTGTGTACGCTTAATGCTCCATGTTACATTTGCGTGTCAAACCCGTTACTATTGCCCCGCATATCATCATGTTCTTTTTCCTCTCCATGTTACGTTTGCCACCACAGACTATACCACACAGTACAAACTCATACTTGAATGTTGAAAATCATACAAAGCTTTGATGCTACCAGTGCAAGCCTAAATGCTCGCATCAGGGCCCTGCCCTTGAACCTTTTCTTTGGATTTCTTTTGTGAAAACTGGGTGCGCGGGTTACTTTCAAAATATAAATACTGTCATTTTACATACGACTTCATCATACATAATTTACCAGGGATCATTAATTTGTACTCATTTTTGAGATGCATTTAAAAGAAAATCGAAATCGTTGGTTTATTTGCCGTCAATGCCAACGGTGTTTCCAAGGTGCAAAACTTTTTATAAATCATAAATTAGCAAATCACAGCAATCTAAAATTCGAACCTGAGATTCAGGAATTTAAACCGAGGTAAATATAATTGTTTCCACATTTCATAACATCCCTTTATTAGGCATTCAATCTTTGAGCAAGTCAATCAGCAGTATCCTTTTCTTAAACTCACTTTTACATTCTTCTTTAAAATAACAATCATGAAATAACCAGAGGTATTGTACATCAACGTAATCTACTGAACGCTGATATTTAAAATATTTTACAGTGTTCAAGAGGACCTAAAATACGTTGTACATTACCCTTTGGACGAAAATAATGCTCAAAAAAAACAATCACAAGATCGATTAGAAATTCACAGCCACGAAGAAAACGATGGCAATACGGAAACGGGAAATCGCAGCATTAACGAGTCAGAGAATGTTCAAGACCCGAACCGCTCGACATCGGGCCCTCTTCAGTGTGATGCCCATGAAGTTTGCAAATCCAAGCACGAAAAAAAAAGACAGGAACTACGAAAAACTCCCTTGAAGAAGCCATCCAAACGATTATCTTTAAAACCCAAAATCAGGATTAAACAACGGCAACCTCCTTCCAAGCCCTTTAACTGCAAGTTCTGTGTTTCGTCGTTCAAATCAAGCATCAGTTATCGAATTCATGAGTACATGCATGCGGATGAAAAACAATTTAAATGCACGTATTGTGACAAGTTATTTTCTTGCGATTACACCCTTGCGATCCATGAGCGAAGCCACACAGGTGACATGGTGTATGCTTGTGGTATTTGCAATCGAAAAGTGCTTACGAAAGAAAATCTTAAAATACACCTGAATAACCATTTTGGCAAGAGACCGTTCAAGTGCAAAATGTGCCCTTCTTCCTTCTCAGCACCGAGCAACTTGCAACAGCATGAGAAATTACATGCTAAGAAAAAGTCATTCCGATGTTCATTTTGCCGTAAAACGTTTGCGCTCAAAAGTTATCTTGCTAAGCACATTATCCGTTGTCATAGTAGCAAAAAGCCGTCATACCCATGTCCCGAATGTGGGAAGAGCTTTTCTCACAAGGCCTATGTGGCTATACACATCCTTAAAGTTCACAACGAAAATAAACCAATCTACACATGCCATCATTGTGGAAAAGGTTACAACAGAAAATGCTCCCTTCAGAGACATTTAGAAAAAATTCATTCCGAGCCCAAGCAGTGCTTTAAAAAGAACTTATGCGGGGAGAAGTGCACACATTTGAAAAGAAAGAAATAAAAGCTTAATTACTAGTTGGAATTCTATGCTTGACAACAATTAGTACTTTGTACAGAATTGTATAGAATAGCATGAATGTTTATAAATTATGGATTTATATAATAACTACAAGTGCTCTGCTCTCAATTGTAATAGATGCTGACGTTGTGGCCCAGTTTGTGGTCTACAAGTAGTTAATGTACAGTAGTTAAATTACTGTGAGAGGTGATTGTTAATAAATTAAAGTTCTTTGAGAAAACGTATTCCATGTTTATACATCTGCAATCTTCATTGCTGCTAATTCGCGTATCGTTGCAACGCCATCTGGCTGTTTCATACATTAGTTTTATATTTTTGACTAACGTGAATTAATTTCTTCGTGTTTATTTTATATTTCTTTAAAGAAACGGCATGGGCTTTACAAATTATGCGTAAAATATAGCGACTTAATTGAACTGAAAACTGTCCTTTGCCCTTTTGGGTCCTTCAAGTTAAGTACCCTTACCCTGGAAGCGCGAAATTCAAAAGCTTCCACTAGGTTTTGTTTACATTTTGTACGTCCACGTTATGGAATGGTATATAAAAAACAAAAGCTAATAGCGTTATATACTTCTAAGGTTTTTGTGTTTGATTCGAACTAATTTTATGAAAGCAGCTTTCAATATAATTGATATTCTAAGAATCTTTACTAGTTGGTATAACTATTACATTGCATTCACGCATTCGTCGGATTCCAGGCGGGATTCTGACTTCTGACTAGAGCAAGTTATTTATATGGTTGCTAAATATTCAGTTTAGCTTTTTGTAAAAAAAAATCAGGAAAACATTTAGGAACAGCTAATTATGAAACGTAAAATACCATCTGTGTGTTGGTTCGTATGTAAGCCGTGCCGAGAATATTTTAAAAGTAGAAAGAGTTACGACAATCATAAATTAACGGTTCATGGCACTGAACCGGCGGAAAACCCAAAAGCCTGTACCACTGTTACCTCAAGGTAAAGATTCAAATATTTCAAAATTGTTTTTATTAACTGTTTTAAAAAAAACATTAAATCAATTTCTGATATCGTCTGGTTTTACATCCGAAGCGAAGGAGTTACCCCGTGTTACTATTCGTCTTTACTCTATCATGTACTAAATTTGTTGTACTATTTTCTAGTACCCAGCAGATATCGGAAATGGTCCCAAATGGAAATGCCACCTTAATATCAAAACTGGACGGGCATACATCGACTACTAGAGATCATTCTGAAGACGATTCTAATACAGATAGTGCGTTTGAATCTATGAAAGATTATGAAGCATCATCCCGCATTAAAAACCCAAAGGACCGAACAAGTCGTATTGCATCGAAGATGAATACAAGTACATATAAAAGCTCCAGGCTACGGGTCAAAGCAGCAATCAAAACACTGGATAATGGAAACTCCCGAAACGACTACGCAAAACATTACAGAACTTATGCAAGAGCTTCTAGAGGCCATTTCCTCATCAGTAGCACAACTCAACGGATCAAAGTTCCTCCAGAAGTTCTATCAATACTCAAGCCCTGTAATTTATTCTGGTTGACTTATTGCTATAATATTCTGAGCATATACTGCATGACTTCGGTACACTAATTTCGACTTTTTCGATTTTGTTGTTACAGGCTCAGTGGACCTAAGTATGAAAACAGAGCTTTCTGGAGAACGGAAGAAGGAAACCAGTGATTCCAAGTTATTGAAGTGCAAGATATGCACCAAGTATTTCGTAACTAACTCGGATCTTCTCCTTCATGAGCGTTTGCATTGCGAACAGATATCTTTTGAGTGCTACATGTGCAGCAAAAAGTTTCGTCTAAGGTTCCAGCTGAATTGTCATCTTCAAACCCATCTTGCCAGCACTCCGTTTAGTTGCAACGTTCCACCTGACGGCATTCTTCATAGGCAAAGACCAACATTAACGGAAAATCGATCAAATCAAAACGGTTGTGACTCCAGCGAAGAAATCTCTTTAGATTTGTGGAGCGACGAAAGTCCGGACCGTAGCCTTGTGGGTCCAGACCCATCAAGACCTCATTCGTGTCATGTTTGTGGCAAAGCCTTTTCTACCAACTTCGGAGTTAAACGTCACATGCTTAGCCACACTGCAGTTAGAGCATTTCGCTGTGAAAAATGTGGCAAATCGTACAAGCATAAAGAACATTTAAAGTCACACACGCTAACACATGCTGACTCCAACGAATTTTCTTGTAATCTGTGTCCCATGTCTTTTAAGAGGAAATCCCTTTTGATAGCTCATCAGCGGACACACATAGGTGAAAATCATTTTGCATGCAAACTTTGCGGTATGACGTTCACCCGTGTAGCAATTCTGGTGCGACATAGACGCCGGATCCATGGATAATCAATGTTACAATAATTTATTGAAATAGATGCAGGATAGCTGATGCACAAGAAGTACTTGTGGTGTAGCTGTAAAGTGAAGTGCGAATATCTATTATCACTGTAGTAGGAATTCCTACTTAAGTAAGCAGTTTTTTCAGTGTCTGTTACGATAACACTTCATGTTTTTTCTTCATTGTTAAGCAGCTCGTTACCTGCATCAATGTATGCTTGTACATCATTGGGTGTTAATATCCCACCTTCATTGCATACCATTATATCCTTGTTCATATGAATATAATACTCAATCACCTTTTTTTTAAAATGGATCATTATTGAGTAATTGTAACTTTATATGAATGAAGTTACTATTTTGCTAGCTTCGTATGGATTGATTTTATGCTGTAGTTTTGTACTTTAACTTAAATTAGATTAATAGCAATAAATAGCAAGTAAAGCATATAACCCGTGATATTTACCGATGGAATTTCACTACATTGTATTTATAAGTCTTCGTGTCGTTATTAAGTTCTTATGCAGTGCATGCGACAATTATCTGGAGTAGATTTGCCCACAGAAATGCTATGCATCCCCGGACACATTATCTATCGGTATAGATTGGGACATTTGAAGCCAACTCTCGTAAGTGTTTTATGCGTAATTCCAGCACGAAATTCAAAAATCCGCCCTCCTCACGCTATTCTAATACTAATCATTGGGAGTGGGAAATTTTGAATTTCGTGTTATAATTTACGCGTCATAAAACAACTGCGAGAGTGTGCTTGAAAGGTCCGACGAAGTGTGTGTATTCTTTTAGGCGCGGAACTTGGAACCGTTTACGTTACCTGCTGATTAAATTTCAGGCTCTCATATTTTACATTATGTGTCGTCGGTAATTTTGGGAGAACTGAACTTGAATTAGCGAGCTTCAAATAATTCTCGTGCTACGTTAGACAGTAATTACAGAAGTTGTAAATTACAACGGCAACCAAGATTTTCTGTTTACAGTGTAACTGTTTTTATAAAATGTTATTTATCCAGTAGGTTTGCTGGTAAGTTAGAATTATGTTACTACATCAGAAATAATTAATCAATATTCAGCACGCTAAATTAAAGTTTTTGAAATGTTTAACTTTAATTCCAGGTCCGCATGTTCATCGAAATCGTTGCTCGGTACCCGTACATCTTTGGTTTCAGACCATCATTAGCATTGTTGGTCAGTCAGTATCCATTGCAGTTGCAGTATTTCGTCAGTTTTTTACGAAACCTCTCCGAACTAATCGTCCATGAGTTTATCTGATAATGGAGACAAGCACCGGCTTAAGTTTTCACGAATGCGACGTATGCCGAAAGTTCTTTGTACGAAAGGACGATTTAGATCGTCATGTCACCGCCGTCCATAGCAACTCCAAGGAGATAATTTCGGATGACAACAGCTTTCATGGGAGGCCATTGAAGCGAAAGGATCACTTTCAATACCACGGGCAATCCCACCAAGAAATCAAAACGGAGCCTGCAGAGGTCACGTTAGATTTTAAACCCATTAGCGCACCAGCTAATGCGTCACAACGTAGCGAAACACATTTAAATCCATTAGAATGCAGCTCATGTGGGGAGATTTTCTCTGTTTTTGCAGAGCTAAAGATTCACATCCAGATGCATTTAGGTACGATACCATTTCGATCAGAACCTAAAGAAGTCCTTCCAAACATAGTGGTCCAGCCGATCTCAACAGCTGTACAAATCCGAACGTCTTCTAATTCCGACCTCCCACCCGGCCCTAAGAGTACACTTGGAAGCAATTCGATTCAGAAGATGCAGAAACACCCTCACCAGAGTGTAAATAATCGTCCTTACCCTTGTAAATTATGTGGCAAACGTTTTATGACAGCACATGTCTTAAAGGGGCACTACATGGTTCATAGTGGGGAAAGACCGTTTAAATGCGATTTTTGTGACCTGAGAATGGCACGAGCGCATCATTTACGAGAGCACATGCGTATCCATACCGGAGAAAAACCATACGAATGTGAAAAATGCGATGCCAAGTTTAGCCGCAACCAGTATTTAAGAAATCATCGGCGATTTTGTTCCGGGTTGACATCCCGTTTGATAGCTAGCTAACGGTTTGCTAAGATAAGTAATGAATTTACTTTTATGGCTCAAGTGTATGCAATCGTGTATTTGTAAATTTTGAAATTAGTGTATATTAATAATCACCTATTTTGAATCACCATAACTTCGAGCACCATTTCCCAGGAATTATATGATAACGAAGGTTAATCTTGTCTCTATACAGTATGACGGTTGTAATTTATTTCAAAACGTATGTATAACGAACTTTCACGCATTCGTTTATGCAACGTCACTGAGTGATTGCAATTTTTTGAAACTGTTTTTATTGTAGCAGAAATGCTTGTATTTCGTTATTTCGAGGTTCACTAATTATATATTTTATCAAAAGCATACGATACATTCAATGCATAGTATCAAATAAGAATAATGCGTTATACACCCATCATACACCCTTAATAAACAATTTATTTTTCCTTTTCACAATGAGACAATTTTAGCTGTGAAATTTGTATATTAGAATGATCATCCGTAATTTTGAACCAAAGAATCATATCTGCTAATAGATACGAAAACTGAGAAAACGATTGTAGAAGAGATAATTTCATGCTCAATGCTGGATGGAAAATTGATCTCCTTGGCTATAACATCAAAGAAAAGTTGCCTTAGAGCGGGAAAATTTTCAGTTTGAATGTCACCTAGTTTCTCAATTTCGCATTTCGCCTATATACCATGCCATTGTTCAGTAGTGTCTTTCACATATGTGGTAATCGCGATTAAAGTACAGTATAATGATGTGTTAAATGGCTTTAAATATTGAAACCAAAAGCTGGTACGTTTGTTGGCCTTGCAGAGAATATTTTAAAACTACCAAGGCTTTTACTAATCATAATTTTGAGTACCATGAAAGTATTCCCCAGACTCGTCAAGATAGTTGCAGGTAAGCAACAGGTCACAGAAAATATATATAAAATAAGATTATTGCCATTATGTTAATGAATTTTAAAACCATCAGAATTCATTTACCTTTTCCATGTTTTTAATTAAATAAATATTTAATCTATCGCGAGGCTGCTCAATAACTAGGATCAATATATTGAATCACAATGTTACAATGTTGATTAGTAATTGCAAATTAATTCCTATTCTGTAACTTCTTTCATAAAATATTATTTTATTATGTTTTTCAAGTTGGGAAGACCCTAGTGAAGGCGGAAGATACCGTATAAAATCTGTGACTCCGCTAGCGAATCAAACGGGCGATCCAGTTAAGAAAACCAAGGTACCAGCAACTGGTTCGGACGGTGGATACGAATCTTTGACGTCGTTGGAATCATCAAATTATATGGATAGTCCTGACAACGAAACGGTTGCTGATGATAAACAGCAACCGAAGCGGACAAGTAATTACCGCTTAAGAGACCGGCCAGTTATCATCTGTGCTACAAACAATCGTGGTGGAGCACGGAAAGGCAGTAAAAAGTCCAAACCATCAGCTGAACCTAGTGCACCAAGTTTGGATCTTACTGCTGAATCTAAAAATGATTTCAAATGTTCATACTGTGGTAAACGCTTTCCTTTGAGATTTCAGTTGAACTGTCATCAGAGGCAACATGTGGGAGAGCCCTCAGAAAGCGAAATACATCAAACAGCAACTCTTGACGGGCAACTAGAGAGTGAAATCGATAGCAAGGAAACCGCTGTGAATGAGGAAAAGCCACTAGAAACTGAAGCGGTTGAGACGGCCGTGATTGCCCGTAAATCTCTACCGAAGAGAAGAAAAAATAGTGTCAAGAAGGCCAAAAAGACCACTAAGGCCGCAAGATCAAGTCGAAAGAAAAATGCTACATCTTCAGTGATACCGATACTTCGAGTAGACTCCAATTCCAGTGGATCCAAAAGCAGTTTTAAATGTTCAGTTTGTGACGAAACCTTCTCGGAAAACTTCCAGCTCCAAATCCATGAGCGAACTCACTCTGGTGGAAACCTATTTGTTTGCACTTTTTGTGGGAAAAGCTTCAAATACCGGGTTACTTTTGTAATCCATCAGCGGGTGCACACGGGCGAAAAACCGTTTGTATGTGACATTTGCGGTGAATCCTTCATAGGAAGTACTAAATTGATAAAGCATCGACGAACTCACACTGGGAGTCTCTTCTCTTGCGGAATATGTGGGAAGAGTTTCAAAACTAAATCAAAGTTGCAAGACCACAGAAAAATCCACACGACGGAAGCCCCGTTTAAATGCAGCATTTGTGAAGAAGCATTTGTCTCAGAGCGGAGATTGATAACACATCAGAAAATCCATGCGGAGCAAAAATCTTTAAGCTGCAAATTCTGCAGCCAAGTCTTTAAGACAACGTCTCAACTTCAAATACATCTCCGGAAGCACAGTTCACAGGAGAAACCTTTTCGGTGCAACGTTTGTGGTAAATCTTACACACAATTTGCCAATTTGCGCACGCATCAAAGAACCCACACTGGAGAAAGGCCATTCAAGTGCAAGGAATGCGGGAAATCCTTTACAATCAGCGCTAGCTTGAAACGCCATCAAATAACTCATACTGGCGAAAAACCATTCGTCTGCGAAATATGCGGCGCTGCCTTCGGCTACAAACGAGCTTTAATTTTACATGACCTTGTCCATACTGGAGATCAAGCTTCTATTTAGTATCTTAATTTTTCCACCTATCATACGGTGCTCATTCCAAATAGCTTTCGCTGCATTTTAAACATATTCTTATCGAATCAATCATAATAATTAATTAAGTATTTTAACTTTGCATTTCTATGGACATAGGCTGCAAGCTAAAACTTTTAATCATATTTAGAGACAATCTAGACGAAAGTATGCCTAAAATTTAGAATCTAAGAATACGCTTAAAATGTATGGGTTTAGCTTTAAGTAAGGGTAATAAATTTTGTTAGTCCTACGCAATCGTGTACAAAACGTAGCATTTTCTGTTCAAAATTATTTAACTGCAGCGAACGTACGCATTCGTTTTCTTTAACTATACGATTCGTCATATACTATTGGTCCGGAGAATGCTTAAGAATCAAAGGCATGAACTGCTTGTTCATGCTACTTTGATATCTGTTAAAAATTGGCGACAGTTGCAAAAATTGTAATACAATAATTATTTTCTCTGTACCCAAGTAGGTTACTCCTTCGATCTTTATTCTTGCCATGAAACGTGTACCCTTGATATCAATACACTTTTCATGAAACGAAAAGAACTTCAGTCAGTTCAGTTATCTAATTTGTTATGTTTTTTTCGGAAAGGATGCGTTTGTATTCGCTCTTTTGAGTCTATTACCATGCCTTTACCCATAAAGTTGTGCCAAGGATAAAAAACCCTAGGAGATTTCTCCTGCACTCCTTCAATGAGATGGGAGTCGCATGCAATATTACTCATGGGTGAGGGCCTTTTTACTTCACTCTCTGCGGATTAAGCAAACTGTAAGATGGCGGTAAAGATTTGAGATTTAAAATCTAGGCACGTTGAGAAAATACGTTATAACGCATCTCCTCATTTAGTAATATTTAACATAATAACGTTTAGCAGTGGAACATTAGTTAAATGTATTGATAGCTGCAGAAAAGTATATATCACGCGATATATAGTTAAGTAAAAGTTAAGTTTATTATCCTGAACATCTGGACGAAGGTTGCCTTTGTGTGGGACCGCGAAAGCTTGGTCTACCTGCATGACCTAGAAAAAAAATTGCAGCATTAAAGTCGTAGGAAGATCGCGCCCATGCTGTGGAAAGTTAGCAAGTAAGTAAAGCATAATTAGAATATGCGATGGTCAGTTACAGAAATTCAATAGAGATAAAGATAAGTGACATTACGTTAAAAGAGCAACCTCCAGTCATATAATTAAGGGGTGAACTTAACTTGCTCTCTCTAGCGGATAATCCAATATTTGGAGACTATATCTTAAAGAGATTTTTTTATACGAATGGGCGGTTAATTCCCTAGAAGGTCCAAACTCAAATTAATCTAGCGTTTACGTTAAATACGTATGTCATCAACAGTAACATAGTATCATCAACAGCTAATTTTTGCGTTTAAAGCGTCTGTAGGTTCAAGGTTGAAAGATTGAGAATAACATTGGCAGAAGAATAAGATAAGAAAAACATTGGTCCTATTTCATGTTTGTTTTTTTATTTTTTAAGGAACATCAACCAGCGTAGCGAGTAATGGAGTGTATTGCGAGTTCGAAAATACCTCAAAAACGAAAAATCCCCAGGTCTAATAAGTGTAACAACCGAGTGTTCAGTCCAATAACAGGTCCACCTTCGCCAATATTAATTTCACGGAAGAAGTGCTTGAATACCAACTACCATATCTTCAAGGTCAAAGTTGAAGAAGATAAGTTAGCAGGGCTGAAGGAAGAAATTGTGAATTCAACACAGAAGTTGAACCGTACCATTTTTCGTGGTGGTGCTTCGAAATTAAAGCGCAGAAATTTTTCTGGTACGTATGAATGCTTTGCTTTACGAAAGATGCACTGAATAACCAAAAATGACTTTTGTAGACCCATCAAGCAACCCTAAGTCTCTCATCTATATATGCGAATTTAATATTTTTAAAGGAAAATCGCGGCAGTCGCCTCAACAAAGCCCAGCTATTGAAGTTATTGATATTGAAGCTTTCATCACAACACCGGATGATCAAGCCGAAAGAGAAATCGACATCCTAGATATTGAGACTATGATTGGATATGCTTCTTCCCGGAGTGGCAGTGCCCACAGCCCAGACGGGAACTCACACGTAGTTGCTTCACCATGTCTTCAACCTTCTAGTGAAATAAACAAAATTGATGAATCTGAAAAAATTCCAGGTCACATCCTAGTCCACGACGGTAAGGAAATTCTTTTGTTGGTCATGATTGTGTAAAAAGGTTAAACAAAAGGCAGTGATAATTGTTTTATTTACAGGCGATATTCCAGTGTACGAATGCCTGGTTTGTGAGGAACACTTTACGACAAATTTTCCTATTTCAAGCCATGACCGCTGTGCAAACGAGGAGCCGTACGAGTGCACTGAATGCGAAATGGTTTTTACAACAAAACAGTATTTTGACAGCCATGTCTGCTTGCCACTTGCAGGTTAGAGATTCCCTATTAGTAAAAATAATAAGGCTCTTCACTGTCTTCACAAGTTTATTTTCAAATCCATTTGATCTCATCAAGTGCTTTAAATAGGATAGCCATATTTTATGATTCTTTTTATTTCAGAGCAAGAGCTCTTCACCTGCGTTCATTGTGACGAAGTATTTGAATCAAACGCTGACCTAACTGTGCATGAAAAAAGTCACTGGACAGTCTCGTGTCAATCCTTACACCATTGTCCAGCGTGCAGCCAGTATTTTGCCTCCTTGCAAGAACTGTCCGACCATGTCGTTATCGATCATTTGGGTATGCCCGTATCACTTAACTGGAGCGATGCTTTTCAAACGGTCTACTGAAACGTATAACTTTCTTTTTTCTTTCAGAGCGTCTTTTGGAATGTTTTATCTGTACCCAAACATTCAGCAGCGAAACTACCTTGAAATGGCACATAGTGAATGATCACATGAAGCCTGAAATATATCATCTAGAGGATGGCGAGGATGATGATGGTGTCGATGTTAAAATAGTCGCGGAAATACCCAGTTTTTCTCTCGATTCGTATCTGAGTCCAGATTATATCTTTCAGTTGCTACGAGGTAAGCTGATCTCAATAGTATGAATAGTGTGATTTAATTAAACTTGTTAATCACATAAGTTTCTGGTACTTTGTAACAGAAGCATCTGAGGTATGTGAAGGAAAATCCGCAACACCTGCTATTCAAGATTCGCGTGATTCTAAGGTTGATTTCAAGGATAGTGTAAACAGCATGAGTGAAGGTGATGACGCGATATCAGTTTCTGGTAGTATTGTGCGTCCTAAAGAAGTCGAAAGTAATCTTTCAACGCCACACACGGATCCAGTTGCTGTAAAAGATGTGCCGGTTGAAGAAGATCCAACTGAAATGGTACAACTGGCCTCCAAAATACTCCAAGATGCCAACCGAATTCTTCAAGTTGCAAGCCAACTCCCAGAGCCTAAGAATTCTCAAACTGTGGCAGTGGAAACAAACCCGGATGGAAGTGAATGCCATCAAGAATCACAGTCCAACGCGGAAGGAATATCCCCTTATACAGAAGCCGAATTGAAAACATCTGCTAATATTGTACCACCAACGAGACGCAAACGAGGTAGACCCCGTAAGAAGAATGCTGAAATTAATCAGATAGTCGTGGAAAATCCGAAGGAGCAAGCTTGTGCCTTGGGCAGTTTTGCGTCCGATGCATTTCGCACCGCAGTACCTAATAGGGTCCTTAGAAGTTACGTTCGAACTAAGGACATGGGCAAGAAGATAACAACAGCTGAAAAACAAAGTGATCCAACCAAAGTAAACAGCGTGCAAGAGTCTTTGATAGACAAATCTTCTTTGAAGACAGGCCAAGCTGAGCAAGCCGCAGTACAAGGCGTTAAAATAATAGGCGGAAACCCCGTTTTAGGGTTTTGGAGCCCACCAGAACTTGGAGTGACATGTCCTAACAAGCAAAGCTTTCCCGGCAACGAAATATTGTCAGAAATCCCACTAAGAAACGCAAGAGAACGAACTCATAGACGAAAACAAAACTATAGCCAAAAAACGTACGGTGGAGAGAACGAGATAAGGAACTCAATAATGTTCCGTCCCTCTAGAGAGAAGTGTCGTGCTGCAAATCCAATTGTCTCGATGCCAGCTGAAGAAATTGAAAACTGTATTGATATCCAAAATCAGCCTGACCCAGAAGTTAGCAGCAGAAGCGAAATTGCAGAAGCATTGTTATCACTAGCCTTTTCTAATAATCCGACAAACGCCTACTCCCAAAAAACTGAGGAACCATCTATAACTGCACATCAAAACCCTGGGCTAAACGTAAGAGAGCCTCCAATTGTTTCTCAGCAGAAGTGTCCACCAGGTAGTGTTTTGGAATCAACGAATGTTTCAAAATCACCAACGTTGTGCGAAGATAAGTCCGCAAATTCGGGACCCAGTCTACTGGAAAATCTCATACATCGTCTCCGCCACTGTCTGTCAGAAAGTAGGGATTTGGAAGATGATAATCAAATCCTTCGCCGAAGTAGGAAACTGAATCGGCAACTTTATCGTGAAGAAAAAAAGAATTTCGAATGCTACTTTTGCCATGCCATGTTTACTTCGAAACGAATTCTTAAGACCCACCAACTTATTCACACGAATCAAGTTTCTGGAAATCATCGTCGGGTTGGAATGCATAAGAGTAACCCAAAGCATCAAATAAGAATACCGAAACCTCCACGTGAGAAGAAATACAAATGCGCAATTTGCTCTAGTAAATTTCGTCTAAACATTCAATTAAAGCAGCATGTGTTAACTCATAGTTGGTTAAAACGTGTACCCGGAATCCAAAACAAAGGCAATGCCTTCCCTTGCGAAACCTGTTTCAGGATCTTTCCAAGGAATTGTGATTTACAGCGTCATCAAAGAATCCACCTGTAGTCCATTGTAATTTTACGCTGCAGTGTTTAATATTTTAGTTGTACGTTTTACTTAGATGAGTTTTTTCGCATTATGTGTATACTTTGCTAAAGTCCAGAAGCATACAGATTAGGCCAACTATAAATGTATCCTGCTACAAGATTCCTGTGGATCACAGATTTTAAGTGTAGATCGCTTTAGATTGTTCATTATAGTAATATACGTATTTTTAAAGCAGGATAAGGAAATCAAGTCCTTCGTCAACCTCTACATAGTCATAGCATTAAAATTGATAGTTCTATAACTTTAAATCAGTGATTTATTTTAAATACAATTTCAAACATAAGCTATTTAACTTTTCAGGCTATCGAATGTACTATCTCTCCATTAAGAATAGCGTTAATGCTATTTAGACGTTAGTTCTGCAAAATTCTAGTGCTTTCATTAAAAGTTCATAGAAAATTGTACAATCTACAAGCTTATTTATTTTATCTGCAGAGATCGAAATATTTGGAATCACACCATACTTCATCGTGTTTACTTTATCTTAGGAATAGAATAAGTTTGCAAACCGTGAACAATAAATCCATCAATTTTTCAACACTCATCTGTTGCAATTCTTATTTTGCTATGTCACAGCCAATGCAAAGCTTACCAGACAGACTTGAAATCCATGTTTTGTCGTTCTTGCTGCCTATGACAATAAAAATACATGATCCCAGAAGCCCGAGTAGTTAACGCACAAGCTATATCTTTCTTAGCAGTCACAAGGGAAGCTTAACGAGAAAAAAACCCTAAGGTGGACTCCTTTTCTTCTCTCCCAACCGCATGTCAACTTTGGGGCTCTAAATTCGATGTAATCAGGAGCTTCATTTTTCTTAAACTATTGAGGAGCTAATTAATGGAAGCTGATCCGCTTTACCAACTACCGCGGTTCACATTTTACACATAAAATTACATAAAATGTTGTCGTCGATCATGTATTGATACTTTGTGCATCTTATTTACCTATGCTATTTGACAAGGCCGCCTACAACATCTATAGATTTTGTTTGATTAATTTTCCTTCCTTTTGTTTGTCTATTTTCTTTGGTTGTAAGTCAGAAACAAACAAACAAATTCAAATCTTCTAGGACGGATCACAGGAATCGAAACCAGCACAAGGAGACGGTAGGAAACAAAACGCTTCCATCCAGATTGAGCTGAATATACCTACGCATGTATATTATGTGTTGGAATATTGGAGGAGAGGGACTAAAAACTTCCAAGGAGAAAAAAACCTTAGGGATTAAAACGAAAACACACTATATGCTTTTAAACGAAATAAGCCTTATTTCAAACAAAAGTTCTTCTGCCGTGCTATTAAGAGCAATTGAAAAAGCACTTTTACGTATCACCAACTATTGGATTATGCTTTCGTATCCAAATATGAACCACTTGGATTCTTTCTAACTAGTATTTTAAATATAAATGAAATTAAAAAATTCTATATGTTCGTTGGCAACCCTCTAAAATCAGTTAATTGTTTCACACAGGCCAAAGACAACAATTGAACCAGTGCTGCAGATGGCTACAAGCATTATATACCTTCTCTCTGCACAATGAGTTATTTTACCATTCATGAGTATCCTCCATTATGAATAACCATTACAAATACAACCTTTGGGGACACAAAGGGATTACAAAGTACAAGCAATTTTAATCCCTTAATTTTAAAATAAATCAATACTCCTTGTAAGCACACAGCAATCATTTTGTCTTCTCCGCTAACTTGGACTTGGAACTCACAGTCAGTCAGTCCAGAAGAAAGCAGCACAATCGACGTATGTTGCGTTCTGAAACCAGTTTTAAGTGCAGCTGATTATTCATTGCTGTAATTTTTTGGTCGAATAAGAAACTAGAGTGGAAAGCTCTTGTAGAAAATTAGAAAAATTTCGTAGCTTTTAATTTTGTGAACCAGTTTAGTTTACTCTATGGAATGATATTTTATTTTCTTATGAAAAATTCAGTGGTTAGTTTCATATCAGTTAAAAATATAGTTATTCAACCCACCTTCATTTCAGTAACCCATTTACGTCATAATTTCCTAATTGTAAATCCTTTACATGCTTTTCAGGATCTCTTCAATTAACTCACACAAAGATGTTCCAACAAAGCGATTCTACTTCCGGGAACCAATCCAAAAACCATCCCCAACTTGTCTCTAAAATGGAAACTTCAGTTGCAGCCAAGTTCAAATGCGAAATTTGTGACAAGAGTTTTAGGCATGCCACAAGCCTAACCACTCACCGGCATCGTCACTTATCCGACAACCCTTTTAAATGTGAAACTTGTGGCAAGTCCTTCACTGAAAGTCTTCATCTTCGCCGTCACTCCTTCACTCACTTTGAAGAAACGAAAACGTTCTCTTGCGAAATCTGCAAACAAGTTTTCCCCGAAGAGGTCTCGCTCAAGCAGCACGCAGTTATCCATTTTGCAGAGGCCTCTCAAAGCGATTCCGAAAATAGTTTGTTTTCCAACCCCCTTCCCAACGATCTTCCCCTCCTTCAGCACACCCAAGAGGGCTCTGACTCCAACGAGAATATGCATGAGATTTACAAATGTGCCGTTTGCGAGCTTAGTTTCTACAGTATGGATTACTTCAACCTCCACGCGTGCTTTCAAGAAAATGCAATCGGGTAAGCAGCCGAAAGTCAACGAAATAATTATTCGAACGAACCACAGGCATTTAGTTCTTGATACATGGTATTTTTAATTGCAGGTGCGTCGACTCCAACTTAATAACAACAACACCTTCGCAACCGACTAGCCTCTTTATGACGTTTGACGATGGCAGAGGAAAAGGTGATGTAAATTCCAACGATATTTCTTCGATGGACATCACTACCAATCTTTCTTACTCTTACGATCATGCTCTATCAATAGAAGATATTTTAGATTTCTGTGACGAGGAGGACGTAGTAGAAGCATTTCGCATTATCCAAGATGATATCAACCTAAGCAATAACCAGTCAATCCCAAACGATTATCCAAACGGTGCTTTTCATCCCTCTGCTCCGATTGCTGCTAACAAGGTCAAGACTAGAGCTGATTGTAAAGGAAAGAAGCAGTTACTAATGTGCGGTTATTGTGATTCCAAGTTTTATGAAATGGCTAAACTGGAAGCTCACATGTACAACCATGCTGGAGGAGAAGTCTGACCAATACTGACTTTAGACAAGTCAATTATGATTAATTGTTTCTATAGTCTCTTATAGCTTATTCAGGTGAACTGTGAGTTGAACGGTTTATTATGTTACAATAATCTTGTAAGTTACAAGTACCGCTGAATTTTTACATATTTTAATTATTTAATTATATTTTCCATTTAATTTTCCATTTTTTAGAAAAATATGTATTTAATTAGTTTAGAAGAGTTTCAATAAATATAGCAATTATCTCTAAATATAAGCGTTTCTATACTATATATTTCAAGTCTCCCTCTTGGATTACAAACGATTATAGACTACACTATGAACTTTGCGAGAAAATCATTCAACCCATCCAGAAATACTAATCTTAAAGGTAAAAAAAAGCCTTGATAGTTTCACTTCACTCCTTACACGCAAATCCCTTCAGAACAAGATGAAAAGCTGTAATTAGAAGGCTGTTTTTATATTCCCAAGCTTCAGCTCTCAATCAACAACTATGCTTCTCCTTCCGCCTACTTTAGTACCTATTATCGTCAGTTAACCCCACAAGAGTGTCGCGGCATTAAAAGGTTTCCAAGTTAACAAACATAGGACCAATCCCCTGGCATCCACTCGCATGGAATCTTCCCAATGGAAACCGTGTGAGTATCAGCGTAGCTATCTCAAAAGTGTACAATTTGGGGGCATCCGAGAGGGAGCAACGGATTCCCCTCATTGGATTCCGGTGGTTGCCACCCGGATTGACCCTACCTTGTTGCAATTTTAGCGAAACAAGGATAACTGAAAACTTATCCTTGTTTCATCCTTGATTTTTTGCCTATGTTTTAACACAGCTACCAAAATTCAACAAGCATAGATTAACTTGATGCCCGCAAAATTGTTGCCATTTTCCCGGGTCAAGGGCGTAGCTTAATTCGCAGCGATAGTCGCTAATGTCGGCATTCGGCAAGCTTTGACCACGTACGTGGTCAAAGCTTGTGTACTTGACCATGACTCATGACCATATTTAGCGAACATGGGGTAAAACGAGATGATGGGGGTAACTGGATTATCCTCTCCCAGTTCTTCCCACTCACGGTTACTTTATGACGTACAATGTGGAGGCGGGATATAATGGCTATACGGTATATAACCTGTAATTATTTTCGCATAAATCGGCGACTATACTTAACTATCAGGAAAATGCTGTGATACGTGTGTATAAAAGGAGGACGGCCTTCTTCCTGTTTCTGTTTTCTACAAAAAAAGGTTTTCTTGTGTAGCTTTGGAATTTCAATGGTTTACGTGAATTTTTTATCCTATTCCTACAAGCGCACCCGGCCCTTTACCTTTTCCCTTGATTGTATATACACAAACCTTTTTCACCGTACCCTTGGAAACCTTAGAGAGGTACAGCGTATAGTTCAAGGACGCTGAAGCCCTTCCAAGTAAGCTAGTCAATCAATATACAGTGAGCTGCATATCATTCTTATTTGCCCATTTTCCAAGTCATCACTTTTTTCAAATATTTAGGAGGGAAACTGTCAGCAACGCGCATATTGATATAAAAAATTCAACAGTTTTATACTTCACTTTATAAAACATTCAACTATTTAGATCCTTAAATTAATTTCGAAAATATCATGGCTGTGAAATACTCAAAGCTAGTTTTTTGAGCTAGTTTTTCAAGCTAATTTTTCAAGCTAATTTTAGATGACTCCCTCAAGTTAAAATTTCAAAGAGTTCACACATATTAACACAAATTAAGTTTCGGCGAAACTGTCGACCAGGATATTTATCTCGGTGTTGTTTTCATTACATTTTCAGTCACATACGCATATTTAAGTAACGTTGGAATTTTCTTCACGGCATGAGGAATCACGTAGCCGGGGGTGTAACGAGTAAGTGAAATAGATTTTTAAATGTTTTCCATATAGTTTTAAATTAAATCTGCAGCTTCTAACTTGCAGGACGTTTAAATCTAAATTTTAAATATTTTCAGATTCCCTCCTGTAAACGCAGATGCTTCTTGCACTCAAGCTAGAATTAACCGGTGTTACACAATTCGTACGTTACGAGTTTTTATTTTCGCAATTGATACAGTTCCTAAATAGCATTCCAAGTCTGCTTCAATGAGCGCTTCTCGGAGCACTAGTACCGGTGGAACGCAAAATGGAAAACCGGATACCTACCGATGTGACTTTTGTGGACAAGTCTACTGGAGTGAACTCTTATTGTCCACCCATCGACGTCTCCACACTGACGAAAAGCGGAGCTACTCCTGTCCGTTGTGCAGTGTGTCCTTTGGTGAGCCTAGTCAGTTGGAAGCACATTTACAGGATGTTCACAAGAATGAGAAACAGTACGAATGCCAATACTGTGGAATTAATTTCGCTCGAACGGATGCTCTGGAACTTCATGCGTTGACATACCATATAATGGAGAAGAAATTTCGTTGCAAAATATGCAACGCGTCCTTCGTCAAGCCCATCCACCTTGAGCAACATTCTGTAATTCATAAGGATAAGAAAGAGGAAAAGTTTGATCATTCCGTGGAATCAGAACTGGATAACCCAAATATGTTACATGACACCGGCGATGGCGATGGAGAATCCGTATACAGTTCCCATTCCTGGAGCAGCGACTCTGAGCTACAAGTGAGTACTGGAACTAGGACCCGTGTTATTCGCAAAAGTGTTAAAAAGAAAAGCAGAGATTGCCATAACAATCAGTCCAAGAAGCGATCCGGCACTCAAGGACAATTTAAGCCTTTGCACGAAGCGTCACCTAGAAAACGTAGAGCTGTCAGATCCGTCCGTACTTCTAATACCTCAGAAAGCAACGAAGAAAGGTGAGGTTTGAAATCATCATAGAATTAAAAGTTGGATCTGCTCCAGTTGGAAGATTTTCCGGTTTAAACGAGGGTTTAACTTCAGATTAATTTCAATTACAGACCCAATGATTCACACTCATCCTCTACGACTGAGGAATCAGAGAGGGAGGAGGTAGAAGAGCCAAATCAAAAACAAACCAACGTTAAAGACACAGTCTCAGATATGGGACAAGATGTTAGCGCCAAAATGAGACCGTGTCAGGTTTGTGGTGCAGTATTCCGTTCATTCCTGGGCCTTATCCGTCACATGTGCCGTAATAAAACTCAAGCGAAGATCAAAAGCATCCCTACTAAGCTTCCAAGGTCTGGCAGCGGGAACAAGCGCACGTATACAAAGAAAAACCAATCGAAGAATTATGAAAAAAGCAAACCCGCATCACAGAAGATCAATTTAGCATCTTCAGCCAGGAAAACTGCTAATGCTTCAAGGCAACACGAAACCGGAACTACTGCAGGAAATCCGACCAAAGCTGGAAAAAATCGGTGCCGCCTGTGTTCAAAAACTTTTGCAAGTATCGAGAATATGCACGTGCACTATCGGATACATTCAAATGAAAAACCGTATCGTTGCAACATTTGTGACTTGAAATTTTCTCAAGTTTCAAATTTCAGAACCCATTTCGCTCGTCACAAACATCTTCAGTCAGAAAGCCCAGCTACCATACCTTACGGTTGTAATATTTGCACAAAGAATTTTTCTAAATGGGAATCACTTCTGCAACATCTTCAGACTCATCGAAGTCGGAAATCCATGGGTCACGAGTGCAAAATTTGCCATCTGTATTTCACATACCCACAAAATTTTGCCAAACACCAGCAAAGTTGCTCTCCGACCGCTCTCAACACCTCTCTGGAATCCAATCAAGCAGGTAGAGAAACTAGTGCGAAGGATGCATGCAGCAACGATTGTCCGCGTTGCAATCAAACATTTACATCACAAGTCGATCGGAATCTTCATATATTGATTGTCCATTGCGGCAATACCGACGCTGGAGAGGTGTCTGCCTCCCGTCAATCCACTATGGCAACTGAAGACAGTAGATTCAACGTCACAAACATTAGTGAAACTGGTACTCTAGCCCCTAGAACTCATCGCTCTTCTTCAGCGAAAACAAGTAAAACTGATGCTTTATTCCCCGGCAAATCCCAGAAGAACGATTCTCCAAATCATGAAACGGAGCTGGAAACCTACATGTGTGGTTACTGTGATTCGCATTTTCTTGAGATGGGCCAATTAGTCACCCACATGCAATCTCATGTCGCTGAGACTGAATAACGTTACTGTTAAATGTAATGTTCCGACGAAGGCTTGAAAATCTTAATTGCCTGTTTGAATCGATGTCACGAATTTCGTGAAACTGTTTAACCTGCACTGTGAAATTGTGCAATTATTTGTTATTATTGATACTTAATTAGAAAATAGTGTAGCTTACATATTAATCATTGCAGTATGTATAGTGGTTTATAATTCCCAAATTTCATTCGCAAATGTAATTGGCAATCTCATGGATGTAGTTCTTACCTAGTTTTACTGAAAATGCAAACTAAGTGATAACTATAAGTGGTATCAAAATAATTATGTCGCCGTAGTTTTCGAAAAATATTCTGCAGCAATTGTGTTTATCATGCAGAATTGTGACATTTTACCTCAAGAAAGATGCCTACGCATTTATATTCTAATCAAGCTAAGAATTCGATAATTATTGACATTTCAATAAACTAGTTTCCAAACTTCTCAGCTCATTGACCTCTTACCATTCAAAGTAGGCCAGCTGAATAGAACCTGCAAATCTTTTCTAATTTTGCATGCAAGTTAGACGAAAGTTGCACAAAATTATAATTATTGTGATCATTTAAGGATAGCTCAGTTATGAATTAACAGAAAATTCATCCAGTAATTATTTTGCCTCAAAAGAAGTTAAGGAGGTCCTGCTAGCTGAACGACAGATGGCTCCCATCACGCTTTATTTACGTTGAGACTGAGACTGGTACGAGACGTAACTTTCGGTTTTTGCCTTAAATGACATTTAATGTCCACATTTCTTTCAAGTTTAAATTTCTTCCCAGAGTAAAAAATAATGCTCGAATTTAAATTGTAAATTTTGAAATTCAAAACTTTAAATGCAATTTATTTTAAATTTTAAATGCAATTTTTTTAAATTCAAAACTTTAAATTTAAATGTGTAAAAAACAAACTGAATATCTGGCCTAATGGTTTGCCAGCACCAAATTCTCTGCACCGTTGAAGTTCCCATAAAAATTCGGGGCTACAAACTGTCCTTAAATCCAAAGCTTGGAAAATCACAGCTATTGAGAAAAATAGAAACACGACTTGTACTTGTCTCAGAATTCTATGATTTTTGGGAGCAACGATTTGAGGGCTGCTTCTAGACTGATAATGGCTTTTTCTATAAATAATGCATAACGGAACTTGAAAGCACACTCGGAAATCGGAACAATTTGGCTACAACTGTCCCGTGTCCGTGTCATCTAAATTAAAATACCTTGAAGTACACATCTAAACTTTAGTTTCTAAAATTCCCGGGGATCCTAATGTCAGACGGCGAAATCACCTTTTTTGTTGCTGCCATATTCCATATTGCAGCCTTTATCAAGATTTCGTCAGCTTAATTTCGTTGCCAGAATTTCTCCATCACGCTGCCATACACAGCTCTTGTTATTGCTTACAATTAAATTCGAATTAGGTAAACTGTTAGTTATCTTAATGAAGCTACCCTCAGCTCACTTTGCTTCTAGTATCTTCTTTGATATTCATGATTCAGACATTCTTAGAAAATATCACCCAGAATTTATCTCATGAATACTTTTACTCCTTATGACTTAATTACCTCATTACATAGACAGTAGTCAGTACCTATAAAAGTAGAAATATCTTTGTCTGTATTTACAAACAACTAGGTAACACTGCGCACCCAGACCACTCGCACGCCATTATTGGCCCAAGAAACCGCAGAGATGACTTCCTTGATCAAATTCAGCCCGCTTCTCCTTCTCCTTGTAGTCCTGGCTATTTCAGTAAGTTGCCCGACTCATCTTCAGATTCACAACCATAATAAAAATTAAAAACACATCCGTCGCCAAGGCAACAGGAAACTCACATAATGCCCACATTTCTTTTTAAGGTCACTGCTACCCAAAAATTGGGCGATTCCGAGTGGACCTGCAAAGGAGAAAAGCCGCAAGCAGAATATATTTCCAAAGAACTTGAAAAAACATGCAGGAAAGAAGTTGGAGAAGAAGTTGATAAAGAAGAACGTCCTGGAACTGTACGAGTTTTTTAAATACAAGAGTTAATAGACGTGAGGAATATAGTAGCTAAAAAAATCTAATTCTCTTTTTTTTATCAGAAACTTCATGTTTGCGCATGGGAAAAGCAGGGTGTTGTAAGTTTTTGTAATATACGCATGAAATATTTTAATGAAATCAAAGCTATAAATTCTAGTAGCCAAGTACCTTGTGAGTTCAAGGTTAATCTAATAATACCGTCTTCCAGTTATCCGATAACAAAGTTTCCGAGGAAGGTTTGAAGAAAGCCTTAAAGAAAATGTTTCCAACCAATGGCCAAGCACTCGGTGACTACGTTTATGACTCTTGCATTACGAAAACGCCATCTAACGGTAATATATACTGAAACACGGTTGAGGAACTTCCGGCTTTTTCTAAAATCAGTTTCTTGTAAATTATTTATAAACTACTGCTAGATGGCACGTGTAGTGTAAATATGTTGCTGAAACCTGTAATTCTTAAGGCTTTTAAGGCTTATTAGATGGTGCATAAATTAACCCGTTTTTATTCTCTCCTTCTCTCTAACAGTTGCGAATCTCACAAAGGCCGATGACTACAAGAGTTACGACCCCCTAGTCTTTTGCGTCTTTAAGAAGCTTGATCAAGTGAGTACAAAATGACATAATATTGCATTGCATTCCTAGCCTTATCATTTTCATAATTTATATACCTTGGTCGAAACAAAACTATTTAATTTTTCTAGTTCTGCCGAAAACGACAGGAGTAACACGCTATCCTTGGAATCCAATTACCTACAAACCCATGGAGGCAAAACAACCCAGGCATTACAACTTTGTCTCATGTCAACTTCGATTATGAACATGCAATATCCGCTTAAACTCTTCATGCAACAAACAGTTCAAACTGGGCTGAACACTGACTAGAGTTTGTGATAACAGATAAATAGAAAAATTAAATATCGTAGTGTCCAACTCTGTATTCTTCATTACAAGTATTACATTGTAGCGCTTTCATAATTGGGTCTATTACACACTAAAAACTAAATCGTAATCAGTTAATTCAGTTTAAAAGCATAATCATCAGTAATAATAATAATTTATTGCTCTCACGTCGATTCAGCCGCAGCTCATACAACGCATGTGTAAAATTACATCAGTACCTCGCGCTTGCAGTTACTTTCATTTTCTTCATTTGCACCCATAATCATCAGTACAAAAGTAGTAACCGAAAAGCCCCCAATATTATGCAGTACGGAATATACAGTATGCAATATGCACGTGCATCTGCCTTTTCCTCCTTTACGCTCTAATAGAGCTCTGTTTGTCCATGTATGGGGATTGATGGGTCTTGAGGCTACACAAGAGTATCCTTCATGATGACTTACTTTATCTGCATTCTCCAAAAGACGAGGTATTAATACTATACTCTCTAAACATTTTCGAAATACGCATCTATGTTTGCTGAGAGCAGCGTTTACATAAATTCTCCGGGTAGATGGCATGCGTTCTGAGGTTATTTTATGTGTAGAATGGGCACCGACTTCCCCACCGGCCAGACAAATGGATACAATCGACTTATTTCAAGCACTACCAAAGTTATGCAGTTTATTGAATATTTCAAATTCTTCTTTTTAGTGCACGCTTGCGCCTAGAGGATCTTTATCCGCAGCAGTTATATTCTGGCATCGACAGGTTTCAAAATGTCTTGTGAAGTTTCCCCTCTGTGGTTTTTGTGTCGAAAGTGTATGAAAGCTATATCTACTCAAGATTTTATCAACCACAAATTCAAAGCGTGTCCAGGAAAGTACACTCGTAACGCTCATGCTTCGCTCCAGTCTGGACAGATAAACGATTCAAGGTTAGCTATTTTCTGCAAGCAAAGTCTTAAATTGTATCACACTAATTGCAGTAGTTACTTAATATACTCTTTCTTACAATCTCAGCTTCATGTTAAAGCGATTTTCTTCATTTGGGTATAATCACAGACCGTATTTACGTCAATATTTGAATGTTTTACAGCACTGTTCCTAAATTCCAAGTGGTTTCAATCGTCAAGCCTGAAGTTGTGGGTCAACTGAGCAATCCATATAATGAAACTATCAAAACCAAGGACGAAGAACTCCAATTTGTATCTCCAGGTAACCACCTGAAACTTTTTACAAAACAAGAGCGCCATCTTCCGGCAACACCACCTCGGCAACCAAATGTGTCCTCAGTTAAGAAAAGGACAACAAAGCAAAGTAGCGACAACACTCCGCACACATCCAGTGCTAAAACCAGCGTGATGGAAGCTGTGGCTTTCGTTGATGACTCTTTAGAGATCAGTCCTCCCGTTCGTCGCCAGAGCAAAAGGAAATCGGCACAGACTCTTCGACAAAAAGACCCTTCGAGCTCACGAAAAGTTTTTGACTGCAATACATGTCACTTATCCTTTGTCACACGTAGCCAAGTGCTGGAGCATGAAACTATTCATCAAGTAACTGGTAATCAGTGCAGTACCTGTAAGAAGTCATTTTCCAGTGCCAAGCTTCTTCAGGAACATTTAATAGTTCCCAACGAAAAAAACCGTTACAAGTGCTGCTTCTGTGACAAACTCTGGGGAGGTCCCGCGTGGCTTGTACGACATATCCGAACTCATACGAAAGAAAAACCCTTTAAATGTGACGTATGCAGTAGACAGTTTGCTCAAGAAATTGATTTGAAAAAACATGGAGAAACCCACGACAAGAACAGACCGCGACCGTTTTCTTGCAAATTGTGCGATGCTCGGTTTTACACTAAAAAATACATACAAGTTCACATGGTTACCCATACGGGAGACTTGCCTTACGCTTGCAGCGTGTGTGGGAAACGGTTTGGACAAGGCGGGACTCTCTCGAGACACGAGCGAACGCACAAGAAGGAGCGCGAAAAGCCATACGAATGTAAAACTTGTGGCAAACGATTCGAGGAACCCAATCAGCTCGCTACTCATACCAGAAATCACACGGGCGTGAAACCATATGAATGCAAAATTTGTGGGAAACAATCGTCTTACAGCTTAAGCCAGCACTACAAGTTCCATATGGGAACCAACAAAACTCATCAATGCAGTGTTTGCGATAGATGGGTAACCAGCCCGTACGCTCTGAAGAATCACATGAGAACACACACTGGAGAGAAGCCCCACGAATGTAAAACATGTGGGAAATGGTTCGCCACCACCAAGACTCTAGAAACTCACGCTTTCCGTCACACAGGCCTCAAACCGCACGCTTGCAGCTTCTGTGGCAAAAAGTTTGCTCGAATTTTTGTTTTGAAAAACCATGAAAGGATTCACAAAGCAGTCAAGGACTACAAATGTTCCATTTGCGAGAAACTATTTTTAAATCAAAGCAGTCTTTGGAGCCACATGAAGATTCACAAGGGCGTGAGAAAACACAAGTGTCCAATTTGTCCAATGACTTTTATGTCCGCAAGCAGACTTCTGTCACACAAGCAAGTTCACACGGATGAAAATCGCGTCGAGTGCCAAATTTGCAAGAAAAAATTAAGAAATCCTGCATGCTTAAAGACCCACAACCGCCTTCATACAGGAGAGAAGCCGCGAGAGAAGTCGCACAAATGTGAATATTGTGACTCCGCCTTTACGAGCTTGGCCGCTCTACAAGGTCATCTTCGCGTCCATACTGGAGAACGTCCTTTCGAATGCACACTTTGTAACAAAAGTTTCAACAACGCCGGCACTCATCACCGACATATGCAACGGCACGACGATGTGGAGAAGCCATTTGCCTGCATGTATTGCAGCAAACGATTTATTCAAGAATTTGATTTCAAACGTCATATTCGAAGTCACGGTCGGGAACCACCCAAGACTTTTGCAACCTATGGAGACATCTTCAACAAGTCAGAAGGAGCTGAGAATGTTAACAAGCCAGTCAATTAACGTAAAAAATTTATATTAACCCTGGTTTCACAAACATTAAGGACTATAAATCTAAACGTTGCCTTAAAATTATAGCAATTTTGTATAATAATTCAAATGTTAATCTTGCTGTTTGTATTATTTCACACGTGACGCCGATTTCGGCTAACTTAATAAATGTATCCAGTATTCTTAAATACAAACAGCACACAGTGCAAGTAACATGTTATTCTTCTGACAAAGTATTTACATGTACAACATTCATGGAATTCAAAATAAAGCCCTTAGATTCTCGAGTGTGCCCTTAGGGTTTCATCATTCCGGTAAAATGCCCCTTAACCCTAACTGGCCCTTGGAATAGTATTGGTGCTTAGGCGACGCACGATTCTCGCGGCATGTGTGAATTTCAGGAACTCACAAACGCCTCTTCAAACTTTAGACTTTCAGGAATTGCTCACCACTCACTCCTAGCTGTATACTATACTAGAGTTACTGATAGTATATCTGTGATAGTACTAGATTTAAAGGCAGAATCATCCGCACAAGGGTTTGTAAGTACTAATTTAACCCCGAAAACCTCCGGGATGATACAGTAAACCGTATGCACATAACCTTCTAAATCCCTATAAGCTCTACATGTCTCGATGTACATATAGTAGAGGATGACGGGCCTAATAAGTGCATATGAGGCTATACAAGAATTATTTTCATGAAGGCTTTTACTTGTCCTCTATTCTCCGAAAGACAAGGTATTAATACTCTCCAAAATTCTTCGAATTAACATCTATTCTGATAACACCTATTATCGCGGTAACAACTTCCTGTAGTTTGCTTCAACCCATGTAGGTCCTATCCTGGTGTTAAGCTAAAACTCAAGGTAAACTGTGCAAAGGACCATTCTGTTCTCAGTCACTGACTGTTGACGGTCAGTTTTAACTCTCGTTTGTGTTTTGAGGATATTTTAGGTAGAGCAGAGATACCGAAATCTGCACTGACCAGACATCCTTACTCTAGATACGATCAACTGTTTCAAGCACTGCAAAGTCAAAAGTTAATGCGATTTACAGAATAGTTTAAGTCAGTTTCAAACTCCCATTGTTGTGCATTCGTAATTAAATATACAAGTTACAATTATGAGTTCCTATTCCGACCAGTGGTTCGTTTGCCAGCCGTGCTGCAAAGGTTACCGCGGAGAAATTAGTTACCTTAGCCACAAACAAGTGAAGCACCCTGACGTCGTTTTTCATTCTACAGTCATCAATTCCCAACACGAGTCACCGAAGTAATTCTTAAAAATTTTGAATTTACATTTTAATTCTCGACATTTTATTCATACGACCAGCACCAGCACTTTACTTTTATTATCTTGGAAGCTATCTAGTTCAAAGCCATTTGTATAGTTGTAATAAAATTGATGATTTTTGTTTCCAGATTCGCCGTTAAAATTCCAGGTCGTGTTGATCCGGTAAAGTTTGAAACCAGGATTTCCGTAACCAAGGCAAAGAGAATCCCGAGTCACCAGTCCAAGCTGGAAGACTATTTCGGAGTCGATGATTGTAAGGGCCCTTCTTCAATACAGGAGTCTGGTCAAGTACCCGAAGACAGCGCTGCATCACGGAATCGGAACACCAAAAAGAAAGCCAGTCATGGAAACACAGGGTCTGAGCTATTGCCAATCCAAGAATTATCGGGCATCGAAGGCGTATCGGAATCCCAGCATCAGAACAAGAAAAAAAAGTATAAGTGCAGTGAGTGCCCTAAGAGCTTCGCCAGCGTTCCAAACTTGACTTATCATAGTCGGTCCCACTTGCCACGTTTAGAGAAGATCAAACATGTGTATCCGTGTGGGGTTTGCAATAAGACTTACTCGAGCAAATTAACGCTTAGATTGCACTCCCAAAGTCACACGGGAGATGGAGCTTTCCACTGTAAATTCTGCAATAAGCGATTCTCATATCCAGAAAGCTTCCGCATCCACTTACGTATGCATACGGGTGAGAAACCATTCAAGTGTAATGTCTGCTCACGTAGCTACGGGCAAATCAGCGGTCTCAAAATTCATCAAAGGATACACACTGGAGAAAGGCCATATTCCTGCAAATTCTGCTTCCTGAAATTTATAGACAAAAGTCGGCTAAGATCCCATGAGCTAAGTCATACGGGCGAGAAGCGCTATGAGTGTAACATTTGTCACAAGCGATTCATTCATTCCCACAATATACCGGACCATATGCGGTTTCATCATTTTAGGAAAAAGTCCCACATCTGCAGTTATTGCCCCGAGGCTTTCTACAACGAGTTTGAAAAGATGAAACACGAGAGAATACACACGAATGGAAAACCGTACAAGTGCACAATATGCGAGAAACGGTTTTCAAAAAAAGGCGGCATGATCTCACACATGCAGACTCATGAAGAGCGGGTACGATTGATCGAGTGCGAAATATGTGAAAAACGGTTTTATACAAAGTCCGGTTTGAATTCGCACATGGGAGTACACGACGAAAGGGCTAAAGAAAAACGTTACAAATGCAGTTTGTGCTCAAGTACATTCAGCCATAAACATGGAATCAGCACACATATGAAGCTTCATTCGGGGATAAAGCCGCACCAATGTAGCTATTGTGACTTCCGTTTCGTTTCCTCCAGCCGTCTTAAAAATCACGAGCGTATTCACCGAGGAGAAAAACCGTTTGAATGTCCCATCTGTAATTGGCGCTTCACCGAAAGTGGTGCGTTGGGTAAGCATGTGAAAAGACACTCAGGTCTGAGGCCTCATGAATGCAATGTTTGTCATAAAAGTTACCCCACGAGACCTTGTCTAAACCGACACATGCGTTCCCATACCGGTGAAAAGCCTCACAAGTGCGATATGTGCGATAAGCGTTACCGTTATGAAGCTGGACTCACCATGCATATGAGGATCCACACAGGAGAGAAACCGTATGAATGTAAAATTTGTCAGACGCGCTACTCAGATCCCAGTGCTTATCGAAGGCATCTAATATCCCATGCTGAAGAGCTCCCGCTTGCATGTACAATCTGTACACAACGATTTCGTGAACCCTTACATTTGCGAAATCATTTGAGAAGTCACACAGGAGAAAAATCTCCTAACGAATGCAGCGTATGCAAAAAGCAGTTTGCGCTATCCTCATACCTCCAGAAACACATGAGAACTCATACAGGAGAGAAACGCTACACTTGCAACGTTTGTCCGAAACACTTTACATCTTCGGGTAATCTTCAAACTCACATTCGAACTCATACAGGAGAGAAACCTTGCAAGTGTACCCAGTGTGGAAAACGATTTTCTGACCCTCGAAATCTTCAGAAGCACAAACAATTGCACGAAAGAGGCTAGCCCATCGAATATAAAATCTGCCTTCAACTTTTTGAAAGCTATTCAAAAATTGCATTTTCATAAAGTAATTCATAGCATTTTACAAAGCAAGAAAAGAGGCTATTTTTATTTTAGGCCTTGCAAAGTATATATATATATGTTGTAATTTAGGGAGAATTGAGTAGTTAATTGCTTACATAATGCAATCATCAGCTTTCCTGATTCCGAATGCCATAGGTTGACTGAAAAAATATTGACGATGATTAATCTTTAACTTGGAATTAAAAACATTCTTGTAAATTATGAACTTTAATTGCACCCCCTTGTTTTACAATCTATAAATTGCATTCATAGTTTCAGAAATCCTTCTCGCTTAAGTTTAGATTATTATTACCACAGAATCGCATTAATGTCATTTTACTACCCATAGAGGCGCTAAAAAGCACTTTATTGTTCTTGCATTTGTCGTACAAGGTACGTGGGTTAAGCTTCATTTCAGCTTTTGTTCCCAAACAGGTTGCGCCTCATTACCTTAGCAATAGTTTAAAATTATCTTTTCATCGTATTTCACCACCACATTATCAAAGAAAATGCAAGGATGAAGCGCCCCAGTCATGCACACAAAATAAAGTAGGATGGCACATTAAAGCGGTATTCAAAACTGATTTTAATAAGTCAAAAAAACTAATAGAATCTTCCGCGTAAACTTCGAAAGCACAAAGATTTTCATGCAAAGCGTTTTATAAAGCACCATATTCAAAATCCCAAAACAGCCATTTCTCATGCACTGATTTTAGCAGAAGCCATCATCTCTCTCCACATAGTATCCAAATCTTTCCCAGTAAGTCGCGGCCAGATGGAATCATCGTAAGTTCCCTCACGGCAATCCTTGTTGCTCCAGTACACCATATCAGAGCGGACATTATTTAGAATCCAGTTCAAGAAATAAGCCGTGACACGGTAAGCATCAGTATAGTAATTATCAGGACCGGGTTTAGGAAGCTGTTTCTGCTCGTAGACATAGAAACGAACATAGTCAGCAATGCCCTCTACCAGCCATCCAGGACCGTTACGGTAACCCTGAATAACGTGAACCATTTCGTGAATCATGGATCCGACGTCATCCTTGTGACCACGGTAGTAAGCAACGCTTCCCACAATCCTGCCGCCAGAAGCGTAAGCGACCCCATCGTAGTTTGGGTCAAAGTAAATCGGAATGTTTTGAATTTCCTCAAAAGTTGGTGACCGAAGGTAATTGCTCAAGTACGGATACCAGGTTTCCAGCTCGTTTTTAATCGTATTTGCAAAATCTTGCAAATCAGGGGCTTGAGAATAATCCACTTGGATTACAACCGCACCTATAAAATTGCAAAGCAAAATGTAAGTTTCACCTGCTTCTATAACTGCAAAAAACCATAGGGCGATTTTGTTGCCGCTAACCTGAGGAAGCAACCAGAGCGGCGGCGCAAAACAGCAGTGCAACAGAATGCATTTTTATGGCGCTAATAATTTACTAACTGCAAACCAAACTAACCGAGTCAAAGCAAATCTTATTGACAACAATGCTAACCGGTCATTGAGGTGCAAGTTTTAAATACTCTTCAAGTTTCGCAATGCACCCCAAATCTACATCTTTTCATCGAATTCATCACAATATGCTTTACAAATAATGCTTGAAGCCCGATAATCATAATAACTGATAGACAGATGAGTTAATTGTTTTCATCATCTCAATCATCAATCAGAGCTGTCATTGGCTTTTAACCTTGAAACGTTTATTCAAGTTTAAAGATTCTCAAGAGCATTCAACTACACATGATCATACTCTGAAGTTATGTGATAGTTTTAGGGCTATGTCCTAAAATTTTGCGCAAAGTCATCCTATTTAGCGCAGCTAATTTATAGATAATGCTTCCAAGTTTACTGACAAACTGGAGAATTGATATTAGAGTTTTACCTCAAATTTCCGCTGAACTAAAGTGTATTTTTACATTGTTTTCACGCAAGAATGTCTCAAAATTGTCATGCTTCGACATGTCAGACGTGGTCGAAATTTTGCAACTACTTTCAGGTCGTCAAGGAAAGCAGTACCTTCGAAGCTGTCATAGGACGAGTCATCATGAACTTGAGGAAGACATCGTATATATGTATAATTGACACAACCACAGGATTCGTAGTTATCAGTTCCTAGGAAATACAAATCCATCTTCCCAGTTTCCACTTAGTGTCAACTCAATCCATTCAAAGGTAGTTAGAAATAGCCTAATTTCAGTGATTACATATTATTAGTTTAATTCTGGGGAATTAGCAGATCGGTGGCAGCATGTAGCGCATAATTGCGCTTAGATTGATGCAAATATATTTTTGTTGTAGCATTATTGAGCCTGAGGATTAAGGGGCAAGCTGATAAACGCTAAAATTCAAAAGCTAGTATCACCGAACTTCGTGAATACTAATTAATACTCTACAACTCACATTAAAGTTAACTAGAAGCATACTCATTAAGCTCTCCACGCTCAAAATGTGAGTAGGATTTAATTAACTTAATAAATGAAAATGGTGTGCAATTTACGTAAATTATCCGAATTATTCAAAAATTGCGACAACGCTTCTGCTTGTATGCTCTCCGTCATAAATCGTTGACCACCGTCGATTATAAATTCTGTAGTCGTTCAATATTTTAATTTCGCTAACATGTTCGAAAATATTTTTAGCTAGTGCTGATCCTGAACTGATCATCTCGACTAGTAATATACTAAGATAGATAACTAGTAATACTAATGCGAAGAATTGAAGCATAAAGTTCAAGATAATGTTAAGCTGCATCCAAAACAAACACTAATGTATTTTTCTCCGCTTGTCCTAGGAAATGCATGCATACCCCAAGAGTGCAGGATATTGTAAATTGTAAAGAAGAAGAATTTTAACTATGCGTGCTTAAAGGGTTTCCGCTCTGTCAAGTGTATGATATTTCTCTAACGAAACGACAAGAAAATTCTCTCGTTAATTAGTTCCTTGCGCCAAGGATTTCTGCCTAATTTAGGATACAGAAAATCAAATAGATTATCATCTATAAGCTCTTGTTCGACCGGAATGCTATCATCTGACGAGTAAATATATATCAAGTAATAGCAGGCTTGTTACGACTCCGGAGTCGGCAACTCCACGATTCTGGCGAGGCCTGCGACTCAGCGACTCAAGCCGAGTCGTAGCGACTCTCGACTCACCACGACTCACCCAAGATTTCGACTCAGTCGACTCTGGCATTGAGTCGACTCAGACCCCTCATCACTGATCCGGGTTGCTTATAGAAATTTGTTATAACAGAAATGTGTACTGGTACATTTGTCAGGTTTTATATGCAACTGACATCTATCCATGGAAAGTGGTTTCGTGTGGTTGTCTGCATTCCTCAGCTTGTGATGTCGAAGAGTGGTGTGGTGTGATGCTCTCTTTCCACGACGTTCGCAGAGCGGGGAGGGAGAACGACGTCTCCACGACGTTCGCAGAGTGGAGAGGGAGAACCAGGTCTCCACGATGTTCGCGGAGACGTCGATGACGAGGACAGTTTTCTCTTCTCCGCCCGGCAAATCCACTGGATGAACAAAGGGGTACGCTTCTAGTAGTTTCTGGAACACTGACACGAGAGGTTGTGTTGAATACATTGTGCCCTTGAAAATCATTCTAGTGTTTGAAAATCATCAAGTTTACAGTAAAAAATGGGTTCGGAAAAGATTATTATCATAGTCAAAACATCTTATTCTGTCAATTCAAAATCATTACTACTGCGTAAAGTAAATTCATGATCAGTGAGCAACAAGGTGTAGGATTTGAAACATAAGGCATTTCGTAAGAATATAAGTATAAAATAACAATTTTTCAATCTAGCATTCATCAAATGCTGTAAACGTCTACCGTATCTAAACTAAGTTACTGCGTATCCGTATCACTGATCAACATGCAAATTGTCCCCACAAATATATTTCAAATTAAAAGCTACGAAAACATCTCAATAGAAAGTATTGGTACTACGGCACCATCACTGACGAATGATAGTAACAATAAGATAATTACGTGTAATCGGAATTATATTCCGGTAAATAAGTAATAAACAAAACCCGTATATAATTATTGTGTTAGCCCATGTCACTGACGTTGGTCAAGCTTTTTCGCCTTCCGTGTACCTGTTAAACATTCAACATCTTTGTGACATATACCCATAAATATTGAAACAATTGTCAATATACGCAATGTCTCATCAGTGACTTACTGTTTGTAGTATTCCTTGAGTTCTTCCTCTTCCAGCGATTGTAATGCCTTATACCTAGCCTCCCCCCTTTCCTTTACTGGTAAGAATAGTGGGGGAACGACGGGCTTGTGAACAATTTGTCGTACGCTGTATGAGGCACCCAGTTTATCCATTCTGTACCGCATGATAGCATTCATTGTCGTAGGAAGAAGACGGGTTCGTAGGTTTGAACAAATTAGGCCAGCAGTTGAGAAGTATCGTTCGACCTGCGGAGTAATGGGTTAATTTCATGAAGAATTATTGCAGGAATTACTGATATACGTAGATGAATAACAACAACAACTTACCCTTGCTGTTGACGCTGGTAAGGAAAGTACAAAGCGCACGTATGGAATCAGAAGATGAAAACGTTCAGCGTGCTCCCGCCAAAATAACCCGACATCACCTCTTTTCCATGCCGGTATTTTCAGATACATGTCTAGAACTGAGTCTTCTTCCACGTCGAAAAACAGTGTATCCTGCGAAGAGGAACTAGAATTTTCAGACGATGACGTGACATGTGAAGGGAGTAGCCTTCGCAGAATAGAAATAGCCTGGTCCTCATTTGGAGCATCAAATGGATTTTCAGGAAATTCTGTTAATTTACAAATCGAATACATTAATAAAATACGTAAATACCCTGCTCCTTCAAGTATTTCGCAAAATATACGCAGATTCGAGGATGGCTTACGTTTATGAAGTAATGTAAAGAAATCTCGGTACTTCGGGGCGAATAGTACTGCAGATACGTATACCTCGGATGTGAAACATGTCTTGAACCTTCGTATGAGTTCCTTGATCAGTGAGTCTCTGAAGTCACTGACAACGCTCCCTTCAATTTCAGGTATGGTTTTCAAGCCTATAGAGGATTGAAATCGTCATAAACTCAAGACTATGAAAATTCACATAGAATTAGTGTTTGGAGACTTTTAGGAACTCACGGTAATAAACACTCGCTAATTGAGGGAGAACTTCATGAACAAGGATACCGTCACCCTGAAGTAAGTCGCTAGCAATGCCAAACGGTGCAAAAATACGTATAATCTTTTGAAATAGCTGAAAATCATCGACGTCAGGAATCCGGCAGAGCCTCTTCTTAGCGGCCGGTGTAACCTCACGATGCTTCACTGATAGTATTGCATATGCAGCTTTAAATGTCTTCACCTAAAAGGATAACATGATGTGCTGCATGCAACGAAAATATCCAAAACCACTGAAAACCCGTATCAAAGTTATAAAAATAAACATTCTTACCTCAGTAAGGCGCACTAGTGCATCCAACCAACTGTTCCACCGTGTGGTGCCGGGAAGTACAAGCTGTTTCTTAGTTAGGTGAAATAACTCGTCTCGACTAGACGTGCTGCCGCGAATGCATGTGATAATATCCTTTGCATAATTAAGAGTCTGTAATATCATGCTGTTTTCGGGAAGGGAAACAGTTTTTGACATGCACAGCTGTAGTCCGTGCACCACACATCGGTATTGGGTTTGTATGGTAACCTCATGGCGATGTCCCACATCCGGTAGATTCAAAGCTTCTTTAACTACCCCATCGTCTACTCCCCCCTCCCTGTCATCACCTTCAGTTGTACCACTGTCCTCCACATCAGACGTTTCAGAATCACTGATCTGAAGTTCTGCTTCCAAGGAAGCGTCAGTCAGGTTAGCACTGCTGCTCACATCCTCGTAACATTCAAGGCGTTGTTGTTGCTGCAGAAGGCGCATAGCCAAGAGCATGTTCCCACCTGCGTCAGTCACACTGAAAACCCTCTGGAAATAATGAATATTACAGGAACGGTAAGCATAATACAAGGAGCTTTCGGGAACAGGTTATTCAAACAAATCTAACGGTTTACCTTTTTCTCAACACCATAATCAGTGAGCACTTGCTTAACATGTTTGGCGATTAAAGATCCGGTGTGTTTTCCCTTAACTTGCCGAAGTTCAAGAAACACGTATTGCATATCCATATTGGAATCTACAAATGCAATAGCTACAGCTAGAATTCCATGGCCCGCTCTACTAGTCCACAGGTCACTGATAACCGCGCAGCTCGATACTTCAGACAACATTTTCTTCTTCAGTAGTGCAGACTTTTCCGGAAAAAATACATTACAACGATAAATAAGAAGGTAGGAATTAAATGCAAGAAATGAGGTGAGTTGACTCACATATAATGCTGCTTCCTTCGCAATATAAGTTGCTAATTCTTGTCTGCACACCGTGGAGTATGTCGGGTTTAGCCGACGGAGTCGATCCCGAAATATTTCGCAATCCACAACGTTGAAAGACAATAGCTTGGAAACGACGATATCAGCTACAATTTCTAAACTATCATTTCTAGTAATTGATCGGCAACCATCAGGTATAGGGGGGTTTATGGATTTGGCATCCACACTTGGAACTATCTGAATACATGCATCATGATGATACTGTCGGCAAAAATTATATTTGAAATCTGTAACCTGTGTAGACCAAAGTAATTCAATCTTATAATACATTTCTTACCTTTCGGAAATGGCGGTACATATTACTACAAGAGTCCTTTCTTATAGTTACTTTGCTAATTCCGTATCTAGTGTCAGTGAGGCAAGTATTACATACGTAGCATAAATATAGTAAATCGACGTCCAAATCTTTCATGGGTAAATGCCCAACGTATGTGGCATTTTCTCGAACAAACTTGCGGCTATGCACGAAACCTAAGACGTGTACCCAATTAACCACATCGCTTCTATTTGTAATACAATTAGCCATAGCGCTTGTAAGATTGTCAGCAATTATAATTTTTACGGGGTCTTCCCATTGAACTACTGAATGGCTGCGCGGTCCCACCAAGGGCACACTTAAACAGGCTGATATCACTCGTGTATTAAAGTCTGCAAGCACAACTTCTTCTTCTTCCTTATTTTCGAAAGGTATTACGCTGCTCACTTGGGAACTACTATCACCCCCTTTCATAATAAGTTTTACATGGGATGCAGGCAAAAGTTTAATAACGTTTAAATGAGGGAGGTTGTTAGCACTTACAACTTCACCATTTGGCGACAAAGTCTGTGCATATTCTGTTATATCAAAGGAGTCAGGCTCTCCTGGCAAACTTATCACCTTATCAGTCGAAGTCGAAGGGCACAATTGTCTTGGTTTTTTATTCAACAACTTTCTGTGGGGAGTGTTGTCACTGAGGATTAACTTACGATTTGTCTTGATGTCTTTACGATTCACTTTCGTCGGCGGTACGTACTCTTCATCGCTACTTTCACCCGCAGCCATTTCAAAACTTTAATCAACAATTATTTCAATTAAAAAAAATTCAATACAAAACTAAAATCTTAGGGAAGCAAGTAGTAGAGAGTGCACTTTGTTGAAGCAGCAAGAAATAACTGAAGCTTTAGGCTGAGGTGGACATGGATCACATGAAAAATAGTAATTTAAATACCCATCACATTCAAATAACTGTTACTCAGGATTGTTGACAAGAGCAAGTCTAGATTTGTTGAAGGAGCAAGAAATAACTGAAGCTTTAGGCTGAAGTGGACATGGATCACATGAAAAATGGTATTTTAAATACCCATCACATTCAACAAACTGTTACTCAGGATTGTTGACAAGAGCAAGTCTAGATTTGTTGAAGGAGCAAGAAATAACTGAAGCTTTAGGCTGAAGTGGACATGGATCACATAAAAAATGGTAATTTAAATACCCATCACATTCAAATAACTGTTACTCAGGATTGTTGATAAGAGCAAGTCTAGATTTGTTGAAGGAGCAAGAAATAACTGAAGCTTTAGGCTGAAGTGGACATGGATCACATGAAAAATGGTAATTTAAGTAACCATCACATTCAAATAACTGTTACTCAGGATTGTTGGTAAGAGCAAGTCTAGTTTTGTTGAAGGAGCAAGAAATTACTGTAGCTTTAGGCTGGGGTCACATGAAAAATGGTAATTAAATTAATCATTATAGCCAACATATGATCACTGATGAATCATCAGTGATGAATCCTACTAAATTTTAATTGCCACAGGAACAGATTTAATTTTAAATGTTAGTTTTTAATTGTGTCCAAGAAAATAATTTAACTGAAGATTTTAATTTCAATACCATTATATTTAAATTAATTTTAATTAGGAGTGTTAGTAAGAGCAAGATTAGCTGTATTGAAGCAGCGAGACATAACGGCAGCGAGAAATAACGGCAGCTTTAGACACGTAGACGGTCAACATGATGAAAAATGGTAATTAAATTATCCATGACGTGTTAATCAATTTTAATGACGATTGTAGGTCAGGTTAAGCCTAGTTTTACTCAAGACGTAAGAAATAACTGTAGCTTTAGGCTAAGGTGGACATATAGATCACATGAAAAATGGTAATTTAATTAATCATTATAGCCAACATATGTGATCACTGATGAATCCTACTAAATTTTAATTGTCACAGGAAGAGATTTAATTTTAATTGTTAGTTTTTAATTGTGTCCAAAAAAATAATTTAATTGCAGCTTTTAATTTTAAATTAATCAGTATAGGCAACATATCATCAGTGAGCATAGTTGTATCCACCTGGAGCAGACTTGAGCTGAGTCGAGAGTCGGAGTCGGACGAAAACAACTCAGCGACTCAGGGATTAGTACGGACAACCTCCGCTTGGAGCAACTTAAAAATGCTCGAATTCAGGAGTCGTGGGAGTCGCCGACTCCGGAGTCGTAACATGCCTGCTAGCCACGTCAAGTGCGAGTAGTGATGTATATATGCATCGTAAATAACTAACAGGAATAGTTAAAATCATTTTCTTGCAGGTTAACCTTAAGATCCAAACGGTGGAGGCGACCGTGTCTTTATCAGAGGTTTTTTTGTAATTGCTGACACCAAGTTTTAAAATGTCTGGTGAAGTTTCCCCTCTGTGGTTTTTATGTCGTAAGTGTATGAAAGCTATACCTGCTCCAGATTTTATCAACCACAAATACAAAGCGTGTCTTGGAAAGTACATTCCTAGCGTTAATGCTTCACTCCATTCTACACAGATCATCGATTCAAGGTTAGCTATTTTCTGTAATCAAAAATGGTCGATTGCAAGACACTCATTGCGTTAAATAATTATTGTACTTTGAACATTATAAACTAAGCTCTAGAGCTTTTTTTGTTATAGCAGAAGAAGAAGAAACGCATAATAGATCAAACGCATGATCAACGGCTGCGGATTATCTTGATGTAAATATTTCAATATTTTACAGCACCATTACTGAAGTGCAATTGGTTTCAACCACACCGTCTGAGGTACAAGATCAGCCCAGCAATGAAATCATTAAAACAAGGGACGACGAAATCGAATTTGTATCTCCAAGCAACGATTTGAAAGTTTGTACAAAACAAGAGAGCCATCTTCCGGAAACACCACCTCTGCAGCCACAGTTACCACCTGCTAAGAAAAGAGCTACCAGACAAAGTAACCGCAACACCCAGACCCCAACCAGGGCTAAAACCAGCGTGACGAAAGCTGTGACTTCCGTTGATGACCCTTTAGAGACCAGTCCTCCAGTCTCCCGTCAGAAAAAAACAAAATCGGCTCAGACTCTTCGGCAAAAAGGTTCTTCAAGTTCAAAAAACTATTTTAGCTGCAACACATGTGGATCATCATTTGCCACACATAGCCAAGTGCTGGAACATGAAACTATTCATCAAGTAACTGGCAATCAGTGCAGCACCTGCAAAAAGTCATTTTCTAGTAAAAAGCTGCTTCAGGAACATTTAATAGTTCCCAACGAAAAAAACCGTTACAAGTGCTGCTTCTGTGACAAACGCTGGGGAGGTCGCGTCTGGCTTGCCCGACATGTCCGAAGTCATACGAAAGAAAAACCCTTTAAATGTGAAGTATGCGGTCGGCAGTTTTCTCAAGAAGTGTGTTTAAAAATACATGCAAAAACTCACGACAAGGACAGACCGCGGCCATTTTCTTGCAGTTTGTGCGATGCTCGATTTTACACTGAAAACTACATACAAATCCACATGGTTACCCATACGGGAGACTTGCCTTACGCTTGCAGCGTGTGTGGGAAACGGTTTGGACAAAACGGGACTCTGTTCAGGCACGAGCGAAGGCACAAGAAGGTGCGCGAAAAGCCATACGAATGTAAAATTTGTGACAAACGATTCGAGGAGCCCAATCAGCTCGCTACTCATTCCAGAAATCACACGGGCGTGAAACCATATGAATGCAAAATTTGTGGGAAAAAATCGTCTTACAGCTTAAGCGAGCACTACAAATTCCACATGGGAACCAACAAAACTCATCAATGCAGTGTTTGCGATAAATGGGTAACTAGCCGGTACGCTCTGAAGAATCACATGAGAACACACACTGGAGAGAAGCCCCACGAATGTCAAACATGTGGGAAATGGTTTGCCACCACCAAGACTCTAGAAACTCACGCTTTCCGTCACACAGGCCTCAAACCATACGCTTGCAGCTTCTGCGGCAAAAAATTTGCTCGTATTTTTGTTTTGAGAAACCATGAAAGGATTCACAAAGCAGTCAAGGACTACAAATGTTCCATTTGCGAGAAACTATTTTTAATTCAAAGCAGTCTTTGGAGCCACATGAAGATTCACAAGGGCGTGAGAAAACACAAGTGTCCAATTTGTCCAATGACTTTTATGTCCGCAAGCAGACTTCTGTCACACAAGCGAATTCACACGGACGAAAAACGTGTCGAGTGTCCAATTTGCAAGAAAAAATTAAGAAATCCTGCGTGCTTAAAGACCCACAACCGCATTCATACAGGAGAGAAGCCGCGAGAAAAGCCGCACAAATGTGAATATTGTGACTCCGCCTTCACGAGCTTGGCCGCTCTCCAAAGTCATCTTCGCGTCCATACTGGAGAGCGTCCTTTCGAATGCACACTTTGTAACAAAAGTTTCAACAACGCCGGCACTCATCACCGACATATGCGCCGGCACGACGATGTGGAGAAGCCATTTGCATGCATGTATTGCAGCAAACGATTTATTCAAGAATTTGATTTCAAACGTCATATTCGAAGTCACGGACGGGAACCACCCAAGACTTTTGCAACCTATGGAGACATCTTCATCAAGCCGGAAGGAGCTGAGAATTTGAATACAGTAGCCACTTAAAAAGTTCTTTGCAATCCATAGTAAAGAAAGCTGAAATTTTATCGAGGAGAAATTAATAATTTAGGCACCTTCATAAATTGAGTATTGCCTAAAGTTTTTCGTTTCTGATAGTACATAGTTCGTATTTATTCTATAAACGTTTTTGATTTTCTAGGCATGACTTTTAATTGTAGCTCGTAGCCAGTTAGTTTGTAATTGACTTTATATTGATAGTCTTGCTGTTAGTTATGTATGCGCATGCATCACAAAGATACCATAGTTTTAACCAAATTGTTTCATTATTGTCAATTAAAAACAATGTACCAAGCAAGAGAGACATATAATATGTAGTCATAAAATTCACAACAATGTCAACAAAGGACTATTTGCATTTAGCCTGAAAAACCCATGTGGACAATATAGCAGAAAGGATCGAAAGCATAGCAACGTACTGCTTTTCCCGAGAATCCAACAACCGCATTGCGCCTTTAAAGGTAGAGTGTGCCCTTAGGGTTTTGTAATCCCTAAGATCTCTTCTTCCCTTTTCCTACTGACCCTTGGGTTATTATTGATACTTAAGCCGCGTACGATCCTAAAGGCGCTTATTCTAGTGTCAATTTCAGGTACACACGAAAAAGTCCCTTTAAACCTTAAGACTTTCAGGAATTGCTTACCACACTCCAAGGGATAAATGTAAATGCTTGTGAAATACTCACTACTCGAAGGATACTCAACTATGTAGACACTGTAAACTAAATTTCGTAGCCACTGTAATCTGCGAGGGCTCCAACGTACACTCAGTTCTGGAGAAGGGCAAAAATTTCATTCAATCCAATGCCACCGTCTTCCAAGCACACTGAATGCTGTTGTATTTTGTACACGGAGGAATTGCTTTGGATTCCTTCATTTCCTCTCTTCGTACTGTTAACAAGTGGACCGCACCGCAACCGTAAGCAATTTTAAATCTGGCGTGTAGATATTTGCAATTCCTGAATTATAAAATTCAGAGATTTTGCAAAATTAGTAGTGATTCAGCTCGTTCTCAAAATGATTTGTGTTTCAAACCCAGACCGTTGGATTTTGTGTAGATTTTGTGCAAAGAGCTTTCGTGTTTACAACTTAGCCAACCATAAATTAAAATGCCCAGGAGCTAGAGCTTCAGAAAGGCGGCCGTTAGTCAAAGCAAAGCGATTGGCATCGAGGTAAAATAAAATGATTTATAATTAATTTTTTAACATTAAAACTGCCAGCTATGCCCAGAGTGCATATTAAATTCAATGCTTTATTTCGCTGCTAAAACCGCGCGAAAATAATTATTATGGAAAGTTTGAATTACTGCGCCTTTTCAACCTTTACGCACCTTCCACTAGATGTCCTTGTAGAACTCTCGCACGACCTGTTGACCTGTTAACACTAAATCCTAATGTTGCTTTATTTTTTGACCAGAAAACGGAATGAAACAGCTGCAACAGCATGTCGCAGGGTTATCAAGTCCTTTTGGCCAACGTTTTCCGACCATAGTAACCTAGAAGTCAATCCAACTTACTGCGGGGATGCAAATAATAACGAAGATGAAGATGACGTCCTATCCGAACAAGATAGCTTATGTACAGATGCAGACAAGGACAATACGGAAGCAATGGACACTTATCACCGCCTAAAAATTTACCGTCGTCAAAGGCAGGATAATTTTACTCAAGCTACACCTTTACTTAACAGTTTGGATTCCACTCCCATTACTAAATACCCGCAATCCCCATCATTGCATCCTTCAAAGAAGCAGTGTCCTGCAACTAGTCAACATCGTCCAAGTCTTTCATCAACTGCACAGAAACCTAAAGGATCGACGTCGCCGATCATCCAGCCAAGGGTTTTTGCGCCAATGTCCATGTCTAAATACTCTTTGAACCTGTGGAAAGAACTTCCTGAACCCCGGATTGTTTTAGATCGTTGTGATTCTTCTCGATGGTGCCCACCTGAATCTAATGCATGGGATATGCACAAGAATTTTGTTTTCAAGTGCCACACCTGTCCAGCGAGGTTTGACCACCCTGCAAAACTTTCAACCCATACCAGAACTCATAACAGTCAACGACATGCATGTCGAATCTGCGATAGAAAATTCCCATTTATCTTATGGCTTGAACAGCACGTGCGAACCCATACTGATCCCCAGCCAAGAAGTTGCAATTACTGTGAAGAAACATTCCCAACAGCCCGGGAACTGAATTTACACATTGCAGATGAACATGAGTTATAGGATTTTTGTAAATCAGTCGTAGTTGTTAACCATGGAAGAGGCTTTAAAGCATAAGAATAGTTATGGTAGCTTCACGATTCAGGTGCCTTACATATTTGAGAATGGGTTTGTCATATTTGAAATTCTAGCTGATGATGAATTATGTTAGAAAAATTATTTTTGAATATCAGTATGCATGTATTGTACTAATGAAATTATGCTATTAGCATTCCAGTTTCTAATTGAATGTAGTAGTAGTATGGACTCAAAATGCAATTGTAAATTGCAATTTCGTGTTGTATTAGCTTTTGAAACAATATTTGGCCCTGTAGTTTGGTAAATTTTTAGTCTTCAACTTTCTTTGTAATCAAAAATTGTGCCTACTCTTTTTCAATTAATACTTTTGTTTCATGCTTTCTCTTCTCCGCTAGAATTCTTTCAGTAAGTGTAAGCAGAGTATATTAGCATGTTAAATGCTTCAAAGGTAACTTATAATTGTTGAACTTTGTCACTAAAATATTTGTTCTTGTCTTAAATAGATAAAAAAGAATTGACTCAAAGATAAAGCTTGCAGTAACTTATTAAGTTCATTTTACTTAAACTGAGAAGCATTACTCTCAGGGATTTTACAGTTTGATGCAGAAACAACAACACTACCTAACTTGTAAAAAGTTAAAGTCAATAATCAAAATTATAAAACTAAATTGTAAGAATAAATCAGTTACACTGTAAACTGAACTAGATATTCAGCATTATAAACAGAAAACAGCATTTCTTAAACCTATAATTCGTAAATATCATACCTCATTTACCACTACCATGAAAATTTTACAAGCTCTGCAAAGGGCATGAATGGGATTTAATTTTAAATATCGTTTGGAATCTTTGCTTACAAACGCTGCATTCGTAACAGTCGTCTTCTCCGTGACCGTCCATGTGGAGGGATAGTCCACGTTTTAGGGCGAAGGCCAAACCACAAACTAAACACAAAAATGGTCTGACACCTGTATGAAATCCATTGTGTTTGACCAAATCTTTCTTGCTTGTGTAAGCAGCGGGACACACATCGCACTCGTACGGCGTTTCACCAGTGTGACTTCGGCAGTGTTGAACAAGGTCTTTTCTGATTTTGAAAGCCTCACCACAATCGTTACATGCAAAGGGTCTCTCCCCGGTGTGACTACGTCGATGGACCGTCAACGAGAACTTCTTGGTAAATTTTTGCCCACATATATCGCAACTGAAAGGTTTATATCCCCTGTGTGATTGGATGTGATGTTGCAAACCACCCTGTGTTCGAAATCGTTTATCGCAGAATCCGCATCCAAACGGCTGTGCCCTCGCCCTCACCTGGGTTCCTGTATGCTGATCCGACGTATTAAGCGCTATGGAAGCTGGCTCAAGCAAGTTTCGCTTCCGCTTGAAATGGTCCTCTCCGGAATGGATGCGTTGATGCACAACCAAAAAAGCCTTTGCATTAAACGTCATTCCGCAGGTTTGACAAATGTACAGCTTCCTGCCACTTTCGACTATGCGGGTTTCCACATGAGAGATGGGGTGAGCTCTATTCTGCAACTTTCCATCGATGGGCACAGTTCCAAAACGACGAATCATCATATGTCTTTTGAAAATTTCCGAGAATCGCAAATTCTCTTGGCTAGAACCTCCCGCTAAATTTCCTTTGGGTAGACTTGTCACTGAGGGATGATTGGTAGGAGAGTTGCTGCGTCCGACGTTACTCGAGGTACTTCCCACCCCTGTTCTGTGTTCGACATCAGGTAATGTTTTACCGACACTTTGACTTTGACGTCGGGTTTCATATCGGTGATTAACTGGTCCTACTGTTGGGCGTGTAACTGACGAAACGGTCGAGACTCCGACTTGTTTGCTTCGACTCCTAATCTGACGATTTAGAGGGAGCCAAGTCATACCTTTATCGTTGCTATTTTTGCTTTGAACAGTGTCATGACGGTTGTGGGACGACGTACTTGGAAACGGTATAGCTTTTCCCGGTCCTTTCGTAATCCTTGTCATAGTTGGCATGAGTCCTTTCAAACGGTTCTGGCTACTTCTGTGTCCAGTTTGGTTTTGTTGTACAGGTTTCAAACCAAGATAATTCAGCAATAACGCTTTCTGTTCCAGATCTACTCTGGAGCGCTCCTCCGGCACGGGTTTCTTATGCAGTGATGATGGCTTCAGTGAGTGCAATTCGCGTCTTGTTTGTACATCATTTGAACTGCAAATATTTAATAATATCGAAACTAATTACCGAAATTATCACAAATTGTTGCTCCTTAAACTCACTACTCAAGGATGTACAAAGTAATCCGAGTGAAGTCAAATGAGCAATTATAAAATCCACATCATTGCATAAAGTTGCATTTAAACTAACACGTTATAGAACTAAATTTAATTTCCTCATTATTACCATGCTATGTCCTTGAAATCCCTCCTTCTTCCATGGCGTTTACTATTATGTTCTTCCAGTCTCGTTTCCGTCATAAAACACTGTCGGCACGTCCAACAAACATACCAGCTTAGGCTGGAATCCTCAAGGCTCTCCATTTTACAAAACTAGTCACTGTATTTAAGCAGAATTTTTAAAAAACTAAAATTAAATGTTATGAAAAAATTTAAACTTTTAAAATAGTGCTTGGATTCTTCTGATCCGTCGATAAATTGGAGCGTGCTTCTTCAGTAGCACGGAGGTGCTGCCTTAAGTTTATTGCAGTCGCTATGCTTCAAGAACAAGCGGTTGAATGGTGCAGTAAATTAATGCAGTACAGAGCTTCAATTTCTCACATTACTATATATCATCACAATTCAACTTAACGTTATAGGTTTTATACGCAGTACGTTCCAAGCATCCTTACGCACTAACTACTTAATGTGATACAAAACATGCTAGGATATATACACTTTTGCAAATATACGAACGAACATAATTTAATCAACTCTTATCTTCCGTGGAATTCCTATGCAAATTTTGCCGATATCTACTTCCGCTTGCACTTAACCCGCCGGTTGTGTATAGTTGAAGATTATTTTTCGTGTGTGTAGTTTTTATAGAATAGCTAGAACATACCGCACTAGCGCCCTCTCGCTTTTTGTTGCGTTAATGGAGCCAGTCTATACATAATGCGAGGGAAAACTCTGCTTACTGTTTAGTTTTGAGCTTGCCATTAATTATAAATGACGCCAAGCAGCTAGATTTGACATTTCATCGTTAGTATGTTACTATAGCGTTGAGTTAGCTCTTGGTTTAAATATTTTATACTTTAAGGTCCAATTTACAGAAAGAATTAAAGGAAGCTATGGGAGTTACTGTTGCACTTAGTACTTCAAGCAGATTACATCATGTAATTCGTTACAACAACAGCTCCAAGCTACTGTTTTAAACCGTCGCGTCTGGAAATACGTAGAGGCCTTTCATACAGGTCATTGGTGTGGTTAGTGATGGTTGGTAATTTAATGCCTCTCTAAAGCTATAAATACCAAGTATGTGTGATCATTAAACTGCTGGGTTTTAGCCTTTTGAATCGCCTTTTCAGCTCAATACTTGAGAGTATGTGGTGACTCAAGAAAGACTGACTCAATAGATGAATGTAACTTCTTTCGTAGTTTTGTAATTAAATACGTATTTTTAAAGCTTTGCTAGCTTGCAAGTAAGTACGCTCCAGCTTTTATTTCTTCCTAATGAAACCTGCTGCAGTTGGCACTTAAAGAGTTGCCTGACCCTCGGTTGAGTTATACGAAAGCATGTAAGATGTTGCCTTATCGCTGGAACGGAGGGTATATGCCTGAGAAACGAGATGTAATGTCAGTACACAAATGCAGCAACTATTGTGTAATTTAATGCGCAAACTTGACTCATCAACCCTGATATGACTTTCACTTGAAAACAATAAAAAAATTCCTTGACTCGCGCTTCAAATTCAATTGTTGGTTGGCATAAAAGCATCATTCCAAGCTTTGTCGTGATACAAAAAACCGGTTAGTTTTTTTAACACGTCTGACTTCTGACTCTGACAGCGACAGTGACAAATCAATTGTTCCCATAATGGCCATGAATGTCGCCAAGTATTCTTGAAGCCGCTTAAATCTCAGCAACCTCCGTAATCTTAAGTCAGTTAAGAAGCAGGAGTCAAAAGATTCGGTCTACGAGTAGAGCTGGTTGCAACGACACCACTTGGTTATATTAAATCTGAAACAATGGGACGCTGGAGCGTTAGTATTTTGGCGCTTAGCGTTTTTGCGCTCTTTGTCGCTGCAGATCCTACACCGCCTTCAGATGATGTGGAGACAACTACAACCGTAAGTTCCGTACTAATGTCGTAATGAATATTTTGCAGCTACGTTTTAAAATTGAATACGAGTATGTTGCGTCGCCGCAGGAATGTACTTTTACTAATTTTCATTTCTAAATTAATTACAGCTTCTCTCCGACGCTAGCCTAGAAGAAATGGAACTCAAAGCTGCAAAGTTCTTGGAAGAAGTTGAAACGGAACTGTCAAATATTTGTACAACATCTGTGGTGGCCAGTTGGGCTTATGGTTCAAACATAACTGATGAGAATCTAAAGAGGATGGTAAGTTCAAGGTTTCAAATTACGTGCAATACTTTGATCGCTCGCTCGTATACGTATCCAAAGTTGAAAACTTAGTATATTTTAATAATTACAGACACTAGCAGGACTAGAACGTGCGAAAATCGAAAAAGGCATATGGGAAAAAATCATCGAGTTCCCTTGGAAACAGTTCACGAACCCTACACTCAAGCGACGATTTCAACTTGAATCCGTCCTAGGAAACGGAGCATTGTCTCCTGAAAAACACGAGAAAGTAAGCTGCTTCTTAAACTCATTAACCTCGAATGTATGTATTGTATACGGATACTGGACAAAACAGGTTCTTAAGCGTTTTCTATTATTCCCCACAGTACATCTCGCTAATCTCTGAAATGAGCGGAATATATTCCAAAGCAAAAATCTGTTCTTACAAAAATCCAGACAAATGTGATCTTAGCCTTGAACCAGGTAATAAATATTTGATGGTTCAGTGCTTCGGATGACAAGAACCAGTTTTCTGCTTTATGTTTATTTGTGTTCTGTGTCTCTTCCTTGCTTATACAACAGCAATTATTAGTTGATCAGAGAATATATGCATAACGTTTCTTTGATTACACAGAAATCTCCGATATCCTGGACGATAGCCGGGATTACGACGAACTTGAACACGTATGGAAAGCATGGAGAGAAGTTTCCGGAAACAAAGTCCGTGACATGTTTCCAGAATATGTTCAACTGACCAACGAAGCTGCCAAAATTAATGGTAAACGTTTTTCCTCCGAACCTGACAAAAATACGTAACTTACCATAAAGCCACATCCTCTTTCTTTCTAAACGCAAAATCTTTATAATTACTTGTAAACTAAAGTTACACGATTGTTTTTTTTCTAGGATTTGAAAACGGTAGAGATTACTGGCTCCGAAACTATGAATCCGAGACATTTGTTTCTGACATCTACGCCCTCTTCGAACAAATAAAGCCATTTTACGCAGAGCTCCACGCTTATGTAAGAAGAAATCTCCGACAATTGTACGGCTCTAAGGTTTCTGAAGATGGCGCTTTACCGGCTCATCTCCTCGGAAACATGTGGGCTCAACGGTGGGCACACGTTGCCAATTTCAGTACCCCATATCCGGGAAAAATGACTGTGGATGTTACTGATGCTTTGAGAGCAAAGGTTGATTTAACTTATAATTTTTGGTTTCTTATAGCCATTCCTTGTTTGATCTTATCCATCCTCCTGCTTATCTTTATTTAAGGGCAATAATTTTTCAAGCATCATTACATTTCCAACTAACCCATGAAAAAACTTAATCATTTTTCACAGAACTACACGGCTTTAGACTTTTTCAAAGAGTCTGAAAAGTTTTTCACCTCCATCGGCTTGCCACCTATGGTTCCCTCATTTTGGGAGAAATCAATTATTGAAAGGCAGCCGGATGTAGAAATGAACTGTCATGCCTCGGCATGGGATTTCTGTGATCAAAAAGACTTCCGGTAAAATATTTTTAAATTAATATTTCCAATCCCAAAACAGATGCGTCGTTCTCCTACGAATCCAGTTACTTGATTGAAATCCGTGAATGAATTTGAAACATTACAACCTTTATCAAACTGATTATTGCGTTCCAGAATCAAACAATGCACAAGGATCAACATGGGAGACCTTGTGGTAGTCCACCACGAAATGGGACACGTTATTTATTTCATGTTATACAAGGACCAACCTATTACCTTTAGAAACGGAGCAAATTCAGGTAGGCGTTGCTACCGGATAATCTAAAAAACAGCAATACTCTTGTATTGCCTAAAGCTTTTAATCGTTAATCCCTGACTAACTCAAGAATCAGAAGAAAACTTGCGTTTGCTGAGGGACACATGTGAATTGAATCCATTTATATCAAGGTTTCCACGAAGCAGTCGGTGACCTGTTGGCCCTCTCAGTGTCAACGCCAAAGCATTTGCAAAAATTAGGTCTTTTGGAGAAATTCGAAGAAGATGATCAAGTGGATATCAATTACCTCTATTCTCAAGCTCTTGATAAGGTAATTGGTAAACTAGCACATCCTCTCAATATGACAGTCTACTCAAATTGCGTTGTTTTTTTTAAAAAGTTTTGTTCATTTCCGTTCGATTTTGCCATGGAGGGCCACAAAAATTTGAGCAAAACTTGATTTCCATTTCATATTTCATAGATTGCCTTCCTCCCTTTTGCCTTGACCGTGGATCAATTCCGTTGGGACATATTTTCTGGAAAAGTGAAACCTGAAGAATACAATTGCCACTGGTGGAAACTCAGGTCAGTGTTTAATACAAACAATTGTGAAGCCTGTTTTAATTCCTAGGATCAAAAATATCCTGAGAATATTATTTAACTTGAGAAGATGTGCATCTAAACAGGATGTTTTTTCATCAGGTTCCAAAACCAAGGATTGAGGCCACCTGTTACCCGAAAGTCTACAGATTTCGATGCTGGGTCAAAGTACCATGTTCCGGCTAGTGTCCCCTATATTCGGTAAGTACCTGAATAAACAGACTCTAATCTCTAATGTCCCTAAATTAAACTACATTAAATTACTCTTAAAAGTTATAGAAAAATCAAGTATATAAAAGCGTCAAAATTAATTCCCGGTGCTTCATCTCAGTTACAGCTTAAAAATTATTGTTTGACGTTTCCAGTTATTTCGTCTCCCACATCCTCCAGTTCCAGTTCCACAAGGCTTTGTGCATCGCTGCTGACGAATACGATCCCGCAGATCCTCTCAAGCCTCTCCACAGATGCGATATCCACAACAGCAAGAAAGCTGGAACTTTGCTTGCGTAAGAACTTTATTTTCTTCTTCCTTTACAACTTAATACCCAACTTCAGGACTTAAATCTCCTTGAATTCTAAGTCCTAACGGATTTCTGGTCTGCGTTAAACGTACTACTAGCGTGAAGATAATATTTTTATAATTGTGTAATGATTTATCAGAAACATGCTCAGCCTGGGCTCATCTAAGCCATGGCCGGAAGCATTGCAGCAGATAACAGGTCAGAAAACAATGGATGCTTCAGCCCTTCTGGAATACTACAAGCCGCTATACGACTGGCTAAAGGCAGACAATCTGAAACACAATGAACATGTAGGCTGGAAAGAAAGTGGTAAGACTTAATTCTTTAACGTTCCAACCAATTCATTAGCTTCATTTCCCATCCGCAATTATTTGAAACACATTTGTCTATAACCAATTTCAGATGTTCCTCTATGCGTTGCTGCATAAAGTTGCACATTCCAACCACAAGAGTTTCTTCGGATGTCGCGAGTTTATCGCAAACACTAACCTACAAGAATGTGGACATTATTTGGCATTCAGAACACCGTCCAGCAGGAGCTTTAATTCAATACTTAATTTAAGGTAACCATACGTTTAATTTTAGTCGAGAACTGCGTAACTTATCTTTCAATAGATTTTTACTCTCTGTTCCCATAGTCTTGGAAATAAAGTTCATCATGCTGATGGCATGTCATTTTTGCCACAACAACTCTTTTGTATTTCTTCGCGTTGCTTAAAGGCTCCAACGAAACGAGGACGACACGTTGCTCATTTCCATTCCCGGTGTTAATTCTTCGCACTATTGTCTACCTAATGTATTCACGACTTCAAATTAATAATAATCCCTACCTGGCATTGCTATTAATATCTCTAGATTACACCTCCGAAAGGGAGCTAGAAGAGCTTATAGCACTACAAGGAAATCGGGATTAGATCCAGTACAAGGTTTTTGGGGTCCTGGGTTATTTAGATATATATAAAGAGAATGTTTTTCTACTCCATGGGAGCAAGGTACTTTCCAGAATTCTAAATATCGCACTGTATCAGTTGTAGAGCGGTCGCAGGAGACTATGGTCTTCTGTCCTAAGTTGCATGCACTAACTAATTTGAAACACATTTTTTGGCCTTCAAAATCTCTTCCAGTCCAAGTTACATACATACGGGCACGGCAGACAGTTACCTTAGCAGACCATGCAGGTCATGGACGAGGCTATTCAGCCATCACGCTGGTTTACTTGCCAACTGTGCAAACTCCCATCCAAAGGGGACCACACTTTTATCCAGCACAAGCGGCTACACCATAGGATAAATTCCAAAGGCATTCGAGATACACCATCAAAATCCTGTACCAGAATTTCCGAAGGAGCAAGGTAAACTAGAACGGCATGTCGTTAAATTGTGAATTCAGTTTTCGTTGATGCAATTCAAAGTGCTCACAATTTGTATTTTACAGCAACATTTGCCAGCTGGTGAAACCCGAACCTGTTAATTGTTCCAATTACATTCAAGATCAGAAAAATACACCTGAAATTCCAAGTAAAGCAAATAATATTCATTTGAAATGTAAAAAAATCATCATTCATACTGGCGATAAGCCATTCGACTGCAGTCGCTGTGACCAAAAGTTTCGTCTAAAAGGCGCCTTAAAAGCCCACATGAGGAGACATACGGGAGAAAAACCATTTAACTGCAAATATTGTGACAAACGATTCCCTTATCAGGCAGGAATCTTACAGCACATGCTCATTCATACCGGCGAGAAGCCGTACAAATGTGACATTTGCGGGAAAGCATTCATTCAACCCAGTGGACTCAAACATCACATGCAATTCCACACAGGGGAAATCAACATCACCTGCTCAGTCTGCAATAAGGGATTTGCGAGGAAGAAGCAATTGACAGAGCACATGCGAAAACATACTGGAGAACGGCCGTACAAATGTGATCTCTGTGATGAGAGTTACCCATTTTATAGCAATTTAAGAACTCATAAAATCCGTTGTCACGAAAAGGAACAACCATTCAAATGCAATCTATGCACTAGCGGCTTTCCCGAGCCACATTACCTGGTTAGCCACATGCGTATGCATACCGGAGAGAAGCCATTCAAGTGTGAATATTGCTGTCTATTATTCACTACTGAGCAGCAGCTGAAGACTCATACAGCTATCCACACTGGGAAAAAGCTCGTCGAGTGCGATACTTGTGGTCGGATTTTAGCGAACGCTGCTAGCTTGAAGAAACACCTGGCGCGCTCGGTTTGCGAAGAACATATAAGAAGAACCACTAAGTGATAAATGATGGTTTGACACTGCAGAAATGCGATCATATGCGGATCCAAGCTGGTGCTATTCCACTCAAATGTGGCACGTGTGACAAAGGCTTTACGCAGTAGAATGACCGTATAGTTACCACCAAATAATTACATATCGGGTAAGCGAGCCCCGTTACCTAAATCTCCGTATGTTCATACATGATTGAGAAAAACAGTTGAGAGGGAAGAAGGAAATCAAGCAAATATTCTAGCATCTACGGTTAATTTCAATTAAGTAATTTAAAATTCCCTGACTCTCCACTGTTCTGCTCTCTTCTGTTATTACTCCTTTTAAGTTTCCTTTGTTTATGTTATGCATGTTTGTAAGCAAATGCGAAAGAAAAGTGCGGAATTTGTGGCGCCATCTACTCAAGCTAAAACCAGTTTCCATGCCCGAACTTATGCGCACGAGTAAAGACCACGACAGTGTGTAACACACTATGTGTCATGTAATTTGTTGCCATAAATGTAATTTTCAGTCCAAGAAGGTACTTTGTGTTACTGGAAGTAAATAATAAGGTATAAGGAGGTGACGACAAGCTAGAAGCTAACAACCTTACCAGTCTGTGAAATGACGAAATGCGGATATTAGAGGCACTGTACAGAGTAGCATCACAAAATATTTTCTCGCTATTTTTCTTAAAGAACAATGTTTCGTCTTGTTCAAGATCATGGTGCCAAAGGGTACAATTTTATAAACTTAGACTACCCAAACGAATACATCCAAGCCCTCCCTATACGGTATAGACAAAAAATTTACCCTTAGTAGACTTTTAACGGCCTAATCATGTTGTAAATATTGCAGAGTAAGCTATAAACTTGCATGGTACGGTTAAAACATTCCCCAAGCTGTATACATACACACATTCCCCTGTTAATTGCTTGTATTCACTATAAAAATATGCGACAAAAAATTACTAGCCATAAATAAAGTTATTATCCGAGCAAGCCCATGACTTTGTCTTGTCTTAACTTGTATTCTAACCTACGGTCACGGCACGGTTAGAAGTGCGAGATTTATTTTCCCGTCCGTCTCCGCCGTCTGAAAATGATTCATTTCCAGAATGAATCATATCATGAACCCTTTTCCTTCAATAAATACTTAAAAGTGAGCGTCCAAAGTCTAGTATGTAGCAAACTCACATACTATATATAACTTCACTTGCATGTACGAACAAGTCTAGTAGCAATATAATATTCACAATTACTAACAAAAGCAATCCTTCAAACCCCTTCAAGAGCTTCTCTGTGAAACAACTACTACTATTACGCTCGTAGAAAAATCTCAAAAGAGTTTTGGAAGAGAAACTCCTAGGAGCTTTTTCCAGAGGTGGGAAGGTTCAGGGCTTCAGTAATCTCACTTCAGTCTAAATTTATTTGCTCTTGCTAGCTCTTCGCGAAAAAGCTTCTAGTGTTCACACCGCACCGGTTTGTCTTCACCGAATATTTCACCTGGCTACTCTCAACGCCTCAGCATGGAATCCAGGCGTAAGGCTCAACGTTGGTTCATTTGCCATACCTGCCACCTTCCGCTAAAGGGTCAGAAACAATTTCTTCTTCATAAACGCTACCATCTCCAACGCTCCAGTCAAGCTGCACCCTCTTCTTGTTCAACACTAATCCCACCATCAGTGGAAGAGCCAAGGTGAGTAATTTTAAATTTCGCTGTGATTAAGTTTAACATACGGATAACTCCGTGTCCTGTCAACGAAAGCCTTGACATGAGAAAAACACAACTCTAATCGTTAATTTGCAAATTTTGTTTCTTTATTTAGCGAACACGAACGTTCTGAAAGTAGCAGTCTTGAAAACGACGCATTCCTCCATGCAAACTCTTCTCCTGACTCGTCTTCACTTTCAAAACACTGTTCAAACTCTATTACCGATCTGCAATTACCAAGTACTGCGGAGCTTGATCCTCAACAACTCATTTCGTCCACCGGTGGAAAAATAAGCCAGGTACTTTACAAGCCTAAAGGTTCAGAACAAATCTCTGTGGCAATTCCCATAAAGGTGGAGGAGATGGAGCCACAGGTTCCCAGTTTGGAAATTACCAACGGCGATGACGGTGAATTACCTGCTCCAAGACCCAAGCAGGAATCCAGTAAGGAAATCCCGGATAAATCAGAGTCCGACCCCGACCTAGCATACGTGTGCGACATCTGTGGATTCCAGTGCCCATCCCCAGCATCCCTCAAACGTCACAGGCTCGGTCACGTACCCGAAACATTTAACAAATGCACCTACTGTGATTTCTCTGGCGAATCCAGGCATAAATTATACTACCATATGCGTGTGCATAAAGGTGAAACGAAACACGTGTGCACTGTCTGTCGCAAACGACTAGCTAGTAGAGCATCGTTCGTTAATCACATGCGAACTCATACGGGAGAACGCCCGTTTCATTGTACATATTGCGATAAACGATTTGCCTACCAAGGAGGATATAACGATCACATCCGAATACACACTGGTGAAAAGCCATTTAAATGTGACATCTGCTGCAAAGGTTTTACGCAACAGAATGGTCTTAAAGAACACATGCAGTTCCATACAGGGGAAGTCAATATCATCTGTCCTGTCTGCAGTAAGGGATTTGCGAGGAAGAAACAACTGACAGAGCACATGCGAAAACATACTGGAGAACGACCATACAAATGTGATCTCTGTGATGCGAGTTACTCATATTACAACCATTTGCGAACTCATAAAATCCGTTGTCATGAAAAGGAACAGCCATTCAAATGCAATCTATGCACCAGCGGCTTTCCTGAAGAACGTTACCTGGTTCTCCACATGCGTACGCATACCGGAGAGAAACCCTTCAAATGTGAATATTGCGCTCGCGTATTTTCAAGTAGGCTAAACATGCAGACTCATGCAGCTGTCCATACTGGGAAAAAGCTCGTCAAGTGCGATACTTGTGGTCGGATTTTAGCGAGCGCTGCTAACTTGAAGAAACACCTAGCGCGCTCGGCTTGCGAAGAACATATTAGAAGAACCAAAAAGAAGCTTGAAGAAACGAAAGTTGCAAAAAAATCCCCAAGCGTAAAGAAAAATGTCTTTCCAGTGTTGCTGATGGCTTGAGCAGTTTATGTGGAACGTTTGGATCTGGTTAAAATTTTATGCCGGAGCATAATCAACGGTTTCCATGACTTAAATCTTAACAGAAAGATACGTTTGCTTTCGAATTTACTTTTATAGGAATTGCGATGAGTTTGTGCTGTTATATCTCTAAGAATGTTGTAAATTGAAATGATAAAACTTTTTATTGCCTGATAACGACGCATTTAGCGAACTAAATAGCTTGGTTGCTTTGAAACCCAGATAAGGTTAATTATTATTCCTTGTTGTTAGTTAATAAAATCGCGGAAAGTAAGTGTAGCATCAAATCAGGAAATCCTCTTGAATAAATCGAGATTGCTGTTTAAAATACAATTAGTATAACTTGGCTCGGTGGTCTAGGGGTATGATTCTCGCTTAGGGTGCGAGAGGTCCCGGGTTCAAATCCCGGCCGAGCCCTTCCATTTTGCTTCATCAAGATTTAATTCATGCATGCGAATTCAGTTTACTCGGGTTGTTAATACATGACAGGCTAAAAGCAAAATCACAATATAGCCTAGCAAACCATTGTTACTTAATTTAGTTGAATAACTTAATTTCATACAATCGAAGAAGACATACCTTCGCAAAACTGAAATTTTTTGACGCAAAACATTGGCAAAAACTAGAGCTGTGCCTACTTTTGTTTATTTCATTTTTTGAAGCTGTGGTAGCCTTTTGGGAAGCTGGAATTTCTGATGACGACCAAACAACTTCCTGACAAAATAAACACATATTTTAATTATTTTCTTCCTTAAAAATTACGCTTTAACCTTGCTCTGGCGTTGATCAATGTCGTTTGAAACTTCAAGGATGTTTTCTCCTTACTCTTAAAATCAAAATTGCCAGATAATACCGTTTTAGTTTGCTGCCAGACAATAAATGGGATTTTTTTGAACATTTTCACATTGTTACTGTTGAGGTAGACTTAGAAGGTCTGGAGCAAATCATTGGTTCGTTACATAACTTATGATTCCGTTAATCAAATCCTAATTTATATTCCTGATCACGATTATCCCTAGCCTAGCAAGCATCTTAAAATGTATACATATTACAGCATTTGGCACTTTTCATGTGCTACCTTGTATCCACGTGGGTTCAGATGGCTGTCATCTGTCACAACTGCCACTTACCTTTCGTAAATACTACTCAGTTGTGACACGGAGTGACTCTGATGTAATTTTTCAGACTTTCCGGTATCATTCCTAATGTTTTCTTTGAACGCTGGGTGTAGTAAAGTATTGTCCTAGGATTAAAGCTAAAAAACAATGAGGTTCAGTGGAAAATTTAATTGCTCCAAGTTAGTATTACAAGCATATGCAGTTCCATATAATTATCGTAAATAGTAGGGAATTTTAATGACGAAACCAGAGAACATGGCGGAAGACAAGCTAGAAAATATGGAGGATGTATTCAGGAGGATCGGTATAATAACTTTGAAATTTTCGTCCAAATGTTGTAGTCAGTACGTTTTTAATGCAGGCTTTAGTTTCTCTAGTTTAATTTAAAATTTTATTTAATTTCCAGGCGGGCTAGGACGGTTCCAAATGATTGTTCTAGTAATGATGCTCTTCTTAGAAATTCCAACCGCGTTTTTGGCATTTTCTCCGATTGTTATAGGTAAAAATATAATTTCTAAACTGCTCCCAAGAAAAAAGTTTTTCTAATGTGAAAATGATATTTCTAAACGATTTGTGAATGCATATATTTAGGAGTTCCTCCAAAAGAGTGGATTTGCGATAATATTACAATACCCACATCAGAAGCCTGCGCTTGTGAAGGTGAACGTTTACCTATAAATCCCGAAGAGTCTATAATTTCAGAGGTAAGATAATTTAAAAGGGTTGAGAGATTAAAATTACATAAAATGCGATGTATTTTTAAGTAAATTGATAATGAAAAATACGTGCAGTGGGGCTTAATTTGCGAATATGCATGGGTGCCTGATGCTATAATAAGCTTGCAACTAATATCGACTGTTATGGGAAGTATGGTTGTGAGCGCCCTCTCTGATTGGTAAGTTTTCGAATCGATCGATTTACCGTTTGAATTAGAATTGATCCTGAACAGTTCATGTGTGACCACAGAATACTGTAATACCTTTTTGCAGGTACGGTCGCCGCTACTGCTATTTTGTAGCATCTTTGCTAATGATGGCTGGAACAATTTTGACTGCGACATCAACGGGCCCTTACATGTACGCTGTTGCCAGATTCTTTTGCGGGATTAGCTTGTCAGGTAACGCAGTGTTGCTGATTATACAATTTTTGTTCACCGTCAGCATTAAGGGGATTCAAATGCGATTAATGCTATTATTCCTCAAGGTTTCATGACATTGTCCATTGTTTACATCATGGAGTTCATGACACCAGAACACCGGTTGCTGGCATCAAGTCTTGGGCCTTTAGGAGAAGGCGTAATGATTCTCGCCCTAGTGTCGTATTACATTCGCCCTTGGAGAATCATCGTGTGGATCAGCGTCCTCCCGTACATTATGACAATTTTAACGTTCATGTAAGTTCCCGCTTTAAAACTTAACTAATGTCATGACGTCAACCCTGCGAAAGTTTTAAGTAACGCGCTTTTTGCAGCGTCATACCCGAATCTCCGCGCTGGCTTCTTCGAAATCAAAAAATCACAGACTGTCACAAAGTCCTTAGCAAAATTGCAAAAATAAACGGCAGACCTCCCGTGGAAATCAAGTTTTTGGAAGCAATTGCAGAAAAAGAGCGCGCGGCCTCTGGCGGAGCGCCATCCAAAGCATCAGAAGAAGAGGAAACGAGAGAGTATAAAGCCAAACGCTTTTCGTATTTTGACTTTTACCGGCAGGCGAGTTTAAGGAAAACGACGCTTATCCTCCAAGTCATGTGGTTTTCCTGGGGAGTTGTTTACTTTGGTATAACCTATAACGTCAAGAATCTCGGACTTAATTTATACTTGAGTTTGGCGCTGATGGGACTTGCTGACGCTTTTGGCTATCCCATGGCCCTTCTCCTACCAAAGAGGTAACGGTGTAGATTATTAAGAAATACTGAAAGTTTCTAGTTTTTCATCCCGTGTGTAATCATGTATTATTTGGCGATAAAACGATACAGGCACGGACGGCTCAAACTCATGGTATTCTTCCTTGGTATGTCAGCCGTATTTTTGGGAGCAGTAGCTGCGCTGCGCTTATTCCCAGAATTTAGCGGCTATGACATAGCGCTAGGAGTTTTAGCGTTCCTTGGAAAATTCGGCCTGTCCGCAGCTCGCACACCTTTCAGAACACTTACCGGAGAATCCTATCCCACGGCCGTCCGTACAATGGGCATTGGCTTTGCCAGAAGTCTTGCCAGCGTTGGCGCTGCTCTCGCTCCACAATTGGTCTTCATCGGAACATCTTGGCCTGCCTTACCATACTTTGTCTTTGCGGCCATCGGCACCCTCAACTGCTGCGCTTCGTTGGCATTAACAGAGACCAGCGGTAAGGCAATGACGGAGGAAGTAAAAATCAATAGCATTAAACGCAAAACCGAAGATGATCATGTACAAATCACAGACATTTTACCTGGTAATTAGGCTATGGCTTCCACAAAATTTTAAGCTTGATAAACGCATCGAAAATAAAATTATTGCCTACAATTTTTATTAATCTCAGAGCAATTAATTTATTGTACGCCTATCCTATTTTATATCATAAAAGCCGTTGATTAACTTCAACGCCAATGAGAGAATCTATAATTAAGAAGGCACCCTCCTCGGTACACAGATGATTTACTCATGTAACCAGTAACGGAATTCAGTGCATCAATCAATTATGAGCAAAGTTTCCATGCAACTACTGCAGCCTAATTAAAGCTGATCGGACGTAAGAGAGCCTTTTATTCGAATGGCCTTGAAATTGAACCGAAAAGCGGAAGATACATTGAACGCTAATTTTTCTCTCTGATAAACACGTCAATCCATTTGATTCCCACCGAGAAGTGTCAAATCCCTTTTATAAAATTTCAGAGGAAAGGCACATTCGTCATGTGGAAACAGCCAAATCCATACTTAAAATATGCGATACCATGAAGCGTCAATCTAGTCTTGCGATTATTGCGTAGGAAACGTACAAGAAGTTTTTTCTTATAGCTGGGCTTAATGCCAGTGAAGAAATGATTATTCCATCTTTATGGAACATTATCTTCTATTTAACTGTCACATTAAGTGAAATGGGCAAATGATTTTATTCAATTCCGCGTCAACGCATCATCCGAACATATGTGTATTGGAGCCAAAACCTACCAAAGAAAGACATTTAACTTTGCATTACGTAATTGCCCACCCCAGCGGTACATGAGCAGGATGTTTATAGAAACTAAAGCGAGGATATGAGCAAATCTGAGCATGCAAAACTATTATTATTCTATAGCCCGGACTGCTATCATGCTTAAAACCATTAAATTTCTAACGGAATGTTTGCAAGATTTACTGCCTTTGCGCCTTTGCGCGTTAGGAATAATATTGCCGTGTCGAATTTCGCAAAACAAGCATAAATTTATTGTCCCTGAGCTTCTTGTACTGTCATTTATTTAAACGTATCAAGTATCATTCCAATACTGTAACTCCTCCAGATGAGTAAGGCAAAGTCCACTGGGGGGATTGCAAAAATCCTTAGAGTAAATAATTAGTCATTTGGAAGTGTTTGTAGTTGAGCGCTGAATCTATTCCAAATTAGGAAGCATTTATTTAAATGCCAATTATTTCTTATTAACAATTAACAGATAATTGACCTTTACGATGACACGTAAATTTAATGTAGCAAAGGTCGCAGCACGACCAAGTAATATGGAAGAAATACTCGACGCGTTAGGTAAGTTTTAAAATACCGTTTACTTCATTACTGAATTTAAAAAAAAATTCAAGGCATACGAAGACTTGGTTAATTAACTTAGCAATTCACATTACGTATGCCTTGCAGTTAGCCAGTAATTATAATTTGATTGTTCCTAATTGACAGGTGGATTTGGAAAGTTTCAAATTCTCATGTTAGTGCTAGTACTTGGAATGGAAATTCCAACGGCATTTTTAGTATTTACCCCTATAGTAATAGGTAAAGTTCTTTGAAATAAAATATTAAAAAAATCTTTGTATTTTAACAAACTAAATCATGTTCATCCTAATTACATCGTTTTTTCTGCAAAATTCCAGGGACGTTGCCAGAATATTGGTTATGTAATAACGAGACTGTCCCTGCTTCCCAGATCTGTCTGTGTGGAGGAAATATAACAGCGATTGCTCCAGAGGAATCAATAATTGCAGAGGTACCTAGTAAACGTTTTACGAAACCCGTCCCTCATCTTCTGCGCATACATTCCCTAATTTTGAATGATGATTAACTACGCAAATTACAATCAATGCTAATATTAACTAATTTTAACGGTATTTCTTTTTTTAGTGGCAACTTATTTGTGGGAAAGCCTGGGTAATGGATGCGATAACGAGTCTTCAGCTTTCTGGGATTTTAGTTGGAAATATGGTGACGGGGATCTTGTCAGACTGGTTAGTTTGGAAACTGCATTTCTAAATTTAAATATTAAAGTTGATACTAAATGGAACGTTAGCAGGGTGGAGGGAAGTATGAGCTCACCAAGAGTTTATGGAACAGACGGTGTATTTGTTTCAAATTTTTGCTTCTCTTCTCTCATATCTTTGATTCGCTTTCATTACTCCTCGTTACAGGTACGGTCGTCGTTACACCTACGTTTTCATTATGATCCAGATGATTTGCGCGACGCTTCTCACGGCGCTCTCCCCCAATCCCTATGTTTACAGCGTTGCTAGATTCATGAGCGGCTGTAGTTTTTCAGGTAAGGCAAGACTATGATTTTGACGTCAATTCTGAAATTAGTATACACTTCAAAAACCATAATTTTCCCGTACCTTGGGTTTATTTTTCGTAGTATTCAATGTCATAATCATGGATGTAACTTCTGTCTGGAAATTTTGCAGGGTTTTTTAGTATCGCAATCGTTTATACGATGGAATTTATGACTCCGGACTGGCGTCTGTTCTCATCCAGCGTCGGACCTTTTGGAATTGGGACAATGTTCTTAGGTGCTGTCGCTTATCATGTGCGGGAATGGAGATTTCTCATCTTACTCACTAGCATCCCGATGTTTCTGTCTTTCAGTGTATTCTTGTAAGTGACTCCGAACTTGACTACATAATGTTAGTCTGAAAAATTTCCTTTGCTGTTGCAGTACACTTGAATCATGATCTACCTGAAACTAAGCATTAATAGTTCCTTAACTCTTGCAGTATTATACCAGAATCTCCTCGTTGGTTGCTTCGAAATCAGAAATTGAAAGAATGCCAGAAAGCCTTGGATAAGGTAGCAAGAATAAACGGCACAGATTCAATCCATCCAGATATCATCAAAGAGATTGCGGCAAAAGAGCTGCAGAGCATCAAACTTGCAAATCAAACTGAAGATGGTGGTGAGGGCAAACCCAAGAGATTTTCCATCTTGGATTTCTATCGTAATTCAAGCCTGAGGAGAACAACGTTGTGCCTCCAAACGTTATGGTTTGCCTGGGGAATTATCTACTTTGGAGTCAGTTTTAACGTTCGCAACCTCGGCCTCAACCTTTATTTGAGCATTGCGCTTCTGGGTCTTGTCGATGCGGTTGCTCATCCAACATGTCTTTTGCTGGATAAAAGGTGGGTTGGTTCCTTCCTTATTGTTTTAAATTCAAACTGCGTAATCCAATTATATTGAATATTGTTTCTTTGGTCATTTAAGACTGGGACGCTTACAAATGCTGGTTATCTTCATGTCTCTTTGCGGTCTATTCCTGGTATCAATTGCCGTCTTGCAATTATCGATGAACCTTCAAGGATACGAGGTACTTGTTGGAAGCTTGGCCTTGCTAGGAAAATATGGTTTGTCAGCAGCGCGGACACCGTTACGAACTCTGACAGGTGAATCGTTTCCAACAGCGATTCGATCAACGGGAATCGGATTTGCCGGAAGTTTAACGAGTGCAGGAGCTGCGCTGGCACCACAGCTTGTCTTCCTTGGGACTTATTGGCCTTCCGTGCCGTATTTTGGTTTTGCGGCTGCCGGTATTATCGGATGCTTAACATCTGTTCTTCTCACCGAGACCAGTGGACTGGCACTTACTGATGAAGTCAAAGCTAATGAGAAAAAAGTCGACCGAAATCTTAGTATTAGCAGTATTATTCCTGTAGAAGAATGTAACGAAAAAGAATGTAAAACGAGGCTTTGATTAAGAATGATTTTCATGATGATAGGCTATTTAGAGACCTACGGCTGCTGCCAATATTATATACTATCTACTGCTATGAGAAAATGCACATAAACCAGGATCTGCTAATTCATCTTATTATTATTATCTATTTACCAAAAGTGCATAAAAGCATAGAAAACATCGTTGAGAGTCGTACTGTACTTTGTAAGATTTTTAAATTAACTATATCATACTGTGCGCAGCAAATTAAATGAAACTATAATTCCAACGACAATAACCATTAACCACTATTAGCTGAACTGAAATACCTTCCCGAACTGAGTTCCACACTAACTGCATATGGTTTTGCATAATTTGTATAATTGCATTTTGCATGCATAAAACTAATACTGCGACAAATCATACACATTGAAAATATATATACAGCTTCTAATACTTACTAAGGTAACCAAGTTTGCATTAATCTCTGATCTGTTTCCTGAATTAAAGAAGGGATTGGTCACATGTACGCTTTCTAATTGATAAATAACATATCTTTAGCAGGTGCTACTGTATATTTAACTAGTCTGGAATAGCGCATTAGAAGTTCTTTCCAATAACATTTTACGTGAGATAACTCCAGGTTTGATTTGATAAATTTATAGCCAGCATCTGCGATAGCTTCGGCTATGTCATCATGTTGCTTGAAGAAGGTTAGGAGGAACCTATAATTCAAACAAATAAATCTCAACACCTATTTTATTCTTAAAGCTTTGAAAGGAAAAGAATAAGACACTCACTCTAGATCCTCTTCTCTAGCATCCTTATCCACGGGTACATAATGCACCCAAGGTTGCATAGCATTATAGAAGAATTCTTGCCATTCATCCCCAACTTGGAAGACAAGGGATCTACAGAGGAACAGATGCTTGAATCTGAAACTTGCTGCTACTCCACGGTAATTGAATAAATACTTGTAGGCGCAATGAGACTCCAGAGAGACTTCTGGGGCTGGTGGTGCATTAAGGGTATCCTGTAATCAAAGAAAAAGGATACTATATTTTTCATCCACTTGAGTTTGATCATCATCTGCCCTTACAGCCTTACTGCTAAAATAGAAATACCTTCTCCGATTTCCAAGCTTGGTTTTTAGTGTACATTGCATCCACAAGATCGGGACGTTTTCTCGAAAGGATCACCAAGGGATCTCTTTCCTTAGAAGTTCGAGAGCCACGAAAAAATCCAATCGCTTTCTTCTCATTCCAAGGTATCTTTTTAGCTTGATCAAGTAGCAGTTTCCTCATTTTATCCCATCTCCCGATCCCTTGAGGATAAAGCGAAATGGCCGGACCTCCTTCCCAAAACGTCCAGGCAGGGTACATTATGTCGATGTACTCATCGTTCTGTATTTACAAATCATACAGTTTCACAATCCAAACATATTTTAATGATAAATTTTCCTGGGAAAGAGTGAAAAATTGTAAAGTATCTGACCCTTGAAAACGAAAAAACTGGCGGAGCTTCAGCCACTCGGTTTGAGACCTGTGGCCAGTCTGAGACGTTGATGAAAAATTCCATATCCGGTAAATCCTTGGAAATTTTCTTTAAAAAGTACTGCACTCCGGAGCACCTAGAAGGGAATCTACATTCCTTTTCTCGATACAGTTTTCCATTCTCGATCTGATAAAAAACTCCCCTGAAAATCAAATTAAAAAGATGTGTCATGTTTAAACTACCGCAAAAAGACTTTTATGCCTTATATTTTCAGTTCATGTCTAATGTCAACTCAATTGATGCACTACCTTCCTCTAGCAGCTTGGAACATTGACCGTGTAATCCCGCCCGAGAAAGGTTTCAAGTCCGTGATAATTTGGTTAACATAAATTGAGCAAACACTGTTGCCATTAGCGTCTTCAGTCTTGGGTGCATTCATACTGTCATGTGCTTCTTGCTCTTTCAGAATCGTCTCCCTTAGTTCAGTCATACGGGGATCGTTCTGAACGGGGTCCGCAACAGCGGCACGACTCTTTGCGCTGCAACTCCGACTCTTTCCTGCAAAGATGAATATTTGTGATATTTATGAGTAAGTAAATATTATACGAATCTTTTAAGTTCTTCAGGTTCTTGTTCTTACCGGCATCTGAGCTCAGCCCACTTATCGTTGTGCTGTATGTATCTTGAGATTCATTGCATTGTACATCATCTTCCCGCAGCACAGTATCAGCATTAACCGTATCAGTACTTTTCAGATCTACTTGAATGTCATTACTCTCAATTTCTGCTTTCTCGGCTTTTAGAACTGTCGCCAAGTGACAAGTCAGTGTTATCAGGAATAAGAGACTAAAAATTCGTGAAGACTTAAAATAAGCAACACTTGAAAAGGAGGTTTGACATATAATTGCCATTTCCGGTGGGATCAAGGTTACAGGCCGCTTAACAGATGACTCGATATTTTCATGTGTTCCGGTGCTGTCAACTGCACGGATCTGAAAATTTAAAATACAACTGTATTACACTTCACTGTTTTTTAAACAATATCTCTTACTCGCTGTGTGTAGCGGTTCCCATACCAACAGAGTCTTGTCTACTGTTTTTTAAAGTCATCTTTCATTTTTCCTCGTCATTATTTTTACGTATAAAATCTATTAAAATATTAAATTTTTAATAATTATCAACAGAAATGATTAATTATCAGCAAAAGCTATAATTTTACCGTCGTGCAACAATCCGGCAATCAAATTCACAAAATATATTCACGTCATGATAACTGTTTCCGAATACCTATCTCGTACACTACTTTTACACATATTCCGTTAATTTTTTGTTCTCTCAAATCAAAGATATTATGGTTAATGAACAGTCAAAACTTATATTTATAGTTAATCCAGAGTCGCAGCTGTGCAAAAAAGGAACAATATTTTAATTTTGGCAATTGACGGTCAATTTGCCGCTTTTTTAGTTCAAAAGCAGATGCCAGAGTTTGAGAAAGTCATTGAGAGATTGTGTGTAGCCATAGAGTTTATATCTTGTCGATGATTGGTTGTAGAGAGAAGCGTCGGTATCTAACGTTTAAACTTTCTGTGTCTTATAATTAAGTCCACCTTTTCTTGATTTAATTTATCATTAGCGTTAACACAGTTAGCTCGTTCATCAAATCATGAAATTAAACTGTGTAACCAAGAAATAATAGCACATTATGTGCAAATGATTACCTGGAAGGAAGTTGCACTTTTTAATTACTTATTTGACGTTTAATCATGACGATGATTACATTAACGAGTTCTATAATATAGCGATATCCAGCTATTATAATAGTTGGCGCAATGCATTTATGAGCTAAGCGTTACAGCTGATCTAGTTTTTGTAGAATCCAATCAGCAAATGAATCTACATGCGTGAATACGGCATAATTGTAAGCGTCACAATAACGACCGATCGTTATTTCTCCATGGCTAACAATTCCCTGTAAACAGTACAGAAACTGTTAAACCTTGTTTTAAGATTCCTCTCAAAATATTTCCTTAGGAGTCTTACTCACCTTTAGCCAATATCTTTCCGATTTGCCAGTTCCTTCAGAAAATACCATACCCCCGCCACTATCACCTTGACAAACGGAAGTGCCATTTTTGTATCCAGCACAAAACGTTGATAACGGCGGCCGTTTCTTTAACGATTCAATGCAATCGCCTTCAGTGATAACAGGGAAACTAGCCGTGAGTAAGTTCTCTGCAATTTTGTTATCAGCAGTGTATCCAAACCCTGGAACTTTTCCAAACATCCCTGGATCCGGTGGACTAGATGAACCTCGTTGCAAGTAGCAAACGGGCCGAACCTTTTTCCCATAAACAGCCTCCGCATCTAGTTTCATAATAGCTATGTCAGACTGCAGCGTTCTCCGGTCGTAAGTTGCCGGTATTAATATTTTCTCAACCTGCACAACAAAAGAATCGTTATCGTTATCCTTACTTTGAATTCACCATTAGCTATAGGTCAAAACGATCGTAACGTCATTTTTTCCCATACCATTAACAATATTTACTCTTACCCCAAAGACTTGTGCATCTGGGTTTCTTTGATTAAACGAGAAATCGCTACTGTTCCCACCCAGGGCTATTTTAAACTGATCCGCAGGTTTCACTGTACCAAAGCTATCAGTAACACAATGAGCAGCCGTTATCAAGATTCGTTTTTCAATTAATGACCCACCACAAATAAACTGATACTGATCTGTATCTTTTTCAGCAAAAATTGCCGTATGCCAAGGAAACTGTTCTTTTTCGCTAGTAGCTTGTCCATTAACGATATACGCCTGAACGAGGTCCGCATTCAGTACGCCGCATTCTGTGAACAATTTTAACGCGAATCAAAATCAAATCCAAATTTTTGTGTAACGCTTTCAGCATAAAAGCGCTTAAAGAGCATTAAGCGCTATTACAGCAAACTTACGCGCTTTGCATCCAAACGGTCTAAACGGCTTCCATTTCCCGTCATCCCTGCAGGTCATTTCGGTAAACGATAGACGATAGGTCGTCTCATAGTGATGTAAGCATTCAAATCTTGCCACCGTTTGTGGAGTTGCTCTGGAGCAGCTCACATTCTTCCCGTCAGGAGTTTTACAGTTAATAACGACTCCCTGAAACATAATAAGTCTCATGTTTAATAACAAATTATTGATAAAAGGTCAAACAATCAATCTCAACACACTATACAAGTCCTTGTTTCCCGACCTCTGATTTTTGAAGTGGCGGGCATCGTTTAATATTCCTATCTCCAATATCATCCATAGGGGGCTCCACTGATGTACTAACAGCCCCAGCTCCACCAGGTTTAGCAATCTGCTGGTTTCTGCAAACTTTCATACTTTCATCTTCTCCTTCCGGACAATCATTGACTCCATTACAAACAGATGTATTTTTCAGACAGGGTCCATAAATCCCACATTCAAACGTCTTTCCAGGAGCGTTGCAAGGTCTTCGGGACCTGCAGTAAACAGGGTCCTCGTCACGCTTATCCGTGCAATCTGCCTTCCGGTTACAAACTCTATCCAAGGAAATACATTCACCATCTCCACAAGCGTAAAGCGAAGCAGGGCATCTGAAACATCATCACAAATATTTAGTTATCAGCTACTTCAAAATTCTCCCTGAAATATTTACATCAACTTGAATATCTCCTTTAATTATAGCTTACTTTAAATTTTCTAAAATCCAGTCCATACTGTCTGTAGTTCTGCCATAGAAGTAAACCATATTTCTGTTGCACCAATTCGACTCCCTTGGAATACTAGGATGGAGCGCAGTAATTCCAACAATAAACCACCGATTATTATAAACCGGTACGAGGGGTGCACTTCCGTAGGAGGTGCATTCAAGACTATCTTGTTGCATATTTCTCCCACAGTACAAATGGTCACTACTTCCGGGTTGCTTGTAAATATCCTTGTACATTTTGTTACAATAGTCTGGCTTTTCGATTCTCGGGCTGATAATAGCAAGCTCTTTGACTTTTGTATTTTCAATCGGAGTAAACCCACCCTGACGGACTTCTGTGTCCAACTCGAAGGGTTTGGCAGGAAGGGTTTTTGCGAAAACTGGGAGACATGCCGACCGAACGTATGGCGTATCAAACTTCAAAGGTTTTTTAAGTTGGAAAACGAAAAAGTGAAACTGATTATTATTTTCATCCACTCCGCTATAGGGCAAAATATGGCTGACCTGTAGATGCAAACAAATTTTGATTATTAGCGCCTAAATTTCGCAAAATAATTTCAAAATCAGTTTAGAACAAGACAATGAATACATTTCATCTCAGTTACATTAATTTTCAGCTCACCTCCACAGCTTGCATGTATTGATCTCGGGCGGTTAAATCAGTAGATTTAAGCCCGGCAACAACCAAATGATTTTGGGCTGGAGGGATTGTGTATTTCCTCCCATCCCCTGATTTTTGCCCGTAAACACCACCGAGGATCGTAAGTACACTCGTTGGTCCAATGATTGTACCGGTAACGTAGAATTCAAACGGTTTATTTGCCCCAGTCCTTGCAAAAATCCCGGCTACCCATGGAACTTTCGTTCGCAAATCCCCAGCAACTTCGTCAACTTTTCCGCAGTCATCCGCTAAAATCAGAGCAGGATCAGAATTTATTTTAATTGACGAGACGAACATGCCTACAGCAATTATAATAAAATAAAAATAACACACTTACACTGCGCTAATTGGAATCCATCACCAGCAATTTCTCGTACACATACAAAACTGACAATACAAACAACCACAGTTAACAAGCACTTTAATCTGTGCATCGTATCAATTACACTTTACGCACATTTACGTAATTGTTGATGAAACAGCAATCAATTAATTGCAATTTATTCTCACACAAATTCTTTTTATACTGAATATTTGATTTTAAATTGATAAACCGAATATTTTCACTGTACACAAGAAATAATAACTGTCGGGATTGTCCGGATATAATCATATATGGGCTTAATCACGCAGCAGCAGAATTTTCGCGTGCATACTTTAATATGCATTTTTGGCTAAAAGGATCAAGCTTGTGCATAGCAAATATCATATCATTGTCCTCCTTGGGCTTATTCCTTATATCCTTAAGTTATGACCTGAGTTATGCATAGAAACAAGTTTGCCAAGATCAGGCTTCGCGATTCCTGGAACTAGCCGCCTCTTTGAGTTTGGGAAATAACATTTAGCATGTGAGCATCTAATACAAGCATTTAACTCACAGGCATACGAATAATAACGAAGAATCCTTAAAGCATATTAAGTTATTTTGTTATTTCTCCAAAGCACAAAGATGATACTCTCAGCGGCAAAGTTGTTCTTTTTCTTTCATCGCGATCTTATTCCTCTTCTTACTCAGATCTTGCGTTCAGTTAGTTGATTATACAAAAGGCTTTCCTTCCTATTAGATTGCATATGGCAAAGTTGCTTTATTGTTTCAAGTATTTCAGCACAATAAGCTTTTGCAGATCGTTTCCTTAAGATCTCGAGGAAGACAGAGCCATGCAAGATCATGATCAAGTACATGACTTTGAGCTTATGATTTACCACCGTTCATTTAGATGATCAATACTCAATGTCAGTTGGATTCGCGAATCTGCAGAGTATATACCTCTTCGACTAGCTTTTTTTATGTTCCACCTTCAGTTTGCTTCGCGTTCGGGTCTGCCTGCACTATTTGAAGGAAAAAAGATGAAGTCATCCAACAAGTTTTTTACACTTATTTTCTGTTTTGCCAGTTTTTAAGCTACCATTTTGCATTCCGCTGTTTCCAGAGCAATAAATCATGTTGCATGATCGCGATTCGGGAATTTCTTCCATGATGAAAACTAGAGTCGCACATTATAGGCGAGACCGCGGAATGTGTTTATGCACACATGTATATAATTAAGTTCGTCAAGTTCTCCAGAACTGAGTTTTTTTTACAATTTCCATTTTGCGGATTGTTTTAGCCTATATACGCTACCAAGAATTCTAGATGATATATAGAAAAATGGAGTAGAAGTAGAGTTTATTAAAAGTAAAAATACTAAAGCTTCAGCTTATGGATCGAACTAATATTCACTTTCAACAACAATACTATAAACTGAAGGAGAGCTACAACGCTGCAGAGCCTTTTTTCAATAATTTTGCTCAAGCACGTCCGTAATCCAATCCGTAAAGGGTTCTATTCCAGAATACCATTGGTAATATACGACGTTGGAGGAATTATTGGGTCTCTGGGAAGCTCTTGCTTTAGTGAACGAGATTCCCTATGAATGAAAAAAAAAACAAATGAATTCTCTAAATGACTTTAACTTGTGACCACAAATAGTGTGTTGTTGCAATAATTTTGTAAACCCAAAAGATTCTTAAGTTTTTACCTTAAGATGATAACGAAATCTCTCAGTTTCTGTTCTCTGGCGCTGTCTCGTGTAAAACCCCGCGCCGACATTAATCCTTTGATTGTATCCGGCTAATTGATCTGCAAAATGCCAAAGATCAAATATACATTAAAACAGTAGTACATGATTCAGAATCAAACAAAGAGGATAAAATCGAGCCAATATATCCATATGGCAGCACGAGCCTACCTGCTTCAAAGGTGATGCAAAATACATAATTTGGTAAGTTTTCCAATGGGATATTTTCTGCACATTCACTGAAAGACGCTACACGGGCTTCATAGCCGTAAAGCTGAGAAACTGTCTGCTCTCCAATCTGTATTGCTGCCGGAGAGGGTAGCGAAGGTTTAAACAGGGTCATCTGTACAACGTAAAATGTAATTAGCGTACATAGAAAAAATTGAATTAAAAACCGCTCATGCTGACCACTGAGCGCTAAGAAAGAATTATTGTTTGAATCATACCCATCCAGTTGCATTCAGAGAGGGCGCTTTTGCAAATGCTTTTGGGTTTGATAAGAAGCAAGGCATACTACCTTGAGCTTGACCAAAGTCATCTGTTTCTGCTCGCGGAGCTATTTTCATCAAGGCAAGGTCTGTATAAGGGCTATCGGATTTTGAAACCCAGTGTTGCTGAAGCTAAGATTTTAGAGGGATTCGAAAATATATTTAAATTGGGGGAAACTCCCGGGTATTTTGCAGCATCAACGATTGTACAAAAGGACTGAAACCGACTTACAGCCACAGCGAATCCCGATTGCTTTCGCATAGCATCCGTAACAGCTGGAATTCCCGCATCGAGAAACGTAGTTACTGGTTCGAAAGCTAGCCGGATTCGCTCAGTTTTTACCCGCTTCAGGCAGTTTGCTGATGTTATTGCAAACGATGAGTCAATTAGCACAGCAGAGCAAATTGCTTTTGCCATAGTAGTTTCAGTCCCGTTCCTAGAAGCGTTAACCCTTGTAAATATGAGCATATTCCAGGGCATGTTTTGGCTCAGTCTGGTAAATGAATTAAAATCGCTCAAAGAACCATTGCCCGACCGAGTTGCTTTCGTAGGTTCCGCATTCTAAAAAATATTCGCATTTGTTTAAATTCAATTGTTTACCTCATTGGAGTTAAAATTAATTATTAATTATGCATTTATAAATTATTTAATCAAACAAATTCGCTACCTTACCCGGAACGCACGAGAAGGGTTTCCTTCTTGAAAATTCTCCATTTTCGTTACACTTCATTCTAACAACCGAATGATCGTAATACGAGACATGCAGGTTTTGGCAAACGAATTCGATAGATGAGTTAACGGATACACTATCTCCACACGGTATCTCTTCCTTCATTTCGTTTAAACATCTTACCCGTCCTCCCTACACAACAAACGAAACCGCATATTTAAAGTACGGAAAAAGCCTATTTCTGAGCAGCCCTACCGCATGCTGTACCGACCCTTACCAGAGGTTCCGACGGTAGAGGGCACTTGAGATCTTCTGAATATTGACTAACCCCGCCGAGTACATTTTCGCATCGCTCCTCAGCCTCATCCCCACCATCATCACAGTCAACGCTATTATCACAAAGTTTGCTAGCGGGAATACAGCTATCCGTAACACCACAGAAGTACCGACTACCGTTGGAACCGTCAGGTGCGCTACCATCATTAACTTGTTCCTCGCAATGATTTTGCGCGTAGCACATGTCCAAATTCTCGTCGTGTCCATTGTCGCAGTCCTTGATACCGTTACAAACGTTTGTAATTTTAACGCAGGTGTCGCTCGTGTCACCACACGAGTATTTACTGGGGCTGCATCTGGGAATTGAGGGATTCATACATAAACATTTGATTAACCATGCCCCGCATTACTTCATTAATATTAATTATTTCAACATTAACTTACTCCACTACCCTGGCTAACCAGTCATAGTAGACCCCCATTTCGACAACCATGTAAACCGCACGATCGTTACATCGATCTCGTCTTCGTCCCGGTATCAAAACCGTTAGGCCCGCCAGAAAAGTTCGCTGATTAAAATTAAATGTAGCAACACTCCCGTGAACATAGCAAACTTGCTTATCCTCGTTTTCACGAGCTTTGTGAAATGGAAACTCATCCGTCACGTTCTCTCGTCCAGAAGATGGTCCTTCAAAGAGTTTATCTTGTCCAAGGACTTTTCGTGCACAATACAAATTAAATTTTTCAAATGATTCTCTTTTGTAATGAAATTTGAATAGTTTTTTGCAAGTCTCCGCGCTTAGGGTAATAGCAGTAGTTTCAGCTAAATCGTAGTTGTAGCTTGGGTATTTGCTAAGCGTAGTTGTGTAGCCGCTCCAGGTAAACGGAAACACTGCACGGTGTTCGCTCAACTGGAGGATGGGAACTTGGTCATTGTAGTAACTGCGCGGTATGAGACATAAACTTCGCACGTACGGCGTTCTCAGGTCCAGAATAGTTCGCAAATGGTAGAGGAGCAAGTGGTAATGCTCATTCTCAGGGTCGTGGTGCACATACGGCTCGAGGAAATGCACACGGACAAGTTGGGAATGGTCATCTTGAGAATCATAATTTGTTGAATTTAGCCCCACACCGACGAGGAAATGTGAAGCGCGATGAAGCTTATCCCTTTCCGATGAACCGCGCAGAGGTCCTCCAAGAGGCCCAGGGGCGACCGTGAGGATTGTTGTGGGTCCTACGATGACACCGGTTGTGAAAAATCGGGGCTTGCTATTATCATCTCCTTTGTAAAATATTACAGCACTCCAAGGACTTGAGGTTCGAATATCTCCTTGGATGACATCCGTTCTTCCGCAGCTTAAGTCTATGAATTTGCGTGTAAAAACATTTATAGCTTCTGTAATTATCTAACTGAAACTACACGACATTATTTTTAAAAAAGCCTCATTTGTAGCGCTAATTTTAAAAACAGCCACTTATCTTAATTATTTTTTTTAAATATTATTTTTATTAATTTTTAGTAACTGGTATATACTAAATATTTTTACTATTACAACCAAAAATGATTAATTGACTCACATCGTAGTTTCTCCGTATAAGTTTCGTCATAAGCTTTGACACGAAGACGGACTGAATACCAGATGAAGATGACTAGAATTAATTTACTCATAATAATAGATAAATTGGTCATTTTTTTTAAAAATGTAAGATGGTACAGCACAGCTTTAACTACAGCACAAAAGGGAGATTTAAACACTGTCGTCACTCTCAGCTATAGGTAACTTGACTACGAACGTGACAAGAAACGGCACTGCACTGTAACACCCTCCAAGTCATTTTACAACTTCTACTGTATGCCTGCTTAAAGCTACTTTTATCATGTTGAGTAAACTAGTTCTGGAGAACAAAACCACTTTTTTCTTAAGAGCTTTGATAATTCATTTCAGGCACTATGAGTAAACGCTTGCTTGCTTGTATAGTTCCTTGAGATTTAAACAGTTTATGGAAGTGAAACAAAGAAAAAAAACAATTAATTTATTTAATAAAGGTTTTATTTATTTAATCATTGAATATATTCAGTAATTCCTCTCTAAAACGTCCACGATCCAGTCTGAAAACAGTTCCACTCCTGTGAACCACTGATAGAAAGTTACTTTTGATGGGTCCGAGGATTCGCGGAAGGATAGACTAGCTTGACTGACGGAAATCCCCTGTGCTCAGAAATGTCAAATTATATTCAAACGATCGAATCATTTAATATCTTATAATTCCCGCTTCTGCTTTGGAAATTACCTTCAGACTGTACTGAACTCTTGTTGAGTTCTTGATTGCAATTCGAGTGTAAAACCCGACCCCCAAGTTCGTTCCAGGTGTATCAATGCTTCTTTCATCTGAATTGCGAAACCAAATATTAATAACAATTTTTAAAAACCGTTAAAGCCGTTAAAACCGTTAGAGCCTATGTATTATGTTAGATTCTAGCATGAATTTACTTACCCATCACGATGGATACACAAAAAGCGTAGTTTGGCATTTTTACTCCTGAATTAATTTCACCACATTCGCTTCCAGGCCTCACTCTTCCTTGGTATCCGTAAAGATGTGATCCTGGAGCATCTTCGTCGTTCTCATTTAAATCATAATTTACCACGGCAGATAATTCTAATTCAGACGTAAATCTGGTCATCTGTAAAGAGCAAGCAATATATAAAGCTCATAACTATTATATATGGATATAAAAGGTTCTTTGTCCATTCTATGTTTTGCGTACCCATCCAACCGTGTTGACAGAGGGCGCTCGTGCAAAATATTTTGGATTGTTCAAGAAACAAGGGACAATTCCTTTTGGAGCATTCCCTTCTGGGGATGTGACTTTTATCACTGCGAGATCTGATAACTGGTTGCCAGAGTCGGATATCCAATGCATATTGTACTGGAATTAAAAGATAAAGCATTGTTTAATTGCCAAATTATTTTTTAAACTGCAAAATACTTTAATTACGGCCGCTCATGTTGAGTTCTTACCGATGCTTTTGAAAATAATAAGCTTTCATTGTAAGAGGTTGATATTGGTTCTAAAACAATAGCTGCTTTTTCATTATGCATGTTTGTCACACATGAAGCAGACGTCAGCAAAAATGAAACGTCAATTAATACAGCGGAACAAATGGGCGAAAAAGCGGAAGGAAAATTTGAATCCGTTGCGTCCTCTGGCGCAGAAAAAAGTAGATTGTTCCATGGCATGTTACGATCTAATTTCTCTAGCGGTGTAAATCCGCCTTCTATTGTTCCCTTATCTCCTGACTCGTAAGTTCCGCATTCTGCATATAAAGCAGAAACAAATTTAAAAAAATAATTATAAATAGTATAATAGTAACATATGAGCATTTAAACAATTAAATACCAACTTCGTATTTCATACCTCTGATGCAAGAAAATGGTTTACTTCTTCTAAAACTGCTGTTCTCAGTGCATTTCTGTCGAACAGATGCATAGTCGTAGTACGGTACATAAAAAGGTTTGCAACTAAATTCTATTGAATAATTGGTTGGCAACGTCTCATTCCCACATGGCACCCTCCGGTTGGAAAGATCAAAGCATCTGGCGAAAGTTCCCTAAAAAATTAACAAAAACCATAACGTAAAAATCTTAATCACTACGTCTATAAAATATTCCAGAAGACTAAAACGCAACCCGCAAAGAACCAAGAACTACCTTACCGCAGGTGCTACAGGTAATGTACAATTTTTAGATTCTGTAACTCCCTCTAGCGGTCCCCCATCTTCATCTTTGATTCCACACCGTTCTTGCAATTCATCTCCGCCTTCTTCGCAATCAGCCGTAGCATCGCATACATTTTTCAGTGGAATACAGATATCCGTAATCCCACAAAAATGTTGTTTCACAATCCTACTTCCGGTTTTATTTTGCCTATAGTTTCCAGCCTCGCAAGTATTTTGAGCATGGCAGAGTGCTTCATTTTCGTCCTGCCCATTAGGACAATCCTTTATACCATTACAAACTTTTGAAACTGGAATACAGATGGCGTCAGCATCGCCGCAATAATATTTGTTAGGACTGCAACTGAAAAGTAATCGCACAATAGTTAACACAGGTCGTCAAACATTTCTTCAATAACTATAAGAGAATATCTATAATCTAAACTTACTCCACCGCTTTAGATAACCAGTCATAATAATAACCGGTTTCAGCCATGACATAGATTGTTTCATCATTGCACCGATCCCGCCGTCTTCCAGGGATCAACGCTGTCAGCCCGTTGATGCAAAATCTTTCATTGAAGCTGAAAACAGCAATGCTTCCATGCACATAACACGTTTCTGAGACATTACCAACAGCGTTTTTCCTCAGCGCAAAGACTGGTTTACTAAACTCTGTCGTCAAGTTCACTATGACATCGTTGAAACTCAAACTGTTATTTCCCGAAACTTCTCTCTTTAATTTCTTCACACAAAATAACCGAAGTTCTTCCAGGGATTTCCGCTTATAATGGAATCCAAGTATCCTCGAGCAGTAGCCTGGTGTCTCTATCACGGAAATATCCTGCCGTAAATTATATTTAAAACTTCCCGAGGAGCTCAACGTAGTTGTAAATCCACCAAGGTGTCCGGAAGGATACGCGCCTCGGTCGAGAATAGGCAAAAGGAATTCATAAGTGGAGCGAGGTACAAGACAAACTGCCCGTGCATACGGTGTTTTCAGGTCAAGGATTGTCTTCAGATGGTACAGGAGGAGATGGTAGTGCTCGTTCCCAGGGCCGTGGTGCAAATAAGGTTCAAGGTAGTAAACTTGTGCAAATTGTGTAAACCGATCTCCAGCGCTGTAGCTCGTAGAATTTAGCCCCACACCGACAATAAACTTTGCTGCCGGATAGAGTTTATCTTCCTCGTATGACCCACGGAGAGGCCCTCCAAGTGGACCTGGTGCAACAGTTAGGATTGTTGTTGGTCCTATGATTGCTCCAGTGGTAAAGTATTTAGGGACGCTATTTTCATCAGCCTTGAAAAATATTACAGCGTTCCAAGGTGTCAGTGTTCGTGTATCCCCTTCAATGACGCGGCGTCTTCCGCAATTCGTGGCTGTAAGTTTGCGAAAAATTATTGCAGCTGTTCCAATGAATGAAAGCTAGTGCGTTCGCAATTTTGAATTTTGCACAGACGGAATTTAGCAAGGAGTTGTACAAACCTCTGAGTTTAGCAGCAAGGATTCTTTCTTGTCCCGCTGCGAAAGTGACGAGAGACAGGAACACCAGTATAAATCTTTCAGGCTTCATTTTACAGTCTAATTATTATAATTTAAGCTTAATTGACCAAGTTTAATTAACTCTCAATTACTACTTATGTTCAAAATATCCCAAAATTCACGACATATCCACTTTCGCAAATATTTTGCAATTTACACCAAGCACAAATGTACTTTACTCTTAGAGTTGCTCCAGCAAATCTATGGAGCCAAGGTAAATCAGTCGGAGATGAGCTGCGTTTACGTGAGCTCATAATTTCATCTGCCTGGAAGATCTGTTCCAGTACAAGGAAGACAAGAAGCTATACACACAACCTTTTAAAGTCAAAAGTAGTAAAGGCGATTTGTTTCTTTGACTTACTGACATCAGTATATACACATCGCATTGCAATATTGCCTGAAACTGTTTTATAGTTCTATAACCAACCTCTACGGAGCTGCACAACCTGTTTCCTATAAATCTGTAGAGATCGTCATGGTTTTTTATAATTAACCACGTTGACGTAATAACAGTGACCAGACCACCTTTTAAATTACCTTATTGAGATTCATTATTCCGATTCTGCTGAATTCTGCGCCTAGGTAGAACATCCAAAGAGCATATGCAGAGCTGGTCTTCATGTATGGTTGAAAATGAAATCAGTTAATCAATTTAACATCTTTGGTTTCTAGTTTATTGTATTTTAATTGATTACTTTTCTTCTACTTTTCATTCTTTTACTAGTATATTTGAAACAATCAACGACTTGAATTTACGAATTTGATTCTAAAACATCAAGCAGCCAATCCGAATAGGAATTTACATTTGTAAAGAGAGCATAATTTGTTCGAGCACAAAGTTCAGCGTCCATTGGTTCTGCAACACCCTATAAATCATTTCAATTAACAATTTTATTAAAGTAATTGATTCATATGCCTACCAGATGGCACACGTTTTAAAGTTACAAGCTGTAATCCAGTAATCAAAAGCAATTTACCCGAAGAACGTATTGCTTCTTGTCTCCGATTTTCTCTTCAAAGTAAATACCGCCTCCAGCGTCTTCTTTGCAAATTCCTTGACCTAATGAACCCACATTACATTAATGAACACATTGACATTACCCAGTAATTAGGTTTAGCCTGCACACAAAATTCTAATCAAGACCATTCTGAAAAACTTGCGTCGGCTTTAATTGTATCATTATTATTAATTTAAAAAAATATTAATTTAACCTAACCTTCATTAAAGATGACGCAAAATTTCGTTCTATCGGTAACGGTTACTCCTGCTTGTTCACACTCAGATTCAGGAACAACTACACCTTTTGTAACCGAAGGCCTGTCCTCTCGATTTGAGAATTCGCCTACTCCAAATCCGGTGACCTGAAAAATGAGCATTGTTTTAATTTGTACATCTCCCATCCAGAGCCAGGCTTACGATAACAGTAACCTATAGGATAATGCAAGTAGTTTAACTCACAATCCCAATCTTGCCGTATCCTGGCTTTTTAAATGGCGGCAAGTTGTAACATGCTGGTACAGGTTTGTTATCTTGATTAATGACCACAGGGTCAGCAAGCTGTATGATAGTTAATCCATTTGAATTCTTCGTCCTTTGAACAGTTCCATCAGAGAAGAAGATATTCTTTGTCTGCGAGACAGCTGTTGCAATCAGTAAACATTTTTGTATCCAAGGGCTTATTTGCCCTAGGAGAATCAATTATTGTCACTTACGGAAAAAAAATTAGTTAGATTTCTATTATAGGTTTCAGACTTGGGATTCGTCGACGACGGCTGTGTATTAATGAGAAAGTCCGCAATTTCCTTTGTCAAGTATGGGCCAATACATTTCGCGGAGGTAAGGATAAATCTACTCTCAATCAGCGTTCCAGAACAAATGAGCCTCCGCACTCCTTGAATATAGGCCCGCACATGGACGAACCAAGGTAGACCTGGGTACTGTTCCATTGATTTGTCAGTCCAGACACCACAATCTGTCAACGATGTTCAATTTTCCTTTAATTTCCCGCCATTCTAACTAATACCTTTTAAAACTAGTTTAAAATCCTTAACCAGCCAATCACCTGGATCACATGAAAATGGTTTCCGTCCAAGCCATTCTCCAGATCCTTCCGGGTCACATTCCATGTAGAGGTCATCGTAAGTGTAGTGAGATGTGGTAAACTTTGTACATTTGTAAGACACTTTGGCTCCTGGAAACGTTGCCTGGTTACAATCAAGATCCTCGTTTTGAGCCTCAGGGTCAAAACAAGTTTTAACAGCGCCCTGCAAATTAAATTGCAAAATCAGGATAGAAATCAGTGCAGAACCGACCCATCTTCATTTAAATACACCTGCATATTTACCTGTATATCCGGCGCTGTCACACAATTAGACTTTCTCCTCCGTTGGGGTTTTGCTGCAAGCAAAGGATTGCACAGCGCTTCAGCTTCATCGCTACCGTCCCCGCAATCTGTTTTACCATCACACACTTGAAACTTGGAAATACAGCGCCCTCCTAACCCACAGCTGTGAGTAGTATTTTTCTTGATTGACTCATTAAAGCACCGGCTTTGAGCAGAACAATATTTTGTGTCTTCATCCTCCCCTCCTTTGCAATTTTCTATTCCGTTGCAAACGCTAGACCAGGGGATACACGTTGAATCCGTGCATGCAAACTTGTTTGGGCTGCATCTGTGATTTTGAGGATGGAAACAAGATTAAATTAATTAAACACGACGAAATACGGTAGATGTGCTTAAGTCCACAGAAACCCCGCAAGTTCAAAGTTTCAACAACTACAAACCTGTAGCTCCTATGCATCCACGCCAGGTGGCGCAAAATATCCCCGTAGATGTAGTAAGACTTGTAGCTGCACCTTCCCTTGCTTCTCCCAGGGATAGCTGTGACAAGACTTCCCAAGTACCAGATATCAGGTATATTAAAAATTAAACTAGCTCCATGTAAATGACAATAACGGTTATCTTCAACCCCTTCAGCTTGACGATTGCTCAAGTAACCAGTCGCCCAGTGCGTTGTGTTCGATGAATCCTTCCGCCCGCAGAAAGCGCGGCTGGTTTCAAGGTCTCTTTTGTAATGATACCTAAAAACAGATTCGCAACTCTCTTTGTTCCCGCTAATTATTGGCCATACTTTTAAGATCTGTGCTTCGTTGGCTTTGGCGCTCAATGCAAATCCACTTTGAACTATTTTTAGTCCGTATGGGCTTTGATTCGTTGTCATCAGAAATAGCGGAAGGCAAATATCCTTGACGTAAGGTGTTACAAAGTTTAGCGGAGTCTTGAGGTGATAAATAAAGTAGTGGTAGTGCTCATTGCCGAAATCGTGGCCGCGGTGGGGTTCAACGACAGAAATCTGGAAAATAAAACAAATTGGACGTTGGACCATTAAAACGCCGTTCTGGAAAAAAGTAATGAAACCCAGTCACTCTAGAAACAGATGGTATCTCAGACCATTTTAAATCTCGGCTAACCAACATTTGTTTATAATAACCAAGCGCTACAAGATAATTTAAGAGGCTGAGAATTTTTCCAAAAGCACCTGAGAAGTTTGCGCAAATTCGTCAAACGCGTCAAAATCAGTTGAATTTATCCCAGCTACGATGAGAAACGTTCCTGGATTTGGAATAGTGTATTCTGGATTTTTAGACGCTCGAAGCGTTTCTCCAAACGGTCCTCCCGCAACAGAGAGCACCGTTGTCGGACCGATGATGATTCCGTTTGTGAAGAATCTTTTCGTATTGCCATTTTTAACAAAGATCGCTGCTGTCCACGGAGACAGCGTCCGTGCATCACCACGGATAACTTGAAGCCTTCCACAGGTTGTTGCTTGTGTAAATAACGGTTAAAGTCAGCAACGTTAAAAATTAGCGATAATTAAATTAAAACTGCAGTATTAAAAAGTCGATACTTCAATTAACAGCTTAACTGGGGATAATTTAGTATAAACTTACATTGTCTTAGACGCAGGTTCGACAGTTGGCCATTTACTATGCTCAGTGAATACAGCCAGACAAATGAAAAAATTAAAAAACTACAATAGTGAAAAATTCTCATTTTGACTCGTTCCAATGTATCTTTTTTTAAATTTCTAAAGATTACGAGTTCTAATAAATTTATAAACTATGTCTTCCATGCGGAAGGTTCTGGAGCGATTGATTAATTACTTAGTGCGGAAGAGCCAGTAAAAAATACACACAAAATCTCATTGTAATTCAATGCTTGAAGAACTTGTAACCATGTAATATTTGGTATTTACAATTCAATCTGCATCTTACTCTACAGCATTCACTTTGCTGCGTGGAACACATATTTTGGTTTTTCACACGTATACATTTACTGATCGCCCTATGCATACCAAATATCATCTCTTAATTACAGGTAACCGGCTAGTCCAGAAGAGAATCAACTCTGCTGGAGCTTTTTACGTGATTTCGTTTGCATTAACATTCATGTGCTCTCGAGACTGGTTCTTGTATAAAATCTTTGCGTCTGCAATTTTTCCTAGGAGGAGAGTTATACATCTCTTTGGATGAATCAATCAGACATGCTGCTCACACGCCGATTTCAACAAGAGTGAAGAGCTGAGAAAGTTAACCAGTTTCAAATTCTGATGATTTGCGAATAAACCCTCTATTATTACAAACATAATCTTGTCCTAGTGGCGCCACCTACTCATACTTATTTTATTTCTACGCCATCTCTGCTTGACCTCCTGTAGTTTTAATTTGAAATCCGGCTATATTATTAGTGCCAGCTCTATTGATATCCAAGTTTAAAAAACTCTACATTCATTGCTTCTCAATAATACTGTTTCTTCACCACGTAAACCATACGGTGAAATTCTACATTTGTATAGTTACTCCCTTGTGAAATCTCAAGCACACATCAGTTTTTGTTTACCGGGCTTGGAACGAAATTCTTGCGTTTGGTTTTCTTTCGCAAACAATGCCGATGCTCATATTTATTATTTTGCGGTAGGATGGCATGCATGTAAACCGGAGGGAATCGATTCTGTTTACCGTTGGAAGTTGCCTTCGCACTAGAACATTGGATATGTCCATGTGGTGGCGTTGGAAGACACGGACGAATGTAGCGTTGCATGAAATAGAGACACGTGTGTATTTGTCAAAGGGGTGTCTGCTTCCAAAACATTTCCACGCAGAATATTTTTATCCAGCACAACTCGACTCGGCAACACACTGGTCAGCTAGAAGTTATTTTACTGGAGCATTAAAACTTGCAACAAACGAGCCTAGTTCTTTGTTGCAGGGAAACAACCACAAAATGGCCACAAGCATAACCATGACGACACTCTTGGTTGCGCTAACTCTTCTAGGTCTGGCTAGTTCTTTTGACTTTGAGCAAATTATGGCCGTTCCGCTTCGTCAATGCGCAGTAATTCTATACTCTCACGAAATAATCGAAGAAGACGGCCACAAATTTCTGGCATCGGATCAGAGGCTCGTGGAGGAGGCGATACAAGGTCTTGTAAAAATGGAAATTCCTCTGCAGTTTTGGATCCGCCGACCATCAGGTCCGGGCAGAAGTGAGATTTACGAGGGACTGTTTAAAAATAGAAAGCTAACTTGCACCACTTCCCTCTGGTTTCTGAAGACCCGGATATCCTCGACTACTAAGACGCAGTCGGTTGAATTAATACCGTATTTGTCTACCGGAAATCGTATTGAGCGGACTGAGCACGATTACACTATCCTAGGTGTTGAAGATATCCCAGGATATACGCTAACAATTAATATGACATTTCCGATTGTTGCGTCGGCGCGGTAAGATAATTGCATTCCTAAAAATCCAATTCCATATCGGCTATTATATGAGTATGAAATGAGTCATTGTTTTCGTTGTAGTGCTGTTATGATGTTTGCTTTATATTTTACATGAGCTGACTATTGAATCCGTGTGTATATTTTCAGTGTCCCAACTGCTGCCCTCGTACCTGGGAATTTGATCCTTGCGCGAATGCGACCCCACTCAACCAAAGGAGATACCGAGTTTTACGTGGATTCAGTTGGTGGGTTGCGTTACTACTGTTCGTCCTCTCGTTACTTTTGCGTTGATTGGCTCCAGGCGACGGATAAGTCAATACAGTTTTGGCAGACCTCCCATGAGTTTCACAGACAACTGGGACAGCAGTCCTCCTACATAAGTGGCCGCTCCTATAATTTCAACAAAGCCCGTTTAAGTATAAAAAACGATGACGGAGAAGTACGGTTTGAACATTGGAATGCGATAAGGAAACTAGGTTATCGCAAAGGTCTCTTCCCTCCATTCGACCAAGCATCCAATCAAAGACTGTACGGCAAACCAACTCCTTCCGACATCATTCATTTGGGAAAGTATGTCCATATTTTTGAAAGCATTTTTAATGCAACCGTGACCGCGGAAACATTGAGTGAGACGAGGATGAATCTTAACGAAGTTATTCGTTGGCCTTCCGTACTACTAGACGGGATAGATGCAAATGATCTTGATACCACTACTCGTAGTGTAAACCATGGGTTTACACGTGAAACCTTTTACTGCGTTGACTTTCAGCTCAACCTTGTTAAATTCCATGCCATTTTATATCCCATGGATACATGGACCTGGATTTGCCTTGTTAGTTCGGCAGGAGCTTTATCGCTCACCTTCTGGAAATACACGAAAAATCCAGTTTTGAGCTTGCTAAGTTTGTTTTTCGCACAAGCTAACGCGGGTTATGGAAAGAAGTTCAAGCTCTTGCTAGTCCTCTGGAGTTGCTTGGGTTTGCTGCTCACAGCTGGGTACTCTAGCTTGATCGCCAGCTTGTTAATTGTCCCACCAGCCACAAGTCATCCCAAGAATTACAAACAAGTCTATGAACAAGGATACAAGTTTCTTAAGCGAGGATCTCACGTGTTCAAAATAACTAGTAGTTTTCGAAAAGATGTCTTAGAAGATCCAGTTTTTAAAGAAAAAATTGCTTACTTTTACAAGATTAACGAGGAGAGCATAAAAATTCCCCAAGTTCTGGAAACTGGGACACCATTAGTTCCTTACTACATGGGTAAATACGGAAAATACTGTCAGGGGGGTACCGCAGTAGGGGGGCTTCACAATTTTTTAGAAACACTATGCTCAGGGTTGCTTGAAGAGTATGAAGACATCATTTGTTTCACTAATACGGAAACGTTAAGTATCAGCCAAGTAGTCTTCATGTTTTGTCGTGCTAACGCTGAAGTTTTACGAAGAGGCGTCCAAACTTTGTTCGCAGTCGGTGTGATGGATTTTTTTGAAAAGTATCAAGACTTGGCAAACCTTATGTTAATAAATTTAAGTCCATGGTTAGTTAGTGCACGTTCCCCTGAGTATCGGTTTGGTTACTTTTTCCGGACGATCCGCGACAAGGAACCTTATCTATTCACATTACGAAATGCTCAAGGGAGGATGATATTTTATTTTTGGCTTATATGTGCTGCCGTGTCGCTTGGTGGATTGGTGTTAGAGTTTGGAGCAAGTAGACGGGAAAGATGGTATGCGAAAGCAAAAAATCAGGTGGTCATGGCAATTACAAAGATACGTGAGCCATCAGGTATGAAGTAGAAAATAAAACATTTGTATAGCTTTAAGAAAAAGATACATATTATAACGTACGCCGTAAATGAAGGTAGGGGCGATGGTTGCTTTAAAAAATACGGACATTACATTTCCGACATCCGTAATTGGAAGAGAAAAATTGCACACGTCATTGTCGCCGCTGTTGTCTAAAGAAAATAAAAATGTATGCTTTGGAATTGTGTATTTTCTTTAGCGCATTTAAAATTTAAAAACTAGCTTACTGAAATGTAGAGTGGTAAATCAATGTGGAAATACCAGAGCGCTGTCGGTTTAACGTTCCAATCAAATGAATGTTCCCTAAACAGTGTTTCACCTTCAGCTGGAAATATACAGACCAGAGAGAGAAGTAGAGAAATATTGCCCATGTTTTTGAAATTTTGCAAATTATGGATAGCAAAAAAACTTACAAACGCAAGGAATTTGTAATCCTTTTGATTTTTCCCAGTTTTTTCCAAGGAGGATTTTGCTGATACGTACATCGATCCAGAGTTCGTCCCGCTTCAATTGCCTATCATTCAAAGAGTTGGACGAGATTTAGGGTGGAGGCTTAACGATGAATTTTTAAAAATAATTCATGATTTTTATCATACCGCCTCCTTTAGCTTCCGTCCAGCAATGCAGAGGAGGAAGAAGAGAAGAAAATTTAGTGAAACGCTGAATACCACGAGCAGGATGAGCGCGTAGCTGCCGCCTAGCGGGTTACGAACTACCATGTAAAAGAGCTGCTCAAATGGGTTGAGAAAATTCATTGAAATTGCAATTATTAAGGTAAATCCACAAGATGATGACACCAGATGCACTCCTGTTTGAATCCTTGCAAAATTTTTAAGCTGCGTCCAGGATTCATTTTGGAAAGGGTGAAACTTTGGTGGATTTTTCTTAGACTTTGACACAACCTGAATGAAACCACGCCTGTTGGGCTTGAAGATAGATTTTCACCATGGTGCAATTAGCGTCACTAACAGCGCGCAAGCACTCGGTTAGATAATTCACTAGCAATATTGGCAAAGCGTAAGCAAAAGTTATGGCTGCTCCTACGTTACACAAAGTGAAGGCAGGTGGAATTAGTAGTTTCAGAAATCCCAGAAACATGTCATCTTTTGGCAACTTGCTTGCAAAGATGACGGGGTAAAATAAAAGACACTGTACAAGTACTTCGATGATTTTACCAGAGATAACAAATACAATTAAAGCGATTACGGGAAGCCCGAGCAGATTTGGGCGTGACTTAAAAGGGGGTTTGCTTGGCCTTCGTCGATTACGCAAATTTTGAGATACATTTAGCAGTCTTGCAAAGGAAAATGCGGATAAAATTCCATTGCCCCGTAAAAAAAAGTTTATGGTACAGCTCCAAAAGTACCAACTGTGGGAAGCTATGTATAAAGTTAATGGAATCGGTGTGGAATCCCCTTGCACTACTCCTAATTGGGCGTAAATACAGTAGGTGGTCCAGAAACAAGAGGAAATGCAGAACCATGTTGATAACCGTCGAAAGTAAAGTAGTAAAAAAAGTAAAACCGTCGAAAGGAAAACTGTACAGTGTGTCTGCTGAAGGTTATTGGGAGCTAGCCGAGATAATGGAATATCGTGGCGCAGCGTCTAGTAGCGATGTAAAAAGCGTTCTCGTCTGTCATTCCGCCTATCGGATCTGAATTCTCCAGAGGTCAAAGCATGTATTGATGTGTGATGTCTGGCGCTATTTCAGAGCACTAGTTTAAATATTCCTGAGGAAAATGAAAGCGGAGGACAGAAGACAGATGGCGTAATTCCTCGCTTTGGCGCCACATGGCATGGTGTAATATTGAATTCTTTCGATTGCTACGACCGCAATTTTTGTGTCCCGGGCGAAATGGCGAGACCGAAATTCACTAAAATCTACAGCCGCAATCTAATCGAACAGTTTCGGCAAAAAATTAAGGAAACGACATTTATTGAAACGGCATACTAGTAAAGTAAAGTGGAGATAGTACTTACTGTGAACAACATTTTCCTAACCATTCACAGCCAGTTGTAAATGAAAATAAAATACTTTTCTAGCTTAAATAGGCTCTGTTCAGAATTCGAGCAGAGATAATATGGAATGCAAACACCAGGATCGCTCAGACAAATTAACTTGAATTCATAGAAGCTATAGCTAATTTGGGATTTGGCAACAGGCATTTTTCAATTTGCTATAGAAATTATAAAAGGTGAACCTTTAATTGTGTATCTCTACAATACAATACCAGTATACCAGCCGTAAACATCAAACTTGATAGAAGGCAAAAAAATAATTATTGATTTAGTACTTGCTTTCCACGAGACTTGTGAAAGTCATAACGGATGATATTCATTGATAATAACAATGCTCTTTAGCTAATTAAACACAAAATGAGCCATGTTTCTACCAGTAGGATAAACAAGACGTCATCATTCCCGCACCCAGTCAGTCGGACAAAATTGTCCAAGGCCTAACAATTCTTGGCCCAGCTCATTTTTTTGCCAGTTTTAGCTGGAGCAAAAATGTTGTGTACGTCATCGTAACGCTCAGGAGCTATTGAATAAAATCGCCCTCTCTTATGGGTACAAGAAACAAAAAAGAAGCCTTTAGGCCGTATGATTGAATCGGGTAGTAATGCTTAACCTTTTCAATACCACATAAATTTGAGCTCGCCGTCGTCATGGCCCACGTGTTTGCTCAAAACTTCAAGTTTTTTGCAGTTATTTGTTACCAGTAGCCCGAGTTTAAAAATTCCCTGATGGCAATTCTCACCATTATGAAGCTTGGTAAAAACGCTAGCTATGGCAACGAGAATTTTGATTTGTATAGCCAGTATAGCGATAGAAAGTGTTTGTCTCTTTTGCGGTACAGGTGGGTCGAAAAGGTTAATCCTTTACTGAGCTTTAAATTATACAGGTTTGAGAAATGAATGAACTTGTCATCTTATCATTAATCCTAAATCATAAGTACAAAAGCATTTCTACTAAATTAACCTGCTTCTATGATGCTAAAAGATAAATTAAAGCAAGGCAAAAATTAATTGCAATATTGGTAGTATTGGTAATGACACTTGAACTTATGCATGCTCGGACTTTGACGTTTCAGAGATAAAGGGGTCAAAAAGGATGTAAAGTACGACAGAACTAATGAACAATAGTGGATAAACAGGTACACCATATAATTGCAAAGATTTTGCAATGATTATAAGCCTTCTTTTTAGCACCTGCCCACGGCTAATCAGCAAATATAACTATTTGCTATACGTAACCATATCAGAAATTATTCTCCGTAATGTCATGTAATAATAATATGAACTATTAAATAGGACACTATCATCGAACTTTGTATATTTTCTCCGTTCAGCCTTCCGCCTATAACCGAAATCCAAAGTACTTGAGATAATTCCGCTTAAACACAATTATAGCTCATGTTGCTCCTCACGTTTCTGCTATCATTACCTCCCTTTTACACAATTAAATTATTATCTATACTTGAATAGAAACAGGTGCGAGATTGTTTTAGCTAGCTATCTCCCAACGGAGTTGAAATTTTTTCTTGAGCTAGGAAATACAATCTCAATGCACAATTGAAGAATGCTTTAGCAAAAGGGGATTTAGTTTGTCCACAGAAGGGGACTATAACAGTTCCAAGTTTTTTAGCACATGTCACAAAGTTCAATCTATAAGTAATTTACAAAAGATGGCACCTACGCCCGATTCTAAGGAGAATCGGGTAAAATCCCGAAAGGTTGAATTCCTCCATGCAAATGGCGGATCAAGGAATACTAATCCTGATGGATCTGAAGTTAACTCTGAGCCCTCGTCCCATCCCAAAGTTTTACAATATTTTTCAAATCTTCTCTTCTGGGGAGAAAAGCATAATGACAGCTTGGAGAAAACGTTTTCCAAGATTCCCGACAATGTGGGATCTATCATAGCTTTCGTGGCCATGTTTATCTTGGGCATTACAGCTAGAGGTGAGTTCAGACTCATGTCTGCACATCCATAGCTCGAAAAGTTCCTTAAAACCCTCAGCAGCAAAAAAATTCAATTTTTTACATAACTATGCTTGCAATTTTTTTTCAAAATTCCAGGAGAATGGTTACTATTTGCTGTATATTTCCTTAAATATATCCAAACTGGTGGAAGCGACACCTACAAGGAAGAATCTGATGAGTTAATTAATTCTTTTTCGGACTGGGTGGATGTGAGATTCAAAGGATTCTTTATGATTTTAATTCCTGCAACTGCGCTCAGTTACATTATGTACTTTGGAATTGGGGGATTTTTGCACGTAAGTTTATGCTTTTTTGTAGCGCCCTCTAGGCTACATGCCTCAGAGTACAATAAGCTACGCAACAAACAAAGAAAATTCTCAACAAATCCCTCGAGGTCACTTTGCGCTTCATGCAATTACATATCCTTAACAGTGGTACTACTACGTCCGCCAACGGGACCACCCGGAAACCTGGAAATGTCAGCCTGACAAATGGCTTAGCCCGGAGCTTGAGCGCCACGAAATTATGGTCGGAAGTTTCAGCTTGTTGTTTGGCAGGTAACAATATGCATAACATTTGCATCTTTTTTTCATATTAAACCTTCCAGCAATTAACTTAACAAATCTACTTAACTCAACTCATTCTTTAGCGTGGGGTCAGCCCTGTTAGCAACATACGTTATGAACGGTGGTTGGACGACCATTTTCTTTGATGCTTCTCAATACGGCTACATCTACCTGGTTCTACAAGTTCCTCTCTGCTTTATCCTCCAAGTAAGCTACCTAAGGATTTTTAAAGCCACCAGAGTGCAGCATAATCTACGGCCTTGACTTCATTCATGTCCCTTCTTTCTCTCTATTATAGGACTATCTTACTTATTGGCATCATCGAGTTTATCACACGCCCTGGCTTTACAAGAATTTCCACAAGTTGCATCACACTTACAAGCAGCCCACAGCCTTTTCCGTAACAGCTATTCATCCCATTGAATTCATGCACATGCAAGGCGTTATGATTTGCCCAATGTTCATAATGCCCGTCTATTGGTGTAAGTCATAAACTTAATTTACTTCATCGTCTTTGGTTCATGGTTATGGCCTTGGCAGTAACGACCTTCAATCCTAAATGACCGTTACTTTAAAGCTTCTCTGTTTTAACGATCATTTAGTGACCTTCTCCGTTGGTTTGATGTACATTTACTATCACGGAATAATCGATCACTCCGGGATTAATTTCAAGCGACATTGGTGGCAGCCATGGCAACCGGATTGCATTTTCCATGACAATCACCACCAGTATTTCCATGTCAACTTTGGATTTAACTGCGAGATTTGGGACAAGATTCATGGAACGTATCGTCGTAAGGACCGGATTTATCGAGAGGATATTTTCTATGGTTTTGGTAAATCCCTTCAAGAAGCTACAGCCGAAGAACTGCAGAGAGACATTGCAGAGCGCAACTCTGAAAATCCCAAGGCTTATCAAGGAGATAAGCGATGCTTTGATTTGGATGAAAATGAAATCAAGACGATCAAGAAATAGCTTTAGGTTAAATACTTTTCATTCTAAATTGTTTATTCCCCTGGCGGGTATTTGATCAAGCATTTAGAAAAATAATACAAAATAAATCGATAATTAAAACAAAAAGAAATTTCTAGCTGTTGTCCTGATTTGTTCTTATCCATACCTACGGTTTTTATGCTTCCGCATACTTAAATAACGTCCTCGCTCTTCAGTCGTTGGGGTCATTGTAGCGTCTTTAACACCTCCAATGGCGCCCACATCTACCATTGTTGTAGGTTTCATCGCTGCCATTGTTGAAGCTTCCTTTTCTGTCATTGTAATGCCCATGGCGTCCAATGTTGTGGCGTTCATCGGTCCCATGGTGACATGAGGTTTGGTAGTTGGATCAGTAACACCTATCCCAGGTTTCAGTATGACGTGGGTGTCATTATGCAGTCCCTGCCCGGAAAAATATCTAGGAGGAGGTGGATGTACGCCCTCTGGATTTGTTCCCTTTTGTTCGTTGTGACCAACATGGGGGAGTTTGTCGCAGTCGCAAGGTCTTTGTTCCCACCATCCACAAGGACGTGTTTCACTCTCCACCTCGTTGGCTAAATATAATTCAAAAAAATAATACCGTTGTTCCATAATAACTATAGCCTTTATCACGTCTCGCTACCTCGACCATTACCTCATTTCAATACAATACCTCAACCATATTCCACTGAGAGCAGTTAATCTATTCGCGAAAATACAAGCCAAACTTACGACAATATATCCATCTGAAGAAGAAACACTTTGTTGGATGCAAGAACGTAGTTAAGGATGACAGCGTCTTGTTTTGAGAGATATCTATTTTCCTGCATAATTCAGCAGCGTCGAACATATTCATATCGTATTCATAAATAGGTTTGTTTGGTCTCTGACCGTCCACATCTAGGAATACACAAAAATTGTATAAAATTAGTCAACAAAAAACTTTGCTTCTCCGAATTCAAGCTAATATTTACAACTAGGTTTTGTAATTCACGAACTAATTAAAGCTCAAATCAAAAAAATGTTGGCCAACCTTTAGTAAATTGAAGAATACCAATTACTAGCAGCTCCAGAATAAATTGACTTGCTTTTGGATCCATAGTTTCTAGTTTTAGAAGATTAGCAAATACTGGGGAAAATGCTTTCGCTAGATTAAAACTGAGGCTACGCTTAAGTTTCTAGCTTTTAAGCGACGCTTCGATTATCACACGCGTTTCCTCAGAAGCCCGCACTAAAAGCCTCCTATTACTTCTAGAAACGTTGCAACTCTGAATTTAATTAATCATTAAATTTTAGCCTTTATCCCAGGAGCTCTTTTCTTTCTCCAGGACCCAACTTCAAACTGATCCAGATTTAGATCTTGATTAAAAGTAAAGTATTTTTTCATGATGATATTGCGCTATAAGCTGTTGTTGACCTCGCTCAAACGTTTCCCCACCATATTAATGGATTCGCCAAGTTCAGTTAATTCTATAAGCGCAAAGCGCAGCTGGTAATAGATCGTGATCTACGGATCCTCCAAACGTCCAGGAGAAAGCGCTATCCTTTCTTTCTTTCCAGGACCAGTGCAGCGCTGTAACCTTGGAAAACGTTTAGGTTTATTTCTAGCGTTTTTCCCAGCGTTTCACCAAGAAAGCGAATAGCTTACGCTCGCCAAGCTCGCTACTGAGTCGACGCTGTTGCAATCCGTCTTTAGGATCTTTATTAAACATTACAGCATCTAAGAAATAAGTTGTAATGCAGAGCTACAAGCAAAGTAAATTGACTAAATGCAAGGATAGACTAGACTTCGGCCTGTTTCCCAAAAGTGGTTTACCATCTTGTGATACAAGAAGATGAACCGCAATTTGAATGCTGTGCTTGATGGGATTTAAATGGGCTATCATGAAAACGTGGTAAGTGCATACTTAACTTTCTCATTTGAAAGTTGGCCAACCGTGATTATCTTGTTCTTCGTCTTATCAAAATGACATTGGGAGCCTTTGGCTGTATAATGTAGGGGCTCCTTGGCTTCGAATAGGGAAAAAATTTCCCTACCTCCAACAGATGCGATGGTGGTGTAATGGTGAGCATAGTTGCCTTCCAAGCAGTTGATCCGGGTTCGATTCCCGGCCATCGCATTGAATTTTGCATCTCATGAACCGGATTCATTTATATTTTGCCTTAATGTGCACGACGTTTAGCAGCTAGTAAGATAAAAGCTAAGTGATTGCAATAGTAAAGCTTCAGCATGTAGCTTAAAAATATAACATTTATTATACGAGGCCAGATGAAGGCTGCAATATATTCAAGGACGATCATGTCTATAAATTTTCATGTGATGCATTCGTAATTACAGAAGAGTAATATACTTTATTTGTAAATAAGAAGGCAACTGCATGCAATACGACACTTGCATATTGTGAATAAAAAATTAGTAAAGTTGGTTACAGCGCCAAACACTGAATTATGAGTCAAATCCATTCAGTCACCAGTCCCGACCTTAATACCCAGTCAATGTCATTTTCATTGCTGATTAATGAGATACTTCATGAAGTGACATCCTTATAACTAACTAAGGGTAGCTAAAAACAACTACTACTCTATATTTTAAAAACTAGGGTACAAAAATAATGTGCATTCGCACTGTAGTGCCATTAGATTTTATCGTATGGCCGCGAGTAGTTTTACCCATGACAAAGGAACAGTAAAAACTTTATACTAAATGTAACGTAATAAACAGGGATCAGGGTATCTAATTGCTACTAAATCAGAGCATACCTACTAAAGAATCTAGTCATAGAAATCTAGTCCATAACAAAACAATAACCTAGGTACTGGGCACTGACTTAAATAAGCAATATTTCGCAAATTATTCCCACACTACCGGAGGTAATGGCATTTCACTTAACTTGAGAATAAAGTCTAGGATATACATTTGTAATCTAATTTCAGGAGGGTTGTTAGTCACATAAAATCCAGGTACACCGGCTTTCTCGAGCATAACTTGCTGATCACTCACTTTTTGGTCCATATTCATAACAATTTTCATGTCAAAGTTTTTCAATTCTTTCTTCTGTCGATGAAGAAGTTCGTTATATTGGTTAGTCGGTTTGGATTGATTTTGCTGCTTACAAAGTTGTCGATCCACTGAAAATAGGTAATTCAACATTATCAAATGTGCCTAACGCGATTCCATCCACTGTTTGAAACCCAAACATTAGTCTTTGGATAGTGATATCTAAAAGTATTTTAATGTCTTATTACAGTGACAATTGTGGTCACAACAGCTACCTCACCTCTATGCTTCTCCAATAATGTAACCCTGGACTGGAACAAATGTTTTTCTGTCACATCTTGAATTTCTTTCAGACCTTTCACAATTTCGAATATTGTGTTGTGAAGCAAAGTGTTGGCTAAACCTGAGAGTAGTTCCGACGGCATCCTTTGCTGGTATTTACTGCAAAAACAAAAAAAAACATTTCTTTACAAGCTCTTTAATTGCAACTGTGGTGGAAAATCCACCCAATACAGAATTTTAGAACCTTAACAAAAACCGGTATCACCGCATAACAAATAGCTGGATAGAATCATTACTTACGGTGGGATTTCCTGAGACATATCTTGTAATTTATTTAATATAAAGTAAAGTCTGGTTTGTAATGCTTGCTGTTTCTGTTCCTGATCTGCTTGAGATTCGCTATCTGAAGGAGTTGAAGCTGCTCCGACAGTTCCGAATGAAATTAGCGAAGAGTTTGATTCAGATCCGGTAAACATTGTAGATTGTACCATTCAAACTGAAATGACAAATATAGTTATTCAAATATAAGTTACTAGTGTGAACTATAATACTGCATGAAATGATAAGCTATTAACATATTAATCTGAAAAAAGCTGATTCAGTATGTATGCACAAATACCAAATATAATTTTTCAAAATATCTTACCTTTCAATGTGCTGAAAATTAACTTTTTAGCTCTATCGTACCTAAAAAAGAAAATCGTGACTCTATCAGAATTATTTAAAATTATGTGATACTTAACAACTTCTATATAACCACTGCTATTTAATTCCCGCAATTTCAGTATTGTGCAGGTGCTCGGATTATGTCATACCAGTTGATGCCAGCAGGATCAAGGATGCACATGCAGAATGCAGCTCAATGCAATTCCACGAGTCGATTTTTTTTTGCATAAAAGCTGCGTATGTCCGACAAAACTCCCGCTTCGAAGTTAATGCTTTCGCAGCATCAGAAAATCTTCATTTTCTAGAATACATACACATGAACGGGGTCCTTTATCATTAAATTGCATATCTATGCTAAGAAGGCTATACACTCCCAGTTAATTCATATTTTACTGCATTTATTTGCATCTCAGATTTTAAGTATTACATGTACCATCGGAAACCAGAAGGGTTTAGTGAAGATCCATCCATCTGAAATTGGTGATCTATGGATACTAGTAGTAGATGAACTGAGCAAATAAATCGCCGTAACAAAAACTTAATTACTGGCTGCAGTTCTACGATAAACTCGACAATAGAGGTAAAGTTCCAGTTATACGCAGGAACAAATTATGAAGGTACTTCTGGAAGGATAACGCTACATAATTAGAAAATACGTTATCATTAACTTAATAGTTTCGGAATACAATAATTTACAGAGCTACCTAGTTTGTGCAAAAGTTCGTTCTTCACTGATACTACGCAGGATTAATTAAAAATCAAATTTACAATGCGTTTGGCCGTACTATGATGGGCATGCATTAGTAACGACATACTGAATCAGCTTAAGATAAACTGATAATAAAGAAAAATCATCCTCAAGGTCATCTGATCTATACTAACTTAAGACTAAGGGTATTTGTTACGTCATTCAATAATCTGAAACCCAGCTTCGTTAGCTAATTTTAAACATTTTGAAAATATTGGAAATATCTTTGATAGAAATAAACGGAACAATCGCTTTTACATGATTCTAATAAGCAGCTATGAATAAAATTAGAATTGTATTTTTCAAACAACATTTTCGAAAGTAACTCTTGCGTAACAATAAAATTTGTTTAAAGCAAAGACTACATGACTCTTTCTTCATCTATAATTATGTATGCTTATGCACTACCAAAGATAGTCGGTAAAAGGCTTTAGAAAACTGAATGAGTTTGAAACATAATAATCACAACTTGTGACTTACTGCGGAGAATATATGTGTGAGGGCAGAGCACCGACAAACAAAGATTACTTCCATCGTGCCTCCGAAAACTAGCATCAACAAAAGTAAGTATTTAATAAGATAGAGACATCTCAATAGGAACTATCGGAGCTGCTGATCGGAAACGAATGATTTCGCAAATGATGAGTGAGGGAAACAATTTCCGGGTAAATCTGACCACACAATTTGCAAATAATGGCATCTCCACCCGAGCAATGGCCCCATCCCAATCGCTGACTACTCGATGAAGCCGTCTGAGCTTTCGGAGCATGCTGTATTCTTACATGCTGCAGATATTCTTTCTTGCTCTTGAATTTCTTGATGCTTTCACAATTGCGGCAAACGGTACAAGTAAACTGCTTTCCTCGTGTATGGTCCCTGTAGAACGTTTTCTTTCTCATAGCTTCCAGTATTCTGATATTTCTCCTTTGGCGTAAATATAATCTACAGTCACTCCTCCCCGGCGTAGACTTCACAATATTCGGTACTTTAACAAGCACATGTTCAGAGCTGAGGCACTTCACTTGTCCTACTTCAGTCTCGACTTGTCTCATTTCAATATGAAATTTTCCATGAAAATTGTCCATGTCTCTCGACTCGTTTAAATGGCAGATCTTCCTATGAGATCTTAAAGATGAACGACGTAAGAAGAACTTGTAGCAGCTCTTACAGTAAACATGATTTCCAGATTCTTCTAATTTCTCAATGAGAGATAAAGGCGATTCGAACTTTTCTACATCGATTATGTCATTCAGCTCAGGCTCATTCTGTCGCCTTCTCTTGGTTGGAGTAGCATCGTCACTTGGAGATGTTGGACTCAGAGGTTTCATTGGCGAAGCTAACGGTCGATGAGAATCGAACATGATCTCAATTTCACTGTCGGAGCCTCCGTCACAATTTAATTCGTTGCAGTACAAATCTTCCAGACCTCTGTCCATTCCAGCACCTTCAACTTGACCTATTTGAAATATACAGTCATAATTTACTCACTTCCCTATTAATTTCACGAAGCAATAAAACCTAAGGCAGTCAGCAATGTAACGACTCAGATCTCCTTACTGTCCATATTCCCAGATGTTGAGCTGCCACTGAATGTTGGCTGACCAGTCTCGCACCGCTTGGCACCACCGGAATCACTCCTCTCGTTCAATGTTTCTTGCTCCTCAGTATCTACTGATGGCACTGCGTGGTCAACGCTGTCCCCCGCTGCAACCTGCGCTTTACCGCTGTCACCATTAGCCCTACAGTCTTCAGCTTCAGCAATCTTTTTCGCTTCCTCTTCCTCCTTTTGCTTCTTTTTGGCTAATTTTCTGCAAATTTAAATTCCATCATGACACTGTTCCAGCATGGCTTACCAAACAAGCATAAAAGCTATCCAGTTTGAGCAAGTTCAGGAGCTTCTTTACAACTATAACATCTGCTTACCTTTCGTTAACATCTCGCATAAGTAGTTCATAATGATTCACTTTCTTGTGCTCAATCAATTGGTGCTTATGCTGATATACTCGACGGCAGTACTTACAAACGTACCACACGGAGTTGCTATCCATAGTTTCGGTTCCAATGCTATTTTAGCAAGTGTTTCGAGTGACCTTCGTAGTCCAGATCTCCTCAAATGCTGCAAGATTTGACAAAACGTAAATATTAAGCATGGTATGGTGAAGATCACGCCAAGTATAAAATAGAAAATTTACACAAACTTCACACTAACATCTAAACAAGGACTGATATTTAAATGGAAATGATCGAGTAAATCAAAACGTTTTACCTTGAGTTCCAGCAATGTAGAAAACTTGTAACTTTACTTGTAACTTTGTATATAACTCTACTTGCAACTTGAATCAATGTGCCTTGTTCGAAAATCATATGCACTCATGCGGATCCATATAAATTACTACGCCTAACCAGAGCTTATAACAGTTGAATCGCGATGTGGAAAATGTTAAGTGAATAACGCTTTGTGTACGTGTGTAAATTGTAGGAAAAGGGCGAACGTCTTGGATGCATGCAAATAATTTTTTCGAGGCCAATATAAAATAACGCTATAATGCCTACACATAGCTTCTCATGAGATTCTCATTATTAAGGTACATGCTGCAATTATATAATTAAATTTTCCACTTCCATTCTTAAATCCAAAATCGGTTGATGAAACCACTGAAGAATTGCGTGAATTAATTCTCTTAGTCCCAAGCACTTCCATGTCACAAACTTTTATCACAGCTTTTCATTGTCAAATATTATGTTTAATTATAAATTAATTATTTGAAAGATTGTGATTTTCCTCACACAATAAATCCAAATCCTTAATTTCATTAAAATATATAATTATTTTTTAGATTGTAATGACAATTTAAATATCAGCGCGCTGAAATCTCCGTAAACGGATGCGCATTATTTAGCTTTACTGCACGCATCTGGGTGCATCTCGAATGCCTTCATCGTTCTTGCTTTTCCCAGTTAATGCCTTTTCCAAATTGTTTTTGCTGGATTCCAGGAGCAGAGAAGAGGTCACGAGAGCATGTCGCTTGACCAATGATATGCGAGTAAAGCAATATTCAGCCATCTTCATTGTCCACTGATTGGTGGTGAAAGCAGCAGTGGGAGGTGCTTTGTTGCCATCTTCCCGCTCACTCGTCCATGAGAAAAGCTAAAGGTGTCTGCTTTCTCGTTTTTCATTCTGTGTCATGGTGCTAACGAGACAAGTCATGAGTTGGCGTAGGCGCTTTGGTAGCACGTTTGCTTGATGATCATTATTTAGTTTAATTAGCTTAATTGCATTCGTTGGCTTTATTGTTCGTGTGAACTGGGTTCTGGTTTCGAAATCCTTCAAGTTTTGTTGTTGCAAAAAGTTGTGAACTTATTGACTATCCGGAAACGCAACTTTAAATCTGTGTTTTCAGTTCTTTATTTGTCTTTAAAATTTTTCACCTTTAATTTTCATGTGTGTTTTGTGATCAGTTTCTTTGTTCTGAATCGGAAGTCAAATTTGTATATATACATACACCATGGAATTGGTCAGCCAGAACGGGGCTGCCGTGTTTGGCAAAGTGGAATCCACGATTAAAAAATTGTTAGAGGAAGAAGGAAGATTGCAGAGAGAAATAAATGGGAGTGATGGACGCATTCAACATATGAATGTGGAGAAAGTAAGGAGACGTAATAATTTGGAAGCTGTAAAATTGGCAATAAATTCCATCGTAATTGAAGAGGATGAAGAGGAAATTTATAATAACGCTGCATGTGAGATTGAGTAAGTACTTGTACCATCAGTTTTCATTAACAGTACTGACTCAGGGTGTAAGAAAATTGACGATATCTCCAACACCCTTGGTATCGGTATGGAGGAACTTGACGTTTCAAAGTATTTGTCACTAGCAAGCTATTACTACGGTTTTAGCGCTTCATTGCCACCGTGTTTATTATTTACCAATTTTTTATTCCAGGAAATCCGAGAGGCGACTCTGCAACCTCCATTTTGCACTGGCCACTTGTGTTGAGGGAATCGAGCATCTTGGTAGATGGAATGGGGAACTTGAATTTTTCATGTTGGAAGATGCGTATACGATAGTTGTTAAGGATATCGAAAACCACGAGGCTAAAATAGCTGAGCTTCTTGGAAGTGCAGAAGTGTACGAAAAGAATTTGGCTGGTACTCGATCCCTCTCGCTAATCCTGAGCAGTGAGAAAGTGGAACTTGGGAATGACCGGAAAAAACTAGAGGATTCTGTTGAAATAACTAGAAAAATACGTTACGGCTATAATACTGCTTTACGAGAAGCTACAGCAGCTAAAAAACGGTTAATTTCAGATGTACATAATGCGGAGCACAAGTTGGGGAATTTCAGAAGTCAGCGAAACCAACTGAATGTTAAATTAACTGATTTGGAATCAGCTATCGATAATGCTACAACCGCTTTGGACGTACTCGTTAGAAGTTGCCGATCTCTTGAAGAAGACTGCAGACTGAAGAAAGAAGAAATAACGCGGATCCTGGCTGAAGAGGTTCACCTGAGGGGGAAAATTGATTCCAGCACTAGTGATTATCGGAATTGTTTAGCAAAGATGTGTAACGTGGACAGCGAGAAAGATAAGCTTGAGTCTAAACTTGATGGTCTCGAAGACGATTACGCAGACGCAGTGGCTGTGCATGCACAGTTCGAAGAAGAGTGTAAGTTAATACAGGTGGCCCTGAATTCAAAGAAAACTGAAAGTGAAGAAAACCACGCTGTGAAGGAAGGTCTTATCCAGAAACAACAACTCATTGATAGTGAATTGATCATTTTGGAAGCTGAGCTGATTCAACTTGAGAACCGTATGACGAAGCTACATAGTGTTGCTGGATCATTGGGATTGGAATCTGGAATACTCAAACAGAAAATTTCGACTACTCAAGATGACAAGTATCAGGCGGAAGAAGAACTGTATACGGTTGAAACCGGTATTACTCAGTTGAATGACTCCATCAGCGAAACTAAACTTGTAGTTCAGAAGCACGAAGAGAAGATCCTGGAAGCCCAGACGTCTTTATCAGCTATGGAAATCGAGAAACTAGAAATATCAGAAAAGTATAATGCTGCTGCCGACTCGTTAGATGCTATGCTCAGCGACTCATCTCCAATAGAACTATGCAAGAAACGAAATCTGATTGCAGCTGAACTTGTGGAAGAGAAGACTCTTCAAGGAAAAACCTTAACTCAGATTGCTGAAATGCAAGAAGAAATACCTAAACTCAACTCCGAAATCCAAAGTTTGACTACTGATATCGAGGATATTAAGTTGGAAGCAATTGAGCATGACAAACTATCATACAATAATGAATGTCGGCTCGAACAAGAGGTGCGATTGCTTGAAATCGAATATGAAACTAAGCGGTAAGTATAAGCTTCTCTGCAATGTCGTGCTTGAAAATTAGGAAGCTCATTGTTTTAATGTTTTTGTTGCTTGACTAGCGAGTTACTGGAAAAAGCGCAGGCTAGTTTGGAAAACATCCGTCTGACATCAGAGCAGTTCAAGTCTCAGGTTAAGACTGTTTCAGCGAAGCTTAGTGATCTACAACAACAAGAATTACATGTTCGAGAAGGACTAAGTGATCGAAAGGCTGACAGAGAGTTAAATCTAGAAGTCTTGAGTAGTGCTCTTGATAATTTACAAGCCTCAGTGCAGCAAGTCACTGAACAATTGGAATCCACGGGAATTGAGAACCTAGAAATGCTACTCGAATTGGATCAGTTACGGTAATAGTAGTAGTAATCGTAGTTCCAAATTATTTGAATTTGACACAATAGCATAGTTTTTGGTTTTCATGTTGTTGTGCAAATATGATTTTGGGCCTATAGAAAAGAAGAGTCCTCTCTGGTAGAAGCCCAATCAGAGAACATCAAATCTGTGGCAGAATTAAAGGATAGGATACAATCGCTAGAAGCGGCAGAACGTGAACAGGATATGCTGATCAAAGACCGTACGGAACAAACTCGTCTGGCACTGGGTAATCGTGAGCAAATAGTTTCAGAATATGAAGAGAAGATTGCTTCTGCTAAGGCTCTATTGAAATCGGAAATTGTTTATGAGGAACAGCTCCAAGTCGAGTTACAAAATTGCCGGTAAGGACATGAAGTAATATGGGTGAGAATATATAAGATAGCTGTCTTACATATCAACAACTTACGTATCAATTTCTAGATCTCGGTTACTTTCGTTGGAACGATCTATGGCCTTGGAGTTATCTCTCAAGCAAGACTTGTCAGGGGACTTGGACGGCGTGAATGCGAAGATGAAAGAGCAGGAACTGAATTCGAGTAACGAAAATACGAATCAGAAATGCTTGAAGGAGATTAAAGAACAACGCCTGCAGTTTAACAAAATGTTTCAAAAGATGAAAGCGGATCTGGATACCGAGGAAAAATTGTTTACGGAAGTTCAGCAGGAGAACCAGGCACTTAAGTAAGTTACATAATACACTGCAAGAATTTATACGCTGAAGCAGTATAATTGATATTCGTTTTCTGTTTAGGAGTAGCATCCAGGATACAGAAGAAGCAGCAGTTAGAGACCCGCAGCTGGAATCAGAGAAAGAAAAGCTTCGCCAAATCAAACTACAGATCCGTTGTCTGGAACTTGGTAAAGCGGTTGACTCTAGCAGGGACTTGGAGCGGCAAAGGTTGTGTGTAGTTGAGAAACTGAGTATCAGCAAGAAGAAAAAGGAGAAGTATGGTTTCGAGTTGACGACAATCCGAGAAAAACTTGAGACAGTGAGGTGAGTACCTCAATTTCCAATCTGAAGTTACAGGTTTGGAGTTAGATTGCGATCAAACGTCTTTATATTTTATAGAGCTCACATAGACCGGTTGAAAGAAGATCTGAAAGATTTGGCGTATCCTTTCATTGGTAAAAATCAAGGAGAAGGCCGGAAGATGCATTCGAATGTTAGAAATTCGGATCAAGCAAATGTATCGCAGTTCTTTTCTAGAAAGCAATCGCCAATGAAGCAGCAGGAAATGGCTTCTTGTGTTTCCTCTGAGCACACACAGGGTGCACTTTCTTCCGGTCGCCAAGAAAAGCTGTCGAAAATTGCCACTGAAAGCTTCAAGCTTCCCGTTTCTTATAGAACCGCTAAACCTTTGAATCAGAAAGATACTAGTGGTTACAGCGGTAGAAAGGTCAACGGCCCCCAATTATCGAATCCGCTGTTAAAGTCAATTCTAAAACGCCCAATGCCCGCAAGCTTCGGGATGCCAACAAAAGGTGTGCAGAAATCTAGCTCCAACGCATACACTAGGGACAATGGATCTAAAGCTTTGAAGCTTAGCACTCCAGGAAACCCTTACGATTTCGATGATTCCGATTCAGCAGAGGTTAGTAAAAATTTTACGTACAAATCATGTACATAGTATGTTTTTTATATAAGTAATGGCTAGACGTATCACAGTCACCCTTCCATGACCCTTTCATATATGCGAACGTGCTATGTTGCTTTATAGGATTGGTCACAATTCAAAGCTAAGGAACGGGCGAGGGTCAAGGCAAAAAAAGTAAACGAAGAGGAGAAAGCCAAATCCAATTTACTCTAGATTGGGATTAGTGTAACCATTCGCATGCTGACTGTCAGCGGAGCCTTAAGATACAATTCAGAGTGGGTTATTAGATACAGCAGCAATATCATAATCCCAACTCCTTATTTATTTGTGTAATTTTATGTTTTTAATACTTTTTTGTCTCCTCATATTCTTATTTTGGCTCAATTATTCGGACTAGGTCTCAGAATCCTAAATGAAAAAGAGTACGGATCTGTGAAACCATTTAATAGTATTTTTTTATACAAGTTCGAATTATTGTTGTTAAATCTCTTATAAGCGTAGGTAAGATGGTCGTAAACTACAAAACCTGTTGAAACATAATTCGGGCACAGATTACAGTCAATCGGTTAAGTCAAAAATATTCTGTAGGTTTGCTAAAAGTTTTTAAATGTAAAATTAATAATATGTAGAAATAGCATTAATTTATTCATTTCTTTAATAGTTTGTATTCGTTCCACAAAAAAGAAGAGTAACAACTAATGCCAACATTAATTGACTGAAAAATCATTTCCGGTAATAAATTATATCTAGATTCATTAAATCGTCAATCGTATGTAAAATTAACTTATTTGTAGTTTTTAACGGTTATTTGTAGTTTTCGATCCATAAATGTAAGATTTTTGAGATAAGAATGTATAGCTTCCTTTCGATAAAAGAGAGACGTAGCGGCTGTTAATGCAATTAAAGATCCATTACATCAGTAGGACAGGAAGTTCTAGATGACCGTCTCATCTCTCAGGAGAATCTTATTTGCATCTTGTTCGCACGAAGAAGATTCCCTTTCCTCGCATCTCCAATTTTAACGAAAACGAATTTCATCTCAGTAGAGACCACTGAAAAGGCTAAGCAGATAATCCTCAAATTGTGATGTAGGATTGTTAGGATTCTTTTATTTTTTTAATTCTATTTTATTTACACTCTTAGACACTGGAAGAATTTCAGTCAACTTTGTATCAAATTATTACCTCCTAGTGCAATCCGACTTTTGCTAATTGCGCATTTCGTGGCAAACATTTGATGTCGAAGCACCCGTGACTCATACTAACTATTGAAGAGTTTCCACAAGCGTCAGAACCCCTACCGCCTCCGAACGACCGATGCCAAAGTTAACACTAATTAGAAGAACAAGCTGTTAAGACTTTACAAAAAATAACAAGATTTTACACTAAAAAATTTTGTTTATTAATGGCACGGGAACAATTAGCCATTCAAAGGAGTTCATGATTAGGATTGGTTTACATTCTGAATGAAAGGTTAACAATGACTTAGGGAAGATGAATCAATGATTACAGTCATTACGTAACAAGAATTCAGTTAAAGATTCTACCCTAGGATTACAAACAATCACTTCTGCATTCTTCTCCTAAGCTTAGCTAACGTTTACACATGTCCGTGAATCACATGGAAGCTGGTTTTGATTTGCGGCTACGACGTCTGCGCTCCATTGAATGACTCTTCCTTCTACGCCTTCGGCCCATGGCGGTAGCGGCAACAACCTTCCTGCGTCTACGTTCCAGTGCAGGAGATCGGCGTCTTCGTCGTCGTTCCATCGACATGCTCTTCCTGCGCCTGCGGCGGTCGATAGACGAACTCCTCCTGCGACGACGATTCATCGAAGGAGCTAAAGCGGCAGACTTTCGTCGACGACGTCTTTCCATAGGACTCTTCCTTCTGCGCCTACGGTCCATTGAGCCGGCATCCATCTTAGCGCGCTTGGTTCGGCGATCAGGTTCCCCTGCCGACGCTTTCCTCCGCCGTCGTTCTAAAACAACATCAAACAAAGCATAGACTCAGTTACGATGGAAACAAGACTATGTATTCTTAAGTTTGATAGAATTGCTAACAAAAAGTAGCTTGCCGGAGAAAATCGGCGGAAACTACGACTAAAAAATATGCTACAGTAAATCTAAATGCTTACAAATTTTTAAATTTTGAATTGAAAAGTTACTTACGACCGGATTTTTCAGGATTGGCATCCGAAGACTTCACGTCAGGGGGCATTCCGGAGTTCGGCTCTTCGCTCATTTTCACAGAGTTATTGTTCATTGAAACAATATAAGGAAGGCACACAAGGTAACCTCAAAAGCAAATGATTGTTACAGATTCAAAGAACACGTAGATATTTCACAAATTAAATCGGAACTGGATTTAGGCTGCTTTGAAATTGTTACAGAACGAGGGAGCAATTGCAGGGCTCACCTACACGTCAAAAGGTTGAACAACAAATGATGACTTACTTCGATATTTCCAACAGAAAAAAAAATAAATATTCGATCTGTTGATGATAACAATCGGAATTTTAATCAATGCGGTATCCAAAGCAACAAAAAACGAATTATATCAGACACAAAAGTTGTATGGGTAGCAACGAATTCATATACCACTATTCTACTATGCTGCATAGTACATGTAATGCATATATGTACTTGTCGGAACACTAGATCGTAAATATTATTCGGTAAGGACGAATAAATCCAATAGAAAACGAAGATATTTATAGTCCAGCCATTCGTCAATCAACATACAAAAACTAAACAAATCCGAAACAAACTAGGATAAGAACTTATTCTGGGATTACCCGTAAAGGTTGAGTACATATTACTGATTGGGCTGCAAACTAGGGGTAGTCATTTGAACAATAGTAGGACCTTCCTGAATGCGACGAATATAGTGACCGTCTTTTCTTTCCACGCCAGCAGAGAGCACAAGTTCTTCCAATATACAGAATATGCGGCGAAGCACTTGATTAAGAGTGCATTCTGCAATACACTGCGTCAATTCCTATAAAAGGAATAATTAATTAATTTGTAAAAATAATTAACTTGTTCAATATTTAAAGTTAATGAAGTTATCCCCATCACTCGATACCTCGACCAAAACCTTACCTCAGAATGAAACACACAGCTTATATCCTTGTAGTAATTGCATCGAACAAAGCGTCGGAGCACATTTTGTGCAAGAGATGGCAAATCAAACTGGATCATTGGTGATTTGTAGTCCGGGCAGATACTATTCACATGCTTAGCAAGCGACAAGAACAAGAATGCTAAATCCATAAACTCCACATTCAGCAGATATTTCTTGGCTCTGCGATCTGTAAGCACAAAAAACATTTGCAAAATTAGAAACAAGTCTGCAATACCAATAAAGTACGCTCGGAGCCAGTCAATCTGTCCCAGTTCATACCTTTCGATTTTCCGCTGAGCCATTTAAAGCAAGCAATAGAGTCCTCGATTTCATTTTCCATCATAAAAACTAGTCCTTTTCCATTCAGGTCCTTATCCTGGTCGCAGTACTGTTATACATTAAAGTTTGAATCAGATGTAGATAACAAAATTAAAACGAACCACTGGTCAATCAGGTACGAGAGTATACAATTAAATACTAACATATTCAATCATTGCGGCAATCCTTTTAGCAATCCCATCATGATTCTTCTGAGCGGGTGAATAATAATCAGAATCCGTGGGCAGTCCAGTCAATTCTTTCAAATACTTTACATCTGTTGCAGATCCCATCGGGATAGGGGCTAAGAAATCACAGAACACCGCTAAATGTTATAATTCTGTCTTGAACAAGCCTTTCTTTCACAATTACTACCACTCTGAATGGCTCATCAGGCCTCCATCCGTAATTCTTCCTCTTTACCTGGGTCAATCATACTCCAAAAGGTTTCAATCACTCCTTCTTCAATGCTGAAAGCCACGAGTGTTATCTCTACCGGAACGCCTTCTCCATCATGAACCAACGGTGGAATGACTGATGCTTTGAATACTAGATAACGTTTATTAATGTCTGCTCCTTCAGTTATAACAGGTCTCAGATCGAATTCCTCCTCCTCGTTGCATTTCCTTGCGTCGTTCATCAGCTTTAGAAAGGCCATCGTAACTGTAAGTCAACAAAAAAGTATATTGGTCAAATTATTAAAAGAACCACTGCATTTCAACCGATCCTCATGTTACGCAACTATAATCCATTCCACTGCTATGATGTACCCTCTGACCTAGCTTTTATTATTTATTTTTCGCACAAACATTGCAGATGTACCCTCGCAAAGTTAAAGATGATTGCTACATCCTTCCAATATCCTTTCCAGCTAAATATGAGTTTTCAATTACACGGATGTCGCGTTCTTTTAAATACCAATTTTAGACAAAAGCATTTATTATGCAACAAAATCCTCAATACGTGTTCACACCATCTAATTTTTAACCTACCAGTTTCCACTCCTGTGTTGACGACAATTTAACTATATAAAGAACTAACTATTTAACTTTGAATAAGACTTAAAACGGTTCGCAACTCAATGCTGTGTATTCAACAGTTAGTTTTTTGCAATTTTTTTTCTAGAATGCCGAAAATCTAATTATTTTTTGGAAACACGCTCCTCACTTGTAGCTGGCGGTTCGGATGCCGGCACACCGAAAACAATGAACTTGAACTCTATGACTTTGTGGAGTTTGGAAAATAAGAAAAACGTTTTCTCGATGGCATCTTTTCTCAGCGTACCCCATCTCAACGTTCTGAAAACATTGCAATAAACCTTTCTACATTACCTCAACACAATTACTTCTACATTTCAATCAACGTCCTTTAATCCTTTGCTGGATTTAAACCCCATTTCCGAAAGTAACAAAACACAGCTTAAAACCGGTTTCCATTCGTTTCCTGACTTTTTAATTTCAAACATGCTAAATCCTCCCTTCTAACGAATCTGTATATAATGTCATTAATGAGCCTTATGCATGTTGTCACCATTCATCATCGAATCCAAGAACTGCAGCATTTGCAACGTAGTTTCCTTCACAGCCACAATTCGCTCACATGACATTTCCACCCACGTGATAATTGCCGCAACAAACTTCTAAGCCCATTGCATTTGAAACACGGGATTTTACTCACGCTACGCTTATCTTACAAAAGCTCACTTAAATCCCATTTGAAACTATTCCACATACTTTTATTCGCATATACCGTCATCAGTATCTAAAATCTTCACAGGATTACAGGTGAGCAAACAAAGTTTTTCGCAAGCTACAATGCTTGCTCCGGTTTCATATCTCTTCTTGATTCATCCTAATTTCCCCGGCTTTTACAATCCAAGCAAATCAAACTTTAATGAATGAATATGATGAGGCGCCGTAGTTCCTTGCAGAAAGCAGTTTTTCCCAGCTGGATCAGCGCATTGGTAATTAATAAATGCGGCCAAGCTATTTACACACTGCCGAAACAAACAGGAAACTAGTTTTAATCTACTAGTGATTTCCTAGAATTGTATCTATGTGCTCTGTTTTGCAAGGTGATTTCCCCTCGATAAATAAAAACAAGGAAACCATAATGATGCTCTCTAATTCCTATCACCACTAAACATATATTTGAATACGCAGTCTTTTAAGACTTCAATACAATGAATTGCGCAAGGATGCAATCCGGCTGGATTGTAGGTAAAAGTTTACGTGAATAACACTTGAAGGATATTAGCCCATTCACTTCTCCTCATATCAGGCATTCCAGCTCTTCTTCTGCTTCATGGACGGATGCGAAACCAAGCTGAAATCAGGATATGGATGTAATAAGTACCACCTCGATTTCGTTTCCCATGAATTCCCCTCTATACTCTCTCTCGCCCAGGTAACTCTGATAAGACAAGAAGCATTAATAAATTAATCACCACCACCGGACAGAATCAAGGATCCTGCGATTACAAAACTTAAATTTAAATGGGGACAAAACTGGAAACGTTTGACGAATAGTTTTATTTAAGCGCGTGTTCTTGATAATATATTCTCCCGTCGCTATTCCCCATTCGCTATGACTTTAAATTACATTCATGAAGGATCGAGGACGATGATAATTTCCCCTGTAGTCAGCATAAATTTAGGTCGACTTTGAATCCATATCCACAGTTCCATAAGAGTCTTGTTTGCTTAATTTTCTGACAATTCCTTTATCCATTATGGAATCCTCTTCTTCTTGTTAGCAGGACACACGGGTATGGACTTCATGGATGGGAGGAGTAGGCAATCTGTTTGGCAAACAATAGAGCATCATCATTGTCTCGAAAATAAGATAGTACACGACAATTGCGCTTTAGTTAGCAAACCTTAAGCGTAAGTAATTTGCAAGAGATAACGCTGAGCATTTTTAGACCAACCACGGCCTGCACCAGAATCATACAATCCACACCTAAATTCAACCCATCACCTGCTTAATTGTCCTCATTCAAATTGCGCACTAAATAATTAAGCAATACATGTGTACTACAGTCCTCTGGAAAACTGATTCCCTTATCGTAATCATTTTACGCTTTTTGCACTCTATTTCATATCGCCATTCCCTAACTAAATGCTACACAAAATCATCACTTACAAACATCAACCTTATGGAATTTTCCACCTGTGACCAATCCTCACAACTTCTTAAGGTTCCACTCTTCCAAATTTAGGTTTACCTGTCTTGAACAATTATTTCACAACATTCCCCTCAAACTCTTAATGATTTCATCCCTATATTAGTATTTACCCTCTATTATGAACTGTTTGGGGGTTTGTAAATAGCACGCGAATCTATACTGTAGTTACTTTATGAGAGATATCCGGATTAGTCGGCCGTTAGTTTCTCAACTTGATAAACAGTGCATCTAGAAAAGAACTAAAAGATATCATACATCATATGACGTTTGTGTAAAGAAAAGAAATTGATTGACTTTTAGACATGGACATGATCAGCGAGAGAAACGGAAGAAGCTATTAAGCGTAAAGGTTTTATTACAAACACAGACGTAACCAGTCTATAGTGTTTGACCGAACCATAATCATCTATAGTAGGAAATGCAAAGAATACAGGGAGAGGGATGGAAGCGAACAGAAAAGTAAATAATTGCGATAACATTTCTGTTTCCTTCCCTGGCTCCCTTCAGTACAAATCTCTTACTCAATTTTTCTGGAATATTGTTGGCTCATGATTTTTTTCGCTCATGACATTAATACATAGAAGAGGATCAATAGCTGAAATCTAGAATAGAAGAGATTACCTCCTTCTTCGTCACCCCACCACCGCGTTAGAGATATCGTTAAAGTTAGTGAGAAAAGGATTCAAAGGTGTGTGTTTGTGTGAACAATCATCATGCGATAAATTACCGCATCACAGTCTCTCTCTCTCAAGTTATCCATAAAGGGTGGAGCATACAGCAAAAGAGACAGCAGGCATCAACGAGTTTCACAACGACCACGGATAAGGGCTAGCCAAATGACTGACTGACGACAAGAGAAACGTCGGAATTAGTAGATCGGGATACTGACTAGTAATGCAGATATTTTATCTCAATCACACCACGAGAATACAATATAAATATGTGATACGCTTCGGGGACAACTGGGCGCACCATCTCCTCTAACCTAAAATAATAGAAGAGATTTCATACAATCTCTAGGTGAGCTGGATGAAATTATCAAGAGCGACCTCAATCGGGTTACTCGTGCCGAACAAAACGTAGTCTCAACTCCTAGTCGTATCATTTGCCAAAAACTTGTCCACACATCCAGTGTCCAGCACTTGTTTAATCACCATCCTCCTAACGCTAGTCTCAAAACGTTTAAGTGTGAACATCTAACAAAGCCTTCCATCTTCGCGAAGACGTCTTTCTCGCAGGATTTTCACAGTTTTCTTCGCCCCGTATAAGGAACGGACACACAACAAGAATTAACGAGTCCAAAGACGCAAGACTCTTCCGGCAAAAGCTTACCATTATAACAAACTCGACGAAGCCAATCACGTCCAGTGAGAGAACGCAAGTTCCAGAGAAATCAAGCCAGCCACCAGTGTTACAGAAACTGAAATATAAAATTTCATTACAATGAGCGACCAAGAATCCTATGACGACCAGAGGTCAAAAACAGCTGGAGAAAAGGATGATCGTTACTTACTTCGATGGCATGATTACGAGGATCAAGTAACACGGGCATTTTCACAATCTTACCGGACCAAAGAATTTGCGGATATTGTCTTAATTTGTGGGGGTTCCCAGTTCTTGGCTCATCAAATCGTCTTATCTGCCTTCAGTAAATATTTGAATGAGATTTTAAAGGTAAATTAATTAATTATTCTTTGTTTTTCCTCAGTCGTATATAATTAGTACTATCAATGTATGCACGTACTATATATCATCTATTGTGGAGGAGCGGAGGGCTAATGGCGCTTTACCTTTAAACGTTGTTTATGGCTTTGCTTCATTGCGCTGCCTACAGTCATTTCCTACACAATTGCTGAATTGCTTATTGTATACCAGTAGCACTTCCTTGCTACCCGCTCCTACCGATTCTGTGTTATACTAGTATCAAATGCCTTGAAAATTTTATATAACCACGATTATTTATATCCTCCAGGATCATCCCACGGATTTCCCAATAATAACAATCGACGGAGTATCATCAGAGGACATGAAGAGCATTTTGGATTACATGTATTTAGGTACTGCTCAAATCTGTGATTCAGAACTTCCAAGATTCTTTGACGCAGCAAAATTTCTCCAAGTTCGAGGCATCGAGAATGGTCCAGGTCAATCGGATTTTACTCGTTGGGATTCAGATGACAAGAGCCGAGATTATTACGACGATAACGAAATCAGTGTAAGTATTCTGCTGGAATTTCCTTTTCTTCTTGATTTCCTGTCTGCTGGACAGCCCGTACTTTTTTCTATGGTGCATAATAACAGACGAGTGTATATATTACATCTTTTGAATCCACGGATACTTCTATTTCCATGGGTTTTGTACATAAATTGTAAATTGTGATTTCTTATAGGACGATGACATGGAATCTCCCCTAAACCTAGCTCCCAAATCAGAGAACGACAACGAGGGTGAGAATCATCCTAATCATTTGAATGGAATCCTACCCTTATCCGCCTTATCTCCTACGACAAGCTCCGAGGATGATAACCTGAGCAAACAATATCCCGTCGTGAATTTACAAATTGCACCGTCTCCGTCCCACATTCCCGATTACTATTACAAGCCCCCACCCACACAATTACATCACTCCTCCTCACCTCCAAAATACTTCCCCACCTTCTCTCCTACCTCCTCCACTTCAATCCTTTCCCGGAAGCTTATGAAAACCGAATCGGAAACCCGCTCATCCTCCTCTTCTCCAAACCGTTCAAGCCTTCCACAGAAATCCTTTGAAGAAATGCTGAAAAACGACAAACAAATCCGAGCAATGCTTGATTCAAAAGCGCTCTACAATATCCCATTTCATTTAGCAAACTTGGCTGCAAATCCCTCTATGGATGCACTTCCTCAATTATTCACAACACCTTCAGGTTTGGTAGTTTCCACAACTTTTGATAACGGTAGATCATCCTCCTCCATGCATTCAAGCTCCAGCAACTCCAAATCCCATGCTCAATTCAGATCTTCAAATTCTTCTCTTCTCTTCAACAATACATCAGCTACAATTAAACCCAATCCCCCTCCCGCCCCAAAATCAGATTACAGCTCATCGGGAAGTCAAAACGGTGGGAGGAAACGATCCGGCTTGAATTACAGCCCTGCACAGGTGTCCGCTATCGTCGAAAGCGTTGACAGCATCAAAGGTCCATTCCTTCCTTGCGGGATTTGTGGCAAGATTGTCAAAAGAGAACGGCTTCGATCTCACATTTACGAATGTCATCTTGTCAACGGTGAAAAGATTCCTTGTCCAGTTTGCGGTGTTGAACTTAAATCCAAGGGAAGCTACAGGGTTCATGTTTGGAGACACAGGAAGGGCAGCCTTAAAAATAGACAAATGAAACAAAATGTTGCAGCTGCTTTGGGAAATGCTCCTTGATTCTTCAACCTATGTATCTACGTACTGTATTTGATGCTTATTTTTGTAGTACTTATTAGCAGAGACCAATCTGTTCGTCGATTAGTATAGAGCATCTTGAATCTTTTGTCAGCATCGAACCTTACCCTGTGTGAGCAAACCATGTTCTTTGAGTTAGTCAGCCAAAACTGTTACCTGCAAGTTGTATAGGTTACGCTATTATTTTTGACATAAATAAATTAGTTTAACATTGTAGAAACCATATTAATCTACATGTATTGAAATACCATTATTTCTTCATTACCTTCGTTATTGACTTAAAACTTCCCATCAACTATAGGTAAATGGTATCAAGGGGAGGCCTAAGGTTTACGGGAACCAAACATTTGGTTCCCGTAAATCTTAGGTCGACCCTATAGTAACTATATGGCTAGTATTAGGGTTTACGGGAACCAAAGAAAACAGCTTCGTACAACGTACTTCTATATTTTAATTGCCGTTATTGAGACTGTTTATATCGGTTTAAGCTTCTACAACTCAAACTTCTTGGTCTAGGGTTGGTTGGTGCAGGCAATGGCGGGGAAGGACCAGGCATGAGTAACGATAACGATGGCTCTAGTTAAGGTGAAGGGGTTGGTACTTGGCTGAGGTGTGCCAAGAACTGTGCCATTAATTCGGGATTTTGTGTCAGGGCATCATGTTGCATTAGAGCTTGTAAGAACTGAAGCTTGTGGTTGTGCAATAGGTGACGGGGCCGGCGACCGGCTCAGATACGTCTACCTGCTCGTCCCAAACTGCAGCAATTTATGTATTCCTCCATCAATTATGCTATTTTAATTGTTACAACCGTTAATTTATAACCAGTACGAAGCTTTAGCAGTCTAAGTTTCCCGCTTTTCTTTGGTTTCCGTAAACCCTAATACTAGCCATATAGTTACTATAGGGTCGACCTAAGGTTTACGGGAACCAAATGTTTGGTTCCCGTAAACCTTAGGCCTCCCGTATCAAGGCAGTTCACTCATGAACTTATGCAACACATTTATATAACTTGCATTTTCTCAACTCGAAACTGTCATCAGGGTTCCTCATATGCTATTTTTGGAACCTAGGCAACGTTCAACCAGTTGACTCCTCCCGAGAGAGACCGCTTCACTCAAATGCTAATCGACTCAAACAAAATATTAATTTCGAACAACATATTCAACACATTCAGAGCATATTCTCAACTGCAAAACTCACTGGACACTGGAAAACGAAGATGACTTTCCCACCTTTCCTGGAAGTGTGCTATTGTTTACAATAGATTAAAAGCATCAACTATCAACACTAGAAATTATCCTTCACGCATTCGTCGATCCCAAAACGTTTTAAGCAAACATATATACAATTGGGTCCACACTGGATATTTACGTGACCAATAATGTTTTCCAGGAAAAACCATCTCGATAAGTTGTTTATAGTTTGGAGAAATCCAGCAATAGTGTTATTCTATAACTTAATCCCTGGAGCGACCCTTGAATAGCAGTTACCATTGTTTGTTTTTAATCAACTGGGACACAATCTTTATCAAAAGTTGATTATACTGCTTGTTCGCTACATAAGAATGTTTTAATTTGAGTCATCAACGTTTTAACTTTTTCTTAAAAGGGCGCATTCTTTTCTTCATAATTTTCCGAATAGTATATATTATCCTAATTATTCTAGCTCTTATTACTGTAATAGCAAATTGAACCGAGGTTCCGTAGCCTAAAGAGCAGAGTGGAAGCTATTTAGCCTACTTTCCATAATATTCAAATGTTTAAGATATTTTTCAGTCACTCCGGGCACAGGCCTTTGTCAATTGATGCTGACAGCACGACAGTATATAAGTGACAGCTCTTTCTCTCTCAACTGCAGAGTTGACAGCAAGATTTTCTCCATAAGTTTTCCTAAGGTTTTCTCTCACTTTCGCGCCTACATATTAATTTTACTCAAAAGTTTCGTTTGCAGGTACTTAAAATTTTAACTAATATCCACTGATTTTATAAACTAATTAATAATACTTGATAGAATATATTTACTAATAATTAACAATGGATTCCGCAAATCATCATTTATCTGCTGCATCTATTTGCACTGACGACTCTACGGCAACAGAGATGGACGAAACGGAAATTACTTTTGAGGTAAGATATTCTTGATCATTATTAGGTAGCAGTAACTAATTTCCTATGTTATTAGTTAGTTGATTGTAGTTATAGATTACAAATTTATCATTACTTTTAAGAGTAAATTGAAAAAAATACCTTCAAGGAGAATATATACATGTATCCTGTAAATCCGTGCATTTGATTTTCAAGGCTACTTGTGAAGACATTGAGGATGTTGACGAGGATGAAGATTACGAAGAAGATGATAATTCGTGCGATCGAATGTCTGTGGTTAGCATGCAAGGAAGCGTTAGCAGCAAGGGTTCGGTGGATGTTAATCGAGAAGTACTATCTGATTCCGACTATGACGACGAGGATGAAGTAGATACGGATGGCTTTGCAACCGTTGATGGAGAACGGTGGTCGGGGGAAACGACGCCGTCTGTGACCATTGAAGGAGAACGATGCTCAGGAGAAGCGAAACCATTTGAGACCATTGAAGGAGACCCGTCCATAGGAGAAGCAGTACCGTCTGTGACCATTCAAGGAGACCGATCCTTAGGAGGAATGGCACCATTTGTGATCATTCAAGGCGACCGATCGTCGAGAGAAACTGCACGGCATGTTGCCGATGACGCAGACCAATCCCCAGAAGAAACGGTACCGTATGTCACAATGGACTGCGTCGAAGAAACATTAAATGACAGCAGCAATCACGAAAGCGAGGAAGCTGATGAACTGGACTATGAAGCCTTTCAAGCTAATACAGCTCCTGTTTGTGCGAGTACACCTTTTACACGAGCAATCCGTCGAAAGTCAAGATACTCGGATCAATACAATGCTAGTTATTTGGTAGGGAATAATACACAGTACACTTACTACGAGACGGCCTGCACCAGGTATTTCGATTCAATGGGCTTGAATGGAACCAAAAATGCTTCGACCATAGATATCGAGCCGACCAAAGAAGAAGAATTTAAAACACCAGAGGTTTCCAAGAGCAACATCCATCAGCCTGATGCGTCAAATATCGGTACAATTGGCCCAGTTGCAGGATTGTCTGAGAATAATTACCCGAAAAGTATATTTGATTATCCTAAGGTAAGCTACAAACTTTATGGCAATTCTATGTTGGATTCTTTAAAAACTTCTGTATACCATACACTTAGCTCGAATCCTAGCGGGGTCAGAAGCTTTAGAGCTGTGTAGCTTAAATAATCTGATTGAAACTGTTTCGTGCACTGATATAGGTCCTCCAGAGGGTCATCCGATGTTTTCCGCAACTTCAAAGTGTACTGCAGTTTCGTCTTGTGAACAAGCAATGGAGAAAGGCTGCACACGTAGTACTAGCTGAACGAAACAAGCTCTGCTTGAGGTTTCAAGGATCCACCGATACTCATTCGTCAGTTCCAAATTCAAAGGCATCATCAACGTTTGAAAAAGTGTACCCTCAGGAAAAGCTTCAGGATTTTGCTACACTTTTACAAACTTCAACTCACTTCCCCGTACATCGTTTCGTCCTTCGAGAAGTCGATCTAGAGGATCCTTCCGTTCAGAACTTCTTCAAGAGCCAAGGGCCTTTGATTACTCACATGAGTATGAAATTCCGACCGGATACTTTGAAGAATTCCTTGTGGCTCATCCTCAAGAAACACCTGCCACATGTTGTCATCCTTGAGTTACTTAACTTACCTGTTCAATGGAAGAAGGATAGTTACCCCTCCGACACCTTCTTGCATTTCCGTCTCCTTCAAGCATTAGTTTTCGGAGAAACCCCTCAAGAAGAAACGCCCTTTGGAGCAGAGGATTTGATTCAGAGTATCATTCGTGGATCTGAAAAGCTAGCTCATATTGTAAACTTTCCCGTTCATCTCAATGCTGCCGTCCAAGCAGAACGAAAGGTCCATGTTATCAAGACATTGAATTTTCAACCAGATCCGCGGCAGGAAGGTAGGAAAATAGAAAACTATTTATCACTTACAGCTACGAAGCACCGATTAGTAGAGATCAGCATCAAAGATCTAGAAAAATATGCTATCCATGGATCCATGTCAACGGAAGAAGGCACTTGTCTAGAGAGTCTGCTGTACATCAACCGAAAGTCTTTGGAGACCATTCACACCCAGCCCTTGGGATTCTGCACCGATGTTCACCTTCGAGGCAAATTTCCTCATCTAAAAACTCTTCATCTACACTGTTTCTCTGCTAAGGTCAAGCGACGACAAGATGTAAATACTAGCTTCTTCCCGAACAATCTAGTGGGGGATCTCCCTGAAAAGTTTCCGAAACTTACTCAAATGCTCATCTACGATCTTGAATGCAAATACTTTACATCTGATTTCCCGACTACTGTTTTTGACCCTGAATCTTTTCCCTGGGTTAAATCTTTAACGTTGGATTTTGTCCAAACCGGAACTGGTTCCCTGGAGGAATGGTCAAGATTTGCTTGCATAATGCCTAATGTCACGCATCTAACCCTCAAGGTTCCTTTGAGCGCGCTAGGAGAAATCTTAAGCAAGGCTTGGCGATCTTGGCAAAATCTGGAAGGAGTAACAATTCACATTAAAGAAGATGGCTACAACTACACCTTCGCATTTTTGGATGAGATAATCACTGGACTTGAAGAGAAGCACTGTAGAGTCCTTCGAAACAACATGGGGATGGCCAGGGTTGACATGATTAATAATCTTCGCAATAAGCACTCTGTGTTGGATCTAAAACGTATGCACTTTTTCAAATTTTGAATATGAAGCATCCATGATCTTAGCCCGTACAATAACTTAATTGGATTCCTCTTATATTGCAGATTTAAAGTCTTTTGAGGTAGTATTCGAATGTCAAGCGGATTACGAGAAGCATATTAATGGGGCGCCCAGCATTATTTCCCACATCGCATCTTGGTATGGATTTCATCATATGCAGGCACCTGTTACTGGTAGTTATAGCTGTAAGCGCACATGAAAACGTGAGGATATACAGAGGGAAAAGCGTGAAAGAAGCCCGTTGAATGCATGGTTTAATTTAAAAATTTGAACTTCGAACGCATGATTTCATTGAAACTTTGACTTTCAAATGCATTATTTGGTTTAATATGTTTAATAATTAGTATATTTCACATAAATGGATGAGCTCAACATGAAACATCTAGTGTCCACTGTGGAATTACAAGATTCTTAAAACTGACGCAATAGTTTTAATCGTAATGTAACAAGTATAACGATATACATACATTTTAGCTGCGCGAGTGATGTCCCTCGCATTTCTACCTACGCTTATTTCAATAGATAAAAAGTTTGAACTTTGACCAATGCAATATTCTTATATTACCCATCAGCTACATTCATACAGAACAATAATTCATAATTTAATATAAGGTTATACGATTTTGTACCATTAACGGACATATTTAATGTAACAACTAAACTCTTATAGCTATAAAACTAGAGATTGCCATTTGAAATGTAAACGGCTTTCCAAAGTTGGCAACTGCATATTAATTAACGAATAAAACCTAAGACTATTTTAAAACTCACTGGAACGTGATATTACTAAAGAGATACGACAAAGTTAACAGCATGAGAAGTTTGGAATACTAAGTTAAAAGTACCAGGATATTAAGCCTATCCTGACCGTCACATGCACTAATCTACTTTGTGGGTCACAACAAAACTATATCACACAATATTCGTATGAATAAAACAATTTGTCACAGTTTATCAGTTTTGACCTACCCTATACGGCACAAGTTCAAATTAAAGCGTGATAAGCTTGTAAGGTAAGAGTAAAAATAATGGTAAGATTGAAGCATGAAGCTCCATTAATTAATCAATTTAAGAGTTTTACATAAGTCAATTGTCTAGGGTCACAGAACCAGTGTCTAGTTGCGACTACCCGAGCCGATTGTTAACACTTACATAACATATAAATCTGGAATAGTGATCTGTATGACTTTAGCGTTACTTCACTTTACGACTAGTCTAACACTAGAGCATCGAGCCGAATGTAGTGAAATGAATTCAGATCTGACTCAACTGCCTTAAAATTGGTAAACATTGAAACTACTAGATGGAATTCAATCAACTGCTAACCAACGCTATCATTGAGAGGTAGCGTATGAAACAAAATCGAAACTACGACCACTGCGTGACTTCAGCCAAAATCTAATTTGAATCATCGTTATTTCCCATTCTTGAAGCAGCGGCAGCAGCAGAAACTTGCTCTTGAAGATATTCATCATCGGTCTGTTGAGCAGCTTCATCCGGATGACAAAAGAGGTAATGTCTATATAGTACGTAATTGAACTGGAAGGATTGTCCACAGATCGAGCATACAAAAGGTCTAGCCTTAGTATGAACAAGCCCGTGTCTTTTGAGGTCGCTTTTCCGTGTGAAACACTTGAGGCAGATATCACACTGAAATTCCGAAGCCGGTTGACCTTGAATCTTGCTCTTGTAACCAGGGCATGTGGAGTAATGCATTTGTAAATACTGTTCATCTCTAAAGGTTCTCGTACAGAGATCACAGGTAAGATCCTCGCGCTTGATTTGAGATTTGTAAAACTTCTGCAGCACTTGAGCCTTGTTTTGCTGATTCTTGCAAACTCTTTCGTGCAAAGCCAGTTTCTCCTTTGTCAAAAAATTTTGGCAGCACGCTGCACACGTGAAATACGATTCATAGCTGACATCCACACCATCCGGACTCTCTTCCTCCATTTCCCTCTTAACAATAACAGAAGTTGGGCGTTGCTTAACAATAACAGAAGCTGCAGGCTCTTGTTTCACAGTAACAGGAGAAACTGGTTCCCGCTTTACGGATGGAGCTGCCTTAATGATCGCCGAAACTGTCGCTGGCTTCAGAGCTGGCATGGAAGTTATTGTTTTCACCATAGATTTATTAGATGGATCTGTCATCATGGCAATCGAAGACGTAGTAGAGATAACAGAAGTAGTAGTTGTGGTAATAGCAGTAGCTGATGATTGTGCTGGTAGTCCTCCAGGGACTGGAACAAGATTGATTAGCAGAACTGATCCTTGTCCGTTATCCACAGCAAGGGTTTTCGGCGTCATGTCAACATTACCCGAGTTGGCGCCCATCTTGTTTCCCATAATATTAGCAGTTTGGACATTTTGAGTAACAACTTTAGAATTAGCAGCTCTTTGTATCAAACTGAGTAGATTAAAGCTTTGTGGCATAACAGGAACAACAGGCGCTGGAAGCTGCGAAGGTTTGGATATTGTCTTCAATGGCGGAACAGGTGCAGGTGTGGGAGTTAAAGTTGGTAAAGCATCTTCTTTCCTCTTTTTGGCTTTCGGACATCCACTTTGCAAGTGCCGGGTAAGTCCGTACCTTAATTGGAATTCACTGAAGCATAGTTTACATTTAAACGGCCGCACTTTGGCATGGATCCCGTCATAGTGCCTTCTTAACTCTTGTTTTCTTTTGAAGCCTCTCGAGCAAATGTTGCACACGAAATGAGCATTTGTAGTATGAGAGACCATGTGAGAGGTGAGATATCTTTTATGATCGAAAGTTTTGGTACATACTTCACACCGGTACATCATCATTCCATTCGGTCTCTTCATTTCTGTTCCGTATTTCTTCAATAAATCCGCAACTTGACTGTTTCCATTCTTGTATACATAATCATCCTGTCCAAGCTGATACGGAGATCCTCCTTCCTCGTACTCCTCGTCGTATTCTTCAATTTCACATACAACTGCATCCGTCTCAAGGTCATTGTCATTATCATTGTCGTCAACAATTTCAATATCTATTTCTCGCCCTTCCAAGGTAAATGGCTTTGAAAATGTAGTTTTCCCGAAACTTCCCCCATTCTTCAAGAACCGAGATAGCGGTGCTGGAATAGTCAAATAAAATAACTCAAATTCAGGTATTACCCAACATTACATATTCCTCTAAATCTGAAATTCTATCCCACAGCCCATGTCTATCCAATTTTTGCACTACTCCATGAAACTGAAACTTCAAAATTACATGAGTTACGTCACCATCCACCAGACCAGTTAATCTCTGTCGAACACAACTACATTCGTCTTGTTTTGACAACCAGAGCTACAAATCTGATACTTGACCATTCATAAAATTCCTATCATGTGCAGTTACCAACACTAAAAATAATCCTTACGGACTCTACACCGGAAAAGGTATTCGCTTAAAAAATCTAATCGGAACCTTTAATTTAATAAAGCACTAATTTAAAAAATATATACGAGAATAATTATAATCACCAGCCATAACTGTGAATAGGAAAAAAGATAGAGAAAATCTACTCAAAACTAAGAGTGAGCACAATAGCTCTACGAAAACCTGAACTCATGTTCCATCTTCCATAAACTAATAATTCTCATCAGTTCATAATTACGTTAATTACAGCAACACTTGTTACACTAAACAATTTGCTAACAAGTTGTGTCTATATATTATCACACAACAGATATTAATTCAAGAGGCGTCGGACTGCACCATAATAAAATAACATGTGGATTACTACAACACGCTTCATCCTACTGCAACCGCTTCTTTTCTCTCACACAACCATAATCCAACCTGTTTCCTTCCACCACCGGTGTAATTCAAAGAGAAAATAAAAATCACGCAATTTCTATTTAATTTATAAAATCATCCCATGTCTCGAAATTCTTCTATTCCTTCCTAACTCTAAAATACTACAACCCATTCATAGAAAATCTTACCCGATCTGCTAGTCCCATCAGGAGAGTTGGTAGACACAGTTATAGACATTTCAGGAGATTCTTCAAGAGTTGAAGATCCCAATTTTAAAATTTTCGGTATAGGTTTAGTAGTGCACCACATTTTAACTAATCACCGGGATCACACTAAGGAGTAATAACTATCAACTGAAACACACAATCAAATTCACACATTATAAAAACTTGCTACTGTCCAAATAAATTTCCAATCAATAATAAAATTAATCAATTACCTGCTAATAATCATGCCGTTAATAAGCAGAATCAATCACAATTTATATTGGAACAGGCATAAGAAGACAGGACAAAGAAGAGGACTACAAGTTGTTGCGGAATATATTACATGGGTTCTGGATGAAAAATCGAATTGTGTTACGCTTAAGCTTTTGTACTGCTGCATCTTTATCAATCCCTTGCTGGGTATTGCTGCGACTTTGACGACTGCTTTTCCTTGCAGAACTTGGCTCCTTCTTGTTCCGTAATAGTTTCATAGTTCCATGCTATTCATTCAAGGAGTCAATCTTGTTATGCACAACGGACGGACGTAAAATACGCTGCAGCATTTCAACAGAAGAGGTAGGAAAGGCATGAGGTCTCTCAAAAGCTGTCTTCTAATGCTCTAGAGCTTTTAGATTCAGTCAGTCCTGCAGTCAGTTGAGGTGTACTAGCTATCATGGTCTCAACATATAGAAAAGCTAGACTCAAGGATCACGCGCCTAGCAAAATAGTTTCACTCCAGCCCATTCTTGCACGTATCTCTGCGTCGCTTTTGCTCAATTCAATGCTCAGACTGCGAATATTCTGCTGCGTCAAAATCCTTTTGCGCTATTGCGCTTGCTACGTCTTCACTTTCCGAACGACCGAACTTTTCCAACCTCCTCCTCGCGAACAGATGGATGGAACCAAGCAATAGCTAAAAACTAAAAGCTCTGTAGCAAAAGAGAAACTTGTGTGTGCAATGTTGGAGAAACTAACATTGTCTGCCTATACTATTTCCCTACCTTCTGTCCCTATCTGCTTTTGCGAATTTATCGGATAATTCCCGAATCCGAGTTGCCAATACTATGCACCACCTTCTCTGCCCCCGCACTCATGCACCAAACCGCCGCTTCTTCAACATTAGAAGATAGCAAATGATCCGACTGAAATCTAATACCCGGTCCCGGTATACATCCTCGTATTGATCCACACAGCTTCTCGTCTACAAACATCTCCTCCCGGATTTCGTAACAATGCGGATGAATTGACTCTCATTTCGTCACAGGCTTTCTCCTCAAACTCCACCTGTGCTCCTTCCCGCTGTAAACGATTGATTGCCAACTGTCTCTTCTTCCGCCTCTGCCTGCACCTGCTCATACCAAACAAAATAGAAAATACAGGGGTCGCTATCGAAAATAAATCAGTCTCTGCTTCAAGTTCAATATTTTCTCTACGTAGTTGTTAGACAAACTTTACTTGCTCAAACTGGATCGAGTTATCTCAGCGTTTAGACATGAGGATCTGGGATTTAAAGTTCAAGAGAAGAGGTTTCATTGCTGAAAGGATGCTGTAATTGTCATTTAGAGTAAGCTGTAAAGAATTTAGAAACACTTAAGCTTAAGGTATGCTGCATAATGATGATACGGTAGCAGACTACGGTAGCAGTAAATGCTTGTAAGAAAGTTAATGCCTGATGAGGGCGTCTGGAGTACATTTTCCATGGCTTATTAGTTGCTTGAAATGTTGAAGCTCGAGTTATTGTTAGATTGAACAGGTACGTTATCTGTGAGATTGCCATCGGATGAACCACTGACTGGCTTGCCGGGCTTGCAGTGCTCTGGAGTCATTTTCAAAATGGTGAAATTTGTTTGTGGAACGACCTTGCTACATCCGGTGCATGTATTCCCTGCTGCTGAAGAACTTCTTCGTACACAAATGCATTGTCCAGCATCGTGGCCTTCCTGGTTGGCTTGCATGCAAACTGAGCCCTCTAGACAGTTGAATCCAAGAGGTGAAAAACATCTGGAACCGTCTCTTGCCCGGCATTCCTTTGCGTAATTATCATACACCAGGTTGTAAATTGGAGGTAGGCAGAGGCATTCGCACACTGGCTTATCTAAAAATAAATACAAATATGACTATAATAATCCAAATTTCAAACGAAGGCCATTTCAAAGGTATATACACACATTTAACAACACAACGGTAGCAGTGTTAATAACTTATGCGTTTCATTACCTTTATTCCTATTGCTACACTGCATGAGTTGAACACTGTTGCAGATGGCGGACCTGAGATCGAAGTTATTTTTCATTTCTTGGAAAAGTTGCTGCTGAGCTACAACCCAAAGTATTTTTCCCTCAGGCCAATTATCTGCGTCGATCCCCTGTTGCCAAACATTAAGAGCGTACTTTTTGTAAGCTTCATAATCACACGGTTCACCGTAGAGTGCTATTTGACCATAGCTAAATTCCGAGGGTATCATAAAATCTTGTTGCTCTGCAAAAAAAGAAGCAATGTGTCAATTCAGAATGCAATGTTTATTGCATACGCTCATTTATACAGAGTTTATATTATTCACACCCACAGTTACTTACTAAAAGGCATCTCCTTACTGCAAACGGTGTGTCTTCCCTTATCTTCTTGTTTATTGGATCTGAATTGTCCATTCCTGATGCTTTTGCGGGTTAAATTATCCTTAAGACTCCATTTACTCGTATGAACTGGTTCAGTTACTTCGGCTGCTACTGGGGACCGCGCGTTAAGTACAATTCTGGTCATTGATGTTGCTAAGCATATCATCCACACAGCGCTGTCCAGCCTTAATAAACTTGACATTTTGGGACTTGGTTCGCAATGTTATCAGAACCGCTAAGTTTTTATACAAAATTCAGAATCACAAAATATAATTTTCGACAATTATCCACGGCTTTCCTACCTCTTTCTAAAACCCAAATTTAAACATTTGGTTTGGTTCTCCATCAATCACACCCAAACTCTTAAAATAAAAATCACATTGGATCAGCTTAGGTTGTCATAGTGATAGAAGCGAGAAAAACATCGGTCAAATATTCTGAAATATAAAACATCTAATCCAAGTAAGAAAAACGGTCAAATATATATAATATATATGCATCGAAATATGAAACGGCTAATCTACAAACATATAGTTTGCTGGTCTAATATGCCAGCTGTCTCTGTTGTACCAATGATTGAACACATACGAAATGATATATAACTACGTAATAACGGACAATCATTGAGCGCTATGTCAATAATTCGAAACTATATACTTAACACCTACGTTACGTTAGTAATCTAATATTAACCTGGAATATGACTATATTATGGAAGCTCAATATCCAGTAGCAAATTGACCGCTGTGTAGTATCATGGTATGTTCTCGGAGTGCAACCCGGTTATGAAAACGCTTTTGGCACACCTTGCATTTGTGGACGAGAATGTTCACATGGTTTGTAGAAAGATGAATCGCTAGTTCGGATTGATTCTGAAAATTACATTTACAGATGCTACAGGAAAATTCCCCAGTAGTAGGGCTTGTGGAACGTAAATTGTCAATTTGCTGAGCAATATCTTCATCGTGAGTCACCCTGTGGTGGGTCTGGGTGTGCTGCTCCAAGGATTCTGACATTTTGAATGACGCAAAGCAAACATCACATCGATATTTGTATTTTCCGTGAAAGTTACTTAAGTGGTGGTTCAACACGAGCATGGAAAAGAATCTCATGTTGCATACACCGCATGCTAACGGAGGTTCTTCGACTTTTGCTGTTTCGGACATTTTATGAGTTTCCATGTGCAATCCTAAGAGACGAAAACTTCTTAGATGTAACCCACACTGGAAACATTTGTAGGGTCCATTGTCTGCAGGAGATTCAGAAAGAGATTCTTGTTGTTCCTCATCGAATGATCGTACTTTGCCGATGACCTTTCTTGGTCTTCCGGGTCTGAAAAAAATATTTTAAGTTTCAAAACACTTTCAAACTGCGAATAGATCAACGTTTTTCGTCCATGATCAATAAATTTTCAAAACTACGAAAAGCAAGGCCTACCCTTTATGCGCAGGAATATCTTCACTCGAAGCCACATCAACTGACTGCGGAAGGTGTTGGCTTCTATGATTCTCTGGATTTCGCTTCTTGATTGACGTCGGGGTCGAATTCCTCGAATCATATTTTCTAAGCCAAATAAAGTACTAAGATCAACACACTTGTTTAATCTTTTATTGAACTCCGGTTTGGTTATGAAGCCGAAAATATGGACCATAAAGATGAATATTTTGAGAAAAATAGATATCTAACCTCAAAGACGGTATATGGATATTTGATTTTGCTCTGGTGGCGTAACCAACCGCTTCTTCGCCGATATTCAGTATCTCTGATGATCCATTTAGTTTCGAGGGAACGGACTGATCTTCGGCTCCCAGTTTTCTTCGTGGACCAAGCTTCTTCTTTGAAAAACTAATATCGATTCGAGTACCAACTTTTTCATTTGCTGTAGAACCATTAGCATCACCCGTGTTCACTCTCGATTTTCTGAGTTGTCGAAATCTTAATATCTGAACAGTATTCACGCTACTGCTTTGGTTTGCCTTTTTGGTAACACAATAATCTCCATTAACTTCAACGGTTTTCTTGTGGAAAACACTCGAGTGAATTCGGCTTGAAGAGGGGTCATAAATTTCACCACTCATTTTATTCGTTTCATTTGTACTGTTAGCAATGGCATCAGCGGTGCCTTCAATTCTTGCGCTCCTGGGCCGACCAACTCTTCCTCTAGATTTGAGAGTATCAACCACATGGTTCCTGTTTCAAAATACAAGTTTCCATCCAATTACTACCACTTCCGTCGGTAACGTTACAACAATACATTACCAGTAATCTAACAATTGTAAGTGCATACCTGACTGACTCATTTTTTTCATCATTGACTTTACAATCCACTGGAATAAGTATCTGACACCTACTGTGCCTACAAAAACGGAAACACGGACATAACCATCCCATTCTCGCTTACCGTTAAAGTGCCTTAGTTGCAGCTAAAAAATCTATGTACCTGTCAGATGCACTCCAGTTATGTTCAAGAGTACTTGCATTGCAGCAATTACATTTTTTAGGCTTAATTACACGAGAGAGACGAGTTTTCTTAGTTTCTGCGAATTCCAATCTGTAATGTAAAAGTTGAATCAAAACATGACTTCAAGACTTTAAGATGCTAGACAGAATATTGACAGACGAAAGTGTGTTACCGTAAGCTTGGTTTCTTCAATACACCATTATCCAAATTGGCAGGTGCAGCTGCAACTGCACGTACTGAATTTAGCTTCGTGGACTCAACTTCCCGTTCACTGCATCTTGAACTTAGTTTCCCTTTGAATTGCGAAACGCAGCAAGAACACCTTTTCACAGTTTTGTTTTTCCGCTGCTCTCGCACTACTTTCTGGTATATCCTATTAAACAAGCAGTCATTGAAACCAACGTTGCCATTCAAGAGTGACGTAAACCAGCCTCCGAATTCTTATCACCCAATACGTGTTTTATCGCTCTTATTCTTACTTCTTTTTGTATTTTTTTCTTGGGGCATTTTCCTTAGGATAGTTACCTGCACGCTGTGTGGCCCACTCCCACCTGCAACCCAAATAACAGCGATTTATTTAAAATCATCATTCATTTAACCGCTGTACATTATTATTCACAGTCAAAACCAACTTGCTTTTTAGGTACTCCACTCGTCATCAATTGAGTCTCTGCTGGTACATTTGGGTTTTCTGCCTGACTAGGCTTTGGAAAACTAGTTGACCCCAAAGAAGTTATAAGCGATTCATTCGGTTCTTCACTAATCACTGGTCGAATCGCACGTGATCCTAGTATATACAGCGGCGGTGGCGGTCGGCAGAGTATAGGATCCGATTTGGGTATCTTGAGAACTGGGATGAACTTTCTTGTTTCCGAATCTAAAGGCTTCGTCTTTTCAATTACTCGGAGGGATTGGGCATTCATTTCTGCAGGTTGATTGACGGAAATACCATCAGGATCAAACGCAGGTTGGCGATTCAAACTTTTCAAAAACTGCTGAAGCTCATCGAAATCTTTGGCGTTATCCCTCCCTAGCGCTTCCATCTCCTCCCAAGGGTCGTTTGCCATTGTTACAAGGGTAATTAATACTTGCGTTAGATAAAGATGACCACAAATAATATCATTCCTCTCACGCCAAGAGCGTTCTTCTTTTACAGCTCACATCCATCCTTGAAGATCGACTTAATACATCTAGGAGACTCATGTTTGCAACAGGGTCTGAAAGCAGAACAAAACAAATGCAGCAGCATTAGCGGATTAAAAATAAACATAGGCATTATGTACATATAATGTAAATATATTATATATACCTAAAAAACTAAAAAACCACATCGAATACTTCCGCTACTTCATCGACAAGAACCATGGATGGATGTCACATCCGAAATTCAACGTTAAGACAGCTTATTTAAACTTCAAGCTCATTTCTCAAATTCCGAAAAGGTGTAAAAAACCGTACCGAATAAGCAAAAGTTAGCCGCAAAATACGCAAGTTGATTCGATGAAACTTCGATCCTAGTACACAAATAGTTAAGTCTTTGATAGTTAACTATTGTTACGTGTTTATATACACATTATTAGTGCGCCATTAAAAATATTCCAACACTGACAGCAGGTAAACAAGAGGAAAGTTGCTACACATGGTCATCCTTTAAAGGGATCGAATAATCCGTAGTTAGTAGCTCGAAATTAAATATATATTATTATGTATATTTGTATGCCCCCAAGCCGTAAAATTAGGATCTGTGCGTATATATATGTATATATATTATATCGAGGGTTGGAGCCTGATTGAAGGGGCTACTCAGGACAGTGCAGTTTTTGGATAACCATCGTGAGAACGGTCTTCGCGTACAGCCAATGCATTAAATGTTTGTATATGTACATGCACGTGGGGGTAAAGGCGAGATTAATCACGTCCTGAAGTTTTACCGCTCTTAGTTTTAAACTTCGACCGCGCAGTCTTTAGCATCACTTAATTGAAAATGAATAACTGCCGTGTCCTTTGTCATTTGCAGCCACCAACAACGTTTAATCGAGCAATTAAATACCTGCCCGTACCTGTTTAAAGGGATCTCGAAGAAAAATTTTAATTTCAAGTTTCATAGATCACTGTGACTATAGCTGCATTTCATCATTTTTTTCTGTACACAGTATAGCGAAATTACTACAGCAAAATACAATCGCGACTGACTCACGAGTCATTAAACTGTCTTTACTTCCTTCTTCTCTTCGAAGTGTAATCTCCGAAAAGGCTACGTGACTATTAGCAGCTATTATTCTAATTGATGATAAAGTTGACCTTGTTCTTTAACTGAAAAACAAGACTGGAAGCATGTACGGGACATGAAGCCAGCGAAGCTTTTAGCCATAACGTTTGTCTCTTTTCAAACATGTCGAAACATGAGGAAATACGGACTCGGGTAAGCGATTTTATTAAACCGATAATTAGGCACTACGCAAACACTTGTTCTTTTCATTATTAGCCCACCGTCTGGAACCGCATATATGCCGTTTTCAGACATAAATTCGGTCTTACATGATGAATCAAATTTTGGACTACAATCAACAATGGAATCCGGATGATCCCACCGTCTATATTCTGTCTTACTGTTTATGATAGCAGGTGGTGAGTCTCGATATCTGATTACGTCGTTGATAAAAGGATGAATATTGGAAATGGAAGACTTTGCAAGCGAGAATTGAACTGATTATGCGATTATTTTATATTTGAAAACGTTAGATAAAGGAGGACTACTGCTCGAGAACTGAACGTTGTGGCTATTTGGAGTTAACTCGAATACTGCTGCCCCTTGAACTTGCTTTCATCTCAATTCAAGTGGTTTCAGATTCGGCCGAGTCTCAAGGATGAAGCGCATGAAAAATTGACTGCCAACTATACTCAAGAAGGCAAATAGTGAGAGATGTAATAACCTTATCAGTAATAGTGAGTAGATCTCACATCGCATGTTTTCGCCATGCATCTCTATAGCATATAGAAAGGGGTTCCACACACTAAATACTTTTATTTCTCAATTTCCTCCATCTGGACAGGCTTAATCTACGGTATGTCCGGACAAGTATTTCCTCTTGGAAGAGTCACATCGTCAGCCACTTCTGAAAGATACACCCTATTCAGTCAGTGTTGATTCGGACTCTCCTACATCCTTGGGTGTCCGATCTGCTACGCAAAATACTAAACATCCTTCACTTACTTTTGTTATCAGTATCAAGGAAAAGAATACCGTCATCAGACGGAGCAACAGTTGTGGATGTAAGAATGATCTTGTAACCTGTACTAACTTTTACGCCGAACTTATTTCTCAAGTTTTCCTATGTTTATCTTGATATTTTGGTGCTGATTGTATTTAATTTTTGTTTCATTCACTCAGTGCGTTGGTGGAGCGGAGCAGAGTGAACAAAGGCAGGAATTTAGCGCAATATCTCGAAGATGCCGACATTTAAAGAGTTATCTTTGCTCTTAATATTAGTTACTCTTCCGGCTTTACTTGCTCAAGGAGATGACAACTTCCAGCGTCCGAGCATCCCGAGTGATTGGAGTAAGTGGTATAAAATCGTATTGTGGAATTGGACAGATTTGCAGATTCTAGTCTAAAAAGCGTCATTGAAATATAGCTTTTTCATGAAATAAATTTATTGATTTCAGGTTATGCAGTAGCAAGTGGTAGCGTCGTACATTTTTTTGACAACGGTACAGAGCTTGGTTCTGTGAACATAAAGCCAAAGAGAATCCACGGGAGAAATATTTGTTCCCGGATCTCTACCGCTGCTGACATTAGAAGATGTAAGCCACTTCAATTAAGTTCACGCAAGTTGGAGCACATGGCAATTGCTGAGAAAGACTTGTTCGCATCTACTAGAACCTTTCCTGGCAGCAATAGTTCCATTCTACATTGGTCTATCGGCAGTCATAGTGAGGATCAGATCCAACCTATATTTTCAAGTAAGTGAGATTCTCGGCATCTTGAATTTCTGTCATCATGTGAAAATTATGAATATTAAATTATGACGAAGGCATTTTTTACTTAATTGTAGGCTCAGTGTCAAGAATTAAGAGTTTGGCCATCCATGAAGAACATCTATTTTGGTCTGAATGTGACCCTGCATTTTTTAATACAAAGTCATCGTACAATGGGATATGGACTTTGAACACTACAGCAGCAACGACAAGTTGGAAGGCAGTTATACTAGAAGGGTCGAAAGATATTAACATGTGTAAAATAGACGACATGGTCATTGACACTCATAGGACCAAGTGAGTATCTCATTTTCTTTCGAGCAATATAATTGAAAGGAAACTTGAAAGAGTTGAGTTTCAAATATGTAAATTTATTGTGAATTTCAGTGTCTCGACTAACGAATATAGTTTCTTCTGGGTGGACCGCAGCGTCAGGGGACGACCAAAAATTAAACAGTTTATTCTCCAAAATACTAATTCCCAGGGAGAGATAGCAGATGTGCCAAGTATCAAAGCCAGAAATCCTCATTCGCTTACTGTTGCAGGAAATTACTTATACTGGGCTGACAGTCCATTTCTCATGACCTTTACAATCAGTAAAGTGCCATTAAATTTCAGCCAAGAACCCAAGGTCATTTTCTCCGGGATGAAGCAACGACTGCGCTCTTTGAGTGTCCTCAATACAGATTTCGATGAATTAGTGTGGTCAGATTTCGTCTCCGGAAAGCTGTGGACTTACTCTGGCTCCACGAAATCGTTGAAGCCAGTTGTGGTAGGAGATAAACCAACTGCAGTTGTTTCAAAGTGCCATATTTCTGGTAATTGCTCGTAGAACATATGCTGACAGATATGAACTAAAACATTAAAATATCACAATGTAGTTCATAAGGTATTAAGTACAAGATATTGCTGTTATTGCTGCCGTAATGTGGTTTACTAATAAAAATAGCTCCTATTCTATCGTAAATTATTGTGAATGGGAATTTGCTATGAGCCTGTCTGTAATTCTGCGTTTATTTAAGCGTCACTATCTGGCGAGTGGAGATATTTTATTGCAGTAGTCGCATGTAATCCTAAACTTTAACTCACATTAATTTACGAAATCATTTCAGCCTCATTTAATGAAAGATGCAACGAAAGTCTATGCCGTAGCGTAAGAACCTTGCAATTTTAATTTACATCTACTGGCTAACATAAAGTGAGAGATGAGCTGAAATCAAAACAGATCCGAAACAGTAAGTAGTTTATAGCGCAATAGTAGTTTATTTATTCGAAATGCACGTTAGAAGAGACATTTAATAAATTAAAGCTTTTCAAAAGCCTTTTAATATAAAGTAATAGTCGGGACTAGCTGAGTAACGCGCGATATAAATTCTGAAAACGGTGTCATCTGAAACTACCAGTGAAATAAGTAATACTATAACGCTAATAGAACATCAGAATACTAATTTCAAAACGCAAATAAATTACTAAGCGAAAAAACAAGACAATAAAGTGCTAAAATGCTGGGAACAAATGTGAAGGCAGATGAAGCTGGAGGTGGAAGTCCCATATCTCCTGCTGAATGAGCTGTGGAATTGTCTTCAGTGACGGAAACAACTATGGTGGATTCAGGATCTGTGCCGTTGGTATGGGTTGTTGGGTGGACAGTTTCAGTCCCATTTGCCAAAATGGTTCCATTTAATACAGATGTTCCGTTTACACTGTCTATAGAACGTGCGGTGAGGTCTCCTTCAAGCGTAGCGTTGTTTGCAGTAGTTCCATTGACATCAGATAGTAAAGTGCCGTTGACCACGGGAGTAGCGGTTGCGTTGTACAACAAGGTTGAATTGTCAGGCACAATTGGAACTTCTGGTTGAACTGCAGCATCTGTACTAGAGCGTCCTTCCAGACTAGGAGCGGCAGCTGCAGGAGCTGCAGGGGTCTCAGTTTTCGGAGTAAGAAAGTCTCCTCCAACAAATCCGGCGAACATCTTAGCCGTGCCCATACTTGTGATCTTGCTTTCAAGAACAAATCCATCCGAAATAATCGCAACAGTAGCCTTGAGGGCGTCCTTTTGATCCGGGTTCATCAAGTTAGATTGAGTCAAATCTAACATAGCAGCGGAATCAGGAGGAATGCTTCGGATCTGTGCCGGAGAGAGTGAGAGAAGGGATTGCGTCGGTAGTGACTTCATCGCCAAAGGAGTCAGTCCTTCCATAGACACAGGTGGAATGCGGGAGATCATGTCAGGCTGTAAACCTATGGCAGATAATCATACGCCATTTAACTAGACTGATGCATACATTAAATAATAATTAATTAATAAATGCTCATTAGAAGTTATTCCCTCCTTTGCACTTAACTTACCTGCAACGACAACTCCGAGTGTGCGAACGTCCTCTTGGCTCCATGTTTCCGGTGGTCCGTAGTTAGCGGGACGTGTAGCACTGTTAGCAAAGACTGCCAAAGTGCTGAAAGAACATCCTTCCACACGACCCAAGTCAGGGCTCACCTCAATCAACAATGTTGGATCGGAATCGAAGATACTGGCCAACGTGTTCTCATTGATGCGGCAGATGACATTACCCAAAGACCTCATAACAACCCTCAGGTCGGGAGAACGGCTGATTCCCAAAACACCAGGCAAGAATCGGTTGTCAGCGATGAATTTAGATGCGATTGCTTTGAGCTGAAATATTAAATTGGAAAAATATTAACTACAGGTTTGCTCCAAAACATTACGAAGTACGAACACCAAATCCAGACAATTTATACTCTAAATTTTAGAGCTGCAAAAAAGACTTACCGTATCGACATTCTTCACCTGAAGTCCAAGAACAGAAAGAGAATCAGTAGCACGAGGAAGCCCAAGTGGCATTTCGAGAGCATCTTCCGGTTTCAGAGCGGGTACAAAGTTACCCAATTCCAAAAGAACGTAAATGGATAACTGCTTGCTAGTGAGATGGAACGTGTCTTTAAAATATTGAAGGAGGGTGGCTTTGGTCGAATCATCGAAGTCAAGCAATCCGATCGTCTCAAGGCAGTCGAACATATCCTTTGGATCCATCTTCATGATATCTTCAGCAGTATAACCAGTAGCTGCTTGACCGGCAATACTTAGTCCTTCACATGTAAGCTAAATACAATTCAGATTTAATTACAACCGACTTCATTTATATTCCCTCAAAACGTGCTTCACCTGTACTAATGTTACAAAAAAACAGCAAACTAGAATTACCTTCAGGTCAGCAGCAGTATTGACAGGAGTTCTGGATTCAGGAGATGAAAGCATCCATTGGGCTGCCTGGGCAAGTCTCTTCATGTAAGCCTTTTGAGCGGCTAAATATTCCAAACCTTCGGATCTTCCCATCATTTTAGTGCAAACAGCCCCGAAGTTGGAAGATTCGATCTTCCCAGGTACTTGAAGAGGAAGATGGAATCCAGTTTGCTTGATGAGACTAGTAACTACCTTGGACAAGGCTTCCAGAGAAATAGTGGCTATTTCTTCAGGAGACAGAGAAACCAGGAGATCTCCAGCAGCAAGCAAATCAAATTCAGTCCACTGCTTGATGTCATTCCCCAGGACAGCTTTTAAGAACTTGGACCAGCTTCCTCGCATGATTGGATCCATGCAACAAGTTTTCTCTCCAATAGATTCCTTCTGTTCCAAGAAAGCCCGCATTGAGTCTCTGTTAGGGTTACCTTTAAGTAATAGATTCGAGTAACAGAATAATCCTCCTAAGCGGTCAGCAGCAACATCAGGATCGGCACGTCGGACTCGGATGGGGGCTGTGACATTCGCATTCGTAGGTTGGTCACCAGGTAAAGGCACAGCTGTTGCTCCAGCAACTCCCTCAGCCGGGGGAGCCAATGATAATGTTCCTTGGGTGGCATCTGTAGACCCTTGAGTTGATGGTGCGTCAGTATTATCTGGCGACTCAGCGACGATGCGTCCCTGAGGTTGGAATCCTTGCAGGAATGGATCAGGACCGTTAGAGTCCTCGACAACGTTGATTCCAGAGAAAAGGGTGTCCGCATAATACTGAAGTTTGTTCAAGGAAGCAAAAGTTGCGAGGGTAATTGGCTCCAACTTCGAAATTTCATGGATAATGGCAACTTGAACAGTTGGGCTTGCAAGTTTCAGAGCAGCGCTCGGGATTCCAGTAAGAATTTCACCTAAAAATATCAATTACATATATTAATTTCTTATACCCTTGAGCTTACTATATGATCAGTATGTTACGAAAGAAATTACTATATCAATTGAACAGAAATTCTCATTACCTCCGATGGCTCTGATTTCAGGTGTGGTTAAACCATCCAATACATGCCCGTTAGTTGATGGTTTTGTTATCAAGTACTCGATGATCTCCTCCAAGAAGCAGCGCCGGAGTCTCGTGGGGTAGATGACATCTTGAACCGAACGAAGATTATAGAGTTCCGCCCTATAAGCATCAGCGACATAGACGACATCGACAGGACTTTTAAGGTTTTTGATTTCCCGACAAGTCACCCCAGGAAGAGCAAGTTGAAGTTCATTTGCAGAGCCAAGTGGACTCTGTCCAAGGAGATCCTTTGCAGTCCAGCTCGTAACGTTTACAGACTGCAGCCATGCAGTGAGCATGTTCAGGGGTAAGAGTTTAGCATGGACTGAAGTGATTCCAAACCTTCCAGTTTCCGGCATTTCCATGATGGTACGGATTATGGACCTGATATTAGCCCTCACGATTCTTGGGTTGAATTTATTCAGCAAAACAGACGGATTGCTAGAGCTGATGATACTTCTCAGGATGGAGGGGTCGTTCAATCGAATACGTTGAGAGATGACAGCCAGCTGGGAGGGCAACATACCAGGGGCTTCTTGGATCAAGGATTTGATGACTTCAGGTCGAGGAAGGGGTGACAAAAGGGCTTGCGAGATGTTCATTGCAGGTATTCCTTGCTGGAAGGGATGTGGCCATAAGAAAATATAATCAGGGCGTTGCCTTTCACTGACCTTGGCTATACTCTGACCGACGAGCCACCAGATTTGGAATCGGGTAAGTCGAGATGAACCTTTCAACGCTCCCATGGTAGTAGGATGGATTCCGGGGAAGGAAAACAATTCTGACTTGGATATCGTTGAGTTCTTAGTTGGGGTTTCCTCTCCTCCGGTAGTTCTTCCAGCTACTCCATCACCTGCAGCAACGCTTGGACTTGAAGCTGGAGATGCGCTGACCGCTGCTGCAACAGGTTGAGCGGCGGTTTCAGTAGCATTTTGCGCTGGAGCATCACGAGCGAAGTTAACTAGAGTTGCACCCGTAGTGTCCTGTGTAGTAATTGGAGTAGAACTGGCAGATGTGCTTGGAGTCTGACTTGACTGTGTAGAATCTGCAGGTTGTTGAGTCTGAGTAGCTGGTGTTTGAGGGGTCTGCGTTTGCTGTGTCCCTGCAAACATGGAAGGGTCCCATGTCATTGGCTGCATCCCGCCTTGCATTCCCTGCATTTGCTGGTACATGTAAGGGTTCATCATGTAAGGTGACTGCATCATCATAGGATTCATGGCTCCCATTTGCCCTCCGTACATACTAGGATTCATCATCATTTGCGAGTTACCTATCAAAATATCAAAGTCACTATTAACAAACGGATACCATACAGCCCATACCTCAGAAAATCAACTCGAGAAATTATAATATTAAAGTAATAATGTAAAATTTGTTGATAGTGAAAATGATTATACTAAAGCAGAAACAAATTGGGCTGCAAATCATCTCAATAACATGCAAATACCCTCATACAGCTCTCTTTCCCCGGAGCGGAAGAACGCCATATTGGCCTTCTTCCCCAGCTGCCCAACAGTTTCAAGAAACTCTATAAATCTATTAATTTTTTCGAAATATACAGTTAAATTTACTTACCGCAAGCGCATAGCGCTGTTAACACTGTGATGACCCCATAAAGTTGACTTTTCCGTCTAGTCCCCATTGCACTCAGGGATAATTGAATTTCAAATTAAGATGAAAAAACTCGCTTAAATTTTGGTTAAATGCGTCACATTAAAACACAAAATATGATAAAAAATAAAATCAAGATCTTAAGGGACACTTGATGCTACATCAAGTCTTCCCTATTCTAAAATGTTCTACAAAAATTCAAAACTACACTAATGCACATCCGTAGTGCTTGCTTGTCCGTCCCGAACTAAAATGGGTGGATGAAGCCTGGATCAACTGGGATAGTCCAGGACGGAGCCAAGTATCCTCCTCCCTCCCATATCGTCATCATCATCCCTGCCTTTAAAGACATTGCGACGCCTCTCCAGTTGCGGGTTCGAGAGGACAAAAAGTCTACACAGCAGCAGGATTACCGTATTCTTTCCTAGAAAAAATTTAAAATCGGTTCAAGTTTAATCTTCTCTTGTTCCAGCTAAGCTAGCCATACTTCCTAGCATTTAGCAGAGAATGATTTCTTGACCAGGGTTTACCAAGTTCAATGTCAAAGCAATGTAAGTTGCTCCATCACAACTAATGAACTACAGCTTTACTCTCCTATAATCCGGTCATCGTAACTTTGCCAGAATTTAGGATTTCTATTTAGAAAAAATACATGGACAAAGCATCCTAATGTATTAAACTCTACGACCCTGAACATCATACGATTCTATCACCTTGTGATCAAGACCATAATTCAGCTAACTGTTTTCAGATGAATTCTATAATTGCTCTGCTGAAACAGTCATAATTCATTTACAGCTTGAACTAGGAGCTCACTTAAGTCATAAAATAACTTGAGCTCTGATTTCTAGTCACTAAACATCACAGTAAGAGTTAGGTTAAGTTAAAACAATCAGTAGAGAAATTCATTACACTACATAATAAATAAAAATTAAAGTAATAACAAGGGTAAGACAAGGCTATGGACAGTTTCTTTGGAATCCTAAGCTCACATTCAGTGTCGTCCGATTTTTCTCAATGTCATGCAGAGCTGTCCGCCTTCTAAAAGAGTCTATCAACTCAAATCAGAATATTGTTTGTTTGCATAGTTTGCTAAGTCTTTGACACTCCAGATAACAGATGCCCTACTCCTTGGAAAACCTTATTAACCATACATAAGGTAAGGCATTCCGGAGCAGAGTTAAAAGCTTTCTTTCCCTAAATCCGCACGAAGTAAGAGGCAAAGTCACCTTGCTGAACTTGGAGGGTACACTTGTAGTTGCTGGTTGACAACTGTATACAGCACACTTACATTTCAACTAACTATGCTTATCATTCTTCAAGTAGAACTATTTCTGTTGCATTCATTCATTTCAGTTTTTGATATACTTTACCTCCATGCTTGCTGAGCACTCTGATATTATACATGACCAAGCAAGCCTCGACTCTTGTCCTCTCAGCCTTTGCAATTAACGTTGACGGTTCAACCCAACTCCTGTAAAATCAAACTCATTTCAAGCAACGATCAGCTCCTAAAGTGAGCTGGAGTGATGGTGTAAATTACGCTTAAGCAAACGTTCAAAAGATCAGGATGATGCTCATTGCATTTACCATAAAACCCACTGATAATTATTCCACCACTTACCCCGTCGTGTAGTTCGTAGGCATTTCATTTCCATCGGCTTCCCTTAACGTAACCTAGGAAGTTTCGATCCGAGGATAGCATTCACCTGAATGGCTTGATTTGCTTCGATAGATGCTGAAAATTCTTGTAGGGATCCCAATTAGCTCCTTTAGAGCCAGCAGGATCTGTGTAATAGATTTTTACACCCAATTACCCATCCATCCATAACTTAGGCGTACATTGCAAACAGATTCATTCAAGGTTTCTTCGTATAGTTGATGTCTTGGAATTCAACGCTGAGATTGCTTTTCGTGCTTAATTACATACAATGCAAATATCTTTTAGCTAACCTCAAAGCCTGATCATCCCAACGTAAGATTTTCTCCAAGCATACGGGGATGCGTCGCAGTTAATTTTCATATCCTTATGTATAGATACGACCATCGTTCTCTTCTCTAGTTGTACAGGGCAAGTTTAACACTCGATTCATAACGATGAACTCCAAAGCCTTCCAGAATAGTTACAGCTGCAAAAATAGCCAAGCACAGAGTTCAAAGTCAATAATGTCGCACACCAGTATTTACTAGTACGACTTTCAATAGCCACTACGCATAAAATATCTTTCGGTGGTATATAATCTACAGCAAAAATTGATCAAGGATACAAAGCATGTACGAAACTGCATCGATGCTGATATCAAATCCGATAGAATTTCATTTTGTATTTATTGTATAACTGAAATTTTGCTCCAGGTTTAATATACACTGGTATATCAACATCAAGGCTCCAGTTCAACTTCAATCTACCTCTTTACCTAATTGAATTCATCATCAGCAAATATGATTAAATTTTAATGAGGCATTAAGTTAAAAAAATTTCAGCAGCATATAGTAGGTATATAAGGAAGGAGGGATTACAGTTTGGTTGTAAAACTGCGTGCCTTTCTTTAATTAATTTTCTGCACAGCGAGAATTTCCCCGCCATGCAAATTAGAAAAGCCTCTATAAAAATAATATTATAATTAGCGACATAATAATTTTTGCTCACCATACTCTATACATACCTCCCCAGCGAATTATAATTATAGAAAAATAGGATTTCGAGCTTAAAGCATATGATTCGCTTCTTCAGTTAAAATTCTTTACCCTCGTCTGCTCGTCTCCACATGTTTAGTGTTACATGTGTTATACTGCATGTGAGTCCTACGTGAACGTTCTGGAGTAATCAAAAAGGAATTTGGCCAAACGATATATAGTCCATCCGTAGTAGCGTCCTCTCCTTACATATATATACTGTCCATAACATGAGGTTCATATGAAGAAATTTGCATTTTCCATGTGGTGGTTGGTAATTTTATCTTGAATTCGTAAGTGTGCCGACAAGGTAATATCCTAATTATATATATATATATATATTTAATTGTATACTGCAACACAAGCCCATTTTAGATTATAATTAGTTACAACGCATTTGAGGCTTTACTGACATCCTTTGAGAGCCATTGATTATTGTAAATTACAAGACGACGAGTGAAAATTTGTATACAAGTTGAAGTTTTAACACATCGGTTGATTAAAAGCTTCTAAATTATTATATTTTCTAATTTGAGGTGTTGGTAATACATTTAGTGGTATCCGTCCGTAATCGAGGGATTCAAAATGGCTCGAATGAGTACTTCCGGAACTGGGAATCGATCCCGATATTTTGATACTAGTAACTACGATGACTCCGACAGTTATGGTAATATATACGTAGTTTAGCTATTGCCATGTAATCGTCGTCTGAATCAATTTGTATTTACTAAATATGCTTCAGCAAATTAATAGTGATCGCAAAAACCCAGGGTGGTTTGCTGTTTTGATCGTAATTAATGCTTTATTGTTGTGAAATGTTGATGTTCTGTATTTATTTACGAATCATATATGCTTTCCTTGTTTCAGTTAGCGCAGCCGATGCTGCTTTTCAAACGGTGATGAAGAAATTGAAGAGTTTCAAACCGTATTTGCTCAAAAGACTGGAAATTATCAAGAGAAGCGGAAAGCAGTTTGCTGAAAGCGATACAATAGAAGATATTGAACATTGGCTTGAAATCATGAATAACGCCAGAGCTGACACGTAATTTTATTTGAAATATCCTGTTGCTCACTGTTACTCTGAAGTCACTTACAACTTCGTTGTTGTTTTATGAAGAAATCTTTGATGCACATAATTGTTTGTTTGAATAAATTTCAGAGAATACGGAATGGATACATTGAATGAAGAAGTACATGATATCCTGGAGCACATGAGAGAAAATCCTTTGATGGAGGTATGGCTTGCTCAATGTGGGCAAACGTAAATTATATTGATGAATTGATTAGCTCCAATTGTACGCAGACCAAACGTTTAGTATTCTAGTCACAATTTGCATGAGCTGGCGTTTGAGATTTGTTAATAGGGATTAAAAGATATACAATCATGTTGATTAATTATGTAATGTGATTCCTCCTTGTAGGCTTGTTATGACGATGTTGAGGATGAAATGGATACTACCGATCAGAGGCCTGAACTCAGGAAGTCAAATGTTATCATTGATGTTGAAACGAACCGAGAACAACCGAGAAGCGAAAAATTAAATGACAGTAATGGGAAGATCGAGGTGGATGAGTATTCCATAACTTCTACGATTGAGCCACTTTCTGTATCCCAACCCGAGGGTAAGAAGCAGAAGTTATTATTCAGTTATCATACATAAAATTCGTAATGGTAAATTTAAACTTGATGCGTGCATAATTTGCTGTGTATTCTTGGGACTACAGGAACAGTGTCAGAAGTGGTGCCGAATCCGCATGGTCCAGCGGTGCCAGATCCAGCAGTTGCGGAAGGGGCACTCGATAGTGCCGTATATCAACGGCCGGCGCGCCCTGCGCCCATGAATGCGCAATCTAAAGATATTGCAACAAACCCTTCTTCAAAGGGTTTAGGACGGGGAGTACGCCGAGTACAAGATGAATCGACAAATTCTGATCGTGATCCTGGTGGAATCCGATATGATTCTACCGGAGCCCCACTACCTTCTTTAGAGGAACAGCTCGAATCTTCCAGTAATTCCGTGTATGATGAACATAATCTGCACGGAGGCCAAGCTTCTCCATTAGATCCTCAGGACTATCATGCTGCTATTGACGGAAATGATCTCAATTACATACATGGCATGGAAATGAGGCCAAATTTTATGGGAGGCTACCCTCCTCCAATGTATGCCCCACAACCTGGAATGTGGAACTTTCAATACTGCCAACCATACCCAAGTATGCCTCAGCACATTATGCAACAGCCTTTTTCTTATCCTATGCCGATGTTTGGGAATGGGCGACGTCCTCACCGTGGAAACTCAAACAGAGCAAGAGGCAACCGTCCGATTCCAATATATCAGCCTCCAGAAGGGGATCTTCCACCTTGTAATGAGCAAGATTTCAGTTGCCTTGATCCCGAGGATGGAGTTATACATAACCATGAAGTTCCTCCAGCTTCAAGTGACATGGGGTCCAACGATTTATCCGCTGCGGCTGTAGCAAAACGAGCTCAAGAATACTTCGCACGTCTAAGGCAGCAATCAAATTTCAACAATCGCGGGGCCCGATTCCCGAAACCGAAATCCCAGAGTCGGGGCGTTTTTCGCAGACCTTTTCATCGCAATACGAATCCTCCTCGTAACGGACGTCAACCCATATCCAATCTAGGCAACTTTTCTAATACTCAGTCAAATGAAACTTCAACCGCTGATGTGCCTGAAGCAGAACAAACTATGGACACATTAGGACCAGCTCAAGAAGAAACCAACGCAATCAAGGTACCGACTCCCCCTCGAATTGGCAGAGATCCAACTCAGAAGCCAGAAGCTAAAAGGCTGAGTGAACAAGAAGCTGCGAACCGATTTCGAATGAACCAGGCTGTAAATGAAAGCGAAAGTAGTCCCGGAAAAGTTCAAGAACTTAAGAAAAAACTCGCAAAGCAAGGTTTTCATAAGCTTGGAAGTAAAAAGCCTGACTTTGTAGAGGCTGAAGAATTAAATTTTGACCTACCCTCAAGTGTCAGTCCGGCTAATCCTAATGAAATCCCGAAGAAACAAACTCCACCTTCATCGGCAAAGAAAAGGGGAAGGTCTAGATCCCTCGGACCAACGCCAAAGAAGTCTGTTACACCTGGAAAATCGAAAACACCTAGCAAATCGCCCCGAGCAAAAGCGACTTCAAAATCTCCACATGTTAAAACTCCAGCTAAATCTCCAAAGATCAGCATGAATTTCCCTGGAGTCACCAGTCGAAGACCAACAGTAGTATATTCAAGTGATTCCGAAGATAGTGATTCTGAGGGTCCGTCTGGACCAACCAGGAGAAGAACGCGCGCTAAGTCCATGTCACAGTCACCTACAGACGCTCCTGCCGAAAATGTCCATCCAATTGAACCGACGCCTTTAGATATGTCAGATGAGGGTGTGTACCAATTCCTGGTAAAAATGAGTTTTGACCCGGTACAAATACAGATGATGATGAGCGATCCTTTAGGATACCAAGGCCTAAAAGATACAATACTTGCTGCCTGTGCAAATAACACCACTCCTGCCGATGAAACTCCAGACCATATCGACACCCCCGGCGGACCTGGATCTGAAGTTGACGAGTCAAACACTGGACTGGCAGAGCTGGATAGTAATGCTCACTCCCTGGATCGTGCCAATACAAAGAGGAACACTACAGGCAGTACAGTTGGAACATACGGTCAGCAGTTAGCGGAAATCGAAGATGGTGGATCAGATATAGTGGTAAGCTTTCTTAAAATTTTCAACTTTTCTTCATGTGCAAACTTTTATTTTTGCATCGTTCCGTCTTTATTTATATTTTACAGTCTGATAATGATGTTTACATGCCGCCAAAGAAGCGTAAATACGGAAGCAGTTCACGTCCTGGAAATGATATGCCAGAACCTTCCAAGCGTCGTCATATTAGCAGAGCAGCCTCTGTTGTAAGCGATTTCAGCGGGGTTGCAGGCGATGAAAGCGATTCAGATGATGATGGCGGGTCCGTGATATCCTGTGCCAGTCACGTCCGTGCTAAGATAGCAGCAAAGTTCAAGTCTAATATGTCCTCCACTAAATCACCTTTCGCTTCGATGGAAGAATTTGTGCCACCAAAACTTACTGCGAACGCAACTATGGGGAAAGTTAAAATTGAACAAGACTTCGTTGTTGTGCAAACTATTAAGGAAGAAGTTGACCTTCCGTGAGTTTCTTCTGCGCTACTGAACTCGATTTTTTCTCGTCTCCGACAAAGAATCAAGGTTAATTGGACTTACTAGTTCTGATGCTTTTAGTCTAGCCCGCAGCTTTATTTTATACCGCTTTATATTTAAAAGTACGTAATGATAAATTGATCTTACCTGAGTAACTTGAGTGCGAACTGGAATGAGGCTTCCTTTACTTGTACCAAGATGCCAATGTATCGAATTCGAGTGTTTCGAATAACCTATGGATTTGTGTATTCGCCAGTCGTGGGTACCTATTACCATTCCACTGTTTTATTGCTATTACTCTAAATCTGATTATGACTATGGCATTTATATTTTCAGACGTATTCATTAATAAAGCCATGTTCTATTTACATGTATTGTGAAATCTGGAGCTGGTGGACTGTACGGAGGTATAGCATTTCTTCATTTCCAAAACATAATAGTAATTTAGTGTCGTTGATAATACAATTGGTCTATAGGTACATAATCATGCCAATTCGTCAATTCCGCTGCAGCGGTTAAACATCCTGTTAACATGTTAAGCGGGTATCATTTATATCAGGAACGCGCGATTTGAATCATAACTGCATTCGTAATTATAGTATGATAATTAGGTACCACATTCAGCTGCTTGGCCTGCTTTAGCCAACATTAGTTGCACTACTTGCTACATAGTAATTTAGTACTGGAGCAACACACGGAGACGTAGGTAGAAGATGGTGAGTTTGTTTGACACTCCTTGGCAACTAGGCGTCAATGCAAGAAAATCTCCCTACAGCATTACCATGAATTAACGACGTATTCGAATGACTAACGTTAACGTTGATTTAACATCAATAGTTAATTTCACAATACAGGGGCGCGAGATTCAAACCGATAATAACAAGAATTTATTAGTGATTCGATATCCTTTGAACTTTCCGCATGCATATGCTTAACTGTGAGATTATAGAAAAGATTTCTTACTCCTGTTATTAACTCTAACACTGAATTAATTACACATTCATTTTTATTTCCCCTAGAAAGAATTGTCTTATGTAGTGACCAGCATGTAGTGTATTAAATATAAGGATTCGGTCTCACACAAACTGGATGTGTTTTGGAAAAGTCTCTCACGATTTGAACGACCTGGTAGTAGTTAATAGAAGTTAATTGAATTTACCGAATCGCCTATAATATGAGTTCCAGGGCTTCAACTCGAAAACGCAGCTCCTTGGTGGAGGACAAATCAAGTGTATCAACTTCGGACAGGAGCAAACATGAAGATCAAGCTTTCGTCAAGCTTGGAGCACCTATCGGAAAAACTCCTTGGAAGTCACAGCAACTAGACCCAGACCCTCATTCCCGACCTTCATCTGAACCAACGTCATCAACAGTTACAAAATGTAAGGAATCCTCTGCAAGAGAACCATTACATTCAATCGATAAAGGTCAGGCCACGCTAAGCAAAGCGTCAAATTTGCTGACAACGACTTCCTCTAACGAGCCAAGCATGTTTGTGGAAGTAACTGGACAACATTTCGAATTTCTCCGAGGATTACTGAAAGAGAAAGCTGTATTCCCAGATGGAATTGATAAAATCATGTGTGATAAGCGATCCGCCCAAGAAGTTGAAAGGTTGTACAATCTGCACAAGAACAAGGAGGACAAGGAGAACGTATCTTCAACAACTTCAAGGACGTCCACCAAAGGCCACGGATCCACCAAAAAGGCTCACCGAAAACGCAAGCACTCACAAACATTTACCATCAAATCACCAACAGCGGTGTCAAGTGCGTCAGAAGCTACACAAGCTGGTAGCAGCCAATGTCCTAGGTCATCTGTATCTGAATCGGTTCCTGGTTTAAATGAAAGTGTTCCCTTTGATGGTATTCCAGCAAAATACGGATACGGTTGCACGGAACCCTTTGTCGACTCCAGCCCTGCATCCGCTCGTGGAGAAGGTGATGAAGATTCGGAGACGGACAAGGAAGCCCTTGAAGCCATGTACGAAAATTTCGGACAAGGAGCAACCCGTGTCAAAATGTTCCAACCCGCTGCTCTTCCTGTGAACACGCATTTGAAAAAAGTCAAAGTTGAAGGTGATTATGTTCAACCAATTATAGTGAAACTGGAGAAGTGAGTCCAATTGGAGTTTGACACATACACTGGTAACTAATAATAGATAAATGTCCTTTTCCGACGGACAAGAGAAACTTTCGTGAAAGAAAACTTGTAACACTCCTGCCAGCACCGTAATTTAATGTGAATGTAATGATAGTAATTTGAGTCAATTTGTCCGTTGCGGTGATACCTTCATTACTAACATGCTGGTGGTTAAATAAGGATTTCAGTTTTATTCCAATTTAGTGTACCGGATAAATTGACGGTTCCAAAGTTTCTTCGTCATTACACATGAAAGGCAAGTGATAAATAATGCAAGTGAAAGTTCTCTTCCCTACACTAACACTACAAATTTCAAGCTCGCTGACTGCTGAAAGCTTGAATTATGTTGTCAGTGCATTCTCCCTGTGTGTCTTTCTCTTTGACGTTTTTCGTAACTTAACGTTGTAGCATTTCTGTCTGTCAGAATTTTCTTCTGAAAATATTTCCAAACCAATTCCTGTATTAAAATGACTTTTCGGGCTGATAACGAACGATGCAGTGTGTTGGTTTCCAAAGATCTATCAAATTCAAAGTATGTTGTCCGATTAGATTTATTTTCTGCTCTGAAGCCCCTATTAAGATTTGGTCAACTTTTTGGAATTTGCCCATATCGCGGATTATGGGATAACAGTTTGGATAAGCTTGCTTTCACCGTAACTCGGTAAGTAAATTTCTCATAACTTATGGAATTAGCATTAAAAAGATTCAATGGCTAATTTTCATGAAATTGGAACAGGTTCTTCAATAACATACAGCGCTTCTTTGGTATAGGTGGAATTCAAAGCAGTTACTGATCAGTTACTTTATCATACTTCTTCTGAGTGTAAATCTCTTGATGAACTTCGCAGGAATGGTGCGAAAAGTATTTTTTGGAGACCCAAATCCGATAGAAGTTGCATGGGCACTCTTTCCTCCAATGTTTTACGCTACGGGTCTTCATACGTAATTAATTAATTTTTATATACATGTATTATAATTCAAGTTTCTTAATTATCAGGGCCTATGAAGCACAAATAAAACTTACGTTATTCTTTTCCAGATACCTCACCTTTTGTTGCAAAGCAGAGAATATCCAGCAGCTTTTTCTTCATTGGAGACGGTCATTAGAAGAAATTCATGTCTATGGCCCGAATACGAAATCATGGATCCTGACTTATACCTGTAGGGTCCGTTGGCTATCTGCAATAATTTTAACGTCGGCTGTCCTGGAAAACGTTGTTTATCATACCAGATATGATTGTTCGCAAACGAACTGCAAACTAGGGGTAATTGTATAGCTTGCATCTGTGCATTTGCATTTTTTTAATCAATTTAATGAGTGCTATGAATTCACATGATTTTTAGTTAGTACGGCACAGCTTATGTAATAGAATATTCTAACGATTTTATTTCTTATTTTTAAGGATGGTACGAGGAACTTTTCAGTGCTTGAAGAATATTATTGGCGAGAGCACCGAGAAAATTGGGTTGGTGCACCCTACAATCCACTTGTAACTGTACTCTTGTTCATAGCTAACAAGTTAACAGTTATAGCAACAAATTACGCAGACATTTTTATTATATCCGTGGCTGGTTTAACGGGAGCTAAGTTTCAAGATTTCGTGAAAGCAGTACAAAGCACAGTTCAGCATGATGGTAATTTTACTATCATTCACTTAATAGTATCCTAATTGCTTTCGTTTTGCTATCACGGAAACTCTCTTATTCCCATCACAGATGTGGATTGGTCACGTATCCGTGATGATTACCTGAAACTTCGATCATTGATTGAACAAGTATCTCATTGCCTGTCCGCGATGACGTTTACATCCATGGCCTTGCTGCTGGAATTGATTAGTACACAGGTATGGTTTAATGGTTTCTACATATCACATATGCCCAGAAAGGGATCCGACTGTATGATATTTCTTCATTCGGATGCTTTAGGTCCATCTGGCTATTAGCACTGACTCGGAAAAACCATTCATGGCAAAAGTATACTCCGTCTGGTCCTTTCTCCACCTTGTCTTTCGTTTTGTGATCATTTGCACAATCTGTAGCAAAATTCCGGAACAAACCAGAAAGCTTCAAATCCTTTTATATCAGTCCCGAAGTGCTAAGTTTTCATCGCTTCAGGTAACAGTTCTTAGTTTAATGAACGTCCTAATTGCCTTTTTTTATACTTTTGAGTAACAAAAATTATCCTCACGGTTTCAGCTTCTCTAGCAAAATGCATAATATTTTTGCAGGTCAAAAGAATGGAACGGTCTCTATCCAGTCCGTTAGAAATAACTGGTTTAAACTGCTTTAGAGTCAAAAAGAGCTTTATTTTATCATTTGTGCATGTAGTCTTTACATGTGAAATTTTATTCCTTCAAACAACGATCGGATCTACTACTACAATGTGTCAGAAGTCTAACTAATTTGAGATCCTTGTTCTCAGACTTTATGTCCGAGTAAAATTCTTTCAATTCTGTACTAACTATTATTAGCTAGTAATTACACAGTAGCTGCAGCCACTAGCCACCAAACTTCGTCCCACTATTCTTGTTTAATATCCTCAGCAACTAGTGCGTGCACAACATTAACTTGTTCACGTTTACCCTCAATTTTAACTTTAGAGGAACTTTCAATTTCTTCTTGTAGCTGACGATAAAGTTGCTCTCTGTCATGAATCCGGAAATGGCTGCGCAAGGAACTGCGGTCTTTGAAGGCAGAACTGCAAGACGTACACTTGTAGGGCCTTTGCTCAGAATGGACTAGCTTGTGGGCATTGAGTCCGTTCCCAGTGGAAAAGAATTTACCACAATCATCACATTTATAGGGTTTTTCTCCAGTGTGTGAGCGCCTATGAAGTATCAAACCACCGGTTGCTGGAAAGCATTTCCCACAATCCTTGCATTTGAATGGCGTTTCTCCCGTATGTAACCGAAGATGAATGGAGAGCTGATGCTTATTAAAGCATGACAAGTTGCAGTAAGGACAGGAGTGAAGCGGTTCAGGTAACTGATTTAGCTTATTGTTTCCCGGGATAGCATCCCCGATTTGATGTGAAAGATCAGACGTTCTGGCTTCGTCCGAACCTTGGCAACTCTGTTCATGAATCTCCAGTTCACTTTTCTCCGCAAAAGTCATCTGGCATTCGTCACACTTGAGTTGATCCTTTGACAAATGAGTTTTATGATGAATTCCCAATTCGGCTTCGTCCATAAATCTCTTTCTACAAACTTTGCACTCGAAAGCTTTCGCCTTACACCTGTACAGCTGATGACCGATAACTCCTTCCTGGAATGTGAATTTCCGTTGGCACAGTTTACACTCGTAGTTTCTTTCACCTTTATGAACAGCCTTCTCGTGACTGTCTAAATTTCGTCTTGCTGCAAACAATTTCCCGCAAGTTTCGCACTTGAATTTTTTCACTCCTGTATGTATAACCATATGAGAGTGAAGCAAAGTCCGCAGTCTAAACTTCTGACCACAGAATTTACAGCTATGCCGTTTTTCTCCAGTGTGGATGCTTGCATGTAAGACCAATAAATTCTTGGCACTAAATGTCTTGTCACAAGATTCGCACTTGAAGGGCTTCTCTCCGTTATGGCCGCGGACGTGGACGTCAAGGCTTAGTTTAAAGCTGTACGCTTTGTTGCAAATCTCACATTTGAAAGGCTTTTCACCGCTATGTATTCGTTCATGAACTTTCATGCTGGTTGTTGGAGCTAGCCATTTCCCACAGTACTTGCACTGTTGTTGAGTAACTTTTGTACTTTTTCTCTTCGCAGAATTGCCTTTGCGTGGTCCTACATCCTTTTTTCGCGACTTCCCACCCATCATTTTAAACCCTCAATTTGTAATCCTCCTTGCCAAGACTCACTTCACAAGCTACGTTATTCCTTAAGCGAAATAATAACTTGTCAAGTGATAGGCCAGAGTGTGTCGAGTGTGTAAACCGGAGCACAGCAAGTTTGAGAATGAATTACAACTTTCCTCCGTTCTATTCTAAAAAGATAACTCAATTCCAGACTTGGGCCGAGCTCTCTGTCAGACACAGTGGAAGTCTTCCTTTCCAGCAATGGATTATATAGATTAAAGGGAAAATTTTAACGGTTTTTTCATCCAGACACGACACGAAAGTATGACCCTGTTAGCCATGTGATGGAGCCCTCAACCCGTACGTAAAATACAAGAGAAGGAGGGTAAAATAAGTGCACCCATTGTAATATATTTACTCAAAAGATCCTTGAGATGAGATCCCTGACATTTCGTGACGAGTCTTATTGCACCTGGACTTGCAGGAGCGCTATTGAGGTAGGAGGGTAGATAAAGGCCTTCACGACAGATGGTCATCCACTGTTTATTCCGTTGAAAAATTATATTATTATGAGTGTTAGGGGAAGGTAGGGAACGCAGCGCAGGAAGTGGACTGAATTTGTGATTATTTTCATCTACCCCTCCCGCCGCCTCTTCATCTATCAGTTATTACATTCCTTCCGGCTTTCCTTCTTCCTCAAATACAATTGTTGCATCAAAAAATCTACATCATTGCATGCTCACCGGCAAACCCGTGTTGTGAATATGCTTTCTTAAATCCTCCACAAAAGAGACAGGGAGCAGTGGTAAAATTCGACAAGATGCGTTACTGTGCTATTGAGCATATATGTTACAATGTTGCATGAAAAGCATTCCTGTTAGGAGAAAGTTTACTCCAAAAGAATTTATAGATTTATGCAAGGATTTCAGAACATGATTTAAATTTTAACATGTATGTTTGAAAACAGTTTAGAATTCAAACTACAACTTTTCGAACATTAGCCCGTGAAGCTAAGGGATAGCTAGCTTCAGAAGCAATCCCGCAATTGTTGTTCCGATTTCTGGACATTCGTATGTATCCGTTTTCACCCCATCCCTCACCCCAAGAGTTTTTCACAATCCAATAATCCTGTCCGTCTTCAGTCCCATACCTGTTTCACACAAAATAGATTCATTTCAACCCCATAACTCCCTCAAGGACAAGAATTTATTGCAACAACTTCTTATTTTATTGCAAACTTACCCCACAACAAGAACTCCATGATCCAAGCTATCGACGTCTGAAGAACAGTCCTCCTCGTAATAAATCCCTTGGGCGTACTGCTTAAAAGATGGATGACTGGCATCGATAGCGACTGATATCTGTGAACCGGAAATGGCAGAAATTATCATGTGGAAACTGAATTCCTGTAATGAGCCTTCTCCTTTGCTCCGTCCTTTTCAAGAGGAAGTGAAGGACGAGTGGTACGACTAAAATAGTAGAAAAGTTTTAAAAATCCCTAAAAACGTTTCTCACCGGCCCAACCGTTGCAACAGCAGTCATGAGAGCAACTTCATCTCCGCTTGGAATGTCTACAAACCCCTTGTCATCCGCTCCACTATTCCCGGGATCGTATCTACAGTCATCATTTTGGGCTTCGTAGGGGTAGCTATCTTCCGTATCGATACCATCGTTGTCCTTGATGTACATGAACGCATAGTCCATCATCCCTCCATTGCACCCATTGTTATTGTAGTCTCCAGAGCAGTCAATCAGATTCTGCTCGCTCAAGGAGACCAGGTTTCCCGTTAGCCGAAAGTTCTGACCCTCCAGAGAGCCTGTCTGTTCCAATGACACGGGCAATTACAGTTTTTTTGTTACATGCAAGACTAATTCTTCTTCAAGCTTATGACTGCTGGTGATTCATGGTCAGCGATTAATCGTGTCCTGTCTCATAGCCGCTGACTAACGCTAAAAAGGAGTATTTTAGAGTGAGTAATATCAAACTTACCGAAGAAAACGCCCAGCAGCTTCCGCATTGGCCTTGATCTTTTACATCAGTCACAGCTCCTTCATCTCTCCAATCAATGGAATCCGGAACTCGTACGTTTGCGGGGGCGATGAAAGTTACCGCGTTTAGCGCATGCAAGGTTTTGTTCCTCAAATCAGGTCGGTAACCGTTCATTTTGGAAGTAAACTCCCTTAATAGCATGTCCCCAAACTTGTTCATGGCTATGTTACAAACAAATTTAAAACCTTACTGATTTATCCCCCTTCATGAAAACCAGTAATTTTAGCATTGTCCAAAAGTCTTTAATGATTACCAAGCGTAAAGTTTTTTCCAGATTTATTATGCGTAGCAATGCGCCGCCGATTCTCTAAATATATTTTCATTCTGAAACTATCCTCAATTGGATTCGTGTATTGCTTCTTATGCTGAACCTGGAGTTACAGAAGAATTTTCCATATAATATTCACGACAAAACATGAAAAACTTGTAGAAGCTCTGCATACTCTAAAAGTGGCTTTGAACTCGAACCAGAGAAACAAAACGTATTAAAATCTATACGAATGTGTACATTAGTTTTTACCTTAAAAGCTTTCCATTCTGACTTTAAGAGGGAAGACGTTGGGAATAAAAATCCCTGGGATGCCACAAATATTGTAGCGAGAAGAAAAAGTGTCTTCATTTTGAATCAATTCAGCAATGTTGCTAATCACCCAAATTTAAAATCCACTTATTAAGAAGCTGAGCCTAAACTTGTTCAGGATCATGACTTGCCTTTCTTGGCAGTTTATATACTAGTTATCTTATCTTTCGGGCAACATGGTGTTCCTTTACTCATCTCAGCCCACTAGTCGGTTCAGCCCTTCTCATCTCTAGAAGCAAATCAGTTCGTGGTTTCCGGTTATTAGTTTGCATGAAACCAACGTTATCAAATATATTACAAATCCTTGTCCGTGCGCAAAATACGCGAGTCATAAATCTGAGAGCCACTCCTGCTTGGAATCACACAATATTTAAAAAGTATCAAGTATATATAATATACATAAACTCAAGTCTATTCGCCAGTTAAAATAATCTTGTTATTTCCTCTCGGTATTTTAAGGTTTATATTCTTTTGACTCATACAGATCTTTAAACGCACCAGAAGAACTTTCGTTACCTAAGATACTTAGAAAGTATCTTAGCTGGCGAAATTTCTTCTGGGGCGTTTCCTACCATTACTTTCCTTCGGGATTTCCGTCTTCCTCAAATGATTGCAGTTACTGTAGCGTATTAAAATCTACAGCATTAATAATCATTACATTTGCATAAACGGTAAAAACCGTACTGCGAATTTCCATGATGCATTTAAATTCTCTACACAGAGTCATCGAATATGCCAGAAAAACTATATTTTAGAAATTATAGCCCTGCGTGAACTATGAAACTGTGTACATAACATGCTCTTAACCTTGCATTAATTAACTTTTCGCTCGGCAATTTAAAAAGTTTTGACCTTGTCTACGAGCATACGTTAATCTCTTCTGCTCAATGTAGATACTTGAAAAAATTATCATCTTGTTGGCATACAAACTTCTACCTGCTATCTATTCATTGATAGCAATATAAACTTCCATTGCTAAATCTGATTGTATTAATATTCTATGCAACTGTTTTAGTTTCAGGCCAGTTTACACTCTCATGTTGCTTTAATTCAACCAAAATTATTTACTTATTGATTTTCTTCAAATCCAACAGTTTTCTGTTATTAAAATTAAACTTTATATATTATTGTCATCCTCATAATGGCTCAAGTACCAAGATTTGTAAGTTTATTATTTATTTAAGATTTAGGGGAAATACGAGATCGGCGACATGGTTTATCTTACTAACCACTTGACGCGCTATAATTTAATGTTTAACCACAGACTATGTCTACAGATAACTTGAATCTTCACAGATCCCTGAAAATGGCATCTTCAGCCCGGGCGGACTGGTATCACAATATAAGGTGCCGGGTGCCACTAACACCGCTGTTTGCAAAGGTCAGCTTGCCGGCTGGAAGAAGCCCCGCCTCAGTAAGCCTCCATCTCTTCTGCCCTCTACAGTTTACGACCGAAACTCCTCATCAAGCGAGAGTTTCCATTCCGAAGTTAGCAGAGACCTCTCGCGACCAAGTTTCCTTGGAATGGACGAGCAGTTCCTTGTGGAAAATAGGGTCTTCAATATCGATATTGTGAGTACCATTTCTTTTAACCCGAATATATTATACGAACTGTATTTCAACAGAGTTGACCGTATTCTACAGCTTTTGGTTCAAATCCTGGAAAACTTGCCACCGTCTGACCTCAAGACCTGTCGTCTAGTAAACCATCGTTGGAACGATACTGCCACGAAATTGCTTCAAAACAGCCAATCCCTGCAGGTGTCTAGCTATTTCGAGCGAAACGATTCTCACAGCGAATATTCAATCCGAGTCAGACATAGCGCAACTTCCCGAAGCGATTATGATTTAGAAGAACTAACGGAGTTAATGAGCAACTCCTGGAACTTCCCATGCAACTCCTTCCGATTCTTCGACGGTAACCTGGTTACACCGGCCCTTCAAGTCTTCTTAGATAGGCATGGACTCTTAGTGAAAAACTTGCTGCTGGACATTTACTTCTGCCGTGGTGATCCAATTCGCCAAGTCTTGTGCGATTTTCCAAGAATGGGTGCACTGGAAAAGCTCCTGAGCGAACAAACAACTAAGCTGGAAACCCTTAGTTTAATCAACTTCCCGGACATTGGTTACCTTGAAAGTGCAAGCCTGTTTACACCTGGCTCAGGAACAACTTTACCGTATTTAAAGTACCTGGAACTCGAAGACGACGAGTATTTACCCTACCAAGTTTACGTGGATATCATAGAAGCTGCCTCTAATCTTCAACACATAACCATCGAATCTCATCGACATATCCAGTACCTTCTGGACACGAATCGAACTTCCTTGATTTACGGCTTAACCTTCCGGTTCTCCGAGGAATATCTGAGACTCTACAATCAACTTTTGCGAACAAGGGAGCTTCAGTTGCAAAAATTGGTGCTCCGATTGGGCAACTTGCGTGGACAAGAACATGTTTGGGGGAGCCTTTCAGGAACACTGTTCCAGGTTTTAAGCAAGAATACTTCTACTCTCAAAGCTATTCAGTGGCAGCCGCTAGGAGTTCTTTCTGGTTTCGGAGCTTTGCCCCCTCTAGCGGGCGTTACCCACATTGGGATTGCCGATGTACCCGGAGACTACGTTAGCGTATTTCCTCAGGATTTCCCAGTCAGTAAAGTGTTCCCAAACTTGGTTTCCGTCTCCATCGAACTTACAGCCCTAACAAGACCAGCTGAGGCAAACGGGGATCTGGTTCAAGCAGAAGATGAGCAAGCACACGTGCCTCATTTCGATGACTATTTGTCCATTGCTCCAATTACAACTGTGACAAGTTTGTCAATATCTTCTTGCGAATCTTTGCCTTTGACTTGGTTTACAAATCTTCCGCTCATTTTCCCGAACGCGAGAACTGGAAAATTTTCAGGCATTTCATCCAAGGCTTGTCTACAGTCGCTCTGGAACTTTAAATCATTGCAAACCGTGCAAGTCAAGCTTGAAGTTTCCAGTGATGATCAGTTTGGCCCTCATGGAATAGATGCAGCTCTCACTGGTTTAGATGCACAAGATTGTGAACAAATGATCGCACAAAACTGTTCACAAAATGGATGGGCTGATTTTGAAGCAGAATCATTGTCATTGGCTAATTTACCAGGTGAGTAATGAAATGAACCTGGCTAAGAAATAGCTAATGCGTGTTTCGTAGTTAGCAAAATTATAATTGAGCAAATACCGAAGGAAGAAAGTCATTATTGATAATGTTCTGTTTCAGATTTGAAATCCTTGTGGATCACAATCGAAGATAAGCAGCCGTACTTTGTTCCAGAACCTCTACCGATACTTTTGTCATCTGTCACTAAGCGCTGGATACGCTGTAGGCTTCCGAAATTGCAGATTCAATTGGAACTCGTGACTGAGGAACTGGCAAATACAGAACGTAAGAAAATCAAATCATGTTTCATCTTCGTTACGCCATTTTATATGATGCTGAAATTTTCTGACTCGAATGTTTTGTAATTTAATTAACAGGGCTTGAAATGGCAACAATTTGCCCGTACACTTCTGATGATTAGGCAATTAATTGGTGTCGTGAAGAAGATTTACCTATTTTTACCAGTGGCTGCTACTACAAATTGTTCTCAGTTATGCATAGACGTTCAAGTTTCTTTAAACTAAAGTTTATTTCTTTGCTAAGAATGCTTCCTGTCCAACGGTGCCATACAATAAGGTTTCAACTCATGATTTTCTATCGCTGATTTCTAACAGATTTGGAAATCAGAATATTATGAAAGAAGCTAATGCATGCGGCAAATTTTGTTTTTGTAGAGTAACAGTGACATTACTGTCAGGTTTGCGCAAAAATAAAATCAGCCTTTCATCCTTCCTCATTTTCTTGAAATAAATCTTGTTAATTTTTCTAAAGGACTACATTTTGTTCCTTAAGATTTATTTACTTGTTTCAGATACTACGACAATTTACTCACTGCTACTGCTGACTCCAAATCGCAAGTCCTCCGCTGTATGTATTTAATTCCTCAATGTTGAATTTGGCTGTAATGACATTCAACGTCAAAGAAGCATGCAGATACATACATAATTCTTCATATACTCAAATCTAGTTCACTGTTTTGTTTATAATTTGATTAGATTACCCGGATGAGCAACTGTCAATGTTGTAACCTATACTGCAAATGCAACGGGGTCGAGGCCGAGGATTGCTAATCATAAATCAGCAAACTTCAATTCAAGGTTTCTACCTAACCTAGCTATGAAAATCAGTTTGCAGTTTGACATTTCACTTGGAGAGATCTTCGATTTCTTATTAGTGCTTCTGCAATAACGTTTCTGACAAAAAAGCTACCCCCATAGACTTGAATTCTTTTCTCCTCCAAACGTTTTTGCTTTTCCGCATCCACAATGAGAATCCTTCTTTGCCTCTTCACAGGCGTTCTGATATTAGGCTCGTCAGTGAGTTCCACAAGTGACGCTTCAATTACACTGTCAGCTGGCGAAATACAAACTCTAAAATCCGTTCATATGGTAAGACTATGTATAATTTTAACAAACTTTCTCTTATTCCATGTAGCATTTATTCAAATTTAACCGCACAACTTTTACTTTCTCCGCTAATTCTACAGATATTTCGACACGGAAACAAACAGTTGGACGAAGTTTATGAAGTTCGTTCAGGCTTATTAACGGATGTAAATAACAGATACTATGTAACAGTAATCTTATAGCATTACTAATGAATTAACAGCTAAAGAGCAAGTGAGAAGGAAATACTTATTTTTCGTTTCTCTAGCTTGGAAAAAACGAAATGTATCAGCTTGGCTTATTCATCCGTTCCCGCTACCCTGCGTTTATAAAAGAAGAATACGATTCAAACGAAATCGAAATCCTTAGTTCTGGAGCTAACAGGGTGATACAAAGTTCAAACTTGTTTGCTTACGGGCTTTACAAAAGCTTTAACCTTGAGGCCGCTTGGAATCTCCAAGAAAATATACTGTATCAGGCAGTGCCGGTGCTCAGCATTCCAAAATCTATGGACAAGGTATACCTTAGCTCAATTTTGATTGCGATCTATACACGCGCGCGCGAGCGCTACCTCAGAGTTTGTAGCATTTAAGGCGACTATGAAAGTGCCGCTTACATTTTATATTTCTCAAACGTTGCTTCTTTGGCTTCTTTAGTATTTACAAGTCTCAGACGATTGCCCGCGGCGCAAGCAGCTTTTGGATGACGACGAGAGGGAATTATTCATAGAGAAATTTCTTGCGGAAAATCAAGATATTGTAGATGCCTACGTACACAACACTGGAGACTTTTCCCCAGTCTTGCCAAAAGGTCAAAGGACATCCGAGCCTATTATTTTACTATTTGACCACATTTTTCTAAACGTAAGTGTCTTTAACTCACAAACTTTTCTTCTAAACCCCAACATCCAGTTCCCTTAAACTCGCTTCCGCAAGGTGGCGCTACAGAAGACGCCTACAGCATTACAAATTAAATTAATTCTGTCATTATTGCCCTTCAGGTTACAAAAAATCAGACAATCCCTCCTTGGTCCGTGCCATTTCTGGAAAGAGAATCGCTAACAACAGCACGCTACGAGTATTTTGTAGCTTCTATAAACTCCTTGGAGGCTCAAAGATTGCAATCTGGAAATTTAGTCCAGCTCCTCACTCAAAACATGATAGCGAGTGTATCTAGCAATTCCTGCAAACTACAGGTTTACGGTGCACACGATTTCACCTTGATGGGTATAATGAAAGCACTGGAATTGGAAGATAAAAATGTCCACACAGTTCCTCCCACGGCTTCTGTCCTCCTCTTTGAGCTGCATCAAGGTCCAGATGATAAGGAACCGTATGTAAAGGTAAGCAATAATAAAAGCACGCAGAGTTTTCTGTTAGACGCCGAAGTAGGGGGCGCTGCCTTCTAAAACTTATTTTAAGCTAGGTGTGTTATGTTTACATATAATTATACATTCATTCTCTGTAGATTATGTTCCGAAATGATACAACCCTTCCTCCTTGGAGCCGCCAGCTGCGTAATTGCAACGATCCCTGCTATTTGAGCACCCTTGTGGAAGCTGTCCAGTTTCTAGTGCCTGAAGACTATCAACAACAATGTCAAATGACCACGAAGCCAGCTGATCAGAGCTCGTTGCATGTGGATGAGGTAGTTTATCATAGTCGGTCATCTGGCTATAATGTCTTCACAGTAATTATTTCTATTCTCATGGTGGTAGCAGCTGCTATAATTTTAGTACTATCAGTCTTTGTATTTCAAAACAATAGAAGGAAAGTTCGCTTATACGACCAAGTTTAGTTTCCAGTAAGTAGTATTACTTATAGTTAGCTTTTATGCAATAACGTTTCGCTTAACGCATTTAGAAACTATTAACATCGTCTAAGATAGATTAACTAAATCGTAATGTAATTTAATTCAACGGTGACAAATATATCATTGCACCCTTTCTAGCCATTATCCCCTAATAAATCGCATTCAAGTTTAAATGAAGTCCATTATTTGATAATAAGCTTTGGTATTCTTTGGAGGTACTAGGCACCCTACATAGGTTCAGAACCACCCAAGCCAAAGAGAATTATAGACATATTGCAGTCAAGTAACTTTGGTGCCGTTAATATTACAGTTTCTTCTTTTCGTTTTGTAACCTTTATATTTGTTGCCTGCATTTAGCGTCTGTCCCTCATCCCATCATAGTTCAGTAGACGTTTTTGGACAGAAGAGAAAAGCTCCTTCTCAAGGAAGGAAAGACTACTTTAATAACATGCGGGTGGTACATGGGTTTGCAAGGTTTATTTAATACTCACAATGGGTCTATACACATGCTTGCGATAAGATAAAAGTCAACAAGTATGCGGTTATTGCCTTATGAAATTCTCATGTAATATATATACATACAATCCTTTGCCTGAAACTGTCACCTATAGCCGGTTAGTGCCAAGATTTACTCTTGTCTGCTTGCCTGTTAAAATTCAATCAGTAGTAAGCAGTTGCTTTTAAATCCTTTCCGAAATTAATAATTTCCCATTTTGCACGCATTAGTCACCTCATGTGAAATATTTGTTCTTCTTTGGTAATAGTTCCAAAACCCGGCTGCCAAAATGCTCTTCCAAATTGCCAGTCTCCAGCTATTTCTCAGCTTTATTATAATTGTGGTTATAAACTTGGAGGAAGCAAATGCATCATTGAAAATGGTCCACGTGGTAATTCACAGTCTTTATAATAATTTCCAAGTTATGCAACAGACTAAAAAACATAATTGAGTTAGCCCTGTGAGTTTATGGTCTTTTTGCAGTTATACCGCCATGGAGCAAAGACACCCGATCCAAGTTATTTTGTCAAGCTTGGATTATTGACAGAGGTATGTAGATCATTATAATGTTTTCAGTGTAATTATATGATAGCAATGCTGTTATAAATTGCGTTAATTCAAATGTCTCAAGTAAGTTAGTACCAGGGAATATACCATCTATTGGTTAATTAACTGCAGGGAGGTAAACAGGAAACGTTTGAGCTTGGAGAATACTTGCGAAACCGCTACAAGGATTTCCTTAACGTGACGTACGACGTTACGGAAGTGGAGTTTGTTAGCTCAGCGGCTGAGCGGGCAGTGCAAAGCGCTCAACTCCTTGCCTACGGCTTATATAGAGACTACAACATGGCGGCGGATTGGAGCCCGAGAGAGAAGATCCCATTCGACCCCATTCCAGTACAGACTATTCCAACGGATTTAGATCGGGTAATTTTTATTATAATTTGCAACTACAGGACGACATCCTGAATCCCGAAGGAAGAATTCGTAATTTTTATTTTCCTTCATATATTTTCCAACAGTACTTACAAGCACTTGAAGAATGCCCTCGGCGAGACGACTTAAAGTACGCAGAAGTGGACAAAGTTATTCAAACGTTCGTAGAACAGAATCCGGACATTGTATCCGCTTACGTCAAAGGCACTGAGGATCCAAAACCAGGAAATGCAAACTTGACTTTATTGGAACAGTACGATCCTCTAATTTCATATTTTGCCGACATAACTTATCAGGTTTGCAGTTGCACCTACCTTATTTCATCATTGTAAATGCAAGAGAAACATCATTATGGCTCCATCCTCCCATCGTTTCGTGTAGGTTTCAATCAACGCATCTGTTCCAGACTGGACGCTACCGTTAATCAGAAGGAAAGCGTTAATTAGTCTGCTTCCTAAATGTCAAGCAGCAATGTGTACTAAACGAGAATCACAGCGTCTCACAGTTGGACCACTCCTCAAACTGATGATCGATCATATGAACGCTGCCAGCGTCAGCAGCACGTCTTCTCCCTCCACCACCTCCAAAAAGATGTATAGTTATGCATCTCACGACAGCAATTTAATATGCTTCTTCTCCGCCCTAGGCGTTCTCGATCCAAATCTAGAAAATTTACCACCAACGTCATCCGCAATTATTTTAGAATTACATTCCAGCCCTAGTTCCAACAATGAGCACATCCTAAAGGTACATAACAGAGACTTTAAGACGAGAACCTTAATTAATTTTATTAAGAGCGTAAACTCCAATTAAATTGCTACAATTGTCTTGCTTCATTACCAGGTCTACTTTCGCAGCGACAAGGCAAAAGAACCGGAAGAACTCACAATTCCTGGTTGCTCCCCACCCTGTTCTTACGTCACTTTCTTGAAGGGAATCCAGGACGTCATTCCAGAAAATTACGAACAGGAGTGCCAAAAAGATGCTAATTTATCTCGCGGTTTTCCAGCAACAAAAATTAAAACTTCCGCTCCTTTAATTATAGTTTTCCTTGCTGCAGCTACAACTCTGGTAGGAATCGTAGCCTATAGAAAACTAGCAGCTTCTAGAAACTTGTACAAGGAAATTTAGCGGTTCAACTTTCTTATACGCACGCGCAATATTTAGCTGGAAATCTAGATAGGCCAAGTTAAGTAATTATTACGTTAATTCTAAAAGTTTACTACTCATTTACTGGTTAATTCGCTGTCTCATTTCCCTCTCTGCGGCTGGAGCATAACTTACAATTATGGGAAGGAACTTACTCAATGTTTCTAATTAAATACATTACTTCCGAGCGAAGCTTATATAATATTGATGCTGCAAACGTGTCTATTTTACAGCTGCGATTTGCAATTTTCCATAATATTTTCCCTTGTATCTCTGAATCATTGATATCTCTATTATTTTTTTAGACGTTGACTAGCTCATAGTTTAGTTTTAGAGAGCATGTGATGACTAATTTAAAGGCTAAATTTTCTTCATATACATCTATCCGGCTATATTGCATATGAAAATCACATCTCCATGGATCTATCCAGCATCCATTGTATTTTTTGCCTAGTATTAGTGTGCTCCTCTACGCGTTGTCATGGACACAGAAATCCGGACGAGCAATTATCAAATTTCGAAGGAGACGTTGCCGTAGCACCCAAGCAGGTAGCTGCTGTCGGACCGGACGCATTGGTAACTAAGAAAGTTCAACCGTGGCCGCACCGAGTGATACCGTTTGTTCTCGACCCTAAAATCCGTAATTTTCGCAAAGTTTTAATATTTCAAATCTGCATTTCATTGCACCCTCACTTCTGATTGACATATACAACGTTCTTGAAGCTATACAACCTTCATACCTAAAACAAGCTACCTGTTTTACATTTTTACAGAAGCTGATCCCAAGGAAGCAGAGACAATATACGGCGCAATGCTAGAACTAATGGACCGAACCTGCATCCGTTTCATTCCACGCACTCGCCAGCCGAATTACATTAACATTCAACTGGGGAGGACATGCGCGTCCTCTGTGGGGGAAGTAGGAGGCCGACAGGTGTGAAATACTACAGCGTGTATAAATTTTATTACAAAACACTAAACTAACTATACAACGCATAATTTCAAACTGAAACAAGTAGCTATTTTTTAATCTGCAGAACATAACACTCCGCCTTAGCGAGAACCCTTCATCAAATTGTGTCTCCCATGGAGAAGTACTGCACGAGCTGATGCATGCCGTCGGATTTTGGCATGAGCAAAATCGTCCTGATCGGGACAACTACATAAATATATTTTATCGTAATCTAAGGAAACGAGGTGAATGAACCAATTGTGCAGGATTTATTGCTTTTGCAGTCAATTATATATTTATTTTGCGATATTTCCCTTCTTCCATTGTCGTGAAACAACGAAAAAGGATTATTTGCAAATTATTGTCATGCGCAATTATATGTTTGCAAGTTCAAAGACCGATAGCCAATAGCTAATAGGGCAATAACTCTACGAACGATTGGAACGATAATAGCTTCCTTGCAAATATCGTAATATAATGCAAAATTCTTTGTCTTTCAGCTCGCGAACTAGACTTTAAGGTACACTTGGGGATGGATACGTTTAATTTACCCTACGACTACAGCAGTATTCTCCATTACTCCGCACAAGCCTTCCAACGGAACCCTGCAGTATCTACACTAGAAGCCAAGGTAAATATGAATTACTTTTAGCGATAAAATATAACAAGAGACCCCAACGTCTGCAATGAATCCGAGCTATGGCTCAGCCTCAAATCCTCACAGAGTAGATGGGCATCAAGATTTGTATCAGGCCAGATATTAGCTAGCTTTGGTCTCTTAACTTACCAAAGCTGGAGCTGGAACAGGTTTGCAGAAGGTGCACATCTCAGAGCTGGAGCACTTTTGAAAATGATATTAAAACGCGTATGTTTACATCCACCTTCCTAGGTTGAATCCGCACCCATTGGAATCCGAAATCACCTCAGTCATTTGGACAAAGTCAAGGTGAATTTATTATACCGCTGCAGCCCTCCGACAGACTAACCCTGGTCGACCTCGAGGACGGAAGTTAAGGATGGCAATCATCATTTACCAAATTTATTCCCCTCTCTACAACACTCTCTTGATTACTCTTATCAGTATCCCTGCCTCTACTTGCCACCTTCCATTATGACTTTCTCTACGAATCCTTTCTCCTCTCCTTTCTCTTGGGTGCAGAAGCATTTACATCGTTGCTCTCAAGCTCTGGAGCGCGTTACGCCTTGCGTTCATACATAAACTTTATATGCTCTTCTGTACGGTGAAAGCAATATTTTTTCCACTCCCTTCTTGGAACTGCGTTGTAAAACGTAAGAGAGGAATAAAGAGGATTAACAAGGAGGGAGTTGTTGAGCAACTATTTTGTTTATTGATGGTCGCATAAAATAAAACACAAGTTAAGGAGCACTACGGCAACGTAATTATATATATTCATTTACTATAAAGTACAGCAGAGGGTGGTAATTATAATAATACCTTGTTGAGTATGAAAATTATTGTAAAAAACTCCAAACACTTTATGACGACGGCGGAGGAGGAGTTAGCGGTGTTTGGTAAATCTGCAAATCATAAGCACATCAAGCTACTTTGCAAAAACCTGGCCAAAATCCGCTTTGATTTGCGGCCAAAACTAGCAGTATAAAATGAAATGAGTGAAGCAGAGGAATTGTTCAAAGAATAACTCACCATGAGGAAAATACTACACATGAGAGAAGCTTTTAGTTTCACGTCATGTTCTTGATGGAATTTTACGCCCCAGATATCAGATCTTGCAAAAACTTCCTTGTTGTTTGGTACTCCGCTCCAGTGTTTTGCAATTCTTCCGACGTGGGTGTAACCATCTGCCAGGAAGACGTCAAATTCATGTACGAGAACATTCCCAAGGCCTACCGCACAGCACCCGTCCGATGCAGACTTCGGGCCGATAATTTTAAGGACGGATTTCCCTTCAGCGTTTGTGACAGAGTAGCGTATTTTGTTGAAATCCGATTCCTGCTCCACTTTCCCCAGCTTCTTGTTTGAACATTTGATTTCAATGTGCTGTCAAACAATATTGCGAACACAAGACATTAATAATCCAGCACAAATGATTTAGTAATGCTTCGACAAACTGATTGAAGCTTGCATTAATTTTAAAATTTTAGAAAGTCCAGCCTCTACTTACAGATGCTGTTATGTAATTTAAAAAGCTAGTTTAAAGTCACTGCTTTCTCCAGAGATGAAGCTCAATGAACTACACTGGACTACAGCTTTGATAATGTTGCCATAGTAAAAACTTGTCGCAATACATACACTTACACCACCCCTCCCGAAGCTTCCGGGATGTCCACTTAAAGTGAGCGCTTCCTTTTTGAATTGAGTTTCGTTACTCTTCCCGTAAACAATCAAGGAAAAGGGCTGACCTCCGACGCAAAACACTTTGCTCATCGGAGCCCCGGTTTTTTCTACAGCAACAAAGATGCGATGACCAAAAACCGTAAGAGCTTCGTATTTTACTGTAGACTCCGTGTAACCTAGGAAACAGTTGTCATTGAAGTTACTCCAATCCTCGACATTCCTAGCGTTTTGTTCTTAACTTTAATTTGTATGGTTAGAGGTCTAATTGTTCACTCACCTTCAATTCCCATTCCTTCGATAGAATGATATGATCTTTTAAGAAAAACATATTCACATTCCAGTAAAGCAGACAAACCGGGTGGACAATCTAAAACTTACAATTAGAGTGCAATTATAGTTAACAATTCCTGTTTCCATCCTTTGTGTCAATCCGCTCTTGGGTACAAAAGTTTTAAAAACAAAAAACTTCGAAAGAGTACCTTGTGGTGTCATAAATTGCCGGGGCGTGGGTAACATGATATTCCCATCGTCGTCTTTGATATCAAGCGTGCTTCCGGCATCACTTCCGGCTTTGCTCCCTGCCTGACTTCCAGGCTGACTTGTAATTGGAGTTTGTTCTAGACGAAACAAAGTTTAATACACAAATTCAGCGGTAAATTAATTTGAATTACGGCAGCCTTTGAATATACCCGAATTTCTTAAAAGCTATTTTTGAAAATATCAGATTTTCACTCCTTCAAATTGCTAATACTTACCTCCACTCACGCTACCGTTGGACATGTTGAAAAATAGAGTCTCAAAATAATGCTGCTCGTAAGTTCACACAAAACTTTCAACGAGACCTCAAATCTTGAAAAAACTTTGACCACGAACTTGTGTTTCTTCTTCAAGCCCTCAAGTTCACTACCTTTCTTCCAGAGTGGCCACCCGTGACTGGCTCAATTCTCCCGGATTCGCGTTAAGTTGCGAAATATCTGAGGTCAAGAGATTCGAGGATTAAACGGAGCGTAAAGTCCAGTCAGTGTAGCTCTGATATATGGCGTATAAGAACATAAGAGCAAGTCAAACGTGAATTGTTTGCAAATCATAGCTGCTTTTGACTCTGCTTATCCTCCTGTCCAGTGTTCCCCGAACCATCCAGCAAACGAAAGATGCATATATTTATGCGGAACGTAAACCGGTGAACTGGTGGACTATTAAAGCTTTTGCTCCCGGAAAAGTTCCAGCTCTAGGACTAGAACATATTCTAAAGCTACTGTTCCTGATATTCTCTAAGATAGCATAACAGTTTGAGGAATGAAATAGGTTTACCTTCTTGAGTTAGTTCCTTGCCATTGAACTAGAATGCTCAAGCAAGGACGTTCCTGGCTTATCCATGACCACAAACAAGAACCACAATTTTTGCAGAGCTATAAAAAATCTCTTCATCCTATCTTCGCTTTTACATAATTTAATTACTTATTCCAGTAGTTTCCAGTCCTTCGCAGCCTACCGAGTATTTTACACAGTTTATCAATGCAATGCCATTTTTGGCTGCTTCTATTCCTAATATGCATTAAAGCACAGCCATATTTTGTGTACGTCTTCTAGAAATCACACGAATTTAAAGACTAAACTTTAATGTCCGTAGTTAATCTTGCATGGCCCTGGCATTGGAATTCTTTCCTTGTACATGCCTGATAATCTGGCAATTTTTGTAAAATCAATGAATGCCCGTTGTTCTAAATAACATTGATCATTCAGCTCATATTTATAAACCAGATGTGACTGAGATCCCCTCACCTGCCTGCTTTTGGCTTTGAATATAGGGATGTTTGCTCAGACACGCAAGAAACTCATTCCTGTGTAATCCTTCATGTTTGGCAATTCTACGAGCTGTAATGCATACGGCTGATAGGAATGCGCCTCTACTTTGCAGTAGAGCAACACTATACAGTATGTACACGGAATAAGTTTACTATATTTCATAAAAAAAATACTTACAGAGAAATCACTGTGATCTCTGAAAGTCTTCTGAGTTCCGCTATTATCCATCAGCTTTTTAGCACGCATAAGAAACGTACGATTTTGTGTATTCACAAATGACGCTACAGGACCGTTCTCTTATGGAACAAAGCAAGAGAGGGGAACGCTAAAAGAGGAGAACCAGACAGCAGCAGATATCCTTGTGGAGCGGGGAGATTCAAACAGTTTCCAAGCTTGCGCGAGTTTTTGACTCTGAACATGTATCTGACGCTATGTTTTGTCTATAGACTGTGTGTAACAATCCAATGTGATCAGACATGTATGTATGGGAGTGCAAATGGATATTGACCTATACACCTGAGGGATGCCATGCATACATGCGGGTAGGGGGATATTATTATTGTCTTGATTGTGTAGCTCCGTGTGTGTATTGAAACACAATTGACAGATGCAGTACGGTGAAAAATACATATAGGTCCGCTTCATTCATTCTGGAGTTTCCCTTAGAAACAAATTATGGGCCATAAATTATTTGTTGTGAGTAATTAATAAATTAATTATAGTATCGTTACAGGCCAGCTAAATGAGTTTGTAGTTAATTTAGTTTTTGTCTAACTTGAGTGAGCTAGGAGAATTTATTTCCAAAAATTTACTAAAGTGGACGTAGGTGGTAAATACTAGTGGGTGTTGAAAGTGAGCTGACGCTACGAAGGACAACAAAGCAACGGCTTTTGTTGGGGTAATTATTATTTTGAGTATAAAAATTTGTTCATTGGGTGGAAATCGTTGTGATAATAATTACCGTTCTAAACTTTGTACTTTGGGAAATTTCTGATATTTTTTTTTATTTTCCTACAGATTTGTGATGCGGAGTTAATGTTGGGGGAATTATTTATTCGGGTCTTGTAATTACAAAGGATTCACAATTGAGAGGGCACAGCTTCCGTTTCCATCCATTGGGGGTCAGCAAGTAATTGATACTACTTCGTTTTGTCCTCCAGGTATAATTTAATGCCCATGTACAATTTTTGTTTGAGTAGTCTTTCGCTTAGTGTAACGTTGGTGTGTTTAGAGTAGATGTAAAATTTGAGGGATTGATAATTCAATAAGATGTACGCATTGAATTAGTTGATTAAAATTATTTTTCACGTGTAACAATGCGGATGAAGAGTGCTAATTATTTTTGTTTTGACTCCACAGATTTCGGCACCACCATGTCGCAACCGCATTTCCTACAGCAGGAGACGATAAAACCGAAGCCGCCTTCCCGGTTTGGATGTGAATTTTGTGAGAAAAAGTTTCAAGATACGTGGAAGTTGCAGCGTCATCGAAGGATCCACACTGGCGAAAAACCGTTCAAATGTGATCTTTGTTCGTATGCTTCAGCCCGAAAGGACAAATTGTCTTTACACATGATGAACCATACTGGAGAAAAACCGTACAAATGTGAAGTGTGCGATTACGCTTCAACGCGGAAAGACAAATTGAATATGCACATGAGATGCCATACCGGGGAGAAACCGTACAAGTGCGGATTTTGTAGTTTCCAGTCGGCGAGAAAAGATAAGTTGACAATTCACATGAACACCCACCAAGCACATTCTCAGCCCGCCGATAAATTGTTCAGCATGGACAGTGGGAAAGACAAAATGGGAATGCATCACAACCTACACCAGCAGCAACCTCAAAATGTAGATGTCAAACCCCTGTTGTTTCAATGAATTTTTGAAAAAGAGCCGATTCCCTTATGATCAACACCGGAGAACCTGTTCCGGACTTTATATTTAAGCCGGTCACAAATTTTGCTTAGTTATTGTTCTTGTAGAGGATTTTGAGCAGGTGTTGTCATTTTTCTAGAAATTTGTCTTGTAGGTTATTCGCAAAAGCATTATACACCTTGTTTGTATCCATGCTATAAAAGAATGGTATGTATAAGCCTACTGTCCTGTTGGCCATACATTTGTTGAAACTGGAATTTAACGTTTACAATAGCTAATCCTTGATTAATTATGGATTTAAATGCTGGCTCGAGTGTAGAAAGCAGAGATCTGATAGTATGAATGATGATGTAAAAAATCTGCGGGAGCTCGGCCGACCAGCTTAAATGATTTTCTTTGGTGTAGGACTGATCATGTATCCATTTTATATACATACTGCCAAATGTATTAACATAAGTTTGATGCGGGAAAGTTTTAAGTTCCTCTTGTTGTCACCTCTATCGAATTACATTAGTTTTCCCTCGGGTAATTTTATTCAATTTTAATTTATAGTCATAGCCAGTTTACCCTGCTTCTGATATTTATTTCGATCTTACCTCAGAAATCCAGCAAGTAGGCGCAGAGTCTACTGGTATCTTCTACGTGAGCGTTGCTCCTTGTTCTACGAATATACGATGCTGTTCGAAATTTTTATCCGAGAGTTGCATAGAATTAATCCGGATAACCCTATGACAAATGCAGCTATATTATAGTTAGTTTCAGAAAACCAGAAATCTATCTCCACAAATATTCTGTGTCCAAATATTGTTACGGAGAGTATGTTAACTAGAGGGTATTTAACAATTGAAACTAAAGCTTATATCCGATAAGTTATAGCTTGTAAGTCCTAACACAAATGAAAACTGTATGTAATTGTGTCTAATATTATTCGAGGGGTTGTGTAATTGACGTATTGCTCCAAGCAAATGTCTTGTTACACTTTCTGCTGCCGTGATTATAAATTACTCACAATATAGCTTTAGTATATTCGTTGTTATATTATTGTTTCAACCTACAGAAATAATTGATTATTCCTAAAGCGTGATGGCGCCCTAATTGCAACTATACTTGATTTAGGTAAAATTGTAGTATCCATAAATATACGCTGCTAGCTAATATATAAACTTTTAACGAAACTATCGTACCATCCCAATGTATAACTGTGAATGAGTGAGGTAAACGTAGACGTTTGTATGTAACTTAATGAATGTCCCTTAAGGATTAAAACCACAAAAATTGTACAACTAAGTCAGCTAATGAGTCATATTCTTGGAAATTCCTTGCCAGTTATACGTGCGTTCTCCAACTGGGTGTCGTCAACATCCCTTAAATAGCAAGCGCCTTTCTCCTGCAAGTACTTCCAAGACTCGCAGCAGCTTTCCCAAACAACCTAATGATTGTGTGGTTGTTCTGTGATTCAGTCCAATGAATTTAGGTGACATCGGATACTGGATCCTGTTCCTATTTGATCATACTAGCACCAAATTCTCGCTTTGCTCTAAATAATCCTGATTCCCCAAGTCTTGAACTGAACTGAACGTTCACTTCCTTCCAACTCCAACACATAAAGTAAACTTATCCAAGATAATAATAGAAGACGGCCTACATCTCATGTACATATGAGCACATTAGTTCCAAGTATTAGCAGATGACACTGCCTTAAGTCCCAATCGCAAGCAGCTGACGCTAGAAAGGTCGACGAAAGTCAGGTCACTGAGAAGATACTGGAGCCATCCAGTGCTATCAATTTATAATCAACTTAGCTTTTAATGCTTTCCTGGCCAGGGCCAGTCCATCTTCATATAACTGGATAACAGTGGTTGGACGAAACACATTTAACGAACTATAACTTATACTCTATAAGACCCGGCAAATGCTGAATAACCAGGTTTGTCTCTGACATCGCACGCAAAGCCCACGTAAACTTCAGCCTCTATAAACAAATAAAACAAAGCGATACTATCAAATGAATCACATCATAACAATAAGATATAATACATAATCTCTCTCTTTGAACTCCACAGCTTGAGCAAGGCAGGAAGGACACCCAACGTGTCTTATTGGAGACAAGAGATTTATTCTTAAGAATACCAAAGGACAAGGAACATTTGCTTGCTCCTTAAGCAAGACATTACATTCTTACTTACTCCAAGGGCTTTTAGGATTGTAGCAGTGGCATAGCAAGAACTGCCTTTGAGATCCTCTGCTCTTTATTAAATCAGCCATTCTTCTTCCAAGCAGATGAGAGAGAAGACGCGAAGTAGTTGGAATTCATCTACGCTGATCCGTGGAAAATTTTGTATTTTTATATCCGATTCTTAAGTATATAGTACTTTTTTACGCACCGAGATTTTCGTATATTTTTAAACCTGGAAACTATATTTTATTTAAAATAGCCGGTTGGTATTTAGAATTAAAGTATTTAAACCCGGTAGGCAATCCTCGGGGCCCCGGTTCAGTGACACTGACATCCTTTTCAATACCATCCATTTAATTATCAGCTGTGACAACCAGATTTTACAAAATGAATAAGGCTAATCTTATTGTTGTAGCCATCCAGATACTGTGTGTGACGGAGTTCGTAAGTTGAATTATTTTTGTTCGCATTAAAATATTAAATAATGTACTTACATTTACTACGCGTATAACACGGCTTTAATTAACTTGGATCTAGTCGTTCAATCGACGCTGAGAAAGGCAATTCAATGCTGTTTGTAATCACTAATTTGATCTTTTCCGTCTTGTTTGCAGATGATAGCTCTGGTGGAGTTTGGTCAGACAGTATATTTACTCCATCAAGTATCATCAGTATTTGTGACAACTAAAACACTCCATAAGATAGCGGCTTCTATGGCAGCAGCGTCCAATGAGACAATGAATGACACCACACCTTCAAAGTTGTCAATCGATGATGTTGGAACTGTGGTCATCAAGATCGTGTATTTCATCCTGTGTAAGTAAAATCCATTCAATGCTAAACCCAGTCATTGGTCATTTACATATTATCATAGAGGAATGCTAAAATCTTATGTCTACTGCATGTGATTTCCATAGTGTTCTTTGTGGTCGAGATGGTTTTGGCCGTCTTCCTCCTCAGGGCTGTTCAGACGGTAAGAAATCTGGCGTAAATCAGTTTAACGATACTAATTAAGGATTGATTTTAACAAATACAGCAGTTATTGATAAACAATTTGGGTCACCTTAGAAAAATCCCAGGAACATGAAGATTTGGCTAATTCTCGGGGGAATCTACACTGTCCTGTACATAACTGACTTCATCTCATCCCTACACGTTTGGGCCATCTTTGACGACATTTCTTTGGGATTAGGGATCCTCATTAAGGTCCCCCTCTTGATACTCGTCTACCAACATTATCAACAATTTCCTAGCCATCCTGGTGCTACTGCTTTGGTCAACGAACTTTAAGATGGGGATTAATCTAAAAAATATCAGTCATGATCAGGATCGTGCAGTCAAATTGAAATTATTTAGCCAGCCATTACATATACTTTTCAGTCTTGGGTAGGATTTACAATATTTGATATTTAGGGGAGAATGCCCACTGACTGCTTATAGCCTGGTCAAAAGACTGTTTTCCTTATTCCAGATGGCAGTAATATAATTACATACGAAAACACGTCTATACATGCTGCTGTTTATGCTCGAAATAATTATATTATCATAGTTAACTACTTTTGCATTTAAGTTACATGTGGATGAGTATTGTTAAGTATGCTTTCAAGCAATTTTACCCTTTTTAAGATTTTACAACTTTTATACTACTACAGAACATTCAATGATATCATTACATCCTACATTATGACATTTTTAAACTAAAAAAATTCTTTGTAAAGCAATATTTTGTAACAATGTCACTGCCTATTTGTATAATATTTTATCGCATCCATCTTGGATAGTTACAAGTTCAAATATTTTGTCAACATTGTGTTAAATATAAACTTGAGATATCTGCCTAAATTGATATTCTCAGTGACCTGAGCCTCATGTGAATCTACGGTAATACCAATTATTAATTAAAGTATACAATTACTAAAGCTACTTTACAGTTGTCAAAAGCTAATGATATGCAATAAATTACGTACAATATGTAAGTTGATGATAGCACATTTGCTTTGGTTAAGAACAATTAGTATAAGTAGGTTATGAAAGGTTATTTTATACATGTACCGCACAAGTCATGTATGACAAGCATTAAAAAAGTTTAAGCTAAGTTATGCTAGATGAACGCTTTGATAAGCATAAATAGTAATCCCTGTTGCCTAGCGCCTTCGGGCTTCCACCCACGTAAGACTCGTCAATAATGCTATAAAAAACTTGAAACTGCTGTATGCGATTCTTAAAAAAGCTGCTCACTATCAATATCAGTCGCTGAGCTTGATTGTTGCGTATTTTGAACTACTTCTGTAGTTTTGACAAAATCCAGTGCAGCTTCTTTGTCGATATCTTCTACAACTGAGGACTGTGGATAAAATGAAACTATTAAGTGTAATACGAATAAAACCATGCAATACATAAGGGCATATCAGTTATTTTTATATACGGCAACACAACTTACGGAACCAGCAAAATGTATTTTGATGAATTTGTCTCCTGATTCAACCATCTCTTTACGGAAAGTCACACAAAGAAACTGCTGAGATGCTGACATATTGGTTATCATAGATGACAGCGTCAAGCGCCTCTTCATATCCAAAGCAGAGTCTACTTCGTCAAAAACGAGCAATGGAGAGGGCTGGATTTTCTGCAGTGCTAAAATCAGTGACAGTGAAACGATTGACTTCTGGCCTCCAGAAAGCTCTTCCGCATTCCAATAAATTCCTTGTCCACCTTCTGCGATTGATGCTTTAACCTTAAGACCGTTGATTTCTCCGTCCCGAAGCACCTGCAATAGTTGTTCCTGCAGACAGTGAATAGGTGAATTATGATTCCAGTAGAAATTAAATTTTCCCCATACAAACAAACCAGATGGTCAGAAACGTCATGCTCTACACTTACCTGATGTACTTCTTGCAAATCGAACTCTTTCACGCTAAACCCATTGGACTTCTTCGAAGTAAAAACAATTTTGATATCTCCATTGGGATACACGGACTTAAAAACAGACTGCATATCGTTTTCCAGTTTCTTGGCGAACTTGATGAGTACTTGTGGAACTTTTGAACGCAATGAGGAATACATTGTAATGGCTCCAATGAGACTGAAACAAAACAATACAATTTTTGTTTCTTCTACTTTCATCTCATAATCTTGCTTAAAAGGGAAAGACATGTAGCTTACTTTTTTCGGGTTCGCTTCGAAGCGTGGCACAATACACTTGTGTCATCTTCTATTCCATCGTCGGTAACGAGTATGGCGCTATCACAGGGAAGTTTGTCCAGGGTTTTTGTAACTGCAATAAATGCGTGTTTAAGTTCCGAATCCGCCATATCTTGAAATTTGGCAACTTCATGTTCCTTCCAGGCTGCATCCCATGGCATTGCAATTACGTCATTCAATGCTTCAATTCTACTTTCCAGCTCCACTGAAGATGTTTCCATGTTTTGAATACGCGATATTGCATCTTTCAACTCATTTTCAGCTTTGTGGAGCTCCGCCTTTGTTGCTTGTAGTGTTATTGCTGCAGAGCAAACCTTCTGACTAGCTTCAGTTATTTCGTCCTGATAAAGCTGAAGTTGTTCTCCCAGGGTTTCACAGTACATTCTGCTTTCTTCAATTTTTGCTTGCATTTCGTTTTCACTCTGTGATAATACTTCATCCACATCTAATGCCTTCTCTTCCTCCAACACACCATCTCTGGCTTGCTGTAGCTCTGCTAAAGCGGCGATGACATTCTCTGCATGTGATTTTTGACCTTTTTGATAGTTTCGTACCGCTTGTGCAAGGGTCTGTAGTCTTATGACATCCTCGGTAATATCAGAACTATAAGAAAAACTATTAGTGCGTTCATGCCAAAGCTCTTTGATCAATGACTTCCACTCGGTAACTCTCAATTCAGCATCGACAAGTCCCCGCATCAAGGATTCTTCCTTCTTCTGAAGGCAGAGTAGCTCTATTTCTAAACACAGTTGATCCTGTTTCCCTTGATTGAAGCGACGATTGTTTAAGTTGAATGTTGATGTGATCTTGCCAGCCTGTGATCTTAGTTGGGCAAGCTCCTCACTAGACTTTTCAATTTCAGCTGCCAGTGACTCGCACTGCCTTTGAGAGTCCTCTAGTTCTTTCACCGAATTCCACCAACGTCGATAACAGGATAACCTTGAGATTGATGAATCCTGAAATCCGCCAGCCACTTCTCCTGAATTATTCAGTTTTAAGCCATGTCGCGTCACACAAGTGATACCAACGTTTCGAAAGTCTTCAAAAGCACCTTGAGCAATGTTGACATTCTTGCAAATCACAGCACCGCTGGATATCTTTGCCAGTAGGAAATTTTTAAAATCGTCATTTTCAGTTTCAATATCTATTAGTTCTGAAACACGCTGAAGCTTTTGCGGGACGTCATCCAAGCACGGTTGTTCACGGAACTGTCTCAGTTCAAGTACCATACAGTTAATACAATACGGTAAGTTTTTGTTGATATGGTAAGAGCACAGCTTTTCTGCATTTACTGTATCGTTTACCATACAAGTAACTAAAAACGAATCTTCAACAGTAGCGTCGACAACTTTACCAACAGCCTCCTGATAGTCAATCATATCCAATATTAGTCCAAAATAACTGTCTTCAAATTCCGAGTCCAGTACGCTAAGATCATGTGCAGCATTTCTAGTTCCAGTGATGATCTCGCCTAAGTCAAGTCCAAATACCTGTAACAGTTCTTGGTGACACTTTTCATTGTGTTCCTCTAAGCAGCGAATGGTGGCTTTCGAATCTTCATGACGCGTGCGATTGTCCCTTAGCTGTATGGAATTACGTCGCATTTGACTATTGATGTCCTCCCGGTTAAGTAAACTCTGTCTGATGGCCTGTTTGTAATTTTGAACATCAGACACTTTCAGATCGAGCTCCTTTTCCTTGTGTGCAATTTGCTCTCGTAGTACACACAAATTGTCGTTCAAATCAACGATTTCAGTCTCCTGAGTTCGGATATTCTCTTCGATTCCAATGGCGACTGTTTCCATCATGCTTTGATATTCTTCAATGGAGGAAGCTGCAGTCTTGCATATAATCCGCTCTTTCACCTGTCTAATTCCCACATTCACCCTTACAAATTTTTGCTCTTCATCAGTCCCATTTCGAATTAACTTCAAATATTTCTCCCGAACAATCTTGTATTCCGCATCTACACAACTTCGTTTACAGGATAAAGAAATGTCCAGGAATTCCTTTCGATGTAGCAGTTTACTAATCGTAGCCTTTTCTTGTTCCCGAATAGCAAATATGTCATTACGAGCAGCGGTTAGGATCTTTTCTCGTTCTTTCAAAGCGACAACTTCTGCATTGCAATTTTCCATCTGCAGTTTAAGTTCGGCAATGAATTTTCTTTGCTCCACTACTTCTTGCTGGAATGGTTGGGCCTTTCGCTTCTGCTCCTTTCTCTTCAGTTCTAGTTCTTTCATTAAAGTTTCTAGATTAATCCTGCTTTTTTCTATCTTCCGAGTATGAAAAATGTAGTCCATAGCCTGTTTGGCATCCTGAGCCAACGCATATTCCAGACGATGTTGCTTTTTTGCTGCTAACATTTCCATAATCTCCAATACACCCTCACTGTTACTCTCAATCCGTAGAAGCTGTTCTTGCGCGTGTTGGATACTGTTTAAAATCTTATCGATGGCTACCTTCATATTAGTCACTCCTGATGCGTCTTCGATTTTCTTCAACAATGTTTCACCATTAGCAGATGCTATTTCCATCACTGTTCCTTGCTGAACAACAAAATTTTGATGATGAAATCCAATTTCAAACAGATGGTGTCGTCCTCTCACTTGAGTGCCATTGATTTTCAAAACTTCTTTTTTCTGGTGGATCTCACGCCGAATTGTGATCTCATTCTCACCGCCCTACAAATGATTCAGATACTTAACAACAGGAAACCCAAGCAATTTACGAACTACTTGTATTTTAATCATTTTACCCAAAAACCTTACCATGCTATGAACACCATCGCTCGTGTCTAATTTCACTTCAACGAAAGTCTCAGGAACTACTCCAGTCCTTGAATTTGCCGATACGTTGCACCTCAGAGCTTCCAGTTCCGATGGCTTTAGTCTTAATATATCTCCACATAAAGCGTACTTCAGAGCTAGGAAAATAGAAGATCATGTTCTTATTCACTGTTGCAAACTACACTTCCTTCAAACGTAGTAGTATTTTTATAGCCCCACATCCGCAATTATAAAATAGAATACATTTAACCCAGTGCATACATACGTAACAATAGATTCATGAAACATTACAAATAAATTGCGACGACTTACCAGTGATAACAGAACTCTTCCCTGATCCGTTCTGACCAACTATAATATACCAACATATCACCAAATGATTATACTTGTAGTTTTATATTTTCGCCACTTTGATATCATATCTCAATTCCCGTACGCAGCTAATGATTAAACTGCAACTAAATTTAACATAACCTAATGCATCCATAAATCAAACGTTACTCACCAATTATATTCACCCCCTCACCAAATTCAATCCTGGATTCTTTTTGAAAGCTGAGAAATCCCCCCAGCGTTAACTGTGAAATCACAATTAATTTATGGCCTATTATGATAGTTATAACATTACGCAAATAACACATGGACGATAACTACATGAACAGAAAAATATTACTCCGCAAATCTATAGTTCATAAGTTTCCAAATCCCAATATGCAGCAAATGAATATTTTCCCATACAACTAATTAAATTAACAAATTAATCTTACCGATACAAGACGCATGTTCAAGTTCTTTAACCTTGCACCTCAATGTGCAATTCTGTAGCTTAAAAAATCCTGTCTTATAAAAAATACTTTTCTTTGTCCAGATCTCAAATCCACATATCAACTGACTGATTTTCAAATATATTTAAATATATTTCCTGAATTTCAACTTTTAAACTCGGATGAAAATTATGTGCGAATGCTTCAAACCCCAAAACGAGAAAACTGAAAATGATTTTCCAGATTTTCTATTTGACGTCACATGCGATTCGCATGTGACACTTCAAGTCACAATGACGAATGAAGCGCGAATGGATGATGGAGGGAGGAAGGCGCGCGGCTTAAAGATTTACCTAAACCACCACTACTAGATGGAGCTGTATACTCAACATGGTAGCCAAATGAAGCGAAAACGCGCAACAACGTTTGCGCTGCGTCTGCGACGTTATAACTGTGCGGTCTGTTGTTTCCAATAACTAACTTTAATGTACTTGATACATTTTACCTTACAGTACAACTTATATAACATACAAAATGAAACTATATTTTCAGAAGCGCAGTGATTAATTGCACATAGCTTCTGGACAAAGGTTAAAATTGGACGCCTCACAGTTCATTTCAGTTCAGGCTTCATAACATTGAATTCAGCATGGAAATCTAACCGTTAATAGATTCTCAATAACTTCAATAGAAAAGCGCATACGCGATTATATATATCATATCAACGCCTCTAAGTTCCACGAAGTTCAAGCAATAATTCATCATAAAAACGCCGACAATTATAAAATCCACCATCAGTTTCCCTGCCCTGGTATTTCATTCGTCCTTCTTGTCTTTCGTCCAAATTATGCATGCCAAGATCAGCTAAAATATTTCAGAGCAGATCAACAAAACGAATATTTTTTCAGCAAAATATTTTTGCTTACCCAGTTGGAGCTGGATCAGCATAGAGTTTTTCATAGCATAACTTCCGCCCCATTTGCGTCAATCGTTGCGTGTACTGAGATCCAACCCGCAATTACTATTTGTTTCAAACACACTAGCGAAAGTAAAGAAAAACAAAGCAATTTCGACTCACTATAACATGATTGAGTAGAATAAATATCTAAACTCAATTTAGTTTGAGTCAAAAATCGGTTGCCATCAATTTTTGCGTGGAATTCTGAACCATAAAGACGCTGAGGACCATAATCTAGAAGGCCATGCCGTGTTAGCCACCCATTCCAATTTTTTACTTACATGTGGCTTGCATGCATTACCTTCTAACCAAAAACAATCCTTCTGCAAACTAAAATCCTAAAAAAAATATTGTCGCAGAAAAATGAGTGATTATTCAACTTGGAGACTATTAAATCCATCCCTTCAGTTTCTTCAGCTTCCGACCACATGTTTCTCTTTTTACATAAAAATTAAACTGCAAACGCTATGCGCTAGTCTGATAATTTAACTCAAGTCTAAACAGAGCAGACAATCAAACAATTATAATTTAGTAACATAATAGTAACGAGCCTGTTCCTCGTGCAAGAGTTACACTAATCCGAGTTTGCAAAATATTCCTTTCTTATTCAGATTTTCATAATTATATTCCAAGAATCATGGAAACTATTCCGGGAGATCGCTTGGTCCACTACCTCTTCTTCTGCTTTTTTTCAACTTCAGTGGCCTTCCCAGCCTTGCCAACTTTGTCATCAATACAGGAACAGAAATTGACGGCAGTCTTGAACTACCGAATCCCAGGTCACTACGGAGGCGTGGGGGAAACTGGACGGGCAATTCCTTGCGATCTCATTTTCATGATTGGATCAGTCGAAGATCCAGATTTCAATTTAAACCTTTTGCATCAACGACAGTCATCGCTACGAGTTAGTGATAACCTGAATCCAAGCCTACAACACGTTTACCAACTCCTCCCACCCTGCATTCAATTCATATTTTACCGATGCCTCGGGAAAAACACCCTGCACCCCAACTGGTACCGACAGCAGCTGGATTTCGCAGGCCTGAGGCAAGAATGGGTACATTTCATTTTCATGGACTATCTTCACAATTTCAACAAAAAATCTTTTATACACATGGAACCAATCAAGTACTTAATATGCATTGTGATTAACACAAGAGTTTCAGTTCACCCTATTCCAGCTTTGCCATCCGAAGCAATCATTTCCGCAGCGCGTCCGCTCTACATATACACCGCGGACAGGGAGCAGCATGTATACAGGGATGTGAGTGGTAAGAGGGCAATTGGCGGTGTGGCCTTCAATCCCATTATGGCAGTTATCGAGCATTACAACTTAAGTTACTATTTCACTACGGAGTCTCTTAGTCATGGAAGATTCGTTAACGGAAGTGAAGCTTTAGGATGGTATATGTGGGATGCGTTGGAGGGAAACTTGGACTTGTTCGCTGGTGCGATCCTCGACGAAAGCATTTACCAATTCTTGGATTTCACATCTCCGTACTTTTACAACTATCTCAAGTTTGTCACTGCCATCCCCGAAACACAAGAAATACCTTGGACAGAACTCATCCATCCCGTTAGTGGTACCATATACGTACTGCTCTTGGTGGCATACGTTGCTACCTTTCTAATCTTCCACTGGAGCCTTGTTATCCTATCTTCTGGAGGAAACAAGTTCAGTAGGAAGGAAGCGTTTTGCAGATCACTAAAGCTTGCTTACAGCACCACTTATCGCCTGAACAGAATCCGTACTGCTAAAATAACGTCACAGTTTCTTGTAGCAACACTTGCGCTCCTTTCTCTATCTCCAGCTTTCTACAAATGTGGGCTCCTGACCAGCCTCACCTGCAGACCCACAACTCTGCGCCCTCCACGAACATGGCACGAACTTGCGCTCGCAGTGGATCGCTACAAAATATACCGATTCAAACCAACAAGCGAAGGTAACATATTTCCAGTGTTCCTATCACAACGTGAGGATATGCTCAAGATTCATCACGCTTTAATCCTGGAACCTAATTTCGAGCGTTGTGTGACGCTTGCTGTCACATCCAAGAATACCGTTTGCATATGGTGGGAATTTGAAATCCAGGTATTCTTACAACGTAACATGAGTATCCATCCATCCTTCCAACCCTCCGTAATGTCCGTCGATGGTAGGGACGACCATTTGAAGTATACGACCGCTCTTCGCAAAAACTCCAAGTATTACGAATTCTGGAATAGAAACACGGGTATTTTGCGGGATACCGGTCATCCCCTTAAATACTACGATCTAACCTTCGCAAATGCTTACCAGCGAAGCCGTCCGTGGATCCACAGCAAGATGGGTAGGAAATCACAGTTGGTTCAGAAGTCTATCGCAGTCACCAAGTCAATCCACAGGCCAACCAAGGAAAGATTGCACCTCCACAGTGCTGTCCTTCCATTCTGTATCCTGGGCTGTGGGAGCCTCCTTAGTATTGGGATACTGGCACGAGGTAATTGGGTTGGGCTTTAGTTATCCCTCCCTCAAGGCAAGAAATTCCTCCCTCCCATTCCCCGCGTATGGAACTCCATGGTAATTGATTGACGCGCCGCGGTTCCCTTACAAACCATTCCCTTCGTTTTTGCCGTATAAGTAATATACTGTATATACTATGGGGCGAAATCCCTATTGCGATCGGTAAAGCCGTCCACAATTTCCGGGAAATATATAAACATACAGTATATTTAGAGTACATACCGATAGCTATCTATAAGAATCTATAGGAATCTAATATATATCCACTAATAATATACTGTATATGGTGGATGCGGGAATTCTTGGTAACGGGATTCGAGGTTTGTTCTCCGGGTTTCATAATCGACATTGTGTTTGCTTTCGCCTTAGAAATGATCAAGCTCAGTTCTAGGCACTCTTGAATCCCATGGATAGCTGGACTTGGGTTCTTCTTGCGATTTCTGGAGGCATTTAGCTCTTCTTTATGCTAAACTCACCAAGGGGTCCATCTTCAATTTGATCGTCCATCTTCTTCGCTCAAGGAGATGGAGGAAATTTGAGCAAATTTAAAATAAACGACAGAGTCGGAGTAGTTAAGGGGCGAATGATTCCGGTATTCCACATGAAACGTAAATTCTCTAGTTAAAACTGTTTTGTGTAAGTGAATGCCGCTCCAAAAGCAAGAAACACGAATACGGCAGCCAGGACTCGAACCGGCGCCTCTCTCATGTCCTCACGATAACATACGAACGCTCTACCCACTGAGCCACGGCTTGGAAAGCCTACGCAGCATGGGGTAGATAATTGCCGTATGTACGTGCTGTGTTGTTGCCCATGGATAACCGGAGGCATTATCTTCTATAAACTGTAACCTAGTGATGAATTACCTAATCCCAGTGAAACTAAATAGGCTTCTTCCTTAACGTATTAGCTAGATACCGGTGAAAACAAGATGAAAATCCGTCCATCGGTTCGAGAGTTACAGTGCCTATCCCGACTAGCAATCAAGATTCCAGGGACATATTTTTTACAAAGAGTTGTTGTAACGCTGGGATCAAGGAGCGCGAAGTCTCCTTGATCTCGCCAAAAGCTCCCTTGAATCCGGTTAAATTTTCTGATTCAAAGCGATATCCCTGAGTTGCAAATAAAAACACATGCCAGGATGTAAGAATATCGGAGATCGCAGGAACATTCATATTCTTAGTTTTTGGTTTCATCCCTGTATCCACAAATTATTGATCGCCCGAATGGAGAGTTGCACGCCTATCATTTCAGGCGCCAGTTTCAATTTTCTCGCCATGCTTTTGCATTTGATCCCGCATTTTCACACTTCTCACAGTCTACAGTCTACAGACAATTTGCAGTCGAAGGACCGATTTTATTAGTTTGGATTTATTACATCGCCCAAAGAGGTTAGTATTTTCTTCTTAACATAGAACTTTCTTTCGTAACATGGATTTGAGAAAGAAATTAAAAATGAACGCTTGTCACCGTAAACGCAAGTCCCGGTTACGTAAAATAGAAATCCTAGCAGTGAATAGTCGATTGCGGAATAAGCCTGCTACATCCGTAGGAAATAATCTAACACAACAGTTTTTACAATCCCCCCCTTTCCCGGATTTAAATGACTATCCAGAAGGCAATCCTGAAAGCTTCATTAGTGAGTTCAACTGTGTACAAAATAATTCTGACCCGACCCTCGAAGAAAATGTTGGAACCAGTGACGGAGAAACAAGCTCAGCATCAAATTCCGATGACGAATTTCTGCAAAATTTCAGAAAAGTTTGTTTGAACCACCATCTTACGCACTCCGCAATCAACGCAATACTTTCAGTTCTACGGTGTCATAAGTGCTTCAATGACTTACCAAAAGATTCTCGAACTCTGCTTAAAACTCCTAAAAATACGATAATTCAGTGTTTAGGTGGTGGTGAGTATAGCCATTTCGGCGTGAGACTACAGTTGACAAAACGGATTGAGCAATTACAAGAAATTAACAGAAAAATCGACCCTACGCTCAACTTACAAATAGGAATCGATGGCGTGCCCATTTCAAGAAGTTCAAGCATTCAGTTTTGGCCAATTCTCGGTGCTGTGCCATGCTTGGGAAAGCCGTTTATAATCGGCATTTTTTGTGGAAACTCAAAACCTGCAGATTCATCTGAATTTCTCAGAGAAACCGTCAATGAGATTAATGAGCTAATTGTTACTGGCTTGAATGTCAATAGTGTGAAATATGCTGTATCTATTCATTGTATTGTAGCTGACACCCCTGCGAGAGCATTTATTACCAAAACCAAAGGCCATAGTGGTAGGAACTCATGTCTCAAGTGTAAAATAGAAGGTGATTACATAGAAAACCGAATTGTTTTCTCTTCGTTAGTTTTAAATCCAAGAACGATGCAAGATTTTGTGAACAAAACGGATTCAGATCATCACCATGGATACAGTGAATTAGAAAATTTAAAAGACTTTGATATTGTCCGCCAAATCCCTAATGAATACATGCATCTAATATGCTTGGGGATAATGAAAAAGATTTTAAAAATTTGGGTCCAAGGTAACATTAAGATCTGTAAACTTTCGACAAAGCAAATTACGGACGTGAGTGCAAGGCTACTAGAATGTGCATCAGGAATACCTTGCAATTTTCAAAGAAAACCACGATCACTGCGATTTATTGACCGCTGGAAGGCAACAGAATTTCGGCAATTTCTGCTCCACACTGGACCAGCGGTTCTACGTGAATTTCAGAATACTGACTTTTATAAACACTTTCTCGTCCTTCATGTAGGCGTAAGTTACTTATGCAAACCGGATACTTCCAATGCTAACAAAGTGTATGTGAAACAGTTATTTCAGAATTTTGTACAAAACTTCTCTCGACTCTATGGTGTTAAGAATATGTCAGCAAACATACATGGTCTTCTACATGTTGCTGACGACTGTATGCATCTAGGAGCTCTTGATGACTTCAGTGCGTTTCAATTTGAAAATTACTTAGGTCAAATGGTCAAACTTGTCAAGAAAAATAGTCAGCAATTACAGCAAGTTCATAGGAGAATCGCTGAGTTTGAATTTGCTTCTGAAAATAATTACAAACTTGATAGTGTTTTATCTGACGAATCCAGTAGATTTGAGTGTGTGGAATTTTCGGGAAATAGTTATAATTCCTACAATTTTAAGGGTGAATTGCTTCGAACCAAACCTCCTGATAATGTATGTGAACTGATGACTGGACAGCGTGTTGTGATCAAGCACTTTGTACGAGATGCAAATATGAAAATTTGGATTGTTGGACATGGCTGTGAGATCTTAGAAAGTTTATATAATTCACCAGTGCCTTCAAGTGCCCTGGGAATAACGTTCATTAAAAAGTTAACAAACTTGGCGTGGTGGCAAGCTTCTGATATTGTTCGCAAGGGGTTGATACTACATGTGGAAAATCGACTAATTTATTTTCCCCTGTGCCATTTGTAGAATGTTTGCTATCGGAAGATTTCCAGATGAAGAGGATGCTACTGCTATTATTCCAACGAACTGGCTATTGCGTTCAGAAACAAATACAGAGGTATACTACCCTGACGGAGTCAAATCTTCTCAAAAACTAACGAAAATGGTAAAGGATAGAGTAAAGCCCCAGTTGAATTGGAAGCAACTACCCTTTCGCATGATCAAAGTATTTGGTAAGTACCGAAGCATTAGCATTTCAGAAGTTTCTTCTGATGCTCATTGTTTTACTTTTGTTTTATTTATTGCCAGAGACGTATACTGATGCAAGAAGCCTTCTCAAGAGATCTGAAGAAACATCAGATCTGAGTGAAGCAGAAACTTCGGATAAGCGTCACCGCCGTAAAGTAGCCACAACTGTGGCAGCAGAAAGCGGATCATCGTCTTCGGACGAAAATCAAGACGATCTGCCTAAAAGTATTTTGATGCCACCGCCGAAATCACCTATCGTCTTGCAATCAAAAGGCAGAGTTGCAAACTGCAGTTTAGTTCGTGCCGATACTATAGGAGAAACGGCATCGACAGAGGTTGAGTATCAGTCGACTGCTATGATTTTTGATAAACGGCGTGAAAGCTCGGCAGGAATTGTTCAGTTGGAAGGTAAAATGTTGGGTTTTGGCTTTGTTATGAGGAGTATTTGCATAATTAAAATATAATGATTTATTCATTTAGATGGGTCACTGTTGTTGCCGCTGGAACTAGATGAAGGAACCAATGCCACTACAGCTGAAATACAAAATGATCGAACTGCTGAAGAAGGTAGCCAGCTTTTGATCATAAAATTTTATTTGTATAAAAGGTATTAGGTTGTTGAAAAATAATTATTTTCAGATTTCAGATCTTTCGTCTACCTTAACTTAGCAGAGGTAAAAGCATCGCTGAAAGCAATAATTAATATTGTTTCGAACTTGAGCAACACACGCTCTGGCACGGTAAAGGAAAGCACATTGAAGCAGTGGATGGAAGACTCTCTACCTGTGGACTCAGTTGAAGCTCTGCTTCATTTGGATAACATTCTTAAAGACGATAAAACGAAGTTCAAAGAATTGGTAAATCAACTAAGAATGGCTTGTTCCTCCCATGCATGATTTAAGCGACGCTCAGTTTAAGAATTGTATTTTTTTTAGGTGGAACATTACACTTTTATCGGAGGAGCAGATCATCACGATTTTGTGCAAAGGTCACTAAGCTTTACAATTCGTGATGAAGTTTGTCGAGAGTATAGTTGGTTGGGTCGCAAAGGAAAGAAAGTCTTTGCGGAAATGCAGTTAAACAATGTTCTTTATGGTGAGCTACCAGTAAATATCTTAAGTTGAGTCATGATTAAATTCCGGTAGTATATTAATATAATTGAACCAAACGATTTATTTTAGCTGCAGTGGGTTCAAGTGTAGCCGAGAAGATGAAGACCGCAACGAAGCTCGACGTGGAGTCCTCGATTAAAAGCTTTTTACAGCACGCAAATGACCGATTTGTTAAAAAGGCTGCTGCACTGGCAAGGTCAGCTTGAATACATATATTTTAAAACGTACAGTTTATCAAATTATTAATGATATTGGATTAATGAGAGGTATTCTTTGTGTAGGAACATCGCGAAATCGAGGGATGCCGCGTTGCCATCATCTTCAATGGCGAAATAATCAAACTCAACTTTAATTAGTCATTAAAATTAATTATCTCAATTTGAATTCCATTTCTACTTCCCTAATTTTCTCTTGACTGAACAGCTCTATTTGTTAAATGTTTCTAAGTGCACTTAGAATATATTGTGATTTTACCTAACCAAATTTGATGACTGCTTATTTCATCGCCACGGTGTCTCCTCATTGCTCCAATAACGACGAATCATATGATCGCATTACATCGCCCAGACAACTCATAGCGAGCATCGCTGAGCTACTTTCTCCGTCACATCGCAGGATCATCCGCAGGAAATGACGGTAGGATATCCTAAATCCCCTTTCGTACGATATCCCTTTTTGTGACATCCTATGTTTTAAGGATTGGGTTGGCGATGATCCCGCGATCTTTTTCCGAGTTAAAAATATGTCCTTGGGATGACCCATGGATAACTGATTGCTAGTCGGGTACCGTCAAAAACGGTTTAACATATGTACATACCATGTGTTAATTTCATAGGTGATGAAATTAATTATCTTTCATCATCTGTAGCTCAGAGATCATTGAATCAATTTGACTGAATTTGAATAGGCATGATCTACAGTAAATTTGCAACGTTTTGGCGCAAGTCCCGTGTAAATCCGTCCATCCGTTCGTGAGTTATCTTGCGTACAGACAGACAGACAGACAGACAGACAGACAGACAGACAGACAGACAGACAGACAGACAGACGTCACCAACCTCCCTAAGAAGCGGCTTCGCCCCTTAATAATTTTGGCCTTGTGGAGTTGCGTCGGTCTATTGTTCACATCCGGCTATTCCAGCATGATTGCAAGTCTCTTGGTTGTTCCCCCTAATGATCAATTTCCTACAGATTATCGCCAAGTGTACGAGCAGGGTTACAAACTTTCAGATCCTGCAATGGCTGTTGGCATGAAACCCTCCCTTGGTTTACTTCAGAACATTGCCAAGGATGTCTTAAGTAATCCAGATTTCTTGGCCAGCCAGGAATGAACATTTAATTAAATTGACGGCAGAAACTGTGTTGATTCCTTATGAGGGATCGCATCCCGAATATTACACCTACATGTTTGACAAAGGAAACTTTTGTGAATTCAATACAAAGCAAGGCAAAGCATTTTGTTCATTCCTCGAATCCAGGTACGAAAGAGTAATCTGCTCTGATGCTGTGAAGCCACTTACCGTGGCTGCAATAGTTGACGTTTTTAGTTTACCTGCTGCTGAAGTCCTCCGAAGAGGAGTACAAGTCCTCTACGCAACTGGACTTATGCACATGTGGGAATAATAGCTCCACTACTCTGAAAATATAATGACTAAGAAAGTTTCGCTTTCTAAAATGCAGGAAATCTTTCCAGACTTCCGCTTTGGGTATTTTTTCGAAATTATTCCCGACAAGGAACCATTTTTATTCACTTTGCGGAATAAAAATCGCGCGGATGTGGGTCTCTGTGCTTGTGTACTTTATTTTATGAATCACTCTTGCTCAAATTGAAACGGTTGTATAGACGCAAGAGGGCATCACCAAGTTTGGCTGAAATGGATCCAGAATTATAGTATTTGATTTCTGGTTAGAAGCTCATCTTCTGAACTCAGACACTGCACTCGTTGAATCTATTAATATTTCCAACAGGCTTTGGTCGTTACTCCTGTAAAATATAATTATATTTAAGCTTCCCGGTATTTAGATATGTCATTGGCACACAGTTTTAAAAATCGTACATGTTAGTAGCCTCCAACCTTTGCTCATAGTCTTTGTTATCGTCATCAATGTATTGTTAAATTAAGGGCGTTTGCGACAGCCAGTGTGTGATTACCGTGTAAAGCTAAATGCACGCACGTGTACAAAACCTCAATTATAATAAATACATGTTTCCTTTCAGATGTTCCATAGCGTTTTGCTTCAGTATCACTGGATGTAAAATCAGTGTCGCCAATCATATTTAAAAACTCTTGCAACTCCAACTGTCCACAACGAACCATCCTCTTATTTTCAAATTGTACATTATTTTCACAATCATATTTTTTATAAACTTTCTTTTTTCCACCTATTTCACAGCTTCATCTGTGGTCCAAGCTTCATAGGGTGGTTCCAAAAATGTTACCGAAGTTGATCCAGGTGTTCTAACCCGAGTACTTGACATCTCTCCGTCTGTACTAAGTCCTTCGTCCTTGAGTGAGAAAATTGCTTTTTTACATAACTACTGCGAATGTTTTGGGAAAAAAATCCAAAATTAAATGCTATACTTACTTCTGATAAGAAGCGGTCCATGGATCTACTTCGATTCTTCTGCCTTCTAGCCCGCCGGAGTCCCAGGTATCTTTCCGAAGAAGCTGCACGAGGTGGAGGTTTGCTCGCAAAAAGCGGATGAGGGCGCTGGGAACAATTTAGAAAAACAATTATTCCACCACATTTTAGTTCGATGGCAACGAGATAAAAAACCCGCTTATAAAAAGAAGAGGATTTAAGACCCCCGTTGTGTATCAAAGCCTTTCACTCTTATTTATTTTTTACCCGATGCAGTGGATCCAAATCCTCTTTTAAATCCTCGAAACTGCTGGAATTTGCACGACGGATCTTCTCTTTTTTCTTTTTCTTCTTTTCTTCGTCAATCAATGCGCGACATCCAGGCTGTGAAAGTCATATTCAGTAACTATTTAACTGACTTTTGTCATTTACCTTAACGTTTATTACCTGGACGCCAACAAACGTACCTGAAAAGCTTGACCAATAAGCGCTACTATTCCATCCTGCTGCTGTTTTCGCTGCTGCTCTTCCTTCTCAACCTTTTTATTTCTATAACGTCTCCATGAATCTTGGATGAAGATGGTAGCATACAGTTTTCCTACGCTCACATCGTCTTTGACTGCAAACATACAAAGCCGAACCGTTAGCAAATCCTCAAATTCCGTTTGCATCGAAGATACCATCGGTATCAGAATCAGAACTCTCAGTGATTGACCACTTACTTCCTGGAGGAGGCACACATTGATTGAGCATATTCTCATCGATATCTTTCCAAACTTTCCGTATTTCCAATCTAAGTTCCTCGTTAGCTTCGTCAATGTTCCCTTCGATTTTAACACCCAAAGCGGTGCGCACCACGGCAAATAGCGTTGCGTTAAACGTAACCGTTCCGTCACTATTCAACGGCATGTTCATGGCCACAAGTCGCTATTTCAAAGAAGAGTCGCATTTTTAACTCTTCGATGTCATTGAATACATTGTAAATGGTCAAAATATATTTTTTAGCCCATCGCAGCTCACTACTAACTAACCTTGCAAGCCACCCTGTACGGACAAAGTTTTCCCCATCCCAGCGGCGGAGATATTTTACGCATAAGAGTGACCACATCCAAATGTTTTATTCGTCCCGTTGCATCCGGGTCGTATTCTGACCAAAGAGAAATAAATTCTCCGAGATGATGAGCACCAAGGATTGACCAATCCCGCGTTAAGTAGTCAAAGTTGTCCATGATGACAGCAACGAATAAGTTCAAAATCTATTTCGTACACCAAAGAACCAAACATTTATTCCGCTAGATGGCACTCCTGGAGTAAGTATATGTTGCGCCCTCTACTTACTGCTTGGTAAAATGTAAGCAACTTACCAAAAACGAGCAGAGAAAGAAAAATGATACAAAATAAATATAAGCAAAGTCGTTTCCACACGTTACAGGAAGACCGGTTTCAGGGCTTATTTCAGGTGGTATGACGTTTCCGTCTTTGTCGATTACGTCTTCGCAAAGTACGTCAGGACGATTCACGCAGGACATCATTATTTCTTGCCATGCTTCACCTATATGAATTAAATAATTAAATTCATAATTAAATCTGTAACAAAAACACAGCCCCAGCGCCCTCTACCATAAGTTCTCAAAAACGTATGCCAAATCCAAACCGCTCTTTCCCTCTTACCTGTAGCACATCGGAAAAGTAAAAGAGTAGCTGCTGCAAAGGACTGGAAATTGTTCCCACGGTGTATTTCCGTCCCACTATCCAGTTTAATTTTTCCAAACATCTGAAAATAATTCAACTCAACCTTAGCATCAAACTATAATTTTCACAAAGCGCCCTCTAGCGCCAGTTTCCCGGGTTTCTGGAGATATCAAACCCTATCATTGTTTCTCCGCTATCTTTTTATAAATTATTCATGAAAATCCTCCCTTTTTTCCCTGCTTACCTGCATCCCGACGACAGCATAAATAAAGAAGAGGAGCATGATAAGTAGGACGACATAGGGAAGAGCCAAAAGGGATTTCATAAACGTCCAAAGGAGTGTTCGTATGCCTTCACTCCGATTTAAAAGTTTAACAAGACGAGCGACACGGAAGAGTCTAAAGAAACTGATGGATATGAAGCTTTCTTCCGCTGCGGGCTGTTGTTCCATAGGCAAAATGACACAAAAGAATGATTACATGTAGAAGGGCATCATACTGAGAGTACTAACATTGCTAATGTAAGCTCACAGAAATATACGGCAAAAACATGCCAAGGGATTGATAGTTTCTTACAGACCAGAAGATAAGATGAGAATGTGAACGAGATATACTAACCGTGTCATCTGATAATGCAATGTCGATGAAACTGCCAACGACAATGACAAAATCAAAAGTGTTCCATCCGTCTCTGAAATACACCCTTGGCCCGTAGCCAAGGAGTTTGAGGATGCATTCCCCGGCAAAGAGGAAGGAGAAGACAACGTTTACAACATCGAGGAAAGCTGTGTAGCCTTCTGGCTGCTCATGGAATTTCATGGCCATTGTCACAGTATTTAGAATAATTAGGATAAATATAAAATACTCAAAGGGTTGCGATGTGACAAAGGACCAAATCTTATACTGGAATGGGTTTGAAGGGATGAAGTAGCGAACAGGTTTCGCACTCATAGCAAACGCTATGCAGTTTCTCTGTATCCAAACACAAGAATTCAAAACGATTAGCTGTAAATCAACCGTAGAGCGAATAATCTACCTATTTCTCGCTTATTTGAACACGTTACTAATTAAATGAGCAATTTGTATCATCTACTGTCTGTCCGTGGAAACGTAATTTATGCTCCGCAAAAGTACACTAATGAATAGCTCTTACCTGATTCTTATCCAAATCGCAGTGCTCGTACTCCTTCTCACCTTCATCCTGGAACGTGACAATGACAAAACCAACGAAAATATTCACCATAAAAAAGGCTATTATAATTAAATAAACTATGTAGAACGCAGCTACGGAAACACGATTATTGTGAATCGGTCCTCGATCCTCCGCGTCCGAATCTATCGACAGGTACAGCATCCTATGGGGCAAAAAAGTTAAGAGATCAATGTTCACTGTCGAAAAGCAATGCGAACCGTTTAAGCAAAACCCAATACTTGATTTGAATGCATTTCAAATTTAAAAATTTAAAAGTTGAATTTAAATTCAAAAATTTAAAAGTTAAATTCAAATTCAAAAATTTAAAAATTTAATTCAATAACTTGAAAATTGAATTCAACACTTCTTGCAACTAATTGCTACTCTATTTTTGTTTTGTTTTTTGACTTACTGTGGCCAGCCTTCAAAGGTAGACACGACAAAAAGGTTCAGCATTCCTTTAGAAACTGAGTCAAAGTTAAAATAATTATTTTCAAACGTTCGTTCCTCCAACATGGGACGCGTTGTATCTCCATCTTTGTAAGTGATATAATGGCCTCTGGGAAATAAGAGTTTCAAATTTATACAATCCCTAAAAGCATCGCAACTCCCCATTTCAAGAAACCTCTTAGGGATTTTTATCCCTTAGAATTAAACTTACTGGCATGCTTCACGGGTGTGCTTGGATGCATCATTGCAGGATTGCAATTTACCCTGTAATTATGTCACATATTGTTTTTACTTATAATTCTCATGCATATCTTACCAAAAGCTTTTCTTATCAATATTTTAAGGATTATACAAAAATAATTTCACACTTTATTTTAATTGATAAATTGTAACTACCTTGAAGAGTTGAACGCCCATTGCAGCAAACATAAATTGAATTAGCATGGTTACGACAACAATGTTTCCGATAGTTTTGATAGAAACTATCGTACATTGAACAACTCTCTGTAAATAATAGAGATTTTGCTCAAATTTGACCTTTCAAATTTTTAGTCTACCTGGTGTCCCCACTTTCAACATGAAGAATCAAAACTTAACCCAGTTTGAGCATACCTTTAAACCCGGAGCACGATTGATAGCCCTCAAAGGCCTCAACACTCGACAAACACGAAGAATTTTTACAGTTGAAATAGCACCAGAACTGAACACAGAAACATTATATAACAGAGTTAAAATTTTACTACGAGGCCACATTATTTTTAAAACGCGGATTTAATTACCTGAAAAAGAATGAAACTAAAGATACCGAAACGACAAGAATGTCCAGAATATTTGCAGGAGCGCGGCAAAAAGAACCAGGGTGTAAAATAAGACCAAAAGAAATCATCTTCAGCGTAATTTCCACAGTGAAGATTGCCGTAAAGAAAGCGTCAAACTTGTTTAAAATCTGCGAGAATAATTTTCATTTCTTTAGCTTTAATTTTAATTCGTATTCACCCTATTTAAAATATTTAGCTAGCTTACCTGATTTCTCGGAGAATCTTCATACAACGGATCCTCTGCACCAAGCGAAGCAGAAGATACCAGAATACAAACGAGGATGATGTTTCCAAAAGTTGGAGTGTTAATCATCCAATAGCACCACAATCGAATCCTGCACAAATATTTAACAACTTAGAATGATTTAACCAACCCATTAATGTAATAGCTATACTCGGAAATTATTTCAAAAACATTAACTCAAACTTACGGATTTGTGTTAGAGAAAATGAAAAAACTACTGGCTTCAGGCATAGGATCTTTGGCATCAGCGCCATCTGGTTCCTGCGGACTTGTTGGTATTTCTTCCTCTTTGTCTGTAGCCTCTTGAACAGTTTCAATTTCGATGGCAGTCTCTTCCTCTTTGAGATCAGGTTCGGGTGAGGCTCCAGATTCTCTTTCTTCTTCATCTTCCTCCGGGATACCTTCAAAACGTCCGCTTCGTATAGACTTCATTTCCCCCTCTTCCCCATCTTCTTCCTCCCCCTCCTCCAGTTCCTCTTGCTCTTCGCCATCCTGTTTTGTTAACAAAAATCCATTCGTTACAACACTATCAACTGTTAACGAAGATTACAAGCGCCCTCTGCCGACACTGCTTCTTCAACAATCCATCTTACCTCTGGAGGAGGTTCCTCTTCGTCTTTTTCAACAGTAGCAGAGTCTCCACACTCCAAAGAATCCACAGCGATAGCCAAGAACACATTTAGCAATATATCTAAATTTTTTAAAAAATCATCACTCTCTTCCTTTTCTCTTTAAGATATTTTAAAAGTAATTAAAGTATCACTTACAATTTCCGGAAATAAATAGAATAAGAAAATAAAACGATGCGATGAGCCCCAGGTGTCCTACACCTCCAAAGGCTAAGATTCCAGAATACATGACTTCGTTCCAATCTTCACCTGTCAAGATCTGTGTAAACATGAGACTTTCATGAGAAAACAGCTTCACATGTGTTACACAGTACAGTCTAAAGAAAATCTTTACATAGAGGGTATTGTGGTCATGATTAATAAAATCAAAAGATAGAAGGGAAAGTAGGGTATGTAAAAGGTGAAAATAAATTTAGAGTGTGTACCTGGAATACTGTGAGCAAACTTTGAGAAAAAGAATCAAAATTTTGCCGGGGTTTTTCAGTTGTCGGATCAATTGCATCAAACTTTCCACCGAACAATTGCATCCCAAGCAGTGCAAAAATAACGATAAAGAGAAACAATAAGAGAAGCAGTGAGGCAATAGCTTGAATCGAGCTTATCAATGAGGCTACCAAGCTTGACAAAGAAGTCCAGTATCTACAATGCAACAAAAGAAACAAATTCTACAGCAGAGTTTTTTTATAATTAATCATTGTCAATTTTGTATAGTCTTTTTATGAGGAAATTTTGGGAAATTATTGATTCCTGAGCTTGTTTTAAAATTAAGGGAGTCATTATTAATTTAAAAATTTTAAATCAACTTCCACCCACTTGGTAACCTTGAACACTCTCAGGAGTCGGACGCATCTCAACACAGATAATCCGATAGGTGGCATTACGTTTTGCTTAATCAGGATCAATTCTGTAATACTGCTTATAACGACAAAGCAGTCGAAGCGATTAAATAACGAGGCAAAATATTTCTAAAAAACAACAAATGTAGTAATAAAGTCAATGCTCAAGATTTTACAATTACTTAAAAACATTTAAGGAGCTTTTAAAATGTCAACTCTTTACCTCTGGTCCCAGGGAGTACAATTTCACGAGTAGCTCAACAGTAAAAAGGGCGATAAAAAACTTGTTTACATTTTCTGTAGACATAAAACAGACACGTCAGTTTTCATTAGGAATGAGCGCCATCTGATCATAAGTTCTGGTAACTACGCTTGAAAAGCTGCATTCACTTACCCTGAAACTTGTCTAGCCATGAGGGTTGATTATAATGTTCTGTACAAATGACCAAGGTGTTCATGAACACAAGGATTATAATTAGCCAATAGAATCCTTGTGATTTAATAATTTTCCGTATTTGTTTCCGCAGTAGCGTACTTTTTCTGCAAGGTTTTTTAACAAAACGTTTTAACTTTCTGCCATTTTTTCAAATTACTGTTAAAACCATCATATGCAATGAAATCCCGTTATATTTAAAGCATTTTCCATGGACACTTTAGCTAAGATCATTTAAAAACAAGCTCACCGATCATATTCTTGATATTTTTCCTCATACCAACTTAATTCCACTGGCTCATTCTCATCCTCTACAATCGGAATGCTAGTTTCTGGTTTTGGCGGAGCTCCCTCTGTGAGTTCACAAAAAATACCAACACAATTCAGTTACAAGGCATGTAATCCGTGAATAACATCCATGAAATCCCCGCACACTTGCTCCGTAAAATACCGTAGAATCCTCAAACCCAAATCTCCGCATGCCGAAGCCAAACAAACCCAATTCTTGATTACAATTGCACACACACCTTCATCCTCAACTTGTTCCGCCTTGGTTATCCAATCCAAGTATCCCATTAAATCTTCGTTAATTAAAGCTTGTTGTCTTTCTTTTTGGAATTCTATTCGTGCCTTGGCTTTGTCTCCCTCTTTGGAAAACTCTCTGGGGAAGAAGAAAGCGGTGGCGGGATGGATGAAAAAAACAACAAGAAAACATTTCAAAGTCTTGAAAGAAAATTAGCATGATTTGATGATAGATACATAGCCAAGAAATAGAGAGAGTAGAAAGAATCTCCCGGTCTTTGCGGAGCATCTGTTCAAATTCTATAATTACTACACAAGGGTAATTCCCTCCTTGTGAGATCTCCGTCGCTTCCATCAAAGCTCCAAGAGTCTTACTAAGCTCAAATGACCCTGTAAATAAACAGGCAACAAGGAAGACAGTAGTACACGTACCCAGTAAGAACACCGAGAATTAGGTTCATGACAAAGAATGCTCCAAGAACCACCATTGACGTAAAGTAAACCCAGTGAAAAGATCCATTTAAGGCGTCTTCTATCTGTAGCGAAAAAAACCGGGGATATTAATATTTGCAAAATTAAATTTAACTGAACTTAATATTGACTCCGGAAATCCAAAAAAAACTTAAATACTTAATTTTGTTATATTTCTTACATTATACAGCGTTTGGGTCCAGCCCTCTAGCGTGATACACTGGAATACAGTTAGCATGGCGAGTCCAAAATTATCGAAATTTATTATCCCGAAATTCGGTCCTTCCCATCCTTTTGTGCAATTATAAAATTCTTCATCACATTGAAATCTTCCACCACACGGCACTGGATCATCCATAATTTCCCCTACGAATCCAGCACAAAACATTATCAAAATCTAACCAGCGTTACCTAACTACCATCATTGATATAAAATATTGACCCTTGACGCTAGCTCAGCAAAACTCCAAAGATTTTCGACTATTACAGTTGCTAGATCGCTACCAATCTTTCTGCAACTTTCAATTTTTACAGCAATGACTTAAAGAACTAAACGTTTTAAAAAAATGCACAACTTAAGGTATACGCTTCAGGATACACTTATGTAACGCACCAAGAAAAGGTAAAACACACATAGGAAAAAGGTGCCAAGATAAGGAGCAAGGATTGATCATCATGGGAATAGGACAAGAGAGGAAGAGTAACATAGCCACCATCCATCAAATAACAAGCTTTTCACCTGTCAATACATGAACACATGTGGAGTGCATTACACCGGAAAAGAGCTCAAGCCCAATAATAGCATAAATCACAATGACGAAAAGGACGAGAAGAGCAATTTGTGCCAATGGAATCATTGCTTTTAGAATTGAATTCATCACGATTTGTAAACCTGCCAGAGGGAGAAAAAAAAGAAAACCCAATCAACCGACTGCGCCCGTACCAGTTTTGAAAAATTTAGACATTATTGTTACTAAATATGTTACTTGGGACGCCTGAAACAAGCCTCAGAGGACGCAACACTCTAAACGCCCGCAGAGCCTTCACATCAAATCCTTCAATTTGAACAACGGCCAGGGCTGCACTAATCAATCTGCAACAACCCAAATAATATATTAGAGAAAGTTGGAGGGAGAAAGTGGAGAAAGGCACGCCAGAACAGTGGTGCCCTCCCCGGTATTTAGGAGTCTCACAGGTAAAATCAAATAATAGGTCAAAATCACCTACCCAATGAGAACAATAGTAAAATCCAGCATATTCCAAATATTCCGAAGATACGCTCCGTCATGCATTACAAAACCATACGCTATAATCTTCATGAAACACTCTGCGGTGAAAATTACTGTAAAGATTACTTCAACGCTTTCCTGAAAAAAAACACATCATCGTTCAAAATTATCACACATCTCATCATCGGCCCATTTTGTCATTTCGCATACACTGAAACACTCCACCGCCTGCCACAAAATTAATATTAAATTCTCCTCGCATTTCTTCGTAACGCATGCATCGCTATAACTATGCAGGCCGTCCTGCCCGGACACGGTCTAATTTTTGGGAAGGATGCCCACCCGTTTGGCGACTTCTGGCGGACAGGCCGGGAGAAGAATTTCACAAAATTATTATGTATAGGAAGAGCATGAATGTTGTAACGTACCAAAGTCTCGTTTAAAGGATTTGTGTCGCCATTTGGGAATGGTGTAGCTAAAGCCAAGGATGCACATGTTGCCATAATCGTCACCAAAATCAAGTACTCGAATGGCCTGCAAAGAAACGGGGTAGAAGAGGAGCTTAATCACGTCTTCTAACCATCTTGCATCATCACTCATTAACTCACAAACATTTAGGTCACACAGCCCCGGCACCAGCCCTCATTCCCTCAAGGTTAGTGTAGCACAAAAGCACAACCCGGTCCAAAAACCGTCCAACTCTGATGATTTACACATTTGCACACCACACCGCGGTCCACTGTAGGCTATACATGTTCGCGAAATATATTTTCTGCTATACCGAACCCTACCTTCAAATTCAGAAACAGTTCTAGCTGTAAACAAATTAGCTTCTATGCTAAACTGGCAAGCTGTAATTACCAGAATTAGCTGTAATTTTATACAACTAGCTGTGCCTAAAATCATTAAATAGCATTTTTATTCTTCTTGATTGCATCATCGCAATTAAATAAATCCAATTAAAAAATTCCATTTACTCCTTTTCAGCCCCGCACTACCGTAGATACAAAGCTGAGAACATAGGAATTTTAATTTCTGCAACTGTTACACAGCTTCAAAATAGTATCTTGTCCTAGCAAGAAATTTCAAAATATTTCAACCAGCCTCCACCGGCTTGCATGCATCCCGCCGTACCACCGCCTCCAAAACATGATTGGCAATCTTCCAATTATTGCAAGCAGACATCCAGCAGTATGTCTTTCTTTCCAGACATTCAAATCCCGTTAGCAGCGTCAGAATTTCAAACTCCAATTCCCATCCTCCTCTTTTACTAACTTGAAACCTCCAAGCTGAATTAATTCCTAGACTCTGCTACTAAAATCAACTTGCTAATTGCCATTCCCTAAAAACTCTACCTGTTGATTGCCTTATTTTTTCGCTATCCTAAGCCTTATACCGATTAACAACTATTTTCTACATATTATTGTATGAAATTTCCCTAAATAATCCCTGGTTCAAATTTTTGAATTCATTTATCCAAAAATAACAGTTCAGAAGCACGTGTTCATGCAAACCTATTCACATCCCACGCCTCACGGATCACCATCACTCATCACATCATTTTTCTTCCACAACCACCGCCTTGAGGTATTCTTCCAACCTTATACACCTTATAGACCACAACCGCCTCCCGGAACCATCATTCCGCAGATTCACTCTCGTAGCATAGCTGGTGCTTTAGGAGAGCACATTAGGAGTCAAAATAAGAATAAATAACACACACACATGACGTAACAACCACTTATTCCCGCAACAATAGTGTCTTACTTCCATTCTGAGATTTTGATGCAGGCAATCCGGATAGGGTTGTCTAAAGTGAGACAATATAATGCCCGAGCAGGTCGCTCCTCCGGTGGAGGAGGTGGTTTGCGTACTTGAGCACGAGTTTGCTTGGCCACAGCCAGTGTAGCGCTAAGAAGTTTCTGCCACTCGATCGACAAAGGTTTCTCATTCGGAGCTTCGTACGCCTTTAGGAATTGTAGTTGATAATTTTCGATTCTCTTGTATTTTCCCAACTCATCAACATTTCCAAGGATTTCAGGGGACCAGAAATCCACATCACCTATGTCTTCTAATCCTCCAAATGTATCCGCCTCATTCGCTTTCTCCTCAGTCGCTTTCTCCTCCTCCCCACTTTCTCCAACTTTCACTACCTCTGTAAAATCCCAATTTTTGAATTTCTATCCACACTTCCCCATTCCCCATCCTCTCTCCGCACAATCAATATTAAAATATATATTTTATGCAATGGAACAAACTTTTTAGAGCCGTTAAAATGTCAAATATCAATGTATCCCACCCCCCTTCCACACAATCAAGGCAACACTTTTGTATTTCGAATCACACACAACGTAAAATAATAGTATACATCCGAAGGCAGTGAAAGTTTTAACGAGCACCACACAAGTAAGATACAGTAAACGAAACGATCCAAGAAAGGAGCAGAGCAGAGCACAAGGGAAGAAAGGTAATTGATATTGTCACTCTGATTTGCGGATTGTAATGAAAACAAACAGAAAAAACTGGGAAGCACTCCTCATAAATCCCAAGAAGAAACACAATTCCCGGCTTCGAAGAGTCCGGATGGAAAAGGATTTATTAGCACGAGCCTCCACCGGCTAGATTTTTAAAAGTAGGAAGAAGAAGATGGTCAAAATTTTCAAATCCACTCCACTGCACCACCACAACATCCCTCATCATCATGATCGCTCCCCAGTGGAACAAGACCACAATTACCATCACAAGACCACCTCAACACAAGAGGAACAAGAGAAGAAGAAGGGGGAGCTTTTCGCAACATTGTATAACCGTTATAAGAGTGTGGGAAAGAGTAGAGAGGAGAATGTACAGTAAGTAATCCAATGCATGATAATCCGTTTTAAAACTAGTTATGAAGATGGGAAAAATCACCCTCGTACCTTTTTCTGGCTCCTCCATAATGGATGTCAAGATCTCCGGCTTGTTCCAATTCCTTTTGATATTAATATCGTCGTCGTCGTCCCTGCTTTCTCCCCTTCTTTCAGTATTTACCAAGGCTCCCTCCTCGGGAGAGGAAGCCACAGGACGGGAAACAAACAGTCGGGAACTTACTCTACCACCAACCAAACCACCTACTACACACAACCATTCACGAGCCCATCCAACAAATGCAAAATTATCCTCACTATATTACCCGTCCGCTCCGTCCCCTCCTATTCATTATCCTCCTGCACTCTTCTTTGAAAAGACGGATTCCGAAAGACCCGGGTAGTTGCAAATATATTTGCCTCTTCAAATCATATGGCACCAGTTGTTACCTTGCTCCTGCCACAGCCGCCGCTACCCGCTTTGAGACGAGAGATGGATTATCTCTATTCCCGTGATTCTTCTTTACTGCGCTACTCTGCTACCCGTCTCCCAGATGATGACCAAAACCAGCTCCCGCGCCCGCCGCTACCACATTTCTTGGCTTTGAACATACTGAAACACCATCTTCTTCCTCTTACCTATCAGCCTACCTATGTACATTTAAGTTGGTCCTTGTTGAATCCGATCTGTAGTGGCTCTTCTCAATTCAGTCACACCGTCCTCGGACGAACCCCAAAACCCGTAGTCACAAAACCAACAGCATCACTCACAGTAGTAGTCAAAAACTTACTGGCGTCCTTAGTTTCGGACACCACTCCTTCTGCACAGCCCGAACATAACTGTGCCGTATTCGATGCCCAAAGAATTCAAAAACTAAAACCTGCAAATCCCAACGACGGAAATGCCCGGTCTTTTTTCTAAAAGACTCTTCAAGAACTCATGTTAAATCTCCGCGGCCCCGGATCCATTCATTACTTTCATGTGCTCAAGTGTCGGGAGAATCTAAGAATTTCGAATACCCGCTAGCATCACCAAAACATTCAAACCTTTTTAAACATCCTTGAGGCAGTCTTATTCCCAATTTTCCCGCAAATACTAATCCCATGCCTTCCCTTAGCTTCCTTCAGCTGTTAGGCTGCAAAATTGAACTTGATTTCGGTTCTTCTACTTCTGATTCCAGATTTTAAGTTGTTTTTGGAGAAGTTATCCGAGAAATAGCGCTTTTTACGCATCAGATCCTTGGAAGACCAAACCCGCCTCATGCGCCCTCTATGTATTCTGTATTCCTAGCAGTGCTAGCAGTTGCATTTCACATTTTAAAGTAAGCCGACTGATCAAAGTCAATCAAACAGTTTTTAACAGTTTAGCAGAACCTAAAGGGCTTATTATATAAATTATTTTAGTATTTTATGATATGCTCTGCTGACATTACTCATGAATCTCCGTCCCATCCCCTCTGATTACAGCTTCCAACAACTTGGAAATGTCCGATTTGGCCATTGTCCAACAAGAGAAATGTGTTCATTACATTTTCTTATCTCCGTCTCTCTCCCAATCCACCTCCTCCTACTCCTCCTCCCTACCTTCTTCTCACTCGTCTTCATCTTTTTCCGATTCCATGGTGTGATAGAACAGAACCCGGAGGATTAACGTTTCCTATCTTCCTCTCATCCTCCTCCCGCTTCCTCTCGCCATCCAACAGCTTCTCGACAAGTCTAATGAGCCTCCCGTCTATTTTAATTGGGACAATTACACGGGTTCACAAGGATACCAAGCTTGGGCTAAATCCTATCAACATAATCGTATAAATATATCAGTCCCACCGCTTTCCTCTCCGTTTCCTCTTACAATTTAAAAACCTCGCGGATGCGACTTATCAAAAACGTTTATCCTTACTATCGTCTTCTTCCTTGTAATTTCCTGCATTAGCTTCCTGTACAGCGCTTTCCTGACGCTTTCTACCGAAATCTTTGCGATTTTTTCTTCAGACTTCCTTTCTTGTATCGTGCATCACAACCCAGCACCCAACCCCGCGTCTCAAAGTCTTATCCATCTCTGACAGAGACGAAGAATCTTTGCCACATGCTTCAAGAGCTCAAAAGCTCTTATGCTATGCTTTCACAGGATTCAATTTGAATGAATGGATTCCACATGTCTCCCGCAATTACAATCCTCACAAGCCCTTGACTTAAATCCGCAATCCGTCTTCATCCTTTGACCCTCCTCTTGAATAATTCCCCGCCTCTTTTTACCGCTTTGATACACTAGATATTATTTAGAACTCGTAAATTCCAATCTTTGTTACTCCCGCAGTACACAACAGCGCTCCTTTACTGCTCCAGTTAAGACTGGCCAAATCCAGTCTTGAAGGGAAACATGTAACTACTGTTTAAAGAGATGGGCAGGCCTAATGTTTCATTTAGTGATTACGTTACCTCCGTCAATGACGTAAGCCTGACCATCTCTTCCCGGAATAACAATCAGGTTAGCTCGTTTTAACTGACGCCCTTGAATCTAGCCACAGGAGGATAAGAGGAATAGCAAATCATCTTTTGCACACGGCAAAGATGTGCTAAATGTCCACTCTCATTTCCTGGTTGGAGAAACTTGTTTATTAATTACCAGCGCGGTTTTCCCCACGAGTTAAGGGTATTTGAAGGACTGTAAGCATTTCCAGCACAGCTTATGCGAACATGGAAATGCTCAGCCGACAAAGTCACCTTCCTCTCTCTTTCAACAACAAAGAGATTTAAATTGTACTTCCTAGTTTCCTTAGATTGCTTCCAGCAATCTTGTACAATCTTATGCAGAAACAAGTTATTGGAATCTTACACTTAATGCTAATTATTTTATTTCATCTTACATTCTATATTCAACCCACAAACACATATGATTTTGTCCAGTATATAAGACAGCTCAAATTATTGTAAAATCAGTCTGTAATCCGCTGTCTCCGAATAAACATCTTGTGACTTGTGACTTGAAGTGTAACGAAACTCTGTGCATATTGTGAAGGATTGAGACTCCTCTTCTAGTTGTTCAGCGGGTTTTTAATCTCTCATACCCTAGAGCCACCTACAGACTCGGTACAGGAGAAGTAGCTACCACCACCATTCCATCAGTTAGTATATCCCAACTTTCCTACCTTCAACACCGCTTCCTACCTTTACCATCTTTCCCCTACACACTCTACCAGTAACCCTTCTTACCACACTTCGTAAATCCTCCCCAACTAACCAAACTGTTATAACTAACTAATTTAACGCAAACTTATCTTGTTATTTCTCCCGTATCACATTCCTCGTCATCCCGCCTCCCATTTCCCACTCTTGACACATTGAACTCATTAATTACTTTTACATGTGTTTCACTTTAAGGACGCTTTAGAAGCGCAAAGGGCAAAGCGTCACACTCCTCTCGTCGCCGGGCTATCTCTTCTCTGGTTTTCGCTGGCAATTTCTCTTCCCTTTTACATTTACCTTCTTATTCAAACGCTTCAGTGGCTATACACTTACAGAAAACAGAAACGCTTACAAAAATCAGTTCCTAAAGGGTAAAAATTTAAAACTGATTCCTTTCCAACCTCATATGAGGAAGCGTATCCGCTCGGTTCGCAACGTTTTAAGCGAATTTCTTCTCCGACGCATATCATTTTGTACTAAGCTTCCCTCATGCTCCATTACCTTTTGTTATTGTTCCGGCTCTCGGACCAACTTTTCTTTACCCGCTACCATCATCATCAACCCTTGCCAAGCAATCCTACAGCCCTCTATAGCAAACAAATATTTAGCACTCACTCAGACGCGCAATTTTTTCTTTTGCCATCCAAAATGCTATTCATAGCCTCTCCTCGCATACCGCAATGTATCTTGTCCTCTAACGTTTTCCCTACTTACGTCTAACTCTCAAATCGGTTCTTATGAATGCAAATTTCCTGAACTTGAAACACATCCCGCATCTCATCCTCCCGACTCTTCTCCTCCGCCATGAGATTTATGTCCTTTCTCTACTGCTCCACTGACTGACATTATGAATCCAACCTATTTACCACAATAACCTCAGGGGAAAGCACATGCATTCCTCATTAATAATCATCTCTTTATTTAGCTACAAATTCCTACAGACTTAGTCTCAACGCCAATTTTGCATTTCAAGAAACAACTTCCAGCAATGTTTCCTCACGAAATCCACATGTACTTTGAAGCCATGAGCTCCGTCAAATTGCTCCTTTGAACTAAACATTATCGCTCTGATTTCATTCTACTGCATCATTTCCCATGAGTTTCGCGAATCTTTAGTCTAGCTTATTTCTTGACTTAGTAAACCAAGTATGACTAAAAATTATAATCGCTAATATGATGCTCATATGTCAGTCACCCCGGAAATGAAGGAGACGCTCAGCTTTTTTATGGTATAATTACATATCTGACTAGGAGTTATTCCGAAAATAACGTCAAAGAAATGAATCACAAAGAATTGTGAGAGACGGAATCGATTGAGAGCTGATTTAACTGTTGTAGAGTATTGCAGCAGTAAAAGGATACAACGTAATCAATCTCCGAATTCGCCAACGATATGCCATGTCTTGTAAAACTTTCCGCTGCTCATATCCAAAAAAGGGGCTTTTAAAATCAACGGCTCAAAATAAAAGTAAACTAAAACTATACACTGGTATTTACGAGAGGATATTTAGCGCATAAATGCGTCATTAACTATGCCTTATATGCAAAATTATCTTTTGCGAAGTGTCGGAAAAGATCTTTCTATTCAGTCATTAGGAATTTGTAATGAAATCATTTCCGCTGACTCATCCCGGTCTAATAGCATCTCTAGATGTAACTTGGATGAAATGAAAAGTTTTTAACAATTAATTGCTACGCTAGTGTCAAGCAAGTCACACTTTACTCTGTCGCAATTTACTTTAAATACTCTAAATTATTAATAGTCTAGTCAACTTTAACTGTGTAAAACAAGCAAGTCGTAATTTTCCTGCATTTGAACAATGGATCAGAAGAATTTTATCGAGGATGAGGGGAATCAAGCTTTAGAGGAAAAGAATCGACTAACGACAATTTTGGAGACTTCGGACGACGATACGTCGCTGCCTTCTGCGGTTGATGCTTCAGATGAATCCAAAAAAGTTCGCTTCAATATGAGCCATACTTATCACAGAGAGGAGCTGCCTTCCTTCAGTGATACCGAAGACGAAGGAGATCGAAATTCACTGATCACAGATGATCCATATGAACCAAAATCACCTCCCAATGTGATTCTACCAGGTTCAACTCCGACTGAAGCTTATGGTACAGATGTGGCTCTCTCTACTACGGATGAATCAAATACGACACCTCCTCAAGTACTGGTCGTACCATCAACACCACCTTCGACTCCGGTCGAAGTAGACGCACCAGCTATGTATTCAGGTAATGGTGATTCTCCGAATCAAACACCATCTACGATTGAGAAATCAATTGCGACTACCCCTACCGCAGATGCGCCAACTGTAAACACGGCTGTAGTGGATACTTTGGCTGTCGTGGCTCCTTTATCCGTGGAGACATCAACTGCGGTCCCTCCTCAAGTCGATGTGTCAACTACACCACCGGCGGAAGTAGATACTTCGGCGGTGATCGCATCTCCAACGAAGAAATCAAATCTTATACCACCTAAAGTAGACGTACCAACTGCCATCGCTGCTGAAGTTGATGTACCAGTTGCAACAGGAATTGAAGAAGCTGCTGCTCTACATGTGCCTGAGTCATCAACAACGACTCCACCTAAGCCAGATGTACCAACTGAAACCCCGGCTGAAGTAGTTACTACAGCAGTGGCTCCTCCTGCGACATCAGGTACGACTCCTATAGTAGATGCACCAATTACAACACAAGCCGCGCGAGATGAAGTTCCAAATGGAACACCATCTACGATCCAGACAACGACTCCGGCTAAACCAGATGCACCAACTCAAATCCCCGTTGAAGTCGATCATCCACTAAAGCCGCCTTCTACAGAACAACCAATTACGATTCCGGCTAAAGCTGAGGCATTAGTTGAGACTACGACTGAATTAGCTACACCGGCCAATACGTCAGGTAAGGATGACGCCAAAATCACGATTCCACCTACCACCGATACACCACTAAAGCCTTCGACTTCCTCCGATACAAAACCTGAGACTCCTGCTGACGTAGGTACAGCGTTTACCAATCCTGCTAAAGGCGACACAGTAACTGCTACTTCTGCTCCAGTGGCTAGTTCAGAAGTGGTGCCATCTACTACCAAGGCAAAAGCTACGCTTCCTGCTGAAATGGATGCACCAATATCGACTCCGACAGAATTGAATGCCCCAACAGCTGCTCCTACGGAAGAGGTTGATCTAACTACGACTCCAGTTGAAATGGAGCAACTTAATGAGACCACAAAAGAGGAATCCAAAGTTAAACCTCGCGGGTGCTGTGTCATCGCATAATACTAATCAAAATGCAATATTAATAAATTAGGATGCGAATTAATAATGTAAGATTTAGAAAAACAATCAGATACTGGATTTTGCTCAAGTTACGTAAGTTTCATGCAGATGTCAATACACAACAAGCTGGCCTTTAGCTAACATCTAATTCATGATCAATGTTACAAGAATCAGTGGTCGCAGTTGCATTTTATATTTCATTTACTCAAAATTTACTCTATACTCCTGTCTAAAATCAGAACGCAAACCTCATCAGCAATAAATACACAAAATTACAAATTAACCATGAAAATGCCAGGACAACATTCTGCCTAACATAGAAGCTCTTCATGACAGCGAAATTCAAACTCCAGAATCGCTAGTTCCGATTCCCAGCACATCCACCTCTGACAATTGCCTCGTCACTGGAATTTCGCCCTCATCTACGCATTCTTCTTCCAGTCTCTTAAGTTTGTTTAGCACAATCATAAATAGTTGTCTGCATAAACCACAATGCGTAGTACTTACTTTACACGCTTCAACCCACCGGCATCACATTAGTCATTTACCTACTTTTGAATCATCTCCCTCTGCCAACTAATAGAAGGAGAAGAGGGAGCTTACAGGTGTTGTCATTTGTTATGTCAAAAATAGTATCTCTTCATACGCCGAGAGTCCCGAGAGTCTGTTCTGAAATCGGCTCAGAGTCCTTGCTTCCACAGATAACTCATTCTCCCCGTAACAACGACACGTCTCATTCTAAATCCTACAAACACTCTCCGCTTTATATCCACCACAAATATACATATTCTTCTTCCTTCAAAAATCCTTAACCCGTATTTAGCACCGCAGACAAACCCCTACCTAAACTTTAACAGAACCTGCAGAAATATATATTCGCGAGCACAAGTACACATCTTTTAAATTTCGCTAACATTCGCATTAGCAATCCAGCCGGATTCCCATTCCTCATTTCCATCCACACGTCTCATATTCTCCAAATCCCTCCTCCGAGGTCAAACACTTGTTTCAAAACTTTCCCCTCCCTCCCCACTTAACTACAATCATCTATTCCTTCAAAGAATCTCCGAGCTTCGAATAACCACAGCCAGTCACAGCCCGGTATTTTTAAGTCACATTAATACTCTGGCTAAGAGCCGCTTAAATTTTTACATGACCTTAAGCTAAAATCCCCGCATATTTCCTTAAACAATCCATGTCTCTGTCTATAATTTACTTGCCCTCCTCCTCCTCTCTTCTCCTCCTAATCTTCTTCCCCGGCGCTTTTCCCCACAGACTGCTCAACTTTAAAACATTACTCTCCGCGGATCATCAGCAATGTTTCTTTTTTTTTACTAGCAGCAGCAGCGTCTTTAGCCTCTTAAACTGTATTCTCAAGTATTGCAATCCTTGTCTTGGAAGCTCTTTTACTCTGGCTTTTTCCTCTTGAAAGCCATTACTTTTCAACGCTTCGCTCTTCTTATTTCTTTCCAAAACCTTTTTGTCGCAATAAGCTTGACTTTTATTTCTTTTAAATTAAGAATGCAATCCAAACCCATCACCATCAATCCAAAACGGTACCTACTATCCCATGATCCCACATAAACGGGGCTTGTCTTACCCGGTTTTTTGCTACACGGAATCCCGACTAGCAATCTGCATATCACACTGCGTATCACATAGGAAGCGGCCCGTCTCCGCAAATTATGGATACAAGGTAGCGGATATTACTCCATCGCCACCGCTCAACGCGTTTTCTTATACTATTAACATTATTACAACATTACCCAGTGACACAGAGAGCTAGAAATTTATCCCTCCGAAACATAATTCCGTGCCAAACAAATTGTCCTCCTATTTTTTCCCTAATGTTTGTAAAACATGTCTCTAGCATTTGGCTACATCCTTCATTCATGGTGAAAGCAAAAAGCTTTAAAATTGTCCGTTTCCATGTTCATAGAAACATAACTTTCATCTTGTTGTATCAAAATACATGTCAGGATTATTATTATCATACGGCATCTGCTTCATATTTTATAATTCCCTGCACTTTTCTGACACTTTTCATACAAATAAAAAATCCAGGATGTGCAAACGTTGAATATTTGCTACCTCGTTGTTGGCGCTTCCATTAATAGTTTCCAGTTGCATACGTTTTTATACATAGTTTGTGACTTCAGTATATTTGCGCTTATCCGTCTCATCAATTGATTTTACTCTGATGATACCACAAAATTAATCTTTTACAAGATTAAAGGTGCGATCCATTATTTGTACGTCCTTCTGGAGTAGAACATTATATTTGCAGCGTGATTTATCTCCTCCTCCGAAAGAGTCTGACTGCGATAGGAAGTATACTCAAAAGTTGCATTCAGCTTTTCAGGAAACTGAGCAGGTAATCTGCTGTAGATAGAGAGCTATCATCATAATGTCGTTTGAAAGCTGAGATAAGAGATGATGGAATATATTTGAGGGCAGGCGTATGTAGTTCCCATGTAATGGAGAAAAGGAAGCATAATGAATGAGAATAAATACAGACTAGGACTACATTATGGAGGAAACGAGAGAGTCATTGATGGTTATTCCATTTCCTGGTGGTTGTTGCTATCACAAGTTCTATGGTAACATGTATTACCGGGTTATAGAATTGAGGATCAGGTTTAGTCGCTAGCAAGTCCCTTGGGAAACACCGTTGGTATTTGTTTGTCGATTCTTGTAGGATATACGGCTCAAACTGTCTTGTGTGGTTAAATTGGAAAAGTTGTGGGTAACAGGTGGAAATATTTGGAGGAGGAAGGACTATTCAACTGGGAATAATAAATCAGGTAAAAACCTTGTCAATTATATATTTGCCCATAGGATTTAACGAGATGAGGGACTTTCCGCCGACAAGGCTATTAAGGCTTGATGGCATGTGCAAAAATAATTATGCAAATTGTATACGCAAGCGCTATTAAGTTATCAGAGGATTTATGGTGGTCACAAGATTAATTAACTGCGCGCAACTGGCATGGAATTTGCAAATGAGTTCAACGTTTGGAATTCTATATTTTTCAAAAGCTTTGTTTTTTTTTGCTATCCTATTATTAGATTACGGTAAACCTACCTGGTTCCTCTTTAACAGCCTAGGACTAATGAAAGACCATAGTTATTTTTGGCAAAGTTGTACATGAAGTTATAAAATTTTTGACCGCTTCGGTAGTTTGACTGGCCGAATTTCGCAAACCATTGCAATTATTTCTTGTGCTATTTTTCGAACCTTGGATTTTTTTTGAACTATGTCTTATCCTAACCGACCACCCGACTAATTCCTGCTTGATTTTAAAAACGTGTGGCAATCTTGTCTTGCCTGTCCTTGGCTGCAAATTAAATAAAAATTCCTGGTTGCACAACCAAGTAAATATTTGCATAATTTAATTTTGCTTTTAGGATTCTGGGACGTATAGAATGTCTGGGAAGCGTAGCAAATCTCAGGGTCACGGCAAAGATGTTTTTGAAGCATTTTTCGCCCAGATAGAACAAGAAAAAGAAGCCATGGAGGAGTACAAGTTTCCCGAGGAAGCCAAAGCGATAATGCCAATTTTCATAACTTGCAAGATGGCCCTGGACCGTGTCGAGCATATTAATCCATTAGCCAAGCGCATGTTCCACGTTTGCGGATTCCTCTACGCTGAAAACATCCCGCGCAACCTCCTCCACCTCTACTTCCCTTCCGAACCCTCCGAGAATGTGACCAAAGCCATGGAATTGCTCAAGAGCTTAGCGCTTTTGCACGACCGAAGCTCCGGCATGCTCAGCATTCACCGGACACATCAGTACGTTATTTTGGAAACGCTCAAGAAGGAGCGGATGCTCAATCCCGTGCTAAGCTACGTCGCCCTCCAGTCCATCCTCATCATAGATAAATGTGTGGCAGATGGGGTGGCGTTGGACAAACGAACATTTCAATCCTACCTGGTCCATATCGTCAAGGTAACGGAAAACTTGAAAGAAATACCACACGAGGAAGAGCACACGATTCTAAAAGTTAAATTGGCAGAACACCTCCTGGGATTCTATACAAGTTCCGGTATCAAGTTCTTGGAAGAAGCCTACAAGGAGAAAAGAAGTAAACTCGGCATGTGTGGGGCGGACTGTCTCAAAATCCAGAACATGCTTGCCGACCGTCTCATGATAGACAGACAGTACGAGAGAGCAAGGGAAATCCTAGAGCATACACTCAATCTCAAGATACAAAAATACGGGGAAGAGCACCGGGAAACGCTTCATACTCAATATCAAATCGGTAAATTAACCGTTTGTGAAACGGAGGGATTCTACTCCGAGGAAGGCTTGCTCCTCCTCTTGGAAGTGTACGAGAAACAAAAAGCATGTGTCGGGGAAGGAGATGAATATACCCGGGTAGCTCGCGAATTTATCGATAGGGTGCTTAATAATAAAGAGACGCAAGAACCTTGCGCCATAGAAATGACTCCACGCAGCAAATCTGAGAGTCCAGATGCTTTTGTATGCGAAGAAGACGACGGAGAACTTTCGTAATTAGCGTTCAAGCTATTGATGATGCATTATTAAGTATGTATTTAATTGATAGTCATCTTTAACAGATTTACAAATAAAAACATTTATATTTTCTCCTAAACCCCTTGACCAACTTAATTCAAGTAAGTTTAAGTTTACCCAATAAGCTTGCGAATGTTGAATCGACTCAAATTTCTTCTAACCGATCCGCACAATTCCTTCCTTTTCACTGCTATCATCTCCAGAAGCAAGCCACAGAAGGACACTCCAGCACAAATCAACCCAAAGTAAAATACCATTTGCCCTTGAGAATTTCGAATAGTGAATAAAAACGGCTCTTTTTCGCCGGTAATTCGAAAAAAATAGCCAGCCCGATATCCAGGGGTGCGTGAGAGTGCGGGGGTTAGATTCGAGATCATGTCCATACGCTGAACGATGGATCGATAGTTTTCAATCAAATTAATTATTCCAACGGCATACAAATCCTGTACTCCTCTCCGTAGGACATCCGCATTGGACAAAGCCAAAACATACATGTACAGGGTAGTAATTAAGGGTTCCTTATTAGCGAAACAAATGATGTCTTCATAAGCTTCCAAGTACAATTGGCAGTAAGCTTTAAGATCAAATCCGAAGCTTAATGATTGGCACAGTTTCCCATGTCGTACGATATAGTCAGGTATTCCGTCTTCCATGTCATCACCATCATGAACTATCGTCTCCTCTTCAAGTTTGATTAAATGCATATTTTTGGCTCTAAATGAAGCATCTTGCAAAACATCCTTACGAATAGAAGAGGTTAATCCTCGTATGTCAACAGATACGTTAGGAACAACAAGTTTATAACCTTGCTCGTAGATTTCTTTGAAATCCCTTGGATGGTCAGTACTTAAGGGGACAATTAACAAGCTTGCTATTAAGCTAGAGTATCCCGCTGTAAGCAACAAACCCAGACAGCTCCAAAGAACGAGCAGAAGCTTAAATTTCCTAACTTGTTCACCATCTCCTTGAGCGAAAAACAACGTGATTAAGTTGAACACGGGACTTTTTGCGTACTTGTAAAACGTGAGCGTCAAAGCACCCCCTGCACAAAACAGGAAACCCCAAGTCCATTTGTCCATCGGGTAGAATAATGTATAGAACTGGGCGTAGGTTAACTTTGAGTCCACGCAGTAAAATCCAATTTTGCCGAATTCGTTTGCAACGGCACGGGCTCCCGGACCTAAAGGATTCGCGTCATTGAGGCCAAGAATTACGAGCGGCCAACGGGCTTCTAGTTTCTTTGACGGCACATCTATTACATGCAACGTTCCGTTAAAAATGTTTTCTAAAATCTCTACATTGGTCCAGCTGAGTCGGATGTTAGCTGATGCCCCCACACCGTATGATATTTTGTTAGATTCTGGATCATACGGTGGTAACAATCCTTTTCGATAGCCTAATGCACGTATTGCGTTCCAGTATTGCGGGAGACCTAGGCTAGGGTTGTTCTTAACGTTTATCCTGGCTTTATGAAAGTTGTAAACCCCGCCGTTGCAGTGCGAGGAGAGTGGCGCCAACTTTTTATTAAATTCCGCAGAGTTGGTCCAAATTTCATTTCCCTTCACCTTGTACCAGTCCAAACAGAAATAACGAGACGACGAGCAATAGTACCGTAATCCGCCAACTGACTCCACATGATACTTGTTTTTTTCCAAATTAGTTTGCGTACTGGACCGCATCCGTACAAAGATCATATTTCCCGGCATCCGGAATGCATCCGGGCTTCTGATAAATCAAATTCAAGTAATTAACTGCTGATAGCGACTTTATAATATTACTGCAATACAAAGGAATTCAGTCCAACATTAATTCAAGCTAGAATTGATTTGTAAATTACTTTAAGTTTTTCACTCGGTACGTTAAATCCACGGTAATCCGAGACCCTAGCGTATCCTCGAAGCCGATAATAGTATAATCGTGCTCGGTATGTTGCATTCGTTTTGAAAATTGAACCCATGGTAGAACTTGCATCGTCTGTGTCTTCCAAGAAACCCAGGGTTTCAGAAACCAGAGGAAAGTGATGCAAGTTATCTTTCTATTCCTGTACAGCCCATCGAAAACCACTTCGTCGTCCACATTTGGCGCAGATCGCCGTAGGACCCAAAACTGAAGAGGAACTTGGATTTTTACGAGCAATTTTATCGCCTCCTCCACGAGGTTGTGATCAGATTCCAAGAATCGTTCGCCGTCTTCTTGTTTCAGTTCATGCGAATAGAGAACAACGCTGCAACGATGAAGTGGTAACTGCATAACCTCGTCAAAAGAATCAGCATTAGTTGGAGCGAGTCTAAGGAAAATTACCAGCATCGTTAAGGCGGCATTTTGAGTCATTTTGATTTGTTCCACGACGCAAAACCAATGACGGTGCGTAACAAAAACTCGCTCCGAAATAATGGCTTCTGGAGGTCTTCGAGAATGGAATTCGGATAAGCAGATCGCTGAAGGGATATAACCGTGCACGAAAACCCAGGTCAAACCCGAGAATACAGAATACCTGACGTTTAGAGTTGCTTACACGGAGCTCTTCAGATAGATTGCAGGCATTAATTAGCTGTCTTTTTCGCCATTATTTAAGCAGGGCATACATCAACGTGCCTTATCGCAAAGATGACCGTTCCCCTGCTCTGCATGGACGCATTCCTCACGAATGTTTGACGGATACATTCGAATAAATATTAACCTTCCAGCGGCTTCATGTTTAACCCAACATTTAGATTCTCGTGTTAACTGCGGAACTCTTTTTAAGACTTACACACGAAATCCGCGTATATCCTTCCTGAACAAACTGGAATCTTAAAAATATTTGCAGAATACGACAGTCTCGTGTGTATTTACTGCAAACAAAAAGTAATCTAACTTCATACATTGAATCGTGGACTAGCAGAAATATTGCTATGACCAGAGCGTGGCCTATAGGTAAACCCAAAGAGACCATCCATTGGTACTAGCTCCTGGTCAGCCTTTATAGAAAACTGTTGGTAAATATTTGTAATAATAAGAAAGAGTTCGTCGAAAACGATGCCAGTGCCGATACAAGATCGTTTTCCGGAACTAAACGACAAAATTTTATTCCAAGCGTCGGGAATCACACTCCCTTGGCAAGTAAGAAACCTTTCCGGCTGGAATTCTTCCGGTTCGTCCCATTCTTGAGGGTCATGATGAACAGCATAAGTATTTCCGAGGATGACCGTACCTTTTTGCACAAATTCCCCTCGAAATTCTGCATCTTCCATGGCAAGATGAGGCAAGGCTAGCGGTGCTGCCGAAACTCTTAGTATTTCCAAGATGCATGCTTCAGTAAACGGCATATTTGGTTTGTCACAAAGTGTGGGTTTGCGGTCCTCGCCTATGACAATATCGATTTCCCTTTGTAGTTTTTCTATAACTCCAGGAAAACAAATCCCGTGGATGACGAACCATTGAAGAGTATTCGACATGGTCTCTATGGTTCCCGCAAGTATATCTCGAATGGCCGCCTCCGCAAAGTCTGCAACCAAGGAAACAATATCATGTTTGATATTATTGTACAATTAAAAATACGCATCTATCCATAAGATTAATTTAAGGCCCTTCATTTGGCCTACTTTTTGAATCATGGTATTTTGATTCAGGATCCGCATTTTCACATTTCACTTCAAACGTATCCAGTAGCTTATCGATAACGTTCCGCGGCTCGTTCCGCGTTCGCGTTTCTCTATGTTCGCTAACATAAGATTTCATGGAAGCCGTCACAATATCGATGGCATCTAATTTCTCAGCAACAACACAGGAGAACTTGCTCACTAATCCAGGGGCAAACGTTGCCAGTTTTGCTACAGGTCTATCCATATTAACGAACCTGGAAGTGTTCGGTTAAGGCAAATTACTCAAACATACCAATTCAGCTAATGCAAAATCCATAATGCCAACTTTCTTTTTCTATAAATTCTCTTTATGCCTGCGCGCTATACCTTCCAATCTGATGTAACAGCGCTTCAGCTTCTTGGTGCTCATATCGGCTGGATGCCAGTACTCGCCAAACACAATTTAAAACCAGATGTCCGAAAGCACTTCGAAGTGGAAAATAATCACCCCTTTTCCCGTGCCACTGCTCCAAGAAAATGTCAATTTCAGCTTGGAAATGCTCCTCTGTTTTGTTTCTCTGTAAGCCATGCTGCCGGAAGGCTTTCAAGAAAAATTGTCTCAGCTCTTCAACTTGTGGCCCTTCATCAATAATTATTCCTCCACCTAAAACAGTTAATAAAAAACCATTTACACGGGTCCTCTCCAATTTCTGCGCGCCCCCTATCATCTTTTTCCTCCTCCAGTGTTCTTCCCCACAGCTTAAAATCATTTTATAGGGTCGTGTGTAAACTAATGTGCCCAACCACACCACTTACCCGCTTTTTCAACTGCCAAGTCCCATAATTTGAATGCCCTTCGACCCGCAAATTCCTGCTTTCCAAAAGCTTCCTTGATACTTGTTCGATCATTTAGCACTAAAACCCTAAAAATCATATCCTTTTCAAGTATGTACATCTTTGTTTTGATAAAATCATCTTAAAATCTCCACCCGCCACTCCGCCCTTCCACCGGCTGAAAAAACTTAATTTCATTCAAAAGCATTACCTTTTCCCGGCAAAATTAAGCATGAAAACCGGGCCGTATTCTTCCTTCCATTTTGCAAATTTTTTTGCTGGATTTCTTCCAAGGAAAAACAAGTGACCCACTACCGGTAATCCCCATGGCTCTGTAACATTAGCAAAATCGCAGGTATTTTTATACCTGAGATCAAATAATTTCTTTCCGTTCAAATTAAAATTATAAATTAAAATTGTAGAATTAATACGTACCGGGAATACCGTTTCCAACACTTTTCTTCTTACTTTGTATATTTAAAAAATATGCGAGCACAATTGTTAGAGCAAGTAGAAAAGTAAAAAACATTTTTAATCCTCCACGTGTAATTTAAATTCAAAATTTGTATTTATTCTCCTGTCAAGAAGGAAACTTGTGTTTAAGCTTGTAGTTTTTTACTTTTAACTGCAAAGGAAGCTGGGTGCGAATTCTTTTCAATCTCATGTCAGACTAAACACCCTTCTTAGTTGCTGATCTTTTAATTTATCCTAGAGCTTAAAAAGAGAAGAGAAGGCGCGGACTGCCTGAGAATGATCAAGAACGGCTCAGCTTCTGTAGTTCCTGGAATTCATTGCCTGCATTATACTTTAGAAGAAAGTAATTAGAGGATAATCTCATCTCCACTTAGCTCGTTCATCTCTGTCATATGTATACAAGCATGACTACGGAGTGCTTGAAAGAAGTATTCTCCGCAGTGTAGTGGTCAACTCTTGCTCTTCTTTTAAAGTAGTGGTCGTCCAGACAACTCTAATGTCTCGTTCCCTCTCACATACGTTTGGCTTAAGCCACATTCCTCCAACTAACTCAACTCCATGAATGAATCACTGCGTACATTCTTCATTTAATTAAAATCGCAATTTCTTAAGAAAAAAACGAGTTTTCCAGGAACCGCTTGGAGGAGAAACAAATTGCACAAACATACGTTTAGCAACGTTTTTATTTCAACTACAAGTGTGGCGTTTCCTGTTTAAGACTTGTCTACAGTTGGCCTCAGTTCAGTTATAAGCCGCATAAATCAGTAGACTTTTAATGATATATACTTTGCTCCAAGATTTGCATTTATTTCTGAGATTTCGAAAGGAAAGCAATGTGCAAGGATGACCGCTTTTGATACAATGGTCTAGATGTGCTCATACCAGAGCTTCTCTCAGCATAGCATTAGGGGGACATCTGCATACATATTTGCAAATACTCTGAAAATCATATAGTTCTACGTATCTGTCGTCAGAAATACCTGCACGGATTTCCCTTTCCATTAGTTTCTCTATAAAGAAAAGATAAATTATGTTATTTCGGTTACTGTTGTCACGTCACGGACTGAGCACAGTCTGGAGCTTATCATTTACTCGAGCCATTTTGCCTGCACGCTCGCAGTCATTTCTCATTGTAACCAATCATGCAAAGTTTAAGGTCAAAGGTAGTAGTAGTAATCAACTACTTGAAGCACAAGAAAAAACTGAGGTTATTTTTTTAATAAATTTTTATGCTTGTATAATTAATTTACCCGTCGAGGAAAACTCAGTTTTTTCTCAGCTCAGCACAGGGGAAAATGTGCGAAGCGGTAAATTTTGAAATTTTAGACATTTTTACAGACATGTTTCTATTAGTGAAAATGGACCTATGCGAACAAAAATGTTGTAAATCCCGTATTTAACGTTGCGCTTCTAGTTTGCATGCCTATACAGCTATGCAATGGAAAAAATTAACTTGTCTGCCCTCATACCGTACCTTTGACCTTGCTATCTATGTAATAGCATATTCCCTTCACCAACACGAGCCTCTACCGGATAGCACTTTTAGAGTACTTGATCAATGTAAGCTTTGTTTAGCTGATACCAACCCTGTCCACACATGTGCAACTAAAGTGTTGTTGTTGTCCGTCATGATCCTCTTCAAGACCGTTCAATCCATCATCTATTTTTATCTCTTTGCATTTGGTTTTGATCAAACTCTGATATTGGCACGATTACTTATTCCAACTTGTCACCAGTTGCTTACACCACATCAATGCAGCAGTACGGATAAAATCATGCATTCATTAATTAAATTAGCTCTGCTTTGCAGCTTTCTGCACGTGGTTAACTCACAAAGAACAAATTTCATAAACCATGAAGCAAAAGTAAGGACCTACGACGAATCCGAATGGTTCCTCGGGAATATACCTTTCGCAGAACTTCCGGACAGTAACATCGAAGAGATTTACTACTACCGCTGGGCATCACATAAGCGCCATCTGCGCTATACTACGCCAGGGGCTGGGTACACTGTTACAGAGTTTGTTCACAATTGCTAATTGCCAATTGCACAATTGTTCATTATGTTCTATGCTGGAAAATTCGATACTATTAACGCTGCTGCTGGAAATCATTTGTACAAGTCTCGCTGGTTCAGAAACCGAAGGAATGTTCAAGCAAGTACTTATGAGCTAATGCCGGATGTACAGTCCTACATTTGTGTAAAACTTGTGTAACACTTTCCGAAAATTCGTTTAGTTACCATAGTAACGCCGTTTCTACTTCAACACTTTAAATCTAAAAGTTTTACACAAATGTTCTCCATTTGATTAAAATTGAATATTTGCGGATCTTTTGAGCCGCAATTATGAATATGAAAATGTGACACAAGTTTTAAACAAGTTTTACACAAGTGTTGGACTGTACATCCGGCACAAATAAATTTAAAAAGTTCGGTAGACATGCTACTGCTTTACTCCAAATTTTTTGATCCCAGGATACATATATATAGAACATATTAAAAGCATACACTCAATCTCAAGATACAAAAATACGGGGAAGAGCACCGGGAAACGCTTCATACTCAATATCAAATTGGTAAATTAACCGTTTGTGAAACGGACGGATTCTACTCCGAGGTAGGCTAGCTCCTCCTCTTGGAAGTGTACGAGAAACAAAAAGCATGTGTCGAAGAAGGAGATGAATATACCCGGGTAACTCGCGAATTCATCGACAGGGTGCTTAAGAATAAAGAGAAGCAAGAAGCTTCCACCATAGAAATGACTCCACACAGCAAATCAGAGAGTCCAGATGCTTTTTCATCCGAAGAAGGCGACGGAGAAATTTTGTAATTAGCATCAAAGCTATTTATTTGATATTCATCTTTAACTGAATTACGAATAAAAACACGTATATTTTCTGCTACACCCCTTGGCCAACTTGATTAAGTATAAGTTTGCGATTGTTGAATCGACTCAATTTTCTTTTTACTGATCCGCACAATTCCTTCCTTTTGACAACTATTATCTCCAGAAGTAAGCAACCGAAGGACACTCCAGCACAAATTAGCCCAAAGTAAAATACCATTTGTCCCTGAGAATTTCGGAAAGTGAATAAAAACGGCTGTATTTCTCTTGTGATTCCAAAAAAGTAGCCGGCCCGATAGCTAGGGGTGCGTGATAGTGCGGGGGCTAGGTTCGTGATCATGTCCATACGCTGAACGATGCGTCGATTGTTTTCAATCAAATTAATTATTCCAACGGCATACAAATCTCTTACTCCTCTCCGTAGTACATCCGCATTGGACAAAGCGAAAACGTACATGTACAGGGTAGTAATTAAGTCTTCCTTATTAGCGAAACAAATGATCCCTTCATAAGCTTCCAAAAACAGTTGGCAGTAAGCTTTACGATCATACCCAAAGCTTGATATTTGGCAGAGTTTCCCATGTCGTACGATATAGTCAGGTATTCCGTCTTCCATGTCATCACCATCATGAACTATCGTCTCCTCTTCAAGTTTGATTAAATGCATATTTTTGGCTCTAAATGAAGCATCTTGCAAAACATCCTTACGAATAGAAGAGGTTAATCCTCGTATGTCAACAGATACGTTAGGAACAACAAGTTTATAACCTTGCTCGTACATTTCTTTGAAATTCCTTGGATGGTCAGTGCCTGAGGGGACAATTAACAAGCTTGCTATTAAGCTAGAGTATCCCGCTGTAAGCAGCAAGCCTAGACAGCTCCACAGCACGAGCAGGTGCTTAAATTTCCTCACTTGTTCGCCATCTCCTTGAGCGAAAAACAACGTGATTAAGTTGAACACGGGACTTTTTGCGTACTTCCAAAACGTGAGAGTCAAAGCGCCCCCTGCACATAACAGGAAACCCCAAGTCCATTTGTCCATCGGGTAGAATAATGCGTAGAACTGGGCGTATGTTAGCTTGGAGTCCACGCAAATAAAACCAGTATTGCTGTGTTCATTTGCAACGAAACGGATTGCCGAGCCCAAAGCATTTGCACTATTCCAACCAAGCTTTACGATCGGCCAACGGGCTTCTAGTTTCTTTGACGGCACATCTACTACATGCAAGGTTCCGTTAAAAATATTTTCTAAAATCTCCACATGGGTCCAGCTGAATCGGATGTTAGCTGCTCTACCCGCACCGTATGATATTATGTTAGATTCTGGATCATACGGTGGTAACAATCCTTTCCGATAGCCCAATGCTCGTATTGCGTTCCAGTATTGCGGAAGAACTAGAACAGAGTTATTCATAACGTTTATCCTGGCTTTATTGAAGTTGTAAATCCCGCCGTTGCTGTGCGCGGAGAGTGGTGCCAACTTTTTATGAAAGTCTTTTGATGTCTGCCAAACTTCCATTCCCTCATCTCCCACCTTGTACCAGTTCATGCAGAAATAACGAGACGCCGAGTAATAGTACCGCAATCCGCCAACTGACTCCACATGAAGCTTGTTTTCTTCCAAATTAGTTTTCGTACTGGACCGCATCCGTACAAAGATCATATTTCCCGGCACCCGAAATGCATCCGGGATTCTGAGAAATCAAATTCAAGTAATTAACTGCTGACATCTACTTTATAATATAACTGCGATACAAAGGAATTCAGTCCAACATTAATTAAAGCTAGAATTGATTTGTACGTATGCAAATTACTTTAAGTTTTTCGATCTGTACGTTAAATCCACGGTAACCGGATACCCTAGCGTATCCTCGAAGCCGATAATAGTATAATCGTGCTCGGTATGTTGCTCTCGGTTTGAAAACTTAACCCATGGTAGAACTTGCATCGTCTGTGTCTTCGAGGAAACCCAGGGTTTCAGAAACCAGAGGAAAGTGATGCAAGTAATCTTTCTATTCCTGTACAGTCCATCTAAAATCACTGTGTCGTTTTCATTTCGCGCAGATTGCCGTAGAACCCAAAACTGAAGAGGAACTTGGATTTTCACCAGCAATTTTATCGCCTCCTCCACGAGGTTGTGGTCAGATTCCAAGAATCGTTCGCCGTCTTCTTCTTTCAGTTCATGCGAATGCAGAACAACGCTGCAACGATGAAGTGGTAACTGCATAACCTCGTCAAAAGAATTAGCATTAGTTGGAGCGAGTCCCAGGAAAATTACCAGCATCGTGAAGGCGGCATTTTGAGCCATTTTGATTTTTTCCACAACGCAAACCCAATGACGGTAAATAACAAAATCTCACTCCGAAGTAGATCGCTGAAGGGATATAACCGTGCACGAAAACCCAGGTCAAACCCGAGAATATAGAATACCTGGCGTTTAGATTTGCTTACACGGAGCTCTTCAGAGTGATTGCAGGAATAAATTAGCTGTCTTTTTCGCCATTATTTAAGCAGGGTGTGAATCAACGTGCCTTGTCGCAAAGATGAACGTTCCCCTGCTCTGCATGAACGCATTCCTCACGAATGTTTGACGGATACATCCGAATAAATATTAGCCTTCCAGCGGCATCATGTTTAACCCAACATAGGGAATCCCAAATGTCAACCACGGAACCCTTACTAACCCAACCTCCTTTCCCCATAAACCGAACCTTTTTATTAAATGTAATAGCATATCAGCTTCGAGTGAACACATTTTGTATAGTACTTAATCAATATAGCTATACTTTAACTGATACCGACCCAGTCCACACACGTGCAACTAAAATTATGTTGCTGTTCACATGATCCTCTTCAAATCCGTCCAATCCATCATATATTTTTATCTCTTTGCATTTGGTTTTTGACTGAACTCTTATTTTGGCACTATTGCAATCGAATGCTTGTTCAAACTTGTCACCAGTTGCTTTACAGCACATCAATGCAGCAGTACGGATAAAATCATGCATTCATTAATTAAATTAGCTCTGCTTTGCAGCTTCCTGCACTTGGTTAACTCACAAAGAACCAATTTCATAAACCATGAAGCAAAAGTAAGGAGCTACGATGAATCCGAATGGTTTCTCGAGAATATACCTTTCGTAGAACTTCCTGACAGTAACATCGAAGAGATTTACTACTACCGCTGGGCATCACACAAGCGCCATCTGCGCTATACTACGCCAGGAGCTGGGTACACTGTTACAGAGTTTGTTCACAAAGTATTCTATGCTGGAAAATTCGATACGATTAACGCTGCTGCTGGACATCATATATACGAGTCTCGATGGTTAAGAAACCGGAGGTTTGTTCAAGTAAGTATGAGCTATTAAATTTAAATAGTTTGTTAGACATGCTACTGCTTTACTCAACATTCTTGGATGCTAGTTTAGAACATATTAAAATACAAAGCTAATGTTCTTGATACAGAAGACTAACTGGAATTGAAATTTTAAAATATTCCAGGATTACATCAACTTCTGGGCCCGCGAAGGTGGTCTTGCCAACGCGTATTCTGAATGGATAGCTGACGCTGCTTGGAATTCTTACCTCGTTGACGCAGACACTGATTTTATAAAATCGCAACAGGACTTTCTTATCAAGAACTTTAACAACTGGGTCGCGACTAATTTTGACCAAGATGCCGGCATGTTTTTCATCAGTCCTCATTGGGACGCCATGGAATTTTCTTGCAGCTCTCTGCCAACAGACGACCCGTACCACGGCGGGGAAGGATACAGACCGAGTTTCAATGCTGAAATGTATGCTAATGCTTTGGCTATCGCTGAAATAGCCAAGTTGAACAACGACCCCGAAACGGCTAGCTTGTTCCTGGAGCGAGCTAATTCACTGAGGAGGAATGTTTTAGAGAAATTGTGGGATCCGGATCGCAAGTTTTTTTATCATATGCAAAGGTTAGTTGATTTACAACTATAATTAAAACAATTAACTAAATTTTTAACTAACCTCAAAATTAAATTAGTAAATTAACCCTCAATTGCTGCTCTAAAGGCAAAATAACCCTGAGCAGAAGCTCCTGGATTCAAGGGAAGAAATCGGATTTTTCCCTTGGAGATGGCAAGTACCAGACAATACTACGGATCACGAAGCTGCTTGGAGCGCCCTCTGGGATCCCGAAGCCTTTGATTCTACATATGGTCCTACTACTTGTGAGAAAAGAAGTCAATACTACGATGGAGATCAACCGGTGGGACAATGTTGTTGGTGGTAAGTTTTGTATTTAAATTATACCTGTGGGAGTTAATTAACTATAGTCATAAATTACTCTTTATTTTAATAATCATTTTTAATATTAATATGAAAATATTGCTATTATTTAAACCACATTTTTTAAAAAAAAAGGAACGGTAATTCCTGGCCATATTCAACTGGAATGACATTAAATGCATTAGCCTCCCTATTAAGAAATTACGGCCCTATCAATTTCGCAACTGTCCAGGATTACGTCGATGCTCTTCAGAAATACGCTATGACTCAATACAAAAACGGAGTTCCCTACGTTGCTGAATGCCATTCTCCAGACTTGAACGTTTGGATTTGTGATAACTTGTAAGTGTGAATTCGTCGTTTGCTAACCTATCCTCTGATTTCGATACAATCGTACAGAAAATCGTTAATTTTACCTCAGTAACCACTCGGAACATTACGCTCACTCCACCTACACGGATAACGTACTATCGGATTTATTCGGAATCATCCCTCAGGCAGACAATACGTTGTCGATTCATCCTCTCGTTCCCAACAACTGGAGGTTCTTTGCTTTAGAAAACTTGTTATATCACGACCACGAAGTCGCTGTAATCTACGACGCTGACGGCAGCTACTATGAATCGGGCGTTGCCGGAATGCAAGTTTACATTAACGGCCAACTCGTAGCATCTCAGCCGAATATTGGTCCAATGACCGTGGCGGTTCCAGATCCGATCGTTAATATTTCCAACGGTCGAAAGAAGATAGAAAACTATGCCGCTAACGTCGAAGCTTCCGGTTATCCCCAAATCACCGTTAGCTACAGCTCGATGACAGATTCGAGCCCGTGGCAAGCAGTAGACGGGAGAATCTTCTATGATTTCATTCCATCGAATCGTTGGAGTAACTACGGATCAGGCTCCGATACGGATTGGCTGGAAATCGATTTCGGACCAGGGAGATCAAAAAATATCTCCAGCGTTGACATGTACATTTATTCGGATGCCGCAACCGGCGGTGGCGTTGGTAAGTTGCGTATGGTTTCTCTTTTCCATTTGAGTATCGATAATTTCGTTCAATGTCGTTTACTAGTCCATCCTCTGTACTTCCACCAGCCTGTCCCCTTGAAATGACCCTAGAATACTTTGACTCCGTCTCGGAAGCATACCAGCCCGTTCCTCTTCCCATTTACGTTCCGACATCATGTGCTCCTAACAACAAGAATTCCATCATCTTTGACCCACTTACAACTCAAAAGGTGAAGGTAACGTTCCGAAATGACGTTGTTAACGGTAACTACATCGGAGTTTCCGAAATTGAAATATGGGCTCCTTGGCCACAATCTCCTGAAAACGTTTATGAAGCTGAAGATGGAATCGTTATCGGTGCAGCGGTAAGTTGATCAACGATGAAACTTTGCCGCCATTCATCAAAATTCAAAAATCTAAAAATTAGAATTCTGTATTAATTAACTGTGAATGTCAACCATAGATTGAAGCATCTCAAGGAGCATCGTCAGGGTCATACGTCGGACTCATCGATGCCGACGCTTCCAGCGTTGAATTTACTGGAGTTTGGGTAGACCGTGCTGGAGTATATTCAATCGTCATTTACTACGCCAACGGCTTAAACACACCTGCCAGTCACGAGCTGGATGTCAATAATCTGCTAGTCACAAGCGTTGAATACGCTCCGACAGGGGGATGGGGAAGTTTTGGTTCTTCTGTCACTGTTGATATTCCGCTAGCGCGCGGAAACAATGCATTAACATTCCGTCATCGAACGAATTATGCAGAGCTGGATAAAATACAAGTTTTAGTTTGAAAGAATGTTTAAAACATTCTATTTAAATTTAATTTAGTAATAATTTCATTCTTCTTAAGAGTGCGGGTCCGTGATGTTGTAAATCACAGCTGCATTAAATTTCATAGCCTGTCCTCCATATTATAATTAGTTTTCTCTAGAGCAATCAATCAACTCACTAGTGTCAGCCAATTCCACTGATCATTGCATTGTCCCATGTGTCGAGGTGTCCGCTATAGTTAATCGCGAATAATAAGCTACTATCATTTTGCACTCGACACTTAGCACCCTGTAAAACTGACGCTTAGTATTGTCCTTTGACAATATAAAATCTCGAGCGTGCAAATTATTCGCCAACTACAAGCAGGATTGACGTATTCGACTTGTTCCAATGCTGAATAATGCACTCAACTGAATATCCACGTTTTGCACTATTTCATACTCTCATCAGACGAGCAAAGCAAATTGCTTTGCGCTTGAGGCAAAATATTATTGCACGCCATATCATCATTCAACTATCAACTAGTGAATCTTCGCTTCTTTAAGTATAACCTGCAGAGAAGAGAGGCTGTCAAGGTTTAATGATAAAAACAGGTTTTCTCTGTGCTAAATCCAACCTCCTCTTTGTCAAAGCCTTGCATGATTCTTAAACTGTGTAAAACTCGCGTGCGAATTTTATGTGAATTTTCTGTGTCAGAGAGAAAAATGAGAGCGGCATAGAATTTCTCTTAAAGTTCAACTATTTCAAACTTTTGTGTGCTGCTGACGTACATTCCGTAGCTTACCTGATAATTTCATTAATTTGCAGAATATGTGAACACAAAATTACTGTGCTCCTTTCTCCTCCAAGCACAGGTGCTTAATTTGTTAGCAGGTGTGAGGATGGTGGTGCTATTTTGAAAATATTTTAAAATACAAAATGGAAGGTAACGAAAAACTCGCAGATTTTGGCAGCGTTGAGTACGTTGTATTTGCAAGTGTACTCGCGTTGTCAGCTTCCATTGGTATTTATTTTGGATGTTTCGGATCCCGGCAAAAAACTACGGAAGAGTTCCTCATGGCAAACAGGCAAATGTCATTTGTTCCCGTTGCTTTATCACTAATTTGCAGGTAGCTTAAGAAACGTTTGTACTTGTTTCCAGTTTTTATTTGAAAATTGTGTAAGATTTTTAAGTTAATTTGTTTTTTTACAGCTTCGTATCAGCAATAACAATTTTGGGAAACCCAGCAGAAATTTATTTATACGGAACGCAATACGGAATGGTTATTTTCTCTTTCGTTTTGTTAACGTTGAGTTTATCCTATTTATATGTTCCTGTATTTTATAATTTAAAAGTCAGCTCGGCCTATGAGGTAATTGGATTTTTATTTATAAATTTTATATCGTATTATTTTTTATTAAAAGCTATACTGAATCCTTGTTTTTTAGTGTACAATTAAACTACAAAGATTGCCATTTTTCTTTCAGTATTTGGAACTACGCTTTGGCAAAGGAACAAGGAGAATAGTATCGCTATTCGCCATTTTTCACCTCGTAAGGAATATACATTCATTCTAAATGAATTAAAATTAAATTAAGTGCGTAAATTAGCAAATGATAAATCAAATTCATAATCGTTTTACAGACCATTTACATGGCAATCGTTGTTCTAGGACCATCATTAGCTCTTGAGCAAGGTAAGAAACATAACGTTTAGTAAATGCTATTTACATTGCATTTAACTTTTGAATTTAATTAAACGCAACATGGTACAGCAGTCACCTGAAAAATAGCATCCGCTGTATGTGGATTAAAGTTGAAAAAACGTTTAATTCCTATTTTCAGTTACCGGAATCAACTTGAGGCTTTCCACAGCCGCCATATTCTTAGTTTGCATCTTTTACTCTTCTATCGTAAGTATGCCGTTTAGTATATATTTTAATCCTTATTAACGTCTTAATTACATCGTAATTAAATGGTAGTCTGCATTGCAATTAAAGCGCATATGCAAGCATATTAAGGTCAAGATAATTGCTAGACTTAAGGTAACTGAATTTTAAAGGGAGGACTCAAAGCAGTACTGTGGACGGACGCTCTCCAAGCCTTGATTATGATTGGTTCCTTAATTGTTGTTGTGGTCAAGGGAATATCGGACGTTGGAGGAATCAGCATTGTTTGGGAGCGGGCAGAAAAATCTGGACGCATCCAGTTTTTCAAGTAACATTTTAAAATTCGCTGTTGCAAACATATCTACCAAACGCAGGAGGATCCAGTAATGCGAAATTGAAATTGAAACGGCATTAAAATTAACAATGATTTTGTTTAAGTTTTGATACAGATCCACGTACGAGGCATACATTTTGGACAGCTATTTTCGGAGGATATTTCATGTGGATTCCAATGTATGCAGCAACACAAGCACAAGTCCAACGATACTTGTCCGTTCCGACGTTAAGAAGTTGTCGGAGGTTGGATTAATTACACCAAAAATATATAATCTCAGCAATTAAATTACAAGTTGATTAGTGTACCACTGAACTAATTCTTGTATGTATTTCCAGGGCACTGTGGATGAACATGGTTGGTTTGATGGGAGTTATCACACTTTGTTTTCTATCAGGATTAGTCCTATTCGCTAAATACTATGACTGCGACCCTTTAAAAAATAAAGTATGTCGTTAACTTGATGGAGCGAGGATAACAAGAGCAACTTGATTTAAATAATTTAAAAATTAACTAATTATTCATTTTAATTAAATCCTGGCAGGATGTACAGAATTCTGATCAACTCCTACCATTTTTTGTAATGGACACTTCCGGTACAATCCCTGGTTTACCTGGCCTATTTGTCGCGGGGCTAACATGCGCAAGTTTGAGGTACATAAACATAAATTATTTAAAAAGAATGGATTTTAAATACGCATATTTTCCAGTAAAGCAAAGCATTAATTTTAAAAATTCTTGATTCTTTTTTCGCAGCTCAGTTTCTAGCGGTCTGAGCGCCTTATCTTCGATTATAACGTACGATTACATAAAGAAAATTTTGCCTGGATTACCAGACGAGAAGCTGTCATTCTTGTCAAAAATCATGTGTGTCCTCTTTGGTGCTTTGTCCTTTGGCTGTGTTTTCATTGTAGAAAATATGGGGAATATTTTACCTGTAAGTTTTTAAAACCATGAATTTGTGCCCGTAACCGTAACTTATAAGCTCTGCATGGGCCAGTGGGGCAAACCGATTTAGCTAACTCTCCGTTTATTATATGTTGCAGGCAGCGTCCTCTCTTGTTGGTATGATTGTAGGACCAACGCTAGGAGTTTTTACCCTTGGAATGTTTTTTCCTTGGTCTCACTCCAAGGTAATTGTAAACATTTTAGCGAAATTACTATGACAATGAAGAATTAATAAAGGATAACTCAATGGATAATCACCATGTTACGTTTGTCTAGGCAAGCGTTTGGGCTTTACTCATAGCAATGGCTACAATGATGACCTTTGGCGTCGGCGTTTTCATCGCTAATAACGACAAACTTCTTCCAGATCAACGACTCCCTTTATCAACAGAAGGGTGTGGGAATTACACTACCACTACCACTACTTCATCGAATTTTTTAAGAGCTTCAGCAGACTGGAAAACTAACGAAGACAGAGTTTTAATTCAAATCTTGTCAATATCCTACATCTGGTTCCCTTGTATTGGCTGCGTGTTAACTGTATTTTTAGGACTAGTATTTAGCGTTACGTGCCCTCACCGAGATCAGTACCACAAGAGGTCGCTCTTTAGTCCGCCAGTATTGAGTTTATGGGAAGCTTTACTTCCTAAAGCTACAGCAAGAGTCTTAGATCCTTTAGAAGGTTTAGTCAGTATAGAGTTAACTAAAGTTACTGAAAGTATTAAAATCGATAACTCTAGTCCGAGTGGGATGGATAATTTAGGTTCAAGTTTACAGAGTATAAACGCTAAAGAGACCCACCCTTAAAGTTTCTTGATAGCTATTGATTGCTTAAAAATAAATAATGATCGCTAAATTTTGAATCTTTGATTATTTGACCAAAGTCAAATAAAGTCCATGTCATCATGATTTATCAAACTATGTCCGCCGAAGGTCTTCAAGGGCAAGAATCATGTAACAGCATAGCAGAGAGCATAACCTCAGATGGCGCTTCTGACTAAAAGAGCTAATATGCAATTCTGCCAATTGCTAAGCTGCACTAGACTTCGAAACGTTTTGGCTCCATCTTTTGAATTTCAACAGCGATTAACCTGCTCCCTCGTATCATTTAATCAATTTTACATTTGGAGCAAATTTTTTGCATCCATTTGCACTAATGACAGCGGGTCGTTTGCAAACATTGCCTTTTGTGTGTTTTGTGTACACAGCGGACGTCTGCTCCGCTAGAGCATAATTCATATATCACAGTGTTTATCAAAGAGTGATGCAAGCCTTGTTCGGCAATGGTTTCTCAAGGACATTCCTGGACTTTTTAGGTTTCAACAAACGACTAGGAATACACGCACTAGGCACCAGACGGCGTTTAGTCTAGATACGAGAATCACTTTATGCATCAGTAGAAATTGGGTTATAAATTTCTGCATAACAAACTGGATGTTGTCGACTCATGAATATTTCATGAAGGTATTTACTGCAAGAGAGTCTTACATAAAGGTTGTGTATTAGCCTGACGACGAACCTTTATTGAATGCCGAAGTTAGCGAGATCCAAACTTTATTTTAGTTTTTCAAAAAGCTTTATTTTGCCTTTATTACGTAAGGTGGTCATTCATGAATGAGATCGTGGGTGCATCGCTTCAATGAAGGCATCATTGCTTTCTTCCTTGGACTTGAACTCAGTTCTTCTAATGGCCCTAATTACGCCCTCTGCCGTCGCAATCACAAATCAGCGTCCATTCCGAACCTGACTTCAGGAGGCAGCTGTAGATTTATTTCTCGTTTATCCTTAGCAGCATTAACGAATTTAGCAATCTAAAGGCGATTTTAAGCCTCAACTCAAGCGCAGATCGTTTATTCATCACCTGTCAACGTCCTGATTTGCAGTCATCAGTACATAATGGCGCCAAGCTTTCCAAATGTGAACACGTCCTCCGCGCTAACGTTTTTCACTAACCTATCCTATTTCTGTTTCTACTTACCTATTTCTAACCACTCGCGACTTCCGCCCCAGTACCAGTTTCGATGGACAAGTGTCGTCACATTTCTAAGTATCCTAATAATAACAGGGAGCTGCACTACCCAAGCTTTAAATCTCCTACTGGGTAATATGGGAATGGGAGGCCCATACCGTTTGACCCTTCAAATAGTCGTATATAGTTGGACATGCTGGGCACTAGTTACAAGTTTTGTATTCCGCATGACTGGGATATTAAAATGCAAATCTATCATTTATCTCTTGCGTACTTGTTACAAACTGCGAAATTGCTCCCGACCTGGTTACCAAGGCCACGACTACGGCAAATTTATCGTTTCATTGACACACACCGTTAGTTTGGTTACAGTAATTATTAACGCATTGCAAGTCGGACACGCTACCCATGCTCGCTACCAACAATTCGTCGTCACATCCGCTCAAAATAATAGCGTTCTTCCCATTTTGAAACAGTTTGCATTGGATTGTACTTTTTCTTTCATTGAAATCCCAGCCTTATTATGCAGCTTTGCTTTACCTACGGTCCTTATGCTTGACTTTGCTAACATAATTGATGCACGTTGTTGTCATTTTATCCGCCTCGTGGTTCCACAAGCTATGAAGATGAACCTAGATTTTCGGAGGTCTGTGATTAGTATTTCCCCGCTCAATGCAGTCGGTAAATTACGATGTGTTCTTCGCCAGTTTCAGATGATACACAAATCATTGCTTGTGATATCGCATACGTTTGCTGTGTCTATTGCCGTGGGAGTACTAATGACTCCATTGAAAGCATTTGATGCACTCTATGCTGTGATATCCTTCCCCTCGAATTTAATATTCATACTATCGATTTTAATTCTTACCTTGTGTAATGTGATCAGATTGGTTTTACTCTGTCAAGCTGCAAGTCTTTTACAGGGAAGGGTAAAGTTGCCAATTACAAATCTTCTAATATTATAACATCTTGTATAGATGGCGTTACAAATGGCAGAAAAGCTTGCCGCTACAACCATTAAAACTTTTGGATGTCACCATATAAAACGCTATTATTTCAATTTCAGATAAGAATTGCAAACAGGATGTTGGAAAAATCCAGACTTGAAGTGTCTGTAATTTTAGCGGATGCTAACCCGGGTTCACTCAAATTTATGCGTACGGTATGTCTATAGCAACAAATCTCATTACAATCTTACTAATTACAATTTAATTTACTAGGGCTCAAATGTTTACGAGAGCCATGATTAATCATCACTTAATGTTTGTATCATTGATTTAAGGTTGACAAATTTTGCGAATATTTACTTCCTTTAAATGCCACTTTATCTGCAAACAACTTGTTTGATATCGACATTAAGCTTTTATCATCGGTGAGATTGACTATTTTATTTCGATGAGTGTATTTCTTGATGACTTGTGAATCATTTACCTTAGCAACATAACGATATTCCTTTGTCTGTACTACAGGTGGTGACTGTCATGATGACCTACGCTGTATTTCTGTTCCAACTTCGCATGACAGGAAACTAGAGAATAACGAAGCTTTATTAAAATGGATCCTCGACATTATTCTCATCAGCTACAGGCACAAGGGATTTACAATGATTTTGGCGATTGCTGCAGAGATTTACAAGCAGAATAATTAAACTAAAATTAACGTCATCATGATTTTTATTCTGTATTGAAATGAGTATTTTTAATTAAATAAAACTAATCTTATAGAATTACGGTCGTTAATGGACGGATGCATAAAATGTTTGCATGCCTAGAAAGAACTATTAGATTGAATTACTTGCATACACGTATTTCATTTACATACAGTCTACAACGCTCCGTTCTTAATTAAAATTAGCTACCAGTTATCTGCCCACCACCTCAGTATCATAAATTATTAACTTACACGTATAGTAATTACAATTAACATAGTCATCTCCTTCGTTTCTATAATCACTCGGATAAATAACATTGCTCAAGAGAATTTTAAATCTTGATTGATGGCGATACAAAATGTCATCAGACTGAGAATCTTATAATCAAGTTGCAAACTTCAGTCATTAAGAGGGCTAACGGCTTGTTGAGTATCGAGCCGAATCGTTAGATTATTACAAGGCATATGCATTGTTTCGTGCGTTTTAACTTACCATACTATTCGCTTCTAATCACAATTAAGGCACTTTTTAATCTCCCCGTTCAGATCATGCTCATGAACAGAGCGAATCAGTCAAAGTTTCTCCTTCCATCGTAATCACATTCTGAAACTTGATTTGTCATTTTGCACCCAATTTTAATTTGCTGCCGCAACCTGGCATCCAAATATATAAGGGCTCATATGTTGATTTCTTAACAATAGATACATTATAAAGCCCACTGCTAATTGCACTTAACAATCTCTGGTCCGAGTCTACCGCCCATGAGTTTTTCGTTGATGGCGAAGCATATTGTGTTTACTTGAGAAATCTTTTCCACAAAGATCGCAGTCGGAAAAGTCACCGTATCTCAGGTTTTGTGGTGTCACTACTTCATTTGTAATGGGGTCGATGCTATGCATTTGCCGTATATGACGATATACGTTATGCTTTTGAGTGAAGAATTTCCCACAGATTTCGCATTCAAATGGTCGTTCTCCAGTATGAGTGGCTTCATGTCGGACCAAGTTATGCTTGAAATTGAAACCTTTTCCACATATAGAACACGGAAAACGTCGTCTTTCACCGTCGTCGTGCAGGGCTTCATGTTTCAGTAAATGTTGTCGTGATGAAAAGACTTTGTCGCAAATCGTACAGTTTAAAGACTTCTTTTTCTTGCTCGTAGATGCGGATCGAATGAGTTGATTTACTTTCTGGAAGTTATAGCTGTTTTCGAAATGCTTTGGTTTTGCTCGCCGCTTGTACTTTCTTCTTGTATGCTTCTCCCGATGTGTTCTTAATTGATCTTCTTGTGTGAACCCTTTCCCACAGACACTGCAAGCAAAGGGTTTCTCCCCGATATGTGTTCGAATGTGACAGTTTAATTGGAACCGCAATCGAAATCTTTTGGAGCAAATTGAACAAGGGAATGTCTCTTCAGCATTAATAATTACAGGAAGTTTTAAATCCAAACTTGAGGACGATCGGCTGCAGTTTTCTCCTGATTCAAGATTGACGTCATCCAGTTTTGATGTCACCATCGGCCCGTTTTCCAAGATGACCATTGAGTTAACTTCAACCGGTGTCCATGAACTACAAACAAATTATATTTTTAACTGATAAGTAAAAACAGTTGGTACCTATTATACAGCCCACAGATCCAAATTAGTATTTAAAGACATTAAAATAAAATCAATCACTTCTAAGAGGATCATTCATTACCTTTGAATCTCTTCTTTGATTTCCGCTCTCACTCCATGAATGTGTAACTGATGATGATCATAACTTTTGGCACTTTTGAAATATTCCCTACAGGGTCGACAAACGAGCCAGTCAACGGATAAAATTTTTCTCGTCTTCTTCCCTTCTTCGTTTTCACCACAGTCAGAAACTGCCCCATCCTCCAATGACCCATCAGATAAATTGCCAGAATCATTGCCAGTCGATCCTGCATCGTTAAAATCTCCATCATCATGAGGTCCGTATTCTGAATGTGGATCACTTGATGAGTCGACGTTGGAGTTTTGTTGGCTGGGTGAGCTCCAAGGGCTATTAAAATAATTTAGTTACTATTAATCAGACCAGATTATATCACCTTCAAAAATATTTAAAAGTTACTGTATAAATTGAGTTTCGAATTTAAGCTTGCAGAAAATACAACATTATTCAGTATTCACCAGATGCAGTTTCATTTTACAGAATTGCAATCAACAGGTGGTTGACTAGATTTTTCTTACTTGTGTGAACGGTACTCGGGCTTTCCTTCATGTTCTGTTAGCATATGATTTTCAAAGCATTTTCTTGTCTTGAAATATTCTCGGCACGGCCAACAAACAAACCAATTCGCTGTAGGGATAGCACGATTCATAATTTTACATCTATCCTAATAGCACTATATACTACAACTAAAGTAATTTGGGTTATTCAGTCAAATGAAATTAAAAACTGTCAAATTATCTTCTTTAGTCATATTTTATGAATTTTGAATTTAGGCTTACCGCGCCCTATCCTCTTTGTGTTGAAGAAGATTGCATTATTTTTTCATACACAGCAGCCTAAGGCATCTTTCCTGCTACAAAACCTTTTGTATCCACCCGCAGTTGAAGATATGTGATCTTTTAAGTTTCAAAGTATAAACTCTCTCCCAGGAGAATTTTCTCCTTGAGAGAATAACACTCCTTCAAGTAGAGCTACACCATATACCCTTCATAGTCTCTCTCAACATGTGATTTCTTGTGATAGAAGAACCACTATTACAACACATTCACTTCTTCTACAGTATAGAGGCAAAGGGACGACGAGGCTTTAGGAGCAAAGCCGTAGAGCGTCGTCGGGATAGCTTTCAGAACGTTTCATCCCTGCTAGCAAGGCATATTATCAGGTTAAGTTTATAAAGGATTTATTATGTGTTAGTTTGTTAGCGTTAGTTTTATATTATAACTAAAATGAAATGAAGGAAAATTAAGCCACCGGTGGTTATTCACGATGGAGATAAAGGAGGGCTGGAGAGTAATGAAGGAGATAAGATCTGATTTCGGGGCTATATACAAATTAGTTACCTGGTAGTAGGATTACGTTACACTATTCAAGCCTATATTATATCTCTTTTCATTGAAATTATCAAAGTGTTATCGGTGTCGAGTTTTACCATATTGTATCTCATACATTGCATTTTTCTAAATCATTTCCTTCTCTCACAATTCTACGACAATCGGTAAAGAATAGGGTGTTTTAGGTGGTTCTGGAAGGTTCATTCAAACAGTTCTCAGGTGCAAAAAACAATCAGAGCGATGGTGGCGTGGAAGCTAGGAACCAAACTTGTAAAAAAAATTTCCCGTTGGTAGTTGGAAAATAGTTTAATTGTCTAGAATTCAGTTTGTCTAGTCTTGAAAGAATATTCAATACAACAGATGGAATAGTAGCTGGTGATAGAATAGATTTTTTGAAAATACTCTATGAAGATTGCATTATAAAGCATCAGATTTCTTAGACTTGGTCAAAACCTAATTGGGGTTTAAAGATATAATTTTTGTCTTTCAACACTGCACTTGGAAGCATCAGTTCAGGAGTAATTCTATTTGAAATCTTTAAATCTTGATTTCTTTCTCTCTCTCCCATGTTAAGCAATGAAAACTTGAGCATTTAAGTCTCTCAATTCCAGTTAACATAAAAATATAAAATTCGACTTTAACTGTTCTATGTCTCGGAGAGTACCATCGAGCTGTAAGTCCTGTCCCCTTCTTGCCCTCCCTGACACGCCCATAGAGTTTATTAAAACTCTAAACAATTAATTTATCGCGGTAAAAATGCTTTAGATATTTACGTTAAAAATTACAGCTGTGCGATTTAATTAATTAATTGACGTAAAATGTATACTAAATATTTATTTGATTACATGAGGAGGAGAAGACGAAATCCGTCCCTGACAACCAGAATAAAAGGTTACGGCATGAATGACCCATCAGGAAGCTGGTTTATCTGTTGGCCCTGCAAAGAATACTTCAAAACAAGAACAGCTCTTGAGGAACACACATTAATTTGCGATACAGGTGAATCTACGGTACTTCGCCAGGATGACGACACCGAATTGTAAGTTATAAGCGAATTCCGTTAATTATAATCGTTTCCAAGTTTTTCAACCCATGCTATTTCTATGCTGCATCTCCTGTTCATTGTAAGCTAATATACTGGAATCGCATCAGTTTTGCTGTAATGTTATCTGCTCTTTTCACTTCTTACACGATTCAAGATCTGATAAGAACCTTGGTGAAGATGAGAAATCCTCTGCTGATGAAAACATGGACTTAAACCGAATTGGATACAGCATCAAGACAGAACCGCTCCTAAATGATTCTTTTAGCTCTCGATCGGATTTTTCGTCTTTGCAGTCTTCAGAGTTTGACGATTCTCATAGCAGTACCAGCGACCGCAGTGACGACTCATCTGGATCTGAATATAAGCCACCAGAACGAGCGAAAGGTTTCCATCTGAGGGTCGAACTCCAAACGGCAACCAGACGCAGCCTAAGAAATCGTTCATCAGTTTCATCGCACTCCACTAACATTCAGCTAGAATCTGATAAATTGAAGGCCAGCAGGCCTGTAGCCCGCACATCTTCATCAGCTTTATCGAAATCAAATAATACAGATGCTTCTATTACATATTCTTCAAAGAAAAATGTTCTGATAGACGATAACCCTAAGGTTGTAAAGGATCGGTTTCGACCCCGGGTTACAAAGGACGTCCATAACAATGTCAGTTCGACTACAAAAGCATTCAAGTGCTGGAAATGCGGCAAATCATTTGATCGGAGGGGACTCTTGCGTCGCCATCTTTTGATCCATCTCGAAGAAAAGTCATTTAGTTGCAACGTATGCGACAAGAAGTTTACCTACGAGCATAACCTGAAATGTCATAAAGAAACCCATCTCAAAACGAAGCTGCTGGAATGCCCTGAGTGCGGAAAGAAATACGCTGGCAAGTCCCAGTTGAGAACCCACCATTACCGCTCTCATGCAACCGAGGGTGGGTACGAGTGTGAGTTTTGCGACAAGAAGTTCAACAACAATAGTGATTTCAAGTCTCATCAAAAAACTCATTCCAATGAAAGAAATTTCAAATGTCATGTCTGTGACAAAGCTTTCCTGCGTCTTCAGTATCTCAAAAAACATGAGCGAACTCACTCTGGGGAAAAACCGTACCAATGTCACATTTGTGAAAAAGCCTTCTCAAGGAACGCTCTTCTCAAGTACCATTTACTTCACGTTCACAAGGAAGGAAAGGTTTGTGAGTGTCGTATTTGCAAACGACCATTTTCCAACAAGGCTGATTTGGGAAAGCACATGAACCTTCACCAAGAAGGTTTCCAGTGTAATCTATGTGACAAGAAGTTTATGAGAAAAGAATCATTGACCTGTCACCAGAGGATCCATAGTGATGACAACCCTTTCGTCTGCGATGTTTGCAACAAGCACTTCACACGGGATCCAGATCTCAGGATTCATGAACAAACCCATTCAAGTGAAAAACCCTATATTTGTAACTTGTGTGACCGACGATTTTCCACCAAACGGGGCCTCACGTCCCATCAAGAAGTTCATTCGAACGAACTGCCACATGAATGCAACCAGTGCGGCAAAAGCTTCCGTCGCAAAGCAGAACTCAAGCTTCACCTTCGTAGTCATACACGGGAGAAACCATTCAAGTGTGATTATTGTGAGCAAAGTTTTGCCAGAGTCCATCACAAAAAGACACATCACCTAATACACTTGGACGAACTACCGTATAAGTGTGATAAATGTAAAAAATCCTTTAGACAGAAAAGTAATTTTAATACCCATCTTCGTACTGCTCATAGTTCCAAGAAGTAGATTAGGGACCTTGCCCATGGTTAACGTTACCATCCGTTATACATCCACTTGGCGTCGGAGGATATGTTGTACCTGACAATTATGTTGTCTAAACGTATCTGCAATATTTGATATTGTCATTATATTGGCAGTACGGTTCTACGGTAGCTACTAAAAAATTTTTTGGTGACTTGATACTGTGATCTCCGATTGAACGAGCAACCTAACCAGTTTTGGTTCGTAGCCGATACTTTTTTTGAGTCATTTGCTTCTATAGTGATTTCTTAGCTTGTAATTGCTCTGAGACTTTAAGTTAGTAATATCAGAATCCTGGCATAGCTTCAAAAGCTTCCATACTGTGGACGTTTTGTAGAATGATCATTGAAATTAAAACACGAGAATATAAATAGTTGTTATAGGTTTTTACGATATTTAAAAGGGTTGAAGAGGTAATTTTGACGGTGTATTAACCAAGTTGATGGTATACTACAATAGTATACCATTTCAACTTACTTGTTTGTAAAAGTAAGATTGAAATGTTCTATTACCTGCATGTTTAAATTGATTTAATTTCTAGAAATACATTCCTGTGTGTTTTTCATGTCTTGAAGTCTGTAACTTAATAATTTACCGCAAGTGTTTAATTCCATCAAAATTTTCCGGATACCCCGTAAAATATCTGTATACGAACCGTTAGCAGGTTTTAATACGGTCCGTATTTATCGAAGAAATTAGCTAGCTTTGACAATAAATTGATAGATTTCTTTCGTTTAAATTGTCCCATCGAGTAAACCGATGCTCATAGAAAAAAGAGACATGTAGGGCGGTGAGTTTAAAATTGCATGAGTTCGAAAGGCACATGTAAATTAAATTTTCCTATGTGTTAAAAGTTAATTGTTCATGTTTTCACATATATAGTCAACAGTGCATTTTAGTTAAATTAAAGAATGTGTTGTAAAGCGTGGAACGGTAACACAAGTCGTAATCAAGAGTTAGTGGTAATTGAGTCACAAATTTTCATGTTGCATTCATACCTTCATTAACATATTTAAATACTGTCTTTTCTTTGATATATATATATATCCGCAAAATAATTTACTTTAACGAACCGCAGATTTTGCTTCATCGATTAGTGAAGGTAATTTATGTATTTTATGAAAATGATTTTACTCCTACAAGTATTTCTAATTAATGTAATCTTGTCTACTAATTACTTTGTGCTTATCAGGATGTAATTTGGTATTTGTAATGAAGATCTCTTGCAACAAAGAAGAGATCTTGTCTAAATTGATTGTAACCGTATAAACTTTTAACTAGTGACACTGTCATACAAACGGTTTAAATGTTCATCTTTTAATCACCATTGTTTTATTGCAGTAAAAGGTTCCACCGGAAGGATTGCAGTTACAACTGTGTAGTTGTAACGTAACGATAGCCAGGATGCAATGACGATGGAGTTGCAATAATCAATTCGGAAAAAGCAATGGCTACTTCACTTTCTCCATCTTCAGTGCCTCTAGAAATCTTCATTCGCGGTATCCAGAAGGGCGTTGAAGAAGAGGAAGTAGAATCTCATCTTTCACCGCAGCGAAAATCACCAAAGCTCCCCAACCACTACAATTTGAGAGTCAAGCCTCTGAAAATGTACAAATCCGGCAGGACAGAAATCTTAATTGAGGATAATGTCGTACGTGATTCGGTAATCAAATTAAATCCTGCCTTGATCCCTTCAGATAGTATGGCTTTGGAGGAAGTAGTGGTTAAAATTGAAGATGATGCAGCTATTTCATCTCCGGAGGATATCTTGGTCGACCCAGAAGATTCATCATCAACTTACTCAAATCATCCTTCAGATTCGTCAGTTAGTGGGAAGGCATCAGAAGGCAGCATGGATGCCAACGACAAGAAAGATGTTAAGGTTGGAATAATAGCCTCGGAAAGCAAGCCATTTGATTGTTCCACTTGTGGCAAATTATTTCGTAAAATGTACCTTCTAAAGCGGCATCAGATAATCCATTCGGGGGACAAGCCATTTAGTTGTAACGTGTGCAACAAGAAATTCGCTTACAAACATAATTTGACGTGCCACGAAGAAACCCATTTGAATGAGAAGCCTTACAGTTGCTGCGACTGTGGAAAAGAATTTGCGGGCGAAAATCAATTGAAAGCCCATCATCGTCAGCGGCACGAGAGGGAGAATCAGTATGTTTGCCTAGTCTGCGATAAAAAGTTTAGTAACAATTCAAGCTTGAAGTTTCATCAACGCATTCACAGCGGTGAGCGGAAATTTAAGTGCGACGTGTGCAATAAAACGTTCTTGACCTGCGATAACCTCAAGAGACATCTCCAAACTCACACCGGGGAGAAACCATTCCAATGCTATATCTGTGAGAAACAATTTGCCCGAAATAGCATTTTGAAGTATCATCTCCTCCATGTCCACAACGAAGGAAAAGCTTTCGAGTGCAATATTTGTCATAAGCCTTTTACTAAGATCGCCGCCATGAAAGAGCATCTCAGACTTCACACAGACGGTTTCAAATGTAACCTTTGTGACAAGAAATTCATGCGTAAAGATGCTTTGACCTGCCACCAGCGAATTCATAGTGAGAAGAACCCTTTTATATGTAACGTTTGCAACAAAGCCTTTACACGGGACCGAGATTTGAAGATACATCAACAGATCCATTCTGGAGAAAAACCATTCATTTGTGCCGTTTGTTCAAAAGCCTTTGCAACTAAACGAGGACTTTCATCCCACGAAGAGCTTCACAAAGGGAAATTGTTTTATAAATGTGACCATTGTGGTAAATGGTTCCTTCGTAAATCCGAGCTTAAACTTCACGTACGTACGCATACCGGGGAAAAACCGTACGCCTGTGGTTTCTGTGACAAAACTTTTGCCCGAACCTCTCATAAAAATGCTCATGAGCGAATCCACAAAGGCGAACGACCATATAAATGCAATCAGTGTGATAAATGTTTTCGACAAAGCGGTGCTCTTCGAAGTCATGAGCGAACCCACCACATATAATAGGAAAACTACTGTTAGATGTAAGTGTTTGTAAATTCGTACCGATTTTGTCAGCCAAGGAGTTGTTAGAAGTTTAACTCCTTCAAAAGAGCTTATTGCAGTAACATCAACATCTAAAAGTAAGATTTATAATTAACACCTTGTTATACGTATGCGCTTAAAATGTTTTAACTAGCAATCAACTGCTGTATTGGAGTACCAGTATGGTAGAAGCAACTTGAGTATGCTGATTCTAATGAATGATCAACAGTCTAAAGATAATGTTAGTACAGATTAATAGTACTCACAGTAGCTCATTGTTGATATCACAGCCTAGCATTTCTCGGTAGCTTTGACTGTATATTGCGAACATTTTCTATGAGAATGCCATTTCTTAAGCTTTTCTATCATGATTCACGACGTAAAAGTAGTCTTCGACTTCATCATAACTATATTTTATTAGTCTATCTACAGTAGTTTTCGATATTATCACATGTATCATCTAGTTTAACGTATAAAATACGTATGCTTCTATTTTTCAGAGCATTCACATGCGTAGACTGCAAGCATTTGCAATAAGCTGTGTTCCGATTTCTGGTATTGGTGACGCCAATGTGAGTATCAGGAGTCGCCAACGTGAGAGTTGTATAGCATAAGTAAATTCAGCCTAAGAGTGTAGGCAAGTATCGTACTTGTACTTGTCGACATGCATATGGACAATAATGTTAATAGCTTTTTTCATAACTTCTTAGATATTGAATTCGCATGCTTCGCATTTTTAAATCATACTTCAATTATCCAATCACTGTAGTACATCCTTAGGAATTATCAAAGCATTATGGTCTGAAAATCTTGCAGCAGAATCAGAAGATACTAAAACTTGTGTCAAATGTTTACATGTAATTATTAAATTTATATCCTTTAATTATGCCGCATGTACACTACAACATTTGTGAAAAACTTTCTAAACATAAATGTTAGAACACGTAAGTGTAAAACTTGTGTTTATGCAAATCATTTTACACTTCAAAACTTCTAGGCTTAAATAATGGCGGGCCAAAAGGTTTTAGAAAGTGTTTAGGAAGTCTTCAGAAAGTGTTGAAGTGTAAAACGGGGTAACTATGGTAACCACACTTATGTCTAGGAAGTTTAACACAAATGTTGTAGTGTACATGCGGCATATGTAACCCTTTGTTGTGCAAGGATAAAGAGTTCATGTGATCACAAGATAAGACCGCAATTCATAACAACTTAATCATCTTCGTAATTGCCTCATTATGAAGCATAGTTGCTGACTTGTTACACTCTGTATTTAAATATGACGAAATAAATCGCGTTCCTTAATCAATCCATTCATCAAGTCTGTTTGATCCATGAATTAGCAAATTCACAAAACTCATCGATTGTGGCAGTAATGCTCGAGCCGATGATCAAAAGTGGTAAATGTTAGTTTATACAATTGATCGTGCAGAGAGTATCTTTCGTATCTTGTTGATCCTCTGGTAAAATGCTACATAGTGTAGCAAAAATTCGCGATACGTGAAAAAAACACCGTCTTCAGGTAAAAGGCGGCAAAATTTATTTTTGAAATGATGCTACAGGTATTTCTTGACATTTGTGAAGAATATTGCTATAAGGGGGAACCGGGGAACCGGGGAACCGCAAATCAAGAAGAAAACAGCTAAAATCGAAGGTGCAAGTATGTACGTGGTTCCCCCACAAGAAAACAAGGCGTAACGAGTTCCCCGGGTTCCCCCCATAAGAAAACAAGGCGTAACGAGTTCCCCGGGTTCCCCCCCCCATAAGAAAACAAGGCGTGACGAGTTCCCCGTGTTCCCCCATAAGAAATCAAGGCAAAACGGATTCCCCCATAAGAAATCATTACAAAACGAGTTCCCCGGGTTCCCCCCATAGGAAACCATGGTAACCGAGTTCCCCCATAAGAAATCAAGGCAAAATGGGTTCCCCCATAAGAAATCATTGCAAAACGAGTCCCCCGGATTCCCTCCGTAAGAAACCATGGTAACCGAGATCCCCCATTAGAAAGCAAGGCAAAACGGGTTCCCCCATAAGAAATCAATGCAAAATAAGATCCCCGGGTTCTCCCCATAAGAAACCATGGTAACCGAGTTCCCCCATTAGAAATCAAGGCAAAACGAGTTTCCCCAATAAGAAATCATGGAAAAACAAGTTCTCTCATAAGATAACAAATCGTAACGAGATTACTGATAACAAAATTAAGTACAATCAGTAGCTAGCCTCTGTTTCATCCCAAGAGATTCAAGCGAAACTAGCAATCCCATTTTAAGCCTTAAAAAGACAGGGCATCAGGAATAAATATTGTATTTATTTTGTATTGTATTTCGGGAGGCTGTTTCCGTAGGATACAGCGCCGACTAGGCCATTGATGGTCCATCGCGGCTGGAATACTCCCTAATCACACCGTATCAAGGGGCACTTGCTGTTGGACTGACCGAAGTCGCCCAGACGAATAAATATAAGGTTCCCTACTCAATATTCAGACAACCAGTTCAATTCAACCCCAATTGCTGCTGTAATAAGTCCTTTGCTGAATCATTGTAATAGCCTGACACCATGTAGCATGGTAATAATTCTAAGGCAAATGTTATAGTGTTTTTACAAATCTTTTCGATATGCTTTAGCATTCTTAATGTTTAAATGCATATATCAAAGCTTGTGGAAATCCGAGTAATGAAAAACAGCAATGTAAAGAAACTTCTAAATTTTTAAGTACCTATGTATGTATGTACATAATGATTAATTTGTCGAATGTTGGCTGGCACCCTTACAATTTTTGAAATGACTTCTTTGTTGCAGGTGTTAGCTGTTAAACCTAAACAACATAGAAAATTATAGTGAAAAAGAGTATAATGAGGAACTTTGAGATCACCTTCTACGTTTAACCAGGTCTGCCGTTCTTCGCTTCACTTTGGGGTGACTTTCGCATTTTTTCAGTGGTTTAAACCACTGACGGCATTAAACTATAGGTGGAATCGATCCGCAACCGGGAAGAAAAACGCCATAGGGAAAACACGTGGGCTTTAAAAATTGGAGCAGGATAAAAGCTATCCTTACTGCCGGTTTGAAATCACCATGGTTACTTGTTTATGTCTACTATCCCCGTCGCTGTGTTAACCCCGTCGCCGTCTCATTGTAGAAAAGCCGGTCGTAAAATACCGATGGTTGCCAGTAGCAACGTCAACAATTATTTAAAGCTATATTGGATGCGCGAAGATGATGATGCACTAGAGAACCAACATGCAATGACTTCCCTTGATTTAAGTTAATTTTCTACATGGATGCCCTGTAAAAGGAAATACCAGAATGGTGAGTTTAACATAATTTGAATCATGCCAGCGACATATCGATGAGACCAACATTGTTGAGAATAGGCTAAACTCATACAAAATTGACACACATTATACCGCCAATGAAACTTAAATACTCAATGCAACTTAAATTAGCTCTGGTCTAACAATAGTGTAAAGCAAATAACTTCAGACATATTCCAATAGCTTTATTCCAAACTCCAATAATGCGAGACTGACCTTTGCTGCACTCAATCTACTCTTTTTGTCTGCTTGACCTTATGGCTGCCGTTGTTTATGTTAAACTATCGTTACTCAGGTTTGTCTATGGTCAGTCCGGTTTGAATGTCGTTTTTCGAGCTTGGGTGCCGTTGTTCAAGCTTGAATGGAGTCACTCAAGTCAACTACCAGTATTTCAGTTAGACAGCTGTTATATTAGTTTGACTGGCGTTACTTGAGTTTGACTGGCGTTACTTGAGTTTGACTGGCGTTACTTGAGTTGTAGTGTTTTATATACGGATACACAGTATATCCCATTTGGGACCGCTACAACAAAAACTGCAATAGCGATTACGCCCCATTTTATATCTATTGTAAAGCTAAGAGTAGTTCTGCTAGCTGGTCGCTACAATAAACTCCCCGCTAAATGGCATCAGTGTCTAGAGGTAATGATTCCGCGCCAGAGTCCGGCACTAGTTGCAATTATTAGCGTACTACCAATAGTTAAGCTTTCCCTCATAAGAGTAAGTGCAATCTTTATTTAACTCGCTTGTCAGACACTCTAAAGCATAAGCGCAAACCTTAAAGCACTATAATACATATATTTGTGAGATTCCCTAAACTACCACTAGAGGGCACCACGAAATACTTAACTCAAGAGTAACTATAAGCTAGATTAGCGATAGGAGAAGGTAAGTCTAACGAGGAAATGATAGGCTAAACAGATTAGATACAGGTAAGGATGACTCTAGATTAATTCGAGGTAAGGTAAGGATTAATTACAGGTCATAACTAATTAAAGGGAAGGATAAATTAGCCCTAATTTGTAGCAAAGGAATCTTATATATGTAGTATGAATAAATCCTGCGCCAGAGTAATAGAAAATATTCCCAATGACTAATCCCTATAGCATCAGAAAGCCCTAGCGTAATTGCATGAAGCACGCAAAAAACGTAAGTAGGAAGCCAATGCTTATCGCAGCAAAGACTTACACAAGGTTTGGCTGCGTCCGTTCAAACTTATAGCAGTCAGAAATAAACAGTCAATGTCCAATGCAAGAGCTATGGATGATTCTGCTTTGGAAAAATCTGAAGCTTATACATCCAGGAGGTGCTGTTCTAGGTTTGGCTTGGCTAATTGTTTAATTATCCTATGGTAAGCTGGTAAGTTAGGTTAATTTAATTTACATAAACATAAGCTGTAATTAGTTGCGCATTTTATGGTGATTTTAGATTTATCCTAGGTTTAGTAGTTAGTGTGCTATTCTATAGTTTAGTATAAAAGTTAGCGTCAACCTATGATTAGCATGTTAAGAGAGTGGAAAACTTGTACCGTCACTCTCTAGGCGCGGACAGCCTTTAGTCCCTAGTAAAGGCTTGTACTTTAAACTATATATATATAAGTAAATTCCTATATAGTGTAGATACAATTAAATACGTGTGTTATAAATAAATTTACGCGTATATACAATATACGTCAAATTGTGGACAGCCAAAACGTCGATCGCCATAGCAATTCGGCCCCCCTGCGTATACACACTATGTGTCAAATTGTGGACAGCCAAAACGTCGATCGAATAGCAATTCTGCCCCTGTGCGTATACACACTATGTGTCAAATTGTGGACAGCCAAAACGTCGATCGCAATAGCCTGTTTTAATGCGTACAAGGATGAGCTTTAAAAGAAAAATCGAAGCAATTCATTTGGGCTATTTTAGGTCCAAACATTCATTCGGAAAATGTCATAATATGCGAGTATTTTTCAAGTCATGTGGTAGACTTCACTTCTTTCTATTCACCCAGAAACAACTGGAGAAAAGCGTAAGCACGCTTAAAATCAACATGGGGATAGAAACAATCCACCGATGATGTTGAAGCAGTGAACAAAGTATCCTTTAACCATATCCTGACGGGTATGAGAATGTATAAGTGACCGTTTTAATAACTCAATCGCATCACACAGGTGAACAAGTTCGGAAAGTATATACTTATCTTGGATTGCAGCTCTTGTTTTTTGCAGCCACTTGTTTTTCTTCTGACACATGAAGAAGCCCATTAAGCTTATGCGTGCAATTTAGGTGGCGTTAGTATTAAACAGAAGCGATTTCAACAATCACAGTTGATAAGCGCAAATCCAGTGTGCCAAATCCTAATTTTAAAAACGCGAGAGACAAAGAATAATTGACGGACCAACAGTTACTGTTCAAGACAGAACCGAGTTAACTCCTGCTAAAATTATTATACTTTAGATGGATGTGTTGAATGGAGTGTGTAAAACTTATTTTACCTTTCATTTATTTATTATTCAATTGATTTATTTAATCTATAAAAGCAGAGACTAATGTTAGCGGTGAAGACATTCTGAATGTAATGATTACGAATTTATTTATATTTGAAACGAAAATTCCCATAATTTATAATAAAACTAAGTTCTCATCCCGTCACAGGTGAAAAATCCCTAATTTTAGCATTTGACATGTCATAACAACCAAGTCATTCCCAACCAAGTCATACGGATTAACTCATTCCAGTAGCAAGAGAATTATAACTATAGCATATCCGTCGCTCAATGCAGCAGATGCAGCACAAGAGCGCTATTCATCCATATGCTATAGCAACAAAAAATGCTGCAAAACCGAAACATTAATCTACAAGTAAATTGGCAAGAGATGGCACCATGCGTACATTTTCTAGCCGTCCCGGAATAGTTGCACAAATCCAAGTATGAATATTACTGATGCCCGAAATTTACTGCTCATACGCGAAGGAAAGTCATAAAGCGAGAATTATAATGCGCGAATAATAGGAATTACGTACCTTGAAAACAAATATTATAATCCGTTAAAACGAAGATACGTTAAAAAGGTAGAAGTAGGAGGGAACTCGATGTTACTTAATTATTGCTGTAATCTTGGTTTTATATGTAATCATACGGGGGAACCCATTTGCATGTTATCATACAGGGGAACCCGCTTTTACATGTAATCATACGGGGGAACCTGCTTTTGCATGTAATCATAGGGGAACCCGCATTTGCATTTACATATAGGGGAACCCGCATTTGCATGTTATCATATAGGGGAACCCGCTTTTACATGTAATCATATAGGGGAACCCGCATTTGCATTTTATCATATAGGGGAAACCGCTTTTACATGTTCTCATATAGGGGAACCCACTTTTACATGTAATCATACGGGGGAACCCGCTTTTACATGTAATCATATAGGGGAACCCACTTTTACATGTAATCATATAGGGGAACCCACTTTTACATGTAATCATATGGGGGAACCCACTTTTACATGTAATCATACGGGGGAACCCGCTTTTGCATGTAAGCATACGGGGGAACCCGGTTTTACATGCAAGCATGCGGGGAAACCCGGTTTTACATGCAAGCATGCGGGGGAACCCGTTTCTCCATATTGGGGAACTTTGTACATATGGGGAACTGGTTCCCCTGTTCCCTGGTTCCCCGTTATAGCAAGACACTAATGTACTCAAAACAAATATATACTAATTTAATCAGAACTCAAAGCTTTAAAACTACGAATGTATTAATTCCTCATTATTGCATGAAATCAAATTATTTTATTTCCAGCTATGCGTCAGACCATCATGCGGAAACTATTGAATATGTAAATCTAGCTATTCCAAATGGAGATACGTGTTCAGTTGAAATTGAAGAAAATTCATCCCATCGCACTAATCTGAATAAAGGATCTGATGCTGTCCTTGATGAGAAAACTGGTTATTTCACGGAAACGCTTCAAAATGGTACTGCATCAAGACCAAATACGAAAAGCCGGATGGTGGAACCTGAATCAATAGATACAACATCTTCATCAGATCTATCTCTAACTTTCGATGAACACGTCCGTCCTGACAATGAAGTATTCTCATCAACTTCACTAGAAACTCGCCTTAACAAATCTCCAGCTTCTCCTTGTTCACCTAATCGTAAGATGACTTTGCGACCCCGAGATTCAAGACAGAACTTCATCGAGTGTTACGATTCTTTCTCAGAGGATGACATGTATGAAGACGTAATTAGTTTAGATTCAGTGGAAAAAATGCCGTCCAAGTTCAAACCCAAGCAAGAATATGCAGCGAAACCAAAGCCAAAGGAATGGAACATTTCCGACATGCTAAAGGATGAAGAAGAGAACTCAATTAAAAATTACTTCAAATGCGGAGTGTGTAGCAAGCGTTTTCACTTACGGATTATCTTAAAGCGCCATCTCCTAAAGCATTCCATCAATGACGCTCCAGGTTCTGTACGCTGTAAGGATTGCGATAAGTGGTTAATTAGTAACAGTAGAAACCATCGCTGCTATCATAAACGAATACACAGTTACAAGTGTCCCAAATGCATTACAGTTTGCAGTCGATGGGACAACTTTAAGCGTCATCTACTAACGCACAAAGAAAAACAGTTTTCGTGTAGCCTCTGTCAGAGAACCTATTGGCGAAAAGACGCCCTACAGCAGCATTTTCGTGTTCACCATCTTTTCGATAATGCAGCAACTCGAATAATCGATGTGACAACTACTGAGGAAAGCCCGTGCATAACTGTTAGGAACAACGGAAAGAGTATCGTTAAAGTGAAAGAAGAAGATACTAATCAAGTGAAATCCAAGAAGCGTGTACGGGTGAAAAAAAGCGCAATAAAAAAGCTTCCAGGATTGCGTAAAGCCCGTTTCATCTGCAGCAGGTGTGATACACCCTTTTCATCCCAAACTAGCTTAACTAGGCACTTAAGAAGCTGCCATACTGGTAAAATGAAAATATACGTCTGTAACGAGTGTGGCGCTGACTTTAAACGTAATGATACCTTACAGCGTCATAAATTATCTCATAGCGAAGAAAGGCCACATCTGTGTAAAGTTTGTGCCGCAACATTTAAGCGACACGATTTGTTAAAACGTCACTTGCGCCGAACTCATTCTATGTAAACCATTGCAACTAACATGCATACAGTTATATTTTATACGTAATAATTAAGTATCTACGACAATTATCCATGCCAGCAGGTCTCATGAAGAAACAAAACAACATGCGCAATTTTACACTAACTTGGCGAATGGCATGTAAACGACTGATTATGTAACCTCTAAATTTTGTGTGCTACTAGTTTAGTAAATTATTGCCGTTTAAAATCGGCTTTTGTTATGCCAGTGATCATCAAGTAAACAAGCAAATAAACATCGTCGTATTAATTAATTAAAGTGTAAATTGTGCTTTCCTAATTTTGTATCATCATCACAATGTTATCGTGTCTGTAACCCTGTTCGGTATCATCAGAGGAAGAAAAACCCTTGATGACAACCTCATGCTCTTCGGAAAACGTTTTCCGGTGACGTCAAAAACTCACTAATGAACTAAGGCTACAAATTAAGGAAGAAAACACTTTTCATACCTTAGAAAATTAATCAATTCATCACCGATTGGGACTTTAAACTGATTAAAAACAAAACCGACACGATTCGCGTTTACATTAAACCGGCCATAAGAACAGCTCCTACCGAAACCGTTCAAATACGTTAACACTAAGTTATATAGGCCATGAAACAGCAATCGCGAGAAGGTGGGTCCACAATTTCGTCACAATTATGCAGAAGGGGTTTCAATTTCTATAATAACTGGAGCCGTTACCATCATGCCGCTACTGCTTATACGATGACCCAGTATCTTTCGTTGCTAGCACCATCGAAAATCTCCGTTTCTTTAAGGGATCTCCGGACGAAATTCTTCCAAGGTTGTTTTATAACTAAAACAGGACGGTGGTGTCCTCTACATACAACATCCACCGTTTCAGTGTACGTCTAATTGCTGCGAATGCTACGCATTTAATATTCCTCTGCTGCTGTTTCTACGGTAACTATTACCAACTAATTATCAGCAGATTACAACGTAGTTTACAGCACATAAATAATGGCAGCTGTTAGTTTCATCGAAGTAAGAATGTGATGGAGCGAAACTGGGTAAGCTACAGCGCCAAAACTCAAGACCGGGATACCCGTGCAGGCAAGGCTTAAGATGGGACTGAATGTCTTATCGTAAATTAATTAACTTCGATTAAGTCAACTTTAGTTGCTCAAAATGGTTCTGAATATTCCAACAGTGAATTGGTCCGTATGTTGGCCATGTCGAGAGTATTTTAAATCTTCTAAATGTTTTCAGAAGCACAATGTTACAGTCCATGGAGTTGCAGTTAGTGCCACGAAAACGAGGTAAGTTGTATATGTAAATAAGGTTGTTGCGTTTCTTCACTATAATCGTTATTTATATTTTGTAAAGCATTTCATTAACATGCCAATACTATATTCTTGCTTACAATTTCATTGACCATTGGCACAAAAATAACATTTTTATTTTTATATTACAGCTTACCCGACGATTCTCCAGAAAAGGAAAACACTTTAGCTAACTCTGTAGCGGTTACGAAACTAGCTTTCACTGACAACAATGTTCGTATTGTAAATCCAGAGGTCAAGACGATTACTTCTGCGGAGCAGGCACCTTCTCCGATATTGACGGAATTATCGCCAACAGCTGATCGCAGTAAGAATTCCGACCAACCAAGAAATGATCTCTCATTGTCACCCGGTCACACCTTAAGAAAACGGACGATTATCACCTATTTCCCAACCACCAAACGAGCCACGCCTTTCAGGAGGGGAAATAACCACAGAACCTTACGGAAACGAACTATAAAGATCGGTATGATGATATTACTTCGTGCCCACGTGCTCTCCTGATTACAACGCCAATTGAAATCATGAACAGCTACTTTATGAACTGTGACGACCTTAACTTTATTTAAACATTTCAGGGGCACGTGCAAAGCCTTCAAGACTTCTCCTGGCTGTCAAGCGTTCACGAAAGAGCCGAATCGCAATGGGAACAGATAAAACCAAACCGGTCAACGCTGCGAAAAAAGTCGAAGCTCAAACGACGTCCAAGCCAACACAATCTTCAAGAAATCAGCCTCATACTCAAGTTAAACCCAAGGAAGACTTGAACAGTTCCGGTAGAATCCTCCGTGTTCGAAAGCAACCGAATTCGACTGTTTCAGTTGAAACACTTCCTGAAGCAACACGTTTCCCTTGTAAAATCTGTGGGAAAAGCTTCCTACAGGCCAGATCCCTGAAACGACATGAAAAAACTCACGTGGTAGAGAAACCATTGAATTGTCTAGTATGCGGTAAATCTGTGAAGCTCAAACCCGTTACCCTTGTAATGAAGCGATGTGGGCGATATTTCACTAAGAAACCAGTCTGCTGTAGCTTCTGTGGTAGCCGATTTAATCACGATTAAGCATTAAACTTTTACAGCACGAATCGAGTTCGTTATCCGCTAAAAGTAGGTAATACCTCTAATAGTATTTTGCGTTAGACTTACAAGTACTTAATTTATTTCTAGTTTTGTAATCCCGATAATAATTATAACGAACAAGCAATAACTAACTCTAACGTCCAGCAAATTGGGCTTACTTAATCTGATTTGACTAATGTATTGGTTCAAGTCCTTGAAATTGAAATGACAACATTAGAGGCTTTTACTTATGTTAGCTTTTGTGCACAAAATTATTGCAAGCTCTCTCAAACGATCTTTGTAAAGCTCCTATTTACCAAACATTTAGTCAACTAGACCGAATGAACCTGTTTGTGCCTTACCGCATGTATACGCCGAATTTATACTTTTCTGACCGCATGAAAGTAAACAAGCTAAACGCTTTTAGGTAAATTGAGAAAAATGATTCACTTTCGAGGCGACGTAAAATTAGCCGAATATCCGAAAATGATGCATAAATTTACCCGAAAATGGTCCTCAGTCACAGAGACCACTGGAAGCGTTAAAATAACACGTATATAGGCATAATCCGCGAAACCCGAAAAATTTCGGGTAATTTTACTCACATCCGAAAAAAATTCGGATATTTTAAAATCATCCGAAACGCATTGGAAACCGTCTAGAAACTTGTTCTGCGTATCCGAAAAGTTTCGGCTAGGTTTACTCTCATCCAAAATTATTCTGATATTTTCATCTCATCCGAAACGCATTGGAAACCATCTAGAAACTTGTTCTGCGTATCCGAAAAGTTTCGGGTAATTTTATTCACATCCGAAAAACATCGGATATTTTCATCTCATCCGAAACGCATTGGAAGCCATCTAGAAACTTGTTCTGCGTATCCGAAAAATTTCGGGTAGGTTTACTCTCATCCGAAATTATTCGGTTATTTGTATCTAACGCGAAGCGCATTGAAAACCGACTCAAAATTTATACACAGCATCCAAAAATAAAATTTCCCGAAAACAGAGGGTTTTTGCTCATTTCCGAAAAAATGAAACATTTGCATCTATCAAAATACATTCCAGAATAATCGGAAAAAATCTAAAAGCCGGAATACTATCCAAGAATTAAAAAATCCCTGCATCCTATGCCTTACATTAGTTAAGTTTTTAAAAGTTGGCATAGTAGTCTAAGAATAAATAATCCACATGGAACGATTATGTTAACCAAGGGTTTGGAACACAAATAGGCAGCTTCTCAAAATCTGGGATTAGCTAAGACATGAGGTAATGGGCTGGGAGCTCTCTTATTGCTTAAATGAGGCAGCATGACATTGGACATGGTGAGTCAGGGATATTCCGAGAAATCTAGAATCTCAAAAGTCCTAGTGGCTATGTATTTACAGTCACAAGGGCTTAGTGAAGGGCTCATCTCGCTGCATGAAAGTACCGGGGAGACTCCACGCCTTTCAAATTTTTTTGAACATGAAAACCCGTTGGCTTTCTCTGATGACTCATCGGGGAATACATGTTTTGAGTCTCCTCCGCACTCCCTTCACTCATTCGTAAATACAAGTACTTTGATGCTTTTCAAGGAGTATAAAAGCGCAGTCATATTTGTGTATTTCATCATATCGTCACTTACTCTACAACTGTAATCATCAAAGTCCAGATACACAAGAATCGGGAAGAATCACATACGAACTCATCACAATGAAGATCATTTTGTTACTTACCTTCGTCCAGGGAGCCATTTGTTTCTCCATTGACCGTGGTTTCGGAAGCGGCTACGATCAAGTCCATCCTGCGAACAGATTTGCCACCCCGGCAAGCATTCACATACCGAATGTACGAACTCCAGTCGTTTCGGATGTATCCAGTTTTAAAAATGGTAAGTTGGTGGTACATGTAATTAATTTTGCACTTCGCTCGCAATCGGATGTGAAATCAGGGTGTGTTATATCGTACAAAAGAATCTCGTTTGACAATGTTTTCTTCCGTTGTTTTTCCAGAGTCCAGACGCGAGGGCAAGGGTCTATTTGGGTCAGTCAGTAACGTTGCATCGTCCATCCTCAGAGGCATCTCTTCGTCAGATCTAAGCGATTTCTTCACTGGGGTTAAAGACTACTTTGGGACCTCCAAAACGTTCCTCCTGAAAGGAAGACATGCTCCTACCGATCTAGACGACACCGAAGATGTGGTTCGGCTTTCAAACATGTACATCAATGGGCAACAAAGAGAGGAACTCCACTCGCACACCGCTATTCTGTACGACATCTCTAATGCTACGACGATTGGAACTTCCCACATGCTCCATCTGGAGAATTATCTGGAAACTTTGGATAATTACATCTATATTGAAATTATTATAAACAGTTTAATGCTAACCTTTACTGTTCTTCTAACCATTGGATTTTTGTACAAGTTAAGAAAATAGACACGAAGTGGTATCTGTTGTAAAAATGTAAATATATTCTTAAATTATATTATGTATTAAAAAAACTTGTTTTTGCATTTGAAATACGATTTCAGTTATAACTCGCACCGTCTCAATTCAAGCATACATGCATTCCTCTTTTCAGGAAACATTATAGAGTCATAATAATCAAATATAAATTTTCACATTTCAATGTTGTTATTAGCGTTAAGCCATTCACTGTAGGCATTTGAAAAAAGGAAAAAAAATCTAAAGATAGTAATGACCTCAGTGATTGAGTAGTTACTTTGAAAATTAAAAAACATATATTCAGTACAGAATTTTGTACCGACTTCATGATACCAAAAACTTAGTGTGAAACTACAATACAGAGAGTGCATCAGGAATGATTCAGGAGCTGGTAATTGTAAATGAAATGCCTAAGGTTCTTGTAACATTGATACTAATCTTGGTGGCGAGATGTTACAAACCGAAGATTAACGAACTTAATGTGAGATTCTTGTTGAAGTTCTAATTTAGTGCAATGAAAACTATTAAATCTGTTCATGCTAATCTGGTAGTTCCGATAAAATGCAAGAAGCCAATGATGTTTGCAAATTCAAGCGATGTCAACCAATCATTAAAGTCAATATACAATGCTTATATTCAAAATCCTTAATTTCTAAACATACAATTTGATTTAACAAACTATAAACACATAATTGTAACACAATACATCTTATGATCTACTTCGCCTTAGTATACCAAATAGAGCTAATAGCAGCGGAAGAATCTGGAAGAGAGTGTGTTACAAGTTTCAAAGGTGTCGACATGCCATCATACAAATACTTGCGTCCATTATGAAGGAAAACACTTCGGAAATGAAAACCGTTGAAGATTGTGTATGCCTGTAAGTCATACAGTTGCCCTAAAACAGAGATTTTCTCTTGAACAACAGTCTCTGTGGATAGAACTTTGTGAGTGGTATCACCAGTATTATTCTTTTGGAACCACGAAGCTTGCACAATAAGTACGACTAACTCGGGTGGATCTTGAATGAAGCTGTATTTCCTGTGATGTTGACATTTGCATGACTTGCAAACATCCACTTTTTCAATATTAACTGCCTGTAAAAGTGAGCTTGGAGTGCTTGCTTCAATTTCAGTTAGACTCACTTTGTGAACTTTCGGTTGATGTCTTCTGCATTTTGTATTTTCGCACCAACGAGTTACGAAAAAACCACCCAGTTCCTCCTTTAATGCGCCAATACCATAGTCGCTCTCTGTACCTTGTAAGTCCGTCAGTTTGGATGATAATTTTAGAACTTCTCGGGCCCACTTGTTTCTTGCAATGTCAAAGTTACCGGCTTGAAGTTGCGTGATTATGTCTTGAATCAGAGCAACGCGTGGGGAGTTAAGTTTCTCAATAAAGCGATGAAGATGTCTGCCGTGCATTGACAAAAACAAGAAGTTCTGAAGCGTCACGTCGATCGCACAAGTATTTGTGACCTTATACGCACCCCTTTTGGATTGGAACGTAGCCGACCATGGGATCAATGGCATTTCAAATATTTCACCCTGCTCAAAATGTTTCGATTCCTGTCGTCGTTTCGAATCCCAAACATCCTGTGATTTGGAAGGCGAATCTCCATGGTAGGAATTTCCTGCAAAGAGATGAATGCAATTAGTTTCAGTTTGTTCTCAAGTCTAAAAGCATTTAGTTGCATACTTTACCTCGGCTGGGACTTCGTTTACGTTTGGAGGGCTCCTTGAATACTGCATCCGAACCTTGAGAAAGGGATATAGGATGGATCGGCTGATTGGAAAACCTTTTTCCAATTATATTCATAGCTTCATTTAATGTTCCTGTGGGACAGCATCCAAGCATTTACATACGATGGTTTGAAGGCATATGGCAGAATCTACATTAATTCAGCTTACCATGCATCATTTCACAGAGCGTCCGCGTGACTCTAGAACCTTTTTGATTTTGAAGTCCATTGAAACAGTTGTTTTTTAGAAAATCAAAGTACGCTTCTACCATATTTGTTGTACTGTCTTCATAATCTTGTTCGCACAAATTAAACACCATTTTGTTTAACAGCGGGATGTAAGGAAGCACATGTATTTTAACGTATTCAAGAAGTTCCGGAAAGTGATACGGGTTTCGCTGGTACTTTATCTGCTTCTTCGTTATCAAATTCTGGACGTGCTTGTCTTCTTCTAGTGTTGCTAATATTAATTTGTTCCCAAGCCTACCAAATGGAGAGCGAAGATAGAATGGGTCCGCCGGCGTAGCGGCACCAATTTGCTCCCGGCGAAGTTCATCTGCAACTACAATCAAATATTAAAGGATGTTGCGAGGAATATTAAAAAAATATTCGAAAATTAAATATAACTAGGGTAACAAATACCGATTGGTGTTGTTGGCTGATCAATATTTTCTAAAGTCTGAATAACTAGTGGTGACAAATATGTATTGCCGGCCACGCAACTTAAATCCTTAATTCGGCGATAAACTGAATTGATCGTGTTGCCTCTTCTAAACTTATACACCCAACCGAGCCAAAAATCCTGTACGATGGCAGTTTTTAAATTCTTCTTGAGAAACTCTCGGATACGAAATTGCCAAAAACGCCGGAAATGTATTCTACATACATGTAATGGAACATCACGGAAGCTATAGGTCGGATCCATAGAAGCTTTCCATATCCGGTGAAGGTATTCCTCTAAATTAATTCCATTAATCGCTCGGCAGCATGATTGAAGTAACACTTTTGAGAAATCCATTTCCAGACGAAGTATTCCCAAGTTTCCATCCGAAATATTGCAGTACATTTTATATCTGTTAAAAGAAAGATAAATTATTATTAATTAGCGTTTCACGTATTGGAAGCTCGAAAATAATAACCCTTACGACAGATATTACACTTACGATGAGAAAAAGTTATCCAAAGCAAATGAAACGCTGCCGACATCTTTTTTGGACGTAAAGAACTCCAAAAGTGGAATCGTCGAATCTCCCTTTCGTGAACCCTTACATACTAATCTGAAAATCATATAAACATGATGGCTTTCACGTATAAAATAAACAGAAATTAAATTATTTGCTTCGTATTCGAAACGTACGCATAAAAGTCCACTTTTGATGGCTCATGCTGCTCATCAAGTTTCCTGATCATGTTTCCAGTGCTATCAATGAAGAGCACCAGGTTTCGACTCCGTGTTCTTTGATAGAGATACTCCAGTTGTTTAAAAGAATACATGACAGTCCAATATGGTTTAAACGATAGGCACTGAATAAAGCCAGGCAGCTTTCTATTTGGTATTTCTTCGATCTGACAGAGCATCGTGGCAGCAAGATCATACCAATTTTTCGAGCAGAAATCGCCTCTTTTGTTTTCTTCGTATCGAGCCTGCCGGAGTACAGTTTTCGAATGCACATCATCGAAATTCCAATTGAATATTTTATCCTGATCAGCTTTTGCATGCAACTTTTTAGATAGGGTCGTAGGTTTAATGTGAAGCAGCTGTTGTTGTATTAATCAACGGGCATTGCCGGAGAGGGGCCGAGCTACGGGAACATTCTTCAAGTGCTTAATTTGGCCTTTGTAGAGCCTAAAAATGGCAAAACAGAAAATTAAACAATAAAAACCAAATTCGATACATAATTTTCGTGTATTACATGCTACATATTGACAATTTAACTCACTCGACTTGCACTTGAACTGTTGTCACGGCTTTTCCTGGATACGACTGCACAGTAAATTTATATTGTGCGGAACATGGACTCACACAGTACACATAAGCTTTAAAAAACGCTTGTGAGGAATTCTTCTTGTACACTATCTCCTTGCGATCAAAGCGTGGGCTGCATACTTTATGGTGCACACCAAAATGGTGACTTAAAACTTCCGTGTACTTTCGAAGCACCTTAAACTCTCTAATCGTGCCACCTCTTGCATCATTTTTTTTAGTCTCGATCACGAATGAATCCCATTCAGTTCTTGAAATACAAAGTTTGAAATTCTGCGGTTGCGACGATGCATCTACTTGTTCTATAAATTAAACCAATAAATGGTTTTTATCATCAGAGTAGATGCATATTATCGAAATGATTAATTGACTGCGGAAACAAAAACCACTTACCATCATTGTTCAGGCCAATCATGGTGTCCAACTGTGAACTGTCCCCAGGTAAATCTTCAGAACTATTAGGACCTGCATCTTCCGCAGCGGTACTTTCACAATCGATTTCATTTATGTTATCCTCCTGCTGAGATATAGTGGATATTGTTGGAGTCCACGTAATATTTCCTTCCAAGTTTGGCGTACTTGTTCGCCTTTTTCGATGTATGCCTGTAAATCGATCAACATGGTTTGCAGATTGAATAAATCTGGGTCCACACAAACGTGGTCACGAAATTTACCTTCGATTAAGGGTGAGCAAACAATACTTTCCGGGGTGTCTCCAGTCATCAAGTTAACTTCATCGTGATCAATGTCTTGACTGTATCTCTCCACAAGGTCCTCATTCAGACTTTCGTCATCACTGTAAGGATCCAACACCAAGAGATGCTGATCTGCTTCGTTTTCTTTTGGTTCCTCGTCCTCGATCTCGTCCATTAGTTCCTCTGTTAATGTTTCTATAAATGATGGAAATGATAAATGATGTATTCTGAATAAGAAGTTGTTACTCATAACAAATGATCATGCTTCTTCAAAGATGTCATTCAAACTCACCGAATAAACTTGGAATCTTGATCCCAGAAGTACACTTCATACAAATATACGCCGATTTTGATTTTGCTTTCCTTGCAGATATTCCCGAGCAATGGATATGGTAAAATACATCGCATTGGTCACACTGGACACAAAGTCCTTCGTCTAAGGTGGGCTTGCTCCGACACATGCAGTAAATTTGTGAATCATAATATCCGGGATTCACGTTAATTTGAGCAGAACTTTCACATAGGGTTTTGTAGTGTTCCTAAAAAATTTTAACAGATTTTTAAAATTTATTTAACAGATAACGAACAAATTGCTAGCCTTGGGTGGAAGTAGATTTAAAATTGTAAGAATTATTAACATACCTGTACTTTGTTTTTATTTTGACGCCAAAGCTGCCGAAGAATGAAACGATGCCTTATTTCGTTAGAACCAAATAGTAAATCAGCTGCAATACCGTAAACACTTTTTGGATGTTTATAACTGGCCTCTAAACGTACGGGAACACCCTTTGAAGATGTGTGAAGAGCCTTTGCGATCCCTTTTATATTTATTCCTTCTTTTAGCCAATCGCCCATGCACTTGTAGAAACTAGCGTTGAATGAAGTCATGATTTTTGCGCTTAATAACACTTAATAACTTGAAGCGTGATGAACTAGTGAACGGATACTTTTGAAACAAGAAATTTAAAAATTAAACAACACATATAAGTTCAGTACAGTCAATTGCCACAAGCATCTGTTGCCACCGATATCCACAGACTAAAACGTTGCACGCTGGCTTAGACTATCTCCTGAGAAGAGCAATGCATCCAGTTCTTCTAGGATGACTCACGCAGGAAATTGATACTACCAAAACTGCATCCAGCGCATATTACTGGTACCTCTTTTCTAGGAATGGAGCTTTTGTTCATTTGCCCTGTCCAAGTCCTACCAGTCACCAAAGTGAAAGGGATGCAAGGGTGCTGCTTCCGAATTGTTGCTCAGTAAGTCCAAACAGTTGTAGTGCAACTAGTGAGGAGTCATACTATAATCTGCCGTGCTAGTGTTGTCAAGCTACAGCCAATTTAAACTTAAATCAAAAGTAACACTTATCTATCTTGATTAATTCGCCCCTCTGCCGTTATCAAGATGGAGTTCTTATTTTTTCTATTACTACTTTTGTGTACCATCCAACAGGCAACTTGTATGGCGTTGCGAATAGAGGATTTTAATGATCCTTTGCTCGAAAAGACTTCTTTCACGCCCATTTATACCAACTTACAAAGTACCGCGAGTAACCATGTACTGACTCATACACATAACCGTGGCGTAGATACTAAATTTTTTAGGACCACAGTGAATCCGAAACTCTATATAACTCCAGTTGTTGAGCTCAAGCAAAATGCAATAGTGCCAGCTAATGTTCCCTTTGAAGATTTGACGAACCGCAATCAACATTTTGTTCCAAGCGAAACGGTTAAGCAGCCGTATATGTACCCAGTGGATACTATGTCTGAAATACAAAACCCATCTACTAAGCGTTATGGGCAATTGACACACCACGAAGATCCAAGGACGGACACCCAATATGTTAACCTCTACCCAGTGGGCATACCAGCTGCAATTATTGGTCTGTGGTCTTTAGGATTTGGTTTCTACCTATGGTTTAATCGTACTCAGCGTTCCGAAATTAGCGAGGAGAATATGACAAGCTGCGCAGTGGAATTAAACACACAAATGTGGAAACCAGCGTCACAACTTGACCAACCAAACGATGAGCATTCGGATGGTTGTTCATTAAAATCTACTGGAACTACATTCTCTGAAGATAACCTCTCCGAAGAAGTATTCGTCTTTTCCGACTTCGACTAAACGTAACGTTGTTTTCCATTTCATTGTAGGATTAAAATACCAAGAAATATAGTTGAGGTTAAAAATTTCGTGGTTTTGTATCTTTGCAGGGAAACTTAACGTCCAATGCAGATTCATGTTTAGAAAATATGGGGCAGAATTAATTTAAGGCATGTTAACTGCGTTAATAACAATGATCTATGCGTTAATTTTTTCGTCTGTGTGATCGGGATCCGTTTGTTATACGGAGTAGGAATTTGATTATTGTCTGACTGCCATTAGCTCTATTTGGTATACTAAGGCGAAGTAGATCATAAGATGTATTGTGTTACAATTATGTGTTTATAGTTTGTTAAATCAAATTGTATGTTTAGAAATTAAGGATTTTGAATATAAGCATTGTATATTGACTTTAATGATTGGTTGACATCGCTTGAATTTGCAAACATCATTGGCTTCTTGCATTTTATCGGAACTACCAGATTAGCATGAACAGATTTAATAGTTTTCATTGCACTAAATTAGAACTTCAACAAAAATCTCACATTAAGTTCGTTAATCTTCGGTTTGTAACATCTCGCCACCAAGATTAGTATCAATGTTACAAGAACCTTAGGCATTTCATTTACAATTACCAGCTCCTGAATCATTCCTGATGCACTCTCTGTATTGTAGTTTCACACTAAGTTTTTGGTATCATGAAGTCGGTACAAAATTCTGTACTGAATATATGTTTTTTAATTTTCAAAGTAACTACTCAATCACTGAGGTCATTACTATCTTTAGATTTTTTTTCCTTTTTTCAAATGCCTACAGTGAATGGCTTAACGCTAATAACAACATTGAAATGTGAAAATTTATATTTGATTATTATGACTTTGTAATGTTTCCTGAAAAGAGGAATGCATGTATGCTTGAATTGAGACGGTGCGAGTTATAACTGAAATCGTATTTCAAATGCAAAAACAAGTTTTTTTAATACATAATATAATTTAAGAATATATTTACATTTTTACAACAGATACCACTTCGTGTCTATTTTCTTAACTTGTACAAAAATCCAATGGTTAGAAGAACAGTAAAGGTTAGCATTAAACTGTTTATAATAATTTCAATATAGATGTAATTATCCAAAGTTTCCAGATAATTCTCCAGATGGAGCATGTGGGAAGTTCCAATCGTCGTAGCATTAGAGATGTCGTACAGAATAGCGGTGTGCGAGTGGAGTTCCTCTCTTTGTTGCCCATTGATGTACATGTTTGAAAGCCGAACCACATCTTCGGTGTCGTCTAGATCGGTAGGAGCATGTCTTCCTTTCAGGAGGAACGTTTTGGAGGTCCCAAAGTAGTCTTTAACCCCAGTGAAGAAATCGCTTAGATCTGACGAAGAGATGCCTCTGAGGATGGACGATGCAACGTTACTGACTGACCAAAATAGACCCTTGCCCTCGCGTCTGGACTCTGGAAAAACAACGGAAGAAAACATTGTCAAACGAGATTCTTTTGTACGATATAACACACCCTGATTTCACATCCGATTGCGAGCGAAGTGCAAAATTAATTACATGTACCACCAACTTACCATTTTTAAAACTGGATACATCCGAAACGACTGGAGTTCGTACATTCGGTATGTGAATGCTTGCCGGGGTGGCAAATCTGTTCGCAGGATGGACTTGATCGTAGCCGCTTCCGAAACCACGGTCAATGGAGAAACAAATGGCTCCCTGGACGAAGGTAAGTAACAAAATGATCTTCATTGTGATGAGTTCGTATGTGATTCTTCCCGATTCTTGTGTATCTGGACTTTGATGATTACAGTTGTAGAGTAAGTGACGATATGATGAAATACACAAATATGACTGCGCTTTTATACTCCTTGAAAAGCATCAAAGTACTTGTATTTACGAATGAGTGAAGGGAGTGCGGAGGAGACTCAAAACATGTATTCCCCGATGAGTCATCAGAGAAAGCCAACGGGTTTTCATGTTCAAAAAAATTTGAAAGGCGTGGAGTCTCCCCGGTACTTTCATGCAGCGAGATGAGCCCTTCACTAAGCCCTTGTGACTGTAAATACATAGCCACTAGGACTTTTGAGATTCTAGATTTCTCGGAATATCCCTGACTCACCATGTCCAATGTCATGCTGCCTCATTTAAGCAATAAGAGAGCTCCCAGCCCATTACCTCATGTCTTAGCTAATCCCAGATTTTGAGAAGCTGCCTATTTGTGTTCCAAACCCTTGGTTAACATAATCGTTCCATGTGGATTATTTATTCTTAGACTACTATGCCAACTTTTAAAAACTTAACTAATGTAAGGCATAGGATGCAGGGATTTTTTAATTCTTGGATAGTATTCCGGCTTTTAGATTTTTTCCGATTATTCTGGAATGTATTTTGATAGATGCAAATGTTTCATTTTTTCGGAAATGAGCAAAAACCCTCTGTTTTCGGGAAATTTTATTTTTGGATGCTGTGTATAAATTTTGAGTCGGTTTTCAATGCGCTTCGCGTTAGATACAAATAACCGAATAATTTCGGATGAGAGTAAACCTACCCGAAATTTTTCGGATACGCAGAACAAGTTTCTAGATGGCTTCCAATGCGTTTCGGATGAGATGAAAATATCCGATGTTTTTCGGATGTGAATAAAATTACCCGAAACTTTTCGGATACGCAGAAAAAGTTTCTAGATGGTTTCCAATGCGTTTCGGATGAGATGAAAATATCAGAATAATTTTGGATGAGAGTAAACCTAGCCGAAACTTTTCGGATACGCAGAACAAGTTTCTAGACGGTTTCCAATGCGTTTCGGATGATTTTAAAATATCCGAATTTTTTTCGGATGTGAGTAAAATTACCCGAAATTTTTCGGGTTTCGCGGATTATGCCTATATACGTGTTATTTTAACGCTTCCAGTGGTCTCTGTGACTGAGGACCATTTTCGGGTAAATTTATGCATCATTTTCGGATATTCGGCTAATTTTACGTTCGCCACTTTCGATCGACATTTTATTTGCTGCTCCTCAAAAACCATTGCTATACTATTCCGCATAGCAATTGTAAGATGTCGCCGCTACTAAAGCTCGACGCTGATTCCGCGCTTCTGTTTTATGCGCGCCTCGCAAGCCTCTCTTCGAGTTTACCAGTCAACAAGCCATGGGGACCTCCCTACCGCTACAGATTTCGTTGGATAAGTTCCAGCACTGGATTTAGCATTGCAATCTTGATATATTCCTCATATGTCGTACTGAATTCAATGTCAACAACAGAATCCCATCAAAACGAACCCTTGTCACAGCGAATCGTTTTCTCCAGTTGGTTCTATTGGATGTTTGTAACAAACTTTGTCTTTCGACTTCAAGGTATCATTCAGTGTAAACCAATCATTTCTTTAGTCAAAACATGTCAACGAATTCAATCTTACTCGCCGTTTACGGGAGGGAAAGCAGGGAAAGCGATTGTCTTCTTAACATTGTTACTAACTTTAGTAGACGTCATTATGATTCCTCTTCAGTTAGGCTACCTCTTAAGGCATCAAATGAAGATAAACAACGGGAATGCTAACTTGTGGCTTGTTACAATACAGTTTGTCACCCAAGCAGGATTTTACCAGGCGGCGTGGATATTTGCTACAAATTCTACTTTTGGTTTAGCAACGCTTTTAATTTTAAACTTCAGCGCAGCTATAAATACTCTTGGTAGAAATTTTTCCGAATCTTCTCCTAAAAGCTGCCCGGACAACTTCACAAGCTCCACTACTCATAGCTATTTAGCTACCCGGATCAGAATGAGAGCTATCACACATGGTTTTACAACCGTCCGAAAATCAGTTGTCAAACTATCCAATGTCTTCCATCTACCAATCATTTTTGCAGTACTCATGACAGCTCTGACGACATTTGATCAACTTTTCGTCATGTCCACTCTCACGCCTTCCTTGTTTAGGACTATCTGTATTGTAACTACTATGATTAGCGGTATCGGAAGGCTCATACTTTTATGCTACGCGGGAACTGTTTTCAGATCACAGGTTAGAAAATAACCTGCATTTCATACCGTTTCGTAGTTTTAAAAGTTGTGCTTTCTTCGCAACTAACTAGATGCAGGTACTCTTTTGCTTCAAATTCATTAGTTTGAATGATATTTACGCCTATGTAAATTCTATAGGTCGACTCGACCAAAAGGACCCTTCAGCACGTAAAAGTCGCTGCCTGTATGTCAATGAACGAGCAACAAACGCTAGATCCGGTTGTGCAGAAGATAGTCTACACCGTGAGTACATGGATTGCAATGCAATTAAGAAAACATTTTGAGACGCCGACACTGCTCAAACCATAGTTAGTTAGTCTCAAAATTTAAAAAAAGCTATGATTTATAATTAACAGGTAGGTCAATTAGCGGATCATCTTATTGCAGACGATGGTGATGCGATTTTTACGGCAGGCAATATGTTCCACATCGATATTGCTCTCCTGACCGCAGTATGTTTATAATAATAGATGATGAAAAATATTGTTTAACTGCGTTACAAATCCGTTAAGTAGAAACGTTTCTCTTTGACAGGTATTGGGCGTAACGATGACATATGCAACTTTTGTGTTCCAACTGAAAATGACAGAAAAGTGAGAACGGCCATGAAACCATATAATCGCAGCCAAGGACAAACTGTGCAGGTATTTTGGGGCATTTTACGCAAAAGAAATTGTAATAAACAGAAAGAAGCAGAATTATAGTTGAGAATGGTAATCCATTGAATATACTATTAGGAAGAGATGTTGCTGTACTCAATCATTATTATTTTCCTTACTTCTGGCTTTGAAAATAGAAAGGCCCAGGATTCCATGAAAATGAAATTCATTGTGTATAACTTGGTTTTTATTATTTATTATGTTTTAACTGCAGTTTACAAAACAATCAACAATATGCATGTAATTCCCTAATACTTGCTCCAGTATTATGTCACAGTGGAATGTCCAGCCGATACCGCGATATGAGAAGCATATAGAATTGCCCCTTTCTTGGGATCTAGGATTACTTTGTAGCTGTAGGGCAAATCTTAATTTTTTTATGGAGCTGTTGAGACTTATGCGTCAAAGCCAGGACGTAGAAGCAAATTAAATGAGACTCCATTAAGAAACTGTAGCCAACTCAAAGAAACAAGCATAAGTATTCAATGCTAGTAGAATTGAAGGTGAATGAACATGGTAAACCCAACTATTTTACAAGACAGGTCCACACAGCTCCAAGAGAAGAGGGATTAGTTACAGATTTAAAAGTTTCCTTAAACTTGCTAGCATTTATGATTGATATGATTCACATCAAGCTTGGATTCTGACATAAACTTCATTCTGGTACGCTGCAGTGATCGAGCTACGGTTTTAAAAATTTCTAAGAAAAGAAAAATTGCAATTAATCCGTGTATTCCCCAAGTCTAAGCCGCAGCTCCCGTTTAGTCTGCACACACTTCCCGATCACGTCATCCGAAAGCGCGTAAGTTATTATACGTTACAGTTTGTGTAATAAAATTGCTTCATTCCCGATATAAACTGCATTCAAAATTATAATGATCTTAAATACTCTTTCTAGACATTGAACAACGGACGCTGCATGAATTAATTCCGAAACAGCGTCATCAACGCTTCTATCAACACTACCCTGGGCAAATCACACACGGATGCGCGTGCTGACGTCGTTCAGTACCAAAAACCAAAGACAATGGATCTCAAACATATTCCAAACCTTCGCCCATTTTATGATACTGAAATAATCCCTTCTGCAGATTCTAATTTTGAATTTCCGAACGCTATAAAAACTGACACGCTACCACACTCCGTCACCTTCTTCCTCTTCAGCTCTGTAACACCAGCCCACGAAGCTCTTTTGAAAAAACGGATGTCAGTCAATTTCCCTAAGCGAAGTATCAACGTGGCTGCAACGCCCACGTCATTTCAAAGCAACAGCCGCCGGAAGCAAGACAAGGGGAATATTCGCAAAGTAAGAGAAAAACTTGATGGAAGCCCTCCTCGACTCCTTCGGGAAAACGTTTTCCGACGACGAGAAAAGCTCACCCAACTCATGAAATCCAGGGAGAAAATTAAGAAAGAAAACGCTCTTCCCGCCAAATCCAGGAATTCAGCGTCTACTACAACTAATACTAAAATTAAGCTGCAGACTGACACGCCCCCTAACCAAACTGTTCCCACCACGTTGACCGCTTCACCGACGCCTGAACAGCATTCGCAAGAAGAGCTACAACTTTACTGCATATTGTGCAAAACTTTATCCAAGAACTGGTGGCAAGCCCAAGTACATCGCAAAACTCATACCGACGTTGACTGGAAATGTTCCGTGGTTTGCGGAACTTGTCGCACATATATCAGTGATAACGCTGCATGGAAACTTCATAAACGGTATCACAATGGAGAACCGACTTACGAATGTGAGACTTGCGGCAAAAATTTTGCCTACAACCAATCCCTTAGGGATCACCTTCGAATCCACGATGGCACGATTTTTGTTTGTGATGTTTGTGGTAAAGAATTTAATCGAAAGAGTAACTTGAACGCCCATCAGAAAATTCACGGCCTAAAGGAATTCACCTGCAGCGTTTGCGACAAAGTTTTTCGTCACAAGAAATCCTTAAGAATGCACCTCCGTACACATATTGAGGAATGAACCTCGTACTGGAACATGCCGGCTCTGGATTATAAATACGATCCATGTACATCAGTAAGGAGAATGCGACATAATATTACGCTCAAAATTTTAATATTTTCATCCCATTTCTACCTACCCTCCTGTAGGTATAAATTATACCGTATAATACTACATCCTCGCGATCGTCGCCATGTGTATTATATAACTCGCAAAAAAATATTCGCAATTCAGCTCACTTTATGCATATCTCCGTTTCTTGTACTTTGGCCACGGCCTAGCTGCCAGTTGTAATTTGACACTGGACACTAACACTTGATTACTTGTATTTTAAATGTACATGTTTACAGATTACCTCTGTATTTTACCTTTGAGCTTGATAATGCTTCATTTACTTAAAACTGTAAACCAATGTATGGCATCAATTCATTTCTAAATTATTTCTTTTTATAATTGAAATCATTTTTTTAAAATTTTACATCACACAACGCAGCAAAAAGACTCGATGCTGGTCATTAAATTCCACAATAAACTTAACTTAACATAATTAAAACATTATTAATTAAATGAATTCAGCCTCCTAGCATCAAATTGAATCATGTTGCATACATTTTCTACCAAGCAATTAACTACTAAAGAGCTGAGCGTGAATTTCAGGTTGCGTTGTAAGTTTTAGAGACAACTTTCACGCATAGAATTTACTACTGCACTTATCGTAACGAAACCTATTCCCCCTGATTTCCAGATCGAGTCAACAAGAAGAATTCTCCAGAAGACTAAAATCAATACCTGCTTGAACTTTAACAAGGGAGTAAATGCAGATGTAGATTTTCAAAGGATAATCGTATATGTGGTGAGTTAATAATATTGAAAATCAACGGCTATTTATGTATGTATGTATAGTTGAAGTATATGAATAATTAAACGTAGACATTCATAGAGCTGGTGACAAAAAGTATTTAATTAATTTCCAGGTGAAACACTGTGGGGAACATGCATTTGATTGGAACTTTAAACTAACAGCGCTCTGGTATTTCCACATCCATTTACCACTCTACATTTCAGTAAGCTTGTTTTTAAATTTTAAATGTGTTGAACAACATTATTAAGCAATTCCAAAGGATACATTGCAACCCTCGCCCCTAATTTAATTTACGGCGTTATTCTATAATATGTATGTATCTTTTTCTAAAAGCTATACAAATATTATATTCTCTACTTCATACCTGATAGCTCACGTATCTTTGTAATTGCCATGACCACCTGATTTTTTGCTTTCGCATACCATATTTTCCCTCTACTTGCGCCAAACTCTAGCACCAACCCACCAAGCGACACGGCAGCACATATAAGCCCAAAATAAAATATCATCCTTCCTTGAGCATTTCGTAATGTGAATAGACAAGGTTCCTTGTCGCGGATCGTCCGGAAAAAGTAACCAAACCGATACTCAGGGGAACGTGCACTAACTAACCATGGACTTAAATTTATTGTAATAAGGGTTGCCAAGTCTTGATACTTTTCAAAAAAATCCATAACACCGGCTGCGAACAAAGTTTGGACGCCTCTTCGTAAAACTTCAGCGTTAGTACGACAAAACACGAAGACTACTTGGCTGATACTTAAGTTTTCCGTATTTGTGAAACAAATGATGTCTTGATACTCTTCAAGCAACCCTGAACATAGTAATTCAAAACCATTGTAAGGTCCCCCTACTGCGGTACCCCCCTGACAGTATTTTCCATATTTACCCATGTAGTAAGGAACTAATGGCGTCCCAGTTTCCAGATACTTGGGAATTTTTATGCTCTCCTCGTTAATTTTGAAAAAGTGCGCAATTTTTTCTATAAAACATGGATCTTCTAAGACATCTTTTCGAAAATTACCACTTATTTTGAACACGTCAGATCCTCGCGAAAGAAACTTGTATCCTTGTTCATAGACTTGTTTGAAATTCTTGGGATGACTAGTGGCTGGTGGGACAATTAACAAGCTGGCGATCAAGCTAGAGTACCCAGCTGTGAGCAGCAATCCCAGGCAACTCCAGAGGACTAGCAAGAGCTTGAATTTCTTTCCATAACCCGCGTTAGCTTGTGCGAAAAACAAACTTAGCAAGCTCAAACCTGGGTTTTTCGTGTACTTCCAGAAGGTGAGCGACAAAGCTCCTGCCGAACTAGCAAGGCAAATCCAGGTCCATGTATCCATGGGATATAAAATGGCATCGAATTTAACACGGTTGAGCTGAAAGTCAACGCAGTAAAAGGTTTCACGTGTAAACCCATGGTTTACAGTTCGAGTACTGGTATCAAGATCATTTACATATATCCCGTCTAGTAGTACAGAAGGCCAACGAATAGCTTCGTTAAGATTCATCCTCGCCTCACTCAATGTTTCCGCGGTAATGGTTGCATTAAAAATGCTTTCAAAAATATGGACATACTTTCCCAATTGAATGATATTGAATTGATTAGGTTTGCCGTACAGTCTCTGATTAGATGCTGTGTCCAATGAAGGGAAGAGACCTTTGCGATAACCCAGTTTCCTTATCGCCTTCCAATTTTCAAACCGTACTCTTCCATCATCGCTTTTTATAGTTAAACGGGCTTTATTGAAATTATAGGAGCGGCCACTTATGTGGGAGGACTGCTGTCCCAGTTGTCTGTGAAACTCATGGGAAGTCTGCCAAAACTGTATTGACTTATCCGTTGCCTGGAGCCAATCAACGCAAAAATAACGAGAGGACGAACAGTAGTAACGCAACCCACCAACTGAATCCACGTAAAACTTGTTATCGCCCCTGGTTGAGTGGGGTCGCATTCGTGCAATGATCAAATTTCCAGGTACAAGTCCAGAAGTTGGGAGACTGAAAATATACAGACGAATTTAATAAAGTCAGCTAATGTCAAATATAAAGCAAACATCATAAACAGCACTACAAAGAATACAATGACACATTTCATACTCTCCTATAATAGTCTATATGTGATTGGATTCTTAAGGATGCACTTATCTTACCGCGCCGACGCAATCATCGGAAATGTCATATTAACTGTTAGCGTATATCCTGGAATATCTTCAACACCTAGGATTGTGTAATCGTGCTCAGTACGCTCAATACGATTTCCGGTAGACAAATACGGTATTAATTCTACCGACTGCATCTTATTAGTCGAGAATATCCGGGTCTTCAGAAACCAGAGAGAAGTGGTGCAAGTTAGCTTTCTATTTTTAAACAGTCCTCTGTAAATCTCACTTCTGTCCGGACCTGATTGTCGGCGGATCCAAAATTGCAGAGGAATTTCCATTTTTACAAGACCTTGTATCGCTTCCTCTACGAGCCTCTGATCCGATGCCAGAAATTTGTGGCCGTCTTCTTCGATTATTTCATGAGAGTATAGAATTACTGCGCATGAACGAAGCGGAACGGCCATAATTTGCTCAAAGTCAAAAGAACTAGCCAAACCCAGAAGCGTTAGCGCAACCAGGAGTGTTGTCATGGTGGTTATGCGTGTAGCCATTTTGTATTTGTTTCCCCTCAACACAGAACTAGGCTCCTTTGTTGCAAATATAATGCTCCAGTAAAGTTACTTCTAGCTGACCAGTGTGTTGCCGAGTCGAGTTGTGCTGGATAAAAATATTCTGCGTGGAAATGTTTTGGAAGCAGACACCCCTTTGACAAATACACATGTGTCTCTATTTCATGCAACGCTACATTCGTCCGTGTCTTCCAACAACGCCACCACATGGACATATCCAATGTTCTAGTGCGAAGGCAACTTCCAACGGTAAACAGAATCGAGTCCCTTTCGCTAACATGCATGCCAGGCTACCGCAAAATAATAATGAGCATCGGCATTATTTGCAAAAGAAAGAACAAACGCAAGAATTTCGTTCCAAGCCCGGTAAACAAAAACTGATGTGTGCTTGAGATGTCACAAGGGAGTAACTATAGATTTTCACCGGATGGTTTACGTGGTGAGGAACCAGAATTAACTGAGAAGCAATGAATGTAGATTTAAACTTCGACATCTATAGAGTTGGCACTAATAATATAGCCGGATTTAAAATTAAAACTATAGGAGGTCAAGCAGAGATGACGTAGAGATGAAATAAGTATGAGTAGATGGCGCCACTAGGACACCTCGCCAAGACGAGTGATAAACAAAATTAATGCTGGCCAGTAATGGTCAAGCTTGACCTCATCTTGCCGTTACAAATGTATCCAAGAAAATGATCAATGTAGGCGTAATGTTGTACCATTAAATTCAATTTCACACGGCGTCACACTGGGGCGTTACTTCGGATACCTCCCAATAACCTTCACCGTACAAGGCGGCGCATATTTTTCCTTTAAACGGTTATCAACATGTTTCTGCATTTGTGCCTGCGTTTGGACCACGTATTGTATTTACATCCAATCGGGAGTAGCGGAAGACAAATCCACGCTGATTCCATTTACTTTATTCATCGTTTTCCGCAGTTATCATTTCTGGATGAGCTTTGCCATAAACTTTGTTTTAAGATTCAATGGGATTTACTCGTCCTCTTCGTTGGCTAAACTGCTAAACCTTTGCCAAGAGCTATGCAGTCGACGAAATTCAATTAAAATCCCTCTAAAAACACGTCTAAATCTCCTCGGTGTGCCCGTAATTGCTTTAAATATACTCGTAATCTCTGGTAAAATCATCGAAGTACTTGTACAGGGCTTTGTATTTTTCTCTCTCATCGTTTCTCGTACACTGCCGCTAGGGAGCGGCATTCTGAAACTTTTAAGTTCACTGAACTAATTCCAGTTGGATTCACTACGTTTAGCAAAGGAGCAGCCATAACTTTTGCTTACACTTTACCAATATTGCTAGTGAATTATCTATCCGAGTGCTTGCGCACTGCTAGCGACGGTTATTGCAACACGCTGAAAATCTATCTTCAAGCCGAACAGGAATGGTGTCCGTTCACTCATGTTGTGTCAAAGTCCAAGGAACTTCCGCAAAAGTTTCGCTCTTTCCAAACTGAATCCCGGACGCACCTTCAAAATTTTGCAAGGATCCAAACAGGAGTATGGCTGATGTCGTCATAATGTGGATTTACCCTAATAGTTGCAGTGGCCACGGCATTCCTCAATCCTCTTGACCAGCTCTTTTATCTGATAATTCGTAACCCGCTAGGTGGTAGCTATTCGTTCATCCTATTTGTAGTTTTCAGTATATCACTCAATTTTATTCTCTTCCTCCTCTGCTCTGCAATGCTGGAAGGAAGTTAAGAAGCAGGTATGACAAACATCCGAAGTAAGCTTTTAATTCATCTCTTTCAATCCTCCTTGGAAAACACTGACTAAAATAAAACGGATTCCAAATTCTTTGCGTTTGTAAGTTTTTTGATCTCCACAATTTGCAAAATTTCGTTTAAATACAATTATTTCCGTGTGTTTTTAGGTGAAACACTGTGGGGAACATGCATTTGATTGGAACGTTAAACTAACCGCGCTTTGGTATTTCGACGTTGATCTACCGCTCTACATTTCACTAAGCCAGTCTTTAATTTTTGTGCTAAATGAAATATACAATTGCAAAGCATACATTTTTATTTTCTTTAGGCAACAGCGGCGACAATGACGCATGTGATTTTTCTCTTCCAGTTACGGATGTCGGAAATGTAATTTCATTATTTTTTAAAGCAACCCTCGCCCCTACCTTCATTTACGGTTTACGGCGTATGCTACATATGTATATGTATCTTTTTCTAAAAGCTGTGCAAATATTTCGAGCAGTATTTTTCTACTTCATACCTGACAGCTCACGTATCTTTGTAATTGCCATGACCACCTGATTTTTTGCTTTCGCATACCATATTTTCCCTCTACTTGCGCCAAACTCTAGCACCAACCCACCAAGCGACACGGCAGCACATATAAGCCCAAAATAAAATATCATCCTCCCTTGAGCATTTCGTAATGTGAATAGACAAGGTTCCTTGTCGCGGATCGTCCGGAAAAAGTAACCAAACCGATACTCAGGGGAACGTGCACTAACTAACCATGGACTTAAATTTATTGTAATAAGGGTTGCCAAGTCTTGATACTTTTCAAAAAAATCCATAACACCGGCTGCGAACAAAGTTTGGACGCCTCTTCGTAAAACTTCAGCGTTAGTACGACAAAACACGAAGACTACTTGGCTGATACTTAAGTTTTCCGTATTTGTGAAACAAATGATGTCTTGATACTCTTCAAGCAACCCTGAACATAGTAATTCAAAACCATTGTAAGGTCCCCCTACTGCGGTACCCCCCTGACAGTATTTTCCATATTTACCCATGTAGTAAGGAACTAATGGCGTCCCAGTTTCCAGATACTTGGGAATTTTTATGCTCTCCTCGTTAATTTTGAAAAAGTGCGCAATTTTTTCTATAAAACATGGATCTTCTAAGACATCTTTTCGAAAATTACCACTTATTTTGAACACGTCAGATCCTCGCGAAAGAAACTTGTATCCTTGTTCATAGACTTGTTTGAAATTCTTGGGATGACTAGTGGCTGGTGGGACAATTAACAAGCTGGCGATCAAGCTAGAGTACCCAGCTGTGAGCAGCAATCCCAGGCAACTCCAGAGGACTAGCAAGAGCTTGAATTTCTTTCCATAACCCGCGTTAGCTTGTGCGAAAAACAAACTTAGCAAGCTCAAACCTGGGTTTTTCGTGTACTTCCAGAAGGTGAGCGACTAAGCTCCTGCGGAACTAGCAAGGCAAATCCAGGTCCATGTATCCATGGGATATAAAATGGCATCGAATTTTCGACGTCCAAGCAGACACAGTCTTCTAGAAATCAACCTCAGACTCAAGTTAAAACGAAGGAAGACTTGAACAGTTCGGGTAGAATCCTCCGTGTTCGAAAGCAACCGAATTTGACTGATCCAATTCAAAAACTTCCTGAAGCACCACGTTTCCCTTGTAAACTCTGTGAGAAAAGCTTCCTACAGGCCAGATCCCTAAAACGACATGAAAAAACTCTCGTGGTAGAGAAACCATTGAATTGTCTAGTATGCGGTAAATCTGTTAAGCTCAAACCCGTTACCCTTTTCATGAAACGACGTGGGCGATATGTGAGTAAGAAACCAGCCTGCTGTAGTTCTGTGGTAGTGGTAGCCGATTTAATCAAGATTAAGCATTTAACTTTTACAGCACGAATTCGTTATCCGCTAAAAGTAGGTTATGCCTCTAATAGTATTTTGCGTTGGACTTACAAGTACTTAATTTATTTCTAGTTATGTAATGGCGATAATAATTATATCAAACATGCAATAACTACCTCTAAAGTCTAGCAAATTGGGCTTACTTAATCTGATTTGGCTAATGTATTGGTTCAATTCCTTGAAATTGAAATGACAACATTAGAGGCTTTTACTTATGTTAGCTTTTGTGCACACAAGTATTGCAAGCTCTCAGAAACGATCTTTATAAAGCTCCTGTTTACCAAACATTTAGTCAACTAGACCGAATGAACCTGTTTGTGCCTTACCGCATGTATACGCCGAATTTATACTTTTCTGACCGCATGAAAATAAACAAGTTAATCGCTTTTAGGTAAATTGAGAAAAATGAATCACATTTCTCGATTACTCACACATCGATCGATCTTTTATTTGCTGCACTTCAAAAAACGGTTGCTATAATAATTCCGTATAGCAATTGCCGTTAAGATGTCGCCGTGGATCAAACTCGACGCTGATTCTTCGCTTCTCTTTCATGCGCGCTTCGCAAGCCTCTCTTCGAGTTTACCAGTCAAGAAGCCATGGGGACCTCCCTACCGCTACAGATTTCGTTGGATAAGTTCCAGCACTGGATTTAGCATTGCAATCTTGATATATTCCTCATATGTCGTACTGAATTCAATGTCAACAACAGAATCCCATCAAAACGAACCTTTGTCACAGCGAATCGTTTTCTCCAGTTGGTTCTATTGGATGTTTTTAACAAACTTTGTCTTTCGACTTCAAGGTATCATTCAGTGTAAACCAATCATTTCTTTAGTCAAAACATGCCAACGAATTCGATCTTACTCGCCGTTTACGGGAGGGAAAGCAGGGAAAGCGATTGTCTTCTTAACATTTTTACTAACTTTAGTAGACGTCATTATGATTCCTCTTCAGTTAGGCTACCTCTTAAGGCATCAAATGAAGATGACAATACTGAAAATCAACGACTATTTATGTATGTACAGTTGAAGTATATGACTAATTAAACGTAGACATTCATAGAGCTGGTGACAAAAAGTATTCAATTAATTTCCAGGTGAAACACTGTGGGGAACATGCATTTGATTGGAACGTTAAACTAACAGCGCTCTGGTATATCGACATAGATTTACCACTCCACATTTCAGTAAGCTAGTTTTTAAATGTGTTGAACAACGTTATTAAGCAATTCCAAAGCTGTAACACAAAAACTTGTCTAGGGTTGTGTGTTTTAATGGCTCACATCCTACTCCGGTGCAGTCTATAACCTAACTATCAACTAAACCTCAGTCCGTGGTATTTACCAAGACCTTCATATAATCTTAGTTGCAATTACGCCTCTATGATAAACCCGTTCCACGCCGCATGCTCCGCCAGCATTTTAAGCAGCACTGATGGCAACACGCCTTCAGGTTGGAGAAGTGAAAGTACTCGAGTTAAGCTAGACATTTGTATTTAATCCCACTCACACTACGAGCCTTACATCTTCTGCTCATTACAAAATTCACAAAACACCCAGGTTTCTCGTAGCTAAATCTTACGCTCGGCTCGCGACCTTACAGTAATTAATTAATTGTAATAAGTAACTTCTAATAATACATGTTGATTTAAATAATACCCCTACCCCTAACGCTCATATTGGTAATTTTACATTAACGGTAGCTGCTCTAGAAACGAAAATATTCAACTCACAAGAAATAATATTAGAAAGAAACCAAAGTAACGCTTTGGGCGTTACAAAGCATACATTTTTATTTTCTTTAGGCAACAGCAACAGCGGCGACAGTGACGTATGCAATTTTTCTCTTCCAATTACGGATGTCGGAAATGTAATTTACGTATTTTTTAATGAAACCTTCGCCTCTAACTTCATTTACGGTTTACGGCGTATACATACACGTGTCTTTTTCGAAGCTGTGCAAATATTTCGAGCAATATTTTACTACTTCATACCTGATAGCTCCAGTATCTTTGTAATTGCCATGACCACATGACTTTTTGCTTTCGCATACCATATTTTACCTCTACTTGCTCCAAACTCTAACACCAATCCACCAAGCGACACGGTGGCACAAATGAGCCCAAAATAAAATACCATCCTGCCTTGAGTATTTCTTAATGTGAATAGATAAGGTTCCTTGTCGCGGATCATCCGGAAAAAGTAACCAAACCGATACTCAGGGGAACGTGCACTAACTAACCATGGACTTAAATTTATTGTAATAAGGGTTGCCAAGTCTTGATACTTTTCAAAAAAATCCATAATACCGACTGCGAACAAAGTTTGGACGCCTCTTCGTAAAACTTCAGCGTTAGTACGACAAAACAAGAAGACTACTGGGCTGATACTTAAGTTTTCCGTATTTGTGAAACAAATGATGTCTTGATACTCTTCAAGCAACCCTGAACATACTAATTGAAAAAAATTTTTAGGTCCCCCTACTGCAGAACCCCCCTGACAGTATTTTCCGTATTTACCCATGTAGTAAGGAACTAATGGCGTCCCAGTTTCCAGAAACTTGGGAATTTTTATGCTCTCCTCGTTAATTTTGTAAAAGTGTGCAATTTTTTCTTTAAAAAATGGATCTTCTAAGACATCTTTTCGAAATCTACCAGTTATTTTGAGCACGTCAGATCCTCGCGAAAGAAACTTGTATCCTTGTTCATAGACTTGTTTGAAATTCTTGGGATGACTAGTGGCTGGTGGGACAATTAACAAGCTGGCGATCAAGCTAGAGTACCCAGCTGTGAGCAGCAATCCCAGGCAACTCCAGAGGACTAGCAAGAGCTTGAATTTCTTTACGTAACCCGCGTCTTCTTGTGCGAAAAACAAACTTAGCAAGCTCAAAACTGGATTTTTCGTGTATTTCCAGAAGGTTAGCGATAAAGCTCCTGCCGAGCTAGCAAGGCAAATCCAGGTCCATGCATCCATGGGATATAAAAAGGCATGGAATTTAACACGGTTGAGCTGAAAGTCAACGCAGTAAAATCTTTCCTGTATAAACCCATGGTTTACAGCACGAGTATTGGTATCAAGATCATTTACATATATCCCGTCTAGTAGTACGGAAGGCCAACGAATAGCTTCGTAAAGATTCATCTTCGCCTCACTTAATGTTTCCGCCGTCACGGTTGCATTAAAAATGCTTTCAAAAATATGGACATATTTTCCCAAATAAAAGATGTTTGAAGGATTAGATTTGCCGTACAGTCTCCGATTAAATACGCGGTCGATTGGAGGGAAGAGACCTTTGCGATAACCCAGTTTCCTTATCGCCTTCCAATGTTCAAACCGTACTTCTCCTCCGTCATCGTCGTCTATAGTTAAACGGGCTTTATTGAAATTATAGGAGCGGCCACTTATGTGTGAGGACTGCTGTCCCAGTTGTCTGTGAAACTCATTTGAGGTCTGCCAAAACTCAATTGACTTATTCGTCGCCTGGAGCCAATCAACGCAAAAGTAACGAGAGGACGAACAGTAGTAACGCAACCCACCAACTGAATCCACGTAAAACTCGTTATCGCCTTTGGTTGGGTGCGGTCGCATTCGCGCAAGGATCAAATTCCCAGGTACAAGGACAGCAGTTGGGACACTGAAAATATACAGACGAATTTAATAACGTCAGCTCTTGGAGAATATTATAGAGATATCACTACTGTAATTCATGGATTATCTCCTTCGATAGCCACGCCCATTATCCGGTCACATGGTCCAGCCATATGTCACACGCCATATTCCCAGCGTCACCCCTCATCCTGCACTACCCCTCATCCTCCTCCCTTCATCCTCCTACACTACCCCTCATCTTCCACCCTCCTCATCCTCCTCTTATCCAAGCTACCCGCCTCCCATACTACCCGCCTCCCGCGTGCTACCCATCACCCGCAGCCATATACCAGTCCCGTCGTAGAATACTCTAGCTGTGTAAAAGAAACAGCAGCTGTGCCCAAAATGCCACAAGACGGGTGGCCGTAGCGTACAAGAGCTGTCACCACATGAGCAGGAACGCGGGAAAGTTGGACGTTAACGTTGTTCTTACGTATACCTTAAAAGTTATAAACTTTAAATAAGTTTTCCCTGCAAACATGAAATGCTGCATTTCCTTGCACCCCGGATTGTTGTGACCCATAACATGTAGTTATGATTTGTAAAAACAACTAGTAAAATCCATGCGCTATTAAAATGTCCACGGCATTTTAAGCAAGAAAATAGGATTTAGCTTACACCTAATGTGGTAGGTGACACCATAAGTATGCTAGAACACAAGAGCAGCGGTCTAGAGTACAGCACATATCCCTAATGGTTGGTGACAGTAGGTGTGCGCTTACTTGAGACTGTATACGCTGGATTCATATACACCCGACTCACATCATCCCTTAAGGGTTTAATGTATCCAGTGTATAAAGCCGCTGTCTTCACACTCTCTGAATGCATAGAGGATGAAAGAGTGTGAAGACAGCGTCCCTTAAGGGTTCAATGTAGTGCATTCAACGCATAAGGCTGCTGTCTTGCTACCCTTTTCAGCTATCCCACGCGACTCACAGCACCCTTTAAGGGCGCACGGAGTGTCAAGACAGCAGCCCTTGCACCGAATACATATATACATTGACAGCGTCCAACCCAGTCTGTTATTATGGATAAGAGAGATTCTGACCAATTAAACAAACCAAAATATTACGAACATAGGGAAACAAACAATTTAAATTTAATTGATATCCCGAATAACTTGAACAACAACCTAGAAAGACTTGAATCAATGTGCACAAAAAGAGTTCGGAAGCGAAATGCAGATATTTACACTGTTAAGGTAAAAAACTTTATCCATGTTGTTGAAATCTAACATGATTGTAATTCTTTAAAGGTTTCGATATATATTTCAGTTAGATCTTATTAAAGTTCATTTTTTATTGTTTACAGGAGCTAGAGTCTTTGTCGTACTTATTAGATGGAAGGAGTAACCAGTCGATTTTAAATGCTTCCAAAGCAAAAATAGAAGAACTAAAACAATTTAAGTTAAAATTACATGATGAGACAGAGGCAATAAAAAACTTTCCAATAAAGAAGAAATCACGAAAAATCTCTCGACCTAGAGAGTTTCTGTGGAAGCTTAACAAGGACGAGCCAGTCACGTTTTGGCCTGTGGAGACTCTAGTTGCAGGACATCGAGTGAATATAATTTCCGAAGATGGAGAAAATTATGTTCATTACCTTGTTTGGCTTCAACGACCGTGAGTTTCAATACTATACTAATTCATATCGTTTCTTAATTTATGATGGTTTTATAACCTTTCTTTTGGCATTCAGTTCTGTTTTACTGCCCTATGATGAATACATTTTGGACCCTAAATCTTGGCGCTTTCTAGATGAAGCAAAGCTGAAAATCGTTACTTTCTTGCTCAATGAGCGAATCGACACCGACATTAACCCCGTCTTTAATAGGGATGTATGGAAAGGCATTCAACTTGTCGAGGTTGATGGAAAATTGTTTCTTCGTATCGAATACGCCGTCACTCCAGTCCCTTATCAATGCCTCTCCCTGGCCCTAAAGGTGGAGCTGCTAAAACGCATAGCTGACGACAGTGTAAACTTTGCAGATGCCGACGCCTTTGTAAATCTTGTACAGCTGGACGGTTTTGACAATCCAAGAGCTGTAACTGTGCTGGATCGATATACAGATATATATCAATTGTTCTGCTTAAATTACGACGAAAAACTCTTGGCAATGCCAGAGTATACTCCACCAGCAAGCTACACTCAAAAGGAGAGAGCCATACTGCAGAAAATTGACGATTTTATGCTGGAAGTTATAAATGACTCAGTTTTGAATAAGTTAAATTTTGACTTGAGGGTGGAACCTCTTTTTACAACCGGGATTTACCTGAATTATTCAGAATCTAATAGAACTGACGACTTTTACGGATTTGATCTTATTAGCGACTATTTAAGTATCCCTGTCGGCAGGATTAGTAGTCAACAGTCTGTGAAGTTTACACCTAGTGCGAGTGGTAAAGCTGATAAAGAGAACGAGTTTATGCGGCCAGTTTGTGAGATATTGACCAAAACAAGAGCTTATCATGTATTTACTTCGCTATCTACTTGTGAGCGTAAAAATTTTAAACGAAAGGAAAATAAGAAGAAAAAATTTGTGACTGCCAGATTTAGTAAAACGACATCCATAAAAAAATCTGCAATACAAGACATCACTAATTGCAACAGTCAATCATCAGAAGGAAGTGACTTTACACGGAGTGCTGCATCAATACAAGCTAATGTTGGGAATTTTCCGATCACAGTCGATAACGGATCCACACATAAATGTATAACATCAGCTAATACAAACAGCATGGAAAATGTTATAGCTGAAGACAATCATGATAAAGACAATAGGATTTTGCTGCAAATTGAAGAGACTGATCCTACAACTCCATCCATGGAAGGAACAGGGACTGCAATTTTGCCTACAAATGAAGCTGAATCTGTCATGCAAGACATCACTAATTGCAGCAGTCAATCATCAGAAGGAAGTGACTTCACACGGATTGCTGCATCAATACAAGCTAATGTTGGGAATTTTCCGATCACAGTCGATAACGGATCCACTGCCGATGCAATCTTCAGTGTTTCTACTCAAGACAACTGCACTCATCAATGTATAAAATCAGCTAATGAAAACAGCATGGAAAATGTTATAGCTGAAGACAATCATGATAAAGACAATAGGATTTTGCTGCAAATTGAAGAGACTGATCCTACAACTCTATCCATGGAAGGAACAGAGACTGCAATTTTGCCAGCAAATGAAACTGAATCTATAGCAAGAACAGAGTTTGCAAAGTGTAACCATTATTACGATAAAAGCGAAAGCTCTGAGTGCGTACAATGTAGGAATTACAATGACACCACTACAGTGATAATGGAAAATGAGGCAACAGTAGTCGTTTACCAAGCAAAGAGATATGAATCTAAAACGAAACATGCAAAGACAATTCAGAAGCCCGCAATTTTGTGCGATTTATGTGGTACTGGATTTAGCTGTATGAAATATCTTACAACACATTGCAAGAGAAAACATATCCAAGAAATAACTGCTTGCAAAATGTGCAACAAGCAGTACAATAAAGGTACTGCAAGTTACCATAAATGGCTTCATCTAAGGGGTGAATACATATGTTCAATCTGCTTGTGGGGATTCCGAACCAGCAAGCAGAGAAATGACCACATTAGGTTATGTCACAAAGATTAGCAAACCATGTTACATTCGAATGACAACTGATACGTTAATGTTTAAGTTAACAAAAAATAAATTAAATATTTGTCATATGTACATTTTACATGAAAAAAAATAAACAATGGAATGTAAAAATTAAAATGCGACAGCGTTCTTTTCAGGTTACACCCCACGAACAATTTCCCTCCACGCAAAACAAACTTTTCACCACCGCAGTCCAATCCTAGGATGCGGCAGTCATCCAACCTAATTCAAACATACAGAAGCTTTGAAGACATGGAAAGCATGAAGGAATTAACAGGAGAAACATTTTTTTACACAGGTTTCGTCTCTTCTGTAAGCTAAACCAATGGATCACACCCGAAAACATACCCATGTCCCACAATTCAAACCCTTCTCATTATGTTGTTCTTTAAAACAGACAATAATTTTTCCTGATTCCAAGCAACATGAAAGAACCCACGCTCCTCAAAAACATTTCAAATTGAATCCAACTCTTGAAACGGCTTGAAATAATCTCAAGCTTTTTTCTTCTCGTTCTAAACCTTGGTACTTCAGCTCCTCCCACTTGTTCCAACAGCTCTTATATGAAATTTAATCCATGTCCAACTCCTTCTCTGCTCTCTCCCATCCATGTCTTCCACCATTAACGCTAGGCAGAAAATTAATAACCCTTCAAATGTTTTATCCCTAAAATAAATTAAATCTTTTCATGTCATAACATCGCCGGTAGTAAGCACACTATATGAAAAACTTATAATCCCCGAAAGAAATAGCAAAATATACGCTATGACCTTCCTACCCCATCCACAACCAGCTCATGATAATCGTTAACTGTATTCATGAAAACTAGCTTCCGCATCACTCATTGCGCTCGAATTAAACCTTCCTCTTGTTCATTGTAAGGAGGATCTCACATATTTCAATCTGTTTCGTCAATCAGTTTCTCACTTTCATTCAAATACGATTTCTCTTCCGTCGATCGCATGCAACAACGCGCCACAGTGCAGCTCCTCTGAAGCCTTTTTCATATACTTGTAATGCTGAAGCCTATTTCATAGCTGGTAATGGTGAAGCCTATTTCATATGCTGGTAATGGTGAAGCCTTTTTCATATACTTGTAATGTTGAAGTCTTTTTCATATGCTTGTAATGCTGAAGCCTTTTTCATATACTTGTAATGTTGAAGTCTTTTTCATATGCTTGTAATGCTGAAGCCTTGTTCATATGCTGGTAATGGTGAAGCCTATTTCATATACTTGTAATGCTGAAGCCTATTTCATATGTTGGTAATGGTGAAGCCTTGTTCATATGCTTGTAATGCTGAAGCCTATTTCATATGCTGGTAATGGTGAAGCCTTTTTCATATACTTGTAATGTTGAAGTCTTTTTCATATGCTTGTAATGCTGAAGCCTTGTTCATATGCTGGTAATCGTGAAGCCTATTTCATATAATTGTAATGCTGAAGCCTATTTCATATGTTGGTAATGGTGAAGCCTTGTTCATATGCTTGTAATGCTGAAGCCTTTTTCATATGCTGGCAATTCTGAAGCCGTTTTCATATACTTGGAATACAATCATGAATTCTTATTTTATTAATTATTTAAGCTTTGAAAGGTAACAAAGAATTGAAAAATCATGCATTATTTATTAATTATGCATGCAATTGAGACCTGGTGACTGCGCTAGAATTGTCAGGAATGAATAAAATTGGAATCCAAAACTAAAATGTAAAGTATTATAATAGCGAGTGCAATGCCGCCCGCACACATGAGCTCACATTATTCGTTTCAAAGCAAAAATTCGTTAGAAATTACAAAGAGGGGAAAAGAGATTCCAGTTAGGTTACCAGCTGTCCTTCCAGGTCTATGTATACATAACATTAAAATAAGCTTGTCGACTACTCAGACGGACAAAAGTGAGAGTAGAATAAACTACATAACCAAACCAGCAAGAAACAAACTAACCCAAAAAGTAAAATTCAACTCTTGAAAAGTTTGCGCAGATTTGGAATATGCATCCTGCAAATATTGTTGTTGTGAAATTTCGTCGGCTGTCCTTGGAATCGGAGTGTAAGTCATATTTCGTAAGCATTTACCTTTATATTCAGCTCGTAAAATGGGATTTAGATATGCCCAGCGTCTCAAATCTTTCGGCATTGCACTCTGCCTACGTTGAAGCAATTGCTCCACTCTACAAGCACTCTTGTATACCTTGTTGATATAATTTTCATAATTATACCTCGGTTTCTTTTCCGTAGTAGAGGTTGTTGATGAGGAGATTGGTTCGGATGCATTAATTTTAGCATTAGTGTCTCCTGAAGATTCTGTTACGATAGGGTTTTCATCCATAGCTAAAGTACTGGAAGCCAAAGTCGCACTCGTAAAGGTAGGAAGGATTCTTTCATCTCTGATTGTGGGAATCACAAGAGCTGTAGCAGTAGACTGTGTTGGCAAAACTTTAGGAACTTTGTTGACAGTTGCATTCTTGACAGTTGTAGGCAAGAGAGCGGGAAGTATTCTCGCATCTTTGATAGTGGGAATCGCAAGAGTAGTAGAAGGCTGTGTTGGCAAAACTTTAGGAACTTTGTTGACAGTTGCATTCTTGACAGTTGTAGGCAAGAGAGCGGGAAGTATTCTCACATCTTTGATAATGGGAATCGCAAGAGTAGTAGAAGGCTGTGTTGGCAAAACTTTAGGAACTTTGTTGACAGTTGCATTCTTGACAGTTGTAGGCAAGAGAGCGGGAAGTATTCTCACATCTTTGATAATGGGAATCGCAAGAGTAGTAGTAGTAATAGAGGATGATGGTGGAGCTTCAGCTCTAATTACAGGAGCTTTGTCTATTCCCAAAATCCTAGGAGTTGTAGATGGAAGCGTATGAACAACTCTTTCATCTCTTACGATAGGTGCTGTAGAAGTGGAGGATGGCAAGATTCTCTCATCCCTCTTCACAGGTAATATGATTGTGCGAATTGTAGAAGCAAGGGTAGTAAGATTGTTCTCAGCTCTGATGGTAGGAGTTGCTGTAGTAGCTGGGATTCCATCATCTTTTCGCACTTGATGGATAACTGCAATCCTTGGAACTAGAGGAGAATGGATGATTCCAACCTTGGGAGTTGCAGTAGTTAAATTCTGAGTAGGATCGTTGGGGATGGTAGTAGGAGTTGCTTTACCAGGTCGCTCAACTCTAACGGAAGAAGTTATAGCTGCAGTAGTTGGAATTTTATCATCTCTTCGCACTTGATGGATAACTGCAAGCCTTGGAGCAAGAGTCGTAGTAGGGATTCTCTCATCCCTCTTCACAGGTAATATGATTGTGCGAGTTGTAGAAGCAAGGGTAGTAAGATTTTTCTCAGCTCTGATGGTAGGAGTCGTCGTAGTAGCCGGGATTCTATCATCTTTTCTCACTTGATGGATAACTGCAATCCTTGGCACTAGAGGAGAGTTGATGATTTCAACCTTGGGAGCTGTAGTAGTTAAATTCTGAGTAGGAACATTGTTGGCAGTTGTAGTTACACTTGGAGGAGTAGGTGGAATTCTTTCACCTCGTTGCACTTGATGGATAGCTGCAATTCTAGGAACTGGAGTTGTTGTAGTAGTATTTCTCTCTTCTCTTGATTGAGGAGGATGGATTTCAACCTTGGGAGGAGGATGGATTTCAACATTGGGAGTTGCAATGGTGGAATTCGATGTAGGAAGCTTGTTGAAAATTGTAGCTGTAGTTGGACGAGCAGGTGGATTTTGTTCATCTCTCCTCACTTGACGGACAACTGCAATCCTTGGAGCAAGAGTCGTAGTAGGGATTGTCTCATCTTTGGGTTCTGTAAAACCATAATACAAAAAGACTTATTTTTACTAGTTACTTTCTCCATGTGCAGGCCGCTGCATGAGACTTGTACATTATCCAGCACTTACCAAATTTTGAAGCCATGACACATGATTTCACTGTAGCAGCAACGTACAAATACTTTCCTCTGAATCTCGCTCTTCTTTCACATACTGTTGAGCCCTCGGCTGTAACAATGTAAGCTTTACCTTTCTCTACACAACTTTCACACTCACTTGCAATTGCTTGGCTAAAAGCCAGCACAAGTAGGAAGAATTGCACTTTCATGATTAGAAACGTATTGATCAAAAGACAAATTGCAAATGAGAATCTATGATTGCGATTTCCAGGGATTGAGACCAAGGATCCAAGGCTCTATGATGGTAAACGGATAGAGATGAGCGCTCCGTTTAATGAGTCTTACGGAGCAAAGAGGCTCAAGCTTACCATTTACTACCCTCCTGGCTCGGCGGATCCGGAGAGCATAAATTACAAGGGTAATTCCAGACATGATGATTAATCAGCATTTCCCTAGTCATCATCTAATAAGCTTACTTCTTAGGAGTGTATCAACGCTGTAGAGACTTGGCCTTCACAATATACGATTATCGAACGAGAACATTTTACACGGTGTCAAATGACATGGTAGATAATCTCCTGGGTGAGCCATGTGAAGACCAGGGCCTGGTGAAAGGGATGGATGAGATGGATACTAGCATTCCTCCAGACGAAGGCTCCACTTGGTCGCTTGGAACCTTGAACATGTCGGCCAGAAAGGGATGCTTTGCTAGAGCTTGGGTGAGCGAAACAACTTAATGACTAGGCATGTGTGGTGCTGAATGATTCTAATACGAGTGTAAATTACAGGACTGGTTGTGTGGCTGCTACAAGTAGATTTATTTCCTCTTTGACGTACATGTCTGTACATGGTAATTACAACACTTTGAATGTCCCCCACATTTTTTCAGTTTCCTGAATAATTTCAAAACTAATTTATCATTACATTTTCTATCTTTAGAAAATAATTTAACAAACTTTTTCATACTTTTATGCTTGGCCATGAGTAAAAGAAATAAGACTGTATACATCCCACAGAGACTTGATTTGTCATCCTGAAGTTCCAATCTATTATACTCTGTAGGTTTTAAATTTATCTTGTAATAGCTAGGATGCTTACCAAAGCTATCGAAAAATAGTAACTTAGACTTATAAATTACGAAACCTGTCCAGTGCCGGCCTTTGAATTTTCTTGGTTGAGAATTTATCCCATAAAAACCCGGAATATTATGATCATCAAACAAGTTAGGAGTAACTTCATCCGCCGCCAAGATACCCCACCTCTGAGCGCTTGTGTTGGACAAGTTGGAATTTAGAACACAACTCAACTGTATTGAATCCATCTTAGTCGTAGTAGAATTCACGGTTCTTTGTCATCCATAGCTTTGAATCATAAACAGCGTATAGAATTACAACATAATTATCCTCTGCTGCCTCACTTAAGGTCAACTCCAACTTTACACTACCGTTCCGAGTTTGTGCATGACTCAACTGGTCCAGCTTGTGGGAGAGAGGAAAGGCATACAACGTTTTTCCCTTGATGAAATTGTCTCTGTTTATAACACTATCTTTGTCGTTTCCAATCAACTCCCGTAGTGTTATGAAGCCGCTAAGATACTTTGAATTTTTCCAATCATACATCTGCCAATTCACAGGCGACGGACCATCATCCGAGGAGATTGCAATCTTCGAAACTTTGGCAGTTTGAAAATTAAAAGGAGATTTCTTTATATTACCTCTAAAGGATTCTGCATTTACAATACCAATGATTACAGCCTTGGGAATACGGCCAGAGAAAATTCGGTCGGCGGATAGACTAAAGCTACCCTTTGCAATAGCTAGAGCCTTTACAACAGTACGTGTAAGAGGAAAGTAAGAGTCGTGCGAGTCTATGACACTTGTTATTGACTTGTACACTGGAGGAGATAGACCCACTTTCAGAGCTTTTACATACAGCTCATCAATTACAATCTTCACGCTGATAGGAGTTGTATCTGATGACATGAGAACAAATGTAGGAGCAGCCTTTTCCAAGCGTATTCTTATAGCTACCTTGTTTGGAATTAATCTTTGTATTGTAAATATATCACTAAGCAAGGGGCCTTGTAGCTCGACAAAGGCGGATTTGGTAAATGAATCTTTACGCTTATTAGTTTCAGTATTCGGATCGTCAGTATCTTGAGTATTAAAGAAGAAAACATTCCTGTCTTCGTCTTCCTTGGTCAGCAAATTCTCAATCATGCATCTATACCCATAGAAATTATCACTAGTATACACTAACCTGTCATTGAAATGAATGGCAAGGTTGGAAAACAGACTGTACATTAAATTATTAACACAAAAGAAAGTTTCAGTTCCATCAAGACTCTTTCCATCAGCCTTTACAATCTTTAGCCTTACAAACAGAGAAGACTGCCTAAAATCATAAAACATGTTCTCCTGGTCTACAATCTCGATATCAATCGGCCCGGTACTATCCAAGGGTGCAATAGGTCTACATTCCACATACTCTTCATAATTACAGCTTACATCTACGTTAACAGGGTTCTTACGGTAATCAAGCCTGGAGCTGTAGACCAGCTTGTTATTTTCAGTCGAAGAAGTTGAAGCTGCCATTATTCTTCTTCTTTCCCTTCTTCTTGGTAGCCTTCTTCTTTTTCCCGTTTGTTCTCTTTTTTGGGGCTTGCTTCTTCTTACGCTTCACAGCTTTCCTCTTCTTTTTTCCTTTTCCAGTCTGTGGAGCCTTGCGGCGTTTTCCTTCACCTTTCTGAGGCTTTGCTGTTTTCACACCTCTGCCTCTTTGGACACGCTTCCTTGTAGTCTTTTCCCGCAATGAGCCTCCAAGCGGAATAGTGTAGACGGGGTCTGGAGTTAAAAGTGAACCACCGCTTTGATTTTTAACTGGAACAAGGTGACAAGCGGACTTCTCGTCACACAGCACTTCCCTCAGAGACTGCTCCATGATGATTGTTTCCCGATGCTTAACTAACTCTTAATATCACTCAGTTTATTAGTCTACAGGTGTGCATGACGTCATCAAAAATCGTTTTGAAATTATTTACAAACGTTTGTGGTCATCTCTTTCGGACGGAAATGCAAAATCATGTCAAAGCTATGACCTTGCAAGTTTATAGGATCGAGGTGGTCATCAGTTATATTCATTTTAATAAATGTATAACTCCCCCATCTCACAGGGTAATAATCTACCCGGTCAAACGTAAGGAACACCTGCTTGTCATTATCCATTGTTGGAGGGAGGACTTTCAGAAGGGGGATCTTCTCTCCACCAAACTGGCTCCAGTCCACAAGATCTGACATGATAAGAAGCATGGGGTTGGAATGACGGAGATTAACGATAAGGTCCAACGTTAGAGTGGCACGTGCTTTCAACTTAAATTTACGTTGTTGGAAAACGTCAGTTAGAGCGTAGGATAAATCGAGGGTGATGCTATAGTCATTGTTATTTTTAACTGAAACACTCTTGCTGGAAGATACAAAACTAACTCCATGGTCGTGCAAGGCAACGTTGATGTTACTGATGAGCTCATCGTATTTGTATGCCTCCGGCTCTTCAACTTCTACAGCTACTTGTTTTACAGACTCTACAAATTGCACCAAAAAGTCTCTTGACATCTCAATGGTCTTGAACATGCTTTCCCACGTGTTTCTCACACTATTGGTTTCACCGACTGGAAAAATGTTTGTTGAGAATCCCAGTATTGTTGCAAAATCTTCTTCAATCAACATGGAATGCTTCGTATCATTCCTACAAGTGACCGTAAGTTCCGTTCCAGCTTCATCTCTTACTTGAAAAGTAAGAGCTGCCAACACGTTATCCGCCTTTAGTTCCGCCTCTAGTTTAGCGTTAAAAAAGCTTAGGAACTCTATGAGTCTGTCTGTAAACTTGGCAACTTTTATAGTTTTGATCACACGTTCAGATATTTCTAATCCAATCACTTCATCCCCTGGTTCTGGGAAAAACACTGTCACTTGTGGAATGGGTGTATAGCACACACTTTGAATTCCCACTTCATACGGTTCCTTAAATTCAAGCGGGTTTGGTAATTTAACCATAAATAAAGTCTGGCTTGTTCTGTGGGAAAAAATTGTCGGAATCCCGGCTTCCAATCTTAACTTGAAACGACTTCATCTTGAATTATTCGTTGTAACTCACTGGCGTAAAATGTACCTCGAATTCCACGGAGAGTGTAAACAATTGGCTTGGTTTGTATAATCTTGTCAATAACAAAATTCTCATCTGACCAATTGGCCTCATAACCCTTTAGAAAAGGTAGTTTTGTGTAAGCTACTTTTACAGCTTGTCCTTCGCTAAAGATTGGCTTATCCTGTGGGGTCTGTATGAGCGTTTTGTACATTCTATGCCAAGCTACATGCGAGTTTCCTTCTGTTATTTGAGAGGGAGGGAAGCCGTGAGCAGAGTGAATACTATTATTGTAATTTTTAACTACTTTATCCAGTACAGGGAGCCACGCATGCGACCTTGTCATATGCCAGTATTTTGCAACCTTGCGAAAGATGCTACGAATCACAATTTCACATGGAGAAGCCTTTATTGATGTGTGGGTGTGATACCATTTAATTCCCTTTTCTTTTAACATATCCTGGAAGGGTGCTCCTGTAATTTCTGTGCCTAGATCAGAAAAAACTAATTTTGGCTGGCGTCCCGTCTCATTCAATACTTGCTCAAAAGCCTTGGCGGTCTCTGAAGCTCTCTTGTTTTTTAACGGTTTTACCCACAGCTGTTTACTAAATCCATCCAAGATAAAAAGGATATTAGCATAATTACGATTAGCCTTCACGCGCTTGTATTTTTCCAGTATCTTTAAATCAATCACCCAGATGTGATCAATAAAATGAAAAAGCATTCGTCTGCGTTTAAAATTTTTTCTTGCTGGTCGGAAAAGGCTGTAAGTTTCTAGCTGTCTAATGGTCTTAACGGCCTGCTTTGCATCTGCTACATTTCTATTCTTGACAAATGACTTTAGGCCAGCTAGAGCACCAGCTAGTTCAGGTGTTTCGTAGTCTTTAGCTATTTGAGTAGCATCCGCTTGCGCCATTTACTCTCTTGGACGGGGGCCTTGTGGAGCATCTGAATAAAATTAGCTGATAATAGATTTAAAGGAATATTTGATATTCTAATCAGTTGTATAAACTCTTGTAGACCGGCATACGCACAACGTTTCTTAAAACCAGTTTGAACGGCAGCCGTCAAGAGATCCGTGATATTACTCCCAGGTAATAGTCGATTATTAATTGTAACAGTTCCGTCAGATGCAACGAGGAAACCAGATTGCTTCTCTAGAATTTCAAGTAGTAGTTTTCCCTTCTGTTGGGAGCGAGGCGGGAGGAAATTTATAAAATTAGACACGCTTTTCCCCGTAGGCAAGATAGGATCCTCCACATGAACAGTTGTAGCGCGAGGCTGTTCTAGTTTTCCATCTCCAGTCTGCTCCTCTTCTTGCCTACCTCTGCTTATTAAATACTGATATCTGTTCTCACTAATCACTCTCCACTGTCGGAGCATTTTGAAGGATTACAGAAGCCACACTTCCACAGACCGTTGAATAAATTAAAGAAGCAATTAGTTTTTTTAGGATAGTAAAATGTTGGTACAAAAACTTTTTAGCTGCTCGAACATTAAAAACTTTTGCAGCTGTTTTAAAAACCTTCTTGTACTTTTTCAAAATTTGTTTATGTTTTCGTGTTTCAGCTAGCTCATCGGCATTTAAAAAGCATTCTAGTAGGAGCTCAATGTTATCATCCTGAGATGTTTCTAAAAAGTTTTTGAACTGTCTAGTCTTTTTGATTTTAAGAACGGATTTTAAAGTTTCACAGTCTTCGGGCTTCATTATGATGAGGTAAAGACGAGTGTATCGTCTCCAGAGGGATAAATCTTATTTCTCAGCCTGTAGAAATTCTGACTCTTGGAACTAAAATCCATGAGAAGATAGCCGTAACTTTTGCTAGTAGCCTTGGCATAAGCTTCTTGCACGTAACGAATGTTTTTCGGGGCAAAGTTTTTCGCTACATGTGTAATCATGGACCGATAACGAGGGCAATCAAAATAAATACAATATGTACTATTGTCCAGAATAAGCTTTGTGTCCTTTGAGAATGCCTGCTGTAGAGTTATAATAAATGAAAAGTTGTAATGATGTACTTTACGAGTGCTGTAGTCTTGAGCTAGTTCTCTCACTTCTTTGTTCTTGAGGTTTCCAAGCTGGTCGTCCCAAATAACTAAACAAGAGTCTGTTATCAATGCATCAGCTTCTTGCACACTTTCTACTAAAATCACGTTCTCGTCACTATCTGCAAGCTTCTCCAAGTCAGGGTTAAGATGGTAATACACGTAAATAACTTTACTTACTGGGTTTTGAAAGTACAAGTCGCGATTTTTCACAATGTCGGATATGAGCGTAGACTTTCCACAAGCAGAACTACCAATAATGCAAATTTCACAAGGATTCTGCAGAGCAAAATTAAAGTCTGTTCCTTCCATGGCAGCTGTGAACGTTATGAACAATTGGAGAGAGGACAGGTGCAATAATTCAAAGAATGACGTCATTCCAGTCCAACGTTTTTGTGTTTATTAGAATACATTATTTTTTATCCCTTATAATGCAGACTTAATTATACAGTACATATATACATCGCTAATTTAAAACCTTATATCTACCTGACCTTATATATATATATATATATATATACCTAACCTAAGCTACCAGCTCTGTGTCTTCCATCTCCTCGTCACCTTTTTTCATCAATCCATAATAGCCAAACGGCACGCTGTACACACCCTTGTCACCTAAAAGATGGGATTTTACAGTCAGAGCGCTAAGCGCCGTCTTTTTCACCTTCAAAATGTATAGCTGTTGGTCCATGGACCGAATCACGTTCATTTCCACCTTTTCTATCCCTCCCTTATCCAACACTCTCTTATAATTATCGTAGAAGAGCTGCCTCTTCTTATAATCCTTTATACCCTTTAGCTTAAGTTTAACATTTTCCACAGGACCTCCACCAAACGGTTCCGCCAATATTGTATAACTTTTAGGGGCAAGCCCGATGAAAGATTTGATCTCATGAGAAGGAAACTCTGATTTGAGATACCCTGCCTTTCCAGCGTTCACCGAATTGTATACAATATGATCCTTAGGGAAATTGCTAAAATCAAAAATGTCATCGTGTCCCTTGAGTAAGTCATGAATACTTTTGTCACCTTTTTTCAGCTTGACCTCAAGGACGTATGAATCAGTGTCCACATATACCAAAGAGGTCATCCTGTTGCGAAAAATCCCAAACTTAATTTTTTCAAACCATGTTGAGTATAAATGAGCCTTGCTTTTACACAAAATTGAAAACCCTATATACAATGGATACACATATTTTACCACTCCCTGCTTGTGTGAAACGATGGTAGTATTTTTGTCAATCTGAATGAGAGATGAAAAGGAGGGTTTGCCAATTTCAATCATGCAATCAATAGGATTCAAGGCTACTTTGACATTGACACGATCTTCGACCTTATATAAAGTCATCCCGAAAATAGCATTCGAATTCAACTTGAGCATATTCCGACTTATTTCATCTGTAGCTGCTGCTCGTAGATTTATGTTGCGTTCAATATAATCTTTGAGAATTGGAGTTTCTGTGCAGCTGAATCCACTATGAATTTTTGTCAACGTCACACCTAACCTCAAGTACACCGCCAGCAATTCCGAGTGAATAAAATAATGTTTCTTGGGATGGAAAGTCAAGCAGAGACGCTCATTCTTTTGGGGGGGTCGGTTATTGTATATAAGATTTGCTTGTTCTTGTTGGTAGTCGCTCATCTCAGAGAAATCCACAATGTAGCGAGAGGGAAAAGGAGGCAAATCTGCAAGACGGTCTTGTACCTCATCACTGCAATGAGCATCAATATCAAGAAAGAATGCTTTACTATCACTCCTAGGATTTCTCAGTTCCTGGTAGTCGTTTCTACACAGCTCGTCTATTTCTGAATCTGTCAACTCTTTAATGTCGCCAGAGCAATGCGGCTTTAGCATTGTAAAGCCGTAAAGCGATGCAAAGTCTGCCATGTATAGAGCTTTACGCGGCTTACTTTCATCGTAAGTGTCAGGAAAATCGGGAAGGTTTGCATTCACTTCTCTGACGTTGACAATTGTAATTCCGCCATACATTGACCGCCTAAGGTTGGTCAAGAATGGAATCATATCAGATGTAATGACTGGAAACTTGACTTTATGCTTGTACAATAGACATTGGAAACTGAAAGATGCTGGAGATAAGTAGTGTGTGGGGTCTAGTTCAAAGGTACGAATAGCAGCGTTCCTATAATTCTCATGAATATCCGCTAGCAAAAATACATCCCACTTGGTATAAACTTTCAAGTAATCAAGAATGCTGTTACACTTGAAAAGTTTAAAAATCTTCTGTGCATGTTGGTAATCCTCTTCCAAGCATTCGCTTTCATTCAAAAGATTAAAGAATTTGTCAATGGGTGGAAGGACAGGCTCATTAAGCACAGAAAGATTTTGAATGTAGTCGTAACACATGATTTGCTTATTAAAGACAGCTTCTAGCTCCTTTCCCAAGTGACCAAATTCTCTGAGTGTGTACTCGAACGATTTAATCCCATCTTTTGCTTTTGCATTTTTCACTAGCTGGTCGAGGGAGCCTCCTAACTTTCCCATCGTGTCCATTATACGGATTTTGCCATTAATCTGAATAGCTGAATACTTTTGGCTATTTACTGGAAATATCTTCACACTTTCTATACACTTGAACTTAAATCCCTGTGCCATAAGCTTGTTGTCAAAGTTGGCGGCGTTATGGAATAATACAGGTATGTGTTTGCGAGGTTTCATTGCTAAATTACACCTGTTACAAGTGAAGGCTGCTACGCCGGTGTAATGATTCAATGCACCGTGGGAATGCCAATGGTGGGATACGGCTTTATTAGCCTCTGCTAATGGCTTCTTACAAATATTGCAAATAGATGTATCCTGTTGCTCTCTCATCTCAAAGGAATCTAAATCATCCATTCCCATATCTTCCTTTAATTCTTCTAGAGCTTCATCTGCAATTTCCAGAGCTGTCTCATAGAATCTCTCAATAGCGTCAGGACCGAAATAATCATAGTAGCGATAGCCTCCTGGATAAATGTATAGCATACCCCAACCTAACGCATCCAAAGACCTCTTTATGCTAGTGTTATCCGTAATTTTATGATTCACTGGAGTGGAAGTAGTTTCATAATCTGCTATTATGAGATGTGTAAATTTCCAAAGAGAATGATAATTTTCAAACTCAAGATACCTAGAGCTTCCATCAGGATTTGGTTCGTCCTGCTTGATCCTTTGTACTCCAAGCCCTTTACATAACTCTACATGTTTGGAATAAGCTTTCTCACTTACAAATCTATTATAGCAATAGAAACAGTAATAGCTAGCCGCTTTCCCATTACAACCGTTTAACCTGTTAAAGTTGCTTATGCCTATATAGTGACTGTCGACTTCTCGCGTATTATCCAGCAAGAGAATGTTTGCAGTTTTTTCATATCGCTCTTCGCAGATTCGAATGGGATATATATCCGCATCTTCATGCCCGAAAATGTTCACTCCTATCTTATTTTTCCTTTCGAATTTCACTGCATGATTCGGAGCAACTGGGAACTCTAGCATAGACCAATCATAATTATGAGCAAACTTCTCGTAATGCCACCACTTGTATTTGGTGTTTTTAGTCAACTCTTTTGAGTGTAAAGAGGCTAGGACACTATACATAAAACATTTATCTCCAGGATTAACGAAATGAATTAACCCGTGTCTGTTCTTTAAAATCGCTGGTAGCACTTGCTGACCTCTGGGTCGTATGGGCCGGTATTTTGCAATTAGCACTTCTAATGATAATATGTTTTGAAGTGCGAATCCTGATCCTCGTTCGTTGTATAAAACTAAAGCTGATGTTAAATAGTCTATACCCCTAACGATGACTTCATTAATAAATGAAGGATGAGCAATGCTCAAGTAACTTGAGGAAATGTAAGGTTTGAATGTGATGTCTAGAGAAGGGCTATATAATTCTACATGTATCGTGAATAGAGTTCTTATGCTTCTGTGCTTGTTAACGTAGTATTCTAACATACTAACTAAATCAGTATTAATGGCTGAGAACAAAGTAGGAATATCCAAGATAGGATCGTTACTGTCATTGTAGAATTTCCATGTTGTTATTACTCCATGTTGCGCGGATTCCCCTTCTGTAAAGCGTCCAAATCCTGCCGGTAGAGCGTTTTCACCGAATCCTCGTTGTACACGGCATTCGTGTTGATTGACATCCCAGACCCAGTTCCCACAGTTTTCGCAGGTATGCTTTAGAATGTGAATGTCCATAGTTCTATGTGTCCAACATTTGTAAGGGCAGTTTTCCATGGGACAAGAAAGCTGTAAAACAATGAGTGGTTTTCAATATTTTTTGTTTTTGACAACCCCAACATATATCCCCTAGCAGATTTCCTCAATATTGAATATTTAATCGTGGTGAGCTTACCTGCATTCGTAATGGAGGTTTTCTCTTTCTGCTTGGCCCGGGTAGTGGTACTTCCGGTGGGGGTGCTTCAGAAGTATCTCCAGGACTTGTAAGGTCTATCTCCACCCATGAGTCTTCATTGTTTTCTTCTCCCAAGAGAGACACGTCTCGTACACTTTCCATGGTGAATGTTGTCTGTAACAGTTTCTAGGGTGAAATGATGAAGACTGGATGAGTACGCCAAGGAGTACCTTGCAAACGATTTACCTGGATGAGTCATGATATAAAAGAGTGGAGCTCCCGTTATTCTCTCTCACTCTCACTGAGAACATTGTGCTTGCGTTGTTCACTCGAGTTTGTCTCACCCTAATCACTTTCATTGAGTAAATTGTGCTTTCGTAAACTATTTCAAGGAAGTATCAGATATCCTTTTTCCCATCCTCGGAGAAGTGTTTTCTTTCCACGCTAAAGAATTTTACCAAAGTCATTACTGACGTTTTCTACCCTCGTGTTTGAAATCAATTTTTTGTGTGTTTCCTGTGCATTCTTGAGAAAAAACATGGCAACAAGAAGTCGAAGACATGCTACACAAGTAAGTAATTTTGTGGTATATCCGATTGTTTGTTTCATACCTTTCCAATACTTACCCTCTTTCTTTTCTACTTATACTAGGTACACAATCTCTAAACATCTCTTTACCTAACCTTTGCTCTACGACTTTGTATTTATATGCATGGATTATTCAGTGGGTGGTGCAGAGCCTCTAGCCGCCATTCCTATTTTTTCCATTTAACCACAGACAGAATCTCTGCATGCCTCTATTTTCTTTTTTTTCACGGCTAGTGACAATTTATATTAATTTAAATACTTTGTTCTCTAGGTAGTGCCGGCAGTGGATGAGCCGTGCAATGACTCTGATAATGAATCCACTGATTCCGCGTCTACTTGCTCCACGTCTGAAGCCTCCGCGCCCTCTCAAGTGGTGCCTTGCAAGCCGCCCAAGACCATGATGATGTTTAAAGGCAAGAATTATAAAATCAACGACCAAAAGGATCCCGAGTTCTGGAGCAGCAAAAACTGCCATCGTTCAGGGCGAATCATGGCTCGTCGCTCTACCAACGATTATGGTCAAGTAAAAATCTGGGTTGGCTATAAAAGATACAACGCGGAGAAGGATGAAATCATCATCAGGAAATATGGATTCAAGGCAGTTGAGACTGAGGATGTGTTGGAAGCTTTGGGATCTGCCTACAAGGAAGCTATTGAATCACGGCAGATAAAAGGAGGGGATATAAGACGTCCTTTAAGAGTCTCAGCACGACGGGTAAGACTTTTCAAGTAGAAAACCTTAAGCGTAGTTGATAGCGTAGAGTAACCATTCGTACTTTGAACAAAGTCTCATCAATAATTATTTCTCAACAGGAAACGCCGCGACAAACCCTGAATGATTCTTCAGCCTCTGAAGGTGATTCAATTGACGGAATAATAAGAGCAGTCCCCGCACTTCAACATCCCAGGATGATGGATATCTTTCTGGGGAGGGACTATCCAGCCATGCTTAATACCGATCCGCGGTACTTTTCTGGAGACTTCGCCCACAAGAAGAAGAATCAGTGCTCTCGTCGAGACGTGGACGCTCGGGATGTTGACATTATTGTACTGGGAAGGCCCTTCCTTGACCAGAACAACAGCTTGGTCAACTATTCGATAAGCTTCACTATTGACCAGTATTTTCATTTGGTCTCATGCATCACCAACACAAAGAAGGAGATTGACATGCAGTAACAATAAGGTAAGACATTGTTTACGCTAGCTCCAAGTTTTTGCTGTGTAAGTGAATCAATGGTTAGAACTGACTCTAAATACGCTTTTTGTTTTTCTTTACAGTTGTTGAACGCCAATTCTTGGAGTGAGCGAAATTTTTCGCCTTTGGGACCTCCCTGAATTTTCAGTTTTACAAAATAGTGACATGTATTTCTTTTATAATTTACACACATTAATATTTCTCTGACACCATAATGTATTCAGAAACACTGTTCAGCTTTTTCGCATAATTAATTTTTAACTCTGTTAATTTTAGTTACACACATAATTTTACGAGAACTATGATTGTTAGTCTCAAGTGATTAGACCTACATTATTGCATTTAGACAACTATCATATTGTAATTCGGCTAACTTTTTGGATAATTTAAAAACTGTAAGACTTTCTTGTTTTGTGATTATTGTAAGCAGGAACTATTACACTATAACAACCAGAATATTGTAATCTATTTTAAATTCAAAAGTTTTGTATTGTAACTCAGCTTGTCATTGTTTGTTATGCATACTCTGTGAAACCTTGTAAAGAATTATCCGTTTGAATAAATCAAATGATGTTGCTAAATCAAATTTCCCTTCATAAACAGCAAAAATAGGACTTGCTCGGCAGCTTTCAGCTCGATTGTCAGGATTTGAACTAGAGACTTCCTATTTTTTGGTAACACAGCATTTTACCACTGAACCCTGCCGTCATGCCCCGTCTACAAGGAGTTTTTATCAGGCATTTATTCCAGCATACAAAGGTAAGCATCCATGATAGCTAAGAAGTCAGTCCAGTTTTAGAACTCTGTGAGCTAACTCATTTTTTCTCATCATGTCTACAACCAACCGACGATGCACTCAAGATAGATTTATCGGAAGAGCCCGCCTACCTCACTTCATTGTTAATAAGCCCCTGCGTTTGGACGACGAGAGTGTTTCCGCGGAGATACACGCAAGGAGCTCTGATGTTCTGAAAGGACCAAATTCATTAAACGCTGTGAAAGCCCGACAGCATAGACGGATCACTCGTCTTCAGCAGAAGAAAATCTTGGAGACTCTCAACAACACCTCTTGTGCTCTTCTCAAATCCAAAGCGGAGATTCTTTCCAAATTTCCTAACGGTATTGTTACTATTGTGGAATCATCCCGAGAAGGACTCTTTGGTCATCAATCCATCAACGCAAGTATTCTACAAAAAGTGTCAGACCTTTCAAACCTTGTAGCTCAGTACATACAAATTGCCCAAGTATGTTCCACTCACGTTCAAGATGGACACCAGCCAAAGTTTGAGCCAGAGTGTTAGCCCGTAAACTTCACTCAATCAAGTCAAAGACAGAAAATTACTTGCTTATAAGTCCAGGAGACGGAGAGCGATTGTGAAGAACAATATTGACAAAGCATTGCATTCGATTGATAGAATTATAAGACTTGTGACTGAATCTAAAAGCCGTCTTGTTCAACGAAAGAATCTTTCTCCTAGAGAAGACCCTGTGGATTTTCGTGAATCTTTTATGCCCTCTGGTGGTATTGAAAAAGTAAATTTCACCATCTTAGTGCTTGAAACATTTGTTAGAGATTACGTGAAAACTGTAGAGGAAGAGAGAAATTGCGATGGCCTTCAGTCGCCCGTGTTGCGAACGTCATGGCTTGAAACAGCCTCATTTGACGCTTAACTTGGCTCCACCAAATAGCAACATAGCTGCTGACAGTGTTGACAGTGATGACACAGATCCACTGCTCTTGAGACAAACAGCTCTTAGGCTACATTTGATTTCACTTCCTCGAAATCAAAACATTCTTGTTTACACACAACCAGTTGTTACTGTATTGGATTGTCCGACTTGCTGCTTCCGACTACCAGAGCGAATTTTTCTCCATAACCAAGTTGGATTTTGCTGTAAAGCATGTGCTGTTCTGTATATGAAAAATCCAGAGCCTGCGCTTCTCTACCTGGTTCGTGTCTGGGAAAGAAATAATTTTCATCAGGACTGTCCAAAAAAGTTTCCGGAAAAACAATTTTACATCATCGAGAAGCTGCTTCCATACTTTCTTAAATGGATTCCGAATTTGAGAGAAGAGCGAGCAAAGGAGTTGATGCATCAACATCTAAGAGGACCAAAAGGGCTCCTGCACTTTCTTCACCTCTTGAACACCGTCAAGATTGAAATATGTATAACATGTACGAAACCAGCTACCACATGAATCTAGAAATGGTGAGTAACAAATTCAAAAAAACGTTGATGAGTCACAGTACAATTACCGGCAGCAGACCCAGCCTTGACAAAAGCAACGACCAGTGCCTACGACACTGGTCGCTATCGCGCCATGTCTCGGCCTGGTAGCGATACTTTTAACAATTCTGTCCCTGCTGCACGGTCATTGTACTCTAACCCACCAACATTTTTGGCTCAATCTTATTGTTGACTATAATTCTCGGATAGAAACTGTTACTATCCTACTAAAGTTTTATGACGAATGCACAAATCTAATCCCTTCTATTTGTTTTGTTCTTAGATGGAATCTTCAGCCCTCAAACTCAAGCATGGACTTGTCTACCATCTACCGGACTGTTTATGATTCTTCTTTTGATGTATTGATGGATAAGCTGTCTAGAATTTGTAGCGAGAAAACTGAATTCATAACAGTATTGTTTTTTAAAACACAATTTTTTAAACAATTTAATTTTTTGAAATCTTAGAACTACAACATTTTTTTCAATTAGAGATCACAAAATTGAAATTGTAAATTTGAATGAATTTTTGAAGTTATATAAAACCAATCCGGCCTTGTTTACAGTACAACATAATACTCTACATCCACGGATTACATTTGCTACTTTGTAGCGATTGCAGAAGCCTTGGTTTGTCGCACTGTTTTCAACGCTTCTTCACGTTTATTCATGATAACTTGCTGAATAGCATCTTCGATTGCCAAGTCCTTACTTTGCTGCAGTATTTTAGCTTTTGTATTGATCTCGTTTCGAGCCACAGCTATGATTTCAAGAGATTCGTTTAACGCTTCTTCAATTTGATCCAGATCCCAAACGTTGTGAACAAATTTATCCACAATATCGACTACTAAGTCACTTCCGTGTTTAGCCAGGTCAAATCCAAAGAATTGGTCACTTTTAGCAAAACAATTACGGGACAAATTGTAATACAAAACTTTAGTATTAGCAAACTCTTGCACTTTTCGACGGATATGGCGTAAGGAATCCTTCCTTCTTATCCATTTTTTAGTTTTCCTATCCATGTTTGAACTTTTGATGTCAGGGTCTGGCTTACCAAAGAGAGAATAGCGAGGCTGCAGAATTTTCGTCATAAACTTACAGTTTTAAACATTAGCCATAAACCACATTTTGCTGCTTGAACAATCTGAATTACTCATATACTCAATTCGAAACATGTTTAGACCTGTCTTATTATTGTGCATGGAGACAGGATTATTGTGGCACAGTACATGAAACGGAAGGGGAAATAGAAGCCGGGTAGGGAGGAGGAAGACCGGAAAGAGTGTACGTTGTATGTATCTAATAGGAGGGATGATGAGGAACGATGGAATGGATCATGTATAGGACAAATTGTGTAGGAGGACGACTTTCATACAGGAAGGTGATGCGGATATGAGATAAAAGTAGTGGAGGGATGGAAGATGGAGCGGATGTGAGATAATGTTAAAGGAAGGGTGGGAAGGTGAACGAAGGGTGTGGGGATGCATATAAGCTGTGAAGGGTTGTGAGAGGCTCGCGTTATGAAGGAGGGATGTGTATAATATATGCAACGATATAACGTGAGGAGGGAGGCGGGTAGCTTGGATAAGAGGAGGATGAGGGGTAGTGGAGGAGGATGAGGGGTGACGCCGATGAGGGGTGACGCCGATGAGGAGGGGTGACGCCGATGAGGAGGGGTGACGCTGGGAATATGGCGTGTGACATATGGCTGGACCATGTGACCGGATAATGGGCGTGGCTATCGAAGGAGATAATCCATGAATTACAGTAGTATATCTTCCAATTCCAATAATAACAGTAAAAGCACAATAACTCATTTCATACTCGTCATATAACAGCTTATATACAGTATGGAATTGCATCCTCGTAGGCATAGAATAAGCTTACTGAATTTGCTCTCGTGGATATGTCATATTAACTGTTAGCGTATATCCTGGAATATCTTCAACACCTAGGATAGTGTAATCGTGCTCTGTACGCTCCATACGGTTTCCGAAGGCCAAAAGCGGAAATAGTTCTACCGACTGCGTCTTATTAGCCGAGAATATCCGGGTCTTCAGAAACCAGAGGGAAGTGGTGCAAGTTAGCTTTCTATTTTTAAACAGTCCTCTGTAAATCTCACTTCTGTCCGGACCTGATGGTCGGATGACCCAAAATTGCAGAGGAATTTCCATTTTTACAAGCCCTTGTATTGCCTCCTCCACGAGCTTCTGATCCGATGCCAGAAATTTGTGGCCGTCTTCTTCGATTATTTCGTGAGAGTATAGAACAACTGCGCATGAACGAAGCGGAACGGCCATAATTTGCTCAAAGTCAAAAGAACTAGCCAAACCCAGAAGCGTTAGCGCAACCAGGAGTGTTGTCATGGTGGTTATGCGTGTAGCCATTTTGTATTTGTTTCCCCTCAACACAGAACTAGGCTCCTTTGTTGCAAATATAATGCTCCAGTAAAGTTACTTCTAGCTGACCAGTGTGTTGCCGAGTCGAGTTGTGCTGGATAAAAATATTCTGCGTGGAAATGTTTTGGAAGCAGACACCCCTTTGACAAATACACATGTGTCTCTATTTCATGCAACGCTACATTCGTCCGTGTCTTCCAACGCCACCACATGGACATATCCAATGTTCTAGTGCGAAGGTAACTTCCAACGGTAAACAGAATCGAGCCCCTTTCGCTAACATGCATGCCATCCTACCGCAAAATATTAAATATGAGCATCGCCATTGTTTGCGAAAGAAAAACCAAACGCAAGAATTTCGTTCCAAGCCCGGTGGTAAACAAAAATTGATGTGTGCTTGAGATTTCACAAGGGAGTAACTAAACTATACAAATGTTGATTTTCACCGGATGGTTTACACGTGGCGATGAAAGAGTATTATTAAATAACAATGAATGTAGAGTTTTTTAAACTTGGACATCTATAGAGTTGGCACTAATAATATAGCCGGATTTCAAATTAAAACTACAGGAGGTCAAAAGCAGAGATGACGTAGAAATGAAATAAGTATGAGTAGATGGCGCCACTAGGACACCTCGCCAAGACGAGTGATAAACAAAATTAATGCTGGCCAGAAATGGTCAAGCTTGACTCTCATTCCTGTGCAACTAATCAGCTATTAAAAGCAATCAAAGGAATGATTAATCTAATATTTCCTTAATAATACGTAAATTAATTTGTGGTTTCATTCAAGTTCAATGCCAATCTGTGTTCTTAGTGACAATCCAAGGCGTTAAATTAAGGCGTTATCTAATAGAAAAATGGCTGTCATTAAATTTGAGAGCTTATTTTCTGAATGTTTATTAACATTAATTTTTCTGAGCGATCCTGATATTTGACATTCTATATTGGCTTTGTCTGAATTCAGTGAAGAGCTCGTATTTCATGCACAAGTTTATCAATTTTAATTTACAAAGTGCTGCAGGATGGACAGGAAAATATTGTCTGCGTCCCGCACAGTCTCTTGCGCATTTAAGTTTTTATCATTTTACATTTTGCTACTACAACTTCGATTACCAACTAACCCAAAAACATTATTTCGTCATTACTAAGCTTAAACGCTTTTAACATTTTCAATACCCCATAAATTTGAGCTCGCCGTCTCCATGGCCCGCATGTTTGCTCAAAACTTCAAGTTTTTGCAGTTATTTGTTACTAGCAGCCCGACTTTAAAAATTCCCTGATGGCAATTCTCACCATTGTGAAGCTTGGTAAAAACGTTAGCAATGGCAACGACTTTTGATTTGTCTTAGGGTTGAGACAAATGCTAATAGCGATAGAAAGCCCTTGTCTCTTTTGTGGTACAGGTGGGTCGAAAAGGTTAAATCTTAACCTCCGATTTTAGAGCTATTCAATTTGCATAATTGATTGTTTGCGGAAATAATGGCAAACTATATACCGAAACTGTTTACATTCTTACTTCATTGGAAGTAATTTTCGAAAGCCTTCAATCCTGCCTTTGATTGTTTCATAGGTTAGAGTAACGTAACATCATCTATATTCTGTCTCAAGCCGGTCGCCTTTACGCGTTTCCATGCAACGCTTCAACAGGAATGTCAGTGCCTATTCTGAAACAAGCACGAATGCTATAAAACTCTTGCGGCAATTAACACTGAAAATTCCTGCAAGACACCGATAAGCGCAATGCTAGACCTAAACTGTTTATACATTGCAACCCGACGCGGTGCCACAATCGGGCGTTACTTCGGATACCTCCCGATAAACTTCAACGTACACGGGGGCGCGCAGTTTGCCTTTAACCGGTTATCAACATGGTTCTGCATTTGTGCCTGCGTTTGGACCACGTATTATATTTACATCCAATCAGGAGTAGCGCAAGACAATTCCACACCGATTCCATTTACTTTATTCATCGTTTCCCACAGTTATCATTTCTGGAGCTTTACCATAAACTTTGTTTTAAGATTCAATGGGATTTACTCGTCCTCTTCGTTGGCTAAACTGCTAAACCTTTGCCGAAAGCTGCGTAATCGACGAAATTCAAGCAAACTCCCTCTAAAAACGCCTCTAAATCTCATTGGCTTGCCCGTAATTGCTTTAATTGTACTTGTAATCTCTTGTAAAATCATCGAAGTACTTGTACAGAGCTTTGTATTTTTCCCTATCATCGTTGCTCATACACTGCCGCCAGGGAGCGGCATTCTAAAATTTATTAGTCTACTAATTCCAGTTAGCTTCACTACGTTTAGCATAGGAGCAGCCATTACCTTTTCTTACGCTTTGCCAATATTGCTAGTAAATTATCTATCCGCGTGCTTGCACGCTGTTAGCGACGCTTATTACACCACGGTGAAAATCTATCTTCAAGCCGAACAGGCGTGGTCTCCCTTCAGTCAGGTTGTGTTAAAGTCCGAGGAAATTCCGCAAAAGTTTCGCTCTTTTCAAAATGAATCCCGGAGGCACCTTCAAAATTTTGCAATTATTCAAACCGGAGTGCATCTGGTGTCGTCATCTTGTGGATTTACCCTGATAGTTGCGGTGGCCATGACATTCCTCAATGCACTTGACCAGCTCTTTTACATGATAATTCGCAACCCGCTAAGTGGTAGCTATTCGTTTATTCTATTTGTAGTTTTTAGTATATCGCTCAATTTTATTCTCTTCTTCCTCCTCTGCAATGCTGGACGGAAGTTAAAGAAGCAGGTATGAGTTATTTTTAAGATAGTTAGTTTTTAATTGATCTTTTAGACCCTATTTGTAATCCAGTTTAATCCGTAAACTCTTTGTATGATAGACAATTGAAGCGCGGCAAAAACTGGATCGATTGTACGTATCAGCAAAATCCTCCTTGGAAAACACTGGAAAAAATCAAACGGATTACAAATTTCTTGCGTTTGTAAGTTTTTTAGCTCTCTTTCTTTGCAAATTTCGTTTAAAGACAATATGTCCGTGTATTTCTAGGTGGAACGCTGCAGGGAACATGCATTTGATTGGAACGTTACACTAACAGCGCTCTGGTATTTCCCCATTGATTTACCGCTCTACATTTCAGTAAGCATGTCTTTAAATTTTAAATGTGTAAAAGAAAATCATTTTTAAAAATAACAATTCCAAAGCATTTATATTTGTAATTTCTTAGGCAGTTGCGGCGACAATGACGTATGCGATTTTTCTCTTCCAATTACGGATGTCGGAATTGTAATTCCATACTTTTTCAAGCAGCATCTACTCCGTCATTGTGAATGTAAATTCTTTTTTAAGCTATTTCTAGTTTTTCTGAGCTATTTCTAGCTTTATTTAACATTTATATATTTAATACTATCCTAATTGACATCTGATAGCTTTAGTAACTGCATCGCTTTAGATTCTACCCTAGCTTTTGTTGCCTCATACCAAATTTTCCATTTACCCACAACAAACTCCAAAATCATGCCACCCAACGACACGCCCGCACAAATCAGCCCAAAATAAAATATCATTTGCCCTTGAGCATTACGAATTGTAAATAAATACGGTTCATGTTCCCGGGTGATTCTGAAAAAGTACCCAGCTTGGTAGAAAGGCGATACACGGACCATAGCTTCAGCAAACCACCTGTTTATTTCGAAACTTGCATGGAGTTTTGCGTAATTTTGAAAAAAATCCATCGTTCCCATTGCGTACAACCCTTGAACGCCCCTTCGTAGGACTTCCTGGCTGGAAACGGTGAACCCGAGTGAAAAAATACCAAGGAAAAGTGGACTCTTGCCCGTGAAACACACGGATCCTTCGTAGGCTTCCGAAATCATTGGACAAAAGGCTTCAAGAGGCTGTTCTACTTGCACGTTTTGGCATAGTTTTCCGTGTCTTGCCAAGTAGTCAGGAATCGATGTCCGTTTATCCGTATTCACCACAGACTCATCATCAAGTCTGATTAAATGAGCGCTTTTCGCTTTAAATTTTGCGTCTTCCCAAACATCTCTGTTACTAAGACTAGCCATTGTCCAAGCAGTAGTTTTGGAACTTGCAGGTCGAACAATTTTGTACCCCTGGTCATAGATTTCCTTGTAATCCTTAGGATAATTAATCCCTGGAGGCACAATTAGCATGCTAGCTATAAAACTAGAATATCCCGCTGTCAGCAATAATCCAAGGCAGCTCCACAGAATGAGCAAATGCTCAAATTTCTTTACCGCTTCTCCGTCTCCTTGCCCAAAAAATAAAATTATCAAGTTTAACACAGGACTTTTTGTAAATTTCCAAAATGTGAGTGATAAAGCTCCCCCTGCGCAAGCAAGGGCAAACCAGGTCTCTCGATCCATAGGGTGGAATAGTGCATGGAACTGAAGGCGGCTATGTCGAGAGTCTACACAGTAAAAGTTGAGACCATAGAATCCATAGTACAATGCACGCTCCGTATCGGCGGTATCTTGTGACCTCGAGGTTTCCATAACAACGCCGGGCCAGCGGTTCCAATTATCAGATCCATACAAGCGATCATCCCCGCTTAAAAACGTCATGGTTGCATTAAATATGTTTTCCAGTATCTCTACGTGATACCACGCTGTATAGATTGATTCAACTCTATATGTACCGTACAACCTCCGTTTAGTTGCTTTGTCCGATGGGGGCAAAATACTTTTTCGGTAACCCAAATCCCGTATCGAGTTCAAATAACCCGGTTTCACTATCCCCCTAGCGGCCGTAACGTGTATCCTGGCTTTGTTGAAATTGTAGAAACCAGTACTACTGTACGCGGAAAGAGGTCCCAGGTTTTTATGAAACTCGGCAGAGGTCTCCCAAACCGGGACTCGAGCTTCCATCGCGCTGTACCAGTCAACGCAGAAGTAACGGGAGGAGGAACAGTAGTAGCGCAGTCCGCCAACTGACTCTACGTCAAACGTTTTTCCTTTGTCTGTCGTATAAGAGCGCATCCGCGCCAAGATTAAATTCCCGGGTAATAAGCATGCTGTTACTGCCTGCCCGGCCTACCAGACCAAGGTAGCAACTGTAACTAGTTTATCATGCAGTTACTAAATAGTTTAATAATTAATTATCTGCAACACAAATTTAACTTCTTTCTCGCAATTAATTGTCTCGATATTTATTCACTACTTATCACTCAATCCCAAACGATTCACACAAAGAAAACCTTCAATCCTTTCAACTGTAATCTCAGTCCTTTTCTACACAACTTACTTTGTCCAGCTCTAGCCCCTGACTGACTTATTCTAGTGCTAAAATCATGTATATACATGCTCATGGCGAGTAATATTACTCCAGGCTTATGCGCACAACAAACACCAATACGCAGCTTCTCCTGCAAGAAGTCCCTCCTTAGTGTCAAGTCATCCCATTCCCTTCATTCCTAGACACACGTTAGCTAAGGATGGGAAAAGTAGGCACAGGCTAAAGATGGGAAGAGTAGGCACAGGCTAGAGATGGGAAAAGTAGGCACAGGCTAAAGATGGGAAGAGTAGGCACAGGCTAGAGATGGGAAGAGTAGGCACAGGCTAAAGATGGGAAGAGTAGGCACTTTCTATTCTTTCCTTATCACTAGTTCCTCCAGGACCGGACATCCTCCCACCTAAATTGTAGTGTTAACGCGAACTACAATTTACAATCAACAAATATCAAAACATCCGAGACAAATCACAGACCTCAGCATTCGCTCGAGGCATAAGGGAAACCCATTGGGACAAAACCTTATGCAAGGTCAACTTACAACGTAATTCATATAACAACTCGTCACGTTTCCAACTTTAACAATAACAAACCGTGACACAAGTAACAATCATTCAATTGTCAATAAATTTAACATTTGACAAACAAGTCTCTCCGGTTCCTTTACAATACGCCCAGATCTGGTCCTCTTCATAATTACCTCTGGATTCTCTCCGGTATCTTGTTCACCCACAGTAGTCTCTTCCATCACTTCCTGCTGCAATTCCACGTTGTCTTCCGTCATCATCTCCAGTGACTGACTCGCTTGTTCCTCTGCAATATTCTGGACCGATACAACTTCTAACGGGTACAACCGTTGGATTGCCCTGTATGCTTCTCCTGAAGCGAGCTGCAACTTTACAAGTCGCACAGCTCCGTCCCGGCCGGGTACTAATTCCATCACTCTTGCGAGTGGCCAATCCAATCTCTTCCGGTTGTCCGAACCTACCAGAACGATTTCCCCAACTTGCACCTGTGAACATTTAAAATCAGCTTTGGAAATTAAATGAGCCATATACTCGGCGCGAAATCGGTTCCGTAAGTCTCCCCGCAACCTCTGGCGATAACTAAATCTACGCCTCAACATATTGTCTTCCATTTCATCAATATCGGGAACCTGAAAGGTCACTGCATCCGACATGAAATGGGCAGGCGTGAGCGGAAACAATTCACCACTGTCCTCACTAACATAGGTTAGTGGACGTGAATTGATCACCGCCTCAATGTCGCACAGACTGGTTTCCATCTCTTCACGATCCAACTTGCTCTTCCCATAAATTCGTCTCATGAGTCGCTTGACGAGTCCAACAATTCGCTCCCACCATCCTCCCCACCAGGGCGCTGATGGCGGATTAAATTTCCATTGAATCCTATCAATACTACCTCTTTCCTGTATGGCCTCCCAGTTCAGATCAGCCATCAAGTTGTCAAACCCCTTGAAGTTCGTCCCTTGATCTGAACACATCATACGCGGTCTTCCCCTACGGGCAACAAATCTTCGGAATGCTTGCAAAAACACTTCGGTGGAGAGATCCGACAACAACTCCAAATGTACAGCCCTGTAAACTGCACATGTGAATACTGCAAAGTAGTATTTCTTCCCATCCTTGAGATGAAGTGGACCTCCAAGATCTACACCGGTAACCTCAAATACTCGGGCATCGTTAACACGTTCCTTGGGAAGAGGTGGTTCATAACATGTGTAATTCTTTCCCGCAAACCTTTTGCAAATCACACATTTGGCCACAACCTTGTGAACAATCTTCTTGGAGTTCAAAATCCAGACTCGTTCTCTCAGCAGAACCGTCAACGTTCTTGGTCCTACATGATGATTCTTCAAATGAATGCACATAATCATCTGCTCCACCACCGGGTTACCATTAGGTAGATACACCGGAAGTTTGAATGCTTGCAAGTCCTCTCGTTCGGATATACGAAGCTTCACACATTTCAATCCCTCATCATTGAGCACAATAGGAAGTTTTACTTGATTCCAGTCTGTAGCTTGCTGTATTAACCTCCAAAGTTCGGTCTCTGCAGCTTGAATTTCCAGCGTCCCAAGTTGTCCATAATTCCTTTTCCGCTTAACCCATCGTAACACATAAGCCAAAATTCGCACGTTCCTCATATAATTATTTGACCGAACAAACCAACAATCTTCCGATGAGTTCTGGGCACGATCAACTCCCACCGTGCATGATGTAGCTGCCATCACCGTTTTCCTCCTTTCAGCATCGATGAGTTCTGGATTACACGTCAAGCATTCTTTTGGCCAAAGATCTTCACTCAAATACAACCAATCAGGACCGTTCCACCATTCCGTCTTGACTAACTTCTTGATATCACATCCTCGTGACGGCAAATCCGCCGGATTCACTTGTCCAGGTAAATGTCTCCAATCAGCAACGTTCGTAGTCTTCCTGATCTCTTCCACTCGGTTGTTCACAAATACTCCCCAGTTGTCGTTCTTCTTTATCCACGTAATGGCGGTGCTTGAATCACTCCAGTAGGTCACAGGCAAATCCAAATCCAAGGCTTCCAGGACACAGTTTCCCAATCTGGCTCCGATCAAACATGCCATCAGTTCGAGTCGAGGGATTGTAGCTTTCACTGGAGCTAATCTGGACTTTGCCTGTGCCAGCCTCACAGTTACGCCGGAATCGGAAACAACACGGATGAAAACAACTGCAGCATAGCAATCCTTACTGGCGTCCACGAATACATGCATGCTCCAATCCCCTGTTCCTGGATTAACATCCGCTAATTGTCTTGAAATTTTCACCTGCTCCAAAATCTTCAAGTCCGCAATCCATCGATTAACACGTTGTGACATCTCATCCGTAACCTTTTCATCCCAAGCCATATTCTTCAAACAAGTTTCCCTTAAGCACATCTTCATTTCCAAGCTTATGGGACAAAACATTCCTAGAGGATCAAATAAAGCATGTGAAATCGCCAATATAGCTCTTTTGGTTATAACTTCTGGAGATTGCAATTTCGATACGGATGGGCACAGCAAATCAAGCATCCGATTCCACTTGAGTCCTAAAACAGATGATACTCCAGCGTCGCCTTCCTTGTCACAATTGCTTTCCCACATCCTGAGATCCATCTTAGCTCGATCCAGTATTCCAACCGCTTCCCCCTTAAACTTGTGGTACGCCTCCTCAGAGTCTAAAGAAATCACACAGTTATCAACATATAAACTTGATAAAAGTTGAACGGCGGTTGGAGACGGATCCTTCTTCAAATGAAATTCCAACACAGCGGCAAGTTGAAAGGGACTGCATACAACACCAAACACTACTCTTTTATGCCGCATCACAGCTATTGTTTCGCGATCCTTCTCCCACCACAGAAACCTCAGAACATCTCGGTCTTCGGGACGAATAGAGATCATCGGAAACGCTTTCCTGATATCCGATGTCGCTGCAACTTTCCTGAGTCTAAATCGAAGAAGAATAGCAGGTATCAGTTCCAACTGATTCGGCCCTTTCGCTAAACACTCGTTAAGACTCTTGTATCCTTGAACTCTGCAAGAAGCGTCAAAAACTGGTCGAACTTTGGTTGTGGCCGAACTTTCCTTGATGACTGCTCTATGCGGCAAGTAATGAGCCATATCCTCCTTCTCTCCACCTTCGACTTTCTCGATGAATCCTTCTTTTATCCATTCTTGGAAAATATCATCGTAGTCATTAAGTCTTCCTAGAGAATCAAGCTTCCTGGTGGTGGTGGTTAATCTACGAACAGCTTGACTCCAGTTATTAGCAACGTTAGATCGTGAGAGAACCCAGGGTAAAGCAACTTCATAACGTCCTTCATCATTTATCGCCAAAGTTTGCATGAAATGAAATTTCGTATCTTCATCTAATTCTCGCTGAGACTTTACCTGAATAGGGTCTTGAATTCCCAGCAGATCTAAATCCCAGAGTTGTTGAACATTTAAAGTACCAATCATCGACGTCATCATTAAATCTTGTCCTGGGTCGGTTGCAAGCTGTCCGCTCAATACCCATCCAAGTTTCGTCTCAATAGCAGTTATAGACGATCCAGAGTGCATAAGATTCCCGGTGAGAAGGCTTCCGTAAACATCGTTACCCAGCAATACTTCAATCTCGTTCTTAGAGTCACAGTCAGTTAAAGTAATGCTGTTCAGCATCTCGATCGGCAATCTGATTTTCTCTACACTTGGAATCTGGTTGACAATCTTATCCTCGTCCAACAAATCAAGTTCCACACAGTATTCACCAATAATACTTTTGATTCTTCCACGGTAAATCTTGTGCTCCTTCACTTCCCTCTGTCCTCCTCCATATAAGCCATGTCCCAAGTAGACTCTATTGCAAAACGGTAATCGCAGGTTTTCGGCTGTCTTCTTGAGCACAGCTGACTTCTGAGCTCCGGGATCAAGCATTGCTCTAACAATCCTCTCTTTGCCTCCTTCACCTGTCAAGTGAAGCCTTACGGTCTGCAAAGGAATCCCATCCCCTCCCTTAACGGTACTCAAACAATTAGTTACCGTTCTCACAATCTTCTTGGCTTCGGAGGCTGGCATCTCAGACTTTAGTCCTTTTGGTGCTGGACACAAAAGTCGATGGTGTTTACCGTCACAAACTCCACAACGTTCCTTACTTCGACAACTAAATGAAAAATGTGATCGATGAAAACATAAAAAACACCGCTTGTTCTTCAATAACCTCTTCCTTCTCTCTTCCAGAGATAATTTCGGAGCCGTATAGCAATCACTGGAATTATGAGGCTTTTCACAAAATCCACAACTTTCCTTCGCTCGTCTCTTGGTATCCGAATTTGCATGAAGCGTTGAACTCAAACTCGCAGCGGTAGGAATATCAGTCTCATGAACAAACTCTACAATTCTCCTCTTAGTTGGTTTATTGGCTCTGGAACTCGAAGCTAGAGTCAACGAAATTTCTTCTTCTCTTCTAGTCTCTTGTTTTAAAAAATCCATGAGAAGCTCCAACTTGTTCAAGTCTCGACCTGCTGCAATCATCTTAGCATGTTGCGACTCCTGGCATCTTTTCCATTCGCGTAGAACCTCTTCCGATAGCGATGCTTCAATGAGTGGATATAGCAATTCACAGTCGTTATTCGTCTTTCTTCCCAACGAATCCAAAGATCTTAACTTTCCTTCCAAAAGATCGAATAATTGAGTCAGGGGCAACTTCTTTGTTACAGTCACCAGCTGGACCAATTCTCTCATCAGCAGATCGATGATAGCTGCTTTGTTCCCACAACGTTCTTGAAGTGCAGTAATAGCTCGATCGTAATTCTCCTCGGTACATGGGTATACTTTAACTACATCGGCAGCACGAGATCCATCCATCAAACTTTGTCGTAGATATTGAAACTTTTCCACCTTCCCGAGTTGATCACAGTTATGGATCGATTGAAACTGACTCCACCAAGATAGCCAATCTTTCAGTTCTCCACTAAACTTCGGGATCTCCATCTTCGGCAGTTTCACGCTCTTCGAATTACTTCCGGAAGACACGGATCTAGTCTCAGCTACATGTGTATCCAATAGTCTTGCATAAATCAATCGTAATTTGCACATCTTCTCGGCGATTTCTTCAGTGCCCTTTGTTTCAGCATCCAAATCCTCTTCAGATCGGCCAGTTGTGAGCATTTCATTCAGCACAACATTATCCAATTCAGTCAATTTCAATTTCAGCTCATCCAGTCTCTGTAATCGAGCTCTGGCAGTGTCTATCTCAATTACGACTTGTTGCTGAATCAATTCCTCACTTTCAGTAACCATTCGTAGAAAGTTTCTTCGATACACTGCACGTCTCGTGAATTCGATTGAAGGCTCCATAATTACTATCGCACTAATTTAATTTTCACTTACAATTCCTTTGTTCTGCAAAATTACCACACGTTAACTGCGCACACCAGTAACTGCGTATCAAATCCTGCAGGCTGCGCCACAATGTTACTGCCTGCCCGGCCTACCAGACCAAGGTAGCAACTGTAACTAGTTTATCATGCAGTTACTAAATAGTTTAATAATTAATTATCTGCAACACAAATTTAACTTCTTTCTCGCAATTTATTGTCTCGATATTTATTCACTACTTATCACTCAATCCCAAACGATTCACACAAAGAAAACCTTCAATCCTTTCAACTGTAATCTCAGTCCTTTTCTACACAACTTACTTTGTCCAGCTCTAGCCCCTGACTGACTTATTCTAGTGCTAAAATCATGTATATACATGCTCATGGCGAGTAATATTACTCCAGGCTTATGCGCACAACAAACACCAATACGCAGCTTCTCCTGCAAGAAGTCCCTCCTTAGTGTCAAGTCATCCCATTCCCTTCATTCCTAGACACACGTTAGCTAAGGATGGGAAAAGTAGGCACAGGCTAAAGATGGGAAGAGTAGGCACAGGCTAGAGATGGGAAAAGTAGGCACAGGCTAAAGATGGGAAGAGTAGGCACAGGCTAGAGATGGGAAGAGTAGGCACAGGCTAAAGATGGGAAGAGTAGGCACTTTCTATTCTTTCCTTATCACTAGTTCCTCCAGGACCGGACACATGCCGTAGGTAGCCTGGAAGTACAAAGATTCAACTGTGCTAATGAAATACAGCAAGTAATGCCACTATGAACTACAACTATATAAATATGCTGTTGTACGTCGTAAGCTGCTGAATTATGAGGAGTACCGTTTATAACTGTAACGCTGGAGTTACACTTGAATCTACTTGAACGTGGTACGCAAGAGTACCAGCTCTCTTTTAATTTCAAATTAGTCAACTACCTTATTTGCGCCGGTGGATTCGTTAAATCAATCTGAAGTTCATATCCTGGCGTATCCTCGAAACCGAGTATGGTGTAATCGTACTCGGTACGCTCTATTCGGTATCCATACTGTACCCACGGTAGGGGTTCCACAGTCTGTGTCTTGAAGGCCGCAGAGAGTCTGGGTTTCAGAAACCAGAGGGAGATAGTGCACGTTAGCTTCCTGTTCCTACGCAGTCCATCGTAGATGGCGCTTCTCTTCAAAGCTACGGATGGTCGTACTACCCAAATTTGAAGAGGAACCTGGATTCCCACAAGCTTTTCGAGCGTCGCTTCCACTAGGTTATTGTCAGCTTCCAGGTATTTTTCCCCCTCTTCTTCAATGTATTCATGCGAATACAGAACTACTGCGCATAGATGGAGTGGTATTTTCATTATCTGATCAAAGTTATAAGAATCAACGGTTGCAAGGTTCTGTATGAAAACATTCAGTATAAGCAAGAATGCTGAATTTTCCATCATTTTGAATTTCGCTACCAACAATACTGACGAATAAGCGCTTAAGAAGCTTGTTCTAACTATTTTGTAAATGCACCGTTTATCCATTAGCTGTCCTCTCGAAGCTCTGTATTATGTTGAATAAGCTTCTCAAGTTTTACTCTATTAGGCAGCACACTAAACTCGTGGCAAGCACCAGCTACAAAGTATTCATGTTTGTCGTTATCGCTGATGTCATTTCGTGCGAGCGGCGACGCTAGCAAACATTACATGCTTTTCTGAGAATAATACAGGGACATCAGCAAGCATCATCGCAAATCCCCTAAGGAATATCTGCTAAAGTATGCCGCAAGAGGGAGTTTCACACTCAAGCCGTGTATGCTTTCGCTTCGTCTCGGACTAAAGGATACAAGGGAAACAAGAACTTCTTGAAGCCTAGTTGTATGTTTTGAACTTAAACCAAGAAAGTTCGTTCCTAAACAAACAGTTCATATTTTTTTAATATCAACAAACCGTATTCAGGGTATAAAACGTATCTTTCTTGTGAGTTGTTTGACCATAATATTTAAATTATTTTTTCATATTGAAGGGTTGCCTCTGCACGTTTTATTCTTTATATATATAGCTGGAACATAACGTGACGCTTGAATCAAGCTTGAAATTACACAGCTATGAATGTGATGGACTTGAAACTTTCTGCCCTCTTAAATTAATAAAAGTAAGTGTATTCATTTTAAAGGACAACAAATTATCTAGGCTTTGCACTTATTACCTGCAAGTCCTAAATATCCCACACAACTTACGGTAAAATGAATGACGTTACACCAGGTGTATTCTCCAAAAGCTATTTGAAAGAAATTAGCTATAATTTCCAGAGAAAAAAATTAAACAAACTCAGCAAAAAGCCAAATATTTTTATCATTCCAACATTCGCATGTGAGCTGTATTGTATTGAATGAATTCACATGTACAAACAGCCGCACACAAGGTGGTACCTATATGAATTGTATTCAAGATGGAGCTGCTAAGCTCAGTTTTACACTTTTACCTCAAACTCTTTTATTACACGGGTTGCTTACCGATATCAGGGATTCATCGACTTCCTACCGGTTACAAATTTCAGTGGCACAGTCTTCCCACTATTCTCAGTTTAGTTTGGCTCATTTTAACCGTCGTCCTACACTACTACATAATATATTTCAGCACACGTACTTACCATACTGATTTTTTATCATTAAAAATCCTACTCACAAGCTGGTATTGGCTTGATTTTACATCAAACATATTGTACAGGCTCGTTGGAATATTTAGTGCGTCAGCGCTGTTTCCTTTACTTAAGCGGATGCATTCAAGAAATAGCCTTCGTCATCTGCCAAAAGCGCCATCTTGCGTGCATCCTCATTCACTTCAGTTGAAATATTTGTTGTGGTCTTTGCTAATCGTTCACGCAGCAAAAGTTGTGGATGTTTTCCTCCGAGCGGAGATACTGGTTGAAGTATACCTTCCAAAGGCCCTGGAAGCAGGAACCCCTGGTTTCATTTACTATATCCTCGGAAATACTATCGCTGACGCGTCCATTGGATGTGCCACCATATTTTCCAATACACTTCCAGTCCTACTCCTCCTTCATTATTCCCAAGATATTACTGCAGCGACATCTGCATTCCGGGAAATGGCCTTAAGGGAATGTAAATCCCTGCAAGGCTCACGTCCACGCCTACAAAAAATCCTCTACTACAGCAATGAAAATTATTCCTTTGATACGAAAATGCTTCAAAACAGGCTACAAGTATTTCGCAAATGGTTTTCAGACACTCGGAAAGGGGTAGAGATGCTCTCATCGGGGTTCGGAGTATCTGCCATCTGGAGTGTCATTGTGCTATCATTCTCACTGTTTAACCAGATTTCTTTAATACGGTACACTAAAGTAAATATTCTTACTTTTACAAATATGGTGGCATATATGGCTGCGCCAGTAGTGCTCATAGGAAATATGGTGCTGTTGGGATTCACAGGAGAGATTTTTGTAAATCGGGTAAGTTTTGACTTTTAGTTTCCAATCCCAAGTCTCAATTATAACCAATATAAAATCGCAACATATCTTCATATTTTCATATGATACATATTTTCAGGTGATCGCAGCCAAGGCTGAAATGGCTAATCTATGTGTTCAACTTGCGGATGCTTGCAAAGTTCGTTGCGGACCACGGAAAAATGCCAACGTGGAGAAACTTTTAATGATTGTATGCGCACATTAATTATTTAAATTTTAAGGAAGAACGGCATAAATTGTAGAATGCATAAATCAATAATAGATATGATGAACAGGCAGAAGAGCATGCAGATCTAATGTTTGACTGGGATTTACATCTGACGGCATTAAACGTTTTCAAAATTAATTTTTGCTTGATTGTCATGGTAACCTAAGATATAATCTTGTAAATGTATTTCAAGTTTAATGAATCTATCACACAATTCTCAAATGAAAAGATATGAATACTATTTCAGGTCGTCGCAGCCTCTATGACGTACGTCTTATTTATTCTCCAGCTTCAGTTGTCTGGGAACTAAGGATTTGGGGGTCGTTTAGGAAAACTTGTGGAACTCCCTCTAGCGAGCAATAAAAGTCTTTTATTGGTTCTATGCTGTTCGCTACGCCAAAATTAGAGCTGGATTTATATCTTGTATTCTAATCAACACTAGATTTATGGGATCTCTTAAAGGTTTTTCACATTTCTGATAACTGTTCACATTTAAAATACAAAAGTTTGGTATTTTACTTCACATCAATTTATAGTATCAAAAATCTACCGAAAGCTTATAAAAAAGACCATCTTGACTATTAAAATATAATGTATTAGCTGAAAATCTGGCGTCGATTAAGTCACATGATATGCTTTTGAGAACTTTGATTTTGAGAACTGTAAATAAATATCGAAGTTTGTTGTCCCGCATGATACATCAAGGTATATTTCAATATACATAAGTGCTGGGTCAGAACTTCAGTTGAGACTTCCCATAAGTCCGTGCCATGCTGATACTTAAATTCAAAGACTATTAGCCGTTGATTTTCCAACGATTTAAAAAAATGAATTATGTCACCAAACTTCTCAGCATGAACTCGGTACACTGATTATTAGGCTGCTTTTCTGAACGATGCAAGATCGGAGAAATAAGTCGCATAACAAAAATTCTACGTAAATCGGACAAGATGACGCAAACCAAGAATTACAAGACAATAAGAACCAAGGAAAGGAACACCCACACAGAAAATTGTTGATTCCATGCATCGTTTACCCAGTTAATCTACCAGAACTTCTGGTAATCCCTTCAATCTAATGCTTGTCCAACTTCTCAAATTCTCGGTAGAATCATACTGTTTGAGGTTCTTTATAGTCAGCATTCAAAACGGGTTGTCCACTGCATATGGAATCCATACTGTTTTCAACTGCATCGACCGTCAAAGTCGACAAGTTCAAAATCAAAATGAAATCCTTACTTACACTGAGTAACATTACGAGATTCTACATCAAGCTTTTCTTTTACACTGGATGCTTGCCAGTTTCCCGAATCCATCGACTCCCATCCGCATATCGGTTTAAACTTCAGAGCTTCCCTGCACTTTTAAGTCTTGGATGGCTAATTATTTCTGCATCCATGGATTTATACATTATACAATACAGTTTGAGCAGAACCCCAAAGAAGACGTTATCACTCAAAATCCTTCTCAGTAGTTGGTACTGGATGGATTTCGCCATGAACTGTGGTTTTCGAGTTACAGGAATAGTTAGTACAGCAGGACTGATTCCGTTGTTTCGGCGACAGCTCCCAACCGCTTCTTCTTCTAGGAGCATCCGCAAGAGGGAGTTGAGCACCTCCCTTACTCCCACTCGCTTGCTCCTCCAGCTAATTATTCACGCACTCCAAATTTTAGGCTTGCTTCTACGAAATTTTGAATTCGTTAGGATGTTGTTCTTCGAAAATAGCCCGCCGTTAGAAGCAGGTAATTTAGCACGCGCCCTAGCTATCGCGATTTTAGACATTTCTACGACATCTGCAGCAATATTTTCAACCACAGCACCGCTTCTCCTCCTTCTTGGAGCTGTTCAGGATATCGAGTCCACTTCCCATGCCTTTCAAGACCGTGTCATCATCGATTTTTACAACTTGTGTGACTCCAGCTCTTCTAATGCTATTTACTACCGTCAAAAGTCATTTAATTTTTACTTGTTCAACAAAAGACTCGATCTTTACCGCCACAACTCCTCGACGACGAGAAAAACCGTAGATCTGTTGTCGCGTAGATTTGCTGCCGCCATCTGCTGGATGTTCCTTGTCACAACATTCTCCATTTACAATCAAATCACAGTTATACGCTACATGATTGATGTCGGTGCTAGTTTCACATACATTGCGCAACTGGCTCTTACACCAGTCCTCCGAGTTGCCAACATGGTTCTTTTAAGCTCCGTCGGAGAACTCCTGGAAACGCAGGTACATGTAATATAGATAAACTTCTCCAATGTTATATACAGTGACCCAAGTCATGAATATGTTTTTCAGGTTACTAATTTCACAAACGCTTTTTAGGTCAAACTAGCCAAATCTGAAATGCATCACACCTTAGTGCATCTTGGCGACAGTTTTGAATCCATGGTCATCAGGGATGAGACTCTGATGAACAAATACTTGATAACGGTTTGATATACTGATTTGAATTATTACTACTAAATGTCTATCCGAATAAGCAGGATTATTTTTTAGACCATGGCTATCGACACGTGTAAGTAACATTTTACATTTGTTATGCAGGTCGAGAAACACATTGAGTACTTGTTTCACCATGACATTCGGCTAACAGCGCTCAACTTTTTCAGCGTGGATAATCGGCTCATAGCTATGGTGAGTCCTTATAATTTTTATTAATAAGTTAAGCGGTTATTTTTTATGTAACTCAATGGCTAAATTATTAATTCGGTTATTTCATAGCTCCTTGCTGCATCAATGACCTACATTCTCTTCATCCTTCAATTACAGTTTTCCGGAAATTAAGCTTTAATTTAAATATTTTGATGGTGTTGAAATTAATAATGGGCAATGAAACCGAGTAATAAAACGTAACGGTGGAAGTTACCAAAGTTATGTTGTTGTACTTCTGTCGAAAGCAATTTTTAAAAATATCGTCAATTACAGTTCAAAGCAGATTACTCTGCACCTATGTTACTTCATTGCGTGAGCTTCAATAAAAGTAAAAGCTTTGCTACACGTTGAAGAATAATTTAGACGTTATGAAGGCGTAAATTGGACTATGCAAATAATCATAGTTTGTTAGTCGTAGTCTTGGAACCTGCTGCAATTTCCTCAAATTATTCAAACACTAATGTAGTTTAATCTGCCGGAGTGGTCAAGTGCTCAGGAAACTTTGGAATCCTTTTTTCCTCTCCATCCAGTTCTGCTTCACGCGCATTCCATCAAAAGTTTTGCAAGAAATCGTAACGCAACTCGCGCGGCAACTTCTGCAAGCACTGTAGTACACGCCTGAAATGTAAACTTTGCCAACCCAATTTTGTACTTTGCATTGTGTTGCCAACCTCTTAGTGCTCTTTTACCTTCCGGCTAAGAATGTGCGAGCTTCTAAACGCAATTTTAAACTTTTATCTCAGAATCTTTTATTACACGGGTTGTCTACCGATATCCGGGATCCATCGACTTCCGTCCGGCTACAAGTTCAAATGGAAGAGTTTTCCCACTATTCTCAGTCTCATTTGGCTCATATTCAGCATTTCTTTGAACTACTACATGAAAGACTCGACAGGCACGTCAAATGGGCGACCTCTATCCATGAACATTCTCCTCACAAGCTGGTATTGGCTTGAGTTCATTTCAAACATGGTATATAGGTTTACAGGAATCCTCAACGTTTCAGCACTTCTTCCTTTGTTCAAGCTAATATATGCCTTTGGTCAAGCTCGGATTCAAGCGCCATCTAGCGTGGGGACTGTCTCATCCAACTACATTAAAACGTTCCTCAAGTGTTTACTTGTTGTTCATTCCGCTAAAGTTATCGATGTGCTACTGAACGTCGACATATTAGTTAATACATATCTTCCACGCGCTTTAGAAGCAGGAAATAATTTTTATATTTACTACATAATTGCAATTGCAATTTCTAACGTGTCTACCGGCTGCGCAACGATATTCTCCAACACGCTACCGCTACTTCTTTCATTACAATACGGTAATGATATAACAGCTGCGACCTCTGCATTTCGAGATATAGTCTTACAAGAATACAAATCACTAGCCCATTCACGCACAACAAAATTGTCTACTTCTTACGCCAATGTACATTCTGGACTTGGTTTGCAATTACTCCGTAAGAAACTCTACGTTTTTCGTAAACGCTACACACATATTCAGAAAGGCATCGACCTCCTGTCTCGAAGATTTGGAATTTCTGCCGTCTGGAGTGTTGTCGTGCTATCCTTCAAGCTATTTAACCAGGTAAATTTAATAAGATACACTCCAAAAGAATTCATGTCCTACACTTATATAGCTGGGGTGGTGGCTGTACCTATTGTCTTAGTTGGCAACGTGATCATTTTGTGCTATGCAGGAGAGATTTTTACGAATCGGGTACGTTCAAATTAAATTTTATTTATGTAGAGTAGTTAATTTGGGTTAGTAACCGTGTATGAAATGATTCCGTTTCATGTATTTACAGGTGATGCAAGCCAAAGCAGAACTGCGCCATCTATGCGTTCAACTTGCAAATAGCTGTTGAACTGTTGAGGAAGGACCAAGAGTTGACCTGGAGAACCTTTTATCCATTGTATGCGCGTTAACTGCTCTCAAATTCACAAAATATTATCGAGTGCCTAACTAACACATGTCAGACAGTTCATATACATGATTGGGATTTCAGGTAGAGGGCCATGCGGATTTTATGTTTGATGGAGGATTGCAATTGACAGCAATGAACGTTTTCGCCCTAAGATTTAACTTGATAGCCTTGGTTGCTAATATTTAATTTTTCTCCAAACGAATTTTTTAAATCAAAATTATATAATGGTGCTTAATGATTATCCAATTTTAATTTCAGGTTATCGCCGCCTCCATGACGTACGTTTTGTTTATCCTCCAGCTTCAATTGTCTGGAAACTAAATATCAGACAGGTGCAAAAAGATTGAATATTTGCAGCCTTGTATACCATCCAATGATTGGTCATGCATATCAGCTGTATATAATTTATCTAATTAGTAGCTATAGATTCTTCGATAGCATGTTTTAAATTTAGCAGAAACCTGTTTGTCCTCCCAGCGAAATAATAATAAATCAAACATGATCATAACCATCTTTTGTATTTTGCCGCGCATAATTAGATCCGCAAACTAATTTTCTGTGCCGACAATGGCCTGCAATTATTTTATAGAAACTAAATCCTAGTATCCACCAAGATTCAGCTACAATTTCTATCCGTATTTACTAGGTATAGCAGGTTAACCCCTCTTTGAAACACCTTAGACTCTGTGAAGGCTTTAACTAAAAGTTCGCTGGCCTTGTCAAACAACTTCATCAAATAGGCCAACTTCCCTTCTCATAATAGTCATACATACATATGGCGAAACTATTGTATTGTATTGGGGTACCACCTGCCCATGAAGGAACAGTTGGAGTCGAGGAAGCCTGAGGCTTATTTCGAACTATCCCCCTCCTACAACTCCGTGCCTGCTGCACTAACTAACATCCCCCTTGGAATCATGGCCATGGACTACTTCTTTTTATGGCAGAAGTTTCTCTATAACATACGTATGTGCCTTTTAGCATGTTCTTGACTCCTTTCGCTTACTTATCGCAAAGCAGTAAATCTTATTCAAGGATTTTTTTCATTTCTTACTAGATCGTATGATCCTACTCAATTGTTGATAGCTATGCTCAGTAAGAATTAATTCATCCAGTATATTATTTATACTGGCGCCAACTTGACCTTTATCTCCACTCCATCAACGAATGCCATTTGGATAAAGATTAAAAGTGAAAAGTAAACTAAACCCACAAAGCCGAACGGATCAAAACTGCTTCCACGTCAGAGTACCAGGCTTTCAACTGAGCAATAAATCAGTCGCTAGAACCCTCGCGTGCCCTAAAATATTGCCGTACAGGCCTGATTTTACAATGAGTTTCAAAAAATGGTTGACTGAAGGGGTTAACGAATTGAATTGTCGTATGACAATCAAAGTTGACTCGGAATTGTTAAACAACTTGAATTTCATTTTATCAGATGAACAGCGGGCAAAGATTGTAAGTAATCCGAATATATATAATTTTCAATGGGCAACAACTATAGTTGGTTTTTAGGAGTGCTATTAATTTTGCGTTTGTAAATTGATTCTAGTTAGCTATGGATGGTAATCCACTGACTGATTTAGAAAAAGCCCAGAGATTTCTAAAGTGGTTGGCTCGCAATGCGGATGAGGATACGTTAAGGGAGGTCTGCACTGTTTTTGAGAAATTGAGCAGGCCTCGTGCGGCTAGTTCTTTAAAAATTTATTTTCGGTGGGCTGAAAATCAAAGGAATACAACGTCGTCAGCTACAAGCACTGCGGATTCAGAAAGTTCACAGCAAGAAGTGCATATACAAGGTAACAATTGAGAACAACATTAACCTTAACAAAAAGTATGTGGTTAACAAAGTTACCTCCAGAAACAGAGTACCATTTATATGGCTTACACCGTGTCCTAAGTCTTGAACCGTTAACGGCCTGAGTGCATAGGCAAAGAACAATATGCTACTAAATGATTAAATATTTTAACCGTTAAAGTTCCAACACCGCAGACGAGGGTTAACACAAGACTACCCCTCTCTTCAGCACCTTCAACTAGCTCTTCAGCGTTGCCAGAGAGCGCTGCAGAACCTTTTTCGGACTTGGAAGCATTAGTTTCTGCAGGATGGGAAGTGGATGATACCAAACAATTCCTTGCGGAGCATCCAAAGCCTTATAATACCAAAGCATCTCTGGATGAATATAGCCTTAATGAGCAGAATCCCGTCGTTTCTAAACAACCACGAAAGAACTCATTTTGGGAAGATGAAGTTAACAAATTTAAACTTGTGGTAATCAACATTTTAATTTTTCCATCATCAGTTAAATATTCGTTTAAATACGTTCATGTTTCATATTATTTGGACCAAAGGATTACAAAAGTGGGAGACGTGTTGCGCTCTTGATCAATAATCTACAAGATAAATTTGGCAAGTCGAATCGTCCTGGAGCGGAATACGACATGCATCTCTTGGCCCACACACTCAAAACACAATGTGGCTTCGAAGTTTGGGCTGTGGAAAACGTTACAAAAGATGTATTTAGTCTAATTTTATTCTTATCTCGTCTCATATTTCTGCTTTACCTACATCTAATGTAATGAAAATATCTATGCTCCAACTACGCACATGTTGCCTTCTTCCAGGGATTTCATGGACTAGTAAAGGATTTCAAGGAAAAAGCCAAAGGAGCAGATGCATGCGTTGTGTCTGTCATGAGTCATGGAGATAAAAACCATATATATATGGTGGACGGTGCGATTCCCATTTGGACAGCTATCGTCGCACCCTTCAGTAATTCCAATTGCGAATCCCTAAGAAACAAGCCAAAAATATTCTTCATTCAGTGTTGCAGGTATTTATCTGTTTTCCCTGAAAAGCCACTATAGTTCTGGCACTACTTTTAGAAATTGGATTAACCAACGACGTAATTCTAGGGGCGGAGATAAAGACTACGGCGCTGGCACAGCCGATGATACCACGAACGAGGTAAATATTTGGTCTCAAGTTAGCCCTGACTCTCATGGTGCTCACCTCGGCGTCTTTATGGTGCTTTCTGCCACTCACCCTCTGTGCTAATTTTGTATTAACCATAGTATTCTTACCTAGGGAGATTTTGATGATGCTTATTACACAATTCCATCCTGGAGTGACATTCTTGTTGCGTATTCTACAATGTTTGGTAAGGAACGGATTCACAAACGCATTGTTAAATCTAGACAGTTTAAACAGTGATGATGTTTTTTTATCATTATCACCAATATCAAGCACATTAATTCCGAATTCAATTAGGTTGCTTGTCGAGAAGACAACCGCCTTTCGGCACGTGGTTTATTCAGATTTTGTGCCACACTATCATAAAGCATGGAAAAGATTACGACATTTGCGCTCTCTTGCAGATAGTAAGTAATAATGCCATATCTGAAATTTTCGGTTTGAAGTACTGCAGTCGACTCAATATAAGAGACTCTATATTTGATGAGGATAAATAACTCTTATAAAGGGACTATTTAGAATTGCAAACATAGGAGAGTGCGGCTCCCAAATTACCCTACAGCGTGGATATGGGGCTCTTATACGGAGAAATATACGGAAAACTGATAGCATGTGCTTGCATTATTTGTTTTTTATCTTCGAAACTCATATAGAATACATATTCTGCTGTAGGTTGCGGATACAATGAAGCGCTACACGGATTCAGATGGACGGAAACAAATTCCTCCCTTTTACAATATCGGATTTACCAAACGCTTCCGTATGATTGAAGAAAGTGCCAGTGTATCCGGGTGGCTTCACCCAAAATAAAGTAGCTTTAGCTAACTCATTAAATGAGATATTTACACTAATTAGCTAAATTACATGACCACGAATAAATTAGGTTTGCCCTCCAAGGAGCAATAAAATAAATCAAACTCGAGAAATCAATAAGAGCTCATTTATTTTGCCACGCTACATAAGCTTGGCAACCTAATTTCCTTGCCGACAATGGCCTGCGATTTATTCATAGAAACTAAATCCTAGTATCTTCCAAGATTCATCTACAGTTTGAATTCATAGGTACTATACAAAGAATAATAGCTCTAGCACCAGTTTTGGGCAATTTTTAAAATGAAACCTGTTAAATTATACCTGCGTTTAGCATTTTTCACAGGCTGTCTGCCTCTCTCAAACTTGTCGGAAGCGCCCTCTAGAAAACCAAACTTTAGCTGGAGGAGTAAAGCGACACTACTCAGTATACTATTTTTCATTTTCGCTCTCTCCGATGACGTCTCAGAATCTCTAAAGTATATCTCCGTTTATAATTCCCCAAGACTATCAGTTAACATAGTTGGCAACTCTTTTATTTTTTGGGATATTTCCTCTATAGCTTGGTATCGATTATTTAGTCTATTAGCTTGTAGTAGACTAGTTTCGCTACTAAAAATATATTTTAAACTCATCCGCAAACCTATCCACGTAATTCATAAAAACAAAAGTACATTCGGTGGTGCCCCGGACAAGAAGCCATCGCACTTCCATCTAATTCACATCGTTAACATGTTGGCAATCGTTGAATTTCTATGCCAGATGAAAACCGCTTGGGTTACATCGGTAAAGCAGGTGGTTGCAAGCCTGGGAATCCTTCAAGGCGTCTTATATTACTTCCGTGGTTTTTTGATTTTCCTTTCTTCAAGAACGGCAGCAGTTTTTGTGTACACGGTCCCGATACTGCTCGTAAATGACCTTGCCGACGTAATCTCGGACGCCTCAGAGCAGTATACAATTAGCATGCGCTCTGCGCTCCGGAAAAACATGGATGGAAGTCGCATTGAGGATACGCATTGGGAAATATTCTCAAGCGCAGCGTCCGAGCTGACCGCCGCGGATAAGGCGCATGCATACATGATAAGCGCTGCCCTCCAACGGTTTTCCAGGATTAACAAGTGTCTATTCCTGATTAACGATTCCTTCGGCGCATTATTCTTCATGGCATGTGCAATACCAAGCATTTGCTCTTTCAATGAGGCAATTGTTGCTCTCTGGTTTGACGCTGATTCCTTTTTAAAGCTTACTTTGCTATTTCAAATGAGTGTTAATGTGACCCGCTTTATTCTCCTTTGTCGAGCTGGTGGTAAACTGCACCAACATGTAAAACTATTTTGGACGATTCAAAAATTCTAAAACAAAACATCATAACTTTAACAGTTAATAACCAAAATTTACCTTTGTAGATTCAAAAAAGCAAAACGGAATTACAAGCTTTTCTTGTAGAAATTCAATCGGAAAATTACAGTTTGATCTCTTCTGTTGCTGGACGTCTCTCGCCCCAATGCGTACAGCAACATTATCAATACATATAATACGAAAGCTTTTACTTAATCAGCTAAAGCTATTAGAATTAGTTTATCATTGTAAATTATATCAACTACAATTTGTTCTCAGGTTCTGGATAAATGTCATCGATGGATGTTCGAATGGGACTTTAAATTATCAGCAGCGAATCTATTCAACCTGGACACTCACTTGATAACCTCAGTAATATGTCAAACAAGTTTTTAAAGTCAGCACTGCTTTTCTTTTCGCACTACAATTTTTGGGCAAGGCCTTAACGCATCAAGTAACTTACTCATTTATCTTCTTCCTATCAGGCATTTAGAACTGCAATGGTTTACTTAATTTTCGTGGCACAGCTTCGCTTGTCAGAACCAGCAGATAATCCGATGCAGGAGCAGCAAGATCTATTCAATCATGAATAGCGGGAGGCTTTCATTTCAGACACTGCGGCATATAGTTGCAGCTTTTACCATAGAAATGTTTCAATAATGTAATTACGATTAAATATTAAACTTAATTGCAACGTACATTATACACAATTTACTCCTATGCTGCGGCTTTTACTTCTCTCATTATGGCCCTTTTCCTTTATCTTATCTTCAAGCTGTCATGATAGCTGTAGACTGTTTGATTAATTGCGATGCACATTGAAAGTAAAATCTTACAGGAGTTACCAATGTAATGTATACACACACAGGTGTCAATTGTAAATTAATTCAGCGCGACAAATTTTCTAATTAAGTTAATACGATTTATTTTCCCCAAGATGGCTTCGCTAGATGTTTCCGAATTTCAGGATTTTCTCGACGAAGTGAGTGAGGATTTAAATCGTTGCCTCGTCGTTAACACGCAGCTACTAATTTCATTGGTTGCCAAAAAAGTTATTACAAAAGAAGAGCGCCTGGAAATTGTAAGGACGGGGTTTATTTGTCTTACATTATGCACATTAATTGATTCCTTTAAATTATTAACTCGTTCATTTACATTTTTGTCCAGGAAGCTAAAGTTGGAAAGCTTAGCAAAACAGACTTGCTTCTTGAAATCATATCTGCCCGCCCGGGAAAGCTCAACGATATTATAAAAATTTTAGACCAAAGTTTACAAAACACTCCAGCTAAAATATTAAAGCGTTTTCTTGATCCTGAAACTGAAGTCCACAGTAGTAACAATTCCATAACGCCATCTGCAACAGCGGCAGGAACTAACACAAGGACTTTTGCACTTAAAAGAACCGCCGCCGATGGTGTTAAACACTCTCTGCTTTCATACAAAGTTATGAATGTAGAAGACCCCTTGGTCGGATCCGAAGGTGAAGAAACTTCTCCAGAAGATGGCAGCACAGGAACAGATGGAAACGTGATCGAGGGTAAACCGTTGACCGAGCCTCGGGGACTTAATCGAGATTCCTGGATTAACGCTTCTGCAATCGATGAATTTAAAGTCGAGGTAATTACAGCGTGGCTATTAATGTCTGGTTGAATATTCATGGAAACTCAATCATTAATTGCTAAAACTACTTGTTACATGTGTTGATATTTGCTTCCAGAATTACGTTTCACCAACGGAAAAAAAGAAGCGCGTTGCTTTGGTTATTAACAATTTTCGTTTTGAGGGTCGACCCAAGGCTGAGCGAGCAGGAGCTAGCCATGATACGCACCATTTTACGTACACTCTCACTAAATACTGCAATTTCGATGTTTATTCTATTGATAACTGTACATCAAGGGTAGGATTCTTTGAAGTTTTTATTAACAAAACAATTATCAATTTGAAAACATTTCCTGCCAGCCTTGCATAGCCGCGTTGTTAATTTTTATTAGGAGTTAGACACGAATCTTCCTCTATTCATCCAAGAAGCTGAAGGCTCTGAAGCCTGTATTGTTTCCGTCATGAGCCATGGAGACGACAAAAATTGTGTTCTAATGAGTGATAACAAATGGGTTCCGTACTGGTCCGGGATTGTGCAAAAATTCAACAATACAAATTGTCCCACGCTCAAAGGAGTACCAAAAATGTTCTTCTTTCAGTTTTGCAGGTAACGTTTACATTAATTGCTTAGCACATGATATATCAGTGGTGCAAGTATTGAAATGATTACAGTCTAATCAAGAAAATTAAGCAATCAATATCCAAAGCAATTGAACCATGTATTAATGAGTTAATTACCATGCATACAGAGGTGATACGACAGATCTGGGAGTAATAGAACACGATGCGCTTGACGATGTAAGAACTCCCGATTATAACGGACCAATACATTTTAAATCTAACCTGCTTATTAACCCAAACGATTTGAACAAGTTATGACTTATTTCAGGATGACAACTACGATATCCCGTTCACAATTCCATCTTGGACGGACATGTTAGTAGCTTACTCAACGCTAGAAGGTAACGTTTCAATGTTCAAGGAATACTCAACAAGTACAACGCCATCTAGTGAACTAGCTTAAATTTGTTTTTTCAAGGATTATATCGACCTGCTCTCAAAAATATCGATAATTTTGACATTCTTGCAACAGTTCACTAAAATTTTAATTTAATTACAGGTCATTTCTCGTACCGAAATAGGAAGGAAGGTTCATGGTTCATACAAATCTTGTGCCACGTGATTCGCAAATACGGCGCTCAGCACGACATCTGCAAGCTTCTGAACATAGTAAGTCATATTTGGATCATTAAGCGCTTCCTCAATTTACCCAAAAAGCAAATTAATTGTCTTAACCGTAATCACAGCTCATTTAAACTAAAGCTGTTGACTCTCTTCTTTTAGGTGTCCACGGCTGTTCAGTACCAAACTGGTTGCAAGGGTGAGAAACAGATTTGTCCATACTACAACATTGGTTTTACCAAAGAGTTTTACTTGATGGATACAAGATAAACCACACACGCCAACTATGGGTACCTAAACCGTGTTGAAATTCAATTACATATCCTAAATTCCATCAAACATCTTGTGAACAAGTAACAGCAGTAAATCCCTAATTCCAAAAATCTATTCCAAGTAAAACTAGTTATATTTGTTATTTTCTCTGCATGTTCTCTCATTTTTGACATTAGAAGAAACATTCCGTCAAAATTGTAGTTTAGCAGAATAAATAATATCCATCCGTCTCCATGCAGGTTCGACTTTGCAATATGCAATGTAAAAAGTTAACAGCACAACGGCTAAAATTCAGTTTTGCGAAATCATCCCAAACGTAACATTTTACATTGGTTTTACGAGAAATTTCTAATGCAACATAGCAAGTGATTAACGTTATTTAACAAGTTTTTATTATTCCTTCTCCTTAGCGATCTCTTAACTTAATTATCAACACTGAATTAATTATTTTAAGCGTTAATAATTGAACATTTTTGGCTTAAATTTAAATGGTAAATTCATGTTTTCATTCTTCCTAGCTTTGTGGTGCTAAGCTACTATTGTTATTGTCTTTGATCTTTTCTGGTTCTCCTCTTTCTTCTGGATCTTCCAGCCCATAATAATTCCAGTCTTGTATTGTTCCTTCTGCAAAGAAAGCGTAAAAGATAGAACCTCCAGCGTAAAATCCGGCAGAGATGAAGAAAACTTTCCTCCAGTTTGCTAAAGTTTGCTGTAATTTTCAAGGATACAACATCAAACAACAAAAATTAGAATGGTTTAACTAATCAGGACCCTAAAACTATAAGATCAAAGTCTAGCTACTTCCAATCCTTAACAAAACGAGAACCAGTATACTTACTGCTCCGTTAGTTAATATTCCTGCCGTCAGAGGAGCAACAAAGCTTGGAATAGATGCGATGCAGTTGGTAATACCGTAGGTAGTCCCTATTGTTGAAGAACACACAATGAATTAACGGGAAAGTATCATTAAAGTTGCTAAAACATGCAGAAAATATTACATACCTGCAAAATTCGGTGCAATATCAATATGGTTCGTTAGAAACCCTGTGTAGATGGCGCCTTGAACTGCGACAGCGGCAGTTAACAGTACCAGCGTCAGCACTTCATCGCACCCTGTCAAGGCGACTCCTACTAGCAGAACTGCTCCTACAAAATGAGCTGAAAATAGGAAAAACATTACGTCTAGTACGTTTTTCTCCCGTTGCAGCGTTGCATCCGTACAAACCGCTAGTTAATTTTCAGATTCGTTAAATACCGTTTAAAGTAGCGATTCTTCTCACTCTTTTCACTGTCAAGACCCCTTTTTTGACAGCTGAGTCTGCAAGTGTTCCATACATAAGGCTGAACATCCACATACAGAAATACGGTAGTGCTGAGAGAAGACCGTTCTGTAACAAGCAGTAACAGACATTAGCGCTAGTTAATGACCTATTATAATCGTTGCTGCGGGAGGTCAAGCAAATAAGCATGTATTTATCAAAACAATCCTTACACTTTTCAGGTCATAATTGAGAATATTTTTCATATAAATCGGTATTTCTGTTAGAAGCATCCAAAATCCCCAATTATTTCCGATATCCGCTATCAGAATTGCCCAGAATGGCATCGATGTTAGCATGGCTTTCCAAGGAACTGGTTGCGGCTGCGCATCAAACACTGAATATTAGCTCTTGATCCCAGTAAGTACTATGTAATAACGTATATAAATGCCATCCGCTGTAGTACTTACACGCCCTTGAACATTTCCTATACTTTCCAGCAGATACTGCTTCTCCTCAGCACTAATACGCGGATGTACTGAAGGTGAATCATGGACCAGGTATGCCCATGCTACGCCCCATAGTAACGAAGCTATACCCATTATGTAAAACACGTACTCCCATCCTAGTTTGTCAGCGATTAATCCAGAAAGTGGGTACGCAACCAATGTTCCAGCTTGGGACCCTGCACCAAAATCATCATGACGTATGACGTACTTCAGAACGCGTGCAAATACGATACATCTGACCCAATACCTACCTGCATATACTATAGAAGCAATCCGAGACCGTTCCTCAGGCGGTGCCCAGCGCGCTAAAAGCGCATGCGTTGCGGGGAAAGTCGGACCTTCCAGTAAGCCCATCATGATACGTAATACAATCAGCATCGTTGGCGTTTCAGACGCGCACAGCGGAAAGATAATGTTCAAGATTCCAGTACCAACAATAGCGACAAAGAAGATCCATTTTGCGCCAATAATTTCGCTGAGACGACCTCCAGGAATCTAAACGAAACGACTTCAATATTGGTAACTGAATCGGGTATGCGCGCGCTGTAATGCGCTATATTTTTTAACGATAATACCGTATTCGGTATGATTTCCACTCAACCGTTCCTTCATTCAAGTTGGCCTGGCTTTGCCAGACCGCAGCTCCCTCTGCTGTAATTCCCATATTGATATATACTTACTTGTGTTACGACGTAGCCCCAGAAGAACGAGCTAGCGATTGTAGCCTGAGTCTTTTCGTTCCAAGAGTACGGCCCATCATCTGCCGGGTCAAACCAGTCATCAGTAGCGTTGAATCCACAGGCAGCGCCTCTTCCAGAATCGTTAGATCTTTCGATAGAGCTAGAAAAACATGGCAACCTTTCAAATCGTTTCTCAGAACAGTTACGCCCTCTACTTATACTTCTCTGCCTTCTCCACCATACGGTGTGACTCCATCTTTTCTGTCATCTGTATAAGATCAAAAAACTTCAGTCTCAAATCTTCTCCTTTTAATTACCTGTAATTAACCATAGCAACAATAGTAATGTTGATATTTATCCTTAACATATAATTGAAAACCATGCCCATAAATGACATGATGGCTATAATATATCGGCATGGTAATCCGTTTTCCAGAATTCCCATTTTAAGACACTATTTTATTTATTCCTAGCATTAACGTCAGTAAAACTTCATGGACTTCTATTGAGCTTACTTAACCCACTTTCACTTGTCCACTACACAAACGTGGGAACACTTGTACTAGTTATTATTTTAACGAGTAATAAACATGAATTAGGAGCAGATCAATCCCACCAGGCAGACACCGTCCTCCTCCATAATAGAGTCATTCAGCCAATCTTGAATTAATCCCTAATCGAATCAATTGTAGCACAATCAATTTAATTAGTCTACATTCCCCACCTTTGTTTGCATTTTTCTTGTGGTTTCCCAACAATTTCTCCAGTTCAATATACATATGATTATTTATCCACCCTATAGCTTATCTATGAGTCGCAAGTCAGGCGTACGTCCTAAATATATTCCACGCATATTAGATGCAGAAGAGTTGACACTGAAACTTGTCATCAATTATTCAAGTGGTATTCCCCTTGAATTTCGATTGTTTCCTTTATTGTCCCGGATATATTTTAAATGAACATAGAGCATACAAGTTCGGGCCGGTCCCAGGAAACCCCCAATTGAAAGTCAGAGTTGCTACGAGTTCCATATGTAGCCAGTTACTGCCCTCAATTACAATCCATAACAATCAGAAACTTTACACACAATCATAGTTGCATCGATACATGCCAGAGATAGTGAAACAAACTATCAAGAGCCCTCAAAAAATGAATGATCTGAAACATTCTCACGTTCTAGAATATCCTTTAGATTTTTATCATTTATCATATTCCCTTGAATTGACACTAACATCTCTAATCTTTGCCTTGTAAGAGTTCTAATCATGTTTCAAACCTAGCACCCATCTTCAAAAATATAATTCACAATTTAATTACATCTTCTTGAGTTAGACAGAAGAAGCTTAACCCCCTATTTGCTAATCCGCAACCGAACACGTGACGTTTACGTCTCTATCTGCTTGTCCATGCATTGAACCGACCTTGAAAATAGTGTATTAATCAAAGCAATTATCCCTTCCTCCCTGCTTATATCTTCCAGGTTGTCATTCCAGTGTCCAGTCATACCCAGACTAAACTCAAGCACCTAAGGTTTGAGACCTACTATTGCATTAGCATAACCATCAGCTACCGCAGTTGCTGTTGCTAGCAAGTACAAGCATACGCGTAAAGTTATCCTGGAGAAAATAGACAACTGCGTTGACGACAAACTTGTTGTACGCTATGAGCCCGTCACAAAAGTAGGGTCATATGTTATTGATGTTTGAATATAAATCTGGCCACAGGATTGGCAAACTTCCCTATCATCCTTCCACAATCCAAACAAACAACATTAAAATTCTCACACTTGCCTCAGTGTATGCTGCAGCAAGTCGCAGAAAAATTCGCATATTCGCACATGTGTTACACTTACTTTTAATGTGGATCCTATAGCTCACCTTCCACAATCCTCTTCCTCACAAGCTTTCCATCTAATGCATGCTTATACTACGCATCAATTTTTAAAAGAACCTAACCCAATCTAACCTAACCAAACCAGGCAAACAAGCCATAAGCTACAACAAACTAGAGAGAGCCGCTCTCACTTGATCCTTATTCATTCCACTAAATAACAAGCTCACTAAGCGAGTTCTATGCTTAATAATCTGGTATATCAGCTCAAATACTATATATGACTTTTTTTATTTCCTAAGGATATTCATGCGTTAGCTGTACTTGTAACTTACTACCTTATATCTATAAACCCAAAGAGCTAAAAGCTACATTCACATTACTCAAAAAGCCAGAGGATTCATATGGACAGAAAGATGTGAAAGTTTTGCTTGTTCTACAAACGCTCTCTAGAAAATAATAACATTTTCTCTCATCCACTCTCCTCTACTCTTTGCTGGTTTCCGTCTAGCCTTTAAGCATAGCCTAACCGGCCTTCTTTAAACATTTACAAAATAATAAGCGTGTCGCCTCCTTTTCACAACTTCACTTTTATATAGTGAATAGCCAGTCACTTATGATACAAAATATCATTTAATCCCTTGGAAACAACCAAAGAGATAGGATACATTCACCCCACCAGCTTCTTCCCAGCCAACCCATATATTCCTTCCGTTATCTTTAAAAATATAATCTTGTATAGATCCACGCTCTTAAAGCGCTGATATACATGAATCCCAACAACGTACGTGTTGCTATCCTCCAGTAGACTCTTCTTGGCTAAAATACTCACTGTCACTAGGTCTGCATGTTACTTGAATCCTGCAGCAAAGCCCTTTTAGCTCTCGCCGCGTGTAAACAGTTATTTTGGATTTCTTCCGAGCAAATATTTCAACCCAAGAAAACGTACCGTCCGTATCTAAACTTCGGCATCCCTGCGAATTTTGTTACCAGCCTGTGCTTCAAGTGCTTCATCAACTATCTCGAAATCAAGTGCCAAGATGATGGAAGATTTGGTTATTAATGTGAGAAAATCCCTCCAGAAACCGGCAGGCTACCGTGTTTTTTACGGCAGCGGTTTGAATTTCAACGACGTTAGATCATATTGGTCCAACCTCAGTGCTGAGGAACAAGCTGACGCTTTGCAGCTCTACAACAAATCCTTCAAAGCGTCTGCCCATACACCAAAAGAAATTGACGATGAGAAACTCCTCGCCATGTTCAACGCCCTCTTGGATACTTCCTCCAACGTTTCTCATGTTTCAAACGCTTTTTCCGAAGACGTTACCGCCATCTTTCATCGAAATCCCATACCGGAAGCAAACCTCGCAACCGTTCCTATAACCCTCCCGGAAGAAAGTGAGATTAACTTTGTTGAAAGTGGAAGCTATTGGGCAAAGAATCGTAAACATGGGATGTACAGAGGACAGATTGCAAGCACTTATTCTCCGTTGGAGTACCTCACCGTTGTGACGCAGGAAAATAAGGTAATTGCAAGTAACAAACCCGTACTGGCCAATTACTCTTATATCGTTACCCGGGAGGCACAGATTGTCCGCCAAAAGTATGGAGAGCCAAACAAGTTTGTTGATGAGAGTGGTAAAGCTCATTGATTGTTCCACTAACTGGAAGTCCAATGGATTTGAGCAAGAGGTCTGAATGGCGTTGTGGAGAATAATTGAAAATGTAAGGGAATTTTTTGAATATTTTTCAACATGAGGTTTCTTTTTACTCAAACCATGAACAATGAATGAGGACATTTTAAAGCTTGTAAGCAATTGTAAAAACGAATGTTTGTCTATACCAACAGGTTGTGAAGAAACGTTTGTCAAGGAACGACAAGTCTGATAAGGATGAGCTAGAGAAGAACTTAGGATACCGCAAGATGGCGCACAGAAACAAATTATATAGTTTTAGGCCAATAAAAATTATGAGTTTCAACCAAATATATCTATACTTAAAATACCGATTCAAATTCTTCTTCTGATTGACTTTACTGTGGATGATGTTTGACTGGAATAAAGTTCAAAAAACTTGTTAAAATTCAACGAAATCTAGTATTCGGGAAGCTTAAAGATTCCAACGACCGAGTATATACTTAATCAAACACCATCGGGATATTGGTTTGCTTTAACTTTTATTTAACGGCTTCTTTTCATGCCAGTGTCTACCGTGATGAAATCACGCATTCCTAACGTATAAATGCCTGCAGCTCCTCTTATAATTAAGCGGTTACATATAAAATTACAATCAAGCACGAAATAAGAGTAACGCCCTCTAGTAATATCTTCGGTTGGTACAACAAGCATCTTTTCGCAAAACCGTTATGCGTTTTACGCACTGGGACGTCTTTGTGATACGCAATGCTGTTACCCCGTTCAATTCTTCTTTTGCTTAAAGATTTTACGTGGCGATGTAAAATGTAAATAGCGCGAACCAGAGAAGATCTGCTGACATGCATGCCTGAGGAGGAGAGCTGGAAGCTGCGCTGCAATAGGCATTATACACACAGCTGATTAGTGAACAGGTAGGTAAGAATTGTATTCCTTCCGGACTTCGGGACTTTATTATTACCGTACAGGGCATTTCGCGAATTCTTTGGTCAGAAGAGCAATTTCCTTTCTTTGCACTATGAAAAGGAAAACTACAGATAATTCCAGTTACTGTAGTGGAGATTTTGTTAAGTGGAAGGAGCATCAGGAAATTGATATTTGTATTTCTACAAATGATTCTGCATGTTTACTCTGATTAAGAATTGCTACGTGCAAATTTTCCTATATGCGACTTTATCAGATATAGGAAGGACTTCGCTCTCAAATGAGAACTTATCACGTCAGGATATGGACTGACTATCAAATCAATTAAACTGCTGACAAAAAAATCTATCGCATTTGAGATTATAATGCACACACTTTAGAATATTCATATGTGCCTAGTAAAAGTCCAGCTGATAGTTCCAAGAGATCGCATCATGCTCCTGGTCAAGTATTATTTGTGCACAAACACTTTAGATATTAACTATTGTTCGAGAGCGGCCAACAGCTGAACGGGTAAGTTGTTATAAATATTTCTTCATTTCTTTCCAAAGGTTATCTACGATCAACTCCTATTTGCGATTATAAAATCAACTTAACTCCTGGAGTAAACCCTCTGTCCAAGTTCATTCCTAGTGTAATTGAATTACAGATTTCAATATTTATTGCGATTTATTTTAGCAATCTGAATTAAATTAATTGGAAAAATCCTGTTTTTGATTTTTCCAGGAATTAACAACTAAGGGCCATGGCATATGCAGCCAATAGACTGAGGACCCTTCAAGGGCAGATTGCAAATGGCAACTCCAAGCCTGCTACCGTAAGTATTCATTGCAATTTTTTAAGTGAGATTACAATATGAAATCTGATTTCTTCTTGATACGTATCTGCAAATACATTAATTTGAATTATTAATTAAAATATTGTTATGATTTCTTGCTGTAGAGTAACTCCAGTTACCGTTTTACAAGGGATGATACAACTTTTACCGAAGAGCAACGACGATTTTACGAGGAAAATGGTTACATTGTCTTCAGGAACTTGGTACCCCATGACCTCCTTGACCAGTGCAGGTAACGATACAGCATATTTTCGAAACAAGTTAACGAATCAACAACTTACGTCTATTTGGTTTCTTAAATTTTTTAATTGCAGCAAGAGATTCGTAGACCTGTGTGAGGGTAAAGTTGACCGAGGGAGAATTTCCCTTGTCAAAGATATTTCTTTGGCAAAGACTGGTGCTACTGGAGAACGATTGTACAACAAAGTTCAAGATTTCATGTGGGATGAGGTTCTTTTTCAATATTGTGCAACTCCACAGGTGAGTTTGAAGATGACAGGGCTCCTGTCAAAGGAGTACCTGCTCATTTTATCGACAGCTGAATGCATTTTTTTCTACTGTTTATACATATCAAGCGTGATTGATCGCTAATTGTCATACATTTCAGGTTGTTGATATCGTCAAGACATTTACTGGTCCTAATGTAATGGCGATGCATACAATGTTGATTAACAAACCGCCCGACGCAGGCACCGAAACTTCCAGACATCCGCTTCATCAGGTATGAGACCTACAACTCACAACACATTAAATGCCAACCACCAACTGTAAAATAATATAATTTAGGCTGATGTTTTGCAAATTATTGTAGGACTTGCATTATTTCCCATTCCGACCGGCTGATAAAATTGTGTGTGCTTGGACAGCTATCGAACGGGTAACAAAGGAAAATGGATGTCTAGTAGTTTTACCCGGATCACATCTCGGAACTCTGCAACCGCACGACTATCCTCGATGGGAGGTATGCAATTTGAGTTGATATACTCATAATTGATATATTTTCGTATTTCAAGAAAAAGTGATTGCAAGGCTTTTGATGTTTTGTAATTTGTAGAACGGAGTCAACGCAATGTACCATGGAGTTGTAGGATTTGATGGGCACGATCGAGTACATCTCGAAATGGAGAAGGGTGATACTGTTTTCTTCCATCCTATTTTGGTCCATGGGTCTGGTGCTAACCGAACGAAGGTGATTTTCATTATCTCAGACGTCAGTATATGCTAACTTAATTGAGTATCAGCATGAATTAATTATTATTATTATTATTGTTATTATATCACTTGAAGGGATTCCGCAAAGCCATTTCTTGTCATTACGCTGCTTCCGAATGTGGCTACATCGATGTCATGGGAACGAGCCAAGAAAATATTGCTAAGGAGGCCGAACAAATTGGTATCAAACGAGGAACTCCGGTCAACTATGTGGTAGGTTAATTTGCAAACAATATGTATTTAGTGACACATCAACTTATCACAGGTCAATGCTCAAATATACAATTTTGGCTAACAGGATATGTGGAGATACAGAGCTAGACTTGTGACCGGAAAGCAACTTAACCTTTGATTTCAACAATCTGACATGCCATAATAAGTGATGTGATTACCATGCCATTATCTAATTACTGTGTATGCTCTCCGAAGCTTAATTCGTGACTTTAATTGTTAATTGTCAACGTACAGATTTCTGTGATTGAGTGCATTACTGAAAATTCATAACTATTGGTTCCTACATTGTTACAGCTATCTGCCAAATAAATCTACTACTTATAGCATCCTCAAATATATGCTCGTATAACGAAGCATAATTTTAATTTTAGCATAATATCATTGTCACATCATTGAAATTAAGGATTGATAAAAAAATACCCAGTTAGTCTCTTGAAAGCTAACACAACCAGGTATCCTTGTGCATGGAAATTTTTGAAGCGGGAATGAGCAAGTTTAAAACCTTGTATTAGTACCATGCAGTATTGTGCATGAACAGGTGGAAGTGCTATGTATTAAATGTTGTACAGTGTTTAAGATAATTGCAACTGCAACTATTGTGTTGCATTAGAGTATTAGAAATATAAGGTGGCGATCGTTGTCTATTCCTTTTGTTTACGGTGTTGTACGCCCACATTGGTGGTATGACGGTTGATTGAAATACTTAAATTCCGTTGAAGCTTTTCTGGAAGCTGCAACCTTGCCCGCAGAATGACCTCTGCTAATTTAAAAGCAAGGTAAGTTTGATTGACAATTTAATTAGATATCAGGCCTCTGATGGCATCATTTTTCTATTTTAATGGTTTAACTGGTCATTTCATTTATAGGTTTCAGGAATACGACAGGCTTCTCAATGCAACCCCTAGCATTGATATGGATGCCTTGGCTCAGCTCGCATTCCAAGGTAAGTTTAATTCATTGAACATTGATTAAAAAATTTTACAAATCATGGTAACTGTTTCAACACTAGTTTAAAATTAATTCATGGTCCTTTTAGGTGTTCCAGAAGAATCGAATCACCGATCGAAAGTCTGGCGGTTATTGCTTAATTACCTGCCTCCCGATAAATCCGAATGGGAGAAAGTATTAACAAAGCAGCGCGCTACTTATGAACAGTTTATTGGTAAGTCAAGAAGACACCAGTCAATGTTCAAAAGATCTCAATTTGGATATTTAAACTAACATAAGAGAGAACTAACCCGTGTTATGTATAAATATATTTTTAGATGATTTCCTGAAAGCAAGCGAAAGTCCAACGCAGGTCGAGGATCATCCGTTAAATTGCGACCCTGACAGTAACTGGCAGACATTTTTTAAAGATAATGAAGTTCTCCTACAGATAGACAAGGATGTTCGGTAAGTTTGTGTAGCAATTATGCAAAAACTCAATCAGCTACAGCAGAGTATGAAGATAATCATTGCGGTAGTAATATAATGTGGTTATTACAAATACGTTTTTCAGTCGTTTATGTCCGGATATGTCATTCTTCCAATCGCCAACACAGTTTCCTAATAAGTATATAATTAATCGGGAAATGGAACGCCTTCATACAAGAGTGGCTCAAGTCGTTCTGGCAAGTGGTGTAGTAGAGAAACGTGGGCTTGGGTTAACGAAGGTATGTCAAGTATATTTAGTTTCTATTTGATTCTTGTCTTTGGAAACTTTCACTTCAGAGGTTGTAAGATTATTAACTTTACTGAGCTTTTGATTGTAGATCAGAAGAATGGGAGGCGGATGCGAACTGGAGCCTTTGCAGCAAGACTCAGAGGAAGCGCATTGGGAAGTTGTTGAACGAATATTGTTTATTTATGCTAAACTCAACCCTGGCCAGGGCTATGTGCAGGGTATGAATGAAATTATCGGTCCGATTTACTACACCATGGCAACAGATTCTGATTCTCAGTGGCGAGGTAGGTACCCACACACAGGTTGTTTTCAGAATACTTTTTGCCTTTTTAATCTAACCTACTCATGTATTGCTTTTGACTGTAGAATACGCAGAAGCTGATACGTTTCACGTATTTACAAACCTTATGTCGGAGATTCGAGACTTCTTCATCAGATCTTTGGATAATTCCAGCACTGGGATCAAGTCAATGATGAGGGAGCTATTCTCTCGCCTTGAGAGGCATGACATTAGCGTCTGGCAAAGATTAACTGCTCAAGAAATACATCCACAATATTTTTCATTCCGGTAAAATATGATAAACCTTTTCTCTTCCCTTTTGGACATTTAAAACCAGATGCTAATTTCAATGTTATCCTTTTCTTAATAGCTGGATAACTCTTTTGTTATCCCAAGAGTTCACACTGCCAGAAGTTCTGCGAATTTGGGACAGTTTGATATCTGATAAGAACAGATTCGACTTTTTAATAGACGTTTGCTGTGCCATGATAATGTGAGTGTTTATGAATCGTGTTATTGGCTTTATATGGAATTCAAGAGTTTTATTGTATGATATATTGACACTATAAATTGCACTTCATATAATTACTACTTTTTCACAGTTACGTGCGTAAAGATATTCTCACACAGGATTTCCCGCACAATATGAAGTTACTGCAGGTACGATAATAATAATTGCATATTACTAAATATGGGTTAGATATCAAACATTATAATAACAAGTGCTCATATAATACCAATAAATACTTTATGATTTACAGAACTTTCCTTCATCAGTAGATGTGAGAGACCTGGTGAATCTAGCCATGAAACTGCAGCAGTCATAACTTTCGAATGCATCATGCCAAATACTCTCGGTGACAGTCCAAAAAACAACCTAGAGCGCACTACTTTAAAGGGATCTTTCCTCATCCGGGCCAACGTTGCGTTGTACAATTGCGTCATTATTTACATGTTTGCATCTCACTACAATATTTACGGCGCATTGTATTGTAATTCAGCTTGAAGAAACGGTTTATACGTATATATCCTTAAATACTTTTACATCATTGTAAATCCATTGAAAACTTGGGTAAAAAATTATACTAAATGTAGTCATGTCTTTATACCTACACAGGTTGTTCACGGTGTGATTTCTCAATGTTTCTCAGTACATTTTGAATCCATTCCCCAAAGGCATCCACGTATGTGAAAACGGAGTAATTTTTAATATCGCAGATTCTTAAGCTGGAGCTATCAGCATGACTCACGATTCCCTGGAAATTATTCAAGCTCATGTATTCTCTTCCAATAACTCACACAAATCCGAACAAGAAAAAACCAAGTCATGTCTACCTTCAAGACGTAGCGCTCCAACTGGGAATTAGTTTCGCGAAATACAAGTCCACCACCGCTATCACCTTTACAGACTGCACTACCATTTTGGTAGCCAGCACAGAACGTGTTTAGTGGAGGAACTTCATCCAATGCCTCTACACATTCTTCGTTGGAAATAACGGGAAACGCGGTAAATTTGATGACTTTAGAAACGACCCGGTTCTCATCATAACCAAGTCCTGCGATCTGTAAATCATACGACAACAGCATGTTCTTATTAATGTCGAACTCTTATGAATTTTAGTATCTACCAGCCACCTTTAATCCTCAAGTCCTGCCTCACCTTTCCAATAATCCCTGGAGTCAAGTCCTTGTAAAATGGAGGAAGATAGCAAACTGGTCTTACAAAATTATTGAAAGAAGCAGATCCTTTGAGCTCCACGATTGCGATATCCGACTGCAAGTTTTTAGGATCATAGTTTCTTGGAACGTGAATGCTGTTCACCTTGAGAAGTAACAAGAAATGCATTTTAATCATTCATCTCAGACAGCAAATACCATTCAACTCGACAAGCGTCTGTGCCTCTATTCCCACAAGAACTCAGACTTCATCTTGAGGAAATTAAACTTACTTCCATAACCTGGGCGTACGTATCATTAACGTTGGCTTCGAAGACACCGCTAACGGGCGACAAAATAACAGAATACTGCTCATTCGGAAGAATATTCCCAAAATCATCTGTCACACAATGTGCAGCAGTGATAATAATATTTCGTTCGATGAGGTTTCCACCGCAAATGAATTCCCGTGGTCCAGCCGATGGATTTTTTCTCATGTACAGCGCAGCATACCAGGGAAAAGCGTATTTCGAGCTTGTCCTCTTCCCGTACGTCAAGAAGGAAGTAAACCCAGTGTTAATTATTCCACAATCTGCAAATCATGTAACCCTCTTAACCATATTTCCAATCCACAATCACTTTCCAGCATTTCCTTGACCATGCTATCATTCCTGCTAGAAATAGTGTTTACCTAATTCACAACCAAAGTTTCTGTTTCGTGTCCACAGACTATCCTGTCCACATTTCAGCTTAACAGAAGAAGTCCTTCCTTTTGGTTTGTACTGATAATCACATTCCAGAATCATCTCATGCTTAAAAATTGCTTTTGAACATGCAACCTCCTCTTCTGTTTCAGGGTTCCTACATCTCATCACAACACCCTGGAATCGAACATGAAAATAGTACAATGCTCGTTAATTAACTTCACTCCCGCAAGGCATCATCCAATAATCCAGCACTTTGATGCCAGAACTTCGCAAATCACCTCAGACAACTGAATGGGATAACAAGGCCTGAATACTTGACTATCCTCTGTTTTGTTCCTTCCAAGTAAATTGTCATCAACAGGCTTCGTCACTACTGCAACACCATCAGATGTGCCCGAATCACCGCTGCCACTAGCACCCTTGCACTGTAACTCATCTCCGTTGTTTCGGCAATTGGAAACACCATTGCAAACCAGACCTTGGTCAATGCATTCTTGGAAGAGACCACATCTGTGATATTTGTACTCTGAATTGAACCCTCTGACATCACAAGTGTCGGATGCATGACAAAATACAGGATTTTCATCTTCTGAAAATCCCAGAGATCCTTGCCCGTTCTCACAATCACCGTACCCATTGCAAAGGTTTTCCCAGGGGATGCATTTCCCAGAATAGCACGCAAATCTTTGTGGTTCACATCTAATTCAGAGGAAAATTGAGTTTAGGACTACGCACTTCCTTCATGCTTCAAATATTCCACTTTGTAAGTAAGCCATATTCAATTACTTTAAATTATTCAGAATCCATTGAAGCGAATCATAAAAATTTCCAAACAAGTAAATTGAATCCAAGTTGCATTTTCTGTTTTTCAAGCTTGGAATAACAGCATTGACGCCACTTAGAAAAAACTGATCTGTTCCATCAGAAGAACCAGGTACATTGTAAAACAATGATCCTCCATGCAAAACACAGGATGATGACGACATTTGAGATCCTGGAAAACAAGAAGCTCAACGTTTAAAAATGCACCATCAAAGGAAGTACATCCCGTAGGTACACCAAATATATATATAATATCCGCTACCAACCTGTGCCTGCCACCCCACAGGTGGGTGACATAATTGTTCGATTTGGATAAATCGTAGCAACGTATTCCACACAGCTGGATTTTTCCAGCAGTTTTACGTCTTGTACATTTAAATATTTCGATGATTTCAGTCCACCCCGCGGAGAATACCCACCCAAAAGCATGCCCGAAGAGGAAGCGTTCCACAACTGGTCATCTCTACGTGGTATGCAAATCGCACGGGCGAATGGGGTGAGTAAATTCAATGCTGATTTAAGCCGTATTAAATATAAATGGTATAGTTGGTTATCAGTCGAGTGTTGAGTAAACGGTATAATATATTCCACCTGGAAAGAACGTCATCAATTAACACAACTTTTTCCATTTCCCTAATTCTTTAGCACATCTGCCGTCAATTCCACTTGTCAGTCAGGCAACGCTCCCCACGTTACGTGCGTTTATCTGTATCTTACCTCTGGAGATTGCGTGAACACGTCCTCATCCTCCAGCCGATTTGATGATAAGCCAGCCACAACTTTCAAGTTTTTTGGGTTTGGGATAAACCTCTTGTTAGGATTTTTTCCAAATGGGCCCCCATTCAGAATTAAGATTGTCCAAGGACTAAGAACAGTTCCTGTTACGAAATACCTAAAGTTTTTCTTTGCACTTGATCGAATAAATATTCCAACGGACCATGGCGTCTGTGTTCGCAAATCTCCAGGAATCACCTGTCTGTATCCACAATCTACGAATTTGCAAAAAATCACACCTTCAGACCTTTTAAAAGTGTTCACAATTAAGGGGCAAGGTTAATAATTACAAGCGATGAAACACTACGAATACGAACCGGAGAGATCACTTCCATCCGCGTTAGCCAGATCCAGGAACGATACAAGAAGAAGGCAGATGGGCCAGCATTTCTTTAAAATAACACACATTCTAGCCACCGTGTCTATTTAAATCCCAACTTGAAGAAAACATTGAATCGTTGCTAGAATTACTTGAATTATGAATAATTCCCCAACTGAAGACACTGCACTACACACTCAAGAAGAACCACGGACACAGAAACAAAAGATAATGACTGACTGCTATGCTTTGTTTTCCATGCGGTCAGAAAGCTTGAGACAGAGGGAAATTAGCAATTACGAAGCTAAATCAACTGTAACGTAATGCCAAATCCTGTTGTGTAAGAAGAAGGAAAAAGTCTTGTTTTGCTCTGCCTTCAGCTTCGCCTTCCCTGTAGAATTACAGAGAGACTGAGTACGCTACACAGGGAATGCGAATTCTTCACAACCTTGAGATCAAAAGCCTTTATATGTGAACGAGACTTTGTACGAATTCACAATTTTGCTAGTTTATCCCACAATCTACCCCGCCAATTCATCCAAGTAATAATGCTCTTTACTCACAAGTATATATTATCTATATTAGCGTAACTGCACCTCAAAACCACAAGAGTATGTGATACAAATTCATCTTACAGCATTTTCTTCTGGACCATTAAATCATCCACAAAGATCAGTCCTCGCTCTTCGTGTCAACAATCTCTACAATAAACGCATCCTCTTCAGATTCGTCCTTAGTCCTTGTATAAGCTCACAATTTGCGAACCATAAAGTACACATACGACGATCGAAATCCATGAAATATGTTGAATAATTGCAAAACGTTTTCACCTTTTCCAGCTTCAAAGCAATTGGAAGGGATTTTTCTGGAACCTGATCCAGCAATGAAACGATATGTTTTATGATTTACAGTCTGAATATTGGATAAGACATGATGTTATTGACTAATTTCATTACAACATAATATAGTAATCTGGGGAATCTTATAATTTAATCTGAAAACAACTCCTTGTATTTTAAGCGGTTGCCAAAATTAATTTGGATTCCTCGGTAATTAAGAAGCTTCGCTTGGAGAAATACTACTCTTTGGAAAAATTGCTGCGGAGTTGATCTTTCATCATGTTACATCGATCGCCAAAGGTTGAAGGTTTGTTGGATAAATGTAACACACCCTTAAAGAGCTTAAGCTTGTACAAGTTATATAATGTGGTTATAATTTATATGCTTTAATCATCTGTACACGTTGCCAAGCTTGTAATGCATAGCTACGATATTGACCACGCTGTATAATCTCGTTCGAGCTTTGTTCTCTTCTCCCTGCCGACAAGTAGTTTTTATCCAGAATCAGGCTGATGTTCGGACGCATGCAGAATAATAATCAACCATGTTATCCAGTAGCAATTAATCACAATTATTCTAGTGTATATAATTCCAACGAGTCGCTGCCATGAAATTCTGGAAAACCACAAGGACAATGTTTATTACGGAAAACGCGCACTAGCAGCTATTGAAGAATGTATATAATCCGCGAAAACAGTTGTTCAAGGAGAAACGTCGGAATGCTTCCTTGACACGTTTGAAAATGGGATTTAATGTGATAAAATGTGTGCCCACAAAATATTCACGTATATATTACTGCTAAAAATAGTACTTTACTTTCAGTAAAATTTAAAATACTATAAGATTTGCACAAACCATTGCAAATCTTAGCTTTCCCCGATCATCTATACCTGCGCCTACTCAAGTTACCCAAAGTATAGTAATGCATGCTTTACGTGAAATTTTGCAGGTAACTTCATCAGGCATCCCAAATTAGCATCTATATTCAGCAAATGAGCTTCGCATTATCTCTCTGCAACCTCGGTCTTCACAAGATTGTCTTCATGAATATGTGAAAATCCAAACAACAAGTTTCCATTATAGCTCTTGAACGTTCTTTTAAAATTCAAAACCTCTACAAATTATAATCCATGCAAATTGCAAATTACTTAAATGTAACACTGAAAAAATGACGCCGTCACCTTCCGCCATCCTACAGCTCATTCGTATTGTATTTGGGATGCAGTGTGAATGAGTTGTTGTTAGTACCGTCTCAAACTCGATATTTCTGACGCTGAAAAGCAAAGATTTTCCACAAAACCCAGCTCGTTTTGCTCACTTTTCCTTCAGTAAACGTTTCAAACAGACAGTAACGTTAACGGAAGGGTGTTGGTTACTACACTTGAATTCGGTAAATAACGTTAGTCAAGTGATTTAAACTTCTATACCATCCCAGCTGTCTCTCTGTGTTGGTGAAAGTTGTTGCAAATTTACAAAAATGGTCAAGTCCTGGTGTTGTTCATCCCTGCAGACTGGTGCAAAAATAATCGCGACCGTTTCATTGGTAAATGGCGTTTTTAACCAATGATTCTCGTAGTAACCAAGGATTTTCGCGAACTTTCGCCGAAATATTACATTCATTTTTAAAACTTTAATTCCTTGTTCCTCAGATTTGCAGTTTGGCCCTGATAGCAGAAGAATTCTTCCTAATAGCCACCTATGGCTGCCAAGGTTTGAGAACTATTACAAATAAAAACCCGGAATTCGGAGATTCTGCTCTTGTAGACTCTTCTCCAGGTCACCAACAAGTTGAGTTTCATTCAAATAAAACCGAGAATGCTACGCTTGGGAACTACAAGTTTGGACAATTCAAGCCTAAAAGTATGTTATAGCATTTTACCAATTTGCCAAATTCAAATCAAATTCGCCATTTTAAAATTATTACATTGATTTTCTTAGTATGTTCCATGCAAACTGCGGAACTAGTCTTGTCCGCAGTTTGGATTCTATCCTGGTTCGGAGATGTTGCACTGGCTATTACTTTGATTATAGGAGCTCGCAGGGTAATTACTTTTATATTATAATTAATCAAAACGTTCTGCTGCTATTTAATGGTGGCCGCGGTTAAATTAATTACTTAACGCCTGTATATTGATGAAAAAAACTGTTGTTTTTTCCAGAGATCCATTACCCTCTGCCTCATTTGGTTTCACATCCGAAGCGCTGTTTTAGTATTTCGAGTCATTTTCATAGCAATTTACCTGATTGCAGGTATGTCAATTTTGGCAAAGCTACCTGTGATATTACTCTGTTGCTTCCGACTGTACAGTCTCTGGGTTGTCGGAGACTTTATTAACGAAATGCGAGCAGAAAAATTAGCATCTGAAAATGCCAAGACAGAGCGAGCAAGTTCCTATGATGCGGATGATGGCGATAAGGATAATGAGAAAAAGTGAGATCAAAACTTGGCCATTTAACCTGGTTATGTTACAGCGTATTTTTCACACTTAAACCTTGCTTTGCTACTAAAGCGCTTCTGAATCTTCAGATACGCTATTATAAGCGACTCAGTTTGAATCATATAACGCTATACCCTACATGAATTCACACCCTGTATGCATGCTGCTGTACACAGCTCAGACTATAATGTTCGTAACTTACACAGAGGGATGAAGATCGTGAGTTTAAAATCGTGATGAAACAATAAATACTTGACACTTATGTGTAACTCTGAAAAATGAATGTGAAATGGCTCAGAGGAAAATAATCTCTCTCTTTTAGCCACTTGAACAATATAACTTCTTGGGCCCACCATGAATTTCAAACACCATAAATTTCTTACTTTAGGCGTGTGTAATTCATTAAATATGCAAATCGTTTCAAGTACAAGATAATCTTCTGATAATTGTAGCTTCTAATGCCGTCTTAGCCTTGAACTTCATCCAGATTTGTTTTTCAATCGTTTCCTGCTAAACACTTAATTTTTTCCAGTGCTCTAGAATTTATATTCTGAATGAACCATGCATATACATGCAGCTGCTTTAATGGAATGAGCAGTTTCCTTGGAAACGTGAATTGTATTGAACAAGCTAGGTGTTACTAGGCTCTTAAAAATGATTCCCGTCTGCCGCCATCCTCCATTCAATGCTTATGGCATATAAGGGAGGATATACCCTGAACTCTGAACTGAATTCAGTTTTTGGTAAACATGGTGCTATCTCGTAGTATTTCATTTAATTGTATTGCATTTTTGAAATGTGAATGGTGCTCAAACTGCGTATTTTTAGATGCTAAGCAGGTGCTTTTTTAAATTGAACATGAACTATTGTAGCAATAATTTTAAGAGAAGCAAGCAAAACTAGAAATGAATTTCCAGTTCCCAACGAATCGTAGATTTGTTCAGGAATGTCGGCCCTTGGACTATATTTACGGTATTAACTTCCAATAATTACTAACTACGGTAAAATAGAAAAACACAAATCTTCTTTACTTAATAATAATAAAATTTTCTATTTTTTACTGCAATTCATGTATTTAGATCCCGTTTTTACACTTCCGTCCAACGACTTTGGCAATGGAGGAAGTGCAGGAAGGATACAGCGTGCGAGAATGGTAGCGCCATCTATATCACATTGTAAAATTTCCACTCCAAACGTTCTAATTCACATTCTCCTTTTAGAAATTCCGGAAAGCGTGTATGCAATCCAGCTGGGCCGCAGGAGGTAACAATGAACAGCCGCTTCAGTATTGTGATCCGAAATGGTAATTGAAGATTACATTAGTCAAAATCCAGATTAAAATTAATGTGCCGTAAACTTCAACTATTGTGACTAACTATATTCACTTTTTTCGATTTTAGTTCACCTTGCTTCATTTCTGGCGATCTTGATCCTCACAGAATAGTTGGTTCAGATAGAGCAAAATTTTTCATCAGGTTCGTATGGAATTCCGATTCATTAATGTATATTAACTATTTCCATTACGCTTCCGGTTAGAAAACTTAATCGAAGCAATTAATCTTTTATTCCAGATACGCTCCTGCATTCATGTATCAAAACCAGTTATCATTGCAACCACAACTGCCGAATATGGACGATAACACCAATCCGACCCACTCAAAGCGCACCAGCGCTTATGGCTCTGGAAATTTTCAAACGGATTTTGATAGGAGCTCTACTTTAGAGTTTCGCGGCAGCTTGAAAGCGTCACACTCAACGCGGAGGATTGTTTCAGTAGGGACGCAAACTGACTTTAGTGAGATGGAAACTCAAACAGATCCTTATTCCCCACCATATATTTTAAAAAATCCTCAGGAGTTTCCGAAAGTTTTAGCTCTTGTAAATTTTACGTGGGGTAAGCTTACCATGAACCAGGCTCGGAATATCTTAACTTTCTTTATTATTATTATTATTTTTAGATTTTAATTAAATACATTATTGAATTTAAATCTGGCTTGATTACAGGTCGCGGTTTGCCTGCAACCTTGGAAGATATAGTTGCAATTGAGCGAGCGCTAACTCGACGCTTTTTGGAAATGAACACAAACATAACCTCTTCGGACAAAGCATTCCGAAAGCGCCTCCGCATGCTGGGGGACCTTGATACAGAGCAATGGGCTGAGCGAGAGAAGACTCTAGATAACATACGGAAAATTAAAGAAGCAATTGTAAATCATCAATTAACAATCATGCATCAGAGGATGTCAAAGGATTTGACGATGAGACTAGAGCGGTTATTTGAGAAAAAGAAACGAGAAAATATCAAGAAGTTTGACGCCATTCGTACAAATTATTTGCGAGGTAGTAACTCCTACCAGCAAATTTTTCCGCCGCGCCCGTATATGTACAATTTAGAAGGGTTCGTTGTAGTACATTGTAATATCGAATTTACCTTATTCTACAGCGCTGCGCCAACTGGAGCGAAAATACAGCGGTCAAACTAGAAGAAAGTTCAAACGCGACATCATCTTGGACTACATCGATGCGGAATCAGCGATATATGCGCCGCTTATGCGCAACGGCCCCAACATTGATCAGTTAGGCGCCGCTCCGGATTACCACTTCACCGCTCACCATGATTACGAAAGTAAAAATCCAGAATTTAAAGAATCTCATTGGAAATCTGAGCCGTAAGAAAGAAATTAACAAAGCCGCACTTATTTTTCATATACAGCTTTAATTTACCTAACTCAAACGGAATCCTTTGTGAAGGATAATCTCGAATTCGATTTCCACGATTTTACTAATCGTATCGACAAGCTAAAACCTGATCGAAGCGTGAGAAATCTGGAGAAAAAGCTAAAGGAATGCTATACAGCTTTTAGAAGTACGAAAAATAATTAAGATTAAAGCATTTAATTAGTAATCAGCTAGCTAAATTCCACACAATAATTTGTGCCATAATACTAACTGTTTCCAGATGCAGCCTACCCACCTGAACCCCGATATGAAAAATCCTTGAGTTCTTTAATTACCAAAGTGGTTCAACGGGCGTCAACGCCAGAGGTCCCAACTTGCGCGGAGCGTGATAAGGAAGAAGACGAAGAAGCTATTGTATTGCTCCAATCCCTAATCCGGGGTCACGCAGTTCAAGAAATGGTGGGTTGAGGCTCAAAAACATGGTTTTCAAATACGTTTAAGCGCTACGCTGCTACCAATTATTAAAATTAATTAACTTTTAATAACTCCAAATTATACATTTTAGATGAGAAAAGAGGCTGCGAATAACATGGAGGAGATATTGCGATTCAAAGCGCTTTGGGAAGCGGACCCAATGGCTGTTAATCAAACAATTAACGAAAAGCTTGCTATCGTGCAACAACAAGAAATTCGAGACGCTACTGGAGCAAAGGTATAGCGCTTAGGACGTTGCGCTCTTATTCCTTTTAATTCTTTTGCATACAGATGTTCGTAGGATTAACCCTGCTTCCCTTGCCTTACATGCAAAGTTTCTGCGCTTTCCTAGGGTGGCCAAGTTCAAGGAGTTGCAGCGCAGCTAGAAGGAGAAGTGCTCTACAATATTATGAGCTTTTTGGAACAAGAGATGACGCGCCTTTTGGATGAGAGGAAGATCCATGCACTCATTTTGATGGCAGAGCGAGAGCGCAGAATGTTGGAAGCGGCGGAAGCAGGTCGACGACAAAAAGAAGAGGAATGCATGCGAGCGCAAGATGAAATATGGAGAGAGGTATGAATCCGCAAGCTGCAGCGCCACCTTTTGACGATTTTTAATTATGTCCAATGTGGTCTAGTTGCTAAAACTATTAACTTGCGTTGTAACAGACGTTGGGAGTACATCAACAAACGGTTGACATGTATCTGGAAGATATTTACCTAGAGGCAGTAAATCGTTCCGCAGATGAGGAAAGTCGCCGATATGTCCGCCAGTTGGCAACTTCCGTTAACGATGCCGCTCACGTCATGGAGAAACAGTGAGTAAAGGTCAAAAATTCAAGTGTTTCTTGTCTCAACTTTTAGATTGCAACTTTAGACGATTTTTTTCTCGCAGTATGGACGACTTCGATTCCACCGAAATCGCTGCAGACTTGGTCCATAGTTTCTTATTCCCACACGCAGTTCGAGAAAAGCATGAGCAAAAATTAAAGAGTTTACACGGCCGTTACTACTCCGTTGCTACTCAAGTCACAAACTCTGTGCTGAACAGTCAGGGAGTAGTAAACGATATTATGCGCGCAGTGGGACCTATCTTGCAACATAATCTTCAAACCGGCAATTTAAGCGTCGACGCTAGTTACAAAGTCGTTGAACAAATGATTGATTGTGCAGTTCAAGCTATGGTAGCCCAGAAAAAGAAATGCGAGGATCTTCGGGAATCCAAGAAACTAGGCAAAGAGAATCAAACGCGGACTATTTCAGCGCCATCGTCACCAGCAGCAGCATCACAGTTTCCGTCACCACCAGCATCACCGTCTCCGTCACCACCACCAGCGTCACAGTCTCCGTCACAGACACCAGCTAAGACCTCTTTAATAGCCGCTCCAGTGTCTACAGAGGACATGGGCGAGGTTCTCGAAGATCACGAAGAGGAAGAAGACAAGAGACACGTATCCAAGAAATCAGTCGAATTTAAAACCGACACCCAAAAAGACTCAACTGAACGGCCGAAGGAAGATGAGCATGGGGGATCCGATATTGGTTCACGTAAAGGAACCTTGGGTTCATTGCCGGACCCCGAGGATGATCAAAACGGGATAGAGGGCGCAACAGATGAACAACGTGCTAAGCATAAGAAAAGCGCACACTTTGAGCAGTTAACACCAGGGGTTCCAGCAGAAGAACATGAAGAGGGAGCGGCTGAAGAAGAGGGGAAGCATGATGATGTTTCGGAAAATAATGCAGTACTATCTTCCATTGCTAGCTACAAATTTAGCTACAGTTATGAGGATGACGCTGGTGACGTTCCTTCGGGACACACTGCCGATTTAGAAGATAATGACGAGGACGAGTCCGGAGTCTCCGGAAAGGAAACCTCAGACCAGCCAACCCCAGCCATCTCTGACAAGCCAGTCCCAGCCATCTCAGACAAGCCAGCCCCAGTAATCTCAGACCTTGTACAAGATGAAGTGGAGGAACCGGAAATGAGAGATCCTAAATGCATTCCGATTGAAATACCAGAAGAGTTGCCTGGATTAATAGGACTCAAATCCATGGAACTGAAGTGTGGAATGAAGGAATTAGGCGAATCAACTATCAAAGTCTACAACGCTGCTTGCATTGTAACAGAGCAATTATTTGGTATCGTTTCTCAATCTTTTGAATCTTCTTCTGACGAGGAACCAGATGTTGAATTAGACGACGATGATGATCCAGGAGACGACTAGTTAATTATATTGCTTGCAACTTTTAATTAATTACAATAAAAATGTAACAAGCTGCTCCTATTTATAACTCGAAGAATTTACCGCTGGTATATAATTCTGTCATTGTAATACATCGGTGCATTAACTAGGATTTCAATATAGAATAACTCTTTGGAAACATTAACATTTCATTATTTACAATATATAACATGCTTGTACTTTCTGGTATCTGAGTAGTACACTCACTAGAATTACGAAGTCATCATACTTTCATATGGTTCAAGTCTCGGGCCGAGACTCTCGGCGCTGTTACGAAGTTATAAGACGGCAGCGCTTGAATAACTTCGAAACTGGGAGAGCCATAGGTGATAGGATGCGGTGGCATTGTTCTCTGCGCTGTTTCTTTCTGTACTGGTAGTTGCATCCCGATCGGTATTTGGTAATAACTAGGACCCTGCTGCTGTGGATGCGACCTTAGAAGATCAAGAAGCTGTTGTGCTGTAGAAGCAGGCATCGATGATTGCGTCGGAGGAAATGCGCTTGCAACCGCAGGAGCAGCGTTACTGATATGCGGAGCGAAAACTTGAGTATGGGCTCGTAAATCAGGAACCGGAGTTACTGTCAAGGGTCGGCTAAGCTGATGTTGGTACGAGTTGGAAGAACCCGAGTAAGATCCGATTTCTTCAGCGCTAGGTTTAGTTACAGCGATTTGCGCTTGCACTTGCGCTCGACCCTTGCCATGTGAAGGTTTACGGTGCGCTTGTCTGCTTTCTTCGGCAGCCTTCCATCTTTGTATGATGAAATCAGCTCCTTTTTCTCCAATCATAATACAAGCTGCCTGCGTATTGCTAACGGGAACGACGGGCATAACGGAAGCGTCGATAACTCTCAAGTTTTTAGTACCTCGTACTCTCAGCCTGGTGTCCACTACAGCGTTGGGAGAGTTTGCAGGGCCCATGGCAGCAGTCCCGACGATATGATGAAGTGCAATCGTAAGAGACCGGATGAAGCATTCCCAGTAATCATCACTACGGTGGACATATCCTTCACAACCTGGAAACGGTGTGTCTGTCAATTTAGCGCCAAGCCTTTGAAACGGTGTTGTATTTTCTGCCAAATAGACGGCTTGTTTCACTCCCTCAACAAGCCTGGCGGTGTCTTCTGGAATTTCAAGGTATTTAGGATCTATTACTGGTGGGTCGTTGGGATTTGCACTGCTAAGTTGAACGAATCCTCTCGCTAATGGTCTGCCAAGGGAAACGATAATTGTGAAAGAGTCTTTTCCGACTGTGTCGTTGTAGTATTTTGTTAAAATGTCTTCCCGTGCGTGGAATCCACGAGCAAAGTCTCTGGCATAAGATTCATGATTCGCACCCGCAGAAAATATAAATTGCATATCTGCCCAGTTTCCCTCCCCGCGAGATTTCGCCCATGTAGAAGAGAATATTCCGGTGGCGTCTGCTGTAGAGGTTGTCAATGGGCCTTTACCGAATACACCGTATTGGACCCATGCTTTTGGAGTTACATCACGATCCATTAGCAGAGTCTTGGGTTCATTAATGACGAAAGGTCCGAGGTAGGTGGACACATGATCTTGCAAATTTAGTCCTACTGGCGAATCCACTCTAACAGGAATCTATCAAAACACAAAAAACTTTCAGTAAGTTGCGTAAAATTTTAAAATTCGGAATTATCTGCACATCTCCTTCCTTACGTTATGTTCTTGAAGATGAGCTGCAGGCCCGATTCCTGAAAGCATCAGGAGTTTAGGCGTTTGCACAGCACCTGTTGAAATAACAATCTCTTTTCGTGCGAATGCTTTTTTGATTGCCCCATGACGCTCGTACTCAATCCCGTACGCTGTGTTATCATCGCGGAAGAGAATCTGCGAAGATCACAAATGTCATTAAATTCAAGTACCCTAGTAAAAAGATCATGAATAAAATTAATTCGTAAATGATACGTGTCTTACTCGATTCACTTGAGAGAATTTGAAAATGATTAAATTGTTACGCGCACGTGCTGGTTTAATAAAAGCTGAGTAAACAGCTTCGCGGCTTCCACGTTTAATAGGGTAATAAATTGCATCAAAGCCTGAAATATGAAAAATAGTTTAAGACGAATTGTATAACGATTTGAAGTTTCAAGACAGCTAGTTTTACCTATATGACGAACGTTACAAACAAACCGGCAACATGAGTACATACCTTCGTTGTAATATCCATTAAGATCAGTTCGTTGGTAACCTAGTTCCTGTCCCGCTTGCACAAATTCTTCCGTTAATCCTTTGTAATCAGGTCTTTCAATTCTCATAGGCCCTCCAGTTCCATGAGTGACATCTAAAATGAACAGTTCAAACATTAACGCATAGATCTACGCAAGCATAATTATGATAGTTCTCAAGTTATTTACCGTTTTGCCATTGTCCAACAAAATCTTCACTCTTTTTGAAATATGGCAGGCACCCTTCATAATTCCAGCTTGGATCTCCCGTCAGATTTCCCCAGTTATCAAAATCTCGAGGACTCCCACGTAAATGTACCAAGAAATTCAAGTTGGATGTTCCTCCTAAGGATTTTCCTTGCGACCAACCAGATTGCTATAAAGTTAATAAAGATCGTACCGTTATAACCCACACGTTATTATACAGGGTTGGATATAAGTGACAAAGTAATTTTATGAATTGTTCAAGCTTCAACGTACCCTGTCTGGAAGCGCAAAGCAAGCCTGCTTTTGTGGAACAGTCAAATGACTATAATCGATTTCCTTTTGATTTAACATAAAAAGAGAAAATCCAGGTATGTAATTAGCCACATGTGGTTCCCCACCCGCTTCAATAAGCAATACGCTCCAATTCGGATTTTCCGACAGTCTGTTTGCAACCACTGCTCCTGAGGAACCCGCTCCAACTGAAACAACAAAGAGACAACGCTTGAATTCTGCTCTCAATGGGTAATTAATGTAACGTCAAACCTTAATTAGAAACTCCGTGTACGTACCAACAATAAAATCGAAAGTGTCAATGACTTGAGACTTTGCCTTGAACATATCAGCTCTCCTGTCAGCCCGGTCAAAGGTTGTAATGTAAATTCCCAGGGAGAGGGTCAAACCGTACAAAAACGTTTTAAATTCCAAGTTAGGATTAGCCGCATAGAGCGGAAACATCCTAAAATCCAATAAGTTTACCATTTTGGACACAAAAACCACAATGACTGAACCGATTGGGCGCAAAAATAAGAATGACCAAAAATCAAAAGGATGCTCACCAGCCGGAAATGGGTGTCGCTGTCATGTCATAAGTAAAGGTGCTCAGAATATATTAGCTGATATGTCAGTTAGTTATAGCGGTCTTCGCCCTCATCTCCTTGCCTTCACTGTATTATAGCATACCTAGCATGACATAAACTTTCTGTTTTTGTTATGAAATGCCAAATGATGGCCACCGTCCAAACTATTCAATTCAAATGACCAAGGAGAAGCATTATTAACATTCATCCCATAAGATGCTCAAAAGGTTTCTGTAGCGAGCAGGAGAAATTTTTTCTTGCAGGCAAAGATACCTTCTTCACGATTGATTAATAAGCGGCTGGGTTTTTATTACCTAGCTTCCGGAAACTTGTGCATAATCTGTAATTAAATATAAGATTATGTACATATTAGGAAACTTACATTGTCACAAACTCTGCTGGTAACGTTGACTTAAACCTATTATAGGGAATGCATCTTACCCTGAGGACATTGCCTGGGAGGAGAATTCAATCAAATTACGTATGTTATGAACAGGTTTTCTCTCTGGTTTCTCCTTCGAATGGATAAGAAAGATGTCCTCAGCTTCTCCCAGCGTAAAATGCTTTGGGCTAACAGGTGCTTCGGCGTGTGCTTCATGTCTGCAGTGTTACGATAACTTTTCCATTCACCCGCTGAGCTCCTGTAACTTGCTGTTGTTCTGCAGCGATCACTCTTCCCTCAAAATATTTACCTTTCCTTGCACTTCTTGTTTGCAAAATTGCTTTGGAGATAAAGTAATTACTTAAAGGCAGATATTGGTGCGTGTGCTACTCAGGTATTACTCACACGCTGCGCTTTCTACGGATTTTCCGTGGATTATCTGTACCTGCAGTATACAAGAATTCTGAGCACGATTCAATAATATCGGCTACAGCAAGTTACATCGCACATCCAACATCAATTAGCAATAATCCAAACCAATTTATTCCCGAAGGAAGATCACATCATAGGTAAAAAACTTTCTTAGGCTGTTAATCCAATAAGCAAAATGACAAACTTCGCCACTTGCTTTCTTTTAAATTTTTCTAAATTTCTTGAATAACGGATGTTTGAATTGGTTTGTTGAAGGCGATCCCCTTTTGAATTCACGATAAATCGCATCGTCCGCTCCGGACAGGGAACCAAGTGTTGCATTTCTTCTAGCAAACGGATTGGATCCTCCCCTTTCTCCTGGAATTCTTTCTTCTTCCAAATCAAGTTCGTTGACAGACAACACTTGCTGCAGTAGCCCACCTTGCTCTTCTTTTGTTTTGTAGAAAAGGTCCTCCTGAACACGCAAATAGTTGTGAATAGAAAGTTATCTTTGACTAGAACAACGAGTTACACTGGTTTTCATGCAACTTTGCAACTTACTTGATCCAATCCTTGCAATTTTGTAATGACCTTGTACGAGTAACCCTGATTGACTAAAAACCTTTGACGCTTCCTAGAATAGCCCATCTCCATTGTATCTTCGGAAACCAAGGTGTAGAAAAAAGCATTGTAATCTTCAGCGATTGCTCCTTTCTTTGCTCGTAAAATTCTTCCAAGTCGTTGAGCTTCTTGCCGACGTGAACCACCGTGAGAGCTGATTTGAATAAGGACATTGGCTTCAGGTAAATCAAATGACGTGTCAGCAACTTTTGATACAAATACGGTGTTGATTTTTGGATTGAATTTGAAGTTTTGGAGAATCTGTAGACGTTCAGATTGGGCTGTAGGACCGTAAATGAATGGCTTTCCCATTTTGTGGGCGTAGTGCTTAAGTGCAAAGACATTGTCCGAAAAGACAATAATCTTATCAGCTCGGCGTTCATGGTAGCGGATCAAGAACTGGCAAGCTCTGAACTTATTAGGGTTCATGACGCATAGCAACTGCAAAGCAAAGGATAGCGTCAATTAGTTTCATCCAGAATCAATGCTCACAGTAAGGATATCATATTGTAGATTAAGTAAGATAATTCTAAACTTACAATCCTTTTAGAGATTTTCGCTGTTAAATATTCTCTGTAAAATTCCGAAGTCATCTTACACCAAACTTCAGCACACTGCACTTTGGCAATGTAGCCATTTTTTTGGAGTTCTAACCAATTCGCTTCATACAGCTGCAAAAAATAAAAATTTGAAATAAAACATTAACAGAAGTGCTATACATAACTTTCCAACTGTTACACACTTTCAAATGCAATAACAAACCTTAGGGCCAATAAGGAAATTGAGATCGGCAATTTTATCATCTTCTCGGACTAGCGTAGCAGTTAAGCCTAATTTACAATGAGCTTGAACAATCGTCAAGACTCTACGGAACATCTTTGCCGGAATACTATGGACCTCTGCAACAAATAAGAGCTGTTTGATCATTTCATGCGCATAACTCCGATCAGGGTCAAACTGTAAGAACTAGGAAGACTTTTCGTTACCATCTAAAAGCATGATGCCCCATTCCTGTTCCTGCAACCATTTCATTGTTTGTTCTGCTTCCCACGATCGCTTCTGGGTATGGGTTATCATAGAATACGTTGTAACTAAAATACTACATCCCATAGGTTTATCCTTTGCATCAGACGTGAATCGGCAAATCATGGAATCGTCGGCTGAAATAAAGTTATAACTCATAAAATGTTCACATTACCGCAAGGTTCTTATTTACTGTAGCATATGATAATAATATAACTTGCATTACCTGTGCTCCATAGCTTAAATTGCTGCTTCCATTGTTCAACGGAAACCCCAGAGTTACAAAGGACAATGGCTCTCTTTCGAACAGTACAACATGCAGTCACACCAGTCAAACTTTTACCGGCTCCTAAAACATAAAAAGATAGACATTGCGTTTTGTCCAGAAAAGCTTCCTAAGATAAGATTCCTAGTAAGTCAAGAATTTGGTGGATGAATTTAAACTTACCGCATGGTAAGACAATAACGCCCGACCTAGCTCGACCGTTACCGAACATTTTCCTCAAACTTTTCTCTTGATACGGACGGAGTATAGCCGATGGTTTTAGGTCGATGCTAAAATAAACATTTTCATGGGTTTAAGATACAGATTAAATACTTTTGCAGCCATAATATAAGTGCTACAAGAGTTCCTTACTTGATATCAGGATTTCTGGAATCGTTTCTAAAATCATATTCAGCTAGCAAAGGATATTCGAGCTGAATACATCTTTTCTGAATCACTTCGATTTTATCTTGATCAACTTCAAAAGACACCACTTTTTCTTCTTCCTCTTCTTCTGCGTCCATTTTCGAATAGAAGTCGGAAATATCTGTCGGAACAGGTGCATCTTTACTTGCTTCTCCTTCCTGGTGATTAGCAGATCCATTGGCTTCTTCAGGATTGCTTGCTACCGGCTTAGCATTGGACTGACCAGCAAATCCATGTGCTGACTGTTTCGGCAATCTACTTTCTTGAAGCTCATTCTCATCTTCAGACCTTCGAAGCCGACATTGTTGAATCACAGGATCCTTAAGCAATACTTGCAGCACATCAGGATGAGCCGACTCAACGAAGTATTTATTCTGCTTTAAAACTAATTTGACCTGCAAACAAACATATTAAGTTTACTTTAAACCCTACCGTGAATGTTAGAATAATGCGAGTAAGTTTATTCCTCAACAACATCTTACTTTGCCATATGAAACTGTACACAGTTTGATAAACTCCAATATACCATCAGGAACGGTTGTTTTACTCAGTCTTCCGAGATATTCCAAAATATCTTGCGTTTGCAGCCCCACACTTACAGCAGCGTACAGAGAATATGCTGTGAGCTTATACTGAAACCAATTACGAGCACATAAACTTAATGTTGCATGGTTGAAATACAATAATACAATTACGCTAAACAAAAAAGAAACAAAGATGTCACTCGTACCTCATGAATATGCTCAGGACGGCAGACGGGTTCCGAGATTGCGATTAAAAAGTCATGGGCGTGTTTATATACAGGAGAAAATGCTTCCAGGAAAATATGACCATTCGGTGCCTACAATTAAAACAAACATTTACATATTTAGAAAAGTTTTTCGAAGCTGTGAACGGTGCGCAAGGTTTTCTGTTGCCCTACGGATTTAATACACTCCTTCGTTTTCCCTCACACCAGAAAAATCTGATCAGTTCAAAGATTAACTTACCACCCATAACGGCCGAGAAGCATGATCAGGTTTTAATTCCATTTGGCTTCTATAATCCTTAGCTCCGTATTCATCTTCGGGTACATCATCAAACCCGTCATTTTCTGCATCCCTAGTAGCTGCTCCCGGTACAAGTTCTACATAAAAGATAGAGAATGTTATATACGTACTCACAAAATATTTTAATCTTAAATGTCCTGATTCCATTGTTAATCAATTCTTACCTTGTGTTGCACCAGGATCATCGTCACCGTAATCTTCTTCTTCAGCATAGGAATAATCTTCTTCCCTAGGCCTCTTTTTGGATTTTTTTGATATAAATTTTCTATTTTCACTACCCATTTTAACTAAATTATTGCTAACTATCCTAACCGGAAGTGAATAAAATTCGCAGGTACGGTGAAACAAAAACTTAAATTACACTCACAAAACTCACAGCCGTAGCTCTATTGGTCGCCGCGATATGCAATTACTGTAAATAAACTAGATACATCTTACGCTAATATGAAACAATACAAACTATAAAACTCTGACGTAATTAATTTCAAAAATAATTAATTAATCTTCACATTTATTTTTTCCACCTACTTTCACCGACGTCGTTGAATTAATTGAAAATATTTATTTCCGCAAATGCATGTATTACGTATAATTTCAAAAACTCCCGGTTATACATATTTTTCAATTACTCTTTCAACTCTATGACTCTTCGCATAAAGAACGCTTCTAAACGTTTGATGCTCCAAGTACCCTTGACGCTGACGCTTTAACTCTCTATTTAGCTCCAATTCTACAATAATATTTATTCAACCGCGATAATTTATTACGCTGCACACATCTCACAAAGCATTTAACCAGACTAAAATGCCACATCATTCACCCATAATAAATAAATCAAATTAGTTTAAAAGATTTAAATCTATTTAAGGCTTCCCTCAAGAAGTAATTCATGGAACTTGCAAGCACACTTGACTGCTCCTTTACATAAATTGGTGATTACATTTAAGCCCAAGAGCAATCAAAATATTTTCCACCTGTAATCCATTCAATTGAGATCAGCAAAAAGACCTCGTTACACATATCTCTGCTTGCCTATCGTTAAAGATCTTGGTCAATTAATATTTAACCTTGAACGAATTTTCCCACTTGTTCCCCTCACCTCCTGTCATTTCGGTTAGCTATTTCGGCCATAGCTTTACTCTGCACGGTTTTATTGTTTGTTGAATTTTCCATTGTCTACCTTTTCATCAATACCTTATTTATGTCTGATAGTTTTAAGATGCCTTCGGGTCTTCACGTACGAACACACATATATTTACAGTACCGCCAAAACCTGACTGACACCTCAAACAATCAGCAAGGTTTATTACCTTTGTACTTATTTGGTAACTGTTTTATGCCAGTTTTACAATTAACTAATTGTGATAGATTGATTTCGGTAATAAAGGCAACTCCCCAAACTGCTTTGGGTGGGCACTGCTTTACCACTGCACTGCCATTTGAGTAACCTATTCCTAACAAAATTAGTTTTCACTCTTCTACCCACCACCGTCCTTACTGCAGTATTCTCTACCCCTCAATCTAATTTTCAAAGCCCTTTAATTTAGTTTGACTTTAAAAGGACTCGTCTAATTAATTACAGGTATTTTAATAGCAGTAGCCCTGAAAAGGTGTCGATTTCTGTCCGCTAAAAAAACTCCACAATCGCACATTTTTCTCCCTCTCAAAATATTAACACTTTATAAAAGCCTCGCTTGATTTTATCAATGCTAAAACTTTCAAGTTTACTTCCTCAGTGTCGCCCCCTGCCTCTTCTTTCAACAATGTTCGTGGGTGGCAAGGGATTTAGCGGTTGCATCCGAATTTAATCGCTAAATCTCATCTCACCAACCACTTCCGTTCTTCCATTTACAATGAACCACTCCCCGTCATAATCATATCACTGCTATTACAAGTGCATCTCTGTCAATAAAGATTAAGGTCGCGTAGATGATGTGGTATTATCCAGTAACAACCATAGAACGACGCCATGGCGACCGCAACTTTGTCCCACCTGGCGTAAATATTAATTCCTTGTCATATTTGCTACGCGAGTCAACTCGCTATATTCATTACTTCCTTGTATTTCTTGTGGTCACAACTCTCATCCCTGCCGTACAATTTCAAAATGTCATGACAGCTTCCTATTCACTTGATTTTATAGACCGTGCGCTTTACAGGAACTAATTTCAAGGTATTTTGCGAATTTCCGGTACTAAAGAAGACTTGTGGTCCTAAAAATATTACTGCGTAAAACATGACCATGCTTTTGCTACTTTTCATTTGCTGAACGACATTTTTAAGCTAAAATATTATTTCGTCCGGCCTTTGTGAAATTAAAACTGCCAAAAATTATTCAAGAACGCACGTAATAATATACGTAATATTTTCAAGCTCTACTTGGCATGATAATGGCCATGTTGCGTGTGTTTGCATTTCAAGCGCACTCGGCCGAAAAGATGCTGTAATCCTTCAGAGAAACAAAAGCAACATAATATCAACAGAGCAATTTTAAACAAGGAACCAGAAACAAACATAAACATCTACAAAACTTATCTTCAAGACAGACCAGGCAGACAAGCACCTTGTGGTTTCTGTGGTATTCAGCGTCAGAATAAGTTTCCGCGCAACGATTTTGGTAAAACACCAAAAAAGTCTACCCCACCACGCAGCGCGACGCTGCAGTATATACGTCTGCGACTCTTTTAAACATCTTAAGTTCTGGGTCCTGGGAAGAATCTAACTTTGAATGACAATATAAGTTGCTGATTCTTATTTTGTGTATTTTCCTTACATTGTTAATTTATAATTCCATGCTCTCCTGGGTTTTGGGTACAAGCTCAAGCGCATACGCATACACATCATATATGCAAATTCAAATATCAGTAGTTCATCTTTACGTTAATTTCTCTTTGAGTTCTCTGTCAGCGCAGCGCAGGGTCTTGTAACCTCAACGCATACTCTGGTGTTCCTTCATTATATACCTTGTTCCTTCTCAACCTCAGCCTTGGCAAGGTCAAGCACTGCTATTGACAATTACTAAAACATTTTAGACTTAAACATTCTTTCGTTTCAGTCCCGTCATCACGACTCCCTATTCCTACCTAAACTTCCAACATTAATATATGCAGACCAATGGCGTAAAGTCACAAGTGCATATAGTTTATTGTTGGACTTGTCTTGTCATTCATACTTTCCTTAATTTTCTCACCTCCTGAATGCATTTGCATCTGCAATTTTTTGGAATATATACACTATTGCGTGCGTCAAAGGCCAGCAATGACCATTATGCCTGCTTTGAATTAGAAACAAAAGTTAATTTGAAATTTAAATTTTCAAATTTAAATTTTCAAGTTTAAATTTCAAATTTAAATTTGCAAGTTTAAATTTATAAGTTTAAATTTCAAATTTAAATTTGAAAATTTAAATCAAGTTTAAATTTTCAAATTTAAATTTTCAAATTTAAATTTTCAAATTTAAATTTTCAAATTTGAATTTTCAAATTTAAATATTTGAAAAAAATTAAAAATTTGAGTTCAAATTTTCAAATATAAACGCATGAAAAATCAAAGTGTTTCGTCAGCTCCAAATGACATCCGCACCATTGGATTCTCCGTATAATTTTGGTCTAGATTCCGCTCTCAAACCAAAACCTTGAGAAATGACCCATTTCAATCGAAAACAGCGTTTTATCATGTATTTTGATTAGAAGGCAGTTTATTAACCAGAATTTTACGAGAAGTCCAGAAATGAAGACCGTTTTTGGCGCTGAAGATCATAGCCTGAAACATTAGCAAAAACCATGAAAGCACCTGACAGCTTTCAATAATCATGAATTACTTCCACCTCTTTTATCTTGTCAGGTACCACTTTCATTAAAACTCTGAGAAAAACCCCTTTTTGCCAAAAATACAGGAAAAGTTGCTTCAACCCATATCTGTTTATATTATATACGACACTTGCGAAAAATCAACAATTACAACGCTCAAATCCATCCAATTTCGCATTGGGCATGTTCCAAGACTAAACATTTAAAACATCCTCATGCTAGACGGAAATTCCAAAAGTCAAACCCTAAAGTAATCAAACTGAGTGTGAAATAAAGTACAGGTAGACAATAACCAAATTAAGCTTTACTTTCTATGTATTCGTCACTCAGAACAAATCTATTTCTCAAGGGCAAGGTGAAGGTTTCGCAAATGTAAAAATTACGCAAGCAATTGCAATAATCCTCTCAGTCACTCTTTTCAGTCACACAAGTATAAAGTATTTGGAGATTATTACTATTTTCCAACGAAAGGAAATTGAAATCAAGGTGCTATGGCCTGTGTGGCTCCATTAGCGCCAGCACTCCTCTCAGCGCACGGATATCGCGCACAGAGAAATTACATTTTATTCTCCGTGGCATACTCAACCCATTATTAACTTCCTTGGCTTATTTTCTTACTGCCATAGCATTCCTCCATACGCTTATCCAGATTTTTACCACCTGTTACCACCTTTATCCCAACCTTCTGGTTTCTTATGCATTTATGGTATTTACCAAAGTACAATTTTTCCATTAACCGATACACATCTATAACCAATTTGCCAATTACCCAACGGGTCCACCCTATGTATCCAGCATGTGTTCCCTTAAACGCATGCTCTGACAATGCCAGTCAGTTAGTTGAACATAATCAATCTCACACCGTAATTTGCGCAAAGCTTCTTATAGCTTTAGCTTTCTTTTAAGGCCTCGTAGAAGGATAACTTTCTGATAACATTTCACGCCTAATTGCATATCAGACTTGATTTTTATAATCACTGCAGATTTTTATCAATTTCAATTACTCTTTTTACTAATTTTCTTGTGCTTCATACTTTAAAACGGATTATTAAAGTTTAATCTAAAGGAAGCGCTCAAGCGCACGCTTCTTTGGAACGTTTCAAACGCTTAAAATCAATTATCCTCTCCCAACTTTTCAATTAACTAATGGCGTCCTTCCTGCCTTACATAACAACTCTCAGCTAGTTAATCCTTGTAGCAAGTTCTGCTTTGTTCCAAGACTTGTTTTAGCTCCTAATCTCCTAAATTTAATTGAATCGTGCATCAGCGGTCATTACCGCTGGAAAATTTCCCGGACACTCATGACGCTTTACGCTTCAGGTTTTGACCATCGATCTTAAGGATAATCAAGATTATAAACCTGACGTAATTCTTATCTTGTCAGAGGATTTGTCATCAAGTCCAAGCCACTCTAGCATCATTGCCATAACAATAAGAACAAGGATGCAGAATCCTGTTTTGTATCTCCTGGTAATCTTGATATGCGTGGGGGTTACCATTTGGACAAACAAAGATTGTGACAATGGACAAATCTTTTAATATTTTTATCTTTTCAAGTGCGTGTATTTCCCCAAAAATCAACTAAATCATTAACGAATTCTCAAGGAAAATACCATGTTTTAAGCTACAACGTCCGTGGCGCCACCTGGACATCTCTGAGTGACCCAAAGCAATGCTAGTAGCTTACAATTAAAGTATAAATCGTTGCTAATTTCTTGGCTGTTGGGTCCGGCTAAGCCCATGTTTTTCTGGAAATATACCAAGCAAACAAATACTATTTTTGTTTTCCTCTTTTCGTTCACAGCAAGTGACGACAATAGTTTTAAAATTTATGAGACAGGTGGATCATCAACATCGTTTTGGCACCCCTTTCTCAGTAGTCTGTGTTTTCCTCTTCTGTTGACGCATACTTGCTCACATTTAGACTTGAGAAAGAATATAATCTTCAAGACTGTGATTTCTGTAGCTTGAATAATCTGTAGAATTATGAAACTCGTGATGAAGAGCTTTGATCTTTTTCCTCTATGTAAATTCCACGTTGGGGTTTCCCTTTGAATCAGGGAGCGGGGATGAGAGAATGGAATGAATAATAACTCTTGTTTCTTCTCTTCACGTCAAACCCAAGCTTTACCTTTAAGCTGTGCAATTCCTTTGTCCCTCTTCCTTAAATCTTAAAGCTAAACGAGCTTGCATTTCTTCTTTCCTGATCGTTTTTAAACGCTTTAGCTTACACGCAAATACAGAAGCGACAGTATGTCCATTTTGGGATCGAACAAGTTACAACCTGAGACACAAACTTAAACCTCTCTTGGTTTATCGTCAATTTAAAATTTCCCCTGGACTGGTCATGCAGCCATGAAGATTTTACAGCGAAACTAAAGGTAAAGATGGACAATTCGCAAGAAATGAGGCAGAATTAACCAGAAGCAAGTATAGTTTATGCTCCATGTCCAAGAAGATGATTCTCTGTGGAAGATACGCGGATTTTGTCATCCTCATCTCAAGCTTTAGGACAGGAGGAGAAGAAGAATTACAAAATACATTAATAGCTGCAGCAGATGACTAAAGCTCGAACGTGTTAACAAAATGACAAGGACTTTTGCAACAGGAAAAGCTTCAAAAAGTAAAAATTTTCATATCTTACAAACACTTGAGCTTGCTTTTAGCTGAATCCTTCCGCGGAGCCTTGGAACTTTAAATCTCGGACAAAGTGGACACGTTACGCCTGTCTTAATTTAATTTATAATTGAATGATTTAATGCATTTAAGTGAAAGGGGTAAAAGGATGAGTGGACTTCTTATAAACTTCATATAATTTCAAAATCCCAAAACTCAGTCATCCAAATCTCTTGCGTCGTATCTTGCTCATATATATTTTCGCCATACTTTCGCTACATCTAGTCGTTTTATTTTTTTGCAATAATTCTGATCCTGTTTTACAAACTTCTGCTTTGTCCTGACTGAACATGCTGTTTGTAGGTTAGTTCCTGATTTAGATTTCAAAATCTTGCTTGTTTTCAGTTTCATGAAAGATTCCTTTGCAATAAATAAATTTTAAATTGTTTGCAAAAATATTGCATTTGCACTAGCTTCTCCAACTCCTCGTTGTGAATAACATAGCAGTTGTTAACAAGTTCTTTTGCTGAATTTTTGGGCTGAGCTCAGACTAATGACTACATTTGAGATCATTTCATAATCCTCGTTGCAATCCAATATGCATTTCTCTTAATTACAGGAAATCAACCCAAAATATAGAGCAGAGGTCGAGAGATTCTCTTGTTATTCGACTGCATTAAACTTTGATCTTTTCATCTTTTTTGAAGAATTCATAATAGGAAGAAGAACAATTTCAAAGTTAAATTAGAGTCCACCTACCTCCTCCTGTCGTCAAAGGTAATTAAGCCCGCCCTCTTTCTTACCTATTTCTTTACCCATCACCTCCTCTTTCTTTAAAATGTTTTGACACTTGTTTCAAAAATCCCTAAAGAGCAAGATTAATGTCTGCCCGTCTGACTGGTCCTAAGACATCGGTGTCAAAACTTACTTGATTTTACTTCAAAAAATACTTTCGTTATGCCACCTTTAAACATCCACATAGCACCCAGAGTTCATAATCTTCTACAATTACCTGTTAGCTGTCAGCGCTATCACGGCTGTTGACAGGAGCGCAATTTATTGGCGGGAAGCGCTGTAGGTAAGTCAGACCTTTTCAACGGAAATTAAGTTAGCAAAGCAGTTTTTATTTCAAGTATTGCACACAGTCAGAGCGCAGAACTTTGACCATACTGACCATAGGATGCTTCCTAACATATTGCGCTTATGCCCACCGCGCCAGCGTTATCGCTTACTTTTAGCCGTATTGTAAGATAAATAGCTGTCTTCACTAATTAAGTCAGCTTTCAGCTTTTCACCTTCCCTCCTCCCCTTACCTAGCTCATCTTCATTTACTTCATTATAACCAGGATGGCGTTATTAATGGGCGGAGCCATTCCTATACAGGGTTGAGTGACGTCCGTCGGTCCGTCGGTCCGTCTGTGCGCACGATAACTCACGAACGGATTGACGGATTTACATTAAATTTTCATTATATGTAGTTAATACACTTAGGACCATCCCAGATGAATTTCGTCCATATTGGTCAATTAATATCAGAGTTACAGATAATTTAAGAGTCAATTAGTCATCACATACATGGAAATACATACGTTCCACTCACAAGGACGCTCAGCAGGCAGAGAGTGGAAAAGAGAAAGGAAAGCAGCGCACAAGCACACAATGACGAGACTAGTTAGTGGAACAATACTGGAACGAAAGCACTGTTCACACTACCGTGGCTTAGTGGTTAGAGCTTGCGAGGGTCGAGGTGAAAGACGCGCGTTCGCATCCCGGCTAACTTTCATTTTTTGCATATCATTCCCATCAAACCATTGAGTTTTAGTCATATAGTTTGATGAGCCAGTGAGTTTTAGCAGTATAGTAATTCTGCAGATTACGGGGCGATAAGAGAAATTGCTTTTTATAGCAAATAAGAGCATACAACATTCCTAGTTAGTATTAAATCATGGATTAATTGTTATTATGAAGTCTTAAACTTCTACATATACTATCAATCCAAGGTTTTTTAATAAAGCTCCGCCCATTGCATATTCGGTTACCCGTTTATTTCCTTAGAGCAGGCAGAATGACCGGACAGCATCCACAGACGCTGCGGTAACATGCCTCCAACACATTAACTGTCACATGTAGCTTAACGCTGCTAAAAGTGTCTTCTTCAGCGAACTCTCTAGGCTACCGACTACGGAGGATTCCTTAATTGATGCTTGCGGTAGGTAAGGAGATAGAAAGGGGATTGCGCTTAGAGCGCTTCCAACAAGGACTTTGTCATCGCTGTAGGTCAATTAAAACTGAAAACATTATGTGCTAACATACTAAAAGCGTTTTATCACAGCGTTTACAATGATTCAAAGTGATAGCTCTTATTGGTTCACTGCTTGAGTTGCATTGTCTCGGTGAATTTAATTTTACAATAGTAAATAGAATTATAATTGTGGATGAACGGGTAATTGGGATACAAGTACATCCTTGATTATAATTATTTTACATTTGCCGCAGTTGAAGACGCATATCAAACCACTACAAACCTGTATATTTGAAGCTAAGAATAGGGAGGGAGACAAAAATGGAAAGTCTTGAACCAAATTATAAAAGGTTAAATGTATCTGTTTGTTTAGTTAATAGTTATAAGAATCCGGATTATCTTCAGTTCTTATGCTAAGGCTATATTTACTTAATTAATGGAGGATGAAGGAGGAAGGAAGAGATAATATTATTAAAATAAGTCACACACTACACAATACCGGAATAGACAGGAGGATTCAATAAAGTTTTATTATATTGCATTTGAAGCTATGCGCTGCAGGGAAAGAGGATGAAGTGGTTTGAAGCAAAGCTAGGAAAACAGGATGAAGAAGAAGAATAACATTTAAGCGCCAGTGCTTAATTAACTTTGTATATGACTAAGTAAAGTGAGGGAATAAGAGCTGAGAGCCAAAGCTGACTTAGTTTACAGAATATGTGGAAAGTAAATAGAGGGGAAATTGGATAAGAAATACGGATATCATGATAGGATATGGAGGAGAACATTCCAAGAGGAAGATTAAACGGGAATGTGAAGGAATTGTGGCGAGCGGATGTGAATATGATATCCTTCCGTCATCGCAACCTATTCAGGTGGAAGTAAACGTTTACGTAATATATGTATTCTTATGGTATTCAAGTCGCGGAAGATAATATCCTTCCTTGTCATCCTCTCATTACCAAGACGGAGCATACTTTCCATCAGTCAGTTTGTAAATGCTTTCAGCAGCAGCAGGTTTACCGCTTTTATCCGCCCTGTAGGATCAACTAATAGAAGCGCAGCGTTTAGGTTAGAAAGCAAAAGTTCCCAAAAAAAGCTGATGTATCGGTGTAAGCGTTTTTAGCAGTTCTGAGCGCACAGCACTGACAACATTTAAGAAGAGTAAAGCCGGAAAGTAAGCGCGCATATGTCCGTAATGAAAACAGCCCGAAATTTTTAACCATTTGCTCAAACGCTGTCATTAGCTTTTACGACGTTGTTTCTGTAAAATTGCTTCGGTTAATGCTACACTTTGGGGAACTGGATGCTACTTTATTATTTCAATTTCAGTTTCCTATTTCCGTAATATGTATAGCTTTAAAGACTTGATTTTGCCGGTTGCTATGCTTCACTGCTCTTAGAAGTATAGGTCTTGTTAAAATAATAAAACGCTTACATCCAACGCCATGCATGATGCTACGCTTTAGTTGCAATAATAAATTTAATTCCTCCAGAGGACCTTTTCTAGTTTTTGTTTTGCATTTACGCCTTTAAAAACAAGAATACTTTCTTTACATTCGGATAAGTAGTTATGGGTGACAGAAGACTATAATGTTTCTAAATAACTGTACTTCCATGTATGCTTGCATTGGAACTTATATTGAATCCGACGCCGTTTAATTTTGTCAAAAATAATTCCGACACACAGCAAACAGCAGATACAAGTTCGCGTGTAATCCATCACACAATCTCATGTTATCCATCCTCAGTGTATAGTGTACCAGGAATTCCATAACTGAACCCTTCTCCCCACGTGTTACTCAGAAGCGCTGCGAAGCGTCATGCAAACTCTGCGCTTTTCCCGCTCCGTGAAATCCCAAACACGGAATGCAATTTCTACGTTTAAACTCCACTAATTAGCAGATACTACTCTAGCGTCTGAATTCAATTCTAGCGTCAACTTGGAAAGTACCTAATTCCTCGGCAAATTACCCTTTAAAAACCTTTGCATGGCGAACAACATAATGCTTCGAAGCTAGCATTGTTAGCAGCGCAAGCGCAGGTCTAAACAAAAGTACGTAGCTCACAGTTGCTTATACCGCAGCGCGGATTCCTTCCACACAGATCTCTGCTCATAAACCCATTGCAGCCTGAGTTTGACGCTGCCACCGTCTTCATCAAAAACAAAATATCTTTTTGACGTTAGATAGTGGACGCGGACGCTTAAAAACGACTTGATACAGTGAAAAACTCTTCAAGATAATCGTGTAGATTAGGAAGAGCGCAAGCTTAATGTTTTGCAAGGCAATATAAGATAATTGCAGTCCGTGCTCAATCTCGAGTGCACCCATGTCCGTCACCGTACCAAGTGCAGGGGCACCCTGAATCCTGTCGTGATGATGAAAGTACAGCTACAGTCATATCAATGTAATAATCCTTATAGTTATCTTAAGTCTCCCTCGCTTAATCTTATGTCAGCTCCCTACCGCACAACCTTAGCAGCAGCAGCAGCTTCACCGTCCCTTCGCACAATTGTCTGTGCAATCAGGATTTTATCAAAAAATTCAGGCTAAGCTTCGACTCAGCTCTTCAACTGATGAGGATGAGGATTGCTACAAGATTGGAAAAGATTAATTTAGTAGTAGCCGTTTTTAAGCTACTCACTTACTTTTAAGATTAACTTATTAATTCTTCAGCATTCCCCACTTTAGCTGTCAATGTCATCAAAAGGTTTTCCTTGAATGACGGATTTCATATTTAGCATTTCAGATTTTCTTAATGTTTCTTACTATTTTTGAAGCTCCAATAGTATGTGTTTTGGATCCGTTCAGAAGTCACCCAAACTGCAGCAGTCCGTAACATAATGAAGAAATAAAGTAAATCCAGAACGGCGTTCAAGTTAGACAGCTTAGCCACCTGCGTAAGAAACAATAAACATTTTCTGCACTTACCCGCTAATCATTCTCAAAATAAACATTATCCATGCTCATAGTAAATCAATACATTTACTAAACGTATTGATTATACACTAAACCTTGCTTCTGAAGTATCTGAAACCAGCTCTGTCAAGTTTGAATGTGAAGAAAAAAAACGTTTGTTTGCCTTTCTTCTGCAGGTGCACTCATTATTTTCCACGGCACGTTCGCGCATTTTTATTTGCACACCACCTCCTTAAGTGACACTTAATACAATTACTTCTTTTGCCCATTGATCTTATTTTTACGGCCAACTTAATAAATCAGAGCGAGAGAAACCAGGAGGCAGTCTCGCCGCACACGACCCCCGTCAAACCTCTCATCTTAAATCTTGCAGAGCTTAGCTATAGCTTTTTAGGAGTAAGTAGGAAATGAAAGCAAATTATTATTGTGTAACCAATGACAAGAGAATAATGAATGTCTTTTTAAGAGAGGTTAACACGACGTTCGTAGTTTTTACCTAAAATCAATTATCTGCACTGTACAACAGCTACTAAGAATCCTATCACCTGAGCAGGCCAGCGTCATCAGCCACTAGTCATCAACGTATGCACGTACTATAAGACCATTGATTCAACTAAAACATGTCCTCTCGTTAAGAAGAAAAGAGCTTCAATGGTCAAAACCAAACCACTAATTATTTATGGCCCGGCGCGACGGTAGCAAGCACATTAACAACTTGTCCTAACAGAGCCCAGACAAGGGAAAAAGGACCACCAAACTGGCCCAATCTCGCCAATCTGTAAATCTCAAATCTGTTCCGTGTTGGATTCTCCCACATTTTAAGCAGACAGCGTGTTTCGAATACGCTGTCGACAATAAAAGCACTCATTTAGTTCAATGTATATTCTTTTTCAAATATTATAGTTATGTTAAAGTATGTAGTCGCGTTCGAGTTATCCAAGTATGCAACAAGTACAATAATTGTAGTGATTTAAGAAACGTTTTTCTTTCTTTCCGATACCTATTGCAACATACAAGTATTAATTATCCATATACTTCCCAAAAATGCTACAAATTCCCCCAACATAAGTCTTCTTCATAGACCATCTCTCATGCTTTAATTACAATCCTCTCCTCCGCTTCTGTTTGCACGTAATTAACTCACCTGATTTGGAAAAATAATTAACCTATGATATAGATTTCCATAAAGATTTAACTACATAATTTCTTGCCGAAAACCAACCCTGTAGTTAAAGTTTCCAAAAAAGTAAGTTTGCTGTCATCAGATATTCTCACGTCAAGTGTTGCAGACGCAACTACTGCTCTACTGCTGCTACATACAAGGCACTACTTGCATCCGACACGTTCTGCACTCTGCATCATCTGTAATCAATCCTCCGCGCTTCTATCAGAATCTGTGAACCCCGAGTTTGTTATGTATAACTTAAACGCCAGTATTTGACGTTTCAAGCCAATACTTAACCCGCAATACATAGGTAAGCAGCGGTTGTTTAATGGAAATAGCCGTAAATCAAGCAATATTAATAGATGAACAGATCAAAGAAACTCTGTACTTGCTCTCTCATCACCTTCCCTCTATTCTGTTAATTTGTCACGTTTACACTAATAACAAAATTCAAGTAAATACTCTTGTATTAATAAATAACAACCTCATATGACATCACATACCAATTTGAAACAGTGTTCAAACTACAAGATGCTTCTCTCTGTCAAGTTCTTAAATTTTACTTTGTATTAGATTCCTCAATGTACTTGAATTTTCTCTCTTCTTATTAAACAAGAATTAGCACCTCATTTAACCAAGTTAACACCTCTTCTATGCCCTCCTTGAAAAATGTAAAGCTACTCTAAACTAAACTAGCTCTCTTTTAATCCTTATATCCTGCCTGAAAAGTTTTGAGGTTCATTCCAATATAAACATCAAGCAAATTCCGCCAGTCTACGACATCAGCGTCGTACTTCAGCAGCGTCCACCTAATGTAGCTGTTCCTATCGCTAGTAGCTCGAACCAAGCTAAGTTAGTAACTTAATTAACCTCAGAGCGTCAGCAAAGGGTCTCAACAGTATCACGCATTTCCCTTTTATATTTATAAGTTAAGATATATAGGCAGAAGGAGGACTGAGAAGGGAATTAGCGTCCCTTGTTATTCCGTATTATTATGTAGCTTTTGTTCAACCAACTCCCAATCTCAAGATTACATTCCACTATTATCCTGAGCCATTGTACGTCGTTGTAAAAGCCAACAAACAAGGAGTTAGCTAAAGAAGAACCAGTACGAGGAGGAATTCCAAGTCTACATCAGTGACTTAACTTAAGTGAGTTAGCTTAACCTCCCCAAGTTGTTACGAGCAAGACTTAAAACCAGTAAGTTAACCTAACTCGAGTGCAGCAGCTAACCTGTAGCAGCGTTATAAGGAGCTTGAGAAGCGTCTATGTCCCTTGTTGTTCTGCCTCTGATTGTGTTTTCCATTAGTTAGATATACCTAGAAGATACTCTTGGGCTGACTGAGTGAACGTGTAGTAATAATCTGCTCCTGCCCTACGACGTCTGGCTCCCATAGCTACAAAGCATGCAGCTGCTACTACTACCTCGTTTCCAATTTCCATCCGCCTACCCATTCTTTTATTACCTTAGTCTAAGCGATACCTGATTACAAACCTTTAGTCTTAGCCCGGACATGGTCCCAACTGGATGATTTTCTTACAATCCTTCCTTCTCCGCCATCAGATCATCAGCAACGAGGATCAGTCTATTGAAGATTGCCGATAACAAATTACAAAAATGTAAATTTTCCCGGCCTTTTTCCTACTGGATACCAGCAAGCGTTTCAGCGTATACGCTTATTTAACAGTGATACCAGTGAATGATCGCAAGGAGACTGTACTCAGCTCCTTCTGAGCTGAAACGTTCTGAGAGTGTTTCTTTTTTGAATATTTGCAATAATACAAAACCATGGGAACTTACCGGACCGTTTTCTTCTTGAAGCTAGTGCAGCAGTTCCAGTGTTTTTTTGAAATTATTGCCTAAAGGCTAATAAAAGTTGTATAAAAACACTAAGTTTTTTTGAAAAAAAGTGAAAAAAATCGCAACTAATCTCAAGTTATAGCAAAACTTGACATAACAGTTCAAGTGTTTCGTAGCGCCCTCTGTGGTAGTGCGGGATTTAGTTCATTGTTGAGCTCCTTGTTGTAAAATTAGTGCAACTTCAAAATTACAACTCTGTTTTTTGAAAATCGCAAAAAAATCCTTAAAATCTCTTCTGTTTCCCATAGAAACAGTAAGTAAATCCCTAAGAATTTTGTAATGAATTCGCCCACGCCGCCGTAGCAATACAGGAAATATGAAAGCGTAAGTATATAGATAAAAATTAAACTTGCAATTTTGTATACAATTCTAGTCTTAATGAGCTTTTGAAAATCTTCACCCATACTTCTCACCCTGTCACCATATTTGCTCCACCTGCTTATTTTCTTTAATTATGTACCTGAAACGTTGGTTAATGCTCACTTACCCGCCATCACACCCTTGCATTTTTGGCGAATTTTCCCCGAGGGCTAAAATTTCACGAGTGTCAAAAGTGTCTCAAATATTTGAAGCTTTGAGCTAACATTTGATTTTCTTGACAAGTTTTCTGCTACGCTTTATAAGAGATTCTTGATTAACGGAAGGGAAAGGTGCTGATTTATTCAGGTGGTGGGAATTCTGGAAAGGTATACTCTTGATTCAAAAGAATTCGCCGAAATCTTGGTGCATATTTTGAATATGAAATATTCCCACACTGCCTTCTTGACACTCATAAATATATAAGGCTTGATATTCATTTGCAGCATCTACAGGGCAATAATTGTAACAATATTACCCAAAATGGAATCAAATCCATATCCGTCAGTCACTCACTCACTTTGAGCCCGTTGGAGGCGTTAGCGTGTTATCGTAAGGCGAGTCAGTTTGTCATAACTGTAATTCAAGAATCTGTTGAAACTCTTGAAATATATAGGTTCATCCATAATTTCCCTAGTTCCTCCTCTTGTCTTGATTTAAGCGCTGAGCGCCTTAGCGCTTAATGCGCGCTCTCATTGACGCTCACTCTATTACTTATGGAATTTACCACCTCCACTCTGAATTATCAGACCTTACTTTATGCACACATTATTAAGGGATTGACTCAATCAAGAGTGAAAATCCCCCAGGAACTATACACTTTGATCAATGGCATTAAACTAAATTTATAGATTTACAACGCGCCTCCTAATTCCTCTCTACCAGCCAATTTTAAATGAATTGCATCTTATTCTGTCTCATTCATCCACTGATCGCACCCATTTCAAGCCTTCGATTCATTCATACTTGCTGTCACTCGTAACCTCAAGATTCTTGTCGTCAGCGCACAAAAGCGCAGCTTTGTATTTGTAGTAGCAACACAGCGCAGCGACAGAGTCTGTAGTCAATCATTTAATAATATCACCTGCTGCCTATATCAGCCATTTATCTGCTCTTAACCAAAACTCCACCTTAAATTCTACAATTATTGCAGTTTATTCAGCATTTCGAAGCGCAGCGCTATCGTAAACTAACTGTCAGTAAAATAACATTTTGTGCAATAATAACAGCCGCGCTTATTAGTTCTTCACCCAATAACCATAACCATATAGCCAAAGATTACAATAACTTTTAGCATCAATTCATGACCGCGGGTCTTCCGCAAGGTAGGACCGCCACCGCGGGCCACCTTCACCACAGCACCAAAGCCTCAAAGCTAACCTCATCAAGTGCTGTCCTCCCCCTTTTGCCTTAATTTCCTTTGAATTCAACTCCAGATGCAGAGCAGAGCAGAGTAGCAAAGGTAGAGGAGGAAGATGTAATAATTCAAAATAGCGTGTATATTACTCTTTATTATCTCATTTCTCTCTTTTTTACCGCATACGGTGCATTTGTAAAGGATTCCAATTTCTTTTTGTGATTTCTATTGTTTTCACGCCAAAATTTTGCATTTCCCCTCAACACCCCCTCCCTCGCACTGTTGTATACAACATGAACACATTTCTGCCATTTTACCGCCTCTCATATACCTCCTAATTTACCGCCAATTTACCTGTCGTTCAAAGCCACTTGCTCTAGCAAACTTTGTTTATAACCATCACATAATAAAAGTTGAATTTCGCTCCTTCCCCGCCTTCCATCCGCGCTATATCCCTAAATAGAGCATTCATTGATGCGAATGAGTTTGTGACGTAAAATTTCAAACTTGTTTTCCTATTCCTCCTATCTCTTAAGGATAAAATCGTAAAAATCTCTTGCACTTAGTGGGAAGAGAAGCGATAAGAAGGAGGAAATTCCACTGAGAAGTAACGATTCCGGATGCTGTGCATATATTCATACAGGACAAGTGTGATTTCCATAAACGTTTAATTCAGATCAAAATCCAATAGATGCTTATCACTCGATTATAAATGGTAGAAGGCTGAACAGGTTGACACTTTTCGAATTTCTGTTTCCATCAAAGCATTGCAGTTGCAACAGGGCTGCATTACGCAGCGCATTGGCACATAATCGGATTATTATTATGCGCTCGTTTCAAATCTGAAGCGCGCGCGGCAAAGCAAAGAAAGTTATTTATTCCTATGCACAACGTTTCGACAACCCGGTGGACATGCGTTAACTGACGGCGCTGCGCTGGTTGCAATCCTACCAAACGCTAGAACACATTCATCTTACGTGCTTGCCTGCTCGCTTTAAAGCAGCGGTGTGTGCTCTCGTTAATCTAATTCCTCCCTGCTGTTTCTCATGGTTGTATTTCAATTAATTTGACAGCAAGGAACAGTTGAGCATTTGATTTGTGATCTTGTCCGCTTCCTTACATCCTTAACTTTTGATTGTTCTTCAGTTTCAGTTGAAGTACGCAGCTCAATGTGTGCACAAGGAAATATATTAACCTGTTCAGCGCTACGCTGCTAGGGCGCAGGATTAGTTGACTTTACAAGGAGTTGCTGGGTGATGATGATGAGGAAATACGGATTCTTTGTAAGAGGAATGACCCGGCTAGGCCGGGATTCATTTTCTTCCAAATACTTGTGTGCCCAACACTCTATAGAAGCGGTAGTTGTAGATTAGGTAATTACAGGTGAGCATAGGTATAGTTTCCAAGCTACTCTTGAGCTCTTGGTATACAATGCTACACGAATCCCGAAATTGAATCTGCACCAGCACAGTTCAGGCACCGAGGTTTGCGAATTCTCTACAATACATAACGGAATGACTTTAAACAAGTCAAACTAACGTTTCTTTTCAGCGAAGTGTAGGTTAAGGAACGAAAGGAAAATCAGTGAAAGGTTCTCGGACGAGAGAAGGTTGTTTGCTCTTTGCTCAAGAAGAAAAGAACAGGCTTTTGTTTTCAAAAACCGTCTGCTAGTTTATGGTTGATGCTGCTGCCTTGGTTTTATGTTTTAGAGGGAAGAAACCATTCAGGTTTGAAGTTCAGTCGAGAGCGAAAGACAGAGGCGGATGACGTAAATCCCGTTTCACCCTAAACTCTAGGGTGAGAGTTTAAACACTCTATTTGAATTACCGTAACTTTATGCAAAGCAGGCTGGATTAACTTACTGACAGGGTCGGTTGCGACCGGTGCCTGTTGCAGGGACGGAAGTATATCATTTACCTGGAGGAGTTGATATGTTAAACCTCTGCATTGCTCCTGCCAACAAGCTTTAAGAATCAAGGGTGGAAATTAAACTAGGAAAAGTAGGAACAGGTTTTTCTTGAAATTCTTTTAGCTATGCATTATATCCTGCATTAATCCCTTGTATTTTGTATTCAGTCGTCACTACGTGAGCTGCGAATCTGAGAGACTCTTGTACTATGATTGTCGCGTAGTTGCAGTAATTAAATAATACTGGGTTGGTCCGCATTATGTCATTCTGTAATTTCAGAATTTCAGCTCCCAAGTTTCTTGTCTGTCCATCAAGAGGAAAATAAGGCGCCGAAAGTTGTTTGAATAACATTGATTTACTATCTGCTCTGGTTCATGCAGCGTTAAGCCTGTTTTTGCTCAACTGTTGATGGATCATGTTCTCATGGTTCTGGAGGAAGTACAGAAGACTGACTAATTGGCAGAGGGTGCGTGGCAGCGTTGACTTAAATTGTAGGTGGTGGGAGGGATATTATGTCCACGTTGCGAATATTTTATATTTTTCAAAGGTGTGTCCTCACACGTTTTACTACTTACTTGAACGCTTGGAGCCCGTCTTTGTTTCCTTGAGTTGTTTCTGTGCCAGTCCATGTTACCTCTGGAAAAGTTTGAAGCAAAACTTGGAATAATTCTTATGATATACGCCTATATTTGATGGATATGCGAAATTATGATGAATGCAATGGTTATATATTTAGGCAGATATTTATTGAGGAACTGTGTGGGATAGCTCCGTGTGGATACAATTCATATTGGTATTCATAATTTCATGGTCAGGGCAAAAATGGCTGGTAGTTAGCAATGTGTAAGAAAATAAAATTATCCTATGAAAAGCTGGTAAATTTTGGGCGTGCATTTTCGGAAGAATTATTAAACATATCCTGCAAAACAGACTAAAGTAAGTTGTGTACATATTTATATCTCAAGATTTATTTACGGATATCAGCACAATATTAGGGGCTTTCCATCTTCTGACAATTGAGTGGGTCCAAAATATTTTAAACAAAAGTAATCGGCGTAAAGTCGTAACAGCGGCTCTTCCGAATCTTACGTAGTTTATTTTGTAGTCGTAAAAATTAGCAGGAGGAGTAAATATAATATTTTGGGATTTATAATTCACACTTCAAAAATCTATGAAATTTCAAGAAGTGCGAAATTCTCAGAAGCATACATTATTCGTAAAATATTTATAAACAAGTCGGCAATTTTTCACAACGTTTAAAATTCATATTTACAAAAAACATACATCGACTTATTATACTGATTGCTAGTGGAATCAAAGCTAACCCGTGGGTGGGCGAAATTGTCAAAAGTATTATCCAAAATGACATCATCAACAAGCTATCAGCTACGCTGTCTACTGTTCAGTGTTTTAGCGTTACATGTAGCTGTAGTAGCGTCGGCTGCCGGCGTATTATTGTTGGAATTAGATTTCAGATATTTAAATTGTTGGTTCATGTTGACAAGATTATTATGGAATCATGACGTTGCACTCTATAAATTACATGAATTTTCCTTTCAAATTTAGGCATGCATGGTGTCCTACCCTACCCGCGGCCAGAATCAGAGCACGTTACGTGTATCTTTTATTTTCCCTACCCTACAGGCTTTAGCTTTAGCCACAGTAAAATAATTCTCATTCTTTCTCATCTTATATTCGCAACAAGTGCAAGCCCAGGGAGGGCGGGATTGCTGAATCAAAATTTGCAATCTGCATCCTGCATTCCATTTCATTGTTGTTAGCTTAGGTGCACATTAGAAATTTCTATTAGCTTATTCTCCAACTTCATTTACCCATTTCCCCGCTGTTCCTACAACTTGTTTTTGGGATATCATGTGCTAACCCTATTATGCTTTCATCTCATTCCCGTCTTTTCTGTATTATTAATGATTAATTTAGCATCGCCCCCACCCAGCTTGACATTTGCTTTGTTTTAGCAGAAAGTAAAAGTATTTCGAATGCGCGTTACTCAATTCACAATTCCATGGATTCTATTCAAACCTTTATTCTTGCCCTTTAGACCAATCTAAAAGCCCTATTACGTTGATCCAAAAACTAAAACTTTCCTGCTTCAATCTATCTAGAATTTGCAATGCTTTGCAATTTTTTCACCCCCTGTTTCTCACCCTTTCCCCGCCAGGATGAATTAACTGCCTCCTAAGGTTTTTTGTATTATTGTACACAGAATATTGTAATTTATTACTTAAAGCACTAATTTCTGTATAGAAATTTTGCATAATATATTCAAACCACTTTCAAATGATTACGTTGTATTATTTTTTGCGAATTTGAACATTCCAGTAACCCAGCAAATTACAATAAAAACTAGAGCAAGGCTAAGTAAATGATAACATGTAATTCTCTTTTCTTGTTCCAGGAGAATGTACGCCAGGATCCAGTGGATCACCTTGGCTGTGCTGCTGCCATGTTTGATATTGAATTTACCTGGAGTGAGGTCTCTAAGGATTCGCGAAAATTCAACCTCGCCCATCCTCCGTACAGACGGTCCTCGGTATCTCGTAGACACTGGAGGAGTGCCGCTTCAGTTTATAAGACAGAGTGTTAATTCAAATTCTAAAAAATATAATACTAGGGTAGGGGGAGGAGGAGAGAGTGCAGTGAATGGGGGAGGAGGAGTACAGAATTTTCCCCAAGCTCAATATTATACCACTGAGAATCCGACAGGACTCCTACTACAATACTTTGTTAAATCTCAAGACTATAAGCCAAAGGCCAAGACTGTTACACTAGCCAATAGTACACCCGAGCCAGAGTACACATCCCTTGTAGAGGATGACCCGGGTAGCGGAGGAACCCGCTCTGTGGAAGGAGCTTCTGAAGAAAGCCCGGAAACCTCCTACGAAGATTACTTAAGCTCTGAAGAAACTACAACAATCAAAGTGCCTATAATCCCACCCGCTCTCCGAAGGAATTTTGCCCGTCTAGTCGATACTCCAACAACTGAAATCGAGAGCGGCCCCTTTACATCTCTCGACGGTTTAACGGATATCGTTCTTCCCGAGAAATCCAGCCGGAAGAAGAACAAGAGCAAGAGTAATCCACGCCGGAGGAAGATAAAGAGACCAAGCAAGGATCGCACTAGCACGTCGACGACAGAGGCCGCTGCGCAAGTTGCGGATCCTCCAGGTGGCGCTGCGGAAACTCCGGACAAGGACACCGATGGAGATAAAAATCTAGCTGTGGAGATAAGTTCGCCAGATGGGAAATATGCCCTGATAAATACGTTCTTCAACAACTCTGACCCCCAGCGACCTGGCATCATTTCCTACGCTTCTAGCGAATCCTTTCCTAAACAGGATAACGTGAAAACCTTAGGGAATTTACAAGAATCCGATATTTGGCTTGCGGATGGACATTTACTTGTGATTAAAGGAGGTGATTTCGATAACGATAACAAGGAAGTATGGCCGCCAATCGATAATTACCAAAGGAAACGAAAACCCGTGCTCAGAATCCCTTTAGATTCCGATAATCCTCCACCCTTTCCAGTGTTCGTTAACAAGAGTGGTCCACCCGTTTTTCTTCGCGAACCTCCGCCTTTCCTTCCATACCCGCCACCTGGATTTTTTGGCAACGATTCCAACTTTGACCCTAGCGCATTTGCGCCTCCTGGTATGGTTGCGTTGAACCCGAATGGAACACTACCGCGATTACCATTTCCGCCACCAGGTGGACCTGGATTCGGTAGACCTATAAGACCTGGCGGCGGAGGAGGTCCGTTTGGAAGACCACCTCCACAACCAGGTGGTGTTAACGGAGGTGGTGGCGGACTCTACGGGAACAAATTACCCGGAGGAGGCGGAGTTTACGGTGCAGCTCCTCCTGGTGGATTTAACGTATTTAATGGCTCAAACGGACCGCTTCCACCATACCCATTTGAACCGCCACCTGGTGGCTTCAACGGCCAGTTTCCTCCAGGACCTGGATTCAATAACTCTCAGCGACTCCCACCAAATTTCTTGCCCCCTCCACCTGGATTCAATCCAAACTTTAACGGCAGTAACGGCGGTGGTCCGTCTTTCCCTCCCTTTGCACCGCCGCTAGTTTTGAATCCGGCAGATAACGAAACGGATGATCCTTCAATCTTCCTACCACCTCCATACGATTTCGATTACTATGAAGACAATTCAACACTAGTTCCACCCGGCCCCTTTGCGCCGGGATTAGTGGTGCCCCCTCCCAAGGACTTTTACACTGTTTTCAACCGTACTGGAAGACCCCCAGTGTATAGCTATACCACACCCCGGCCCTACTATCCGACCTCTACAGCAATACCAACAACTGTAGAAGCAGTTGTAACGTCTCCTGTAGGTGGCTCCACGAAGAAGCAGCGCCCCAACGGCAAAAAGCCAAAGTTTCCTATGACGAACCCACCGGATGACAGCGAAGAGGAGCTGTATCATATTCCCTTGGTAACCACTCCAATCCCACACGTACCTATCGTTACCATAACAACGAAAAAACGTAAGCAGCGTCCAAAGAAACCCTTCTTCCCTCAAGATTCAACGAGCGATTATAGCTCGGAAGAAGATGAAAAAGCCCGGGTACTCCCACCATCCCTTTCAACAAAAAGCCCGCCAGGTGGCGCCGTCATATTTCCTACTTACAATTCCGTTCCTGTGTACAGTTCCTCACCCTCTCCAAACGTGATAACCGCAGCGCCCCCTACATACCAAGTCATAAGGCAATCTTCTCCTCGTCCCATTTCGATATCCACAACAACGCCCTCTACCCCTCGTCCAGTCATAAACAGTTTCGTTTATGTCCAAGGACGGCTGACATCCCTCGAAGAAATTGCCGCACAAGAAGCTGAAAAAACCAACCCGAATCAACCCCACACTCCGGCGCCGCCATTCGATGCTCGCGGCTACCCTACCCGGGTTTTAGAAGATGAAGACCCCCCCGTCTTTCTAGAATACCAACCCAAGAAGGTAGAATCTCCCCGAAACCGAAAACCAACGGAAAGTCCTGTGAAAACGTATCACACCGGTACGCCCAAATACGATCCGAATTACGTACCCAACTATTCCAGCAATGGTAACAAGCAGCCATCGCCCAACATCCAGTTTGGACCAACTCCAGTCGTCTACCAGCAAGTCTACCCCTCTCGACCTTCTCATACACAACAAAACCGTCATCAGCAACAGCAGCAACCTCAAGGCCCAATTTACATCCAAAATCTTCCTCAACCTCCCACCCGCCAGCAGCCAATTTACACTCAACAAAACTACCATCAACAGCAGCAGCCAATTGGGCCTAGCGGTCCAACTTACACCATTCAATCAGAAGAACCCCGAGACCAACAGTATCACCAAGAGCAACCTCCACAACGAGCACCCAAACGAAAGCGGCCTAAAACTCGCCTTCGCATCAACCAATCTCCAGGAAACCCTAGTAACTCAAACCAAGAGGACCCTGACGTAAACGCTCCGATTTACAACCCTCAAGTAACTTCCGGTTTTCGCCCGGCTTACCCGCCCCCACAACAGCCATCTCCTACACCTTCCAGAAGTTACAACGAAAACGAAAATAACGGTCGCGGAAACGGTGGTCGCTTCTTATTCCCGGGTCAGCAGCCTCAGCAGCAATTGGCTCCAATAAATCAACAGTTTTATAATAACCTGAATGCCATTAACGGAGGTGCAAAGCCTCTTCAAAATTTCTCCCCACAAGGTTATTATTCTCCCGTCACAAACTACTACCAACCTGGCGCGCCCACTTATAACCGTCAGCCATTTGTCCCCAGTCAGCCATTCCCAACTGCTCAAACAGCCACTCAAAACCGGCATCACAACCACAATCAGCAACAATCCTTCAATCCCTATAGTTTGCCAGTCACAGAGCCATATCCCACAGCGGATCCTACACACTCGCCGGTAGGATATAATCATTTACTAAGCGGGTTGAACGTCAACCCCTTCCGCCAACTCTTCCCTCAGTTCGGGGCGCAAGGTCAGCAGCAGTCACAGGAACAGCAGCACCACACACAGCAGTCACCCCAACAAATCTACGCCAATAATCCTGGCAACAGCCAAAGAATAATTCAGCAGCAACAGCAGCAGCCCCACAATAATTTCGGCGACACACCCCAAAACTTGGGAGGAAGGTACAATCAATATTCTCAACTACAGCCATTATACGATGATGTTCGTGTTAATTACAGGTGAGTCTTCGATCTTGAAGTTTTCTGTATGCACCAAGTATCCGCCATTGTCCTCTCACCTCCAGTTGTTTTAACCGCCTCTTCCTCCATCACCTTCCTTTAATTATACTCATTAGTGCCCAAAGTTAGTGCTCACCTGTCAATTTCAGTTACCGCCTTCAAATAATCCACAATACTTTAATAGTTAGACAGCAGCCCTTACAAACACCAAAGCCAAGGATAATCAAATACGACAGCGCTGTTTGGTCTAGATAGATGCATTGTTAAAATTGATTAGTGCACTTGCGCCAATCAAGCATCTTGTATACGTACCAGACGAAAGTGCAGCGCAGCGCGCTGCACTTAACTTTGATTTTTAGAGGGCACTACAAAAAATGGAATTGCAAAGAGTACAAGCCCATTATTCAGTTAACAGTGTACCAATTAAAACTTGACTTGATTTCCTAACCTAGATCTCTGCGTCAATACTAGCCATTCAATCAATTCATTTTATAACCAAACATTATCCTTCTTGCGCGCAATAATACGTAACCTTTTAAATCCTTCTGTCTCCCGCCCAAAGTCGTACAAGTAGCTCTATTAAGTCCCTAATCCCATCACTTACGCTCCTAACCTAGCTCAGCATCAGCCCATAAGCCTCACAATTCCAAACCTTCAAATCCGTCATTACACCATTCAATCCCATTCGAAAAGAGATTAATGGCCAAAAACCACATTTAACATTTAATGTTCCACGTGTTTACAATTCCCATTGTTTTTTTAAATCTTGCGCCTCTGTGACCCTCCCTTGGCACTAAACCTTTCACCAGACAGCATGCACCGAAATCCTCTCCAAAGTCCTGCAAGAGCTACATCAGCGTTTTAAGGCAACCTGCCGTCAAATGCACATTGAGCGCCAACTTGCCGCCCACGCTCCTAGCGTCCCTTAAATCCCATTGTCTGTCCTCCTTGTATTCTTTCAAGCTTGACATTTACTCTATCTACTATTTAAACAATTTAATTTCTCTTCTTAATCTTCAAAATACTTTCAAGGTTGACTTTGAATTAGCATTATATATTTTTAACTCCATTTTAAAATACTTTCAAGATCATTAGAAGCCATTGAATTTTCATACAAATCCACTCCAAAATATTCACTCCATCTCAAAAACATTAACACAACAGTAGCTGACATTAACTTATTTTCCATGCATCCTTTTTTCCCGCTTCGCTGCGCAAACTTAAGCCCTAGAAGCGTCATGAGCCCGCAGGGGTATTGAGCGTCACACGCTATATGACTCCTGTTTTAGTAGCCATACAGCGATTTTATGACGGATGTCAATTTACCCTTATATTCCTCACTCTCATCTCAAATCATTGGTCACAGACAGATAGCGCAGTAGCAGCAGCGCCATAAACTCTGTGTTTTCCCCATGAATGTGTTGATGTGATCACAGCGCGGAACGGTAATGACAGTCTTTATTTGTCCTCTCTCTCCGCGCGCGCTTACTCACCCTTTCAATCATGGACACTACAGATAAGTGAATTTTTACGCTCTTTCCATGAGATATGAACGTCCCATAAATGATAAATAATATATGATCCATATTCTTGTTCAACAACACCCTAGGACACATGCTCCACTCGCTTTTACACGAATAGATCCATCACACAAATCCAACAATATATTTCATAAAAGCCCATAACAAAGCCCTTGTTCTTTGTCACTTGAACAATCCAAACTTGGCGCTATACATATTTTTGCCCATTCACGGCCTTAAATTGTAGGGCAAGTTCGTTTATCGGAAATTCAAGTCTTCCTATCTCACGAATTTCATGCTCTTGCACTGCGCTGGACTTGGGGAAAGCGCTTTAGAACTAGCGCGCTCCCAACGAACATCATTAAAGTCACAAGCACGCGCAAGAGACAGGGACTGTTGAAGGGAAGTGTGTGAATATTGTTATTTTTTTATTCCCCAATTCTGGGAGGTAATAATCATAGATTATTGTTCAGCAATCATAGTAACCGTCAAAGAATCCTTGTAGCTGTCAAAAGAGAAGGAACTTGATCATAGATCTCTCCATTTTCATCCTGTTCACTTTGAACATCACTTGGCTCAAGCGTCAAGAGTTTGAGTTTGTCAAACTCCCAAGAGTTCTACATTACGATACTTGAGAACCACCCATATTTGATGTTAAATTGTTAATGATACAGCGTGTCAGACTTTGCAACTATTGCTCTCCTTCCAACGATGTTTTCTTACGAGGGAGTAACTTTTTCCATATTATTCTTCGACCCCACCTAATTGAACTTGATCTGATTTAAAATGATTTTAATGCATGCAACTTGTAACTTAGTTGCTCTAACCAACGAAACTCCACCAGTAATTTGATGCATTCCTTCTGGCTACTACATTGTTCCTTAGAATTTAAACGCTGCGCTTGTCGCTTGTGATTCAAAATAGCCTTGAAGCGCGCTTGAATTTAGGGTGACTTTACATTGGACCCTTGTTTGACCATTTGTCCATAGCGCACCCTATGCACAGAGTATTAGAACATTAATTCATAGACTAAAACTGAATGTCATGCACGTAGGGCGGACGTACTAGAGTCAGCCATGCAAGGCAGACAAGGATCGATTATAACTAAACTAAGCCACAGCTGCTCCTGTTATTACAGTTAAAGATTAATATAATGCAACGCCCCTGGGATGTGAGGATAACTGACAAGTTTTAATGGAGGGTAAAGCTTGGTAATCTACCGTCTGACTGTATGCGATCTGCTCCATACCGTTGCGCTCTATAGCGCGTACGGATCGAATTAGGGAGTTGGTCAGATAGCGCGAGTACGCGCGCGGACATTGAATAGCTTGAGAGCGCATTGTACATGAGATTTCTTCGATCCTCTTGTTATTCTATTGACTAATTATTTTGATTGCCCCATTTAAATATCATTTCTCCGCCGGGGAGTGTGTCTGTTTAAGAGGGATACATGTAAGAAGTTAAGGGAGACAGACAGGATTGCAATGAGCCAGGGGCAAATAAAAAATATGATCCAAATGAAATGCTAATAATCTTTAATCCCTCCTGGCTAGCGCGTAAGCGCAGCGCTATTCCTGTTCAAGTATTATGCATGTTTTTGCATACCAGAATGATATTAATTCACACTAAGATATTGCACAACAATAATCCTATTGTTTGCTTAACTAAACTTGAATTCGTAGGGAACAACAATGTGGGAACTTTAAGGCGCTTCCAATTGGATAAAAGTTATCGCCGGCTAGAATATAGATCAGTGTCTTTATTTATGGATCATCATCCGCAGATTTGTCTCTGTCTGTTGGAGGAAGGTAGCGAAATCAATGCAAATATATTAGTCACCAGGAGTAGCAATATCTACTTGCAGTTTGCAATCAAAAGCGCAGCAAGCTAAAATACGCTGCTGAGCGCTGCGAAGGAGACGCGCAGAGCGCGTGATCTAAATGGTGGCAGGAGTATAAATTGCATCACATACTACAGAATGTAGTGCATGAATAATTTCAGATACTTAAGGCTAAATCCTTTTGTCACCTGTTTAAAGAAGGAGGTTACATTTCGATAAAGATTGTCTTATCGCTTGTCTATCGCCTCCGGATCTTTGATCGAGTGACAATATTGTAAATTGCGACAAAGAGAGTTAGCTCTCTTAGTTGCATCATTATCATTGATTGTTGTACATTTTATTAATTCGATATTGTCCAATTTTTTAAAGGGAGTTAACTCAAAGCCGCCCTGAATTGCCAAGTAGCAGCTCCTAGTCTTCAAAGTCTGTCATCTGAGGATATGATCGTGGGCGTCCTCTGGTGACACGTTTCAAGGAAATGTGTTTGTTAGACGCTTTTGTAGAGTTGAAGGAAGGAAGAAGTTGAAGAAGTTGAACTAGTTTCGAAAGTTGTAGTGAAAATTCCCGTTTTCAATTTTTTAGATATCCGGAATAAATTCCTGTCATCACATCTCGCTAGCTGCTTTTCGGCATGGAACACTTGCGCCCTCTGTTACTGTCTTCGGACATATTTCCAACTAATCTCCCCGATTTAAGCTAAAGTCCTTAAAATCTTTCCAGAATCAATTGAAAAATTGATATGGTAGCCATCAGTTCCCAGTTACATGTACTGCAGAACTTCGTAGCGCCCTCTGCATCAGCCCACACAATTCCACCGCCTCCACTCCTTGCTATGCTATCTTCGCTCCACCCTTTCCATCACCAGCATTAAATCAGGGCAAAGGTGTTAAGCTGCTAATGAAGACGTAAGAGTTAATTTTAATAGCTATTCCTCTGACCCTGGTAAACTAGAGCGTCTTTTATGAATGATTACACGTTAATGAGTTTAACAAGCAGAGACAGAGATCCGCTCGCCCCCGGCACTTTCCTCTTCAGCTCTTCTATTCAAACGCTTTCAACTGTATTCTTGTCAGCGTCTGCTCTCCTTGCATTATCCCTCCTGAATTTGATGCTGTGATTGATGACATAGAATGTTCGAGAAGACGTGTTATAATTTACAATATTGTATCTAAGGTCGTTAAGATCATGTTATTCTGAAGCTAACATTATTATTATCAGGGTGTTGAATGAAAAATGAACTCGTTCCTTCCTCTGCTGTATGGGCTGCTGAACACACCTCATGACGATGATTGATTTTTACAATCTGTTTCCCCTCCCTCCTCCTCCTCTTGAAATTACCTCCGCTTTTAATAATCAACACACCTGAGCCAGCCGTTAATTGGTTTACACTTCTTTTTTTTACAGAGAGCCGATACCGCTCTACAACACAGAATCCGAAGCGATCGTTCCCCGGGCAGCGGTCAAAGCTGGTCCATCATCACCTAGCGAAAAAGTATCCGCTGCTGGATCATCTCCCACTGGTACGTTCTACAGCTTTCAGCGAGGCGGTCCCGGGGGTTTCAGTTACAAGATACGTTTATAGTATGATCTATAGTATCGATAGTACTTAGTACGCGAGTTATTTTAATTATTATAATAATAACACATGAAGCTATTACAAACTATTTCGTTTGCCGCCGCCACCGTTCGTTATATAATTAATTACATGAATGTGTAGAAAATATTATACATTTCTACTATATTATTATTATTACCTCTGTGCTATATAGCTGTACTATAAACTGTGTAATTTTCTTAAAGAGAAGAGACTTATCATCGGTCTAGTGCCTTTTTTCAAAAAAGTCTTTAATCCATGACTCCGTCGTTGATATTTGCAATAATAGTGTATACATTTACATATGATGTAACATATGCTACAGTTGCAATCTGTATTTTTTACTTCCATTAAAGTAACAAGGTACAAGTGTTTTAAATTGATTCACGTTGTATTCATACACATCAAACACTATCATTACTGCTGGCTCAACGTCCGCAGCGCAGCGCCGTATTGCATTTCTAGATTAAGTACCAGCGTTCAAACTATCAGCGCTCAGCGTCAGTGAAAGACTGAAAGCATCTTAGCAAATTCAGAAGCTAGTACAGGATTACTCAAAACAAGCATTTTAAATAATTCAAATACAAGTTTGTTCTTCGCGGACTGCGGAAGAACGGATTAAGTTAAATCCTAAGCAGTTTTTTCCTCACAATGTGCTGCACACATTGCCATGAATTTTACAAGAGTTTCAAAGAATTATGGCGCTCCAAGCAATTTTGTGGCTTTTGGGAACGATTCCGTCTTTGAGTCAGTAAGTTAGGTCATTTTGGCATGCTTTTGGGATAGTTTCCGTCTCGTTCCTTTCTTTGTGAGAGGTGTGAAATAATCCAAGAAATCCCAAGGACTGGAGGATGTAGAGGATTTGCAATGCGTAACTTCATGAACTTACGTACAGTAGGCAAAGCATTGGGAGAGGAAACGAAGATAAGGTACGTAAATCTACCTTTGATACAGGTAGTAAAGACCAGAGGGAGTAAAAGTCCAGTGTATAGTAAGTAGGAGACGTATGCAATAAGGTGGGGAGAACAAATGATGTTGCGGTATGGTAATGGTGGTGAGTGACAAATCATTGGAGTGTAAAATGATATTTAATGATGACACACAACCCATGATGTGTGTCCTTCAAGGGCAGTCATCGGATGTCGCTTAAATCGTGTAACATCCCAAATTAGTTAAGGATATTGTATTTTTTCTGTTCCTTAAAATCCTGCGTAGGCTCGGCTACAAATGTATTTGCTTTTTAACTTACTCCTGGTTTTCTCTACGCTTGTTGTTACGATACGTTTGAAGCCCAAAAGCATCTTTGATCTTTAAGGGAACCTTTAAGTAAGCATAAACGTGGCGCCGATACAGAATAGTATGAAAAAAAATCAGCTAAATAAGTGTATACGTGGGTCGGTCAACCGATCAAGTTTTTTCGATACCCAATCGAATGAGACAAGACATATTAAATAAGGTGTAAACAATTTTTTTTTGTCGATCAAGTCACTCTTGTTCAGGGCGGTAAGGTATAAGAATCGCCAATTTGCGAATAGCACCTCTCCAGCCTTATTGACACATTGAGATCAAAGTCTTTTAAGGATCACTTACTTTCCTTTTCCGTTTCTAATTGAATAAGTAATCGTATCGATGCTGAAATACGATGGATATACGCAGCGATTGATAGAAAATGTCGAGGATGGTAGCCATAAAGGTATGAAGGAAATTCAGGTATTTTTATCAGCCGGTAGCATTGGGTGGCAAGAATCGATTTTACCATAAATCCGCTAAACGTCACCATGAACTCTTGTTGGTTGTGGTATTTGTTACTTTACGTGTTTATTTCTTGTTTCCGTTGAATAGATTCCTTGGATAAACACAGAAGATTTGGCGTATTTCACGGCCCGCCTCGTAGTTGAAGATGAATGCTTGATTTTGTTAAGATCCTTAGATAATTTACAAGGTGATTTGATAACATTTTTTTAAAAAACCGAACGAAACGCAGGTTTTGATCGTCGTGATTATTACGAAATGTTTCAATTCGGAAATCAAAAAGTATTGCGGTAAATGTTTATGTGGAGATTTAGATTTTGGTTTCGGGAGTTCCATGAACACAGAGTTTCCTAGCGTCAAATATCCTCCCAAGAGAATTTTCCCCTCAACAAAATTTTGCTCCAAAGAGAATTTTCCTCTAAAGAGAATTTTCTGTAATGAATCTACAGGCTTGAAATTCACGCTTATAAAAAACATTGCCCAAGCAAGTGCTAAATCATGTCTCAAGATTTAAACGAGACACATTTAAGACACGCTGAAAGAGTTAAATTTGCAATAAGTTAGCTTTTGAGCTAACAAGTTGACAGACAGCGAGAAGTTTGCACGACGGCGCATATAGCGTCTGCTCCTCCGGTACATTGCAAAAATTCTTCAAATGCAGTACAGCAGCGTCCAAGCCCCAGCTTTCAACCGGATGACCATTGTTGAAAGGTGTATAAAAAATGTGGGAAAAACTCTGAGCGAAAAAGAGGCAGCGCTAATCTGAATGAATCCAATCACACGGAAACTGGCATAAGGATATAATAATCTTGTATCATCTAACAAGGAGGCTTATTAAGAGTTAGAGTGCAGCGCAGTGTCTTCATGGGACCACAGCGCTTTGGCACACGAACCACAGCCATTTACATCAGTATTACCGCCTATACGCTCTTCTATGTCGTCCGCAGAAAACAAGCAAATAATTCATCCGCTATTTTTCCAATACACTTCAACTAAGCTTAGTTTTCATTATGAACTCTATTACACCTTGTTCATATTATTCTTATACAAACGCTGTTTGATAAGTTCATTCCAAGATCAGTTGAATCTAGAATTTCTTACACCTTGTATAAATATGTAAACTAAAATATTTATGATTCATGCGTAGACGCTCAAAAGTTACAACTTGAAGCAACTCAACTAGTTCCTTCTTAACCAACTTGTCAGCTAGCTAGCTTAAAGTTGAACGGAGACCACCTTTGCAGTAGGTAAACTACTGTGGATTATATTCATCAAATTGATACACTTCCCATGAGCGCTTCTTATGTTCCTCCTCAAGCCATAAACGGAAACACGCAGCGCGAATTGGCCTGGGGGGAAGGCAAGGCGTTTTCTATTTTACTTGCATCGCTTCACTTGCTTTTAATTTTTTTATTGATTGAAAATTCTACAGGATTTTATGCTGGCGGAATTTTCTACAATCCTCACAGCCAAGTCTTTTTAAATATACGCAGAAAATACGCTGATTAGACGCTTATTTCTTAGATAACCAGCAGTTTTTCCTAAAGCCATCAACTACGACCACCACCATCACGATTCCCTGGCAATGCATGTTTCTCTAGGTGTCGCCATTTCGCTTTTATACTAACCTGTCTGACGCTTATCGCTGTAGTAATTTTTGATATGACTTCTAAAATCTTATAAGTATAGACCATTAATATGGGATCAGCTATATTAAATTCAAGTAGCTGTATTTAGCATAATGACTTAATTTCTCTTCTTCCACATTGTTCCAAGATACAATATTTATTAAGGGCTTCCCTGCATTATTGATCCTTCTCACAATTGCTCTAACATTGTATCATACTTTCATGTTGTGCTTCAGTAATTAAGCTGACACTTTCTTATGTCAACTAATCAGCTTAATTCAATGCGCTTACATTCTTGTTATACTGTTTCCTTCTCTGCCTTGTGAGTCGCTACTAGTGCTTCCGATCCTCTTCTATCAGGTCCGAGCGCAGCGTATCGCTTTGACGCTTCGTAACAACCTGTATGCATCCTTCTCCGGCTCCTCCTCAGAGCTTTCTAGGATGTAAATATGAAGACATGAAATAGGAAGAATAGTCTTACTTATATCAAACAAGGTATAGAAATTTATAAAAATAATTCAATATCAGTTAAGTTATAATCACTTCCAAAGTCAGTTAATAACCACAGAAACAAGTAAAAGCTAAAAGAGCTTACCGTATTAAATATATTAATTTTCTCTAAAATAGCAAACTTTCTTAACTAGCCCATAACCTATTCATTTAGCACGTGTTTAAATTATAATCGTGCACTTGTGAGCTACACCGCCCACATTTTCACCCCCTAACGAGGGCATTTAATGAACTTGTTGGCTTGCAGCAGGTATTCCGTATGCACCTTCTTCGGGCCTTTCTTCCTGCAGGTAAACCATTGAGGTAAAGAACCTGTATTATTGAAATCAGTTTAAGTCATGCAGGGAAACGGCGTATGCCAGAGAGTTAACTGTGTTTCATGAATGTGTACAGTGAATAAAACATTCAGAGGGAAAATGCATAGCACAAGATGTACCTTTTAAAATCATAATTATTCCGTAAGTAGACGTTTAGATCTGTCACTGATATAATAGAGGTAAACGTTAAATCACGACCTCGTAAATTCTACAAACGCTACCTTTACTCTACCACATGTAATCTGATTCATCCATTCTAATCCATGTCTGCTGAGCGAAGCTGGGAGGATGTGAAATACAAAAGAGCCACGCCAAGCAAATGAGCTGCTAACAAGCCTTGCAAAGTGTAGTTCCCAATCTTTGAGTATGTGAACATGGACTTCTGCAAAATTGGAAACCAATACTGTTATTTCAAGCGATGAAGCTTGAAGCTAGGAAACGTTTTGCGGTTTCTATTTTCAAGGAACGCCTTACCGAGGCGTCCAAGGGATTTTTCATTTATGGCTTACCGTGTACAAGGAAATGCAAAACATACCTGTAAATAATCTACGCCTCTAATTACATCGATACATGGCCGAACTTTAAAAATTTATCCTCAATTAAGATTTTCTTTAACGCTATACATATGTATACTCGGTAAAGTAAGTCGTTAAATTAACTGTTTCTTAATATACTTTCGGGCCCGCTGTCAAGTCTAGTGGTTAGGAGGTAAAGCATAGCATTGCTTTAACGAGAATGCAAAACCCTTACAGTAAAAAATACAAGAACTTGAAAAATGCCTCTTCTAATCTGCAATTATACATGTATTGGTATTGATATATTTTACAAACAAGAGTCAAAACTTTGGCACCGTTCAAACTAGAATCTGCCTCTGTTTAACTTGTTTGTTTTCACAAACTTTGAAACGTGTGTAGTATGAGTAATCCAGTCATTTATGTTTCGTTATAACGACACCGTGTCGGTCTGTGATGTTTTCCATACCGTAATTCACTACCACATTGCCAAAGGAGCTGTTGTTTTACAGTACGAGAGGGATTATTGGCAAATATTTAACGAGGATCCAAGGCAAAGCTTTAGGGTGATAATTCATGTAATTGCTATGGTTGCGGTGTAGATGCTCGTGGGGTAAAATAATTGCGGTTTGATTGTCTCCCAAGACTCCAAGCAAGTGTAACGGCATGTAGTGTTTTTAGTTTCTGGTAGACCGAGTGGCAACATTGCATCTTGAGACTGTATTCGCGCTCCCACTCTTGTAAGATTGAAATAAAGCTAAAGGTTTCGCGTTAAACAAAAACCAGACTGAAGCTGACTTAAAAACGGTGTTTTCAAAAATATTTGATTTTCATCCCAATTTTTTAAAATTAATCCCTAACAATAATTTAAACCTTTCATTTCATAGCCTATACGATTTAGCTTATCTTCAAAAGATACTTTACTACCACTCACAGTTTACTGTAATTCTGGAAATGTGGAACAGCATTTTGAAAAACAAAATTCACCATTTATATCAGAAGCTAACTATAGAAGAAACTTATAGAAGTTATTTAATTCTGCGGGCATGTTTAAACTCTCTTTTTTTGCATTCATGCAGATAAATAATCATTGAAATAATAACGACTGGCTCAAGCGTTCTGGGTCATTTGACACTTTGATGAAGCGTGGAGGCTAATGTAAAACGTTTTAATGCTAGACCTAATTGAAATTGCCATCATTGATTGACTTCTCTCGGTCGGCGAAGCAGAGAACAGACTGCAGGATCCAATTGATGGTTCTAGACAACGATGCGATTATTTATTATTTAACGAGTAGCATTAAAATACAATTGCATTGTGGTCTTTCTAAATTAAAGCGCCATGATGGCTCGTTAAATGCTTCTAAGCACCAATCAATTCTAATTGGTGCTTTAGCACAAGATTCGCAAGATTGTACAGCACCGTGCGATAATTAGTAACATTCCATTCATGACTCAATGGAGCATAGCTTTTAAACGAGATTTTATCATACAATCCAAGTTAAAGGGTCCAGTATTACAAGGATCCTGCAATTCTCGATAGAATAACCAGTTATCTATCTGCGAGATACGGAAATCATATTTATTGACAATTTATTATCGGCAACTGCTGCCTTAACTAAAGCAACTTCTCAAAATTTCGTCATTTACAGCATTTACAGCAACCCACGTCTAGCCGATGTATCATCTAGAAATGAGATTGACAATTTAAAAAACATCTCAACTAATCGGCGTCATATTCCAGCAACTTGCTTCATCCGTGATCTTTGGCCGCATGGTACTCTCCGTACAATAGTAATTATATGCCATATGAAGCCATTACAAGTTATCTTCTCTTACGTAACAAGCTATTAAAAACCTGTGAGCTCAATTCTTCTTTAGTCAGTTAGTTAACAAATACTATCAGAAATATTTAGGGATACTGCATTTACCTGACTGAGCGCAGAAGAGGAAGATATAATAAAATTTCGTAACCTTCATAGTTATTTATAACGATTAACAAACTCATGTTTGATTTCAAGAGTAATTATGCAACCGTCAGCCATTCCTTGAACCAACTTTACTAAGCTCTAGTTCAGAAAGTAATTAGTAATTACTTCCTTGAATGCTTTGCTTTCCTCCTATAGGGCGATTGTAGCATTAAGTAATCAAGTAATTAATAACAATCCTAATAAAAACATTAACAGCTCACCCAAGCCTATGCTTGGTCTAAATCCTTTATTTTATACAGCGCATATCAAAATTAAAACTCCTGCTCTAATCATCTTAGAATATCTACTTGCATTGAGAACCGCTCTTGATCAAATTAGCTGGCACACGTTCTAATATCGTATACATAAATAACTAATTAGTGATTGCAGGAAGAGATCATGCTGCAAAGGGTGTAATTAGGATAAGGTGAGTGCTCTGGGTATAAGGAAGAAACAATACCCTTTTTTATAAATTAAATCCAAATTCAACCTTTGAAAATTTCAGCATCCATTTTGTACAAAAGTTAACCCTTCCTCCAAATTCCTATTTATGTACTTACTTGATCCCACTGGCAAGACTTTCAGAACCAGAGTATATTAATCCGAAAATTATTTTCCTACTTGTAGCACAACTAATATTCAAACTTAATTGAGTTGATTGGTGGAACACACGGCTAAAATAAGGTTTAGCAAACATTGCATAGGGCGTAGAAACATTTAAGCTTCAATTCTAGTTATCTTGCGCTTCGTAAATTATGTTGCGGTTAGAGATTAGTTTGATAAAAAGAGAGCTGAGAATGCATATTCCGCTGCGAACTGCATTTAACTTTCAATGAAACTATGAAGTGAGTTTCCTCTTTCTTTGCAAGAAACAGATGATTATAAATCATTCAACCGCTTATTGCATTTTTGCATCGGGAAGTGCATTAGGCATTAGTGAGCCAAATTCTTATCAAGTTGGCCAATCCAAGCCACAAATTTAGATATTATCATTTCCAATGAGACTATAAAACTAATCGGCTAATTAAGTGTGGTGAGAGAATTGTAGCATTTCATATGAGATAATATGCGGATATTAGTGCAGCTAGGTATACTACACTACACTCCTAGTAAATTATACCAACTGTTTCCTTTGCATTTACAACAATAGCAGTTGTACTGTTAACATTAAATTCTTTCGTCGACTCCCATATGTGTAGCTTGTATTCCGGCAGCGCCATTAGCAATTTTCCATGCTTATCAAATTTGCCAAGCCGCAAGTCCCTTCAAAATTGGCGATACTGGCCTCTTGGCTTAGCTAATAAAGCATTATTCGATGAAGCTTGTTTTGTCAAAACAGGGGCTTCTTATTGCTACATACATAGCTATCTATTATCAGAGATGGATTGAGCAGTGGATACCAGTAGAAGAATGTTTTAAATTATTGACGGAAAGCTCCGCAAGGGCTATTTACTACATGATTTTGCCAACAATCTAGTTGTTGAGAGCAAAGTAAGACTGAGATGGTAAAAAGAGTTTTGAAAAAATTATCAAGGGTGGAGTGGAGAAACGCATACGAGAGCACAATCCCGTAAAAATAAGGTCAGATGCGTGGATCACTTGCAAAAAAAATTACTTTGTTTACCTCTCCCTTGCCACACAGCAGCTATAGCTTCTGTTACATAAACAGCTCAATGTTTTCCCCATTAGCACTATCATTAAAGCTCATACTTGCTCCCTAATCATGCATCCTTCATAATCCTCCAAGGGATTTTGATTCGCTGATAACATATAGTTCTGAACCAAAGCTTCCTAAAACCTCCACCTTCTGGCCCTTGCTTGTATTGCCCAAGATTTTAATTGCGTATCCTGTTTAAAAGGGAGGTGCTTGTTATAAATAGAGCTGTGCAATTTTTTACAGCCTCCAGGCACGGACCCGGATTCCGGATACGTAGTCGCACATACAAACATGGTCAATCAAACCAGTATATGTTGTTGCCTTGTTTTATGCTAGACTTCAACGCCGAATACGAGAAAAGTAGTTATTTCCGTACCCACAGTAGCTATGCAGATGTCGTTATCATATATCTGATCCGGTACTATCAAAATGGCACAAGGAACTAGAGACTGAATTATTAAATTGATTTGAAATTTGGATAACCCGGAAATTCTGGAAATGAAATAATAAAAAACTCCACGGAGTTAATAAACTTTGTAGGCGTCGTCCAGGACAAACTACAATCTTCACCCCAGCGGTATATCCAAGAGGGCGCTACCGGAAATATCGAGCGCGTAAATCACCCCGCTCACGAATGTTAAGGACAGAGGAAGGATAGCTGTGTATTTCATAAACGTTCACATAATTAATACGAGGTGTTAAAAGATAAAGAATTGAATTAGATTATAGTTTCAAAAAAATGGTATGAGGAACTAAAAGCGAAGTCAAGTGAGTTATGAAATTACGATCCACGTCAAAATTTTCATTACCACCCCCCATTGATGGTAATTGACTCCGTGTGGGAAAATATTATCTGTGCAGAGCCGATATGCTTATTTTGAATATTTTTATATTAGGGACTACCCACACATTGTAACATATGTTTGATCGAGGCCGATAAGAATTAGTTCGCAGTCCATAAGATTGCAAACCAATAATCTCCGCCTCCCTGGTTAACTGACTATATGGCCTTACATAATATGGTTGTTTTTCTCGTATCGTTACTTAGTTAACTCATTGCATATTAATCTGGCTTCTGCCAGGCTCGAGAGATTTGAAAAGTTGACTGTTATTCAACCACGCCTTTGTCGCACTGCTAAAAACTCATTGTTTTCTCATTTATTTTTCGTCATAGCGCCGACATGTAGTTTTCCAATACTTGCCCAAGAACACGGTTTGTTTATAAAAACGTATTATTTAGCTTCAAATCTATGGCACTACTGCATCCGCCATCTCAAAAAGCATTTTTAACAAGAGCAAACATTGTTCCCAAACGTTTTTTATATCCACAGCAGCGCAGCGTGCTAAATAAATGAATGCAGCATGAAAATCAACACAGACCGCTTCTGTCAAGAGACTTTTTGCAACTAAAAGCAACAAGTCTTTGACTCAATGATTTAAAGCGTGTGGAAACGTTAGGAATCCGGCTTGGGCGCGTGCCTTTTCAGGAGGAGCGAGCAATAAAAACGTGTCCACTCCCAAACTACCTCTTGTTTCTGCTATGCTTGCAAGGAGCGCGCAGAGACGCTTCCTCCTCTTGCTCTCAGAACGTTTGCTTCCTTCTCTCCGCTCACTAGCCTATGCTGCTCCTTATAGTAGTAGCTTCCAGTGAGCGCTATTTCCTTCGCGTTTACGCGCTGGCCTTTACTCGCGCTTGCTAATGTGCATTAATTCACGCTGCAGTTACAAAGAATACGGGACGTAATTTGCTGGCGGCGCTTTCTGCACTTGCACTTTATTGTTCCAGTTTTTGCGGAATTTCATGGCAAAGAATATTTCACAAGTTATTAACTTAGATCTTGAATTTTTTTCACACTTTCTTCCAACACAGTCGCAAATTTTCGCAAACAGTGCTAAAATATTTAACCTAGCCCCTTTCTCCCCGTCTCTTTTTAAAGATTTAGAATTAGAATAGTAAAGTAGCGCAATCCTGCGCTTGATTGTCTTAAAACCAGGATTCAGGATAGACCATTCACCAAAGTTTTTGTTTTGCATTCTTCGCGTCAATCAAGTTTCCACAGCTCCGCCACACAGTGGCGCGCAAACTGTGTTGCCTCTTTTCTGCCTGCAATGCCACATTCCTTGATTAATAGTTTTCCTCTTGCATTGTTTTGTAAATAAAGCCCATTTTCGCAATTCCGCACAGCAGCTCCACATAGACTTGAGCCAGATTTGCCAAAGAAAGGCACAAGGAGGGAATACGCGCGCCGCGCGTATTCCCTCTCGTATCAAAGGCATTTAAATCATTAAGCTCTCTTGGAAAAGTGTGAAATAAAATCAAGGAATTACCACAAGAAGAATGACAGAGAGTAGTGCTCTACAGCCTAAATCACTTTCGTGTAACTTTGTTGTTGTCACCAAGTATCAGTACAAACATTATCTTTTGGCCCCCTCTCTGCTAAATAATTCAAGGCTGAACTTCCTATCCGTAGTCTCTGCATTTATCCCTCTCCCTTGGATTATCCTCTTGATTTCAGCAATTTCATGTAAGGTGCTTCAGTAAAGCAAGAATTCGCATGTCTGCTCATTTTGATTCATCCACTCCGTGGCAGTTTTTATTTAATTTTCGCATTGCCACCAAATTTGCATAATATGTATAAACATTGAGAAAACCAGAAGGTTGCTTGCAGCAGTCACACAGAAAAACTTTTACATTATTATTCGCCAATTTCCTCTCTCAAGTGTCCCAGGATTTGCCATTATTCAATTACAAGTGTACTTTATTCTATTGCTCTTGTTGCACTGCACTACTTTATTTTTTTTCTTTTTGCCTGCTTACAATTCAATTTTCAATTACAAAATTCGCTACGCGGATGCAAAACAAGCGCGCAAATTTGTTATCTTGACTTCTTGACAAAATCTATCCAGCTCACCCGCATGCATGCATAAATAATAATGCAAGTTTTTGAAGTTTTTAATAATTTTGTTGCAAATATTCTCCTTGGAGGTGATTTTCGCTAAAGGTGTAAATCAGCACTTAAATCAATGATAAAATTAGGACTTCGATCTCACGGAGGACCATAAAGCCCAAGGAGAAAAACTGCTTCAAGTCAAATGCCGGATTTACACTTCAACACTTGTGTAAAACTTGTGTAAAACTTGTGTAACACTTTCATATTCATATTTGCGGTTCAAAAGACCCGCAAATATTCAATGTTAATCAAATGGCGAACATTTGTGTAAAACTTTTAAATTTAAAGTGTTGAAGTAGAAACGGCGTTACTATGGTAACTAAACACATTTTCGGAAAGTGTTACACAAGTTTTACACAAATGTTGTAGTGTACATTCGGCAAAAGAATCAATCATTGAAAAAAGCCTTTGGAGAACATACTTTTGTAAATACATATCTTCCTAAAGAGAATTTGCGAATCCTTGCAAACTTGATCTCCTTTCGGGGTTTGTAAAGCTAAGCTTATGATTCTTAAATATTCGCGGTTATGAAAAATATAGTCTCAGTTGCATAACGTGTGATTAATGATAAGAAGTCGTTTCATTCATTTCGCATCCTGCACTGTTTGCACCACTTTTGTATTATGCATGTCTTTGTAACTGTGCGAATTTATTATAAATTATTTTATTACTCTGATTTTTCGTATTGTGTTACATAAAAAGTGAGAACACATGAAATGGTCATAAACGCGAGAGACAATGGGAGAGAACATGCAAAATAACTAGAAGCTGGACTGAAACGGAAGGAAGGCACAACGAAAGACGGTTGCTTAATTGCCTTGATTGAAGAGTCTGAATTTCAGACACACACCTGTCGCACCTGTAGGTTTCGTTTACATGTCAATTTACTGTCTACACTAGCATCCTTGTAGTTCTCAGACTTATAGAGTCTTCCTGCTTTATTTGTACATACCGATATAAATGAATGACAATTATAAAACACGTTCTGAATGCTTCATCTACGACGGACGGTGATCGCATTACATGACCGTTACCGTCGTAACGCCTAGTGTTTGTCTTTGCTTTATAGTTAGTTACACAGTTAAAGAGCGGATCAAGACTCTATTGAATATTTTCCCATGCATTACCACCTAATTGAGGAACTCCTAATTAGCAATTGAAATTAAGACAAGTATATATTTGAGCTGTGAGAGTCAAACGTCAAGGTACCGGCTCGGAGCAATGCTGCCAACAGTAACCAAACAATCCTGTTATACTTCTTGTAAACACTTTCTCTCACGTTCGCAAATCTTTGCAAAATTTTCATAACGCATGCATAATTTTTGCATTAATAACCCAAGTATGTAATTACTGCTAATCCTCCTATAGCGATCATAATCATAAGACAATGTCTGTTCTTAAAGCAAACAAAACCTAGTTTCGGAAAAATTTCGCAGGAGTTTCGCGACAAATTACCAACTTCTACCTGCTATCAGCCTGTACACACATTCTTCAAAATTTGCTGAATGATTACAAGATTTATCTTTTCCGGGAAACCGCAGGTTTGAAATCATACAAATCCCGGTATTTTCAGCGTTTAATCGCTTTGCCCATGTTTAATCAACAGTTTCCGGACTTCCCGCAGCGTTTCCACGCTTGAGCGTATTTAATTTTTGCAAATATATAACCCTTGCAAAAATAACCGCCTCTCTTCCTTTTGCTGCACCTCACTCCTTGAGACTTTCTTTAACGGCCAGCCATCCCGCTTGAATCTTGATAATTATGAATCAACTGGATTTGATCTGATAAAACGTTTCGTTCACACAATTCAAGCAATAAATTGATAATGGTGAAATCTTATTAACTAATTATCTATTGTGCCTTCAATTATTCACAGCAGTAATGTTTATCAAAGGAAGCCGCACTTTCGCATCTTGTCATGTTTCTGTCAAAGAAATCAAACTTTTGTCGGTTTTCTCCGTTAAATTTTGAATAATACGTTTGTATTTAATATACCCTGTTTTCCCTAAGGCTTTCCACCCATTCAAATCCATGCGTATTGTATTGAAAATTGCAAAGCTCACCATGCACTATGACACAATCAGCAACTAGTTCCATCTCAAATATAATTAATTAAATTAATCTAAAGTAAACAATAAAACAAGAGCATAGTTTTCTTTGTGGAATCCGCGTAATTAATACAAACCGGTATCGAACACTTTGACATCTGACAGACCACATGTACCCACGCCAATCTATATCTCAAAGCTTCTTGCATTAACGCCTTTAACGCTGGGATACTGTACTAACTACCTGTCTCAAACTTCTATACAGAAGCCATAATTAATGCATAATTGCATTAATTTAATTCACGTCCCGCCCATTTATTTTAATTATAAGAATATATACTATTTTACATCTATTATACACACTACACCATCTACCAATGACAACGATTCTAAATATCCTTCCTCATTAACTTTTAGCGTTATTTTATATATGATTCTTGTAAAAGTTGAGTTCTTGGGAATATCGTTTGTTGTCTTCCCTTTCTAATGTTTACCACCCAGAATATAATTACCGTTTTCCCTCTGTCAGTCCGTTAGTCTTGTTGCACCGTTACCGCTACATTCTTCCGTCGTTGCCACCCTGCTTTAACAACTACATGATGTCTGAGGTTATTCCATTTTAGATCCCTGACTACAATTAATTTCCAACCACCGCCACGCCAAAACGTGTAGCGCTGTTCCCTCCGCGCTCAGCGCACATACATCAATCCGCCAATCTATGACACCCTAAACATGGCATGCCACCCGAGGAATACTTGAATAATTTCACAAACGGCTTTTACCTCCGCGCATCTCATTATGTCAAGCCCAAATTGATCTAATTCCAATAAGCTCAAATGATTGAAACTAGTGCAACTTGTTTATATTGGGAAAATAGGCAATCCTAATTTGCATTCAAGCCACCAACTTAAAAACAATTAGCAAAAGCAACACACGGCGGCAAATTAAAATTCAATCCATTTCGTGCACATAAACGTCAACCGCACACGCTCCCCCCGTAAATAAGGGCGGCTACTTGGTTTCCAAAGTAAGTTAGCTTCAGAGGGATCCAATTTACTATTGAGAATGAGCCGCTGCTGCCGCTACACCAATTAAATATTTAGCGCTGACATTAAGTTTACCTTTGGTAAATCAACGGGTTTGGTGAGAGGGCAGGTCAGGTTATAGCTCATTCGTAGTTGTCTTAATAAGAATAGTTTATTCAACACCTTTAACCTGATAATTTTCTCGCCTGAGCTACTTTAATTTCAACAAAATTTTGATTTAAAGCCTTTGAGGATTTTAATTATAATTGAAATGTAGATTTTCCAAAGTTTTACTAGTAGTGCAGTGTAATTTCGATGACAGATAGAAAAGACAGTAATTTGCATTGAGTAAACACCGAACTTGTCAGCGTTACCACAGCGTTCATGGTGGCACTGTCAATTTCAAAAGTTTATGATCGCTATAAGCGTCGCTACCTTTACTTAAGAAACAAATCGGACGTCAACCTTTGTTTTTCTGTGGATTTAATATCCCTGTTTAAATTTTAATTGCCCTACGTTATAATTTAGCCTCTGGTTTGTTTTTATTCTCTCTTGTCTTGCAATAAGAGCAAAAGTTGTAGAGCAGTTAGTTAGTTCTGTTCAGGATTCTTGGCGTATATACACTGCACGTGCAGCTGCAATTAACTGTCCCTGCTCTTGCTACAATTAACCGGAGGCAAGGCAGTTGGAAGTAACAACGAGAACGAGGCAACCTAGAGTTGTTGTTGGAGGATTGCAATGACTTATTACTGAACATCATCCCATTAGCCCCAACCAACGGGAGCTGCGGGTATCTCACAAGTTCCAATAATAATGCTTTAGCACGTAAATGCTAAGTGTTTCAAGTTAATTGCCCTGAAATCCTCCAAAGGCAGAAGTGTCCCAAGAAGTTTAAGCTATGACGCTGCCATGAATTCGTGTACATGCTGTGCAAACGTTCTAAATGTATTTCCAAGCAGCGTCATCTCTATCAACAATTAGCAGCTAAATTGCTACTCTGCGTTGGATCAACTAAATACACAGGACAAGGTGTGAGAATCAAAGGTCGATTAGCCATGATAAAAATTTTGGCAAGCACAATAAGAACGTGATAGCTGCAAATGCTCAAGGCAGTCTTGCATTGCCAGGATTGAGTAAACTAGAGCATAATCGTGTTGTGAACACACTACAAACAACTACCGCTGTGAAAAACGTTAGTCAATGACAAAGAATGCTAGAAGATTGGGTACTGAAAATACGATAACAGTTTTGCTTTATTCTGTTTTACAAAAACCGTAATAAAAAACGACAAAATTTAATTTAAATCACTCATCGTTATTGGAATTTGAAGAGGAAGTTGCAGAATTAACGCGAGTGGATGATCGGCCGATACCGAAACGAGAAGAGAAGGGGTATTGATTGTACGGGTTGAAGCTGTTGTACGGGCTGAGAAGGCTTTGAGCAAGGTAGTTCCCAGCGCCAACTTGCCCTCCAAGGTAGCCGGATCGTCCAAGTAGATAGGGGTTCTGCCCTCCGAGACCACCAAGGCCTCCGATTCCTCCTCCACCAAGGCCGCCGAGACCACCTCCCAGACCTCCCGCTAGACCGAAATTACCACCGCCGTTAAGCCCAAGGTAAGGATTGTAGCCTCCGGCGCCGCCAGAGTAAATATCTTGGTTATAAATACCTCCACCGAGACCTCCAAGTTGACCAAACTGTCCCAATTGACCTCCGAGTTGACCGAATTGTCCAAACTGTCCTCCCCCTTGTTGTCCCAGGAGAAGCTGTTGCTGTAGAGCTGCTTGTGCATAAGGATTTTGATATTGTCCGATTCCGCTCAAGTATGGGTTTTGGATCTGATTTTGGCCAGCGAGACCAAGGCCAAGAGCACCCGTGCTTTGGTAAAGACTAGGATTGTTTAACAAACCGGCCTGGTTATTTAACAGGTATGGGTTTGAGGTTATGGAGGGATTTATGTTTTGGGCACTGGGAGAACGGTCACTGTTTTGATTGCTTCCTCCGTTAGCGTTGATGCCTTCGTAGCGTTTAGGTCGGTCGGCTACTTTGTTGCTTGCCTGTCAAAGAGTAATGTCAGCATTAGCTGTTTGTAAAATTCAACGGTCATTTTCGAAAATTGTCATACGGATTTGAAAAATATTAAAAATTACATACCGCGCTCTCCCGAACAGGATCGGGTAGAGTTTCGGTGCTCGCACTGTTGCTTGCGCTGCTATCGTCGTCATCATCAGCGCCTCTCTGCCGTGCCTTTATTCCTTGGGAAGATCCTAGATCCACTACAAACAAGAGTGCTAGGATCACCGTAATCTAGAAAACCACAAATAAAATTTCAGGCTTCTGCTACAAATTATTTAGGCAGGTTCGCGAAAAACTTTACAAGGGATAGACAATTTCACGGGACGGAAATAATGCTAACCAAGGCTACGGAAAGAATTCGAGTCAACCACCAAAACCCGTGCTTTCTGTGAAGGTATACCTTGGAGAACTGTTTCATGATGAATTTGTAAAGAGAGAGATTTTCAGTTTTCTTCCTGAGACACTTTTCCGTTAATCTGACGAATCCTGAACGAAGACTGAAGAAAAATCCTCAGAATTCTACTTTTATAAAGTGGCAAAATCCCTGTCACTGCCTCAAACGTTTTTTCCGTAGGTAAAATCGAGAGGGAAACAGAGAAAATAATTACTTATTTTTAATAGATGTCAAGAGTAGGGAATACGAGCTTAGCGTACGTTCCTGAATACATTAATCCCTACCTTGGCATGCATAAGAACCAGGGGAAACTTTTTAGTGGACGCATTAACCCCGTTTCACGTCCTCAAAACAACTTTATGCTGGGAGATGTGAAGGGATGGTGACTAAGTGTACTAAGTGTCATTCGGTCATAAAATCCTGACAGGCCTTCTCCTGTCAATCCAACCCGGAGAATTTTTTGTGCAATCTCCAAATCATGCTTGCATATCCTCGGGCATCAAAATACCACACACGCTATGACTCACGGCGGATCTTAAGCACAATTACACAACAATTAACACTTTTTCTCCCCAAATTACGCATGTAAATTGAATCGCCTTACATTCAACTAAGAAAGAGGAAAATATTCAAAATGACTAACCTCCCTTGGCTTATCCCGCACCGGTACCCATTAGGCGAAGAACGTTTCCTCCTTCACTTGCACTTCCCCAAAATAATTCATTGGGTTTTGAATATTATTTCATGCACTGCAACAAGTTACGTTTCCACGAAACTCATTTGTCAGTTTGCTTTGCACGCCTACGAATAATGAAGCTTCTCAAATCTTCCAAGACTCTTCAGTTGCTTCATTCGCTACCGATGTAGCAAAGATTATGCTTCATTTTACTAAAACCTTCTAGCAATCTGAGTCACCGGATTTGTTTGTGACAGCTTTCGTTCAAGGCGACCTATTTCATATTCAGGTGGCATAAGTGATTCGAGTTAGCTTCGTGGAAATCAGGTTCCCAGCTAAGGAAGAACTGTGAAAGTATCTTGGAGCTTATGAAACTGTCTGCTACTTTCAAAATATTCCATAAAAACGTTATTTTATTCCGTACCTGCGCATTTAAAACGGTACAAGAATGATTATAACACGCCAAAAATGTTATCCAATTACTTTCACTCGTAACTTCCGCTTCACACCTATCTACACCAGGTGATCATATCAATGAAACCCACTTTATGGGTTTTAAAAATAAACAGCAACCCTGCAACCCTAGAAAAAAGGTTTACTTCTTGGTCATTCCAGTCATTTTCGAGATGATGCCCAACATGACTTCATCCGCTCCACCGGCGATAGAAAGGGGTCGGAAATCTCGGAAAAATCTTGAGACAATCGTTTCACGAGAATATCCCATCCCTCCCCAATATTGCAAGAGCCCATCTGTAAGTTCACGTGCAAGGCGCCCAGCCTTCAGTTTCGCCATGGTAGCAAGAAGAGTTACATCCTTGTTCTTCATTTTCACATCTGTAACAGAAACACGTTACGCATTACCAAACTAGTTCGGGTAAGGTTTAACAATCCCTAAAGCGGCAAACAAAACCTCAAAGCTTACCAACTGCTGTATACAGCAATGTACGTAGTGCCTCTACTTCAGTGGCAAGTTCTCCGATTCTGAAATTGACGACTTGATTGTCTAAAATAGATTTGCCGAACGCCTTTCGTTCCGATGTGTACTTGATAGTTTCGCTGATGAGCATATCGAACGCCTTCAAACTGCTCAATCCGATGGCGAGGCGTTCGTCTTGGAACTGTTGCATTTGGTAAATGAATCCCATGCCTTCTTTCCCAATCAAATGTTTCACAGGTACTCGAACATCTTCGAAGCTGACTGCTGCCCAGTCTGATGAATGCAATCCAATCTTATTGATCTTTGTTCTCCGGATTCCTGTTATGAAACAGAGATTAAGTACATCGGAATCATTCATTGTCATTACAATATAATATATATACTGTAATTTGAATCCTACAAAATTTCATCTCTTTTTTCGTTTACCTTTCAAATTCATGGGCACTACTATCAATGATTTATTTTTATGTGCAGGTCCTTCTGAAGTATTTGCTAGTAAGTTCATCCAATCCGCTTTGAGACCATTTGTAATCCAAACCTTTTCCCCATTAATAACGTAATCATCTCCGACACGTTTGGCTGATGTCTAGTAGCAAACCAATTCAAAATAATTATTATTGCTGATAAGTTTCTCATCGTATTCACTCTAAATGCTTTCCATGTAACCTATTGCATTAAACCATAGATGTTAATTTACGCATACCTTAAGACCAGCTACATCTGAACCAGCGCCGGGTTCGCTCACGCCAACACAGCTAACAACATCTCCTTTGACAGATGGCTCTAAGAATTCTTTTTTTAAATAATCTGTTCCATGATTAACAATAGCGGGAGTTGACATATCAGTATGGACCGTAATAGCCGAAGCAACGCCACCACAGTTAATTGTGCCTAGTTCTTCAAGGAAGGCAGCTTGAAACTTGTAATCCAGCCCGAGTCCGCCATAATCTGTTAAGGTTAAATCATTTATTACAACCACGAAATATCCTCTTCGTAAAACCCAACGTTCTATGTATCAAATCATGTTCCCTTCTACTACCTTTATTCTAGGTTTACATTAGAATATCTGTAGTTCTGAATTACACTGATATTTGAGAAACTTCAACCTCATCACTGCAATCCACATCAGTTTAAGAAAGAAGATTCATTTTTTTCTTGAATTAAAATAGCCACTCTGACTGTGCCACCTTCCCTCTCCACAGTCCGAAAACTGTGGCGAACGATCATCGCAGAAGAGGAAAACCTTACGGTCTTCCTAATCCATCTCACGCTCAGGGAGAAGCACTATACCTCTTCATCGTGGTTTGTTCCTTCGCCACAATGGTCAAAGGTTGGAAGATGCACACTAAAGAAATGATCCTTTGAAGTATGATCTTAATTGGTCTTTCCAAATCCAAAGTATATAAACTTCGTCCCAGCCGCCTGAGAAGCGGATAGCTATTTCACTTATTCAACCGAGGACAATACAAAAATACAATAGAAATTGAAAATAATCCAACTGTGCTCCAAGCATTTGGCTGTCTTTGAGTATTTTTAAATTAAAAATCACATTTAATTTTTAAAAGTAATTTGGATTTTAATCAGGACTCTGCTCTTCCCTGAGGCAGGCAGAAGGAAGGAGCTTCAAGAGCTGTGAGGTACGAGTATGTCAGACTGTATAACGAGATTCCGAGCACTCCGTAAATATTCAAAAACTCTTTGAAAACAATTAAATACTTCAAGGCATTTATGCCGATACATACCTACAGGTTTTGTGATTCCAAGTAAACCTGCATTTCCCAGCTTTTTTAGGACATCGTGAGAAGGAAACGATTCCGCTGCTTCCCAAGCATCTACATGAGGATTTATCTCTTCATCGATAATCTACAAAGTCATATTCTTACAATCAAGATTCAAAATACAGTTGACAGTTGCATCCATGTCAAATATAATTACAACGACTGTTCAGATGTATATATTCTTGACTGTTTTCGTTTTCTTACCCTCTTCAACGTCTTCTGCATTTGCAGTTGATCCTCGGAATAATATTCATCCGGTAGCGTCGATGCGTAAGCTGAGTAATTAGCTTTGACATTTAAAGAGCTTATGATTGCCGAGTTCCCACTACACAAATCTTTCCATAACGGCGTTCTTGCAAGACCGACTCGAAAAAATGCCATTATAATTGTTTAGTTATGTCTTCCTATTTAATTTTGGGTCAACAAAGACTTTTCACAGTTTGCTGTAGTAGACCTTTAAGCGAAATAATTTGACGAAGCAGTTGCCAACGTATACTTTGTTACATAATCAAAGTCGATGCTCGCGCAATTGTACTTTGACCTTTTTAACAGAAATAAATCCAAACATTGCCGCAGGGTATAAGTCAAACTGTTTTGATGTTCCCGCGGAAAACAAGGAGAACTGCAGTATGGGTTTTTATATTTGTCAGAGGACTATTCATCGTAGGATAGCCAGCCACAGCTTTTGACATTGGATTAACTGCAGCAAAGGACATTGAAGCTTATGTAAATCGGCTAAAGCAGCAATTCAAACTTAATATGTATTGTAACAACTTCAACATATTACTTTATTGATATTTTCTTCTGCATAAACATTAAAACATTTTGCATTACACACTAAAATAAAGAATTATAGAAGAAACTTTGGAAAACTGAATGTAAAAAAACGTTCCGTATTCTGTAGTTCGACTACCTGTCATTGCTTGTAACAAGTTCAAACCACTGTCTCAAAGCATCTGTCAAGACGGAGGGTAAATTGCTCAAATCCCGAAGTATCAAATAAAAAGGGAAGGGGAAATGGTCCATGTAATAGTTGAATTGTTTTAAATTGTTTTTGTCGTCAAATTCAGCATAGCGTATGTCAAGAATTGAGTCCTTGTTTTTAGGGTTATCAACAATGATAAAGACTATAAAAATATTCTCATCTCTAGCCCGTCTTATCGCTCTAGCTACACAGTCTTTGCCCTCACTAGCAACATTTCGTCCATCTGATATAATTAAGACTAACTGAGCAAGTTCAGGATTCATGGTTGAACTTGTATGACTTCTGTTCTTCAAATCCTTGAACGTTTGTGTTACGTAGTTCATCAGCTGACCGATTCTGGTTTGACGCTGACAGAAAGTAAACTTTTGAAGCAACTGTGCTCCACTTGAATCCGTAAAAGGTTCCTCGAATGGGTGCATTAGCTGGACATCTTCTCCAAAACTAACAACGCCCAGTTCCCCAGCTTCTAAAAGTCCCAAAGCTTTAGCCACAACAGCAACAGCGGAGAAAGCCATCTGTAAATTACAAATACAAAATTAAATCAATAAAATGTGGCTCACTTGTTTTACACGGATACATCTCAGATGCAAGTAAACAAACCTGTTTAGATTGATTATCAGACATCGAAGCGGAATCATCCAGGGCCAATAAGATTTGATATTCTCTTTTGGAAGGCTGGGTTCTGCGTAACCATATCTTGTCTTTTCTGAAACCACTTGCAACGTACGGTATAACTTTTCTCATGTTCAACCGTTTTCCAGTTTTGTAGTCGCCCTTCAGTCTAGCAGCAAGAGTTGGTTCTAAAATCAGCCTTAGCTGTTCACACAAATCCTGAGCAAGGGGCAAGGTCTCCGATTCAAGTTCATGCCATCGAGCAAGGTTTTCCCCAAGAGGTCCGTCCGGGACTCTGGGAACGACTTGGTCTCCCCTTTCTTCCTCATCAACATCAGGCTCCATTTGTTCATTGGCTTGTGGATTGTATATCAGCTCGTTTTGCGTGAAGAAGGCAGACTGATCCGGACGAGAAACAGTAAAAGTCGATACTGCATCACCCTCAACCATAGCTTCATTATTTTCTTCCGTTTCTGTCGCACGGTCATCTGATTTCCTGTTTTTCTTAGGCTGTTTCTCAGAAGGTCGTTTTGTATTTTCCGTCTCCGTAGTGTCTTCCTCAATCAATTCGATATCGGAATCGCCTGCTTCTGATTCTTTATCCGACGAAACTTGTTTATCCTGTTGATCTTTTCCAGCCTGTTGTTGCTCAGCGTCTTCTTTGGAAGCATTGTCCATTGTAATATCGTCAAACTTGTCCGCCCGGGTAACATGCTGATACAAATCAAATTCTTTTCCAGATTTCTCTCCTTCTTCGTCATTTTCTGGAGTTGCATCATCTTCTCCGGTTTCCAATGACTCCAGTGCCCGAAGTCTCTTGGACGACGGTTCTTCCTGCTGAGTTGCCAGAGTTCGTTTCCTTTCGTTTTCAGCTATAGAACAAACAAATATAATTAATGTTTTCCAAACCCAATGATAAACTTAATAAGACTTCGTTGTCAATTTTTCTTCAAAAACAAATAGTTTAATTCCTTACCTGGATTATTTGAAGACTGTTGATCCTGTTTTTCTTCGTTTTTAGATTCCTGTTGGTTTTTAGTAGCTGTCCTGCCATCATGGCCAGCACCGGAGCTAGTTTCCGCTTGACCTTTTCCAGAATCATCTTGTTGATTGGGTTCATGTTCTTCCACAGTGGTCTGATTATCAGTTTCCTCATCTTTACTAGCTTTATTTTCTGCATTAGCATCTGCTTGGGCTTGATTCTCGGGGTCTGCTTCCACTTGACGTTCTTCATCTTTTTCTACTTCTGCATTTTCCGGTACAGTATTCTGTGGTTTCTCAGGTTCTTCTTCAACGTCCATTGGTTCTTCTGCCTGATTTTCGAACTCATCTCTAATCGGTTTATCCATCTGCTGAGCCTCTGACTGAATCGGTTCATCTTCTTGCCCTTCCTCGTCATCTTTCGGATTTTCCCTAATTTCATTCTCAACTTCTTTCATCTCCTCTTCATTAGCCTCCTCGCCTTCTTTCTCATCCCCTTCCATTTCGGGGTTATCTTTTTTAGAGTCTAAATCAAACGGATTTTCGTCTTCTTCCTCATTATCTTTCATCTCAGCGTCATCATCCAAATTGAGATCATCCGGTAAATCAAAAGCTTCAGGCTCAATCTCTGGAACATCTTGTCCATGGAATGGATCAATTTGATCATCGTTCTGTTCGCCATCCGAATCCATTTCCTTGCTTTCCTTCTGTTTCTCAGGTGGACCATTCTCTTCCTCCTGTTGCTCGTCTCCCGGTTTTTCCGTTTGCGGATCTTTTGACCTTAACTCAGGCTCATCCCCCTGCAGCTTCTGACCTCCAGCGTTATCTTCATCGTCATTCAAGTCCTCTTCCTCGTCACTTGAGCCACCCCAAAGCTGTTCATCCAACTTTTCAGCTCCAGGATCATCAATATCACCCATTTCCTTGTCCAACTCTTGATTTTCCTCTTCTTCTTTCTCATTCTCGTCATCAGAGCCTTCTTTGTCCTCTCCAGATTTCTTCTGGTCCTGAAGCTTCCCACCAAAGTCCTCTGTCATGTCGATGCCTGCATCATCTTCCTCCACGTCTTTGTCAGCTTGCTCTGCAGATTCTCCAGACTTAAGCGTCTCCTCCAGTTGGTCTTCTGATTCTATACGATCCGAAACATCCTTCGCGTCTGATGTAGTTTCTCCTTCACCGAGACCTAAACCTCCTTTGGCATCAAGCTCAGACCCTTCCTTCATTGCTTCTTCTTCATAATCTGGTGGTAGGTTAAATCCCTGAAGACAAAGACATGACATTTAATAAGACCAGCATCAATCTCATGTATATTTTGCTATAGATTGTTAAATACTCGTTCCATACCTTTTGCCCAATGCTCATGAACAGTGAACTCATATTGACAAACAGTTGACAATGGCTTCGATGAAAGTGAACCAGTTCAGTTAAGTAAAACTGGGATACATCAATGTACTGATTCAACAATGGCTTGAGTTCAGGTAATTTGCGGCGCCCCGATTTATCCGAAAGGACCTTCTTTAGTTCTTCTATCAAGTTGGATAAATCTAAGTAACTAATTTCCGCAGAAACCTTAAACGGTTTGTCCAAATCTGTTTCCAATGTGTAGTGTCCAGAAAGACGCTGCATCGCAAGCATAATTCTAGCGACTAGACTCGCAACACTGTCTGGTGTTACATTAGGTTCACTGGATTCATTTAATGTTTGTTCCTCTTCCTCTAAAATTGGTGGCAAGAGCAGCATCAGTGAACTTAACGAGGTTTGCATCGATTCACAAATTTTCTTATGCACAACCGAAGTGTTTTTGTCCAAAGATTCAATTCCATGTTCCAAAAGAAACTCAGCAATTAATGGGCCTATAGACTTTAAACTCTCATTTGTCACGTTGGTCTCTTCCCATGATAACGTTTTTGTCAGCAAATTCGATGTTAAAGTCAGCATTGTCGTAACTTTTTGATGTAGCTCTAATGGTGCATCCGAAGACTGAAGAACGATTTTCCATTGCTCAAATTCCAAGCTCAGGCCAGCTAGATGCTCACGAAATGCTTCCACTTTTTCCCATGACTTGATTGAGCTATCATTCTCGTCCCCACGTTGAATTGCAGATCTCAACATCCAGACCAATGTAGAAAACTGAGCAACGAGCTTTTTTTCCAAGATAAGTTGATAAATGAGCTCGGCGGCGAACCCTCGGCATCTTTCTATGATTGCAAGTGTAAGTTGCTTGTTTGGACTTTCAAACGCACTCATTGCTGAAATCATCCTTATGAGACATTTTTGGAAATACGATTCCAGTGACGCCCATGATTGGGAAACGAGCGTATCCGTCTTCTTTCGCACTTCATCTTGCTCAGCTTTCTTCAACTTGTCCCACGTTATCGACAGGTCATGCGGTTGTGTGAGGAAGTCATACAAATACGTAGACACATACGTTTCTTTCGACTGCAATCTGATAAGTCCTTTCCTGAAGGACAGTCCAATATTTGCTAAATCTTTAAATATATCTGCCACTGCAAGTCGCCGACGAGAATGTACATGATGAAGAAGCTTTTTCCTAACATCGCCTTTCTCTGTTGTCTATAATTGAGCAAAACAAAATTAATTAATTTAGGTTTGCAATTTAATAATAATAAAACTAACTGTTATACAATGACATACCTCAAATACTTGCATTTCACTCAGGGTTGTTGCAATTCCTTCCGATAATTCACTAACAGTTGTATGGTACTTTCGGAAATGCGAGCTTGACTTTTCAACGCAGGTTTCTTGTATAGCTCTGATTTTACTGCTTAGTTTCTGGACCTTCAAGTTTTCCGAAAGTGCTCTTATCTGCTCGTTCTCACCGAAAACATCTTTAACAGTAGCCAACGGATTCGGAAGCATGCCACTCTCAGGATCATGTGTATACCATTTGAGTTGAGTGTCCTCAATGATAATTGCTTTCAGCTTCGGTGGCAGTTGTTCATCGCATGTCATTACAGACCTGGCAGGGAATGCTAATATCTGTTTCACGTCTTTCATTGATCGCATCAACATTTTCTGACTATTTGATATGGAATCCTTCAGGGCAGACAAGTTCATATCGTTCCATCGACATATCTTCACAAAGTCTTTTAGCTTCTTCTCTACAGGCTGCTTTAAGTTATTCAGTTTGGATTTAGCAGGTGATAGGAATTCTTGGTAGTATTTGATGGTATTCCAAAATGCGCCGTACAAAGCGGGAGGAACTGGATCGGCAAATACTTTGTATTTCTCCATTGCTAAAATATAGCAATAGACCTTGGTGAGAATGTTGATTCTGACTTCGTATTGACCCAAATTTGAAGTTTCCATGAACTGGTGCAAAGCTAAGAGGAGGGTACCAGCTTTCGATACCGCTTCTTCATTGGAATATTTTTGTTCAATAAATTCTATAGCCATGTTGGAAATATGGAACCACCATTCATAAGCTTTTTCTTCTTCCCTGTAAATAACACATGCACATTATATCTCATTACTTTTACCTTAGATTTAACTCCTAATACCATACGTAGTTTTAGGCTTTCACAAACCTTCGCTGCGTGAGGTCCAGAAGATTCTTCCAGCAAGATAGTTCCATTTTCCTCCATTTGATAATCACTTGGAAAAGTTCGAGCAAGTGAGACGCGATGGAAACACCTGTGTGTGCGTTATCTTCCCATTCTTGGCCAGTTTCTAAAAACATTTCATTACAACATTAACATTTAACTCCAATCTCAACTGTAGTCCACTGCAATATAATAACATTAATCTTAGCACTTACCCACAAGTAGTTCAACACCCGTGAGGAATTTTACAATTGGATCCTCCAATTTGAATGATTCAATTCGATCAATTATGGAAATTACCTATGTAAACATAAGCGATGTGTAATTTATGTTTCGATTTCTCATTTGAAAATAAGCATATCCTTAGTAGCCATTATTAAAGAAAAACATACCCGCATCAGGGAGGGGAAGTCCGGCCATTCCTCTAACAAATCTTGGATTCGCTTCCGCAGACTCTGAAGAATTGAAATCAGCATTTTGACTTCACCCGGATTAGAATCATGATATATATCGTAGATACAGCTGTCATCTAAGCTCGCTGATTTATGTATCTGAGCGAAGGGCTTATCAGGATAGAAGCTACACTGTGATGACGCAATGTAAGCGCCAACAGAAAAATTTTGGTCTTCCAGTTGATTAAAATAACTTGAAAACTCATTGTATCCTCGGCATCCGACAATAAATCTAGAAAAACAAATATACAGCACATCGTAAATAATAAATTCACATGGATTGAAGCGTCCAACCGGGATCTTCCATAAGACCTCCTTTCAATTATCTCGTCTTACCTCTGCATAAACGGCGTCACAGTATCAATAGTTGCGATATCAACTTTATTAGCGGGTTCAAAGTAATATTCACGGACACAGTCCATTAGACGAAACTGTACTTTGATGAACAAATTAATGTCTTCAGGAAGCAATTGTTTGACTTCAGCTTCTAATTCGCCATTCATCTCGTCTGGATCAGAATTATCCGCCAAGTGTTGAGTATCGCCAAGAGTTTGTGCAGGAATAAGATCTTGAAATTCTCGCCGGAAATTCGGGAACGCTTCTTTCATGGCTTCTGCATCTAACTGTTCTTGAGAAGCTTCCAGCAATCGTTCCTTTCCTTTGAATATGTAAAGCGCATCCTTCTCGGCTTCCATTTGCTGCGTTTTCTCTTTTTGAGCGTACCAGGATTTGCTGACCACTTTGGATATGGCGTGCAGATTCTCCATAGATTCGTGGGATAGTGTTCGCTTCTTTGCAATAACGTTCAACGAATTCAGAAGTGATGACAGATAAAGCCTGTAAACAGCGTAAACAGAAAAATCATTTATTAGTGTCCCTACTCCTGCTAAAACGCATTGAAAGTGCACCACCAAGAGCAATATCTATAAACCTCGAATTAAATTATAGAACGACTTTAACAATTAACATACCGATTTTTCTGATGCGTTGGCAATGAAATAACATCGCTGATAGCATCAAAGGACGTAGTCCCTTTCATCTTCATAGGAAATGCGACAAGTGATCTCAGCGAGTCGGCAACATCCGATTTTGGTGCCTGGTACTTGGTAACCATGATGTGTTTCAAGATGCTTAAGCCAGTGGAAGCCTACAGCAAACATTCAAAGACACTGTATTTACATTCAGCTCATCTTCAAGTACATTTTTAATGATTACCACAACTTAATATTACCCAAGTGGAAACGTAGATAATCGGTGCGACGACATCCCAATACATAAAATTTTTGGACAGCTTATCAACGAAGTTCATGTGTCCCGCAATCCAATGATCGCATACACTGCAAAGCTGTTCCAGTTTTTCTTTAGTTTTTCCTGCTCCAACGTTATCTTGAAACACAGTTTCAGCCACACCGAAGAGTTTAATGTCTTCCACCAACTCTCCCAGCTTTTCTTTCGATGCCAATGATCCAAGAAACGATGCGACGTCTTTCAAGATATTTCTGTAGTGAGGAATACGTGGACGATCCGCAACAGCTCGGTTGTGTTGCACAAGGGCGTCTTTAGATGAACGAACAAATTCAGTACAAAGCGTTCGATACGGATGCTCGAGTTCCTTTTTAACTGCTTGTCCAATAACAGCTTCTTCGTACTGACTCTGCACACTAGTCCAAGAAGTAAAGAACCGAATCTACAAAAATGGAAAGTACAAAAGGTCAAGGTGGTCCAAACTAAATGTCAAATACTCGAGTTTGAAATATGATTCAAAAATCCATAGCGCCTCTGCCTTTGGTCGCAGGCACACCCCACTCCCAAGACTCTACATTCGATAAGAGCAACAAAAAACTTACATCTTCTTCACAAAACTGTCCAAGTATTTTGCTTTCTACAGCAGGATCCACGGGCGGCAATTGTGCTAGAAATTCCATCAATATCATAGCAGATTGTACCATAAACTCCCCCAATTGTTCCATGGTCACTAGGTCCAAATACTCCAATTGTATTTGGATACGGATAAGTTTCGTATGTGTCTGATCCATAACTCCATAATCCTGTGGATCGTTCATTAAATCCACGACACGTATAATATCTCGACGGAAGGATGATCTCAAGCTATCGACCAAGTGGCTTTGGTTCGGAGGCTGAGTTTGGAATATGCGATGAGACATCATTTTCGTCAACTTGCTAAATGTTTCCTTGTATTGACCGGATCCTTTGAGACTTGGGAGCCAGTAGTCCGAAACAGTGTTGTCAGGAGCTCCACCGAAAAATATTCTGGCCACGAAATAAGGTAAGAGGCAGTCTGCTTGAACTAGTCCCGAAGGAAGATCAGTGAAGGCACTACAAAATCGTCTCCGCTCTTCCCATTCAAGATAATCTTGCATAACATTTAACCGGGACGTGTGAGCGCCACTTCTCATGAAGGATAAGAAAGGGTTAGTGAGGACACTGGATACTTGGGAATCCCCATTGATAAGACGGAGATATTCTTGTAGACCGTTTAAGCTTTTTTGAACAAGAGCATACTTCCGTTCGAAACTACTATCGGTAACGCTTTCCTCAATCGTTTCAACACGATAAGTCCTCACGAACATGTCCAAAGCCTCTTGGGTTTCTGTAAAACAGATTGAATCAAAAATTATATGATACCGTCATAATATCCATTTTACTAAAATTGCATTCCTTCTAATCTACTCCAGCTCAGCGCCTCCACTTTCAACATGGATTACCCACCCTTTCCCATCTCCTCTCCTTTTAAAACTGCTCCACACCCCTCCACAATAGAGCTGTACAAAGGATGAGCATCTTTCAAGGCTGCTGGCCAATTATCTTGAGGAATAACGGATCTGAAGCTCCAGATGTTGAAGACGGTTCTGAAAAAAAAACACGGCCATGAATAAGACATAACTGCAAGCAATAAATCAGAGATGGTCTATCTATAAACTTTATCTTACTTCATAAATCCCAAAAGAGCATTTTCCCGTTGTCGATCAATCTGTAGAGAGTCCACGGGAAAGCACGTCTCCCTCAGCAATTTTTCAATTTGGATGCATTCCGCGTTCCTCCCCTTCTCATAGCAAATACTCTTCAGCACACTTCGCAATTCTTTGTTTAACGGCCCATATTCCGAATCATCAGCGCAAATCATCTTCAACCAAGGCACCACCCCACTCCTAATAGATTCCAACAGGATTCGCATCCTTCCAAATAGCAGTTCATTATTTTCCTCTTCTCCTTTAACTTTCTTTTCTCCGACATCAACTAATCTTTGGAGCCACATGAAAGTCTTCATGCCTTGGAGCCATATTCCAGCGACGTGCTCCAGCGAAATCCCCTCCGTCCTGCTTTCCTCAGTATCTTCCAGTTCCATTGCATCCTCTGGGTTTGGCTCATGCCGAGTTGATATCAGCATAACAGTCCCTTTCCCCGGCACAATCTCCCAGCATTTGTAACTCATAATTATTTGCAGAATGTCTTCCAACTTTGTCCTTGCCTTCCAGTAACTCTTGAATAGTACCAAAGAATCCTCCAGCTCTTTAGGAACGACACCTCTTTGATCCGCAATATTCCGGGCCATAAAGGCAACGCTTCCAGCTTCCAGGTTCAACTTTTCCTCCTTCAGAATATGCTGATGAAGGCTGAGGGAGCGATGAAAGGCTGTTAAAACTTCCGTGATAACTTGGACGGGAAGAACCGGGGCATTTTTATACCGACCAACGAATCCAGGCTCAAATTGTTTATCCTTCTTTAAAACTTTTACTGTCCCCATTTTAGATGCAAGCGCCTTGAGTTCCGGCAACCGGGTCGACAGCAACTCTGTCAGTTCTCCCACGTCTTGCGGCATCGACCTCCAGAACGCGGTCAGCAGTAATATTTTCTCTTCAAATTCAACACCGACAGCACTTCCACCAACTCCAACATTCTTCAACACTTCTTCCCTCAGCTTATCAAAGACATGAAAACTTTTCCAAACCCGGTAAGACTTGGAGTTCAAAAAGTTTTCTGGTGACAACACAAGCTTACTCTTCCTGCAAAATCCAAGGAAAAACAAACTTTTTTAGTTATCACCACAAAATCTCAAGTCGTAAACATAAAATGCTCCTAATAATTGCATCCTTTGTAGCCAAAATTCCTCGCCTTTCTTCCTCTTCTGCCCTTCCTTCCGCATTTCTTCCTATCTCCTTGCCATCCCAATTCTATACAACCTTATCTTCCCTCCAACTCACACGCTCCAATACGATTTACAACCCAATTACACAACTCTTCCGTCACTTCCATATCAACATCAGGGGCTTTGTTTTCTCACATTCAGCTTCCGAACGTTGGACCTTGAAATCTCCAAACCGTAAACTATCCCGCTTTCTCTCTTCCTATCCTGCGCATCTCCTTATTTCATTGTTCACTGGGGAAACATTCATTCCCTTTCAATCTCAGGTAGGTAAATGCCATTTTCTCTCTTCTTTACAACAAATGTCTTTCTAAGTAACAACAAGGATCTCTCTTTCCGTCTCCGATAATTTCTAATTCAGCTCCATCCCTTCGTCTCTATTACTAACAAGGCAGGGAATAGCTCCTTGTAACTGCTGTACAAAGAATTTTAACTCATTCCTACCACAAGCACGTTTTTTCCTACTATCATAAAACACACACATACGATCCACACGTAACACGCGCTTTACACGTACTACAAGCATAAGTCTCTAAAACTATACACCTACAAATCCTTACTCTCGGAACTTAACAAAGCATACGCTTGGATTCAAAAGGGACACTGGGAGCACAAGTTACAATTCTATGTTTAAAACCCAGCTTTACACACAATCCTTTGAGATTTTACAGTTTACAGCCATAAAAGAGTCTATTCCCAGCCTCTCTGAATTACATTTAAAAGTGAGTGCTATTTCGCAAGAAACCAACCACCTGCTACTAATTTGTAGCCTCTTTTTTATCCTAGACGCTTACAGCAATTTCTAGACGTTATTCACCTTATCAAACTTTTATTAGCATCCATAAAACCGTCCTCCGTCCTTTTCATCAATTCTTTATCTTCTTCCGCTCCAGGTAAATAAATCTCCACTCCTCGATTCCTCATGGCCCTGTAAAAAAACAACAAGCATCCAATAGTACAGCAAAGTGAGTGTGAGTCTTGTACTTTCACCAACTTGTAAAAGTAAAGCAAGCAAAGCAAAAACATTTTCTTCACATCTTCTAGTCTCTTCGGAGACGCAGCTACATACGCTCCAAATCCCATTGGCTTCCACCTCTTTTACCATCAACTTTCCAGATTCTTTTTGCCCTATTTTCATAACAAGATTTCCCTCTTACAAAACTTTCATCATCTCCCATATCCACCTACCTGTTCTCTTCTTCAATGTGAAAGCAAAACTTTCTCCACAAAACACAATCCTCTTCATCTTTTTTTATCAGTATCAGATATCACGCTATCCTCATCTCTTCCTCCTACCGTCTCATCTCACCATCGAGCCTTCTATTATCTTTTCCCTACTATAATAAAGGCTGACACAAATGATTACTCCTATTTTTAACAAACTATTTTCTTATGGAGCCCGGCAACAAACTTCAACAAATTTTTTCTTTAGCAATTCATACTTTTATGAGCTCCTTAATACAAAATACCTCGTGCATCATAACCACTCCGATCCGTTTACAAATATTTTCTACACGATGGTCTCACCACTGTAAACAAACTTCCCTCCAAAATTCTTCAACGCTTCCTATCCCAGCTTCCTATTGTTCCTAGAAAAATTGAATTTTAACATTTTCACCCTTGAAGCCACGCTATCTCCTTGAGCGATACAAAGTAAGCCCCATCTTTTCTTTTCCTCGCTTCAACTTTCGTTTTACTTGTTATACCGTTCTATTTTATTAGAAACCGAGGAAATTATTTTCCTTTTCGCGTTTGCTACAGATTCGCTCATAAATTGCTAACCAAAGTTTCTCGTAACTCAAGGATTTAGCCAAATAAATCTACGTATGCTTGCTTCCTAGCCTTCCATAATACGCTTACATCCTTGCTCCTTGAATGAAGGCTTAAAATCAAATATCTTACATTTCAGTATCACATTACTAAATTGTTAGCATTGCTCCGTACAATTTTTTCGGGTTAAATTTCGACCATAGTCTAAAACCATTTCTGAATACTTTGATCGTTCATTCCTCTCCAACTCCGATTTCCTATTTACAATCCTTTCACGTAAAATACTTAGTAGAAATAATACAGTTTTTTACACGCACATCTCTCCATAAAAAATCTACGCAGCCTGCACACAAAATCCACCTATAGAATACCAATGTTATAGTTGAAGAATTTCTTCAATTCTTCTATTGCTTTCAAAATCTTTTCTTCTTTACTCTTACATCAAAACTATTCTCTTGAATTCAGCAATTTTCAGCGATTCTTCTCTCATTCAATTCAGTCTCTCAGTTTTCTCATCCACATTCTTCTCCAAATGCCACTAACAAAAACTCGCAAAAGCCCGTTAGCCATTTCATCATAAGTAAAAGCCATTTGCAACATTGAATTTCATCATGATTTTTTCCTATTTTTACCTGGAAATTTCTCCATATGCCGGGTTCATGGCTAGAATGAGCCGGAATTCCGGATGAGGTCGGATTTCGATGATTTCCCCATCAATGGCCCCCCGTTCCGTGAGGAAGAGTGATCCCTGTGGTTCGACAAGAGAATTGAGTCGATCCAAAACAGCAGATGAGCATCGATTCGCTCCATCAATCAATAACCAATCACCCTTTATCATTGCCTGCAACACAAATCCCAAAATCATTTCAATCAAAATAGATCAAACATAAATCCTCCTTTAGTTCTTCCCTTTCACCCCAAACACCACCATTCCAGCTTATCCTCCCTTCCGCCTCCTTTCCTCGGTTCTTTCTCCAGCTTCCTCCCACTCTTAAAAACTCGGCTGTGACCCAGCTTTACCCTTAGCCCCGAATCACACAATAACCTTGTGAAATTTATTGCTCTCCCTCCTCCTCTCTATCCTTGAGAATCCTATAATCCCAATTCAGCACAACTCCACCTCAGTCATCCAGCTCATCTCCATCCATTCTAGTACTCAATATTCTCTTTAATACATTCCAACAAATAACAACTTGCAACAAATTATCTCAACACTGATAATAGTAGTCAAGTAGTAAAGTAACCAAGGACTGCAACAGGAATTCTTCCTAATATACCCGCATCCTCAACCTCAATATCTTCTTTCCATCCTCAAGCCACTTCAACTTCATTTCCAATTTCAAGAGGAGTTAGAACAGAACAAGAGGGAATCAAATTTCATCCTCCTCTTTCTTGTACCCACCTCTAATTATCCCCGATTCTCCTTTCAGTTCCACCATATCCTCCTCCATTCCATCCAAGTCTAACCATTCACTTCATTTACGTCCAAACTTAGGTTATTTCAGATAAAACCAAAGGATTAGGAAACATTCCAGCCTATCACGGCATTCCTAACAGAGCTCATTAGTATTTTCCCTCAAGGTTTAAAATACATGTAAATTATTTCCAAACTAATCCTCCTCCTTCTCCTATTATATCCTCAAACTCTCAACCCTTTCTAAAATTCCATGATTCATACCATCATTCTATCCTCCCTACCTGCATTCTTCATTGCAGTGCAACAGCTTGAAACTAAGACCTTTTCCCTTCAAAATTTACGACTTCTTACCTGAAACAATTTAGGGAGATGGAGGAAACCTGATAGAGACTCCGACCCGCTGAAGACTTTCTCCGCCTCTCTATTCCGTTCTATCATCCTGCTTTTCCCACTCGTTATTCCTACAGCTATACGACCTGCACAACTTTTACAATTCAACATAAATTATACTAAATTTCTCCGCAGGCTTTCACTAAAAGAGTAAAAAATAACCCATACACACAGAAATATTACTAACTAGCCAGGGCAGACGGCGCATAAAAACTTTCACCACTATACAAACTTTCTCCAACCCTAACAGCACCTAACAGTTCTTAATGTTCTAGCATTAGCATATTGGTAAAACAAAGTACACATATAACGCAAGGAAAGGAGCAATTCCAACCCACAAAACTCTTCACCAACTACTAATACAATACCAATACCAGGAATACACATAAAAATCCAAAAAGACAACCGTACTCGTTCCTCCCGTTAGCCACGCTAACAAACCTAGCTTATCTTCGGAACCCAGAGCAACATTTCGTTTAGGTTCGCACCTATTTTATAGTTTTTTCAGTATTTGCCATATTTATTCCTGTACTATTTCCTAAACTCTATGCAATTTCTCCCGTTTCACAAGCATTTTAGATTGTGCCAAGTGTTGCAAAATACTTTTCTCTTATACTCACTTGAACTGCATGCATAAATTTCAAACTGTACTTTCTATTACATATTATGTCTCACATCTACACGCGTACCACAATACACCAGCCAAGCTAGCATTATTAAAAAACCCTGGGAATTGAATTCCCTCCATAAAAATCCCCTCGTTTTATTCCTTAGTTTATGAGTTTGTTCCAAATTTTGTTGGAATTTGTCTATTGCATTCCCTCTTTTCTATTCCACAACCTGATTACTTATTCTAATCTCTGAAACTAGCAAACTATAAATGTAAATAATGGAGATTGAAGGCATGGAGGAGGAGGAGGAAGATGGGATCCTGGAGAAAGCCTGGAATCTTCCCGAGTATGACAATAACTTTCTCAACAGAGAGGAAGAGGAAGTAAGCCTTCTTAAACTAGTATTCCTCTTCTTTTCCAACTTCTTTCTTTCTGGCAAACCTTGATAAGGAGACTATGGATCCAGTGAAAGCTTCCAGTTTGAATACCAGCCTTCAAATGCCTGTAAATTTCTTCCAGTTCCCTCTCAACTTCTTCACCACTTTGAAAGAGCCGTTCCGTTGCAGCAGAGGGTGGTGGAAGGCTGCCAGAAGATGGTGAAGGGGAAGTATAGATAAAATTCAGTCTCTCCAACAATGATTTGCATTTAGAGTAAGACGTCCCCAAAATCTCTGTTCTTTCATGAATCCTCGCCAACTCCTCATCTTCTCCCAACCCATCCTCTGCAACAAGAAAAAGAACCAAGCATTAGAATCAAATTATAATCACAACAATTACCACCAACCAAAACCACCCCATTTTTAAAGGAATATTTACTCAACACAGCCAGCATTCCATGCTAGGCACATTACTTCAACCTAACCATTATAGGACTGGAGGGAGAAAGTCAGAGATAACAGCTTACAATTGACGACAACAAACTCGTGTAAATACTCGCGTTTTCCTCCTTTACTATAAACCTGTCCTCTTCTACCCGGGTATTTTTTCCGCTACTTTTGAATTTTGAAATTTCCCTAAGTAAGAATAAGAGGCCCGAAAAAAGTGTTATACCGTCAGCGGAATTACCACCACTTCAGTTCAATTTATATTTACATATTTTTCATCCCAATCTATTTTCTCCGTAACCTATTTTCCTCTTCACATTTTCAAAAAATTCTTTTGTCATTCACGTGCCAACTCGTTCACCCGCTCACTCAGTTTACCGGAAAAGCTGTACTTGTCTCCTTCACAAAACCTTGCAAAACCCATCCTGATTTATCTGCCAAAAGGTATTACCAGTTGAATTTCAATCACAAAAGTTTCTACATGTGCATCGCATTAGGATTTCTTCTCTCACCAATTCTCTGCGAAGCTTCCATGACTGAGCTTTTCAAATCCCATAATCCTATTTGCGCACACCATGCAAAATGCATAATAGCTTTTGCCAATCTCAAGAGCATGGATAGTATAACTTGGAGGATTTCAATTGTCCAAATAATCGATTCTTCAAGCAAAAATATTCCTTTATTCCCTCTCATATTTTTCTCCACAGGCAAATAATGGATTTCTCAGAAATTATTCCAGAAAATACTCATTTTGTAGGCTATTTCTACATTTTGTATGAAAAATACCATGAAGTATTTGCAATGTGAAATTAAGGTTTTTCAAATTCTCACTACACGTGTTAAAAGATTTTTACAAATTTTTCCGGTAAAATTTGAAAATGTAGAATATACAACTATCACAGAAAATTAATATAAATTAATGCACTCACTTGGTCTCAGATGCTTAGAATTTTTGAAATCATTCCAAGCCTTGGCAAATTCATAGAAATCCTCTCGTTCCATTTCTTCAGCGTAATTCATCGTATTTGGGAGGTCGTGGTAAACAATTAGGAATCGGAGAATAGAATTCATCAATTGGTCCAAATATCGTGTCACTTCATCAATTCGCCTGTAAACGTCCGCCTGAAAGCATTAAAATAATCATAAATTTATTTACTAAACTGTTACACTATAACTTACTTAATTGTTGATTAAAAACGATTGTTCAGATTTCAATTTATTTCAGCTACTTTTCCAACGCTCATAGATACTTTAGATCCTGAATCAAAAATTGACAATTACATGATATATACATTCAACTGTTAGCAAATCCGATTTTTCTCCATAAAACCAGATGCTATAAGCTCTTGCTTCCGGTAATATTTCCATAAGCTACCTCTCAAAAACACTCGATTTTTCACCCCGCGCATTTTTTAAGGAAATAATCCCCTCATTTTTCAAAAACTCTACATTAAAATATATTTTATTTCTCCAAGGATAAAAATCCCTTAACCCTTAATCCCTCAAAATCCTTCCATCAATTTCCCAAAAAATCTCCTTCAAGTTCACTGTCATCAAATCCGCCTTATATTTCCATCCCTCCATTCCTCTTGCCTCATCAATATTTTTCCAAATAAAAACTTTACTACACAATCATAAAATCAATGATACGCATCATAACTATTTGTGTTTCCCTTTCCAAGATTCTACACGAAAATAAACCTTTCCACATTCACGGCTTTCTCCAAGACTTTCTCCACATATCCTTCAAAAAGAAACCTTCCTCTAAGCATAACCTTCCCGGATCCGCCACCCACTCCACCTCATCCATGCAGTTTGAAGCGCAGTTAGCCTCGGCCTATTTCCATTTCGAGGTTCGTAAACCCGCCTCCAAATATCAAATCCGTTACAAGGGATTTTTATTGATGCCACTGTCTCACTACCCAGGATCTAACATTTATTTACTGTCCAATCAGCCTCCGTCTCCAATAAATTCTTCCTTTCTCCCCCAATTCATTCCTTTTCCCCTTATTCCCTCCCACACAAGCAATGTCTTTACCCGAATCCAGCATTCTTTAACCCTTCTTGTACTTCTACTTTCTCTTCAGACCAGGCTCGTGCTATGCATTCCTCCAAGTATTTCTTTCAGACGCAAATAACCTCCTCAAACCGTAATAGCTGTTCTCCTTTCCAGAATATTGAAGAGGGAAACAGGATAAAGAGACAACAAGATAGGAAAACAGGACGCGGGTATCAAGTTACCCGCTCCCGCCAATTCTTCCTCCTTCACATCCTAATACTCAGCAGCCCCACACTCAAAAACCACCTTCACCACGACCATCCAATTTCGTGCGCATATTCCAAACAAGTAAAACGACCACCACAGCCATCACCATCAAATCCCTCATTACAACCTCCATTACCCTCATCAAAATTCCAAAGAGTATCCAATCCAACTATCCAGAAAATAAGCCTTTTCTGATCAAAATCTAGTCAAAATTCTTTCAAAATTCTCCTCCCGTTTTCACAATTTAACCTACATATTTGTTCCTAGAGTTGGCTCCATTTCTCCTCCCCTTTCTTACATCAATCCTAACGAAACTCTTCAAATCTTTCGCCTCAAAACACGACCACACTAAACAAGTCATATTCTACATTTTCCCTCCGATCGCAGCTTGAACGTGCAAAAACTCTACCCCTCTTGTAATTTTACTCAAGTATTTCAAATTATTCACAAAATTCCAAAGCCCCTACCTTCATAAATTCCAATTTCCCTGTCTTACAAATCCTCTTCCCGTCCATAAAATTTTTAAAATTTCACGCACCAAACCCCTTCCTTCTCACCTCACATAAACCAGACAGGAAATCCTCTAGTTTCACATACTGTGCTCCTCTACCCATCCTTTACGACTCCTGTCTTCTGGACTTTCTCCAGCTTTCTCCCTCCGTTGTCTGCAACGCAATCCTGCTTCCCAGCTTCCTCTTTCCACTTCCTCCGGCAGAGTTTCTTTTCATTTTAATTTGCAAATACATGGGAAGAATTACAATTTTCACTTTCCCCTGCTTTCTCTTTGTCTTGAATCGCATTGGAATAGCAAGCAGTAATAGCTGTACTGTATTATTATATACCATTTCCCACACATTCCTAGAATCTATTTTCTCCTTCGCCAATTTTTTCTCATATTCGCCGTATTTTTCATTCTTTTTCTGCCTCAGCTCCCACTCAGTGTTTCTTCTATGTATACTTTCTCCTTCTGAACCCCCTTGCTCACCTTTTAACGTTTTCTCTTATACTCTTCCATCTCGGACTTTCTACGTCTTGGATCAGCATTTACCTACAAGAGAGTTCTTGCGCTTTCTCTGCTCCTTTTCTCACATCTATAAAATTCATCATTGATGACTCCTTTCTCTCTTGGGATCCTCGAAGAATACGCATAGCCCATACGAAACGCTACCGGAAATACGTGCCCCACAACACAAGTAGCTAACAGTTCCAGAGACCACACATCTTGAATAGCTTACTTTTACCCATAAACCAGCATATTGCGTCCACACCATAAGTTTACTATTCTCTACTCGAGTATCTCTACTACTCCACCACCCACCAGGGAGCACACATTCCCGCCATCCAGATCAACCAAAATAATATGATCAATGATCTCTCTTTTCTCCCTCTCCGACCTTTCTCCAGCTTTCTTCTTCCCTACTCTATAACGAGCCTCACAGAAAATCGCATTTCTCAACAAAACCTAATCAAAGCCAACGAACCGACCCATTGCCCTCATCTATTTCCCCAAAAATAACCTAATGCCTATATCCCTCTCCTCCTCCCTTCCTAACCCTCAAAACCGTAGAAACATCAAGGCATCACAAGAGGAACTCTCTTCAATTACAACATTTCCGAATTGTCCCCCTGCTATTCATTCCTTGACCTGGAATTTATCAGAGCACTGCACCCCAAATACCCGCTCTTGTCTTCCTCCCTCCCGCGTCTCCTTCACTATCCATACCATCGCTTAAATGACATACGCCCTCAACGTTTCCGCTCTACGTGAGCATCTTTTCTCCAAAGATAACAGCATAACTTCATTTCCGTGCATTCCCCGAACGAAATTACCCGCATTTCAAAAAGCAAGCCTCCTCGTTCTCACCGCTTTCGTGTGGTTTCTCTTACATGAAACAACATGGAACTTTCACCAGTTTGCTGCAACTTCAGCTCCCCGAACTTCTTAAGCAATCCTAGTACACAGAAAAGCAGCTTCCTCAATCACTCGTAACCCATGACCACATCCACCTGACGTCATTCTCACGAGTATCCTACATGCCTATAACAGTTCTCTAAAAATATGCTTTTCTCCATCTCGGAACTCCCAGCCTACTTTCTCTCAAAACAACATCAACTTTCTCCAATTTTTCTATATTCACAATCTCTTTAAATATTTGCTTTTCTTATCGAAACCGTAACAATTTCTTTAACTGCCACGCTCAAATAAAGTCATGGAAATTTAAGACTCATTAAAATGCATAAAACTACTTTCCCTAAAACCATACTTCCTCTTGTAATTTTCACTAGAGGAAAACCAAGCTTACTATCCCAATGATAACGCAGCCAGGTAGCGACACCAGTTCAGCTGGTTTCAAGAACCTTTTGTTTTCCATCAAAATCCCTACGGTTTCACCACAATCAGCCGTATTACTTTCGACTCAACCAGCTCCTTAAGTCTGGCTTAAAGTTTTGTTGGTGGAAAATATTCACAAAATACCAACCAACCTTTACTTTCACCACTACCCTCGAAACCTGATTCTGAATAACCGAAAGCACAGGAGACTTTTCCCAGTTAACCGCTATTACATCATTCTCTTTTACTCTCCTCTTTGAATCTTTGGCGGCAGCAAACCAGTTAGCAGGCAAAGGAAACCACTGCACCACCTTCAAAATCTCGCTTACTTAACTTCCGGACTTTCACCTAATCCCTTTCCCTAACACGGCTGTAGTCATGTATCTTGGAGGTAAATTATAAAATTTGCCTTGTAAATCACCCTCCCTTTGCTTCATGAATAAAAGACGAGAAAAATTTGAAAATCCGGTCCCACATCTTCTTAGCAGGGTCCAAGAAGCTTTGCAAGCCTGCGAATCTCCCATTCCTTCACAGTACTCCCGTCCTACGACCCGACTACTTCTTCATTCTTTCCTCTGGACTACTCCACTTGGGAATTTGGCAACGGAAACCCATCCATGTAGCTAAGCATGGAACACGGCCGCATCAGCATATACAATTATCTGAATCATAAGAGCAAAGAGAGAGAGAGAGCATTTTCCTTCCCAATGACGGAAACGGTAGATTTCGCATTAAAAATAAATGCAAAACTATCCCGTCGAGTCCTAGTTTTGAATTCGCCATCGCTTAGTACAACAAAGGGGAAGATGAAATAGCTTACTTTCTTCCAATGCTTACCCCTGGAACACTTCCCCTCTGAGCTACGTACGTATTCTGAATTCCGACAAGTACCTACTTATTATTATTTTAAATTGCATCTCAAATTTTTCAAGACTTCAAAAGACTAAGATCCTTGGATGGAAAAAATACTTTTAGACTAGACCGGAGCGAAAGCAGAAATGGCAGACATCTTTTAAGAAGATTTTCTCCCAACTTTCTCCAACCTCTTCCTCCGTCTCTTCTCAAGGTAGGATCGTCTATAAAATAATAAAACGCTTTCCCCTTCCGGCGTCTTTCTCCTTTTCTCATCGCTCCCATTACTCTTGCCCTCTTCCCTTGTGTCTCTAAGGTCAATTTTTTCAAATTTCGACTAGTTTTTTACTTCATTTCTTTCCAGGGCGCACATTTAAAGTACACTGCAAGGGACCTTGTAGAGGTGGTAGCCTTGCGGCAAAATTATTCTTCTTCTTAGATCTGATATTTTTTCTACAATTTTCCTTTTTTTGGATTCCAGCTTCCAGACGCCCCAGCCAGTCTCATCTTCCTTAAATACCCAAACTCGCACATTGCCCTTCCCCAAAAGGTCTAACTGTGTGTGATCTGTTTCAAAGAATCTAGGATTTTATAACTGCTTTCTTCGTCTCTTCAACTCTCTCCAAGCTTTGTGTGTAAACCTCGTAAGAATCCTCGAGACTAGTAAAAAAATCATTTCCTCTTCTTTTTAGGCAGATTCGTGCTTACACTTGAAGATATTTCACTCCCCTCTTCTTCCTTCCCGTGGTTGGAGAAGCAGTTACAAAACATGGTACGCCTCCTTCGATTATAACTCAAGCTTTCTCAGCTTTCACTTTTTGCTTCCACCCTTCTTCGCAACTCCTCTTCCTTCATCCGTTCTATGACTTTCTCCGATTCAGATTCTCAATAACCCAGCAAGGCGGAACCCAGCTATAAACAGAGAAGAGAAAGTCGGAGAAAGCAGGAGCCCTTCACCGCATCATTCAAAAAGACAGCGAAATACATCGCACCAGAAACCCTCGGAGCTCTACTAAACTGATGAACGCAGAAGCCCATCTATCTATAGCTACAGATTTAAAATTTCCTTCAAAACAATATTTTCTTATAAAAACCGTCAAAAAGCTACTCAAGTCCCGTCACTCAGAGCTCCACATTTTCTTTGAAAATTCATAAAACAATTTCCCAAACCTCCAGGAGATTTTCCCACACAAATCCCCTGTAATTCGCTCCAAACACATGCATTCCTACCTACTACGGACAATCAAATTCCCGTCCACAACCAGTCCTTTGAACTTTCTCCACTTTCTGTATTTTTGCTTCAAGCAAGTTGAGCAACACATCCAGCAGTCCACCAGCAGACCAGCATCAATCCTCCAGAAGTCTTCCCGTTATACTACGCTCATGCATTCTATTCCTCTGCTTTTCTCTTGCAGCTTTCCTTTATTTTACAAAACATCATTTCATCAACTAAATTGTCTCATCTTCCGGGCCTATATTGCATCAAATTTTTTATCCCTTCTCCTAATGCACACGTCGTTATTTTTAAACAAGCTCAATTCCTCTACGGCAAACATCCCGCTCGTTCCTCTCTTGCGTTCTAACCCAGGCCATCCTCTGTAGCATCGTCAAACGGCTCTTTTGCCTCAAGCTTATAACATGGAAACCGTTTCAAGCCAACCATCTCGCAGCAGAACCTACAAACAGGTATTAAGCGATGTTTAAGCTACTCCAAAGTCCGACTTTCTCTTCGCAGTACATATCAAAATCATCTGAAATTCACAACGGGCATAAGCAAAATTTCCTTGAAACCCCTTCCTTCCAAGGTGAATTTACCTCACCACCTGATTCATTCAAGATAGACAAACACAAAGCAAGTTCAGCTTGAGTTCGACCGGCAAACCGCTATAGGAATACCCCTTACTTGGTTTCTACTGTTGCTTCTTCGTCCCGGAGAAAGCACGTTTATCATCGCATTACTTAAATAACGACATGACAACATCTTTCACAGACTCAAAGCTCGATTCCAACATCAACTTTCTCTTTTGTAATCCGCTTTCCTCGTACTGATCTATTCCTCTCTTCTCTTTTACATCTCCCAGGATTCCCATCCATCCGGCTTCCAACTCCAATGCAAGTACTCACAACGTACACAAAACCAACTCGGAGAAAGTACAGCGGAAATTTTTCTAAATTTTGTTCCTTTCTCTGAGAGTACACTCGTTTTTTCGCGAAATCCTCTTTAAATTATAATTTCCAAAAGCCTTGAATTCTCCATGGTTACGACATTATTTTTAAAATTTTATTCACTCTCCAGAGAGAAACATTGATACACTGAACCCAAGGAATAGTCACAACTTGTTTGCACGAAGAGCAGTCTCCTCAGTCCTCTCTGCCTGCATTAATTAAACAGATATACATGCCTCTGGCCTTCCTAGTCTCCTCCTTTCGTCATCCCTTCACTAAATATTAAATAGGCTTATAAGGCCCCATAAATTATCACACTACAGAAACTGTACTGAAGGACACCATTAAATCAAGCTAGCTACAATGTGATGCTTGGTTAGCTCAATGTTTAGTTTATAAAGTTTTACATAAGTTCAACGTGCCGAATTTCTTCAAGCACTTCCTAAAGGGACATAACTAAAAATAGAGAGCATAAATAAATAGAACTAAAGTTGTTTGTTTCATTTTTAGGAAACTAAATAATTTTGCAGTTCTGAAAACATGGGTTTAAAGTAGTAAGCATTAATAGCGTAAAGTAAAATGATCTTTACATTAAAAAAACGTGTTTGAAAACCTGTGGCTGTGGTTGCCACCTTCCAAATTTTTTTTTAAATTGGTCGGACACAAATATTTGGTGCGAATTATCACAACAAATTTAGTCAGAGGCTTCGCTGACATCACTTCACATATTTTACAGACGATGTAATTTTGGCAAATTGTGAAATATGACTCCATAATATTTAGAAAGTCCCCGTGCTTTCTCCACGCTTTCTCCATGCCACAGTTAAACCTTTGAGCTATTTCTGCTCTCATCGCACCATATACACCATGCATATTATGGTATATATTAGCAACATACAGTATCATCTTTCTCTTCTATACCTGATCTGAAAATCCGCAACTTCTCAGCTTTCACCTTGCTCCAGAATCTGGCAAATTTCAACGTACATGCACAAGACTCAAGCTTTGGAAAACTACAGCGGAGATATTGCCAAATTGGAAAATCCATGCATGCATGCAAGAAACATATCATCCTCTTCTAAAACTTCAACCTGTCAATAACTTCCTCCTGGAAAATGCACTCATGCTCATCATACTGGATCCGGGGCCCTTAACTTGCTTCCGATTTCTACCCAGGAACACATCACCGCGACTCACTTCCTCCATAAATCTGCCTGAATATTCGGCCTTGGAAAAGCGCGTCACGGGAGTCACTGAACATCTCAAAATCTCTGAGGTTATGAATTTTCCAAAGAATTTCTCCCCCCTCTCCAATACTTTCACCCACGTTATCCTACTTACTCACACTCAATATGAATCCATCTTTTTTTCACAACCAAAGAAACATGCACCAGTTTACTTTCCAATTTTCGACACGAAACTCCTTCATGCAAGCATACAGATGCCTTTGGAAAGTAGCAGGTAGGGAGGAAGGACACAGAGAATTTCTATTTTAACATCCTCCCGAGGGATCCACTAGTGCCTCCTTCTTTCTCTTATTCCTTCTCGGGCCTTATTCAAACAAGAGAAAGATAAGCTCAAGAGAGAGGATTGCCCGTAACCAGAGAGAAAGTAACTCAAACCGGGCCTTTCTTTTCGCCTTCTTTATTCCAAAAATACTCAACCTCTCCATCCTCCACTATTTCGTACTACTCTCAGACTTAGGGGGCACAGCCGCTCAGCTCTAAGTTTCAGCATCCGGACAATCTAAAACCATTTCTCCATTACGAGAATTACTCAAGGGTGGGCCATAGCAAAAGAGAAGAACCAAGTGTCCCCTTCTCACTCACTCACTCTCTACAACTTTCTCCGCAATAAACTCTGACTTTCTCCATCAGCCTCCGCCCTTGTCGCATACCATGCCCATAACGCATCTGCCAACACTGCCCTCTTTGCCCTCATTTTACGCCACTTTCTCTTTACACACATGTTCCTGTCCTTCTCAAGGAGCATACTAGACCATCCACTTCTTACGCATTTCCCTTATCCTTCAAAAACAAGCCCAGCTTAAATACAAGTGTACACACACAAAATACAAGCTACACTAAACCTTTCTCCACTTCCCTATATACCATGTGCTTTCTCTTCAATTATTCCCCTCACAACATCCCAAAACACACCTGTAACGAGAAAACACACTTTACTAACATTTCCTCAAATCCCTTTTCATCCTCTTCTCTTTATCTTTCACTCTACTCCTCTCATCCAGCAAACCAGCCTTACTCTATACACCGCCACAATGCCGGTCCTCCCCTATTCATTCTAAGTCTTTCCAAGTCAGCTCTCCTTACCCGGCCAAAGAAAATGCGGGTATTTTCCCAATTCTCATACACAACAAATCTCTTCAACCATCCACCATGCCTTCTCCTTCCATTCATCCAAGCGTCAAACAAGCTTGGCCTTTCACCGCTTTCTCTTCTCAAACCTCTTCTCGGAATAACTCATCCTGGAGCAATACAAACTCTCAACAACTTCCATCATCATTCTCTTGACGAAACTGTGAACAGGATTGCTGATTCCTTCAGGTTTTCTCAAACTTTCCACAATTACAGGAAAATACCTTACTATTAACAATCTCAATTTAAGACTTGTTCCGGCCCTTTTCGCTTTTAGAAAATTAATGAACATATATACCCGCTGCGTAAACTTTTCAAGTTCCCTGGAGAATGTTTTCCTCCACACCCTTAGTTCAAATCTTCCAGTCAAAAAGTTGACCTTCTTTACGAGGAATTCAAGTTCGAAAAATGATACGGATCATGCGACATGGTTTCCCAGTATCCAGTTTTCTGACGATTTCTATTTTATAGAAGCTGATTTTAAAAGCTTTGGAACACTTATTACAAAGTTGAAAAGAACAACCTGTGCTCTGAACTTTTAAATCACAGAGCTGCAAGCAAGCTGCTACTATATTCCTGAGGCGAATGCTTTTTTACACATCTCCATGCACAAGTTACAAACAGCAAAAAGGATAGTTATACTTGAATTCTTTTAGATCTGTTTCTGTTTACCTAACTTTTACACATAGAGTAATAGCTTTCAAGAGTCTGTATAACAAAGCAAACAGACCGTTTCTTCTTTCTCCGCACTTATAAATAAGATAAATACTGTAGAACCAAAACTTAAAAAAATAAAATTTCCGTAGCGTATTTTGCACACTTTGTCAGAACTTTCTTAAAAGTAGATGTTAGTGCGTTAATGAAGCTGACATGAGTTCATCTTAAATTTTAGTGGACCATAAGCAGCAAATTAAAAAACTGACACACACTGAATCCTACAAATGTCTAACATACACCCCCACACACTACACAGAAAGTAGAACAGGAAGATTTTAAATCCAATCCCCCGTTAATCCACTTGTACCCCTACCAGCTTTCACCCGCATATAGGTCAGTACAGCACAGGGGAAAACAATTCAATCAGATACTTACTCACTGAGCTTGCTCCAATTCCAGTGAAAAGGGTTTCCAGGTTTATTAAATTTTCAAAAAGTATCCTCACTTGGCCCATGGCATACTATTAAAATCTCGAAACCAATATGATACTCGCACCGAATACCGCAAATCCTATCAGTTTCACAACCACATTTCCTCCCGCACACCTGATACGATACTACTACAAATTTGGTCCATTCCTTTCTTCTTCCAATATCCGTTTCTATTTCCACCTCTGCTTGTCTGCCAGGCGGACTTCGCCTGACCTTTCTGTTATTCAGGGCGGCGGTGACAATTCTCTTCCATGGCATCCCCGTATACAAACTTGAACTTTCTCCACGTCCCAGCCTGCACTCTATTTCCCGTGTGAACTCTTATATTTTCGAAAACATTCATTCCGTCCTCGCCACCTGTCCCTCCAGCATCTAAAAATCCCACGAGGCCTCGGATAAAATTCATCTTGTGGACTTGAACATCTATCCAATTTTCCTTCTTCTTTTATCCTATTTCTCTTCCCTTTCTTTTACTTTCACCACTAACCAGCTTCTACCACCGCACCCCAAACCAATCCTCCCCAAGGCTTCCCCTTTGTAAAACCGCATATGTGTGCATCCGCCTATTCACCCAATCCCTGTCACTCCGAATCAAGAGTAAAACAAACACTGACACGTTAACCCAAATGTCATTTCCATTCCGCTGATTTCTCCAAATGGAAAAATCCTCCTTACCATTTCTCCATCAATCTATTTTTCCTTTCTTATGCCACTAAGATTTACCGCGGGAGCGCCTAAAATAAATTCCCTTCGCTTCCTTCCGGTCCTTTCTCTTTACTTTCTAAAATCCTTCTTTCCGTTCTTATAACCAGAAATCGATTTAAAACCATCCGACACTTTCTGACTCCAGTCATCAGTTCATTTCACCTCCTAACCGCCACTGCATTCATAAAATTTCTGCTTTCTTTTCCAATTATCCTCATTCACACCCATATAGCTTAGCAATTTTCCAATTTCATCAAACTCTAGTCCAGCACGCCAACCCAACCTGCAACCCTTGGCATTTCCCCTCAATCCATCCCCACCAAAGTAAACTTTCCCTTCCTTTCACCGACTTTCACCACTATTGTCAACCCCTTCCAAAACCCACAGGCACTGTAACCTCTTCAAAACTACTTCATCCCGAAGCACATTAGAGAATAGTCCAAACGCGGGCATACAGTCACTTCAGCCCACAATTTCAGCCAACGTCACACAACTTCCCCGCCGCTATCAACACGAACTCCAGGACCATCCTCACCATCTTTGCATGGTCACACTAGATTATTTATGTTAACGGTGGACGAGCACGCGAGATTATAATTTCCACTTCACATACCAACACATGCCCCTTAAACAAATCATACCTCTGCATATTTCCGTTTCACCAATCCTCAAAAGAGCCACACGTCTCGTGTCCTAATCCCATTTTACTTAATTAACTCCCTTGTCGCATCCCCAGTTCTCAGCTCAGCATTATAGACTCTATCGCCCCGGCTATCTCCATCATTCCCTTCCCTTGCTTTCTCCAACTTTCTCCACACTATTTATAACCTTCAAGCATGAAATATCCATAAGAGATTTCCCTTGAAACAACGCCAGTGTCCTCGACGTTATCCCTTCAAATCCTCTTGTTTCAGTATTTACGCTTCCTCTGGTTTTCGCCGTAAACCAAATCCGCAAGCATGAGAGCAATAAGTATTCGACTCCATCCCCACAGCGACCACAAGCCGCTCCATTATCTCCAGCCCAGGAGAAAGTATTCCAAATATCCAAGCCCATCTTCCCATCTCTCCAATTATTATCACGCCGATGAATACCCCTTTCATCACAACATTTTATGACGCTTCAATCTCTCTTCCTTCATTTCCTCATCATGATCAAACAGATGGGTTTCAAAGAGAATATGCTTCCCTCCCTCCAAGCTTCCTATAGTCAATCTTTCATACCATATTCATGCAATTAATGCTAAGTAAACTCCATTTCCTTCGTCCTCTTCACCCTGTCATTTCAACCGCCATCCATTTATTCAACTTTAATTAAACCTTTCAATGTCACCCGATCTGGATTATATTATCTCCGAAACTCCCCTCTTCAACCCATCCCCGTTCCCGTCATATCAAACGTCCTATTCTACGTCTCCCTTTTTACCGGGCCTAAGCCTGCGTATGCTAAACGCAACCAGTAACCAGCCATACTTGAAGCTTACATAAACCCTGCTTCACAGTCTTCCCACCGTACAAATTAATCAGCGCTTGATATCCTTTTTATCAACTGTCAGCCTACCATCATGATACTGTCTGTCACTTGGAGCTAATTCCTTTTTTCCAAATTAATTCAAGCATACACTGCCGCACATTTTTTAATAACGTAAATGTATACCCCAAATTTTCTGTAGGTTTCGCTCATAATTTTCATACCTAATACTTCGTGTCCTTGAATCTCCTGGTTAAAGATTCAAAACATGTTTCAAGAATACTTGTAAATCATACACTAAGGAGCAAAAACAGACTCTTCAGCTTCAAGTTACCCAAGCAAAGTCTTTACACCACTTGCTGACGCACCAACCTCTAGGTAGAACTTTCTCCACTTTCTCTTTCCAGCTTCACCTGTTTGTTTCACTTTTCTCTCACATGCCCTGAAATCCTCCGAGTTTGTAAACGTGCATGTATTTAGCATATTTACGTCTCAAATATCAAACAAGTGTGTTGCGAAATCATCAATCATGTCTTAATGATGTTCCCCTCACTAAAAACAACACAAGATTTCTGCGCTAAACTTCAATCCACCAGCCAACCACACCCATCAATCATTTCCGCCTCTGTTGCCTACTACACACCAGCTACTACTAAGAATACCTGTAACAAACAACCGGCCGGCTTCGTTTAACCATCTTCAACACCTTCTCTCCCTCCACTTTCTTTCACCACCTGATCTTGTATCCACAGTAGAGTTAAGTTTTCATGCTTGTATTAAAATATTGATTGAAAGAACTTTTTTAAAGCAATTGACATAAACTTGGCAACAAATTTTACCTCCCTTCACAAATATATTATCATCGTACTAACCAAGTTCCCGCTTTCATCTTTCGCAGATTCCGTCAAACTTTTTATCCCTAATCCAGTATTTCGTATTACTTTCTCCCCACGTACAGGACCATCCCAAGTTCTAAGAAATCTCAGACGCATAACTCTCTGCAAGCCTTAGCCAAGACGTGAGAACATTCCAATTTTCTTCTCATTCTCCTCAACATTTTCCCGAGTGAGATCAAAAAAGATTAATCCTAACTTGCCTCAGAGATTCATTCCATCTCTTGATTTCATTTCTTGAATCCTTTCCCATCTTTCTCTCTTCTCTTAAATCTCCATAGATAGAAGGAACAAGGAAAACAAAGCAAATACAAACTAAAATAACTAAACCAGGACAGAATTAATTTTCAAACTCTCGCCACCCGCTCTCTTCCCACAACTTCCTTAATATATGTTCACTCAATCGTGCCAGAAGCCCACAGCCCCGCATATGCTCAAACTTCCCGGCGCCTTTCTCATCTTCTCTGGCCGTATAATGCCAATCTTCTCGAAAATCTCGGGATCCCTCTTCTTGACTTGCTTCCCAGTATCCCAGAGAACTCCAGCTTTCCTTCAAAGCCTCCAAATTAACTGTAGTCTCAGGGAAATCCACCTCTTCCAAGCTTCAATTAACTTCCTCTTGTTTACTAACCAGCTCAAGAAACGCAAATCCAGCCGCTGGATAATCAATATTTCCCACACACATAACCCACAAATTTTCCCATGCCTAACGACGACAGGAAATTACTCCTTTCTCCATAGCGGAAGCAGATCCATCAAACCCTTGCCCATAAGGATACCACAAACTTTCACCCAAAACTTTCAGTCCGCCACATCCGCCAAACCTGAAACCTCGCCACATATGAGGGCTAAGATTAGCCCAATACCAAAAACTCGCACTAAAATTCTTGAAAATCTACAGATACGATACATTAGATTCCTAACAAATATAAAAAAAACTTTTAGACCTTACTTATCACATTTAAGTGTATGGAACTACTAAAAACTTTCACCAACTTACTGCCCCTCCAGCCTCTTCAACTACTTGTTCAACTCTATGAAACCGCTCTTTAATCAATAAATACGAAGAATACAATTCACACTTTCTCCAACTTTCTCCACCCTTTTCCAAGAACCTGTAAGCAGGGCTAGGGCTGCAAACCGCGTAACACCTTTCCCAATTTCTTATCAACTTTCTACACTTTCACCGCAGACACCTCCCGAAAACGTTCTAGGAATGCTTCTCTTCTCAAACATTCTTATACCAAGAAGCTTCAGCAAACTTTCTCCGTTTCTCCAAACTTTTTACTTGTATAACTACAACAGGTGCTTTTCCGTGATTGGAGAAACCAGTAACCCGATAAGTACTTTAATTTGGCCAACTTTATTGTTGCCAGTTGCCGTTATTATTAGAGCTATCCTAATATACGTTCTGCGATCTGTCAGCAACCTTCGGCATTGAACCGTTATACCCTGATTCTATTGCAACATTCGGGCGTCATCGCAACTCCATTCCTAGAACTTCCCACTCCCACGCCTTTCTCTACATTCTTAATCATATTAGCCAACAAGTACATCTTATAGAACCTGTAATACCTACGTAAAGTCTTGTACACCAATCTTTTAGAGAATTGAACTTGTTCCCTTGAAGCTGCTACTTTCACCCCCCATATTTGAATACAGTGTATAGGTAAAGCTCTCCTCCTATCTTGCCTCATGGCTCATCCTAATTGTGTAACCTTCAACCCATTCCCCCAACTTAATTAAGTAAGATATTAATGTTTACTTTCTCCAAAACAATCATCTTCAACCTTCTCGATTCGATGGCTCCCTTCCCTCCAGCCTTTCCTCCGCTTCTTTTCCTCCATCAAATTCTAACTTTCTCTTTTCTCTCCATCTTCGCTTTCTTCAACAACCTTCATAGTTTCTTCACATATTATCTTACTTTCCCTCTTCCCTTTATCATCGAGTATCACATGCATCCTGCACTTGCTCCACTTTTAGTAATTACCTTCCGACGCAATAAATATGAGCTTATGAAATAAAAAATCCTTTACAGCTTCATTTTCTCGTCCTTGGCTACAGGGAAAGAAAGTTACAGCCCCATTTACCCTATCATGCATCCAAGGCCTGCTTGGAAAGAAAGTTCTAGGTTCAAATTAAAAATGTGACATCTTTGTGCTTTCTCCTCCTCCAGACATCATCACCTCCTTCGTCCCCTGCCTCTTGCATGACTTCTTCACCCCCTGCTAAACTCAAATCTTTTACTCAAGCAGCCAGCGTAATAACATCCCCATTAACTTCAAAATAGCACATTACGCCGTCTACATAAATTTACCCCACAACTTCCTCCACAATCTTACGCAATGCGTTTTCACACTAACTAGTGTTCACTTCACACGCCTTTTCCCAGAATTTTCCGCTCTTCCGCACTTTGACAACACCACACAACTTTCTACAGTTAGACTACTTCTCAGCTTTCCTGCTTTCTCCAGTCTCCTAGCATCTTTAGCCCTCTTAAAGACCTGCCTCCTACATTTCTACCATTGTAACGCATAAGTATCATTTCCCTGCCTCCTCCCTGTGCCGTATCATTCTCGTCTAAGATAAAGCTAGATATCATCAACTGAATTCATTTAGCTCATCACGACGCGACACGTACACAAAATTTTGTCAGAGTTGAATAATTCTTTTCTGGCAACGAAAAACCTTAAAAATGTGCGGTGAAAGTTGAAACTTAAACTTTTGGCCCAACTTTTGTGCTGCCATATAACTTTTCCACTAATCCTAACACACGGAATCAATTTACCTATCAAATCTTTTACCAATTCAATTCTCATGTTTCAAACTAAATCTTTTATTGAAACAAGGACTTTCTCCTCGATAACATCCACTTATCTTCCGAGGCGCACAAGACGTCTGCAACCGACACTTTACAAGGACTTAAAGAAGAGAAAGCACCATATCGGTTTGCAACCATAGCCACCAGCCTTGGATTTCATTCCGTCTCCTTCACTTACACATGCTTCCATGTGTGGGATTCGTGTCCTCATATTCTAGCCTCCTTTAACCGGCCAAACGAAGCTTTGGATATTTAATCTGTTTTTTTGGGAGCCAAGAATAGGATCCTCCTAAGCCTGGGAAAAATCCCACCCCACCCTGGCATTGTCATCTATTAAATCCTGTAAGAAGAGCCCCAGAAAGTTGCGCACACAAAAGAGTAATCTAAATCTCAGCTTTCAAACAAAGCTATCACTTGCATCCCTCCCGAAGTACCCCTCCCCTTCGGAAAAGTTTCTCAATTCACCACCACCACCTCCTCCTCCCCTCTCCATCTCCCCGCTGTATAAAAACTTTCACGACAAACCCTCCACTCAATTCTTAACACAAACATTCTTCTCCTCTTCCCATCCACCCTTTCTCCACCCAGCTCCGAGTACAACACAGGACAGGGGCACCATCATCTCTCTTCTTTCTCCGTCCCTAAGTATCCATCTGACGATCCCACCCTTTTCCCTTCCCCTCACCCCTGCAATGAATACAGCGCTCAGTATAGCCACCATTCACCTACAAACCGACTTTCCTCTCTACCAACAGCGTTAAATTCCTTTGAAGAGAAAAATCCTGCAACTTTCTACCCAACTTTCACTCAAATACATCTCCCTTGATGTTCGCAAAAGGCCATTAACTTTGTAAACTACTCTTTCTCCCAAATGCACTTCACTCTCCTCTTATCTTACTTAATATTTCACCCTTTTAAAAATTAGTTGCACAAAATTAATGCCTCCCTTCAAACTGTCAAGCGCTCCTGAAGAGTTACTCACTAGTCATTCAATACCCCAAGCTCCGTATCTGAAGCGAATAGTTTCTAAGTCACAGCCACATCAACCAGACTATTTATCCTACAGCTTACGTAGTTCAAAGAACAACATGTTTCTCACACCACACCATTATCGATGACAGCCTCCGAAATGACCTTTGACCTAAACGGAAATCCCTGCGGATGACTGTTACCAAATGCATGAAGCTTACTTTCCTGAAACCCATGCACCATTTTCCGATTCGAGGATAGGGCAATCCAAGGACAAGAATATAAGGTCAGAACACATATCACCCGGATTCTGGGAATTACTCATCCGTTTTCACTACATCCGCATCCGGTCAGGCACATAAACAAGTGTGTAGCATAGCTACAAGAACCAAGCCCATATCCTATGTTCCTTATTCCCTCATTCTCCTAAGCTCTTACAAATCCCATTTATAGAATAATGCACTCCAAACCACATTTTCTCTTAGGCAGGTTCATCCACTCCCGCCTCCATCCAAACACAATGGGTGAACGGTTTTACTGGAAATGCTAGGGGACCAACAATGCTGGAAAAGGAATAGACGAGTGAAAGCAAGCTTTCTCCACTGCTAAAAGGACATTCCTCTAATTCCAGCACATCTTCTCAAAATCCGCCCGTATTCAATTAAATAATCTCTCACACAAATGAATTCCCCTTTACCCACATCACTTCATATTTCCCAAGAATTCTTCCTGAATTCTGATTTGATTTTCAATCAAGGGCCATATTAATCTACAACAGATGTCGTATCTACAAACCAGGAGTCTGAAATGCGGCATCGATATTATTTTCAAAATTTAAACGGGGGACAACAAGATTCAAAAAGCTATAAATTGCCATCCAAAAATGAGGGCCGAATCAATTAAGTACATATCACGTGCTAATTTCTAAACACAATACCTCCTCCCACACCATTAAACGTGTCACCACGGAAAAGCTTTCACAACCGACCCAAACTACTTTCTCCTCGTAGAAAAATCCTCTTTGATCCAAAACTAGTCGGATCCATTAGTGCGTTCCGTATCCATTTTCTTCTGGCAACCACACGCACTTTCTCCCTTAACTCAATACTCCAACCGCCCACTTTCTCCAACTTTTACGCCGACTGTCATATTAGCCTCGTAAACTTCAATGTTCCTCTGCCAAGGCTAGTCTCCGCTACACTTCCTCACCGATTGACCCAATCCATTCATCATTCGCACTTTCTCTTCTGAAACAAAGCAATTCCCCCTCCTCCTTTACTTTTCAAAAGTCAAACAATGACTCCTTCATCTATTATTACCTACCAGGCCAGCCTTCCAGCTTTCTTCATCTTCTTAGCTCTTGCTTTCTTTCACTATCGTTTTCGTTTTTGGAACGGTGTTAAATTTTCTAGGAAGTTCAGCCCTTTTCCTAGTTTCCCACTCACTGACTCACGCAGTCTATATTTTACGCCCGAAACCCAAACGACATCTGTCTTTTCTCTTGCCCGGATAACAATATCTTTACTTCAAAGATCGAACCGATCCACCACCCACGTCCCACACCATCCTTTTCAGCTCCATCCAGCCCAATTTCCAGCGCTTTTTTATTCCCCCGCAAAAATAACATTCTTGAGTTGAACGAGTGATTATTTCCGCACGTCTCCATCTTTCCTCTACCAAATCCTATTTTATCATGTATAAACGACTTCTCATTACAGAAATATAATATTCTTCATCTCCCTTCTTCACTCCTTTTCCAGACTTCTACCAATGCCATCGACCTCACATCCGGACTTTTTCATTTCTTCTTTCCATGCTTTGGTGCAAACTTTCTCTGCTTTCACCCATCTCAGAAACTATCTCTCACGCTTCCCTTTCTCAATTTCACATCCCTCTCCGCTTCCACCAAGCAGACAGTCACATCAAAGAAAGAATTTTAGCACGCACAAACCACAACTCTCATCCACATCATATCCTATCCTATTTGGACTTTCTTCCATCTTCAGAATGACTCAATGCTGGGCATTCAGCATGTGAACAAGAGCCCGAATCTAGGAAGCCCAGTAGGCATCCTTCCGTTCTACAAAAAAATCCACCAAGACTGGGAGGAAGAGAGCCAATGCAGCTCACCCCACACCAAACAGATGAGCATTCTTTAGCTGCAACGGAAAAAATCTACCAAACCCGATAAATACAATCACACAAGGAAACTCATCATATAAATTCACTTGCTTTCTTCTCCTTTCCCTTTGCATTGCACGCTTTCTCCAGTCTATCTATTCAGCTAAACTTGTATAAAGGTTTACGTAGAACTCAAAACAGAGTTTATTCTTTTCCTAGATAATTCTAGAGCAGTATCCTTTCACCGCTTTCACTTTCATAGGCGGAGCGGTGAAACATTTCCACTGCATCACATTACTATACTTTTCTTGAAAAACTTTCTCCGGCCAGATCCACTTTTTATATTCCTTGTGCTCTTCCTCAGCACTGCTTAAAAAGTCCCGGTCATTTTCCCCATTTCCTTTCACCATCAATGCTTTCTCTCGGCTCGTGCCAGCTAGCATCCCTGGTCCGAATAAAGTCCTGATAGATCTTTTAGTGAAATTCTCTCTTCATTTAAGTAAAACGAGAGATACAACTTTCTCTTTGACTTTCTCTTCCCATCCACTTCCAAACTTGTTTCACTCGCTTAGCTAGCATCCACACCCCACACCTATTTTTGCAACACTCCTAAAAATTTCACTACATCATCCGTTATCCATCTCGTCCTCTCCTTGCGCCCTTCTCCCATCATCCTCATACTTTCTCCATCTGCCGCGGCGCAACCCTATACACTTTTCAAAGTTCTACTTTCTCCATGGCAGAATCTCACGGAATTCAGAAACTTTCCCACGAGAAGATGCACAAATAGCTCCCACTTTCAAAGCTTCTCTTCAGTAGCTCTTCAGGATTCGAGGACAAAGGACCATACAAAGGCACTGAGTACGCGGTAGTTTTATCAGCATCTCCCCAGAGTGATCCTCTTTCTTCCTTGTGTATATCACCAATGTGCAGTGAACCCGGGTAACTTTACGTTTCAGTCCTTTTTCAGTCAGTGTGGCAATAAATCTTTCCAAGAAGAACATTTCACAAATCCGGACGACATTCTCATAATCCTAAACTCCCCTTTCAAGATAATGGTTCGCGCTAAACTTAAATTACTTTCTCCCGCTTTCTAAAAATTTAAATCCCCTCCAGGATCTAACAGGTATGTTACACCCAATTATTTCTAAAACAATCCATTTCTTTTAATCCTTCTCCCGATCAGACTCAAAAAACTTCAACAATGCAATCTCCATTAGCTCTTCATTAAATGTGATGGATTAAAAAAGATTCCAAAATCCTGCCTGCCTTCAGCCCCTTTCCAACAGACTTCCCCATGCATTTGAGAATTTTGGATTTGGAGGAGTAGAACACTGGGAATCCCTCCAAATCCGCCATTTTAGAAATTCTTTGTATTTTACAATAGCTAAATATCTTGCCGCTCTCGTGAAATTACTAGGCAAACTGTTTCATTCTCAAGTAGTATTATTGTGTAATTATGCTGATTTTCTCTGGTTTCGCCATGCAAATATGCCATTGGAGTCAAAACCCGGACGGATGGAAAGTTTCCTTAATAGAAGCGGAAAGAGAAGCTTTGAACAAGTTTCATCCGCATTAAATATTTGCATTTCCCTACACATTTCTCCCTTCTTTCTTGGCGCTTTCTCCATCCGCCCGAAGCAGGCTTTGGCTTGACAGCAGATGAGAATCCCACTCCTGTCTCTCAAACCTATTTTCTTGAGGACAACAACACCATTCCTCATCATCGCATACAACTTCCCAAGTAAATTAAATTACTCACGAGTGACGTTAACATGCCAACACTTAAACTAAGCTCGTAGCCCACCCACCCTCGAATCTCTACATCTTTCCCTCTATTATATGCACCTATGTCTCATCCAGAAGCAATTGAGAAGCTAGGACTTTCGCCACTCCCAGTAGTCTGTCTCTCTGCCAAAATTCTCGTCTCACACTAAATTATGTACTTGAGTTTGACCTACATGTTCCCCCGATTGAAACTCAATCTATTCCCAATTACTTGTGCTTTTAGCTGAAACAAGTTTACATAATACAATTTCCTGCTCTGATTGTCAAATTTCCAGTAGCTTTTGGATTAATTACTTATGTACTAGAACCCTAAAATACTTTCACTTATTTTTTTAGGACAAATCCGGTGAAACATAAATAATTCAAATTTAAGTCGCTCTTTAATACATATTTGTTCCCATGTGATGTATACAACATTTTGTTCTACTTTGTATCGATATTTGACCCGTTTAAGGTGATACTTAATTGACTTGATCCCAGCCTCCCAAAGTCCTCCAAAATGAGGCCCCCCTGGTGGTGAGAAATGCCATTTTATTTCTTCTTCAACCAAAGTTTTGTAAAACTCTGTACTCCTTCCTAATTCATTTTCATAAAATTTCTTGATTTGCGCTTTTGCTCCAGTAAAGGTAGTCGAATTATCTGAATAAATATCCGAGCACTTCCCTCTCCTGGCCATGAACCTTTTGAGTGCAAACATGAACTTTGCTGTCGTCAGTCCACTGATCACCTCAATGTGAATTGCTCTTGTAGTGAAACAAACAAAGATAACTACATATGCTTTGAATGTGACGAGTTTCTTGTTTTTCTTAATATTCTTGATTTCATATGGTCCACCCATGTCAATTCCAGTCCATAGAAAAGCTCGACATTGAGTTACTCTTGCGGAAGGAAGCGGAGCCATTTGTTGATTATTCATATCTTGCTTTTGCTTGAAACAAGTTACACACTTTCGGATGATATTCTTGACTTTTGATTTAGCTGACAGAATCCAGAATTTCTCTCGCAGAAATGCCAAAAGTGATTCTGTTCCAGCATGCATGTTGAGACGATGATAATGTTCAATAACTAATTCAGTTAACTTGGAATCCTTGGGAAGGATCATTGGATGCTTCTTTTCATACTTCAAATCTGAATTTTGCAATCTTCCTCCCACCCTCAAAACGGAGTTTTGATTATCAAAGATAGGGCACAGATGGAAGAGACGACTTGATACTGATACTGTTTGACCTGTCTTGATTGCTTTCTTTTCATCAGGGAAATACGCATCTTGAATAATTTCTACCCAAGTCATCAGCGCATTTCTTAAATCTTGTACTGTGATTATCTTCGGAACTTTAGTTTTCTTACGGCAAGCATTGATGAATTTTTGAATTATTGCTGTAATTCTTAAGAGTTTTGAGAAACTTGAAAACTTATACAACAGATCATTTGCTTCCAAATTTACATGAAACGATTCTGCTATCTTCTTTTCATTTACTTTTCTTTCTTCCATGACTGTGTCTGGAACATCAAGAGATTCTTGAGTAAAATGATGATACAGAAAATCAGGTCCATTCCACCACATCTCAGAATCTTGTAATTGCTCGGTAGTTAATCCTCTTGATGCAAGATCCGCAGGATTTTCTTCACTTGATACATGACTCCATCTTAGTTCAGGTATTCCTGATTGAATATAGGACACTCTATTTGCTACGAACGTTGTCCATCTTTTACACGGAGACTTGATCCAAGCTAAACTGATCATTGAATCTGTCCAAGCTAGGATTTCCGTAACTTCAACTTGTAAAAACTCTTGAATCTTGACAAGTAACTTGACCAACAACGAAGCACTGCATAGTTCCAACCTCGGTATTGATTGTTGTTTAATAGGAGCAACTCTTGTTTTGGACGTTAATATCTTGACTTGAATTGATCCATCTTCATAAACTGATCTGACATACACCACTGCTGCATAGGCTCGTTCAGACGCATCACAAAATCCACAAAGTTGTAAGCTTATTGGATTTGCTTTAATGATGACTCTTGGAATTCTTATCTTCGCTATGTTCTCTATTCCAGTAGTAATATTCCTCCACTTCCTCTGCAGCTGACTTGACAAAACTTCATCCCATGTTAATCCATCCACTGTCCATAAATGTTGGAAGAATATTTTGACTAGAATAACCAAAGGCGCTAGAAGACCTATTGGATCATACAACTTGCTCATTGACGAGAGAACATTCCTCTTGGTAGGAATTTCTTGAATTAAATCTTGCTTTGATTTGAATGAGAACGTATCTGATTGAGGCGTCCACACCATTCCTAATGTCTTGACTTTGGCATCAGGATCAATTTCAATAGTTTCTTTAAATTCATGGAGATGAGATGGGATGGATTGGAGTAGTTTTGCTGAATTACTGCACCATTTCCTTAGTTCCAGCCCGCCTCTTGACATAAGTTGCAATAGTTCTTGCTGAGTTTTCAATGCTTCTTCTTCATTATCACAACCAGAGATCATATCATCCACGTAAAACGAATTCAGCACGGTTTTACTTGCCAAGGGAAAGGAATCTTGTTCATCAATAGCTAATTGACGAAGAGCTTTGACTGCTTGATATGGCGCACTTGAAGTTCCGTACGTGATAGTCAGCAATCTGTAATCTTCTATGACTCCAGAGGGATCTTCTCTCCATACGATTCTCTGGAAATCACAGTCTTCAGGGGCAATAAGTATCTGTCTGTACATTTTCGTAACATCAGCTGTGATAGCTACTGCATAGAATCTGAATCTGATTAAAAGAGCCAGAAGGTCATCTTGTAATTTCGGTCCAATCATCAGTCTGTAATTAAGGGATAATCCAGATGATGTCTTGGCACTTGCATCAAACACCATTCTTAGCTTTGTTGTTGTTGACGCTTCATTTAAAACTGCATGATAAGGAAGATAGTAAGTCTTCTCATCAGCAACCTTAACTTGATCTTGAGGAATTTTGGACATATGACCCAGGTTGAGGTATTCTTTCATAAATTGCTTGTATTGTTCATTTTGATGAGGATACATCAGTAATCTTCTTTCCAAACTCCTGAGTCTTCTAACAGCTTGATCCCGAGAAGCTCCGAGTTCAGGTAGTTGATTACGGAAAGGCAACCTTACTACATAACGACCTTCCTGTGTTCTGTAGTGAGTTTTCTTAAAATGATCTTCGCAGTCTTTTTCCTCTTGAGTGAGATGATTTTCAGAAGCTAGGTTATCCATCTCCCAGAATTTCTGAACTTGCTCTTCTAAACTAACTTGATGACACGTAAGGAACGCTGACGCTGCTCCCCTGTCTTGAGCTCCCATAAGAATCCATCCTAAGGTAGTATTGATAGCAGTAGGAGTTCCTTGTGGGCCTTTGATGAGTCCAGGCTTGAGAATTTCAGCATAAGCTTCTACGTTAAGTAACACATCAATTCTCCCCGGCTCAAAAAACATCGGATCTGCTAACGTCAAATCTTGGAGATGAGGATAGTAGCTATTAACTTCACACATAGGCTTTCTTCGAGTAATATTTTTCAAGATGAGAGCAGACGTATTCATCTTGAAATCTTCATGTTTTGATCCAAAAACAAACGAAACTTGACCCAGAGACTGTCCAACACTAGTGGCTCCAATCCCCAAGATTTCTATCGGATCTTCATTAACTTTTAATTGCAACTTGTTACAGCAAGCTAGCGTCATAAAAGTAGCTTCACTGCATGGATCTATTAGAGCACGGACGTCTTGATAGGATCCAGTTGAGGCTTGAACTTGTATTATAGCGGTGGCTAGTAATACCTTGCTTGATACTGAACCATGGCATGATGTGACTTGTGGCGGCAAATTTGGGTTTCCAGAGCCATGATTTTGATTATTACTTTGATTCTTCTTTGGAAATATTGAATTTGCCAATTCTTCTTGGGACATGTGTAATAAGCTGTGATTGGGCTTCTTACATTCTCTGCAACGGTGGGTTGAAGGACATTGCTTACTTACATGAGAACTGGATAAACAGTTAAAGCAAAGGTGCTTGTCTTTGATTATCTTTTGTCTTTCTGGAACGGAGAGAGCTTGAAACTTGAGACATTTAAAGATTCCATGTTTTTCAGAACACATGGGACATGATCCAGAAGCTGCATCAGTTGTTGTAGCATAACTGGAGGTTGAGGGCTTATTGTTGGGAAATACTCCCCCCTTGACTTGAGATGAGTGGGAATTCTTTGGTTTGGATCCAGCATTGATCGCAGCCAAGGATTTCGCACGTCTATCGTAGAATTGTAGCATTTCTTCATAAGTTGGGATAGCATCTGACGAAAAACTGAACTCCCATAAGCGCTTTGATTCAGAATCCAGTTTATCATACAGAAAATACATGAGGGTAACATCAAAAAACTTATCTTCGGGCAACATCGACTTGAGGGAGCGTATACATTCATTAGTGGTAGTGTAGACATCATGGAGAGCCACGTGAGATTCTTCTTTGATTCTTGATTGGTTGAGAAGTCGGGAGAGGATAGCGTTGATGATTGCTCGACGATCATGATATCTGTCCTCCAAGGTTTTCCAGGCTTGCTCGAAATTCGCATCAGTAATGTGGTAGGAGTCCACCAACTTCAGCGCATCACCAGATAGGCATGACTTCAGGTACTGCAGCTTTTCAGCACCAGATAGCGTAGTATTCTCCACCACCTGCTTCTTAAAAAGATCCTGGAACGACAGCCATGTCCGAATGTTCCCATCAAACCCTGGAAGTCCGATCCGAGGAAGCTTTACAGCGGAAGCGACGGGAGGTGGAGAAGGAGTAGGTTTCGTAGATAGTGCTGCCATCTGCGTGTGGATAGTAGCGAAAATCGACGTGTACATATCATTGATTTCCCGATATGATTCTTCATAGTCACGGAAAATATCTTCATCTTCTGCAGTAGAGATCAGATTTTCTTGGACAAACTCGACGTCTTCCCAAATCTTTTCTAGCTGCTTCATGTAGCAAGTGAGAGTAGCCAAGGAACATACTTCAGACCTTATCTTGACTTCCAGCCACACGAGCTTTTGCTTAAGAGATAGCCTCTGCTTAAGTAATTTCTTAACTTGAGGTGAAAGCTCCAATCCAGTTTCCCCTGTTGGATTTGAATCTGGATGACGTTCTCCTCTTGGACTTGACGTAGGGTTATTTTCTCCAGTTGGAGCGGAATCCTGCGTCCTTTCTTCATCATGGTTCTCAGCACTCCCCCCGGGATTAGAAGATCCAGGATTAGCACGAGCACGCGATCGGGTGGCCATTATAATTTTAGCACAGAAAATAGTTCACGAATTGACGGAATCGAAGGACTAAATGATTATGCAATTATGAATGGCACCAAATCGTTGTGTAAATTAATACTTAGTTGCATTTAATGAGAGCTTAGGTCATAGAACATGTGCTTGTTTGCAAGGTTCATAGCATTCTTAGCATTCATACTTAGCGCTGCTTGTTGCTACTATACATTTAAACCTGCACTGCAGTCAAAACACGCCAGAGCCTAGTTAATACAAGGCCTAGCGACTGCAAACTTTCTACATAAAACAGTTGCGCTATTTTTTAAACTCTCCGCTTTCGACGTCACAACTGTGTCCGCTTAATTCCTTTAGAATGTATGCAATTAAAATAATATCATTTCTTCCCCACCCTCTGCACTCTTTACTCTACGGGATTTTCATGCAATGTACACCCAAAGTTGACTCAATTTCTGGAAAATAAGTGAAAGAATTGCAATTTCGCCACGTTGCAGATCTACTTGAGCGTGTTTTAATTTCTAACAAAAGTCAGAAACGTCCTCTTCAACAAAAAACCTTGCATGCTTCTGTTCATTACTTCAGTGCATACCATAATAATTTCGAAACCAGTGCTTCAAAGAAGCACACTATACTTTCTCCACAAGGATTTGTACTTGAGTCGATACTCTCCTCCTCCTGCCCTACCCTCACTTTCTCACGCTTCCTCCGCCTCCGCCCATGAAAATTAGAAAAACGAATGAGCGCCGAACCCTCCGGCTTTCTCTCCCTGCTTTCTCCCACTCCGTTTCGGCTACGCTCATTTACCGGCTCCCTTGGTGCCTGCCGCGAAAAAGCTTGTGGCTCCCGATCACAAACAGTAAAATCTGATTATATTCCTAACAGCTAAATCCTGGATCCAATCTAGCCTCATCCATCATGTTTCTTACTCTTTTCACACCAGCCGCCACACGGCCACCAACACAATTTTATCACACCATCTTCACTGGTCCTTCTTCAGTCAAATTCATCACTCTTACGAGTATCATGCTACCCTTCCCCTGAACTGCAATTCTAATATATCGATTCCTCTTCTCGCTGAAAAAAACTTGAATAGAGCTTCCTAAACCCTCTCATGCATAACTACATACACATCTCCATCCACGTCCAAAGTTGAAGGCAAGGATCTCCCCATTCAGAAGGACAGGAGATGAGCGTATGAAAAGAATGCGCCCTGTTCAGAACCTTATAAAAAACTTTCTCTTATGCAACCCTCCCAAGGACTGGAAGCGAACAAAAACGCATGTCTAAAATTCAAGCATACTTTTCCTAGAATTTCACAACTGCTTTCTCCACTACCCTCCTCCTCCTGTTTCGTCCCCATATTCCTATGTCAGCCCTGATCTCTGATCCTCAATCCCATTTACGTCATCCATCATTTGTAATTATCATAAGACATTCAAGGAGGAGTTTCAAAGAATTTCCAAGAACCAATTTCTTCACTCCCACTTTTTATAATTGGTCTCCTCATCCATTCAGCTTTCACTTTCTGTTTTAATCAACTTTCTCCGGCAATCTTCACCTTCAATTCATCCTCTTCCTCCTACAAAATCATCAACTATGGATGTACTCAACTTTCTCTTTTTAAAGTTTCCTCAAACTTCATAAAGACTTATGTACAGCATGGAATTATTGAAAAATGTCTTAGAAATCAAGAATTGCAAAAAAGTTTCCCAATCACCCAACTTACATGCACAAGAAGAATTTACAACGTTTTCCCGCATAAATCACATTTCCCATCCCTTTCTCCTCCCGTCATCAGTCTTGTCCCCGGCTTTCTCAACATATTCCCGCCTACACTTGCTTCTCCCTTCTATCCGGCACAGCCTATGGCCCAGCGTTCCACGTATCTACTTTGGCGGAGTGGCAGGTACATATATTTTCAAATCTTTTGGCATCAAGTAGGACTGTGAATCTAATAAATTTTCACTCTTCTTACTTTGTGTCAAAAATTGGCGGAAAGTACGATACAGTCCCTAAAGAATTATCATCTTGACGAATAGGCTCTTTCATGTAAGTTTCCCAGGCCAAGGAACTACAAGATTTCTAAAGTAACGCTCTCAAATATCCGCAAGGATGTGGAAGTGCACGAGAAAGGAAGGAAAAGTCCGGGTGAAAGGCAGAGAGAAAGTAATAGGAGCCATTCTAGGATCCATTTCCTACAAGCTTTCTTCCTCATAGAAAATGCATGCAATCCTAAGTGGTATCATCCCTCTTCAGTAGCAAAATCTCAAACACTTATCCTCCTCAGATAAATTTCTACATAAACCTTTGACTTGATGGCAGAAAGAGTCTGCTATGCTTTCTCCAACATCTTTCTCCTATCTTGTTCTACACAGATAGACTAGCCCCACTATTATTTTACTCTTTTTTTCTCAATCCTAGGATGACTCTGATACCTCTAGTCCACATATCCTCCCACATCCTTGCTTGCTTTCTCCAGCATCTTTCACGAGCATTTTACCGACAACTCTCTTGAATACAAGTCTGACATGGCAACAACGCTCTTACGCCAATTTTCTATTCCGTGCATCTAGAGCCTATCCAATCGTTTCAACTTTGCAAACATTTTCCCAAAATCATTCCACTACCGCATCAGTTATCTCTAGCAGTCTTGCATATCCTTTTCCTAGAAGATTTCCACTAGATTTCTTCTCCATAGGCCAAATCATTCTGCAAGGTTTATTCCCTCAGAAAACAATTTCCCATGTCTCGAAGAATGCACTTTCTCCAACATTTCTAGAACGGCTAGAATCAGGACCCATATCTGACTCAATTCAGTGCATGAAATTTGTCTCTCGAAACTTTCTCCCACGGTGAAAGCAATGCTTGTAGCAATACTTGGGAAATTCCATTCAATAAGCTAGAGTTTAAGCTTGAATTGCTTGAGAACCAACTTTGAGTGAAATCCGAGAGATGTACCACAGATTCGGGCCTCCCAAGCGTAGACTGTATTGTCATGACAGAGCTGACAAAATCTCTTGCATCATCCAGAAATATTCTACACACCTGTCTCTCATCCTCTCGTCCAGCTGGAGAAACGAAATCCAGAAGAGAGCACAAAACTCCACTCAGCACGTTCCGCTTATAATAGCACGACGGTCATGAATGGGTTAAACGATCCACAACAACGGCATCTACACGGACAGAAGGCAGAGAAGAGAAACCAGCCACTTTGATTTATTACCCCGCTCAACTTTTTGATGCCACAACTTTCCCCACCATTTTTTATAGTGCAATCCACTCCCAAAACCTGACACACAACAAACACTACAATGTCTCATCATCCAGCTCATCCTAACGCATTCCCATCACTTTTCAAGCACATTTCCTGCCCGCCCCGCCATCATTTTCCCATCCTTTTCTATTATTCACGACGGAATCGACTCCATCATCTCAAATTCATCTCCCATGTCTCATTCTCCTTTCTCTTATCTAAACAACTTTCTCCAACCGATAGTTCCACAATCTCTCTGTATTTCTTCGCAAACCTCTTTCCCAGAATTCTATGGCCATATGTCACTTTCACTGACTTTTATCCGTTCAGTCTCCGTGAACGTAGACAATCCTTTGATTTTTCCTTTGGAATCACTCAAACCTGTCCTCCCTTTCTCATCCTTACCTGACTTTCACTTTAAAACAGACTCAATCATGCTTGACTTACATTCATGCATTCAGATCCTCACGGCAGCTTCACTTCCGGCCAACTACTGTCCCTTAGAAGCATGAGCACAGTCCCGAAACTTCACGGCTTATGTTGCTTTTACTTTAGCGTTATGTCAGCTAGTAAAACTAGCTGCCTTTTGTACTAAGAATTGCAAAATCACCCGAAATTTCCAAACCATCCATTCAAAGAATAATCCCAAAGTGCTTTAACCTGCGAAATCTTCTTAACCACATGCCCTTAACCACACTTTCACTCGTAAATCCTCCCTCCAAGTTTCACCCACTTTCCCCTCTGGTATGTCGGCTATCTGTAATACAAACTACAGTTTTTCTCCGTCTCACCGGTAAATCACAGCAGAGCTCTACATGTCCTCCAAATCCTACATTTTCCCACCAGTTGTCTTCCTATGTGCGAATAAATTAAACATTTGTCATGCCATAATCCGTTCCATCTCAAAGTTCTTGTATAATTTCAGTGAGCTCCTGGCCGGAATAAATGTAACGCCACCGGCGTTACTCACCATCAAGCTTGGACAATCATCCGCTTTCTCCAACACGCTCAACCTGACCTTCTTAGTCCCGGTTCTACCCGGTTTCCAGGATGCAAGGTGGCATAAGTCTCCGCGGTTCTCTGGTTCCAACAAACTTTACTAGCAATTACACCCGCCCTTTTGAATGCCATCCCAACCCCATCAACCATGGTACTACCCTCCTTGGTCTCGCATTATCCGGAGTAGCTGCCAACGCATTTCTCGCAGCCCTCATCATTGCTCGGAGACCATTACGCCGGTAAGCTTGAGAATACTAATTTCGTATCTCATTGAAAGTTCTCCGCTAGGATATACCTCATTCCCATGTATACCTTTTCCCTAGCCGGGCATTTCAAATTACCACACACGCCCGCCTCTACGTTTCAAATCGCGAATACATACATTAACCTACCTATGTGCAATCATTCTATTTCAGATGGTCTTCGGGTCTTTTACTACACGGTACGTTTGTGGACGGAGCTCGCGCCGCTCTTCTCATACCGCTCGCCTTAAGTGTTCTCAGATGTCAACCCGTACTCAGATGTTCCCTTGTAGACACAGCCTTTCTATTACTCGCAACTGTAACAAGCTTAAATTTATTAACAGCATCTCTAAGCGACGCTCCCCTCCTTCCGCCCCCGGTACTTGTGCCAACTCTTCTCCAATCCGCAGGTAAGCCAACATCCTCACTTGCTCCAACTTACTCGACTACTTTCTCTAAAACTCTAACCGTATCTTCCAACTCACTGACATTCCTTAAATTTCATTATCCTCAGGCTACATGCGCTCAGAATCCGCAAACCACTATGCGTCTCCTCTCTACCCCAAAGCGGAATACGCTCCTTATTATTCAGTAAGTTGTTTCTCTCTTTTTACTTTCCCCACTATAATTCCAGCCACGACTTTCTCCCTTAACTTCCATCGCCTCCCTGTTTCTCTACACTCTCACTCCTCTACGAGTAGTAGTCTACTCACTCAGATACTTGGCCCAGTTAACAAATTCTACGTCATCCAAACAGAACATGTTTAGCACAGATTTTTACTATACATCCCCCTCCATGTATATCCCTTCAACTTCAAGAGCACCAACCGTCTCATCAACCCTCCATGCTTCCAGCTACAACTTAGTCAAGCTTCAAGCCCACAAGGCTCTCAGTAGCTTTCCCTCCCTTTCACTACTTTCACTCTGCCACGGTTACACTCTATTTCACACGAACCAACCAGACATGACAGTCCCCAAAGCCTCTCTTTCCATCCATAGGAAAGGAAGCGTCATCATGTGTTTTATGATACCGCAGCTTCAAAGCTTAGGAAGATACTGTTGGATACATCCAGAAAATCTGGACGAACGAGTTTGGTCCGATTGGGTCTGCTAACTACGCTGCGGAAGTATTGATGTTTAAGTTCCGGGCTACAAGGGAATCATATGCTAAAATTCGAGTATCATTCTTTTGAATCCAACTTTGGGTGCTTAAGACTTAAATCCAGTCGAACTTGTACATTACTGCCCTTTGAGACGATCATCATGAATCTAACATACCTGTACTCACTGCATTTTCTCTTCCATTCCTGTTCATTCGTTTCTGCGATGCAGGAACTTCTGAACTTATAATTTTCCAAAGCCCTTGAAACTCTAAGACAAATGGGAAAAGTTTTGAAATGTAGGAGACGAAAGTTCTATTTAAATCCAAATGCAGCAATGAAAAATTCATCGTAGTGAAAAGTTTCTGCAATCGCTATTTCCGCAGGATTTCTAGTGCAAAATTTTCCTTTTCAAAACTTTTGAATTTTTATAAATGCATGAATTAAATATTAGCCAATCTAATATTTAGAGATGTTCGCAAACCCTCGACAATAGCTCCAACTATTGAATACATACTTTTACGTAGGATCCGATTTAGTTCCAAATATTTGACTAACAACCAACTAGCTTCTTAAAATACTCCCCCGTAATAACGCAAAACCGGAAGCATCCGAGTACTTGAAACCAACGGTAACGATTTCAGCTTCCGCCTCTACTTTATCTTCCTACGTGCTCCTCATATATTCACGGTTTAGTTTTCATAACACCATCCCTCCATCCTTCGTGTACAACTCCAGTTCTTCAGCCACAATGCACTCCTCGACTTTCACCGTTTGTGCATTCAACTGATTTTTCCATCCCGCTTAAGGATTATATGAAAGAACTTACATGTTTGTATCAAAACCGTACTTTCTCCTACTGTCTTCTCCAGTCTCAACATTACTATTTTATCCCTCCTCAAACTTATACTACAAGAAGCTACGAGACAGCGTACATATTAAGAAAGATTTATAAGTATTTGACAGAGGCAGTTTCAATTCTGTTTTTCCGCTCCGTTGCTTTCATAAACTCTGGAAGAAGAAATATGACTTTATAAAAGAGAATCGTCTTGTTGTATGATGATGAATGTTAACGTTGGTTCATGTTTATCCATTTCTCCTTTGTTTTCCACAGGACTACTATGAAGAGGATACGAATCTGTTAGCTGAGAAAACAGCAATGCCGGATTCCCCACAGTGTGTTTTATTTGGTACTTTTATGGTTTGGTTTGCTGCTCTAACAATTAATTTGGGTCCGACATTTTTAAGCGGAGCTCTTGCCGCTCATGCGGAGGCGATGCCCCGTACAACTTCCTGTCCCCTCGTCCGCGGACCCGCTCGTCACGTAATACTCAACACCCTCTGGGCTTCAGTAAACCTATTATGTGTCGGCTTGGCAGCCGCCCATCTTCGTAAACTAAAGAAAGATCTCGGTAAATTATTTTCTACGTCATTTCTCCTCCTTCCGCCTCCTTCCCACTTTCTCTATTACCCTCTTCCTCTCTTTGCTCTTCTCCCGTCCCCGCACTCCTCTCTACCCCACGAACCCGCCCCTCTGGAACCAGCCCTTAAAATACCATCTATTGTTTTCACCCAAAAATACCTTATGCTCTTCATCTTACGCCCTAACGACAGTCTCTGGCACTCTTGGGAACAAAATGCTCATGCATCTGTCTTTCTCATAGCTTTCTCCGCTCGCTTACCGCATCGCGCGACCCCACATGCACATTTTCCCATTTCCTTCCTTTCTCTGTACCTGTTCTACTTTCTCCTAGAAAAATACCTGGATTCACATGCATCTGTCCTTCCTTTTACGCCCTACAGCCTCATGCCCGGTCTTCCGGACATATTTCCTACAATTTCCAGACATGTATACCTCTTCCTTCCCCAATACTCTTGATGACCTATCCGTATTGCTTGTACTAAAAATTCCTCCGACTTTCTCCTACACCCCGTTTCCACGGAGACTATCCGCTCTTTCTCGCAACCGCTAAGACTTTCTCTATTTGTCTTTATTTAGCGAGAGCTCGCTTAGGTCTACTTGCCGCAGCAGGTGCAGGATTAGCGGGTCTTACTGGAATTCAAGCACCGGGCTATACCCACACCTCCGCAGTGTCTTCCTCTTCAAACGCTATCAATAACCCCAATACAAGCACAGCTCAATCTCATTCCTCCGCTTACCCCCCGCATCACGGAAGCAGCCACGGCTTACATAAATCTCCATCCTCCGGACTAGTAAATCACAATGCTCAACCCTCATCCTCTATTCCTGGCCATCATCCACCAAATCAACCAATGGCAACACCAAGCGATGTTGACGCATTTCTCCGTCAAGCACAGCGAAACGGCCGGAGTCATATCCGCACCCTCGGTACTTTGGCTCTCGCCAATCTCCTCTGCTGGGTTCCACTCTACATGTGTGCAATTCTAGCACCTGTCGGTGCGTACTACTTTCTCCGAGAAAGCTCCTCTTTACTGTCTTCTTCATTAGCATGCTTTCTCTTTACAAATCCTCGACAAATAGTATAGTCCAAAGAGGTGTTTAAGGTTCCTAGCATAACTCTTGTACACTAATTGTCATAGAATGTCACTATGCTACTGGCTCTGTTCAATTACATTACTGCAGAGAGTGAAAGCATTTTCACTCAAATACCTTCACGCATCAACACGTTTCTAATAAGTTCCATGTTGCCAATTTTACAGGTTCAGGAGCATGGGAAGATCCAGCTCCCTATGCGTACGAAGTAACATTGATGATTGCCTTCGGTCACTCCGCCGTTCACCCCATTCTCTCCCTCATCCTACATCAGCCCCTTCGAGACGGACTTAAGCAATGTATATGGGAATGGTGCTGCTTCGTGTGCAACGTTTGCGGCATGGAGCTTGATTTTCCCTCGGACGAGAACAGTCCACAACATAGTAGAGCAGAACTTCGTGCCCACCTTGAGATTGGTAAGTTAACTTTTAAGAATACTTTCACTCACTTGCGTCATTACTTAACACTCGAGCTAACTTTCTCCGATGACATGAAACGCGCTTTTTCACGCACCATTTCTTCCCGCTTTCTCTTTTCTCTCACCTCAATATTTTATCTTATCACCTTTCCCTCTCCTTTACAGAGCAGCGGAGTAGCTCACGAGCAAGCCATCACGGAAGTCATCACGGGAGCCATCACGGGAGTCACCCCCGACTTCACCCCGCCGAGTCTCTCGTCTCCTTAAAGCGAAGCTCATCTCTCAAGTCTAATCGGGAACGAGACGTTCCATCACCCTTACCAGATGACCTCATGCTCCCACCACCACCACCTCCAGCCACCTCTGCTTTCCGGAAACAGGTATCCTACCCGTCACTTGCTGACCTGTAGATTAAAACTAGTACCAAGTACCAGCATATAGCTCTACCCATAGCCACTCCCTCCAGTATCTGCCATTATCTGCTGACAAGTAGACACCTGATTTTTCTGTACTTTCCGAGTAGAAATTACGCCCCCTACTTGCAGTATTTTGTAGCTAACATATTCCTATATTCAGTTGTACCATAGCTTTGAACTGTAGTTTGTAGACGTACAGCAATATGTATCCATCCTTAGTTAGCAAGTAGAAGTAATTTGGTACAGTTTGTAGCTGTAGTAATTTGTTGAAAGCAATACAACAATTACATTCCCACACTTAACTACACCACACATGCAACCTAACCACATCCAGCATTCATCATCCTTGACCACTTTGTTGACAACCTCACCACCGCCCCCTACCTGATTTCCCTCATCTCCTCCTACTAAGCATTTGCCATAATTATATGTACATTATTATCAGATTTATCAGATTGTATGGAAATGGTCTTGACGTGCTCGTGCATGATGGAGTCCATCTTCACAATAATAAAGCGGCAGGCCATGAATATTAATATCTATACACGTATTTTCATATTTTCCACCCAATATTTGCTAATTACCTTCAAATTAAAAAGTCTCCAAGAAGCATTTCCGATGAGCATCTGCCCACCCTCCCTTGAATACACGACCTTATTCACGTCAAATGTATGCCAATCAAAAATCCATTAGTCATTCTTTACGCACACTGCCAAATATTCAAAACTTCTCTAGCGTATCTGAAAAACTACGGATTTCCTTTACTTTCCCCATTCATTTTCGATATGCAACCCCTCATCTCGCTTTCTCCGGCCCATATTCTCTAAATTCAGAATCCTCGCTTAAACTTTCTCCAGCATATTCCGTCAATTTCCGGAACCTTTCCAGAAACTTTCTCCAGATCGTGCTACTATATACAATACGATCCTTACACCAAACTTTCCTCAGGATCCTTAACTTTCTCTTCTTTCTTATTTGCCTGAGAATTTAAATTCTGTGCAACTTCACTGAAACTTTCCCTATTCTTTCGTCACTATACCCACCGGAACATTATCAGGGTCGATGAAACCTTTTTAACTCGCGTTTGTTATACCTTCCCCTCTCCTTCACAGCAATAGCTTGCCTAATAGGCCATCAATCAATCATTGGCAATCCTATTTTCTCTGCTTGACTAGTCTCATCCGTCAATCAGCGGAATACCCGGGCATAAAAAATTTTTGCAACAAGCATGCCTACCAGCCTACCTACTTTAGTAAAAACAACGTCTTACTTTTAATCAGCTGTTCATTTTCTCCTCTAAACCTCAACTGCATTGGTATTTTCATTATAATTTGAAGAAGATTTCATAACAAATACCAACCGGGATTAGCACCAAATACCAGCTTCTAGCTAGAATACTGAGAAAATTAACAGTTACCCACTATTTAGTCTCCAGCAGTGTTACAATCACATCTCATTGATCCCAAGCAGTCCACCAATGAGAGGGCCCACAGTGGCAATCGCAAACACAGCAACTTGCAAGTTTGTTGTCAAACTTTCTCGCGATATTCATCCCAAAGACAAACTGAAAGAAAACTTGTTCAATTTCCTCCTTATTCATCCTCATGACCTTTTCTCTTCTCCCTCCTCTTTCTCTCCGTGAATGTCCTTTAGTTTACTCCGGCATCCATTTCCTCTCAACTTCCAAAGCCGTTAAACCCTCTTCCCTTGCTCCTCCCACGGTAGTAGCTTCGTGCCATCCTTATATTTCACCCGGGAGAGACAGAAAGGAATCTTTGGAAACTGAAAGCGGACTTAAATCCGAACGTAATCAAATTAAACAAGACGAAAACTAATCTACGGGCTACTGGAGAAAGTTTTTTATGAACCATTATGACATGTCCTCCCTATCCCTCCTCCAAGTCTACATTCCCATTGTTTCCCCAGCCATCAAATTCACCCGCCTGTCCATCCCTCCCGTCCAGCATCAATCTCTCCAAATCCCTTCAACAACTTGATAATAGGTCTGCTGACGCTGACTCCGACAAAAGAGAAAGCCAGAGCGGAAGTAAATAAACCCTTTTCTAGCTCAGCTCAATAGCTTTCTAACTTTCTTCTCAATCAATTTTTTTCCCTCTAAAATCCCCTCCACAACTTTTTCATCCTTCCTTCCTTCCGCTTATGTTTTCATTACTTCCGAGCCTAAAACTTCCCGCGCCTATTCTTCCTTTCAAAACTTTCCGCAGAACACCTAAAGCCTTCTCTTTTCTTTTCCACCACATCAATTCCGCACCCTCTTAATTTTCTCTCTTTCTCCCGCTTTCCCTTAGTTACTTTGTACTTCTTGAACTTGTCAGATGGAAAGCAAAATACATTTCCTCCCCGCATAACCCCTCCAACGCCCAAGACTTTCTCCCCTTGTTGACTTTCTCCAGCCTTCTCAATTTTTCTCTCTTCTGCCTCTCTCGTCATTTGTCTGAACAACGTTTCTAGCCGGAAAGAAAACTTCTTGCATTTTTCAAATTTCATTAACATCCAAGCCTCCAAGCCGGAGGTACTGAAATTTTTAACCTAATTCCACCTGTTCAAAGCTTCCAGAATTCTCTGAAGAACAAAAACACCTTTAGACTTGTAGTAAGCAATGTCCACAATCCTCTTTCCTTGTTCATGTAGCTGTGGACGGTAAACAAGACTCGCTCTTTGAAGCAAACCTAACCTTTAATATACATTTCATCTGACACAGTGCAAGCTGTCCTGCTCTTTTTTCCTTCAACGTAAAATGTAACCAAAAGCCTGTGAACAACCGTATGTTCTTCCCCAAGTATTCTAGCCTCTGTCCCCATTTTCAAAAGCTCCAAGCTCTAACCATAAACACATTTTCAATCCTCCTGGCTCGCTCTTTGAACGTCTAGCTGTCAATTTTCCAAGCCCGAACCTTGTGACTTCTAGAACGTTTTTTTCCCTCCAGCCAAGACTTTCCGAGAACAAATAACGTCGGATTGAACCAAGGAAAATGGAAAGAATTCAGACAGATGGTAGCTTTTGCCTCGAGTAACGTAGAGTATTGAGCAGCTTCCGATTGAGCCCATGCCTCGGGGAAACTACAGAATTGAACAGATCCGCAGTGAAACGATTCCTTTGTAAACACATGGAATTGCAGAGATGCTGCCTGTCGTAAGTGTCTTTAAACCACTGCAGCCTAGGTTCATATAGGGCCCCGTTTCTACGACTAAGTTTCAAAAGCTCTGGTACTTATTTATTCCATTTTCAAATTCTTCCTGCTCCTACTCAGACAAACGGCATCACGCACCTCTGATTGGCTCACAGACAGGATTTAGTCAGATACATGTAGTACATGAAGATTCGCCAAAAATTCCCAAGTCCAGCATTCTGCAGGTGTATCTTGTGAATTCCGTGCTTTCACTGCGCAACTTTTAAGGCTTTTCTTCACACATATGCATGAAACATGAGCTGGAGTAGATTGGGATTGGATCTTGTACTTATGTAGTAGAGGTTAGAAAAATATGGCTGTATTCCTGCTACTTATAAGCTATAGAAACTGCCATGTGAACATGTGTCATTGTTGGGAACTTGAGTAAATCAATCGTAGCAAACTTCCGTCACTCCTGACAGAGAAAGTCCCTCTAAATACATCACAACCCTATCCCTCCTCTGCTAATTAGAATCCGTGCATACAAGTTGCTGACGACAACACCGAAAAAACCTTATCAGTTGTTATTATTAATTTGTTTTCTTTGAAAATCCTTGTTGAAATATCAGGTATCCATGGAGGATTCTCTTGGTGCAATTCAACATGATAACCGATGGTGAAGAATGAAGAAGACTACACGGCGATTTTTAGCTTTCCCTGGTACAAAAACGGGACAAAAAGAAACTTGCAAATAAAGAAAGATTTTAGAGCTGTACGAGCTTATGTACGTTGACTAGGGGGGGGGGGGGTTTGCTGGACGTGAAAGCAACGTGACGTTAGGGGCTGTGAAACCCTGACTAAATTGGGAATCCATTTTGTAACCATAATAAATTACCCTTCTGGTCGCTTTTTTCTATACATGTGAAGCAAAGGAATCGTATAGGACCCTGTCCCCTGTCAGGAGAGAATTTATCCGAGGTCTCACGTGAACCCGAGTTCAAAATTAAGGAGCACGACAATCTAAACGAATGTGAGAAATAAGTAAAACTAACGCGGAAAGTCCAACATGAAAAATACTCCCATTTCACCCTCATCCCAAGCCTCCACCACATAAAGATAAATGATCCTCTGAGAAACACATATAACCTTTTAGAGTTGCAGAAATCTATTCGAGACCTATTTACAACATTCTTGTAAGCTCATGTCCACTTCACTCCCGGCAACATTTATTCTTTCCACCGGATCTTGCGTAAATCCACAAGACGTAGATTCATTCATGTGCCGAAGAATCCCTTTTGTTTCTATGTCGTATGCAATCTGCATGAGAATTTGCGCACACAGCTGTTAGAATAGAGTGCGACGAGCTCTTACATGGATTTTGGAAAAATAACATTTGCTCAGAGAATATTCATTGTCTTGGAATACCTTCTTTGGTTGATCTCTAGCTATAATAAAGTATCTTCAGCTATGTGTGTATCTTACTTGGAACTTAAATAAAGGGCTAATTAAATATTCTTGAAAATAATCTGCTATTGAAGTAATATTTTGATGCGTTAACAAACTAACGAGTCAAAAAAGTGGTTGGGTACTCACCTGTTCGAAGCTTCCGAGTAATTCCATAGTGTCCATTTCAGGACTGGGACACATGCAGTGCAAATCCTTGCCGCATAGTTGAGCCAAGAACTTTATTAAGCTGCTCTTGCCTGAGCTTGCAGGTCCAACCTGAGTACAAACATGATTGATTTTAAAGAATTCAACATTTACCATCAAAGTCGAGAAGTTTTCTAAAAATTGAATCGTTTCGTTACAAAATAAAATATCACTTACAATTATGGGCATCCACCCCATTTGCAAGCTTTTCATGATTGCTTCAGTTGCAGATAGCTGATAGGATAACGGTGCAAGCTTTTTCCGCCAAGCGTAGTCCACTGTATCATAAACTTCATTTCTCCGAGGAAGTGTGGCGTTTCCACAAACAATTCTGTCTTCCAAGACCATGAGCTCACTTTGACCGCATTCCACTGCAAGACGGCTTTCATTTTCCGAGCTTTGATCGCACTGAACATTTTTAAATAGTTCTAAAACTTTAGCACGGTCCTCGCCGCTTCGCATCCGCAACCCGTAAATATAGTCAACAAATACTCCTGGAGGAGCACAACTCGTGTCATTCATATCATGCAGCATGAAATCGGCGTTGCTTTCGTCATTGTTCACGAGCAGGCTGCACCATCTTAAAGTATCTCGCAGATTGAAGTCCCATGGAGATCCACGAGCACCGAATTTGACTTGAATGCATACTTGGTTTTGTAGCTCTTCTGAGAATTTCGTCATGAGGGAAGCATATTCCGTGGGGATTTGGGGATAAAGGCATCTGACAATGAAGCGGAGATCAGCCAGCTCTAGAGAGTCAACGTACACTTGGGTGAAACGATTGAGAAAGGATTTTGGAAGACCTTTACGAGCACCACCTTGCCTTACGGGATTTTGACACGCAAAGATTCTGCAGGTTTTAGCTGGCACTTGGAATGTTCGGTTCAATTCAGGTACATATATTTCTCCACGGTGATCGAGACAAGCGTTGAGTCCTTCTAGAACGGATTGAGAAGCAAGGTTCAATTCGTCTAGCAAAATCCAAGATGAGTTCTTGAGTGCTTGGAGTAATGGTCCATCTCGCCACGCGAACTTTCCTCCCGCTTCTCCTTCCACAGGTAAGTCCGCTCCAAATAAATCTGATATGTCAGTTTGATCTGATAGATTGATGCGAACCACGGCATTGTTCGTGGATTTTGCTAGGGCAGTGACGATTGCGGTTTTTCCAACTCCTGGACTTCCTTCCAGTAGAATAGGCTTGCTCAGCTGCATCGCACGTAAAATCCTCATTCCGTTTCGGCATGTGGTGGGAGCATCAAGAGCAAACTGGATGTAGGTAGATCTTGCGGAGATTTTCTCCTTCGTGATCTGAAATTCTCCAATTTGTAACATTTCTTCATTATCGATGACGTTAATGACTTCTCCAGTGCCCATCAGACAAGAATCCGGTGAGATCATTTGTTCTCCTCGCGAAGGACCTGTGAGTTCCATTAACTTCTCCACTGCAGTCTTTTTCAGAACGATCCACACTGCTGGGCTACAAACGCAAAGAATACGTACCAAATGCAGGGATTAATACCAGATATAATCCTCTTACTGAAATTGCCAATCAAAGCGGAAACCGGAAATTACCTATCAGAACTTGTTGCACCACTTCCCAGGGCATCTAGGAATACGAGGCATGCTCCATGAATAATACCTGATGGGATACTAAGGTCTCCTGATTCACACTTCATATTCAAGAAGCGAGTCCACGCAAGGAAATCGCGCAAGCTAATAACAACTTTTCTACAGAGGTCCTGCTGTTTTAACCAGTTACAAAACGTAGTCATAATATGCCCGATTCCTTTGTTTTTTAGCATGTCAGACAAATTGTGCTCCACGATTTCTTCAACTTCTGTGTCATCTGCATACACGGGGCACCAAATTTCAGTTAAACGGTTTCTGAGTGCCGGGGAAAGCTGAAATAATAAATACATATTCGTTCCATTATTTTCATCGATTTATGGGAAGACATTTTATATACTCAAATGAATATTCCACTGTTCCATCATTTTACCTCCTTCTTCCCATAATCTCCTCCAGGATTCATTGTTCCGACAAAGACAAAATTATCATTCGCAATTATTAACTCTGGGATTTCGTCGCCTTTTTCAGAAACCAGTAGCGTTCTTTCCTTTTCCAGCACCGAATTAATTCTTTCTAAAACCGAATCATCCGCCAGCGAGATTTCGTCTGCTAGGAAGACTCCACCGGAAATCATCGCATCTACCAACGGCCCATTAACCCACTCGAATAGTCGGTCGTGCTATAGAGAATGGAAATAACACTTAGCTTCAATGGACCACGAAAAGATGTAATTCAAAGAGCAATGCAAATAAATTTACAAAATTCCCATCTTACCCCTTCTTTACGATTTCGTATTGGTCTCAATCCGCCCAAGAAATCACTTCCTTCACTATTCATGTGACAATTCACGCTATATAGTTTCCTTCCGAATAGTTCAGATAAAATCTGAACCATTGTTGTTTTGCCACACCCCGTCTCTCCCACAAGCAATATAGGCTCATTATATTTCATTGCATTGCCAATAAGAACTGCTAATCTCCTCATAGTAAAAGTCCATACAACGTGACTGTAGTCGGTACTAGAGAATTCCAATACTTTCTCCAGCATTGGCTTCGTAGCCTTGGAAGTATTGTCGGACAACGAAAACAAATTCTCAGGGTTTACTGTCCGCTTGAAATGTTTCTTCAGCACATCAATAATGACTTCTGCTTCAGATGATTGCCGAACTTTACCTGCTAGCACCAAGTATCCTTCATCAGCTAAATGCTGATCCCAGTCATAAAATTTCTCTGTGACGACGTCACTCAGTCTATATCGTTCTGCCCATCGGAAGAGGTCACGCAGAGTTGCGAAACCATGTTTTCCTTGCAAAGCAGCACTGCTTTTACGCCTTATCTAAATCCAGAAATCCTTAGTTCAACACTCTCCATATCCCATAGCTTTAAAACTTAATAGTTATCCGGACGGTAGTACGTACCTGTAGTTCTTTCAAAGTTGCAATAATTTTCTTGCAATAAGATGGAGGTATATCGCACCGCAAATGCAGAATCGTTTCTAGTTCCGAACTTGGTATTTCATCGAAGTGCAACTCCACGAATCGATTACGGAATGCTCGAGACAAGAGCTAAAATACGAATATCCAATATTATAAAATTTGACCGATATTGGATACAGTATATCTTATTACTAACAATAATCGTAACATACTTTCCGTCCACCATACAGGCCGGGTGGATTTTGAGTTGCAAATAGGGTAAACCTTGGATGCGCAGTTACAGTTATTCCAGTCTCGGCTATGAAAAGTTGACGATTATCGTCAAGCAACCGATTAAGAGCTTCAAGTACTTCAGAAGGAGCTAAATTTAGCTCATCCAAAATTATCCACTCGCCTCTTCGCATCGCTCGGACGAGTAAACCTATGATCCCAGAAATTGTATTAAGTTCAAGGTCCATAAATGGCAAAAGCTTACTAAATTCACGATCCTCACGTACCTTCAACAAAGACTAGTCTTCCCGTGTCATCACTCTGGTAAGAACCCAAATATTCTTGCAAGTCTGTGTGCTGATGGTTATTGATCCTATAGCATCTATTACCTGTGATCTGGGCAAGATACTGAATCAAACTAGTTTTGCCCACTGAAGTTTCCCCTTGTACCAGGATTGGTAACTTCCCGGCAGAAACTACTCTTGCAATATCTTTCAGGTTCCTTCGTACACTTGTTGTGAGGATGTACTTTAATTAAAATCAACAGATAAAAGATAAAAACTGTCGCAAAGTTTTATGAAATATTCATTACTCAAGGTACTCTTCTGGATAAATTGCAACGTTTATCCAGAACAACTCCAGTTTTTTTAAAACAAACTCAAAATAAGACAACAATGTTACCTTCTCCGCTGCAGGATTTTTCTCATCTCCTCTAGGTATCCAGAAACCTTCAACAAATACGTAGTTACCCTGCAGAGGCTGGGGTAGAGCCTGATTCACAATAGATTTACTATTCTGATTTGCGAAAATGTGCCTAAGAATTCCGAAACAAGGCAATATTAAAGAATCGTCTCTGGGATGTGTAAATAGTATACAATAGGAAATATTGTCTTACTTTGCAATCAATGCCTGCACTTTTGCATGCGATTCTTGGTCCAGCTGTGTTAGGAAACTGATGCAAAAAGACTCGTACAGAGATCGAGAAATACTTCCGTACAAATGTTTTGAAGCTATCTGAAGACCACGACATAAGGTTCTTAAACTGAAATGAGGACGCTTTCCTGTTCCATCGGTTAGCTCCGTTTGCGCTTTCTTTCGAACGGTGAGGTAGAATCCAACTATATTTGTGATTTGGTTTACGGACAATGACATTTCTCGTAGATAATCACCAACCAGAATTTGCAGCTCATCAGGATCAAGTAATTCATCCACAAAAAACTCAGTAAATCTGAAAACAAGCAAAGGTGTACACACATTTTAATCAAACTGATGAGAAAACAAATTCATACTCATTTTGGATGCGTGGAATGCAGTATACCTGTTTCTCAATCCCATAGGTAGATCCCTTTTCCCTACATCCGTGGAAGGGTTCATGGCGGCAAAGAGTCTGAAATCCTTGTGTTTCATCACAGGAGCCTCATCTCCCTTTTCCCATAGGTTAATCGCTCCATTGGCTTCAAGGACTCCAGCTAAGCACTGCAGCATCTCAGGAGTTGCTAAGTTGATTTCGTCCAACAGAATCCATTCACCTGTAATTAGACACGAATACAATGCAATGAATGGTTGTATAAGCAATTAATGAGACGTACTATGTTGAGCTCCGCATACCTTTTCGAACAGCTTCAATTAGCGATCCTTCGATGAACGAGAAAGCAAAAGGGCTTTCTGATCCTAGTCGGATTTGGGAATCGATTCTTGAGAGTCTCCGGCCCAAGTCAGCCCATCTATTCAAAGACAGATAGGTTCGTTTGGATGCTAAAAGGCACATAAGATTGCTAAATTTGGAATAATGAAGAAACTTGCTTGCCTTTCAAATAGTTCTTTGCGATCCACAAACTTTTTCCTTCTGGACATGGCAGATTTTTGTACGTGTATCATAAGCTTCAGCAGTACCTGCCATTGCTTATTGGCAAAATTCGTCATAATATGGTTCAAAAATGTCAGGTTCGTATCTCTTTTAAAGGTCATATTGAATAAAGTTTCAAATTCTTCTCTAAGCGGTGTAAATATGTGTTTCAATTCCACAGGTTTGTATCTAAGAGAGAAAGGAAAACACGCATTATTTGGATCTGTTCTGAAAATTAAAGAGAATCTCTTACGGAAATTAACTTACCCTCCTAAAAGATCCGCGGAGTCACTTTGTCGATTTAAATTAACAACATTTAGCTTCTGTTGTAATGCCTGGGCTAAGAACTGAATAGAAGATGTTTTGCCGACACCAGTCTCTCCTAACAGAAGTACTGGTTCAGTTTGTTGCACACATCCACACACCATTTCCAAAAACCTGCATGCAGTCTTCGTCAAAGAATACACCGGTGGTGGATTGTTTCTGAAAAATTTTCAACAATATTTTTTGTTCAAAATCAACATTTACTTAATCCTTGATATATTCTGGTTAGTATTGATATGGCACTTACGCATTATGATGCGGTACGATTTTTGTAGAGTACATAGGCAAGGTAAACCTGCCAGCTGTAAGTAGTCGCTTGTTCAAGTCAATATTGATGGCTGGCTTGTAGGTAGTCAGGAATTGTTCAACCGTAGCAACTAAAATATTAAAGTGAGCCCCAAGTTTCTCAGCTACTTCCTTCCTGGCCCCTGAAAATGAGCAAAGATAACATTTATAAACACTGTTTCACCCAACCTTGCAGTTATATTTACCTGATTGAGAGTAATGTCACATATCACATACCGGTATCGAGGAAGTTAGCAACGAACAGATCAAGTGCCTCCTGGAAGACCTTGACCGATGACGCAGATTTAGTGAGATCTAGATTAGCCGGAATCCGACGGCATAATTTTAAGAAATCCCTGAAACACATTTCCAGTAGTGGTATTATTCACACACAACTCAAAATCTAATCTTACGACAGTTTGAAATGAACATACCTCAATGACAGGATCCGATTCTTAGACCCTCTACGCTGGTTGGCTTCTTGCATGACGTCAAAAACCGAAGCAAACTTGCCTGCTACATTCTTCAAGTGTGGGAAAAGCGATGCCAAGAGTAATTTGAGTTCTCTTTCACTGTAGTCTTGAATCTCAATTTTTCTCCACCGATTCCCCAACTTCATGTCCATCTTCTTCAAGCTAATACCACTAAAAGTCCTTACTGTACTTATCAACCGGAAGTTCTCGTGAAAATGCTTAATTTCACCATAACCAGGTACTGACAAACTCCCGGAGTCGATAATGCTATCTAAAAGTGTCATCACATCAGGTGGAGCAGTGTCAAGATCCTCAAGAACCACCCAGTGGCCATGCAGAACAGCTTTAGTGAGACAACCCGGCTTCCACACAAACTGACCGGGTAGATCCGTGGAATGGTAAGAGCCCAGTAGTAGCCTTGAATCGATTTGGTCGCTTAACTGAACAAAAATAATGTCCGGATACTTGTACCGCTGAAATAAAGCGGCTGACAATTTAATCAATGTCGATTTTCCAACTCCAGTAGACCCAACCAAGCATATCGGATTCCATTGTTTCGACGACATTGAGTGGCGCACATCTTCAACAACCCTTTGCTTTGACTCGACGATCATGTATACATCTTTCTTCGACTCTCCATTAGGTGATTCCAAAGTGTAGTTTTTGACTCCATTACTTGGTAGAGCAGCATTTTGGGACTCGTCCACTTCGTCATCTTTTTAAAACAAAATAACAAAAATTGACTTTACTGCAATTAAATCCATTGCATCACATTTGTTTATTTAAATCAACTCCTAGTAACCTTCGTCCGACTCTTTCAGCCTCGTTTCGATCCCCCAGTTGGTATGAAAATGAAATTCAAAGAGCTCTTCATGCTGCCGACTCAGCCCATATCGTTTCGCCAATGCCTCCTTCTCAGTTTCACTTAGTTTTAAGACAAACCCGAGGGAGTGGACGGAGAGCCTTAAGAAAAAAGTTAGTTACGATATGAAAAGAAACAGCTCATACTTCATGTACAATTGTCAACATGTATGATTAAATGCAACACACCATCTTATTTGCAAGGTCGTGTGTTGAAGGAAGTCAAAAAGCTGCTGCAAAGTATAAGGTTGAACTACAGTTTTGCCATCGAGGGCAGCAATAAGGTAGTTACGTATATGTTCCACAATAGGCTCATCATCCTCGTCAACTTCCAACAGATATGAATTCTTATCTCGTTTTGGTTTTCCTACTCCGTTTAATCGGTGACCGTTTTCCATATTACTCTCATTATGCGATTAACGCATTCATCTACGCATTTATATAAAAAATAAGGTTACAGTTGCATTAATTTACAGAATTCAAAAGTTGCACTTTGCATTAACTACATGCAATAAAATATATACTGAAATTGCCCAAAGCCAATAATTTCATGAGCTTACTTACTCAACTCGCACCCCGAAGTGTATAACTCAAGTTTCGCTTTTAACTGCTAACTATTAGTGTTACTCAAATTAATATTACGAATTCCCGATGGGAAAGCTTCCGAATAAAAGTTAAACAAACTGAGTTGCTCACTTTAATTTCATCAAGTTCAAAGTTAAAAAATATTCTCTGTTTTAAGCGCACTAAAAGCCAAAAGACTATTAAATCCGAACGACACTCCACAGCCGCATACACTCAATCAGAAACACACGTGGTAAATCAAATTTACCTCCTCGGACATTAAGAGGGTGCGCACTAAGAAAGGCTTTCATCACAAAATAAACTCACACACAAAGTTATCAGCATTAGGAGAGATCCTGTAGAGTGAAGGTTTGCTGCGAATGAATCTCTTTACGACGATTTAATTTTCCTGGTATGATATGGTCGATAGTCGGCAAAATTCAAAACACAGCTCCTCGGGATTGCACACATGGATTTGTTTACAACTGCAAATTGCAGGGACCTGCCCAATGCTGGCTTCGGGTGGAGCCATAACTTCTCTTGATGGCTTCATGGCTCCGTGGCTCAACACGATGACTTTAAGTCTCAACTCGATGGCTTTAGGTATCAGCTCGGTGGCTTTAAGTCTCAACTCGATGGCTCATGGCTCTATGGCTCCGTGGTGGGAAATCAAATTTCCGTTACTTCATGGCTTCGAGGCGGGAAATCAAATTTTGATGGCTTCAAGATACAGTGTTATTTGTAAACACGCGGAATGCGACAGATAGTTATAATTGCTAATTGATAATTCCGTAGGCAAAATAAAGTTCGAAAAAACCCATGGCTTTCCATTGATAGCAGAGCGATGGGGCTTCCGATTTGTTTTATGCTGATTTGTTCTTATTTAACGCTTTCCGTTCAGCAAATCTGGCAGAATATCTATAGTTTGTAAAAATATTGATATCCGGCCCAAACCACTTCCTCCTAAATGATGTTTTAGGATATTTTAAATGCGAACAAGCTATATAGTCCTACAGATTTTCATGGATGTAAGGGTTGCTGAATTTGGAAAGCAAGAGCATACAAGTTCAATCAATAGCCATGGATTATTGGATGTAAACCAACCTACGGATAAATGGGCTAAGGTGGGCCGAGGCATCGTGTGATGTACCACCAATGGGACCGAGCCAGCTAACATTTAATTGCTCGCCACGAAGCCATGAAGCTCGAGATGAGACATGAAGCCATGAAGCCACCAAAATTTGATTTCCCGCCACGAAGCCACGGAGCCATGAAGCGATCAAGAGTAGCCATGGCTCCACCCGAAGCCATTATTGGGCAGGTCCCTTCTCTCGCGTGTAGACAGTAGATGAGCCCGCAGAGAAGCGAGAACCAATTCACTACAGTTCACAGTTGAGTACATAAATTATTATAAACGGATATTTACGAATATAGCGTTGATTAAATATTGGTACAATATTTTTGGTAAGACGCATTTATAAATTTCCCCACCTGCCTGTTTATTCGCTCTCAAAGCCGCAAATATTATGGCCATCTTTTCTTCGATTACCATGCGGAAGACGGCGAAATACTGTATTTTGTGCTGCGTTGATATAAACAACCAACGTAAAAGAAAAATAGATCCATCTTTATTGCAAAATTACACGCTCGTTGGACTGATTCAATCATTTTGCCAAAATGTAGGCTGCAGTGCTGAAGCGTTATTTGGAAACCCTTGTCCAGATTTTACCAAGGAACCCTTTCCGTTTTGTATTCTCTGTAAGCATCTAATGTTGAGTTTACACGGATTAGAAGAAGAAATTAAAATTCTGCAGTTCAAAATCCAAGGAACTGTGCGAAGACTGCTGGGAAGATGTCTGATATGTCGGGAAAGAGACTGTAGCACATGTCGCCAAAGCATCAAGTGTGCGAAGAAAACACTTGACGGCCAGTCAGAATCGGAGCCTGACATTACTACATCCAGGATGCGATTTCGGGAAGACGTTCGATCACGTAATACCGAAACGTACTCGTTCATATTCTTGCTAATTTATTTAAGTATAAACTAAATGTTGATTTTAATAATACTTACAGGCTATCTTCCTGAAGTTGTGGTGGAAGAGGAAGACCTTCAAAAGCTCGCTGTACGACACCACCTGAAGCTAACAAAACCAGATACAGTACTGCCTTGCATACCTGAGGAAGTGCAGAGTCACGGAATAGGCGAGAATCATTGGGAAGCCGATTTTTACTATCTCGATGAAATCCAGGAGCTAAGAGAATTAGATGTCGACGAATTTGAATACGATGGAGAGAAACTTTATTCCAACGAAGTTTCTGCAGAAGTAACTTATGTTCGGTGCAATTTTTGTGATGGTCGCCCTGTTATACCAACTGACGAGCTGCAAACTCATTTCAACTTCCACAGGGAGCAAAACCCTTCACTCGGTGACCGTAAACTACTTGACCAGCAAAGTGTTTCCCTCGACGTAGAGCAAAGCGAGCAAGTGAAAGCTGCAACTTCAAGCTCGCAAGAAGTTGAAGAGTCCTCGTGCAAAATTATAAATAAGTTACGGAAGAAACACACAATTAAATCATCAAGCTCAAACACCGATGTTGCACGAGCAAAAGCCGTTAGCAGGCCCCAAACAAGACATCAAAAGTCGAAGATAGTCAGAAACGACATTAACAAGAAATTGTCAAGATCCGAGATTTTAAAGGGTGAATCTCCGGCATCGTTTCTCAATTTGTTCAAAGTGTTTGAATTTGATGATGACCTACAAGGCAAGACTGAAGTGAGCGTTCAAAGAATGGACGCTAATAAATTTCTACTTGAATGCAAGTGGATATATGAGTTCATCCCTGGAGAAGGTTACAAATGTGATTTGTGTGATGTGATTGTATCTTCATTAAAAGACTTGGTGACTCATTGCAAAGGAATTCACAGAAGAAGGTTCAGTATGACAGGTCCAACTGGGGAGCTACAGAAGATGTTAAGATCGTTGAGGCTTTACCGAACAAGAGTGAAAGAGACAATAGAAACAAACGCTAACTGGAGGGATTCATTCCACATTACTGCACGGGATTCAGGGGCTTGCTTAAAAGCCTTTGATTACAAGACGAAGCGATTGGGGAACGATCGATTTGTTTACCTTCAAAAATACCCATTCCACGTTACAGATTCTGAGTTTCAGTGCGACACCTGTGGCTTTAAAGATGAATGGAAATCTGTGCTTGTCCATCATATTTTTAAGGAGCATGGGATTCAGGAGAGCTTAGCATTGCGTGCCAATACTGAGTATATGGAGGAAGTAACGCCGAACAAATTCGTTTACCGTGGGTATTCTTGTCAAAAGCTTGGGGATGACTATGTTTGTGACATGTGTGGATTTAAAGCATCCGCAAGGGAAAAAATTCAGAAGCATTTGTATTGCTTGCATTGTAAGTTTCTTTTACGTTAATGAATAAACAATCGTTAAGTTCGTGAGGATGATCTGTTTAAAATAATGGTATACATCCAACAGATTATCGGGACAGTCGAACGTGTCCAAGCCCCGGTTGTGGCAGAGTATTTAGGGACATGGCAGTTTATATTGAGCATTGTAAGGCTCATAATTCTGAAAATCCACCTCCACCCAAAAGATTCGAAAAATTGGTTATGATTGAACCAAATCAATTTTCGTATCGAGGATTTGGAGTGGAAAAAATTGGACCACGATACCATTGCAAGACTTGCAAGTACAAAACACTCGTCCCCTCCATGATTATCGAACATATATACCGGGTACATCATCGTAAGTGTTCTTTACGTAGTTTTATTGAGATATGTTTGCTATGAAATTTTGAGTACAATTTATAATAGCAATTTGTTTTTCGCCTAGGTGGCCGGAATTGTTATGACAATAAAAAAGATTTTGTATGTTCTTCCTGTGGAAAGCGTTTCCAGAAACTCGGCACTTACCGCTCCCACCTAAGAACGCACAAAGTGGGTACCTTCGTCTGTTACATTTGTGGAGTTATAAAGTCAAACAAAGCCGCTTTATCAGCCCATACAAGTCTTCACAGGGAGAAAAAAAGTGAGTGCGAAATATGTAGGCGGAAGTTTCTTTCTCCATCTATCTTAAAGGATCATATGGTTTTTCATTCCGAGGAAAGAAAATACAAATGTCTGGAATGCAACAAATCTTACAAGGTTGAAAAATCCCTACGGCTTCATCAAATGTGTCACGGAGGCAAAAAACCTTTCATTTGCGACATCTGCGGAAGGGGCTTTACACAGCCTCATACAGTGACTAAACACAAGAGAGCGGTACACGCATATGTAATGTCTGATGCGGCAGCAACATCGAGTTTTAACGAAGGTAAACCGATGGAAATACTGGAAACTTTTACATAATATTTAACCATAACAACCGTTTTTCTCTTTTATATTTGATTGGAAAGTAGGATTTCCTTAATCGTAGTTGGTAACGTTATTGCGTTTAAAATAATAACATGTATAGAATATAATTCCACTGTTCCATTCCACTGTTTTCTAAAGCTGTAGCCATTTGAAATAGTAGACTCAAGAGGATATTTTAACTCATATTCCTGCGTGTAGACAGGTATATATTATTCTTATAGATTCTCTTCTACGGAGAAAAAGCGTGACATCCAAAATTTATGAAGCTCGAAGTATTGTTTGAATGCGGAGCAGACAAATTAGATGATGCCGTGTAGTCAAGTGCTCACTGACCTAAGAATGACAACATTTTCAATTGAACTACCGTTGCATGTGCATCTTCTTAAGCATAAAAGGTCGATCAGGACGGAAAGTAAAACCAAAGACATTGGAATCCGTATTACGAGCATAGATATATCTCAAGTTTCAATCACTTAATAGTGCTGAACAGAGTAGTTCCGCTGATGCAAAAGAATTAGCGGCAACGTCAGGCATTATAAGAGAGAAACTAAAATTTAACCTAATCCTAAGTATATTTCCTGTCATACTCGGTTATTTTTCTGTGCGATTTTGACCATTTGCTATACTTGAGTTTCGAGCGGGAAAGGCTAGTTTTTAGCCGGGAATCGATTTTGAATTATCCGCCGTCGAATAGGACCGTTCGCAAATAACGTTAGCATATTGAAGTACAGGGTGTTAGCCAACTTGTCTTCACAATTCCAGGTTCTCCAGAGACCTAACCGGTCAGTTCCTGGCCGTGAAACTTTTTGTATCGTGGAGAGAAAGAACTGGAGTTTTGTTTGGTGGGTCTATCAACAGTGACCTACCGTTTTCGAAATCGCAGGCGGGGAAAGCAAAACAAAAAAATTCTCAAGATCACAGAAAACAACGCAAGAAACTGGCTTAAGTTTAGGCTGTTTTAACAAACCAATTTCATCATGACGTTCATCAAAGGCTCAGGGTTTGATTTGGTCACACACGAATCAATTGAGAAGTTGGCGAATCGGAATGAAGAAGATAAAAGCCTAAAACGTTGTAGAGGACATGGCGATGGGCGCACGGCGCAGCGTCATTGTGAAAATTCGCTTCGTTTTGTTTTTTCCGCCTGCACTTGCAATACCGGTAGGTCACAGTTGATAGACACATTAAACAAAACTTCAGCTCTTTCTGTACACGTTGCAAAAAGTCTCATGGTCAAAAACTGGCCAGTTGGGTCACTGGAGAACGTGGAAATGTGAATACAAGTTGGCTAACACCCTGTATATTGGGTACGTTAGACTCAGGTCCCTTTCGCCTGTATTCAGTATTTCCGTTCAGATATTAGGGGAAGGGAATTTAAACCGCGAAACATGTATATATATTAAAAATCATAACATTATGTTCACGTTAATATATGTGAAGATTCCTAATGCACAGACCTCAGGGTCGAGACGACGAGAACGAGATTCGAGGAAAAGGGGTCGTACTGAATCCCAACACCGCCTAGTCCACCCCCTTTTCCCATGCAAAATATCCTAGGACTTCACCCCAACACCTCATCTTCAACATTGCCAACACCACCCCTAAAATATACAAACAAATTTAACATAACTCCGTATGATCTCCTGCTTTTTCTAGGCGATGTTGGAGGATTCGCAGGTGCTGTTGGAGGATTTCTAGGTGGTGTTGGCGGAATTAGTGTAAGGCATGCGGTGTTGGCAGTGAAGGGAATAAGCCGGTGGTACCCGCGATACGGAGATTAAGCGTTAAATTTGTATGTATGTATATTCGGGGGTATTGTTGGCAATGTTGAAGATGCGCTGTTGGGGTGAAGTCCAATAAGAACATGGCAAGATTTCTATGTTGTAGAGAAAAGTAAGAGAAAATTTGAAAATTCCATGGCAACCTAAAGTTTTGCGGGAAACTCAGGGCAGCCGTGTTGGACTGGGTATTGCTGGGATTCAGTACGACCCAGGAAAAGAGTGAACATTTTTGATGTTTTACTGCTTTACGAGCATTAATTATCTTGCGTACAATGAATAAAGAATTAAAAACTCAGCAATTATATATTCCACCGCGAGTCTGTTAATACCATCCCAGGACGCAAATTTTCACCATATTTTCTTCTGAAGTCATGCGGAAGACGGCGAAATACTGTATTTTGTGCTGCGTTGATATAAACAACCAACGTAAAAGAAAAATAGATCCATCTTTATTGCAAAATTACACGCTCGTTGGACTGATTCAATCATTTTGCCAAAATGTAGGCTGCAGTGCTGAAGCGTTATTTGGAAACCCTTGTCCAGATTTTACCAAGGAACCCTTTCCGTTTTGTATTCTCTGTAAGCATCTAATGTTGAGTTTACACGGATTAGAAGAAGAAATTAAAATTCTGCAGTTCAAAATCCAAGGAACTGTGCGAAGACTGCTGGGAAGATGTCTGATATGTCGGGAAAGAGACTGTAGCACATGTCGCCAAAGCATCAAGTGTGCGAAGAAAACACTTGACGGCCAGTCAGAATCGGAGCCTGACATTACTACATCCAGGATGCGATTTCGGGAAGACGTTCGATCACGTAATACCGAAACGTACTCGTTCATATTCTTGCTAATTTATTTAAGTATAAACTAAATGTTGATTTTAATAATACTTACAGGCTATCTTCCTGAAGTTGTGGTGGAAGAGGAAGACCTTCAAAAGCTCGCTGTACGACACCACCTGAAGCTAACAAAACCAGATACAGTACTGCCTTGCATACCTGAGGAAGTGCAGAGTCACGGAATAGGCGAGAATCATTGGGAAGCCGATTTTTACTATCTCGATGAAATCCAGGAGCTAAGAGAATTAGATGTCGACGAATTTGAATACGATGGAGAGAAACTTTATTCCAACGAAGTTTCTGCAGAAGTAACTTATGTTCGGTGCAATTTTTGTGATGGTCGCCCTGTTATACCAACTGACGAGCTGCAAACTCATTTCAACTTCCACAGGGAGCAAAACCCTTCACTCGGTGACCGTAAACTACTTGACCAGCAAAGTGTTTCCCTCGACGTAGAGCAAAGCGAGCAAGTGAAAGCTGCAACTTCAAGCTCGCAAGAAGTTGAAGAGTCCTCGTGCAAAATTATAAATAAGTTACGGAAGAAACACACAATTAAATCATCAAGCTCAAACACCGATGTTGCACGAGCAAAACCCGTTAGCAGGCCCCAAACAAGACATCAAAAGTCGAAGATAGTCAGAAACGACATTAGCAAGAAATTATCAAGATCCGAGATTTTAAAGGGGGAATCTCCGGCAACGTTTCTCAACTTGTTCAAAGTGTTTGAATTTGAGGATGACCTACAAGGCAAGACAGTAGTGAGCGTTCAAAGAATGGACGCTAATAAATTTCTACTTGAATGCAAGTGGATATATGAGTTCATCCCTGGAGAAGGTTACAAATGTGATTTGTGTGATGTGATTGTATCTTCATTAAAAGACTTGGTGACTCATTGCAAAGGAATTCACAGAAGAAGGTTCAGTATGACGGGTCCAACTGGGGAGCTACAGAAGATGTTAAGATCGTTGAGGCTTTACCGAACAAGAGTGAAGGAGACAATAGAAACAAACGCTAACTGGAGGGATTCATTCCACATTACTGCACGGGATTCAGGGGCTTGCTTAAAAGCCTTTGATAAAAAGACAAAGCGATTGGGGAACGATCGATTTGTTTACCTTCAAAAATATCCATTTAACGTTACAGATTCTGATTTTGAGTGTGGCACCTGTGGCTTTAAGGATAAATGGAAATCTGTGCTTGTCCATCATATTTTTCAAGAGCATGGGATTCAGGAGAGTTTAGCATTGCGTGCTAATGCAGAGTATATGGAGGAAGTAACGCCGAACAAATTCGTTTACCGTGGGTATTCTTGTGAAAAGTCTGGGGATGATTACATTTGTGACAAGTGTGGATATAAAGCATCCACAAGGGAAAAAATTCAGAATCATCTGTACCGCTTACATTGTAAGTTCGTACAATTTAGAGGGGTGATGGATGGTAATGGTATTTGATCTAGATTTTGAATTTAATCATTTAAAAATTATTATGAAATGTGTCTTGCAGATTATTCGGAAAGTCGTACGTGTCCCATTCCGGGGTGTGGCAGGAAAATAAGGGGCGCTATAGCTTATGTTGAGCATTGTAAGGCTCATGGTTCTGAAAATCCACCTCCACCGAGCCCAATGGAAAGATTGGTTATGATTGAGCCGAATCAATTTTCGTATCGAGGATTTCCAGTAGAAAAAAAGGGAGGACGATACTATTGCAAGACTTGCAATAAGAGTAACACACTCGTTCCCTCCACGATGACAACACATATTTACCGGGTACATTACCGTAAGTTTTCTTGACATAGTTTTCTTGAGAATTATTTGGCAGCCATTTGAAGACAATTTTATGCAGCAATATCCTTTTTCGCCTAGGTAAATTATCAAATTATCATCGTAAGAAAGACAAGCTTTACATGTGTTCTACATGTGGGAAATGTTACAACGTAATCGGTAGTTATTACGTCCACCTTTTGACGCACAAACTGGGTACCTTCGTCTGTGACGTTTGTGGAGTCATAAAGACCAACCAAGGCTCTTATTCATCCCATATTTCCAAACACAGGGAGAAAAGGATTGAGTGCGAAATATGCAACAAAAAATTTTTGATGCCATCTGCATTGAAGGAACATATGGCTCTGCATTCCGAGGAAAGAAAATACAAATGTCTGGAATGCAACAAATCTTACAAGTCAGAAAAAAATCTACGACTGCATCAAATGTGTCACGGAGGCAAAAAACCTTTCATTTGCGACATTTGCGGGAGGGGCTTTACACAGCCTCATACAGTGACGAAACACAAGAGAACGGTTCACGCACATGTAGTGTCTGATATGGCAGCAACATCGAGTTTTAACGAAGGTAGACCGATGGAAATAATGGAAAATTTTACATAATATTTAACCATAACAACCGTTTTTCTCTTTTATATTTGATTGTAAAGTAGGATTTACATAATTTTTGTTAGTAACATTATTGCGTCTAATATAATAACATCAATTGAATGATTACCATTTAAGCTGGTGCAAACATGATGGCTTTTCACTGTTTTCTAAAGCTGTAGCCATTTGAAATAGTAGAATCAAGAGGATATTTTAACATGTATTCCTATGTATATGCAGGTAGATATCATTCTCTGATAGTTTCTCTTCGACGGAGAAAACGCTTGACATCGAAAAATCATGAAGCTCAAAGTATTGTTTGACGGCGTAGCAGACAAATTAGATACTGTATAACAAAGCGTTCCCTGACCTAAGAGTGACAACTTTTTCAATTGAACTACCGTTGCATGTGCATCTTCTTAAGCATCAACAGCTGTTTGCGATGGAAATTAAAACCAAAGACTTTGGAATCTGTATTACATACTATCGCATAGATTTATCTCTAGTTTCAATCGCCTAATACTTGCACCTTGCTGAACTAACAATATCAGCTGCGATGTAGGGTTATGCTTTTTGCAGGCCTCGTATATGGCCTGGGTGGAGGGAAATTAAATTTTGCTGGCCTGACTGCTAAATGGCTTTCATGGCCTTATAGCGGGATCCAATTTTGCTGGCGCGGCTGTTGATGGCTAACTTTACTGGATGGCTCGGTGGGGAATCAGATCTTAATTACTTGCTTTGCTACCCGGCATATACTCGTATGGTTCCAGTATACTTGTCTAGTTTGAAACCAAGTAAAAAGCCTATATAATAAAAATAAGTCGATGAGAAACTGATCGCAACGCAACTCTCTTTTTTCCATTCACACGGTACAGAGACTTTCTCCTACAGTACAATTTCCTAGGCATCCTCTGAGATCCTTCTCAAATCGTTCCAGTTGCGATCAGTTTCTCATCGAATTACATTTATTTTATATTATATAGGCTTTTTACTTGTTTTCAAACTAGATAAGTATACTGGAACAATTAGATTTATATGCCGGGTCGGGTAGCAAAGCAAGTAATTAAGATCTGATTCCCCACCGAGTCATACGAGCCATCCAGTAAAGTTAGCCACCAACAGCAGAGCCAGCAAAATTTGATCCCGCTATATCAGGCCATGAAAGCCATTGAGCATTCAGGTCATTTCATTCAGGCCAGCAAAATTTGATTTCCCGCCACGCAGGCCAGCAGTTTCAGTACGAGGCCAGCAAAAAGCATAACCATGCGATAAAAGAATTTGCGGCAATGACAGGCTGAGAGAGAAACTAAAGTCCAACCTAAGGATTTGCTTGTTCGTGGCTAAATCCATGGATTCAGCTTGGATTTGGATTTGGCGTGGACCAAGCACAAGCTCGGTCTTCAGTCCATGGATTTCCATGGATCTAACGGTGGTGGGTGGCTGGATTTGGAAATAGCATACAAATTCCATCAAAATCCATGGATTGGATGTAAACAAACCCATGGACATGGGCTTTGCCGATGGATTGTGTATGTTTTCGCCTGGAAAGAATCTACGGCTGTGAATTAGTGAGGATTACATTCCACACATTTGCAGTTTAATTGTAGTTATTTTTCAAAATCTAGCATTGTAATTTTGTATTCACTAAAAGCTAAATGTGAAGTGATATCCCCTGAAAGCGTCTATGTTTTAGCGGATCATTCAGTGGGTACTTCCTAAAAGATGAGGAACTCGACCTAAAAGATGCAAATGCTTGTCTTGTACTGTACTGTATTTCGTAATTAAATTAGTATGATTAACCTTGCCCCAAAACGTTTTCTGCACATCTGATAGGCTGTAACACAATTAGAAAGTTGTAAAACCTTAACTTATATTAAATAACATTCACATCACATCCGTCCGCAGTGCCTAACTTTTCCTGACTAATCCACAGGATTCTCTGCATTTCACCCATATACGTTATAGTTCTTCAGGGCTTGACACATTCCGAAACTTAACTAAATTAAAAATACGCAGAGTCCAAAGTAATTAAATCACCCTTCAAATTAGTGCTTTCCAAATCCATAGCTATCCCCACCGCGCTCTGCTATCCATGGAAATCCATGGGTTACTAGACCGGTGTATTATGTGCTTGGTCCACGCCAAATCCAAATCCAAGCTGAATCCATGGATTGAATCCATGGATTTAGCCACGAACAAGCAAAACCCCCGATCGGGTTTTGCTTGTTCGTGGCTAAATCCATGGATTCAATCCATGGATTCGGAGCTTGGATTTGGATTTGGCGTGGACCAAGCACAAGCTCGGTCTTCAAGTCCATGGATTCCCAATTCCCATGGATCGAAGGGTGGTGGGTGGCTGGATTGGGAAAGCGGGAGCATACAAATTCCGTCAAAATCCATGGATGGATGTTAACAAACCCATGGGTATGGGCTCTGCCGATGGATTGTGTATGTTATCGCCTGAAAAGAATCTACGGCTGTGAATTAGGGAGGATAACATTCCACACATATTTGCAGTTCAATTATAGATATTTTTCAAAATCTATGTATAGTATTGTAATTTTGTATGCACTGAAAGATAAATGTGAAGTGATATTCCCTGAAAGCTTCTATGTTTTAGCGGATCATTCAGTGGGTACTTCCTAAAAGATGAGGAACTCGACCAAAGATGCACATGCTTGTCTAGTACTGTATTTCGTAATTAAATTCGTATGATTAACCTTGCCCCAAAACTTTTTGCACATCTGATAGGCTGTTACACAATTAGAAAGTTGTAAAACCTTCAGTCCGCAGTTAGCCTAACTCATCCTAACTAATCCACAGGATTCTCTGCATTTCACGCATATACGTTTTAGTTCTTTGGGGCTTGACAAATTCCGAAACTTAACTAAATTAAAAATACGCAGAGTCCAAAGTTATTAAATCACCCTGATTATGAAAAACAATTTATCTTTGGATTGTTGTGACTGTTAACTTGTGCTTTCCAAATCCATAGCTATCCCCCACTGTGAGCTCTTCTATGCATGGAAATCCATGGGTTAGTAGACCGATGTATTATGTGCTTGGTCCACGCCAAATCCAAATCCAAGCTGAATCCATGGATTGAATTTATGGATTCAGCTACGAACAAGCAAATCCCTTCCCGGTCGACAGGACCACAACGAGGCGAGACTGGTGGAAAAGTAGACTTTTGATGTCATATTTCCATAAATAACATTAGCGTTAATTTTCTCGGGTACAACATAAACTATATATGATATATAAGTCCAATGATTTTAAATGGGAAACCGTGTTGGACTGGGCGTTGCTGGGATTCAGTACGACCCAGGAAAAGAGTGAACATTTTTGATGTTTTACTGCTTTACGAGCATTAATTATCTTGCGTACAATGAATAAAGAATTAAAAACTCAGCAATTATATATTCCACCGCGAGTCTGTTAATACCATCCCAGGACGCAAATTTTCACCATATTTTCTTCTGAAGTCATGCGGAAGACGGCGAAATACTGTATTTTGTGCTGCGTTGATATAAACAATCAACGTAAAAGAAAAATAGATCCATCTTTATTGCAAAATTACACGCTCGTTGGACTGATTCAATCATTTTGCCAAAATGTAGGCTGCAGTGCTGAAGCGTTATTTGGAAACCCTTGTCCAGATTTTACCAAGGAACCCTTTCCGTTTTGTATTCTCTGTAAACATCTAATGTTGAGTTTACACGGATTAGAAGAAGAAATTAAAATTCTGCAGTTCAAAATCCAAGGAACTGTGCGAAGACTGCTGGGAAGATGTCTGATATGTCGGGAAAGAGACTGTAGCACATGTCGCCAAAGCATCAAGTGTGCGAAGAAAACACTTGACGGCCAGTCAGAATCGGAGCCTGACATAACTACATCCAGGATGCGATTTCGGGAAGACGTTCGATCACGTAATGCCGAAACGTAATCCTTCACACTCTTGCTAAATTTATTTAAGTATAAACTGAATTTTGATTTTAAAAATCATTACAGGCTATCTTCCTGAAGTTGTGGTGGAAGAGGAAGACCCTCAAAAGCTCGCTGAACGACACCACCTGAAGCTAACAAAACCAGATACAGTACTGCCTTGCATACCTGAGGAGGTGCTGGGTCATGAAATAGGCGAGGATCATTGGGAAGCCGATTTTTGTGATCATGATGCATTTCAGGAGCTAAGAGAATTAGATGTCGACGAATTTGAATACAATGGAGAGAAACTTTATACAAACGAAGTTTCTGCAGAAGTAACTTGTGTTCGGTGCAATTTTTGTGATGGTCACCCTGTTATACCAACTGACGAGCTGCAAACTCATTTCAACTTCCACAAGGAACAAACCCCTTCCCTCGGTGACCATAAACAACTTGACCAGCAAAGTGTTTCCCTCGGCGTAGAGCAATGTGAACAAGTCGGAACTGCAACTTCAAGCTCGTCGAAAATGGGAGAGTCCGCGTGCGGAAATGTAAACAAGTTACGGAAGAAAAACACATTTAAATCATCAAGCTCAAGCACCGATGTTGCACGAGCAAAAGCCGTTAGCAGGCCCCAAACAAGACATCAAAAGTCGAAGATAGTCAGAAACGACATTAACAAGAAATTGTCAAGATCCGAGATTTTAAAGGGTGAATCTCCGGCATCGTTTCTCAATTTGTTCAAAGTGTTTGAATTTGATGATGACCTACAAGGCAAGACTGAAGTGAGCGTTCAAAGAATGGACGCTAATAAATTTCTACTTGAATGCAAGTGGATATATGAGTTCATCCCTGGAGAAGGTTACAAATGTGATTTGTGTGATGTGATTGTATCTTCATTAAAAGACTTGGTGACTCATTGCAAAGGAATTCACAGAAGAAGGTTCAGTATGACGGGTCCAACTGGGGAGCTACAGAAGATGTTAAGATCGTTGAGGCTTTACCGAACAAGAGTGAAGGAGACAATAGAAACAAACGCTAACTGGAGGGATTCATTCCACATTACTGCACGGGATTCAGGGGCTTGCTTAAAAGCCTTTGATTACAAGACGAAGCGATTGGGGAACGATCGATTTGTTTACCTTCAAAAATACCCATTCCACGTTACAGATTCTGAGTTTCAGTGTGACACCTGTGGCTTTAAAGATGAATGGAAATCTGTGCTTGTCCATCATATTTTTCAGGAGCATGGCATTCAGGAGAGCTTAGCATTGCGTGCCAATACTGAGTATATGGAGGAAGTAACGCCTAACAAGTTCGTTTATCGTGGATACTCTTGTCAAAAGTCTGGGGATGATTACATTTGTGACAAGTGTGGATATAAAGCATCCACAAGGGAAAAAATTCAGAAGCATTTGTACTGCTTGCATTGTAAGTTCCTTTTATGTTGATGAAGCAACAATCGTTAAGTTCGTGAGGATGATCTGTTTAAAATAATGGTATGCATCAAACAGATTATCGGGACAGTCGAACGTGTCCAAGCCCCGGATGTGGCAGAGTATTTAGGGACATGGCAGTTTATATTGAGCATTGTAAGGCTCATGGTTCTGAAAATCCACCTCCACCGAGACCAATAGAAAGATTGGTTATGATTGAGCCGAATCAGTTTTCGTATCGAGGATTTCCAGTAGAAAAAAAGGAAGGACGATACTATTGCAAGACGTGTAATAAATATAACACAGTCGTCCCCCGCACGATGATAACACATATATACCGGGTACATTACCGTAAGTTTTCTTAACAAAGTTTTCTTGATATTTATTTGACAGTAATTTGAAGAAAATTCTGTACAACATTTTCTTTTTGGCGTAGATGGTTCAAATTATTATCGAAAGAAAGACAAGAATTACATGTGTGCTACATGTGGGAAATGTTACAACAATAGCAACAATTATTACAACCATCGTGCGACGCACAAAGTGGGTACCTTCGTCTGTGACGTTTGTGGAGTCATAAAGACCAACCAAGCCTCTTATGCAGCCCATATTTACACCCATGGGGAGAAAAAGATTGAATGCAAAATTTGCAACAAAAAATTTTTGACGCCCACGATATTAAAGGAACACATGGTTTTTCATTCGGAGGAGAGAAAATACAAATGTCTGGAATGCAACAAATCTTACAAGGTAGAAAAATCCCTACGACTTCATCAAATGTGTCACGGCGGCAAAAAACCTTTCATTTGCGACATTTGCGGGAGGGGCTTTACGCAGCCTCATACAGTGACTAAACACAAGAGAACGGTTCACGCTAATGTAGTTACATGAATGAAACTACGGCAACATCATCGAGTTAAAATGAAGTCGGACAAATTCAAGTAAAATAGGCGTATATAAAGCGTCTTCAAAAAACATCCGTTTTTGTCGTTATTATTTTTATTGCAAAATTGGATTTTCTTAATGTTTGTTACCGGCAAAAACGGTAAAAAAGGCTCTCGCGTATTTGATGCTAACCGTTTAAATTGTAGTGGAGACCTACGCGCTTTCACTGTTTTGTAAAGCTGAAACCGTTTTGGGCAGCAGAATCAAGAGGGCTATCACGCAATCCGGAGTATGGAAAAATACATTGCTTTATATCATCAAAATGAGTTAATTACATTATTCTTTGAACACCCTAACAAGCTGAATCTACGGAAAGCATTTTAGAATTTGAGTTTTCCGAAACATCTCTTATAGGACTCTCACAGTCGAATTGATTTGATTGCACGCGTATCAAGGCTTGTAGACAAGGAGAGTTCCTTGCCGCTTACCCACGAAACCATGATTCTCATTTCGAAATCGACTACGTCGATGCGACAAAATACCCTCCAAGTCCTTCTTGAAAAGTCAAAGTATGTTCTGTTACATACAATATTGAATCTATCTTTATATCGTTTTAACGAATCTAAAAGGAACTGATTCGATACATTCGCTGGGAGTATGAATGGTGCGAGGATGAATCGGTGCATACTTTAGGAGTAGGATCTGGTAGGATTGAAAAAGAGAGAGCTTTGATAGAAGGCGGCCGAGCTGTAACGTTATGATTCCTAGTAGGTGCTTTGGATAGGTTCTGTAATGAAACCTACGAGAACGAACTTAAAAGAAAGCATTGGAAACATACTGGAGGAAGATGATTGGAAAGGATTGATTCTGGTATACTTTGTGTGCTACTGCAGCTGATCATAACGAATCGTATAATTATAGGTGGGTTCTGTATGTTCTTTAAAAGATCGATAGGGATGCATTCGGAATTGATGCGTTGGATATGCTCTCCACGGGTATACATTGTTATGAATGATTTTAGTAGCTACTGATATGTTATTTAAGGATATGATTGTTATCGTACTTTAATAGTATGATGCGGGAGGATCGAATGGAATACGTAATAAATGCTTCTTTTACAAATCAATACATAATGATGAAATATAAAATGATTTATACCCATTAAAATTAATGAAATGTACCAATTTAATTAATAAATGTATTAATAATTCAATTAAAAAAATTTAGAAGTTCATAAACCACAAACTTGTAACAAGTGCAGGGTAAGGAGTAGGGATGTCGTCTTCCCAATGCTTGCAAAGAGGATGCCTTTGAAGCTGCTGTAATAAGTTCCACGATAGCCGCTTCTAAATGGAATCATCGGAAGCAGTTGGAGAGGACCTTTTCGGACTGCTTGAATCATCAGAGGATCCTTGCTTTCGACCAGCTGCTGGGCTGCTGGGTGGACTATCTGCAGATGAACCATCCATTTTTTGTAGTAAGCAAGTGGTTATAGCAGCTGATCTCAACCTCGTGAGGGGTATCCGATGGTGTCGCTGGTCGACTTGGAAAGGACCTTTTTCCAAGTCACCTTTTCTGATGAGTACAGCGGATGCCATATCGCGCATATACGCTGAAATGAAAAAAGTTAAACATGGTAAATGAGTTTCCGGTGATGACGGTATACATAAATTGAAAATAAATTATGTAACTCACCTGAAATTCCTTCTTCCGGCGCTTCTGGGAACAGGAGCTCCTTCATATCTTGGGTCCCCTCCATTCTTGAAGGAACGGTTAAGAAGTGCTATGGCTTTAACGTAGTGCTTGTAGATGCACAGTAATATCTCCCGGATAACTGTCCTGGGGGATATTGGACGACTTATTTTAATTGATGTTGCGGAATTTAAGATGAGCTTGTACTGCACCCCAGTAGCCGACGTCACTTGTGCAAGTTCCTGGAAAACAAAAAATCAATAATTATGAGCAGCCGCGTAACCAATCATATGAATCCGTACACAAATATTTTGCGAAATTTATAAGATAATAATGTTTCAGACCTTACCACATCTGCTGCAGCGGCTACTTGCAGTTGACAATCTTCCCTTGGTGGAAGCTGAGGCAAAGTTTTGCGACATATCCTTAAACTCTTGACGCAATGCTGATAACAAAAAAAGAAAAGGGTGGATGAAGGAATACCCCAAAACTATAATAATAAACCCTGCCAATTCCCGTTGTGTTGCTAACCTACAATCTGCGCACGGATGGGCGCAAGTATTTCCGATTTTATCACATTCAACATAACCTTGTTTTCCATGGAATGTCCAAAAAATGCTGCAAGAATTCGGAAAGAAATTTACTAAATATACTGCAATATAAGAGATGTTGCAGCTGCTGGTGAAAAGAATTTATGGATTCCATGTAAAGAAAATTAATTGAAACAAAATAGAGCTTCTTTACCTCAAAACTCGTTGTGGTGGATTGACTTTCCGCGGCTTCATCGGGCTACGGGGAAACCTATACGATTCATGAGTAGAATTATTAAGTGTTTACTTTTAGCTGCTAATTAACACTTAATAACAAGTTGTATCTGTTAGGTTGGTCAGGTAATAATTTAGTTATAATTAGACAAAACTACTTGAAAGTCCAACGAGCTGCTTACCCGGGTGCATGTTGAAGTTACTGGACGTGCAGCGGAAACGTCCTGCTCCGAAGAAACCTAGTAGATTCGTTAATACGATTAGTAAGTGTTATTTTTTACCTGCTAACAAGCACTTATAATAAGTAGGAGCTGGTACCTGGATCCAATAATTAAGTAGTTGTAACTAAACAAAATTGGTTCAATGTCAAACGAGTTTCTTACTTGTATAATGCTCGTTGAAGTTGAACCTCGTACAGCCGCTACATTTTCCTGCGTAGAAACCTATACGATAAATTAGTACGATCATTAAGTTTTACCCTATATCTGCCAACTAGATATGTAGATTAAATTGAAGCTGCTGGCTGGATCAGAAAATGAATTAATTATAAGTAATCGAACTTAACTCAAATTTAAAACAAAATTAATACCTGCCGACCCTTAATTGCCGTGGGACAAACATCAGCTATCTCTTGTATGGAAAACACCTGCGGGATTAATTTGCGTCATAATTAAATATATATAAGGTTATGGTGAGCTGCTTTAACTAGAATACGTTAACCCGCAGCCCGAAGAATGGCTGACAGATTAGATTATGTATAAGAATTCACTCCTTTTCATTAATACAAAATGCTTACCTGATCCGCCATCTCGGGAATTTTGATCAATGAGCTGCTGAAACTATAAAATTATAAAGTATAGCACTTTAAGGAGTTATAATTAATTAATGACCGTTACTATCCCTCGCAGCTCGTCCCTCGAATGATTATGGAATACTGCAGCAAGCTGAAACTTGGAGCTGCATACAAAGGCAAGGCGCGGGCAGCAGAGAGGGCGAGACTGAGAGAATATTCTCCACTGGTAGAGGACCAAGTATGTATGTCAATGAAATGAAATGGAAAAGCACTGCGTAGCATGCTGGCGCTGCTGTCGTTGTAAAATCCTATTATATACGTTCAATCCCGCCGTTTCCCATTTGCCCTATACAAGATTTAGCCGATACATTGTGTTGATTCTAGAGCGTCAGCTGTAGCGGATCTATGCCCACATTTTTCGCACAAGAATGGCTTTTCCCCTGTATGACTTCGAAAATGACGTGTGACTTTACCTGCCTGCTTAAATCTATGTTCACACACTGGGCAGGCAAACTGACAGTTACCTAAAAATGGCATTAATATTAAAAAAATCATTTAAACAGCCCTTATCTTGGGGAAAACTGCAGCAGGTTATCGACGTTGCGTATAAAATAAAAAAGTATATATTCTAGGTGAACAAAAATACCTATATGCGTCTTTAAGTGGTACATATAATGCCACTTGTTGATGAAACTATTCCCACAAGTTTTACACTTATACGGTATATTTCCACTTGATCAGTATTTATGGTATTTTAGGTGCCTTGGTTTCGAACTTTTTAAAACACGGGTTACACTGCTAAAGCAGCTGATTTCCTAGAAGGAATCTCTTTGTTTTATCACATGACTGATGCTAGGAATCGGCTTAAACGCATATTCCGAGAATTACACACAAATCATTCGCATATATGTATGTCCCGTTAAATTAATTACCTTTAAACAGCAGCTGCATGTATTTAATCACTATAGGGTTAACTTTGTTCAGGTATGCAAACAGCGAGAGGCCCTAGTTAGCACACATCCCACAATGGGGGAGCCTACCATAAGGTTTGTCTATCTAGCAGAGGAAAGTGGGCCGACCCGTTCTGGTGGGTGAACCATGAAACCCGCCCGTAAACCGGTGGGTTGGACGGGTTGGGCTTTTTAAATTTGCGTAGCGGGTCGGCCCGGGCTTTTAAAACGATGGCTGCTCCAGGTTGTGCCGAGCGGGCTTTTGGGGCCATGCATATATAACGGGTTGGGCAGATTGGGTTATCTGCTTACCAAAACCGGGCCGGCTCCAATGAACCTGGGGCCTACCAGGACTGGAGCCTTAGCCAAAATTCTACATGTAAGGGTAGGGATAAGCTGTTAAACTATATCGCAAGAAGAGATTGTCGGAACCCGAGCAGGGAAGTGTAGGGGACTCGGAAAACGATGCAACAACGTGTCAACTAAATGCAGCTACATGCATTACAACCCCAGCGCATGCAATTTTCTTAAGCTGGTTGTATACTTCGCCCAATTGCTCACATATTGAGATGTTTTCATATGTACGCTGAGGTTAGTTGCTATGGTTTTGCTGGATATGTGCTCCATTGGGTGAAGTATACAATCAGCATTACTCTCACATGCTATTTTGCAGCAGTGTAACCATCCCTGGCGTGCGTAACATTTAATTACTACCAGCAGGACAAATTAAAGCAGATACAATTCAAAATTCTTAAAGTTAAATAATCGCAATTTAATTCTCTAGGCGGGTCGGATTTACACTAGGCCCGTCGGAGGGTTGGGCTTTCCAAATAAAACATATTTGCCCACTGGGCGGTTGGGCTTTTCAAATAAAACATATTTGTCCACTGGGTGGGTTGAGCGTTTGGTGGAAAACATTTTCAGCCCGAAAGGCGGGTCGGGTAATTTTATTTTCCGGGTTTGGGCTGATCGGGTTTTTTAAAATGAATTTTTTAACGGGAATGCGCCGGGCGGGGTTTCAAAATGGGTCGGCCCGGTATACTCAGCTATCTAGTACCCCACATTGTGGGTTATGTGCTAACCAGGTCGTCTCTCCTTTCACCATCCCCATTAAATGTTGTTGGATTTATGGGCTATCTAGTACGCAACATTGTAGGGCATGTGCTAACTAGGTCCTCTCATGGAGGAGAGAACAGTTTCAAGTGACAGCGGCTTCATCGTATATACAGAAGTGTGTAGGACTACAGAGAAGCAGACTGAGTAATTTACGCTCCGTAATAGTTGGCAGAAAGTAAACTGTGATTAAATTGTAAGATTTAAATAAGTGTTTCGCTAGTAATTGCTGATAAGTGGTATATTACATAATATATATATTTTGTAGATTTTCTTGAATTCTTTAATTCTTGGAATGCTTCAATAAGTTGTGTAGCAGCTAAGAACTTGGACGGTATAATTGAATTAATTGCTTATGTGCTGCCTAAACACTTAACAATAGCTGCTTAAAATTGAATTGTGCACTAAAGGTGAAGTAAATTATCATTGAAATGTTATGCAGGTCAAACGTAAGGTTCTTTCCATCATGGTGAAACCAACTCGCAGTACTGAAGAACAATTGGCAATTAAAAGAGAGCGGAGTCGGGATGCTAACAGGAGAAAACGTGATAGAGACAGAATATTTAAGAGTAAGGCGATTACAACGAATGAGAAAGACTATTACATTTATATATATATCATTTATTGTTTTTGCTAACATTTTGTATTTTTATTTAGAGGAGTATGGGCATAAGCCACCTAAGAGGATCACCACTAACCAGATGATTGCAGCATGTTTGCTTAAGAATGCAGTTCCTACTGGTCAAGAGGAATCTCAGTTACCGTTACAGCGGAAACAGCCGGTAGGGTCGCAATAACCAAAGAGATTTTGGGTAATACTAAGTATCTAATCTGCTAATTGTTGGCATCAAGTATTTGATATTCCTCAGGTACCAGCTGAAAGTGAAACCAACGTAAATTCTGCCATTTTAGTCAATAGTAGCCATGAAAATTTTGATGCGCTGATGGATACCGATGAAATTGAGGATCGTTTAGACAATGTACCACAACGTAACAACTATGCTGAGATCAGACAAGATGGAATCCAAATCCAGAATCTAATGGAAGTTGCAGCAGCTGATACAATCGATGACAATCATTCTGAAGATTACTTTCACGAATCCGAGCTATTCGAAGCGGCTGGATCTGCTGTTGCCATTAGCGACATAATTCCGAGTAATTGCCCAAAAGGTTTGAGCACCAAAATCACAGGGGACCTCTTGTAACTGTTGCACAATTACTATTTCACGATATTACTTTTTTGCAGCTACAGCTACCTTTTGCGAAGTTAACATCAGCAGCCTTGCCAATGACTCAGAACCTCATAGAAGCTGCAATGTCGGAAAATCAATGGAACTTGAGGATTTCGCCATCGAGAAAGAACATACTTTGGCTCCAGCATCTGATTCAATCGAGAATAACCATTTTGAAGATTGCTTTAATGAATCAGATCTTTTCGAAGCGGCTGGTTCTGATATAGCAAATAGAGATCTGGTACGGAGTTACTGCCCAACAGGTAAGAAAAACATTGACACTGCTGGATCATTTATGCGTATTGCGCACGAAAGCTTTCACGGTATTTGCTTTATAGCTACAACTAGCAGCTGTATCGACAGTGTCACTACGGAATCAGAACCTGACAATAACAGCAACGAAAAATCGAATGAATTTGAGGATTCCACCAATCGCAAAGAAAAACCTTTGGCTCCAGCACTCAGAGCATGCCACCAATACGTGCAGAAACATAATCTTACAGACGCAGCTGCTTTGGATTTCCTCCGCATTCTCGAGAAAGTACGTGGAGAAGAAATACCTATTCGACCTGGCGACATTCCTAAAAAACTGAAAACGTATCAGAAGAGATTAGGAGGACTAAACGCGATACGTGTAGCTGTTCAGCGGAAGTGTAAATTTTGTGGGAGAAAACAGAAAGCCGATTTTCAGAAGGGATTGGGTTCTTTGAGCTGCTGCGGTGTATTAGCCAAGCATACAGATACGCATCTATTCACAATGAGTTTAAGAGACATATTAAGAAGAACGTTGCCCGCTATGTTCCACCTTATTCGAAAATCTGAATTGAACTATGAGGGTCTCGTGAAAATTCAAGAAAAGGTAGCTGCTGAAGAAGATGACGTCTTTATCGCAGTAAATACTGATGGGGTTGCCATAAGCAAATCCAGTAACAAGAGCTTATGGCCTACCCTTGTGAGCGTTTTGGGAACACCTCAACATCTTCGGAAGGACCAGACTAACATGATGATGCAGAGTCTCTGGGTCAGCTCTACCGAAACTCCAGATGTGAATTGGATACTTGAATCAATCGTTTACGAACTCATGGAGTTACAGCTGGAACCGCTGATCTGGCAGGATAACAAAGGTCAATCACACTCAACCCGTGTCTTTCTCGGATATATATGCACTGACTCTATGGCAAGATTCAAGGTTTCCGGACTTCATATGCACAATGCGAAATATGGATGCACATATTGCACCCATGAGGAATCGGGCCATTATTTCACATACACCAAAGAAAATCCCGAGAGAAGTCACGAAGATTATTTAGCAGCTTATTCCCGCCAGACGGAGAACTCTTTGATCGAGCAAGGATTGATGGAGCCGAGACGATGCAATAATCCCGATTTGCTCCAGAAGCAGCTGCTAGAAAGTCAAAAGTACTCGCTTAAATACAGAAGCATTGTTTGCGACCTACACTACTTCGACATAATTTGGGGTACGCGTCGACAATACATCACGTAATCCTATGTACAAACATTTTGTTTATTACTGAATTTTGTTAATTTCTGAAAGCAGGCCTTCCTGTGGACAGCTTGCATACGGTCAACCATGGAGTGTTCAGACTGCTGATTAATTCTCTCGTGTTCCCATCTCCAAGAATCAAATCGACTGCAGCTTCTGATGAGCAGGAAGCGGCAACTGGTAGTCACACTCAGGATACCGAACCACATTTTCCAATGGAGAATCAACTGGATGGGCTTGGTGACGTCGTTTGGGAGGATCAAGACATGCGCGAATATGCTAATTCTACCCAACAAACAAGGTCATCAGATCTGCCGCCAGGCGACACATTACCGGTAGTCGGCAATCCAACAACCAAGAAAGCAAATTCAAGCATCACTATACCGATGCGAAAATCTGACAGGGCAAAAGTTGATGCCTTCATATCACGAATACAACCCCCGAAATCATTTGTAAGGAAACCACGCCCTTTAACGGATCGTGCCCATTTCAAGGCCCATGAGTGGGCAGCAGCTGCTTTGATTTATCTTCCAGTAATTTTTTCAGAGTTGCTACCAAAAATTGTTTTTGATTTGTACGTGCAGCTCCTAAGGGCTGTTGAAATACTGTCTCTCCAAGGTAGGACCGAAAAAGAAATACTTGAAGCAGAGCATTGTATTGACACGTTTACTTGCGGAATCAGCAGATACTTTACTGATGGGGCAGTTAATTATAACATTCACTTGTTAAAACATCTCCCACGATGTTATCGGCTCTATGGCCCTATGTATCTGTATTCACTCAGATATTTCGAAAATTTCAACAAACGTATTGTTGGGTTCACGTCAACTAACCAATTCACGGCTGTCCACGCTGTTAGGCGCTACGTTAACTCGGTTGTGGATCCTCCAGACAACAATTTATTCACTATTCGTAACCAAAAATCCTTAACGGTTACGATTTCAGGGACAACGTATATTCTGTCGGGCTCTCTGCCTCGTGAACCAGGTGAAACAGATAGTTGTATGCTATATCGTAATGTTTTACTTGTAGCTAACGGTAGGACAATTACTGTAACAGCCTTACCAAAGGACCCGCAATCCGTTCGGCATAACTCTAGCTGCTTCTTATTATCCGATGGTTCTGTGGCGGAGGTGAAGCAGATTAAATATGATCCCAGCATAAATGTTATCACACTACTTGTGGAGAATTTCCAGGTTACACCATGGCAAAAGTGTCTCAGCTACATTTGGATTAATGAAACACCTTCGAATCAAACTACTATCCTGCCTGCCGTTATTACTGAGCTGGTTGTTAAAATTAGCCATGGTTCAAAAGTATACTTTTTTCAACTTTTAAACTCTGTGGATCTCACCAATGAGTAAATAAAGAAAAAATTTTCTTCTTCATATCATTGTTGTTTACACTGCAGTCAATCTGCCTTTTTCCGCTCTAATTGCATATTTTTTAAGTCGTACACACTGAAGAGACTTTCGCCCGCATTAAGCGCATTGTATGTACATGCGTAAAACAAATACTCTCTTCCCAAAGTATACACAGAATGTTCAGACCCAGCAGCTTCCAATACACTCCCATTTTACTAATTATATATTGTTTACCAAAAACAACTCTTTCATCCGACAAAAACAGTACATATCAGGCCATCTCTTTGCAGGATAATCCATAACCATTGCTTATGGTAGCTTCTTTCCCCATGGCAAAGATCATACTCTCCGCGATTGATCCTGTATCATCTCTGTTGAATATACGCTCATTTCATTCTCCGCGGCGATTATTAGAGAACATTCTCTCTCGGAAGCACCTTTTCCCATTGCAAAGATCATACTCTCCGCGATTGATCCTGCATCATCTCTTTTGAACATACACTCATTTCATTCTCCGCGGCGATTATTAGAGAATATTCTCTCGTGGAAGCTTCTTTTCCCATTGCAAAGATCATACTCTCCGCGATTGATCCTGCATCATCTCTTTTGAGTATATACTCTACTCATTCCCCAGAGGTTGTAACAGGTTGATACGTTTCATAAATTTTTAGTACATTCCCTCCATGTATCTACCTTTATGATCCAGTGTATACTTTTATTTAATATACTCCAATGAATCGATCCCCGTAATGCAAATTTTACGTAATAATACGATCTTTTTTAAATTATGCACAAATAATACGATAAGAATCAAACCTCAGGGATATATATCAGACTGTAAAACGTGTTTTATGATCTGAATCAATCGAATTTTTATCGAATTGTTACGATAACCGAGCTCAAAAAAGACAAGCAGGGTAATTTCGAGACAAAAAACAGGATATATATATATAATTACATGGGGAAAAGGGTTTTTAATCGGAAACTATAACAAATACTGAATACGTGTTCATTAATTACAATTTTGTGCATTTCGGCGACCTACGAGCATTAAACTTACGCGAATACTGGAGTAGAAATGGTATAACAAGGATCTTGCGGAGGAACCTCCGAGTATTTTATTTTAATATTATAATGGAGCAGGAACATTTTTATAACTGCATCGAACATACTGATAATTTTGTTGAAGAACTGAATCGGTTACAGGCGCAGAGCTCCGAAGCCATCAATTTAAAGTTGTGCAGGTAATTCAGGGTTGGATTCGATCTAAGGGTGCGCAGGAGGGAATCAGCGGTTACACGGGCGAGAGGTTTTAAACCTAACTTTACCTCCCGAACCAACCCTGAGGTAGGCTGCGCACCCTTAGATCGAACCCAACCGTAATTGTGTTCTCAACAAGTATTTCATTTTCTTTAATAAAAAAAGGTATTTTCGACTTAAATACCGAACTTACTTTCTGTTTTACAGGTCCGAAACTTTAGAAAAACTCGTTGAGAAATATTTGCGACAGTCCTACACATTCTGTAAGGATGGGAAAATTGATCGTGCCAAGAGAGTATTGAAAATTAGGTTTGACAAACGTAAGTTATATTGATGCTCAGTAGGTGGTTCACCAACCCATTTGTTACTACAACAAGACATATAATACAAACAACCGCTCGCGTCGGCAACGGCGAGGACTTTTGTATTTAAAGGTCTGTGTCCTCAGTAATTCGGTTGCGTAACTTGATATTTTTTGTAAACTTCAGAAGAAGGGTTTGAATGGATCAACTCTTCGGCTTCACCTCCTAGAGAAAACTTGGACAAAGATGCAGCAAATAATGTGATCCTCGTGGACTTTTTTACCCATTGCTGTATTAATTGCATGCACTCCATTGAAGAACTACGGCAAATCCATGGCCGTATCCACGAGAAGTTTAAACTTAAAGAGCTGGACGCTCACTTATGTGGATTCAAATTGATATCCATCCATTCACCAAAATTCCTTACAGAAAAGCAGACTTCATCGATTTCATCTTCAGTTGAAAGAATGGATCTTGGACACACTGAAGTGCTGAATGATCCGAATAACAAGTTATGGAACCAAATGGGTATTTTCTGCTGGCCTACCGTTTTGGTCCTCGGACCAAACCCCGATCCACTCAACGGAGGACCTAATCTGCTATTCGCATTTACCGGAGAAGGCAAGAAGGAGGTGATACAGCTCTTAAGCGAATGTACTCAAAAATTTGCGTCCACCTATTTAGATCAAACAGTTGTGGACGCCTACCTTGAAAACTATATCAACAATAACTTTGTAGTGGATGCGCCAAAGCCCAAAATAAATATTAGAGTACCTTCGTTATTAAATTTCCCAGGTAATGTGACGAATGTCAAAAATTCACTATGATGCAGTTCAATGTTCTATCTCAATTTTCGGTCTTTTTTAATGTAGCTTTATACTAAATTTATTCCAGGGAAAGTTACCCTCTACCAAGATTATGTGTGCATCTCAGACACGGGTAACCATCGGTTGGTAATAGCCGGTCTAGATGGTGTAATACATGTAAGTTTATGTCAAATCCATTGTTGCTTCCGGTAGAAATTAAATAAGTTTTGTAGATAGTTCACAATACAGTAAAGAAATACGTTCTTAAGATTGCAGGAATATAGGAGATTATGTTTTATTTCAGGAAACAGTTGGTGGATCTGGAAAAGGAAATAGGGATGGTGACTTTCAGGAAGTACAATTTTATAATCCACAAGGAGCTGTATTCGATGGGGATGGATTATTGTATGTTGCGGATACAGGAAATCATTCTATCCGTAGGGTAAGTAATATAAATAAGAAATTAGCATACCAAGGTTGGGATTCTTTACAATTGGTACAGTTCTAAAGTGCCTTAAATCTTATGTGATTGATACGGTAGGTTGATTTGCTAAGCCGCACAGTGTCTACGCTGGTTGTACCTAATCAAGCAGTTATCGGTGGATCAATGGTACTGATGTCACCTTGGGACGTTTGCCTTTACCGAAAAAATGCCTTATTGGTGGCTGCTGCAGGAAACCACCAAATACTAGCATACATACTTAACGAATGTCAACTTTTTGGCAAAACGTAAGTTTCTAATCTCTACTATCCTGTGTTAAATGTTTAAATTAAAGGATTACAACAATTTTGAATTTTGTAGCTACGAAGCGGGAACTCTCCATGCTATTGCTGGATCTGGAAAAGAAGAAAATCGGAATAACATGTATTTACTGAAAGCGTCCTTCGCTCAACCAAGTGGCTTATCCTGCTCTGTAGAAGGTACTTTCGAACATGACGTCTATATCGCAGACAGCGAAAGTTCATCTATACGCTGTATAACTGGAGAAGCCAAAGTAGTTGGAATTGCTGGAGGTGGCAAAGATCCACAGGTTAGGCAATGTTACTTGGATATGTAATTATTTTGATTCTTATTAACTGGCGTCTAATAATATGGTTGTAACGATAGGATCTGTTTGCATACGGGGATATGGACGGAACGGGAGCCGACATTAAGTTACAACACCCGGTTGGAATATCAGTCGGTTCATCTGGCGTTTTTGTTGCTGACACATACAATCATAAGGTTTAACATACAATTTCCAAGCGTAATTCGGTGTTTCAAAATATTTCGTTTTCTGATTGCCCTCAACAAAGTTCAGGGGTTTTAAGTCAGGCTTTATTTTGTTAGATCAAAGTGTTTGACACGAAGAGCAAATCTATGAAAACCATAATTGGGACCAATGAACCAGGAAATTCTCTGGGTTCATTTAGGGCTTCATTAAGCTCTTCGTTGGGGATACCTGAAAAGGATAGTGCAAAGGATATCGCAACGGTATAACATATTTTCGGTTTCAGCTTATAGTTTTGGTGAGGTGGAAGGTAGAAAAATTAATCGTAATACGTTTTAATTTTTTTAGCTAAATGAACCTGCTGGAGTTGCCCTCCACGGGTCTGAAAAGTATCTTTTCATAGCTGACACAAACAATCATTGCATTAAAGTTGCGGATTTGAATTCATCCTCTGTGTTCATGGTAAGCTTTCCATCGACTTTGGTTTTGATTTTACCAATTGAAATGTGAACCTTTAACCGACTAATTTTCTATTTTTACAGTTTAACCTTCGCTACAAATCTGCTGCTGAAATTAAGTCCCAGGAACAATTTGATGGTACGTTCGCATATGAAATGCTACCAAGTGCGATTTCCAGTACTTTTGCTGTGCGCGTTTTGATTAATAATCTCCCTGCAAACTTTGATGGCGGCTCCTGGGAGATAACTTCCCCAGTATTTGGGAAACCCGGTGTCCTACGCGGTTCCGTGTCAAAAGATTTGAGTACATCGCCTTTGGAAATCATCGTTCCGAGTTTACCTTGCATCCCATGGTTAAATGAATTGGTCTTGTCGATAATGATTCTCTTTTGCGGAGAAAATGCTTGTCATCGAAAAATCATCAAGCTTAAAGTACTGTTTGAAGGAGTAGCAGAGAAAGTAGATGATGATGCAGGGGAACCAGTGTTCACCATCGACTTTGCGCCTAACGATGCCAACTTTTTCAATTGAAGTACCATTACTTGCATTACAATTGAATTTGCGCTTCCTTCTTCAGCTAATTACCACTGAACCCGCTAAAAATCAGTATTACGAACATAGTTTTATCCCGTGGCTTTAATCGCCAAAAACTTAAATGTACATGGTTGAACAAACCTATTCAACTGAAGTAGAAGTATTTCGAGAGGCAGTGAAAAACTGCAGGGGCTTCCAATGTTCGTTATATCTAGTAGCACTACTAACCCGCACATGTGCAATTAATGCTTTAAATATTTTACTATCTTTAAATCTGTCGATTGGAACACAATAACGAACTAAAACAAGCGCTTAAACACGATTTGAAAAATATATTTATTAAATTACAAAATAAATATGTAAACCTCTAATTTATAGACCGCCATACAGTAATTGTTTCTCTAGTTGCTCAGCCTTAAGTGATCCATCGATCGCTTCACAGTTTTCATTGAAAACAGAGTACGCACTTTTATGTCCTTTGCGTTTTTTGGTGTTTCCCGTATTCGTCCAGATGAAATACAGGACGGAGACAGTAAAGAAGACAGCTCCAAATCCAATTTTTATAAATCCTAGCCACATAAAGAGCCAACACAAAAATTTTAAAAACATAATCGCAATTTTGATTTTTGTGTAACTGTCTTCCTTAGCGCCATCGCCATCATCAGTTTCCGCTGAAATCCCTACTTCACCAGCCAATTTCCTCTTCTTGCGTTTTTTGGTCGTATCACGAGCGGTGAAGCTACTGGAACCAGGATTGTTGGCAGCGTCAGTATCTTCAGATTCATCTTCTTGATCTGGCAGAACTGCTGCCGCTACACTTCCGGTTACAGCATTCCAAACGTTTGAAACTTTATTTTTTAATTGTGCCTTTCTTTCTTCCGCTAGCTTACGCTGCCGGAATTTCTTGAGTTCCTCATCCATACTTCTGTGAAAAGCCTCTGAAGTCGATGTCCAGTTTATCCTTGGATCCCCAGCTCTTCCTCAACGAAACATTCTTGACGATCAAAATCTGTAAAACCAAACATGGTTTATGGTTTAACCTTACTAATGAATTGCGGCAGCTGGACAAAACGCATAAGTTTAAATAGAAAAATGTTTGAAGTTCAGAAACAAGCAGGTCTAAATCCAAAATCCGCTTCCTGTCAGCGAAAGTTATTGTAAGTATACACATACGGCAAATCAACTCACCGAGTATGTTTTGAAATTAATTAATAAGGTATTTAACAGTTTTGGGTGTTCGCAGAACAGAAATAAGCGCTGATGCAAACTATCACTTTTTTCCACAAGCTGTAATTATTAATGTGTCTTGCTCAGCTGTACTGACTGTAACCGGGTCCGGCTAGTGAAGAACATTGAGTGACAACATCCAACAACAAGAATCAGCTGACTAATGAAATTCGCTGGGGGATGCAATAAAGTACATGGTCGCTGCACCATACAATGGAAACCAGTAAGCCGACGCTTGTCTATCGAAGACTCAAAGGTATCACATACTTGTTAGTATCTCAGATACTGCCGCGAGTTGATTATCACATCCCTATAAGGACTATACGTCATCTCTGTTATGTTTCAGCAAAGGAACTAATGCTCACAGCAGATACTGCAGCAGCTGTGATACGAACCGGATGAAGAAACCTCGCGAAATTCACATGGTTCCCATTCCTGGCATTGGCAATGAGAGACCACATGTTGAGGGCTTCAACTTGTACCAGAGAAGATCTTAAGAAGACCACTTGCGATAACTTTGAGGGCATTTGTTTGCAAATATGTTTGCGAGCAGAGAAGTTAGCAGAAAATTGAACACGTGTTGGGTACAACTATTAGAAATTCTTCCAGGAATATGCGTAGAAGCACAGAAATGATTTTCTTCACAGGACTATGTACTGCTAACGAGATCTGGAAGAAAAGCCAAGAAATAGGGATATTTGTTGTTAGAATACAAGCAAGCAGTTGGAATAGTTCGAGAATGCTGGTTGTGCATGTACGGCTCTTATGGCTCTTTTTCGCACATTATGGCCGTGCTCTGGCAAGTTTTTTGAATTTCAAGAAGTATGTTATAGGATGTGTGTCATGTTATAATAAGCCCAGAAGAAGAGAAGTTATATACTTTAAGGGTAGCTAGCTGATAGTAAAAGCAGCTAGGAATAGGAACATGGAAGCAGGTTCTTCTAAGATAACTTGAAGACTAAAATGCAGAATCCTGGTTAGCCTATAGATAGGTCTTGTGTGATGGTTTACATCTGTAATGTGTGAGGTACTACTAGGGATGATGGTGTGCGTCGTTGGTGGTAGAACCGTAGGAGTATAAACTCAAGGATTCATGTGTGTTGCTCGGGAGTGTTTGTGTGTAGTGAATGGAACTGGATAGAAAGTGCAGGATTCTGTGTGTGTGTCTATATTTTATTGATTATTTTATTCGTCGTCGTCGTCCTTACAACAACTTGTTCCTATTCTCATCTTGTCCTAAATTCGTCTTTATTAGATGATATCCATGGACACGGGAAGGAAGATGAAGTAAAAAGAAGAGACATAACATGGAGCCAGGAGAAATTTTCCAGATTCCCTGGCGACCAAGCACTTTAGTAGTTGATCTTGACTAAACCAGATTTTAAGATTTAGGTCGAGATTTCAAAGATTTCTTACGTATCAATCAATCAACTCTTCAAGTGCACTCCTGTGCACTCTCAGTCAGTCATAACTCGAAAATTGAAGTCAAAGTGTTGCAGTTTTTCCACGTTATGAAACAATAGATAGATGCAAGTCATAGGTTCTTAATTGTGTTCTCCTAGTGTAGGAAATGAAGTTGTTTCATTTTTACTATCGGACAAGTGTGCAATTGAGTATTTAAGATGGGTAACTTTATTGGACAAGTATTTCATCCCATTTCCATCTCACTCCAGTCACACAACAAACCTGTGACAGAACCGACAAAAAAACATATTCGAGTCATTTTTGATGCCCTTCGAGCCAATCCAAGAGTCACTGTTCAGAGGCTGGATGGACTTCTTAGTCAGATACCCAAGGTAAAGTCTTTCTTGAAAAAACTATCTTTGCTTTTGACTTTTTAAAAGACTCTTTTGTACTGTTTGATGCATGGAAATCATCATAGCAAGTGTGGTTGATGCATTCTCTGCTTGAATTTCAGAATGAAAATATCCTTTCGATCCTGGACTCGGAAGGATACAATTTGCTTCAAAAAGTTGTCGGGATAAATAATGTGGAAATGGTCAAATGGGTCTTGAGCAGAAATGTGGATCTTAATCGTGGTGCTTGCTCCCTTCCGCTACACATTGCGTGTATGAGAGGCTTTGAAGACTTGGTGCAATTATTATTAAAGAATGGCGCTAGAACTGATGCTGAAGGCCGTATGTGTTGGCCGGGTCATCATAATTTAAACTGTGAAGAACGAGGCAAACACTGTAAGGATATTTGTTATAAACAACCATTATTTTTTTAAAATGCTATTTGTTTTCCTTTTCATTCGTGAATTGTATTCAAGTAATTGCAATCATGTTGCGTTCAGTACGAGCTATCCCTTGTATTAGCATTATTGTATGGAATGAACTAACAACGTGATTTATTTGTGTACATTTCAGGCCATCATGACGAAAACAATCCGGATGCTACATCCTCCCACCACTGTACCCATCATAACAATCATCATAACCAATTTAGATCAAGTGATAAATTACAGAATTCAATATATTATGCAATCGACGGTGATCAACCCGGAATACTTGAAATTATAAGCCAAAGAGGGGAAGAGAAGGAGACTTGGTTACCCTGGCATCAGAAAAGGCCCCTTTTACACATAGCCTGTGAACGGGGAGCCTGGAACTGTGTCCAGTATCTCGTAAATGAAAGGGCAGACGAAATTAACTACTGTTTTGACGAATATTTTCCTATTCATCAGGTGAGTACAACTCCCTAAATGGATAATGTTAACAATCCAAGTTACTAATCAAATTGTAAAAAATACTAATGCGTATGCTTTATTGTTTCAGGCCGTACTGCACGATGTAAAATTCGTGGAGAAGTTATTGGCAGCCGGGGCAATCGCAACAGTTAGGACTGCTACGCAACAATTGACAGTTCTTCACGTACTATTTCTATTAAGTAAAAAGTCTGCAGACGACGTCCTTGTAACTACAAAAATACTACTGGACCATGGTCTAAAAGAACTCATCAACGAGCCGGATAGTTTAGGCAACACACCTCTCCATGCATTAATTGTTAGGTAAGCTGGAACCCGATGCTTTCAATTCCGTGTCATTCAAACATATTACTTGTATCTATCTTGTAATTTAACCGAGGAAGGAATCCATTACTTTATTCCAGATATGCTTTGGAAGAATCTAGATTCGGCATTTATCAAGATTATATTCCATGGTCGAAATGGGACATGCTTCATTTAGTCAGATACTTATTGCAACAAGGAGCAAGGCCTTCCATAAATCAGCCTGGAAATTCTGTGTTAGCCTGTGTTTTGCGTCATGTGAGTTGTTTTCCGGAATGGAATATCTGCGCAATCCAAGCACCGGACAGGATACAAATTATTACTCATTCACCTGTGTATATTTCTCAGGTTCGTGATTGGGAATTCCGATATGAACTTCTTTCGATGCTCTTGGCCGAAGGGGGTAATCCAAATATTGTAGGCCGAGACGGTAGTGTGCCATTGATGGTTTGCCTAGTACCATTAATCAACAAAGATCTTTTGCATAACTTTACACACAATATGAAGGTAAGCCCGGAAGAAATTACCGAGGATGTATTGTTTTCTTCCATTCATAACTATATATTCCAACATAGCCGCATTACTTTATTGAATGTTTACTATTTGCTTTACTAAAATACAGGTCTTCTACTTAAATTGTGTAAGAACACTTCTGAAGCACGGGGCGAATCCAAACTGCTCATCGAGATCTAACTTAACACCCTTGCATGTTCTCATGTTTGCTGCTGGAGAATATATGGGATTGACACAGTCAGAAGAAAAAGATTCAAGTTTTGGTAAGAATTATTAAAGTAACCAATGCTTCATTAGTCAACTCCAATTCAAAATGCATATACTAACTATGCCATTGTCTGGTAAAATATTTAAATGGTGGAACCTGCTTTTTCGAAAAAAATGTATCGAATTAATCAAGCATTTGAGCACTAATGAGTGTTTTTCTTTTCTAGCTTTTATACGGCAATTACTAGTTGTTCTCCTCCAACATGGTTTGGATCCCAACGTCAAGTTCAGTTCCCGCACACAGCACATTTTGTTAAGTGTATTGGAGATGGTACTGAGTGCTCGGAGTCCACAAGACCTGGACTACGTCTACGATTTAACCTTGACATTGATACAGTACGGAGCTGACCCGAATGTGAATATTTGTATGACGGAACCAATGATCTGCCATAGTCAATCCAGTTTCTTTCTCAAAAAGTCTAGTAATAAGGTGAGCAATTTACATCTCTCAACAAAAATGTTAAAACACATCTTTCGTATCCTCCACTCACTCCTGCCTGATCTATTTATAATCCGTCCTGCAAATATCCTGCGTAATTTATCAACATTTAACATCTTGGGCTAATATATTTTCTCGTTCTTCTCAGGTACTTTACTACTATATTCAATGGCTATACCGGAAAGAGCACCTCCTTCTTGATCCTCAAAGACGTTTCGCCCGTATTATAAATTTATACGCCATGTGTATGGACCATCGAGAACTCTATAATTGTATTAAGTTAGTATACACTCAATCAGCGATAGTTCCCGTTCGAACATCGTTATGCACCACTTTAAAAGCTTTACATTCTTCCCCTCGCACTCTTCAGCAACAAGCTCGTGTAGTCATTTACAAGCGTTTAGGACGGAAACCAGGTCTTGTATGTTCAAAGCTACCTTTACCTGGTCCAGTTATTAAGTATCTTTTAAATTTCGAATGAAATCATCACCTTGTCTCTCATCTCTTAAATCAATCCTATTAATCTATCAACTTACGCTGTTATAAAAGAAAGGAGGTGAGAAGGAGAAGAAGGAGGAACGTTTTTCAAAATCTACGTGTCGCTACATAACTACATGTGTAATAAATGTTGCGTGCTTTTAAAATATCGCACGTGCTACACTAAATTTAAATACCAAATCCGTCTATTCTTTTATCTTCTTCACGTCTATCCAGTTCCAACAGCCCTGATTACTTTATTTAAAAGCTTCTAAAAATTCTAGAACCTTCTCGTTACAAATAATACTACGACTACACGCTCCAAACGTTTTAGAGTGTTAATCAACCCCCACAGTTCACACCACTCCACAAACCCAATTGCAATTCCTTGCCAAAGTTCCATCGACACACCTCCAAATCCTACCACTCACACGCATCAATTATTATAAACACTCGAAATATATTCCTCCCTAAAATTAACCTTGACCGCTACCATCTAACACTACCTTTTCATCCTTATTCAAATCAGCGTTAGCACTCGGTAGCTAAAATACTCTAGTTAAATCAGTTCCTTCTACCCTAACAAATCCTTGGTAATTTATCCTCCTTCAAACATGTGTGAATCCAATCCCAAGCCTCCCTAACTCCCATTAATACTCTTTTCCATAAAACATTTTTCAAGCCAAAACTCGATCAAACCTTCTCCCCCTTTCTTTGTTTTACCCTCCCGTTCAAATAGATTGCGTCAGCAATTCACAAGAATCCCGCAAACTCTATCCAATTTATGCAGTCCAGCTAATAAACCTTCGCTTTTTTAAACCCATGCTCCTTTCCCATTTATACAAATTGCAAAAGAAGTGACCTATGCTTGACATTAGGAACCTGAAGCGCAGTTCCGAACTTTTCGGTACTCCGCTCAGTACAGTAGTTCATCCAGTCGCAAGGTTTTACTCCCTCTATCAAAGAAACCATAAGCTACTATCACACACGTAGCGCAGTTTACAGGTCATTTGAACCATGAGAATGCTGGCGGACACTTTCACATCATTCTCCAGCGCGCAGCATGGTCTTTACGCACTGCAAGCTCTATCCTAGAGTTGTACTATTACTATAACAGTAGTACATTCGGCAAACAACAATTACAACCAAAGTGTGTGGGCTTTCCCAGAATTAAGTAAAGCAGTTCTTAAACAATTACCTCCAAGCTACTGCTGCTAATGTTCCTTCCGGAGGCTTTAGTCCTTCAAATCTGTTCAGTAGTATGAACGCTCAAGTGATGCAAGCGCTTTCTGCAATCGATATTATGTTGTCAAGCGCAACGTCAGGACACACAGCGTCCTAAAAAGTTTTTTTTTTCAAAAAGCGTCCTGCTTTGGGAATATTTCACTTGTTTCTAAACGAATCTTAGTTTTTTCTACCACCAACCAAACAGAATACTCCCGAATTTAAAAATTCAATACAAAATTCATAAGCGTTTTTCGCGAAGCCCGACTTCATCTTAAAAGTTTCTTCCAACACACATTTTCTGCTAGTTGTCTTAAGCATTTCTCCAGAACCCTGCCACAATCTTCCCACTTTCACCCCATGGAATTCCCCATGCAAATTAATGGTTACCACGGCAACAAATTAATTTTCATTTCATCTTGTACCTCATTCAAGCCTCCTCCACGCAATTAAAACCATGTTCCGCAGCGTTCAAAGTTCATTAACTTAAGGCATGATCGTCGTAGCATTCAGACGATACTCCAGCCAATCTTAAGCAAAAGCGTCGTTAAACGAACCCCCTGGTTCTTACGTTTCCTTGGGTGGGATTAAGGCAAAGCGGATGCGAACGAACGATAGGACTCGTCGCCGACACAAGGGCACTCCGAAGCACTGGGCCAGATAAAAGCATAGAGTCAAAGAGCGGCTCGCCTGCTCCTTGAGCCATACGCTTCAAGCAAAAAGCATAAGGTTTGCCCATGTGTTTCCGCAAAGAGAGAAACTAGAGAGGCTCATCCAGAGAGCAGTTGCTTAGAAACTGTTGAAGAGAGCGGAGGTTCAGAAAGTTGGCTCTTGGAAGTACTGAATGGGAAGACAGTAGTGCGTGTAAAGGACGGATTGGAATTAGAAGGAAAGAGAAGGCAGCTACAAGGGAACTTTCGTGTACAAAAAGCCGGAGAAAATTCAACCGTTTCAAAGGACGCCAAGAAAAAGATCGCAGAAAAGTTTCACGTGGAAAAGCACGTGGCCTTGCACAGGATTTCTTAGATTCAGTCGTGATTTTCAAAATTTTATCGAATTCCCTCGCTAGAATGGATTGAAATAACGAATTTCTCTCCAAGGGATTTTTTGCCTTGGCAACTCAAAAAACATTTTCGTTCCGTTTGCAGTGACTCTTTTAAGAATCTGTGCCGGTATTTGTTCCACGAATCAGAACATACCAAAGCAACTCTGCGTACTTTAACATTGGAATTTTCCTCATTTCAGTGTCCGTTAAAGAGTAGAACATAAGTGAAGCGTTAACTGGAATGTTATAGTGCTAGCTAAATTCCTTGGATAATTTTTTAATTGTGTCGTCGCTTCAATTGGCACTAAAACGGTTACAGTATCACAGTCAGTGTCACAGCAGTGCCAAGATTATAGCCAACAAGACTAACGGACGGAGTGTAACGTAGCTGTGGAAAGTTATTAGTACAGTAACTGCCTTTTGAAACCATTAAAAGCAGCCGGAAAGTTTCTATATTCTAGTTTGTAGAGCTGATACGGAGAAGATAAACGTGGATGAACACATTGTCGGCTACATATTATTTTGCATTTCTCTAAACTCTTAAGAAAAAAGTTGTGATGTGAGCTGATTTGACTTATCGAAAACAGTTTAATTGCCGTCCGGTATCCGAGAGATAAAAAACTAACTGCAGACTCAACCTTCTTCAAGTACAAGTATTGCTGAGGCTGCTGGATCATCAAGAAGACGCACGACTCTGGAAAATATACGTCCAAAACGATCCTGTTCATGTGATGAATGAGCATAATTAATGAAATTTGACCAGTCTTCCGCAAAATACGGACGCAAGCAGATTCCAAAAGTGTGGGACATTAAGTTGCTGACCCCAGTGAAATCCTCGACTTGTAGCAGCTCTTGCTCCGTAGCAATAAAGTTAACTGAGTTAGTGGGGAAGGGAGTCAAAAGAGGGCCCATTAAAATCCGCCGCTATTTGCCCTACCCTGTCTAGGATTAAAAGTAATTACGTTAGGAGGATAACGACGTTCCGGATTGATCATTTAGCCTGGAAAGTGTAAAACCTACGACTGAATCACGTTTGACGAATTCTTACGTTACTAATCGGATACGTTTGTGTGCGTAGTTTTTAGGGCGAATGCAAGTAGGGATCAATTTTTAAGCTAATTGTTCCGTTATTTCAAATGATTCAACAGTTTTTCTCAAATACGTAAAAGAAATTTGTCATTCTTGAGCTAGTTAGTCTCGAAATCAAATCAATGAGCGTAATGAAACTGAGTGCGTCAAGAAACAATTCCGCTACTCCTATAAATAATTGCTCTCGCTCCTCATTAATTGCGTCTAGATTCTACAAATTAAGGCTCAAGGAGATAATGAGATATCGGCATTAAGTATTTTAAAGCGAGTCGCCGTATCCAAGCCGAGGAGCAAGCAAAGGCGGTTTCCTCTCCCTTTACTCCCTTATTGTCGCTATAAAAGCTAGTAAAACTAGTTTCATTAGTATTTGTTTCTTCCCAACCGCTACACACTCTTTGAACTATAACAAAACCCTCGACATCGACTGATACTACAATTGTGTTCAACTAGTAACTTTATCTAGTAACTTCAAGTTCGTTACACAGAGTTCAATTCTTTGCAACAACAAAACGTTTACATCGGAGGAGATGCAACAAGCTTCAACAGGTATGTGGAAAATTCCTCGCAATTCTATAACTTTTAAGAATTCTCTCCATTGATTTACGGTAGGAATAAGTTTCGGTTACCGCTTAATTTCAACTAACTTGAATTTTATTTAGCGTATCGTTTTAGTATTACAGGTAACAGCGGTAGTGTTTAATGGATTTATTAGTCAGTTGCAACTTCTCCTTGTCCGTTGGCTGATTTATTCTAAAGGAATTCCAAGAAAGAAAAATTGCTGCGTAGAACCCCACTCGCTGACTGCACTGTATTTAATCAATTCTATTTAGCTCTTCTAGTCGAAGATACTCAACTATTATTGGTAAAATCCTAGAGCGGTAGAAGCGTGTGATTGTGTCGAGAAGAGGGCGGTCTGTAAAACCATTTCATTTCACGCCGGAGTCCGGAGACCTTTTGTCATTGTTTTTTAAAAGTCACAATAAGTGGAGACCTGGGAAGAACTCCCAAGTTAAACTCCAGGAGGAGAACTTACCGGAGCAAACTAGACTTTTTTATATAAAGATTAGCGCGATTTGATTCGCCCAAAAGAGGCTTACACAAACAAGTTGTGCATTGAGTCGGATACAGCTTCGCCGCGCGGCATTGAATCGTGTGTGTGTATAATCGTTTTACATACGTTTCATAAAAGATGACATGTGATGCGTACAGTAAAGATTTAGCAATAACGGAAAAACAATCCATCCCAGATTAAATCAGGTTTCTAGCGAAAAGCAGTCTGGATTACAGGAGGAATTGAGTAATTATAGTGTGATTTAATTTCGGAATGTTTTTAAACGTTCTTGTAATTTTCCTTGGATTAGTTTACAGCCTAGTTAGTTAATGGTGTTTAGTGAGTGATCAGGGTAATTAAGTCTTGTCAGCACAGTTTTAGTCATGTACCTTATTCTTTGCTTATAAGTTCTAGTATGATTTGTGCATGGGTTCTGGCTCAAGTTGTGTGACTAATTATCCATTTGTATTTTTTTCTATAGTCATGGCAACGAGACCCTTCCCCAGCAACGGCATCGGCGGCGGCATGATGGGCTACGATGGTACTTTCGAGCCTCAGACGCGTGCCAGATCAAACACATGGCCCTGTCCACGACCAGAGATGATTAAGGAGGAAGCCGAGGAAGAGTCAGGTGTGGACATTCTATTGGATGGTGAAGTTCAGCAAGGACATTTGCCCTCACATCATCATCAATTAAGTCAGATGGGTAACGGTGGCCTGGCCGGGATGACCCCACCGAATTCAGTTCTAGCTCAACAACAGCAGTCGCTCACTAACAGTACGATACCAGAGTATACGTCAACGACAAGCCCGGGTAGCCAAGTCGGCGGAGGTCTCGGCGTGGGACCGCTTGTAAAGAAGTCGACAAGTTCTCGGAGGAATGCCTGGGGTAATATGTCATATGCGGATTTGATTACTCAAGCAATCGGTTCCAGCCCTGAGAAACGATTAACGTTGAGTCAAATCTATGACTGGATGGTGGGGAACGTGCCGTACTTTAAAGACAAAGGAGACTCAAATTCTTCTGCTGGATGGAAGGTAAGAAAAAGAGAAATTATATTATTTAAGTCAAGGCTCCTTCTATTCTGGTTCATGTGTAGTTGTTACATCCTAGTTCTAAGATTCCCCTCTCCCTGCGTAACAGCAGTATAAGGCAGCTAGTAGTCTAGAAGAAGCAAGTCAGTGGCAGGCAGTCGGAGAGAAGGGGCAACAGCGTCAAAGCAAGGAACCTATTCACGTCTTAGAGCTTAAACCTCACCAGGATCTTGAATAGGACACAAGAAGTTGAGAAAGTTTATACGAAAGAGAGGAAAAGTTGTATGGGTTTTGTGTACTAGCAATAAGTAAAACTAATGCTCCCAAGTATTAACAAGTGGTGAAGAAAGAAGAGTGGTACTTCCAGGAAAGATGGATGAAATGTATGCATATTAATGTATCAGAAAGTTGGATCAAAACTTGTGTCAACAACTTGTAGAAATCCAGTAGAGTAATGCTGTGGAATAAGCAAGCTAAGACCATCGTCGACTATGAGGATGACGACGACGACGGTGAGATTGACTTTGTTTCAATTAGGATTGAGTCTAGACCTTTGAATCCTGATCTCGATCCATGTTTGTTATAGAATGCGACCATGCCTCTCAGGTTCTAGGGACGTGATCACAGATCATTGGAAAGTTTACCTAAAGTGCTTGTACAATAATCATTCCGATTTGTCCCTGCCTTAGACGAGTGTCAAATTTCCTATTAGGCTAACTCCTCTCTTTACGTCCCACTGTTTTACACAGTTTACTCTTTCCATCCCCACCTTCCTTCCCCTAAAACCCTTCGGGAGGACAAGGTTCAGCTTTACGAATTAATTTCAATATAATTGACTCCAAGATGTGTTCATGATGATTCCATTCCCTTTTATTCTATCGAGTTCCAGAAGAAGCGCAAACACAAAGTGTGCCACACACTCCTTAAAGAGGTTTAGTTTGGTGCCCCATCAGAGTTAAGGCACTGCTCCAAAGCAAGCTACAAAGAGTAGTACAAGGCAAATCTTTGGTATTGCCTCCAAGAAATTTAAACTTGATATCAGCAAGGCAGTTAACTTGTTGTTGGTATCATAATCCGTTTCTACTAATCGACCTTGCTTGATCCACCATCAAAACCTGGTTGCCCAAATGATTCATAAAGCTTTAAACCTTTTCCCCCAGTGCTGCAAGTATGTAGTTTGCTCGATTTCAAACACAATTTTAATGATTGATGATGAATTACATGCGTTTTTTTACAAGATCCGGTCAAGCGCCACGCATCTTACCTTTGCTACAGCCTAGGAAATTTGCAAGCGACCTTAACAGACTTTCCTTAAAAGCCAAGGAAGCTGGACGGAGGAAAGACCGGTTTATGATGATGGGATCCAACGTTTTTTTTTCAAACTACATGTGTCGCACTTTATTTTTCACAACTTAATCCCTTTAAACTGTATCTTGTATTCCGAAACCTTGGAGTTGGCAATGAGAGGGCAAGTATTCCAAGTCAAGCTTCCAAGTCAGTAGTTCATCATCTTGTATGAGCTTGTGTTAGCCTTGACTAATCATCCCTTGCTTTCAAAGTTCCATGCTCGCTCTCACAGTGAGCCAGAGTGAGACTCATCGTCTATTAATAACAGTAACTCTGAGTATGAGTTAACATGACAGACCTTGGTGTTCCCTCATATTTAAGTCAGTTAGTTTAAGCATTAGGGAATTGTCCTGAGATTATTTCGCAAGTTGCAGTAATACAAAACCTTAGCTGTAATTAGCTTTAATATTTATCTCAAGTCTAGCCAGTCTTATTGAGAAGCTAGCTAAAATATTGCAAATTCTAAGAAAGTTATAATCGCGATAAAGGCAAGTCATTAAATACCGGAACTTGTAGATTGTAAAATCGTCATGAATGTTCAATCCGGATGAAAATCCGCGATAATGTGAGAGCAGACTCCACAATTTTTGGGCCACAAAGCTCTCAGTCATTCATTTACTCACTCACAAATCCCAAACCATTGACGGGATAGTGGTGGGATATGGCTGAATGATTTTGACAGAATGAATGAAAAATTTCCTACAAAAAAGCTGCTATTCCAGCGAGGGAGATACATGAGTATCGTCATAAAAGCTATAGCAAAATCATTCCCATGATCATGACGCATTGGCTAAAAAGTCAACGCTTCCAATCATGTAGATGTCAATTATTGCGAAATACTTTTTGATCCTGTGGTTTTTTATTATTTCCATATTTTAACATATCCCGTCTGTGCTCCTGCGAATTTCAAGTTATCTCTTCCACACAACCCGTCTTTTTGTGAGTCCTTGCATCAATAATTTAAATCAATTTCAAAAAACTGAAAATTTATCCGATTTCTGCTCTTTTCAAAGTCAATTTCCAATTTTACCTCCAGCGATCAATGAGTAGTAGTAGCAATCAATGCCTCCCTGCTTCTTACCTAAACACGTGCTGAGATTTGTCATCTAAGTTTCAAGGGTTCGGTGTACCCTGTTTTGAGATGTTTTAAATATAACTGTTTTCAATTTATTTCAGGTAGGCTTATAGTAATGCTTAATTTTAATACGCGTGTTCAAAATATTTTTGTTTACTAAAATAGCATTTCTTCTCCATTCTAAAAGGGAATGGTTTACATGTAGACTTCGAATAGCCTCTAAAAATATTTCTAAACTTCCAAGGGTCACCGCACAGGATTAATTGTAAAAGAATAAACTTCATGAAAGCAGTTAGCAAGCTATCATAACTCATTGATTAGCGGGTGAACGATTAGAATTTTGCGTAATGTCAGTGTAGGAAAGTGGATGTACATTTAGAGCTTAACTTCCCAACGTTTTTCCATGGAAGCGTAATGACGAATAATAAATACAGAGAGGCTGCTGGACTTTTGCTCAATAGAAACCTCTCTGTTCCGTGTGGGTCTGTTAGGGATTTATAGCGATGGACTTGCAGCTTTAAAGGAGGCTGTGATTTACAGGGAATTCTCTCATCACATGAGAAATTATTTAGTTCAAGATAGATTAGAAGGTTTTGGAGGATAGTATGGATATCTGAATGCTCGTCTATGATTGGACCTGGTTAAGGGAGTTGTTGAGTGTTGATACAGTAATGTGTACAGTTGATAGTCCGTGTCCTCGCGAGTTGAAACTTTACATAATCCAACTAAGGAAGGAGTAAACGTGGTGTCATAACGCACTTGCTCAGCGTGTACCCCTTTTAATTCTATGATGGACAGATTTCTTGTATTTCCTTTACAGAAGATCCTCTTGGGCTATAATTGTAGGTTGATATCGGCTTGTATGGGAAATTAAGTAAGTTTGATGATGGGAGAGACTTAAAGTTGATATGGTGTATGTGACATTTGCTCCTCTTGGCTTGTTGCTTGAGTTGTGTCCATGAGATTCACCTCTGGATGATATGTTTATGTGACTGATTTGGCTTGATTTATCGCACGAGAGAGAGAGAGAGAGTACTCGTCATGTGTGGGTTGTCCGTGAATCTCTTCAGCTGTGGCGTATTTGTCGCTTCTATAATGAATGTGCAAATTCGATTCCGCTCGTCGTCTTTGCTCAATTATTGAGTACAAAGTGTCACTGGAATCTCTTCTCATACTCCTCCGGCCCTTTGTCCCTGCCCCCAGCCGGCGGATGCCATAAACGAGATGTATGGTATCAAATGACTATTTCTAGGGATTCATTACGATGAGAGGATCTTGTTTGGATCTAAGCAGGATGGGGGAGTATTGGAGGAGGATGTGGAGAAGATAGAGGTGATGATCCCGACCAGGTTAAGTATTAGGTTGAAGGCGGTGCTGTGTCCTGTAATTCGCGAATTGCGAATTATCATTTAGCATTTATTTGGGTAACGATTCGATACAGAGTTTAGGCAGAGCTAGAGGTCTGCTACACAATGGACCAAAAGCCTCAACATGATAGTATCGAGTATTTCATAATTGATGTAATGGTTCATGAAATAGGATTGTCTATTTTGATTAATTATTGCAAAATTCTTATTCTGGGCAACAATTTCTGACTTCGTGACGAACCTTTTGTCAAATATCGGAGGTGGCGATTCTAGTGGTTGCGAGACACGTTTGAGGATTTTTGTCTAGATTTTGAATTCTTCACACCAAACACTAAACCGTTTCTGAATATTGCAACCAGTATTGTATTGACTTATACTGGACTTGTCTAATTGTGAAAGTACTTATGCACGGTTTTGCGTGTGAATGTCGCAGTATTATGACTGCGTGGGATTGGCAAAATTGGATTGTCTTTGATCTGTCAGTTTCTCCTTAAGGCTTAATAGACAGCCATTCCGATGTGGCTTGGCCTGTTCCAGCCACCGAATTAATTGCCTCTGGGCATGATTTCTATATACATGTATATATTCAAGTTGGCGGCACGTGTGTGAGTATGCGGTTACAGCTATCTTCCTGCTCTGGTTTGATTACTATGGAATCATTGGAATAGGTTGCTTTAGGGTGTAAAATTTCTTTGAATCTTCCCGAGTTTACTAAATGAGTGATTCTCTCTTGAACATCTCTTTGCCAAATTTGTTGTTGCCTTGATCCATCCATATTGAAGTGCGAACTACTACTCTAGCATAACGCTGCTACTACGAACGAATCAAGGATAAAACAATCAAGGTTGCGAACTTGATACGATTCCGTGTCATTTTAATGTGCCCCCACTCACTCAATACTCATTCCTATATCATCATCATATTCAAAAGCTCTTCCCTCGGCTTTTTCCTCCTACAGCAAAGCGCAATTTCGCTCACTTAGTCTTAGCCCATATTCCTTTGAAGCAAGCCCTGTCGTTCTAAGAGCATATAGTATTTCTCAGTTTTGCCTCCACGGCGATCTTCTCCCATCTCTCATCATCCCAGCCCCGTTTTTCTTTGGCACTCTTAAACCATTCGACCTCGACAAGATCTAAGTTTAAAAATTTTTAAGCCGGGTATTTATTAACATTCAATTTTTTTTAAAACAGGTAGTAGCCCTAGTACCCACTGAATTTGCCGGTTAGTTCAACCAACTCAACCTCCAACGTTTCAGCTAGAGCGTGTAAAGAGACGGGATGACATTGAGTAAATTTGCGAGAAGCATAAGTTTGGTTTTACAACTTAAAAAATACTAGGAAGCCGGAGAGCCGTGTAGTAAGAAGCTATAGTAAGTAAAAATGAGGGCGCCCTTGTCGGTATTTGAACCCAGTTTAGTTTATTGCTTTGGAATTTTGATAGAGGGTTACTAGCATTACGATACGAAAGAGAAAGTAGGACGGGAAATAATCCGACTCAGATTTTACCAGTCTCTGCTCATGTTGTGTATCAAGGAAAGGAAACGTTTTAACTTTCGTTATTCAAGGATTTAATTCATTTTCTTTTTGGCTCGTGCTCTGTTTGAAATTCATCGAGAAGTAGGGTTGAGAAGGAGGAGAATATTTTTACTCTTCCTTATCCTTGCGAATCATTTGAATGTCATTGAGAAAGAAGAAAAAATTGGCGAGAGTCAAGGAGCTCGCACTGATAGATGAGAGAGGATGCTCTAGTGCAACTTTCTCGGCGAAATACTAAATGTCGACGGCGGATGTAATAGAAACGCTAGTTATGTTGATACCCTACAAACCGTGGTTGCTACAACAGGCTTCCGTAAACTTTTTCATTGAGGTCAATCCGGCATTGGAATGAGCACAGACAGATGAGCGAGTAAAGCAAGTTAAGCAAGCACGGAACAACTTGTGAGCGTATTCAGATCAGAATTGTACTATGTGAAGGCTAGGAGCAATATTTATGGGACAAGTTGCATGGAAAAGTCGGAGAAATTGCAATTTTTTTTAAATAATCCAACAAACTTTTAGCATTCTACAAAGTAGCTACTAGCAAGGGAGGAGGACAAGTTTTTGTCCTTAAAGTTTCTCCACCAGCCCGCCATAGGTGATTCTTGTAAATGTTCACAAAAAGCCTTGCTTCGTGTATTCCAGCTCTTCTGGCCTTGGCTTTCCAGTACTACATGTGGCTCGTGTGTGGAAACATACCAAGAGGGTGTACACTTCTGCAAGTGTTATTAATATTTAAGATCTGCTTTGAGTCCTGGAACTACAATCTGCCCAGCATCTTCTGGGTAGCTTTCTGCTAAGCCGAAAGCCAGAGGGTTCTTGTGGCTCTTGATATATATTCATATCATTTCACATGCCCTGTAATTCATTAAGCCCTATTTTTTCTTGATTGCAATCTGAGCATCTTAAACAAGTGATGAATCAGTAATGCTGTATGGGGGAGTTGAGCAACTAAGGAGGGAATTAGGAGGAGGAAAGTGGGAAAAGTCAAAGGGGGAATAATTGGCCAAGAATCGCGAATATTAGCAGTTACCACAGCCATCCAACAAGGAACAAGTTTAATTTTGCGTTCCAGCATCTCTTCAAGCGTTTCTCCCTCCACTCCATTCCCAACCAGGAATCCAGTTAATCTTCCCTTTAAAAGCCTTCATGAAAGCAATGTGTTCATCTTTTTAAAAGTTTTGCATGCACGAGAGTGAGGACTGGTTGTGGGCTGGTTTAGTTGTATTCTTTGGCGGTTCGTGTTAGTAAATTGGGATTACGCTTCTTCTTGTACATAGAAAAATAATTTTACTACGACGTAGTAGTAGAAAGAATCTCTTGCAAATTCTCGCCATTAATTCAATCCCTCCCTTCTCCTCCTCTTTTCCTTACACTTATCCTCTCTTCATTTCCCCGCACAGCTCTCTATTTAACATACTTGCTAAATACTCCTGTACACTAGGATTTCAGGATACCCTCACCACACACACTATTCAAAGCTGAAGCTGTTCTATAGTTGTATTTAAGTTTACCTCCTCACCACTCTTTTCTAGGACCCAAGGAGCATAGGAATGAGAGTGAATATAGAAGCTAGAGTAATTTTCCCTTGCAGAATTTGCAAATAGTTAAATAGCAAACTCCTCATAGATGATAATGCAAACTACAACAGTTTTAAACTATAAGGTCATACATATGGGTGTAGATTAATTTTTCCTCTAAACTCATTCCAGCTTCAGCTGCTCCGTTCAATAACTCTTGACTGGAAGAGGTTGTTGCTAGACGAGATTTACGCTCGATAATTAATAGCTACTAAGTAAGTATTCAGTATTCCTTCCAGGAGACACAAATGACATAGGTGTAGAACATCTATCATCCACGGCAGTTTGGCTACGTTTCGAGATAGGGTATATAACCAGATAATGCTTCTAATATAGATTGTAGTTTAGGTAGGAGCTGTAGCAAGTAAGGGAAGATGAAGAGTGTAAGAACGAAATGATGATAAAAGTGCGCGCATATTAATAAATTGAAAAGGGAGTTAACATTCCCCCTAGTAGAAGATAAGATTCTGCCTCCAATATTTAAAATAGTATGTCCAGGGGTTTTCATATAGGCTGATTATATGCATAATTCAATTTAAAAGCTATGAGCTCACAAGCTACATGCCGCGGCACTATCGACTATATCAAGTAGCTTCGGGGATCTACTATAAGAGAAACTGATCAAGGATAAAGTATATTGAGTTCTAAATCATCTGATAAAAGTGTGTGTGTGTATAGGGGTTAGCATTGATATAAGTATAGATCTCTGTACATAAATCTTTAATGTCGTATTGTAAGGATTTTAATGGAACTATCAAGGAGTTGAGTTCGCTGGAGTAGTTAGTAACTTAGTGTATATGAGTGTACTCTTTGAGTTTATGGAGCATTGAGATAGTATTTAAAATCCTGGGAAGAGAACCACCCCACCTACCGCCTTTGACTATTCCCTTGGTTTGAAAAGATACCGTTTATTAAGAGTACGTATTCTCTCACTAAAGCACTTGAAATTTAAATCTAATCTACAGCGGGTTGGGATTGTGGAATAGTGAGCTGCTAGTCAGGATCATCATGAGGATCCTGAATCTGATGTGAGAAGACGTCGAGTTAAGGATGATGATAATATAATTCCTACATTTGCGTGCTCATGGGAAGATATGTGGACGAGTTGGGGAAGGATAATGGGAGGAGTTGATATTGATAGACGTTAAGTAGTTTGAGGAGGAGAAGAATAAGGCAGAATTAGAAATAATATGGTTACACTTCAACTTGGAATCTATTCCATTGTCACTGTTTACACTCCTACTTTGGCACTAGTTCATGGGTTGAGGTTATCAGTAGTGTCTGATACAAGCACATGCAAGCTTAAGAGTTAATGGCAAAAGCATGTGGGAGAAATCCAGATGAGATGTCAATCTTTTCCGTTGAACCATCTTCTTCTGCTTCAGCTGCTCTCTTATTTGTCGTTTTCATTCTGGAGAAAAAAAACAGGCTTTTGCGACTTATTCTTTCAAAGCCCATGACCCATGATTTGAAAAGTTATGATTAATCAGACAATTTAATTGAATATTTTATTTAGTGCGGATACATTGAAGAATCCAGGGAAGTTTATTTATTTTGCAAATATTCAGATTACTCTTGAAAAATTTCTGAAATCTTTAATAACTGCATCTCATCTGAATTTAATTAGCTAATTACGGTGTACTTGTACAAGTTATCGATTAAAATTAGGTAGTTCCAATTACAGTTCGTAATTAAGTAGCAAACTACCAAAAGAATTGATTATTGGCTATACTTGTATCTGTAATCCCCGATGATAAGAGCATCTGTTAATTAATCATTTATTATTTCTTTAGCTTTATTCTTCTCTTTCTTATTGAAACCCCTGGCAGAACTTAAATGCAAAGAGCTCTTGAATAAACTTACTCCAGTTAAACTACTACCAGCTTAATCAGGTTTAATTAATTATCGTTAATGAGTCGATGAGTAAAACGTATGAAGGGTTTCAAGCTTGCCGAAAATCCCTTTGATTCATTACCAAACAGTTGGATGGAATTTCGCAGAAAGCATCCGGGAGTGCTAAGTTAAATGATTTTATTAATCCTCCTCCTGAATTATCTCCTCGAGGATCTTGACTTTTCCTTTGAGGTTGTTGCATTTTGAAGGGAGGTGATTGTCTTTGAATGCAATAAGTTGGCTCTCTTTGCCCAAGCTTTGAGCCGTTCAAGGTAAAAGAACTATTAGGAATGAGGAGATGGAGGGCAGATGATGAACAAGTTGTTGCTGGAGAGAGGTGAGATTGGAAAAGAAGTTGATCCTGAATCAAGCTGACGTAGCTCCCCGGAATCTGAATCTCATTTAACTTCGCTCATCTTCCCATCTCAAGTTGTATCATATGCAAAAGCTTGTGACGTGTTCTGGAATCTGATTCAGAGCTTGAAAAATCCCTCACCTTTTGCATTCTTAGTTGAGAATATTGTAATTGTAACGATTCTAGTTTTCATTTAGTAATCTTCTTCCGCCACACAATTATTCTGGATACAGTACATCCTGTTACGTCTTGTTACTCAAATCTTGAAATGTTGTTCTTAGTTGAGCTTTGCTTACGGCCCTAGACTTAATCGAAGATTGTTCATGAAAACAAGAAGTTGATGTTCAGAGAGTGGAAGATGATTGATTAAAAAAATGATGGTCATCTGTTAATTGGGTTTACATTTGATTAAGTGTCAGACTCGTCGTAGCCAAAAGGCTGAAAAAATTATAGATTCACCGGTTAACAGGCTGTCAGACGTTTGGCAATCCTTATTTCAAATCCCTCCAGGTCAATATTTGCACGACCTCCCCTTTTTCTAGTCCCATCTTCTTAGCTGGATTCTAGAATACAAATACAGGACATTTACCTTTAGAATTTACGTCTTAAAGTGTTTTGCATGACCTGCAGGTCTGTCATAATTCCAAATCATTTTGTTTGGCACTTGCCATTTGCAACACCTCTCAGCACTGTCTTAGACACATGAGGAAATTCCGGCAAGCGGTGCTCCTGCACTAAAGAGCGTTTAAATTCACAAACGGCTTCGCCAATGAGGAAAAAAAGCAGAGAGTAACGAGTAACATAGCAATTGAGGATGGTGATGATGAGTATGATGACGACTTGGAGGACATTTGAAGAAGAGCCATATGGAAATGGCAAGGACATGATGTTATATACGGAGAGGAGTGCGACGCAAAAAGATGTGCAAAGAAATCATCTTTTTTTCTTATTAGCCTCTTGTTTAAATGGATTGAAAAAAAGGCCAACGCTGCTTAACCCCTCTTTTCCCTCCTCTCCTGTCTGCCTTCTTATCTGAATCGAAATTAGCATGGAATAGGAAGGAGTTTGCGAAAAAGCAGAATTTCAAATTAATACAACATCAAAGAGTATCTCGTCTTGTAGATTCTAGTAGATTGAGCATTCGCCTAGAAGAAGATGCAGCCTAGATCTAGACTTGTTATAGTAATGAGTAACAGTGAAGCGGAAAAGTAACAAGTACTGTGTGTTTGTCTCGTTGCCTCTGCCTTGGCTTATGTTTGTAAAATAGTATGTGCGTGTTTGCGAATTTTTTGCGAATATGCATACATGCAATCAGAGGATGTTTGTAAGACTTGTTCCAACTTCTAGGCGCCGACCGCTCCTGTCCCGCCCGTTTTAGTAGTCATGTAGTAAAACTAGTCGTAGAGCAGGCTTCCATAGCTCCGGGCGTTATAGTAGGTTGGGTCTGATGACACCAAGTTAAGTGAGTTTATAGAGGACAACTTGTTGGGATTTGGTGTAGCCGAAACGTTTGGCTACAACTCTCGTAAAACTAGATTTCATCCGGATCCAAGGAAATAGTAAATGTCATGTTTCCTTGAGTGCCCCACACATGATGCGGGTAAAAGCAAAAGGATTTTCTGATTTAGTAGATTCTTTTGAATCTAGAAATCTATATTAGCTTAAACAAGCTAGTTAAGGATAAAACCGCCTCTGCTGGTTATACCAGCGTGCGGTGGGCAGAAGGTATAAAAGTTTTGCCAATTTCTAATGGAATGTGGTTATGCTTTGTGTGTCTATGTTATGGAAAAGATGATCGGAAATAGTAGATGGAATCTTTAAGTTGAATCTATTAGTATTTCTCTCCCGTCTTTCCTCTCCACCAACCACTTTACTCTTGTATATATAATTGTGTGTATGGAGAGGAGGACGAAGCTAAGACTACGAGGTAGTCTAAGGATAGGAGAATTGCAAACTGGCTAAAGCTATGTAACTTGTGGCACTGTGTAGCAAGTGACACTGATATTTTTAAACCCTAGTCGCTGGAGTGCGAGGATGCATGCATGTGGGAAAAGTTTGAAGGAGTGTGAACCAGCTCCAATCACCTCTCCGACTTGGTAGGTTGGGTGTTATATTAGCATTGCGAATTCAGGGATTGTTTAGTGCAAAAATTTAGCACCACATGTGCAAGAGAATAGGATAGGGTGTGCGATGGGAATAGGAGAGCTAGTTTTCCAACTGATAACAAGTCCCTACCTGCTCTTCTAGCCTAGAAGCAGTTCTAGTAATGAAAACAACTTTAGTTGCAAGCAAGAAGCAAGTTACATTAGATGTTTTTAACTTCTAGTTTAACTGGCTCGACTAGATTCTAAAACAGCTAGGATAAAGAGGGGGAGGAGGGGAAAAGATTAGAGGACGTGTATGCATCTTCTTGGGTTGAAATTCGCGAATATTTTTGCTATAATGTACCTCTAGTATTTGATATTAGAAATGCTCAACTGCGAGGGCATTTAGAGCTATATGAGTTCAATGATTCAGACTTCAGCAAGGCTATTTGCAAGTTGTAGGTTCAGTCTGTCTGTTTTAGCAGCCCTCTGTAGCTAATTTCATATTGATATAGCTTATTGCGAATTTTTTTCTTTTGATTCTATCTTATAATATTGAAGAGGTTTTTTGCAATCTAAATTGAATTTTGCTTTCAGAGTTTCCCAACAGAATTATTGCAATTCATTACAGTTTTGAAATTCTCCGCTGTTTCTTTACCGATATGACCACTTGTAAATCCTATTGATTAACTATTAAATCACTAAGCATTTCCTTTGAATTACCAGAGTTATATGAGTAATCATGCTGTATGAAGTTACTAATGTTGATGGTATCGTAGTTGGAGCTGTTTACTACAACGTTAGAATCCCTAAGGCTCGCAGAGAGTTGAGACAGGCAGCGTATCTTTGGTGATGTAGGAAATCACATTAGACGCTCCTCATCTTGAGCATTAAACTCACGTAGACTACTTCTATCTGGTTTCATGTTCCCATTCCTCAGCCACGTGATTTCTTCTTTTCTCCCGCAGCAGCTCTCTGTAAGCTATCAAAAGCGATATGAGTAAAGTAAGCTAGTAGAGGTAACGGCTAGGAGAATTAGTGGTTCGCTTGCAGTTTTAGTTACTGCTTCTTCATCATCTTTCGTCTGGTCTGTCTGTAGAAGATAGTCTTGAGAAGCAGGAGATCCATTCCTGTTCTTTAGGAGAGAAGACGCGACGGAGCTAGCAAAGTTATGTCGAACGTACTAGAAAAAATCTAGTTTAAAATATCTACCTTGTTTCTACAACTTTCTTTGTTCCTTTTTAAAAGACTATAGAAAGCTTCTAGAAAGACTAACAAATTGTAGTTGTTGTGTCTGCATCAAATTGTATGCATAACGTGCATGAAATGAACATATAATTCCAAGGCTGATAGACATAGGAGCTAGAAAATTGGATGATTCGCGCGCTAAAATCTTTCTCAACTAGATGATGATAGGTTAATTGGCTGGGGACCCTTATTTCTCACTTTTGTCTATAGCTGATAAACTAACTAGCATACAAACTGTAAACTTTTCGGCCGCGTTACTCTTGGCAACACTCTTTGGATTTCCAAAACTGGAATTGGATCATTCTATCCGGAATACATTTATATCTTGTCAAATTCATAAACACTCTGCCGATCCATTCGAATCCATTTCTGGAAGTCTCGGGAGTTTTTCCACAAGAGAAAGGGAAAAGTTGAGTAGAATTTACACCTGTAATTAGTTTTCTCTCCATCTTGCATCTCTACCTAGTCTATGCTTTTCCAAGAGGAGAACTATAAAACTTCAAACTGTTTCAAATTGCTACCACCCGGGCTTGAAACCTCTCTCTCCCGGCTATTCGGTAATAGTAAATGTAAACTATCGATTTGTTTCTTCAGAGGCGGGTTGTTTAGAACTGAAATCCGGGTATGACGGGAGTTTGAAGGGGTAAGCGGCGGGAGATGTGCAAAAGTAAGGGATGCGGAGATTAGGAGGATTGGATTTTGATTTGTTTGAATGAGTAAAGGAGATTAATAATCTCCTTGAGAGAGGTTCTCTCTCTCTAACAGCCTCTGTCTCCAGAGAGCGCGATTTATCCCTGGTCTCTGGTGGGTGGGTGTTGATTTGACAAGAAATTTAGATGCAATTGCGTATCAATTTCGCACTCTCGGGTTTTTTTTGCACGAGGAGCAAAAACATTCTCGCCTACAAATCTAGGGCACGTACATACCCACACAACTCAGTACTGGCTCCAGCAACAAGCATGGAAGAAGCTTATTTGAAAACAGTCTGTGTGGTGGGGAGAGCAACAGTTTGTTGCTACAGGATTAGCTTTTTAGTCTGTAGAGATGGTGGAGAAAGATTGAAAGCGCGGAAGAAAGGTCTGCTTTCCTACAGTCGCAGTTCTTGGATGAAAGCAAACTCGTAAACTCCTTACAGATATCTTCCTTGAGTCAGCTTCAGAAGGTCTCCTGTAGCGTTCATTCCCTCTATGTTTTAGCGAGGATATCTGAGGATAATAATCCGTGAGAGTCTATGATTTTATGTCTTTCGGAGCAAGTACTCGAGAGTGTTTGAAATGAATTTGTTGGCGTGAACATTTTTATTATCGCTTCCTCGCATGCCCTCCTCTTCAAAAGCCAAGCTTGAAAGCTTGAGTCTTTGACTAGTCTTTAGCTTTTAATGCTAATGGCAAGTGTCGGGGATTATTATCATTCCCCAGTTTCGATGGTGTATGTATGTTCATTGAAAGCGAGCAAATTGTTACGACTTAATGCGTTAAACTAACTATGCTACTACGATTCCTCCTGAGCTTAGTAGCAGTCGTTCCTATCAAGGATCTGATGCTGATTAGTGATTAGGCGGAATGGATGGCTTCTTGTCTATATCATTTAGCATTCCCAAGCATTTTCACCACCTAAAAGTCAGTCATCATGAATGCAACCTAAGTTATCTTTCATCTCAGACGCTGAACGAATCTTGAATTTTTAATTGCTCGTTAATCTTACGCACTTTCTTCCCCTCTTTCCGCCTTGATTAGCTCACAACAAGCATAAACCAGCCGGCTTTTTAACTTGTTGCTCCCAACGTCCCAACTAGTCCGACAGCAATATTTACACGGCAGTTTTGAGTAGAGCACCGTAACTTCAAACTTACCCATCTGAAATCCACAAAGTTTCAAGTAAAGTTGGATCCACGTGTCGGCATAATTTCACTGAAACATGCATCCAATCACTCACATATAATCATGACAAAGGAGTGTTAATTGCAATTGGATGGCAGTTAATTGGTCTCTTCTAGGTAGTGCTGTCCATCTTGTTCCTAAGGATTTTTCAAACCTCTTTGCCTCCCTCCTCCCTTCTCTCTGCTGACCTTTTGTATTTTGAATTATGTTTTACATCCCTCACTTTTAGTAGCTTGAATGGCATTTAACTCCTGGATGATGATCATTATGATGAACTAGTAACCGCAATAAAGTTGGTTTTTAATCTCAAATTAATTAGTAATCTTGTTCAGGATAAAGTTATTTGGTTTTCTCATTTACTGAGCGGATGGTGTTGCGGTGTAAAGACGTCAGATAACATGAGATCCTTTTAGTCCGCTCATGATTTTAAAACACTTTCAGCATCTTTATAACTCTACACAAACTTCCTTTCTTCCTGCCTGTGTATTCTAATGGATTCGTTTGAAGGAAATGAAGGACTTGAGAGTGCATAACTCTTTATTCCCCATAGGATGTTGGCACACAAGCAACAAGTTGGCAAGCGTTAAGTAAAGCGTGTAGTATGCGCGAGAAGATGAAGAGTTCTTTTAGTTAGCTGTGCAGAATAGGAGCTGTCGTAGTGTGTGTGATCTAAATATGCTGGCTTATTCCAACTTTTTTCCCCGCGTAACCTTTACCTTGACCATAACGGAAACGATAGCTTCCAAACGAGTTATGAGTGTGTGTAATGCTTGAAGAGTGGATGAGCGTATAGAGAAACCTTTAAGTGATGGAAAATTATTATTCCCCCAGTTTCTTTTGACTCAGTCACTAATGCATACTGTCTGCACATAAAGGAAGTTTGTCTGGTAGACGTCAAGTTGCCTTGCTCTTGAAAAATTCTTCTCCTCTCCTTGCGAATATACGACAACTGCTACTAGTAAGCAGGAGATGCGATATTCGCATACGTATCATATATTTAACAGCATCGCAGTGGTACACGTTAGGGAGCATTTGAACAAGAGATGAGAAGGAACTGACAGATACAAGGGATAGGAGGGGGCCCACGCTTCATGAGCATCTCAGTTTCTTGGGGAGGAAAGGTGAGAATTTGTGCGTATAATGTAGAGTGCGTGGACGCAGGTTTATGAGGATAATATGTACAGACTTAATCCTTGCACTACGGATTCAGGGCCGATTTGATTATCTTATCATTTATTACTGGGATTATAAGGGAAACAACTTATCAGCGATATCATCTATGGGGGTAATAATGTGAGAGTTGCAAGTAAAACTAAGGTTCTTCAAATTGGTCATAAATTACAAGAGCAAAGGCCTTGACTGGAAGAAACTTAGTTAGAATTAATTAGCATCTGGACAGTGTTTGTGGAGACGGAGAGCGACAGTAGAGTAAAAGGACAGTTGTCGCTAAAAAATTGTCAATAGTTGAGTGACTGCACAAACCCAAGATAACCAAAGGCTTGTATAGCTGTAAAATTTAAATGAGGCTGCAGTAATAGCTGGGTTTGCATTTTCTACAGTTTGCAGCCTCCAGAACTAAGCAGGTTTTGATGAGACGGTCAAATATAAGCTGAGCTGGAATCTCTCCAGGATTGGGTCACGATTGGATTGAGCAGAGTCTGGAAAAGAGGCTGATGAGGTATCACAAAGCCGGAAGAAAAAAATGCGTTGGCGGTTATGACGGGTATAGTTAACGATAGGAGCTTATTTGTTAATGAAGGTCAATGTGCAACTACGTTATGGATAACGGTCCTCGGCAAAGTAAGAATAGACGTTGGATTCCGCTAGCCTTACAAGGATGTCTAGACACGCGCTGAAAAAAAGTGCACGTGTTGCGCCGTAGTAGTTTGAAATTATTCTAAATTCAAACCACAGCAGTTATGGTTTGCAAATAATAAACACAATTTGCAAACGTTGCAATTTGGTTGTGGCCAAAATTACAGGCAGTTTTAAGCAAAACAGTCCCACACGTGTCTACTCTATCAATAAGAACGAATGCGCTAGTTATGCTGTGATTCTGGAAGATAATAAATTGCATGAGCGCTTTCGATAGCCTGTATACAAGTAGCATTTCCTTGATTTTAGGACTGGATAAAGTTTAATTTCTTGGTTTTAGATATTGTAGCCACAAGCTTCAAGCTTGCTGCTCCAAGCTTCAAGAGTAGCATCCTTCCTGCCGAAGGTGAACACACCTGACCTGGAAATCCAGGGCAAGCGGTCCCACCCGATTGATTATCGGTTCCGAGCATAGCCCTGACTCAGTCTCGGGGGTCGATGCAGTGTAAAGGCTAATCCTTTTGAAAATGTAAATTATCATCCAACCCACCCCACAGCAGTCTTCCCCTCCCCCGCATTTCTTATTCCTCGCAGAAAAATCAACTGATGGGCTTTTAGCGTGCTTGGCATGGACTAGAACGCTTCTTATTTTGGGTGTGTGTGAATTTTTGAAAAATAGCTTTTCGTCCTATGATTTCCCTGCCTCCTCTCTCTCTCTCATTTGATATAAAAAGGTGTTGTGGATGGTGGCTGAGCGATGGGAAGAGTCAAGAATCCGTGAGGTAGAAATCCTGGTCTTGCTATTGTTAGCTCGGGTAATGTGGCATAGGAAACGGGACATGTTACCCGGTAGTATTGATTGTGGTTAGATAAAGAATATAAAAGTGGAGGTATAGATATAGGACGGACATGTAGAATTTGCAAACAAAACATGAAACGCTCGAAAATCGAGTCTACATTGCTCGCTTTTGGTTTCCCGTGACAATTTTATCATAAAAACCCGTAGGGACGAAGCGATGTCTTTGAAGAATTACATTTAATTGACGCATAGTAGGAGGATTCAATTCAAAGCTTCGTTGCAATTTAATATATTATTGTGTGAATGGGAAACAAGTGGCTAGCTTCCTGTCTGTCTATATGACTCTTTAAGTCACTTGGAATCTAAAAGCTACCACCGTGTTCCTGTAAATCCTTAATGGTTCAATGCCTGCTCTGATGATGTATAGATGCAAGAATCCTTTTTTCTTCCGTCTTTTATGCATCATGCGTGCACTGCACGCACATTGCCATTAGCAGTGCGATATATAAGAGACATTCCCATTATTATCTCGTAGCTCATCTACTCATCTCTCTATTCATCTCAAGGTAGGCTTCGTACAAGACTTTGTCTGTGTATGGGCTGAGCAAGCCTTGAGGGAAAAAGTCCTTGGACCTTTGAAGTTGGCAAGCATGAAACGTGAAATGAGAGACTCTGTTGTGTGGCGAATATTGGATTGCTGTAGTAGCAAGTTTATGCATCAAAAGCATTCATGATAGTTTCCAGCAAGGAAGGAAGGAAGCAAAATAGTTGCAGATTCCCTCGCTAAAGGAATGACAAATGAGGAAAAGTATGAGGCAAAACTGTTCCTCTCTGAGGTAGGGAATACAGGTACGCGGTGGGCTGAAGGGAGGAGGTAATGGGAAGTCAGCGAGGCAGGCAGGTATGCAGGGAGTGTATGTCCGCGATCTCAAAATATATACACCCAGTACAAGTTCATTCAGTTCTTGCTCTACCTGCTTTCCTCTTACAGTTGTACCTGGGCTACAGCCCGCATGTTTTCACTACTCTGCCTGGCCACCCACCCGCCTCTTCTCCCTCCGAAGAAAAGTCATAACTAATGTATGAAATCAAACCAGGTGGTTACGGGAATGGTACTTGATACACCGTACCCTTAACCTCTCGCTCCTCTTCTACCTTTCTCCCGGATTCGCATGGCTTTCCTCAAACTACGTTGCTACTGTTAAGGACCGAGTTTATTCGATACCGTCTTCACGTGTCATTCCTGTCTTAAGTATGCCAGGGGAGGGTGGACGGTTGCTCCGTGTGTCCGTCCGTGTTCTTAGAAGAATGCGGAGCTAACGTTTAGATCGCTACTACAATCATGTGCCGGTGTATTGTAAACTGTCCTGTTTAGCGAGCGGAGGTAACATTGTAAGCCAGGAGTGTACGGGTGGTGGGGGCACTCGGATGAGTCGGGTCGGGGTGTATCCGCTTCCTCATTGGCCATCCAAAGATTTGCCAAAGTCAATGAATGAAGACGAGGGACGTGGACAGTGGACAATGGTCATTTTAGCATGAGCTCTATATCGGAGTCCGGAGTGTTGTGTCAAGTAGTGGCTTCATTACCCGCTTATGTACCCTTAGCACCTTGAGTATATAATATGTAGTTAAACCGGTGGAGAAAGTCGTGGTGAAGAGGTGTGGATTAGCATGATTTTATCAAGAATGCGTGGGGTGAGCCGAGGAGGTGCTTGGTCAAGAAATAGCTCTTTATCTCCGTAATTAAATATTTTAGTATTTTGCTCAATAATTCCGTAATCGAGGTTTTCGCAACACTCCTCTTTTAGCCATAGCTAAAAGAGCTATGGAATGGATAAAGTTTCTATATAGAAATGTTAATAATATCAGCAATCCTCCTTTTGCAATTATGAGGAATGTTAATTGCTGCGGATAAGTTTGTGCGTTAAACATGATTATGTCATTTGCTTAGAAATATAAGTAAGTGAACTTTGCAAAATTTACACGGCCCGAAACTTGCAGTTTTTTCGACGTACCATGTAGAGAAAATTTTGCAAACTATCCCTAGCATTAAAAAAAATCGAAGAGAATGAGAATTGTGATAAGGAATTATGAATGAAAATTTTCGAATCATTTAAAATCTATTATGATCAATTCTTTATCCATCTATCTTCCCAGCCTCCCAGCTCTTTAAAAGGCTGCACATAGTTCATATGCTCTTGGTGATTTATGACAGAATTGAAGCTGGAATAATAATCTTCCAAATCGGACCTGAAACACAAATTCGGGACGATACTACGATACTCAAGTGTCAAACCAGCCTGAAAGTTTAAATAGCTAATTCTAAACGGTTCATCTAATTTTAGAATTGCAGATGCTGATTTGAATGGCGTTGATGCAGTTTACACTCGATTAGACCGACTGCGACAACGTTGTGTAATTCGCCAATTATTAGCAGAGCTGTGAATGGCTAGTTACAGCAATGATAGATACAGGCATCAGGTGTGTAAACTCTGGATGAGACAGGCACGTAGGAATGGCACGGCGATTTCAGCATGATTGTATTACGGCTGGCTATTGAATTAAGCTGTTGTATTAATTATGATGGACCTTGCAAATGTCAAGATTAGGGATGGCTGCCTAGTCTTGAACTTGAAATAATTACAAATGATGTATGTACTACATGGTTACCATGACTTTGAATTTAAAATGTTGATTTTAAAAGCTTTGTCTCCTAGCCAAGTAAATGTATTAATTCAGTCTTGATGATGGTGGGCTATTAACTCTCTCACTTGTATGTAATTTGATCCAAGCCCTGCCGCATGCTTGCTCACTGCTGATCCCACGAGCCGGTGCGTAAGAAGGTGTGGTGTTGGAAAATTTTGAGGTTTTTTGCACCCAATTCTCATTTGACGAGATTTGTTTGGGTTCGAGCCCTTGAATGGTCATTTTTATTAGTTTCCAGCACCCAAAAATGCAAAATTCCATGAGAGCCGAGTCCTTGAGAGTGTCGTTTTCCATAATTATTTCCCAAAGAGGTTGACCTTAAGGCGATTACATCTTTGCCCAGTCAGTCAGCCAGCCGTTGCGTTGTCTACCTGCTTTAGCGTAGCCATTCGCACTCTTTTTTTCATACACTCTTCCTATCTACCTCCTCCTTCCTACCTTACCTGGATTCACACAAGTAGTTTCAAAAGCCATGCACTCTCCTCTCATTTTTCTCTCACGCACGCATAATCCGCATGTAAATCCTCTTGGATTTGGCATTGAGATTTGATAATTTGTAAATGGGAAACTCTCGTTTCCCCACCTTAAATTAAACGCGGAAGATGAATTTCCCAAGTCCTCAATGCTATCCCACCAACGCAGAACCGCATAGCATCCATCCTCACCTGTAGTACGAATTTTCGCATGCATTTTTTCAGTCAATGCGAGAATTTCCTCCAAGGGAATGTAGGTTACGCGCAAGAGGAAGCATCACTCTAGAATCCAGTTAAGTACCTTCATCATCTATGCTAGGTTTGAACTACAAGGTTTAACCAGTTCCTCGCTATTTGACCCAAAGGTTTGGCCAGCTAAATAACTTGAACATGGTTCAATCATGATATGATAGATAGGGTGGACAGTGCGTGTACGCACAGGCGACAGAGGAGCGGGGGAAGCCGAAGCAGGTAGGTAGACAGGTAGGGTGGACAGGAAGAGCACGAAGAAGTTAACGGAGAGTAAATGGTCAATATGATACTATCAACTAACTGCTCTCACGTAAATTAACTCGAGAGATGACTACAATATTGTCAAAAGTATTAGATTAATACCATACATGCCTGCCACCTTGGCATAAAATTTAAAACTGGAATAAATAATGTGAGAATCCCTTGAGCTGTCAGCAAGAATGATTGCTTGATTGGTAGTTAGTTGGCGCTATGACTTTGCTGAGTTATTGCTTCTATTAGGTAGTTACATGTTGCCTCCTTGCAGGTCTTAAAACAGGAAATGGGGTTGGAAGGCGGAGCAACTGCAGCTACTTGCAATTTAAAATCCTACTAGCGTCGATTATGAGATTTATTCAAGTTGCAGCTTGAATTGTGAACAGTTTGCGCGCTCTTGCGCACGCCAGGTAAATAAAATACTGACGTCATCAAGAGAGTAAAACATGGAAAAGTAAATGATCAACTCTGAGTGCGTTGGAATTTGCAGGAGCTGGTACTCGATAAAATTTCAATTTCAGCTTCTAACATTTATGATTCCTTTTCCTTGACGTCATCCACAGTTTGTGCTGTACCAAGCAATGTACATTGTACATGCACATTAACGACTTGTTTTGGCGGGCTGCTGACGTTTTCCAGCAGACAGGTAGACTAGTGAAAACATGTATTCGTTTGCTAAGCTTAGCTTTGTTAGTTTTGTTGATAGTTCTTGATTCTATCTCTGAATACGTGACGGTGAATGCGTGTGAATTTACACAGATTCTAGGAAAAGTCCGACGCTTCTTACAAACTGCGTTCTTCCAGCTTCAATTCAACAAGGTGTACAGACATAGATTGTACATCAGCTGGGCTGGTGTATACAGGATCACATGTTCCGGCGTATCGCGGTACATCATGGGTGCTTTGAATGATGTGAATCTTGGGGAATGTTGTTTTATATGTACGTTTAATTTAGTTGAATTCTACGACGCAGGGATTCATTAGATCCATGCCCTAAACTCATGGATGGTACAGGATACGCGAAAAGGCGTTTGTTTACGCACGAGGCCAAAGTCCGCACTTTTGCGAATTGTAAGTTTATAGCGAGCTTCTTGAACAAAAGTAGATTGGCCTTGGGAGAGTTATGTTTGCAGAGCAAGTTGAATTCCTGAATCTTTGAAAATATTTTCTCAAAGCTGCATGGGTAGTGTCTACGACTTAAACCTGATTGCAGGTAGATTAATGAGATGGATGGCACAGGTGTTTTAATTAGGAGGATGACAGATAATACATAGGCCCTAATCAGTCAGTTGCATGGAACGTTTGAACGTTCGTAGATTACTGTGCTCCGCTTCCTTCCACAAGATTGCTTAATTCCGGTAGAAATATGAATGAAGTATATGCTAGAAATTTCGGTAGCTGAACGGAGCCAAACGTTCCACAATACCGGAAGATAATGTGTGGCTTACTCAGTAGGCTCCGTTCTTGTGTACAGGTAATTAAGTCTTGCTGATAGTAAAAGCACTATTATACTTCCATGGCTGTCGTTGTATGCTTGCAGAGAAGCTGGAGGAGCTAGTCCACATTAGTTTCTCGTTTCCTCTCCTTCTCTATCTTAAATATTCACTTCTTCATGAGCTAAACTTGCTGCGATGCTGACTGTAAAGTACAGCACACGCACAGAGACAGCAAGAAGGGAAAGCAGACGCCGACAAGTGGGTTTCTATCCCATCCCTTCGTAGATCTATATTTAAAGCAAGGACGTTTGTAGTTTCATCGAGTTCCCATTGTGAATTATCAGGGAAGGCAAACTGAAGCGCCAGGAGCTAGCTAAAAGTTTAAGGAACAAGGGAAATGAGAATATGATCAAGTTAAGCTCAAGCGGGAGGAGAAGAAAAAGAAGAGAATAAAAGCTGTGCGGAATAGAAGTCGGATGATAAGATGTGGTGTGGTCTCCTGGCTCTCTTCAATGGAATAGGATTGAAGGCTCTGGAAGAAACGACTAAATTGAGCTTGTATTGTGTGGGATTAGCCCTGAATTTCTGGTGTATTCTGCAACTTTTAACGTACCAAAGTGTAATTTGAGTGCATGTGATATTGGTAAAGTCCTGTATAAAAAAGTCTGCATATGAAAATCCTTTGAAGATGCACGTTTTTTCAGAACAGCCCTTGAATCCAGTAAACGATTGGGATGGGCGTTAAGACACGGCTTATCTTCGTCAAAGATGTAAAATTTTCTTCCAACTTGTTTTGTAAATTCATTGAATCTGGCGTAGCATTTTGCAATTTTTCGCGAATTCGCGAAAACAACTTTGATTGTAAAAAATTAATTACAATTTGCTAATTTAGCAATAGGCTAGTTTCACACATTACCGGGAAGAATAAAAAGTTTCAAAGTAGCGACTCGATATATTCTAGAAGCATCGTTCTAGATCAAACATCTTTCTGGAAATAGATTCCAGCAAGGACAGAGTAAGCTGGAAGCATTAAGAGTAAGTCGGCGATTAGCTAGAGCTTATTGGGATGTAGTAGGACAAGATGAAGAGAAGATGAAAAGAGAGTGATGAAGGAGAGTGTCATTCCTTTGAAGGTTTACGCTTGACAGCTTTATTGGAATGAGATGATTTGATTTAGGGAATAAATGAGAATTCTTGACCCGTTCGAACGGGTTCTTTACACTTTCTTATAGGATCATGCGAGGAAAGAGTTGGAGAGGATTCGTGAGCAGCACAATCCCAAGATTCAGTATCCCAACAATCTCTTCAGGCATGAACTTATATACTGTGCTTCAAGCACGTGTAGAGTTGAGATTGAAAATAAGTTGGGGAGGTGATAAAAGAGAGAGAGATCAAATAAAAGCCTTATAAACCTTTGTGTATTCCGGCTTGTTATAAAATGAATCAAGTTTAGTAAATTGTCGTCTTGAATTTACTTTTTGTCCCTGGAATAGAGTGTGCCAATTACTGAATCTTAACGTTTCAATATAAGTAAAAGCGTGGGTAATTACTCAGCTTCGCTGAATTCACTCCGAGTTCCTTTTATAATGAATTTGCGGCGTCAGCTCTGAAGAATCCCTCAGGTGTGGTGTGTGAGAATCGGGTAAGCAAAGGTATTTCTTCACAAGATGCCATTGTTGAAGTTACCTTGTTTACTCTCCTATACACAGGCCTATTTCCGAACTTACTGCGTCGGAGAAGTGGGAGGATGCAAAGCGGGCGGGAAGGAGAGATTAAGGTAGCTAGGGAGTAGAATCAAGTGCTGGATTCGCGAAAAACCCGGGTATTTATTCCACCTTTCTGGAGAACGAGTAGGAAGATAATTGAGAAGGTGGGAAGGAAATTTAAAAGTTTCGCCGCGATCTTCCGCGTATATTGTTGTTATTAGTAACGTTGACGTAAATCATGGTAAGTTTATGTAAGCTTTATTAAAAAGTTTCCCACAGTCCTCACAAGAATCAGTAACCTAAAGTGTGACAATGAATCCAACAAAGTTACAATAGGAAACCCAACCAAGGATAGAATCAGTAATAGGTTAGTTAAATTGCTCTGGCAAGTAACCGACGACGCTCTGAAGAAAGCACAAGTTTTAGTATTCACATATTCAATGCCCGTTTTGGGTTTTATCCGAAAGTTAATATTAGTGCCGTTGAGTAAGTTCAGCGTCTACAGTACTTAGCTTCAGGTGATTATCGGCGGCGGTTACAACTTTTTTACAAGTAATTCAGGATGAGCATCCGGGTATTATGAATGTGATTGTGCTTCGCATAAGTTCGAGGTAACTAGTACCCGGGTATTACAAAAGCTCAGACAGGGTTTTGGATACCTGTACTCTGGGCTGTAAGCGAAATAAAAGCATCTTTTCAACGTTGTATACTGTGATCTTCAGGATTTATAAAAGCTGTTTCACGATGGGAAACGGCTAGGCGACTGGTTAGATGACAGCTTGCTGGTATATAACCCGGGTAATAGATCCCCGAGTTTTAAAAGTACAAGAAGCATAGCGGGTAGTGATGGTGTCTTAATTTCGTTGTAGTAGAGAGATTAGATAAAAGTTACTTTTCACTCCCGGGTCATTAGTTATTGTAAATTAGTTGAATAGAAGGCTTGGAAGTGCCTGGAAAATTAGTGGGAAAGTATTCAGCGAGCCCGCCAGGATACAATCTAATACCACCCATGTCTTCTCCTTCCGTAGAATGGGGACCCGTGTAGGAAGTTGATTTTAGAGATGAGACGTCTATAGTTTATGGAAGTAGAATAAGAATAAGGAGAGGGGGATTAAACAAAGTGGTGTTGGTATAATGCCCGGAGATTCTTAGCCCCGAGACGACGACAGTGAAGCTAGCTAGCGGGTAAGAGGGCGGGGAGCTACAACAGCCGTGGGCAGACCGGCAGGGATATGAAGACGGGAAACGGTTGGGGGTGACAAATTTAGGTGGGTCTTTTACGGTAAATGGGAAACTCAATTAGAGTTTGGATGGCAAGTTGAAATTTATCGGAACATTTATTCGATTTTCCAATTGACAAATGGCAAGTAAAAGACAATGTTCCGGGGGAAAGTTGTGTCGCAAGTAAGGTGTCTCTAAATGCCCGGGTAATAGTTCTTTGAGAGAAAGTAACAGAGTCAACCAAGAATTTCCAAATACTTTCTCCCGCTTAGTACAACTTTTACAAGAGTTTTAACATTTATTTGTAATTAGAAGATAATTGCATTCTTGAGTTAAGAGTTTCTCCTGTCTCCTCCAGCCGAGCGAATAATTCACCGTAGCAGACAATCCAGGATCGTTAAAAATGCATCAAATTAATTTTAAATCTCCCTCTCGAATATCCAGTCCCTATTCTTCTTATTCAGTCCTTCCATGACTTAATCCCGACTGGCTGCAGTTAAGTAAATGTCAAACGTAACGAGGCTTAAGTAAGAAGCATGACATCGGGGGTCGTAAACACAGAATTATTAAAGAGTGTCCAAGTACTTGTTCCTCCAATCCAAGCTGGCTCCGGTAATCCGTATTATGGAGCATAAGCGAACCTTCGTGTTCTTGTCCATGTTCCTCCCTTGTCCATCGCTTGTCAATCCGGCTGAGATGTCATGTCCAGCTCAGGGTGCGAGAGTCGTTTATCCCTCTTTATACCCCCCCGACTCCCCCTTAAAAACATGCTAAATATTAAATAGGGATTGAATTTCCAATCCAAAAGCACTCATTAAATATGTTAGATGAATTGGACTTGACTTGTAATGTATCGTAAATTAATTGTTTATTCCAGCACTACTAGGAGATGCGGAAATAATTTGTTTGGGATTTTCTAAATAATTTTAATTTACAGGTCATTTTTTTACTTTTTCCCAGCACGTTCAAACACAATCTGATCAAGGTGTGCCAGATGCGTATTAGCTTGATTCCTCTCCCGAGTTCAGTTGTTTGGCTAGTTCTTAATTGGGTTTGCCCTATAGCAAGTGACGTTAATTGATTGTACAGTTTCTGTGCGACCCAAGGAAGGAATCATGATGAAAATGTGATGGGAATTTGTTATGTCCTCTCTTCTTTCCTGTTTTTGTATCAATTCGTCTTGGTTAATACAGCGATGGGCCTATCGGAACTTGCAGAGCTTGTCTCTGTTTTCGGTTCAACGTTGTTCCGCGTTATTCAGTTACTGAATTTCAGTATCGTCTTCTCTGCTTAGAAGTCCATTAAGATCTATTCTTTCTGGAATTAATATGTCAGCTACGAGGAAAAGAGTCTTTAGGAGCCGTTGCTAGGCGATGTGATGCCAAGTAAGCCGGATGGGATGTAGGAGGAATCAAATTCCAAGAAGACGGGATAGATGATGCGGAGGGTTGGAAAAAACGGCGGATTTTTTACCTCTCGTAGGATTCTCTTTTTGTCACAGAAAATGCATGTATTGAGTGCGAATTGGCATGTGTTTTGTACAAGAGAGTATATCTTTTTCAGTTACTTGTTGTTCTTCTCCGTATTCTCCTCCTCCTCGCCCTCTACCCTTAGCAACCGCTGTAGGTTTCTGTAACAAGTACCATTTTGGTTATGAAGTGAACCTGATTTGTTTCGTTTTTGTGGATTCCGTGGAACTAAAGGAACCCCGCTCTCCATTCTGCTTGTAGTAGATTATCGGTAGTTTGATATGGATGAGAGGGTTGTTGAGAGAGATGAGAGACTCAGTCTCGTCTCTGTCCATCATGTTTAAGTGGAGCAGCAACACAGAATGTAGAGAAGATGATCGCAATTTGTAATAACAAGGTGATATTATCAGGGATAAGGTTGTGGATTGGGTGGCTCCTGACTGGGTTTTGTGAATTCTCAGAGGCGATTAAGTAGTCTTGAAACCGCAAAAGAGATCCTGGCGACCACGAGAAGCTCAAGAACAGAGAGAGAGACAAGCGGTGGATAGGAATGATGGCATTTCACTCGGAGGATTTGTAGCTTCTTCTAAATTTTAAAATCAATCCATGAAATTAAATTAAATTCCACGCTAAAGTTGCATACTGAATTTTTTCCATCATGTTTTGCATGCACGCGGTAGAGAGGAAGATGAAAATTTTCGAGCTTTGCGGCTGTAAACTGCAAAGGTAACGCTTATCAAATGTGGTGGCGGAAATTATGAATTCCGTTTATTCACAAGATTACAGCAGAGGTTTGTATTTTCCAAGAAGAGCTCTTGTGGTAGATTCAACTCTGTTTCCGAGCAAGAAACGAAGAGGAGTAGGTGAGTTATTCTCTTAAACTTGTGAAAGTTTTGACGAAAATGAATCGAGTGAAAAAGCTTTGATTAGGTTCTACGCGCAAACCCACCAACCTACCTACCCGCGTATCTTAAATTCAAAACTGGATTCCCAGCGACGGTAGTTGGGTAATAATATTGCAGACGCAAGGGAGAAAAATGTTGATTGGTTATAGTAATTAACTTATGGCTCCTGTGAATTACTTGGAGTAAACTAGTGATAGAATAGATTGGATTTTGTAATTTGTGGCATATGATTCAAATAGATTAGATTAATCCTGAAGATCAAGTTAAGGTACACAATCCCTTCTTCTTAAAACTACTCGTGTCATATGGCATCCTTGAAAAGAATTACTTGTCCCTTGTAACAGAAGTTAGCATTGAATTCAGAGGCGACTGTCGTTAATATTTCTGGGATCTTCAAGAACCGAGTCTGTGAATCTTACATTCTTTTTCTGCATCTACTGGTAAATCCAGAATTACAGCGTTATACAGAGCAGAGTAGTACTTTGAAAGATACTCTTGAAGAAATATACTCTTTTGTAGATCTATAGAAGTAGAAGAGATGCTTGATAGGTGAAGAAGACGGTCATCTGAAATCGTCTCTCTTTGCTTCTTCACTGGGCTGGGAATCCTTGAAGTCTCTTGGGCTATTTTATTTTTAGATTATTTCCATTAAAAGGGTTTTCTGTGTCCAAGGTCGCGGATTTATAAGAATTTAACTTTTCACTCTCACTTCTCCTCCCTCCCTCTTTTCTTAAACCTTCATCTCATACCTCTTCCCCCTCAGTAGTTCCGTAGGTATCCTAACTTCCTACGCACATAGCAGTCAAGATTTCTCAAACCTCTCTTCCGCCGCCATGTCCGCACTCTTTTCTTATCTTAAGGCCGCATCCGAGGCTCATGTAACGAGAAGATGATATGGGTTGGGCAAAGTCCGACCCTTTCTTTGGTTCGAGAATTTACATAAATTTTACACACATTTCCAGGAAACCTGGAAACGCAGAACAAAGGTTCCAGTATTAAAATACGCAGAGTTTACCAACTAAACTATCCGTTCCACAAAGCTGCTACAATTGAGCAGAAGTGTACTGGATATCTCTGTAGGTTTGTGGCGGGAGAAGAGGCTTGAAAAAATCTCCTGGGGTTGTAAAAATTGCAGAAGAGGCTTAAGCCTCTGCCCCGTTAAATTCGAGAGCTTTAAGGCAAACGGATGGAGACTGAAGTGACCCTGATAATTATTACTAGTTCCTCTTCCCACTTACGTGTTATAATTTTGATGGATTTTTGATGTGGGTGGGGATGATTCTCTGATTGAAGAGGAGGTGGAGGAGGACAAAGAACGGTATGAATAATGTGTGGGATTCCTTGCATATGCTCTCCACAATGTCCCCAGGATCCTCCTTTCACTTTCCTCTTCATCATGATTACTATAGATACAGAACCTCTAATGTGTCATATTGAAAACGAATTATATACATTCCGGGCATTGTGTGGTTGTGTGGATTTTGTGGCTAGTAGTTTCCGTATTATAGGAAAATTCTATCAAAGGGTTCCAGGAGGTATTCTTTCGAGCTGGGACTTGGGACTGAAAGAATAAGGGACGGACTGCGACGACTTTGGGATGATTGAAGGGCCGTGATGATTGCATATATTGTTGGGTTTTGAAAAACTTTTGTCCCTGGGAAATAGGGAGGATTTTGTATTGGAACAATGAGCTCAGAGGCTTTAGAGCCGTGTGTGGAGGTGGTACGCTTTTGGGTTAGAATTTTTAGTGCATTTAATATTTCCTGAAGGTTACGAGACGAGAGATTTAAGGGTTATGTGCGTGCCGGTGAAGAGTGGAGGAAAGGGTAAAGATGGGTTCGAGATTTGGGTAATCAGTTTGTGCGTCTATGTAAATTCTGGGAATATTACGTTCTGCATCCGAGTTGGAGGAGCAGATGAGAGACAGATGATGATTTCCATGAATCCTTGGAAACGAGGAGAGCTCCAGATTGTGTTGAAATTAGATCTGCGTTACAATTTGTATTGCAATATTGCATTTTAGGGGAAAGTCGTGTGTGATTGTTAGGGCTGGTTTTGTGTACGTAATAGATACAGGATTGTTGCGTAAGGATGCGGGTAAAAGGGCGGGGTAGCACGTGACAGCACAGAATAGTAGCATACGTAATTCGGTTTTTGGTCAAATGGTCCTCCTGAGTACATATACATATGTTTACATATGCCGAGCTGTGCTTTTGGATTGACAAAGGACGAGAAACAGCTGATGATGGCTACCGCAAATCCTTTGAAGCCCCAAAGTATGCGGGCTGTCGGTTTGTGTGTGAAGAGGAAGGCTGAAGTACCCGGGCTTGAGTTGAAGTGTTGAAGGTGAGGGTAAGCTTGTGGTAAATTCGGATTGACGTAATGTGGTATAGCATGAAGAGAAAGAAGGGGGGGCTGGGTGGGAGGAAAATGGAAAAATAATGCAACATCCTTGTAAATTTTGTGTGCTAGGTCAGGGACAGGGATAAAGTCGAAAAGCTTTGAAGCTTTCCTACGAGGGCGTGAAGAAAAAGAAGGATAAATCGAGAAGGGAATTTAGTAAGAGTAAAAACTAGTATGTGATAAATTTGTTTGAATAAGAGTGGAACACAAGAATACAATTTACCTGGTCCATGGAACAGATGTGGGCCCGGGATTGCTGGGAATAGGATGAGTTGAGGGGGGAGCTTAATGGATACGATTTGGGGAGAACAAGGGGTGGAAGCGGGTAACTGAGACGGCTAGGACGTCAAAAGAACGGAAAGTGCTATGCGGGTATATACCCGGATAAACGTATGCTTCTAAAATCCAGCTTTGTTGAAGCTTTTCCGAGGAACACATGTGCATGTCTGTAACAAATTTCCTTGGACAAGGTCAGGAATCCTATAATGGATACTTTCTCTCCTTTCTCCACCCGGTCCTTTCTCCTTCAACTTTCTCCACAAATCCCTCTTGCTGGTCTTCTAACTTTTCGGATCGTCAAATTCATAAGCTTTCTCTTCTGTGGGTGTTTGACGCGACCTTGATGGAGGATTGCCGGAATTTCAGATGGATAAGAGGACAAGAAGGAAGTTTCCGTTTTAAAAGATTATTATTTTGCATGCACACAAACCCAAAGAGACTAATGGCCGAGAGCACCGAAAAAGGTAGGACGGATATTGTCCTGAAGATAGTTGAACAGTTTAGATTGTAATATTGATGGATAATAATTTCCCTGAGTTATCGTCTATTCTTGGAGTAAATGCCTGTTACATGACAGATGAATTTGCATAGGAGCGGGACTTGCTTCCAGCATAGAAGCCATTTCCACCTCGCATCACATCCTATGAGCAATGGCTTGTCTTTTTCAGTTCAAGGTTTTGCAAACATATCGTTATTAGCTTGCAAATACTAGGAGCAGATAGCTAGCATGTAAAGAGGTGATAAGACCCGGAGAAAGTAGGAGAAAGCACGCCGGAAAAGAATATTTGCGATATCTTGTATCCGGTGGATTTCTGGGGAATTTACCTCCGCTTACCTCCCCTCCTTGTGATAAATTGACGCAGTCAGAATTGTGTAAGCTAAAACCAAGGTATTTTAACCTTCAATTCTAAATGTTCTTGGCTTTTCGTCCTCGGAAATTTGTGGTAGGGCAGGGATCGGTATTTATTCCATAATGGTTCAAAGGCACCGTGTAATTTGTAAAATACCTCTAGCAACAAAAGCTTATATAAAAGGGAGTCAAGATGGCAAACATTGAGGTAGGTGCTTGGTAGCACAGGGAGGATCTAGAATGCAAACGAGTCAAACTTTTACTGAATGGGAGCTTGATTCAAATCTATTGATTTAATGATAGCATGAAAAATAGTAAATTGGCCAAGAGGAGAGAGAGGAAGTAGAGGATTCCAAGAAAAGGAGAATTGCAAATGAGGTTGCAAAAAATTTTGAAACATCCTACTAGCAAGCCAACATTACTTTGATTGCTCTCCTCATTTCTCCTACTAAATTTTTCATGCGGTTTCGTAGGTATTTCTATGTAAAGTCTGGGAAGGAGGAAAGCTAGTAAGAGAAGCTGTAGGTAATCCAGTTTACACGCCTCACTCACGTGAAGAATAGTGCGGTAGGTTGGGGAAGAGTTTGCAGTAGCAATCATGGCTTCAATGCCACATGTATTATTAGGCAGGTAATAAGTGAGCATGAAGTTTCAAGTTTTTTCCCTGTCCTTGGACTTCACCTTTACTTTTTTTCAAAACTTTCCCCACTCGAGAAAATATTGTTCCAGGTCATGGTTTTGCGATAGCTTGAATCCCTCAAGTGCTACCAGTGCAGTGACAGAACTAGCTGGCTTTGCAAAAACTTCTTGCAAAACCATCAAAGCGCTTCGTCAATTTTTGACGCTCTTGGAAGCATGCGAAAATGTAATTTTCCAAGCTCGCGTCCCTGCTGAAATAGTGCGAAAATCCGGCAATGACGTGCTGTCTCTAGGCTAGAAATTTGCCGTTTTTTTTTCATACAAAAAAACCAATTCTTAGACTAATCATGGGCTGTCTGTGTCTGGTTTCTTGCCAGGATCTGTAATATGCGGTTTATAATATGTGTAGTTTTTGCTTTGGATTGAAACCCTAGGGAATAGCTTTAGTAGTGTGATCGATAGAATTAGTTTATGGGAATCATGGTTCTGCAGATAGCCTAGCAAAACCAATTATCACACCCGCATTTACCTGTCTCTGTCTACCTGGACATGAGTAGATGCTATAGCTCACAATACAGCCGCCTCGAAATATCTCAAATGGTAGCTGGGATTTACAAAAATTTAACTGATTTACGATTCCACGTCCAAGATAACATCTGTATGCATCTATAATCAAGGAGTTGTATGATGGTTTATGTCGTGATTTGGCGAATTCGCAAATTATCATAGGGGCGAGTAGCTCTGCTTGTTGCTAGTACTAGCTACATTAAAAGATGAACAATTGCGGGCTTGGTTGTTAAGCTTGAAGAGATTGTTTGAGAGCAAGATAAAACTTTTTGCCGCTCCGCGAGAAAAAAGTAGGTGTATAATTTAGATTTGCAAGATTCTTATCAAAAGGTATGATTTTATATTCGCACAAGCTCTACCGGATCTTATTACCAAGAGAATGATATAGGGGTGGGTGGGCTGTGAGCGAACGGAAGGTTAGCCCCATAAAGTCAATGCACTATCTTCACTGTTTCGGTTTGAAATGTTAACGTCTTTGGGGATTGGAAGTGGGGGAGGAATGGTGGGAAGGTTTGTAGTGTTTTTGAGAATGGGAACTATGGTTGGCAAGATTGAGGAAGGCTGTAAGAAAAATCCTTGTCCGTGGTTAGTTCCAAGGATGTAGTAGGTATAGATAAACGAGATTGCAGACTTTCGCGGTCTGTCTGCTCCTTTTGTGTATAATTATCTGGTTGCCTAAGGCGAAGAAATGTAGCCACAGTTTGTGGTCCTCGACGGTGCATTTAACCAAAGAGAAAACTTGCCCTCATCTGGCTGGAGTAAAAGTCTAGCCCTCTTAGCTTTTCCTCTGATTTTAAACAAGCAGTGACATTAAAATATCTCATTTAAATCACTTCGCAAATACTATTACACCTAGAAATGCTCATTTCAAACGCAGCTAAAACAGCATGAAATTGTGTATCTGCAGTGCAACTTATTATTGCAAATGCAAAAATACAACAAAGTAATGCAAATATTTGCGCTACTAATCCCCTACGTCCTCCCCTTAGAGTTAGCAAGTGTGTTCTTTTGAACGTCTTATTTAAAGATGAGATGGGTTGATTAATTAGATAATTGATAAAGATCTGCAAGTAGTAATTAAACCTTGATGAAGCTGTTTGTCTAGCCATAGTTAGCCGTAGCTTGCCACCTGAATTTTGAATATATTGCGTGAAACTTGCCTTTATAGTTAAGGAACTAAAAAAATTACTGCAGTAAACCAAAACTTTGCTCAACGTTATATTTACCATTTTAGGACGTTCCTCCGTCTGAAACTACTATAATGGTTACTAAATATAGTTGAGTAGAACAAAGTACTGGCTATAGTAAAATATTTAATGGTCTGCAGTTACGAGCTAACGAGCTACACTCCACCCTCTCGACGAGTGAGTAGAGTCTACATACTAATTCAACAGCTTACAACGAATAACCATTAATGTTGAATGTAAAAAATGGCTGGAAAAAGCTTTATATAATCTGATTAGTTCATAAACCTGTTAGGATTGTGTGTGTGGATGTAATTCTTGTCGGTAAGTGTGTAGGATTTTATAATTACAACAAGGGATAGGCTGGTGAGCACTGTGTATCAGAAAATAAATCTTGTTAATGATTAAGGTAAAATGTGGTTATTCTTGTGCAAAAACTATGCGAATTTTAGCAACCAGTTGATTATGTGAATACTTTTTCCAATACACACTTGTTGTTCAGGACACATTTACATATTTCATCAGTATATGAACCTTATATGGCTGACCAGTTGAAGAATATTTAATTTCTACAAGTTAAAGTATTACTCGACTATTAAATGGCACCGCGCTCCATGTGGCATGGAGATTTTCCTCATAGATTCCATGATAAAAAGACTGTGAATTTGCTGCTAGTTTTTGCCCTGGAACATCCCAGTTCTTTTAGTGCTTTAAAACGTTCATCTCCACGCGTTTGTCCAACCCGCATATTCCTTAATGGCTCTGCTACACAGCCAATGTGCACTCCACATGTGTGTCAATCAGCAATACCTTCTCAAGTGTTTGGAGCATTGAGCATACGAATGTTCACCGTGAGAAAATCGTAAGATTCAAGGATTTTATCCACATGAAAGCGGAACAATTGAATTTCATTACTAAAGTTGTAATGAATATGTCATTGCTCTACAAAAGAACTTGTTCCAGCAGAAGCTCCATGTTCGGAACTCGAAAGTTAGGTTTCAAAATGGTTGCAACTTCCCAACTTTTCCTTATTTAGCGTATGCAAATTCAAAGAAGAGTTTTCAATACAGGTGAATTGCAAGAGTAGTTCCGCTTGAAATCGTTTATGTAGAGGGCGCAATTAAAATGCATATTTTGTGGACACAGATAGATGTGAATCGAGGAGAGAACACCTGGAGCTATTCAATTTCGATTAAAAGTGTTATATATCAGTCAATCAATTTATGTAAGAGGTTGACTCTATCCAGTTGAGGCAGGTCCACGTTTTTCAAGGACACAATGACAGGACTCTTTGTTATTTCGCGATTCAGTTACAAGTACATATCTCATTGGTTCATGGCCATTGTCCATTGCGGGAAAAGAGGACAGTGAATACGGCTGACTCTGTTGCCATGCTAAAAGGTTTATAGGAATTGCGTGAATATTTTTACAATTTAACATAAATATCACCCGAATATCATTGGTTTCTAGACAGCGGGTTGTGAGCCAGCTTAAAGGAAGTTAAGCCATGGTAATTTAACTTAAGGCTTCCCATCAAATTCTATTTTCCTCCACCTTGCCTTGCCTTATCTTAGAGTGTTGGCGGTTATGAAGAATTGATATCCGTGGATATTCTCAAGAAGTGCTTAACGTACGCCCTGGAACAAGAGTCTTGTTACAAGACGGTAGAAAGCATGTAGTTATCTTAATTTGTCATTGAATTCCACGCGCACCTGTGCCGTGTCCAGGAGGAGCGACAAGGAAATTGGCAACGCGTCAATATTGTCTTGGTTGACAGAGGTACAGGTGTGGAGGGATTGGCAAGGATTGGACGAGCAGGAGGAGGAAACATGGAAGACACGAGTTGGCAAAAGTAACTTGAGCAGGACAGGAATCCTTGTAGTGTAGGGCATGTTATATATTGTGGAGAACTGGATTGAGGTAGACCATCAGACGTTCCGGTTTTGTCCTCCTCACTCTTTCCCTGTTCAGGTAGGTTAGTCCTCTGGCTGGAGTGGATAGGAAGCTTGGATGTACGTAGAACGGCGGAGTGTGTGCGGAGGTTTCATGTATGATGAGCTATGATTATTGAATTTCTCAACCTGACTTACCTGGCTCAAGGTCAGGGTTTCCGAGGACACGGGCACGGGAGGTAGGATCCACTCCTTCCAGCAACGCTTTCAACAAGACTTGTATAATTTTCTCCATATCTTGGAATCATTCCTGGGTGCTCTCATGCACGCGACTCGTGTACACATTTCCCCACACTATTGCGAATCGCGACGCCTTCTTAGCTCTACTTTCTCCTTGTATCTTCTTGAAAAAGCCTTTGAAGCTTAGTATTATCAGATGTGAACATAGACATATGCATGCGGTTGGAAGGCAGGGACGACGGTAGGTGTATTTCTCAGAATACTAGATGCTTCTACATTTTTCCACAGTCAAAGTTATGCATGAGAGAAAGAATAGAAAGGGTTGTCCTAGGTTTTGTTTCCCGTGTCACTCCTGGAATTGGCGAAACCGGGAATTTGGCCTTGATATCCTCGGGTAAAGCATGGGATTTAGTTAAATGCTCCTTGGTTACTCATGGCCTTCCGGCTTGGTTTACTCTTGTACTAAATTGCATAGACATAGGCGGAGGAATATACGAGCACGAGTTCCCCACTCGACATGGAACAACTTGAAGAAAATTGACGTAGTCCAGGAACTTGTGCCCTTTTGCAGTATAATTTTCTAAGACCACCTACTGCTCTCTCGCTGTAATATGGAGATGGATGACATTTATTATTCAAATGTGTGTCTTGGATGGACATAGGAAGGAGCTGCGGAGACTGTGGAGAGCTTGCTGGTTACCGTTGTCAATATTTTATAACATGTTCAGCAAGCCGACAATTTTTTAAGTGATATGAAAATGTACTATAGAGAGGCAGAGAGAAATGAAGCTTTCATGGGATTGAGATAGGTTATGTGATGATGCTCTGGGATAGAGTACTACGAAATTGTGAAACCGAGCTTTAAATTGAGGTCTGTAATTTGGTAATCATGAAGATGGCTATCCATCTTGCAAACTCCAACCGTGGTGAACAAAGTTAATTGGAGTTATTCAAATAGAGAGGTTATGTAAAGTAACCTTGGGGGAGTTGTAATCAAGTAAAGTTGACCTATGCAAAACCCGAGTGAAGGAGGCTTCTTGGGGGTTTCTTGGAAATTCTCTTTTTAGATTTAAAGTGTATTGGGGAAATCCTAGAAATTATTATATCCCCGTTCTTCTGTTTGCTTTTCCTTGCAGGAGTAGGAATTATTAGGAGTAGCAACCTTTGGTGTATTCAAGGTTTCATCTTTTTCCAGTTGGGGTAGTCATGGGAAGTGTGTAGGCTGTCGTTAAAGACGTATTGGATTACTGTTTCTTTGTAAACTGGAGTCGAGTAGCGGATTTTTAATCAAGTTTCTAGTTGTTCATATAGCTGATACTGTCGCTGGGGTTTAGCGGGTCGATTGCTACAACATGTTCACTACTACTTTCCTACTAGATTTCCATGTTTGCTTACCGAGTATATAGTTGTGTAAACATTACTGCGAGAGACTAACTTTGCTGCATAATTTACCCGACATTTCACATGTCTGATGTTTCCGCTCCTTAATTTTCGATTACGCTTTGTGGTAGCTTTAGCAGTAGCTAAATATTCAGGAATGTTTGATTTCCTTGGATTGTTATAGAGGAGGTGTCTCTGAGAGTTAATGGATATTTTGTGTAGTTACATGTCCGATCCAATAATGAGATAATTATACTTTTGGGTACCCTGATATTTGTGGTTAGTTCGATGTAAAGCAGGCGGTGGGGTGACTCTAGCTTCACTCTAGTATTTTTCAAACGTTTTCTTGACCATTCTAATTTAAATTGATGATAATTATTTGCCGATTACGATGTAATAGTAACATTAGTTAACCTCGTTTCTCGGCAACTTCATTAATGCGGAAGATTTTCCTGGGGTATAATTTTAATATTTTAGCTTCGATTCTATACCGGTTTAGAGCTTTGCGTGGGCGGTTTTTGCAACTGCATTCCCTGAATCGTATCCACCTCCACTTTTTTGTAATCATGAGTGAAATGTCATCTTTCTTCTCTCGTATTTTCTCTCAGCCCCCCTTTGTTGCCAGGGTAACTGTGGTTTCGTTAAGCTGTGGCGTCATACTAGAACGTTTGAAGGTCGAAACGGATTCTAAGATACCTTTCGTGGGTGGGTAGTCAGAGGCTCGCTCTTAGGACTGCTGCAGCTCTAGACGGGAATTTTAGACATAATTACTGCGATGCTACTTTAGTAACTGGAAGATGATAAAGCTTTTACACTTCGTTCCTCTTCAGCTTTCCTGACAAGCAAGCAAGAATAGTGAGTCAGTACTACTGACAGTAGAAGAAATAAACGGGGCACTGTCTCTTTCATTATATTTCAATCTGAGGGATAGCTGGAATCACTGGCGTAGAACACGTTCGAAGGACACGAGTGGTGATGGTAATTGTGAAAGAGGGGAGAGATATTAGATATATCCGTGCTGGATATTTGAGAGAACAGGAGAAGCAGGAGGGGCAGATAGTAGAGAAGAAGAAAAGTTACAGGGTGGACATAATTTACAAAGCTGTAGATGATAGAAATGTAGATACGTAGCTAAAGTGAATTCTTTTTCTCTCAAGTCATCCGTATCATCCAGCACTAACTGTAATAAATGATAAACTTCAGTGAGGGGACATAGGTGCATTTGTACCGAGCCCTCGCAAAGAAATCGCAGTTGTAGATAGCCCTCGCATTTGTACCACTACAACGGTACAAATGTACCGACAGCCATCGCAAATGCGAAAAAAGCTTCAAAAAAGGGGCAGATAGTAGAGAAGAAGAAAAGTTACAGGGTGGACATAATTTACAAAGCTGTAGATGATAGAAATGTAGATACGTAGCTAAAGTGAATTCTTTTTCTCTCAAGTCATCCGTATCATCCAGCACTAACTGTAATAAATGATAAACTTGTAGGATGAATCTATTTTTGTCGTTGGTGTAATGATTGGTATGCATTTGTTTGCATGTAATGAATGGTCCAAGGTCCAAGGATAAGAAGCTAGAAGAGGCATTTGGTTACGCAGTTAGTTGACTTACTGGATGATTTAGATTCCAAGATTTTGCATGCCGTGCAATTTCACTTTAAATTAATATTGGATGAGGAAAAAGGATGATGTTGTATTTCCCAGGAGCTTTTTCCATAGTTTTATTATTTTTTGAAATAATTAACTTGTTCTATGAGGAAAACGTTGAATTAATTGTAGAATTATTAAAGTTGTAGTTGTAGTTGCAGTTTGCAGAGAAATTAGAAAAGGTTGAGACTGTGAGAAGAGATATTTAAATGCACGCGAAGCTACTTGAAATGGACTAATTAGGTTTTAAGCTTGCGGTCGCGGTAGGGCTTATTCTGCTTGAATGTAATTAAGTTTTTCTAGTGGATTTAAATTGGATTTAAGTGGCCCTGGGAATGCAATATTTGTTTTGCTAAAAAGCTCATGTTTAATTTGTTAATGTTAAAGTTAAATTAGATCGACGGAGTGAGCCGTGGGACCATGTAAATACAAGTTTGGTCTGATGCGCTGGCCAATAATAGGAAGAGCAGGCCTTGCGTAGCTAAGGAAAAGGGAGGAGCATACTAGTTTAAATAAGACGGGGCTAGGGGAGAAAGTAGGACGGAGAAACTGGAACTAGACCTTGTAATACCCGGGTATTTAAGTATTTGTGTAGTTGGAAATAGCGATGAGGGATATTGCGGAGTGGTAGAGTGGGTTGACTTATATAGTGGAATTGAAAGAGGGAACTTGTGTCCAGTAAAATAAATTAAATGGTACTTGTTCTCCGTTCTTTGAGGAGGTCAATCCATACAAATCAAATGACACTTGCTCTCTATGAGGGATGACACCGTTTCTCCATACCAGGAAAAATTATATACATGAAGTTGGTTGCACTTGTAGCTAACTATTGTTAGCAATTATTGTATTACTGATATGAATTACTGAATTACCGGAGATAGTGATAAAACAATTGGAGTTGTCAATTGGGCGCTCTGTGTGTTAGAGATGTTATAAGATTAAAGAGGTTCAAACGAAAGCCAAAGCTAGAGTAAAAACGCAGAGAAAGTATAGCAAGTACAGGGTAGATACTGTTTGGTGTAGGGTGAAAGTTGGGTAAGTTGGGTGTAAGTTGGAGAGAAAGCAAGTTGGTAGTGTAAAACCTGGGCGGTCTCTGTACGGGGCAGTGTGAAAATTAAATGCCGGGATAGCCCTTAGCGAACGGGGTGAAAGTACTGGATTCCAAGGGGTAATCAGGACATGACCACGTGTCATGACGGATAGGGTGAAAGGTTTCTGCTGTTTTGAGATGTGTTTACTGCTTCAGGTTCTGATTGTTTCTGAAAATCAAAATATCGGTTGCGGGGGTTGAAAACATTCCCTGAAGAAGAATTAAAAGCCATGAGGGTGAAAGTGATAAAGAAGGAATGTGGTATCTCTTTTAGGTATGGAAGTTAGGCGGGTAATTAGATGATGAGAGCGGATGATGATAGACGTTAATTAGATATTTAGCGGAGGGAGTGATTGTATTTGTTTACTTGATTCCCCGTCCGGGTATTTAGCTTTGTGTGGAGAAAGCGAGGGCGGAAGATAATGTTGTTAGTTACTGGAGGAATTATGTTTTGAGACAGAGGGGAAAGTTTTAGGTATTTTAGGTGGTGAATGGAGGGTTGAAAAGTTGGCGGACAGGGGTAGAAGACATGAGGGGAGAAAGTAGCGGAGAAATAGGGGAGGAAGAAGATATAGATGATGAAGGGGTTTGAAAAGAGATCCGAGAGAGTGTGGGTTGGTAGTCTTCTTGGCAGACGGGGGCTGTTTTAACGTAGCTATATATAGGGTAGTCTGTTCTGAGAGAGCTGGATGGTGGTGTATGGATAAAGGGGGAAAGGGGAAAACATGAGAGCAATCAATCATCTGTGGTTTACAATTGTATGAGAATTTTTTGCACATTAAATTCATTTGTCATGAATGATATGTTTTCATAGTTTGTCCATTTCTCTCGATCCAAAGCCGGGAGTTGAGAAGTGATTCCTGGAATTCCATTCTCATTCCGGCCCGGATTTTCACTTTTTCTTCCCTGATTCGTCTCATCTTAGGCTGGAAGGGAGACGGGAAGATGAGAGAGAAAGCTAGAAAGAAAGGTAGAGTGGAGGGAGTTTTATTTCTCTCATCCTCTGCCGACTGGCATGTTTACATGTTTCACTTGCTGGTTATTCCTGGAAAAGTCGCATCCCGCCGTTCTGGAATGATTGTCTGCTCGCTCTGGAAAAGTTTTATTGAATCCTCAACACTATTTATATATGCGAGGATGGGGCTTCTTGCGGCGAAAGGCGGGTCTTGACTGCTTTCTCCGTGCTCAAAGGAGCTACTACGACGTCTCCCACCAATTCCCACTTTCCCCCTTTTACATCCATCCCCCGCCCGTCTCTCACAATCCCTCCTTTAATTCACGAGTATTTAAGAATGCGGATTTTTTTCAAGGGATAAAGCAAGAGAAAGGCAAGAGAGGCAGGAAGATAAAAAGAGATATTGTATGCGGGAGGGAAGAAAGAGAAAGTTGCCACTTTCCGGTCTTGTTACATGAGCGATTTTTCATTAGAATTGAAACCACCGTTCCTCATTCTACAACCGGGCCACAATTTCAGCCCTTGTTCAAGTCTAGGGCGGTGAAGTTAAAGGTTGGGTCAAAACGAGGTATGGATGAGAGTTCCCTGAATTAAGATAGAAACCGGGTAGAATCTCATCTACTTTCACCCCCGGAAGCGGGTAAAATTCCACTTTCTAGATCTAAGCATAGAGCAGGATACGAGTCTGTATCTTTTAGAATCGTATTCCATGTAAAGAATTCTGCTTGAAATCAAGGTGAACGAGATAAAAATGAGACACTGTCAAATCTTGCTTTCTCTGGCTTTGGACTTATGCCTTTCTCCAGCCCATCATTGAGCCGGCTATGTCTTTCTGGCCTTGTGACCGCTTCTAGGTGAAAGTCAAATGAAAATATCACAGCCTGTCGTCTTCATATAACTTGAGCAAGCTCTTTTTATTGTGACGCGGGAAGGGTTGACAGGGGACGAGGAGAAAACCCTTACGTCAACCGCTCAAACTATGTCGTGGCTCGTATAACTCGGCCGCCGCTTAAATGTTAAACCCTGATTTAAAATGGCCGTAGGAAAGGGGTGAATTAAAATTTATGATTTTATGATAATCCCTGGAAGGTTTTAGCCTGGATGTGGATGGTTTGTCCTTTTAATCTTACCGCTCCACAGATTTGAGGATGATGAGAGAAGTGAAGTGTGAAAAAAGAAAGCGGAGGGGAGGTGTTCTCCTTGCTCAGCCTTGTTATACATGTATGCACTGGGCTTCCTTGACTGCTTTTTGTTGTAATATTTTCTGCCTGGTTGCTCCATTATTGACGTGGGAGAATGTTGACAATGAATCTCAATTAGAAAAGGATTACGGCGAAGATTAATAGTCTGTTGGCAGAGTCTTTAAATTATCTATCGATTATCTCATTAGGTGATTTTATTCATTAAGAATGTGTCAAGACTTTGGAAGGGGGAGGAGGAAGAGAAGCATGATGATGAGATGCCCCTCATCCTTTCCCTCAAGGATACAGGATTATTATCCTGGGGAAAGTTGGAACATATCATCCCGCAAATGAGATGTTGTTACGTACCACCTCTTCATCTAAAGGAATTAAGATGACGGACGCTGCAGTCCATAGAATAGTCTATTTTGTCCTCTACAAAGCGTATGCCAGTCTACTTTCTGTATCTCAACTCAAATCATGCTGTAGCACCGGCACCGAGATTTCTGCTTCCCGAAGCGGCGGGGACTTTAAAACAAAAGAGAAAGCTTAAAGGGCAGACGACATACAAGTTGTGAGACGTGTATCTGCAACTGATTTGTATACCTAATGTGAATAAGAATTTTCAACTTGTTCACACGCTAAAGATTTATATAAGGCTGCCGGCATCCTTGATTCCGTGTTTGGGGTTGGTAGTGGTGGAGAAAGTCTTTGATACAAGAGGAGGATAACTTAGAAGTCGTACCTTCGTCCTTCAAAGTTTTCTCCGGCACTTCCAGTTGTGTCCACATGTGCCATATGAGATGGTGGAGCTGAGTTAGCCAGGTCTTTGAATTACATTTGGAATATATTGGATTGTACAGAAGAAGTTGGCACGAAATGACCACATCTTCAGCGTCTCCTCATTCCACATGCGTAAAAATGGGGTGTTTAAAAAACGCATTTCGGACACGTATAGCTGTTTGTCTAGAGAATGTCCACCCGTAAATGTCGTCTACATAAAAACTTTGTCTTCAAGGATTTGCAATTTACACGTGCAATGTGTAGCAAGTACCGAAGAGATGTGGTGGGTGGGTTTGAGATGAGTTTTGCACAGGTATGGAAAGCCGCTGCTTCCGGCTGATGTATTATTGCACTCCTGTTTTGCAGGATACGAATGTAAAAAATTAGTCAATTTATTATGACCGTTCCTCTTTCGTGACGCTGATGATGGGCTGAATTGGGGAGGCATTTTAAAGGAGCTATGAATAATTTCTCATTCGTTTAAAATAGTATATGCTTCCTTGAGTTTTGTAAGAAAATAGCGTGGTGAAATGTACAATAATGGCCATTCCTGACGATCACATCTCACATCGGGAAAGACAGAGAAAGGTACTTGTTATGGAATCGTGAAAATTTTTCTTTGGATCGCTATTTAATGATGAATAAATGGGTTGGTGTGAAGAGCCTGCGGTGACGACGGATTTTTTATGTGAACGCTACCACTGTGGTGTGAAGTTGTTGAGTATGAGCGGTTAAATTAATTTTCCTCGGAGCAAATAGCAGCAATGACGGGGCAGAAAGAGGGCGCTGGAGAGCAAGTTCCATTCGTTTCCCATCCTGTTTCTGGGATATCATGCGTAAAAATTTAAATGAGATTTTCTGTCCATGGAAACTGGACAGCTGAACAATGTGTAGGATGCGGACAAAATGGGTGGTATCTCCACTGTGGGGGCAGGAGCAGAGTATATATATTTTGCGATTTTGAGAGGCAAATAGGAAACATAAGTATGGAAGGAAGGAGCCTTAATTGTAGCAGTGTTTTACTTAATGCTAATAATGCTAATAATAATCCAATTAGAATCCCTCTTTTGTGCATTAAAATGAGACAATGTGTGAATTTGTGAACGTAATCCTAACGTCTTGTGTATTTTTGTATTAATTCCAGAACTCAATTCGTCACAATCTTTCCCTTCATAATCGCTTCATGAGGGTTCAGAATGAAGGGACGGGTAAATCATCTTGGTGGATGCTCAATCCTGATGCGAAGCCTGGGAAGGCGGCAAGACGGCGAGCTACTAGTATGGAAACGAGCAAATTCGAGAAAAAGCGGGGCAGAATCCGTAAAAAGTTGGAAAATCTACGCAACGGTATCATCGATAGTCCATGTTCCAGTTTAAGTGAAGGACTGGATGTGTTTCCTGGACCTGGAACTGTTGATGAGGTGAGTTTCACTCAATTGATATATATATTTGATTATATGCATTTAAATTAGGGGGTGCGACGGTGTTAAAGATACCGATGCTAATCGAGGTTTAGACGATGTGAATTGATTTCAAATTACAGCTGAGAAATTATAAGTATAGCTTTTGGAGGGAATTATGGATATCAATTACAGGTTAGTCATGGAAGGGGTGGAATTCTTAATATTTTGTGTTTTAATTCCAGTTGGCCGGTGGATACCCGGGTTCTTCGTCAAACTTGTCACCAGAGTACCGTCCACGTGCAAGTTCCAATGCTAGTTCATGCGGAGGACGGATCAGTCCAATTCTCCGGGAACCTGATCTCCATGACAATCAAGTACCTCCGATGAGCCCTTGGGGCGGTGACTATTATTCAGGGAACGCTCATTATGACAGGTGCGCGTAAGTGTTTACTAAACGCATAGTATACAGCTAAATAAATATAAAAGTGTTATGGTTTGAACATTTTCAAATTTCCTTCAAAGCAGATACATACAAGAAGAAGCATTGGCCGGTAACCTTGCTAATAATATGAAACTGGGGGAGCCAGTCCAAGATTTCAATTTTCATCATAGCCCAGAAACAGTTAATGAACAACAGGTATATAAAATTTGCTAATTATTTGGTCAACATACTTTTATTACTACGTAGAATAATTATTGATTTTTTATTGCTGGAGATAAAATTAAAGGATTTCTTCCTTTTTTAGAATTACTCAAGTGGAGCGCAGCAGCATCAGCAATTCCAGCGAAACAACCTTCGGGTAAGCAGGATTTGGATTAGATTGAACTGAAAGTCTTTGATGTTTGAGCTCCTGGTTTATGAGGTTTATTTGAATGCATTTCTTTGGAATTTTGCAGGAGCCGGATTACAGCGCCTATATTCCTTACAATGCTCAGCAAAATGGGACAGATGGAAGAGGGAGTTTAGGCGTTGCTAGCACAAACGGTGGAAGCATAGGAGAGGCGGATACGAAAGCAGACTTGGATTTTATAGAGCAAATTGAGTCTACGTTCGATTGCAATGTTGATGAAGTTCTTCAAAATGAACTCAGTTTAGGGGATGACATTGATTTCAATTTTGGAACTGTTGGTGCTCATCACGTACTTGCTCATGCTCATCTTCAGCAGCAACACCAAGGTTAGTTTCCATGTGATTAGAAGCTGACACTTGAAGACAAGCCTCTGCTCACTCATACGACTCCACTTCAACTAATCCCTCCGTATACGTTTTCATCATTTGATCCGTTATCTTGTTATGATGATGTTATGAACATGTTTGGAGACTTGTTGAAAATTAAGAAATTTGTTTACTTTTACCGCCCTCTGTAACGGGGGTTGGTTGTGAATCGGAGGGTTTTATATGCGTGTCTTCAATTAGAATCCTTGAGGCTGAACATACGGTGACGCGAGTTCAAAGTCTAGCTTTTGTGTGAGAGAAAAACTCAGGTGGTGAAAGAAGAGGAATTTTGTATTATTAGGTAATCTGGAACAGGAAAAGTAAATTATGCTTTGGTTACTGAAACCGTGATAAGAAGGAGGATGAGAAGACGCACGCTGGGAGGAGCCCAGCTCATGCGCAGCTTTACTGAATAAGATAATAATTTTTTCTAGATACGTTTGTCCCTATGCCCAGCATGGACAAACGCAATTAAGGAGTTTTCTGTTACGGAAATATTTTAAATGTTCATAGCCGGGAAAACCTTGGAATTGATGATTAATACTTTATGTCTTTCCCTCTCCTCCTCACACACTAGCTTCTATATTATATTATTATTCTGTTCATACTATAATACGTCAAAATATGCACTCCTAACCGTCTTTATTTCACTATCTTATCTCCCTCTGTGAACTATTACGACTATACGCATCTGTCTGGGACGTGCTAGGGAAGGTATGCGTATGGAAATAATTAGGTTTGTCGCTAGACTGCTGAGCGTAATACAGATACTAGATTGATTTTCTGTTCATGTCTCCCGTGTATGAATTGTCTTAATGATGTTTACTGTTAGCCGGAGATTTACTTTGTGGTTTCACCCGCCCTGCACGTGGGCACCTAACTTCCCTGATAGCAAAGTGCAGTATTGAGGCGTATAAAATATTTTCGATTATATCTCAACAAGGCAAAAGGATATAATAATTCTCAACAAGTTTTAATGCTATTTAGCAACAGGGCATCGCTATCAGAAACTCGATGATTGAGTCAGAGAGAGATTAGTTTACTAAAATGCGCATTTGTAATAGCACAGAGACTGGATCCAGTATTTCCGAAAGGTAGTGAGGGAGGCAGGTAGAGTGGAATCACTCCAGCGTTAATTATGGGAAATAAAGAGATTACAAGGTGCATACAAATGGGCAAGAGTCCACGTGTTTGGGAAACTACGCCTGCTGGATGGGTGTCTGCCTAATCAGAGAAGCGTCGGATGATGACATTGATGATGCCGTTCAGTATGTGGGTTACTACTTTACTACATGTCGTATTTATGCATCAAGTTAAATCTAAAGCAGTCGAGGCTTGTCCGTCAAGTGTGGATGATTTAATGTGTGAAACAATAATTATATTGTAATGGTCGATTAATGTTTGTATGCTAAATCCTGTTTTGAATTTAAATTCCAGCTCAGCAACAACCTTCCATGCTATTTGCTCCGGCCAATTCGTCTTTGCATCATCATTTAATGAATAGTCCACTTATGGGTTCAAACGGATCAAGTCTTCTAACGACGGGGCGAGGGAATAATCCAAATGTAACTGTAGCTCCTACGCCGAATACTTCCGGCCGACCCTGGGTTCACTGAAGACATTAAAAGAATATCTTGTGAATTAATTACCTGTAGATTCTTGATAAAGCCAATTTAAAATTGCGTCAAAATGATATATTACCCTTCGTCCTAGCGTATATGTGAAGAGATGAGGTAGTTAGACTATATTTAATTAATTAGTCCTCTAATTATATATCTAGTATGAGTCGGGAGGTGAGGCTGAATTTTTTGAATGTGGCAGGAAACTTATATGGTTCGCACATGCATGCATGATGATAAACCTATATAACTGATACTTATTGTTTGTAATTTGTCTAAAAACATTCTTGTAAGGTAATGAGTATTGTGATGATCGTGAGTACGGGTTATAAATGGTTTGCAAGAGTCTTTACAAGAATTACCGTACAAATCAGAGTAGGAGGACATTTACAAACGGACACACACTGCTGTAGGCGGAAGTAGTGGATAATATTGTTCAAACCACACACACACACACACACACAACCACATGCAAGAAACAGAAATAGTTGCAACGTACTTGAATGTTAACGGAATGTGTTACATAATTACATTCTTAGTGTCGCTATGTTGTACTAAAAGAGTCGTTTCTGAAAAAATCGTCAAAACTGTAGTGCGTAGAGCTTATATTGTAGTTTCGCAGCATTAATTACGATTCTTGACCTGTAATTATAATTCTGTTCAGATTATATGGCTAACAGGAAGAAAAAGTAACTAGACAACTATCCCGATTAATCCTGTAAATCTAGTTTAACGCATAGGTTTCCTCCCCTGTATAATTGAGAATATCCATTCCGTATCCTCTTAGTTTAGCTATTAGGTATATTTAAAAATGATCAGTTAATTGTATCATTACGACACTATAGCATTTACTATTCTTTCACGTAGTAAACTAATTAACTGTTATGGGAATAGCCATCCCACCTTGTAAAGTAGCTCATGAAAACGTTTCCTTGTTTAGCTCTAAACGTCTTTAACGGACATTACGGACTAAATATAGAATTTAGCTCGGAGAACAAGTGGGAAAAAATGTTACACACACGTCAACATAAAACAGGTATCTTTCTAAGGATGACACAAATTCAGTACCTATTATAAATAGATAGATATATCCAAACAAACAACATAGTTTATTTGTAAGAGCAAAAAATTTTATTTTCCAGAAATTTAAAGCTGTGTTCCTCTCATTACTTGTATCATGATTTTGTAAATAATATCTAATTAACTATAATAAAATGTGTGAAACACCTACAGAACTATTGCTTACCGAGCATATGTCTGCCTTTACATCATGCTGAAAAAGCTATCAAACACTTTAGACAGTTTAGACAGTTTAGGGTGTAAATTGAGTGTAGAATAAATATTTTCCCGGGCTCTCTAGGAAAAGCGAGGAGAAAGTAGCGACGAAATAGATTCCAGCCAAGGCCACAATCTTGTTCCCACGGGTGCCATCTGGGTAGAAGAGGAGGCACTTATTCTAGAACGTTAGACGAGTAGAAGCGACTGCTCCATCTCATGTTCCCGATGGGGAAATACCAGACAGCATCAGGCTCTAAAGAGCTGATTAAGTTAGCATCACTAAAATTAACCATGATTGCATTTAAGCATTGAATGCAACGCAGTTAACTTAAGATTAATGCGCAGTTACTACTGTAGATAAGGTTGCAGTTTTTAAAAGCTTTGCTCAGCTCGTTTTAAGCATCGTTGCAATATAGCATTATTAATGGCGCGATGCAATCTTTTGTGCAGTTAGCGAACAGAAGTGTGTGGAAACATTTAAACTTGCTTACTCCCCTCTAAATAATTACCCGAGCGATTAGCTTCATTGTTCAGTCATAATATAAACAAGAGTATAAATAAGAAGGTTGAGGAGACAACGTGTATATGTATTTTTAGCAACTTTCTTAAATGTTGCTAAACTGGGAAGAGTGTAGTACAAAGAATATTGGATTTGTTTGCTCACAGTCAACATTATTGAACGTAGGAGAGAGGTCGGAAAGGGCTATATAATCTTTACCCGGGAGGAAATGATGGATGATGTTGTCATAGGGGAATTGTTGATAAACACATCACGAACGATTCCTTCATTGATTTCGCCAGCATAAAGTCGCATTATGCTCTGCGACAAGCAGACAGCTATAGGATTTAGGCCTATGGCTTGTGTAAGTGAGTGTTGATCTTAAATCCTGTAGGCTTAATTTGTTTTCACAGCGTCAAGGTTGTAAACTGGATTGAGTGGATGGAAATTAGGTAATCTCTTTGGTATTTTATTATATCGTTTTTGGTTGGATATGGTTATTTCCATAATTAATGCTGGAAACCGGAACCCATGGCGAGTATTAGCAATATCGCTTCACTGAATTCCATAGCTCTCCTCCTCACGTTCTGGAATTGTAAGAAGAAGAAGGAGCGAGCGGAGAAAGTGGGAGAAAGTAATAGGATGGAGATTTGGTTAAACAGTTTTCAGTGCGAAGAGTAAGGAAATCCGGTTTGAACTGGAGCAAGTTGTGAGTGAAAGTGGGTCTCTACAAGAGGGCGAGCAGTCGGAGTGAGTGAAAGCTCCAAGACATCCAGACGGGTAATACGGGAGTGCTCTACGAATGTCGAAAAGCGGGTTTTCAAGGAAACGAGGTTTTCTAGAAGCCAAAAGAGACGTAGAAGCTGAAAGCGGACGGACAGAGCCTGAAGCATTGCTGGTGAAATTCCGCATTGAATTTGTATCGGGAATTGGGCTTGTGTAGAGGAAGAGATAGGATGTAAGATATATAGAGGATTGTAAAGAAGGGCCGTGGCTGGAGGAAGAAGGTTGGATGGAGAGCGGAAGAAGAAGAGAAGAGGAGACGCAAAGAAGAAGAAAAAGACTGGAAGGAGATTGGATTCATTTGCTTTGTCGTAGGGATTCGGATGTAGTAAGCATATTCTCCAGCAAGAGAAAGCAAACGGGGTGGCTAGCGGGTGAGCTGCTGGTCCGGGAGAAGAGGTGGCGGGCGGTGGCGGCGGAGAGTTGGGATCGATAGGGAGGATCCACTGGAAGCTTTAAAAGATTTCACGGATTTTAGATATCCAGCAAGGGCAAGACATACATACTAAGGAAAGGAAGTGAAAGCTCTGCTTTCACCAGACCAGCCAAGACTATATACTCCTTCCCATCCATGGATGATGTGGGTAACTGTAACGCTGAACTGCTCGAGTAGTTACTCCAGCAGTGCACACTCTCAAAAGCCCCTCTACTAAACCCATCAAACTTATGAGTTCCCTAAAGAAAAGAGAGTGAAAGGAGGGACATAGCGACCGGAGAAAGTAAGTAGGAGATGCGAGCTAGGGTGCGGTGCGTGCTGGAGAAAGCAGCATCTCTTCGGCGCCGCAAGCCCTAGGTACACACCTCTTTCGGAGCTTTTACCACGACCCGATTTTCGGGTATCCTGGAGAGACAGAAACCAGGTTACGCCGAGTTTTATACGGTGGTGGTGCGTGGCGGAATTTCGGCGGTAGAAGAACGCATAGATTTTAGGCTACGATAGAGGCATAGAGAGAAAGTTGGCTTTCCAGCTACAATTCCAGCTCTGGAGCCGTATAGACTCTCTTGAGAAAGTGCTAGAGCTCCTTTTAAAATATATATCCAGAGCTCAAGGAGCTGGTTTTATACTAAAAGATATAGCAGGCTCTTCGATAGTACTGGAACTGCTGAGCATATATTCGTTGCTGGATAAGGTTTTCTTTCTATTATTTGCGAGTGTAAAATCCAGAGTATAGTACATATAATTGACTGGAGAAAAGAAGAGTGTTTTATGAATGTGTCTGTGTGTGGTGGTAGTGCTGCTGCTGTTGGATTCATTTTGCATTCTCACTTGCCCTTTTTCATAGGGATTCAATAGAGAAGAAGACGAGAAGAGGAACAAGATCTCTGGATTGACTGTTCTGTAAAGAAGAGGAAGAAGCTGGATTTTCCAAAGCTTATTTTCACCCCTTCCATAACAACCTTCTTCCATAAGCTTCATACTGACTGGATTCTCCAGGATTCCAACTACAAGAGAATCAGATTGCGAGAGAAAATTGTTGAGAACAAGTCCAGAGGATATTATTATATTGAGGAGTCAGCGAGCGAGCTTTCTCCGTTTGTGTGTACTGTGAAAAGAAGAAGGAATCCTGTGGAAATAGAGAATCAAGGAAGGAAGGAGGGCGTGGGAGAATTGATTTGGATCACCAGAATTAAATACATATAAAAGAAGAAGAATCGCATCGTCCTGGATTTTTCATCAATTAACAAAAAGTTCTCAATAGTCTGGTTGGTGTATATTACCCTATCCCGGATTTCAAAATGCTCTCAGGTTTAACTTCCCAATTTGGTAACCTAATTGGGAAAAAGCCAGCTACACCTCCGGCTGGAGAAGGCACTCCAGGAGAATCTCTGGAAAATCCTGCCCCTGTTAGTAGTGATGTCAAGGACTCGCCTAAGGAAGATCAAGCTGTCCCTGTCGGATCCGAAACGTGAGACCCTTTTTTGTATTTAATTTTTTATATTTGTTTATTTTTATTTATTGTGCATTTTAATTGTTTTGTGTTTTAAATGTTTTATTTTAAATTTCAGTTAATTCATGATGTTTTTAATGTGGTTTGCTAGTAATACAAGTTAGTGTAACAGGTACGTAGGTCAGTGTAATAATGCATCGATGCGAATTACCATTCGATCTATCAGGTGCAACGGTGGTTAAATTTACTAAATTACTGATATACAGAGCGAAAGAGGTGATTTAAAATATACTAGGATGAGGCATCAGTATTGCATGTCGAGTTTTAATTGATTGAACTTGAAAAAGTAATACCTTTGTGTTGTCATAAAGCCTTAGCGAGTTAAAACATTAAAACATTTTAATTTCCTGAGTTTGTTAAAAATTAACTTGATAGGATTGAATCAGATGAAAAGAAGGTACCTTGTTGGAACTGCTAAATGGATAGTATGGAACGTGACTTGAATTGCATCGAAACCAAACTTTTAATACTTTGAAATTGCAGTATTCTGTTCTGATGTTGACAGAATAATTATGAGTGATTACAAGATTATTCCAGTAATGTTACTGCATGACGTAGTTCGCGTTCCGTTGTGCTGGAATAATAGAGTTGAGAGTAGCTTATACCTTCGACGATGTGTGTAATTTTTAGCTGTGAGGATGTTACATCGAAGTGTGAATGTAGTTTTTACGGAGTATCGACGAAATGTGCGAGGAGTCTTCGATGTAACAAGAGTCTAGCTGTGTCTATCTGGTAAAGTGATAATGAATTTATGCTAATGGATATTGTTATTTGCACGCATTATTTCAGAACGAGTGCAAACCCAGCAAACATTTTAAATTCTGTACGGAATCACATGCCATCATTTCCGGGATGGTTAAGTGGAAAGAAGGCTGCTGAAGACCCTGCTGCGGCGGCTGGAGCTACTGCATCAACTGAAACTGCACCAACCAAGGAAAATGTCAAAGGGCAAGAAGATTTAACTTCTAGTGCAACTGCGGGAGCCGATGATGAGGTAAAATATTGTATTGAATATTTAGTAGTCAATGTATTCAATTCATTGACGTCATACTCAAGCGGATTATTTTTCATGCTCATCGGCCGTGTTTTCTTTGCTTCAGGCAACCAAGGCGCTTGAAGAAGGTGAGGCTGAGGGGGGCGCGGGACCTGGAGCTGCTGCGGCTGGCCTTGATAAAGTGAAGAATTTGGGAAGTTATCTCTTCTCGTCAATTAAAGGAGCTGGACAGAAAATTAAAGAAACAGTAAGTTGATGATTCTTTATACTTAATTATTAACGTAGCCCTGATGTCATATTTGGGTGAATATGATAATAATCCAGATGTGCATGGTCCAGCAGTGCATTTATCAAAAGTGCAGCACTGATGGTGTTTTCGATTCTGTTTGAAGCAGAGTATTTTAGGTGACTTTCAAAAGGAGCATGATTCTTTCCTGAAATCAAAACTATTGGGTAAATCAGACAATGCTCTGCCACCCTGGGTCGGCCACGTGAAGGAAGATGAACTGAAAGAAGAAATTCTATCCTTATCAAATGTAAGTTCTCGTTAGTGTCTAAACTGTACTTGTCGGCATCGGGTTCGTGGTTGAGGCGAATGTCGCAGCTTCAACCGTGAATGTGCAAATACCTGGTATTTGGTACGGCGTTGAAATCGGATCCTTCTTCTGAAGGTTTTCTTGCCGTGTGGGCATAGAGTGTATGTTTGGGGAATAGGATTTCCTTTGTCATATAATTATTCGCCCACTGACTGTTCTTTCCAGGATCGTCGAAATTTCGTACGTTCACCGCCGCAAGGTGTTAATTTTGCTTGGGATTGGACCGAGGCTGCTCCTATAGCGAAGGCAATCCTTAAAGATGACCCAAATTTGGAGAACATGAGATACACTTTAGTCCCCAAAGTGATTAACGAAGAAAATTTTTGGAGAAATTATTTCTACAGAGTTCAACTCCTCAAAGAGTCCATGGGTGAGTGGGATTTGAATCACATATTATGACTGTTAATGCAATTACAATAGTGGCTGATATTATCTTCGATGCAGGGCCTAGAATAGTGATGCTGATATTGTATTGATTGAAAACATGTGTTGCCATATGTTTACCGGAGTGTAATATTAGACGGTTACTAATGCCTCCCTTTTTATAGACGATACAAAGCCAAAGAAAAGACGTGGAAGTTCCAGCGGAGAAGAGGAAGGTGCTGATGAAGACGTTGATTTGGAAAAGGAGCTGAACGAGGAACTGAAGTCGTTTGAAGTAGTGGATGGGTCAAAGCACGACGAGCGTGAGATTGATTCCCTTTTGGACCTAAAATGAAGAGAGAAGAAGTAGCTTTAGACAGCTAGGGAAAGATTGAATGATGCAAGGATAGCATGCAATCTAAAAATACTGATCTTGTTTCAAGGAGTTAGATGATTGTGATTAATTTCCGGAGCGTGTAGGTACTAGCAGCTTAGGTGAGGAAAGAAAATCTGTCTACAATATGAATTTCTAGTGCTTCAGTAGCAACGCATGTAATGTATCAGTCATCTATCTAATCGTAGACTATACTTGTATTATAGAACCAAGACAGGATGATCAGGATGATAAGTTCTTTAAGCAATACGAATATATTGGCTGGTAGAAGGATAGGCAGAAGTCGACAAAATCTATACGTAGTGAGCTAAATAATTATGCATTAGAGCTGCAATATTTGTATGTACTAGTGTGCCGTAGCCAATCACGCTTTCATCGTACTATATACTCTCAAATGAAATTGATTCTTATTTGTAGGGTTTCTCATCGCAACTCATATTTAGTTCCATTAGTTTTCCCAAGACGGAAAAGGAGAAAACGGCGATATTTAATAAGGTGGGAGTGAGTACTTAAAGGAAAAAAGTTTGCTGTACCACCTCAAGGACCATTTAATTACAACTTAACGAGACACTGGAGGCGTTCCATGTTCGGAAGCCTCATTGTGAGAGTGCAAGCTGCACACACACGTACTTGTGATCCTTTTTAAAAAGAACTTGAGTAACTAACGACGTAATTCTAGTACCATGTCCATTATTTTCTTTGTACATTTTACTTTAAATATATCAAAAACTAACGTTACTTAATTAGCATGGGTTTGAAAAATGGAATTAGTTTTAAAGAGTTCAGAGTACACTCCAAGTGTACTACGGAAACTAATGATGAAGGTGCGATGAGAAAAGAATCGAGTGAAAATATAGGGAAGCAACTCGGAGTTGCTAAAAATCCGATGTCGCTGCTGTAGATAATAATACAGACGAAAAAGTCATAAGAGAAGAACTTAAATAGCTTTTAAGACGCTAGAAGTACGAAATGAAGGTTAGTACACATTAGAAGATAATCATAAGCGTATGATAAGGGAGTGAGGACAACAATACATATAAATTATACAAATCATTGTTAAAGCTGTTCCATGTTGAAAATATATATACCTGTAGATTATATTCAAAAAATTTAAATATAAAAGTGGACGTAGTCAGGCAGGAGGATAGCTACAGCTTAACCTGTTATCGGTCACTTTGTTGTTAACTGAACGTGAAACAAAAATTAAAATGTAGCGGGTTAGAGATTCCTTCCCTTGAGGATCATTTACCCTAAAAGTTTTAGTCTGTACAATCTATTCCTGTAATGTATATTGTTAATTGCTGTCTCTGGAGTACTGTCAACGGATGTAGTTATTATATTGTGTAGCGTTAGAAGAGGAAGACGAGAGTATAATTTCCTTTCTTTTGCTGGTACCTACAATGTAACTTTCGATTCCCGACTTTCCTGTCTCGTAGCAAGCGTTTATAATATTCCGTTAAGTCTTTGTAGGTAGGAAGTCGAGTGTTGAGCACATGTAGGAGAAAATTTGCGGATCCCAAAGATTCTGCCACACTTCAAAGTTGAGTGTAGTTCTCAAAAAACACTTTGTCCTTATCTTCGATCGCTTTGACGTCTTCAAGAGACATTCAAGCGTCTCCCAGCTTAAGAGAACGAGGCACTTACTTCTCGCAAAGGGCCACTCCAGCGTGTCTCCAGCGGTGGAAAGCAACCCATGAAGACATACTGTACTAACTACTTTTAAAAGTAATCTACGAGCAAAAGGCATAATTAATCTAGACACACTTGATTGTATATAATTAGTTCAAAATTGTATTTCAGTTTCCAAGGATTTGTATATTTGTTCGATATTTTAATCTGGATTCACCCGTCTTGTAACTCTAGCATAGCAACGTCTTGAATTCTATTACAAAGGGAAGGAGCAAATCCACCTTCTTTAGGACACTTGTCCCAAGAGGCAAACAAACTCAGCAAACTGTTATGAATCTTAGATTCGCATATAATTCCAGGAAATAGTTTACAGCTTTCGAAATAATTTTTACATTACGTTTGTAAATAATCATTGGGATGTTATTATTACCGGGAGAACCTATTCCAAGTTTATTATTCCGATAATTATATATATTTCCCCAAAAGTAACCTCGTAGCCCCTGAGAAATGTCAGTAGGAAAATGAAATGATATTCTACCAAGCTAATTACAATTAACCCTACTACTTCGTATGATCTTCGTTGTAGTCATACTGGGGTGATGTGTGCAGCAATGTAGTACAGCTGCATAGAAATTGTAGTATTCATGAAAGGTGGTAAATGTTTTTACTCGTGAACATGTTACGTCAATGTAAATTACAATTAATATTGTAACAAAAATATTATGAATGCTATACATATATACAAATAGATATATATATATACCAATCTATCGGTCTGCTCGTTAATAACCGATGACGAGTGTATTCAAAAATCTAGAAATTCACTAATTATATATTCATCATCGCTAATAATCAATCAATCATACAATAAGACTTGTGTGCATGAATTCGTCTTATTTTTCTATACATTATCATTATACCCAGGCTTAATTGATTCAGTGCGAATGAATTCCTCCTTTGTCCTACCTGTTTTCATTTAGTCAATCATCATTTTTTGTTACAATTCATTCCATTTTCAATCGCAGGTTATTTTCATTCTATTTAAGTTTATTCCTTCAAATCAAGTGCTTACACATATTCCTTTGTGTCCTTTGTAATGAAACGTTTGTTTATTAGCACTTATCTAATTCTACATACATTTAGATTTAATCCAAATCATTCCCAGCCACCTAGTTTATTAATTATTTATCTCAAATTATTATTAACTAAATGTAATTGAAGGGTGTGTACGAAAAGGAATGACATACAAATAAAGATTACATAGGAGAGGTCAATTCTATTGTGTCCGCAACTTGATTGATTTATGTGCTAAACTGCCTTGCTAACAAAAAGATAAATATTAAACGCTTCCCCAATCCATTTCCTCAGTTTAATAGAATGGAGTTCACCTCCTTGAAATAACACCTAATAAATCTACTTTTATCACGAAAACCTGTGGAACCATTGCTGTACTTACCTAAAACTTCGTAATCAAGTACCGTGTAAAACTGCTAACGCTGCAAGCGAAACGCTTTTAAGCTATTACCGCAGATTGACCCGGTTATCCTTGCAGTTATTTGAATGTTTTTTTACTCAATTAAACTCTTTGGAACCGCATAAGCTTACACTGACGCTCAAGCGTCAATGCGTTTACATACAGCACAACACCTCGTTTGTCTTCAGACACCCATTTCCTTCCAGACTTGTATTGACAATCTAATTGGCTCTAAATGCGAAAACGTGACTAAACTTTGACATTAGCTCGTGACAGATAACAAGAAACAGGGATCGTCGTTTCATGTTCAATCCGGTCGAGGAGCAAAAACCCAAGGTCGGCCCAAGCCAAAAAATGTTCTTGCTTGAAAACACATAATCAGTTCTCCATTGAACACCAATTCCCTATCATCTAGCCCCTACAAACTCAAACAAAGTAAGCGCGGAAAACAAGAAATAAAGCTCAATTTCCGGATGTAATTACCATGTTTATTCCCTTTGTTATGCAATTAGCGCCGTTGATCAGAGCTAGAAAAGATGCAAGTGTCTGTGGTCTTATTTCTTGAAAGAGCGCAACAGCGCTCTCTATATTTCCTAGTTTCCGAATTGATGGCCAGCGTCAGCTGCAGACAGTTCGTGAGGCAAACATGACGGCTAATGTCGTCTGTTTTCGTAGTGTGTAATTAATTTTCGCAGACGCTGCATGCAACTAGTTGTGGTCGAGTTTGCTAGCAGAGGGATAGCAAAGACGGAAGTTATGTATTCAAGTTAGTTAATTTTTAATGTGGTTCGAATGGTCAGTTATTCGTAGTTGTAACCAAATTTTCCAGTTCTTCTATCGAGCAACATTTAAGCATGTGGTTTCAACTCAACGCAAGCCGTTATGATAAAAAGCAATTTTATTTCTTGTTTCGGTAGTTTACAGAAGCTATATTGTAGAGCTTATGAGAGGGTTGTTTGCTTGAATCTTTAGCCATTTTCTGGCGTGATTAATTATTACTCATTTCCTTTTATCATCCACTATTGCTTTTGAGCAACCTTCACCTTGACTCAATCAACTTCCATTCCAGCTAGAGTTGGAATCGAGTAAGCTAATAAACAAGAGGGAAGCAATTTTAAATCCAAGCGTAATGATGAATACAAGTTGTTTGGATCTGCGCTTAAGACATGAACGAAGCAAGCCGGTTCTGACTGAGCAACTCAGAACCTCAGAAACTCAATAAAATGCTTACAATATTCATTAAAATACCAAATACCAGTTTTAAACCACTTGATAACATTTTGTGGTCAATTTTTCTTCTTCCATTCCCTTGATTATGCTTTCAAAGCAATCAAGGCAAATGACCTTGAACAACATTTAAGCAGCTGGTTGAGCTTCTGTTTAGTGTTTTTATAGTGGCGAAGACTCGAGGAAGAGCAATCTGGTTTCTTTCAAGTTGCAAGGCGCATTTTGAAGATAATAATCTCATCAATTTCTTTTGCAATTTCATTGGGAATCCTGGTGATCTTGAAACGGGGGATAAGCCTCACAAGTTGTACAAATCTGTACTCTAATTTCCTTCTTAGGAGAAAAAAGCCCTTGGAGTACCAGACTGGAATGACAAAATTTGGGGTGACGCTCAAAAATTTTAAGGAATGAGAAAAGCAAGAGAAAATCTTTCAAACTAAGTTGTTTTTATGCTTAAACGCCAAACAAACTTGACTGCAAACTTTGAAAAAACTCATGAAATACAACGTATTTTAATTTTAATGTCTAACCCGAAATATCCCTAGTACATAGTCTCTGCTAATCTCTGGCTCGCTAGAATAACTCATGCTTCAAATTATTCCTAAAATCCAATTAATCCTGAACATATAATCATTAACTTTCATTGCTCTTTCGATTATATAAATGAATTGTATAAATGCATACTACTCCTACTTTTCTCACCTTCTGTCTCTACACATCCAATACAGCGTTTAAACTACGGTACCTCCATCCAATGTCACTCTCCTCTTCCTTACGTCATAATCAATACACACCTTTGCTTCCACCTCTGCAGCAATTTAATTAACATATATTCTATTCATTGGGAACCTCCCCACCAGCCTTGTTAACGCTACTACCAGTTAATTCCCACTTGTCATGCAAACTAAATTGAATTACCCAACATCATAATTTCTAGCCAAGGCATTCAACCAGACTGAATTAACTAGTTGAATCGTCCTAGATCTGCAATTCCAGCCACATGCCACACAGATGGGCGTTACCACCTGAGCAATCATCTAATTTAGAAGCTCCAATTCAACTATTTCCGGCATCCCTTCCTCCAGTCTATAGCTAAGCCTGTATTTCATAGTGCAACAAGTTAGCACATGCGGTCACCACCGCTACTGACGTGCCTCATCCAGCTTTTCCGTTACATTTCACCAACAATTCCAGCTAAATCTCGTATAAATCTTCATCACAGTCCAAGGGCTCTTCATCCGTGCTTCCTTAAACGTTTCTGTCGTTCCACGAAACCAACCAATGAGCGCTTTGTCTTTACAGCTCTACGATAGTGTCGCCATCTGCCTATTATATTTTCTCAAGATTTGTCCAAGGATCTTAACCTTACGCGTATGCAGTTCTCTAGATACATACACGCACTGACAGCAAATCCCTTAGGAAGTTTGCAAGGATCAAGTTGAATATCCGTCTTGGGTTCAACTTGCTCCACACTCCTAACTGTCTCAAGCTGTGAGTCTTGAGACTGAGAGCATCAAGAGCAATAAAATGAAAACTGATGCACTCCGTTCCACTTCTGAGAACACTAGACAAGAAGAACTTACACCTACAAAATAACAAAGCGGAAGGAAGCGCCCGGAGGATGAGCTTTAACTCCAAGCGAAAAACGCTCCAAGGAGAAAATATCCTTTAAGAGAATCTCCAAGATTCTCTCAGCTCTTCTTCGCCTTCTTTTCGCAGATTCAAGCAATCTCTTCTTAAATGAGAAAATCTCAAGTTTTCCTCGGAAGAGACGTTCAGCTAACCAAGTTTCACCGCATCTTTTCCTACGGTTTAACGCTTAAGCTCAGCATACACTTCCAGACCAGAGGACAGCCTTACATGGAATATACAAAGTATTCCTTCCGAACTTGTACCCATTGATTCTCGTACTGAGTTGACGTGTAGTTGATAGTTTTAGGGACAACCTTTTCAACCGGGATATACATAAGGGTAGAAGCGGAAGATGTATTAGAAGATAATATAATTCTACAGAGCATTCTCAATTCTCTCGCCCTTTATTTTCTTCCATGGGCTTTCATAAACTATGGATATACAGGGAAGCCGAGATATGTTCACCCCATCCAACTTGCTTGACTCCAGAACTACCATACCAGAAAACGGATACCTCCAGCTTTTGTATGTGGACTCTGTAGCCGAGTCTGTAGGGTTTTTGTGGTAGGGTTGTGTAAACGCTTGGCATAACACCCTGTAGTCTCTTATAATGACGGTCTCCCTGCTTGAATCTATCTTTCGGAGAGCAGGCAATTCCTTTTGCGTTTAAATATTGAACGGCATGTACAGGGTATCCAGGATATATATGTAATGCAAGAGAGTTCCTAGGAGAAAAATAAGAGGATTCGCTAACCCTACCCCTTGGAAGTTGAGCATGATGGAAAAGGAAGGAGGAGAAGCGTTTGTTCCTTGGAGGATGAAATACGGAGCGTAATGCGTTTGAATGCAAGGGCGTTTGCCAAGCCATCTCGTCGTCGTCATCATCATCATCTTGTTCCCTGAGGACAGTAAAGAAGCGTATTCTTTTTTGCAGCATTCCCGTCAAATTACGCCGGATCACCCTATAGAACACATTGTGGTGTACTTCAGAATGCCAACCCAGCTTATACCAAGACCAGAGTTCAAACCTTAAGAGAATATTAACGAGCCAGCCCAGAATCCACGAGAGAGTCACTCAAGATTGTTATTAAGGCAGGGGTAATATTTGTTTGCACCCAGGCGAAGATCGGTCAAAGAATTGAGCTAAGGACGGAGAAGAATTGCATTAAGGGAGAATTCACTTTTCTTTGATGGTCATTCGTATACCTGCCCAGTCCACCTCTCCTCTCTTATTAAGAGAGTGAAACCTGATGATAATTCTCCTTGGGAATAACATACAGAGGGAGTTCAGTTTGTTTGTTAAGAATCTACAGTCTATCCTCTCTATATTTGCCATCTCTGTATCTCTCTATCCCTTATAAATAAATGCCAAAGGTCTTGCACACACACACACACGCCTCAGTATCAAATCAAGCATTTCTTCGACCATATTTGCGACTAGTAGTGAGTGAATATCTCTCTCCTCCCTTTTCTCCAACATATTATCTCGCCCTATAGTTTACCCTCAGTTACAAAGTGAATCCCAGTAGAACAGGTTGTTGTGCCCAGTAAGTTCGAATTAAAATAATTAATCTACAAAATCTTTGTCATTAGCTTGTGAAATCAAAACAGTTTTGTTAACAAACAATAGTCGGACCATTTTGGATCTTTTCGGTAAGTTCCGTGTTTTGATTCTTGAATTATTCACGGATTTTCCTCCAAGGGCTTTTTTTCCTTTGAGCATTAAATTCATTCTAGCAGAGGTTCTGTCCAATATTTTAAATGAATGTCGCTAGTAAAAAAAATGTCAGTGGATTTACAGTCATATTTATCCATCAAATAAATAGTTTATAGTTTTTTTAATCACTTAGAAAAACTGTGCTGTCTTCCAGTTATTTATTCGTTGGCAGTTGCGAAAGGAATATCAAAAGCTGTTAGTTGACTTTGGGCTGAATGCCTTGCCGTAATGGGTTAAAAGATTTAGACGCCGTTCAGTAATATTGTTTACATCAGCAGTCATGTTCCTTGATTTCATTAGCTGATAATTGGTTTCATAATTACCGTTAGTCGTTTGAATTGAAAATAGCTAGCACGGAGTTGGAAAGGGAAGTTTGTCCGTTGAAAAGTCTTAAAATCTATGGTTATATGATTTCATAGAATTTTAGAGCTCTAAACCTAAGAATTAATCACTGATAACACCAAAATGAAGGTTAAATATTAGGCATTAGTAAGCACAGGTTTCGAATCCATACATTTTAGTAATCATGCATCACTGATATTATCCAAGGGACATTGCAAGGGAGTTTGACCGTTGAAAACTGCGCGCCGTTGTCATGGTGATTGTCAAATGTAAATAAATCCCTAGGGTTGCCAGTATTTTAGGATAATTCCGTTAGCATGAGCTACCATTATGCGTTCTTCCATGCTCATCTTACAGTTTTTAATGCAAGCTTGTCCGGGTTACTTTTTTGCGTCTCGGATCATTCATATATTCAAGCACTAAACTGTATCTGCATTTGAATTTACACTACTACAGTTAAACAGCAGCATTACATTGACATTGTATAAGCACGAATACCACTTTATAGTGGTAATCTCAATGGACAAGAGATATGAGGTTGTCACGTAATTTAAATTGCGTTTATTGCTTTATGAAATTCATGAAATTGGTAGATTGAAGTAAAACACGCCTTTCCCGACCATTAATATTGCAATGTCAACGAGGATTTAACTAAGAGGAGGGCTGTAAATTGTGAAATTATAGATTTGGGAAATCGAAGAATCGATTTATCGATGTTTGATAAAAATAGTTGAGTTGTATGTTATCCTGACCCATGTACTGCAAGAATCCAATCTTCCATCACTGTCACATTGACTCCTGTATCACACAAGCATGTCAGACGGGCAGCCGCCTTGGCCAAGTCACAAGAAGAGTGCAATGGAATAAAGCAACATTTTTCTGCCAAAAGCAACCATTCCAAAATTGTCAGTTATCCAGCAGTGTCTGTCCAGGTCCGTGGTTAGTTTCCGTAGACTCCAGGATTATTACGCCTGGGGTACTGTAGGTGAGGCATACGGGTAGGTATACCCTGGAGAAAACTGGCCGAGTTCTGTGGTGGTGGTGGTGACGATAATACCTAGGAATGATGGTAATCGGTAGGCGGGTAATAAGTATATATTCATTCCCGACGATATTCCGTTATCAAGGCTGAAGTGGAGTCCCGGTGGTGAAAGTATTAGTTTTGGAATAAGGCCCGCTTCCTCTCCCGCTTCGGCTTCACGCGATCATGATTGATGTTCATTCTTTATTTAGGCTTACAAGCCTCCGCATTGTCCTCTTGTCATTCTGCTCAGCTCCCCTCCTTGTCAACTGTATTCATCCAGATGCATTTGATGAAGGTAATTAAGGGCAGGGTGGTGGCCGGTCATTGGATTCCAGTAGAAAATCTCCAAGAATTCTCCACCAAAGTAGTAAACTCGAGCATTTTTTATCCATCAGAATAACTCAGTACAACGTCTGGAAATCATGTGGCTGGTTAACTTAAATTCTAGAATCTAGAATTCTAGACGAATGGCTGTATTCTTTCTAGCCAGTCTCAAAAACTAGACAAGTTCTTCGAACTCGGCATCAAATGTTTTTCACCCTCCCATCGTCGCATCCCTTGAATCTCGCTCTTTTTTGTCCTTCCGTATATTTCCTGGAGAATGATTCCATGCATAGTCATCAAAATCGCTACTCAAAGAATCCTTTCCAGGTTTGAATTCAGGCCAACTGGCTATCAACTGTGCTATGCCTAATACACAGTCAATAGTTGATAGTAGAAGGAGGAAATAGAAGCTTATCTCATTCATTTTGTAAACAAAGATGACACATGTTTCATTTTTCTAGTATGATATCTACATATGTATGGTATCCCGTGCTAGGATTCTCCTTAGGCTTAAATTTGTTCCTAGAAGCTCTCCAAAGTTAGATAATATATAGGAAATATGAAACTATCAATGAACTTTTACTAGTTTTCTGGGTAAAAAGCCGCATCGCATAAAAACATCTTTTAAATTCAAATAAAACTCTGTACTTCTTCCCGGTAGCATGTTATTTATTTACTGAATAACATTTATTGACATGTGATTTTGGATTTCTTCATGTCTATTCCTTGTACCTATTTGAGAAATTGCCTCTACTCTTTCGTGGATTCATTGAGGGTTGCTTTGCTTCCCATCGACAGAGTCCATCCAGGCTGTTTTATTATTCTCTTATTGCACAAGTTAGCTCCAAGGAGAAAATGTATAGCAGCGTAGCGATAAGACGGGCACAATAGAACAGTGAACAGAGAGCGTTTTGAGTTTCTGCTTCTGTTTTTGAAAGTCGGAGTGAATCCTCACGGTCACGATTGTCTTGAATCTGATTTGACAGAAAGTGTTAATGGATTCTCGCTTTGTCGGGATATTTCTGACTTTCTCTCCGCTATTCTTCGTGTCCATTCCTCACTTTAGCCTGTTCTTAAAAACAAAATATATGCATACAAATCATCTCATGAGTCGACTAGCAAAAATTATTTAAAGCTTTAGAAACTATTACACTAACACTTACTGAAACATGCTTTGGGTTTCGAAATATATTTTAAACTGTAGCTTAAGGGTCTAGATGAACAGTGCAAAAAACAAAAAGCCCATGTTTTGCCTAATATCGGAGAAATCGATGTTCAAAGTTTGAAAATCGGGAGATTTTCTTATGGGGTTTAGTACAGGGAACGCGCTAAATATTATATGTGCGCGGTCCCTGTACTAAACCCTATAAGAAAATCTCCCGATTTTCAAACTTTGAACATCGATTTCTCCGGTTGTAGGCAAAACATGGGATTTTTGTTTTTTGCACTGTTCATCTAGACCCTTAAGCTACAGTTTAAAATATATTTCGAAACCCAAAGCATGTTTCAGTAAGTGCCTATTACGGTAAGCAATGGAAAGCTTCGTATCTTCACTACATTAATGAAGGAAACTACGAGCCGGCGTATTTTATTACCATTTACTAACACGATAATAAATTTATGTTGAGCGTTTATACTTACAAGAGTGAATTTGCGCAATGAGGAACAAGTTTCAAGTGACTCCACATCAGTGGGAATCCGAGACAAGGACGATGGGAAGGAGATTCTTTGCGATCTTCCATCCGCGTTTTGCTTCAGGATAGTCAGTTGAAGGTATGTTATCTAAGAGAAGGAAATATGTTGGTCATGCAAATGGTTTCAAGGAGATTCCGTAGAGCGATGTTGGAATGATTCGAAGGACGAAAAAGTTGCTGGCTTTAGAATTATCCAGTTTGCAAAAGACAATCGTTGTACAATAACGTAGAAGAAAATCCCATTCGCGAATATAGGGACTACTGGATTTTTGTCCCATGAACTTGTTTTCTTTGCATCTTTCCATGCAATTTGAAGATGGAATGCGAAACCTAGCTCTAGCTGTCCATGTTCAGCGAAAGATATTATGTAAAAGATGATATTCTAAAGAATCCTACTTGAGGATTTGAATTAGAAATACGATACGCAGGAGTATAGATTCCAGACTGACCACGGGAAGCATTTATTCGTAAGTTCTCTCTGCTACAAGTTTAGCAGAAAACAAGATTCCCAAGCCAGCTATAAGAAGCATCTTAAATTAGAGACTTTGAAAACTGGAATGCGGCAGGCCTGGTTCCAGGTTGAAAGGAGGATTGCAAATTTCGCGAATATGTATACTTGTTGCGAAAAAAGATTCGCATAATCTACAAATGATGATCGCATGTGATATCAGTTGCAATGTTTTAGAAGCGTAAGAAACAAAGAGTCTCCAAAATCCGCACAGCTTACACTCTCCTGTCCAGAACAAGTTACCCTTGGAGCTGTTCTTTTAAATATATTGCGTTCCATGTTGCAGAATGACAAATTCTGCACAGTATAACCGCAATTTACGTAGTCTTGGTTTCGGTAGTTCTGATGTGGTAAGGCCGGAAAAAATAGGATGAGTAGTAGCAGTTGCGTACGCAAAACGTTGTCTTGTATGAGCAAATAAGTGTTTGATTCTTATGGAAATTATTCAGATTTACGAGTAGATGATAGAACTAAATTCGTAATCGTAACATCATAAGCACATGTTTTGCCGCTACGCCGGACGGTTTAAAGGCATGTATATCCTTGGGTTTACTTGCGTAAACGCTTAAGGACAAATATCCCTAGGATATCATGGATACTCAGTACCAGCTATATTGGCTATATATGCAGTTCTCGTATGAATGCTAAGACGAAAGATGACATCATAATCTTCAACTTCTTACAGATCTTTATTGTATAGCTTTTGAGTTTAGCGAGAAGTGTAAGTGATAAGTGGAAGAATGGGCTGGTGCTACATTGCTTGAGCTCCTTTCTGCGTTACTTATACTTGAATCTGTGTTTTGGATACGGGTTTGTGTACTTGCACTGATGAAGAATAAGTGTCTGCTTCACATCGTATTCTTGAGGGGAAGATCTTTTAAAGTGATGCAGTCATGGATACGCTATGACTAACTTATTGTGTGGCCAGCCGCTGAATAATGCCTGTAGCTAGTATCTTCAATGTGGTGCTTGCTTAAAGGAAAGTGGCCAAGTCTGCGGAGGATGTGTATTTAGGTTGTGGGAAAATATATAATCGGTTAATAATAATAAAACTTGGAGCAGGAGTGGCTGAATATCCCTTGCATTTTCATTCTTCCTCTTGTCGGCCTCCTTTCCTTGAATCTTGGTCATTCTACTACCGGTGCTCCAAGGGTCAGCAGTCAATCCATTGCAGTTTAATGTGTTTGGGTTACTTTTTCAAAAAGTATTGGGTTAAAGAAGGTTCGTATTTTGTTTGTATTCCACTCGTGTTTCCAAATTCGCGAACATTTCGCCAAATTATTTTACCCGCGGGTTGTTCTAGTCTGTCGAATATTTTCACAAAAATCAAAATTCTTAAACGCAGATTGTGCAATCATTCAGTCACTTTTTCTCTACTTCTTCCTCTTCTTTTCTTGTGAAAACAAACCATTGAAAGTGTAAACTTGATACTAGTTTAGAATCAAGGAAAAGGCGAATTTTTAGCATCCACTGGCAATGTTTACTCGGGCCGACAATTTTTTATAGATGATGCATTTCAAAGCAATTCCCTCTATTGATAGAGTACCCAAAGCGTTTTGTTTAACACTATCTCCGGAAGTTATTGCATACACGACACGATACACGATATGACAAGTGTTTGTTTGTGTAGATACGGATTGTTTAAATTTTGTCATTTGTTTACCTAATGATGCGGCAGTGTCAGATTATGTGCGTTTACAAGCTTATATTCTATTTTCAAGTGCCAATCCAAGAGCGTGATTAGTTTCTTCATAGATTCGCTCAAGAACTTGGTTATTTTTGGCAGACGATACCGTTTGTTCTTGGATTGCATCAACTGCAACATTTTTTAAGCTTGACGAATAAAATATTATTATTCGTCTTTCCCAGGCGGAGAATGCTACAATTCGACACATAATGAGAGCCAAGAGTGTTTTGCACTTGAAAATATTGGTTATACTCCCACTGAGATGGTGAAAATTTCAAAATAGAACTTGACCTTCAGTTACTGAGATTCGGATAGCATTTTTTGAAAATTTCGATATTATAAGGCAGATACGATAGAAAGTTGGCGCCGCGCTTGAATTTTGCCATGGTAACGTTTGCAGGTAATCTGTTTCAGGGATTCAGAACAAACAAGATTAGAGTTAATCCATGTGCACTGAATGGATCTGGTTTATCTTTTTGTGAGGAAATTATGTCAAAGATAAATGCAGATAACAAGTTAAAGTATTCTAAAGCTAGCACGTGAAAATCGCAAATTGTCTGCTTAAGGTTTTTTATCCTTAGAAGCGACTCTCTGATTCTGAACTGATAATATTGGTATGTAGTATTGCGCATTTAACGTTGACGTCACCTTTCGTTTTCGCATGTCTGTCTCTGTTCTGTATGACCAAGTTTGCAATAATGTGCTTTCCTCATCATACTCTGGAGTGACTCGCTTGAAGATTGATTTAAACGGGTGGACAATTGAACGGTGATGCCATCGGGATGGTATCATCAGTTGAAACGCTCGACGCTGCTGCATGCAGCAGCGTCATGAGTTAATGATTTAGCTTTAAGTTGTCTTTGTACAAGGAATGATTAGTTAATCCATGCTGTTTCTTTCAATTCCAGGTCAATCGCACAAGAACTCATTCGGAATATTTGCTCTCAAGAAGTTAAGAAAATTCTAAGAAAATCAGCTTCAAAATGTGTTGTGGTCCAGCAACTAGTGCCCGAATTTTGGGCTTCCTCTCAGTTGTAAGTAGAATTATAATTTAAAATCAATAACATGTAAATCAAAATTTTAAAAATAAATCCTAATTAATTGAATGCTCATGTCTGAATTTTCAAGATAATTGCAATTGGCCTGGTTGGAACATCAGCCTGGGTGTTTAAGGAGTATTATGAACTCCATGAAAATTCAGCAGTTAAAGCTGGGGGAGCTATTACGAAAACAGTGGACAACATTTTTGGAACAAATACCTCCAAGGTGTTGCCCAAGAGGATAAACATTTTCCTCTACTGCTCTGGAGTAACATTGGCCGTCGGTGGATTGCAGATCTTGACGAGCATTTTCTTGCTCATTTCCGGTGGTGGAAAGGTAAAAACTCGGGACGTTTTCAGTTTTTAAAACGTTTCGTTCAAAGCGTTGCTTAATCCTCCCATTTTCTACACTTTTGTATAACTAAAATATGTTTTTGATTTCAGAGCCGTGCTCCAGGTTGCACCTACAGCTTGGTGAATACAGTTGGCTTATTCGCCGTTATCTCAGCTGTGGTTTGCATCGTCTACCAGGAATACTTTGATTTCAAGAATTTCAACAGGAATCAAGATTACGAACAGTACTGGATGGGTATGATGATCGCTGACGTTGTCTTCTACCTTGTAGGCTCCTGCATCGCTGGATGTTTCACGAGGAACAATTAAATTCCTCAAGAAAATGATGAGAGTTAATGTAACTTATGTCTGGCCTTTGTACCCGCTTGAAGTTATGAATGCACGCGGAATTGTTTGATTATAGTTGTATATGAATTATTATTATTATTTTATAACGTACATTACTAAGCATGTGTTCTCTTTTGTCTCCATGAATGACCCATCGTATATGTACTTAAGTTTTGTTGGCGGTGTAGTTATATAAGCTTAATTAACCTGTGTGTACAGGTGTGTCCAGGATGGGGTTTTTCACACTAAACCTGTGTGCAGTTATTTGTTGTACCAATGAATGATTTTTGTTCGCAATGTATTATTGTAATGACCACCCGCGAATCATTATCGTCGAAGCAGTTATGTCGAGGTAGAAAAAAAAACTGTGAAGCGTGTGTAACTTTTTTATATCGAATTATTAAGAAATGAGTAACAGTGTGTGCCAGATTATTTGAACTTAGCTTATCCGCTGAAAGAATCGCTCTGAAGAAACTAATATGACTAAATTAATCTAATTAAAAACAAATGTACTTGCCATTAGAAATATATAAGAATGGTGTTGTCGGATTCGTATTCTTGTTGCATTTAACGCTAACATGATAAGATGTTGTGAATTGAAATTTAAATCAATCAATAATCGGGTTGTTGTCTCTTTGTGAAAAAAGTATTAGGAGTTTTAAACAGTCGAAAGTTTCTGTCGCGTCAAAAAAAAGCCATTCCATATTGCCAGAGGAAGCGAACAATAATTGTCGAATGACTATCATTAATTGTACAAAATTATAGCGCTTGCAAAATCCCTGAAAACTAACAGCCATATTAAATGTCGACTGCACACACTTGGATTTTTCTAATATAAAAACAGTAATTACAAGAATATTCTAGTAGGAAAAGGGTGAGAAGTGAGAATACATACATTTATTAGCTTGAACAAATGCTGAGACTAAAAGTACTAAAAGCGCTTGCTATTAATTACTAGACTAAATTAGCACACATCTTCCGATAGGAGGTAGGTAGGAGCAGCTTTTGTAAAGCATATACTTATTGCTACATAATTATACTAACGTACAACAGTTTTTGGTGCAAGTGGTAACGTTGCGTACAAGTCCAAGTATTCAGAGCTGGTTTAGTAACAAACAAGTATTTTTCAATATGATTGTGCTGTGTGGAAAATGTTAGGATGCTATACATTGAAACGGTGTTGTAATCTGTCTTGGGATGAGAGAATATCTATGTTACATAATTATGTTTATAATCCATAGTTTTACATTGCCCGTCCATTTCTGTTCCTTCGTTAGTATGGAATCTTCTATTCTAATCTCATTCCCAATCTGTAGAATAATGTAAGTAATTCTCGGATAGAAGTTGGGTGTAGTCTCACGGCAGATAAACAAGAGGAAAGAAGAATACAATTTTGACCGACTCCCCGTTCAGTCCAACCTAGTTATTTATTTCAGCTAATTAATAAAGTTTCCAGCTCGGTTTTACGTTGATTACAAACAGGATTAATATATTAACGCTGCTGTCACTAATAACGATTCCATTTGTTGCCATACTCGTACGATTGTTTTGTAAAAATCGATTCGTTTTACAATGAAGTTTTACGGGTTTGTATGTATGGTTGTTGCAAAATTATATATATATAGTATGCTCTTTTTCAATAATTTTACTTTCAATTTTAAGTTTTTCACCGAGCAAAATGTACTTCTCTCATTTTTTTGTAAAGTAAAAACCTATAAAAATCTATTGTACTGGAACTTTTATTAAATCTGATTTGGATTTCGTTGTTTAAAATCCTAATCTGACAGTTCGTTAAGACATATAGCATTTCATTTAAAGCATTATCTTAAAGGTAACAAAACAATTTGGTTAACGTTGATTTGGGTTGCCCTATAATTATGAGGTTACAGTTATGGAGTTGTAGTTGTGGTTTTTGTAAGCTGTAGTTTGCAATAAAGTGTTTAACTTGAGTATTTACATTATATCGTTATTTTTCATACTTTTTGCAATTATAAATTATATATATCTATCTATAGTGAGCATCATCAGTTATATTTATTTAAGATCCTGAAAGGTACGTGATTATTTATTTTTTCTGCGGTGGACTCTATCCGATGGTGGACTGCGTCTACTGAGACCTCTGAACAATTAGAATGACAATTGGCAAAGAATGTTTAGCCAAATTTTTTTCAAAAACGGAGCTGAATCGCCGCAGTAAGCGGAGCGCGTAGCTTTTGACTCGGTACTACTCAACATATCGATTGGCTTCAACGTTTGCCCTTGCTAGCATAGATCAGTTGTTAGCATAGCAAGTTGGATATAACATCTAATGACGCGCTTTTCGCATTTACTCTAAAAGTCTAAAGCATTGACAAAATAGACGCAAAACGTTTCTTATTTCTCATTGTTTCCCTTCATCCGAAAACTTATTCCGAAGCCATCTAGTAGCTGTTACAAGAATATACGAAAACTGTAAGAAACAAAGCAGGATCGCACGTGCTTTTCTCAGTCCCTCCACAAGTCCCTGCTCGCTGTTGCCTTTAAACACAACGTAAAAACTTTCTAGGGGTTTTACTAGCATTACTTGAAACCGTCACATGTTCATTCTTGGGCACGACTTTGTTGAGGGAAGAAGCTGCTGGGAGGAGGTTAAGAAAGAAATAGCAGTCTATTCTTTGTCATTTGCTCGGAATTTTGGAATTACCCTAAGGATTTACTGCTTATTGAACGGCAATAATTTCCGATTGTGAATAGTATTCATTTTGTGGATTCGGTGTTGAACAAGAACCTTATTTCGACTCGAAGGTTTTCTAAAAGGTAAGTACATAATTAATACTGCATTAAAATTTTATAGCACGTGTCCTCACATTTCTTAAATGAAATCAGGTAGTAACTAAAGCTCTGTATGCAACCTTAATTAAATTGCTGAACAAGTGTGTTTATATAATGGGTTTTTCATTATTTGAAGTTAAATGGGAATTTATCGCAATTTTAATTTTCAGGTCAACTACGGTTTAAAGTTGGTTTCCTCTGCCCATTAACTGGAAGCATCTGAACTCATAATGCCGAAGAAGAATCCACCGAATGCATTCATGCTGTACGTTTTTGATCGACGACGAGAGGTCGAAAAAGATGGAGAAAAAATTCAAGGAGGAGTGCCTGGTGCAGTGGCAAGATTCGGCGATGAATGGAAGGTAAAATAACTTCGTCGATTCTGATTGCAGTTAAATTGCTTTAGATTGTCGATTCTGCTACACGTTATGTTGATTGAGTTCGAAGCTTGCTATGAATAATAGCAGTAGGGCTTTTAATAGCGTTAACTGAAACCATCGTGAAATTCATGTTTGAATTTGAAATACTTGTAATTTTACGAAACTCTATATACATAGGCAAATATAGCTGGTAGGAATTTCTGGACCATCGTAATTTGTTTGATATGTGTTTGAGCTGGATTTGCTTGCTGCAGAGTATACTGAACTAGTGAAAGAATGATTGGCATGTGCAAATTCCGTATCAATCACTTTACAATTTGTTTTACAGAACTTGCCAAAAGAGAGACGCGAGCCGTACGAGCGGAAGGCTAAAGCTGCAAAAGCAGCTAATCGTGGACAAAGTTATGAAACTGTGACTGTTGGTGGAACGAATCCGGCTTCTGCTGAGGAGAATTCTGATTCTAACAACCAAGAATTTTACGATGACGATGAATACTAATGAGGTTTGTAGCGTTAGAGGTGTTTTTACATGAACTGAAATGATCGAACTCAAGAAGTATCTTTCTTATGTAAACGATAGATCAGATTAATGAATTGTTCTGAAATAACCTTAAGCTCCAGCCATTCCATGTGTTAGTATCAGATAGATGAGCTGAATCAATTGTATCTCAGTAATAACTTGTGTAATTCCCATCGATTCAAATTTGGAATTAGTTATCTTTGTCATCCAAATCTTTTAGTACGTTTGAGCTCTGATACTTTATTAATTTTTGCGATACATGTTCAATGTATTTCAGGAACTTGACCATCCAATGAATGATGATTTTAGATTGAGGTTGAGGCTCAATTGACACTCTATGTGAAATGTAATCTGAGATTCTTGCTATATAAAACAGTTGAATTTTGTAGCAGATTTTTCCAGTTAAGAAAATTATACTTTTCCAATTTGACCTGTTGGTATCAATCATTTTGCAGTATCGAAAGTATAAAAGTAACCGGTTAATATATATACTAATAAAGTGGTTATCATATAGAACACTTGAGTATTTTAGTGGAGCCTATTCTTGTATGAGAACCGAGTCCCATAGAGCATAAACGTTCTGTGGCTTGGCGCGGAGCTTGAACCTGAAATAGCATAGTTTTGTAGGAACACGCGATCGAATCGAAGATTTGTTTTCGGCATTAATACACAGACGTGCGGAAGGAAAGGTGCGACATAAAATACAATCTTTAATTTTCGAGAAAAACCAAATTGATTTCATCATTGTGTTGCTACAGTGAGAAACTATTGCATCATTAAGAAGCTCATGAAGTCGAGTTTAGGAGCTCGCCATTTTAGATGTATAGTTAAAAGAACATATTACAGCGGTGCTGCAGTATTGAATTCGGTAAATGTGAACGTGTTTATTACGAAGTCATTTGTAGTTCCACGAACTTATTCCTCCAAGGCAAAATTAAATAGTTTACTACTAGACATGGAAACTAAAGCAGCTCATGTTCCAAACATGAAGGCTGCAAGGCTAGCTAGGAAAGAAAAAACTGGTAATTATCCAGCCGGAAGTATGTCTCTGAAGGTCCTCGGCACTGGTGCTGAGGGATCTCCGCCGGCTTTATACATGTTTGCAGATCAGTCACGGTAAGATCAATAGAAACTGTTAACAATATTCATGTGATCCTGTGGTTTTGTATTACGCTGCTAAACCTAAATTAAAATTTTTTCTATTATAGGTATCTGTTTAATTGTGGCGAAGGCACTCAACGATTGGCCCACGAGCACAGACAGAAGCTAGGAAGGCTTGAGCACATATTTTTGACTTCCAAAAGTTGGAACAAAATCGGTGGACTTTTGGGAGTTGCCTTAACTGTACAAGATATTGGGGTTCCTCATCTGACTTTACACGGTCCGCCAGGTTTGGTAAGTTAATTTCCGGTGCTACTTGCACAAACCCCATGTGCGAAAAAAACGATTGTTGCTTGCATTGATGAAATAATAGATTGAATTAGTCCCGTAGCTAGCTTCTGATACCACATTCTAGTGTTGTTTTTAATTGAAATATTTTATGATTGCTAGGACGATATCTTCAATGCTGCTAAAAGGTTTGTCATGCTGAAAGAGCTGGAAGTTAAAGCCGCAGCTTGTTTGACAAAGCCGTGCTACGAAGACCACATAATGCAAGTTAACTATGTGCCTGTATTCTCAAACAAGGAGAGAACATCAGCTTGGGACACTGAGAAGGTACCTGGTGGAAATGCCAGGGATGAACTTAGTGATAATGATCGGGACATTGATTACTACAGTCATGTACAAGGTGGGAAGAGAAAAGTCGAAGTAACTCGAGAAGCTGAAGCGGATGGTGAGAATTTAAATAGTAATTTAATCTTTATATACTTTAATTGGTATGGTGGAAGCGTTAGCGCGGAAGCGTTAGCGCGGAAGCGTTAGCGCGGAAGCGAAATCACGTTGTGTGAAACTAAGCACGGGCAATGAATTGCTTACATTCTGACAGGCAATAAGAAGCGAAAATCTGATGGCTCTGACACTGTAGGTGGTGATGTTACGGGAAATGTGGATTGCATCATGTGTTACATTTGCTGGCCGAAGCGAAAACAAGGGCGATTATTAATTGACAAGTGCATTAAGTATGGAGTGCCACCAGGACCTCTGCTTGGAAAATTGAAAGCCGGTGAAGATGTGACACTGCCTAATGGGAATGTTGTCCGTGCTGTGGATGTGAGAGGCCCTGATTTTGAGGATGTCCCATTTGTTGGTAAGTTGCAGCAATCCTCTACGTATTCCCTAAAATAATGAACTTATATTGTGAGCATTACAATTGATTGATGTTCTGTAAAACTTGCAGTTGCCGATTGTCCTACAGAAGATTACCTCGAGGCTCTTATCACAAATAGTAAATGGGAGGAGGTGCAAAATTTAGGGGACGGTAAAACGGCCGTTCGGGTTGTTGTTCATTTTACACCAAAGCAGATTTACCTGAATCCTAAATACCAGGAATGGATGAAGAAGTTTGGCCCGACTACGGATCATCTGCTCTTGAACGAATCGTGTTCTAGTTTTGGCAGTGAAGCAGTTCATCGACTCCAGACAAAATTAAACATGGTGGATGACAACGTCTTCCCTCTTCTTTACCATGAGAACGAACGAACACGGCTTCCTATAGAACATGAGGAAGAAGATCCACTTTTATGGAATTATAGACAATCAGATAAGCCTGTTGTGTTTTCATCCGTACCTCAGCCCCCTTCAGATGTAATGGAAGCAAATGCTCGTGTCATGATTGGTGAAACCTTGGCAAAATACGTATTGCGACCCAATACTGGTGCTGACAGGTAAGATTAGAAGATCTTCGTACTTGTTCTGTAGCTAGTAAAGAGCAAAGAGAAAGAAATTGAAAAAGTTTATATTTGTTTTTCTTTTTTATCATTAACAGTTCTGAAAGCGTGAGCTTGTGTAAGAGCGACTACGTTGAAGAAACAATGCGTGTCGAGGGATTTCACGACTCGCTAAAATCATTGAAGCAACACCTGTTGTCTTTTGAAAATGGTGCAGGTGCAGATTATCCTCGGATCGTATTTTTGGGCACTGGATCCTGTATTCCCAACAAGGGTAGAAACGTCAGTGGGATATGTGTGGAACTCGAGTAAGTGAACACTTGCCTGAATAGTATCAAGAGTTTTAAGATTAAATAAGAGAAGCGTTAATCATACGATTTTGATTTTACAGTACGGACACCCGAATTTTGTTGGACTGCGGCGAGGGAACATGTGGACAGCTTTACAGATTTTATGGACTTAAGAATATTGGAAACGTATTACAGTCTATAAAGGGAATTTACGTTTCTCACATGCACGCTGACCATCATTTAGGATTGCTCAGTGTTTTGCAAGCCAGATATTCAGCTTTTAAAAAGGACGGTTTGCCTTTTGAGCCAGCTAGTTTATTTGCTCCGGTTCAGATAGTGAGGTGGCTTCATTTATTTGACTTAAACTTTGAGGAGGTTAGCCATTTGTACAACTTAGTGTCCAACGTTTCCTTACTAACTGGGTATGATGGACCAAATGTTATCCTGGACAAGGAATCAATTTTTAGTAGGCTTAATCTGAGTAGAATAGAAACATGCCACGTGAGGCACTGTCCAAATTCTTTTGGTGTTTTACTGGAGCATTTATCTGGGTGGAAAATATGCTATTCAGGTGATACGATGCCATGTGATGATTTTGTAACGTTAGGCATGAACTCTGACATTTGTATCCATGAAGCCACAATGGAGGATGAGTTAGAATATGAAGCCAAAGTCAAACAACATTGTACCACTTCACAAGCCATCGAAGTCGGAAATAAGATGAAAACCAAATTTTTACTGTTAACGCATTTTAGTCAGAGATATGCAAAAGTGCCGAAAATCAATGCTGGATTAGCACCTCATGTAGGAATTGCTTTCGACAATATGGTGGTATGTTCTGAATGTTATCTCAATACCTTATGATAACTTCATTGCGGTAGAAACTAATTTGAACTGATTCTTAGGTGCGTCCTCGAGATTTAGCCAAAATACCGTTGATGTACCCGGTATTCAAGGCAATGTTTGCTGATGACTATGAGGAAATGGAAACCAAAACTATGAAGAAAATGCGTCAAAAAGAAAGAGTTGAAGCCGCAGTACACCAAATTGTATCGCAAAACTCGTGAACATGACTTAACAATAAATTTATTATTTTTATTATTCATGAAGATTAAATTTTAGCAGTTAACAGTATAAATCTTGTAGCGCTTGTAGTAATTCAATTTTTTGCCCAAAACTGTACTTAATTTTATTGTTTCATGGGACAGGCATAGCCTCTTCTTTGCTTCTATCACAGTATTCAGCTGTCTACTGCCCTTAATTTCGCATAGATGCCAACCTGTTTTGAGTAAAGTCAAAATCCATAAATATATCGTAATTGCCATCCCTTCATCAGAACTGTCGTTTTAGCTTATTTAATGAAGAAAGTGGAAGGGGGAAGTCCGGATTTTATATTTTTTTATCCTTATAATATCATCTAATTATGTAATAGTTAATTTATCTATTTGATGCAGCGGATGTGGCTCAGCCCTTACGATTACACACATTCATTACATTGAGCCGCAGCTCCTCAACATGTGATTCAAGCTTTAGGAGAGATTTATTTTCTAATGATTCAACTAACGGATATACTCCTCAACATGTGATTCAAGCTTTACAAGGAATTTATTTATTAATGATTCAACTAACGGATATACTCCTCAACTAATTAATGATTGAACTAATGGCAGCACTTCTCAACTAATTAATGATTGAACTAATGGCAGCACTTCTCAACTAATTAATGACTAATGACTACAATCCTGTAGAACTAACGTGCCCTTGGCGGAAATTTTGTTCTTCGAATTCAAAATTATGGTTGGAAATCATTTTCTTCCTGAGCCAACTCATTTATGGGAGCACGGTTACAGATGATGAAAATGGCTGAACATGGGCTTGAACGTTGCCACTATGGCCACAGTGCTCTTCAGTAATTTGTACACCTATGCCCACGTGCGTAGATCCTTTCCAGATAATTGTTGCAAAAGCTACAAATATTAAGAAAATAGAGTGGCATGTAGTCCATGTAGGAGTTTTGGCTATGGACGTCAAAACAACATTTACATTCGTGAAGTAACTTACCAGAATCTTGAGTGTATCTTGGATCTTCCCACGGATCTTCTAAATCCTTGGCTCTTTCATTCGCTAATGCAAAGTGCTGTGAACAGAAAAACACACGACGGATAGTGTATCAACTAAGTGCTTTACGTTTCGCTGACTGGAGGATTGGCTAGTAGTTAAGGCACAATGCTTATAAGAGGAAAAACTTTTGAAAATGAGCAGGTGAATATTGGTGACAACAATCTGAAGGAAAGCTTCTTACCTCGCTGCTTGGTAGAAGTCTTGGTGAAACTTTATTATATTACGGGCCGTAGCTGATTTATTCGGATGTACGTTTTTTTGCAATATTTGGCAAGCGCTTGTTGCGTTACTGCCGTGAATATCTCGGACGATAGCTTCCACAGTATATTCATTGATTTTGGCAAATATAATAAAATCCTTAGCAAGATATAGATTATTATGGCATTAAAATGATTTTTTTAAAAGTGATGGGAAATACTCAACAGTAAATTTCCTGGTTGCTAAAATCTTTCCTAAATCTTAGTGAGTCTCACACGCCCTTTCACATCTTTCTTTTATCCTGCCTCATTCGAATTTCAGACGGGAGATTTTACGGTGGCTATGTCAATGCTCGGAGGTGTTGCAAAATACATCCTCCGGTATGCGGATTTCCAGAAGGGAAATGTATGGGGTCGGGAAAAGGAAGATCTGGATAAGGTCTAAATTCGGTAAGGTCTAAATTTTTCATTTCCAAAACGTAGACCTAGATTCCGGCCAGATACCAACTAACCTATTCTGAACGATTAAAACCAAACCCGACGACCAGTAATTTCCTTGTACTAAAATCTAATGTTGGCTGGAACTGTTCCTGACAAGCGGCATTAATTTTTCGTTTATCATATTGTGAGTCGCATCTGCAAGATTTAAAATACAAGCATGTAGAACATGACTCAATTGCAGGACCAATTTAGATTTTACCAGAAAAAATATTACCATAACAAGGACTTACATTTGAAAATCCCCATTGCTTGTCCTAGGTTGAAAATAGCGTCACTACTGAATTCTAGGCGACCCTGGAATGGGAAACGACAGTATCATTCTAATGTCAAAGAGATATTGAACTATCGGTTTAGTAATCGGAGTATCTTGCCGAAATTTGAACACGACAGATTCTGCATATTCTGAGAGTCCGCGACCTGGTGATTCACAATAACACCTAACACGTTGAGTGAAATACCCGAACCGGGCATTTTATGTTCGGTCATTTTATTAAGTGTCGAAGACACTTCCTAGGGGGATCGATGGTGTCTGTCTGTCCGTCTGTCCGTCTGTGCGCACTCTAACTCACGAACGGATGGATGCATTGTAATGAAATTTTCAGGATATGTAGATACACGTATCAGGACCATCGCTATTGAATCTCAGTGATATTCGTCAAGTGGTCACTGAGATACGGATGAACGGAGCGAGCGCGGAAGCATAGGGATGAACGGAGCGAGCGCGGAAGCATAGGGATAAACGGAGCGAGCGCGGAAGCATAGGGATAAACGGATGGAACGCGGAAGCATAGGGAAAAACGGAGCGATTGCGGAACATTAACTTTTTCTAGGCACTATCCTACTTAAAATGAAGAATAATTCATGTATATTATACAATTAAATCTTATTAATTAAATCTACTTGAAGTTACTTGTCGAAAATTAAATCTACATTTATCTTCGACACTTCCGTACACCGGCTTAGCCGTTTATTTACATGTTATAATACAATTTGAATCATCAGGTTGCGAAGAATACCATGTCAGGGATCAAAATTCGAAGAGATATGCCTGTTTCGACACATGGTATAATGTGGTAAAGGGATTAAATTCAAATGCTCCAAATGACATATCCTACTTACCCGTTGCGAGAATGGAAACGTTAAAATCTTCATTTTACAAAGCTTTAAAAATCCATTGTATACTACCTTATCTGTTAACTTGTAGTTCAGGAGACTAAAGGAAAATTCCCGAAGATCTGTTTCCCACAATTTTTAAATTAAATTACCATCTCTATTGTCAGAAGAACCGAAGAAAGTTTAAGTTTTAACTACCATTACGTACGAATAATTTTTTTAAAAACTTACTCTTAAATCGGAGTAGTGCCTCGTTTTCCAAAAAGTCTTCGTCAGTTACAATACTGTTACAGTTACCAGTAAGCTTCAGTGACTCCAAATTGCATGGAAGAATTTGTAATGACTCCTTAACACATTGGTAGTAGTCTGGACCGACGCAATGGAGTTTTAACTTATTTAACGAAGGAAAGCACCCGGCAATATGGCGCATGTAATCGAATCTAAACATTTCATCTCGGCATAGATGATCCAAAGTGGAAACGGATATTTTCAAAGTATGAACTCTTGGAAAGATTCGTGTAGTTGGTATCTCTAAAATAATTGCGGGAGAGTTTTGAACGTTATCTCCCACATGTGGTAAACTGGAGTTGATCTGCAAACAGATATTCAAGTTTAGCTCTAAGAGTTGCTCAAACTTTTGATCGAGTGGGAATACGTCAAGGAAGTCCAACTCCTTTGCCGTTCCAGAGCCAATCTGCATATGTGGATGGTGTTCTGTGGTTGATACCATGGGGGACCCATCGACTAGGTTCCAGTTGAAGTGAGAATCCCTCAAGAATCGGTGATCTTTTATCCGAAAGCTTTTTAATTTTGTTACAGGGAAGTCAGGAGACAAGAAAATTTTCATCCAGTCAATTTGTTCGCTACCAGGATTAAGCATAAATTTCTCGAGCGTTCCGCTACAATGACTTTTTAGGAAGACCAGTAAGGCATTTGTAGCGTCCTCTGGGGTTATGTGTTCATCACTCCTAGATATATTTGAAATAAAAATGGCCAACTGAGAGTATACACAACAAGGTCAAAATATTATGCCGGCTCATGCGATGAACAATGAATACGACGAGTTCAGTTTTAATTTTTTCCATTTCATTCATTACTAGTGCTCACCCCGTATTGTGGTTCTCGAAGGATGTAATCTTCAGGCTTCTGAAGCCTTTCCCTTTGTACTCAGTTGAAAGACGTCTCAGGGTTTCTACTAATCCCTCTGATTTTACGCCACTGTACCAGCACTCGAGATCCTGAAATGTTAAAAATGTTTAATTGCCAAAATGTCACTAAATATACAGGATTTGGAATGGTGCTGATCTCATACAAAAATCCATTTATTCCTAGGCCTAGTCAGCACATATCTTACAATGTGGGGTACGAAAGGTATTGGACACCGTTGGTTCGGTTGATGGAGCCTGTGTTCCCTTCCTGATTTCCCGCACGCGCGTACCAACAACGTAATGGATTGGGTAGAGCTTGGTCAAGTTACATGCAGTGGTAAACCACATCCATCCTTCCTATTACAGGTAGGTCTAAGTATACTCGGATTGTGATATTAAGGATATCACAGCAGCTTTGATATCTATTGACTAGGTTGTGATTTGTCACACAGTTTGCGATATTGCATTATTCATATATCACAACTGAAGCTAACTTCAGTGGATATTTTAGTTGAGATGCTGTGGAAATTTTATTTCTTGTCGAGTTTTCGTGTTTCTTGTTTTAAAACACATCTTAGGTCTTCTGCACATAATAATCCGGGATGCAAGACGCTCTAACCGTCATTATTTTAAAGGAAATAAAAGTTAAAGTGAGCGCCATCATTGAATTTTCCACTCCCATAAGAGAAGCATTGGGATTATCAGGCGCAAGTAGGTTCTTCGCTGCAGTGGAGGAGAACCCAAAGTTTTCTGAGTTCTCTTCCCAAATGCTCCACTCAGGAACGTCCCAGAGTTAAACGGTTTGGCTTTCTGGATAGCTGAGTTTATTTTCTCGATTACATGTAAAATATTGTCTCTCTAGGTCAAATTGTAAAGTAATTGCAACGCTTGCACTGAAAAAAGCCAGTTTTCTTCGGCAGTAGACTTCTAGCGTTGCAGTATCTTTGAACTTTGACAGAAGAACATGAAATTTAATTTAAAATTTAGAAGAAGACCTAAGCTATCCAACAATGCAAATTGCTTGGTATTGTGGCGGTCTTTAGTGAAGTAATGTATAACGCAAGCCGAGGGAAATCTTACGGCTAGTTACGGTCCTGATTGCCCCACTTGCCGATATCACAGGAGTTGTGATATCATGTGCTTGCTACAGTTCTGTGACAGTTATATCACAGCGGCTGTGATAAATTTGTTCAGTAATGGTAGTTATTCCTGCCCGTAGTATGCGTCTTCCACTTTAACACATTCGCCATACTTTTGAATGGATCCGCCTTTTAACGTCAACGCATCGTTTTTGTTTTCGTTTTTGCCATGTATGGCATTATTTGCTCTGTAAAGTGGATCCAGTTGAAACAATACGGCTGCTAGCTTTTAGATCATTCGGGCCAAATGGCAGGTGGGTGGTGGCATACTCTGAAGGAGAGATGTGGTTTAGGAGCAACTGGAAGTAGCGTGGTAGGTTTAAGCGGGAAAACAGGGAGTAAGAATTCAATCCATCAATCGAACAAACGGTATCCCATAGAAAGGACTACCATTTTAACCGGCGCGTCGCCTGGGCTCAGGAGCGTCCCAGAGTCAAACAGTTTGGCTTGCTGGATAGCTGAGTTTGTTTTCTCGATTACATGTAAAATTTAATCGCTCTAGGTCAAAGTGTAAAGTAGCTGCAACGCTTGCACTGAAAAAAGTCATGTTTCTTCGGCAGTAGACTTCTAGCGTTGCAGTATCTTTGAACTTTGACCGAAGAACATGAAATTTAATTTAAAATTTAGAAGAAGACCTAAGCTATCCAACAATGCAAATTGCTTGGTATTGTGACGGTCTTTAGTGAAGTAATGTATAAAGCAAGCCGAGGGAAATCTTACGGCTATTTACGGTCCGTATTGCCCCACTTTCCGATATCACGGGATACGTGATATCACATGATATCATGTGCTTGCTAGTACTACAAATACGTGACAATTATATCACGGGGTACGTGACAATTGTCCTTATTTATGGTTCTTGTTCCTGCTTGTCCGGAGGGTTGATGCTTCACGCGGCTTGCACGGTTAGATACCCGAAATCTTCAGCTCTCGTTTGTATTTAATCTCTAAAGGTGAGAGTTGGCCAACCCTGATACGCTACACGACCATTGCACTCGGATACCAGCCTTTTTTTTCATTTTCAGCGTTGCCGGATTCAGTAATGTGTCTAGGAATTTAAATGCTAAAGAAAGCAAAAACTGTAATCTATCGAATAGTGCAGGCCGCTGACTCTGAGAAGCTCCAGAGAGCTTCTCAGAGCTCCAGCTGAGAAATTACGAGTGGAGCACATCAAAACTTTATGTATCCTTCCGCTGCAAAGACTGCGTGGAGTTCGTCATCGGAGGAAACGCAATGATTTTCTTTTAGGACGTGCGTGTACGCAAATCTTACTGGGCTTTTTAAAATGGCGTGCCTTCGGTTTTTTAGGACTAAGGAGTACAACTTGACACCACGACTTTACCCCACGAAGGATCCTAGTTGCAACAAAAAACTCCAACACCGTATAATTATTTTTAAAATGGATGGTCTCCCTGGTATTCTATTGGTGTGTAACTGACAAGGTGAGTTTTCTGCGCTAACTAGGATCCTTCGTGGGGTAAGTAATGCTCAATAGATTTTTGTAGGGTAAGTGCTAACTACGCCTTTTCGCCATTTCTTTTAGAGAATATACCGCCTGTTTCACAAGTTCTTGATGTGCTCGTACTTCCCTCCGCCCCTCCACGACGTCACTTTCCTGCATGTACGCTTCTCTTCTTTCCTCCGCTGCGTCTCCTGCTTGCTCGCTGATGAAACCGGGTATTTCTTTTTTCGTCAAAATCTTCGCTCACAAGTGTCACAGCGTCAAGCGGCTTGCACCGTTGGAAAGCTGAGATTTTCTCCTCTGATACAAACTGACTTTTATGTCCCTAGGTCAAAGGTTGGCGATGCAGCTACACTTAAAGTACAAAAAGTCAGGTTTCCTAAACCTGTAGACATTTAATTCTGTAGCGTCCTCAACCTTTGACCTAGGGACATTAAAGTTAGTTTGTATCAGAGAAAAAGATCGCGGCTTTCCAATGGTGCAAGCCGCTTGACGCTGTGACGCTTGTGAGCGAAGATTTTGACGAAAAAGAAATATACAGTTTCATGAGCGAGCACGCAGCGGAGGAGAGAAGAGAAGCGTACATGCAGGAAAGTGACGTCGTGGAGGAGCGGAGGGAAGTACGAGCACGTCAAGAACTTGTGAAACAGGCGGTATATGATGTGAACTTCACGCTGTGAATGTAATTACCTTCAGATTAGGGGCTCTTTGTAGTATCCACCAGCGTAAAGAAATCGGTGGAAGACCAGACACGCAATGTCTTAAAAAATGGGTTTTATCGGAAAGATTAGCATCCCCAAGTAGTATAGAATATGAGCGATTTTGACAAAAAATTAGAGTCTCGAGCGACAGATCTTTTAGGGCATGTTCTTCTGCGTGTTGTTGAAACTGCTGCAGAATATCTTCGGGAATCCTCAAACTTGGGGGCACCTCGTTGTACACAGTTAAATACTTTTTTGGAAAATCCAAAGGCGGGGGAATGAGGTTATCATTAAAGATTCTATCACACAATGTCACCTGGATTCGTAATTCTTTTAGCCGAGTTAACACCTGAAGGCAACACTTGAGCCAGTCCAACTGCATTGGGTAAACTACTATATTTAAACTTGTTATAGAGTCTCGCATGCCAGGCATGAGAAGCAAGTCCCCTGCGAATTCCGATATTAATGATGGATGCATATCAATATTACTGTAAGCTATCCCAATATCCTCGACTCGTTCCTTGAAAAATTTGATAAACGCTTCCACTTTTAGGGATTCCATAGCATAATGTTCTGGTTCTATATCTGTGTAAGATGAAGAGTGAGTACCGTGTCTTAAACAGTCACCTTTATATCAGACATGTTTTCCAAATCTTAGAACACTTTTTCTTGACAACCACAGTTTTGATGACATATTCCATTTCTTACAGACCAAGCGGCAAGACTTGAGCTCCGCCACGCAAACTATGCTAAAAAGATGCGTGAGAACGACATCAGTCTGCAGAAATATCAAAAGAATGACAACACGGTTTAAAATCGCCCGTGAGCTGGACCGGATTCAAAGACACAACTAACCATTAATGCGGGCTCCCTCATTGCAACAATAGGGAATTTGGATGAATTCACCTTAATAATTTCTTTGCATCTTATCGGTATTCCTTAATCATTGAATTTAGGATTACAGTCCAATCAGGGTGCTCTGGAAAGTATTTTGACTCCAGACGAATACTATCTGTTAATTGCACTCAAATATTTTTCCCCGCGGCCGTCACGACGTCAGGTAGGTCTTGGAACAAAGGTTGACCTTGCAGCGGTAGTCAAGCAAGATACGTAGAGTCCCTTCAAAATTACTTCTGAAAAAAATAGTTTAGTTGCGAAAATATTCATGTTGTAACATTCATGTGAGAAGTGAAAGTAAAATTGAAATTTCCATTAAACCTTAAGCCCCGGGTACAGTCTGGCATAACAACTGCATAGCACATGTTTGGCATAAAGTTTATGCCGCTGGCTGTTTACAGTCTTGCACACTGTATACAAATCACTAGGCAAAAATTATGCAGGGCATAATTTCTAACATATTTTTATGCTATGCCGTTGTTATGCCAGACTGTACCAGGGGCTTTAAAGATGTATTTTCATAGAAAGCGTTTATTTTATTGCACTGGGGTTTGCCATAGCGATTAATCACGGGATGCGCCGTGAGATTTTGACTGGACAATGCCGAGGAACGAGAGGGAACACCCCTACTTCATAGTACTTAAATCTACAGTACTTGCCGCTTTTCAGTGGATAAATTGTATCGTTTCATGAGAGATATGAATCAAGAATATTTCATAAGTCTGAAGGGCTCGCTTCGCTCGCCTTCAGACTTGCCGCAGCCTGTATACACGGCTTCCACTGCACTCACGGTTAACACTGTACACACGATTTACCACTCACACACGATCCAACGTTTTATTCAATAACTTCCGTCACACCCACATGCAATTTTTGCAAAACTGATGCTTGCATTGGTTTCGGGTTAAAGATGGTCAGTTTTTGTACGCTGAATTATTGCTCCAGAAATAGCGTTCGCTTCGCTCACGCCGTGCGCTTCGCTCACGCCGTGCGCTTCATGGCAATTCTGCTCGCTTGCGCTCGCTTCTCAGTATCTTTACGTTTATCGAGTTTGTTAGCTATAGTGAATGAAGCAGCGATTTCTTAGTGAGCTTTCAAACCCAGTATCACTATTTCTTGACATAAGTTACTATGTGAAATTTTAAAATTCGTACATTTAAATATGCCCGAGAAGAACCATTTTTGAATTTCGCGCTGTAATTTACGCCACTTAAATAGATTTGAGAGTGGGCTTGAAAACTCTCTATTAGGTTACACCAGAGTAAATTTGAGTTTTCACCAAAACTTTTCAACCCTCATTATTCAGGGGAAACAGAAATTAGGCTCCACCGGTTAGGGCAATCAAGGTTCTGAACGATGTACCTATACAACCCCTCGCGATCCGTGATTCCGAAACTGAATCCGAGAAGGATGGGTTTGGAGTTTCACGTTCCATCATGTACACACGGTTGCACTACACAAACGATTTACCCTGTACACGCAATCCAGCGATTCTTCTTTAGCGTTTGCACTGCCAATTTTCCGCTCAAGTAAACTGAGGCATTTGCATCGGATTCGATATAGAAACCGCTGACTGTTCGCTGGATTATGTGCAGTGAATAAGCGTTAGCTCCGCTCACGCTCGGTACCGCGATAGTCATTTGGCTGGCTTGCGCTCGCTTATCAGCTTATCAATTAATTTTAGCGGTGAACCCGAATCGTAACGCTAGCGCATAGCGGTGGCAAGAATATGTGAAATACCGTTGCAGCGGGGATCAGGGAGGAAAGTAAATAACAACATGGGGTGGTAAAAGCAAAGTTGGCTGAGGATTTAGTACTATGTTTCGAGGAAACGCTTTTCTAGCACCTAACACTTGCATACTTCAATTATTATGCCCAGTGCAGAGGATGATAGTAAAGCAAAATTGATAAGGGAGGTTGAGTAAGCAATGAATGGTTGTTCCCCGTGACTACCGTGATCGTCGCCATGGCCACGTTAGTGCAAAGGAATCATAGATTAAATGGCGGAGGGAAAATTATATGAATACGGAGGAGGCAGCGCGAAGGCTCAAAGCAGGTCCAAGTTTTTGCCGAGCTCCAACAATTAATAGAAGAGACTAGGCTGAAGGGCTCGCTTCGCTCGCCTTTAGCCTAGCCGCAGCCTGTACACACGGCTGACACTGTACACACGCTCCAGTGTTGCATTCATTACCTCTGTCAGACTGCATTATTAGCAAAACTGATGCTTGCATCGGTTTCAGTTTTGAGACGGCTGATTGTACGCTGAATTAGCTCAAGCAAAAGCGTTCGCTTCGCTCACGCCGCGCGCTTCATGGTAATTCTGATCGCTTGCGTGCGCTTCTCAGTATCCAATTAAAGTTTACCGATACCCGGAATTTGTTAGCTACAGTGAATGAAACAGCGATTTCTTAGTGAGCTTTCAGACCCAGTATCATTATATCCTGACGTTAATTACAATGCGAAATTTTAAAATCCATACTCCCCCTTCGAACAATGGAATATGCAGGAAAAGGGCCATTTTTGAATTTCGAGTTGTAATTTACGTCACGTTATAGTTGTGCGAGTGGGCTTGAAAACTCTCCATTAACCTCTTGCGTACTGCTTCATTTTCAAATATTCCTGTTGCCAGCCACGGTTTCTATGGCTGAGAATTTGCCATATGCCCCCTTCTACACAGCCAATATGTGTAACCCGACCATTTAGAGATACATGAATTCCATGTTTTAGCCTTGTTATTAATTGGCGGGAACTTATCTCCATCGCACGTTACGCTATTGGAGATTCAAAAGTTCTTAAAAAACATCAATGGGCTTCCCGAACGTCTTTTACTTGTTTTGTACAACATCAATTTCGTAATTGGAACGTCTTTTATTTGTGCGAGAGGGAGCTTACGGCCATGGCAACCGTCAAATATTTGTGCTCTCTAGCATCAATTTCACTCATGGAGCGGAATTTAAATGTTTCCTGCCAAGCTTATAGGACGCAACAGGTTATCTTACACCTGAGTAAATTTAAATTTAACTTCCACCAAAACAGTTTAACTTTTCAGCCCTAATTATTAAGGGGAAACAGGAATTAGCTTCCACCGGAGGTCACTCAAGGTTCTGAAGAATCTGCACAACCCATTGTGATCCGCGATTCCGAAACTGAATCCTTGAAGGATGCGTAAAAAGTCAGTTTAGAGTTTCAAGTTCCTTCCTGTACACACGGTTGCAATACACAAACGATTTACCCTGTACACGCGCTCCAGCCTCCAGCGTTTCTTATTTAACTTTTGCAGTACCCATTTTCCGCGCAAGTTAAAAAATAAACTGAGGCGTTTGCATCGAATTCGGTATTGATCCCGCTGAATGTTCGTTGGATTATATATAGTGAATAAGCGTTTACTTCGCTCACGCTCAAGGTCATTCGGCTCGCTTGCGCTCGCTTCTCAGCAGCGGTGAACCGACTTCGTATTGCTAGCGGGTGCAAGTCCCATTTATCAATAAGCCCCGTGCATAGTAAAAACTTTACGAGGCTAGCGCCTCTAGGGAGTAAAATCTGAAACCGAAGTGAAAGCGGGATAAATTACGATGAAACTGTCGGGATGAATTGTTAATTGAAATGGTCGGACATACGGTCTGTCCTCAGGAGTTTCTCTGCCACTTGCCTTCCACGTCTTTTTTCGGCAGTTTTAGCGAGAAACCGTGCACGGGGTCTAAGATATGGCGACGCGATATGATAGATCTACTTCTTAGCTATCGAATGACATGTCGCACGATACCGGAAGTAGTGCGGAACGTTGTCATTTGTGACATCAAAGATGGCGTCGAAAACCCGGGTATTTTCGGGTTTTCTCGGGCGGCTGAAGTCCGATGAACACAAAACTTGGTATGTAACCTCAATATAGGTTCCTACATCGTTTTTAGGGACAAAAATGAGTCCTTGACCTCCGTGACCGAATTTGACCCGTTTAGGTCACGAGGTCAAACTTAATTTTTAAAAATACTTCAAAGCCTTCCGGTTCGACCACTACAAAAATTTTGAAAATCCGATCATTGAAACCGGAGAAATAAATTTTTTAGGACCTGAAATAAAGTCCCCATAGTGGCTGCGGCTAGGCTGAATTGCGAGCGAAGCGAGCTATTCAGCCAATCCTTATATTTAATCGGTGTAGCTCTGGCGAAAATTTTGTCCTCATTTGAATGTTCGCGCTGACTTTTGAACATTCGCGCTTGCCCCCTCTAAGTCATTGATTTTAAGCATATACTTATAATCTATGAAAACTTTGTAACAACGTTTCCATGGCGACTGTGTGGGTGTTAATAGTATTGATGGGGAGAAGCTATTTCATTGCTTGCTCGACATGCTACATCCACTTTGTTTAACTATTACGATTCACTTAACTGTAATCGAACTGTTTAACCGGCCGAGTTTCGTAGCGGCCTTAGCGCTATTCTAAATCCTGAGGAAATTCTTACTCATATAATTATACTTAAATGTAGTTATTTCCGCCGTACTTTATTTACTCTGCTCTAAAGCTCTCCGCTGCAACTACACCTGAAATCTTCTACCGACACATGGGACTTTACACCGGTGACCGCTAACCTTAAATGATTAGCTGAGAAGCGAGCTTAACCACTATCGGGTCAGCGGATTGAGCGAAGCGAACGCTTATTCTTTCCTTTTTATAATTCCCTGAAGCTCTCCGGAAACTTATACCTGCTTTAAACCTGCGCTTCATAAATCATAATTGTGTTACTAACGTCCTCTATACTGGCCAGAATAATTGGGGCGTTCAAGCGCAACCGCAGCGTTAGGGGTGTTTCAAAGCTATTTTAAATCCTGAGGCTATTTAGGTTTTACAATCGTAAATTAATTTTACTTTGCTCTCCTAACCTATACAACTGCATCTCATACCTTGCCAGACTTAGCATCATCGCATCGATACAAGGAGAATTCTAATATGGAATATATTGCCTTGCTGAGTGGTTAGTATACTACATAACATCATTGTACTGATAGTACTTACAAGTTACTAGCAAGTAAAATTAAAATATCAGTTGAACCGCGAAGTGGCATTTTACGCACCCGTTGCCTTTAAAAAATGAATGCAACACTTCTGAATACGTTGTGGAATCAGTTTTGAAATAACGGGTCACCCCCGGCTATGCACGCATTTTTAAGCACCTTAGAAATCTATCATGCGGAACATGATTTTATGTTGCTTTAAAATTTAGGGTTCCAATGTTAAACTGCCACTAGGTGTTTGTGGTAACTCCAATTTAACTTAGGTGTTAGCTAATAAAAGGCTGTTCACCGTCAAACTTTAATTATATGCTGACAAGCGAGCGCAAGCAAGCTAAAAGATTGTCGAGCACGCGGCGTGAGCGAAGCGAACGCCCCCTCTACAACAAGAATTCAGCGGACCATCAGCCGTCTCGAAACCTATGCAAGTTTTAGTTAAATACATATATATATTGCATGGGAATGTTCCGGAATTGCTGTAATTAACGCTGAAGCGTGTGCACAGGCTAAATTGTGTGTACAATGCAAACCGTGTGTACAGTGCAAGCCGTGTGTACAGTGCAAGCCGTGTGTACAGTGCAAGCCGTGTGTACAGTGCAAGCCGTGTGTACAGGCTGCGGGTAGGCTGAAGGCGAGCGAAGCGAGCGCTTCAGCCTAGTCCTTTATATTAATCGGTGTAGCTCTGGCGAAAATTTTGTCCCCGTTTGAATGTTCGCGCTGACTTTTGAACATTCGCGCTGGCCCCTCTAAGTCATTGATTTTAAGCGTCCGTATATAATCTATGATAACTTGGTAACAACGTTTCCATGACGACTGTGTGGGTGTGAGAGGTATTGATAGGGAGAAACTATTTCATTGCTACATCTATATGCTTCATTCACTTTCTTTAACTATTACGATTCTGTTAAACTGTAATCGAACGGTCTAACCGACCGAGTTTCGTAGCGGCCTTGGCGCTATTCTAAATCCGGAGGAAATTCTTACTCAGATATTTATACTTTTTAATTACTACCGCCACACTTTATTTACTCTGTTCTAAGGCCTTCCGCTGCAACTATATCTGAAATCTTCTACCCACACATGCGACTTGACATCGCCACGATGACGCAATGTCTTATGTGACCGCTAACCTTAATTTATTAGCTGAGAAGCGAGCTTAACGGCAATGGAGCCAGCGGCGTGAGCGAAGCGAACGCTTTTATTCTTTTATCTTTATAATTCCCTGTAGCTCTGCAGAAACTTGGAACTGCTTTGAACCTGCGCTTCATAAATCATCATTGTTTCACTTACGTCCTGTATACTGGCCAGAATAATTGGGATGTTCAAGCGCAGAGTTAGGGGTGTTTCCATGCAATCCTTAAAGTCATCAGGCTATTTAGGCCAGACAATCGTTAATTAATTTACTTTGATCTCCTATCTTCTACACCTGCCTCTCATGCCTCGCCATCAATGCATCGATGCAAGGAGAATTATCTATTACCAATATGGAATATATTGCCTGGAATCCCATCCGTGCATTAACATTCACCGAGTTGCTGACTGGTTAGAATACTCATACATAGTATCATATTTCCTAAGACATAATTCAACTGATAAGTGACTAGCAAGTAAAATAACATATCATTTGCAACCTGAAATGGTATTTTACGCACCCGTTGCCTATGAATGTAATAGTGCTAAATACGTTGCGGAACCAGTTTCCAAACCGCCACCGTTCCACAATGTAATGTGTAATGTGACCGCTAACCTTAAATGATTAACTGAGAAGTGAGCGCAAGCGAGCTTAAGAACTATTGGGCCAGAAGCGTGAGCGAAGCGAACGCTTATTTTTTCGTGTTTAAAATTCCCTGTAGCTCTGCAGACTTGGACCTGCTTTGAACCTGCGCTTCATAAATCATTATTGTGGTACTGACGTACTCTATACTGGCTGGAACCTCAGAAACCTAACAAGTGGGATACGATTCTATTTTGCTTTATAATTTGAGGTTCCAATGTTAAATTGCCATTAGGTCTTGGTAGTAACTCCAATTTACTTAGGTGTTAGCTAAGAAATGGCTGTTAATTATACGCTCATAAGCGAGCGCAAGCGAGCTAAAAGATTATCGAGCACGCGGCGTGAGCGGAGCGAACGCTCTCTGTAGCAAGAATCCCGTAGGCCATCAGCCGTCTCAAAACCTATGCAAGTTTCCGTTGAATAAATATTGCATCGGAATGTGCCGGAAATGTTGTAATTAACGCTGAAGCGTGTGTACAGGCTGAATCGTGTGTACGTTTGTTTGAAAATGATCTACGACACCGTCCAGTATCCATGTTTAAGCATAATCGTTGCGCCTGCGTTCCGACGCAATCCGTAATGATGGAGAGATTTTTTCTCGGATATTAAGACCTTATTGTAATTTCTGCCGCCGTTTACTTTTATCTCTGTTCTCTGCTACGTTTGAATCTCGCGACCTCCAGCGATGCGAAGTTGCTTGACCACTAAACTCTAATAATAAACTGAGAAGCGAACGCCTGCGCGCTGAAGGACCATCGCGCTCAAGCGTTGCATATAAAATTTAGTAAACCGCCAGCTGGCTCATAAAACCTAACATGGGCATACGCCTTATTAGTTTATTTTTAAGCTTGTGCGGAAAATCGTTAGGGCAAACAAGTAAATGTTGTGATCGTGTGTACAGTACAAGCCACGGCTTGGCAGAATGCGAGCATTCATGTCCACCGATGGCTGACCAACTTAAAAATATCAATAAGCAATTGTTGCCAGGCATGACTAATCTTGTGTGGCCTTTTAGTGACTACAAATTAGCATGGCTTTTACGCAAAAACGATAGTGGGACAATTGCAAACTGAAACTTTAAAGAGACATTTTGCCTGTAACAATTGCCTGTAAAGTCTGAATGAAGTACTTCTGAATCCGTTTCGGAATCACGGGTTATCGTCACAATAGATAATGCAGGCATGTCCTTCAAACCTGAGACATTCCACAAGTGGAGCAGAATTTATGTTTTACCTTAACATGTATTTAAAGCTGAAACGTTAAAGTGCCACTCGGTCTTTGTAGTAACTCAAGTTGACTCATGGCAGTAAGTAAATATATATCTGCTACATTCAATTTAGCGAATGAAGTCTTTTTCCTGCTGAGATTAAACTGTATGCTGAGAAGCGAGCGCAAGCGAGCTGAATGGTCATGGAGCCGGCGAGAGCGAAGCGAACGCTCCCTGAGTTATTGCGATGCTAATAGAGCGAACCATTGAAAAGCCGAAACCGATTCAAGTATCGGTTTTGGATTTTCATGGTCATCTGCAGAGAAGTAATAAATAAAACGCTGGAGCGCGTGTACACAGGGTAAATCGGGTGTACAGCGCAAGCCGTGTGTACAGTGCAAGCCGTGTGTACAGTGCAAGCCGTGTGTACAGTGCAAGCCGTGTGTACAGGCTGCGGGTAGGCTGAAGGCGAGCGAAGCGAGCTCTTCAGCCTAGTCTCTTCTATTAATTGTTGGAGCGCGGCGAAAACTTGGACCTGATTTGAGCCTTCGCGCTGCCTCCTCTGTAGTCATAGAATTTTCCCTCCACCATTTAATCTATGATTCCTTTGCATTAACCTCTTAAGCACCATAAGCTTCCTAGCAATCATTTGAATTCCTCCCGCCTTGCCGATTGAAGTCCCTGCACACATATCGTTTCATGTTGCCATGCCTGTAAGTGTCGTCGCACACAATTCATATCCGCACCTACTGCCTAGTAGCTTCGTTTCCATGCGAATATTTCCTGCATCATCTGCCCAATGATGATTTTAAAACTTTTGTGGCTCTACTATGTTGTTACGTGTAAGCTATTTGGTTTACAAGAGGTGGAGAAACAAATTTTCTTTCAATGGTAATTAAAATACGGGCAATTACGACGATTATGAGAAATAATTGTGGGCTACATCAAAAGACTTGCTATAAAGGGGTGGGCTTATACCAAATTTTAGTCATAGCAACTAGGGCAGTCAGCAGGAATTTCAAATATTTCACAAGTCCTTAAGAGGTTAAACGTTTCTATGACCACGGTATACACGATAGTAGGGGAGAAGCCATTCATTGCTTGCTCAAACTCTCTCATCAATTTTGCTTTACTACTCTTCCTCTGCTAAACTTCAACCTTAAGGTCATAGTAAAAAGCTCCCGTGAAAAGATTTCCCAACCGAGGCCAAATTCTGTTGGAATTTAAAAAAGACTATAGGGACTATCCACAAAAAGGTGAACAAAAATAGGCCCGCGGAGAGGAAATTTGACAGATAACGCCATGTCATGTGTGAATGGTGTATATCTGTTGATTTCAACATCTGGTCATGTTGAGCTGAAGTTAGTTTAGCGATTTCAAACTCTTATTTTGATTTTGGCTTGATTTTGTGGCAATAATTGGATAGGTTTTAATTAAATGCAGAATACACTGCTTAACATAATTTGCACACGGTCCCTAAAGTAAATCATACACGAAATTCGAAACTTTTAGCTTCGTTTTCTACAGAATTCGGCCTCGGTTGGGAAATCTTTTTACGGGAGCTTTTTACTACGACCCTAAGGTTGAAGTTTAACCGGAATTACAAATTTCAGTTACACGGACAGTACATGTAGCTTACTGTTAGACGGAGCTTACTCCCATTTATCGCAATAGGAATTGTGCTGCTTATACATCAACTTAGATTGAACTGAGCAAAAACTTAGATGTTTGATTTCAACTAAGCAAAATAGTTTAAGACGTATCTGAGACGACAAAGTTGCTTAGCAAATTTCACGTCTTAGCAACTGCTTAGCGCGTTGGTGAATTCCTAGCCTGGACGATCCAGAATCGCATGTAATTCCACGTAAGCAAATTCCCCATTAAAAACGTGTGAATCGCAATTACTCATCAAAAACCGAAAAACATGGGACTTTTTGGGTTGCAACTTTTCAATAGGACCCAAATGCCGGAGTTTTCACTATTTTTCATAATCCGCCGAAACGAATATTTGGTACACGGTACATTGAGCTCACTGTCGCCATGACTCGCATGTTTGGCTGTAAAATTAAATTTTTCACAGTTATTATTTTCTAGAAGCTAGACTCTAAAAATTTCCTGATGAAAATTCTCACCATTGTGAAGCTTGGTAAAAATACTAGCGATGGCAGCTGATTTTGGATTGTCTCAGGGTTGAGACAAATGCTAATAAGCTGGAGATCACGTTTTCATCGTTTATTTGTTGTAAAAGTGGGTTGATAAAGTTATTAGATAAGCACTATTTGGACGATAGTACAGCTACTTTTGTATAAGTGTTTTTTCGGATAACTAGTGTAGAAAGGACATGGTTAAAGTGTTCGTATCACTCCATGTTACGTAATACCCAATGGCAATTTTAAATTCCTATAAATCAGGTAAGAAATTTACTGTTTAGTACCTTAAAACTAATGGAATTAAACAAATTCAATATTAAAAAGTTGGACAATTACTTGAATAGTAGTTCAGCTAAGGGCCACAAGAGTATCACGGTACTAAAAGAGGTTTCGGAGTTCATAAACACAAGACCAATCCCTAGCATCTAAATCGATCAAATCCACCCTGTGTAATTCGCTTCGCTATTAGCGTAGCTGTCTCATATAGGAGTGTACAATTTTGGGAGTATCCGAGAGAGCACGGACGAGAGGGAAATTCTCCCATTGCGCATTGGATAGCGCAACACGATATCTGAAAAATGATCCTTCTGCTAGCCTTTACTTCATGTGTTTTACAACATCTAACTCTTCAGTAACTGAAATACACAATTATATTTATGCTGTTTCCTTAGAAACGCTTGATTGTTCCTATTTCATCGCCACATACGCCTTTTGTTAGACAAGATCTTTTACTCTGTTGGTATGGGAACCGCTACACACAGCGAGTCGTCTAGCCTTTTGGCATTCAGTTTTTTCAGTTCAGTTTTTCGATTCCGTACTATTTAACCCAAAACGGCGGGACATTTCCAGATTTTATACAAATGGTGTCATGGTTGTGGACAGTATGAACACTATATCATAAAGAACCGTTCGCATATCATGTCGGTAGCAAAATCCCGATCTCTTCTATTAATTGTTGGATGAGCTCGGCGAAAACTTTGTCCTCCTTTGAGCCTTAGCGCTGCCTCCTCCGTAGTCATAGAATTTTCCCTCCAGCATTTAATCTATGATTCCTTTGCAATAATCGTTTCCATGACGACGGTTTACACGGTAGTAATGGGGAAAAGCCATTAATTGCTTGCACAACCTCCCTCCTTTTGCTTTCCTATCTTCATCTGCACTGTCCAGAATAATCGAAGTATTCAAGTGCCAACAAACCGTTAGCGGTTTCTCACGCTATCATAAATCCTCAGCCATTTTTACTTTTACTACCCCATGTTGTTTTTTACTTTCCTCCCTGATCTCCGATGCAGCTGCATTTCACATTGTCTACTTATGAATGGGAGTTGCCACTGCTGGCGATACGAAGCCAGTTCACTGCTAAAATTATATGATATGTTGAAAAGCGAGCGCAAGCGAGACGAAAGACCTTATGCGTGAGCGAAGCGAACGCTTTTTTACTGAATATAATCCAACGAACAGTCAACCGTTTATACCAAATCTGGTGCAAACGCCTCAGTTAATATTCAAACTTGCGCGGAAAATGGGTAGCTTAAAAGTTAAAGAAAAAACGCTGGAGCGCGTGTACAGGGTAAATCGTTTGTGTATTGCAACCGTGTGTACAGGATGGAACCTGAAACTTTAAATTGACTTTTTAGGCGTCCTTATGGATTCAGATTCGGAATCGCGGATCACGATGGGTTGAGCAGAACCTTGAGTGCCCTAACCGATGGAACCTAATTTCTGTTCCCCCTGAATAATGTGGGTTGAAAAATTAGACTGTTTTGGTGGAAACTCTTTACTCAGATATATCCTAATAGATATTAAGCTTACTCTCACATCAACTAAGCGGCGCAAATTCCAGCGCGAAACTCAAAATTGGCCCTTTTCCTGCATATTTCAATGTTCGGAGGGGGAGTACGGATTTTTAAATTTCGAATTGTAATGTCAGAAATTAGTGATACTAAGTTCAAAAGCTCACTAAGAACTCGCTGTTTCATTCACGGTAGCTAACGAAGTCGGCTTATCGGTAAACTTAAATTTGATGTTGAGAAGCGAGCGCAAGCGAGCAAAATTACCATGATGCGCGCGGCGTGAGCGAAGCGAACGCTTTTATTGCTGCAGCAATTATGAAGCGTAACTAAAACCGAAAAACATCTCAAAACCGAAACCGATGCAAGCATTAGTTTTTCGAAAATTGCATAATCTGACGGAAGTTAATAAAAAGTGTGTACATCGTTAATCGTGTGTACAGTGTAAGCCGTGTGTACATTGCAAGCCGTGTGTACAGGCTGCGGCTAGGCTGAAGGCGAGCGAAGCGACCCTGCTTGTCCTTTTCGATGACTTCTTTCATAACAATTCGATAATAATTCGATTGATTCAGATCATAAAACACGTTTTACAGTCTGTTATATATCCCTGAGGATTGAATCTTATCGTAATATTTGTGAATAGTTTAAAAAAGATCGTATTATTACGTAAAATTTGCATTGCGGGGATCGATTCATTGGAGTATATAAAATAAAAGTATGTACTACATCATAATAGAAGATACTTTGAGGGTATGTACAAAAAATTTATGAAACGTATCAATATGTTACATACTCTGGGGAATGAGTAGAGTATATACTCAAAAGAGATGATACAGGATCAATCGCGGAGAGTATGATCTTTGCAATGGGAAAAGAAGCTTCCGCGAGAGAATGTTCACGAATGGTAGCTGCAGAGAATGAACTGAGTATATACTCGAAAGAGATGATACAAGATCAATCGCGGAGAGTATGATCTTTGGAAGGGGTAAGAAGCTTCCGCGAGAGAATGTTCACGAATGGTAGCCGCAGAGAATGAACTGAGTATATACTCGAAAGAGATGATACAAGATCAATCGCGGAGAGTATGATCTTTGGAAGGGGAAAGAAGCTTCGGCGAGAGAATGTTCTCTAATAATCGCCGCGGAGAATGAACTGAGTATATACTCGAAAGAGATGATACAAGATCAATCGCGGAGAGTAGGATCTTTGCAATGGGAAAAGAAGCCACCATAAGCAATGTTTATGGATTATGCTGCAAAGAGATGGCTTGATATGTACTGTTTTTGTCGGATGAAAGAGTTGTTTTTGGGAAACAATATATAATTAGTAAAATGGGAGTGTATTGGAAGCTGCTGGGTCTGAACATTCTGTGTATACTTTGGGAAGAGAGTATTTGTTTTACGCATGTACATACAATGCGCTTAATGCGGGCGAAAGTCTCTTCAGTGTGTACGACTTAATAAATATGCAATTAGAGCGAAAATTTAAGGCAGATTGACTGCAGTATAAACAACAATGATATGAAGAAGAAAAATTTTTCTTTATTTACTCATTGGTGAGATCCACAGAGTTTAAAAGTTGAAAAAAGTATACTTTTGAACCATGGCTAATTTTAACAACCAGCTCAGTAATAACGGCAGGCAGGATAGTAGTTTGATTCGAAGGTGTTTCATTAATCCAAATGTAGCTGAGACACTTTTGCCATGGTGTAAGCTGGAAATTCTCCACAAGTAGTGTGATAACATTTATGCTGGGATCATATTTAATCTGCTTCACCTCCGCCACAGAACCATCGGATAATAAGAAGCAGCTAGAGTTATGCCGAACGGATTGCGGGTCCTTTGGTAAGGCTGTTACAGTAATTGTCCTACCGTTAGCTACAAGTAAAACATTACGATACAGCATACAACTATCTGTTTCACCTGGTTCACGAGGCAGAGAGCCCGACAGAATATACGTTGTCCCTGAAATCGTAACCGTTAAGGATTTTTGGTTACGAATAGTAAATAAATTGTTGTCTGGAGGATCCACAACCGAGTTAACGTAGCGCCTAACAGCGTGGACAGCCGTGAATTGGTTAGTTGACGTGAACCCAACAATACGTTTGTTGAAATTTTCGAAATATCTGAGTGAATACAGATACATAGGGCCATAGAGTCGATAACATCGTGGGAGATGTTTTAACAAGTGAATGTTATAATTAACTGCCCCATCAGTAAAGTATCTGCTGATTCCGCAAGTAAACGAGTCAATACAATGCTCTGCTTCAAGTATTTCTTTTTCGGTCCTACCTTGGAGAGACAGTATTTCAACAGCCCTTAGGAGCTGCACGTACAAATCAAAAACAATTTTTGGTAGCAACTCTGAAAAAATTACTGGAAGATAAATCAAAGCAGCTGCTGCCCACTCATGGGCCTTGAAATGGGCACGATCCGTTAAAGGGCGGGGTTTCCTTACAAATGATTTCGGGGGTTGTATTCGTGATATGAAGGCATCAACTTTTGCCCTGTCACATTTTCGCATCGGTATAGTGATGCTGGAATTGCCTTTTTTGGTTGTTGGATTGCCTACTACCGGTAATGTGTCGCCTGGCGGCAGATCTGATGACCTTGTTTGTTGAGTAGAATTAGCATATTTGCGCATGTCTTGATCCTCCCAAACGACGTCACCAAGCCCATCCAGTTGATTCTCAATTGGAAAATGTTGTTCGGTATCCTGAGTGTGACTACCAGTTGCCGCTTCCTGCTCATCAGTAGCTGCAGTAGATTTGATTCTTGGAGATGGGAACACGAGAGAATTAATCAGCAGTCTGAACACTCCATGGTTGACCGTATGCAAGCTGTCCACAGGAAGGCCTGCTTTCAGAAATTAACAAAATTCAGTAATAAACAAAATGTTTGTACATAGGATTACGTGATGAATTGTCGACGCGTACCCCAAATTATGTCGAAGTGGTGTAGGTCGCAAACAATGCTTCTGTATTTAAGCGAGTACTTTTGACTTTCTAGCAGCTGCTTCTGGAGCAAATCGGGATTATTGCATCTTCTCGGCTCCATCAACCCTTGCTCGATCAAAGAGTTCTCCGTCAGGCGGGAATAAGCTGCTAAATAATCTTCGTGACTTCTCTCGGGATTTTCTTTGGTGTACTATTGTGAAATAATGGCCCGATTCCTCATGGGTGCAATATGTGCATCCATATTTCGCATTGTGCATATGAAGTCCGGAAACCTTGAATCTTGCCATAGAGTCAGTGCATATATATCCGAGAAAGACGCGGGTTGAGTGTGATTGACCTTTGTTATCCTGCCAGATCAGCGGTTCCAGCTGTAACTCCATGAGTTCGTAAACGATTGATTCAAGTATCCAATTCACATCTGGAGTTTCGGTAGAGCTGACCCAGAGACTCTGCATCATCATGTTAGTCTGGTCCTTCCGAAGATGTTGAGGTGTTCCCAAAACGCTCACAAGGGTGGGCCATAAGCTCTTGTTACTGGATTTGCTTATCGCAACCCCATCAGTATTTACTGCGATAAAGACGTCATCTTCTTCAGCAGCTACCTTTTCTTGAATTTTCATGAGACCCTCATACTTCAATTCAGATTTTCGAATAAGGTTGAACATAGCGGGCAAGGTTCTTCTTAGTATGTCTCTTAAACTCATTGTGAATAGATGCGTATCTGTATGCTTGGCTAATACACCACAGCAGCTCAAAGAACCCAATCCCTTCTGAAAATCGGCTTTATGTTTTCTCCCACAAAATTTGCACTTCCACTGAACAGCTACACGTATCGCGTTAAGTCCTCCTAATCTCTTCTGAAACGTTTTCAGTTTTTTAGGAATGTCGCCAGGTCGAATAGGTATTTCTTCACCTCGTACTTTCTCGAGAATGCGGAGGAAATCCAAAGCAGCTGCATCTGTAAGATTATGCTTCTGTACGTATTGGTGGCATGCTCTGAGTGCTGGAGCCAAAGGTTTTTCTTTGCGATTGGTGGAATCCTCTAATTCATTCGATTTTTCGTTGCTGTTGCTGTCGGGTTCTGATTCCGTAGTGATACTGTCGATACCGCTGCTAGTTGTAGCTATAAAGCAAAAACAATGAAAGCTTTCTTGCGCAATACGCATAAATGATCCAGCAGTGTCAATGTTTCTTACCTGTTGGGCAGTAGCTCCGTACCAGATCTCTATTTGCTATATCAGAACCAGCCGCTTCGAAAAGATCTGATTCATTAAAGCAGTCTTCAGAATGGTTATTGTCGATTGAATCACATGCTGGAGCCAACGCATGTTCTTTCTCATTGGCAAAATCCGCAAGTTCCATTGATTTTCCGACATTGCAGCTTTTTTGAGGTTCTGAGTCATTGGCAAGGCTGCTGATGTTAACTTCGCAATAGGTAGCTGTAGCTGCAAAAAGTAATATCGTGAAATAGTAATTGTGCAACAGTTACAAGAGGTCTCCTGTGATTATTGTGCTCAAACCTGTTGGGCAAATACTCGGAATTATGTCGCTTATGGCAACAGCAGATCCAGCCGCTTCGAATAACTCGGATTCGTGAAAGTACTCTTGAGAATGATTGTCAACGATTGTATCAGCTGCTGCAACTTCCATTATATTCTGGATTTGGTTTCCATCTTGTCTGATCTCTGCATAGTTGGTACGATGTGGTGCAGTGTCTAAACGATCGTCAATTTCATCGGTATCCATCAGCGCATCAATATTTTCATGGCTACTATTGACTAAAATGGCAGAATTTACGTTGGTTTCACTTTCAGCTGGTACCTGAGAAATAGCAAATACTTGATGTCAACAATTAGCAGATTATATAGTTAGTATAAGTTCCCAAATCACTTTGGTTATTACGACCCTACCGGTTGTTTCCGCTGTAACGGTAACTGAGATTCCTCGTGACCAGTAGAAACTGCATTCTTAAGCATACATGCTGCAATCATCTGGTTAGTGGTGATCCTCGTAGGTGGCTTACGCCCATGCTCCTCTAAATCAAAACAAAATGTTAGCAAAACAATAAAACATTTATTTAAATTTAATAGTGTTTCTCATCCATTGTTATCGCCTTACTCTTAAATATTCGGTCTCTATCACGCTTCCTCCTGGCAGCCTCCCGATTCCGTTCTCTTGTAATTGCTAATTGTTCCTCGGTCCTGGTAGTGGGTTTAACCATGATGGAAACAACCTTAACTTTGACCTGGTAAAATGTTTCAATGATAATTTACTTCACCTTCATTGCGGAATTCAATTTTAAGCCGCTATTGTAAAGTTTGTAGGCAGCAGATAAGCACTCAATAAAATTAAACTTTAGCAAAGATACTTACCGCTGTAATAGCAATATTATTTTTTATCAGGTAACAAATGCACTGTATCCATGGAACATATGGTTCGTCACAAGTTATTCAGCAACTTTTAGGAGAGCACCATTCAACAATTATGTTCTGGGAGAAGAATAATTTAACAGGATTCTCCATGTACAACAATAAATAATGATGAGTAATAGTTTTTAATCGGTCCTATCTTTTATCATTACGCTAATTTATGCTTTTAACCAGGGATCGTTTGCTCATCACGCAACAGCAGAACATCAGAATTTTATCTATATCTACGTCTTCCCAACTGTATGTATATGAATAGCAGCTTAACCGGCCGAGGTTCTCTTCCAGAGATTTATATCTGCTAACGCGATATGCGCATGGCCCCTTAGCTGTTGGGTTCGCTGTGTCGTTTTGTTTCCATTTGTCACTAGCGTTTGCGCTTAAACAGCTGCTCCAAGTTTATAGAATGTATTAGCTATTTGAACAACGTCGTTGCCTTTGTCAGTGTCAAGCGAAGCTAAACAAAATTAAACGTATTGTATTGTAAAATTAAATTTAAACTATGGCGAAGGTGACAAACGATTGCATCGATAAAGGATATCGTCTTAGGGTCGTAACAGTTCAAGTAAGCGTATCTGATTTCGTTAGCAACGAAAGTCACAAAACTGATCCCACAAAGGAAATTGTAGCTGCTCCAGAAAAGGTAACCACCTTCGGCATGTGAAGGCATTAATTGTATAAATGTAGTTATCAAGTAAATAACATGAGCTTCATGTATTGAATTTCAGGCTAGTTTCGATGCATCCTCACCCTCACGTGCTGCAGACGGAGAACCGGATGTGAAGAAGTTAAAGGTTGCAACTGTAACCGTCCCTTTGGTAAATCAGGATGAAGGTGTATCTGCTCGTCTGACGATGATTGGTCACCGCAGGGTAAGGTTAGTGAAAAGTAATTTTAAAATCGACAATGATATTGTGGCTAACCATTACTTTTGGCATAGCTGCATATATAAAGTACCTTTTCTCTTTACAGTCAGGCCGAGTAGTTAATGGCGTTTATGTACCAGGAGACTTTTGGGAATATTGCTTCGAGTGCCAAGATGATAGGATATACTGCGCGCCTGCTTGCAAAGAGACTTTCCCCGATGGTAATTTTTCGGACACCGAAGGCGAAGATAACTTCATGGATGACGATGCTAATTGAATCTTTTGATATACTACATTCATATAATATTTTGTTTAATGCTCCTACTCCACTTCAATAAAGGGTAATACTTTAACTTCATGAGCAGTATATAAGTAATATATAAGTATTACAAATACGAATACTAAAACGCATGACAATATTTCATACTTAAAAATACAACAGCTGCTGCGTAGCATTAACAGCGCAAATATAAATATTAATGCGCATAGCTGCTGGTAAAGTAAATTGTTTAGTTAATTGTATCTCGGATCAAGCATGGTCAATGCTTACATTGTTGACCATATTTTTGGCGTAGAGCTTCAATTGTCGTCGGAATTATTCTCAAGCATGCATTAGGGAGGGGGATCAATGCTTCCCTTTCAAAAAGCTGCTTGTGTTTCTGGTAATCGCAGCAGACTTCAAAATATCCGTGAATATTAAGCCGCCTTTCTTCGTATCCGTCTATAATCGTTGCCTCCAATCCGCGCAATTTCTGCTTGGATAAATATATTTTCGCGGGGGAATTTAGGGAGCAGAGAAGAGTGAGCAGCTGAGGCCCAGATGAAATGGGGTCGTAATCTTGACAGTAATAAAAAAACTGAATCCACTTGTTGCTTCTAGCAACACTACAAACTAAAAAACCAAAAAAAATAAGTTAGCTTTGCCGCTAAATCAAACGCATCAATTCCAATCGTCATTTAGTGTATGCAAATATCATACCTCCTATTTCAAATCCATATGCTTGTGAATTCCTTCGGCGTATTGCATTGGGCACATCTGCGTTTGGTCCCCCCATTTGGAATTCTTCGATTCTTGCAAACTCAGCAGCATATTCTAAAAAAGGCGGAGAGCTACTTAATGAATAACTTAACAAGTTTATGCATGAATATTTAAAGATACTTGTTCCAGCAGCTTACGAGGATCGGATTTCGTAATCGCTACGAAAACATTTCGGTTCGTACAAAAGGTACCCATATGACCTAGACCGTGGCACCTTAAGCATTGATGGGTCTCGTCGACATTGTCACTACCACTCAGCAAAATTTGTAGTACCGAGCGCTTTCCTCCAGGAGTTAGTTTGCTAACATTTGCGATAGCGGCTATACTTTCTTGCGTGGGAAAACGAAAATAAGCCAAGGTGTTGATATCGGAAGGACTGAGTACGCGATCCATGTTTGCCATAAGCCAAGCACCTTGTTTATGAGCAAAAGTTTGCAGAGAAATTTGCCGGGTAGCTGCTGGAAAAGCAAGTCTAGCCACCCCCTCGTAAGGATTGACTAATGCTGCGTGACTTAGAATTTTCGTTGACGCGGCCATGGATAAAGCATTAAGCCTTCGTATCAGCTTCCTCTGTTTTTTTTTGCTCAGCTGCAGCCTGAAAATCTGCAAATGCAGAGCAGTCACATTAGGAAAAGCTGCATTACCTTTCTGTATTTTGAATTATGTTGATATATTAACTATACCTTAATGATGGAAGGTAAGATTTTCAACAACACCCGAAATGCTATCTTGAAAAAATCCTCCGTTATAACGCCGTTTCCTTGAATCAGCTGCTCCCCCTTAAACACGATGTATTTCTCCATCCCAGCTGCATTTGCACTATGAGCTACACAGCTGCATGAACGCGCAGGTAATCGGAGCAGATCCATGAATTCCGAAACTGGCAAAGAGCATCCAAAGTTCATACCGAAATGTCGTCTTAGTTGATGGATTGCATTCATTGACTGTACGACGACAGGTGTAAGGATGGAACCCCATTGCTGATTCTTACTAGCCGAACATACACGGTACACCCGTCAGCCTTGACTATGAACAGCTTCAAGGACGGGTATAGGAGAAAACCCACAAACGATGGCATATCTGTAATAGTTCAATTTATTATAATGGGAAGACAACGGGAAAGTAACTACCAGTATAATGTGTTTACCTTCGGGGTAAGCCTTGTTTTCTAAGACAATAACGTAGCAGAGGATGGATTCTTTGCATGACTTTAGCAAGTTGTTTATTTCACTGCTGGTGCGAACTTGCTTTGCAGCTACCCTGCTTTCCTGGAACCAGGGTAACGCTAACATCTCTAGTATTGATTCCATATTTACAAGGGATTCTTCCTCTGTCATAGCCGCTGTTCTAGGTACTTCTTGCATCATAAATCTTTCGAACAGTGCCTGCTCCACGGGCATCGTCAGCGAGGGTTGCTTGTAGGATGAATTCTATCACATCAAAATAAAACATTACAATCAAGTCAGCTATTTATTGGATCATTTATCGTTGGTGGACAACATACCTCAAAAATATCCGAGAAACAAGATAAATCCCGTAGCCGCGGAGCAGCTTCGAATTCATATGTAGGGTCTGTGCTAATATCCAAAGGTCCTCTGGGATAACCGTCGTCTTGTACCGAAATCAACGGACCACTACTGAGTTTAACGATACGTAGAGGTTTACGCCTGACGAACTTATCTTGAGCTTGGGTAGCTTCTTCAATCTTAGGAACAACAATTACAGTAAATATTGAACCGTAGTTTAACATGTGCTGATACTAAAGCAGCTATTTCAAACTGGGGAAGTAACTTACTGTCCCTTCAGCGGCTTTTTCTTTGTCATTTATCATAGACCCTGATGATCCATTATTCTTTGCGAACTGTATACCACGACAAAATAAACATTAAATACCAATTAAAATGTATATGCGGAATTACAAATTGAAATGCATGTAGTTCTGTAACCGGTTTACCCATAATTTCAAGTTTCGTTTATAAAGTTCAAGGTGACGCTGGAATTAAGGATAATAATGGTTTGTATGACCCAGCAATGTGGAGAAACGCGTAACTATCTATATAAAAGACGCTTCAGTAAAACTTTCAAATATTACCTGCGATGTGAAGCCCCAAGACGCAAAGTCCGTAGACATATCATTCGAGCAATCCTGTTAGTTTATATTGAAAGGAAACATCGAATTACATTTTGTGGGTGTTCTAATTTTTAATTTTCCTACACAACAATGCTATTCTAAGCGATAATGAAAACGGTAAAGCCAATTTTCACCACAAGTTTTTCGCCGCTGTAATTAACATGCCACCTAAAAATAATTCTTACTTGAAACTCGTCGTCGCTGCTGGATTCCGGTCCGCCGGTAGCCATTGTCAAGCTTATGTGGTCTTGAAAACCAAATCACATAATACATTAATTACAAGAAATCAAAATAAGCATATAATTGCATTTTACAAAATTAGTTAAATCAAAAATAAACAAATAATTATAGCAGCTATAATTGTACCTCTTTATTAATATTTTCACTTTGATTTCCAGTAGACTTTTAGCTCCAAAAATTTTTCCAAAGAATCAGGAAATGTCCAAATGCACAAAGCAGCTGTTTCCGTTATAACACTGCACATCACTCACTATACAAGAAGGAGATAGGAACTAGGAGAAAACCTGGTCCTTTATGGCATTGGACTTGTTTATCTTTAAACTACATTCGAGTTATATATGCTCCCCAAAATAATATGTACAGGTTATATAGGAAATTCTATGCATTAATGCTTATGTGCGTGTACACGCAATTGTATAGGACTATGCGGGACTGGGGAAACGTTGCAATGCTCTTTAACTGTATTGCGATTTTTTTTTATTGTAATCAGCTTTTTTTGTTTTGTGATACAGCATCTTGAAAAAATAATAAACTGCATCATGGACCAACAAGAAAAACAGGTGGATGCTGCCATATCACCGGAAGCTGCTGGACAGGTTATAGTTCAACCTTATTATTTCAGTCTTTATTCCTTTCCTGAAATTACTTGCATCTGCTTTATATTTTGTTGTTGTGTTTCTTTTCGGAGCATAAAATGATGCACTACGTAAAGGTTATAATCAAAATAGTGGGGATTGAGTAGCATATTATTAAATGGCATTTCCCTATATATTTTTGTTTTCAGGTTTCTGAAATTGCACTTGAAGCAAATTCCGATGAAGCAGCTGATAAAACGGAAGGAGCTTCTGGTGGCACTAAAGGAGAAAGGGTTTCTCTCTCGTCAGAGAAAACATAGTAGGTGACGAGAAGGTATACATTTGCATATATAATTTCAATTTAAAAATTTGCTGCTGCAATTTATACAAATGTAATTCTGCTTAAGTATATACTACATTTACTTTCAGACTTACGATGTGTGCAAGTGCACAGCATTTCTGGGACTGACACTTTTGTCGGGCAGAGGCACGGAGAAATACGATCTTAATACGTTGGCAACCAGATCCACCTAGATTTGTGTTGGAGGCCTGTATGACGACGTAGAAAAATGGGACGAAGCCGCTGGCGCCTAATTGTACTGTTATGTATATGATGTAAATTTTATGAAATAAACGCAGCATCTAATTATGTCACGGTAATCATCACACTCGAATTCATTAAATATTGATAGGTCATACATATCCACAATATAAGCATATGTGGAATTATAGAAAACTTAAGTCTTATAGTTTTAGACAGAAGCTGTAAGGCACTTCATGCTTCATGCAAAATTATCAAACATCTCAATTGAAAGAAAAAACACTCACTCATAGCAGCTCTAAATTAGTAAAAATAATCTCATACAAGAAATACTAGCCTTCTCTATCTACCTCAACGGCGGAAATTGTTGCCGTAAAATCGATGAAGAGTAGCAGCTGTGCTGGGTCGTAGTTTTAGTAGAGCTTGAGGAAGGGGGACCCTACCAAGGCCCCCAAAAAACCTATTGTGCTCCTGCTTCTCACAACATATTAAAAAGTAGCCGTGAACCAGAAGGTTGCGGCGCACGCCGCCGTCAAGGGCAGAAGTTGAATTGTCATGGAGATGCTGCTTTGAAACATGGTAGGCTCTTGGTGTGCACAAGGAAAAAATGAGTTCTGTAACCATGGGGCCAGCTACACGGAAAGTCACGTCGTTCATGTAGAATCTGTACATCACCCATCCCTCTTCTTGTGCTGGCAGGGTGCAATCTAAAAAGATAAACGTATATAATTAATTCTGTCGTACCTCCTGATGCAGCAGCTGACGCTCTAAAATCTCATCTGCTTGTTCACACAGAGGAAAAGCCTTTCGTTTGCCAGTTCTGCCATAAGCGGTACCCTGGCTTGCGAAACCTAAATCAGCATCTCCAAACTCACAAAGGTATGCAATTGGAATTTTTGAAGCGTCTTGAAGCAGCTAATGAAATGAATCTATTGTTATATGATTTAGGAAACAACGGCTTCCCATGCAGCTATTGCGGGCAAATCTATGAACGGAAATGGCTATTTGATCTTCATATGCGTACGCATGTAAGAGAACGCCAGCACGCATGCAACCAATGCACCCAATCATTTACGAGTCAAAAGGACTTGCTACGACATGGACGAAGCCATACGGGTCAGTTTCCTTAGTTTGCAGTCTACATGAGTGACACGAGTGTTTCTTTGATACATATTGCAGCCGCTATCTCCTCATCAGTCTTCCCGGATACACGAAAGTACGCGAAAATGTCCTCTAAGTTCGTTCCAATAACAGCGGCTTGACTTCCCTGTAATACACCGAAGATTGTACTTACATAACGATTTAAATCATTTAACCTATAAAAGCTTCAATTAATATAAATCCCATAGCTTACGCTATCAAAAAAAGTTTTCTCGGTTTAAATCATTGTAGCTGGCTCAAATTTAGTGACAGCATCAACACCTTCCTGGTTTCGAACTTCAGCTGCTACCAGTTTAGCGTCTTCAAAATTTTGCTTCACAAATACTTGTTTAGGGCCCTCATAGTCATCAGGTATGATAACAAAGTCTTCAAAGGCATCACTGCCTTCTTCTGACTAATTGAAGTCTAACTCTGTATCGGTTTCTTCTTCAAAATCCGTTTCTTCCTCCAAATCTTCCATTTCACTATCACTCCATTCCTCGTCTTGTATTTTGAATCTTTTTGGATTTGATATCTGTAAATAATTTAAATTATTTTCTCAACTGTCTCAACTGGCGACGTCATAGAGAGCATTTAACAGTAGCAGCTACTAATTTACAAAATATCAACAATATGTACTTACCGAAAAGTCTGTAAAAAGGATGGGAATCCAAAACAATTTCATGCTTTCACCAGACAATTAGCAGATTCAATTAAATTGTAAAAAGTGACTCGCAAGTTATTTCGATAATTGAGACACAATATATCGACTAAATCTTATATAGGGCAAATGAGAAACGGCGGGATTCAACTGTATAAAGTAAACGTATATAATAGGATTTTACAACGACACTAGTGCCAGGAAGCTACGCAGTGCTTTTCCCTTTAATTTCAATTACATACATACTTGGTCCCATACCAGTGGAGAATATTCTCTCAGTCTCGCCTTCTCTAGCTGCCCGCGCCTTGCCTTTGTATGCAGCTCCAAGTTTCAGCTTGCTGCAGTATTCCATCATCATTGGAGGGACGAGCTGGGAGGAATAATAACGGTCATTTATTAATTATAAATCCCTTTAAGTGCTACACTCAATTATTTAACAGTTTCAGCAGCTCATTTTACAAAATTCTAGAGATGGCGGATCCCGTAAGCATTTTGTATCTATGAAAAGGAGTGAATTATTATATATAATCTATTCTGTCTCCCAATCTTCGGGAAGCAGTTAACGTGTTCTAGTTAAAGCGGCTCACCATAACCATATACATATTCAATTATGCTACAATTTAATCCGCAGGTTTTTTCCACTCATGAGTTAGCGGCTGTGGGCGAAACTTCAAACGAGGATCAGGTATAAACTTTTTGCAAATTTACATTATATTTGATCAATTATGACTATCTTGATGATATTTGATCAATATGGCACCCTTGAAGCAAATCTAACTTATTATAAGCTGTAGTTATCAATTAAAGTTCTAACTAATGAATCCTCTAGGTTTCTTTGGACAAGCATGTATCGGCTGCACGCCCTTCTTCAGAGAGCGTAGGGGTAAGCGGTCATTAGAATTTATACTACGCTTCGAGTATAAGTGAATTGTTGCTGGACCCATACAGCCGCTACAACTTATCATAAGTGATAGTTACCACCTGAAAGTTAACATTGAATGACCGTTCTCATGAATCCTCTAGGTTTCTTCCGATAAGGATTTAGCGGCTGATAATCAACCGACACCAACAAATATTCAGGTAAGCAGCTCCATTTTTTTCAATTCATATTAGTTACATGAGGTTCACTTTCTTTCTCTACTTAACGTCTCAGAGAAAGGCTTTAATCTAGATTAAAGAAGTAGAATATCGAGTTGAGAAGAGATAGACTACACGATTACTATAGACTCTACAACCAAAAGAAAGCCAGTGGAAGAAATATCAGTTTCCGCTTCTCGTTTCCTCGAAACCAACCAGAATAGGTAACGTTTCCACCGACTGACTGTAGGCATTCAGTCTCTGTTCTGATAGAATGTATATATACGTCTTGATTTATTCTGCAGCAGTAGTTACCTCTAATCTGCTATATTATTGCATGGAAGATTAGGCGAAGCCATACTGGCTAGGTGCGTGGTGTGGTGAAATTCATCGAACTTGCTCCGCCGTATATCCATTGCTCTTCTGCTTAGCTCAGCAATTTATTTTCCGTCTCTGTATCGATAACATGAGGCTGTTTCCCTCGTAGTTTTCTTTGTTACAAATCTTCTGGAAAGACAAGTACATTCTGACTATTACAGGATAGCTGACAGGTAGGTTCAATTCAGTTAGTCGAGTTTTACCATAAAATTTCGCTTTTCTCATTTAGCTGCTTTTAATCATGTCATTCTAAGAGCACATTTGAATACAAAAGCTGTGGTGTTCCTATGAATTCTAGTTAACTTAGTAATGTTCTTTATTCTTGCAGCTTATTTTGGACACTAATGAAGCAGCTGGGCATGGTTATTTGGAGAACAAGGATTTATTGGAAATGATCAAGACGCAAATAGTGGCTCCGCTGTCAGCCAATATAGCAGGTATAGTAAATCAAAGCGGTTACGGTTGGTGTTTGTCATCAAGTTGCTGTGTCTCATTTAATCCAACCTATTGTTGGTCTTTTTCAAGAATTGCGCGAACAACTCCAGGATCTTGCCCAGAAATTAACGGTTACGCATAAATCTGGTGTTTCCCAACTTCATGTGCCCGCTGATAATGAATTGGTAAGGTATATATAATTTTGTTTTGTTTTACATACTACGGAACGCTTTGATGTAATTAATTACCTATTTGACACCGCTGCCATCATTTATTGTATTGTTTTTTTGCAGGAATTATCACAAGTGACGTTACCTGATGGGGATGTGTACAAGCTGCTAGTCGACGAAGCAACGGCTGATAAAATTTGTCGTCCTAAAACCCCAAGGAGTGTTATTCGGGATATATTGTTACATGTGTACAACCATGACATTAAAGCACTCGGTTTACTATTCCGATCTTTTAAGAATGGGGGAAACGAGCGATACGATGGAGCAGCTATATTTCCGGAACCTCTTGAAAAAGCTATTCTAGGTAAGTTAATAATTGTAATTCGCTTATTGCTTGTCGCAATACGCAGGAATTCATGCTGATATCATTTTTGTTTCCTCTAGCCTACATGCGAGATACATGGTATCCGCAGTACTCGCCGGAAAAAGTTATTTGGAACACGACCCTCGACAAGTCAACCATCGAAACAATCGGAATTCTGTTGACCAGCTTCAGAACAGCTGCAAAAACCGCTGGCTTGCTTGAAACAACGGAACCATCATCAGAGAGCCCATCGGGGAGTCCAGCCAGGAGCCCATCTGGTGGTTGAAAGCGAGGATCCTCCGGTGATTCAGTAAGTCCAAAAAGGTCCTCTACAACTACTTCTTCCGAAGATTCAAATTCCATGTAGGAGCGGCTGTCCAAGAATACATGTAGCGGCTTCAAAGGCCTCCAATTTACAAGCATCAAGAAGGCGGCGTATTTCATCCAATCTTAACCATCGCCTCATCTCCATCCTGATCACACCTTTGATGCTATGATTCGACATCTTCCTTAAACCTCATCGACCCTTACCTTTTACTTGCTAGCGGTTTTTCAGGTTCAGTTTCCATTGATTTTAGCTGCTATTATATTGACCCGTGACTTCTAGCTTTTGTTGTAAGTCTCATCTGATGATGTTTTTCGTCTTATGTTTGAATAAGTTCCTTATATTTTTACTAATCTGCTCAACAGTATGTAATTGTATTTCTTTAATTATAATTGATTTAAATTTTTATAACACATTTACCATAATTGTGCATTATTTTTAATTTAATGGATATAAATCAGTTTCAAATAAGTCATAATGTTTTGATGTACACAGCAAGCATTTATTATATATTCCAATCGATCCTACGGCATCATAACATTATAGTACGTTAACATTCATACCCTAAAAGATCATATCAGTAGCTACTGCAATCATTCATAATAATGTATACCCGTGGAGAACATATTCAAAGCATCATTTCCCAATGCATCCATATCAATCTTTTAAGGCACATACACAACGCATCTAACATTGTACGATACGTTATGATCAGCTGCAGTAGCTCACAAAGTATACCAGAATCAATGCTTTCCAAACATCTTCCTCCCGTATGTTTCCGATGCTTTCTTTTCAGTTCCTTCACGTAGCTTCCATAACAGAACCTATGCAATGCAACTCCCAGGAATCATAACCTCACAGCTTGGACGGCTTCCATCAAAACTCTCTCTCTTTCCATCCTACCAGATCCTACTCCTTCAGTATGTACCATTTCATTCTCATAGCAATCCTACCAGATCCTACTCCTAAAGTATGCAACGATTCATTCTCGCACCATTCATACTCCCAGGGAATGTATGGAATCATTTCCTAAAAGATGCTACAAAACGTCATTTCGAACAATTCATTATTGTTCATAACAGAACATAGTTTGACTTTTTGAGAAGGACTTGGAGGGGAGCCCTTCAGCCTAGTTTTATTTATTACCCTCGGTCGACACTCCAATTAAGGGAACATTCTCAAATATCGATACGCAAAAAGTGACGATTTTTAACCGGCTACCTCCTAGTGATACGCAGTGATATTTTCTGCTGAAACGCACACCCCCTATGAAGTGTATCGATATTTTTTCTACATACTGCTAGGAGGGAAATTTAAACATGTCACACAGTTTAACATTTATTTTTATAAATAACAGCGGCAACAATTTTTATACTGGGATACTATTATTAAGATAGGTTTGTTTCAGCTAAAACTTATATAGAAAATGAAGATTTCCTAAACCCAAAAGCAGCTTGTATAAGTTTTAGATTAATCAGGTTGCGCCGCAACTGAAAAGCAGATTTTCTTTTCATTAGTAAATTCTCTTTATAACTTCTACCTGTACACTAGCATACAGGTCAGTAAGTAAGGTGTAAAGGCTTGTTCCACTGCAGTCAAGGCAATGCAGTATAAGTGAATGAAATATCTTCTTCAAATACAGCAGCATTCCAGTCTTGCCAATCTGCTATGACCTCGATGCCAGATTCAGTTTCGATTTGTTCCGCTGTAGGATCCTCCGGCGGTTCATTATGAATACAAGCTTCAGTATCACTGCTTTCATCAGCGAATTCCAAACTAGCTGCTTCAGTTTCCGCCTCTTGCATGTCAACAATATACTCTAACGATTTGACTAGCCCCATGTCTGTACCTTTGTGACTAGCACTATGTTTAGATAAAGCTGATTTCGTCGGAAAATATAATCCGCAGGTTTTGCACACTCGTTCACCGACCTTCCCTTTCATTGACGGCAAAAAAAAGTCATATGGAAAATGGCGATAAGCTGATACTTTTGCTTCCAGGTGGCGAACGCCTAGCCGCTTCCATAGTCCAGATTGCATGTTGTCCATTTCTCCCGTATCTTCTGAAAGTGTAAGCCCGGATTTTGATATTTTGAGCGGCATTGGTCCTGGCACAAAACGATCTGGAAAAAGTTCGCAATAAGTCGAACGAAATGGCGAGCAACACTCAGTGTCGGTGCACTTCACAAGTTGCAGAAAATACTGGCTTGACCGTACATGTTTTGACAACCATGCTTCGGAAACAGCTTTCAGATCTAAAATGGATAAATTCATTTAGATTAAGTAAAATTATGCAGCTTAAGATTTTTTTCATTGAGCTGCTCAGTAGAACACAACATACCTGGTGTTTTGGTAACAGGTTCAACGTACTGTGCTACAGTTTTGTAGCCATCAATTAAGTTTTCACTCCAGACATTCGCCAGAATTTCACCAGCAGCTGCAAAATTTTTCTTCTCAAGTTGGATATCAATGGTCTTTCCACTAGAATTCAAGTGGGAACCTAGAATATCGTGCTTCAAAATAATTCCAGCCAGATCGCGAGATAGTGGTGCCATCCACCGCTCGACTGGGTTATATGCGGAATTCCCGGGCGCATACGTTGCCACAAATAAAGCATCTAAATTCAAACGCAGAAATTTATCAGCTGCTGCATCTATTGTTTTCTTGAAGCGTGGATTTTCATCGGGTCCTCCGTCGGTTAGGATTATTACGATGGGTTTGATTAAACCGTTTTCAGTTTCCACATGCGGCTTTAGATCCGGGTGTTGCAGCAGCTGATTGAAATCTTCGTGGTGAGTATAGGCAGTGGACGAATCATGCTTAGCACTGCGAATAAAGATAGCCGTAGGCCCACTGTATGTTACTTGGTGCTTTTCGTCTTGACATAGTACGGCATACACTGAAGGAATCAATCGATGTCTAGGAGCCACACCAAAATCATGATCGGGCAAGGAAACAATATAGTCCAAATGCATCAAAATGTGGCTTTGCTTGTTAGCAGCTGCTAAACCTAATGGAATTCTCGATTTATCATCTTGACTGATGATCAGACTGGATTCCTTTCCCATAGTCTCAGCTAGTTGTCGCAAGTTTTTGATAGTAGCAGCTGCAAAATGAGCGTCTTGGTGCTCCTTCTTAGCGTTGTTTTGAGCCTTCACGAGTCGAACGGGTACGGTTCGGACATGTCGCTTGCCTTCGTTTGTTTTGCTGTTTTTGGGCAGCAGGCGATGATACAAGGCATTCGCGCTAAGTTCAATTCCTGCAAATACGAAACTTCGAAATAATACAAGCAGCTAATCAATGCAAGTTTAAAATTTAATATATAATAAGTGCTTGTACACAGTACCACATACCGTTGATAGCCAATTCCTGCTGCAGTTCGAGCAAAGTTTTGCAAGTATTGAGCTTAGCACTGCGTCGTCGTAAGTCCGCGTGCGACGATGATGACACAATCTTGATAATCATTTCAGACAAATTCTGGTATTTAGTCTCCAACGAAGGCCTCCCAACAGGCAAGGGATCCAATGCACTCAATGCGACTTTCAACTGAGGGTGAGTTTCTTTTAGAATTTGAAGCTTCCGAAATTTTTTCTCTCGAGACTTTTTGTTAGCAGCTTGACATCTTTGAAGCTCTCTTAGTTTCTTTCCTGCATCGATTTTCTGTTTTTCGAGTTTCTTTAGCTGCTCTATATCTTGATCCGATGCTAATCCCTTGCTTTTCGCCTTGTTGTAAAAGTCGATATCTTCTTGAAGGCTTTGCAAGTGCTTCCGTATTGTCGCTTGGCTCGGAGCTCTTTCTGATTGAAGGGTGACTGCATGTTCTTTTTCTGCTTCCTTGGACAATTTTGAAGCACATTGTCCATCGCTGATCGTTGTTTCATGAAGAGTTTCGGCGGTCACAATCTGGGAAGAATTTACAGCAGCTGCATTTTTCGGCTTCTTGCTGTGGTTTACCAAGAAATGAACGAGGGGTTTTTGCTTTTTTCTTGAACAGGCCACCGCTTTTAGCTCCAATAATTTTTGTTGAAGTAACTGCTGGTTTCGTTTATTTGCCATCCAAAATGAGTTACACTCTTTTTGCACTTTTCCGCCTAAAATTTTAATTTCGATTGAAGTTACTCAAAACAATACCCTTACCATCTTTACAGCTGCTTATATTTATTACAGTGAATTAGTAAATGGTGTTGAAACGTTATTTTACCATTTATATGCGTTCGATAAGCTGCTCTCCAAGAAGCATACAACGCTTCGTGGGTAACTACGGATTCTAGATGGGATGACATTTGCTGATAATGTTTAGATACTTAAACGGTCCTGAAAACTATTTTATTTAAAACAAGAGTTTCCTAATATACAACCGTAGAAAATCCCACTCCTCTGGAGATGACGGTTTGATTCGAGATGAAACGATGAAACGTGTGCATGCGTGATGCAGCAGCATTTAGTTTTATGAATTTCGCGGGTTAGAGTCAGATTGGACTCGTCGCATGTTATAGTCCTTAAATGCTGTTTGCATCTCTGCTGGTCCCAGCCGAATGTGTTTTCAATCTTTGTATTTGAAATCATTGAAATACTGATACATTCGTGCAACCGCCTCCCTAGTGTGATATCTGGTGATACATATTCTTACCCCAGCTCCCCCCTATCATGCGTATCGATATTTGAGAACGTTCCCTAAGTTTCCCAGTTTCTGAGCTTTAAGTCTACCGCTTCTTTAATAACAGGCATGCGCACGGGGATGGTTTCGTATCACGTCAGAGGGAAGAGGAGGGGAGACGAGGGTTTATTTTACGAAGTTTATATTGTAGGGATACCGTTGGTTCTCTCAGGACTAATAAATTTATTTCGTGAATGTGACGATAAAACTACACGAAATTCAAAATCAAACTTCCACATGCTATTGCATGTTTGGGGATTGCAGATTTTTGTATTTAGTGTTCTAATTTACGTCACAAAACAGTTGTGAGTGAGAGTATGCTTGAAAGGTACCTGTTAAGGAGATAATTAGAAGAAATTCGGGGGGGGCAGAGATAACGAAGTCTAAAGGAGGGCTGACGTGCAATGCGAACGGTCCCTTATAATTTTTTACTAAATATAAATTTTGAAATTTATATACAATCATAGCTTTCATCGAGGTATTGCGGACGCATGAATTTATTTTATTTTACCATTAGCAAACAGATCCTAATATAATAAAAAAACTTCAAAATTTATCCTTGGTTTGAACATACCATATATCACTCGGCGAATACTCAATACAAAATGAATATTGAACTGTTAGGTAAGGAAATTTCTGCTTGGATTTTGCTAGACAAGATCTATTACTCTGTTGGTATGGGAACCGCTACACACAGCGTGTAAGTTATAGCGTTCAAATAGAGTAAGAGATCTTGTCTAGATTTTGCAGTTGTTTATGCCTAAAAAAGGAAAGTAAAGTGTTTATAGACCATCTTATACTTATTGCTTATACCTTGGATATTATTAATTGGGGATAGCTAAAAGTTTGTATTTGTGTGAATTTCAGAATCCTTTGGGCAAAATTATCCAGAGGTACCCACCGATTAAAATTCCATACTACTGCAAAGTTTAGAAACAGAATGAAATGATTCTTTATCATTATAGGAATATGACGGAGTTTTGGATAGCATTTCGATGGCAGTCGCTGCCGCTTTTAACAGACGTGGAACAATGTTGGCTGTTGGATGTAATGATGGTAGAGTTGTCATTTGGGATTTTATGACCCGTGGAATATCAAAAGTTATCCATCCGCAAACACATCCCGTCTGCTCATTATGGTGGGTTTCGTGCGTGCATTTGGCATTGATGTTTTCATATGTGATGAGCTCTCCGGCAGTGTTGGTAACAATGCTATAAAATTTTAGTTGGTCTCGAGATGGATGGAAGGTTTTGACAGCATCTACTGACAATACAGTTTGCGTATTAGACATTTTTAAAGGCGAGTGTGATGTTCGATATAGATTTCCCTCGCCTGTATTAAAGGTATGCACGTTCTAAGATTTTTCTGTGCTTCCTTTTCTAGTTAAGCAAAAATTGAAATTTCTACTTTGCCCCAGGTTAAACTAACTAAATTAGTTAATCGTTTCAATGCATTAGTCATCGAATTAGCCATTGAACCATTTCGAATATATTGTAAATTACAGATTCAATACAACCCACGGAATTCCCACATGTATTTGGTATGTCCCATGCATCATGCTGCTGTAGTTGTAACTTCTGATGGTACACACAATCTTGTCCCGGCTGATGATGAGGTATGCAGGAGATGTTTGTTTCAGCCTTTTCGACAGATTCACGATGAAAAATGTTTATTGAACGTGTGTGACTATTTTGACTATTAATATACACGATTGCTCATGTTTTTAGGATTTAAATATTGTTGCATCATTTGACCGACGTGGGGAATATATTTACACGGGAAACTCGAAAGGGAAAGTCTGTGCATTTCGAGTTAAAGACATGAAGTTGGTGTCAAGCTTTAGGATAGGTCAAGGTGTTAGCAGCACCACTGCCGTGAAAAGTATCGAGTTTTCTAGAAGAGGAGAGTAAGTAAAATAATTTACAGGGTGCATTTACGTCAAATGAGTTAGTTCAGTTTTAATAAGTCACTAATTTGAGTCCAAAATTTATTGCAGTTGGTTTATAATAAACTCCGGTGATCGAATTATCCGTGTTTACAATTCCAAGGATGTTTTAGCTAGTGGCGAGGATGGAGAACCTGAGCCCATACAGAAGTTGCAAGATTTAGTAAATAAGTGAGTTGATCGGATTTTACACTGAATTCAACAAATAAGCGTTCGGTTTTTATGGCACGTAATATTTTCAGGACTATGTGGAAAAAATGCGTATTTTCTGGAGATGGAGAATATATCTGTGCTGGCTCGGCAAGGCAACATGCTCTTTACATCTGGGAACGAAGTATTGGCAATTTAGTTAAAATTTTGCACGGAACCAAGGGAGAACTACTTTTAGACGTAGTGGTATGTTTATATGTCCATACGAATTTCAGAACGTACTTAAATTTGAGTAAAGTAGTATCATACATGACATGAATTTGTTATAGTGGCATCCTGTACGACCGATCATCGCCTCAATCAGCAGCGGAGTTGTTTCTGTGTGGTCGCAAAATCAAGTCGAAAATTGGTCAGCTTTCGCTCCAGATTTCAAAGAACTGGATGAGAACGTTGAATACGAAGAGCGAGAATCCGAGTTTGATGCTGAGGATGAAGATAAAATACCTGAAACACTCGCAGAGAATGGCGATGATGATTTAGAGGTTGATGTTTCTACTGTTCAGCCTATAAACTGTTTACTTAGCTCGGATGAAGAGGAAGACGATCAGAATCACCTTCTGTTCCTACCGATTGCTCCAGAGGTATGTAGTTGCGTCAAATACGTAAATTATTGGAGATTCAATGTGTTAGTACCTACACTCGTATAGAACGTTTGCATCATTGCACCATTCAACTAGCAATCAGTTCCTAATATCTATAGGTTGAAGATGCCGAAGACGCGTGGGCTATCGACAATAAAATTGCGGACGAGCAATTAAAACGTTCTTACGAACATAAAGAAAACAGTCCTTCTCCGAAAAAGAAGAAACCGAAAACCATTGATATCGCGCTTCAGAATGCTCCTACGTCAGGTATTAATTGCATAATGGTTTCCACGTACACTAGAGAGTTTAGTACGTAGTAGATCTGATTCTAAATGATTTAACTTGTTTTAGCTGAACATCCTTACCTGAGTAGCAAACCCGCGAAAGAAAAACCAACCGGAAGTAAGAAGTCCGGCATGTACAAAGTCAAGAACGACAAACGTCACAAAGACAGAGCGAAATAGGAAATAATTACTGGGACGTAAACTATGAGACAGTTATACAATCTAAGAACTACAGTTCTGACTGTAAACTGAATCTATCGTTTTGTTGAAGACTGTTAGCGCGACAGATCTCTGGCACGAACCCGGTTCCAGTTGCTGTTCTAAGATATGATAGGCTCGACGATAGTTATTCATTGCCGCAGATTGCAGATATTGTGGGAACTTCCACCTTTTCATGCAGAAATGGTTTCCAATTGTTTTTTGACAAAATTTAGATTTTGGTATTGTAATTTCAAAAATTAAACTTGTTATTTATTTCTATAAAAACATATTATAGAAAATACCGTGAATTTAATGCAGCAGGTACAGCCGCTATAACTACTTTCATAACTTCTACGCTTGAACTTATTTGTCTTGAAGCTTCTATTCTGTTTGACTAATTTAATTATTACGAATTATGACTACAGTTATTTTTGTAAGGAGTTGATACCTTGCAGAAAACCCATGCATTCTTGGTTGAATGTACTTCGGTTTTCCTCAAATTCACAAAAATTAGCTGCTCCCACTAAAGTTTTCGACCTTTCATCACCACTCTATCCAATTGCTTCACTACCCATCTTACTGATCGTAAGAGAGACTTGTTTGGAAAAGGTCGAATCAGAATTTGTTATTCCATGCGCTGCAATGGCGAGGGAAATAGTTACTGTATAATACAATTTGGTTCGATTAGTCTTTGGGGTTAAAATTGACGCCAGGAAATATTTTCTACCTCGGGTCGGGACTGACTGCCATGGCGTGATGACACATGAGGAATTGGGAACTGAACATGAATAAAAATTCAATAAGTCTTACCACACCAAAATATGGATACACAAGTCTTAAATGTTAACTGAAGACGAGTTAAGAGCAGTGTAGGATAGTCTATTTTAATCGAAGAAACGTCCTAAAATAAAAATAGAAACCGCAAGTGAGCGACTTATTCTGCAATGTATTTCAAGCGTAAAGCTCAGTGTCCAATAATATTATTTTGATAACGTCTTAATCGAGAAGGTTACTACAACAGCGTTTTACTATCATAACGAAAAGAATTGATGCTAACAATATCTAGTTTAAGTTAGCACTGGAACTACCTCATACATGTTAATGGCAATCCAAAAAAAATCCTCAAACGAACACATACATACACTGATCGAAAAACTTATTGCGAGACGAGATCTACTAACTCAGCCGCCTACTGTCAGTCCGCAGCCTAACCGGAATTGATTCTTAACATGGTTGAGCGAACCACAAAGGGAAAAAGTAAATGGCATAGGGCTTAGTCGCTTTTCGAACACCCCTGTAACGTTCCAGTTGGTGTCCACCATACCTAAAATAAACAGTAATTGTTATCATTTTTAAGCTTTTCACTTAGATATTAAAACTACAGCCAGATACTATTATGCTATTACATATTACCTTTCATGACAAAATTAGCTTTAGGAATATCGAATTGGTATCCTACGGATCCAACGGTTTGCTGATGTTGATAGCTATTTTCGACTTCAACGCCAACCTGCAGTTCTTCGTTCATACGGTGGTAGTAACATAAGCCGAAGCCATTAGAACCATAGTAGCCACTCCATATACTGGCGTCACCTGAAATGGAAATGACAGTATAAAGCATTTGATTCTTAAATTCAATGCTGAGAAAGTTATATAAGAAATACATTTAAACCGCGCTAACCTGCATAGCGAGCTGCTCCTGATAATAACGTCGCTGCACCGCCGGGAATTTGGGGGGACTGCTGATACATCAATTCTGCGCCTAGAGATATTCTGTGCGTCACAGCTTGAATGAACTGAAACACTCCTATTCCTGTAAAAACATTTAACGCATAATCCCTTATATTACGTGCTTACATGTGTGAAGCATAAAATAATAGTATTACATATGGATCCACCGTCTGAGACTAACATGAAACAAAAGCTGAAGACTGAAAGAATTCGTTACCCGAGTTGTTGAATAAATTGGGATTAACCACCGCAGCAGAAGCCGTCCAGTCCTTCCCCCGGATATCAGTTGAAGCTTGGTACGTTGCAAATTTCGAATTAATCACCTGCAAGCAAAGAAATCTATATAAACTCTGGTGGTACCAACTCACTCTCGCACGTTTGTAATAAAATGTTAGATTTACCTGCGTCCCGAATTTGACTTTCACAGCTTCGTTGTGAAAATGAACACCTTGGGCACTTAGGTTTCCGGATGGATCCATTTCGCCCATTAAAACTAATGCAGGTTCCGACGGTGACACCTATCAAATTAAGATAGACAAATTTCAAGGGTATACACAAAATTGATATAGCCATCCTAACATTTAACGAATTTTGTGATGTATTACCATTTGCGTCCCGACATAGGTAGCTGCAAATCGATACCCTGAGGGAGTAAGGGAACTAAGGGTTAGAGAGTGGGTGACTTGAAATCCTTGGTTCAGTGGTTTGTTGATCATGACTTTAGCTCCTTCGAAGGGTTGTGGAAATACCTCTGAAAGAAAATCGAATATAATGTAGCGTAAATAAGTCAAAAAATTACCAAAGTCATTTCAAATTCTCGTTATTCTTACCTTTGCATTTTTTATGTACTTCCTCATATGTGCCTGGATTATTCTTGTACTTTGGATTACTGGGTGGCACAGGACCGACATCTTGCTCGGCACTGGAGGGAGCACTTCCACCAGTTGGAGGGGGTGGGGGTACTATGGTAGGATCCGAGTACTTTGCGTCACATTGCGCAGATTTCAACGTAGCTAAATTGTTGCCCATAGTGCCTTAGGTGCTGAAGATTGAAATTGCACTTGCCCAAGATCAATGTCCAGAGATTTCACCGTGTTCTCCACAATAACCCACAGGTACAGAAGCAGACTAGAAGAATATCATAATTATTGCATTCAAAGAATGGTACCCGCAAACATATTTAGTATCATCTTCTACTGTGCAATGTTTATCCATAGATAGCCGTAGACATGCTTCTCCTAATAGTTTGCTTAATTACGTAATTGAGCTAGACAGAAGAGGTTCCTGTTGAACTCGCATTGCGTCATATCCACGATACAAGAAGAGAGCATTTAGACAGCCTACTAGCCATAGAGCCTGAGCAACTACAAGCTAACCAAATGCCTAACTTATAAATCTTGTACTAAATAATCGACAAAAACTCGGGAAAACTCAGCACCAGCCATTACTTAACGATTTCCCAATTTAAAATTAATTAATTCAAATTCAGCATCACGCGCCATTGCATAAACCCTATTTTTTATGTAATATTTGGTTTCCGTTGCCAACCTACCGTGCATAATACCCTCATTCACTACTGCAGACATGATATTAACGGAAAAAAGAGTTTGTATTCGGAACTGTGGCAATTATGTTATTACATGCATTTTTAAGTCAAAACTTCTTTGTTTACACAGCACAACTTAGCTAAAATTAAATAACTTACATTCAAATTCCGGTAAGTTCCACCTCTTGTCTTAACTGAACACCGCGAAAGGAAGACGCACTATTTACCAGTTGCACTTTACACCGGTTATGATCGTAGTTAAGTATGACTTTCAAAATCCATCGAAGCTAATCACTACAGGAATTAAAATTAAATTATGTGAATTTAATATTAATATTTATTCGAATAAAGTGGGTCAGTCGTCTCAAAGCGCAACCGATTTGTCCCCGAATAAATTAATTATTACTGCATGCAATAACATAAGAAATGTACAGGGATTCCACGTGGGATTCTTGCACCATTTTCCATGAAAAGAAATTTTTAAGCCAGAATTCAGACTTGAAATTTTGCGGGCTTTTGCGTGCACTAGTTGGACCTCACGTCCGCATCAGCGCTACTATCAGTATGTTGTGTGTCTCTATTCTGTCAGCCGATTGAAGCGGACTGCAATGTTTGTTTGGGTTTGTTTTGCTGCCGCAAAATTAAGTCCAGCAAAAAAGTCATTATTCAAAAGGAATAAATAATGAATAATCATTAAAGTATATAGTTATAAATATATAATTGAGGTTTGATTGAATGGAAATTGCAGTAAGTTATTAAGGAAATTCCCGGTAGAATTTTCTCTTAATTAATGCTGTTCAATTCAAAATTTCAAGACGCAAGACTGGTTTAGAATTTCGGCTAATTGAAAGGTAAGACCACAAAAAACCGGAATTCAAGTGCAGTTTTATGTAGAAACCATAATCAGTCATTAACAAAAAAGTTTACTGGACTGTTTAAAAGGATTTAAAGTGAACGCTCCTGAAAATTAAAGAGTATTTATATTTATACGTAAGCCGTATACAGGATAAACCATTGATCCTATTAAATATTTTCAGTACTCCTGGAATTAAGGACCTACCTCGCGCATCGTATTCAGGATTCAGGATTCAACGATTACTATCACATCAGATTATTGGACCAATGACTGATTTTTTGAACAGTAGCTGAATTGGAAAAGAAGAAACTCGGGATCTTGGTTCGTCGGGATTCATGGTCAGTTTTGGACTCAGGTTTTGATGATTCATTAAGGTTCTGAACTATCGGTTTCCATTGTTGCTTGGTAGTTTTACTCATTCATCATGTGAAGTTTGGATAACGTTTTGCTTACGTGGATTCGAAGCAAATTAAGAAGTGCATTGTCCAAATTCACATGAAGCAAGGGAATATCCAAAATTATACCTTCAGGAGTACATGTAATTTCTGAAATAATTCCCTCGTTTGTATTAATCATCGCTACGCCGTCGTCCTGTCCTACAAGATTAGCATTTCTAGTCAACATCGAATAGTGCAAGTGAAAAATCTTAACTCAGCCTAATCGCGGTGGAGTTTATTTTTAAATTTCATGGGACCTTTTCTTTGCCTACTGTACTCTTTGAGTGGCAGGTGTAAACGCTATTTTCTGAAATGATTTCAGAATTGAACTTAATGAGTATGAAAATGAACTTAGTTCTAATGAAGTTAACCTGGAGTACGTGTAGTTGTCTTCGCTTGTTACATCATTCTGTAAAAACTAATAGAAGGCTGCAAAGCTGCTCTTGTGTTAAATGAAAGAAGTCAACCCTAGCGTGTTTACTATGGATGAGAGATAACTGTGTACGTTTGGTGTAACAAGTAATAGCTGCGGATGCAGAGAGCCCATAATAAGGCATAATAATGTGCAGTCCCAAGCTGTTTTTTTGCAAGTACCCTGTACCGCAACTCCTTGAAGATCCACCCGAGAGGAAAGAGTGCTGTTTTCGGAATTTTTAAACCTATTTACTTCAACTCCTTTATTCGCTTGAAGAAGGTGGATCAGCCCTGACAGTTAAGACGTCTCTCTTACGCGCTCAATCTTAATATCAACACAAGGCGATATCGCGTCTAAAAGTTCTTGGAGGAGTTTACAATTGGTATCCAATATCGAAGTCTAATGTCGAAGTGTACCGATTGGAAGCAAAAAAGTAAATAACCGTTTTGTTCAAGCGCAAAAGCCGTAACAAAAAACAATACGATTCCATGGAACTGTGTATAAAAGAAATCCAACTGGAAGGCATTTGTGCAAAATGGTGCCAAAGGCACAAAATCTGGAGTTGTAATAATTAGTTGATGCGACAGAAACGGAACTCAAGCTAACGTGTGAACAGAGTTTTTGCAAGCAAGACAATATCACCAATCTCAAGGACTTTAAGCATTTGTACACGTATCTGAAAATATCGTCAGAGCTGGTATAGTGATGTAGATAGAAAACTGCGATTTTTCCTCACCTAACCTTCCTTCCTCTTAAATTAGTTCATTCATTACTACCATACGTTTCTGACGCCAGTAAGAGGTATGCAAGTGAAATTAATGAAGACTGGAGCAGTGAATGTGAATAAGCTGGATTCAGTGATACCTTTTAGCTGGTGTATAAAATCGAGAGAATAATGAATAACGGGTTGATGTGAGTAGATCCTCTGTACGACAAATTAAGCGGTTCTGAATGAGATATGTTGATAGTTAATGTGAAGCTGTTTTATAATGTTCGACTTACATCTGCTTCCATCACATTTTTGACTTTATTCTTCGTATCAACATCACGATTTGCCCACAATTAGACACGAGTGAAACCAGAGTTGATAAGAACGTTAGTTCATGACTGTTGTCTCCTGTAGGTTTATTGTGCTTACGTTTTCCTACTGAATCTTTGATGGTAAGGTACTTGAAATTGTAAAGTAAGATGCTCGACTAGAGAGCCCGATCATTGTTCATGCTCTAAAAACGGTGCGATCCTTTGGGTCAGGTTATTATATATCATTAGGAGTACCGATGGAGTCCTATTGTTTCTATGAGAATTGTTTGCTAATTGTGGTGCCTTACATTGGGGGGAAGTTGTGTGTAACAGTACCCTTTGACCCTTACATGCTTGTTCATGTGTATATATATTTGCAGGTCAAAGGTAACGAATGTCAAATTCTATCATTATAATATGCTCATAGATTTTTTTCATGCATTTGCAGATCGGTAGCTTCATTGCTGTTAGAGTCTATACTTCTACACTCCCAAAGAGCGTCGAGTTGGAATTCCGTTCAGTTTCTGGAGATGCCCTCGACCAAATCATCGGATCGTCAAGGTGTTGTATTGATTTTAATATGAGTTGGATTGTTGCATTAGCAATTCGTTTGATAGGAGCTGACGTATTTAATTTTTCGTTCTGTTAATTAGCGGAACGTGGGCGAGCAAGAGAACGTGATCGAGACCGAAGAATTGACATAACAAAACATCGAAGTCGGGATCGTGATACAGTGAAACCGACCAAAACGCGTCATGGTTCTGTCAGTCCGGGAAGAAAAGGCCGAGCTTCCTTGCTTGATGAAAAGGACGCGGGTAGAAGTTCGGTAGGTAAACAGAAGCTTGATAGAGGACTGCCGGACACACGGAAGATCCCTAGTCTCATGTCAACTAAATTGCGAATGGACGAAGGGTTGCTGAGAAGAGAAAGAGGTGAATCATCAAAGATTAAATCCAAATCTACTAAGGGTCGGGTTGCTGTTGCTACTTCTTCCGGTACTCGTGAATCATCTTTGAGTGAGTGCTGGGATTGTATAGGCTGTGGGTTTATGTGTTCCTAAGGGAACAATAATAAATTTTCTGATTTTGGCTTCGCACGATTTGATTCAATGGCTTGGTTTTTTTTGGGATTTGCTTGCTAAAAATTCTGAGGTGGTGTTGGATATGAGTTCAAGACGTAAATGCCGTAGACGTTATCTTTGTTCGGGCGCTTGCATTTTGTTAGATTTTAGATTTCGTTGCGATTTAAGATATTATTTTTTAATTTCGTGTTATATCCGTTCGTAGAACATCGAGAAGGATTTGGAGCTCGTAAAACTGCAGTTGAGCTGGATCGAGCTGTAAAACGTGCAAGGGAAGACCAAGATCGGTCTTCGTATTGGAATCGAAGAGTGTTAGAGGCTGAAGAAAAAGATCCAAATAGGTATGGAATTGTTCCAAACATATTTACGATTAACCCGATTAAACCTAAACCCACGGCTAAACCTAACAATTTCTTGAATGTTTACAGATGGGGTCATAGCGGTTTCAAAGAAATGTATAGTAGAGATCTAAAACCCGCTGGACGTCCAAAGTCTAGGTCACCTTTGGGCCACGGTCGAAAAAATGCACGTTCACCAATCCGGCAAAAGCGACAAGCTCCGAAACGTAGCAATAGCAGGAGCCCATCACGCCCTAAACTGACTCTAAGGTACTTTAACCAACGAGTACGTTCTTTATAAGCCTTTGGTTGGTTGACTTAGACTCAAACAAACTGATGTTTCATTCCAGACAAGAACGACGCAGAAGTCGTTCGACGTCCTTGGCTAAAAGGAATTCAAATTTCACTCCGTTGGGTAAGCGTCCGTCAAGTGGCGTTCTTCCCAGAGGATCACCTATGCTTCGTCGCGTATCGCCGATGGCAAGAAAATCAGACAGGAATACACGACCAGATGCAAGACTACAAAGCTATAAGTCGCACCCAGTAGATCCGTATGACTCTCGTCATGGAGCTAAACGGGATGCACACGATAGAAGCAGAGGGCGAGATGTCCGAGAATTGCGGGCGGAGAAGCGAGTGGAAGAAAGGCCGCGAATCTTGGGAAAGAGTGATCGACTTGGACAGCTTAGCAGACGACGCAATTCGCGGACGAAATCACGCTCGGTATCAACCAGTTCTATGTCACCACGACCGAAGAAAAAGCGTACTAGTGCAAGTTCTCTCTCAGCATCGGAGTTGAAGTCGCGGAAAAGAGTAAGTAGTTTGGCGTTTTAAGTAATAAATGTAGCTTCGAGCTTCGTTTCATTGGTGGAATCTTACAGAGCTTGGATTCCAAAAGTCGGACTTCTTCTCGTCGGATATCTGATTCATCATCATCTCGATCCAGGTCGGCTTCCTCATCATCAAACTCCTCGAAAGATGACGATGTGCTCGAAATTCATGCTGACGGAAGGGCAAAAGTAACTAGAAGTTCATCAGTATCTTCATCTTCCTCGTCAGATGATGATTCTAAGTCAGAGAGCTCATCTTCCTCTCGGGAATCAAGACGAAGTCGCCGCAAAGGCTCAGATAGTTCCTCTTCATCGTCTTCTAGCAGTAGTGATTCAGATGAGGGAAGTGATATATCGGGTAGAATCAATATGGATGGTCGAAAGAAAGCAGCTGCTGCTGCTGCAGAAAAATCTGTTCAAGGAGGTACAGTTACCTCAATTAAGCGAGTTTTTATTTCCATTGTTTAATAATAATTAAAAGTCCATTTAATTAATACGCATAAAATTATGCAGAAAAATCCAAAACAAAAGGATCGGAAGGTTCGGAGAGTCGTAACGCAGGATTAAAGCGGGCTGCTTCAGCGGTAGCAGCAAACACTAGTAAAGTTTCTAAGCGCACACCAGCTAAAGCATCACAGAGTCAAGCTGGAGGGGAAAAGACTAAGACTGATGACGCATCTTCGAAAGGTAACAAGCATTGCTTCTTTAAATTCGATTGCGTATCATTATTGAATAAATACAAAAATAACTCATATATTGTATTTTAATCCAGGTGATTCGGATAGTGACAGTGGAACTTCAACAGACTCAGATTCAGAGCCTCGAATGACATTATCGGAAAGATTTGCGAAATTGACTCAAATGAGCACTGACAAGAGAGAATTTGCAAAGCCGTTATTATCAGCCAACGAAATTGACACAAAACTAAAAGTTGTTAAAGATCTACGTAGTGCGGATACAAAAATATTTGTCGAAGGAATGCAGACTTCCACTTCACAGAACCACAGGAATCCTCCAAGTCCTACCTCGAGATCTGAGTAATCATAAGCTTTTTATATGTTAATTGTGTGTGGCCATGACCAGCAAATATCAGGAAATGCTTTGCCTTTATTAAAATAATGTTAACGTAACTCTCGTAAATTGCAGCACGAAGCCCAGAAGCAGCAGTCCCGTGTATAATTATTCGGATGGCGAGAAGCGCTATTCTTCAGACGAGCGGCGACGTTATTTTGAGCGAATGGAAAGAGACGAACCACAAGTCCGACCTGAGGACTGGTCAGACGCACGCGTTCGTTTTGAATATTACAGGTTTGTTTACTTCTTTAAGCAAGGTAGTATAAAGTCTTCCTTTTCACTAAGGAAATCTGTTCAAGAACATTACATACAAATTACAGGGACAGAGGATGCTTCAATGATAGACCCTTAAGATTCGAAGAATATGTCAAATGGGAAGAATGGTACTACCAGTACCGCGACTGGCTTCAAAATCAAGGATATTATTCTCGCATGATGAATCAGGGTGAAAGCCGTGGTAATTACAACGATGATTCACGTGGGAGTCATATGGGTGACTGGTCTCAAGCAAACATGGGTCCTCCTCGTTCTCGACCAGGCCCAATGAGTTCCGGTGGCCGTCGTGTAGAACAAGTTCGTCTCGCACCTTTATCGAGCCGTTCGCATTTCTTAGGGCGAACTGATTCGATGGGTAGGAGTATTGATAGAGCTCCTGGAGGTTCTTTAATTGTAAATATCCGTCAAGGCGCTAACTATGGTGGAGCACGTGGAAGGCAAGTTGGAATCATTCGCCCTATCAGAAATAACCGTTAAGAAGCACCATAGCCCATGGTCCTCATTCTCCTCATCAGTTTGATTCAGCGCACAAATCTTGCCTAATCTAACTCCTGGTTGAATTTCCGAAACGGATGCAACTCATAAGTTATTGTTATTACTATACTTTTTGTCTCTTGAGTGTGTAATTTGAAACTGAAATAATGTTCGACCCGGAATTCGAACACAATTCTGGTTTCAGTGAGATACGCGATACCAATCCTGCGTTAAGCTAAGGTATTTATTCAATCTTGTATGTGATTTTCTTCCCTTTAGCCCTTAACTCAGAAGATGTTGTAGGTTTGTTGTAGGTAGGCTAGGCAATATTTAAATTAAATTATCTTCGTGAACAGACCCACAAGCTTACATTTCCTGGTCTAAAAATCATGTATTTCCCTTTGTGATTTCATAACTAGTTTATTACCATGTAGAGTCTGCTTTGGTATATAGCATTCGAATAATGAATTTTGCAGCTTTTTAAATCTTGATTCTGTTATTTGTGAGCCTACAACATCACTTACTGTTTGGTGAAGCTAATACACCCCTGACATCACAGAAATCACTCCCTTTCATATACTGGTGACTGTGAAAAATTATGATCTTCATAGCTTATATCGTGACATATAAGAACTGAATGAATAGGACTCAACTCATTTAAGGTGAATAATGTTATCCTTTAATAAACATCTCTGACTTGATTAATTATTGCGATTTCACTCCTTACTTTCAAATTCACCTGCCGGTCCTCAACCCAATCAAACTATCCTAGCTGTATTCCTTTGAACGACGGATGCATAAAATCTAAATTTAAAATTAAGCCTTTTTAAACGTAGCCAGAAGATAGCACAACCGTTGTGACAAATAATATTTTCTGAATTACCCTTCCTCCAAACTCTCAGAAGCCGAACAGCCACAGGCAAAAGTGAAGGGCTCGGCCGGGATTTGAACCCGGGACCTCTCGCACCCTAAGCGAGAATCATACCCCTAGACCACCGAGCCAGGTTGAAGATGTGGGAGGCATTTTTCCTTCAAGTAGGCAAGTTCGGCACTCGCCACAAACGACCTGTGATAAACGTATGCTTAATCCAATAAAAATCGCGAAGCTTGCGTTTGCATTTTATTACCACCACATAACTTTGTATGAGGAATTCGCGAAGATAGCCAGATTCATCTCAAACACTTAAATAATCAGTATGCACAGCCTCAATAAATTGAAATGAATTGCAACTTAAAGAGGATCACATGTAATCGCACACGAATAGGCTTTGTCAATTAAAAATTAGGCAAAATCCTACTTGGTGCGCCCAATCTCGCATGCGCCTGTCTAAAATTTCGCGAATTAATTAGTATGTTAAAATATCGCATTGTTTCAGTGCTGAATGCTGTACACGTTTGCAGTGGAAGATGCGAAAAATTCCACAATATGCAAGACAATATTTTGATTCAAAAACATTTATTAGAACATGAAGCACTACTGATAGTTTTCCGCATGGGCAAACTACAAAGATTACAAATACAAAGATGATTAACATGACCAATAATCAGTGCGACACCTTGAAAACGTTGGCTTCCGTCCTCCTTCTTCCATGGCCAATAATAATATAATTTGCAAGCTTAATTTAATTACGAGCACAGCTTTCTAGTGCTTATAGAGACTACATGAAAACTCGTAGTTAGCTTATAGCAACGATTAGCTAGTTTCAATTTTCTGTTTGATTCACTTAACTAAAGAAATTGCACAAATTGATTTCCTTGTATCTTTAATTTTTAAATTCCTAAGAGTAATATAATGAATTTTAAAAAACTGAATGAAATTTAGTCCTTTTCAATATTCATCCCCGTTACCGTCCTCAACAGAATCCACACCAACTTCCTCGTAATCTTTTTCCAAGGCAGCCAAGTCCTCACGAGCTTCAGAGAATTCTCCCTCTTCCATCCCCTCTCCGACGTACCTGGATTGAAGATGGACACAGTAATTAGCCACATATTTATCATTTCCATATGCCAAACATCTGCCATTCCCACACAGGTACTCCTCAGGTACTCAGGTTAATTGATACAAATATGCTTGTTTATCGCAAAATTCCCAGCTTACCAATGCACAAAAGCACGCTTGGCATACATGAGATCAAATTTATGATCCAGACGAGCCCAAGCTTCAGCAATAGCCGTAGTATTGGAGAGCATGCAAACAGCGCGTTGAACTTTGGCAAGATCTCCGCCAGGGACAACAGTCGGAGGTTGATAATTAATGCCAACTTTGAAGCCAGTAGGGCACCAGTCCACAAACTGAATGCTTCTTTTGGTTTTGATGGCTGCGATAGCAGCGTTTACATCCTTGGGGACGACGTCTCCACGGTACAGCATGCAGCACGCCATGTATTTCCCTGGAAAAGAACATAAACTGTAATCACCCACCCGTCTTTCAAACTTTTCTGACATTAACAGCACCGTGACTTGACGGTCCCATCCAGCCTTCTAATGCAAAAACGATAATACTTAATTATCAATAATAGCTCACCGTGCCGGGGATCACATTTCACCATTTGGTTAGCAGGTTCAAAGCAAGAGTTGGTAATGTCAGCCACAGTGAGTTGTTCATGATAGGCTTTCTCCGCGGAAATAACCGGGGCGTACGTAGCCAGTGGGAAATGAATCCGAGGGTACGGTACCAAGTTAGTCTAAAAAATGATAAACCACGTTTAAGTTCTTGCAATCTCCGGATAAACTTTAAATTTTTCACGGTTCCTTGTAAACGCGTTCTTCATCTTCGGTTTTGTTACCTGAAACTCGGTCAGATCAACATTGAGAGCTCCGTCGAATCGAAGCGAAGCCGTGATGGAGGACACAATTTGACCGATGAGCCGATTTAGGTTAGTGTAAGTAGGTCTTTCGATATCCAGATTTCGTCGGCAGATGTCATAAATAGCCTCATTGTCAACCATGAAAGCGCAGTCAGAGTGCTCGAGGGTGGTGTGGGTGGTAAGGATGGAATTGTACGGCTCCACGACTGCCGTAGATACTTGTGGAGCGGGGTAGATTGAGAATTCCAGCTTGGATTTCTTTCCGTAGTCCACAGAGAGGCGTTCCATGAGGAGGGAGGTAAAACCGGAGCCGGTGCCACCACCAAAGGAATGGAAAATCAAGAAACCTTGGAGTCCGGTGCATTGGTCCGCTAGTTTCCGAAGCCTTGGGAGCAAATCATGGCATTTTCAATCATTATGACGGTAGGTGGCAGCAGGAAGAACAGTAAGTCTAAAGAAGACAAAATTCGCATACCTGTCCAAAACAATGTCAACAATTTCCTTGCCGATGGTGTAGTGACCACGGGCGTAGTTGTTGGCCGCATCTTCCTTACCGGTAATTAGCTGCTCCGGGTGGAAAAGTTGACGGTAGGTTCCGGTACGGACCTCATCTGCAAAATACAATATTTGAATGTAAATAGTTAAAGATGCGGTTGTAGATGGCGCCATACTTCTTGAACTGGAAGAACACACAAGTAGCTTTTAAAAGCTCTGCGTTTAAAATTTGTGAGCGGTCGGTGTTTAAAAAAATAGCCTGAATTCATACAAGATTTATTGGTTTCCCACGTAATTTTTTCGTCAAGGTTTACAGAATAGCTCTGCTCCTCTTTGCGGTTCGTTTTGGTTAGATGTTTGAGAATATCTTGTGTACTTTTACATTATTTACCCTCTAAAGAAACGAAAAGATTGGCTACTGGACCGGTCTTCTGCACTGACGTAGATTGAAGATTATGAATATACCTACAAGAACCAAGTAAATTACAGGTGTGTGTGATGGAATCCTATGGGAATTTTTCCAAAACCGCAATATGAAGAATGTGTGAATTTTCCTCCCATTATTTCTGTATCTTATTTCAATTCTTTAACAAAGCAATCCTGTAGCTCTTTTTTAATAATTCCAAGCTTCTGTTCCTTCATTGTATATTCATTCTTCATGTCATTTCTTACACTTTCATCCAGCAACACATCTTGTAGTGCCAAAATTTAAACCATCCAAGTAAACCCGGACGCATGATCAATCTGATACAATCTGATACCTTTTTGAATGATTCATCTCAAAGAGTAATTCAATATTCCTCTAATGCTTGCAGTTTCTTTAAATTCATTCACTAGTACATGTAGCAACTCATCACGGACAAAAAAAAACTTACCCACAACCGTGGGCTCGAGGTCAACAAAGACAGCCCTGGGCACATGTTTCCCAGATCCAGTTTCACTAAAGAACGTATTGAAGGAATCATCTCCAACGCCGATCGTCTTGTCAGAGGGCATTTGTCCATCAGGTTGGATCCCATGTTCCAAGCAGTAAAGCTCCCAGCAAGCGTTACCGATTTGCACTCCAGCTTGACCAATGTGAACGGAAATACACTCACGCTGGAATAAATGAAAAGTCAAAACCATTGTGAGATTACTGCGTTTCGATTCCAAAGTTACGCTGAATACATTGTGATTATATATTTTCCAATTATGAAAATAAATATGTTTTACATAGCTTGGTAATTAAATTTTAAGTAGAAAACGTTTGTTCTGATGGAATATGCTAAATTCAAGATGTAGAACTTGAAGTTACGATTTCATAATTCATATATACAGATCTTTGGGAAGACGAAAGAATAGCCAGACTATCTATCCTACGAAGGTAACAGAGTGTACGGGAACTGGCAAATCGTCGCCAAAGCTCTACAACGCTCCAACGTTTTTAATATTCATGGATGTACTGTTCTGGAACACGTCCTAAATGTTAACAACAGAGGTCGGCAGAGACGTGTGTAATCTCCGATGCATATCATAGTTTCCTGCTAAAAGCTCTATAGCTGTCTTTTTTAATTATATTACTGCTCCATGTCTTCATCAGAAGTATGCCTTCTTTCTTGACAATACCATCCGTGTAAATCTTGGATGAGAAGAAGATGAAGCTCACAATATTTTAAACTAAGCTTAGCGGATACCCAGCCAGCTGTTGCCATTCTCACGGCTATCACCATAAACATTTCATCACTATCAGCTTCACCGTGTGCATATTTTGATTTTTGTTCCATTCACGTACTTGTAAATGATTAGTTTTTACAGTAAGGATGAATCCGTATGCGATTTTCAATAAAACTTTTGGCACGTTTCATTAATTTTAAATTTTAAATCTCCACTCGTACGTATGAAAATAAAAAATCCTGCAACCCGTTTGCAAAATTTTACGGTCAACCGTTTCAAAGGCTTCCGCCTTCGGTATTCGGTGTATGTATTTATGATTAAATGCAAACCCATAGCATATTCTCTCCAAGGGTTTTTTTTCCTTGGAGAAATAATTAGTCTTGAACTGAGGCGAGTATATAAAGGAACTGAGGTAAGTAAAATGAAACAAAAAGAAATAATACAATTTCTTATCAGCTTCACATTCTGCTTCTTACGAAGCAATCAATTCGAAGAATGTGGATTAATGGTCCAAGGAAAGAAACCATTCTCTACGCTCTTGCAACCATCCGAGTGTACTTGTAAGCGCAGCGTACAGCGTTTTAGTCTCTGGGTTTCCATCACTAAAAGCGTTGAGCGCTGATACCGGGTACTTTCCGAACAGCAGCCCAGTAAAGACATAAATGACGTACACCAAGTTTCACCTTGTAGAATTTTAGAGAAGAGATCACAGAAGAGAGGAGGCAAAGTGAAACAGAGATTTTTATCTCAGTCAGTTAGTGACTATGCACGATTTCAGAACAAAATCACGTCCCGTGTGCTTACATGTATATATTCTTTTCTAGCATCCCCTTTGGCTCGTTCCAATAAAACCGGCTAACAGTCGGCCGTATTTTTTCTAAGCTTACTTTATGTATAACCCCGATTCAAATCGGTCAATATTTGGTCTCTTTTCTCCCACTAGGGCATTGACCATATTATGTACACACATTATTCCCGGATTCCCAGCTCTTCTTCTCTTCTAAATGCGTATGCTAGAAGAGTCTCCTTGTCCCATCTCCTGCTTCTTCTCCAGGTACGTATTGTATTTCTCTTGAAATACTAACCTACCTGGAACTAAACCGGGTATTATAGAAGGCAGTAATATGAGTGTATGGCAACGTCTGATCCGGGGAGTAGCCGGCCGAAGGCATGCATACATTAGATTTACGGGGAAAGCTACAATGAGATACTGCGGTTCCGGAAGCATGTTAACAATGCGGATTTCATGAGAGCGATACCCTGATATGTGAGCTCGTTTCTGCCTTTTATAATTTTGTACACGCGAAGCCAGAGATATTCTATTCAATTTGAATTCAAAGGAAAATAGTTATTACGCTGCGACAATTTCAGAGTAAACATATATATATTTGTATGTATAAGTATTAAGGTACTCGAATGAATGTTCCTCCTTATCCTTCCCCTCTTCTTTCATGCAGTAGCTCAGTTTACTCCATGAAATCTACAGTAGATGCTACAAACTTATGATAATTATTAAAGCTCTTGAAGAAGCTTTGCCTAACTAAAAAACCAGAAAAGTTAACTCTAGAGTCTATATACAACTATGCGAATTCAACTTTAAGGTATTTGACCTGTTAAAGCCAAACAATTAGTAAATGCATATATTATAAGTACATTCGAACTTGAAACGAAACCCGAAAAGGATTACTGCTGCCAAGGAGGGATGTAAAGCTGTTGTTCAAGTACAGGAAATTTTAAAACCACGTTTCACAACAATGATTTTGTGGTAGCAAGCTATACCTTATTATCAAGAAGATTCTGCTTCTGAAAAGCCTATAGCTTCTTCTCTGTATTCTTATCCTTAACTCTTACAGTCTCAAGTAAGCGCACACCTACTGTCACCAACCATTAGGGATATGTGCTGTACTCTAGACCGCTGTTCTTGTGTGCTAGCATACTTATGGTGTCACCTACCACATTAGGTGTAAGCTAAATCCTATTTTCTTGCTTAAAATGCAGTGGACATTTTAATTCCGCATGGATTTTACTAGTTGTTTTTACAAATCATAACTACATGTTATGGGTCACAACCAGCTCTTGTACGCTACGGCCACCCGTCTTGTGGCATTTTGGGCACAGCTGCTGTTTCTTTTACACAGCTAGAGTATTCTACGACGGGACTGTCTTAACCTAATACGAATAATTTGTTGCCGAATAGACATGGAAAAGCATAAGTACTCTTTAACTATTCTCAGCACACACATTACATAGTCTCTTATACCAACTTCTTGAAGAACATCTTCAAGCTATTCTAGTTTTAGGAATATGTCTTTAGCAACTGCCTTACAGCACAGCTGAGCTGAATCGATTCGAAATAATAGCTGCGAAACAGTATTTGAGAAATTAATGTCACCTCCTCTCTTCAAACTCAAATATGCTTCACATTAGAATGATGTCTTTGACAATTGAAGTTTTCTCCTTATAATACACTTTAAGAGTTATTTCTCTCCCGGTTTGATGCTTATACAAGTTAGCGACCACGTCGAAAGAGGGGGATGGTCTCGCTAAAGCAATTACGCCAAAGGGTTGCCTTACGGAAAGTGCGCTTAACGATCTGGCAAACCGTTCTTGAGTTCAAGCTTCACAGGCTCAGAATAGCAGTAAAATGTATGACAGAATGGCTTTAATATATATATGCACGCGAAGTCTACCATGCCCATTCAAACGCAGAAATATTTTGGACGCTCCAAGCGCACAAATGTTTTTCGAGCGCTTTGCGCTGCACTTTGGCTATATCACCTCCTAATTTATTTTTTACTCGCAGGCTATAATGCTACATAATATTACACCTGACAAAAATTTAGCAACGCTAAATCCGCTCACATAACAGGTAGGATTCTTTCCCTTAGCCAAAAGCGTCACCTATTGTCAACCGGACAAGGCGGAGCCGGTATGAATAAAATACTGTATTTCCCATGCAAATCCATGTATTCATTCCCTCATTTTGCATGCTTAATGTAATGGTAGCACAAAAGAGAGGCAGGAACTCGAGGGGACTGTGTGACGAAAATCTTAAAATTGATGGTAATTGCAACATGACGCTGCATCAGCGAGATACATAGTCAGCAGCGTCGCTAAAACAGCACAGTAGCTGCGCTTGTTTTTGCCCCCATATTCAAAAGCCTACGACTGTGAATCGCAATTTGTTGCATCCGATACTTCCCTGACTGATGACCATGAGAAAATGCAACCAAATTGTTTGTATTAGCTTTTGTAGTCATACAGCGAATCTAGTTACCGTCAACCACCAGACTTTAACAGGTATAAACCAGAGCCTTCCTCGAAATTTCTCAGTGTTTTCTGAACACTGTTCGGTAGCAAAAAGCAGCGTCTCATAAAACCACACTGCTTTAATGAACAAGAGGAACATGAGCCACTCTTTCTTCCTTGTAATCATTTTGATATTCACCGCAAAATCTCCATTTCCTCCCAACAACCCTCTAACAAAGATCACACCACAGCGGAATAAGCTGCCAGATGACTTTGCGTAGCCAAGTTCAAAGACAGCCAGGTAAAAAATAATGCAACTTTGCCAAATTATGTACAGCGGATGGCAGGGGGTGGGATTTTGCAACAAAGTGAATACACGAATGCAGATTGGCCTCGTACTTTTGTGCAGGTAGGATTGTAGGATAAAAGATTCTGGAGGTAGATAAAGGTAATTTTGTTTCTACGTTTATTAGACTATGTTGCCTATGGTTCTGGCCCTGGCTGATGAATCTTCTCCCAAGATTTCTTTCCCTCCCTACTACTCTAATCTTTAGTTACTAAGGGAAGCCAAAACTCCTCTAACTTCTGTCTGCAAAAGAGCATAGGGATGATCATCTAATTGGAGGACTCGGAACAAACTTGTGTAGACACTGGACTACATGTACACTTTTAGCTATAATAAAATAAAAAAACGTTCCGCCATCCTTGAGAGTTGAATAACTTTTACAAACCGTCGTCGTACCTGCAAAAACTTTGAATGAGTTTTCTTCTCTTGTGCTACGACCGCCGAGCTTTTTAGCTACAAGTTTCTCATGATTTCACATTTTGAAGGTGAACACGGAGCGCGAGGAAGGATACAAACTGCATCCTGCAGTTGCACTTGCGAATATTCGCGAATAATTGCCAATTTTTCTACCTCCTCCCATCGTGCGCCGGCCGGCTTGCATCAAACCTCGCTCCTGTCTGTCGGATCCAATTCAGAGTCAGGAAGCATATTCCGTGTAACTCGCTCGTCACGATTCTGCCCTGAGTAAGAAATGGATTGCATGCATGCAAGATTCGTGAATGATTCGCCATGGAAATTGCATTCTCTATTCAAGATGCAAGCTAAAACGAATTACAATTCGAGTCTACCGTTTACTAGCTATACATTGCGAATAACTTTAAAAAGACATTGATCTCGCCAATTATGTTCACCTAAGACTTATTTACCTGGCTTACTTCAGGCAGACTAATCAAGGAATTTAAGTTTATCAAGAATATTCCGCTATTCCCTTGCAATTATTTTCAAGTTTAACAATATGTGCATTTATTGCATGCTGCCGGATATTTAATATTTGCAGGTGAATCAAAATCCATCTTGTCGCATTCATTTTATGCAGTAGTCGTTTGGGTAATCTGGTTGCTGCTCTGGATTGATGGTGACGGGGAGAGTCAAGGTAAAAGGAAGGTATAAACCTAATAATTTCACGCTCTTCTGCGCTTCTAAATTGCTTCGTCTTCCTTTCGATAATGCTACCCTTCTGGGCCCGTTTACCTGGAGGAACGAGGCGCGTTTTTATGATTCACAGCATAGCTATGCCATTAAACTCACCTGGAGTAAATCAGAATAACTATGTAATATGTCATCAGGGCTATCAAATTTTATATAGTCAGAACCATCCGAATTTAACACTTTTAAAAAATATTCCTCGCCATATTTTTTGTAAGATTTTCTTCCTATTCCCTAGTATGGATTATCCAGATCGTCTACATTACAAAATCTGTCAGAACAATCTTCTCTGTCACAGTGAATAAGAACCTTTAAACGTTGTTGGCATATCAAATACGTGCCTTAATTTACTCCACCCTTTGTTGATTGCAACCCGACTGTAAAAGAGTTGCGAGATTCTTATTGTTTGTCATATTTTTCTTCACACAACAATGAGTTATCACTTATCCGAAACATTTCAATGTAATGATGGAAGATGCACCTCTTAACATTCAAAAACATGAAACCGCCTAGTCAACTTTGACGCCGATCAATATATTCCTGAGTAAGCAAGAGTTTCGACAACGCAGATATTATTTAAGAGCTACACAGTTTTTTTTTTACAAATACTAATACTACATCATTGTAGACTGTATGAGATTAAGCAAAGGTGGTAACTCAAGTTGGTAGCTATAGTAGTTCGAGGAATATAGCAAGAACATTTTAAAAAATTCCATCGAAGAAATACATTTTATGAGCTAAAAGATACAGAAGCCAAACTCTTCTCCGGAAATGCGTGATCTCTGGGAAGAACAATTTTAAAGTATTATGCGATAAGTGTATGATGATACGAAAGTGTAAACTATTTCTAGCTTTGACTTGTGATTCATTTTCAGTGTAGAATAAAAAATAAGAAAAGAGCAGGTGTGGAATTTTCTAAGTTGGTGATAGACGAGGAAAAAGGTGCAAGATTTGTGATATTCAGACAGTGGAACGGGGAATGATGCTGGCTGATGATAGATGCAATGTCTTGGTTCATGAATTAAGAAGATTAATTCAAACTACCTGAGGATCTTAGACATTTAAGAAGCACAACAATGCTCTTGCACAGACCAGAGTAACCAAAACCCAAGGTTTAATACAAACTTGTTATTCACAACGTTTCTCCTCAAACGAAGGGTTGCTGCTGTGTCTGAATGAATTTTACGACTGTGTCTCATATCTAACGTCACACCGAACTCTTCAATTAAGACCCTCTTCAGACTCTCATTTAAACTTTGCCTACATTATTAAAACCGAGAACCTCAAATTAAATACCACAAGTCAAAAGATAACAGCGACCATCTCGATCCACACAGAAAGGCATCCGGATTAAGTTTGAAATCTCACTAGGGAGCATATATATAAAGCCTAATCTCTGATGAATTTCTCAGAAGTTATAGAGTATATAAGCAGCTAAGTAAAAAAGTTAATGAGCGGCTATGCAGAGATAATAGCTTTTCTAATTAACTCATCTCTAATTAAGGAACGAGATTACTATTACTAAGCTGTCTGTCTGTCTGCCTCTCTTGTGGTTCATGTAACGCTGGACTGATCATCGCAGACCCTCAGCGTGGAACTTTATAAAATAGTTTACATTTCCAACGCCAAAAACGTCAACGGTAGCAGCGCTACCATCGCTTAGATTAATCAGCGAACCTTCCTGAACTTAAACCAGAAGTTAATGTAGCAATAGTGGCAATAATTTTAATAAAAAGTTAAAAAAACCTTACCATTTTGTCGATATTTTTTCAAATTCCCTCGTTTAAAAAAGCTGTGTTCTCTTTGCTTTTTAAGCTATTTAGCGGTAGCGATGATGAATCTTCGTAAAATTTGGTGAATTTGACAGCGAGCAACGAACTGCTATAATCACCAAGCTTTTGCTTCACGTGGATTGAATTAGAATGTAATCAGGTTGTCTCAAAATAAGAGCGTCTTCAAAGTCAGAATCAGGGATGGATCTCCAAAAGTGTTACCAAGGAAAGCAAAGGGATTTTGTGGAATCCGGTGGAGAGAAGAGCAAAAGGCGAATGTGTTTACAAGGCACAGGTAGAAATGATACTCTGGTTGCTGAGAATTCGAGTCAGAGGATTTTGTTCCAACTCAAGCAGGCTGGCTCGTAGGAAACGTTGCTCCCCACCCGAATCCGTATGCTCTAAATTCTGAGAGTGATCCAAGGGCTTTTTTCTCCTCCTTGGAGTCGCTCTCTGTTATTTCTCCGTGGAGCTTGCAGTTTATTCAGTTTGCTGTGTTGTTATTCTACAGCATAATGCTCTTTCATGTGCTTAGCTCTTAGCAATAAATTTTCTCTTCCTGCTTTCTCTGAGACTGAATATAGTTGTTGATACTATGTCAACGTCCATTACGATGGAGGGAAGAGTAATATGTGGTGGTGCATCAGGTTTTAACGTTTTATTTATCTTTCTCCGGCTAAGTTATCAGAGCTTTTATGTGGAGAAAGCATAGGCTTTTATTATGTTTAGGTGTAATGCTGCATGAATGCGGAATGCGTGAGAGCGACGCCGAGTAGTTTGTGTCCCTTAAGGGATTCGTCGAATATTTGTGACAGTCTACACAAGGGGGATTTTATTCTATTCCGAGTGGTGGTAAAAAACTGTAATTGCACTCTTGTTTAACACGGTTTTATCATGGAGAATAGGTCAAAGCAGAATGGCTTTGCTCAGTACATGGGGACAGGTTGATATATGGTCAATGGTGGTCGCTCCAGTATACGTTGATGTACACACGCAAGGATTTGGAGATGGAGAGAGGGAACATGCCGGATTTTGCCACTAATTTTAATATGCTCTCAATTGCTTTTCCTTCATGTTACACGGTTCTTCTTAATTATGCATACGAAGCCGTCCAACTATGAACTAGTTTAATCAAAGGCAGTGCCATAAAACAAGTTCTTGTGAACAAATTATATGAAGCCAGCTTAGCTGGTCCAGCTATACGCAGTTATAGAACTTATATTTTGTAGTGAATTTGAATACAATATATTAAAAATATTCGCATACGTAATTTGTCAAGTTGAGCATCAGTTGTGAAACTACTACAGCAGTTAGCTTCTCTTCATGCTGTCGCCGCGCCACTCCAAATCTCAAGGTCACGTTGTACATAAGCTGTTGGCATAACAAACATGAAGCACCCGGCATAATCTGGACTGGAGAGAATATACTCTTCTGGATACATACAGCATATTCTATTCTCACTAAACAGCTTCAGTTAGCCAAACAAGTTTAGTCGTATCCCATCAATCCTGCGAAGCATTTGTCTTTAGAGTTGCTTACCCTTGGAAAGTTTCTGCCCATTACGTTAGCTATAATTTAAAGAAATTGTACCTTATTGTTTTACAGAAAGCAATTATTAAAAATGGCAAATCGGTATTTTGAGGATAAAACCCATGTGGAACTGTACCGTAAATATCGTCCAACGCCTCCAAAGGACTTGATCGAATACATAATCGATTATGTAAAAACCAAAGTAAGAATCGCAGTTTTTCCAGCCTTTGATTTTAGACCTCCTTGTTTTCTGTAATTAACATCATCACCCCTTTGTCTTTACAGTGTTCCCAGGAATTGGAGGTTGCAGTAGATGTAGGCTGTGGATCTGGTCAAGGAACCTTTGCTTTCAGTCCGTATTTTAAGAAAGTAGTAGGTTGCGACGTCAGCCCGAACCAAATCGCCGAAGCAATCGGAAATAACACTTCAAATAACGTCAATTTTCAGTGAGCTTACCAAAAACGACACGCTTTCTGGCATTCATTTATAAACTTGCTCTTTAGTTTTAAATTCTCAGCTTTTTTCCATGAGCACTTAAACACATTTCGAACAGGGTATCTACGGCAGAAAACTTGGATTTCCCCGACAACAGTGTCCAACTCGTAACAGCCTCTGCCGCTCTTCATTGGTTCGACGTGGAAAAATTTCTCTTGGAGGCGAACAGAATCTTGTGTCCAGGGGGCGTCTTGGCAGCTTTCAGCTATGTCATTCCGGATATTCACTGGCCTCAAGATTTGGACAAGGAGGCAAAACTCAACGAAATATTTTTCAATGTACGTACTGTAAACTCCTTACTGTAGCCTTTTTCTAACTGATAGTACTGCTCTAGTAAGATCTACAATTAAATCCATAACTTCTGCTCTTCTAGTTTGCTTTCAAAGGGGAAATTAGCAAATACCTCACACCTCAGTCCCGTCATATTGTAAACCGGTATAGCGACATCGTATTCCCTCCTCCATCCTACGTTGATTTTCTCAGGTAATTTCTAGCACACAATATACAAACAATCAATGCCGGATTAAACTGTAATAAACTGAAAGCAGATTTATCTGACAATTAACGAGCTTAACATCCTTTCAGAAACGAAAGCGCTTTTCAAATAGATTTTGATACTTCCATCAACGGCCTTGCGAACAACATGCAAACCTGGTCTCACTTCCAGTTATTCAGACAAGATCAAGGCGAAGAGGCTACGCAAGCCGTGATTCAGGATATCAAATCCAAGTAGCATTTAAACTAGTTTTTATAAAAGTCAACTACACTACTTTTAATAATAATTTGCGTTGTCTCAAATATCACTAATATATTACAGGTTGACTCAAGTAATCAAAGACGATATTACCCCAGGAGGAGCAGTTGAAGACGAGTCAATCAAGGCATCGCATAATTACTGCCTACTAATTGCTCGCAAAGCCATCTAAGTATTGACAAACTCAGTTTACCTGAGCTCTGCTGTTTCCGTGTATTTGGTTGCGACCACAGTCTCCGAAAATTATAACAGTTACTAGATTGGTTGTCCGGTTTCTCTTGGGGATGATTTTAAAGTTGAAAACCAATACCGTAATATCTTGTTCTATTACTTGACCATCATGTTACACTGTTATCCTTAGTTATGCATACGAAGTCGTCCAACTAGTTTAATCAAATACCATTATAAAAGTTTCTGGGAATAAATATATATATATGAAGCCAGCTCTACGCAGTTAGGGAGTTGCGGTCAATCAACTATATATAATTTTCTTAATCAATTATATCCCTTGATGCTGACGCCGCGCCACTCCAAATCTCAAGGTCACATTGTAAGCTGTTGGCATAACAAACATGCAGCACCCGGCGACCCCGCATAATTAATCTGGACTGGAGAGAAGATAATCTTCTGGATTGAATCCACATATTCTATTCTCATTAAGTAGCTTCATTTAGCCAAACAAGTTTAGTCGCATCCCATCAATCCTATCCTCCGCACTTATTGTGTCTTTGGATTGACTTGTTTCCCTAGGAATATTTTTACTTGTCACGATAAATCAAAGAAGTTGTAGTGTTTTTCTTTAGAAATTAACTCCATACAAAAATGGCAAATCGGTATTTTGAGGATAAAATCCATGTGGAATTGTATCGCAAGTATCGTCCAACGCCTCCAAAGGACCTGGTCGAATACATAATTGATTATGTAAAAGCAAAAGTAAGAAGCCTTAGCCTTGGATTTTAGACTGTGTAAACCTCCTTTCTTTCTACAATTACAAATATCATCCCTTTGACTTTACAGTGTTCCCAGGAATTGGAGGTTGCAGTAGATGTAGGCTGTGGATCCGGTCAAGGAACCTTTGCTTTCAGTCCATATTTCAAGAAAGTCATAGGTTGCGACGTCAGCCCGAACCAAATCGCCGAAGCAATCGGAAATAACACTTCAAATAACGTCACTTTTCAGTGAGTTTAAACCTTCTCCTAATCCTTAGTACAACCGACACCGACACGCTATCTTGTGGTCATTCCCTCAAACCGCTCACTACTTGTCATATCGCTTCACTATTCTTCCGTCATCAGTTTAACAAATTTCGAACAGGGTATCTACGGCAGAAAACTTGGATTTCCCCGATAACAGCGTCCAACTCATAACAGCCTCTGCCGCCCTTCATTGGTTCGACGTGGAAAAATTTCTCTTTGAGGCGAACAGAATCTTGTGTCCAGGGGGCGTCTTGGCAGCTTTCAGCTATGTCATTCCGGATATTCACTGGCCTCAAGATTTGGATAAGGAGAAAAAATTCAACGAAATATTTTTCAATGTACTGTAAACTCATAACCTTTTCTAACTATTACCACTTTCCTGATCTACAATTAAAATTCATAACTTCTACTCTGCTATAGTTGGTCTTCAAAGGAGAAATTGGCAAATACCTCAGACCTCAGGCCCGTCATATATTAAATAGATACAGCGACATCGAATTTTCTCCTCCATCCTACATTGATTTTCTCAGGTAATTTCTATCTTTTATTTTGCCTGTGTACTGACTATTATCGAGGATTTACTTTATCAAACTGTAAGCAGACTAATACGGCAATAACGTGCTTACATCCTTTCAGAAACGAAAGTGCTTTTCAAATAGATTTTGAGACTTCCATCAATGGCCTTGTGAACGACATACAAACCTCGTCTCACTTCCAGTTGTTCAGACAAAATCAAGGCGAAGAGGCTACGCAAGCTCTGATCCAAGATATGAAATCCAAGTATTATTTCCACCAGTTTTTATTAGAATCAACCACACTACTTTCAGCCATAATTCGCACCGTCTCAAACCTCTTTAATAATTTACAGGTTGGCTCAAGTAATTGAAGACGATATTACCTCAGGAGGGGCAGTTGAAGACGAGATAATCAAAGCATCGCATAAGTACTGCCTTCTAATTGCTCGCAAAGCCATCTAATTATTGACCAACTCAGGTAACCTGAGCTCTGTTTCCGTGTATGTGGATTGTGAGCAAAGTCTCTGAAAATTATAACAAATTTATCAAAAAGTTTCTTCAGTTCTTTCTAACCCTAAATCTAAAGCAATAACTTGAAAACGCTTTACAGATACTCATATATAGAATTTGAATGCTAGAACTTTGTAAGGCACAGATCTTGACGACATCTTGCGGCCGAGTTGATTTCATTTGCTAAACATAAACAGTTTGGACCAATGTAGTTAAGAATAATACCGTTTCCAGAACTTCCTTTTGGCTTTAGCATGGCGCACACTCATCTCGTATCAATGAAAATTCATCATGTCTTTAATTATAATCCAATCCTTTGTGTACCCCTTAAGTCTAACGTCAAAATTTCCTTCATTTTAAAAATAAATCATTAATTCCGTTTATTAAGTTGCTCTGTTGAAGTCATTTCTTTTGTTTTGTTCTTAGAAACACCTGAATCTGAAGTGGGTATTGTCACAATATGAAACGCTTTCACTAAAGAACAATGATATTCCAGCTGTCAATGCTTTTTGGAAAAAAATCCAGGGAGTGAGTGCAAGAATCCTCCGAAATGCACAGTCTCGTACAAATAGCAGGACAGCCCGTTACATGTGAATGAACACATTTCTTCATGGAATTCCTCTCAATAAGTGGAAATGGCACTTAAGCGTGGTAAAGAACCATGTGGCTGTAGTTAATAACTACAATCATACTCAATTGGTTACATACTAGGGAGGAAATGACGGACTTATGGGGTAAAGTTGGCGACGAAAGGCGGTGAGAAATACGGTAACTTCTATACTCCAAACTCCAACTATTCAGTGCTTCCTAATATTCCATTATCAATTTTACAGGTCTTTGCATTTTACCTTGAGTGTTAGAATACAGCTTATGTAGCGAGTTCAAGAAAACATTTCCGTCAGTTCTTTTAATTACACCCGCTGGTTTTATCATACGACAGTCTCGTCCGGTCTTACTGATTCATATTCATGCTCGACAAGGCAGTATTTAAGTTTGTGAATATTGTTTGAGTAAAAAAACATGGACATGAGGAAATCGTTTTACAGATCCCTCCTCTGGAATATAGCGCTGTGTATATTCCTCCCTAAGGATCAATATGTAATTTGTGCTTTAGATCCTGTAGCTAATTTTAGCGCCACGGATGTTGTTGGAGTTGTGATGGTAAGTTATCTAATTCTATGCAAGAAAATTTCCAAAATCCAATCGGCTGAATTCCTTTACGATGCCTACATTTTGCAACCCTTTAATTATTTTCTAGAGCGATCCTGCCTTTGAATACGAATCAAAATTAGTATTCAAAGACGGCAATCTTATCGAAGCAAGCGGGCATTCCGTTTCAATATTCAACGACCTTGCTATTTCCATGAATTTCAAGTAAGTTCCAACTTCATTAATGACTGCAAAGCACTACACAAGAGCTGCATACCCTTGTAAAATTAACAAATTATTCGCCAAATGTTGTAAAGATTTTGCTAAAACTTTGAGGTTTTTCTTTAAGGCCGCTTTTAATGAAAGGCGCAGGCTGGAGCGACAGACAATCAGACGGTTCCTGGAATGGGATTTTAGGTCAACTTCAAGCTGGAGAAGCGGATATTTGCGCTACACAAGCTACGTTTACGCTTGACAAAGCCCAGGATTTTCATCTCCTTCAACCCACCTACAGAGGACTGTATATTGTACATTTCCGCACACCCAAGAATGACGCCTATAGGGATGTCTTCAGGCGACCATTTCGCACAGATGTTTGGCATTCACTCGGCTTGATAATTTGTTTGGTCATGATTTGCAGCGTCATATTCTCGAGAGCGCTAAAAGCTTTTAAGGATCGAGATACAGATGGATTTATTGACCCATTTAAGGAAAAGGATTCAAAAATTGTTTGCGCTGATTCAATCTCTGACGCTTTTATTTGTATCTTTGCCATGATAACGCAGCATGGTAAGGATTCCCCCCCCCTAAAGCATGTTGCTGTCTTTTTCGAGAAAAACAAGTTATCTAGATTGCAGCTATAATCAATACGAATTTATTTCTGATTTACAGGTGTCGGATTTTCTCCTGCATCAATTACTTTGCGGATTTTAGCAATTTCCTCTACAGTTTGCATGGTTGTTCTATACGTAGCGTATTCAGCACAGCTTGTTTCCACATTTGCTTCAGGTGCGCCCCCAATATCTGATTTCCATCAAGTCAAGACACAGTTTCGAATCATCGGGGATATCTCCGTACCATTTATACGGGAAATTGTAAATGTAAGTACGAAAGTTTGTAGAGATTCCTACCTGGCTTCTTTGGGCTACTTGGCTACTTGCTCATTTTATGGTCCTTATTTTGCTATCATTTTCTCCTCCCTCCAGGAACAAAATCAACAAGGGAACGAATCAGATGGATCCGATTCCGGATTTTTCTTGGATAGAGTAGCAGCGATTGGAGAAATAATGCAGAAAAATTCCGCCTTCCTCACGCTAGATGGCTTTTTCACAGCTTTTATCAAAGAGAACAAAACGGTGAGAGAATTCTGTGAAAACATTTCAACTGTCAAAGCTTTGCGAACTCTACGCTGGTGCGGGATGCTTGTGAGGAAGGGATGGCCTCAGAAAGAGAGATTTGATAAAAGGTAATTGGTTTTATTAACAGCCACATTCTATTATTTGTCCTTGTTGCTCTAAAGAGCAAAGACAATATTCATAATAATTACAACAGCTGCCAGATGTCGCCACTAATTGGAGTGAAATCATTTTATTGAACAAAGAGCCGCATATTCTACACGTTTGCCATAGCTTTTGTGCAAATACTGAAGTTGTATTAACGGACAAAATATAGCTAATTCACACGTTGAATAATAATATTTTACATTAATTTCAGTATAATTCAAATTATTGAACGAGGACTAAATCATCGATACGAAAAGCTTTCCTTCAGCGAATCCTTCCCTAATTGTCAAATGGAACAAGAATCTGCTGTGCGAAGTTTTAGAATAAGTTTTCAAGATGTTGTAAGCGTTTTTTTAGGTTTAGCAGCGTCATACGCTTTGTGCTTAGCACTCTGTCTTTCAGAATATCTCCTATGGTATGTCCGAGGAGGACCTGAGTGGAAAAATAAAGCAGCGAATTTCATTTTCGCTCATTGATTTTTATTCGGATTTTCTAACTTTATTTCGCAACCTACACTGCAACCATGGCAACACACTTAGAAGCACTCCGGAGCCTGGCGGTAAATTAAATTACATAACCCTTACCTGGTCATCCCCAACGTTTCCCTCTGCAATATCCACATTTCCTCCATTCAAGTCTAAATCCAATTCTATTGTGGAGAGTTATATCTATTGAAGGAGGACAATGAAACGGCATTTGCGGAGGTCATTATTGAGATAAAAGAGATTAATCTGGAAGCTTCGGGAAATATGAGTATGATGATTAGCTCATCATGATGGAGTTATGTGGCAATTTTATCTTACAAAAGAACAAATTAACCATTAAAAATGAGCGGGCTGTGGCCTTTGATCAGAGATAGAAAATACGTAATCCAAGGCTCTTCTGTATCAATTTGCTGACCAGTTTTACGACAAACCTGTGGTCTGGGAGCGCGTGATGATATCTAGGAAAACAAGTCATGTTGCTAATAATGCTAATAATAATTCAACATATGCACCCAGTGTGACTGATCCTGAATTTATCCTTCTATTCGCCTTATGCTATGCTCATCGAGCCTATTCTTTATTGTCAACGTTTTGGAGCAATTACACCGGGGTGATGACTGTTCCATATTCCTCCAGAGGCACTTATCACTCTTCGTCGAAGGTTCAAACAGAAAGGAGCCGTGCAAGGTTAGTTTTCACGGCAAAATTTCGTCGCCGAAATCCACAAAATGGATGATTTTTGCGGATCAACGTTTTGGGTATGATATTTTAGCTGCTGGCAAAATTCTTGTTATTTTTACAAAAAACAAACAAATTAAAATTAGGTTATTACATAATTCCATTTTTTTCAGGACCGCAACCTAACTTGGGATACGAGCAAGCCGGATTTTACAAGATGTTTTGAAGATACCGTTTTAGTATGGATACCTTGCGGGTTTTTATTAATTTTTGGAATCCTTGATATTTTGGATGCATGGAAATCCAAAAAGCCGGCTATACCCAATTCTTTCTTAAACCTAATCCAAAATGCCGTGATGTTAATCCTGATTGGGCTCCAAATCAGTGATCTAGCTTATTCTTTTAAATCTGGAAGGACTATTTATCCGGCTGATCGCGTTGCACCGATATTAAAAATTTTAGGTTATGTAAGTAGGTACTATTTAATGCGGCAGTTTTAATGGATTTCTCAGCCATCATTTTTGAAAATTTTAAGAGTAAGTAATTTAATCGCAATTTGATTGTGTTAATAATGTTCCAGATCGTCGCTTCTATAGTTCAGCACATTAATAAGCAGAATGGTGTGCCCAGTAGCGGAGCTCTATTTTTGTTCTGGCTTTTGTCGGTCTTTTGCGGTGTTTTTGAATTTCAAACCCTGATTAGGAATTCTCCATTGGAAAATGTAAGTTCAAACACCTTAATTTGTACAAAACTATGTGGAGAATGTATTTACTGAAGCAATGCTATTTTTTTCTCAGGGAGACGCCCATGAGAAGTTTTGGTTTGTTATTACAATGGCCACTTATCCTATGCTAGTTCTGGAGCTCTTTCTTAATTTCTTTTCCGATAATTCAAGTATCAAAAAATCTGTGCAAGTTAAATCTAGTGAATCAAATGATTCAGAAACGCGAACCAAGAAAAAGCTTCCGAAACTGGTAAGGCAATCAACCAAATGGTTTGGCAGAAAGCTTTGCACAAATAATCCGTAAATTCCGGAAACTAAACAAGTTCTTGTTTACCAAATTCCAGGAACCGTGTCCAGCTCCATGGGCTTCGTTTCCCTCCAGGATAACGTTCCAGTGGTTTTGGAAAATTGCATGGCTTGGTTACAAGAAACCATTGGAATATGATGAATTATGGGATTTGACTCCTGAGGATAAGAGTTTGACTGTTCTGGAAACGTTTTATAAATATTGGAAGCCTGCATTGGAAGATGTGCAACGATGGTAAGCATTTTTGCCGCCAAGATACACACACACACACATTGATTTCCACGCTCCAGATTTTTTTGTGCGCTTCCTGGACCTTTTTCAAAAATGGCCAAAAAATATTCCAGGAACGCTCAACTACCTCCAAATAAGCCAGCTCCAGCAAAACCAGCTGACGGAAAAGCAGTCAAGGAGCCAAAGTCTAATCGCAGGATAGCAAGCGTCCTTCCAGCGCTTTGGAGTGCAATGTGGGGTTCATTTTTGTTTGGAGCGTCGTTTAAGTTAGTTCAGGACTTGTTGAATTTTGCTTCTCCACAGCTCTTAAGGTAAGCCCAGTGTACAAAGAAACTCAATAAGTGTTATTCCTTTGCGAAAACTCACCTTCTCACGGTAGAGGTCGCTCGTGACTTAATGACGCTGGAACTTAATTATTGTATTCCTGATTACAGTATTCTGATTGACCACGTTAACTCTGACGATTACGAGTGGAAAGGATACTTCTACGCTGTGCTCTTGTTTCTAACGGTTATGGTACAGACATTTTTCCTCTCGCAATATTTCTACGTTATGTTCATCGTTGGTATGAGAGTAAGAAGTTCGCTGATTGGTGCCATTTATGAAAAATCATTGATTATCTCTAACGCCGCTCGGAAAGGTGAGTTATTTTACCGTACTTCTACATTACAGGTTGAACTTGTTGCTGCATTACATCGAATACTTTTGTAGCTTGATCTGACATTACTTTTAGCTTTCACCGTCGGAGAAATTGTCAACTTGATGAGCGTTGACGCCCAGCGTTTCGTTGACCTAACAGCTTACATTAACATGCTATGGAGCGCACCGCTTCAGATATCTCTGTCACTGTATTTCCTTTGGGGTGTTCTCGGTCCATCGATTTTCGCTGGTCTTGGCGTTCTCATATTGTTGATTCCAGTGTCTGGTTTCATGGCAAGCAAGATGAAAGCGCTTCAGATTGAGCAGCTCAAGAACAAGGATAAGCGAGTGAAGCTTATGAATGAAATACTATCTGGAATCAAGGTAAGCGCTGCGCGCATTGCGCTTCTTCATTTTACTTAGCTACAAATGCTGTCTGACCAGAAATCAAAACTCACCGTCATTTTTCTATGACGCATAAGGTCTTGAAGCTATATGCGTGGGAACCCTCTTTCCAAGATCAAGTAGAGGCTATCCGACAGAAAGAGCTTCGGCTATTAAAGTTAGCATCCATTTGGAACGCCGCCAGCACATTTGTCTATTATACGACACCGTTTTTGGTAAGAGGATTTAAAAAAGAGATTAAAAACAGCTAACCACATAACTAATTTATCGAACGTAATTTCATTTCATCGATTTTTACAGGTATCACTTGTGACCTTTGCGACCTACGTCCTAGTCGATAGCTCTCACGTGCTAGACGCCCAAAAAGCTTTCGTTTCGTTAACTCTCTTCAATATTATGAGAATGCCGCTAACCATGTTACCCTTGATGATTGTCTTTATAATCGAAGCTAACGTTAGTTTAACGCGTATTAACAAATTCATGAACGCGGAAGAAATCGATCCGGATGCAGTCACCCATATGGAAAATGGAGGTAAGCCGTTATAACTCAATTTCGAAGATTGCATTGTCAGAAAAAGAGAGAAAATGACGCAGTTATTAAAAACGTTACTAATAAATATTTATGCAATTCAGACAAAGTAATTAGCGTCAAGAACGGTAACTTTACCTGGGGAGAGAGTCCAACCCTAAAGAATATAAACCTGGACATTAAAAAAGGGTCACTAGTGGCTATAGTTGGAACCGTAGGGTCCGGAAAATCTTCTTTATTGTCCGCTATATTGGGAGAAATGGAAAAGTCTGGAGGATCCGTCAACCGAGTCGTAAGTCACATTTCTTTTATAAGCCATCCATCAGATCACGTAATAGACAAAATTTACAAACAGAAACTAAATTCCCGCTTACTTCAAATAGGGCTCTGTGGCTTATGTAGCTCAACAAGCTTGGATTCAGAATGCAACGCTCAAGGAGAATATTCTCTTTGAAAAAGATTTTAAAGAAAGTCTGTATCAGCGGGTAGTGAAAGCATGCGCTCTGGAGCCTGACATTAAGATTTTGCCTGCGGGAGATAAAACTGAAATTGGAGAAAAGGTAATTGTATTAATCACTGACACGCTAACGATGTGACATCAAGTTTTGTTCTAATCAACGTTTTTATCTGTCCAGGGTATTAATCTTAGCGGCGGTCAGAAACAACGAGTATCGTTAGCACGGGCTGTCTACAATAACACTGACCTGTATCTTCTGGATGATCCTCTCAGCGCTGTTGATTCTCACGTTGGCAAACATTTGTTCGATAAGGTCATCGGTCCTAACGGTGTTTTAAAACACAAAACCCGTGTAATCGTTACACATGCCATTACTTATTTGCCTCACGTGGATAACATTATTGTTATGGTGGATGGAGAAATTAGCGAAACAGGAACATTCCATGAACTTTTGGATAGAAAGGGAGCTTTCTCGGAATTTTTGGAACAGCATGCATCAGCTGAAGATTTGGAACACGTGGATGCAGCAACTGCTGAAAAGATACAACAAGTGCTAGTACGAAGAAACTCTGCAGCTTCAGCTTCCGGTTCACAAAATCGTAAAATGTCTGATTGGTCACTAAGCAGCAGGGTAATTTTACTCTTGTATTAATTATTTTTAACCTGAGCTCAAGGTAACTAAACACTCGAAATTTTAATGAAAATTTTTCCAATCAAATTTTAGCACAGCAACAAGGACAACACTTTAAGGCAGAGAGGAAGCAAGGGTTCTGGTGGTAGCGGCGATGGTGGAGCGTCAGCCACCGAAACCGGAGAGAAGCTAATCGAAATTGAAAAATCAGAGACTGGAAGTGTAAAAAGCGATGTTTACTGGCATTATTTACGATCTCTCGGCAAAGAGTTTGTAATTACTTCGCTGGTATTTAATATTCTTACGCAAGGTATGCTTTACACCTACCAGAATTTTGAAAAATCTATACGAAGAAAATTTTTGTGGACCTGTTTCTTATTTTCAGGATTTTCCGTCTACTCGAACATTTGGTTATCGAAATGGTCAAACGAACCTCCTTTAGCTAGCGGAAATCAAGACACTGGCAAGCGTGATGTATACCTTGGTGTTTACGGTGGACTTGGTATTGGTCAAGGTAAGCAATATTTAATTATCTTCTAACTATTATCAAAATGCTATAAAAATATCACGTCTGACCATTCATCAATTTTTAACTCAACGATTTGCATTCCAGCTGTTTGTATCCTCGTGGCAAGTTTAACAATGTCCTTGGGCTGCATTAAAGCAGCTAGATTTCTGCATAATCACATGCTTAACCGCGTCCTAAGGTCACCCATGTCCTTCTTCGACACGACCCCGCTAGGCCGAATAGTTAACAGGTTCGCTAAAGACGTTGACGTAGCAGATTCCACCTTCCCAGTTAATTTGAGGTCATGGCTTCAATGCTTGTTCCAGGTAAAGTCAGCCCTTAAATCTTCAAAAAATAATGATATCGTTTATGAAAAAAATAAAACGCTTGTTAACGTTATCGGGTTTGATGATACAGGTTACTGCGACGATAGTCGTTATCAGTTACAGTACACCATGGTTCTTAGCAGTTATCATTCCGATCGGAGTCGTTTATTATATGACCCAGGTAATTAATATCATGCTCCATCCTCGTCCTCACAATATTAGTTCTAGTGAAAATCTACCAAAGATTGTTGTTTGATTTCCTCAAATTTTAGCGGTTTTACGTTGCCACATCACGTCAATTAAAGCGCATCGAATCCGTCACGAGGTCACCGATTTATTCTCATTTTAGTGAAACTTTAACGGGATCCATGACAATCCGAGCTTTTGGAATGGGTCCTACATTCGCTATCGATTCTGGTACAAAGGTTGATGTAAACCAGATCGCTTACTTTCCTTCCATCATCGCTAATCGGTTCGTTTTTGACCAGCAACTACTAATATTATCACTAACAGAATTAACTCTAACGCTAACTCACCTTCAAACTTATGATCCGTTCTACAGATGGCTGGCCGTTAGATTAGAATCCGTTGGAAATTTGATTATATTTTTCGCTGCACTCTTTGCTGTTTTGTCTGATGCCGACAAAGGCTCACTAGGATTGTCTGTCTCTTACGCCTTGAACATTACTCAAACGCTTAACTGGCTTGTAAGAATGACCTCCGATGTAGAAACGAACGTAGTTGCCATCGAACGTATCAAGGAATACGGGGAAGTGGAGCAGGTGTGTTCAAAAGACCTCATTCATGCATGTGTCACAATCAAATATTCTCTTCTAGCCTATTTACAAATATAGCAAATCGTTTGCATTGCCGACTCTTTCAGGAAGCTGAATGGGAAATCGTTTCCCAGAAACCCACCAACGATTGGCCTGCAGAAGGTAATATCGAATTCCAAGGTTATCAGACGAGATACAGAGAAGGTCTTGACCTCGTTCTCAGGGACGTGACCTGCAAAGTTAATGCAGGAGAAAAGGTTAGACCGTTTACACTGTATCAATTTCATCTCCAAAACTTAAAGAATCTGGAAAACTTAGCTAAAACGTTGTATTCATTGCCCTACCAGGTCGGAATTGTAGGACGCACCGGCGCAGGTAAATCATCTCTTACCGTTGGCCTCTTCCGTATCGTGGAGGCCGCTGGAGGAAAAATTGTCATAGATGGCGTTGATATCTCCAAAATTGGTTTACACGATGTTCGAGGAAAACTGACAATTATACCTCAGGTTAGTTTCTCGTTTTCAGCATTATACTCTTGTTATCTAGCTCAGGTTAACCGTGGTTAACTTTGCATCAGGCAGGAGTTGTAAGAACTCCGATTTTTTGCTACAAATTTCGAACATACCTCAGGAATCTCAATACACTTTTTTCCAGGATCCTGTATTATTTTCCGGCACGCTCAGAATAAACCTTGACCCGTTTGAAACTAAAACCGATGACGAGCTATGGAACGCTCTTGAGTATGCCCACTTGAAGGATTTCGTCAAAGGACTTCCGGAAGGCTTGGAGTACACTATCAATGAAGGCGGAGAGAATTTAAGGTCCGTGCACTATTAATTAACCTTCATAAAAGTCTGAAAAGTAAACGTTTTGAAACCCTACATTATTTGATCCATTGTGTGTTCATGTTCATTTAGTGTTGGACAGCGCCAGCTAGTCTGCTTAGCGAGAGCGCTTCTACGTAAGACTAAAATCCTTATACTGGATGAAGCCACGGCCGCTGTGGATTTAGATACCGATGATTTGATACAGCAAACTATTCGTAGCGAGTTCCGAGAGTGTACAGTGTTAACTATAGCTCATCGGTTAAACACAATTATGGATTACAATAGGTAACACTTTCGGCGGCCTATACTTGAGCTGTACTTTCATTTTTATCTGAATCCTAATTATAATTGGCAAATTCAAATTATTTCTTTACTTTTCAGGGTAATGGTGCTAGACAAGGGAGAAATTAAGGAGTTTGATAGTCCCGAAGCATTAATGCAGGATAATAAATCCATCTTTTATAGCATGGCTAAAGACGCTGGGCTAACTTAGCGTGTAGGATTTATAGAACGTGTAAATATTATACTTAAGTGATAGTTAGTATATAATTAGAACAACGACAAATGTGTATGTATGTACTTATCCAACCGTTCTTATTTATAGTTTCATTAAGGAAAATTAAATTATAATTCCTTCACCCAAGAGAGAAATGGCTAACTTTTTCATTTTTCTAAGACTTCGTCGTAAGATTCGTTCGGCACGCTGTTCGTTAACTTATTTCAGATGGATATCGACACTAGTGGTTGGAAACGCCAATTTTAAGACCAATTATCGTTTCTATTTAGACTTATGTTGCTTTCGAAATGATACAGCCGTAAAACAAGTAATGAAACACTTAGAATCAGAAAAAGAAAAACATTTCCAAGGTTCATCTAAAAAACTACTAATATCACGTTATTTAAGCGCTAGAACACAGGAATGCGATTCCTTGGAGTGGCTACTAAATCATCGTCTACGGTGAGAAGACCCTGAAATTTAAAAAAATACAATGTGAATTTAGTATTGGAAAAGCAATCCTAACTAAGATGCTTGAGTTGCCCGTCTTCCTTGGCCTAGTAATGAAATTAAGGTCAATGCCTAATTTAAATGTTTTTTACCATAAACGCCAAGAAAAGTGCGGCAGCAGAATAAAAATGCCATACATCATGGACATCATAAAATGGCTGGAAAGGGAACCATGCATTGAGGCATGCCATGTTGTTTTCTGAGCGTGATTGAGCCGCAGATTTCTCCCACATAGCCGGACTTTGGACAAAGTAGCTAACAGCGAATCCTCCAATTATCCCGCAGCCCACAAAATATAATGTTGGCTGTACCCAAGTAAAGTTCTTGAATTCTCCATGAAGGGGCTGAAAATAATATTCATAGCGATAAAAGTCAAAATAAAAAATATGAGAAAGGCATACAAACGAAGCTCTCTAAGGATCTTGAATGCTCCAGTTTTACCTTCATTATCAAGATGTAATAAATGCATGACCCAAGAACGTTGGCGATGAAAGTGTAAAGCAGATAAGTTGCAAACGGCAAATTTTCTTTAATCGAATAAACGACAACGCCGATGCAAAGCAGCAAAGAGAGAAGAGGGAAGAGAAGTCTGTCAAATCGGAAGGAGCAGTGTCGCAAATATTTAATACGTTTAACCACCTTCCAAGACGTTAAAACTGTTCCATCATCTGTAAAATACACGGTACATATCCTGTTAATAATCCCTTATACCAATAATTTTTGTATTATATAAGTTAACCAGAAAATTTGAATTTGAAATTTAAATGTTCTGCTAGTAAAACAGAAGCGGCGGGAAATTTTTAATCGTAGTTTTTGCTCTTAGACAGGTTTTGAATAGGTTAGCACACGACATGCTATTGCTTGTAGACAACTTACCATCCATAATGTAGCCGAGCGTGTAGTAATAAATCGAAGCAATTATGAGAGCGCTAAATTGGCAAACAATAAAAATTATCCAGAATATTCTGAATGTGGTCGAATCAGAATCTCCATATTCCAAAATCAGACCCGCCACTGAAATCAGAATGAGTCCAGCAAGAATCCCAAATGTCTGATGCCTGTAGTCAAATAAGGGAACACATTTTACACTTTTTCATTTCAGTCAATGACCATGCCATTCAAAATTAATTAACTTACGCGTCTAAAAATATCGGATGCCGAAACTGGTATACTTTGAGAATTGTAAGCAGTGAAATAACGTACATGAAGCAAGTATCTGTGAAAAAATGAATTTTCGGCAATGTAACTTGCGCCAGCTTTGCATTGGTAGGTCACAGGCACACACTTAATTGCCAGTTTTATCACACTTACCAAACTGAAAGCTGGTTTGATTCGGACAAACGTGATAAGCAGCGCTTAGAAATCCTTCCATAATCAGAGCAAGACCCAAAGAGTAGAATACTCCATAATAAGGTAAAATGCCATAACTTTCTTGTACTTCGGTGGATGGAAAGCAAAACCGACAGTTTGCAACATCCTCATCTCGCTGCTGCTGTAACTGGAGCGTTGACACAGGCCTGGATAGATTTCTCGAGTAGCGTTGATTGTGCTTCGGGCATATTAAGTTTACTTCTCTTCGACGAACAATGAATATAAATGCGAGTCCAAATATAATGTAGCCCACATTTGAGAAGAAGTGATTGAAATCCAGAAGGTAGCCAACTCGATAAGCACACAGATAGTTGTAGTAGCAGGTGTCATATTCTCCGGTGCGGTAGAGAACCTAAGAGAGTAAAATCCAAACTTCAACGACAGAGATTCACTTAGGTTTTATAACTACCAAAGTTTCTTTAATCGAACACCAAAAAGCTTACCCTGAGGTAATGAAAAAGTAGCTGATATACTGGAATAGTATAAAAAATTGCAACTGTGATTAAAGCCCAGCAAAACTTTTTCGCGTGCCGATCATGCAACACGGGCGGTTTTCCTACGGAAAATTCTCCAATGTTTACATCAGCTCTGAAGGAAAACTTTGACTTCTGACGCTGACGAATCCTCACATCTTCAGATTCTCCAGGACTTTCAAAATTCCGAAGCGGTCTTCTGCTTTCTATTATGGTGGACGTTGGTCTAGAATTCGGATCTGAACAAAACCGGACACAAGTTATGTGTTGATTGCCTCAATAATTACCTCCATTATTTCATATACTCACTCAGACCAGGAGAGAAACTCCGATATCCACCACTGGATCTATCAACAGTTGATAAGAATCGTTCCACGGTATCTTCCTCTCCCACCCGGGGGGCGCTATCTCTGTCAACGTTTCTCAAAGCGTAACTATCCGTTACATCAATCTTCAGCGCTTCTTTCCTATTAAATTTGATGAATTACCTCTTATTACAATACATTCACTAGGATAACAGCATGGAAAACAATTACTAAACAGTACTTGCTTACGCTATCCAATTGTGCCTCCACCGGAAAAGCATAATTGTAAAAATAATGAGTGCGAAGCACATAAACACTGGAATAACAATAACGAAGAAGAGTTCTGACGGTGGGATTCTGGAATCACTGCTTAGCCTAATTGTAACCCTCTTTGGCTTTGTATTCTCTAACAATTTGCTATTGTATGACGAAAATTGCTGCAACGAATCCGTCGCTTTTAGACATCGCTTGTCATCGTCGTGGGCAACGAGGACAACGGTGAATCCAGTCTTAAACCGGCCAGAATTCTGAAACCATTGAGAATGAGTTTCTAAAATCGCATCTCTTTAGATAATAATCATAAATTTACCATTTTCATCAAGCAAACTTAAATTCTTACTTCAATCGTCATTGCAGCTTTCCCCGTCATAGTTTGCCATAAACCATTGTATCTCACGTTGTTATCATAGTAATATATTGGGCACTGGAAGATTAAAATCACTTATTCCCATTTCCATTATATCTGTATCAGGATAAATTACAATTTCAAAGTTTTTTACAGTTACCGAAAATGGCTGGACTGAAACAGTCATGCATTTAGTGTCTCTAGATTCCGCAATCAGTTTAATAGAGCTATCGTCATCATTAGCGAATAAAAAGGCATGCACCACTGGAGCTGTGGGCATAACTTCAAAGTAGATTGACTTGTCTCTCCTGCAACATCAAACGTGAGATTTATACCGTCATCTCTTGCTATTTCTTTATGTATGCGCAGAAATTGTGAACTCACGGAAGGAGATAATCCTCAGAAATGGAGAGCCTTACGAAGAAATTTACCGCCTCAGAACTACAAGTGGATATTCGAACGGTTATATTTCTCAAATTTAGTCCTACATCCGGGGGTAAGCACAACGTTCTCGCAGCTTCTCTATACAACCTATGGAAAACCAATTAATTTCGTTTAATTGCATACATACATAAAGTGAAACCATCACGTGCTTCAACATAAAATATTGAACGCATTTACTAACGTCCCGTTGTTGCCACGAAAAGAGAATGGCAGTTCCATGGACGTCAGGTACTGGAGTTGTCCTACGGCAAATATTACTGGACAAGATGAGGTCGCTTTTAGCCCAACACTAGCATCTACTCTGACATTTATATTCTGGAAGTTATTGTAAAAACACGTTAATTATCCTACGATTTAAGAAAATATTTTCCAGGAATAAATTTTATTTTTGATTGATTACACTTTTAAAACTCACTCTAGGATTCCTGAATTTGGTCAAGTCGATGGCATAGTTAAGTAGATATGTTGTACCACTTTGAACACTATTGTAATACGCTTCATTTGCTCCGACCTGATAAGTTTTACAGGTGTCACTTAATACAGCAACTGCGACAGACGGTGGGTGTCTGTCCGGATCTGCTCCACTGCTGGATCCATTTTGACAATGTATGCAAACTATTAGCACTAGCAAAGTCAAGTACTCTTGAAGGAACATTGCAGTAATCCTTAAGGCTCATGCAGGTCAGCTGAAATTCATGCTTAGATCACAGGATTATAATGCACTAGATTGCTACAGCACTACTAAAATTGACCCTATAAATTCTGTAGCCTAGGTGGGGGACATTTACAAGACTGTTCATATGGCGTGTTGCCTAATTTTAAATGCACACTTTCTCAATGCGGTCTTCCACTCCACGGTAAAGCGACAATATAATATGATAGTGGAACCAGATCTGACGAATTCATTAGTCTGACAGGAACAGTGATGAAGCCATCTGCAAAGCACTGGATTCGCGAAGGCGTTTGAATCTTATCATTTGCACTTCAGTAAATAAACAATGTTCCTGCGATAAAAAAAATTAGGATGTAGATAATGTCCGCCCATACTTTCCTGTTTGCTAACTTAAGATTATTTTTCAACTTAGGCGTAGAGCCTAGCGATCACTGATATTGAAGGAGCTCAAAAGCTCAAATCAATAAATCTAATCTATCTATCTAGAGCCTAGGATAGTTTTCTGTACGCACTGAGTCTGTACAAAATATGTTTGTTATTTTAAGCTAAAGAGAAAGTTATCCGAACTTAGACATTCAACAGCTGGGGTATAGGTTCAAAAATTTAATAGAAATTTACGCACACGAAGTGCGAATTCGCAAAATTTAAAAATAATTCATAAAAGTAAATGCTAAATTCTAAAATCTACCTTAACATGTTAGTAGCCTAGTTTATCATTCAACGAAGTCTTTCCGTCCCCTTTTTGACCCACAGGGGGTACCCACGTGACGTAGTCAGGATCCGTGTCATCGTAATCTTCAGGTTGATTATGAGTCTTAGATTTGGGTTTCCGGATTCGAACTTTTTTCGGTTTAGAGTCTGTAGTCTCTACAGCCATTTCCTGAATTACTTCCACTTCTTCCCCGGGTAACACATGCATATCACCCTTGGATGGTGATAGGGGTAACTCGACTGGTGCGCTTTGTGGAACTTCTGCTGGTAGTGAAATAAGCGGTTCTGGAAGTCGGGCCGGGTTTAATGGCTCAGTGAGTTCATCTAATTCTGCATTCCCTGATGACACATTCTCATTAATTGGAGCAACTCCTGGTTCTGTAGAATCGGGCTGTTGTGGCTCACTGTGAAGTCGAGATAGTGATATATTTTTGAATTGTATTCGAGGACCAACTATCCCTTTAAAACCAGGCTTTTGTTGAACGACGTCTGTCTTCCCTCCGTTGTTAGTAATGCTTTCGCTATTAGCATTGGCGTTTGGTGGTTCCGGTCCAGATGAATTCTTCACACTAGAGGTGCTAGCAGGTGTTGTTGGAAATATTATACTAGGTTTTGCTATTTTCAGAAGTTTTCGATTCTTGTTTTGAAGTTCTGTTAGCTCTCTCAGTTTAGATTTCAATTTCTTCGTATCATCCGAGCCGGTTTTGAGATCCATCATATATGCATCGAGGGGATCAATACCATCCTCATCTTCCTGTTGACTTCGCTCGGCTTTTTTAATTTTCTTTTGGACTTCATCGATTTCGGTTTGGAATTTATTGTCTTTTTCAAGCTAATAAACATAACCACAAAGTTAGTTACATTTCTTTTATAAAGTCTAGACATTCGAATCAAGCTTTATCTAACTTACCAATGAATCATATGTCTCAGTCTCCTGCTTCACCAACCCAGCCTGTTTCATTCGCTTCTCTCGTTTTTTCTCTATACTTCCAGTACGATCTAAAAAGCTATCTTCATCGCTTGAGTAGTAATCATCATCAGCCCAGTCGCGCTGCTTTCGTTTCAATCTACTTTCTGAAACCAATAGCCACACACGAAAAATTGGATACCATCGGAATTCACAGTAGTTACAAAATAATGCGAAATAGACAAATTACACAAAATTACCGTGATTTGCTTGTCGGAGGACACCATACTTATCTAAAATTTGGCAAGCTTGCAATGCGCATTGGGCAACTACATCCTTCTTTTTCCCTTTGAGTTCTACTTCGGCGAAAACTTTATTATGCTCCGGTCCATCCAAAGGTAAACTGCAAAAAATGTACATTTATAAAGTATGATCGTAAGAACCCTGGTCTATTCAGCAAAACCTTATAATTGTGCATAATATATACACTTACTCAATCCTGCAGATGAAATGACCTGCTGCCTTTTCTCGTACATCATAGTCCAGCTCATATCCTTCCCTCTCAAACCATCCTCTAAGAGTTTTCTTGGGATTGTCTAAGGACAGTTCGGAAGTGTCAAAGTCCATTGCAAAGGGATTTTCCCTTAAGTCAGATTCTTCTTCGGCATCCTCAGCTGCAAATAACGGACCAATAACAAAATGATGATCATCTCAATTTCACAAGTCTGGACATGAAGTATATATCAATTCTTACGCATTCCCCACGATATTCCCTGCTCTTCAACATTCTCTTCCACCAAACGGACATCAGGTACACCGTCAGCTAACTTTCGCTTTCGCTCCAGCTCCTTCTCCATTTTTTCTTTCATAAGTTCACTAACACTTTTGGTACTCTCTTCTTCTTCATCATCTTGAGGACCTCCTACTACATACAGTCTTGTCGAGTTGCCGAACTTTACTACATGCCCGACATGAATACGGTAATATCTGCAAATGCCATCAAATTAAAATGTCAACCAACCGAAATTTTACCAATTCCAATATCTTCTACATTTCAAAAATTATAATGCTCTAACCTTTTAGGGTATAGCCGATTCTTGTTCAAAAACGTTCCATGTGTAGAATCTAGATCAAATATATAAAACCCAGGAGCTAGTTTGCTTTCAGAACTGCTCCCGTTACTGGAATCCTCGCTGCCGGGTTCATCTTTCATAGCCTCTCCAACATATTGGAATACAGCGTGCAGCCTTGATATCGTAGGATGTTCTGCCACAATATCACATCCTGGTACTCTTCCGACAATAAAGTAGGATTTTCCTTCTAGCTTAACAGTATCTATTATTGAGCCGTCCTTCAAAATTTCTAAATGGTAATTACAAGTCGGCAGCGCAGCTCCTGTAGGAGCATTGTAATTTAAGGAGCGTAGGATTTTTTGATACTTTTCTTGATCCTGTTGAGCACTGCTAGGCTGTTTCTTGATCTCCGGAGGGTCATTTTTGATAGACTTGATTTCATTTACCGGAATATCTGTGAATACATAGTAAATAGTGAGCTTTGTGCCATGTCAGAGTTCAATTTTGTGATAAATACAAGTCATGTTCCATACAGGTTGTATCCCATACAGGTTGGCAAAATATTTTATACATGTGATGCAAATCATCTGTGCAATTTACCGCTATGACCTTTCGTACTTTCTTCTAATTCAGTTTCAATTCCAGTAGGCTGCTGATTGAAGTCTGCTTCTTCTTGTAAAGCTTCCGATTTATCCTTTGTAAGTGGTTCCAAAAATTCCTTTGGTTTCAGCGGAAATGTCGGAACATTAGGTGCTTTGAACTCGCTCATGTTTTTAAGTTAGTGTACTTTAACTTAAAGAACTGCTAAAACTGATGCAGTGCAGAAAACTTCGTAATTATCTCGCATATGCCGATAATTCTTGAATCCGACAGACTAATTCACCTTGACTGATTCAACTACTACAAATATCCCAATAAAGCAAGAACTTTATGTTTTTACTGCATGCCTTTTTTAGCTAAAATTGTAACTTTTGACTTTAATATATTTTACTAGAACACAATATCAAATTCCCGGCGATGCAATTCTCGAAAACATCGTCTGTTTAAATCCACCGCGCTGTTTTCGCAAGTATGTCTAAACACTCATCCATACTACAGTCCACTTGAAAGATACATACGGCGTGAATCTGAGACAAACGGTGTAGTCATAGAGTACATACGAATTGTACGCAGTGCATACACAACATGTAGGCCATGTGATCGCAAATGCGCGAAATTTGAATGCTCCGTTTCAATAACACATTGTAACCCGAACTTCATTACTTCCCACTCGTTTTACACACAAACAAGAAGCGACAACTTACCTTGCAGGCTGGAAGCTTGTTTTCGAAAGCATAGCCGCCACCTTTTGCTACAACGAATCCTAACAAAGCCGCCATTTTCAGAATCCTAACAAAAATTTTCAGAATATATATATATATATATTTCTCGGATGAGCAAAATTTTAAGAAATGTAATTATTAACTCATCTTTGGTCTTTAAGCTATTTATGCTGTGTAATAGAATTTGTTTTGTTTTCGAAATTATCAACGTTGCAGCAAACGACCCGGTATTTAGAGTCAAGTGGAAACTTGAACATGAGTATAGATTTCGTTATCGTGTTACTGTAATTTGTAAAATGTTTTTAGTTTTCAGTAAACGCCTAAATAACATTTAAAGGCTGTTTAGCTGTGTGACGAGAAAAATTTGCCATCATTATTCGAAGTGTATAAAATAATTGAGTTTCTATGAAATTTAGTTGGCTGAGCTGAACGATGTATAACAACGGTAATGTGATTAATCCAACTGGACAGTTCGTACCGCAAAACAGCGGTCAGATTTCACAAGGTAATGAAGTATTTTTTATCGAAACAGTTCGTCTATTTATTTGCACATATCGTTGACATAATCAGTTTCATTTGACTGTGAGCTTAAAGTAATCAATGTGGATTTTATTTTCTATAGGACACTTTCCAAACCTGTACTCACAGGAACCAGGAGGTCATGCTTTAGGTCTGTATCAAAATCATGTCCTACATGCGGCAGCACCATACCAGCACCACCAGCAGCATGCAGGTCATCAGGTGCATGTCAGTAAAGCAGGGCCACATAACATTGAGGTGGTGGATGCACGTAGCGTGTTAGAAGTTGAATCAAGGCTATCCTCGACATCCCCCGAAGCTTCAGATTCAGATGAAGAATATGAACCAGAAATCAAGAAATCTAAAACGAAAGCCACGGGGAACAAAACGATGCCTAGAAAGCAAGTGGTTTCAGCTTCTCCGAAATCCAAGCGTTCTGAAAATATTCGTAGTTTTTTTGATATCCAGAATGGAAAGCCAATCTGCAAGTTGTGCTCTCGGAGTGTCAGTGGAAGAGTGGTACGATTAAAACAGCATTTGGATAAACATCATCCAATGGATGCCGAACGTAGCTTTTTAGCCGCCACAGAGATGAATTCATCGAATGAAGTTTCTCGAGTGACCGAGGACGAGGAGGACGAAGAAACCGATTTCGTAGAAGCTACTACAAAACCGAAGAAGTTAGGTAGAAAAACGGATAGCAGAGCGGGAATAGGACGGCATAAATCTGAAGTATGGCAGTTTTTTGAAGAGCGGGATGAAGGACGTTTCTTTTGTAAAAAGTGTGGAAAGCGAGTTAGTTCAAAAGCCAATAGGCTACACAAACATCTCATGAATACGTGTATCGACTCTCCTCGACCAAGTAAGTTGATATAATTGCAGATTCGTTCTACTGCAAGATTAATGCTTAATGCTACTAAATATAAACTTGAACATAGTAATACAGATTTTAATTACTGATATCTTTGCCTCTATTTTGACATTCAGATCGCGGAGACAAACCGCCAGCACGAGGTGAAATCATAAAAGATTATGCAAAGCAACACTTTAACCTTATTGGAGCATCGTGGCATTGTAAACAGTGTAACAAAACCGTGGGCGGAACATGGGAAAAAATGAAAAAGCATGTGGAATACTGGTGCTCTGTCACAGGCATCGACAAGCAAGATCGACCACCAGGTAAGCAAGAATAAAATTCCATGTTACAGTGCATTTATAGTCGTCCGGATGTACAGTATGCTAAATGGTTTACATTTAATTCTTTCTTATGCAGTCCCTCCAGTGATACCGGATCCTCGCACAACACTCCGTGTACTGGCGCCATCATGCTCAACTACATCCACCGCTACTAGTGCTGTGAAACCCGCAAAATCAAATGAAATACACAAACTTGTCGCAAGGTTTATTTACAGTGCTAATCTCCCTTTTGAAATAGTACAAAGACCTAGTTTCATAAATATGCTAAACGTACATGCCGGGAAATCCCCCCTTCCAACATTAACCGATCTTTCAGGCCCTTTACTGGATGAAATCGACAATGAGGTTCAGTTAGAAATGAAAGACAAGTTGAAAGAAAAATCAGTAACTATTATTCAAGCTGGGTGGTCAAAGCGAGAGAATTTGCGTTCTGATACCGGAAAAGAAGCACTTGACAACAGTCAGTATTTGATTACCCACGCTGTCCATAATGGAAAGCAGGCTTATTTCCTTAGCGCAACAGTACTTAAAGCGAAGGATGCTAGTCCGGAAAAATCCGTGGAATTACTAAAACAAGCCGAGTCTCTTGCCAGAGATGCATTTTCTAGTTATGTGGTTGGAATATTGACTGATCTTGATGCTTCATCGAGTGAACATCTGGATTTAATACGTATCAACAACCCATCCACACATGTGTATGGTTGTTATCTTCATTTACTACAGACACTGGGAGAGGATCTTGTCAAAACCAGCGTTCTGGAGCAAGCACGCGGAGTGCAAGATTTTTTTCACTCCTTACAACGACTTCATGCGATTCCAGAGGATTTTTCGGGGATGACTATCGTCACTGATGAGGAAGATGACAACAGATTGCTATCCCAGTCTTCCATGTTAAACTCGTTCTTAACTAATCACGGAAGGTATTCTGAAATATCTACGAATACTGATACCAAAATACCGGAAAATATCAAGGATCTTCTAGAAGATAGCGGATTGCCCAATAGAGTACAAGAGCTAGTCTCGCTTCTAGTCCCTCTATCAGAGGCATGCAAGAAGGTACTCCCACTGAAATCAAAATAACTGCTCAATACTCGATGTAAATTTTTTTTTATAAGTGGTTTTTTTAAATGGCTCGTTCTGTGCATTTCAGATACAAGCAAACACAGCAAGCGTTGCAGACGCCGTAAGTTGTGTACTTAATTTGATAAACGACTCGCAAATCGCATCACAGTATAAGGAGAAAATTCGTGGGATTTTCAACGAAAGTCTTACTCCAATGGCTGTAGCTGCCTATTTGCTCCATCCGGTGTACAAAGGTATGAAGTATTAACTCATTCACTGCTAATTTTCCTAACCAGTACTGGCAGGGTCAATTTGGATATTAAATTAATTTTGTTTAACTAGGGGAAGGAATGTCACCCGAGCAACAAGAGGTCGGGCGGATGTGGCTTCTAGAGCAAGATCCGATGTTTGTCGTTGTTCAAAGTGCTTTGGAACGTTCCGACTCCTCATATTTCCCCTTGTCTTTCCTAAATGCAGTTGTTGCCAAACAGATGGGCCCGTCTGTGTGGTGGGAGAATGCTGGAAAATGGCCATCCATACCCCCAGGTTTGAAGAACCTTGCAGTATCGCTCATGGTCCTTCCCGCTAGTACGAATACCGTCGATAGATGTATGAGCAGTATTTCACGTATCTTACGCTCCAGAAAAGAATCTTTCGGATATGACCGGTGTCAGAAGCTTGCCAACGTTCACTTTTCATTAAAATCTGCAGATGAATCTTTATAAGCTCAAACCTTGTATATAGTTTTCACCAATGACAGCCTGCTCGTGAATTGGTGTCGCCAAAAATACATATTTTGGATGTTTAGACGCTATGAGCACCTTTGTTTTGATAACGTCGAGTTTCTAGAGAAGTTAAATAAAGGTGAAAAATTTAGGGTTGTGGTTCTACAAGCTTGTTCTGTCTAACTTGGACAACAGCTTTGGGCTAACCAAGCAATAATTTTGCAATTTAGATGTTTTCTTAAATGCTTTCTAACATTATCCATGATTTCAATACATGTTTCCCCGTTGCTCGAAACCTTTCCTTGCAGAAGCTTGCTTATTTTTGAATGATCTGAAGGTTCTAGGTTACTCCCCAATTAAAGCAGAGGTCGCACAGAAGCAGAAGCGATGAAACAGTAGATAGTAAGAAAGACTAGCTTTCTTCTTAATTTATTGGATCTCATTAGATATCGGAAGTATTTTGTGAGTCATGGTTATTCTAATTATCCCCGATGCACCTTTTCAAGCTTATGTGAGAAGTGAGAATGCAGAGTAGAGTGGATAGAAAAGTTGCAAAAAGGGGAAGCGTTCAGAGAGAGATTAAAGGCTACATAAAATCAAATTAAACATTTTGCTCTCTCCAACGCCCAGCAAATAAATGAGATTATTTTTTATAACTTACTTCAGTAACTGTCACGCAGTCAATCAGCATAAAATCAGCATAAGCTGGCCTCTTCTTGACGCAAGTGACCATGAAGCTAGGGAAGATGGTATCCCACCTTCTTGCCTAACCTTTGATAACCTCTCCGCAAATCTTCAAAATATTGACTACATACCAGAACGACGCCTGAAGAACGCACAAGCAACGTTTTCCCCGCACATGTGCACGCACACCACATTAACTTTTATAGCTAAGAACCCGCAATGAAGGTGTCGTAAAATCTTGTTGGGTATTACTTGGCTTGCTCCAGCTAACTTGGAAAAGGAGAGTAAAGATGACCAATCGCAGCAAGCCTAGATACTTGGAGACGTTGCATTTAAGAGCATATTTTGTATGCATACATGCACCAATGTCGTAGTAATTGTGATTGTGTAGATTATTCTGCAGAATATTTCCCTGAAACTGTCCAGGACTCTTAGAGCGTTAAACCATTTGTCCTTGACGAAGGATGTTGTGCTGGATAGAAACGTCTAGGATTCTTGTTTTTCAAGCACCCTTTTTAATTTGATTATATATCTTTTAAGGATGACTTCAAGTTAGATAAGAAATTGATATGGTTACCTACTTTCAAGTATAGCATTTCAAGTCTCTCACTACGTAATTTAATTTCTATATCAAAGGCGTCGAATATGAAAATAGTATAAACGTTGCAGCTAGGGTTAGTCAAGGTAGTTTTAGCCGACATGGTATTTTAGTACTTTCTATAGGCTTTTAGTCTTTAGGTAACAGCCGCATAGCTAAACTCCAAGATTGAGTAATTCTTAATAGACAACAAGGTATAATTCCAGTTTCAAATTCTTGTGACTTCAGGAAGAAGAAATCGTCAGTACAAATTCATAAGCAGCAGGAACCAAAGTCTTCACAAGTGACTGTATTTGGGAAAATCTTTAACTATTTAGTTGAACGGCTTCTGCTACCAGGTCAGCAGTGTACATAGATTTTGTATGCAAATTTAAAAGTCTGCTCTTGATCACATTTCGGATTACGGAGCTCCATAAACGAAACAGTGAAATAAGCACACATTTTTTGGAGAACCACGACCATCCAACGTACGCAAAACTTCCTGCAGGTTAACTTAAATTAGCCAAGGAAGACAAAACCCAGTTTTGCTGACCCGAGACTAGCTTCTGTCCTTTCTGAGAATTTACAAAGGACAGGCCGAACCTGATCCTTAATCTGTAGAGACAAGTAAGTGAAACGTATTGTAATTTTAAGCATGTGGGAAAAAGCCTGCTACAGAGGAAGCATCTCACAAGAAAGGCAATATAGAATACAACTTTGTAAATTATATATGTATTTTCCATAAGTAGTAATTGCTTGTTTGCTACGAGTGCTTGCAACACCAAACGCACGCAAACAGCATCAAACTAACATAACGCTGCCGTAAAAGGGCGACTTTAGTAGGAAGCCAAGTGAAAGCCTAGCTTAAGATCCTATAAAGTTCTTTGCATGCATTTCAGGAGGATTATGCAGTAGAATGAATAGTCAAGAGAAAATTGCACTCGTAGTAATGATTGCGAAACTGGCGAATAAAAATATTACGTTGTAGCACTGCGGAATTGGTGCATTGAATGATGCATAAATTACAGCTAGCCGGTTTCCGAGAGTGTTGTGTTCCTGATGCATCACGTGAATATGGTTTATTTTATAACCCTTGACTTTGACCCTAAGATAGGCAAAAGGATGCTTGTGATTTATCACACGCCCAATAGTGCAGATTTTTTGCCAACGTGTATGCGGATTTGCTAGAATGAATCAAGCTTTCTCTAAGTGGAAGGAGACGTAATGATCAATGATGTTGGATGTTGCGAACCAACCGATTCCTCTCTCCACTTCTTTGTTATAAGCAGAATTTATCCTTGACAGAAGAAAGATAGAAATTGTCCGGGGTTTTGCGTATATTTAATCGGGCAGAGTGAAAGCGGAGCTTTTCCCTTCCTACCCGGGTATTTTAGAGCTAAACTATCGGGTTTCCTACTTTCCCTGCCGCATAAGCTTAGTGCATTCATTCCGTGTATGTTAGAGTGAAAGTTTTTGCGACTCTCTGTGCTCTGAAGTGAAAGCGAGAACAGTGAGAAAGTGCGGGCATTTTGAATTCAGGTTTAGTCCTTCGCATGTCCGCCAAATCGTTCCGCTATTAATCTGCACTCATGGAAAATATTTGCGAAATAGTTTACAATTTTGTGGATTTTAGAGATAATTTTTGGATTCATTTAGTAAATTAGGTGTAGGTTAAATGTGTCATGATTTGTGATTAATTAAATTTGAGATTTTCTCGTATTTAGTTGCGTAAAACTTAGGTACGATTTTGACGGTTATTTTTCGGCATAATAACTTGGATTTATTGAGTATTTTATTTTATTGTGTTCAAACTCCACAAGGCTCTTAAATTTAAATACACTCATAACTTGCTGACGTTGAACTCAATTATTGATTTTTTCAGCTTGAGAAAACTATTGTAGAATGTCGGGAACAAAACGAAAAGTTGGATCTACTACGGGATCTGCTCTGGGTGTTGCGGGTCCTTTGTATTTTTACGAAGATGAAGTCTACCGTGTCACTAAAGCTGGTGATATTGAATTCGGAATGGTTACAGAAAATTGGGAAATGTATTCATCCGATGAAGAAGACAGTGATCCTGATAAAGTACCTACTGGATCTGTTGCTGTAACTTGGCATCCCAAGGGAAAAGATGAAGTTTTACAAGAAGCTAAGGTATGTGAACAAATAGTATCTGTATGGTTCGAACGGATTCTAGTACATAGTGATGCATTTAAACTTCATTAACTGAATAGGGACTGAGTTAAAAGCTTGCTTTTGAATTGTATAGGTGAAACTGAGCGATCGATCTTTGATGCCTGGGGATGTTGTGAGGAAGTTGATAGTCGGAAAAGACACTCAGCGAGGTTATTGTCGAGCTGTCAAAGTAGCTGCTGATGTGCAGATAATTGGCGCTAAGAAAATTATACCTAGTGTCTTAGCTGTTGATCTTCAACCGGTCCAAGTATGTCCTTTTTCTGGTTTCTTTTACGGTGTATGAGAGAAGTCATTGGGGTGTTTTATCTCCCGTCTTTCTTAATCTTGTGAAAACGAATGTGAGTTGATTTGATTCTCTATCATTTTCCTGCTTTAGAAATTGCAAGTCGATGTAGCCGTTTACTTAGATTCCTGGATTGGCATGGTAAGAGAAATGCAGTACAAGGTTTCGCTCAAATTTTCGGATGGATCTACTTGTAATGTGGATAGTCACAAAATATTAGGTAAGAGCAAGTCAAACTGTTGAAATTATACTCCGTGAGCATCTGCGAATTCGGAATCAAATTTAAACATTATGAGAATTCGTTTGATTACAGATAAGTTTGAGGATACTCGGCGGAACGTTGATGGATACAACTCGAGTGATGCTTTTTATCCTGGCCAGAAGTTGCAGGGTGCTATGCGTCACTTACGTGATGCAGAATGGACTCATTTTTCGGACGATTTGAAACGAACCAAGGATAGGAAACTCGTTACGGTTACCGTGACGGATGTGAAACCAGTGTCTATGAACGTTCAGTGGCAGTGGCAAACACCGGAAAGTAGCATCGTGGATGGCTCAAATAAGGAAAACAGCGACAAAGACAACAAGAATAACTGGCAGAAAGATCCACCTTCGGATAACATCGATGAGAAGGATTTGAAGCGTGTAAAATGTCTAAATCTTTTTGAGAGTTGTACGGTTCAACTTGGAGATGTTAGCTTCTACACTCCGAAGGCCAAGGATGAAATTATGGAGAAAAGTGATTGGAAAAAACTATTAACAAAAAGTGGTGTTCATCGTAGTATTCCTACTAACAAGAAAGAGGATTGTTTACCAACCGAGATTTGCAGCGAGAAGCAAATTCAAAGTGGCGATGAAAACGTAGGCGCTGATGACGTACAAATCTCTGATAGCGAAAATATTGGGATGAGCGATGCAGGAAATGAAGATGAGACAAATAACAAGATAGAGTCTAAAGACGCTGCTCCTAACGTAAGTAACTTTTCCTGTATTGTCTTGTTTTATCTGCAAATATGTCTGTATTTCTAAGAATATTCTTGTTTTGAAGTTGCTGTTTTCATGCCTCCTAATCCACACTAAGCTATATAATTGTGAATGAAATTTATTGTAGAATGGAGCGCCACCTGCTAAGAAACCATTGCCTAAGGTATGCACCCGCTCCCTGCGAAAAAAGAAATTAAAGAAGAGCCGTCCTCAGGCGAACACTAATGTTGCTCTCGGTACCCCTGTCGTAGTCGAAACTATTCACACGCAGTCAACTGTCGATGTGGTCTGGCAGGTAATGAGTTAGAACATAATACATTCAGTTTGTCGTGATAAACTTATCATCAGTGGGCATAATTAGATCAATACATTCTGCAGGATGGAACAATTGAGGAAGGGATGAAAAGCATTGATTTGTACCCAATCCACCATCTTGATGACCACGAATTTTTTCCCGGAGATTTTGTTGTCAAGGCAGATTCTGTTGATTTTCGTACTTACGGGGTTGTCCAAAATATGGATCATAGCGGTGAGAATACTTCGTTAACTCTAAGTCAAACTGGAATTGGTTTTATTTTTTTCTGCGTGATATATTTATAGCCGTTGCATTATTCTAGGTCGCGTTGCACTCGTAAAATGGTTTGAATCTTACACTTGTAATGATGGTCAATATCCCAAGGAGCTTAACCAAGAAGAAATGTCAGTCTATGATATCAAGGACCATCCTGACTATAGATTTAGGCCCGGCACAATCGTAATACGCGTAGCGAACATGACCCAAAACCAGTACGCAGCAGGCCAAATCCTGGATAACGATCCCGATGGCCAAGTAAGAGTATGGTGGGCAAACGGTTCTACAAACTCTTGTTGGCCTCAAGATTTGTTTCGCCTAGGGGATTATGACTCCGACGATGGAGAAATGTGGGACGACAATGGAGCACTCTCTGATAATGAAGACGAAGAGGAAGGATCCAGCGATTCGTCTTGGGAAACAGGTAGCTAAATTCATTGCTTGGTTCAGGAATTGGAAAAACGCCATTAGTTTCATGGAAGTAAAGTATTCTTACCTTAGGTTTCAGTCCAAACTAATAAAACTGATTAATTTACTCACAGAGGCTGAAGAAGAACTAAATGATTCTGATGCTGCTCAGTATTCACAAAGATATCAGACGATTGGAAAATTGATAGAGCAAATCCAAAAAGCCCTTGTATGCATTCGTGAGACAATAGTTGCAGCAAGTCCGGTGGTAGTGCACGTGGAGGGTGAGGCGGAGAAAGTTCAGAATCGAAGCCTTAACGTTGATCGTCGAGGAATCACCAAAAAGCTGTTGATGATCTATAAAGATTGCCAGTAAGGAATACCTATTTACAAATTATTTGTAATCAACATACAAACCTTAGGTGTTGAACTTTGTGACTGATTGTTCCGCTAGGTATTTGGACAAAATAATGGGATCAAAGCATTTTGATGAAGGATTTTTAAAAGATTGGTTTAAACAAATGGAAGCCTCATCGAAAACTGGACGGATGACAGCAGAAATATCGAAACTATTTGAAATACCAGATATGAAACACAGCTTCCTTGCCAGATCCGACAGCTACAAGGAAGATGATCTCGGAGTAAATAAGACTGATACTAGTGAACCAAAGGCCGATTCTGAGAAACCACCCGAAGCTTACCCAGAAACCTTCAGCGTAGATGGCGACGAAGACCTGAATTCACCAAAGCCAGACAACGATTCTAAAAGTCAAACAGTTTTTGTTACTGAACTTTGCTCTGTTATCCTGCAAAAGTTACTAAGTGCACACAAAGAGTACGAAAGTCGATTTGGAGCGAAAACTGGTGACATAATTAAAACTCCAAAAGGATCTGATCCTGTGCGTGTGATGGCGACGATCGTGGAAGAGTTAAGCGACAATATTAACAGGGTTGAAGGCGCAGAGAATAGTCCGGATTTTGCAAGCAAAATAGCGGATCTCTGCTCTCTATCTGATAAACTGGTCTCGAATATTGCTGATTTAGGTAGGAATATCAGCTACTTCAATTACATTTACGGTAATTCCGGTAACCATTTCAATATTTAGAATTTACTAAAATACCTAATTTCTTACAGAAAAATCTTCGACAGAAAACACGCCCGTGAAAACGTCGCCACGTGCTGATGAAACAACGTCTTCAGAAATCTTGACGCCAATGAAAACTCCTCCATCGGCAGAATCCCTTACTGTAGCTCCGACCAAGCTCTCTGTCGAATTAGGAATCTCAAAGGATAAATTGAACAACAATGCTATTGATGACTCCATGACAGTCAACTTTTCCATAGTGGACAACGTACCTGATACGCACCGATATCGTCTTACAAGTTTTATGCCAAATAGCCCAAAGTCATTTATCAAAACTATCCAAAAAGAAGTTACATTGCTACGAAGCTCGTTACCTGATGGCATATATGTCAAAGGATTTGAAGATCGAATGGTAAGCATTCCATCCTTTTTACAGTTTCATATTTAAAATATTGTTCTTGTGTTGATTGCGCATTCAAATCTTATCACAACCCAATTTTGATCAACAGGATCTGTTCTCAGTTATGATTTGCGGTCCCGAAAATACACCGTACGAAGATGGAATATTTTTGTTCGATATTCAACTACCTCCCACTTACCCATCGGCACCTCCTTCCGTTCATTACGTCTCTTTTTGTCCTGATCGACTGAATCCAAACCTTTACGAATGCGGCAAAGTTTGTGTTTCTTTGCTCGGCACATGGAATGGAAAAGGAACCGAAGTGTGGACCTCTTCCAGCTCTCTGCTACAGCTTCTCATCTCAATCCAAGGTAATTACACAATCGTATTGGAAATGCTGGAGCTCAAGCTGCTGTGATGTGGGTGATTTACATATATTTATTTTTGTTTCCAGGCTTGATTCTCGTACCAGAGCCGTATTACAATGAAGCTGGATACGAAAAACAGCGAGGTAGTCAACAAGGCGAAGAAAATTCCCGCATGTACAATGAGATGGTGCTCATAAAATTAGTGCAATCTATGTCCAGGATGCTAGTCAACCGACATTTGCCTTGGGAAACAGAAATTGGCCAATACATTTCTCAACATCATAAAAGGTGGGTTTCACTGCTATCTGTTACTTTTTCATGAAAATTTTGCGTACCATTTGCGAAACTTTGTTTTAATTGATTGATGTTGTGATACAAAAATTTGTTTTCGCTAATTTTAGATTGATTGAGCGGTACACCAAATGGTTGCAAATGTCCGAAAATGCTTCAAAGGCTTGTGCATCTAGTGTTGCAACGGAAGATCAACCAGGTTTTCCACTTCTGCCCGTGTCAAAAGGATTCGCTATCACGCTCAAGAAAACATTAGAAAATTTTGCCAAAATTTGTGATTCATCTACTACTGCTACTTATCCTTCTTCAAACACAACGTCCAATGTGAATCCGTCGCCCATGGATGTAGTTGATAGTGCTAAACCTGAGAGTACGTGAATAGATGCCCTAAAATTATTAAGTAGTTGGCGATTTGTTTTGGAACGTGGATTGTTGTGATTATGCTATTAAGTATTATTCTAAAATTGATTTCCACGAGAAGTATGATTTGATTAACATTTCCGCCAATTCCTTCGAAGGTTGTGAGTGGTAATCAAATATCGGTCAGCACATCACGACGTGACTGATGCTCACCTTGCAAGTTGCTCAGTATTCGTTTATGATGTTATATTTTCTGAACTCAAGACTAAATGCCCTCTAGTTTAAACTTGGCTACGTGTGTAAGAATGGCTTCGAAATGTAATGTGGTATATAGCTGAGTTGGTAGATGTAGATTCCCAATTTATGTGCCCTCTTGCCTATAAGCCTGACATCCTGCAGTTTCCGTAATGTACCTGCCACTGCAAAGACAAAATCTCAAAAGCCCTGTAGACGTTTAAAACTAGCAGATTTTCCTGATATCTGCAGAAAATATCTTTTAAGACTTATTCCGAGACCCCAGTCGCCTTTGGGGATATTTCATGCTTGGATGATATGCATTGGATAGTATGGAATGAACGTAATTAAGTATAGTCATGAAAATTTGAGTGGGAGTCAAAAATGTATCCTTTACGAAATACGACTAGGTTATATTCTGTGAGGGAAGAGTGGAATTCGTCTTTTTCGTCAACGTTTCTTAGAATGTGCTCATTACTAACCGAAAGTCTGGTGAACCGAAAGCAGTGAGTGAATATCATCCACCTAATGTATCAGTTATCGAAGATTTGTTTTTTTAGAAAATGTGAAGTTATAAATAACTGACTTCCTTCCTCTATGAAACTTGGATTTAGATGCTAGATGTGAATCAAGCTTATTGTGATAAGTTGCAGTTAAATTTCCTGTGTTGAGTTGTTGTCTGTCGCAGAGTTTGGTCACACTTATTAAGACATCACGATCTGGAATTTAGAAACTCTAATCCTGAATTCCATTCATTAAAGTAAATGGAAGAGTTGTTAGCCTAAAATCTGGGATTGTCTCAAACCTCGCGTAGGAGAATGGTAATATAGTTGAGAAGCTGCGTCTCTTGGATTTAGTATTAAGGTTTCCATGCTCGCATTGCAAAGTTTGTTAAGCACGTAACAAATGGCAATAAGTCCAATATCGGTTAGTTGTGCGACACCAACATGCAAAGGCCTTTCCAATCGCCACAATTGATACTCATTCCTGTCCCGGTTACTGTTTCAAACTTATTGCGAGTCTTTAAATTATAGTCGCCGAAACCTAACAATAAAGTTAATGATTGTCAAATATGCCTGTTATATGATTTCAAATATATCATGTAATGAGGTTTCTACAGCGACGTTGAATTACAATGTAAGCATCCCTTGTTCATTCAAGGAGAAAAAATTGGAATTCGATGCGCCGAGTATGAAGGTCGGTGGCTGAAAAATTACAATACATTTTGGGGGGGGGGGGTAAAATATGGATTCTGCTTTACCTCGTATGTGAACAGTCCCTATATGTATACATTGGACAGTTAGAAGCGGGCTTTATAAATTTTTGCCGGATTTTCGCCCGCCGCTCAACAAGCTGCGCTTCTGCTGTGACAGAGAGCTCTTCTCTTCATGCTATTGATAGTTAATTAATTTGAGTATATATATATAGTTCACGCTTTGTAATAATCGTTAATTTTTTGCATACGAAGATTTACCTTTAATTTTTTAGATATATTTTCTATTCAATGTCAGTTTACTGTTCCAGTGAATGATAGCTGCTTCGCTTCCAGGAGTAGGAAATTACTTCAAATACAGTTTGGAACAGCGTTGTCAGGATTTTGTTTGGTTGAGTTGATGTTAACATTTTATTTCCAACGTAATTAAGCGCTTGAACGAAGCTCTAACTCCATCTATATGGAGTGATTAGTCTATTCGAAAGGTACTTTTGGATAAAAATTAATTGTACTTATAGCATTATGCACATCTGTTAACGTGTAAGTTGATTTTTATTCGCAACTGTTATTGTTTCTAGGTTGCAGTTATTAAAGTTGATGCCTCTGGGACTAGGTATTCCCAACTTCGTCTCAAATTTCTTCGGTTCTCGGAAGGCTGGTGGTGATTCTGATTCAGAATCTAAGATGGAAGAGGAAAAGATGGAAATCGATCAAGTGACCGAGCAAGTTCCAGAAGCAATTGCTTCAACAACTGCCGGTTCTTCGATAACCGATCCAGTTGAGCCACCCTCCGAGGCTCCTGCACCATTAGAAGCTAACCTGAGCGAGGTCGTGGTGAAAGAGGAAACTGTTCTAGAAGAAAATTTATCTTTGACGGAATCTCAGGCATCTACTGATGTAAGCGGTGATAGTTCTGATGAGCTGGAAAAAGGTGCTACAGAATTAAGTGAACCTGCTTCATCCGTTGCTCTATCTACCGAAGCTTCTGATATTGAGGCAGTGAAGGACGAAATTGGAACCGAGAGCGAACTTGAGAGTGAGAAAGAAATCTTCCAAGAGAGCATTGTCATAATGACTGATGATCCAGCAGAAGCTGCGGCCACTGTAGAAATTGTGGAAACCGAGGAAAGTGAAGAAGTAGTAGAATTGATGGAGGGAGGCAATTCCCAACCACAAAAAGAGTTTGAAGAAAAGGAAAATGGAGAAGAAGGAAACACTGACTTTACTGATGAAAATGGGACCGAATCCTGTGTAGAAATCACTCGAAGAAGAACATCACAGGATCGAGAAGGGAATTGTTACTGGTAAGTCACGTTCAATTCATATTCACATGCATAACTGTTATTCGTTTAATTGAATACTATTTGATTACATTGTTCGTTGTATGCAGTGGGAAAGAGAGGAACTTGAATATCGTTGAACTACTCTGTGCGTCCTGTAGTCGATGGCATCACGAATCATGTGTCGGACTGCAGATAGGCAAACAAATGCCATTCATGACGAATTACACATTCTTGTGCAAAAACTGCTCGTCAACAGGACTGGAACTTTTCAAAAAAAATCCAGCAGGTACGCTCACCTACTGAATTATCACGCGGGGGATTTTTATTAGCAATACCTGTTATAAAGTAATGTAAATCTTAATCGTTACTACAATTTCGTTCCCTAGCAATAACCCAGTTGTGTATAACTGCACTTGCTAATCTGACACAGCAAAGCGTCAAGGATGGATCTTTGAAGAAACTATTCTCAAGAGATAAGGAAATTGTGCCGTTTTTTGAAATGCATGGAGAAAGCATGACATCAATGCGACGAGTTACTCAAACTTGGCAAACAAGGGTAAGGGGTGTTATAGATTGAGGTACTCAAACTATGTTAACATCCGTGCTTGCTTTGATTAATGATTGTAATATCTTTGCATTGCTTGCAGGTCACAAAAGCATTGGTGGGTAAAGATGCTGCTTCAGTTTTTGTTGTTGAAGAAAAACCAGATGATCAGAATTCTCCTTACTATGGGCTGACATTCACGGATCTTACGCAAATCAGGCCTAATTACGAAGCAATGATAAAGGTTGGGTCCATTAAAGTTACTGATGGCGGTGTCCAAGGTAATTACTTTGTTTTTGACAATTAATATTCCGTATTATGACTTCATGCCTAACGCTGCGATGATAGATGAGGGATCCTACCTGTCCTTAGCCGATTCTTAGTTGACACCTTCGATAAAGTTGTCATGGATATGTTGCGGCGATCCAGATTTTCCCATTTAAATTTATATTGAAACCCTAGTATAGTGTTAATAAGGATTACGATGTGTGGCAGAAGTTTGCCGCGCATCTTCATACGTAACAGTGTTGCATGCCTTCTTAGTCATACCAATGTAGGGGTAGTTAGCATAGTAGCCTAAATACAGATAAGAACTGGGTGTCTGAAGGCCGTTGCCAATATGAGTCTTATCTTATTATAGCTTAGATATCACATGCTACTCATTATTCTTAGTGTACATCCGTTTTGGTAGTATACAGAATTAAATAGTGCAACGGCTGATTCCTGTGTATATAAATTAGTTGAAATCATATTTGCTGGGATGTTCGATCAAATTTATTGAATGAATATGACTTCTTTTGTCTTGCTCATTCAGTTGCTCTTAAGTAACTCGATGCTTACCTAGTCAACACTTTTAGAAAGTAGTGCAACATTAGCATCAGTGCTGCGAAGCTTATTGATAGCTCATTACTTAGAATGATCTCAGAAGAAAATTATTTGGAGGACCTAGGATCATGTAAAACATGTTCTGGTGATCCAGAAGAAGTTGAGATGTCTGTTGTTGACGGCAACGGTATGACTTTTGTATCCGGTAAACACTCTTTGTCGAGGCATATTATTTCAGGATGTAATAATGAAGTCAGTTAAAAATTGTGACTCCCGAATGATAAGTTTAATATGGTATATATAAGGAAAAGCGAGGAAGAGGAATATTGCGATGTAACTGATAAAACAATATTTTTTTCATAGGTTCCAATGCCGGTTTTGGTAGACGAGGAGCAAAACGAAGAATCGTAGGAGATGCTTTAGCTCCCAGTCAGGCTTCGGTTGCTAAGAAAGCAAGAGGAGATTCTTTTTTACCAAAAATGGTTGGTCATGGTTACCCTACTGACCATCCCTACAATAAGGATGGATTCCGTTATATTTTGGCGGAACCAGATTCCAATGCGCCATACCGGCAAGAGTTTGACGAAAGCAATGACTGGGCAGGGAAGCCCATACCCGGCTGGTTATCCCGTGTTCGCAATCCATGTTCAGTTTTACTTGCTTTGCACGACCGAGCGCCGCAGTTAAAAGTTTCAGAGGATAGACTGTCTGTTACTGGCGAGAAAGGTTATTGTATGATCAGAGCCACCCATGGTTAGTCTACATTGTGATTTTACGTAGCATTGTTTTATTTAAAGTGCTTTTCCAAAAATAATGAATTACATTGTTTTCTAGGCGTCACAAGAGGATCATGGTATTGGGAAGCTCAAATAACAGACCAGCCAGAAGGGTCTCATACACGCATAGGATTTTGCCAAATGTTTGGAAATCTTCAAGGCCCTCTAGGATATGACCGCTTTGGTTATTCATGGCGATCCAGATTCGGAACCAAGTTTCATGAAGCTAAAGGCAAATCATATTGTAAGGGCGGATATACAAAAGGCGACGTCCTCGGGTTTCTCATAATCTTGCCTGACACAAATCCAAAAGTTCCACTAGTACCACCTTCATATAAAGACCGGGTAAATATTGTAAATTTTTTTCACGGGACCAAACAAACTCTGATTTCGGTTTATTATTTTATAAAATATTTTGATTCGTTTGTATTATTTCAGCCGTTGGTTCGTTTCAAATCTCATTTGTATTACGAAGATAAAGACGAAAAGAATGTGGACAACGATCCAACCAATATTCGTCCCGGTTCCAAGATAATTTGCTTCAAAAATGGTGAATGCCAAGGTATTGCCTACGAAGATATCCGTGAAGGAACCTATTACCCAGCTGTGTCTTTATACAAAAGCTGCACAGTAAATATTAACTTCGGGCCTAACTTCTGGACAGAGCCTAGCAAGGAAGAGTTTCCCCACCGTGGTGTAAGTGCCGTTTTACTACCTCGTTTAATCAGGTATATGTATGAATATTTCACCAAACCATTTTTAAATTTTTAGATGCACGAAAGGGCTGAGGATGCAATAGTGGAGCAGACCGTTTCTGATTTAGCCTTCCTGACAGAACATCATGGCAAGCTTCGACTGGACAACTTTGTAATACCTCCTTAAACTTGGTGTCATACTAATGTTTTAGTTGGTCATATTTGTACGTCTAGACTTGTTTCTTTCCCTTACAAAAAATTGAAAGTTTTACAAATGGAACCATTTATAAATAACTACATGTTTATTTCCTTGTCTAAATTAATTTCTCCAATTGCAGAAACTACAAAAATGACGGCAAGCCAAAGCCTAAAGTGTCATAAGTCTTACAGCTTTCCCCTTGTGTAAATATTTTCTGGCGGCGGTCCCAGCTCGTGCTCATCCATTTTATCCTTCTTAGCTTTAACTGCTGCAACTTTGCAAATAGCTTCAAATGTTCTAGGTTCCCAGATTGAAAGGTTGGCCAGACTTTGACGATTAAGGAAAATATCAGACCTTTGAAGCGCTTCCAGGGTATTCTGGGTATTATTTGGGATGTATCCATGCTCATTCATTCCAGCACAAATTCTCTGATTCCACAAATGCTTTATCTCCGCTTTTCTTATTTGTCTCCCGACTGTAACATACTGCAACGACTTTTGGAGTCGACGGATAGCCAAGGAGAAGCAATTACGAGCTCGTCCATAAAAATGAGCCGTTAGTCTTAACACCTGTCGCTTCCGCCAGTGTCCATCGTTGTATACATTCTTGGGATGCAATCGCATCAACGCCGACGTTACTTGAATAAGCGCTGGAGGTGTTAAATTAACCATGATAAACAGCTAATACCTGAAAATCAAAACATTTTGACCACATATTAAAATCTCGGGCTGGCTTGCATTATATTCTATACCAATAACACATTTACACACACCATTACAAATTATAAATTTTGTTAAGCAATTCAACGACATACCTGCGACTGCGGCAAAGAAAACAGGGTCGTCTTTAATTTTGCTAGATCACCAACAAGACTACCAAAAAGAAGCAACAATGTTTGACTATATTCGTTTTGCAGGACCGAATTAACTGCTTTCGACTTGATCCTTTAGACAACACAGCTACTATTTAACTATATATAAATTTGTTTTAAATGTAGAATCATGCAAAAATTATTCAATTCTCAACTTTAGTCTTTTGATAATATATAATCGTTTTTTAAAATTTCGGCATGCGGTTCCATTGATTCAAATGCTAACCGCCAATCTTCTTTTTTGCTACTCCTACAGAGAAGCCATAGATTTTAATTAATAAATCGTTTGTACTCGAAGACAATTGCAGGGAAAAAATGACGTTAAAATACCGGATTACGCCGTATAAATTAAAACGGTTTCAAAGAAAATTAGTATTGACTGCAAGCTAAATACTACATTCTGAAAAATTGAATATTGCCGTACGTATGCATATGTGGTTACCAATAAGAAAACTTTTAGGGGTAACGAGAGACAAATACTCACATTTCATTCAGCATTAGCATTCCTGTGGATTGCAGTCTGATTCTGCTATTACATTTCTAGGCTTTGATAAAGCAAACGTGCGCTTGTATTTATAATCTATATATCTACTTGTCATTTTTAGTTTTGTACTACAAGCAAAATCTTGCGGATCTGGAGCAAAAATATCGACGGATTCAAGTGATTCAAGCTCATCAAGGTGATGACCGTTTTAACAGCAGCTCCGTTTCGTTGTCGGGAGCGCTGAATTTTGGCCTTATGTTTTCCTAAGGCTTTTGTAGACAATCTAACCCCAGCCTAGAATACATTTCCAAAACCTATTTTGATAGCGGAGCACCTAGCGTTGCCTGCCATACATTCCATACAAATCTCCAAGTTTAGTTATGCTGTAACGCCCAAGAAAGCTATGGGAATTTTGTTGAGAAAAAAATCTAATTATATATGTATACCTCTATATGCACTACAAGAAAGCCGAAATCTAGTTGATAGTTGCTTACACTATTTCCCCCCACCACCACATCTGCAAATCCAATCCTGAATCCAGCACGATCCTCCCAAAACCAGGCTTGATCACAGGAGTGCATGAGAGAGATGTGGAATCCCCCTGGTTCCCGGAAAGAGTTCGCCTGGATTCGGAGATTCGGGGTTTTGTGTTAAGAGGAAGATCGGGTAAAAGATGCTGAAGAAAGTGTGGAGAGTAGGGAAAGCCTCTCACATCTCTCCCGCCACTCTGTACTTACATGTATAGTAGAATCAAAGATCCGGGCGGGCAGGAAGGAGAATAGTTTAACATAGGAAGATGTAAGTCAGTGAATTTTGGGTTTTCACAAAACATACGGACATGTGGTGGGAGATTAAATCGTAGGAAGGCTTTTTGGTTAATTTAAACCAAATGCTTATAAAATCAAATGTTGCACCCGCGAGTCCACACAGTCCCCCAAAGGAACCCCCTTTATTCCCCTTCAAATTATTTATAGCCTTTGAAAATAGTTTCCTTGCTTGAGTTATTCCTAGCAATAGCTACATCCATTCCAGTGAATTGAAAACAGTTGAGTTGAATTACGCTTTCCTGTAACTAAAAGTTATCATCGTTCAAGTCCAGTTCCAGCGTGTGGGGTCAGGATGAACATTACAAATTGTCCAGTTTGCGGCCAGAAGGCAGACAAGATTTGTTCTGGTTGCCATGGAGTCAATTACTGCAGTTCGGAACACCAAAAGAAAGACTGGAAGGAGCATAAGAAATGCTGCAGGATTTACGTTGTCAAGAAAAACGACGTGCTTGGCCGCTACGCTGTCGCAGCGCGGGATATTCCGGCCGGTACTATAATTATGTCAGAGGAACCCTTGATGATTGGGCCTAAACAAAACTCTAAGCCTATTTGTTTAGGTTGCTATAAATCCGTCAAGGGAGATTATTTTTGCTCTAAGTGCAATTTTCCAATGTGCAACTCTGTTTGCGAAAAGGTAAACGTTAAGAACGTAATGTTTCGTCAACGCTCTTGTTGTAACTGTTACTAATTTATGAACACATTGTAAAAATTCTGTACGTTTTCAGGTAGCTATGCATGCGGAAAACGAATGTTCCGTGTTTCGAAAATCCAAGAATAAGCTCAAGATAACTGATTTCCAGAACCCCCACCCCGTGTTCGAATGTATTGTTACACTTCGTTGCCTCCTCCTTCGGAACCGTGACCCTAAAAAATGGGATCTGCTCAGCCAGATGGAGCCACATAACTCAATACGAAGAAACTTGACGGAGCTATGGCACCGCAACCAAGTTAACACTGTACAGTTTCTCCGCGACATTTACGGTATGAAAGACTATAGCGAAGACTTGATTCATACTGTATTGGGCTGGGGCGACGTTAACGCTTTCGAGATTCGTGCTGGCGATGTAGAAATATGCGGAATGTACAACAACGTCTACATCATGTCACATGACTGTGTCTCCAATACCCACCATACAGTAACGGCGGATTATCGAATGCTAGTTCGGGCTGTAGTGCCCATCAAGAAAGGAGACCTCATTACCACAGTGTACACTCACACACTAGACGGAACGTTAGAGCGGCGCCACCATCTCCGGGAGTCTAAATTCTTTGATTGCGCCTGTAATCGATGCAAAGACCCTACCGAGCTAGGAACTTATTTGTCTGCCGTCAAGTGTCAACGGCTGTGCAAAGATGGACCATGTCCAGGATACAGCATTGCTTCCGATCCGTTAAATTACTGGGGTGATTGGAAATGCGAGACGTGTGAGCAGGTAATACCGTTAAAGAAAGTAACTCACATCGTTCAAGGTATGAAGGATGAGCTGGATACCATCAAGGAAGGTCCAACGCTTATACCGGATTTGGAAAAAGCGCTAGAAAAATATAGTGGAAAGGTTTTACATCCCAATCATAGCGTGATAATTGGGATTGCTCACTCCTTGTCCGAGTTGTATGGGCGGACTCAAGGTTGGCTTGTAGATGACTTAAATATGGATATGCTGTCCCGGAAGGAACACCATTGCCGCCATCTCCTCTCTGTTCTTGACGTAATCGAACCTGGGTTATCGAGAATAAGAGGTAGTACATATATTCACTAAAAACTCCGGCACGTGTTTCCTTAACTACCGCTGAAGTTAAATAAACAAATTCTACTATTTTTTCCTAGGCCTAACAATGTACGAACTTCATGCTGCCCTCTACTTTATTGCACAGCGAAAATTTCAAAATGGAGCCCTTACCGCTGAGCAGCTCAAAGTCCAGTTGAATGAAGTGCTAAGGCTTTTGAAAGAAGCTAAGGAAATACTCATGTTTGATGGATCTCATACGCCAGAGGGCGCTATTGGACAATCTATACCTGAAAGCATCGTCGGAGTCGAATCTGTTTTAAAGCATTGTTGTTCTTAATCATAATCAGGAAAATGGTGATCAGTAAAATATACCTACCCTCGCCCTAATTACAAAACTAATTTATAGACTAATCAAGCTTTCGCATACTCTTTACCTTCAGAAACAAAAATACCTCGACTATACCAATTGTTTAGTTTTTATACAATCAAATAAAACAGTCGTATACAAATCAAAAAAATATGTAAACCTCGGTAAATGATGATAATTAAACCGTAGAGTAATAAAGCTTTTCACAGAAATCTGTTGTATGGTCTGTCGTTTGCGTTTGGTAGGTTGCCGAATAGGAACTACAAGCTGCTAACTTCACGCCCGTGGTAATGTGTTTTGACACGAGATACATACAAAAATTTCCTCCATGGAATTTTATTGTATCGCACGAAAACTAATCGAAATTATTTATATTTATCTACGCCTTACGCACATTTAGTTGTAATTATTTACATAGCCTAAATTTATTTACATTAGCTCCGCATCTGCTAAATGTACGATTATACGAGTTGATACAGTATCCGGCCTTCAGGAACGACGTGGAAGTTGTTACCACCACAGGAAAGATATAGAATGGTACGTGACATGTTTTAAGTTATTTGATCATTTATGAATAAATTAAAAAATACTTAATCATAGCTAAGCTAAAACACAAGTACGAGCCATTATGTAAAACAGTTTTTGATTTTTTTTAAATTATACAGGAAGGTTGATATCTGTGACAGACATGCTAACGACGAATCACAGCAATTACTGTGCAAACTGCAGTTGACAGTACATCATAGTACTGCCACATGAATTGTCGGAGTCACGTCAAGACAAGGAGTGAGTGGGCACAATTAAGTATATGTAGAAGGAGTTAACAAGTTTGCGACGCACAATCAGACTGTGATTAAATGGGAATCAGCTTAAAAATGCCGGAACGTGTAACTTTAAATATTCGCGTGCGGAAACGTGGTATTTATGCTGTATACGTGATAGCCTTGTTGGTAAGTAAAAATACTGTCGATTAAGAATACGGAATGAGTTTGCTTGAGCCTGTATAATTTGATTTCGGAGAAGGTGACCTTTGTGTTTTGTATTTCTGTATATAAACTATTCTGAAATGGTGTCGTGATCGAGTCTTTGTTTTCAGGATTTAATCGCTGTTAGCCTATTTCTGCCTTTAATTACGAGGGAAATTAAAAGTTTGGGTGCTTCAACGTTCATGGTTGGAATGGTCGGATCCATCTATGGAGCTATACAATTATTTTCTAGTCCAATAGTGGTGAGTTAAAACTAGATTATGTTGAAGTATAAAAGTATGATATAAAATATACAGTACTGAAAATATTTATATTCGAAATTGAAGTTCCATTGGGATTTAAGTGCTGGAATGAATGATAATTTTATAGGGAAGAGAAAGCGATAAGTACGGACGAAAAACTGTAATGGTAATTATGCTCGGCGCAACTGCCTTAGCTTACATTGTACAAGGTTTTGCTGGAACGTTATCCATGTTTTTGGTTGCAAGATGTATGGCAGGTAATTACTCGGCTACATTTTCAATTATTTCACTAATTGTTTATGAAATAATGCGATATTCGAGAAGTAATATCCCCGTAATATTATTATTATCTACATGTTATGAATTTATACTTTTCACAGGTTTATTCAAGCACACACAAACTTTAGGAAAAGCAGTTGTTGCAGATCTCGCACCCAAGGAAAAATCTTACGTCTTTGGTAACATAAATGCGTTTGGGAATATGGGCTATATTGTTGGACCGACGATAGGAGGTCATTTAGTCAGCTACGAGAATGGATTCCAACACGTCTGTTTTCTTGCCGCATTGATATTCGTACTGAATATATGTATGTACTTCTCGTTCGGATTTTTCTCTGAAGATAATAACTTGAAATTGGTAATAATCGGCTTACTTTTTTCTATTTCAGTTCTTATGATGTTTTTTGTACCTGAAACTGTACCAAAGAAAGATCCCAAGGATACTCCACTACTAGGTTCAAAAGCTTCACTGGACGGGAATGAAAACAAAAGTGGAAACACTTGTTGCGATGTGGATATCGGGGCTATGTCTAAATCAACCATGGCCGCTATCCTCGGAATTCGTTTTCTCTTCAGTTTTGCAACATTGGGTCCACGAGCAAACTTGGCACTAATTTTTGATAACAAATATCAAGCATCTGTGGTTTCCCAAGGGTATTTAACTTCAGCTCAAGCGTTAGTGGGCACTATAACAGGATTTATGGTGGGACCTGTGGTAGCCAGATTTTATCATGAGAAGCATCGACGAATGGTGCTTCATGGTGGATTCATACATATGGTAAACTACCTGGAATGATTCATTAATTTAGTAGACATTCTTTATAGCAAGCCTTAAAGCCATTAATGTATGCTTTACTCTACATAGGTATCCCTCTTCGGATTGTTTGTAGCACCAAGTCTAAGTATGGCTGGACTGGCCTTAATGGTAATTAGTGGGGTGAATCCGTTTCAAAGAGTGGGTATTACAGCATTATCACTCACGGGCAGTGCAGATCCAGGAACAATATTAGGCCTTGGTCAAACTGCTACATCCTTAGCCCGGATGTTATCTCCAGCCCTGGCGGGATTAGCTCAATCCTTTTCTGATGATGGACCGGCCTTGATGGGAACAGTTGCAGCAATACTAGCATTAATAGGGACTTACGTAGCAGTTCCTAAAGATCCGGAGACAAAATCGTACGTTAAACAGAAGTCCTCCTAAATAATCTGCCATGTAACGTAAATTGTAATCATAGGTACTACTTGTTCGCTTCTAGTCTTATCGTATCATGGGGACGGGAATCAAAGCGTATTGTATTATTACATAGTTCTTAAAATATTTAAATTGCTCATGCTCTGCAACTTACTATTTTTGGGTCCTAAAAATTTTACAGATTCATCGGCGGAAGCTAATAACGTTTTTCTATTTATTTTGGACTAATGTACCCGACGCGTAATGCAATTAACTTATTCAGTAACAACGACGTATGAGTTATGAACAACATAGCTCATGGAATAATAAAAGTTCCTCTTCAACAAGCTGCGAGTTCTACATTTTAATCTCAGGTAACGACCAACAAAAGAAATCCATACTCTATCGAATTGTATTTCTCCTTACACCACAAATCACCTGGCTTTATTAATTTTTGCTACGTACATTGTAGTGTCAATTTCATATTCATTCTTCCCAATTTTAGTAGTAAGGAAAGCAGAAGTTTACATCTCAGTTATAGTAACTTCGTGACCGTAAGGATATAATTGATCAGCAGCTGTAACGTTGCAGACTTTCATCAATTGCTTAAATTCTGCAGTAAAGTCTGTCAACTTGAATTGGACCAAAATTATGAAATACGTCGTGATGGACCCAGCAATCTGAAATAAGTAAACGTCAAGTTAACTTTACTTATGCAAATGTAGTTAGATTTTTATCCCCAGATCAACAAATTGTAACTCGACCCGTACAGCTGTCAATAGACGCTTGTCGATTCCGAAAAACTCGTATGCAGTCACCACTACGGGTTCATCTAGCTTCTTTATGAACATTTGTATCTGAAAAGGATGAATATCTTGAGAACGCGAGTAGAAACCACATGATTCACTAAATCAATATTGCAATATTTGCTTACCTGGATGAGGCAATCTTTCGTCAGCCTAACCGCCGAAACCTTCTGGAACAGCTTCAAGAGAGAACTCGCCTAAGCCACGCCCAAAAAGAATTCATTTAGTCATGATAAGTAAAGTAGGGCTGTACGACGAAAAATGAAACTTAACAGAATACTTACATCATGCTTAATCCTCTCAGCATAGCAGCAAAGAAAGCTGACTTTAGCGACCAGGAATATATCAAGGAATATGTACACCGACCAGTATGGCCCTTGATCATTTCTCAAGAATAGTATCATGTACGTGTACAGGATGATTCCAGCAATCGAAAATGCAAAATCCCTCATAACATGCGGCCCAAATATCCTCCCAGTTTCCGTCACAAGCTCCGTAACTTCGCCATGGAGAATCCTTAACTTTTCAAGATCAAACGCTAATTCTTCGGACTTGATCTCTATCATTTGCTGATCAAGTTCTTTACCGTAATCCAAGAAACTTTTGCACGTGAAGCAGGATGGAGTAATGGGAAGAATTTTCTTCTTGACTTTCTCGTTGAATTGCAGTATCCTGATACGGAGCGCATTCATGAAGAAGATGAGCAGCATAGTGGGTATCATGTGAACCACAACTGCCAACGTTATAATTGGAACCAGAATCCAGTCCCATAAGTCAACGTTCACATCTTTGATCTCCCGATCACGCACATCAACGATAAGAAGAAGAGTCCAGGTTCCCAAGGCCCCGAAAATCGCAACGATTGTGTGTACGACTAATCTTTTAGCAAAGTAATGCTCATGTCTAGCGTACCTTCCATCGAATTCCAGGATTTTATCCACATGTGCAAAATGATCCAAGTACCTGAGCAAGGAGCACCAGGATTTTGGAAAAACGAATAGCGACCAAACGCCCATCGTTATTGTGATGTATATAACGGCAGATATAACGTAGTAATCCGTCTCTTCCACACCGCATTTCGTTTGCCGCATGATTGACGGCTCCTTGATGATACAGATAATAGCCCCGCTCGTCATTATAGCGCAGACGAGGAACGAATACAAATAATCAGCAACATGTACCCATTTCGTCTTCTTTTCGTCTAGATTTTCTACAAACGACAAATCGTAGCAAGGAAATAGGCCAAAACATTTTGCAATCAAGCCTAATGGTCTAAACACCTTTCTGATGCACGGCCTGTAGCAGACTTTAAAGTTATCCTCCGTCACCGCAACATGGTAAGGATTTAAAGCAGATAGAAATCGTCGACATTTCTTTGGCGTTTCTTTGAAACTCTCCAAATGCCAGTTGAAAAATATTGAATGACGCTTTTTCTCTTGAGTAAATGTAGAACCGGAAATCGTTCCCACGGTCGTACAAGAGCTCAAGGATTCAGTATCCATTCTGGCAACCGGTACTGACTGATCCAGCACTCACGACTAACTTCGGACTGATGGATAGAAGCATCCGAAATCACCTTTTTCTTGAACCATGCTAGAAGTTGTTGCGAAACCTGGAGGAAAACGTTTGCTGATTTATCCGTCCACGCGCTGCGTGTCGCAATACTAGCTCGCAGGACCTTGTAGATATCGCAGCTAGCTGCTAGAACCAGAAATTCTTTCCAGTGTCACGGGCATCCGTGCTGGAACTTGGAACTGATACCGGGTAAGCATGACATTGAGTGAGTTGCGAAATACATCGTTTTGAACCTATTGTAACTGATAATAGTAATGGCAAAATCTAATTTCCGTCTCTTCTTTTGTTGATTAGTTACTAATCCTGGCGCCACATCGTTTACCTTCGTCATCCTGCTTGCTTCACCTAGGATTTTTATTCAGTCGTAATTACCGAAACACCTGAAAATTCATCCAGCAAGAGTATGGCAAAAGCCAGATTGGGCGGGGTTAGGGTTCAGTTTTTTCTGGCCTGTTGGCAGTTTTACGGATGGGGAAATTGAAGGTGGGTTCCATTATTCATTTAGCAAATTATTATGTTTGCTCCACAGGTATTCCGCTATGTATTTTTATCTTCGCACATCTTGAAACAATGCGAATTTTTTATAATATGAATGCGTTTTAACTTTTTTCATGATGTCGCGGAACTTTCCGAATACACAATTAACCACCGCTGCGATTGACTGTGATCAGTGATCCCTCTCACTACAAGAGTCAAATAATGCATCAACCATCAATAATGATCAAATTGATTACTTTTGCCTACGCTTCAAGTCAATGGAACCTAGTTACCAGTCAAGTCAAGCATCATCACCGGCACTGTTTTCATGTAAATACATTCCTGCGTGTTCAAATTACAAATGAAGGAAATTCGCTTTTGGACTACTAATGAGCACCACCAAGTTGGAATAAGCGCAATACGCGGGACGTAAAAAAGATGATAAAAGGACGAGTAAACGCAGAAAAGATGTACATTTCATTTTTAGCTACCCTCAGGTCACTACCAGCCATTTATAAATCCAAGTCAAGGTTCAGGACAATGTTCGCTCCAACGCACTTCTCGACCGGTCTTGCGATTTTGGCATCCATAATCCTGGGCTTTGTTTCCAGCGCAGAATATCAAGCCAGATTGCAACCAGAACTGGACTCCATTAATTTGAAAAGCTACCTGAAAAACGAGAGGAATGTAAAACTACAATTCAAATGTCTTCTGGACGATAACGCTCCTTGTGATATCGTTGGACGCTGGCTTAAACGTAAGCTACTTTGTCTCTTTCTTAATTATTTGGCGAATTACAACGTTATAGCACTTAGCAATGCCCCTAGAAACTATTACGCAAGCCTACAAACTCTGATAATTACGTATACACGTTTTTTATTTTTATTTACAGCTCGGGTCGCCAAAGGGTTATTAGGTCAATGCATCCGCTGTACACCCAAGCAAGAGGGTTATATCGAGACAGTTACAGCTTTTGTCCAAGACAAGCATCCTCAAGTCTTCAGAGCTTTGCTTACCAAGTACGTGACCACTCTAGGAATCCAAGTACCAGCCGGAAACGACAACGACCAACTCAATTATTTGCAAGAAACAGATGACAACCTGTCCAATTCTGATACGAAATCATCCTTGAAAAGCGCGACCAGAAAGGAAGATCAGGTCGAGGTATTAGATTTACAGGGTCAAGATCAAACGACAACGGAAAGATCCTTCGCTGAATCCACAACTTTGCCACAAGACAAAACCCTCTTTGATGATCAGACAACTGGGGTGTACTAAAAATATTGTCGTGTTTCGAACAATTATTATTTTTCTAGAACGCTGACATCAGAATCAGCGTGGAAAATATGTATTAAATCAAACCCAATTTCTAAGCTTCTAAACATTTAAACCGATAAAAAAAAATGCTTAATCCTAATCTTGACATCACCGCTTATGTTGAGTCTATACTCTTTTCGCCATCTGGCGATGCCTGTGCAATGTACACAATTAACTAATATACTTGCTGCTTCATTAGCAGTGTTGTATTAAAAGCCCAACTTAAGGGTATCTTGACATTGCAAATTTTGTCAACTAGTCTCATTAAGAGACATCTTTCAGCGGAATGTCAAAACTGAAATTCCTTTTCTGCATTATCATTTAGCAAGAATTATTTCCAAAATATTAATTTTATTGTCCGATTATTTTCATTTGATTGCACGCAAAGTCCTATTCCATCAAGCGTCTTTAGTCGATCAAGTGGAGTGCCTTCTCGAAAAGTGCATCCCTGCAATGCTATAAGCAAGGATTTGTATCTTTCGTATGTACCTCACATGAGATTCAAATGGAGGGAAGCTTTGATCACTTTCCAACTCCAACCATGCATTTGTTCCGCAGCAGCAGACGTACGCATAAAGGCAGGCAGTGGCGGTTTGTTGGGAAGTGTGGTTTGTCTTGTTGTGTACGCTATAAAAATTTAAAGTCCGGTAAAATTAAACTCTGCTTTAATTTCCGATTATAAATACACAAATATTTTCAAAATAAATGACAGAATTTAGCAGCCGCTCAAAATACAAAGTGAATATTAATGGATTTGCAATGATGGACATTATTTAAAACTGGATCCAACGTGCTGAACTGCAGTCAGTGATTGTTTGTTATTAAATATTCACCTTTCAAACTGGGGATAATAACTGGGGAGGATTTTAAGTGAAAAGGGTTTAATTGTATAAAAAGTGTTCTGTATCTTGATCGAGGATACTGATTGGCGATGGCGTGATAAATCAGCTATTAATTTTGGTATGCCTCTAATTAATTGTTTAAACTTGTTTGAAAAATCGTGTTTTGCCCGAAATATTTTTTTAACATAGTAAACACATGATTAACATATTGAAATTTGTTAGCATAACCATTTATATTGTATAAGCTGTAGTTTTATACTAATTATCATGATTTTTTGAAACATTGTAGGATTCTACAATTTGTCCATGAGGATCTTCAACATTGATTGACTTGAGGTTGCATATTTAATGCTTGACGATGCCTGGAACAGAATCAATTGACTGTTTGTTTTGCGCTACGCAAACTGAATGTACATCATTTAATACCAATGTAACTGCTGCGACTACCACTACGAAACCTAGCTCTGATGCTGACAGCTTATTTCCACAACAACCGGCCCCGCCACCACAACCGATACCTTTAGGAAAATGGGCAATTTATTTGTGTAAACTCCTGCATTTGGAAGATGAGGAGTTAAAAAGACAAATTAACGAAGGATACTATTGTCCAGACTGCAAAAGAAAAATCGAGTCTGTAGCAAAGATTAACCCTTTGATTGAGCAGATGCAGGAAAAGTTGGTGGAGTTTCGAGGAAAGTTTGAAGATTCATTGTACCTTAGCAACTTTCATCATGACGCTGATACGTCGAATGGTCCTAATCAATCACAAACTCGACTAAAGCTTATTGAAGGTGAGAGAAGCGTAGTTATGGAATGAAAATTATACATGTTTTACTTCAAATTGTATTGCTATTGTGAGCATTTTTAGGGTACTAATAATTGTGATATATGCTCTGCTAACAGTTTTGTTTTAATGCTTTTAGATTTGAGCTTCATAGGTGTGCATAGTATTTGTCCTAATGTAATTGATGTCGTATGTTGAAACTAATCACCATTATACTACTTTGCAGCTGTTGAAAATGTTAAAAAGAAGGAAAATGAGCCCAAGAGTGCTGAAATCGGTGTTGGGACTGATCCTGTTATTATTGTCGAGGAAGACTTAAACCTTGCAAATAAGAATGCCTCTGGAGATTATGCCGATCACCAACCTGAACCGTATTACTTTATTTTACCGGAGAATCCGGTTATTCCTAGTGGCAAACCGTATAACGGTGTTAGTGTGCTAAATGCTCATCCTGATGACCAGAATTGTAATGGTGTGTTGATTGAAAATAATTTTTCCAGTCGTACTGCTGACGGATCGGAGAATGGATACGATCCGAATAAGAAGCACCTGATAAAGATGTAAGTCATAGTTTTCAGTTGAAGTTTTTTTATGTTTCTTTCCCTGATAATTAGTGTAAACTACTATCGTTCTGAATATTGTTTTTCAAAACAGTCGAATTCGAGATGATAAGGTCGTTCAGGATATCATCAAAGCATTATCACAGCAGCAGTCCAGCAAAAGTGGCTACAGACAATTAGTCGTGCGAGGGTAAGTTTACATTCTGAACAAAGGCTATTTTGCTCACTTTTTCGGCTGGTTTTGAATGCTAAATCATTTTTGTAAATATATAGATGCAGGGGCGTTGAGGATTCACCTCAGAAAATTCCACCTACAAATCAGCTTCACCCTCAGAAGGAACCAACTCCACCTCTGGTTATTGATCTCGACAATGAAAACGGATTGGTCATTGAAAATGGAATCTCTCCGGGTAGGAATATTTAAACTTTATCAAAAAACGAAACTGGAGAATCTGTTTCGAGAGAACTCCTGGCCGTGCCCAAGATTTTACATGTATAACTTTTATGCTGATACACTGTTCTACATGTTGCAGACTCATCTTCAGCAGATAGTTCAAAACCTCCTAAGCAGAAGAGAAGCAAACGAGTCAAGACTGAGAATCCTACGAAAAACGGTCGTTACGAATGTGCTATGTGTGACGAGCAATTCGATACTTTGGCTGAAAAACGTGCTCACTGGAATACTCATAAGCAGGGAGGCTTGTTCAGATGCATCTTTTGCCCGTCTGCCTACAACAACGAAGCGCTACTGCTAACTCATGTCAAGGATGCCCACAAGGATCATAATTCCGCTTTAGCCACCGCTACCGCTACCCCCAGAAATGTATCTAGTAAAGCCGGGGCTAAGCCAAAAGCTGGTGGCCGTAAGCCTAGTTTAAAGACCCAACAGAAAAAATCCGCGAAGGGAAGACGTGATAGTGAAAGTCTTACGGAAGAGGAGTTGTCGAGTGAATCAGAGCCAGAAGAAGATGACGATGAACAATATGTCGAAGAAGAAATTGTATCGGATGCTGATTGGGCTCCTGATATGGAAGTATCAACATCAACACCGAAACGTGGCCGCAAGCGGAAACAAGATCTAACTCAAAATCCCTTAATGCAAACACTGGGAAATGCAATTCAGAATCCTCCTATTGAATTATTGGCATCTGAACCGGAGCCCGCGAAAAAGAAGCTTCCTCGCAAACAAGAATTACATGAATACGGTAATGACGAAGAAGCACTGCCAAAGAAACGAGGGCGTACTCCGAAGACCCCCAATGCCCCTGTTGTGAAAGTATCGAGTAATAAGATGGTCACCACTACTACTCCCAACGGTGCTACTGCAAGCATAGGATTGGAAGCTGCTATGGCGGCAGGAAGAACCAGCGGCAGATTGCGCTCGAAGTTCAGACAATACTTTTACTGAAGCCCTACACTTACGTGTTCGAATCCGGGGTGCATTCTACCGAGAATGCGAATATTTCTCATTTTCGGATTCATTATAGAGTGATCTACACAATATTATATTTTACTTTGTAAATCAGTGAAACAGAGACTACAAATCATAAGATTTGTTTTAGTTTTCAGCCATGAATTGTCTTCTTTGATATCATTCCGATAATTATTGTTAGATATTATAATTTGGCGAACTATTCTCGACGGTATTACGTCATAGTTTATTTTGTTATTAATTACTAAATTTTAAGCAGGCAGTATTGATTACACAGTCCCTGAAAAGGTTAATCATTCGAAACTGTAGTTCTGGTTATTAGCCTTCTCACCCTACCTCCATTAGATGTATTCCAAGATCGAGCACATGAATATAACTAGAGAATGAAGGATATCATATTGTAGATTACAAATTCCAACAAGTTGTAAGTTCTCTATCAAATTATTTTTGTATGTTAAGACCCAACAGATTACTGGGATGTTCCAGTCATTCGTTTCTGTTTCCCAGAATCAAATTGTCATATTTCGCAGTTAAGAGGTATGATTGAACGAAATGAGTTTTTACTATTATAATAACTAATAACCTATGCGAAAGATGTGTACATGAACTAAACTTATAATAAAAATTAGATTAGATGACTAAACAGATAGACTTTTTAAATTGATTGCTCTCTTTCTAATGGTAACTAACGTTTCACCAAGGTATTCACTTCAATCAACTAAAAGTTTCTATGTGCATGAATGTTGCAAAATCAAAGAAGTATTTGTTTTCCAGCAGCTTCTTCAAGGGCACGGAGTTCTTCAAGCACGATGAGATTAAACTTGTCCAGAATCTCCTTTGATTGACACAGATTATCCCTGGATGTAAACGTAAACATGATGCTCTCAAAATGGGACAGCGTCGTCATGTTCGCGGCTGTATAAAATACAAATTACCGGTGAAATTTCGTTCTTATTTTCTTCACAGAACCTTTGCCCCCAGTTCCAGTTGTTGCCTCTCTTAAACCTTATCAGAAAAATCGATTTAAAAAAGAATTATGCGCGTCTTTCTCACCTGTATTTGCAGAAGGTGGTATTCCTATTGTAAAGAAGCTCTCTCTGCATTGATGAACTGGAGAAAATTGTATCGGCCCTTCCATCCCTATAAACGGTGTTAAGCCGACCGTGACTCCCGGCATAATAATAAGCTCTGCAATTGCTCGTGGAAAGTATCCAATATATCCCATGAATTTCTGTAGAACCAAGGGCCCCAACGTTTTACCCGCTTTAACTATAGATTGATGCGCCCCCACCAACCGTTTAACAGGATCTGCCTCTCCGGTATGCATCTTTACACAGGCTGTTGCACTTCAAAAAATAGAAAAAAGTATCGATTATTGCTCCTAAAATATGGCTTACATGACAGGATTTCTTTTTTCAAAGAGATTAAATAAATCCGTCAATAGATTATGAACTGTTTCGAACGGAATCGAATTCTACTATTATCTTACAGATGAATTCGCAGACCTCCTCGGTGATTAGGAAGTGGCAGTGGCACGAAGCAAGTGATAACTACAGGGATTTTGGTGCCCGTTTCAATCATCATTTGCCTAAAAACTCCCGCAGAAATCCCTAGAATGACTGCCTGGAAGCTTACACCAAAGTCCCGCTTCAGTTTCTTAATCCGTTCCACTGGAACAGCTTCAGACCAAGCAGATTCAAAGGTTACACCCGCTGGATTTCTTGGATGATTGATCCAGGCGTTACTGTCCCATTGATACTCTGCTAGATCGACGGTGAAATCGAAGAAGGCTATGACTGGAAGCACAACAGGGGCCGCCATTCTCCACAGAACGTTTACCTTCTTCCTGTTGGAGTTTCCAACAGCTGCCACTTGACCCTTGTAGGCGCCGACAACGCGAACGATTCCGTTTGCACTATGACCATCCCCAAGGCAGTGATGGAGGCGAATGATGAAAGCAGCTTTCTGATTTTCGGCAGAACCGAGTAAAGACGGTCGATATTTGTTCAAAATTATTATTTCCCACAACCCTTTATTTTTTCTCCAGGGTTTTGTCGCTAGGTAATCCAGTATCTGCTTGAAATCCTCCTCTCCATAGGATTCCGCTAGAGGGAGAAGTGGGCCTGGCTCCTCATCTAGTATGGAGTCTTCGTAGAGGCGTACATGATCGCGAATATTGAACGCGGGTATTTTCTTCCAGAACCAATAGCCGCAGAAACTAGTGATGGATTGCTTCATCCGCTTGTACTCCATCTCGTCCTCATTGAAACCTGGAGGGAAGAGACGCTCTTGTATCTTTTCCGCTGCAGTTTCAATATCAAAATCGTTATCGTAATACTCGACGATGGTGATGTTGAACGTCGGATGAGTATTCAAGTTATCGTTAGCGAAAACAGCATGCATGGGTTTCAAAACGCCATCCAGATCTCTTCGGAAGACTTTTGCGAAAATGCTTACTAAAGCCCGAAGACTAAACACGGGTATCGCTAGTATTAAAACCGTTAAAGTGGATAATGCAACTGCTATCGCAGCTGCTACTAGCTTCAGCACGAAAACCATTGCACCAAATCTGCCTGCAGTACCTGCAGCCTTGCTTCATGCAAATTTTCACGTCAACACAATTATTCCTCTTGGCTCGGCGTCGTGTGGCTTACTGAGCCCTTCATTGTTCATGTGTACAAGAAATTTCTTTGGTTACAACACCAGCCAACAACTGTGCAATTTTCTCATCCTCCAGTAAACACTATGTAGGTTGCCTTAATGAATCCTGACCTACCTAGGGGGATACCCAGTAATGAGGAACCGCTTCTGAGATAAGTTCAATCAGATCTTAACTGCACATCTTTCCATAAGCTCGCAAATATTCAAGATTGTCTAGTGTGTATTTCCGGTCTGGTTTCACATGGATTAAAACAAGATTAAATTGGAATAAGAAACGTTGCATGTCTACGGGGACTTCTCATTTCGTCTGCAACGCTTGACAGATGTTTTATTAATGAGCATTCCTCCACGCTATGGTTTTGTAACTAATTCTGTATTTTTTACAACTTTTGAGGATAACGCCTCGTTATAGTTGCAGTTCTCGAAGCATAAATTATGATGAGTCCGTGATATTAGCATTTTCAATTAACCCTTCAACTGGAAACGTGAAAAAACCTGTTTCAAGCGTTGTAGAGAAAACAATGCATATTTTCGCTCTTTTGTGAGAGTGCATTGATCCACCATAGATAGACAGCGCAGAGTGTAGGGAAAGCCTCTTTGGTACGAGCTTGCTTTGCTTAAATTTTTAATCTTTTGTGGTATAAAAAAGAAACATAAAAATCTTAGGCTGAAAATTCATATCTGACAAAAGCGTTACCAGAAACGTGATTTATTTCACGGTAACTAAATTCCATTTAATTTTATTGCTGCAAAACCTGCACTTTGTATGGAAAAGCTACGCAACTTACTTGTCACACAATCAAATCATCAAATGAGTTACAAATCCTGATAGGAAGGTTCATGAGCTGCAGTTAAAAATTCTGCGTTTGCATTTCCAGTCGGGATTTCTGAAACGTCCGATAACGCAATGGGCTGAATCTGAGATTCTTGAGTTTTCTTCGGTCGCGATCTTTTTTGTTTCTGGGGTTCCACAACACTCTGGGTGGACTCGAGTTCCTGTACCTCTTGTACTCTATTGTGAATTTGTTTGGTATGGCTGCGAAGAAGTTTCTTGATTTTGAAAGTTTTGCCACAAAGATTGCAGAGCCAGGGTCGTCCAACGACTTTATGCTGATAATTCTCATGAGAGAGAAGATTATTTCGGGATTTGAAGCATTTGTCACAAAAAGAACACTTGAGAGATTCACTATATTCTTTTCCACAGTCAAATTGCTGATGCCGTTTCAAGGTGACTGCATACTTGTATGTCCTGCTACACTTTTCGCATTGTAACTTATCGGCTGTTGTTATGTGACTGGCTTGATGCATGCTCAAATGGGTCTTGGAGACACACTTGTAATCACACTTATCGCATTCAAGAATTCGATCACCAGTATGTATTCTTCTGTGAGCCTTTAGAGAATAAGCTGAAGTGTATACTTTATCGCAGCCATCACAGAAAAACATCTGCTTCTGAACGTCTTTGTGAATCCTGAGGTGGGTTATATATTCTTTGTAGAATAAAAACTTTTCTTCACAGTACTCACAGGGTATTGGGTCTGTAGAATGGAAACGCTGGTAATGATGATCATAAGCCTCCTGGTCCAGAAACTTTCTAGTACATTTTTGGCAAGTTATCGAGGGAGTCCCTTTTGTATGAAGCCTTCGTCTGTGGTCCGCCAAATGGTTTCGGTCGTAGAAGGTCTTCTCACAAAAATTACACTTGTAGGGCCGTACGTCCTGGTGTTTGTTCTGATGATCGATATAGGTAGACTTTTTCCGAAATTCTTTAAAGCAAATACGACATTTCATACGTCCATGATCTGGAAAATTCGAATTAAAATTGTTTACATATGCCATCTAATTCATATATACTCTTATTTTAATATATTTTATGCTGGATTGTACTAACATCGGTGTTGCTTTAACAGATGATTCCGAAGTAGTTCCGAACTTTCAAATACTTTTAGGCATAGTGGAAATGGACAATGTGTCTGGTACTCAGACAAACTCGTGATTACTGAAATACAAATGACAACTTGTAAGTTATTTCATGCACACCTCAGAACAGTAGCTACTTAGCTACCACTAATTCATATGCTTACAACTCACATGATGAAGCTTTAATTTTTGGAACTGAGACAGTGCAATTCTTAACTTCGAATCCAAGAGCGGCAGCTTCTTCATTTCCACTCTGTACGCGTTTTTGTACCCTGGAATTGAAATCAAAACATTAAGACACACATTCGTTCATTTGTAAATACTGTAGATTATAGAAGGGGTTCAGCCATTTAAATGCAAATAAGTACTAGAGTCTTCAAACTTACTCTTTCATCGTGCGATTACTAGTCCTCTTTTTCCGAGGTCGGAAAACAGGTGCTTTCTCATAATCAGAGGAGTCTGCGGTTGCTGGAGCACGATCATCTCTACCATCAGACTCAGTTTCATCTACTGTACAGGTAGCTTTTATTTTTGCTTCTGCTATTTCAGCCTTCTTTCGTCGTCTCAACGGGCGGGGTCTCGACCGTGTAGTAGGGAGAGGAGCGGAAGCGGGTTTGCTAAGTCTATTTTCACTATTTTGAACGTTATTCAATGACTCATCTTCAAACTCCATGTGAACTTCTGGCGTAAACATTTCATCGTAATTATCGTGAAAATCGTCATCCTCTTGAACGTTTCGAGATAGACTACGTATGTCGGTGATGAGATAAGCGGAAGCAGGATCTACTGTAACCGAATTTCGGACGTCCTCAGGTTCAGGTAAATTAGATTCACTTTCTCTCGCCAAGTTCGCTCCACCTTCTAGAACTTTACATTAGGAAAACATCCACCAATTTAAAATTATGCTAATTATAGGGGACGTATCGCCTCAATCAAGAAGGGCTGACTTACCTCTAACAATTTGTGATCGTGTTTCATTCTGGCTTGGATCATTATTGTGAGCAATGCTGTCCGCCAATATTTCCTTGCATCGGATTCGTATTTGCTTCAGACTTTCCATAAGCTGCTGTACTTGCAAGGAAACCTCACACAAGCTGAGTAATTGATCCATACAGCTAAGACAGAATTCCTCGGCTGAAAATTTATGCTTCATCTCTCTGAGTCCATCAATATCCAGCGCAGTCAACACGGTGTCCAAAAAATCAATATCGTCCATGTTCTTATACTTCTTCCAAACTTGGTTGCTAACGCGCATTAATGAGTTACTGTACTCTTGAGATCCACAAAAGAAGCAGTTCCTCAGTTGATCATCCATTTCCATCTTTAATCCATTCTTCGGATCCATGATTATTGCAACAAGAGTTTTACCAGTTAGGTGTAGCACTTGTGGATTTGCCCTTCAATCTAAACAAAAATAACACTCAGTTAAAGCAACACACCTTAAAGTAATAGTTTATCCCAGTTTTGAACAGCATGACAGCTATAAAGTAGATAGTGCCAAAGAGGCAATTACTTTAACCGTTATCACATTACAATAATGCAGATTATAAGAATAGGGGATTGCTACTCTGCGGCTGCTCGTGCAAATTACCCGAATAGCCGGAACCGAGTCATCCACCCGAAAATCTTCTGTGACAGCAAAATTTCGATTCAATAATGTTTGATCAGAAGTCACAATTTAATTATTCTCGCAAATTTTTTCATACGTCATGCAACACACTGAAGTTTGAATTTCCCGCATTGGATCAAGGAGCATCACTAGACTTGCAGTTTTGGGTGAAACCATGTGTTTTTTGCAAAGTTTGGCACTGCGGTTATGTGGGTATGGAAACGGACACGTGTGAAATGAAGCTGCTGGACGAGCAGTTTATTTATCGTAATTATTAAGTTTGCAATATTGCTCTCAGCTGTTAACTGTAGCAACTGCAGGTCACTATTTGAAATGATTCTACTGGAATTCTAGTTTGCTTCCACCAACCTGTACAATTGTAGTGTCAGCTGTTTTCGAAAAGCGAGCAAAGATATTTATTAGAGCGTTTGCTTACTTCCTCATTAAATTGCTTCCTATATTTACAATTACCTTGATTTTAAATGGTACATTATTCTACATGTTTATACGGGTGTAAATCCGTTGACTGCACAAACCATACATAAAACAGTATTTAGAGAGTTAGTATAGCGGTATTTTACTTGCTTTTATTTATTTATAACAATGGTTTTAACCGTGATTAAAAATATCCTTTCTTTACTTTCAGAAGCTATGGAAACTGAATCCGACTCTGCTTTGTATCCACCAAAGCCCGAAGAACCTCTAGACTCAGAATGTTGTGGCACAGGATGTACACCTTGCGTTTTTGACATTTACAAACGGCAATTGAAGAAATGGGAATCGGAATGCGACGAAATACGTAACGGGTACATTTCAAAAGACTCATCATCATTAGATAACAGCAGTGATATCGAAGCTCGTTTGAATCCTGAAAAGTACCTATCATTTCGCTTGATCGAAATCTTACCGGACACCCCAAAAAGCAACATTTACAGATTCAGCTTGTCACCGATAACATCGGACGCAGTCACCAGCAAGAAGATACCTCTGAGGAACAGCTTTTGTCATCTTGGACAGCATATTGTACTGAAAATTGGCGAGATTGCAAAACCGTACACAGTTTTCGACAAAGGTGCAACGGAAGATTCAATCGAATACTTTGATATCCTAATACGAATCTATGCATCAGGTCAGCTAACACCATTAATAAGCAAGCTCGTCCCTGATGACCTCATATTTGCTCGCGGACCATTTGGCAAACCCTTCTCTTACCAATCGAACAAATATAAATCTATCGTCATGCTAGCAGCGGGTACTGGAATAGCTCCAATGTGTATGATAATCGAGAAGATTTTATCAAACGAAGACGATGATACGAGGATCAAGCTAATCTTCTGCAACCGTTTCATCAAGAGTATACTGATCAAGTCAAGATTAGCACAGTGGTGCAGTTTCTGGAACTTTCAAGTTGTTCATTACATTAGCAAGTCCAGTGAATTAGTAGAGACGGTGCCCTACGGAATGGTAGTTAAATTCAAGAGATTCACGAAAACTGATTTACGAAGTGAATGTTTAACTGGGACTATAGATGGAGCTCAGTTCTTGATATGCGGCACGAAATCCTTCGACAAAGACATGGTAAATTATTTGGATAAATCAGGAGTACCAGAAGAGCGATATCAAGTTTTCTGATTCAGCAAACCATGCATCATTGTGCACGTGAAATACAGAATGAAGGAGTGTATTCACCAAATGGAGCGAAGCCTAATAGCTATGCAGTTTGACGGACGGATTATAGGATGAAGGTAATAACATCATTTTAAATGTTCCTTCCAATTTCTTCGTTTATCGAATATGTATCGCAAGTTTAGTTTTGCAGAACCAATGATCAGGATAGGAAAAAATCATGTCGCTCATCAGCCATAACCACATTTAGTCTGGCAAGCCGCGAAATTGTTGCCCCAGTCACAATCCCTTCGCCTTGGTCTCCGTATATATTTTGCAGACATAACAAGTTTAGTTTGGGTTTCAAGCTTTACCCAAGTATTGGCTATTAGTTTGCTTCAATTCAGTTTTTGTGCTTGAACCATGCACGACCGTAATTGCTCTTTTTTATTCCCTTCCTTCCAACCAGATCAATTAGGTCTGCTGGCATGCATCACGAATGAACACATTCGCACGGTAGTCTTTCCCATTTCCTTTCGAAGCAACGCACAAACAGCGCAGCGTCCTACCTACCTGCTTCAGAACGTTATACATTGTATGAGTATGCTCCAGCTTGATGCAGCTAAAAGAATCTTTGAGAACATGTCTAAATCTGAACCATAGCTTTTCGTAGTCATTGCACTGGCACTTATGCAGCAGTTGCATTATGCATCCGCTCGCCTCAAGACCTACAAGCTGCAACTCTCTAAGCGCAGCGCCCTTTGGCAAAAAGGTGTTCACTTTACAATGTTTGTTACTCCTACTACCATAATGTAAATATTGCAATCATTTAGCACCTTCATCACAGGTTTTAAAAGGTCAGCAGAGTGCAAAATAGCCACACTAAAGCAGCCAAAATCTGTGTAGCAGTACACGGATTTCATGATCTGTTCTCCCTAACGAAGCTTAGAGCAATCCATGAAACAATTTATGCAATTCAGTAGCAGGAGCGTTAACGCAAGCGTCGACTATTCCAACGACAACGGGGTTGGCAGGGCAATTCTCCTTGAAATCCCAGAAAGGAGAGCTCTCCTTTTTCATTTTCTCAGCTTGTCATCATGAAGCAAGCCTCTCCCAAAAAACATGTAAAATAAATCCAGCAAGAGAAAGGTGCAACTGCATAAAATTAGAACTCAATGCTCTGAATTTCGCCAGCAGTACACAGCGTTAATTTGTCACCAGCGATGGTGCGAAGCGTTCAACGTTAAGGTTGCAGTCACTAGTGCATAGAGTCACAACATGTTTCAAATCCGCTTACAGCCATCTTTTCTATTCCCTTCAGGCTCTTGCCCCTGCCTTTTTGGAATGGAATGGATAGAAAAACTTTAAAAAATATACGAATTTTTCTCGGAAACAGAGAAATTTACCTTTATATACAATTACATTTTCCTTAGCCCCAGGCTTTCGTAACTCTCCCTGCATGAAGATTCACAAAACAAGCCGGAGGGCGTTTCTCATATTTCGGCTTTGCTTTCAAACAAAGTTGAATCGTATATCCAAAAAACTGCATCCCATAAACTCTAGAATTGCGCATCAGCAACACGAGAAGGGTATCTACGGGATGGATGTGCAATTGCAAAACCCATATTAGTGGGTAGATAAAACAGTACAAACAGACCAACACCCGCGCATTCAATTATAGTATTGCGAATATTATTTTTGACAGCCTACAATCCATACCTTGCACCACCTCCAACACACACATCCTCTGACTCATTCCAGCTTTAATATTAGGTAACGCAGCAAATATCAAGGAAAAGCTGTATCAACCTGTCGCTTGGACTTGTCATTACTGATTGTAAAGCATGTGGGACGTTGCTGATTAGATGGTAATCATTCAGATTGGGATTCTATAGGGTAGACATAAGGATAATTGCCAATGATGTAGCATACTCCCATCACCCGCCTCCTGAAACCTTTTTGTAGCTCACATAATTCGCTAAACTATTTTGTCCTTGTAGCCAGCAGTAGAAGAGCATCAATACGCTGAGCGTCAAGCCGGAGCAAATTGCGAGTACTAAGCCGGATCGCTTGTACAGGGCGAACATGTAATAATAAGTACATACACGTTACGCCAATTTTTGTTTCATACACGCTCCCCTGTGTGACCACATCAGACCTGGCAGGCATCTGTCGATGTGTAGCAGGATCGAGATGAATGATACACAAGTTAAAGTAATGTATGTGAGGCATGTCGTAAATTATATGAGACGATGAGACATACGTTGGTCTTGTTGGAAAAAAGTGTAGCGTTTTAAATTTCATCTTGCTGTATTAAGCGCAACCTAGAGTTAAGGTTCTGATATGCATTGCCATCATTCATCATCCCAGGCCATTATTGTAAGGGCAGAAGAATGAATGACTTCAAGGAACAATTGAGGGATGAGAGTTTGGCAGAGACAGTAGAAGCGTAGTGCAGCGACGAAGTGAGCAATTTGACGTGGAGTTGTAATAGTAAACTAAACGCTTTGAAGCTACAGTGTCCGCGCACATATGTCTATCCTTTTTTCTGTGTTGTTCCAAAGGCAGGCTTGGTACTTGACGCTTTTGGAATCCATTGTGGACGGGGTTATATTTCAATAAGTCCATCCGCGTCCCATCCTCTTTAATTCATGAAAAGATTTTGAGGAGGACATGTAGACAAAGACGGTGAAGAAGGTGCGGGGTTGTTGAGAATTTTGTGTGTGAGTGCAAATCATCTCTACGGATTCTTGTGCAGCGCGCAGCGTCTGTCTTGTTGCATGAAATTCGCCAAAAGATTGAGTGAGTGACGGACAAGTGCGGAATTCTCTCGCCACTTGTTCCCGTCCGGTCGTAGTAGCTGTCGCTGATCTTCTCCTCTGCCTGATAAGCTGGTTGCATCTTGTTTTTTAAGCCTGACTCAATTTGGAATTGGTAAGAGGGGCAGGGAAGGAGCTAAGGAACAAATAGTAGTAGGTAAGACGTAGGGAATTTTTTACTCAAACCCCTTTTCTCCTAAGAGATTTAAGCATCTTTTAAGAAAGCAATAAGGAGCATCCTTTCCCCAGATATTTTCCTCATCGCCACATCTTTTCCTGTAGCTTCTTCTTCTCTAGTACATCTTGATGTGAATTCCTCCTCCGGTTTTAGGAGGATTACAACTCATCAACTTCCTCCGGACTGCACTTTTAGTCTTTGCTTAGATTCTCTTGGGGAATCATCCGCAGTCAGGCTGTAGGGAAACACTGGGTGGAAGAATTCGAGGTAGAATAACGCTTCTGTTAAGGCAAGCAAGGTAGCGGGCGTGCCTTGTTGTATTAATTTGCTTATTTCCCAGAGTGTAGGTCAAATCCTGACGCTCTTCCATTGCAAACTTAAAGCTAGCAGTTAGCAGCTGCGCTTAAAGCCAATAGCAGCGCTCAGCCATTCATTCCTTCAACCCTTCCCTCACACACGCTACTTTACTTTCCTAGTTTAGTTTTGTTTGGTTCAACGTACTTAACTGCAACCTGTTGCTTCCTCCTCCGTTGCACCTAATATCAAATAACTGATCATCGACTTATGATTTTTTACAGCTTGATCCTCGTCCGCGTTTGCTGTACCAGCAGCCTGCAATTTACAGTTCTTGCTACTAACCTGTGTAAAGTGTCATCACCAGCAATCAGTCAATTGGATAACCTGTCAGCAGGTGTTTTTCATTGGCCCGCTCGGAAGTGAACTGACCTACGATCTTGAGGTTTGACAGCTGGGTCATCCTTAGCGCTTCATTATGGAGGAATCAAAGGTAATTGTCACGTTTCTATACTCCGGTACTATTGTATGAATTAAATCCTGGAATCACGACAAGGATAGATGCTCTTGTCTCTTGTGGACTTGTGTGCTTTAAGTGTGTCTTTGTACTGTGTCAGCTCCAATTGTGATAAGATATGATATGAAATGTATGACAAGCGACAATGTATCGTATCACGAGTTCATGTTTAATGTTATTGAGGAATTTAAGATACTACATACGTTTCCACTTGAGTTGGAGGAGTAATTCGCAATGAAGGAGATGCAGGATTTACAGCTTATTTAATTTTACTGCTTTGTTTTAATGTTGTAATGGAAAGTGTTTACATTCCCTGATACTTATCTTTTTATAGCAACATCTTTTGATGTGCGGCGTAAGCTTTATAAGCTTTTTCTATTTTTAGAGGAATTGAAGCATTCCATCGTAGGAAGAAGAGCAGAGAAAATTCCAGTCGAATTCTACCAGTTTATTGCTGCTAACTGTTACAGCTTTTGAATTTCAAAATATGTTTGCTTGTCGCACAGTGTATTAAAATGATAAGATAGAATTACAGCAGTAAGATTTTAACTTGAAACACAGTTAAGATTCAGATGCAACTCACGATGGTGGCGTTCCTAGCATATTTCGCCAGTCAGCCCCAAAAATACAGTTGCTGCATGCAGTTTCTGTGTAGATATTATAATACATGTGCAAACTTAATTTGAATGCAGTAACATAGGTGGGAAGCTGGCGTAACGTTTCCCAATTTGTGATGCTTGTCTGTCCATCTTGAATCTTGACAGGGGCAAAGGAAGGAGAATATGTTTTTAATTCCTGTATTCCTATGTGTTCGAGGGATAAAAAGGTGCTTTAAGTTGAATACAGGGCTGTGTACGTAACTTCGTGCCTTGGTTTTGAGAATATATTTGCGGATTCTTCCTTGTGATGAATCACCAGATCCGTACCGTATTTAACATAAAGTAGACACAAATGTCTGCTGATCTTCTGCTTCGGCTCCTCCCACTGTTTCGTGTTTAGTAATAAAATGGTATGTTGAAAATTTTCAGGAACCTTCAGTAACTGCTCCTGCTGCGGTTAGCGAAAAGGAAAATGCATCTGCTGGGGATCAGCCGATGGGAGTCAAATTTACCTATGGAATTCCTGGGAGAGAAGTCCAGAATAAGAATCGGAATGATATGCCTCCACGTTCAACGAATAATACTGCACCCCGAGGTTATTTAAAGTCTGTTTATTTATGCTGAAACATGGAATTTTAGCCTAAGAGATGGATACTGAGAGGTGTGTTTTGCGGTATGGAAAAACGGTTAGTGGTGTGAGGTGGTGAAGAGAGAAGAGTCTGCTTGAGATGTATATGTTGAAGCTATATACACAAGCTATTATTTGTTTGAATAAGGTTAAATGTTTATCCTCTTTTGTCATTTGCAGGAGGTGGCAGAGGATTTGGGAGGGGACGAGGTCAGAGTTACGATTCACATTATGCTGGACGCGGGCACGGGAAACCTGGTGGAGTAGGTCGGTATCAACATCAGAACCATGTAGCCCCACCCGCGGCAAATGGCAAGCCCCATCATCACAAGCCCAATAAATATGTGAAAGTCAATGTCAACAATAACAACAATATTATCACGAACAATAACAATATTCAAGCAAGTTGTGGGATTTGCGACCGGCCTTGTACTGATGTCGTTTGCAAGTCTTGTGGATACCACGGCAAAAATTTGCGAGTCAAAAAAGAATGCCCGTCACATCCTAGGGTGGGTAGAAGTTATTGAATTATTAGGAGCATCATTTCAGGTCATGCTAAATCTGTAAACGCAATCTTTGTGTTCTGTTTAGGTGATCCGGGTTCAAGATCTGAAAGTTTGTCCAGAGTGCAAGACGGAAAGTATTGAAGAGAAACCAGAAGTTCAGAAAGAACGAGAGAAGAAAGAAGCAGAAGCTGCTGCGGCAGCAGCAGCGAATAAGACTCTTGCTACTCCAACAGAAGCTGCTCCAGTCTTTCCAGTGCCAGTATCAACGTAGATTACGAAAAGAAATACCAAAAAGAATGATTTTATAATCGACTGGATTCGTTCGCTATTCCTGACTGAGGCTTGCCTTGCTTCCCTGCAATTAGTTTGCAGACGTCCAAGATTTTAACAAGAGTTATATTTCTTTTCGAACGTATATTTTAGATTGTATTCGCTTAGTTAGAACTTTTGAAAAATTTTACCAACTAATTTATATTTAAGATTTCTCGCAAACTACGTTTTGAAATTTTATTAAGAAAACCCGGGATCAAGTGCTATTCCCTAGTTAATTCGATAACCCTCCAATTGAAGAAAATTCCAAATGCTTCAAGCTGAGATGTGTATGTTCGTATTGCACTCTGCCTCACACAGTCTAACATACCGTAATTCAGTTCCTTTTACAGCTGCTACAATTGAATTTATTTTTACTTCTTTTTTCAATCCCATGCACAAATGCAGTTTCGACGAAAGGATTTGTTGACGAGCAATGTTAATCAATTAAGACTTTAATTTTGAAACTGTAGTCATTACAGGATTACCACCTCCTCTTTAACCTAAACACTTTAATTACAATTCTTTGGCATACAAGCCCTCAACCCATAATTGTAAACAATATCCTTTCATTCCTGTACACCAAGTTAGCTTAACATCAGCTTCATCCATAAGAAGCAGAACTTGTGTATTCCAACTTTTTATCTGTTTTTAACTCCTCAACGGCAGAGGGTCCTACTTGTTGTATTTGTACAGGAAGCTGTCAAAAGAATTCAGCATAAAAGGGTACACGTATTCAGAATTTTCGATTAGCAGTAATCGACTAGTTACTTGAACCATTAGCAGATTTTCCTCTTATTATGTCCATATATCATCTTAGAGAGACTCCTACATCCAAAAAATATTTAACAGCAAACTTAAAACTTAATAGATTAATTATAAACAAGACTTAGAAAACCTTCTTATCCAGGACGACGCCTATATGGCATTTCTAAAATCATAGTAATCCTAATTACCACTAACCTCCTAGAAGCTACACAGTAATTAACTATTCCGGGAGGTCAAACTAGTACTTGTCGAGCTACAGGTTTCTTGAGTACATATGCAAATTGTAATTCAGACAAACCTATTGACTCTTGTACACTATTGTACTACGGTCAAGGATCTACCTGCAATGTTTCCAACATAATCATAGAGAATACCGTGTAATCTCTTCATTTAAATCCCCCCGTGCGTTATTTGACTAAGAAGCATCCTATTTGAATAAACAAAATAATGTGTGCTTGAATAGTAAGTCAAAAGTAAGAAACATAGTGAACACATGTATACCCAAAATTAGCCAAGACTAGAAAAGTAGTTTTACATTACTAATTATAATGAAAGATGCTGTGTTACTGACTATTCAATCCAAAAGCATCTTCGAACACGCCATGTCCTTGAAGAAAAATATTTTTCAAGCTCCCCATAACATCCTCACGATCCAGGGACACGCAAACGCAAAGCGCTGCACTGCTATTAACAACTTGCTATTTAACAACTTGTCGCAATGTCATTTCCTCATTCATTTAGTTTAAATATTTAACTAACAGCAACAGTAGTGCCCAGTCCAACATTAACTACTAACATATCATTAATTCATTATACACACTCGAGACGCACCCATCATATAATTACCGTTTACGTTAATTATTACTCGACAGCCTCTTTTATCCTACTTTTTACGCCTAATACCCTGATCTGCAGCTACGTCTAGCTTTACGAATGACTTTAAACCCGAAGATGAACAAGTTTAGAGAAACTGAAGGATCAGCATTTAAAATTACTCAAAGCGTCTTGTCTATAGTTCCCATTAACATTAATTTTAGAGATGAGCAGGGGTACACGAACAAGGGAGTTTAATACTCGTAATGTAATGATAATTACTTATTTTTTCTAAAAACTTTTACACATAGCACTCTCTTTTCCACATATTCTTTGTCTGCATCCTTTTAACAATATTTTCAAAAGATAGCTTCACTTTTCCCTAGAAATCCTCCAACAAATACCAATCTGTCACCAACAACTAAATGAATTTAAACAAAGTTAAAATTTCAATGGGATTCTGTCCCACATTTATCATTTGCATCCATGCTCACCCTATCGTGTTGTAAAAAGAACTAACTGGTTTCATGTTCACAAGCAATAAATAATCTTGCAACAAACTTCTCCCCATCTAGCAACTTGTATTAACCAATGACTCTTAAGAATAACACTTATTCAAAAAGAACAAATTCCATTTTTCGGCTCTTCTACAAAAAGACCTTTTAGTATACAGTTATTAATGCCATTGACTATGAATACTTGAGGGTTTTCCATTTAAATTTAAAATGTACGCTATATTCTATGTACGACTAAAATAAAAGTGTTAATTATTAGATCGAGGCGAATGGTTATCCGGCGAAGGGTGACTGACATCAATGGGAGAAGAGTTGCTATTTTCATGAACGTTGCTATGGGAAATTTTACTCTCTGCACCAGAAGCACCAGAAGCTCTTTCAGTACTTGAAGAAGTATTACTCCGTCCACATGCTGTATGATGGTTTTCCCAGTCTTTATGTTGACAAAATGCACTGCAGTAGCGAGCCATATTACATCCACTACAAGTTTCATGAGCTTTCCGTCCGCAATTCCAGCACGTCTGTAAATTCACCAGAGAAAACAACAACCGTAAAACTCATCATTATCAGACTCGTCAAAAACTTATGGGGTTTTCTCCTAGGGCAAAAACTTGCTAGTCTCTTCAGGCTAAACGGAACCAGGAGGAGCACATCTGCCAATTTTGATCTGTCTGGCCTTTCGTCAAGGTAAAAACCAGACGGACTCAAAGAATTGCCAGCTTTGAGGAGAATTGGGTATCCCGGTTTCCGGGGAGACAATCCGGTAAACGTGCAAGTCTGTGGACTACACAATAGTTTGCAAGATTTATCAAATCCTTACCTCAGCATCCATGGTTGCACCTACAATGACGGATTCTCCGGGATTTCTCCGAGAATCAATGAGAACACGTTCCAAGCGGGCTCGCTCCGCAGCGACTACTTCACAAGCTCGCGCTTCTGCTCTTTGAAGCTCAACCAGTGCTTGCCGCTTTACTTCCTGGACAGCTTCCTCTGTAAACAACGGAATATTGTTCCCACCTTTAGACATTATGAGCGCTTTAAAAGTAATTAAAACATCCTACTTCCCCTGGTAGCAGCCATAACAATTCTAGTTCCTAGTATGTCAAACCTTATAGCGCGCTAAGATGAATTATTCAAAGGTAAAAAATCCCTTGGAGCGATACATCGTAGCGTAGCGCTCTCTTAGCTTCATGTATTCTTCCGTGTTTCCCTCAAGGGCTTAAAATCCCTAGAGTGCCCAACTTGGTGGACACAGCCCTGCCCTTATTCTGTTTCCCTCTTAAATCATTCTTAATCAGTGCAAGAGGCATGACCTGGTATTCAGGCTACTTGCTCAATAGTTTCGTCCCCGCGTGCCATGAAAGGAAGGTAAACTTTGTTTAATAATCTGTTTTCTCTTCTTACTTTCTCCTCCGCCTCTGTCCTTTCTCCGCGTGTGTCCTTTTTCTTCTCATCGTCAAATCCTTTATCTCAAATCTTCTCTATTTTCTAGTCACTCACACACTCTCTCTCTTTACTCTAGCTATTTGCGTTTCCTCCTAAACTTTGCCCAACAAGTGTGGAAATATTCTTGTGGATCAATGAAAAACTTTTCGTGCCGTTTCTTCTCCTTTCGAGACTTGGAGTTTGAAGATGAATATCTTGCTCAAGGATTCCCGCCTCCTAGTTGCTTTCTTTTTCAAGACTCGTAAGATACAATTTTTAGAAACTGAACAAAGGCCAAGAGGACTAAGTTTTGCGATAAACAGACAGACTAGGAAGGGCAAGGAGAGGCCGCATTTGCTTTATTTCCCACGACATAAAATGTATCGTGCTAGCAATTTAGAGCAAGATTATTTTATAAAGGATCACGTCCCAAACAAACAGAGAGCATATATATCTATGCTGTTACAATTCCTTTTAAAAGTAAATTGTAGCCGGGAACATGACCCAAAGTAAATCTAACCCGTTCCCATAACAAGCATGCCTGGCTATACACCAAGAAATTCTTGAGCTGAGTAACAATTTTCCTATTTTCCCATCACTCTCTTTCTCTCTTCCACTATTCCCTCTCATTTCTTCATTAATTGGAAGACAGTGAGGACAAAGTTTATAGAATTTCTCGCGTATATTTAATCTGCCCGTCTTTGACCAAGTATTTATAAAGTATCTATACAATAAGCTTTCGCCATGAGCTTTCACCACGAGCTTTCACCAAAGAAAGTGGGCAGAAATTTCTTAGGGTTTAATAATAAAACCCTTCCAGAATTTTCTTCTCATGGAGTAAACAGGGAGAGCAAAATATTCTTCTCAAGTTTCGTCCTCTTTTTCTATAGATTCCTTGCTTGGCCTTTGGAGAAAGCATCTGGTTGAGGCGATCCTGTGTAGTATATCCCAGCCCTTCTTTCACCAGTATGTAGTATGGTAAACCTTCTATACGTATTGGATGCATGGCAGGAAAACAAGTTTCTCTTCTTTCCCGGGACCATCTGTGATCTCCCAAGAGTATTTCTTATTAGCCAACTGAAGTTAGTGGAGACAGGGGAGATTATTGTGTGAAACATCGGAGCTCATTTACATGATGATGAATACACACAAACATGTTTCAACTTTCCCATGCCCTGGCCCTCTTTTTCTTCTTTCATTAAATCCTTCATCCTCTCACAGTCTCACACTTTCTCTTCACCCCTATCTCCTTCCCGCCGCCGGCCTCTATCTCCTTCCAGTTTGTAGCTTTTCTTACTTTCTCCTAGCCTGCTTTCTACAAGAGTTTCAACTTTCACTATACTTAACTCGTAGCTCCTAAATTATGTACGCTTCCGCGGTTCAGAACAAAATATATGGCTTTAGGTTTTGAAATCTTTGGCGGCTGTCGTTTTCCCTCCGGTGTGAAAACAAACGGGATTAACTCACCTGCCCTCCGCTTTACTTCCGCCACTCGGTCTTCAGTAGCCCTTAGAGCTTGAGCGATCATTTCTCCCGCCTGTCGTTTAAAATCCTCGGAAGTGTCCATCCCACTAAAGACAGAGCCTGGACGACGAAGCCATGCGGCGGCAGCCGCATGGCTGTTGCTGCCTTCTCGACCGCTGCTCGTGGCGCCCCCTTCGCTTTCGTTATGGAAGGTACGGTTTTGCAGTATACTCAGAGCGCTTTTAGTTTTCTGCACCATGCTCAAAATACAGTTGAGCATTACATGTATATTTTTCCATTCATCCTCTGGGACGAATTTACCGCCGGGAAGAGCAGTCATGCCGTTGGTAGCACTGCTCGCAGGGGGCGCAGTTGTGCTTCCAGTGGGTGTTGATGCATGATTTGGAGTGAGGCTTGCGGGAGGGGCGCTCGCGCTAGTTTCCAGATGAGCGTGGTTATGGGGGTGGTGAAGGGAGAGGATTGGATAGGCTGAAGCGTAATACTCTCGTAAATCCGCAGATGTGCCTGGAGGGCCTGCACTGCTCCCGCTACTGCTGCTACTTCCTCCAGATGTGGCAATGAAGAAGGGCGGTGAAAACAAGCTTGCATGATGACGTTTCGGTGTAGAAATGTAACCGCTTTCACTGCTTTCTCCATTCTCGTAGAAACTGTAGGATATAAAAGAAAGCATGGAATAATCAACTATCCTTACAAAAATTTCTTCTATTGTTTACCGAAGCATTTCACATTTTCATTTTAGAATCTTCGAAAATCCTTTGTAACTCTATGAAACGTTTCGCCCTCTGGTGTCTGAACTAGATCCATCTATACTACCGCCCTAGTCCCGTAACTTAAATTTACTTTCAACTTGCAAGAATTTTTAGAAAATGTATTTAAACTCTAGACTATCATGATTAAATTCAAAACTAGTAGTTTTATTGCTTGTTTTCAGCGCCGATTAATTAATTTTGTGGGTAAGTGGTCATCCCTACGTATCCAGATATTAAAATCAGCTGATGAGGAACTGTTTCTAAACAGAACATCACCGCGTGCTTAAATTAACAAACTATAATTCCCAAATTAAATATAAGCTGCTAACCACAGTTTTCTCCACGAACATTTCCCTACACAAACCATACAGCTTTAATTTCTCATCAAACGTGTCATATCTGACTAAAATAGCCCAGACTACACAGCGTTATTACAGGTTAGCATTTAGCATGATCCCTCTAGTCTTCCCCCTCCCCCGTCGACAAACACCATCCCTTCTCTTCCCCTGTGCTTCAGCAACACCCCGGAAACTTCTGTTGTATTTCACACTGGAATTTCTATCTGTTTCATGTCAAACATTGGATAGTTTGATTTAGATTTTCCGAAGATAAATGAATCCAGGCTAATACCCAGAGATGGATTTCTTTCCCGTCCAGACGTGTCTTTTCACATCCACACCTGAGAACTCTACTTTTACGGTCCTAACTTCCCCGCCTCCTCCTCCTATCAACACTCCTCCCCCCCAATGCAATCCCACTCTTTGCCATCTGCAAACTTTGTTATATTCCCTAGATTTTCCTCCTGTCTCTGCCTTTCCTAAATTCTCCTTGTGCTTCCTCCTCAAAACCTACACTATACAGCTCCTATATAATACTTTGCTTCATCCTTCCAACTTGTAGCCGGGTAACCCGTGGAGACTATATATCCCTTCCCTGTGCTGCAATTCAAGGGAAACCAGGAGCTTATTGGCAGCCGGCAATATCTCTTAAAAGTAGAAACAAAATCAAGGAAGCCGGGGGAAGCGTATGCAGTGCCCAACTTCCCAGAAATCCTTCAGGTGAGAAACAACATGTGCGTTTTTGAGAAAACAAGCAAATGTGCTCAGACAAACACGGGAAAGTTTCCATATAAACTATGGACATAAAGCACAGACACGCTAGTGTAGTGGAAGCAAGCAGAGGAAATCGTATCCTAAGCTTTGCAATGTTTCCAAGCAGGCAGAAGAAGAGAAAAACTCGTTTCTTTCATCACACGACCAAACAATTCTTCGTTTTCCGCTAACCCGCTTTCTCTCTGTCTTTTCCCACTGCATCCTCTCTTCCAAGCTTCAATTCCTAGAAACCATTCTCTTCCAGACGTACCAGTGAGCAAATACCGTAAAATACAACTTTCACTTCTTATCAGCGTCACTTCAAGTATGGCTTCAAAACCGGGCCGGCCTTTTTGGTTTCAAGAAGCCAAAATCAGTCGCAAAAAACTTAAAATATTTAGCACTGATTATTAACATACCTTTCAGAAGCTTTTCTTTTTCTAGCAAGACCCATGTCAGCAGCCTCGGAATGGAAAATGTCACAGGGTTCTCCTGGAGAAGCGCCAGCTTCAAATATCATCTGTTCATGGCTTCGTATATAGCTGAGTGGTGTCTGGAAGAGATGAGGAAATTATTAAACACTTTAAAATGAACATCCTCATCCGCCAAGTTATTACTAGGCCTCTCAAACCTTTCAAGCCTTGTAGCACACATGTTTTCTTCTGATGAGAAGCAGATTTAAATGTGAATCTTAGTAAAAGCATGTTCTGCATTACGGATTGCAGAAACTTTTAAAGAATATGAATCTTTTCTTGCTGCAAAGAGAACAGCGGGAAGAAATTAAGCAACAACTGCATAGAAAAAAAGAGATCTTCCTCCCCGTCTAACATCTCAATAAACTCAATCCGTCTGTCTGTCTGTCTGAGGGTAAACTGATTATCCAGCTGCAAAAACAGAGCGCACCTTCTAAAAAATGCAATATGGTACATGTCACCAGGACCTCATCTTGAAAACTAAAAACTGTAGGAAGGATGTGCGTCAAGACAGCCGGAGTATTCAAGTTACCCGCGGATTTATGCAAGGCAAAACTTCTACTAAAGGATTCAGTCTGAGCAAAGCTCACGCAGTAGAAAACCGAATTCGGATTTAGGGGAGCAGGCGTGCTTTTAAAGATTCATATCCGCATGCAAAATAAGAAGAATTGGCTCGAGGAACATCTGGTCTAGGGAATCATTTATTCCCAAGAGTCATTACCTGCTTTGCCATGCGGGCGAGATGACTAATCTCCCGTTGGAGAAGCGGCAGGTGTGCCCGCAAAAATGGTAGCACAAATGGTCGTAATGGGAAGGAGGTGACTTCTTGGAGGGAATGATGAAACTCCTCAATGCTTAAATGCCCGCTCTGAAACAATTACAAAAACCCGAATGATTTACAGAGCCAAATTAGCAACTCCCCGAGGAATTTTAAACCCTAGCCCCAATCTCTCTCTCTGTCTGTCTTAAACTAATGAGAATTTTACAATATCCAACACATGTGCTCTTACTCTTACCTTGTCTCCTATGCTTTATGAAAGAACGTAATGAGAGAAAAATGCATATAAGCTTACGACTAAATTGAAGACCAGTGTTCGTACTCGATCCCCAACTTCCGGTGAAATGTCGCAACCGAAATGCAGGAGCGTTCCCAGAAATCGTTTTATTTTTACCACGTAGCGTACACCTTGACTCAAGCCTGCAAAATTTACAAAATCGCTTAATTAAAAATCTGTTACGTTCTAAACTTTGATGCTAGAGGGATCTATAAACTACACACATCACGAACATGCAACTATAGCCTGACACCAGAGGGAGCCTTTTTGAAAACTAGGAATAAATCATCTAACCAACTATACCTTGCTTACTTGCACCAGATCCTCCAGAACTAGAATTTGACGAAGAGGATGGCGTCCTCGCTGAGCTGTTATCTCTACCGTTGACGTTTGTGGGCGGGGACGGTGTTCCAACGCTCACAACTCCTCCTCCACCGTTAACGATCGAAGAAGTACTATGGGGCGAGCTGAATTGATGACTGTATCCATGACTATGCCCGCCGTTGGAGCCTCCACCATTATGATGACTATGATGCGACACTGAGGAGCTCCTCATATTTGAGTTGTGGGACAACGTTGGCGACGAACTTCGACTTCCGCCCTCGCTCCTCCCACCATCCCGGCTTCCTTTCGGACTCTCACTCATCCGCCGGTGTGGATGAGTGTTGTCTTTGGTCAACACTGCAAAGAGAAAGGGATAAGATGATTAGAATTTTGAACCGCATTCTTCAGTTTGACTCTCTCCAAAGACTTCCTTTAATGTTCTCTGCAAGCCTTATCAATTTAATCCTGGCTTCTTATACTTTTAAGTGTCAAACGGTGCCAAAATATTTACATATTTCAACAGACTAATTGCCTGTTCACTATTATGCAGAACCAAGCCATTGTAATCGCGATTTTTGCGCAGAATTTAATAAAGTCTTGCTCGAATCCCACGAGCTTTTCGCCATTCTGTACAGTATTAGAGACGGATTAATCTTTACTTGTAGTTCTTTATAGAAATCAAGTAAAAATAGGCAAGAATGGAACACGACTTGGCCAGTCAAGAATCGCAATGAAGATTATGTAATAGCTAATTTCATACACAAGGTGTACAAATTACAAGGAGGAGAAAACCCTACGGGATCAACAGCCATGTCATTAGACACATTAATGAGCTCTGAATAGGAAGAAGAAGTGGAAAATGTAGGCGAGGTCCTTGGCCAAATAGCGTTTAGAAATAAAAGAATGAATTACCAACATCTGTTTCTAATTAAATTCCATTCCCATCAGCTCCAACAATAATTTATCCCATCACCATAATATAGTTTCACCCCAAGTCTTAGCAGAGTAACCGAATAACTTGCTCATTCCCAATGTTAAAAGCAAGCTTCTGCTTAGAATACAACCAGCTTGAGTTTATGCAAGGGCAGAACGAAACGGAACAATACTTTTCAACTTAATACTTTCTCCTCCTCTCCATGGATCAAATATTTTTCTTTTAGAACCAAACCAATTCAAACACTTTCGAATTCTAAAACTTTCTCCCATAGCTCAATACCCATTTCCCCCAGCTTTCTCTACTTTCTCCTTGAATGATGCTTCTCGCTGAGTCCTGCCTCCAAAGCCTTTGCTTCTTCCACTATGTATTTTTCCAGATTTTCCCTACCAAACGTAGAAAAAGCTCAGCCTGAGCTAAAGCACAGTCACAGACCTTCAGAGCTAAGCCTGGTCGGCAAATAGAAGAGGAACAGCTGCAATTTGGATATAAAGCAAAGCAGAGAAAGTGGGCACCTCCTGTGAAAACAATACAAATTTTCTTATTCTTCAATACAGAATCCCGATTATCCGCTTTCTTTTTCACCATTCCTACACTTTCTCCTTCATAGGAGAAAGTAACGAACCACTTTCACCAGATGCGTCTGTTTTTGACAGGGCACACCGGCTCAGGTCCGGGCAATAGAACCTTGCGAAGAACCCAACGGGGCCGACTCGCTACGCAAGCTTCGGGTATGGACCAACGTCTCAAAGAACAAGAAGACCGGATTTTCAACAAAAACTTGCCATAGTTCAAAATACTTTTAAAGTTTTAATTTTCAAAAAACAAGTTTTTTTATAATCATTAAGATTAGCTAACGAATACTTATAACTGAAACCTTGAGACAAAACTGTTAGCGGGTAACGTACTTTCCCGGTTTTATTTTCCGTTACCCGGGTATGTAAGCCTGGGGCTCAGTCGTGTACGTAGGCTCAAAGGGATTCACGCAAAGAGATGAAGATGACGAGACGAAGAATAAAATAGCGGCGAGCCAGAAGAGATCCATCACAGCTGCCAGCTTTTACCATCAGACTTTTCCAGATGTCCCTATATATTCTTTTCTTCTGTATTTTCTTCTTAATTCTTTTCTCCTCTTTTATCTCTGTTCTCTATAACCTCCTCTTGTTCCTATTTTTTAAATCGCTTTCTATGTTCAACTCCCGCTTTTTCCCATCTCTTCCCTTACAATAATCCACCTCTTGACGTAAGATTCGGAAAGAAGTACGATGAGGTAGCAGAGGACGAATTCATTTTACACATTGCAGATAGTAGGTTTCCCCTACCATTTTCCATATTTTCAACCATCTCTTTTTCTCTCAACGCTTTCTTCCAGGCTCTTTACTGTCTTCTCCCACTTTAAAATTTTTCTCAATACGTTAATTCATCAGAATTTTCAGCATATTTGGTTGGATATTCCGTCCGTCCTCCAGCTTCTAAGAAGTTTTGCGGACTTTCTCAGGAAATTTCTTGCTTTCGAATTTACCTTGGATTTCTCCAGAGAAAACTTTTCAAAGAATTTGTCATTAAATCTTTTAAATTTCTTTTCCTTTAGTGTCAATCACATGCAGGCATTCCTCCTGAGAATCCTACATTTTTCCCACACAGATTCCCAAACCCAGATTGCTTGGTTCAAAACACATCCGAAAATCTTGTTAACTAGCATACATAGTACAGCAGAAACGAACGACGGGTATGACGACTAGCTGGAGGAACTTCCCCTCTCTTGAACTAAATTTAACTCCACTTCTGTTCTAGAAAGTTTTACTGCAAATGACATATTCCGAGAGAATTTCTCTACTACCACTTCACCCTTTTAAATTCACCCTTGTGACCTATCCATCATTCAGATCCAGAAGGAAACCGGAAGTAAATACCAGAGGGAGTTCTTGGCGAGGGGAGGCGGGCATATTTTGCAACAAAAATAGCTCTACTGTACTTAAAACCTCTTAGAATCTCATTAAATCATCATCTCCCCTTTGACACGTGGTCAAGGATAACTAGAGAGCTGTAATACATTAAGTAAGTGACGGAAGCTGACCGTGTCTCCCCCTTGCTCTATGTTCGACTTTAGTATTGGAATTCTTTCTTCAAACCTGCAGACATCGCGAGAAAATTCCATGTCTGGTTAAAATGACCCCAGGACAGCAACGTATTTTACCCGGGTTCACTCCCAATCACAGTTGCAACAACATGGCTGAAACTGTTACCTCTTGCTGCCCTTAGGTAGACGGAAAATTCCATGACTTCTCTTGACCATGACCAGTTCAATGATGCAGACCGGCGATGCGATCCCTGTTTCCTCGCTGATATCCACAGCGTTACACAAATAGCTCACAGTCTTTGCATTCCCCGAAGAAAATGTAGGAGGAGGAGGCAGAGAAATGCTCGAAAACGCTCCAAAGAGAATTTATCCCTTGGATACAAATGTTCAACTTCCCAAGCTACCAGCCGGCTGTCACATTAATTAGCCATTTCACACCCGGTCACTCCATAAAAGCTCATGGACTGTTTATGGACAACATCCTTTTAGTTTTCGTTTATTTGTATTTCACTTAAAGCTACAATTCCTGCTTCCAGCGCTATGCATTTACCCATTACTGCGCCTTCTGATGACCGCAGTTACCCGCTTTTTCTACTTAATTTTGTAAACAATTATAATTTTCACATGGCGTTTCGTAACAATTCTATTCTGAACTGCATTTACTGCTAATTAAGGTTCGGCGCAAATTACTAGAATGCAAAGTCCTTCTAACTGAATTTCTGAACTGAACTGCCATTCGGTTCCCATCCTATTCTTAAGAATTCTGGAATTTCTCTAAACATGCTGACGGATTGAACTTGACGACGTTCTCATCACTCAACCTTTCTGCTTCTGACATGCGACATTCTAGCATTTAGCATTCATTCATTAGAGAACATGATCTGGAATGTCGCAAAAGTAGTTTCCTTCTTGCTCCAATCCGAAGCCAGAGGGCGTGCTTGTGTCTGGAATTCCTAGATGCAATCCATCTCACAGATGCTTGAGACATTTTGATACGCTTCCAAAAAATTCTCTCTCCACCCGCCCTACCCTCTGCCTTGTTCACATTGAGAATAAAGTCGCTTAACCAACATGTGTTTCCTAGCTGCCCGGGTAATAAAAATTCCTAGCATGGGGTTTATGTACTGTTTAGTGTTTACAGGCTTTAGATATTTTACATCCTCCCGCTAAACTTTTTACTCATTTGTTCCCTGCCATGTTCTACAAGAGTTTCCGGATTTTCTAAACCACTTACAGTTTTTAAAATCCAAAGCATCCATGGGTTTGCAAAGCTTCAAGTTTGCATACGTATGGCGTTCCCGGTTAAACCCGGCTACATATAATTCCAGGAACGATATTCCAAGTGTCCGCCAAACCAAACTTGACTCTCTAGCCGCAACATGTCAATCAAGAACAGACGACTGCGAGATGAGATACCGCTAGAGTGGGCCGCACGAGACCCGGAACGTATATCACCCGGGCATTCTACAGAAAATCCTCTGCCAACCTCTACATATTACATTTAAACTACGGAACTTGTGGGAACAGACCTCCTGTATTTTGATGGCATTTAAATTGAATTTACATTTGAATTACACGGAAATCCGAATTGTAATAACAAAAGAGCTCATGTAATTAGTCCTTGGACAGTCGGAATGTAGATTTTGTGGTATATGGATGGGAATTCTGGGGAAATTCAATCACTAGTCCAATACATGTTTGAGACACATGTCCTGAATTTAACAGAGCGAGCTGACCAACTATTCTAGCCACTGACTTGCCTGCTAGAAGTTGGTGAAAGTACAGGAAATTCTGGAGAAAATCCGCATTTGTTTATTCTCGAGAGCTTCTGGAAAAGAATCTCTGGACACGTTTAGGAGGTCATGTCCATGTCATTTAAATCATTCTACAAGCTGGTATTCATCATCCTCTCGGTCATCTCCAGTGAGGCATACACGAAGAGAGAGAAAGCTGGAAGAGAAATTTCAGAGCATTGTGCTCCAGATCGGCATGACGGGTAAAGTCAGTCCATCTGGAAGATACAAACGGCTTGAATCTGAGACAAACGGTGTAGCTGATTTATGCATACGAATTGTACGCAGCGGCTGGCAGCGCATACACAACATGTATGCCATGTGATCTCAGGCGAGGAGTGGGGCACTTAGGACAGTAAAAAGCTGTAAGATTTTCCTCTGTTTACTTTATCCATTGCTCCGCTCAAGACCGTCACACTGCCAAGCTGTTTGCATTGTTAGATAGCCTAGGTCTTCTTCTATATGTTAAATAAAATGTCATGCTCGTAGGTCAAAGGTCGAAGATGCTGCATCGCTGGAAGTCTACTGCCGAAGAAAACTGACTTTTTTCAGTGTAAGCGTTGCAGCCACTGTACACTTTGACCTACAGAGAAACAATTTTATATGTAATCGAGCAAACAATCTCAGCTATCCAGCAAGCCAAACTGCTTGACTCTGGGACGTTCCTGAGCGGAGCAATTGGAAAGGGAACTCAGAAAACTTTCGGTTCTCCACAACAGCGGAGAACCTGCTTGCGCGTGAGAATCCCAATGCTTCTCTTATGGGAGTGGGAAATTTGGTGATGCCGCTAACTGTAATTTTTATTTCCTGAAAATTTCCGGGCTGTTAGAGCACCTTGCACCCCGGATTATTGTGTGCGGAAGACTTAAGATGTGTTTTAAAATAAAAAATACGAAAATCCCCCAAGAAATAAAATTTCCACGGCATTTAAAGGGAAAAAAATGATTTCTGCCTACACGAAATGCTCCCGTGCTTACACGGTTTGTATGCAGAAACAAGCTATATGGCCCAGTACACACCACAGCGGAACTCCTTCTGAGATACACGACGTGTAGCTTCGACATGGACTGAAAGTCGTGGAAGCTTTGCGATTTCTAGAAAAGCCAGAGAAAGCCGCCGCGGAGAAAGTGGACGAAGAGTGTGTATGGGAAGAGTAGAGTATTCAACTACTTCTGGATTAGACACTTCCATATCAAATGAATTCTCACCCGCCCGCCTCTCCTACCCTGTTTCTGACTTCTCTTGGCCACCCATTCACTCAAGAACAGGAGGAACATTCAACAAAACATGTCACTACCACATAAACCAATCCATTCAGCACACTCAATCCCCAATCCTGACCATTCTGAATTACTCTAAACCCTACAACCCGGGCAGAGCTCTCCCCTTCTCCAGCCCACCAACCAACCACTTCTCCAGAGGACCTAAAATGTGTACGTTAATGCAAACCTCCTGGAGAAATCTCCTCTAAAAGTTTAGCTCCGTCACTGGCTTATGCTTCTTGAATCCCTCCCGGCTTCCAGAATATGTAAATCATACTTGGAAAAAATGTAGTTTCCGTCATTGCCATTCACAGATAAAATGATTTTTAGCTTTCAAAAATCTGCAGCCATGTAACATTTAATTGAAAATGCCTAGGGCCTGACGAGTTTTTCGCCGTTTTAAACCTGAAAAAAAGCTGGTTGGTCAGTTTTGTTTCCCAGAGGACGCTGCCTTACGGGGGCAGTCAGTGCACTTTGAAGTTAGCTTTGAAAGCACCTTTCAAAGATAAATCACAATTTTACAATGATTGATCAAAGACAGTTGCAGACAGAGAGGGCGTTACTAGTTTCTGTAGCTCTTTCTGACCATTTTCATACCTGCCTGTCTGTGTAAAAAGATACAAAAGTTTCAGATATTCCTGCAACTACTCCCTTTGATCAACTTTGATTGGCTTTCACACAACAATTTCAACGAAGTAGCCAACTGGACATGCATTTCATGCTAAATGTTGCGGTCACTTTTTCAAAGGAAATGATTATTTCTTTGTTTCTGTGTGTCTAGCTGGTTTCATGAAATTCAAGTTGGAGACCTTCAACGCCGATTAAATAATTTCTAATTTTCCCGGACTTTCCGTAATTAACAGCTATCATGTCCCATACGAACGAAGATAACCACTGTATCTATATGTTGTCAAACATCAATCGATCCAAAATAATCCTCTAATCAATCTCATTTTGACCGCTGGTCAGTTCAATCCTCTTTTGATCATTACTGTATACACATTCATTTGAAACAAAATATCCCTTTGATCTTCAATTAAAATCCACTAGTAGTAAATAATATAACTGTATCTGTATTTGTTTTCTAATTTCTATGATTTCTCTATAGAAGTTGAATTAAAACCTATATAACCGTCTTTTATCTCGTCAAAAATTTCCTTCTCATATGATCTTTATGACAGCTGAAATATACAATCGTTTCCCCCTCTTCCTCCTCTCATCATTATGACACGGAAGGCTAAAAGCATTAACATGGAATGAGGAAAAGACTATTAGGCACACTTGAGAGCTTTTCTTTCATCTTCCATATGTGATCGCCCCCATCCCATTATGACAGACTCTTTGAATTCCTATAAACTCTTGTAAATCATTCATCCATCCACCCTTGAAGCCCTACTTCCAAGGCATCATCCACCACCCGTGCCCGGGAGGGTGAAAGGGTAATGGGAGATCGTTAGAACATTGTTAGCATCTGTGTTTCATAGGGAAGTTGATCTTGACTCTTGCTCTGCCTCCCGTTCCCTGGGTCCTTGGGTTCTTCTTACCCGGGAAAATGTCTCCCACATTTTTCGGACCACATGAAAATTATTAGGTTCACTTAGAGAGTAAACCGACGGCGGAACACACACACACATGTCATTAGATCATCAAGAGAGAAACAATACTTGCTAATATATCCCTCTCTTCAATTTTCTTCTTGTAGAGCCTGGTGGGGTGGTGGGCTTGTAGTAACCACGGCACGGATGGAACAGCAGTCTGGCACCCATGTCAGGAGAGTCAGGACTTTACTACCCCGTACCAAAAATGACAGCACCGGTAGCAGCAGCTTCTAAGAATCCCAACTTATGTTACCCGGTTGGTCTTGTTCCTTGGAGTTGGGTCCTGCATTATGCTTACTTCCGTCATAGTCTATCCGATAATACCCGCCATTCCCGTCAAGTCAGCCAAGCAGTTATGAATGACGTATGCTCCAGTTTCCTTATATTACTGCCACTCTATACAGCTGGATATGAAGAATTCAAATTCGTTCTGACTTTTCCCGGGTGGCAGGCGTTATGGTTCACAATGCAGTTGTGGCATATGCATTGTTATATGACTGCTACTGCTATACATTGAAATCTATGCTTTCACGTAGGAATTTCTCGGAGAAACTCATACAGTGCCCCATCCCTTGGTACAGCTGCAACAGATTACAGGGAACTTTCTCCGAACTCATCCATCCAAGAAACTGAGACAAATTCAGCTACCCGGGTTTTTCAAAATTCCTTACCGTCAACATTTAATTAAATTGCTGCATTAGAGTTTTTCAAAAGCCTAAGGTCATTCTCCTTTCACTTGTACTAGCTGTGTCGTTAACCAGTTACTCCAGTAACCCAAGTCTTACATGGAGCTCATAGTGCCCTTCCCTCTTCCAATTCTCCGAATAAAAATTATATAAGGTCCATGCACGTGAAGTGCACAAATTCTGAGCAGTTTCTAAACTTTTTTGATTTTTACATGAAACTTTCACCGCTTTCACCGCAGCGGATAGCAGCATAGCATCATTACAGGAGCTCCTCTGGAGGAGACCTTGAAATCTCTCAAAGATTTCTTTCTCAAACTTTGGAGTCAACCGGAGTATCTTTGCAATTTCATTTCACTATAGCCTAACCAACCCGTTCCAATCTCCATCTCAGAATTTTCTTTCCTTGGCTGCAGCTACATAGGACAAGATCCTTCAGAATCTCAACTTTATCCTTGGAGTAGCACAGCTTGTCCATGTATCCAATTAAAAAATCAATCTCCAACCTAGCTTTCTCCGACCGAGTCACTCCCGTCATCCTCGTCATATTCTGTGCATGTGCTCTGCCACAGCTGTGCCTTACGACTTTCTCCTCTTATACTCCAGTTCCTGCTCCAGTTCTACACCAGTCCGCCGGTTCCTGAATCATGAGTCAGCCCGGAGCAGGAGGAACGTTTGTGGGATTTTCGGATTTGAAAGGTCTGTTAACTTTCCCTAAATGCTTGAGACTTTTGAAATGAGGAGGTTAATATACGTTTATGCTCTTATCGGAGTTGTATCAGATTCCCTCGCGGATGTTTCCAAGAGGTCCGCACCCATAGGTAGCCAGCGCCCAGCGCTGTCACTTGTAGAAACAAGCTAGGAAGAGTTGTCAAGGAAGATGCACTTTGAGGTGCTGGGTGCTGCTCTGGAGGAATTTTCTTAGCTGAATACTGCAAGTCTTTGACTGCTTGGAGAAAGTTATCGAGTTGGGAAATGGGGCAAATACAGTGGGGAAAATATTGGAGGATTTTACAATTCAAGACGGCTAGTGTCGCGAGTGTTAAGTTGTTGATATTTTGAGCCTTGTGCTAACTCTTTTACGCTATACTTTTTCTAGAAAGTTTTTTTTATCTCTGGAGGATTTTCCAAAAAGAAAAAAAATCTGTACGGAAAGAGAATTTGCCTTTTTTCCCATTGGAATGTTGGAGGATAGAGTGCAGGCTATGCGTGATGGAGGGAGGGATGCTGGAAGAAGAAGAAAGAACGTAGAATCCTACAACATGCTCCCCCTTATAAACCTTTAATGCAATCATCATACTGAATGAGCTGGTAGCAGACAAATCCCTTATGTTTTCTCAAGGTGGATGTGGTGAACTATAAGAATAGAATAAGTGAGAATAAGTATGGAGGGGAAGCTTGATTCTCTTGGTAAACATCGTTGCTCAACTCTGAAAACGTTTGCATGGATATTCGCAGTAGTCCACTTAATAATTTATTTGGGATTTGCTTTATAGTTCTTTGTGTTTTAAAGAGGAGATTTGAAATTATTACAACAGTAGAGGGGAATAATTGAGAGGAGATTTTGAATTTTGTTGGGATAAAATGATTCATCTGAGGAATATGATTCGGGGGTTACGAAATCATGCAATGCAAGACCATCACGGAGCTTACGAGCCATCCAACCCGCACCAACCAGGAATACTCCGGTATACTCCAGTAACTTTTGCTTCGTCTCTTGCGTCTCTGACTTTCCGAAATGCTATCGCTGCATACTTTCTCCGAACTTCTGCATCTTCCATTTCAGCCCTTCTCTGGTCTAATTCATCCGCGTTCATTTCAGTGAGGGGTCGTGGTGGTGGAAGCGGGATAAAGGGATAAGGATATTCATTCAGGTGAATGGTGGATGGAGTGCTACTTATAACATGTCCTGGCATAACATCTTGCCTATGATATTCTGCTACACTCTTGGCAACGTGGTTAAAAGCATCTTCCTGGCATGAAAATCGAGGATTTGGTTGTAATTGACCTCTAAGAATTGCGATCCAACGATTACTAGTTCGCACTTTGCACTGATTCCTCATATTTGAGTTTTCCTGGCAGTTGGGATGATTGGCCCAACATGTTTCAAAGTTGAGTGCATGCCAACCGACAGGATCGGAATCTTGTGGTCGTCTGCCTCGGTAGCCCGGTATGACGAGAGGATGCCGGTCAAATGGTGTGTAACCCCATGAATCATCATCATTATCGACGTTACTCATGGAATTGTTCTGCCCCATTTTGTGGAATACCGTCTGTAACTATATGCGCCGCAATCGTAATCAGGATTGCACTAAACGAGCAAACGAAAGACAGGGAGGAGGATCTTGAAGATGTTGTAGTGGGAGGGATAAATGTTTTTTTTTCAAATTTTACGTATCGGATGAACAGTTGAATAATTATTTGAATCTACTCAACGACATAATGCATTACCTTCAGTTCTAGATAAATCCGTGAGGTGTAGGGAGCCAGGTAATATAATACGGAAGTTAGAAATTACTTAATTGTATCGAATCGAATATATACCTTTAATATCTTACGAGGAATTTTGAAAGAATTTTGAGTAAGCTAAATCTAATTATAGAAATAAATTTTTGCTCCGCATGGGTCCGGACTTAGCCTAAAATGTGGGGATAAATAATTGGGACTCGAGATTTTGGGTTTTAGCTTGTTAATTTGAGGATATCTTATTGATGTAATTAATGAGCAATCAATAATTTTGCAGTATTGTTGCTCTGGTAATTTTATAGATCAAAGATAATTCATCTAGATGACGCATATATACCTACATAACTATTAAATTGGATGGCAGTAAAATGGTTTCATGGAAATCAAAGAAAATATTATAATTGTGCCACCATGTACCAACCCTACGAATGTTTGAGATACAACAAAGCTCATCTTCTTTAGTACGGACGTACATTCTTGAAATTGCTTCAAGGAAGTTGTATGCAATATCGTTGAAGCTAAGAAGTTTGGAGGAAAATAAAAGAGAGAGAGAGAGAGAGTCAGGAAGGAGAGTATGGCATCCCAAATGTTCAGTATATCGAGTGTGTGTTGTGTCCTGTGTTCGCTGCATGTACCTACCATTTAATAGATAGAGCGTCGTCCAGTTACATGTAATCCTAAGCCACATCCCACCTTCCTAGTACGCTACGCTGACATCCATCTTTAGCAATCCCCCATATTGTTTAGCGCATCCAACATTTTGCGTGCAACAATATGGTGGATGCGTTAAACAATATGGTGGGTGGATTAACGCAAAATGGTGGATGCATTAAACACTATGGCGGATTGCTAAAGATGGATGTCAGCGTACTAGAAAGGTGGGATGTGACTTGGGATTACATGTAACTGGACGACGCTCTATCTATTACATGGTAGGTACATGCAGCGAACACAGGACACAACACACATTCGATATACTGAACATTTTGGATGCCATAGGAGAGCCTCACCAGTCTCACTAATTGTTCATCGGAGAAACAGATTCCTAGGAATCCCGCCTATATATTCCCTTTCTGTATCGCACACCATTATTCTAATACTTTCTTAATGGTCCAACAATCTGTTCATCCTGCATCTATTGCAAACACATGGAAGCAACCACACAACAGCACACCAACCCTAAACCATCATCATCCCCAATCTTTCTCCTCGCTTTTCCTTCCCGGTATTTCGCCCTCTTACTCTGCTCCTGCTCCTATTCTACCCGGGTACTAAAGCTTTGCGTTCCTGTGCGGAAGGCTTCATCATTAGCAGCGTTGGCAACATCTTCTTCAAAATGTATCGCTTGCTATCCTTTCCACAATTTTCCTCTGCAAGAAAGACTGTTGGCCTAAGCTTTGCTCCTGCTCTGCAGCAAACATAGTCCAAGGCGGATTTCCAAGCTAAACGTTTGACTCAGCATACACTCAAACGTTCCTGTAACATGTTTACCTCAAAAGGCGGGTGGTGCCAAAATACGAGGGAAGAAATAACGGAATAAGCTACAAACAAGACTAAATCCATGTCCCGCAAAAGGATGATGGACGGAGAGAAGGAAGAAGAGCAATCTAGAAACCTTAGCAGTAGCTAAACGCACACATCTGTCTCATCCACTCTCCCTCTTACATGAACCAATTTGATTGCAATCAGAGGTTAAGCAAGACCCGGGTATCTTCCCATCTTTCCTCAGCTGCTCCCACCGTATCCAACGCCAACAAGCCTCACAGGCATACTACAGCACTGGGAGCTAAACCTTTCCCCATCATCATTTCCCCCATCTGTGCTCAAAAATACGACGACATGTGCGCCCATATTTTCCCTTCCTGCTTCCAAAAGCTATACGAAACTATGGGCAAGATGAGCTAGGATCCTGATCTTTCGGTTTTTGCGTGGGAGGGGAACCTAGAACCGGTATCATCATTACCGATCCGGAGTCACCCATGTGACTCAAGTATCGAGCAAGCTTCTAGCCCTTAAGGTATATGAGTCAGGCCCTAGGGCACTTCCAGGTGTTTTCCGGTTTAAATTCCCCGCGTCTTGCGCCCAGTATGCCCACAGGCTCAAAATATTTTATATTGTAATTCTTAGGTGTGATGCAACTCCAGGTAAGTTTCACTTCCGGCTTCGACCTCCTACTTCCGGTTGGACACTACGATAAGGCAACAGACAGAATAAAATGAATCCAGAAGTATCTGGATGACAGTCTGACGAAGACTCCGAAAATTTCAACCAATTTATAGCATCTGTATTAAATCTACCCGGGCGTAGAAGAAGCAGCCCCTCTAGTCTAACGGGCCCCCGCCTGCACGTTTTCCCGCTATTGATTTATTTATTCCGTGACAACTGTCATAACATGATTGCAGTGGGAGTAATGGGATGGGAAAGGAATTGTGAGAAAGAGAATACACTTGTCACAATTTTTCACTCAAGCACAACCCACCATCAACATAAACCAACTAGGCCGCACAATAGACCCGCTAAATAAGTACAGCGCCATAGTAAAAAAAACGTTTTCCTCTGACTGATAACGATACATGTATTTCATCCCGCTTGTGTATAGTTAGTATCTAACCCGGGTACTTGTACATTAAATACCAAAGGTAGTCCGGGTCATAGCCTCATGATATCATCCAAATAGAGGACTCGTTCTGAAGCATAAGACGACCGAGAGGGCTCGTAATGCATCCCGGGAAAAGAGGTATGAATTTATACGTGCTCGTCATTCTTTGTCACCTCTCAGACACACACATTGGAAGAGGAAGGAGGACAGAATGATTGTCCAAGAGAGAGAAAGAGACTCGTGGGGAAAGAGAGAAAACTATCTAAAGGGCCGCACAGGTGTCATGCTTTCACTCAAGCTCACACATTTTTCACTCCATTCTCTCTCTAATAATCATCCTATTACTTTTCTCTCGGAGCCTATGAGCATGGAAGGCGGATTTTCTCCAAGCTTTTCTCCTCTTGTATTCTCAGCTTGTGTATGTTCCCTTCCTTGCAGTACTTAAAGTAAGTCTGTACGTATGCATGCAGAAAGAGAAAGCGAGAGAGAGATGGAAGGATCCTTATTCTCTAGCGGCAAGCATCATAATAATAACATAATCCTCCTATTCCCTTTCCCCTCAATAGAACACCTGTCCGTTATTCCACACATCTTTCCCCATCTCATTTATTCCCTTCCACAAAAAGTAATCCGATATCCAGCCTCTTCCCTCTCAACTTTCTCCCACCGCTCTTCTTCTTCAAGGCTACTGCAACTACTACGCCGCATCAGTCTTCTCCAAGCTACACCTTACAACTCCCAGCCAAGGGCTCTGCATTTCAATTTTTAAGTTTATTTGAAATAGAGGGCGCTCTAGTAACTATTACCTGTACTCGCAGTCGCACTTTCTCTCGAATGTCCATCATTTCCCCCCTTGGTAAATAAAGCAATCAAAAAAATTCTCACCTGTCCCCGCTCCTCGGGGGAGATTTCATTATACAGAGGTGAAAATAATTTATGATGGTGGACTTGGCGGGGTGTGTTGAGGGAATACATTGAAAAATTTGCATTCTCATTGTTTGTTTTCTATTTGTCAGGGATTGTATACGATGAACCCTGAGGGATTGGAACAAACCTGCCGAGAGTTACCTGCGTAACGCAATTAGGCTTCACCCCGTGATATTTTACAGAAGGTGACAGGTAAAGATTGATTCTGCCAATCGTACGGAATTACACAATTCAACTTTCCCAGTCTCTGCACATCATGACTCCAGCGGACGGACAAATTGTATTTAAGGTGTAGACAGCAAGAGAGAATTGTAGGACAGCAGAGCTATTGATATGCTATGATAGCTCGCTGGGCGGCGCTGATGGCTCATTGTTATTTTAAGGTATGGTTCTGCAAGAGCCTCCGTTTTTTAAGAAAACCAATTACGTTTAGTCGATATCGTAGGCTGCAGCTGGAGTTCTTGAGGAGGAGGGGCAGGATTGGTGACAAGTGTTATAGTTTTACTGGTGTGGAATCATTAATCAAGTCCAGAGGGAGCGTTTGGGCGGCATCCGCTGGAGTAAATGGTGCTGCCACCTGGCTGTCTTCCAGGGATGAGTGTGTGAAATGGCCGTAAAAGCCGGGAAAATGAGCTTCCTCGGGGCATTTAAAACAGCTTTGGATTTCCCAGTTCCCGAATTCGGTTTTCGGGTATATATATCAGCTTTGTCTCAAGCTTCTTGAAGCAGTAATAGCCTGCGGACAATCTTTGTGGGAAGGTTTAAACACTGCATATCCATTGAATACTTGAAATATACAGACGTTGCAAATTCTCAAACACTGCCAGTGCTGCACTGGAGAAAGCATGAGCTTGGAATAGTCTGCGTATGGACTTTTCTCTTTGTGAAGATTCTATGCTTGAATATTTCATAGAAAGCTTAGACTATAAGCCAAAAAAAATATTTAAAAAATACCAGAGCTGCACAGAACATATATTACATTTCTATACAAACTATATCGATGGTTTTACGGGTAAAATTTTGGAATCGTTTGAAGCTCCGATATCCTTAGTAATCGTTACAGTTCTTAAGAACCCGGGTATAATTCAGTATGAAATACCCGAACGCTCCAGGGTATTAAATAAAGCGGGTAAAATGAGTAGGTAAAATGCTTATATCTAACGCGTCACCAGTGTTTATCATTTTCTTTCCTATCTTAGGGGAAAGGATATGTGTGAGAACGGAGGATAGTATTTGAGCTAAGCCTTTTAGTGTACGTATAAATACCCGGTTCGGTGGACTGTCTGTGTATAGTCTTTAAAGCAAAGCTTGTGGGAAGCTTTTGTGTGTTAGAGTATTTCCAGGATGCGCCTTTTTTGGAATCACCCACTGGATACAGGAGACAGACGGGAGGAGCAGCCGGGTAACAAACAGAAAGAAAGCTGGAGTGAGAGAGTGAGAGCTGGAAGCGGGAGACTCAGGTGGGAAAATTCCCGCCGAATGTTTTTAGTTTCATTGGTATTGTTGGAAAATATGAGGAGACGGAGAGGAGCAGATGGTGAGGGACAGATAAAATACCCGCATATACTTAACCGAAAATTCCCCTTTAAAAACCCCTCTCTCCATAACAATGTTCTACCCGGTATAAAATCCACACTATCCGCCCTGGCTCCCACAATTCTACAACTTGTAAACTTCTACCTACCTCCTGGCCCTCTGTATTCTTCCCCCACCCGTATTCTGTAGAACTATAACTATCACTTTTCTTCCTTCTCTACACTCCCATCATCACCACTTTTTCGCACCAAACTTTCTCTACTTTCTCCAGGCGCCATCCAATTTATTGAAAATTTTCTTGCTTTCTCTTCCAGCCTTTAGATCCTCAACTCCCTCAGTCCCTCCTTGCCTTTCATTAATACCGCTCACGCAATAAGCCCCTCCAAACTAAACACGGGATAATCACAAGCCCACACACACCTGTTCTTCGTAGCCAAGTCCTTAGCCAATAAAAAAATTCCATCAATAACTTTCTCTACGACCCAACAACACCTGATTACACATTTACAGGATTCAAATCAAATTTACACATCTGCTGCCGCTCCTCCATCCCTCCTTCTTGGTCTCTACTTTCTCCTTGTGTGCTTTCACCAGCTTTATTTCTCCATCCCGGCTCTGTTTTGCACCAGGAGCTCTTGTATTACCACCATGTGCCTAAGCTAAAAGTGTATCCAAAATCTAAATGTATAAAAGGCGGATGCAGGGAGGAACTTCATATCCGAAGGACGTGGGCCCGCCGTGTATCAAAGAATAAACAGTTGCATGCTTAACTTCTCTTTCAATTTCCCACATCCGGATTTGTATCCATTGAGAAACGTTTCTTGGGAAGGAGAGAATAAGGTTTATTGAAAGGAGGGGTGAAGTAGAAGAGCGGGTTTACGTTTCCAACCGCGCTCCTCCCAAAATTTATCCCGAGAAGAGAAAGCAACAACTGTTGTTCCTCTCACCCGTTTCTCGAGAGCGAGTTAATATAAAATTGTAATTGATTTCAACAAGAGCGAGAGAAAGACACATGTGTGTGCAATATTCATTCCGATTACGTACATGTATACGCTTGGATAAATAGAAAAACTAGTCCTCTCACGGCAAACTGTCCACACAGCTGTTCACCTCCACTTCCCCGGCCATTCCAACCAACCCGGCTACTACCCGCATTTCTCCTCACTCGCCCTCCCATTCTCCTTCCTTCCTTCCAGAAACTTCAAACCTTCTGTTTCTTCTGTTTCTTCGTTACTTCTCCGTATTCTTATGTAAGAAACTTTCTCCGAATACACACAATACCCGGTTATTCCAAAGTCTCTGTATGCCTGGCTACGCTGCAAGACACGTCGTCTCATCTGGATACCACCCAGCTTACAATTTAGACTTGGAAAGCTTCTTTCACCGTATAATCGTATCCACCCGCTTGCATTTTGTTCGGAGAAAGTACAGGTTAAAAGTAAGGAAGAAGCGTTCTGATTTCACCCGAATCCATGCCTTACAAACAGGTAAAATCGCTTTTCAATTCCTTCTGAAAGGCGTAAAACACAATACTGTATTTTTCCGGATTTGTCTTACCCGTTCTGATCCTGTATGTATATGACGCTCTTAACTGAAAAATTAATCTAAATGCCAGCGTATGCGTTACGATAATTCTATCCATATATATCCTTGATCTGAAATACAGGATTGGATCCTGGTTGATTTGATAGCTCCAAACTTTTCACACAACCGGCTTCATAAATGTATGCTCGTTTGGCCGTTCAAATACTTAATATTAGTTTGGCATTTAAAAAAATTCCAAACTATTCCGAACAGTTTTCTCAATTTTTCCGTAAAGGTATCTATGCTTGTGATTTCCATGATGATGTTTCTGAAATAAACTATTCAAAAACTTTTTGGACTCCAAATTATTTCAGTAATTTCAAGGCGACACCAAAACTTTTTCCAAAACTTGTTAATGAGTTAACCTGTGCAAAGACGTTACGTTGCCAACGTAACTTCAAAAAATATTTTTTAGGATTTTTTTCAATTTTAATACGTCGCACGTACTATTTTAAATCAATTACATTTCCATTTTCATTTGATATGGCTTAACGCCGTTTGCTGAATTTCATTGCGTCTTCCGCACTGAAAGTGTAAAGTTTGCAATTGATGAAAATATTAGGCACTGCTATGGAGATACAGTAGTTATTTGTGCTGCGCTTTACCTCAATCAGTTTCCGAATCGCCACAGAATATTCTTCGTGCATTACTGTATTAAAAAGCAAAACTTTTCTCTCAAAGCCTTGACCCCGCATATGCGGGTCGTACGTCACATTCCCGAATACAGTTCTTCCTCTCACACTACCCGCATAAATTTTTGCTCACATCAATACATTTCTGCTTCTCATTCTTTAGCCTGTGATCGAATTCCACAAGTTCACAGTTTACAAGATAGTTTCACTACGAGCAATCTTGTCTGTCAAAGCGCATTAACTGGCAAGCAAAATCCTGTCTACCATCAGTTAACAACTTCTTCAAAGCTAGCTAAAACATTTCCCGCATCATTTCAGCCTGCAGCTCCTGGCCCCCATGTCTCTCCACCCATATAAATGTATTTGGCGCCACATTTCAAAAAGCTTTACGCTAAATACCTCGTAAGCATGAGCATACAAAGTAGGAGAAAACCTTTCTCCTACAACTTTCTCTCTGAGCATTTATACTTATTTTACTTGGAATCATACCCAAAACTTAAAAGGATTCCCACCTGGTTTCTTGTAGACTGCATGTAGTATGTATTCTTGCCACGATAAATTTCCTACATTATCTCATTTACTCTGCGCACCTGAGAGCTATAATTAATCTCCTCGTTTTTCTACAACTAATTCCTAAATTCCCAGAATATTTCCAAAGCGTGGGCAACTTAGCCGAATTCTTTACTTCCCTCCTGGCAAGCCCTTAAACTATTCTTCTCAAGAAGAGACAGAAGAGTATCCGCTGGGAAGAGAAAGAAAGAAAGTACTAATATTGAATAAAGAGAAAAAAGAAGAGATAATTTTTCATCTTCTCCATTTCTCATCGATAAAAAGCTTGTGTATATGCATGACGAAGCTCATAGGTGTCCTATACTTTCTCCACTCCCTTCAGAACTTGTAAAGGAGACAGGACCAAGCAGAGGGAAAGTATAGCTAGGAGTAGGGTGTACATATAGAGGCGAGCGGGGTGAAAGCAGGCCACCATAGAATTCTAAATACGTGGAGAAAGCCTCCAGACAATCCACTAAGAACAAGTTCTTAGTTGGTTCTTTTAGTTGTTTTCAACTACTCGTCCTATTCTCCAACTACCCGCGCTCATCCTTTCTCATCCCCCTGCTTTCCATTAAAGAGAAGATAAAAAATTGCCAAAGGTTTATTAGCCCTGATTTTTCCACACTTTCTCCGCTCTCACCAGCTTTCACTTACTCAACATTCTACTTTCTCCATCATTCTTTTCCCATACTTTCCCAGCATACACTTTTGCCTGGAGCTATAGAAAAATTGCAAACTATATCATCCACCCTCTTCTTATCTCCTTATGCCCGCATTTACCCGCTCCGTCGCTTCCACGAAATTCCCCGTCTCCTTTCTCTTCCAAAAAACCAAGGAACAAATAAGTGAAAATGTTTCCCGGGGAAGAGTAGTGCCGTAGAGAGAAATAAGTGGGTGCTCCTGGCTCCTTTCGTGGTGTGTGCATATTTTTGGACACAAATGACGAGAAGGATACCCGCTTCTTTCTCACAGTCAATCCTAGGACACGATGAGTAATGTCTCTAGCAAATGTCTGATGGGATAGATGGAATAGAAAGAGTTTTTGATTTCTTTAGGGCACAGCTGAACCCGCTCTCAAGCTTTATTATACACACAAATTCTATCCCACACACACACTCTCCACCATCCACCAATCCCCCGACCAACCAACCGAGCATCCATCCTACCCGCTTTTCTCTCCCGCTACTCAAATGTACATTTATTTCAACATCTTTTCAGCATTCTTCCAGTCCCTACATCTTCCAGGCCTTGGTTTGAAGGCCTCCAACCTGCACACTTCCCTCTTCTTTTAAATCTAATTTGCTACAGAATGACATAGATGCGATGTTTTCACAGAAATCCCGGGTAATAGTCACCCTGGACAAGCATTATGTCAAAGGAGAACATAAGGATTACGCCACGTTCTATACAGGGTATCCGAATCGGAGATACCCGGTTGCATTTTCCGTATTACAGGAAGCTCGTCCAGAAACCCGGGCATTTGGAAATGCAGAATCTAGGATGAGATACATCCATACAGATCTACAGATCTAGAGACCACCCTGAAGGAATTCTGGAGAGAAAGGAAGTTTACGTGGGCATTAAAAAACTGTGGAAACAATTGAAATTGGTGGGAAATCTGGAAACTGCGTGTAGTTATGCGGTTTCGAAACACATCTGTATGGAAAATAAATAAACTGGAATCACAGAGATGTATCCTGTCATCTAGTGGACGGCTCACAGTTGAGCAGCTTCGGGCGGTTACTCCTGGACAGAGGATGTGAACAGATGTAAGAGTGAGAGGAAACAGGCGGAAAATTCCTACGGATACCTCCCGGATACATTTGTGATTCTAATTTACATTAAATATTGCTTCATTCGTAATTCAGGGACACAATTCCTCCGTCTGCCCTTTCTCTACGTTTGGTCAGTCGTCAGAGGGCGCTACAACTTCCGACAACATAGAAACATTCTGCACTCAGTGTTGTCATCCACGGGTAAATTGCTTATGCTTGCACAAGAAATTCCAGGTAAAGCTCCCTCTGGACTACAGTTTATGAGACAATTGTGCAATTCAGTTGGAGACACGAGAAGAACTGCAAATTGCTTCAAGGAATGTTTAATAGATGGGCAAGCAAAGAAGATACACAGTATAAGAGTAAAACGGTTGCGCTTGGATACTCCCAACCAAGCTTCTCCTTCCAGCCGCTCTGTTATAAATTGCGAAGCTTTTGAGTGATTCATTCAGAGTTTCTCCCACGGTAGCTCTTCAATCTTGTTTCTCCTATCATACTTGAAAGTTAAATGATGCAGAAAAACATATACAGAATTGAATACAATGCTTGCGGATAGTGGAGAGAGACAGCATTATTATTGCGGAGAAAGCAACCTTTTTCAGCGTCTCCTCTTGTGCAACCTTTCTTGGAGATAAACACATTTCTGATTTGCTTTCGTAAGTTTTGCAAGACGTAAAGCGGCACTAGTACTTCACATCAAATGTGTATAAAATAGACACAATTCAAAAAGAGGCAGAAGCGAGGATTCAAAAGTTGCGTAAATTTATTATTTAATGGCCCTTTTTCTACTGCCACAAGCCACAAACTAGTTTTATTGAGCTCGTCTTTTCCTCTGGCAATTTCTTAGTGTTATCGTAAGTTATGAATGTCTTTAAGTGAAATTGCTTGTGAAGATTTTTGGCAAAAAATACGCAAAATAACAATAATAATAATAATTTTTGAAATCCTCTTGCTTTTATATCCTTATCATGTCTGCTGGAATCATTATGGATCTATATATTTCCATTACTGTCTCGATGAATAAATAACGCATTCCAAGTTCTTATCCGTCGGTGGTGAAAGCATGGTAAATGAAATACACCGATAATTTAGTTTGTCAGCAACTGCTAGATGCAGGGATACAGAAAAACAGAACATGTATGTTAATTCATTAATAATTCCCAGGGTCGTGGAAGAAAACTAAGAAGGTTCTATGGAGCCTTCCTTAAGAAGAATCCAAAGAAAGCTTTGGGAAAAAGTATACGATCTTAGGGCGGGGGTACAAGTAGAAAATTGCATTTAGAAGTATATACGGTTGGTCTTGGCATGGCTTAGCTGTCTTTCCCCGCCCGCTTGTTTTCCCGGTGAGCATTTTGGAAGTGACAGGTTAAAGTTGTGGATTTTATATTTTCAATGGACTCTTTTCCTTTTAGTTTCTCCAGATTCATGCATCTCTGTCTTACACAGCTCAGTTTGTCAGGTAAAGAAACCTCCGAGCAAGCACACTTCCTCTTCCCACTTTCACCCACTTCAACCCTTCCAAAGCATGTGTTCTCTCTCAACTCAACCCCTGAAAACCTAAAATCCGACGAAGCACAACGCAGAGCTACTACAGCGTTCTGGCGTATAATAGCCACCCTCCTCACTCCGTACTTTCTCCAGCATACTTTTTATGCTCGCCCGGTATATCCTCAGCCAAAGGAAGAGGCAAGCGTTTATGTACAAATCCACATTTTAACACAATCGTATACGGAGAAAGTTATCCAGGTCTGCTCCCCTGCCCACGGCTTTCTCCTTCTTTCCCATGCGACCTCCTGTCATCCGCACACCCATTTAAGATCATTGATTTCCCCATCTCAAAACGAAAGCAAATCAACTTACTTCCTCAACCTAAATTCTCATCACTTCTACAGACATATCCAGATGCTTTCACCATTTCATTAACCCCCCCTCCACCTTCCTGGCTTCAGATCCAGATTAACAAAACCCAAGATGGAAAAATCAAAGGCTTTAACTCCTCCACCTCAATCTTTAGCGTTTCTAGGAACCACAAATGCGGAGCTTACCTTTCTACGAAATTTATATCGGAGATGCGATAAAAATGCAGTTTTTTCCACAAAATAAGGACACCACCTGGTGAAACTTTCACCGAGCTTTCTCTTAAAGAAAAATATATTTTTACAATATGCATATTTAGAAAATCTTCTCTGTCCTAATCAAATTCGATCATCAAAGCGTCTTCTACTTTTAAATCAGCAAATTTCTCAGATAGGTTTTCAAAAATCACTCACGAATATTTTGAGTTTCACTGCCAATCTTATCTTCAAACTGCTTATGTACTTTCTTATCTGCCAGCAAATTTCTTAATCCTTGTTTTTATATTCTTTGCATATATACGTTGCCTCAGGCGACTCTGTCCCCCTCTTTCTCATTGAGCATTAAATTAACATGACACTTCAAAGACGCTCCCAACTTTTCAATTATTAAAGCATAGGGTTTTATAACTTGGAGTCCAAAAACGCTTTGAAACTGTTTTAAATTATCACTACAGACATGAAGCGCAAAACAAATCGTCCCGGTGTATGCTTTCGTCCTATTTAGCCTAAAGATATTCGTTTAATGAGTTACAAATTCGTTTTAAGTTTATTTCTTTTAAAGAAACAGCTTAAGTCTTTGATCTAAGCTTTTAAAATGTTAATTAGTCGCATGTAAAATTCTAACGTCTTAATTACGCTTTTGAGTCTTTTTAGAAACCATTGCCAGAGGTCATATTTCACTCACGCTAATTAAAACACTTAATGAATGTCCGCTTGCCATGTGATAGCTACTAAGTTTTTTGACGAGCACTGTGGTAAGCTTGAGGTGTACTTAACAAACCTCCGGGTTTTAAATTGATTACTTCGTATCTTATACTCTTTGTAAAAGTTCAAAGCCGTTTGAATTTTGTAACCAAATAAGCGGATTCCATTGTGAAAAGTTGGATAGGTAATAGCAGTTTTTAAATATTATGACTGTTTAAAATGTTACAAAACTATCTTTGCAATACAAATTAAAACTCTTTCAAAAAAATCCTCTGATCTCGACTTGAACTCAACCGTGTTCTCAAGTTTTTTTGAAATCACACCTGTATTATGACTCAACCCTTTGCTTTCTCCACTCACCTTGCATTTTATCACGAGCTTTCTCCTTGAGAAATATTGTCTACCAGGGCTCATTCGCTCATTAGAGTTGTTACGTGCGGGAGAAAGTTGTAGTCAAGTTTGCATTTGACATTTTGATCTAAAGAGAGAAAGCCAGGGATAGTTATTGGTAGTACATGGGAGGAGATGAGATTGAAAATAGGTTGTGGAGGAAGAAATATTCAAAACTTGTCAACATCACATGAAAAAAGAGAGAAACTTTAAATGAGTACGCCATCAGGGGGGCTTAATCTGGGAATCTGAGATGAATTTAAACTGTGTCACCTCCAGTCCTATTCCAGGAGGGAAAGCTAACAAACCTATGGGCTACACTCCATCCAGCCACCGCTTATTCCCTAAACCTGCCACCGACCGACCTACGCTTTATACTTCCTTTTGTAACAGCTTTTAGAAATTTTACGTCTTCTGCATATGATCTGTAATTTGCAACCTCTAGGCTCCAGCTTCCGTCACTCACTCGGCATCTGACTCGTTGGCAACAGAAGCATTCCCCTCTGTGCTTCCTTCCAACTTTCTCCAACCGGTCACCAGCTTGCCTTCCACACATGCTGCCAGACTAGTAGTTGGAGAAAGTAAAATACACAGCTTTCACCGAAACTAAAATACAGCAGATACGACAAGATCACATGTCCTTGGCAACAGCTTTCCTTCCGCTTTCTCCCAATTCTTCATCCTTCTTTAAATATTTTTTCAACATATCCAAACTGAAATTAATATGCTGCATTGTTCAGACACGCTGCTCTGTAAAATGGAGAAAGTTGCCACGGAGGCGTCCGATCTCAAAGTCATGTTGCTATCCTCAACATCCTTCTCTGTAGCTCAACCACTTTTCTAACTTTCTCCAGGCTCAATCAGCAAACTTGTCTGACTTTCTCCGCTCTTCTTCAAGCGCTTTTACAATTTTCTTAAAAGTCTGATTCCTCTTTTGTTTTTGATAGGAAGAGGAAATGAAAATGCAAAACTTTTCATTCACTCCATTCTTCTTTTCACCGCCTCTCTCTCTGACCTCATCCATCTTTTCGCATACACAACCGGGTTCAAAATGCTAGGACATTTCAAACAATTCTGGGCAGTCTGTTCCTGATTTCTCTCTGTCTTTCTCTTATTCACTTGTATGTGTTTAGACTTCTATGAATGGTTTGCCAAAATTAAAAGTCGTCAAAGTTTTTTTTTGCTATTTGTTAAAAACCCTTGAAAAATCATGCAACTTTCACCACTTTCACCATTCATCAACCAGCTTAGAAAGTCCATAGTAAATCATGTTTTACTTGCAATTAATTTCTGCATTCTTACGTTTCTAACTTAAGAAACGTTGTTTACAAGGGTAGGGTACAAACGTTCAGATCTGAATTTTTGCAATCAGTTCCTTGTTCTTTTCTCAATCAATCCTGCATCGGCACGAGCTTGCACCTTGAAAATTTACCAAAAAGTAATCGCTCCTTGTGTCTATAGACATCCTTCTTGCAGCAAGCTTGTGATAAGCCTACATCAGCTCCTGGAGAAAGCTGTACAGAACGTGTTGCTCCATCCATGTCTCTGCTCATCCTCGTTACGATAGTTTGAGCAACACTTTCTCCCTTCAAATATATCCCATCTGTGGGCTAACAAGACTTTCTCTTGATCTTCTATTTTACGACTTGATCACGCCCTGTCTTAAGTTGCAACTATCTTGTTGAGGCACACGCGGTTTTAGGAAAATGATTTGATATTCTTACTATATTGCCTTACTCCTCCTGTTTGTACCCCTGGAAACGCTGCACCGGCACAGTTCGCGCCTGATTCCCTATGATAAACCTCTGGAGGAGAAAGCAAGATCCCTTGTTGAATGTTCAAGAAGTCTGGAGGAGAGAGAAGGAAGAGGGGCTTCTTTTGCAAATATATCTCAGGAGAACATTCGAAGGATTTAACAAACTTGAGCCTCTTGGAACGCCAGAGTACACACACACACACACATTTTCTCACTTATCTCCTTCCACCCATTCCAGCCGCCATCCCCCAAGAATCATCATTTACCTATGCCTCTTAATTCATCCTCAGGATGAGAGGAGGAAAAGCGGAGGGAGGGTATCTGTTCAAGACTCCCCTTACATCCCGTGTATCAAATATATAAGCAGGGTGGGCTGGCTCGGATGGAGGCGTTGGCATGTTTGTGCCTCCATCTACATAGAATCCAGATTCATGTCCCCCTCTTATCTCCAGTGTTGCATTCCAGCGGGGCAAACCTAATGTTTACACTCCCACATATGCAATCTACCTATTCAGGCGAAAAGAGGAAACAGAGGCTGTCGTCGGCTGAATAACCCGACATTTTAAATTACACTAACGCAACGTCCCCTATCTTTGACAAACAGAATCCCGTCATCTTTCACCCGTGTTTGCTCCTCTCACGTGGCTATTTTTTTGGAAACTTCATGTAAAATATATCTTGTGTTTCTTCTGTATTTTAAGGTTTTTTACTTTTAGGTGGCGAGCAATTTAGTGAGATACTGCAAGATATTCTGGGTGCGATATAATAATATAGAGCCATGTCATTGGAGATTATGACAATTATTATATTAGCCATCATATCTAATATTTAAAGTAAGACAATACAGATCGTAACGTAATTATGAGTTATGAGAACCAAGGTGTATCGAGCAAATCAACTGATATCCGTACAGCTAGAAGTTACACCGAGGCTTAACGCCAACTATGCATTCAACGATTTTCCAGGTCCCCACCAGTACAGATTAGGTGGTTTTCTCTTCCTGTGCGAAATTGCATGGACTGTTCCTGCTACCATTTCGCATGAATTCAATTCTGGTTCGTTTTTTATTTTGAACATTGCGGAACTAAACTCAATCGATCCTAAATATTACGATTAATTAAAAGCCTCCAACCCTCGTTCCCAGTGGATCCAGCAGTAAGTTTTTTTTCAAACACATTTGCAATTTGGCATGAATGGAAAGCTGTTCCCTGTTGTTGTAACGCACTCTTATTCTGTACCATTTGCATTCCTAATGACTGTGGATGTATTCAAGTGTGCCTGATTACAGATGGATGCCACCTGGATCTACAAAAATCCTTCTGTCCTCTGTGTATCCAAAAACCACATGTGTTAAACTATTTATGCTGCAATTGTGTTCTCCTCTTGGTACAGCACAATTGCTACTAACAACTCCAACCTGCCTCCCTGGCACACCCGTCCGTAATTTTACATCATCCTGCATCCCTTCTTCCTTCTCACGTGCACGGAATTTCCCTTTGCGCTTTAAAAATCGAAAAACGATTTGCGCTTGAAACTATTCTTCGCGCGGCCTTCCATGCAAGCCACCTGCCTCTACCTATCTATGCGATGTGCTAATACTAATGTTCATACCCTTAAAAATTACTTTACGCAATATAAAATTCTACCCCAGCTGCGCTAATCCTCAAATTCTGTCTACAGCAGTCCTCAAGTGTTAACAAGCCTGCAGAGCGCTGCTTGCAGCGCTGCTGCAACCAAAGTCATCGCTTAATCCTGGCTAACGCTACACCCCAATCTGCACCTCCATCATTCCTGACGTGAAATAAACCATCCGACGTAGCACCACCATGCAGCGCTTTCTCATCTTTCTTCGCGCGTACAAAACACGAAACACATTTCACAGACATAACTCATTGCAGCAGCAGCCAAAAGAAGCCAAACTCTGTAAAATTTCAATGCGCTCAAGTACTTTAAAAGCAAGAGAAGAACATAATGATGACTGACCTTTGGTTCTTGATCTGGTTAGAATCTCAGTTGGAGTGGTGAGAGGTGATCCAACGCGTCTGTTTTCCTTCCCAGATGGCAAGTTGTTGGGAGTGTTGTTGCTCTGCTGGAGTTGGAGTGGGGAGGATGAGCATGGAGATGCTACTGATTCTTCTTTGATTACTTTCCCGTCCATCAAACCCTGCTGTAAAATTAAACGAGATTTCATGTCCCAGGGTTTTGCAAACAACTAGAAAAAAAGTTCACCAAAACAACTCAAAACTTGTCTGAAAAACTCTCAATTTTCACTTGTCTCTCTCTTCCTTTACAAAGTCAACTGCTTTCTCTTTCAAACTCCACAACTTTAACAACTTTCAGTTCCAACGTTCCTCCTTTTCAAAAAAATTCACAATTCTTCCTTCCTTTACAATCCTCAACTCCTTCCTACTTAATATCCGTCATCGCCCTACTTAATTTACGTTAAAGCAGCACTGTTTTTGGTCGTATCACTTTTTCAAATCTTCACTTTCCTTGAAGAGCTTCCACCGTCCGTCTCTCTCTATCTTCTCGTCTCGAATGGCCCGGGTTATTCCGGCTCTTGATTTAAGCTTCTCTTTGAACACAGTTGACTCTTCTTCTCCGCCTCGTTCCTCTTACGCAAACAACTAGGCACAAACTCCTACTTTCTAAACTGACCAGAATTTTTAAAGTTAAACAATTTATAAAACTCTTGCAGTAGACTCTAAACGTGAGACTCAATTCCTAATTATTATTTGCTTATTATATCAGCTTATTTTAGCAGAGGAGCACAACAGCCCAAAATGAGAGAGCTCTCCTACCCGTCAACCTACCGCTTCAAACTCGTTCCCCTTTCTGCCTCAGAAAAATCCCTCGACCTTACTTGTTACCCTCCACCACCAACAAAACCATCACCACATTCACGCTCATCCCTTGAAAACTCATTCAAAATTACGCATCCCCCTCTATACTCTTCCTCCATCCGTCTCTCCCAATGCCTAAAAGTATGAAGTACAGTTGTACCTCAAAAACCCATGAAGCTCCAAGGGATCCATGATAGATTCCAGCTCCCCTAGACTTTTCCCCAAGCTTTCCCTTCTGTGGCCCTTTTGTATAATAGAAATATGTTTTACTGTATTCCGGACCATAAGCCAGAATATCTAAATACCTTTACAAGATACCTAAGCAGCAGCAGCAGCTCCGTCTGTATCTGTTTAAAACCACCAGAGAAGATGGGCAATCTTGCAAGTGTTCTCTCTCTTCTCTTTAGCCCTTCTTCATCTGTTACCTACAGTTTCAACCTTCATCCAGCCTGTTCCTTCTTCCGCAGCAGTTGTCTGTACAATCCAATGCGGGCTTCGTAAAAGTTGGGAAGATGTGAGGGAAACGATGATGATCATCATCATCGTTTCCTATTTCGCTTTACGTTACTATCCGATGCCGTTTAGTCCGCCTTCTCCTGGCATTCAAAGGAAGAAGCAGCAGAAGAAGGAAGAAACTGGCGGTGGTGGTGGTGGCATGCGGGCAGAATACCCACACACACAAAACTTTTAATAATAGTATTCCACACAGACACACGCTCCAGATGTATACACACTTCTTTCACTAATTCTCAAACCCAGATCGCTCTCGAGCCTCCACTGCCTCAGTGGGAGCAGGCTTTAGCAGGCTAGGACTGTAGCACTAGTAAAAGAACAGCCTTTGAGTTAAACTCTGTACACTATTTCATGTATCGATACATTCAATGAAACCCAAGGAAAGATGCGGGAATTTATGCCGGCTGCCCGATTCTTCCTAAATACGTTACCTTGCGCCAATTCCACCATATTTTCCCATCCCTTTTCATTCACCCATCAGCCGCCGCTTCAATAGACAATCAAACCCTTAGCGGGTAACACAGAGCCCGGAGCTCCTGTACAGAGTACTCCATAAGTGTTTCTAGGATTTCCAAAACTTCCACCAGGCCTTCTCCAGGCTCTCTCTCTCTCCAGGCTCTTCAGTGCCATATGGCCAAAGTGGGCAAAAAATTGAGACTGAACAGACATTAGGACGCACGTCATAATTCCTCTGGACAATGCAGGAGACAGTAAAGCGATGCTACAGAACAGACTCCGCTGGAGTACTGGAGCATCAACCGAGTCCCTGAGTTCGGATATATTTACCCTCCGGGTTTAGGGGAATTCCCCTTCATGCTAAAAGGTGGTTAAGGGTGCCCGCGTACCTGTGCTCATCAACTCAAGCGGGTATCACGAGTTCCAGGTTGCGGATGCGATCATCTCGTATTAAAATGTTCCCCTTTCAACAACCCCCGTTTTGGAAAATTTCCCTCGGTTTACCAGACAGAAGGGTGTTAATTTAGTATGCAGTCCTAGCCCTTCCAGTCCTGCGCCCAGGTGAGTAACACAATCTTGCGGAAGACAGCCGGGAGTCGGGATGCTAGGACAGTCAATATGAACATTTTCCAGCACACCCCTGGAATTGCATCGAGTCTCTTGCCCTCCACAACTCCAATGTATTTAACCCCTTTTTATACGAGTATGGATCAATTGAAGCCAGAGCTCTTGCTCATTGCTCCCTCTGTGGCTGCGTAATCCAGCATCTGCTTAATCCTTGTTTTAAGGAGGATTCATATAATCTTTATCATAATCATATGGTCCTATCAACCGATAATATCCTCTTATCAGAATTTTTAACAGACCGGAAACCAGGGGAGAGTGGAACATAGGTCCTCTTTGTCCATCATTAGATTCCAATTGTACCTTCATGAATAAGACTAGACTGCGTGTTTTGACAGACCAAAACATGGCAAAACTTCCAAAAGCACGCATATCACTATGAGATCAACCATATTTTGGCCGAAGCTGTTACGAATTCCTTTTAAAACTGCTAATATTAACTCTAATCCTCATCTTTTGTCTACTCGAATCCAGGATTGAATTTAACAGATGCAAAATTCCTTGATAATTATTTTAATTGGAGTTTCACCGTCCAACGTGTGGCAGCTGTATACTTTTAATTTCAAACATGTTCCGCAAATTCAGATCAAGCAAGTGCCGTGTCATGATCCGTCAGTGAGCTTGATCATTAGCTCTTCATTCCAGAGATAATTAATTAATCCGACTCTTCACTCTACGATCTAGATTTGTCTTTAGCGCAAATGTCAGAAATGTCCTAAAAGTTTCATCTGTTTTCAGGTATCTTCCTTTCTGCCTGTCTTTGAGTTTCTTTTTAAATATTTTCAGTGCTTGATAAAATCCGAACCTTTAACACTATGACACTTTAGTTAACTTGAAACTTATTTCTGGTTCGTTTAATTTATCCCAGCAGAAATCTCCGAGTTGTCTCTTCTATTCTCGGCTGATTAGTCTGTTTGTTATAGAATTCTTGGAGCTTGTCGCTTCTTCTTCTTGCTCTGGGAAGTTGCACGTGTGTTATTTTTTCTTCCAGATCTCTGGATTTTATAAATACAGTTCGTACCAGTTGACTCTCACTCTCTGACTCAGTCAAGAAGATGAGGAAAAACTCTTGACTAAGGGAAGGGAATATGTGTGAAAGTTTCAAGGAAGAATTCTCCTTCCAGTTCTTCTGCTCTTCTCTTTACTCTAGTCTTTACTCTTTGACTTTAAAATTTTGAGGAAGAGAAACTTGCAAGTAGATTACAAATGACAAGTTTAAAATGTTACCCCTCCTTGCATCCGCATCTGTTTCTGCTGCATCTTTGGGGAAATCTTCCTTCAAAGATTCTTCATCTGTTCGCTTTGAGAGGGATGAGTGAATGAATTTTATTTCCTCCTTCTCTGGCACACTCCCCTAGCAGTTGCTAAATATTTGGAGTAACATGGAGGAGTAACAGCAACCAATACAAAATCCCATCCACGAACCTAGCAAACTTATCGTTACCTGCTCATTTAGCTTGTAGCTCAAAGTTCTAGAATGTGGTATTTGCAGAGCACTTAATTGCGTAAAATTGCATAAGCTGCAGTATGCAGTAGGAAGAGAATTAACAAGCGCAGAGCAACAGTAGATTACAAATATACTCTCGCCATCTTGGTATCTTTCGCCCTGGTAATAAATTGGTTATAGATGCAACTCAAGCGGGCAGAACCAACAAGGCAACTCTTGACAACGACCACATGGAGCACAAATAATTGTCCCTTGCACAGAAAACACGGATAGTTGTATTTTTCAACCTAATCTATATTTAGTTACACAATGACTGACAAAATCTTCTCGTTCTTCTCTTGCTAAACCGTCTTTTACTCATTTGAGCATAGCTTGTAGATTATACATTCTGTACGCATACTTCATTCAAAGCATCCTGGTATTTGCCCTCGTCTTCCATCAAGTTGGCATATATATATTTCACACACGGCGTTTACTAAAAAGCCTCATTATCGATTTAGTAAATGAAGAGTCTTATCCATTGTGACAGGGGTTGGAGTAGGAGAACAGGTGTGCAAGCAGGTTTTGTTTTTCGCATTACTTGATGCATCGCTGCGTTCGCTAGATTCTTACATGAAATTGCGAATCTTATGAGCCACCCGCCAGACCCACGTTTCTTTGATTATATTTGCTCTGCTTTCTTGAGCAAGCTATTTCAAGCAGCAACCTTTTCTATTACAAGCTTCACACGCTAATCCGAATTTAAAAGGTGGAACTATTGGTCATGTGTTGTGTTACACTTATTTTCTCCCTAACTATTATCTTGTGTGTCTTTATTTACTTGTACGTGGTTATTCGTAGCAAGGCAAGGAGAATGCTTTGCAGTTAATGCTCATCACAATTGCTGTTATTCACAGCAGGCAGACACAGTGCTTGTGTCTCCTTTAAATCCGCCTGTATTTTGACAAATAACATGTAAACCATCTGGAGTTTCCAGCGTCTGTCACTTACCCACCCGCCTATTCTCCGATTCATCTTTTCACGATCCATTAAAGTTCTATTTTTGCTATAGCTCTGTCATGCGGCCAAACGGGAGGACACTAACGGGAGTTTACAGGAAACAATAGAACTATCATCTGTTATTCTGCTATTACTAAGGGAATGTATTGCATGAATTTAACAGACTTTATTAACATTTGTAGTCTTCTACTGCAGTGGTTTGTGTATATAGCTGAACGACAAGATTACGAAGCGGGTCAAATGACAACTTGAAGCTTGACCTTTGACAATATAATATCAATTTTCTGCCAAACTTCTCATGCTTACCTATGCTGAAAACTGTTGTTTGAGTTGCAATAGTGATTAAAATTTTTGGTTACGTGACAAAATGCTTTGGTATACAATGACGCCGTTTTATAATACTACTTCCTGCAGTACTACTGCCTTTCCCTAGTACGCAAGACGTTCAAGAAGTTTGTTCTCGTAGTGTGAAGTACATGTATAATATTATGGCTACTCGTAAAACAAATTCTTGTTGGGTAACAATTTTGCCGGTTTTAGTTAATTATTTTAAATAAAATTGCTAGAAAACTTAACGTTATTGCAAAAACTTTCTCACACTTTTTACAGCTCCTTCTAAAACTCTGATTTTTGAAACATTTAATTGCAAAATAACGGCACCGGAAGAATACAACAATTAAAAAACATTTCTTACAACACAAATAGCTGCTCTAAAAAGGCATATCCCTTAATCCCTTCCCTCACATTTAATGAACGAAACTCCTTAACTGACATTTAAACCCCTAGAATTCCAAACGGATGCTATTCCACGCTCTATTTACTCTTTGGCTCCGTTGACTTCACTCTGAAGACAAGGAAACGCTCAGAATACAACAAGGATTCTGTAATCTTGCACAAAGGGTGAATTATTCCTAAAAGTCAATTGCTTCCGTTACCCTTCCCTCCCTACGTAAACTAGCAAAATTATTACCTATTCTTAATTCTTCTCCATTTCCGATTCTCTTCTCATCCCTATTTCATCTTTTACTATTTTCTACTACTGTTTTTTACTATGCTACAAAAAACAAGCCAATGATTCACTTATTCTTCCACAGGGACGCGGGTATCATCCTACCCGGTTTGCTCCACAAGTCCCGCATGTGTTCAATCCTCACTCATACTGACATTGATAGTCTCATTGCTTCCTTCCCGGGTAACAGTTTTAAGAGCGCTTATTGGGAAACCCCCCACCACTAAATTACTTCACCCCCAACCAGCCTTCCAGCTATTGCTCATTGAAGTCATATCATATCTCATAGATTTCCGTGTACACATTTCCATTATTTAGTAATAATTTCCACAAGCCCGCACCTATGTACACATCCAGGCAGAGCCTTCCACTCATGCTTCACCCACACGATATTATAGACTTGATGCCGTATGCACCAGAATTTTCTAATATTGATTCAAGTTGTTTCCCTCTGCTTCAGCTGATAATTTCAACACACACATGATTCCCACATCTGTACAAATTGTTTTCATCCATCCGTTCATCTTTACCCTAACCATCATCACTTCATCCCGCAGCAAGCACATCAACCATGCGGGACGCCCAGGCCACCTTAAATATTATTGCCTCATTCCTCTTCCCAACTACTGGGCTTTTAGCTTCCAACTTGGAAATAGCTAGCTATATCCAAGCTTTAAGGGAAAACCCGGGATTGGGAAACTCTCGTATCCGCCCTCCTCCTCCCACACACACCACATCTTCCGCCGGGACAGATCAGTTTATATCTGGCAATACTTCGGCAATATTAAACCAAACCATGCCTGCTTTTTGGTTCTGAACCTAGCCAGCCAGCAGCTAGCAGCTTCCTCCCCTGCTCCAAGCTGAAAAAAATGATGAACTGTCAATAACTTTCAAGCTGGGACACAAAATAATAATTAATGATGCGGTTCACTACAACCTAGAGTTCTTTTGTGGAAACACACATGTGTTTTTACACAAAATTCAAATCAAACACTGTAGTAAACCATACAGCAATAACTAATCACAAAATAAAACTCTTTTACTCTCCTCCCCCGCCCCCACACTTTCAGCATCACCCAACTGCATCTCTATTCAATTATTTTCTTTTTTCTATATTGTAATAATCCTCGCCTAATTTTTCCTACTTTTCTAACAAAACATAGCACCACCCTTGACCCTTTTGTCAAGAGGTGGGAATTCATAAATTTGCCCTTGAAGGAAGGGTTATAAGCCTTTGAGGCAGACACGAGAAACAGCTTGCACTTCCCGGTTTTCCTAATTCTAGGAAAACAGAGCAAAAGGTTTAAAATATTATTATGAATATTAAAGGGCTACACCCTTTTCAGTAATGCACCGGCCCTCTCTTTATTAGTTGGAGCAGTAGGTCAAAAAGATCCTTGTGAAGTCTCACATGATCTTCCTCAAGCTTTATCTTGAGTACACACATGCAGGACCTACAGGATCATGTACAGTTTCAAGGACAGATGCGTTTTCCTCTAAAGCTACAAAACGAGGGGTCAATTTCTGATCCGGTGAAGGTCCTGTCCCTTGTAATGCTTCCGCATGTACCTCATACTATGTGTTCCGAAATATCGACTCATGCCGTGTTTGATGTTTTGGGGGGATGGGGGATGTCGTGTGAGTAGTTTGAGCTCTTAAGATTACACTTGGAAAGTCAATTCCCGCTGTTAAGGCTGCGCCATGCTTTTTAAGGGTTGTGTCCTTACAGACACACCGTGTTATACTGTTGATATTGCAAGTCATAACTGCCGCTTCATTCCTGTACGCATACGCCACAACCTACGCTTTGTCGAGAGTTTGGCGCTTATTAAGAAACATCCGTAGATTATAATACCATGCCTTCGCAAGGGGGTACATCGTTCACCAAAGTTGAACGGCTACAGGGTCGCCTCTACTCATCCTGTTCCCGCCAGCGGTGCTCCTCTTTTAATGTGGTTCTATTGTCTAGCGAATGTATTGCTGTTCATCGAATATATATGCATTTAAGGAGTAAAGGATGGGTATAATTTTTGTATTGTAAAGGAGGTGCCCGTTGACTAGCAACGAGCGCCGACGTAGCCACTGATAGGCTAATTGCGGACTACCCTCAATTTGCAACGATGCTTACGCACCAGTCTTTCTGTTAATCCGTTCCATTAAGCCTGTTGCCATGAAGAAAGACAACACGCGTTTATGGTCCAGATCTTTTAGTTTGCTATGATCAAGTCTCACCTCACCAAGGTAGAGTAACCTGACCAAAGCGTGGATCGCACAGTCAGCAATAACATGAACTGCACTTTCCTCTAACCCACACTCACAATTCGGACTGGTTGTCAGTTCCAGATTGTAAGCATGTTTATTCAAGGTTATGTGACCAGTCACCAACCCTGTTAACGTCCGAAGTTGACTCCTGGTCAGTTTCCTGACACGAGAGTTGCTTCGTTTAATGTTCTCTGCGGGAATCATTAAACGAAGCAACTCTGGGGGGGGTATAATTGGCGGGATTATCAATAATTGGGTAGACCTTTACCAATTAGTTTTCGGAGATCAATCCTGTTCGACAGTGTGGCAATAATTAATTATTTTAGTGTTCTAAGAATTTACTTGAATAGAAGTGATACAACAAGTGGGTTTGTTTAATTATGGCAACTTCCCGACAATGTCGTATTAAGAATATTCTGCGTTACACACAAGAAACGACTTCTAGAACTAGTGAATCGGAAGAATCGAGTTATTCTGATTGCCGAGAAACTCAGAAGAAGAAAAATGGAAACACTGGGAGTACAAAACGTCCACGAGTTTCTCTTCAGCCTTCAAATGCTACTAAAACTAAAACGAACAAAGTGAGAAAAGGCGGCAAAACTGTTGCCGGTGGTAACGGGCGCGAGGGTATTTTGGCACTCCCATCCAAGCTAGTAACTACAGATATACTCCGTTACAGTCAGCCAATCTTTCCGGAATGTTCTCAAACCAGCAGTTCTTCTCTGAGTTCCCCGTCAAGTGGTTCCACACAGTCATCTTTGGATTTTACCCCGAATTTTGTAGTACCCGATGAAACGCAGCCAATTCAACTACAAGAAGCACCAGACGTAGAACCAATTTACTTAAGTCGACTTTCAGGGGACGACGCTGACGATTGAAAGCAGTTACCATTTGATTTAGTTTACCCTACTACACTTAGTATCCGCGATTTTAATTCGACCGTGTTTTACGCTAGGATTAGGTTATTTTTGAAGGATCTGGGTAAATACGTCGTATACTCCAAAAGTGTAACAGTGGTTTTTGTACAGAACCGCAGCGTTATGATCGGTTGGGGTAAAGAGGAACCGTCAATTATTTACTGCATTGATGTGATCAAAACCTACACGGTGTTCCAGGAAAACGGCGTGATTTATTTAGGTCATCAATTTATGTCAGACTACGTAACACCAAAGCTTTTAAGAGGAAGACATGTTTACTTCCATATGTGCTGTCCACTGTGCCTTCAAGAGACGACATTACTTGAGCAGGCAGTATTTGTAGCTGGTTGTGAGAAAGGTGGTAAACTGTATCCGCATCTTGCTAAAGTACGTTACCATTAACGTTCAATGTCTTAGCGTTTATAAATATTTAAGACGAGTACTTCAAACAAGTGCCAAAACAAATCGATTAGCTACAAGTTTTTTCAACTTACTTCCAGTTTCATTTTGGATCTGACTTGTCCACGCACATTTTCCCATCCATCAAAGTAGCCAGTAAAGATGGATCAACTCATCCGTGGATCAGCAAATCAGCGCAGCCTGACCACGTTTTGGATATGCTGGTTTCTACAATGCAGCCATTGAGCCACGTAGAAGACCCATACTTCCGAGTTCATCATTCGTTTCTGAATCCCAATTACCAACCAACAACTCGCAAAACCATGCATTCCTTCTTGATGGAGGAAGCTTATCGCCTGGTAAGTAGAATTCTTTATTCTAAATGAGTGTATACATATATACCAGGATAAGTGTGGACTGAGGACATAAGTATATTTTATACTTGTCAGGATGGAATGATGGCCGCTAAACGTCAACGCGTAAACTCAGCGATGTGTCTTCTTACGGATATTTGGACAAGCAAAGGACAGAAAGCCGTCATTCTTAGCTTGTTAACCTACATTGATGACGACTTTAGTCTGCAAACCGACCTTTTGGATATGACACAAATCAAAGGGCATCATGATGCGGAGAATATTGCGAAAGAATTGCGCACATCCTTGGCGAACCGGGGTTTAGCTCAAAAGGTAGTTTTTGCCTTGTACAGTGTGTTATCCTTTTGGGAAACTATGATGAATTTGTTATCCTTTGTATGCTGTGCCGCCGTTCGAACACGGTGGAACAGTTATGTGGACTGCCTCGTGAGGCTGACAGATGTAAGTGTTCTTATTTTAAAAGTGTTGGCTAAAATACATGATAATCACTGCCATTCATTCCTATTTATTCATGGAATTCTAATTTGTGGGTTGACGTTTTCGCTTCTATCTATGCTGTTAGACGTTATTCGATGGACGCTATACTTGTGTCGCCATTCAAATCGTATATGAATAAGCCTACAACTAAGCAAACCGTAACCGAATTTTGGATTCAGATACCCTATTTAAGTATTTACGAAACAGACGCATTTCTCCACGGAAGAATTCGTCCCCTATGTAAAACGAAACGGCCTTGGTATCTGATTCTTTCCCGGTATACTTCGTTGTAAGTGCGGGGAAAACCATGATCAAAGGAAGTTAAAGAGTGTTAACGGAATAGTGTATACGCGGGACCGCTCGGGATTATTTATTGCAAGAAACTGTAGAGTATCCACGCCGCGCTTGGAAGTATTCGCAGCTTGTAGTCTTACATGGAATACAAGGACTTGTTAAAGAGAAAGAATGTACGTATAAAGTGACACTGTGTTACATTGTGCGGCAATCAAGTTTCATAGCAAACAAAATGAGATGATGACAAGAAACTTGGGGGGAATGGTATGATGGCAAGATATCAGTTACTTATAGACCATATTAAACAAACGGTAAATGCATTTCCATTACGTCGAGCTAAATTAAAAAATTATACAAGACAATTCATTGTAAATCGGTTATTTTTAGTCACCAAAAAAAATTAAAGTGTAAACGATACATAAATTTTCATCTTACCCAAGCGATGACACGATCCAGCTTTGATTTAATAAATACTGGGGCGCCTAAAGAGAGCAAGTCCATCAACGAGTAGCATAGTAGACTACCATGGCCGGAACAAAATGTACCGTTCCGTAAGGTGGATAAGAGAAAGCAAATTACCGTGTGCACCACAAATCTGCAGTGTGCCATCGCCAAGAAGAAAAACAGTTTCTCCGTTGATCTCCTTTTTTTCCATGACTTTTACTTCCGGTGGAACACAGCGATCAAGGTAGTCAAAATAAGCATTGACAGGAAGCTTAAGAAACTGCAATTCAAATCGGTATTAATCAAAGTAGCTAAACTTATAATACTGCAAACAGCTGGTTTGCTTAAAAAAGACTTACGTTGGATTTGTTTTGCAGTTATTGGATTTGAGCGCCATAATTGTTGTGAAACCAATTACTATGAAAAGCATCCACTGCGTACTGCGGAAACCTCGCCGTAATAAGTGTGGATGGAACCTGTTTGAACCATAAGCATTCCGTTTTCTCACGATACGAGTAACTCCCTTTTTTATCCGTGAGCTTCAAGGCTCCGCTCGAGTATTCTAGCAAGGAATACGATCGGTAGTCCAAAGTATATCGTTGAATGAAGAGGGGACAACGAAAAAAAGTAGAGGTTGGCGACAATTCTTCCCATTTTTGGACTGGGACCCGGAGCAATATCTGTTGTACAACTCTAAGATCCGTGCCTATGACCGATTCAGGGATTTTGTAATAAAAAAGGAGCGAACTAGAAGCCATGATTCCCAAACTAAAATCGAATTGAAGGGTATTGGGCAAATATTATCAACGGAATAATTAGTTGTGGAGAATCAAGATCAGTACAGGATATATAATTCACGATACATGGCAAACAGTTTAAACACGGGATCAGCTGGTGGTTTGCGACTATTCAAACACTTTTTAGTTAAATCGAGGTAGTTCTACGAAGCAATAATAAGTATACTGCTCATAACGAATGCATGTTCTGAAATATATAGCACCGTATGTACATTATGGAGTATTAATAAAAGTAGCCGTGACAGTCATTATAATCGCATTGAAGATAGTGGGTATGAGCTGAATCGTCATCAGAAAAAGAATCATAGCAAACGGGACAGGAGTAACGTGGCGAGGTATTACTAGCAGAGGAATTTTCTTCAAGATCGTCTGTTCCACGGTCATCCACAGAGTTAGGTGTATTGACAGCACTATGAACTAAACCAAATGCAGATGACGTTGCTATTGATGCTGTAGCTGAAGACGTGGGCTCATTCTGCGATCCTTGTTCCACGGCTGCATGAAAGGTTGCAATAGAGCGTCAAATCGGAATGTACATAATGCTCATCAAAACCATCAAAATTTATCCAATTTTTATCATATTTTCAACACCGCAAATGCTTACATGGTTACGCTGCTACAATGGCCAACTTTTTCAAAACGGAACTTGAAACCGGTAACTCAGAGGATAAGTCCATGGAAAGCTTTCGCTTGGCAGATTTCTTCAAGTTATTCGCGCACTCCACTACAGCATCCGGATACAGGGGTGGCCTATCGAGTTGCACAGAAGTATGCTCAATTTCTGAATCCAGTTAAAAAAAAGCCAAGTAATTGACCAGCACGGTTTCAAGTAGTAGGTCATCAAACACTTAATAGATAAAAAGGGGCACTCGTTTAAGGTAATAACTGCAGGATCGGTTTTATTACCTGCTTTCCGAGCTGGTTTTCCAAGGCGCTCCTCTATGCTTTTAATAGACTCGCATATATGATTGACTGTCTGTGGAACATCTTGGAGTTTGTTAACTGCATCCTGCATGATACAAAGTATTTTCACCACATCCACCAGTGTGGCCTGCATGTCCCTCTTGTCTCGATTTGCTTCGTCGAGATAGCCTGTAGTTGGAGAAAGAAAGGATGAAGAAAAGGCGGAAATCGATAGATGCACATAATCATTGCCAACTTGCCGATATCGAAATCGGGCAACTTTCTAGAAACGGGACTGCTGCCTAGACTTCTACCTCGAAGTGGTACTTTTGATTTACCACCTCCACGTGGAGCAATACCTGTTTCAAAGAAATAATGCATTAAATCGTTCAGCATAAAACCGTGTTCAGCAAAACTTAATATTAGTTTTTAGTAGTATCATGTACCCAGAACAGTACTAGACATCAAAGGCGACCGAAAGCTGAATGATCCCTCAATGTTTTCACTGTGGAGCGGGGAAGGCATCTGAGATAGAAAAGAGTTCCCCCCTGCGGATACGAGCACAGTTGTGGTATTCATAATTCCCATAACATTAAATGATTAACACTCGTGTTTAAATTCAACCAATTAACCTGAAGAATCCAGTTGACTCGAACACAGGAACTTTGTTGTGGGAGAATTCCTCTCACTATTTTCCTCAACTTCTCCAGTATTAGTTGTCTCTGAATTATGAAATTAAATTTGACCAATAATTATTTCATATTTACAATTAGCAAACATCACAATTGCAATGTACGGGTCTAGTAAAATTATTTAAAACTAAATGAGCATAACTAAATTGGTCCGTAATTTGTTATGCAGTAAATTGTCTACTAATTATTAATTAAATAACTTACCATCCGAGTTTTCGATGCTTTTACCCGACGACAGAAGGAAAGAGCGCTTGAAAATGTCTTGACTCATCTTTTTCCAGTATTTTAGGGACACTAGTGTTAAAATTTTAACCTCTTGCGAACGGTTGTTTCATTGTTGCATACTTCAAAATCTGTTGCCATGGATTCGAGGTTCAGTGGTGCATAGCAAAATATCTTTATCCTCCGCTCAGTGGCTCACTGTTGCATACTTCTTGTTATAAGTCGTATTTTCTTTGCGGGAGTTTAAAATATTGCGCTTGCAAGTATCATACTTGCCAGGGAAAGCCTCAAGACAGTTTTAAACGGACTTTCAGAAAAAATTAAGTTTTCATATAAGAAAATTAATATGTTCAACGTTAAAATTTTTTAAAGTAGCTTAAATTTCTAACTCTATTATTCCTCTGGGTTATGGTTACGTAACTTGCTATGACAACCCGGGTCACCATGAAGGATATGCTTCAAAGTATTGGTTCGCAAGAGGTTAAATATGAAATCAGGATAAACACTTAACTAAATGTAATTTTAAATTAAATGTCAACTGTTATAAAAAAGCACTTCCGCAGTAGTGCAATACTGACATATGAGAAGATAAACGGACAAGTGGAAGGAATATTCCAAGTCTCGCGCTTCCATCCAAACCCCACTGCGTGCCGCAGATAATACAAGGTATGGAGAGAAGGACAGTAGCATCAACACGGCATGGATTTACAGAATTCTGTCGCTTATGCATCACGGTGAACAGTGCTCATTTCGTGCTGTTTACTCACCCCTTTCTCTTTTTTGAAAATGCTCACCACCTGGTGTTTATGCAACGCGATGAGCGAAATCACCACCTCACCACCCAGCCTTGCCTCCTAGACTCTGTTAAGCAGCGGGATGATGTACTTTTGATATTGGAAGCATAGGAATTGCGTGTCCCTGGTAATGGGGATCATACAGAGGGAGAGCACACACACATTGTACACCTGATAGACAGGTGTGAATTGGGTTGTATATAGGGTCGTCTGTCCACACAAAAGAGTGTATATGCGACAAAAGCTTAGTTAGGATCGCAATCTATCTGCTCTTCTCTGGTATCCTCAACACAAGCTGACTGGAGGAAGCAGCAGCACTACCCGGGAATGTTCAGGTGTGCAAGTCTAAGGGTATGAAAAGCGGGTATTTTGCTTATTCAATAGGACTAAGGGTCTATTGAAAAATGTTTTAGAAAAAAAACATCACATAACATGGTTTGGAAGGGGAAAGTTAAATTCACAATGTGGATATGTAACGTGAATTCTTTTGCTCAAAGGGATGTGAATCTAGTTTTTGGTTGGAATTCGGTATAGCTCACAGGTAGGATAAATAATGCGTTGAGGTGGGGGGAGGGTGTAGCAGATGTTTATTGAATCTATAATGACAGGAGTGAAGTAAAAGTGCATGAGCTTGAATGTAATACGTAGCATCACATTTTTCCCATATGCCATATAGCTTTGTATTCAGAGACTCGTTTGGGGCAAAGTGATATTAAAATGCAAATAAGCTATAGCAGCTAGGTTTAGGCTAGGTTTAGGGTGAGAGAAAAGTACAAACAGTGCGAAGAAAACTACGAAATTCGTATGGCCCCGCTACAGTTTCAAGTTGCGATTAGTGTAGACGCGTAGATTTAGGCAATTCCAAAAGGATAAGTTACCATGGAACCAGATGCGGGTTAGTGACGACAAGGGGAGGAGAAGACATACACGTGAATTAAAGACGCGAGTCCTCTCGGTTTTATCCACAGTGGCTTTTTAGAATCACCTGGATTTAAGACATTAACCCGTCAGGAGGAATAGGTATGATCAAGGTTTGCATGAATTTCCGCTTTCTCTTCTCTGCTTTCTGGTGGAAGCCTGCAAAATTGTACTATGAAAAGCCTGTGTATTACATGTTCGTCTCTAGATTTTGAATATTATGCAGTCTAGCAGTGTGCTTCCTCACCGGGTTGCATCATGAGGCTTTGGCTTAAATTATGCTATTTACCCTGCGCTCCCAAATGGTGGCCAACTGTTGTGGCATCTAAGCGCGATCTGTTTCCAGAAGGTAGTTTGTTATAGCAAACAAGCCCCACCAGCTTTCTCCTGTCTTTCCTCTCTGAGCATATATAATACACCTAATGGGCTTCTCCTCCGCCCAAATGATGACAGCATTCCTATATCATTTATTACGGGCGGAAATATGGGCCGCAGATTTTCCACCGCACAAATGGCAAGCTAATGTTCTCCCCCCCAGACTCTCATCATAGAAGCTTCAAGAGAAACTGGCTTCGAACGCTTTCCTATTGTCTAAATATCCCACATTCCTAAGGTCTGCAATTAACCTACAAAATCCAGGTGTTCCTCTTTGCAGTAGCCCAGGATTTGAAAATCGTATAGTTGGTAGCCCAAAAATATACTCAAAGTTAGCATTGTTTGGGAGGTTTGCGATAAACTTTCTAAGGTACAATACCGAGCAACTAAATCCTACGTCATTCAGTGTAAGAATCCTCTGTAGGATTTTTAATGTATATTCTAATTAATTAATACTTATTTAATAATTTTGATCATCCACCATCATCTCAGCCGACTTGAATGACCTACCCGATAAATACAGTTTAGCATCTATTTCAAAAAGCCGCTAAACTTTCTCCCGCTGATTCCACACCAATCGCTCTCGTCAGATTCATTCCCAACCCTATTTTACAAGAGAGTGTCTGTTGAAGAGCTCCATGCTCATCACGTTCCCGCCCCGAATGAATAAAGCTCGTATCTTGGTTAGTCAGAAGTTGTAGTTGACATTTTGCCTGAATATTCAATATCCGTTTGGGGACTGTACAATTTGATAACGTTCTTCCTCAATGACTTTCTCCTCTTTCCCTCTCTCAATCATCATTCCCAGGCCTCTATCCAGCAGTCTCTCCACCATTTTTCACCAACAGCCCTCTTCTTGAGCTCTCCTCTTCAAAGCTATCCCTCGTTTATTCCCCAGTTTCCCAGCCTTGAATCCCTCCCCCCGGGTCTTAGGAATAAGGTGAATTTCCTATCTGTGAAATACATTCAGCCATTAACGTCCCTTGTCGCTAATACTTTTGAAGGGTTCTGTAATTGTGGCCCGTATCTCCAAGATTTGAAAACCCGGGCAAGGGTATTATAGTTTCCTCAAAGAATCTATCCCCGTTTCTTCCAATCTCCTTTCCTTCCTCTGCTCCATCAACCACAGCTAGCTACCAAAGTCAATCAATCCCTCACTCGCCCTTATTCACTTCCGCTCTTCCACATTTTACACAGTGCTAGAGAAAAAAAACTCAATAAAGACTTCAACTTCTTCCTCTTCTTCCAACGACACAATGCATTTTCTTTAACGAACAAAAGCCCGGGAGGAGAATCTTGGAGGAAGACGCTCCTGCTTTCCGCGAACAGTCTCAAGGCAACGCAAAAATAAAGTTTAAACAGATGCAATTATGTAGTAGCAGCATGGATTTGTTCAACATTTACAAAATTTCATCTGCACACCATCATCTTCCCCTCCCTCCTCCGCTCTGATTGATATATATGCTGGGAAGGAGGAGGAGGTGGAGGAGGAGAAGTGCCCGGAAAGGTAGAGGATGTGGAGGGGATGGGAGGAGGATTGCCAAATGTCTGGTAAGAATGGAGAAGACAGGGAGAGAGATGAGATAGGAGCATATGGTCTTTTCAAATCCAAAAAACTTTGGCAAACTTCCATTCACAACAATAAACAAAATAAGAGAAAATCCTCTCATATCCTTCTCACATGTTTCTCCTCCCGTGTAGTATACAATTTTTTAGCTCGGATCCACCTATCCACTCCAAATGCACCCCAAAGTAAGCTTTATATTCGTGCACAGTATTTAATATATTCTAAAAACCCACACTGTGCAGACAGGCTGCACAAGTGTGCAAGCTTTCTTGCTGTCTTGCTTTCTACTCTGGGTCTGGTAGCAGCATCAGGCAGCAGGACGATACCGTATGGGACGACAGCCGTCTTATCCCCGTCACAAACGTAATCTAGTTGTATGCAACGTCGACAAACTTTTACCAAAACCAAATGTGGTCGATAGCTTTTCTTTTCCATCCAAGAGTGAATTCCAACCAAATGCGCTCTTGTTCTTCATCCACGTCTCCTCCATCCTCCTCCACCCGTCTCAATCTGTCTCCTCCCGTATTTAAAACTGAGCTGTCATAGCAAATAACGTAAGTACTCTCAGTCTCAGTGAACAGTGTTCAAACAAGCAGCACAGCAGTAAAAAATTATAGTTTGTATCATCAACACTTGCTTGCACATTATTCACCTTGTCTCCGCAATTACACTTTTACTACGACGTTTTACGCACTTTCACTGCCTCTAATTCTCAATTCAATGCAGCGATGGTTAAGTTACTCGGTTTGATATCGCAAGATACGGGGTTACGCAGAAATATGCGTCATGTGATATGCTATGCAATGCTATGAAAGAGACTGCAAGTATGCAAAAGTATTGCTAAATTCCACAATGGCAAGGGTTAGGGAAGATTTGTAACTTGGTAGTACATACTAATACATTTAAGCTACAGCAATTTGTGTGACTGTCCGACTTTTGGCTTTTGCTGCCCTTATAATCTCGCTTGTATCTAACAGTTCCAACTACAACTTCCTATTGGACCGCGAAGCTAGGTTACGTCAATCGCAAGGTGGTTTCAATCTACATCGGGAACGGAAGTCGATGAGTGATTAAAAATTCATCAGAATTGCTTCCGGAATACATCGTGTTGATCCGTGAAGTAACTTGATAAAAAGATGGTCAATCAGCTCGGCAGTTGGATGACTCACAAGATGCTGTAGAAAAACAGAATCATCAACTCAGCTTCGGGACTAGTTTAGAGTTGGAACTTGTGCAACGCAAACGTTACCAAAACAGGTACCAGTAAGTGAAATACGTTAGTTTATGAAGTTCAGTTACATACACCGATTGGATTTGATTAAGAGATTTAGTAAAAGTTTTAAATTCCTTTCAGCGCTAAATCGATTGCGTCCATAGTTTGCAAACCTGAAGACTGTGTATTTTACAGGTTGCGAAACTGAAAAGGGTAAAGACGGGCTGACGTCGGAAGAAATAAAACATGTCGTCATTGCTGGGCATTCTCGTTTGGGGATGCGCTCTGATTATTGCATCTTCAGCAATTCAAGCACTGGGGGAGCAAATCAATGACGCAAGTTTCAGGAGCCGGTAAGTCAATCCAGTTCAAAAATAAGCATGACCGGCGCGTCTTGAGATACATTGCTGCTGTTTACGACTAATAATTTTCAGAGACGGAGCTAAAGTGCGACAAGTGCATGGAGCCAAAAGGCCATCTTGCATCATTACAATCCCAGAAGACGAAGCTGATGGATTGACCAAACTCCTCAACGACGTTCTCAACATCTTCACCCCAAAGGTCAGAAACGGCTGCTGTGGATGCCTCCTCGAATGCCGATTCAGCCTTTGTACTGAATTGTGACAATGGAATCTCTGGGCTGGAAACTTCGGTTTGGCGGATCCTCAACCGCGTCTGGCTCGCCACGTCCTGCCAATACTCGGAGGACGAATTCGATGCAGCGCTCCGTGAGGTGGAGAGGGAGGCAGACAAGGTGCTGGATACCATGTATCACGTGGATGTGAAGTTACGCAACGTTACTGTGAAAGAGGGCTATTACCTCGGCAGAGCCCCCGAAGTCAGAGCCACTTTAATTGCAGTCGTGGAGAAAATGAAGGAGACCCGAAACAGTGGTCGCTGCCACTCCTCTGCTGTGAAGCAGTTGACGGCCAACTTTGAAGAAGCACTCCGAGAAATAAAATCCCAAAAAGAGACTACGGCCGCACTTGAGGAAAAAACTCGGCAAGCTCTTGCAGCTGTTTCACTACAAAACGAGGAAATGAAGAAAGCGCTTGAAGCAATGCAAAAGCGAAAGGACGAAACCGAAACCGAGCTTCGTCAAATAAAATCACATAAAGAAGCAATGGAAGGAGCGCTTGCAATTATGCGCTCTCAAATTGGGAAGACTGACAACGCTTTGGCGGAAGTAGCAGCACAAAAAGCCAGCATTGCTACGGCCCTTCAAGCGGTGGAAACACAGAGAAAAGAGATTGAAGAACTGCGCTCAGTTTTCCATACTCAGACTTTGAAGACGGAGGAAGCGTTTAGCGCATTGGAAAGCGCGGGTGGGCGCTTTACAAAGGAAATTGAAGAGTTGAGGCAGAAGAGCACTGCTGTGGAGGAAACGTCGTTGAAGCGAGTTTCAGAATTCGCGGAGTACAAGGCAAATATGAGCCAAGTTACTGGAAAGCAGGCTGAGAAGGATAGCGAACAAGACGAACTGCTGGAAAAACTATACACGGAAAGTGTTCCCTCCGGAATTTAACTCTACAGTGGCGCCCCCACCGGAAGGGACGTCTACAGTGCCGATTCCACTGGCAAATACGTCTACAGCTACAGCTGCCCCATCCACGGCTCTGCAGGTTTATCTTAGCTCTGGATTGGCAGGGCTAACTGGAAAACCTTTGAACATCGAAAACGTTGACTACAAAGGAGAATTCCTTTACCTCGCACGAAATCCGACTAAAAAAAGTGCAGATGTTCTTCACGACGGAGCAACATTGGCGGTTGGTGGAGACAAACTGCGGGAGAGTGCGTTTCAGTGGGAGTTTGTTCTGGTTCGGGGCGAAGACAGTTCCGTCGTTTACCTTCGTAACAAACTCAACGGCCTCAAACCGATTCCATCAAAGCAAGATTTCTACAGTCTTCGGAATTACATTCGGATTGAAACTATTTCCTCTCCGACGGGGGGTGAGTCTTCCCAGTTGGTCATCACAATGAAGGAAACGGTCTACAATAAATATTATCTTCCAAACTCAACCCCAAACACTAACTCAGAACTGAATGGACGGGATATTGTTTGGGATTTTACTCCCAGCGACCCTGGTAGGAAATGGATCGTAACTTTGGCTTCTTGAAGCCTGGAATTCAGCCACTTGGAATTGCAAACGATTTGATTCAACTCTCTGATTTTTGATTCTGCAAATTAAATAACTAAAACTCCCCCTCGAATTTTGACTTTTCTCTGGAATCCTCGACTGAGTTCATTTCACCCTGACGATGAAGTATTTTGTCTGTAAATCTCAATGCCCTCACTCTTGCTTCCTAAGGGCGGGAGAAGCTTGCGACGGGAAGATGACGGCGAGATAAGTCATCCTTTCACACCCCTCCTTCCACGAATCAAAAAGCCTTTGACAGCACAACTCCTTCTCCTCTTCCTTCGCCCCTAACGAATCGAATTCCACATTTTTCCCAGCATTGCACTCGTAGACTTTCACCTGGAAACCCATCTTGAAGTTGCCTTATTAATCCGGAACTACACACCTAAATCTTGGCTCACCTTACATACTGTATTGAATCTTCGAGAGATGTTGAATAAAATGTCTTACTAAATAGTTCCGAAACCCTGCTCACCTTTCAAACCAATTAGAAACGACGAAAAAGCATTCACTAGTGTCTGAACCATGTAGCCTGAAATACCGAAATAAGTCTCCGAATTAAATCCTCTTCCATCTTCATGGCACCCCTTCCTCCTCCAAAGTCCTTCCTCCAAAGGCCTTGTTTCGTCGTTTCCTCCTCGAACTTCCCTATCACCTCAACCTCGCATTATTTCCATCCCACAGTCAAGTCGATGCTGATTCAACCCGCTAATTACCATCCTTCAATTTTACACTAGCTCATAGTTTTTTTATTCATTATACCCTCATAGTGTTGCGTTATACTGCCGTAATGTCCGAGCATACGCTTGAGCGTTCCTCGTCAGCGCATTACCATATCCGACCTCTTTCCTCTCTAACTTGTCACTTTTCTGAAAACCCCTTGCCTTGGCTTCCTTGCACACCCAAGACCCACGAAGAATTCGAAATTCACTTCCTTTTACATACGTATACATTAATAGCTATCATTAAATAGGAATAATTATTGATCCTGCAATCCTGCGACGCAACTTCATTCACGTAAATCTTCTCCCAGCGCCATCAACCTCAGACCCAGACCCAAGCGCTATGGTAAGACTTGAATGTAAAAAACTCATCGCGGCACAGCCCACTCCAATAATTCACACCCTCTTCCTCCTAACGTCACAATATTCCATCTCATAAATCCCCCTGATTATCATTTTATCTGCATTCTTTCACAATCCCGCTTCCCGCCAGTAAAAAGTGTATGCAGCGCAGCTTAATAATCTGCAAACGTTTTAGTCAGTATTAACCCACACTGTATATTTTCTTTACAGAAGCCAAACCTCATTCTACAATTAAATTTAATTGTAATTACATTTTTAAAGTATTCTAACAGCCCTTTTTGTACTAAACCTTCTAGCATTTCTATGGATTATGCTTTCATCTAATTTAAAATTCCCAATTGCATTAGCTTGGCGCCGATTTATTTTAGCCATGTCATATGCGAGCCCTTTGAAGTATCACGCAGATGGGAGTTTCCACGAGCATTTCAATCAAAATGCAATCACAGTACTAGCTGTGAATAATAGCTGTAACAGTGCTACAATTAAATTTATTTAACGTGCCATCCGGACGCATCCTCCACCCTCTATTAAAACTAATTCTCTTTTTGCATTAATGTATCTGTCAGTTTATAAAACAACTGTTTCCAGTATTTTTACCATCCCTCCCTATTATGCCTTGTACTTTCATGGCATTTTGCATTGTGACTAACACCACCAGCCTTGTCTCGTAACCTCTGATCTTTTACTGCTGTCAACTTGCGCTCATTGGAGATCACAATTCCTCAAGCCTTTCAAGTATACAAATTCGTTCCAGATTTCTGCGCAGCTTTTGCAGGCGTTCCTTCAATCATTCCTCCTCCTGTACGCAAAGGATCTGATTTCTGGCAAAAATTCTACTCCTTCAGCAATCAGCGAATAATCCTACACATCACACAAGCATGCAACCATCCAACCTTGTTATTGTGTTTACAAATTCCTATCAATTTATCAAACTGCTTCTGCAGCTGTGCGCTTCAATCCAACGCTGAATCCCCGCTATTCTAGTCTTTTACAGTTTGACATAAACACTCACGTTCACTACTCACTATAACCAGTCCCACAATAGCAAAGCAATGAGCTTCTGTATTCTGTTAGCTTCGCACTGAGACAAACCAAGATGGAGAAACCGAAATGTAACATTCATTGCCGTTAAATCTTAGACAACGCCCTGATAAATGTAATCTTGTTTTAGCTACAATGCTTTCAAAATTGCGGAATTCGTGAAAACTTTGTGCTTAAAAAACACAGACAGCAATGCTTTACACTTTTTGTCCGCTTCCTTTTCAATTAATTTCGATAATCTTCTCAGCTTTCCCCAACCACGTCAACGAGCAATACGTTTGAATCACAGCATATATTTCCCATGAACTACAGAATAACAGAGTACCAACCCATACTGTTACATAGTATTGGACTTAACTGTATGCATCATATTTAATCTACCTTCTCACGACTAACCTTAAAAGTGTATATTCAACACCAAATAATATTTTACGTATCAGCTTCAGCCTATCTGTACTGACACCCTGCCACCCGGAAAGTAGTGCTCTTATCAGACCCAATTTGTTATCCAGTCACTGACCAGTTATCATCAACGACAGCGGGACAACCGCCTCAAGCTTAAGGAAAATTAGATAAAGCACAATGAAAATCCATTGAACAAATACCGCACGTTTACCCCAAAAAACACACTTCAATCAATTTACGTGCCCTCTACTTAGAAAAACATCTGCCTTGGATTGTTCCGTGGTGACACAACAGTCCCTCCTCGCACGATAAATCCTCTCCCCAACTTTTAAATCTACTCTTCTGTATGACCATCTAAAAGAGTCCTCCTGCTTTCTCCTGGGGACAGGAACAGCTCGCACCTTAAGCAAAGGTAAACTTGTGTTCTGACATGATTGCCCTTTACACACGCTAGCTAAAGATAGCTACCGTGTAACTTGCTGGAAGCTATTGCTTCTGGTCACCACAGATGCCAAAACTGAGCTACCCTAACAATCACAGGTGTTTTCCATCTCTCTTTCTCTCTCTCTCTCTTTGGACTGAACGTCTGTGTACTGGACTCTGTCCTCTCTTTCCTGGAGCATTCTCTTATCCCAAAACCGGGTTTCTTTGAACACCGGTTCTTGGCCGCTTCCTCCTTTTCTAACCCACCCGAGAAACTAGCCTCATCATATCTACGGAAACAAGTACTTTACCTACATTTCAACCTTCAAACTTCCAAGTTAGCTTCTAGCTTACGACATAATCTTATGTTGTTTCTCCTAGAAAAATCCTGATAGCTTAATATCACTAACCGCTTCTTCAAATAATTTCATCCAGCCGCGAACTAAACAAACAGCTGAATCGGCTATGTACCTTTATAGTTTCTCCTCTTAAATATAAAAAACAATGGAAACTTTTCCAGATAATTTTCCAGTGAAATTATCATCGTCAGCATGACTAGCACTCTAGCTATTCAACAGCATGTTCTTCAATCTCTAAAAGAACCTGGGAAACTGGAAACTAACGAAATGAAGCTAGAACTATAAAACAAGTTAACAGTATACATTCAGCGTTACTTTCAACGAATCCTAGAACAAAATTGTAAGCTAGTACTGCTAAAATTACAAAGTTTAGAAGCACTACTGTCTACTTCATCCTTGGTCAACGCAAGAAATAATCTACAACACCTTCATCCAATTTTTGTAGGTCAATATATTGTCTTCATAATGATTTCGTCTCTTCCCTCTTCAAAACTAGAAATAATCCCCAGTTCCATCCTCATCTAAAACAAGCGGCCCTCTATGCGTAGCTTAAACTTTTAAATAACTCTAGTATCACGGAACATCTTTCTATTTACAGATGAACACGTGCACTGTCTCCTTGAATCCTGAACTGGATAACATGAAACAGTAGCTTCTATCTGGAAACGCGTCTCTCTCTCCTCCTACAAATACAACAACAAAGCTGAACGAACTAAATTTTGTCGGTAGGAATCACTATAGAAAGAGCTTGGATAAAAAAAATGTTCCTAGGCTGCTGAAGCTTCCTGGTTGCATCTGCAATCTGCATCTGTTTCCCAAAAACTGTCTCTCACTTTTTTCATAATCCAATTCTTTTTCCCAGCTTTCAACCATCCTTATCACAAACACATTAGTCCGGAAATGCCATCAAATGTTCCCAACATTCAGTACAACACCCTCATCAAATACGATGCATTTCAACACCTCGCACAAGTACCGCACAGGGAACCTGGACTAAACAGTAAGTAACTAGAACTACAGTAAGTACTTAGCTACCCGCTACTCACATAACAACACCGGCTTCAAACCCTCTGCGGGACGCTAAATGAGATTAACGGCCAAGTTCCAAAGAAATTCACCTTGAGCACTATAGTCTCTTCCCCGTCTGGCATCAAAATCCACGGATCCAGAGAGGGAACTCCAAGACATCATGTGTTTAACTGTGGCCCATAGACCACAGACATGTATGAAAAAAACACAGACTGGAGTCTCTAGTCTCCAGCAAGTCAGCCTCACCACTAGGCTAGGAAAGAAGCTCCGAGGAGCGTTTAGCAAGAAAGCGGTAACCACCTTGTATCTATGGATTCTGGAGAAATAGAGTTTGGAATCGACGGTGCGGCGTGTGGTGTTCAGGGGTGCAGCTGTCCTCTATCGACCCATTCAACCGGATCCCATTAGTGAGAACGTAAGAAGTGGGTAAGAACTAAAGAAGGCGGAAAATCCAGGGTAACTAAACGCCCGCCTGCTCCCACCCTCCTTTCTATACATCATTATATCTTTTTCTTCTTCCCATTTATTATTCTTTTTCACCCTCATCTTCCCTTAGTCTATATTTCGTCTCACCTTTCCACAAGCTCCAGGAGCACACCTTCTCCCTCATTTCAATCTTCTCTTCATCAACGTCACCCTTTACTTGCACACACTTTTCTTCCAGCCGCGCGCTTCTCCCTATTTCTTTACACCTTTGAAGCAAGAGAAGAGGCGGGCTGCTGGGGAGGATCGCTCTTAAATATCTAAATTTACTCACACCTGATCGCCGTCTTGTACTTCCAAGAATAACCGGGAAGTTTAGATCATACAAGGGAATTCAAGGGATACAGACAATGAGGAGCAGATGCGGATTATCCTTCTCTTCAGCTTTTGAATTTTAATAGTTATTTCAACAGCGCTTCCGGAAGTACTGTCAAAAATATTCCTAATGCAGCATAATGGAAATTTTTCAACTGAACCAGGTAAGAAACCATGTTAGAAAAATGTTGTCTGCTATTTCTTGGTTGAACTGTATGCACCGTTATAGATTTTTATAGCAATTTTAAAATTTATAAACTTCATATCAATAAACTCGAATACAATTTATAAAACTATTCCCTATATTTCCAAATGTTATGATGCAAAATCTGCAAAACCTTCACCTATTTTTTAATTATAAATTTTTGCCTTAATTGCAATCAGATGGCTGCATTCTGCTAAAATCCTCAAGTTTCACTAATTGCAAATCACATGAAATCTCTGCACCTTTAATTGACTCTGGTTTGCCTGCATTCTTTACGGCACATCTGTCTTTTCTAAACTTGCCGCTAGTCAACGTCACCTAAGCATCTTAACAAGCCTCGAAACATACGTACTAAAGCAGAAACTTTTTAATTTTATTTCTATTAAAATTTCGTTTAGATCCACTCAAAGGACAATGAGTTAGCAAAGTATGAAATAAGGCCCCCACATCTTGGAACTCATTCAACTCTACAACAACAGCTTTTACTACACAAACTTTCAATCTTCTTAATCCTCCAAAGGAAAACTCTTCCTTCACACAAAGGTAAAAACTGTCACAAAACCTTTTTCCTCTCCCTTGCATACACACGTGGTCTCCAACAAAGTAAACCCAAAATTACGCAACAAAATCCCGCAAAGAGAGTCCACACACAATGTGGCGTTTCTATTCCTGATTTCCTTAAAATATTTCGTAATTCCTCCTTCCATTCTCCGTTACAAGAAACCAGCATCTTTTCAGCTTTCTGTTTATAGCCATCATCCCATTTACATTCACTCCAAGTTCCCTTGACTTTGACTTCACTCCAGTCCAGTTTAACAGTTTCCGATGCTTATTATTACGAAATCTCAAGTGTATACAGAAGAATTCTTCCGTATTTACCCATCATTCTCTGGCTTGCTATTGCCGTCGTACTGTTTAAAGAGAAAACGTGAAAAAAAAACACGGGAGGGGGAAGGAATGACAAAACGAGGGCCATGTGCGTTCCCCGGCTTTCCTTAACTAAATAGGGATGAGTCAAGTAGGATCGGAAGAATACTCTGTACCTCCATGTGTGAATTCCCGGTGTGGTTTAAAAAGAGACATCTTACGCTTGGGAAATCCCCTTGTAGTTTCCCGAGAGCCACGCGACCTTTTTGTTCCGCTAGTCCTGTCTATTAGTAGGGTCGTGAGCCTTTAAGGAGCAAACCTTTATCTCAAATTACAGCCAAGGGCCCTCCCTCTGTCAAACATACTGCATATACTCCAACTCCACTACCTTCAAACATACATTAAGATTTCTGGTATGCATCAATGGATGAACCATGTTTAAACAGATGAAACCTACTACTACGGACTTGGGATCCTCGTCATAGCTTCCACGGATCTTACATTTTACAAAGGGCCCACGTGTGTGTGTCTTGGTGAAGCCTTTCCTTCCAACTTATCGTCCCTAGCTCACAGGAGGAAGGGCTTTGTGATCCAAAATTATCTTTTACAAGCTGCTACTATATCCGTGATGTATTATTGTGTTGAAATAACAGGGAGACCTACGCACAGTACAAGAAAACATCTTTGAAAACTGAACCGCCCGTCTGCCTCCCTCTCTGATGTCAAACAAGTAATGGACCACACGACCGACCAACGACATTCTGTCTCATCCTACAAATAGATTAGATGGAAAGGGATAAGGACAACGAATGAAGATATTTCCGTAAGATGAGACACAAAACGGAGCATGTGCTTCCTTATTCTTGTCACTCAGGATACGTATGTACTGCGTGACCTTAGTGAAAGCCATGATTACTATGAACTCTGTCGGATTTACAAAGAGGAGGAGAGCTAAATTCTCAGTCTTTCAAAAATAGGGGGAGGAGGAGAAGACACATGTAGAAAAGATAACTAAACCGCGGTAAAAGCTTGAATGGAGACTTTTAAATGACCGCCCTCCCGTGTCATTTTTCCTGTTCCGGATCATCAACTCAAACGGATTCATTCATAAAGTATTTGACACGGACTTTTCCGTGAACAGATGAGCGCTTAACCGCCTACTTAAATATCACCCGGGTTTTACGGTGCGATTACTACGGGTGACAGCGGTAGCGTCGTGGCTAAGCCAACCTGGTTGCAATAATGCAACGCTCTGCCGCCTTTCAAGAGTAATTGTTGGGGTTCAAGGAAATTCTAGGCTGCCCTCGTCAGCAAGGTAAAGGCTACAGGGCTACTTAGGAATTCCTCAAGGAACCATTGACCTAAAGACATGCTTATTCTAGGCCCTTGGAAATGGAAGGAGGGTTCATGCTTTGTAGCTTTGATCTTCATCTGCGATTGTGGTGCCGCCTGGTCGTTAATTTCTATAGGGCTTTTATAAGCTGAGGAGGATTACGAATAGTTTGCAGCTAATAAACAGTTAATGGTATTTCAATTTAGTTACACGCAGTTAATGAAATGAAATTCTAGAATTCTAATCCTTGCTGTATCTTGTTTACTCACTAGCGCCATCGCGAATTGTTAAGTATTTCCAAAAGCCTTAAGATCTTAGAACCTGTGGTGAGAGTGCGGTAGGATTAATTGAATTCAGCCTCTCTCAACCTGTGCCGATTAGCTTCTGCTTGCTTTGCTGGAGCTACAGCTTCAAGTTACAAAATAAACAAGGAAGCCAATCGGTATTAGAGATTTACAGTAACCGCATAGCCTTGAATCAATGCATGACCTACACACCTGCTGCTGTATCATATAAATCAAACAATCCCAGTCTCGGTATTACACAGAACGTCAGGAGTTTACTTTATCCGTGAAGAGTGGAAAGGTTTGGTGTATAAATCATCATGAAAACCTATCTTCCTTCTTTTATTTTTATCCAATCTCTTATCCTTTATGTACACAGGTTTGTGCAGAAACCCAGAATTCTTCCATCTTTGAAGTGCTAAACCCTTTTACTGTGGCAACACTTTATGGTTCAGCTGTGCTTCGTCGTAGCGCAACTATACAATCGATTCTCTCTGCCTTGCAACTTGAAACTTCCTCAAAATATTTTTTAGCTATTTTTACTACCCTTGTCTTGCAATGTTTGTCACTATCCGTTTTCCCTAATCAGAACCTCGATTCTCATCCACAGTCTATAGTCTCTTTGCTCCTCTGCAATTATGCTTATCAATCATTGCAAACTCATGAGTGTTGTAATCCGTTATTAAAAGCTTTACTAACCTTTAGAAGGGATATCCTTCTTAATCGGATAATTTAATAACAGGTCAACTCTCTTCCAAAGGTGATTGCCGTTGACACCGACTTAGAGAAACACTAAGATTTTCAGTGCTTTTCAGCCCAATAAATAACCTGTAATTTAAAATATGGTACTTATGTAAATTCCAATTCCGGTATTCCTAAATTGATTGAATACTAATAAATTTTATGGCATGGACATTATAAGACATGTAGATCTCATAATTTTTTATCATTCGTCTATTTCAGGAATGCACAACTGTCAACTTAAACTACAGAAAGTTTTGCCTACTCACATGCATTGATTCGAATTCGTGTCGTGTGCAGTGATTCGAACAGACACACGGCTCTTCTGAATGAGCTAAACTCGACCACCACAGCTTAGGTGCTAGAGTGTGCCGCCCCCTGGCGTACCGGGACAGGCGAGGGATGGGACTTGCATTAAATTACTTTTACCTACATGCATATAGGTGGTTCATTTAAATCATTCGAGGAGAATTTCAAGAAAATTCCGTAGATTTTATAAATAAAAGCCGTAAACAATGCCACCGTCAGAAATCCAGCTCCCACAGCCAAACCGAAAATATAATTAAGAAGAAGGAAAATTTTACTATGCGGTCACCTTGGAGATATGTTTATAAGTTAGTGATACTTCTGCGAGTAAGTACCGTCGTATGTAGGTAGAAGTAGGTTGAGGTCTGGAGAATTGTAAAGACGGAGAAAGAATAGAAAATGTCTATTGCAGCTGTGAGTGAAACAGCTGTGACTTGGATGGGGACCAGGATGCAACTGACGTGTAGGCCGCAACCCGTTCCCGTATTTTCTCCGTTATATTTTCTTCTTGCAGTGCCTTACGTAGGGAAAAACTATTTCCAAAGTCTTAGCTCCCACCACCACTCTGCCTCCTTATGCGAATTCAATAAACCCGGAGCTTCCTCCTTCAGGAAAAACTTGCACAGAGACAGAGGCAATATCAAAAGGAACCGTAGGAACCGTAGGAACCGTAGGAACCAACCACTCAAACCAATCTTCCAGTATGCCCGCACCAGATCTTTTCCTCTCTTTCTCGAATATGTTCACAAACTCCCAGGGAAAACTCAAATGAGGGAGAAGAAGCGGGTAGAAACGCAGGCAATACACTACTCGAGCACAATAGAATCCAGTCAGGCTCTTCTTTCCCTGTTAAGCCTCCTCGCTCACTTCTGCTTTCTCTTTGAATAACTTTCTCTTCCTTTCACTCCAGCCTCGATGTGTCTCTCATGCAGGTTCTGTCGGGAATGGGCCTGAAACAAAGTTTTGCAAACTATTTCAACTCCATCCCAGATACTGCCTTTCCCTCCTCTTCCTTCTGCTACCCTCCTCCTCCACCTCTTTTTGTCTCCGTATTCCCCCCACCTGGCACACGCTAATCCCACAGGTATTTCAAACATTTCTCCTGGTACCACCACACCAACTGTAAATCTCACTGAATTTCTAACATGGCTTTGCAGAGTAATTAAGATCAAAGTAAGTAGAAGAGAAAGACAAAATTAAAGATTTCTTTGGTCTGGATTTCCTTTGAACGATGTCCTAAAAACTTCTAATCCAAAAGGTTCATTTGTTTACCAGCTTTAATGTTGTGAGGAAATTTAATGTGACTGCTAACGAGAAGTTGGTTAGTTATATATTGCTTTAAAATAATTCAAAGCCAAAAAATTAAAACGTTTGCTACTTCTCTGCTTTCACCCTGTCAAGACGAGACATCTAGTGAGCAAACCTTAAAACTTGATATTCACAATTGAATACCCTGAACCCTGCTGCCCACGTTTTGCTTCTCTCGGTCTCCCATCCATCTTAATACTGGTATATATTTAAGGCTGGAGGTTTTAAAACATATAATTATAATTCATAATTTGATGTTTGAATTTTATGGAAAATCAATTCAAATTGAAAATTATGCAAGTGAAATAATTATATCAGACCAGTGTCAGATTGCTCAGGTTTGTTGGAGACAAAAAGGTAAGATTAGGAAGAAGAAGCAGGTAAGAAATACGAAACACAGCGTTCAATTTAATTAGAATAATTAAGTTACAGCTTATTATTTAAACTGGCATGTAATAGAAGGTACGTAGAACGAAAGTATGCCATGTAGAAAAAGATGGAAAGGGCAGGTAGTAAGTCAGAGGTTTGAAAATGGAAAAATATAATTCAAAATTAATTGAATTATTTTTTTAGCTCTTCGGAGATTTTGTTGGCCCTTAAAAGGGCCGTTTCTGTTATCATTTAATTCTACGTAACCGAAGTAAAATAATTTTCTTGCTATCCGTCATAGTTCATAGTTGGAGGATCCAAGGGGTGTGATTGGTAGGAGGCGAACATCTAACTTGATTGATGCATCTGTGTCGAACAGGAAGACGATAACCCCCGGATTGACTTCTAAGTAGGGTTGGATCTTAACCTCCGAAACCGTACAGCGTTCTTCCTTGACGCTTCAAAGCGTAGACCACGTCCATGGCGGTGACCGTCTTCCGCTTAGCGTGTTCCGTGTAGGTCACAGCGTCCCGGATGACATTTTCCAGGAAGACTTTTAAAACACCTCGAGTTTCTTCATAGATGAGTCCAGAGATACGCTTCACACCCCCTCGACGAGCCAAACGACGGATAGCAGGCTTGGTTATTCCTTGGATGTTATCTCGGAGCACTTTACGATGCCTCTTTGCTCCTCCTTTTCCCAGGCCTTTACCACCTTTACCACGTCCAGTCATGGTAAGAATTTAGTTTGAAATTAGTAAAAACTTAATGGAAATGAAAAACTTTGAAACTTGCTTCTGTCCTCTTCTGTTGTAGGAGCATTAATGCTGGGTAGCTCCAAGTTGAGCTCAATTTATAGCTTCCCAAGAAAAAGGTCGGACGTAGAAGTGATGCTGTATGTATTTGTTTGATCGATCATGGGCTCAACTTAATTGAGGAGGAATTCTCTGAGCTTCAAGCTTCTATGGTAATTTAGTTAAGGTTGGAAAGAAATTTTTATCCTCCCTCTCTAAATTTTACTTGATTCTGGATTTTCATTGATTTAATACTAGTTTCGACATTTAGTTTGTTAATCTGGTTGGCAAGGATTTATCTTTGAAGCGATGACAGCAGAGCCGATTCAGCGTAGAGAAATGCTTAATTTAGGCTATCTCTTTCTAAAGTACGTGTTAATCGTCGTATGTAATGCAGTAACGGATACTTACCTACCACTGACAAATGTGGTGCGATCTTAATGCAATGCAATACTTTATAAGCTTATGCAGTTGATGACAGCTTTTTCTCAAATTCGAATAGCTCATATGCTGCAACTATTTTAAAGGCTAAGATTTCCTTGTTGATGAATTCGAAATCTGAAACTGACATCCTTGAATTACTGTACTTATGAAAAATGCTTGGGAACATGATAGAAAACATGAATAATCGAAGCTGGTTAAGCTGATACTTAGCATTTAGTTGCACCAGCTTAGTAGTAGATTTTTAATATGTATTTTCAGTTATCTTTTTCCGAATTGTCAATTTGGAGGTGGAACATACGAGGCAAAGCAGGAAGTAGTAGCTGGTTCGTCAAGTCTATTTTTAGCTTTTAGTTTACTGGGAAGTGATTAGCATGTTATTTGGTTACTCTCAGTTTGTTGTACATAAGCCTGACCAACCATATTACTCTTTTGCGGGTAGAAGCCCACCTGGAGCCATTATTTGCTGCTTTCCACTCGTATGCATCATCCAAAGAGAGCCTACCTTCGTCATGAATCCTCGCATCGACTGCGCTGCAGCTTCTTTGGAGAACAGAACCATGTATAAAAGCCTATTTTGAATTCCTACTTGATGGATTACTTGTTGCTGCGACATGCCAATGCACACAGCTTCAAGTATGAAGTAAACGGATCTTGAATACGTACTCACCTACTATGAGCATGGAATCGTTACTCGACACTCAAATAATGTAGTACTTATGTGCAATTGCTAATTTTACGACTTTACCAGCTTTCCAAATAATCGCTGTCTGGATGACCTAATTGTATGCAATTTTAACATGTAGTGGGTGTAACTTATGATTTTTAATTATTTACCTAACAGGGCTTAAAGACGAAGAATAATACTCAATATCAGGCACTGCTCAGCATCCCAAAAGTTCTGAAAGTGTACCCCTGCTTCACCAAGAGTAAGAACAGAGCAACACGCTGCGTAATGTCAGAAGGCTGAATAGAAGAAGAAGAAAAGTAAGTAATGATTTGCGATAGCAAATCTCATAGCTCTTCGGAGATTGTGTTGGCCCTTAAAAGGGCCGTTGGTTTCTAATTCATTCAACTGAGCATCTAATGAAATTCATTATGTCATCTACTCATCACTATTTCGTAGAAGTGTATTTCGTCACAGCCTTGGTACCCTCGGAGACAGCGTGTTTGGCCAGCTCTCCAGGAAGGAGCAAGCGAACGGCCGTCTGGATTTCCCGGGACGTGATGGTAGTACGTTTGTTGTAGTGAGCGAGTCGGGAAGACTCTGCTGCAATCCTTTCGAAGATGTCGTTCACAAACGAGTTCATGATTGACATGGCCTTCGACGAAACTCCCGTATCCGGATGGACTTGCTTCAAGACCTTATAGATGTAAATCGCGTAAGACTCCCTCCTCTTCTTGGTTCTCTTCTTCTTGTCCCCTTTGACGATATTCTTCGTAGCTTTTCCAGCTTTCTTGGATCCTTTTCCACTTCCTACTTTCGGTGGCATGATGAGTTCGAAATATTTAACAAATCTAATAACAACTGTGATAATCTCAACAAATATAAGAACTGGCTTCGCTGGTGGGTCAACTAGTAATAAGAAGCTTTCCCGTATGGAGCAGGCTTTATATACCCGCTAAATGGTGTAGATTAAAACAAGCCGAGTTCTCAGGCCGTATCCGTGGCAGCAGACTACAAGATATAATTGATCCAACAGCTCTTTGTTAGGCAGCGTTTAAAGAGTGTACAGCTTCTATATGGTAAACAGCGGTATTTACATGACACAAAGGCTAATATAGTTGTTTGCTCAAGCTTATCTTCTCTCTCCTCTCGTCTGTATTGGGCTAAATGAATCACGCTTATCTTGGACATGAGACTAAATTGTGGATGCAGCCATAAGCTACAAATTTTAATTACAAGAGAAACAATGAAGCAAATAATTATGAAACATCTTCCGATGTGCCCGCATTTCATCTGGTAGTCCACCATATAAAAATTGCTAAAACATGTTCGTAGGTCAACCCATCTCGGGTATATATATTTACAGCCCAACTCATACGTAATAGCGTTTAGTGCTGAAGCATGGATATGTAGTGCTTCTTTTTAGCAATTATATAATTATCAAGACTATGTAAATAATCACAACTTTAGGCTGAGAACGAGGGTCCTACAAAACTTTGTATCAGGTTTATAGTTTTGTAGTCTCTTCCATATTTCATACACAGCATAGCATACAAGCACCCGCTTTGGTGATGGTTTAGCAACGCCAATGGAATGCGGCATGTTCAATAATACATTAAACCCCAACCCTGGACATGCTAAATGTTCTAATATGTACCGTTTAAGGTTACCAGTCTATACGCATGGTTAGATTTGATTTAAAATGTAAAAAAAAACAATAGCGACAGTTTAAAATTTAAATTAATTTTGGGCTTAATTAATCAAGTACTTACTCTAGCGGATAACGGATAATTCAATCTGATACATAGCATAACCTGTAAAATGATACCTTAAATCCAACCATATTGTTCTTTGCTATCAGAGTCTAGATATCTCTAGTCATCGGTGCGATTAGCTATAAAAGTAAGTGAAATTATGATACCCATCACTTCTAAAAGTTAAAAGTTTTACTCTATTAAGATTCATCACTAATCAAAGCATAGAGAAAAGCCTGCTGATGAGTTGAGAAGGCATACGCAATTACGTGAAATGAAATGATCAGTGTTTAATGGACCAAGATATATATTTATGAGGATGCAACTGAAAACTCCAGTTAGGTTTTTGCTCTTTGGAAAATATGTTGGCCCTTAAAAGGGCCGATTGTTTCAAGTACTAGCGCATTATATATTAGTCGTGGTCATGATATCATAAAGTGGTTTTCATAACTTAAGCTGCCTTCTTCTCGGTTTTCTTAGGTAAAAGAACAGCTTGGATATTCGGCAGCACACCTCCTTGAGCGATGGTGACCCCGGATAGAAGTTTGTTCAACTCTTCGTCATTTCTGATGGCAAGTTGAAGATGACGGGGGATGATTCGAGTCTTCTTGTTATCACGAGCAGCGTTTCCAGCCAATTCCAGGACTTCCGCTGCCAGATACTCCATGACCGCAGCAAGGTAGACGGGTGCTCCAGCGCCGACACGCTCAGCGTAATTGCCTTTTCGCAATAGCCGATGAATGCGACCAACCGGGAACTGAAGTCCGGCGCGACTTGATCGAGACTTTGCCTTGTTACGGATCTTTCCTCCTTTGCCACGTCCAGACATTTTGACTAAATTGAAATTTACTGGGCTGATGTAAGATAAATATTGTCTTCTCTTGTCGCGTGTACCTCAAATCGATTACTGAACCTGATTCATTCTTTCTCACTCCTTTTATAGGCGTATTTCGAGTAAAACTCTTAAAGCCGAGTAGATTTTGTTTGATACAAGTCTTTGATAGCTCGTCAACAGATTACTATAACAACCTCAAAGGAAACTCTTGAATTTATTATGTAATTCGTGTAGGATGTGCTGCAGGATTACAACAGCATTAGGTTGTTGCTTGGATTTTATAATTTTTCTTCGCCGCAAGCTGGAGAATCCAAGTAGTCGATACCCATTTGGCTATGAATTTTACTTGCGTAGGTAAATCAGTCAGGCCAGCTTAGCTTTACAAACATTGATAGTTTTCAAGGCAAAGCTGCAGTATGTACTAGTATGGAATTGGAGTTTTAGAGAAGCAGTTGGATTGAATGGAAGTAGAGGTTAAGCTGAGAGAAGCAAACAGAGGAGAACGTTTTAGCTAGCGGCATGCTACAGAGCAAACAAGCTGTAATTATCATCTCTTGTTATTTAAATGAATAGGTCGTATCAAGGACAAGTAGGTGAAGCTGACTAGCTTGCCCAAGTTTCTACAGCATCTAGAATTGTCTCTCCTAAGAAGAGAGAGAATGGAAGCGAGTTAAAGGTTGGTGACAAGGTTGCTCTCGGGTTTTATCTTCTTGCTAGGAAGAAAACATTAGAAAGGAGAAATAAAGGTCAACCAAGAGTAGTATATAGGGTTACTGTTACAAGTCTCGCTCCGTGATTCACGGATTAGGATAGCTTGTCATGCTAGCTGAATGTAATGCTTTCAGATAAATTTTGTATCACTTGCTTTAATTGCAGTGATTGACTTATTGAGAGTCAATTTCTGTTAATCGAATATACAGAAAACTAGGCTTTGAGATGATTCGATTGCATAGTAATATCCTGAAGTGCATGGAAGAGACTTATAACTTACTGCAACTATGCATCGTATATCCTGCATTTATGAAAAACTTGTAGATAGAGAATCGATAAAAGCATAGGGTTTAATTTTAAAAACACATTGCTTTTGCACTTTTAAAGTTAATATCTCTATTTGTTAAAATAATATACTTAGAACGTACTAGAGTAATTTCAATTTAGCCTTTGGTGCCTGGATTTCATAGATATGTATTGAGGTTGTTTTAACGTAATAAGATTTGATATTTTCAGTCAAGTAGGAAAGTTTGCTTCACTGTGGTAAGTTACAAGTCAATCACCGCAGAAGCGGCGAACAGGCATGGAATGTCACAAGTAGTGATAAGCTCGTAGATTAAAATATAATGAAAATTTTTCGATGCTAATTTAGAATTCCTTTGACCTGTTTTGCTCGCTTTCGCTCATAGGACTTGTGTTCGCAGAACCTTGCAGAAGGGATTTAAGAAGTTTAGCTAAGCCAATTTTCGCCACGGTTTTAAATACCTCTTGTGGGGCCTGAATCCCTGCTAGAGCTGAATGCAACACTTTAACATGTCAGCATGACTAAATGAAAGCTAGCCTACAGAATTCACAAAACCCTGAGAAGGCAAAGCTATTACAGTTGATTGTACGACGGTTGTGGTTATGATGTAAAATACAGGTTTGAAACACTAGACATGCGTATTTAGTTAATGATGGATTCTTTTAGCTTGGAACTCAAGCTAAGTAAGTAAAGTATGCTGTAATTTAAAGCTAAAATCCGCTAATGTGCTAGTTAAGAACATAAAGCTTAATGAATGAACACATGTAATCTTCAGCTAAAGTTTTCGTATGCTATTGGTAAAAATGTTTCATTAGTGGTGTTCTGTATTTGTAGTACTGGACGCTTGGTTGAAAGCTTAATCCTGGAGAAGTAAGAGTAAAATTAACTCTTCGTAATTTCGATTATTTCAGAGCTTCAGCTTTCTGCGGAGTCAAGAGTAGAGGAAAAGGCGGAGCCTTGCGAACAAGAAAAATGCTAATGGAGAATGGAGAGTGACTAATGCAAATTTGGTTTCCTTCAAGATGCAGTGTATGAAACACACAACTTCAACCTCATAGCAAACTCAACTGAAGGAAGTGATTCCCCAAAGAAATACACCACGCATCATCGCTGTAAAAGAAGACGGTAAGTTATTTAAATTCGTAAAAGCTCTTCGGAGATTTTGTTGGCCCTTAAAAGGGCCGTTTGTTTTTTAATCAACTTTTAAACAAAACTGTAATCATTGCATATCATCTATTCATAGATTAAGCTCTCTCTCCCCGGATACGACGAGCCAGCTGAATGTCCTTGGGCATGATCGTCACCCGCTTAGCATGGATTGCACACAAGTTGGTGTCCTCAAAAAGTCCGACCAGGTAAGCTTCGCTCGCTTCCTGAAGTGCCATGACCGCAGAGCTCTGGAACCGGAGGTCAGTCTTGAAGTCCTGAGCGATTTCTCTGACTAGTCGTTGAAATGGTAACTTCCTGATGAGTAACTCTGTGCTTTTTTGATAGCGACGGATTTCACGGAGAGCCACGGTTCCGGGACGATAACGATGAGGCTTCTTCACACCACCAGTGGCCGGAGCGCTCTTCCGGGCAGCTTTCGTTGCAAGCTGTTTTCTTGGGGCTTTACCTCCCGTAGACTTCCTAGCAGTTTGCTTGGTACGAGCCATTTTCTCAAGTTCGAATCTTTAAATCTTACAAATTACGATAGACTTTGAGGGAGAGAGTCAGCAGAAATTATCTTGTTTGCTTGCAACAGCGGGACAACGTATGACGAGGGCAGGGATTTCTCACTTGCTTTTATACCTTCAGGAAGAGTAAAAGTTTTGCAAGAGAGTAGGGGGCTTACTGAAAGAATCTTTACGCCCCTTCCTTCCAGGTAAAATCATAAACTGAAGCATGACTTTCAAAGCTTCAGTTCCCTCTTGTCCTGGTTTAGCTTTTTCTTGGATAGTACAGGATTTCAGAGCCTTCGATTCTTAATCTTGGTGATAAGTAATTATTATGGAGGATTGTGATACACTCTTGTTAAGCATGAGCAAGAGTTGAAACAGAACTAGAAGTCTCATTCCTCCTCAACTTACTGTATGTAATCGCTTCTGCATTTTCAGCGTTGATGAAACTGTCGTAAAGATGATATTACAAGCAGAAGTATAGTAGCACTAGCAGAAGGCAATCGACAGTCTGTATTGTAGAGAAACTATTCAGAATTGTTTTCCATTTTTAGCTGAGCTGTGAGCCAGAATGAGTTAACTCGTAAACTTTGCCCGCTGAGTGGTGCCGTTACCTCTGATAAATCGATAGACTAGTACAGTTAACTACTGTCGGGAAATAACAAAATCATATATGAGTATGAAATTTACACAGCTACTGCTACTACCATGTATTAGTTCAATGTTTATGTGGCAAATCAGCTGCCAACGATTAGGTATGGAGATAAGTTACCGCACGACAGGGTAAACTAAATATGATTAACATTAGTGATAAAAATGAGTCAGTAATATCGTAATTTATTGCGCCGCCACTTGTGTTTCATGTATAACAGGGAACAAATTGCTACTAATATCAATAGGGAAAAGAAAATTATCAGAAAAATAAATAGAAATTCACGTGAGCCACCTCCGCTTGATTCTGGAAACGGTGATGTTGGTTGCATTGTCGAATCCGTTGCTGGAATTGGTGTGCACTTCGGACCGGAGCAAGGCCACGTTGACGTTGCTTCACTAATAGGCTTTTTTGTTGAATCGTCTGGTGCTGAAGTAGTGTGTGGTGTCGTTGTCGTTGAGACTATGACTGTAGTTATTGTGGAAACTGGTGATGTTTTCGTTGTGGATAGAGGTGGGTTTGTCGTTGAAGCATACTCTGTATTTGTAGTAGGTGGCTCTGTCGTTGTAGGTGGTTCTATGGTTGTAGATGTAAGGGTCGTTGTAGGAGGTTTTGTAGTTGAAGATGGCTCTGTCGTCGCTGTAAATGGCTCTGTCGTCGTTGTAGATGGCTCTGTCGTCGTTGTAGATGACTCTGTCGTCGTTGTAGATGGCTCTGTCGTCGCTGTAGATGGCTCTGTCGTCGTTGTAGATGGCTCTGTCGTCGTTGTAGATGACTCTGTCGTCGTTGTAGATGGCTCTGTCGTCGTTGTAGATGGCTCTGTCGTCGTTGTAGATGGCTCTGTCGTCGTTGTAGATGGCTCTGTCGTCGTTGTAGATGGCTCTGTCGTCGTTGTAGATGGCTCTGTCGTCGTTGTAGATGGCTCTGTCGTCGTTGTAGATGGCTCTGTCGTCGTTGTAGATGGCTCTGTCGTCGTTGTAGATGGCTCTGTCGTCGTTGTAGATGGCTCTGTCGTCGTTGTAGATGGCTCTGTCGTCGTTGTAGATGGCTCTGTCGTCGTTGTAGATGGCTCCGTCGTCGTTGTAGATTCCATTGTTGTCATTTCCGTGGTCATAAGAGTTGTTCGCTTGGTAGTTGTGAAGGTTGTAGTGTTTAAACAGCTCGGGTTAGTTTGATCATTCGGGTAATCGCATTGCATAGTAACAGGATCAAACACTAGGCCTTCTGGGCACTGCAAATGACATTTGACCCCGTAGCTACATGTGTAGAAGGAAGTACAGTTATCTTCTTCATCTGGGAAAGCACTATCAGCTTCGTTCGGATCACAGGAAATATTGTCATATTCACAAGGCTTCAGAGTGCTTGCTAGGAAAATAATTTTGTAATCATTTCGCTCATCTAAGATCTTGTCAGCTTCTCTTCCTGTCTCGCTATTTTCTTCGTCGTAGCACCCACTCCTAATTGGATCAAATATCTCATTTTTGTCACAGTTCATCTTGCACACATAACCGTAGCTGCATTGGTAAAATCGAGTGACATTTTCAGGGTCTGGGAAGCTTATATCCTTGTGTGGGTCACATTTATCAGGATTGTATTCGCAAAGGGTTTCTGAAGAATCGTTGCTCGCCAATCCCTCAGAAAGTATGGCTGATCTATTTGCTTTGTTCATCTGGTAACTTGCTGCCATTTTCAGGCAAGGAGATTCATATGGTATATCGTCAAGTGTATGACAAGTTTGCGTGATTAAATTAAAATAAAGGCCATCCTTGCAGTTCATTTCAAATGCACTTCCTTGTAGGCAAACGTAATATCTGTTACAATTTTCCAGGGTAGAAAATGTGCTGCCTTCCGTCAGCTCCCTGCATTGGGACCCCAAAAACTGTTCATCCCCCCATGACACGGATTCTTGACTTGGCTTCCAATCATTCTCCATGGAATCGACCGTGTTTTCTGGCGAATCGGGATCATCTTCAGTATACGGACAGACTGCCTCCGAAGCACTTGTACAACGATAAGTTAGCGAATCGAAGAACCGCCCTTTGGAACATCCTAGTCTGTAAGGGATTCCTCCAGAACAAGCATAAAAGGAGTTACAGTTTCCGGGATCCGGGTAGGCTCCACTGCTGAATTTCCCACAGGAGAACTCTGAAAAAAAATGAAGTAGCACGTAAGTCACAGTTATTAGGTCGAATCTTGCTAGATGTTGTAACGAGTCGGGGTTTAACTGCAGCAATTGACAGCTTTGATTTTTTTACAGGACTGGAAGAGTGATGAGTTCAACTTTCGGAAATGTACAACAACATAAATACTAACCTCCTGTGGCGAGTGCCAGAATTCCCAAGATGGATAACAATTTATAGGCCGTTGGAAAATTCATTTTGTCTTATCAACTTCTCTCAACAAGCATCTGCCAAGTTCAAGGGAGACACTAAGCAGTCCTTGGACATTTTTCCAATTAATAGTGCTTTGGAATAATGGCTTAACATCATAGATAAGATGCCAGGACGTGGAGTCTTACAGGTATTAATTATCATAATAATTTAGTTTGATTTGGTATCACATTGTTCATCCTCCCTGCTGTTTCCTCCTAGCTGAGACGCTTTATTGATGAACCGTTCCTGTGTTTTTGCCCTTGACAATATTAGTTTCACACTTAGGACACATTGCCGATCAATGAGACCGTAAGCAGCCATCCAATCCAACCGCTTTTTGTTATTTTTTTATCAGCTATTAAGCTTGTTAATGGATCGGTTCGTTTGTGTGGGAAAATTCTTGCGATTATATTCCGATAAAAATGATTGAGTGGTTAGCAGCCAGAGCATAATAGCCTTACCTGCATGCCTTTTTACTCTTCACGCTATTATGCTATGGTATTCAATAATGCATTTTTAACTGAATGAATGATTGAGAGCTAGTGAAGCTAAAACTGGTGAATTGAGAATTTTCCGGAGCATTGTAAATCCTGTCTTGAAGTGAGCGCTATTTGCGTGGTGTGTAAAATTCTGGTGACTCAATGAATTCGCGGATATTGAAGTTAATTGGTGTGGGAAAATATACGAGTATCTTCTTCAGGTTTACATCCTATTGATTCTATAGGTCATTCACGGAGGCTGTTTTGTGGACTGGTGTAATTTTAGTATCACCATATGTTTAGTTATTGTAAACCCCGTAAATGTACTGATATGATCCTAATTGTGTTTTACAGACTTCGTCCCATGGTGTGCTGTATGCCTCTGCCGTGACAAGACTCCCAATGATACTCAACCTTTAAACGCTATTATGCAGCATCGACTTAATGCGTGTGAACTGCAACTGCAAGGAAAGTACACCTCAAATCTGATCGAACATTAGTTAAGTCCGGTGATCTGCTGGCTCTTTATTCATTAGTAAGCAATCAGGTATTTGAAATATTTATTTAGTCTATATATAATTGTACGCTTTGCTGATAGATTTAAATTATGTAACTCAATCCATTGCATGCGGATGCTGGCCATTCTTGGCGATATAATTGATTGACTGATTAGTGGGTGGATTTTATCCTAACAGAATAATTCACTTAAGATAGCAGTCGTCAAAGATTTGAATTTACACTCCGAAATGAGTGCTTCACTCACATATTTTTAGAATTCAGCTCCTTAAATTCCTCAGAACAAAGTACAGCAAGCTTGTAAAGATAAAAAGTGTTGAAATATTTCTACCTCTAATAATAGACATTGAAGAATTGCAAAGCTCGCTTTTGCAATAGCATGTTATAGTTTTATGCGTGTCATCTTGGTAATGCAGACAGCCTTCTCTAAGTTCAATTAAGTTCCCTAGATTGGTTCGTAATGGACCTGGGCCCATACACCTTCGACTCGTCTCTATTTCTTTATTAAATTGTATACGCGTGGATTTTGCGCAATAGTGGCCTCGGTTTGCCGGACATCTGATGCTGAAAACAATTATGTATAATTCTTAGGCGTAACTAACCTTCAGAAACTGTTATGCCATTAACCTTAAACCTAACAACCTATCTTTGATGAGTTATCGAATTCTTTCTGGTTTTAACGAACAGGTTCTAATTCGATACCTTTGCCGGTACTTTTCACGTGGACTGAGATGCCGCCACAGGTCATCCCCACACGTATTCTCCATATCTGCGGGGTCGCTGGTACATTGGTAACATTTTAATGGAGTATCCGCCATTTCAGATGACCGAGGCTCTGGAGGACATGTTGGGAGAGTGTGATGGCTATCGAGATCGAGTTCATCTGCATCTGTTCCAATCCCGATGTTATGCAAGGGAAAGTCAACTTGTCGCTTCTTTCTCTGATATCCCAGTGAAACCTTAGCCCCCTCTAGGACTATATTCTTTTTGGCCGTATAAAACATGCTTTGGATATTTTCTGGTATTTCGTCTGGATAGAGGGAAGCGTCTCGAGTATTGGGAAACTCATTACCCTTCCAGCCATACTTGTTGATATATGTAATGGGCTTCGAAGTAGACGTGAGATTTTCTCTCTTTTGTGAATCAAAAGTTTTGGCATGTGAATTAGTTGCTTCTGGAAGCAGGAAAAAAAGAGTTAATGCATTCATTAGTTTGTTAATTTACAGAGTTGCCCAAATTGTCCTGACTGTAATTCTGAACACGTTAAGCGTCTTGTGTAAAAAGCCTTTTGCTTATGAAGTATTGCCTCTCTGCCATGCAATGAAGAAGAGCAAGAAGAGTAGGGATGCTAACGAAGTGGACGCTGGGTTGTAAGAAATCAATACGACGCGATCTGCTCTGGACAAGATCTCTGTTACTCTGTTGGTATGGGTATGTCTAGATCTGCTCCAAACATACTAGCCTCTACTTTAATAGATTTTGAATGATTATGCCGTGTGCACTGGGACATGTGAATTATTATGCATGAAGCTATATTCGGATACGACAAACATAGAGTAAGCTAATGACTCAATATTGATTTAAAGATGGCTTGTATGGGAATTCAAGTTTTTTTAGCAATCAAGGTCAAACAGATACCTTACTGAAGCTTCCTTCAGATGCAGTTGATTGAGATCCTGGATGTTGCAAACCGGGAGACGTCGATAGGGGGTCGGATCGGCTTAGATGTGCGCTGATCGCAGTTCCTAGTACGAGGAGACATAAGTGAGAAGTAAATTGGGGTCGGGGGTAAACCACCATGGTACTACGTCATCTGCTGTGCCCGCAATTTACTTTTATTTTGCCCCTCTCGAAACGCACACAGTTTTAAGGAATATTAGTGTGCACTCACTGATAAATCTACAGTATAACGACAACAAATAACAGGTAGAACCCTTAATGAAAACGTTTTTCAAGCTGAGTCTGATCTATATCACGGCGCTTTCAGTTTGACTATGCTTTTACATACATTCATATTTGCCGGAATTTCAAAAAGCTTTGGTGATGTAAAACAGGAAGCGAAGGCAACGGGCCTTTTTCTTGGGGGATTTCAATTGTGTTTGTCAAGTTAATGTTCAATTCATGTCAAGATGTTCTCTTGTCAGGTTCGATTGGATCGCTGACACATTTATGTACGTTCTATCAGGAAACCCATAGCACCGTTGGATTTCGCGTGGCCTATTTGCTCCAGTGGACAAAAAAATTGGGATTTGGAAACAAATTTTTTGGACGTCTAAAATGTCTTCAAAAAGAGGAAGACCCCCTTTTTAAAAACATTTTGGTGACAAATTTTGTGTTCGGGATTGCGGATATTGGTGACCAGGTAAGTGTAATCGACCACAATTCATGGGGCAGTTAGTTTTTTGAATTAAGCTATTCAGTGGCCATTATAGTTGTGGAGGCTAATAGGCGAGTTTGATGTGCTGCTTACAGTTGATGGTGAAAGTATCCTGTCAGAGGCAACCTGGACTGCGTTTTACCTAAACCAATTGAAAAAGATGTTATTTATGGTCCTGGTACTCCATTTTGGCCATACAAACTGGAATTTCCAAAAAAAAAAGAATCCGTCTCTCAGATTTTTCCCGAAAGCTGTAGGCTTCCTTTTTGGAAAAATGCAACCAAACATCTTGTATGTTGAAACCTGGATGCTTAACTACAATGTAGGTAGTTCTGGTAGTTCGGTGGTTTGCTACTTGAAGGCTTTCTTGCTTGTGTTATGAACTTATTAATTAAAAGATTATAAGTGGCCGTTGAGTTTTCGTTTCGAAGCTAGGTTTTCACACCATGATGCCAGGTGTCTTGCTAAGATGTTATAGCAGTTGGCATTGCTAAGAGTGTATGAGAAATGAGAAGGTCCAGGTAGATGCGGAAACATTAGAGCTAAACACAATGTTTTTATTGTAATGTTATAATAGAATCAAAGAGAAACTCGTGGATTAGGATACTCCCTTTCCTGTCAGCAAATCTTTATTTCAAATGTGACGTGCAACATGGGTACGTTTTCATATCTGTAAAGTGTCGCCAGGAAATTCTACTATTGAACATGCAAAAACGCTTAAAGACTGATAATGAGCTGTACATAAGACAGAACCAAGAACAGGGATCTCAGAAGAAGGAATAATTTGATAGTGTTTATTTGGATTCCTGTGAACAGAAAGGTTCGTAAGAAATTCTATTTGCAGAGTATAGACGATAGCAAGAAATGCAATGATGGTGGAGTTGAAGCTGTCGTCATGATTTCTCTGAAACTACATTACGTATTCAAAAGAAAATAAACACCACCTACGTTGATTGGTAAGTAGTAGCGTCCGGACGCAGGTGTTAATTCACATAAGGATATCCGCTTGCACTCGAATCTTCAAGGATTTCTTGAATTTTAGCTATCGAACCAACTTGCCGTGTCAGTGTAGTAATGTTAACAGCATCAGTCTTCTTTTTGCACTCTTTCGATTAGGTGCAAATGGTTTAGCCGCAATCGATTCACAGTAATAATTTAGAAGGAGTAACTAAGGGAAATGGCTACGATAAAATCTTCTAGGAAAATATATCTCCTAATAGCAATTTTAGGACTGTTTCTTGGTATTTTTGCTGATACTTGTTCTGCCCAAAGAGGACATCGAAGGCGGTTTCGCGGGGAAGGACGGCTTCAACGGAATCCCAGAGAATCGGTAAGATTTGAGTACCTTTATGGTCGGCTAATGCAAAATGTAAAGCTTGCTTGATTATCCAACGGAACGTTGACTTAATTGATTCATTTCAGAAATACATAATATGCGAGGAGACTGAAGAAGATCGGAAATATGTGGAATCTAAATGCGAGTGTCCAACGATATACGCTCCAGTATGTGGAAGTGACGGTGTGACCTACCACAACCGTTGTTTTATTGAGTGTAAAGCAAAGCATCAATACTTTCGTAAGTTTGTTTTGCAAATACATATACTGGACTACATTTTCAAGCGTGCTTGTGCTTTCCTCATGAAACTAACCATTTGCTGTGATCTTACTTTTGTGACTAAAAGATTTGTGAATTTTCCAGGATTCCGGCACAAGAAGTTAACAGTGCAGAAAATGGAACCCTGTGACAACTCCATGCATGATACCAGTTTTCAATAAGTATTGTCTACCCAGTATTCAGTATCAGAGACTCATACGTATACAATCTGATGAAATCTTAAATTAAGATTTAAGTTATTAAGATTCTTAAAGTCCATCTCAGCATTAAAATTAATTAGTTATTTATATGTGTATTAGTATTTTAAAAATCTATGAGAATAAGATTTTAAGAAAATTAAATTCTCTAACTTTATAGACTTTCCTTGTTTACGAAACCTGTTTTTCTGGTGGCCAAAAGGGTTCTACAGTTTTTAAAAGCAATTTATCACATAACCTTTGGGGTAGATATTTTACTAGTAGTTTAAAAATAGTGACACCAAGTTCGTCAACTTCGTATACGTCTATAGATTTTGTATCAGCCTCCAGTAGGTACATGAATCCGTTATGTATGACCTTGTCCTCCAAAACTGTAACAGATGGAATACTTCCCTCTTGGAAGATGTTGCTGTAAAAATTTGCGAATACTTCAAAGTGGTCCTTGTATTCTTCATACGTCTCTCTCGTTTTGAGGTTGTTCCGGATATTTTCCAACTGTCGTGTTACGCCGTACATCAATCGGGATTTCTGTGGGAATGAACCTGCCAAAAGCCAATATATATATATCGTATCGCCGACAAATTAACTGAAAGCAGATTTGTAAAGCGTAGTTTTGCTGAAGACTATCCGTGAAAAATGAGAGCTATCGCTTGTAATTTAGCTATTTAGTCAACATCCATATTTAATTTGCTTACCTGGCCGGAAACAAGTCAGGAAGACGCCATACTTCTGTAGTTCAAGTCTCATACCTCTGGCCCAGAGCTCGAGTGCCCCTTTGGATGCAGCGTAAACGCCCAACTTTGGAAGTGGAATTTCCGCACAATCAGAAGTCACAACTATGATTTTACCTAGAATGTAACAAAAGTAAATATTTGTAAAACAAAATTACGAATTATGCACATCACATTGAACCTAACTCAACCGCTTACATTTGTGTTTCAGAATAGTCCTCTCCATGGCTCTCGTCATTTTTACAGCCCCCCAGAAGTTTACCTGAAACTGAACTTCCATTTGCTCCTGAGTTAGCCAAAAGATTTCTCCAGCAATTAACAACGCAGCGTTAGGGATCCAAGCGTACAATTCTTTAAAATAAAAATTTCAAATACAACTACGAAATCGTTTTGGGAAAAATGTAATCTTTGTAATCTTTTTTGCTCCTTTTAGTTACCTGCATCCAAAGAGGTGAGCAGTTCTTCACACCTTGTCGCAAAATTTGCCACATCTTCCTCACTGCAAACATTGATTTTCTGTACAAAGATTCCTGGACTACCGGTCTTCAATTCAGAATTCTTCGTTCGAAGCATCAACGCTCCTTCGCTGCCAGCGTCAAGACAACCCGCGAGTACAGCGTATCCTGCGTCTGATGCCCAGTTTGCCATGCTAAAGCCAAGACCAGAATCACATCCCGTAATTGCCACGAGTTTTGGCTTATTGGACACATTTTTCTTTGGATAGCCTCTACTAAATTTCCAAAATCCTGTAGCTAGAGCAGTAACAGCTCCACAAGCAGCAGCAGCTCTCCATGGAAAGTTTGGATAGTTGTTCACAATGCTACACATGACAGGTAATTATCTATTGATAAACTTAATTAAAAGCTAATCAGTTTGGCTGATATCCCGCAATTATGGTGGCAATAATGTGTTGGAAAATCTCAGAAGAATCCAGTAGACAAGCTTATAAGCTTCTAATCAAGACTGTACTGAAATCACTGAGGCTTTTACGAAGCATAGGATTCAATGTACGAAGCAAGAGTGGAAGATTTGCTACTACCTTACCACATGATTCACCTTGAACAAGGTGAATCAAAGAGCAACTGTCAACTATCCCTTTAACATTCAGCGTCCCTGCTCAGTAAGGATTCCCGTTCAAGAAACTTACAACAGCTTTTGTGACAGTGACACCTGAGAAATGAATGTGATCCTCCGGGAGCCACTCGACAAGATCATGCCTGGGTCTAACATGTGTGCAACTTATTACCAGCATGCTGAAGAATGAATCAAGCTTCATAAAAATGCATGTGTTCGTAGAAGATGGAAATCGGGATGAATTTATTCAATTAGTTCTGGAGGAAAAAATTGAGAGAGAATGCCAATGACGGGGATGTTGTTGAAGCTAAGCGTAGCTTATAATTTACAAGCCGGTGACATCAAAGATGAATTGTCTGAAGTATGAGACTTGAGTGTAAACTCCAGGGTATCCCTCTTGAGCACATCCATTTCCCCAGCTGACAATACCGTGAAGTCTGGCCTTGGCTCCGTCACAGGTCAATGGGCCACCAGAGTCTCCTTGGCAAGAGTCGCGTCCAGCAGTTCCAGCGCACAACATGGAAGGAGCAATGGGGTTTTGGGCGTAGTTTCCTTGGCAAATGGTGTCGGTAACAGTGGGAACGTTGACGGCGTGAAGGTTTCTGGCAATGAGTCCACCTTCGAAGGTGCTCCCCCATCCAGATACGGTGCAAGTCGTGTTTTCGGATTCCTCACCGTCTTCAGCAAGAGCGATGGGTTGAACGAAATCATTGTACTCAAATGCGCCAACGATTTGGATGATGGCGATGTCGTTAACGAATAAGTTGGAATCGTAGTTGGGGTGGACGGTGATCTTTTGAGCATTGTGCTCTTGTTCGTTTCCAGAAATTCCATCCAAGTAGAATTCTCCGGCGCGGACGTGGAGGTTAGAAACGATCAAGCTGAAATTTAGAAATCCATGAAATTATCCGTTACTGTGCCTTTCCAACCTTTTACAACCCTCTTCCAATCCGTTGTGATATTTTTTAGTGAGCTCAAAAAACTTTATACTTACACATCGTCAACGCAGTGAGCAGCGGTGATGACAAAGTTGGGAGAGATCAAAGAAGCTCCGCAGGTGAATTGAGCGGGAATCCCGGGAAGAACGGTTCTGTAGAGGGCAATTTGGTAGGGGAAGTCTCCTTCCTTGGGGATGGTTCCTCCAACGATCTTGTCCTTGTAGAATTTACCGTCCTTGTTGGGAGTGAAGTGTCCGACCTTGACGGGGACAACGGCAGCGTCTGTAGCATAAGAATCATTCAAAATTAGTCAAATCCCCAAAACAATAATTGCACAAACTGTATTTCTTAAATCTTCATGCCGTTATATCCTTCATATTTTCAGAAATCCAGAAGAAACTTACCGATAGCGCAGATGGCGCAGATGAGCAAAGCGACGGACTTGTACATGATGATGGCTAGCTTAGAACAACTCCAAGATATCAATCACACAAAAACTCAGGACTGACCCAATCCTACGAGCAGCAGGGTCTTTTATACAGTCGCAAACTTGGAGCAACACTTACGAGACGCCAGATAAAACTCCGCCATGACCTGACATCCATAATCCTTTTAGCATTGGCATCAATTATTATAACAAACCTCTTCAACAGGTGGTACGAGCTATAGCCACTTATTTGGTTTCTATAATTTACCCTACTGCAATCCTATTGTGTCATAATCATTCTTTCGCGAATAATCCCGACCACCCGATATCCTAATTTATTTGGACTTGAACTAGTTTGTGAAGATACAATTCAATCAAAACTACATTCCCCTATTTTCCATGCTTTCCCTCAACAAGTGTTTGTCCTAAAGATAATAATCCCAAGTTTCCCTCAACCCTTTAATGTTTATCTCAATCATTTGGTTTTCCCCTATCTGGAATTTGATTCGTGTCCGTCTACATTATGTACACATTAGATTTGCTGTCATTTTCCATCAGTTTTATGTTCACCCTCTATGTGTGCTCTTTAAAATCCTGTAATCAATCATGTGGATTTTAGCAGTTACGTCATTTAAAATTGATCCCTAAGGGTAAAGTTTCCGGATCTAAGTATGTAAATCCCAGCTGGGATTCCCTACCTACACCACACTGTTAAGTTTAAAATAATTGTAATAATACATCTTCAATAGCTATGTTTGCCACACGTTTTTAAAATTTTATTATAAAACCCGTCCCACGGAAAATCTTTTGCAAATAATCATAAAAACTTTAGAAATACTCGAGCATTTACATATAGCATGCTCCAGGTAAACCGATACAATACACACGAGTTATACCCTTAAATACTACAGCTTCAAGATGCAAGCTTCATTATACTAGTATCGTACTTAATTCATATGAATATATACTTCTACAGCAAATACATTCAGCGACTAATACTACACACAGTTTCAGTAAAAACTTGCCTGCATCATACAAAGTACTTATAAGTGACTACAATTTCTAAACATGTAAGATACTGAAGGTACTTAAATAAGCTTAGTTAGGAGGAGTATGTCTTGAAAAATACTATCGGTTTCGATGTGACAGGAATCACGTACTGGTATCAGATTCAAAGTCTCTTCACTGCACTGTTTATCTGTAACCAAGGAGGAAAGTTACGTTAGATTCAGCTTAATTGCGATGCTTACCTGACTCAAAAAGGTAGAATAAAAAATATCAAGGGACAAGAGACAGAATGTTCCAGAAGGAGCTTATATATAGATGATTGATGGAAGAAATCCTTATCAATTAATTTATAACGAGTCTCAGATAGTACAAGCACTAGCACAGAAAGTCGTTGATGTAATCTGTTTACAGGTAGGAATCACCAAGAAGGTTCATTAACCAGCACAGAGTATCAAAGGGTAATTAATAGCTTTTCGGAAGGAGTAGAAATGAAAAATACACGGACATCATGCATCTGCTAAAAACGTTTTAAAAAGATACATGCATGTTAATAAGATTAAATCCCAAACCCTCATCCCAAAAAAACGTTAAAGATTCCGAACTGTTGACTAGCTTTGATGCCGCAGCCCGAAGAGGATGGATTGGAAGAATACAGCTCATTAAAGGAGACGGGCATCATTAGGATCATTTGGTAACTTGCATTAAATAAACGTTTTGCCACAGTGGCGAATGTGGCGGTAACAGTCTCATTCCCAGGGGGCACTGGTTCCACTCCATCCCGGTTCAAGAGAAATGCTCTCAGCCGTTCAATCTCCTCCTCCTTTTCCTTGACACGGTCCTCGAGTTGCTGTATCTGTACAAATAATCAACGATTTCCCCATTAATTTCAATTAATTACCAAGTATAATCCATCCCTCCTTCCTCGTATTCCCCATCTAAAATTCTTTTGCAAGCCTTGAGATTCTAAAAATATGTACGAAATTGTTTTGCAGATTTGATTCTCATATCTTACCATTCGATCAAGTTCTGCGAATTTCTTCCTGTACGCAGTTTGAATGGACATGAGGAGCTCCTTATCGATATCATCATCACTTGGGATGGCAGATGTTACCTTTACCAGGAACGACGTTACAAAATGATGAACAATTTGAATCACTGGAGGTATAAAGCGCATAAAGTACGCAAGGTTGTACGCTGGAGCCGGCATTTTAGCTTCTTTAAGGTTATGAATTGCGAGATTAAAAAATAAAATTCTATACTAAAACGTAAAATCCGTAGCAAATTTAAAAAATTTCAAAGGAAGGAAAATCTAAATCAAAAAGAGGTCTTAGGAGCTACCACTTTGGCCTACCGCCTATGATCAATGTTCGAGTTGTAATGAGACATTTAATTCTAAAACTTCAGCCCAACGACCAAGTTTAGAGAGGGACTTAAGGGACATTCGACATCAACACTTTGTGGAGGTATTCCAAGAATCATTTGGGAAGAAAGCCAAGACATCATGCCATCATTTGAAGCAGTGAAACATTACATTAAATTATATGGCACGAGACAAACAACTATTGCATAACCAGGAGGCGCAGTTCATGTTTCTAAATAACTCCTAGTACAGCAATATCATCACCTTCAGGCTATACTGAAACAAATCCATTGTATGTAAAACATGCAGGAATCAGTACAAGTATTTTAGAATAATGCCAACTACGCAAGTATTGTAGTAACATTTGCTGTAGCTTCATCCATGCAACTTTATGCTAAATTATACTTCTACGCTGTAAAGAATGTTCTGGTTTCGATAGAAGCTACCAGCTTTCATCCTTTTGCCCATACTTTCTGAAATGACGTCATTATGCTTAGAGTTTAATTCTTAGCTTGATCCAGTATCTAGAGATTAAGTAAGGTTGGCTGTTGAGTGTATGTTTAATGAGATAATAAGAAGAAGTAATAAGATCAAAGTTAAAGTTATTCTTTTTTTAAAATAGCGCTAAGTTGCGCGTTTAATTTATTGAGTGATATCGTTTTTGTATATTTACATTATCCGTACAGATTTCAAATGTTCTACAGATTTAGGATTATGGAATTTCCTTGAATTTGGTATAGAAATTTTAGATCGCTCCTAGACTTTAGACGCTATTAGACTTTGGTTGGTTTCTTGGATGCATATGATATTAGGATTGTAAACATTAATAGATTGCCGTAATGCACTTTGTTTCTTTAAGTTAATAAGACTTTTTATGTTCAGTGATTGGATTATCATGCTGTAGGTAGATAACACTCACACAACGTTTGGATATTACGAATTTTCGTCCTTAAGTTTTCTTCATTGACTGGAATAATGTTTTTGAGCTCATCTAGCATGTTTGTGATAGGTTCAAGCTTGAGTCGGAATTCGGGGGTAATAAGCTTGGCAAGATTTGTTGGACAATTATGCTTATCAAAGTTTAAGCTGCAGAGGAATCCTAGAAGCTCATCGCTTGGTAGTTGTGTTTCATCAAGATTAATCTCAAATAGGTGTTTCTTCCACGAATCATATTTCCATTATTTTTGGTTGTGGTGGTTCTCTGAGAGTTTTGGCGATTTTGGGTTATTCTTGTGCTTCTAGGTATAATTTCCGTAAAAGCAGGATGTATTATCCGGGTTCAAACTTTGTAAATTGCAATGTCTATCAAACAGTGTCAAACAGATAGTAAGCGAGGGAAACACAAAATGTAACGGTGACGGCAGGATTTGCTCGTATAGAAGCTTCATTTAGCGGCAAAGCTGAAACGTTCTGTAAAATGACCTTGTGAACGTGAGACTAAAGCCTGCGAAGGGAGAAGCCAACATCTCTTCCCGCCTAATATGAAAGGATGCGGAAAACTCTGTTTCTCTGACGCCCTGTAGGCAAGGACATGACGCAGTCCTCGTATGCTTCATTCATGCGTACATACTTGTTCAGTAACGGATTTGTGAGCGAATGCTGACTGTGTACATTCTGACTTGGCCGAAATTTATTTTTAATTCAAAATAATTAATAATTGTGTTTCAAAATTTTTAAATATTTTGAAAATTTAACGTCGTTATTTTTAAAAATTATTCGAGGTCTGTCAAACTGAGTGGAGCAGGTTCCGAATAATTATTGGGATCAGTTTTGTTAGTGCTCTTAATTAAGCTTAACAACTGGTAAGTTAAACATCTTTTTCAAACCCAACTAAAAGCAGTTCAATTTCGGTTCAACAGTGTTGGATTTAATTCTAATTCAGTTTGGTATATGATCTGATTATGTGGAAATAACAATTATAATGCGTAAAACTAAGGAAATATATCCCGTGATTAATGATTGGTTTTTTAATTTGATTTCAGAAGTAAAATGATGTCCGTGAAATTAATGTACATTGACAAAACGGATGATGTGGACTGCCTGTTATGTGGTTCAAGACGGGCATCATGTGATCAAATACTTTACGGGAATCGTCTGGATTGGGCTACAAACTTATGCAAGGCGTTTAATCTTCCCAAGGAAAAATTCCTCTATCCATTGGCCAATGCATTCTACTGTTTACCTTGTAACAATGAAGTTAGAAAAATATACAAAATCATCGATGATCTGGGAGACACAAGGCATAGAATCATTGCAGATCCGAAGCTTCATTGCATCAAGATGATGATAGTAGCTAATGTTCAGCGGCTTAATACAACTGCTCGTGCACCCATGCCGGGAGCGACGCCTGGATATGTGGAGCATGACAATATTCGCGCTGCTATTTTGCCTAGTAAGATTTTAGTTTTTGAAATTTACTCGATATGCAAGATATGTATATATATATTGGTGACAGCTGTACGATGGCAGTAATTCACTTCGCACCTTTTTAATCCAAAATATTTTTGAATTGTCTAGAAATGAAAGAAAATATTAAGTCCAACCCTGTGAGAAGTGCAGCTCTCATCAAAAGAGTTCCATTAGCGGATGCTGAAGCTTACCAGCCAGAGGTTGCCGTCCCAAGGGTCAGAAGAAAAATATTTTCAACTTACCAAGCTACTGGTTCAGCGAAGACGGACGCTTCCACATCCTATGTGGAATCTGTTGCTTACCAGGGCCAAAGCACACAATTCATATGTCAAGATCCAGATGACGGCAAAATAACTGTCGTCTTAGATGTACACAATGACGGTGGAGGTATCACAAAAATTGAAAGGATTCATCACATGAAAGAGGAATCTCGGAGTGTTGAAGAAGTATCTACCAAAGAAGATGACGATTATGTGGAAGAAGCGTGTACTATGCCTGAAGGAGGAACTGAACCTAATCATGAAGAAATGGAAGTTGACCATCAGGAAGGAGAAAGTGAAGAGCAAACAACCGGTGACAAAAGTACTATTGAAGAAGCTGATAATATTGAAGGAAACACTGAAGATGATCCTGATTGGTTGCCTTCGTAAGTTTATTTTGCTTTATTATTGATTTCTTGATGTTAACCAAAGCACAGGGAATACAGGATAAGAATGCTATTGACTTCATTAAATTCAGGGATAATTTGTTTTTGTAGCCGACCTGTCAACATGAATCTCATCAAAACCGAAGTAACTGACAGCATCGCAACCGCATTGGAAGAAAACATGTGGCTATTGGGGATGGATGGAGCGAAAAAATTTGTTAGATCCAAACAGGATGAAGAATTCGAAAAATACAAGGATGATTTCAGCCTAAAAGAAGTGTCAGTTGTGTTGGAGAGGATACCGGAAATCCATGTTATCATGTATGATGAGAACGGAATCACGACTTGCCCTACTGCTCAATCTGCAATCCAGCAGGTAGCGTCTCCAGTTCGCGCTCGTCCAGGTCCGGCATCCAGAAAGGCTGTTGCTCGAAAAAGTACTTCTAAGCCTAGTCGAGGCAGTACAATGAATGTTGTCACCTACCACTGTACTATACCTGGCTGCAAAATGAAGTTTTTGTTGGAAATCAAGCGAGATGCTCATGTCAAGGGATACCATCAAGGTATGTGGGGTTTTCTGTTAGTTTTCCTGCTGTTGCTTTGAATATGGTTGCTTTACGTTGACAACGTCATTTAATTTTCAGTGCTCACAAATTTTATTATCTTTTCTAGGTATTAAGAAGCCATACGAGTGCGCACTGTGTCACAAGACATTTCAATGCTATCCGAGTTACAAAGATCATGACAACGTTCATCTGGATAGGCGAATGTACCAGTGTTCATTGTGCTCCAAGCGGTTGTTTACTAAGACTCAGTTGAAGACACATTTGGAGAAACATAAGATATCGTCCTCGAAGACGCTCTTTGTCTCTTGCCCGGTGGTGGGATGTAAATCCAAGTTCCCTAATGAAGCTCGTCGAGAAGCCCACGTCAAATCACACCACTTAGGTATTTTATTAATTTTATTAGCCCAGAAATTCTGTTACGTATAGCATAATGAATATTATATTATTCTATTAATTTTACAAACGGCAACTCTGTTTTAGGCATCAAGAAGACCTTCCCCTGTGAACATTGTGATAGGAAATTTAAGAACCAAAGGGAAGTTGCAGATCACCAGAATTTTCATACTGGAGAAAGGGCCTACCAATGCAAAGAGTGTCCAGAATCCTTTTTTATGGAGAAACGGTTACGCATACATGTTCAGAAACACCATCAACCAGCAAGATACCAGTGTGAATTCTGTGAGAAGAAGTTCTACATCCGGAGCCAGTACAAGTATCACCTCCGGATTCATACGAAGGAGCGACCCTACAAATGCGACCACTGTGGAAAAGATTTTACTGCTCCGAAGCACTTGCGGCATCATATGGCATCTCATCCGGAACTCAATTTACCTCAATTTAAGTGCGAAACTTGTGACAAAAACTTTTCATGCCCAGCATCTCTTACTGTTCATCAAAAGATCCATACTGGGGATTATTCAGTGTCCTGTATAGAATGTGGGCTTGGTTGCGCATCCCAAAGTGTTCTAATCAAGCATATGGCTAAGCACACTGATGAGAGGAATTATTCTTGCGAAAAATGTGGCTCCACCTACAAGACGAAGGGTTGTTTGATGAAGCATGTCCGTGACAAGCACGCGGATCCTGAAAATCATGTGTGCAAGCATTGTGGAAAAGAATTAAGCACTAGAGTTAGCTTGCAAAGACATGAAATGCTCCATAGTGAAGATAAGCCTTTTGTGTGTGGAACGTGCGGGAAATCATTTCCTTTGCAATACTACCTGTCTGCTCATAACTGGAAATGTCATCGATCAAAAGAGTCAGGATCACGAATCGGTCGACCCAGGAAGAGAAATCTCAAGGTAGAGATTGAAGAACTAGAGCAAACCAAATTGGAAATCGAGGAAGCTGTTCCAGAAGTGGAGTCTGGTATAGAAGATGTTGTAATTATAACAATGTAATTAGTAATTTTAACCAGCTATGCTGCGATACATATTATATATAGTGTCCTAAATGTAGTGGGGCTCTAAAACTATGAGCAGGATTTCCGTTGATTAGTATACACATGTAGATGGCTACATACATGTAAAAAACGCAGAATTTGTCTCACAGCATCTCCGAATAACAGAATTGCGTCAAAAGGTGAATCTGCGTCGAATTAGCTTAGTTTTGTTTATCCTTTTATATTTTGGTATGCTTACGTACTTTTGAAAATTAGGCACTACTTTATAAAAGCTGTTCTTAACTTCCTTCTTGATAATTACGTAACTTTCAACTATGAAACATCTTTTATACCAGTTAACTACGTGGATCAGAACGAATTCATATGAGTTTCATACCATTAATTTAATGGTACTTGCTATAAAAGTCAATAATCCTTACAGGATTTCAATCCATCTTATTGCTAGGAAATTAATATCTCGCAGGACTACAAATCATTTTGAGTTTATGACTTGCTCATTGATTAGTAGGTGTCCTGTCGTTGAGGGGCTTGGATTAAATATGTTTACATATGTGTATACTGAGAGGTAGTACTTAATGTAGCCTAATTTGACTTGTTTAATGGATAATTCCAGACCGCAGCTTTCACGGAAAGATTTGCTGTACACATTGCAAAATTGTGAATACACGTCTAGTATATTTTATGTGAAATAAAACAGGGAACATAGATCTATCATACATCCAACCATATATGTATTGATGAATGAATCGGCCTCAGATGTTTACACTTAATACTTAAGTAATTGTAATATGCATCCCGTCAAAACTTAACAACCTTAATCCTCAATACTGTGTTGTCATCATTTAGTTAAAGAACTTTTGTTAGTTCGTTAGCTTCTTCAACATTCTTCGGCGGTTCGAACTTGAATCTATAGTTGCAACAAATATCTTTCGGTAACTTAGCAAATGCCTTTTCTTTTTCCCGCATTTCTTCTTTCTCTAAAATTGCTCTTTGCCGACGAGATTTCTCTTCCTTGGACAGCTTTTTGTTCGCATAGACATTTAAAACTGGATGGCGAAGAACCTCAAGGAGCAGTTTGTTAAAATACTGTGGGGCTTTCTCCCGATGGCGAATCAGCCGCTGTTCCATAATGTGCATTTTAAACAGTTCGTCTTTGTAATACGCTTGGAATTGCTCGTCATCTTGCTGGGTCAAAGAGTCCTTGACTTTGTCGTACCATTCCATCTTTGTCTTTAGTCCAGCACTTGCCTACAAATTATTTAAAAGTTAGAACTTAGAAGTACACTTTACTGTTAGCAGAAACTAGTTACTTTTAAACTTACCAAATTATATTCCTTCTGAATATGTTTAGCCTTCTTAATAATTCTGTTACGTGCATCCATAATAATCTTTTGCTTCAGAACAATTTCTTCGCGCTTGGAACTAGGAGCTCCGTACTTCTCAATGTACGGCGTAGCAAAATCAATTCCAGTTAAATCTTCCCCTGTGCTACCTTCTGATATCTACAAGCAGAATAAAACCGAACAAACAATTATCTACCATAAGATACATGCATGTAGATGGCACATAAAACTTAATTGAAAGACAAACCTGTTTCTCATTCGCTGCGCTATCTGCCTGAGTGTACGGGTTGTTCGGTTCCATCTCGTGCAACCAATCTTCCTGCACCCTTCGAGTTACGGTTAAGTATATCTGGAAGGTAAATAATTTCGTACAACAACAGCATTTTTTAAGTAAAAACTCACATTACCGTCGTACAGTAGCAAAGTCTACGTAACTCCAAAAATTTAACTCACGTCATCCTCGGCTTGTCTCGCTGCAGAACTAGCACGTAACTCATCTTTACCTAAGATTTGAAGAATCAAAAATCTTTCGTAGTTACTAGTATATGGGGCGAAGGGGTCGACCTGCAAAAAACGATTCAAGGAATATTAATTTTTAATAGAAAGATAGTAGCAGTAATTCGAGGCGATTCAAAGACCTCGTTAATTGGCTTACTCTATACTCGTTGCAATCTTCTGGTCTAAAATCTACAGAATCAAAATCCACGCCGCGGGGTTTAAAGAATTCCAAACTTTTTCTTGTAAACTGTTCATTCCCGTAATGAAAATTAACGTTAATTTTTCCTTCGGAAAGTAGCAAATATTTCTCCGCTATATCATTATCCGGATCTGGGATGAGAGGATTGCGATGGTATTTTTCATCAATTCTCTATAAAACATTGCACAAGGAATCATAACTCACGTCGTTACTGTAATCCACCTGGTTTTGTCACAAAAGCCACTAATTACATCTAGCGCAACTAAGAAAATACTGTCATACAACTTACCAATATTTTCTTCCTAGGTTTCGAATTGTTGGCCCGATCTTCACCACTCATCAAGTCCAGAAGTTCTCTAGCTTTGTTAATTTTAGCCTTGTCCGGTATCGTATGACAGAGAAATCCGCCGTAGTAAATGGCTCTGTAATACAATAGGTCATCTCTCCCCTCAAACTCTTCAATCAGACCATTTTTAATCACTTCTCGATGGCTCACGTTCTGAGGATGCATGTCAGCATAATAGTACAAATGTCGCGGATGATGAGGCTTATTCTTGCCGGATTGGTGGACATGCTCTAAGAATAGAATCATCATTAATCATCTATAAACAATCTATGAAGTTACTGCATGAACAGCCCTCATTCCCATTTGAAATGGGACAGTTACCTCTCAAGCAATCTCTCCTGCCTTTATCAAAATACTCATGCAGCTCCCTATTCTCTTTAAACCACTTCCTTCGCATTAACTTGTCTGCACGGTGAGCAAATTGTTCTTCAATGTACAGTAATTTTTTTGGGTCACGTGTTCGACCATCAAATTTGATAATCTTTTTAATCAGCCCATCTGGACTGACCCAAGGCGCGGCAGTCTCAACAAAAGCATCATTGTATTCGTGAATCTTCGACCCGTCTGGAAACTTTTTCTCGTAATCTGTAAAACAATTGAAAACGAAAGCCACTTGAGAGTTGTCCTAAATTAATTTATTATTTCATATTCAGGAGGGTTTTAATGCTCATAGCCTACCTGCCTGTGTCATATATATTTCTGTTGTCCACGAAACTGGCATGTCCAGGTATTTTTCACAAGGTGGCGCTGCTTCTTCTTCTTCATCCATATGAAACGTAAACTGGGTACCACCTTCTTCCTCTTCATCTTCTTCGTCGTCATCTACCTTGCCACACCGCCGCCGACAAGGTGGCTCTAACAGCAACTTCGCCCATTTAGCCTTGTCGTTCAGGTCAAAACTGATACCCTGGAATACGAGATAGGTTTAACAGAAAGTTTAATAGCAAGTCTGGTTTAGAAACTGGAAATATACCGCAATCCCTGCAGAGCAATCCTGAATGTTAGCGTAGTAATTTTTCTCATTGAAAATAGCTTCAATCCCCAAAAAGTTTGGATCATTCAGGTCTTTCCGAAGGCCTGTGAACGGTTCCAGAAAAAACGATTCCTCTACACCTCGGGCTCCCTTCTTCACTAAAACCCAGGCATGTGGTCGAAAACCATAAAGCGGGTCAGGAGTGGGAGGGCGCTGATTTTTCTGTAAAAAGCAAGACAAAGTATTCGCAAATCTGATAAACTAATTAAACATTAGCACAACTTTGTAGCTATTAAAGTGACTTTTGTAAACCATTTCTTCCTCGTGCGTTTCTCTCTCCATATTCATTCGTCCTTCCTCTTCTTTTTGATCTGATCTTTTCTGCATTTCTTTCTCATACTCACTTCCGAATTCTTTCGGAGGCTTAACTTTGTATTTGCTCGGAGACGGCGGCCTGCTATTGGCAGCATCATCGGAGCTTCCAAAAATATAAAAATTCTCGTCTTTTTCTTCTTCATTTTCTTCTTCTGGCTTCTCGGGCTCATCTTCAACTAATTCATCACGCCCAACGTAGAAATCAGTTTCCTATAAAGCCAAACCTGTTGAATTTTAGTTTGAGCACTTAAACAAGGAATTGTGAAAGTGAATTCATAGTGAAGGCACATTAATACAATTCAGCCTTTGGTCCAGAAAAATTTCTCACTTACATCAACTTTGAATTCCCCGTTTTCTTCGATATCCTGAAAGTCCTCCCGCTCACACATGGTAGTTATTTCTTTGGTGGCGTATCCGTCGACAACATAGCTGTCATAACCGGATCCATTAAGAATCGATACAATGACTGTACAAATTTCGTAACTGTTGGCTTTCCGATTCTTAAAAAGTGTCACGTGGGAGCGGATCCGTCTTGGCTTAGGTAAAACAAGTTTATAAAATATATTTCGGAAATCCTTCAAATTCTGAGAATGTTGAATTTTTTTTAGTGACTTACCATACGCGTCGGTGGTCTCAAAAACTGTGGATTAAAGAAATCCTTCATGAACTTGGCTGTTGATTCAGCATCATAGAATTCCGGGTAACCAAGAACGGCAGGAGCAATGTAGGTCGGAAACAACTTTTGAGTGTCACATTCATTCTTGGGAGCAATCAATAGAGGCCGGCGGTCTCGATAAACATGAGCGAATTGTCTCCGAAAATTTTCTGCATGCCACATTACTGCCTTCTCTTTCGGCGTACACCGGTAAAATGATTCCGGAAAACCCATCCTCCTGAAAAAATGGATGCTCAATTAAGTTCCACTTGTCAAAAAAGTTGATACAGTCTACTCAATTGCAGTTTTCAATCCGAATATAATGGGGCTAGGTTAGGTTAACTTACGTAGGATCCGTTCTGTACACATTTTCATCAAAGTTGGGCAAATCTTCGGGCCAGACAAGTCGAACTTTCGAAAGCATGTTAATTAAGTCTGGAATATTTCTAGCATCTAAAGTTCTGAACGTTTCATCAGTTCCGAACTGATCTTGGTATTCAAGAAAATAGTCTTCTCCAAACTCTTCTTCTTCTTCTTCTTCTTCTTCTGCTTCTTCTTCTGCTTCTTCCTCTTCTCTCTGCTCCTCTTCTTGATTTTTAACATCATCTTCATTTCCTTCTTCATAATCCTCTTCTTCGTCTTCTTCCTCGTCTTCCTCAGATTGGTCTATGTAAATTGCTTCTGATTCGTCCCCGGATACTTCACCGTCGTTCAGTCGACTAATGTCAGATGCTCCTTCCCCAAAAGAAGCTTCCTTTATTGACGTCCCCTTAGAAGGTACCGAAGGGCTCCTCGAAGAGCCTATTACGGAGGACTTCCCTTCGCTCATTTTTACATCTGCGGGATTCTACACTAAAGCTCTTTTCCCGGGTATTTAGATTTAAAAAACTTTACCTTCATCACTTATTATAACGAAATGTTTGCAAAACGTATATCTTCTCACAGGAAAACCTTCCAGAACGTATAATAACAAACAAGTTAAATCAATACGGCGACTTCAATGCCAAGAACATACGACAAGCGTTGCCTAGCACCAACATGATTAAACAACCACCATATCGATCACCTTTTGTCCTCTGCACTTAGCATCCTTTGCCCATCCACATCCATTTTACCGCATATCAGTAGGAATCTGTCATCCCACATTTACATCTATTATCATTTAATGTCACTACTCAAACTTGCTACGAATCTTCATTTTGCGGATAACCATATGTTTGAGTCTTAAATATCATAATACAAGCCAGGAAACAGTGGCTAATCTATCACATATTACAGTACAGTAGGACCCACTATAAGCAACTACGACTTATTCATTGATTAACCAGTATCACCTATTGAGAACCATAAAGCTAATTACCAAGAATATCATACACTCTTATGTATTTAAAGCTGGCATTGCCACAAACGTGCTTAGAAGATACTTCAAATACAGCTAAAGAGTTACATGTAAGACAAAGCAAATTGCAATTTTTGCATTTTTACAATAGCTAGACACTTTTGCAAATAGTTTTCGTTAGCTAAGACTACCTCTATTTGATCTTCGATACTCAGCAACTGCTGATACTCTAGAGGCCAACTCTGATCGACAACCGTGTCATTGAATAAGTTATAAGTCATTCCTGTGGAACAATGGAGAAAGCAAACTGCATTTATCACAATAGCTTAAATACTACGATTATATAAATTCATAATCATAGTACCTTTTAATAACAATCCGATATCACTGCACTGAAGAGCCATTCCAAGATTGATGTTGTGAATTTCACTAATTGCGTGCAGAATATCTAGCAAAGGTAATCGAAACACACCAAGAATGATTTAGCCGACTCGCGTTGAAGAAAGCTGCATAAGCATAGTAGGTATCAATATTTGATGAATGGAGGATTTACTTGTAAGGTGAGTCTGTTGAGCGAGGAAGCTACAGCTAGGATAATACCTATCCGATACGGATGAACAGTACACTGAATTCCCTTTACACATAACACATTTGCTCTCCCTAAAATCGAGAGGAATTTCATTCAAATTATTTCCATCGATACTATTCGAGAACGTTTATCTACCTGTTTCATACCCTTCCCGAGATGAAACATACGCTCCTGCAGAACTGTTAATAAAGTCAAGTTTCCACATGTGCAAGCTATCACGAACAGCGCCTCCATGAAAAGCCAAACGCCATCTTCTCCAAATAGGATGAAACGGAGTGACGCATATGACCTAGAATAAAAATTATCACTGTTAAACGTAAACCGAATCCCTTGATGGCAAACAAATGCATATAAACACTACATAAGTAAGTATGTAACGCTCATCACTATGAATCCGACTGTTTCAGGACTTACTGAACTTATAATCAGTAATTACTTACGTTTTCACACTCTTCTACACTGATGAAACCTCGATACTTGATCTTCTTGAAGACTTGTGTCTGGTAACTTATGACAGAGCGAATAAATTCAAATCTTTCCTTTTCGGTAAGTTTCTTTGGTAAACAATGATGAATTAACTTTAGTAAGCTCCTTCCTGGTGCTTCATCTTCTTCCAGCTTGTGTGCCAGCAACCTACACAATCGAAAAAGATACCAGCTTCAACAATGTCTTGCCCTGATGGTCACGGCGTATAACATGTTTGTTCCAACTTACATCGCAGCGAGAGCAAAGACAACATTACAAACAAATTGCGTAGACAGTTTCGCACGCTTTAAGTAAACGAAAGCCATCGCCACAATATAGCGATCAACAATAGCGTAGCAACCATCAGCCTCCAACATACTTTTGATCAAGTGGTTTTCCCCTGGAACAAGATAATCAATGGTCATGCAACATTAATCGTAATACCAAAATGAATCCACATAGCATTAACGCACAAAGAAACTTACCAATAGTGTACAAGAAAGACGCCACATCAGCAGTGGTGAACATAATCCCTTCTCCATTTTCTGATGAAGTCGAGAAAATCAACACTGGATTCCTGTACAACACCAAGCTAATTGGGTTCACACTCGCATTTTTCTCAGCATCGTTAAAGACAAAAATGGCATTGTGGGCGATGTGAAAAGCGCTCTGCGGTTGCAGAATACCACTTCCGTTATCGATGAGGACTATGACTCCCTCAAGGTTGGGTAGGATTGCCAAGTATTTCACTTTATCCTTCAATGCGCTGATTTTCTCCACTGAAGCTTCCGGTGTTTGCAAAATCAGCCAAGGAGAGTTTTCAAACCCATTTGTATGAAAATATCGTTGAGGTGTGTTCAAACTTGCGCTTTGAAGATACGGGACAACAGAAATATTTTTATTCCCAACATACCCGCTTCCTCCTCCAAGTCCAGGATGCGAAACTTCAGCCTAAAATAGTATATATGAAAGATGATGCGACATTAGGCATGAACAGTATCTAAACATTGTTATTTCAAATTCAACATTAACATACCACCGGTCCTCCTACCAGCAATACTGGATAAGAATTCATTTCGTATCAGGAATCAGAAGTTCCTGATCCGGGGCAGGAAATCCTTATTCTTCGGAAGTTGCTGCCTCATTCTGAAACACACACCACCAAGATCCACACCAGGCGTATCTTCCTCATGTCTTCCGCTATTCATAATTGCTGTTGGGTTAACATTATGAACATACAAATCAAACTCAATAATCGAAGTGTAATATAGTACAGCCGGACGGTAATTTTCTGTATGCCTCCTCCAATCATACGATTTTCACAAACTTTTAAAACGCACAGATATATTTATTTCATGAGTATTATGTGATGATGGATCACTTTACCTTTCTTATACAACTGTAGTCATAGCAACACGGAACAAATTAGGAAAAAAGCTTGAAGACAGTCTTGCAACAAGCACATTTGCAGGAGCGCAAAATGCAACACGACGATCGAACCGCGTACTCGAAGAAGTGCGGGTAGAGTCGGTTCAGCCAGTTCACACAAGCACACAGCAATGTGGAGAGCATTGTGCTGGCCGGTAGATTTTATGTTTCTCGTGGCCATTTTCAATGTATTTTTGTGAAACTTTACTGTGAATTTTACAAATATTTTCAACCACCAGAAATTAGTTTTTCATTTTCAAAAACATTAAACTTACTTGTGTTGTTAAAAAATTCAACACACATTCAGCTGGAATAAAGGATTGCTGCAACTTGTTCAACAAAAGAAAATACATTTGTACTCGTTACTTGTCGGTGAGTTTTGGGCGAACCAAAGTTGATTTTTTTGACCACTTCGTCCAAACCCTTCCTTCGTTAGATCCCAGCTGCTGCACCAATTATCGAATTTAGCGAAGTATTTTGCAACTTGGCTCTTTACAAGTATATATCGGAAGCGTATTTGACTGAAGTTAGTACGCATTAATTTTCATGCTAAAGTAATTCGAACTAGTGTAGCTGAATCTGAATTGGAAAGTTGATGTTGATTAATGCATTATCGATACTTACGCGGTTGAGAAATCAAATCTCTTGTCACCTCGAAAGACTTGGTGTGTAGGGAAGTCAAAAGGCGGCTTGATTTCGTTTGAGCTTTGAATTTATTTTAGAAGAAGACATATTTGATAAATATGGACAACGTAAGGGAAGGAGCGGGTCCAAACTCTCCAAACCAAGGCAGCAAGAAACCTGAAAAGATCGCAACCAAAATTGAATCGGAGATAAAAGTGGAACAGGTCAATCAGGAGATGAAGCTACTTCAAAGCTCCTCGGCCAAAGACAGAAGCATGAGTAAGTCACCTTTCGAATAATGTTATAACTGGAACTGCTGACTTGAGCGCTGATGAAAATAAGTCTACGATTGTCCCAGCTTTAACAAGAAAGTTATAGTGGTAACATGGCTGTTAGGACAGAACAGGCTCCGCACGAAACGTTCCACCGTCCCTGCAATATCTGCAGGTGGTTAATTGCTTGTTGGAAAACCATTCTTCTTCAATATATACAGAAGCTGTCAAAAATATGGAAAGTTTCGGGTAGAGCTTGCACATCGGCCGTATTGCTTGGGATACACATGTTGCTCACTCAGTGTACGTTTCACAATTTTCAGAATTCGACGCCAATCTTCAGGATGCAAAGGCTTCCGTCGTATCGGTTTCGGAGCACATGAAGGAACAAACGGATGGTTCTAAACAATCGGAGATGATTGTAAAAATAGGAATAAGTGCAGACTGCGTCAAGGAACTAGTATCTGCCCCTAATCCTCTGCCAGGCCCTAGTACATCAAAAACGTATAAACGAGTGGCTGAAAAAGAGGACGAGCCGAATCCGGAGGTTAAGCGACAGCGAGAATTTGAACTATCAGTTCCGCTGGAACAATGGAACTTAAAACTTGCCCCGACAAGCATTTTCACGTGTAAAACATGTGGAAAGGTTTTCGACAAGAGGGGTAAACTTAGGAGGCATAGGGCTCGTCACGTTTGTGATAAGCAAAATTAGTAAGTTGGATCAAATTTATATACATACCACCCGGCTACCAGCAAAACTAAATAAGAATTTATTTCGTTTTCAGGAGTCCTGGTACGGAGTAGGAAATCCTTATTCTTCAGAAGTTGTTGTCTCATTTTGAAATACATATTTAAATCTATTTTATGAAGCTACAAATCTGGAGTCCAGTCTATTAAGTCCTTGCTGACATATTAAAGAGCTACCTACTTCAAGTTGAATTATTGTACCAAAAAACGAAAAGTTAAGTGATGCAGACCTCAATGGATAACAGGTGCAACATAGAGTAGTTTTTATTTCATGTAGCGATCGATGGTTTTAGTGCTACAATAGAAAGGCGGAGGATTCGAATGTTAGGTTGATCTTTAAAAAAAGTTGATATAATTTCAATTATACTTAGACAATTTTCTGCGTCGATGACACAATTTATGCCAACAAATTGCTTGCGTAATATCACAAAATATATTTAACAGAATTGAAAAGTTACGTGATGTGAGTGATTTTGGTAGTTGAGGAAAGAGGAAATGCAGAATCTCGGCTCTACAACTGTTAATTTGAAAGTGATAACTGGTTGTCAAGTTTGACGTACTTAGCTCTGAAGAATGTCGTATATTTATTGTTGGATAGTGAAAGAGCTACCAGTTATTATTATTATATTTTAAAACTTCTGAAATATCGGTGTTTAGAGAATCTAGCTAGCGCTAACGTGCTGTGTTCGAAATTTGGAATTGTCATTCAATCTGTTAAAATTTGAAATACGTTACTTTGCTTTTTGTAATACTTCAATATGGCGCACACGAATTTTTTACTGCTCAGCCAGTTATCTGGTAATATTGTCGTTTTCATATTGTCACTCTGTGTCATTATTCCAATGAGTATGCACGAAAGTGATTTCAGGTGAGTCAGTGCAAATAACGTACGATTTGGAGTTGTTTCTGCGAAATGTCATTAACGTGATCCCTTGTTTTTAATAGAGGATACTGCTTACTTTTCTCTACCGGGGATTTTCAAGAATCCGATGGACAGTTTAATGTATCCTGGGCATCGCAGGGATTTTGTAACTACACAATTTTTGTTGGAGCTTTGTCGGTCCTTATTTCCGCCATTCAGATATATAGGCTTACATGGTTGCTCTATCATGGCCAAGATAGGTAAATACCGCAGAGATTTTAAAAATGTAATCCACATCTTCAAAAAGAAACAGCATTGCTTACATCATCTAATTACTCAATCTTTGATTGTTCTTTTAGCTCTTTTCGAGATGCGTTTTTCGATGTTGTTCAAAGTATCATCTTGTGCGTGCTTACTTTAGCTGCAGCCCTAATTATTACTTTGGGATTTGAATTCTGGTGCCGATCTATAACGAAGCGATTTGAAACGTAAGATGATTTTTACATCGGTAGTCACATTCCACCGTTTGCGTATTTTTTATGAATAGTTTGATTTTGATTGATTTTTACAGATGCGAAGATGCTGCAGATAACGACATCGACAAAAAGGATAATATCGACACCTCATCCTTTTACATTCAAATTGGCACTGCTCAGGTGTGTACAAACTATCAATTTCATTCAGTATACTGGTATTAAATCAGGCAATTACTTTCCAGCTCTTACAAGAATGGTAATCACGGTGTCTAATTTTGCAGTTTGGTGCTTGGGCTTCATGGGCATGTTGTGTCGGCTTGGTCGTATTCGCATCCCTGAAGCTCGTCCGTTATCACCAAGAAGAAAATATGAGGGTCAGTATGGCTCGGGCAAGAGAGCGGTTAATCAAGAAAGCTCTAACAGAAAATATAATCAGTGCCAATGACGATCCAACGTTTACCAGACAAGTCAATGGAGTTTCCTCTGAACCTGGACCTTCTGGAGGCGAAAGTAAATCCACGTCGAAATATGAGAGACTGTAATTGGATTTTTGTAGTTTACGAATCCCTAGCGAACATGTTATGTGTGTACGACACAGTTTCAGAAGTAGGTCTTCTCACATCTTTGCACCAATCAGTCATGGGCTAAATTAGTTAGTAGATTATGTACTAGGTTCTGTAAAACTTAATTCTGTAGAAATAGTGATAGAAAATACCCGGAACTTTAGCGGGAACGCATAATTCATTCTTCATAGAAAATATCCGTGGAATTGTTCCGGACGCATAATTCTTAAATGGGGTCAAGTTTGAATTTTAAGGGAAATTGTGGGTTTTCATATCTGTTATTTACTCAACCTAGCTTTAAATATGAACAAGACTGCGTATAGATGCTGTTAGTCAATTAGCATTCTGTACCAGATATGGCATTAGCTAGCAGCAAAGAGATTAACTCTATCTGCTAAAGCAACTGGAGTTACCTCTATCCGTTAGTTGTAGATACTTACCTTTTAGTCGTTATATATCTGTATTCATTCTAAAGGGTTGTCTATGCATAAGACTATCGTGTGATATTTCATAATACTTTCATGGATTTATGAAAACATTTAACGTAGAATTCGCTACGTGTAAATTAATAATGCTGTAAAGCATTAAATTTCTTTTCGTTTACTCAGTGGGATTTATGAATTAAACGAAATCGCCAACGATTCATAATGAATTCAACGAGTTTCCGCTTTCAGAAATTCATGCACACCCTCTGTACAAACTTCTAGCTGTTAACAAGCATATTTCCGCTTGAGAAGTGGGAGGCGTGATTACGAAACTGATTTAGTCCTTCTTCAAGGAAGACATGATCACCCTTGTAACCTAATTGTCATGTAGCTTAATTTTCAGGTTGATAACTACTATCAAGAGGTGCTGTGAAAAAATATGCTTCCTTGAAGAAATCTAGTCTTTCACAGCCGTATCGTCGAGAAACATTTATGAACGCAGACCCTGTCATTACACGGATTTTGTGGACCGATGCCTCCTTTTTCCTATTTCTTTGTTTAAATGATAATTGCCATTCTATGTTCACTCTTGATTGCAACATAGGGGAAGGAAGGAAGCATCCACGAAGAATCAAAATATACGCGTGTTAAGTATATTTGCGGCATACTATTCGCTGCGTTCAACACTAACTTATACTCCCACGAGACTTATTCTTCAACATTTCAGGTCATTCGAATGGCCGAGCAAGCGCTCGTCATTCCTTTCTGTAACACTAGCGCTTAACGCTAGCTATAACATGTTCTCAGAGTTTGATACACAGCACTATTCCTTATGTATGTAATTATCAAGCTTCATTTCTTTGATCTAGTAGCCTAGTAAGTGGGAATTGGAATCGAGCGCAGCCCAGCAAGAAGCCAAGAAGGCACTGTAATTGGAACCAGTGATAATTATTACCTTCCTACCGGTTACATGTGTAATGACTCATATGTCAAGATTTTAGTAGTTTCAGCAGCTCTCACCCGTTTCTCTCCAATAGAACCAACCACTCTCAAGAGGAAGCGATTTGCCAGTAGCCGGGAAACTTTGTTCCCAGCGTAGATGATAACCACGCATGCAATCTACGCCGCAGCGTCACACTTCCTAATCGCTGATTTACGCCGGAGGCCGGTGCATCGGTCCTAAATCATGGATCGTCGCAACCAGAACGAGAGAACAGGTTCTGCCTAAATAAGTGAAGATGAGCCTCGTACATGGATTGAATCATCAAACAAACTTAATACAAATGAACTAGGACTTAAGAAAATTCAGAATAAAATGCAGGTGCTGGAATTCCGACAGTCCATTTAAATGCGCTAGTTAATATTTTCCATCAATAATTTAAAATCCAATAATGAGTGTATGCTTAATGAAATGCTTTGAATTCTAGTTGGGATTGCTGACGCTGGAGACTGATGGACATTAAAAACTAATGAGCTATTTCTCTTTCGTCTCAGAAGATGTATTCCTCTGCCCTATGTTGCTGATGTTAGCATCATAGTTAGCGATACATCATAGTCATCTACACAGACAATGACCGCGATGAGATGGCTGCAATCCAGTTGCACTGCGGTAGCTGAAATCAACTTAACAGAAAAGAGAATTTCCCCTCTTTTTTCTCCTTGGATAATATGTATGTACTTCTTGTAGACCGGCATGTTAATGGCAAGATAATTTGTGGGAACGTAAACTTATACGTACCAAATGAAGATTTGTTGTTTAATTTTATTGCAGGACGCATCTTGTCAAGTTTGTCTAGTTTCTCCTTTCAAGGAAACTTTACTCCCAGAGCATGTATCGATGATAGGCAGAAGCCAATCCACCCAACGTCAAACGGCAGTTTGGAGCGAGCGACAGCGCTTTTCTTCTTAGCGTGTGATGCCTTCACTTTTTTAAACGATTCTTCACGTAAAGATGTTCCATTTTAGAGGTGAGCAAGATTTTCGGCTATTGACTAGGTAGATCAACCTATAATTTACAAGAAGGTATAGCTTCAAGATGTGCATTTAATGCATGGAAGCAGTTGCAACCATCCGGAATCAGTACACAACACACAAGCGCAGAAGACTTAGAAAAACATGTATAAATGTTTGCTTTAATTTGCGTTCTCTCTAATGTTTATTTGTGTATTTGATTGATTATAGATCAGAATCAGATATCCAACTCAAGTTCCAGGAGATTTAGATTCATTCGTTCCTCTGAATGATCGCAAGTCTATGTACATAACGAAACGATTTGCTATTTAGCTTGGAAAAATGTAGTCACTTCAAACCGTAAACGAACTTGTAAATGGACATCATGGCAAAGACAAGATATATTCCATGAACTTGTAGATTTCTTAAGATTTATTCGCGATTTCTACTTTCTTTGACTGTTGACCTAACCTAACCTACGGGTTCTGCTTGGAGTTTAGGTAAGGGTACTATATTATTGCCGTTTCCAGACAAAAATTCGACGAGGAATCCAGTGGTGCTGTTGGTTTTTAACGCTTACGGTTATTTCTCCCAAAATTGTGAATTTCTTCATGTTTTTGATGCACATTTGGTGTTACATTTGTTTGTAGAGAAGTGAAGGGAGGACTTTCAAAGATTTCTATAATTCAAGATGGATATCTAAGCCGGCGTTATCGATAATCTAGCTGCCGCGTGGGAAGATGAGAATTAGAAAAGATGCGCTTACTTCAACAATAAAGGACTCACAGCAGAGGGGAATCTATCTACATCTAAATGAATGTGAGACGCACCAGGTAGGTTTCCACCTGAGGATTTTGATTCAACAATACATGCGGTTGTGAAGGGGATTTGATCCATGTTCTTGTATCTGTGTATATTGTAGGAGGCTAACAACAATGGGAATGGGAAGATGAATAAGAGGACAGTGGAAGAGAATTGGATGGAAAGAGTTTGAAGAGTGTGTGAGCCAAGGGAGAGTAGAAGCAGGAGCATCAAGAAAATCTTGCCAGTCGAGAGAGTTGTTCGCAAGGGGAAAGTTGGAGCGTAAGATTCAGAATGTACGAGTTTTGTCGTAAAAATAATTCTCACGGATTTTCTTGACTGAGTGAATCTGCTTTAATATAGTGTGGAAACGGGTGCGAAATTTCAGTTTTCACCTCTTCCAACCTGCCTTATATTACCCTAGTTAACAAGGATTCCTTCCCAATTTTTACAGACACTTGGAGCCCTTCCCGGAATTAATAACAGTAGCCCAAGAACCCTTAGCCGGAACGTAGTGTGCCAGTTCGGTCCCAGATAGAAACAACCTGTCTGAAAACGTTCTAAGAGTCATCCGGGATACACGCGCCGCTCTTCGTGTTAGCCTGTCATCTTCCTACAAATTGTGCCAAGAAGAAAAAATCGACAGTGTGTGGATCAACTACAAAGAGAAATTCAAATCCTGAAAATTTATTAGCTTGATATTCTTTCAATCTTCATCCCATCTCTTGAATTCTAGAGTCGTGTCCGCGGAATCAGTCGAACATCAAAGGATTATCGGGACTAAAGTAGGAAAAATATTTCGTGAGCCGTTTTGCCCTCAGAGTCGGGTCAGAGTTAGCGCTGTCACTTGTTCCCTTTCCCCTATTGGTTTTGCACAAAGATCAACTGACGTCTTGTAATTTTTCTCTGCCAATGTATTTATTGCCAGCCTGATTTTTCACAACGCGTCATTATCGGATGCAGGATCCTTTTGTGAGATGAAATGCATCCTCAAAATCCGTCATTCAACCCTGTCGTGCACTACCAATAGCATCCCTAAGCAAGTCAACACCAACAAAACAGCAGCCATCAATACGGAGAAATCAACGTCCCTTAGCTTAGCCCATTTAAATATTTTCTATCCCCATGACTAATTTCTTTAGCTTGTTAAGATTCGTACTCCGTTCGTATTCAATCCACACAACTACAAGATCGTTTTTCCACGCTACCAGGACTTGTAATTTACAAGCTATGGCTAAAAGCCAAAGGCACACTTTCTGATCCTTCTCCTTTTCACCATGTCCCACATTAATGCTGCCATTCAAATTCTTTTAATCCTCAACTTAACGTGTACCTCCTTGTTTGCTCTTTCAGAAGATCCGTGAGTGACGCAGAATTGGTCATCTCCTCAAGGAATCCGACATATCAAGCAGAAGAGCAGTAACGAAAAACTGCAACTAATCTATCTCCGAGAAGAACGACTTGGAAATGCATTTACAACAATCCCTTATCACCCCCTTCTCCCTCCTCAACTGACTTCACTCTTGCTTGTGTGTTTATCAAGAGGTGACGACGACGTTATTGTAAATGTAAATATTACCCGGTGCATACCAAAAACAAAAGAGTTTGTTCTCCCTTCTACTCACCAACATCAACAAGTGATTCTTAGTGTGTTCTTCTTTTTCAAGGAGTCGACAATGAGGTGATCCAAGAATCCATTTTCGTATATATACATTAAATCAAGACAAATTTGGAACCCTTCACCAGTTTCATCTAACATCCATTCTGAAATGTGTTGTAGCAAGAAAGAACTGGATTTTTTACCAAGTTTCCCTTCTTGTACCCCACACCAGTAGAATCAAAGTGCAAAGGATTCAAACATAGAGAAAACATACTTTTAAATACGTTCTAAAATAGTTAGTGAAACCTTCAAAGAGGTAGTGAGAAAGTTTGTTTACAAGTCCCAAAAATTAACACTTCAGTACTCCCAGCCACTGTGCGAGTCTGAAGATCATCCTCAATCTTTTTTTACCACGTACCTAAGGTAAGTGTCAAATAATTGTTTTTACTTGTGCTAATTTTATGTCCGCGCGCTCTCTGTGACTCGCAAAGCTTCAAAAATTAGCCATGTTACACAGGATGCGCCTTAGCTTCAGCAAAAGCTCAAAGCTTAAAACGATTGCAGTCGCTTTCGTCTCCGCCTCAAGGTAGTAGGTTTGCATTTGAAAATAACTCTACCTGCTTCATTCTTCCGCGCAATCAAACATTAACTCTCAAAAATCAGTGAAAATTATTTTACAGTTTCAATTTAACGTCATCCTGTAAATCAAAGCGATGTAGGCAACGTGAACCAGCCAGATGTTTTCCTCTTTGTCTCACCAATATCTCACGTTCTGACCCCCAGCGCAAGGAGATTGATGGCCGTCTCATATTCATGCATTTCTTGAAGCAGTCACTACATAAAAAACTGTAATATTACTTACAGTCTGCGTGCTCCCATCATATCTTCAAGCACAAGCTGTATAAGCGTTTAAATTTGCATATCGCTTCAGGCTGCTAAGGGTATTTTAGACATTGGATACTGATGGAATTGACACTGTGGAAAAACGAGGACTGGGAGTGCCACCTTCGAATTTATCATCCTTAAACGTATCACCTCTGCTTTAAGCTATAAGCGAGCAAGAAAACGGTGCATATCGTAGCCTAGTAGATCCTAAGCGCAGCGCAGCGTAACTATCGACTGTCCATCTCCAATTTCTGACCATCGTCCTTTTACCCCTAGGTTGTTGGTTGTTAGCTATCCTCCCTTTGAGTCTCAATTATAGGTTATCTTAATGTCAATAATGTGCTCACTTTCCTCCTCAAAGATACATTAATCAACATTTCGTTGAATATTCACACCCTTTTAGAGCTGCAACTCTTAATTCTTTCGTATGTCTCTGAAGCATTCACTCCATCTTGACCTATTACTATTCATTCGTCCTTTGCCGTCTAGTTCATTAAATTAGTTCTTTAACTTGTCATATTTACTACGATATCTCTTCATTTTTCGGATGGTAGAAATGCTAATTTTCTCAGCTATAAGAGTTGTTGGAAGAGTGAATCTCGAAATCTTTCAACAGTTTTAAATTTTTACGGTTTACACAAGATATTTTAGAAAACCCAGATAATGCCACATATATTGTAAGCACAATGAAACCGTATCAGATGGGCATTTTAATTATTGGCAAGCACACTTGAGTCGCTGTAGCATAGAAAACTAGGCTATTGTTTCGTCGTTCTGTTTAATAACAGAGGACAAAAACTGTCACCATGCAAAAGTTTCTATGGTTAGCATGAGTAATCCTTTATTGTTAACTTTTAATAGTTTTAATAGAGTCTGGCTTTGACTATATTATTTGCTTACATTTGCACCTCAATGAAACGGAAATCCCATGATTTTGTAAGGTGAAATAATCATCCGTGCTACCTGCTGTCTCTTCCCAGCTAGTTAAATGAATACACCAGCTATATTTCTCATACCCTGTCCTCTGGTAAGGTTTTTGCAACATCAGTGCGAAACTTGAATGTAATTTACAGCTTAAATATACACTATTCACTTTAAGGTAACCAATAATCCCGTTCACCTTAGCTTGTAATAGTTTTTGGAGTTACCTCTTCCATGATTGCTCTCATGAATTTAGGTGCTACAATTCCATAATTTTGGCAATTTTTCTCATTATTATCGGCAGTAGTTCTTTGTTATTTTGTCGCTGAAGCCTTTAACTAGTTTTATTCATCTTCCCTCACGCCGGGAAGCCCTAATCTAGTTACCTAATAAGAGCATAGCATTTAATTGAAACATTATAGTGGGTTATCATATCATACCCTTTACTGTAGTTATATATTGCTTTTTACTTTTTTTTTAAGTACTTTAGTTGCTAAAATTATTTTATTTTGAATAACTTGTGTAATCTTCTCAATAGAAGCAAAGCCACAATATTACAAGTATTCAAGTTTTCCTCGGAACGCCAAACAAGGAAAAGTTATTATTTTTGTTTCTTAGTCTTGTTGTTTCTTGTTGAGTTAGTTTTTCTGTTTCTGGTTTGGCAATTTGGTGGAAATACTTGTGTTACTAACGCTGCTTACAGGTTACTTTGGCTAATAGCCCTGGGAAACAAGATTTAACAGGTAGTTAATTTTATTAATAGGTTCATGCACTTTTATTAAGAGTTCTATATCAAAAAATCATATTTTCGTTACATTTTACTCAAATTCTAGTAGTACTGTCTTGGCAATAACTACGACTTCAAAGTATTCAGACCCTGTCCTTGCGTTCTCTAGACTCTACGGAAACGTTTCAATATTCTTAAGCGAATATGAAAACTAAATTTTACTGTGTCAATCTGTATTAGCCCGTGCATCTCACTCTAAATGTAAGAATATATTTTGATGAATTAGTAATTATGTAATTAGGACCGTGTTTCCTTAACATCAGCAGTCTTGTATGACTTATAGCACCGTAGACATTCATCTTTGCTTCGATTCCCTAACGGAAAGAGTGTGACTTTTGTAGTGAAAAGACATCCCTTCCTCTTTTTTTAATATTTACTTATTACACGATTTAGCTAAGGAAATTGAAGGATATGGGAGAAATTGATTAAATTATCTGTTAATACTTGAAAAGGGAAAATATTAGCTAAAATTTTGTAGAAGTCGTAGCGAGGAAAAGCAAAAGTATAGAAGGAAGCAACTTGAAAATACCGTCAAGAAGGAAATAAGAAGATGAGTTGAGAAACGGTATAAAATTTGGAACACTTTTCACTCTCCTGTATTAACTGATTATAATCTGACGGATGGATTGGGTACGGCAGACAGGCGCGAGGGAAGGGAAGTCGACGACGTTTACGCCGGGGCTTGACTTGTACATCTTGTTGAAATCGTGGTCGCGTCGTGATGCTTTAAATATTAGGACATGATCTAAAGATTTTCCCATCGGATTCAATGGAAATGATAAGAAAGAGAAGAAGAAGGAGAATTAGCAACTCGCTGAAATTATTATTGTGAAATTTTTCAAGCGTCAACCAGGATATTACATACTACTCTAACGCATTCAAATAATTCCGTACTCTATTGAGAAGCATTCGTTTCTTTACAAACCCAATCTGCTGACATCTAGCATGGAGCAATTTTCTGTAAAGCAATCAATCTTTTTCCGGGATGGATTTTTGATAGTGATAAATGCATTAATGCCTTTAAGGATTTCGTAGTAGAGGGTTCCTCTTAACTTGTTGGATCGCGCTGTGACTATTGTCGCTGCAATGTATATGCTATACCTGTTGCAGATCCTAGAAGTTTGGCACCTTCACTATGAGTGTGAGCATTTCATTGAAAGCAATGTAATCTTCACAAATCCATTTGGTGAAATCCAACGTCAATAATAAATAATTGGGACCATGTACTTGCTTTTGCGCATGCATAAAATTCAGGCAGAGATATTCACGAATTAATCGCGAATCTCTTCAGTAAATCTGAAACGTTCAAAAGCTCCTAGTGAGATTCAATCAGGTTTTCCGTTAGAGGCTAAGAGTTTCTGGTATTTTTTCAAGTAGAGTGGGTGGGATCATGATGGGTTGGCTATATTGAATTTGAGGCTGAGAAATTTAAATTCTTCCGCTTTCTACATTGTATGATAGGCTGAATTTCCGCCTTTAATAGCACTGTAATTAGCTTGATGGTCGAGAGAATGGATATTCACATCTTTCTTTCTTGAAAGGCGGAATAAGCAAGCGTTGAAATTGTAACATGTGAGTCAAATTTTATAAAGCATAACAAGCATCAGGCAAGCCAAGCATGATCCGTCAATTGCATTTAGATCTTAGCAAGAGAATCCAACGGAAAGTAAACATGCGAAATTTTTGCAAACTTTCAGCCACGCACACACACTGTATGCGAGCATGATCTAGCTGAATTTAAATACGCGAAATTAACTTTAATAATGCAGGTATAATTATGCAAATCCTAAAGGATTTAAACACAAGTTGCGTAATTAAGTATTATTTGCTCTACCTCAAGAGCCATTGCATTGAAAATCCTACTTGGCTTTAGCTTACACTTGCTTGCATACTGCATGCATCAAACGTATATTGATACGTTTTCTTTGCTGCTGAAAGCATGAATAATAATTTTGATTCCTTGGATTCATCGCTACGAAAATGGCGAACCCATCGTTGCAAACATAATGCACTCCCGTATTGGAAATACAAACTAAAACGTAACGCATAACCTGTTCTCTACTATTAAAACATAGGATTTACGAAATTCTTCACAGGATTTAAATGAATCAACGTATTTAAATTACAGACACAATAATCCCTACTTAAACAGAGCTTCCAGTCAGCTTTCAGCTTAAACTGTCACTATTATTATTATTATTGACTCACGCTTTTGAAATACAGGGAGGAGGACCTCATGGGGCTTTAGGAATTTTAAGATTCCTCCCTTATATTTCATAATGAATGAGCTTGTTTGTTGTTATTTTGGTCGTCTTATACCTCTCTCAAAGCGCACGTAGTCAGCCCTGCAATCACATTTTCCGTTAAGGCAGAAGCGCCGACTGAGTGAGCTCCTTAAATATACCTCGAGATGCTTAAATTATCTTCTTTGGGTTGGTCTCTGTCCCTCTCGTAAAAGCTTGGCTTTGTCTACTGTTCTTACATCTTACAGAATTGTGTCCCCCCGTAACAAGTGGTTAGTGTGATACACAACTTTATTGTGCATCATAAGGCACAGTGGACAACAGAGCTCATCACGTCCTCAAAAATACTTTGAAACGATTGTTGATTTACCAGGCTCTGATTGTTTGCTCCGTGTTGCTTGATTGCATTTCCTTATAGAGTACAGAAAGTAGAAAGAGAGCCAAAGAGAATGAGACTAGACCCAAAATCGCATCCTCCAAAGCAGCTTAAACTTTCAAAGTTAGTAAACAACAAGGAGCCAAAAATAAGTATCTCCATTATGTCATCCTCCTTGAAATTCTCAATCCTTTGAGATTCTCACGTTTTTCCAAGGGGCAGTGCACTGAAACAACTGCAAAACAGTCTACGTCGGCTTGTATGGATCTTGTTGTTTAATGTCCCTTGTCACCAGCGTTATCGCTGACTCAGAAACACAGGTTTCAAGTAGTCTGCAACATTAAGGGTTTGCGAGCGTTGTGTAGATTGACCGAACATATGTATTCAGTCAGGCTTGTACGAGTCGCTTCGGTAACATCATTTCAAGTTACCTTAAGTAATAAACAAGAAACCATATTGCTTACATACAAGTTTTTCGTACCTGTCCTATGAAAGCTATCTGAGAAAGTTAGTTAAGGAATCTGAAGCTTCAATAATGAATCTTTGATAACTTATTTTCATGCAACTGAAGCTTAAATAAGGATTGCATTAATACTTTTTAAGCAGCTCTGTAAGAATTAAGCTACTGGTGCGCATGAGCTAACAAATGTACGAGCGTCGTCCTTAAATGAAGCCATTGGTCCGATCAGGTTTTCTTCACAAACCTAGCTTAAAATGCATCAACCACGAACAGAACCGATTTAAAAGGATATTATATAAAAGAAAATCATAAGTCAGGTTTTTCTCTATTATATGTCAGTGTTACACGGAATGAGCATATGTATATATAGCGGTTTCTAGTATACTGTAGGCAGTACTAGCTTTATGACAACGTTGATGACAAATGATAAATGACCGTTTTTTCGTTAAGTCCATGATGATAGAGTTAATCTCGTATTAAAGGCAAGTTAACTTTAAATTGTGCATGCATAGCTTAAAATGGGCTTTTAGGAGTTCACTCTCGTCTGTCAGAGTGGCAAAAATTCTAGATTCGTAGAGCTCTCATCTCTGTTCGAAAAAAATCATTTAGAAGACATAAACACAGGCACATATCAGAGCAGAAGTTTCGTCATCATGATCTTAAAGATGAGCTGTCGCAAAGCTACCTTTTGGAATGAATTACACATATCACATATGACCGATGTTATCCGTTGAAAGGAAAGTGAAAAATGAGGAAGAGAAGAGGAGTAACTTAATTGCAAATTGGTAGAAATTTTCGTTAAAACATATAATTGAAAACGTACTTGTAAATCACTAAAATGTGATGTACAGGCTCGCGTAAATTTTACAAAGGACCCCAACCAAGGCTGTGATATATTTTATGAGTTCTTTGCCTTGGGTTACAAGTTTAGCTAAGCTTATTAGATCACATTTGGAAGCGTTTCCAGACGCACACGTTTAAGAGGTATACCTTTTGACAAGAGGAAATTGATTTTAGAAAAACTAATTTACTTGCATTTTAATTGCTTTTATGGTAAATTAAGCATTTTGAATTCCTGTACTGACCGTTTTTGCAGATAATTTCTTCGCAGTGAAACTATATATATATTTTGCTCCAAGCTGTACTACACTGATGTACCAAGACCTTGAAATGTAATTGTCAATAAAAATCTTTGAGGAAATCTGTGTGCCCAGTGTTAGCGTCTTGGATTCTCGGGATGAATCTACAAATTAAAAACTTTAAACTTACTGAAACTCATTTTAGAAGTACAGTACGCATCGTTGACAATGTAATGGTTTCAAGTTCTGTCAGAAGGGTTAATTTGTACATGACTTTGCAGAAATTTCAATTAGTTTCCCCCATTTCCGCTAAAATTATCATTTCCTCTTTGCAGAAAAACGGTAGATCAAGGCAAACTCCGTATCCTCTGCGATACTTTTCTAAATTGAATGATTTAAATACGACCGTACGTACTCATTAATCATTTGACCCATTCAAGAGAGCATTGTGTATCTCTGCTTTGAGCTAAAAGTTTAGTTTTTTTACGAGTAGGGCAGACGGAAACTTAAAATCTATTTATCTTTTTTATCTTTAAGTCATAAGTAGTGCATCATGAATGTGAAGGGTAAAGTGGACAACCTGAAGTAAAATTATACGATGAGAGAAAATTTCTCTTAAAAATTGTCATACACATAGGATTTGTAGGAAAACAAGAAAAAGAAATGATGAGAGGAGAGCAATTTAACAGAGAAATGATGAGAACTCTGTGAACGCTGCTGATAAGAATTGTCGTCCTTCATCTATTCAAAAATACGCTTCGACTTACTTTCTTTAAAAAGTTTCGTGTCCCATGCAACCCGTGAATGTCGTCGTTGTCGTTGTATGGATATGATGTGAGAATGAAGCGCTGCTTTTGTCCCATACGCTTTTCTCTTTCTTAAGAGTTTGCTTGGGAGAGGCTAATTAGCGTTAACGGTCAGTTTTCATGTGTAGGAAATCACATGAGAGGAAAAAGAAGAGAAAATAGCCACCGTGCCTACCACAAATTAGTTACTTTCATGTTTGAGATACACATGAGGAGGATACGTAATTGAATCTAGTGGGAAGATTAATTTTAAGGGCACTTTCTTGGACGCACAACGCAAGCAAAAGTAACAACAACGTATGATTATATTTATGGCTACTTGAATTGAAATTAAAATCCTGTGTTGTCCTCCTCTTATTTTCTCTTGTCGTGAGAGCTGACTTAGAGAAAGAAATGCTGAGAGAAAGCGTTATTTTATCCGTTTTTCCTTAATTCAATGGAAATTGCAATTTATGATTTACAATTTCGTCACGGATTACCTGCAAACTGCAATTGCCAAAATACTTATGTATGAACATGGAGTTTGTCAGAAACTTTTACAATGTTAATCAGAATTATGGTAGTCCTATCATAGAAGGCATCTCTAGAAAAATATCTCCATCCTTGGTTTTTAGAAGCTTCTCAATGTTTCGATACTTGATTCTCTTAAATATTATAGTCATTCTCAATTATTTTATGTGTAAAGGTTTATGGCTTAAACTGGTATGTTCCGAATTCTGTAAGCGAAATGCATCACGTAACCTGGAAAAGATTTTATGATAAAGAAAACACGTAGATAATTAGGGATGCAGTTTTCAGTTATTATAAAGCTACTGATTATTTATTGGTAATAAAATAGCAAGTGCAACAGTGCATAGCATAGATGTACAGTACAAGTACACAATTAAAATATGCACGAACTTTAATTTTTCATTAAATAGTGTGTCATTGATTCTGTACAGAGATTCAGCTACAAAATTCAACCCTTTCAGAGCGATTTGATTGAAATCATTACCTTAGTGAACTGGGTAATTAGTTTTGTTCATTTACAGATTTATATTAAGGAGGATTTATAATGTTAATTATATTAGCGCAATGATGCAACACGGTGCTGGGATATGCGCTCTCAAAGCTTACAAAGTTAATGTTCTTCAGTATATCCCTTGGTCACGATGTATTACCGTTCAATGTTCAATCTTGCAGTTTTAGATGAATAGATTAGAACTTGCTGACGCTTGCGCTGCATCAGCGCCGTATAATTACTGAATCCTGTATTGTTATTTTCTTGCACTTGCTTTACTTTGAGTTAAGTCATGTGTAGTTAATAATGCAGTTTGTATTATTAATCACCCAGCAGCGGCAGCTTTAAAGAAGAAGATTTAAAATGTATAGTATAATTTATGATTTTAATATCTCATTTAACGTGGAATTAATATGTTGCATTCTGTGCAATCTTAATGCGCCATCAGTTAAAGGGGTTGATTCGATGCTGCAAGAGATTACATCTAACCTCTCTAAGGTTTTACAACTTGCAATTCAATAATTTCAACATAATTGCATTAATTTAGTAGCGTAGCATCTTCCCTTATGTAAATTAGGGTTGTAAATTATGCTGACGGTCAAAATTTCTAGGACAGATTGAAAATTTATTAATCTAATTGGTGTTATTAGAACTGAAAGTACTTGGATTTATCAGACGCATCTCATCTTAATAACACAATTAGACCCTTTTTAGAATCTGAAAAAAATGGACAGCAAGTTTAAAAAAACGTTTAAAAAAACTTCAATCAAGCTTCAATTAATTAAGGCAGATTACCTGTTGCAAGCCTCTACGAACACTCCATCTTGTGATATGAAACACCAGAACTGGTTAAGTAAAGCTTGCAAAAAATATAAGAGAATAGATATCAGCATGCTACTGGCTAATCGAGAATTAAATAATCTGCCAACGTGTGTGATTCTAATACCAATACCTAAACCAGGATCTATGACTACATCATATCACGACTCTGAACTTAACTGGTTTCTAGTCGGATACAGTTCTTCTTTTGTTCCTTTTTAAGACTACAGTGTGGGCAGCACTCTGTTCAGTGATGATGGCGAGTAATTTTGCAATTCTTTTCACCTGATTTAAACTTGAGAAATTGCCTATTCTGTAACCTACCTGGCTGGTGAAGTTCAGTTGAAGGCTGTTCTTGCGGCGGCGACTCGTGCATTTCTTCCATCAGCCAAAGCAGCCAAGGATATGTGTCTGCTGGAATAAAGCACAGTTATGCAAAATGCTTTACAAGGTGGGATGAAAAACTAGTTTTACTAGTTCATATTATGTAGGCTATTGGGAAATTAGGAGAGTACAAAAAGAAAAGATGTGATGATTTTAATTCTGGCCTGCTTAATCTCTCCCAGTTTCTTATTATTCATCCACAAATCAAGCTTGACTTGATTTTTCAAGGTGGAATCCAATCCAGGTGAGGAGGAGCAAGCTCTCTTTGATTTAGCTTTGTCGCTATCAGCTACGAAGCTTAGCTTGACTGAACTTGATGGAATCGTCTCACCTTTCTTGCATGGATTAAATAACTTGCCTCCGGCATGGCCGATTGTCTTGAATGCGGAGTAGCTCCATTAATTCTCAAGATATGTTACATAACGGCAATAGTATGTGAAGCTGTCTGTTTTACAGTCAAGGGTTAGTCTTGATTTGAAGGGAACTGAATTCTTGGCTGGCTTGATTTACTTGGGATGTGCATCATCCATTATCTTTTGGGACAGGTTCTTTTTAGCCAGAAGAGGATCCTTCCTAGGGCAGTGATGTAAAACAAAGTAGTAGGGATTATGAGGAGGAATCAGGATATTATTTATTGTAGTTTAGGAAGATACAGGTAGAAAGAAGCAGCAGGTAATTTGCTGTAAAAAACGTTTAGTTCTCAGAGGTAATGGAGCATTTGCTAATTTTTCTCAAGATTTAATACTTTTCTTGCTTCAGGTGTTTTTATCCAGATTTTATCTTGATTGATGGGTATAATTGGATACTAGGATAAGTTTTTTTAATATTCTTTGCTAGCTGGAGAACTTTTTAGAATCTTGGGACGCGAGTCAAGAATGGGTAATAAATACTAATTATTTCAAAATACCTAGGAGGAGCACAGCCAAGTTTGCTTGCAATTGTAACATGCAGAAGGTGGAATATTTCTGGGATTCGTAATCCAGCCTTCCAGGGCAGCTCCACCTTTCACTTTCAGTATTCGCAATGGCTTTTTGTCAAGGTCGGCTGGAAGATTTGCAAAGTTACTTGACTGAATATGGCTATTATTTCTGTAAATGGTCCCATGGTTTGTGTAATCAAGATGCTAGAGCAAGACGATTTCCAAGGATTAGCGAATTTTATAAATGTATATGAATTGTAGAATTTGGCTCTTGCTCTTATCAAAGAATTTGCAAATACTGCATTTGTAAATTCTTTGCAATTTCCTGCAACATTGATGTGTGGATTTGTTATTTAGATCTTAGCGCCGTTTTCAAAACTAGAATCTATCTCCTAATGGCTTCTGGAGTAGGTCTCCTGCACCTATCCTTCATTTACAGACGTAGGACAACCTTCCGTAATTGGTAATAGCACATTCGCCATTTATTTGACTCCAAGGGAAATCATTTGCACATAGGTGCAGATAATGAGTTGTTTTACCTTGCTACAATTTTACTCGAAGGTTGAAGGTTCAACAAGCCTAGGCAGTAGCAACATCTGAAACAGTACTTGGATTTAGTATTAACAAATACCAAAAGCAATTTAGTAATGTGTAATTGCAAATAGAGGTTTCTACTACATTACGTGAGAATTCAAAACTTGTACAGGATACCACCACATGAATAACCTTCCTCTGTAAATCTCTCTCCAACTCCGACTTTAAACTACTTCTTTTCATATTTCCTATCACCAAGCACTACACCTAGCCTAAACATTGAAATGGATGGCAACTCTCAGTCAGTTTTGCGAACTCAAGTATGTTTTACCACCATCAAAACAGGCGTAGTACCACACCCAAATTACTGTTGAAGTTTTGCTAAATACAAGCTGCACGGTGGCAAAAACTTAAAATCTACACAGGTAGCGCACAAAATACTCATGATACGTACTCTTCTCCTCTACTGTTGACTGTATTGTGTTTAAGCATGAAGATAGTTTTAAAAGTGCACTTTCAGACCGGAATCTATAAAAGCAGAGCTGTACTTGTTCCCTCTAAATAATGGATTTCCTCTTTGTTTCCAACTAAAGCGCTATAATTTTGGACAAGTAGATTACTACATGCAGTACAATCATTTAAACAGTAACCACAGAATAATCCTGCAGGGTGGTTCCGTCCTACCAACAACGTCCGTACTCCATTCTCTCTATATATTAAGGTTTGGAGAGCAAAGCGATTAGCTCTATCCTGGCAAGGAAATGGTAACAATAATGCATAGTAATAGAGTTTGCCCACGCTCCGTTCAATCCATTACATTGTAATCCAACCCACAAGGAACTTACGAACCTTTTAAGATTCTAAATCCGTATCCTCCTTCTGTAACATAACCGTATCCTTGTTACGTGAACAGGGTAAACTACTGACGTATTATAACATTCAAGCATCCGTATTTTATTGCATTTAACCTGGCATCCCTCATCTCTGAATGCACGGAAACTTTTATCATGTAAACCTTACTAATTTCTGACAATGTACTCTAGTTTTTCAAAGTCTTCAAAAATTCTCATCATCTCTCACTACTGACCCACCGGTTTATAATTCCTTGCACACTGCAACCGTTATTTAATTTCACGATCTGTGCCTTCACTATGAAGGTTTTGTTTTTCCTACACGAAAAAAATGTCCTTGTAAAGCACAACAAACTTAATTTAGGAAATGTTAAAAACGGAGGAGGTTGAGATTATGGTAAATGGCAGCTCATGTTTGATATTTGAATGCCAAACAGTTTGTCGCGTGTACAGAGCGTAGTTGAAGATGCAAAAACATTGAAACTCCCACGACTTGTGCCTGATATCATATATTATTCATACATTTGTGAATTAGATCAACAATACAAGCAGAACAATAGATACAATAGGTGCGCTTGTGCGTGTCTTTAAATTCAGCAATACCATTCTTGTCATCATCTGAATTTCTTTGATTGTAAGCGCACCAAAGATAGTTGCACTGATTGATGTTGCTTTAGTAGAGGGTGAGGGGGAGGAGGGAAATTGCAAAAGGGAGCAGAGTTATTGTGGTTTAAAGAGGAAATTGCTTGCGGGTGGTTCTTGTAACAAACGCTGCTTTTAAAGTTCCTAATCCTCATGTATGGCGTACTTAAGTAGGACCTTTTTTGACCAGCGCACGCGTACGTACACGCTCAGATCCTTATTTATTTTTATTCATATATTCGCCATTTAATTAACTCAAGTTTCAAGGATTTGTTAAAAAGCTTTGCTTCGCTACGAGTCCAGATTCTACTATAGAATGGTCATAATTGCTTGTTCCCTTCCCGCCTTCTTGTTACTTCCCGCAGTCATGCATTAACAATCCTTTGAATCAGTCCGTAATTAGTAAATTAGTTGACCGATATTTCTGAGACACTGTATATAATAATTTGCCCTATAATTTGCAACTGATTTGTGGATTTGCGGAGGATGTAGGAGGTTCTTTGCGGTTAAGTCTTCTTGGATAATCGCATCTACGTACGTCTTGCTAAACTACTAGGCAAAATGCAAGTCGGACATCCTTTGATTTTATGGCAATTAAATAACTAATCCTAGTTATAACTAATCCCGTAGAAATTTTACATTAAATACTGTAGAACAGATTATTAGCTAGCCTGTTTGAATTAATTATGGGAATTTCGAGAATCAGATTTGAAAAAGTTGCAAAGGAGTATCATCGCTTTCGCGAAGAAATCAAAGCGCAGATGTGAAGGTACGTGCATGAGGACACTGTGCTTGGATTAGCGCAGGGTAAATCGTTGCTTTTAGTACGTCAAGAGAAGGTTAGAAGTGCCTATGAACTGAGGAGGCTGATTACAGGACAGAGAAAGTAAACCAGGCTGGTTGGTGGATGTTAATTCATTTCAAGCCGGAGCGCGAAGAACACAAGAAAAAGAAATAACACACATCCTCTTTCTTGACTTACCTGGCTCTGCCTTTTGGCTTCTTTAGCCTACACCTTATCTGGCCTGGGAGGATTTACCTGGCAAATTTGCTGAAAGCTCTTCAGATTTCGAACAAGGGCTGCTGCTTGGTGCACACACCTACTTTTTTGCAATAATTTCGTGCCAGAATTATGTAGCTATCCGGTTAGACGACCTCTGAGGCACTCTGTCAACGCTGCAGCGTTGCACGTACCAAGAGGAACGGTGATGTGAGGAGAAGCGCTGAGCCTTGTACATGCTGAAGTTCTTGAGAATTTTGCAAATTACAAGGAGCAGCACAGCTTACTTAGGGCAGCGTCCGTCCACGCTTGCGTACTTGATCCTAGAAGGCCTCTCAGCTTCTCGCGAAGCGCATCTGCAATGCTCCGAGAGTGGTCCTCAAACAAGCTAATCAGGTTTGAGGAAACTTACACGATGACTAATTGAATTACTTATTGGTATTGATCTGGCTGATCTATAACACCAGATAAATGCATATTGCTCTGTTCTGTGTGTTCTGGTGTTAAATGTGGTGACAGAAGCCCAAACATCTGGAAAGTGGAGCCGAGTAAAGTACTGTCATTTAAGAAATCGGCGCTCAGTTTTGACAAAAATTCCCATCAATAAAATTCAAGGACTTCAATCCCAGCAATGGATGCAAATCTAAGCTGCCATAAGTTAAGTTTATCGGCGCATCGAATTCCTTTCAGGGTCAGTCTAGTACTGCCAATATCAATTTAAACCGCGATGGCAATTAGCCATTTCCCATTACTAAGATGAAATCAATTTCAGATTGAATTCCGAGATCTATTTATTCATAATCAGCGCATAACCTCAATGGTAGTAGCACGTGTACAATTTATTAGGCTCTACTTTCAGCGCAGAAGCGTTTCAGCCCCTACGCTGGAACGCAGCGCAAAGCGACCATGAATCATCCGCCATTTTACTTCACTCTCGGTAAAAATATTCTGGCAATTCAAATCAGTACTACAATTTGCATCATCTATTAGCTCACATGCACCTTCTGCAGTATCCATCACCTCTCTCTTCATTCTTGTTAGCGACCTACCTTCCAGGAGCTTTATCCCGTACGTTTCATTCAATCAATAAATTCTTATCTTGATTACAGACTCGAGAAGAAGAATTGCGGAAGTAGATGCAATTTATCTAGCGCAAATTATTTTTGCAATCAAAATCAACATAGTAAATGTGGGCTCTTAACCTTGAATAAAGGAGGAGATTACCTTTCTTGAAAATAAATAATCAATTAAGCTGGATACTATCTCCATTTCATACAAAAAGATTCCGCTCTGTAGCTGTTGTTGCACTGGGCTGATTTTCTCATCTGTTATCATCGCTTTTTGCTCCTGCCATTCCATTAAAATCTACTCTCAGCTGAGAGAGTATCAAGCAGATGCTTCCACCAAAGGCCAGTTATCCATCTACCTGTATTTATTCGACATTCCTCCTGGCGCTGCATTTATATGCCTCCTTGCAACTTAAGCGCTACACTCTTCAAATTCTTTTTCCTTCCAGCTGATTCTCATTGGCACGTTACACATATGACAAGCTAAACCTCATTCAGCTCACAGCTGATGATGGGAAAATGCATACATTTTTTGCCCCCATTAAAATTCGTTTCTTCATTGTAAAATCTTATCCGGCGAAACATCTCTCTTTGCAAGATCAACCTCGACGATCATCAATCAAGAACAACGACTTGCTAATATTAGCCACGCCAAGCACGTTGTTGGATTCATGCTTTTCATCCCTTAGCCATTCCTTGCTGCAGGTTCCTGCCTCTTGTAAGCCAAACTGGCACAACTACCTGTGTAAAAGTAAGGTGATTTCATTCATCTCGCTGTTAACACATCCAAGCGGCAATCGTGCGACTTGAAACCCGGAGCTAACCGTGTTTAAGCTACCAGCATCGGAAGCGACTTTAAACAGAGCTCTCACAATCTGTGTTTTGAATACAAAAATAGTTACACGAGAGACCAGCAGCTCAGGAAGGTGTAAACCATTAATTTGAAACTGTTGGAAGGAAAGGTGAGAAGAATGGGCAGAGGAAAGCCTACTGAAGACAAGACAAGGAGGAGGATACAGAGGCTACTTGAGAGATGCAACTTGAATCACTCAGAAGAGAGACGAGTGATAGATAGAATGATTACCCCCGATACCACACACCTCATTCCTCTCTGAAAGCTAATGAAGAGAAAAGTAGGTAATATTATTCCCGGAGGGCATAATAAATAAATAGTATATAGTGTTTAGTTTCTAGTAAGTAGTGTGATGAACAGAGGAACATAAAGATTTACCTTATATGTAGCTGATCCAACTTCTTAAAGCTCTTAAACTCAGCAGCTTCTATCCGCTCATAGCTAAAAGTTCTAAGCTCAATCTACTGCTTGACCATAAGGCGGTCCAACCTTAAGTCATTCCAACGGATTTAGCGCCAGAATTAAGCACCACTCAAGATTATTCATGGACCGTTTAATCTTAATCGTGTGTCCGTCCGCCTTTTTCTGGGCTTGGGATAAGAGGAGAAGAAATAGAAACAAAGATACATGCACAAGACGAGACTGGGTTAAATCTTCTTGCTTACAATTGATTTGTATGCTGCAGAGTTATAGATGTGAATGTAGGTCGAGCTGGACATGATCTTTGTGTCTCTGTCCTATATTCCTTACCCGCCTTGGAAAAGATGAATTGAGGCTTGTGGGTAACTGTGATTGGCTGTCTTGCGCTATGTTGTACATATGTAGGGTGGCGGATGATTTCTATTGTTAGATATTGATATTTGTAACAAGATTTACAAGATTACGGGCTTCAAAATTACAATACTGGAGAACATGTAACGGAAATAGAAGAACGCTTGAGAGGATGTAACCTAACCTGGTTTCATTTCCAGGCTATAGGGCAAGGTTAGAATCAATGACGAATAAGAAGAACTTTTATAAGTAAAAAGCATTGGATTTCGAGAATAAACCTGCTGGTTACACGCGGAAGAATTCTGTAGACAAGAATAACTGGATATTTTTTACAGTAAAGATGAGAAACAAGATTCCTCCTGGATCAGCTGGAAGATATAGGATGTACTTCCTCTAGGATTACATAAAAGAACCGTTATTCTACCTTAGGGATTTCCCAATTTACTTCAAAAGCTTAAAAGCTTCTACCTAATCATTTCATTGCCGGTAAATATACGGAATTAATAACGAAGTATTTGAACACAGAAGTTATGCCTGAACCAGATAAAGTGGTAAGTTTCTGCTATAAAATGTGATTCGACTGTGCGATACTATCAATTTTTATCCGTAGAGGTGGGAAAAAATGCAATGAAGCAATTCCAAACTGGCGTCTAAAAATTAACTAACGACACCGTTACAGTCGCGGTGGAAGTCAATATTTCGATTCCAGTTCAATAACGTTCGAAATACAAACAACAGTTTTACCTGTATTTGTTTGAGGAATTGTTGATAATTATGCAAGATGATGCGTTATATTTCCCCATTTTAGGTTTTTTAAAAATCAGTTGTTTGTACCTGTAATACAAGATAATAGCTACAGTTTAACAAGGATACAGCTGTTTCTTGTTCAGTTGTGTAACAATTGTAAATCTCGAATTACAGGTCTTCCACAGTCAGGTAAAAATAGCAATGGCTCTTTCATCTTTGTTCAAGTTTCCCGTTATAGGTAAGCTCAGGTAGTGGATGTATGCAGGCAGGTAGAAAGGATGTAACAAATCCACTGCAGTTACAATAAAATAATTATTGCACCAACTTACACTGTTTTTTATGAGGCCACTTCAACATTCAATGCACCTCATAATTGCTACGATGCAATAAGCAATGCAAGGCTTAATAATCTCAACTCAATAGCAGAGCAGGGCTGTAAAAAACGTTTCAATTTTCAAGGGCGCGTTGAATTACAGAATAGCTCAGAATTACTTTGATTTTAATAGCCTATATTGAAGAAGAGTATTTCATTCTTGCTACCATTATATAAGTTTGATTCAGCAGGCTAGGAACACAGTTTCCTAGAATTGTATGAGAAGACCCTCAGATTTCAATGATTGAGTTTTGGATGCAACTGTGCCTGTGTTGTGCATCACTGAATCATTGAATTCGAAATTGAATTCAAGCCAATGATTACTGTTGTGTGCTAATTTACTTAAGCCGATTCCTAGAAGAAGAAGCATGTATCGTAATGCATAGAAATGAACCTGATTGAAATTGATTTCAGCCGCCATTGTATTGTCATATGTTGGAAAAGTCGGACAAACGATGAATATCAGGTTGACAATGGCAGATGAAAGCTGTAACTGCAAGAAGTATTACTTCAAGGTGAAATCAGATCATAATTACCATTTAAATTATTTTAATTCACAATCTTACCTGCTGTCATCACAGTTGCAGTAGCCGCCAAAAAATCCCTGAGCATGCTCATCCTGGGCCAATCCTCTTTTAATGTCAGTATCAAGCATCAGTAGCACCGCATTGTGTGGCTGTTGCTCGTACTTTAAAAAGCTTTAATATTTTAAAGCCTAAAAGCATTGGGCCAGGATTTGTTAGGAACGTGTTGCAGTTAATGCCTTTAAGGATTAGAATGCAATTTTGGATCGATTTCTCTTTGAATCATTCAGCAGCAAAGCATCACAACAATCAAATCGACGAAACAATTCATGTAAACAAAAATCAGCTGGGTTCTTTCACCACAGTGCTTTTCAACAGTGATAATAACTGACTATTGGACAATGTAAAATTGTTATTGTATTTGTGTTGGTGGACGTTTCGAGGTTTTCACAGTAAAAATGATTCAAAAGCAGGGGGTGAGGATTGTGTGAAGAGACGAGGGGCTTGAGGGAGTAACGTTCTCTTGTCCTTGCTTTAAGTTATTTTCGTGGGAGTGAGGATTATTTGTATGATATGCACCTTGAAGCGTCAAACACCACGTGATGACACCTTTGAGATGCTGTTAGGATTATAAAGGAATTAACGCAGCGTTGTCTTCTTCACAGAACTATCAGCCAGTGTCAGTAAAAGTTACTGATATTAAATGAGGAAGGCACATGAGAAAAATGCATCGTTTAAACGCCGTTTATAAAAGGAATGTCGGTAGCTAAACAGTACTACATAGGTTTTCGGCAAACTATGCACTTATGTACGGATTGAGATGTGCGAATACAATATCATTGCAGTTGCTAATTGCTATTTTCCACTTTTCTCCACACAATGCTTAGCATTTAAAGATTCAAAACATACGACCTTCAGCAATACAATTCTCCTGCAACTGCCAGAATAAGATGTGTTTGCTAATTTATTTTTCTGGTCAATCTTACAATGCAAGGAAAACATATCCTGCAGCTAAAATGTAACTACTAAAGCTGAAACGGGATGCCGGTATACTAAAACTTGGGGATAAAAATACAACAAAGAAGAGCTTAGCGCAGATTGCAGCTTTAAGTAAAACCTTACAAAGTGCTCTTGTCTCACACATATTCTGAAAGTTCTCATAATATCACGCTGCGCTGCTTAATTAGCTGTGAATATAGAGGGCGAAACATTTGAGTCGTAATGCGATAGAAAGGAGTTTTACCCCATTAGCAGCGTTTTTGAACAATGCAATCTGGTGTTTTGGACAGCATGCGTGCCCTTCGTAGAAATAAGGTGGATGATGCGCGCGGTAATTTTCTTAAAACAAACAAAACAATTTAAACACCGGTAGTTTATTTAGCAGAGCATGTGTTTTTTCATACAAGTATTTATTAGGTAATACTCAGAAGAAGAGGCTTTAAGATTGCAATGAATTGTGTAAAAATGTTGTTTAAAAGAGGATGATTTTGTAATTTTCTTCTTTTATATTCGTTTTACAGACGTACGCTTGAAGAACAATGAAAGCATCCTTTAATTGGGCGTTTCTTTTAGCTGCCGTCCTGATATTTAGCTCTCAAGTTCATGGAGGTAAGTAAACGAACAGAGTTTTTCATTCTTCTGCGAATTATATAGCTGTAGTTGTTCACGGGTATTTAGTACACTTCACGACAGTTTTGCGTTCCCCAATGAATGAGTTTTACCGATGGAGAAACGTGTCAACATAAAACGTGCCAGCGCCCAGCGCAGCGCTCATTTCCAGAGGCGTACATAATCAACACTGATTGTCTCTTGACCATCAACGTTTAGAAAACAAATACCATTCTCTCTAACAACAGCATCATCTTGCCAAAAGTTTCAGCGTCAGTGATAGCTAATAGTAGTGTCGGCAATCTTAACTGCTTTTAGGCAAAAAATAAGCTTGAGCGTAAAGTCCAAACGGTCATTACTAAAACTATCACTTTTGACACTAAAAACTAAGCCATCAGCCACTCGAGATGCAGTTTTGCTCAATTTGTAATTACGTTTACGTTGAGAAAATAAGTAAAGCAAATCTTAATTTAATAGTAATTTCCCTCTCTAACGAACAAGCGTAGAATCCAAAAAAGCCAACAGTTTAGTAGACGGCAGCACGAGGTCAGTAAGGTTACCTTACGTATACTTAGAAATTGGTGACGATAATAAGCTTTAAAACAAACACACGCTAAAAATTGAGTGTGAGTAAAAAAGCATACACTCTTTTTCTTTCACTCTTGACCGAATTCAAGATAATTATAGGCTATTGACACAAGAGAAGACTGCATCTTTGGAAATAGTAGGCGTTTTTATTAGACTGCTTATATTACTGCGTTGAAGCTGCGTCGCGTAGTTTGCCGAACAGTCTAATATTACTAACATTCATTCAGTCCCTTCAACATTCATCCGTCTGATCTTTGATGTGAATACTTAGGAGCAGATTTCAACATTCAAATAAAGGTTGAAGTCTAGCGTTCTTTAGCTTCAGACAGACAGATTATGGTTCGACACCACCCTAAAATCAGACCGGCTAGATCGTGTGAACTTCTGACGATAGTCAAGATTTTTTATTTTTCACAGCACTAATTTCCAAATTTTGCCCCGAAACCTAAGCGCGGTTCTTTGTGTCAAATACGAACAAACTTCATATATAGCGCTTCAAATCCTCATGTGCAGGCAACTTGGATGCTTTAGGAAGCAGCATGGAAGACAGAAGCGCAAGCGATTTCCTTAGCTACATCATCCTGCAGCGCAGAAGATTATACATCTAGAGACCAAAAGGCAGCGTAAACAAGATTGAGTTGAATTCCTCCGATAACGAGATATTGAATTTATGTGGTTTAGTATTTCATTGAATGATGGATTTAAGAGTGCTAGGGTGAATTGACTTAACGGTTGAGCATCTCACCGTTTCTTTTTCTTAACCGCTCCTCTTGCCTCTGGGTTGAACGTTCCTTAATTCAAGGGAAATTTATCACTCTTGAGTGAATTTGCCCAAAATTTAGTTCTGTATAAAGTTCTGGTTCCTTGGAGGAAAACTTCGTTTCCTACGCAAATTCTTTACCATTTAAGCAGAGAAAATATAACGGAAGGCAGTTTAAATTCAATACTCAACTCAAATCTCAACGCAATTCGCTGGATTAAAAACGTTTACTCGTTAGTTATTCGATACTTTTTTTAAACTTTAAAACATAGTTTACACGCATTATTAACCCCCGAGAAAGCTTCGAATTTTATTAAAGAGTTTATAAGCGTGGGCTGATTCTTTTGCTTGGCAAAAGTACAGGTAGCGATAGTATAGACATTGCTTTAGGGGAAGATAATGCATTCAAGTGCGTTGCGTAAAGTGCGTGGGAGTTTACCGGTTAGTGCGTAACAAAGTTAAAATTCGCGGTTCGAATGGAAACCTAAGGAATTCATTCATTAGCACAAAAATTAGGAGACGGAGCTCATATACCGTTCAAAGGAGAAATCATGGGACTGTGTAGCGGTTTCAAGAATTTTACAACTCCACACGCTAGATACTCGAAACCGCACATTCTGAAATCCTGCGTGGATAAGGCATCTTAACTTCACACATGCTCTTTATTGGCATAAAGAAGATGAATTATTTAGGGTAGAAGTTGAAGGATTACCTTCGCAGTTTCTTTGGCAGAAGAACAGAAGGAGAGAAAGAAATAATGGAATGTGGGCCAGCAGTGTATCCTTAGCTCAAAGGCTTTTTTACAATATTGATGGGAATCAAGAAGAAGCAGCTACAGCTACAGCTACAGGATCATCAATTACAGAAGGAGTAGGAGGGGGAGGAGGTTGTGGGAAATAGAAGTAAGGTTAGAAAAAGAAGAAGAAGCTAAATTTTTGGCATTTAGCGGTAGTGTGTAGAATCCAAATTTGAGGATCCCTCCTACGGTAGTATTGTTCGACAAATAGGTAAGCAGAGGAGGAAGCCGAAGCACACGATACAGGTAGGCAGACAGAGGAAAGCCAAAAACAAAGAGGTTTCTCTACCTTGTAGTTTTTTAAAATTGGTGAGGTTTGCGTGGCTTGGAAGGATGCAAAATGCGTGGCGGTAGCCACGCAGGCAACATTGAGTAGCTTTTTCTACAACTTGTTTGGCATCGCTGCTTTTTATGCGGTCGTGTGTAGAATACAAAGCTTTCAAGTTACGTTTCTCTTCCCAAGCTCACAGTAAGGTAAGCAGAACTGCAGGTAAAACCAAGGCAGGAGGTAAGCAGGTCTACTACGGACGGACGACCCGCGAGTAAATTACAGGTAGGAATTGCATCGGACAGGTATGCTTCGTACACATGGATGACAGAGTGAAGGGATGAATCATATTTTCTTTTTAACTGATTAACAGTTGGAAATGATACGAGAATACTGCAGCGTTCGCGCTTGCAGTGATGTTCGGACATGTTGTGGCTACCTCCTGGTTACCGTATTGTTGTGGCAATGACGCTGCACTGCATATCGGAATATCATACACAAACGCTGACGCTCCTGAGCAGCGTCGTAGAGTGTAATTTGCAAGAGAAACAATGACGCTTGTGTTATTCTAAATCTTTGACATACGCCAACGTCAATTTTGCAGCGTCGTGGTTTGTTTACACGGCGTGTAATTCAACCAGCAAGCAAACACGCTGCGCTTCAGGTTTCTAGCTAGAAGCGCTACGAAGCTTTGAATGAAATTGATGATTCTTTAACATTAAAAGTGCATTGTCTCTCACACATTAGGCCTCCAAGTTAGTAGTAAGAGAAGACAAATGAGAAGTAAAAGAAGACGAAACAATTCCAAGAGAGATTAGTGCAAGAAGATTGTAGAACACGCCGCATTCGTTGTGGTCTATAACGAGAAGAAATCGTTAGTTCACCAATCCCTTAAAACGGTGAAACTACATGTAGGCGTACACTTAAAATTTTAACAGCTACCGATTGAAATGTAGTAACTCGAGAAGATGCTTCTTGCAAGCAAAGATGAGGTCTTGCCCTTCTTGTGCTCTATATTTTAGTTTAAACGATGCAAACGCTACATGTATTCGCAGATACATTAGTTTGCTCGTACGGCTAATGGCTAGTTTGTAGTGGAACGAGTTAAAAAGCTTCCATGAAAAAGAAAGAACGGGATTATTCTTTACGACTTGATTCTTGTTTCTTATTCCTCTGTTTATCTTCTTGAGGATTATTGAAGATGAAACGAGTTATTTGGATCCATTTTATGATGTAAGGATTATAGGCTAGTCGATGGATTTAAGTGGGGATCTGCGCTGCTTAAACTGCTTTGCGGGATGTAATAGTGCATTGTTGTTCGCTGTGCAGTTATTTCGTTGCACTTTGAAGTACATATCTTCTCCTTAAAAGTAAATGCAAGGCAATAAATTCAAACATGGATTATTGCATCGTTATAGTAACGGGCAAAAGAGTACAGAAAGGTTAGTAGAGTAAATGCGGAAACGGTGTAACTTCGAGCTGGAGCTTCCTTCAACTCACACCCTTCTTATTTTCGATCATATTTCAGCGCAACAGCTATTAGTTAACGTTCTCAATGAGTTGCGGTTGTCGGTATGGAATTGTTGCAACCTGAAACCCAAGGAAAATTCATGAAGCAACGATAACCAGGGTAGAAGAAGAGAAATGTAGCGAATCAAAATGTAACAGACGCAAATTATTCCGCTGTGAAAAAAGCAACGAATAGGTTTCGTTGATGGGCGACAATATTTAGATGAAGTATTTTTAAAACGGACGCTGTTAACGTTATTTTTAACGTTAACTCAGCTGGTATGCAGCCAAAACATATATTTTGAAAACTAGGCCTTTAGCTTAAACGGTCTAACATACCAAAAATGTTTCCAAGTTGCAGAGATCTGCACTTCCCAATAACAACGCTGCTAACGCTTCAATGACGAAGACGCAGCATTTCTTAAATGTGTAATACTACTGATGCGCCTACTATTCTTGTATACATGAAGAGAAAAGAGGCGACAAACTCGAAGCGTCAACACCACCTTCAAGAACCAACACCCTATAATTATCGCATGCAGTCTTGTCGCTTCTTGGCTCTAACGCTTTCAAAAACTGCCATTAAAGATGGCTATGATTGATGCCAAAAATGCATGAGTTGAACCATCATGAAAGCGTCTTCTTCCTCAGAGGAAATGATAGAATAATCGTAGGCTGAACCACGTATGACAACGTACAATGAATCCCATTTCCTCCTACCGGAGTCATCATTAACAACAACAACAGAGACACGACAGCCTAATTTGACAACCCACAGGTTTTGTCTGCCGGGAAAATTATGAAAAATTGTGTTTATTTTGAGAATTGTGGGAACAATGGGAAAATGTGTGGTTGTATGCGCCAAATGTCGCTTCGCATGTCTCGTTCTTTCTCTTCCATCGCCCTCATCTTCATCATTAAGCAAATCAAGCCTCTGGTTTCTAGCGCATCTCACGCGCTGGATTTTACTTTCCTTATTTTTACATCCGCGCTTCCTATCACCATTCACTGGTGAGGAAGTGCATAAACAGTCCCCTTTTCTAGCTACAGGAAAAACAAAAACAAACGTAGACGGGGAGCGCTGCAGCGCTCCTCGTCACCAAGCGACAAGCATCCATCACAGTCCTCCACGCATATTACATGTTGCTACAGGTAGTAATTGTGTTGTCGTGAGGATGTTGTTTTTTAGTTAGCGCGATAGAAGGAGAAAAGAGGAGTGGATTTTTATTTGCAAATTTTTTTCATTATTACAGAGGTGAAACCAGGACGATGCCCAGCCCCAGGAATGGACAATCGCTTATGCGGAGTCCAAGAGAATCAGTGTTCCCAAGATACAGACTGCAGCGGCGATTCAAAATGTTGTCAAACAGGATGCAGTAAAGTTTGCCTTATGCCCCAGTATACAGGTGAGTTTCTCATAAAATTAATCAACAATTTGTGTCTTAAGAGAAAAAAGCCTTAGGAAGACTTTTGACTTGAGAACGATAGCTTCTTGCAGTCCCCGTTTCACAATCACAACGTTGTTGATTCTTTAGATCATCCTTCATCTCATCTCAGAAAAATAATGATAGGGAAGTTAAATTTAATTTATAGCGGTGTCAACTGTAGTTGTTGAATCTCTCTGCTTTAGCGTTCAGCACTATAACATGTTGTATCCTCCCTATTTTTGAGCAAATTTTATTGGCTCAAGCGACATGTGAAAAACAAGCGTTTAAACGAAATTGAAAGTTACACCAACACAAAATTTGCAGCATCTTTGCTCGTCTCTTCATGATAATAGTCATTAATTTAATTACTGCTTTAATTGTCCAAGAGTCCGTCAATACAATAGTAGCTTGAACCGTATCAACCAGCGGCTGAAGTCAGGTTGCTGTTTGAGTTGAACCTAGCATCATTACGAAGGTACTCTGGTGGTCGGGTGATAACACATGAGGTTTAATGACAAGCGAAGGTATTTAAACTTAATTAAGTACAAAGCTTTGTTCCAAAGCCTTCCATTCATTCCAAGCAGTATATCAACTACATGTAAAACGAACTTGATGCCTTTGTTTCCAAGTTACTACGCTGCTGTAATTACAATTAAAGATAGGATTCACATAGGATTCCCCTCAAAATAATCACAAACTAATCAAGTAGTTAATCAGCGTCTGACCATGGGAACAAAAGCGACAATGCGTTAATGTGAGAGGTTGAATATGAGCATTGAGCAAAGTCAGAAGATGAGTTGATGAGAAGATGAGAGATTCGGAATTGTTAATATCTTTTTTAAATCCTTCAACTTAAAAGATTACAAGATCAGAATTAGAGGGTCAATTAGTCTGAAGGACATGAAAGCAAGCAAGATAGCATGGAACAGAGAGAGTGTTTCTTAATCTTAAAAAATAAAGTGGGAAAATTTAAATTAAGAAAAAACTGCACAAGATGTTGATTATTATCCGAGTCTCATCACGTGTGCAATTTCAAGTAAAATCTTGTCAATAACCAAGATTAGAAGATGGTTCCAAGATTACAAAATTTTTGGCCTTGTCACCTTCCAAGATGATTTTAGATTAAGGTGGAAATTATAATCTCAAATCTTAATTCCATGTTGGAATCAATGAGGATTTGATTACGGAGAGTCAAGAAGAAGAGGAACGCTCAGCGTTGAACGCTGATGAAAGATTGATTCGTGTACGCTTCCATATGTATGCTGCGCATTATGACACGCAGCCTCGTTTGAAACTTGATGAAGAATCAAAAATGAATTTACTAAAATACCATCACGATTTTCCCACCAATTTTAATTATAATTAAAGTATAATAATAGGTCGATGATTGCCTTAGCTAGGTAGGATATGATGAAGGGCTTGCTGATTAGTGAAGAATAGAGAATGTTTCTTTCCTCATGTCCCATTGAATGTTGATATGTGAGTGGGTCAAAGGTCATCATTCATTATTTGGGGGTGGGTCTGGTGGGAATGACATGCACTATTTTAATCTTTTTAAAATTTTCGCAAAAACTCTGTAATTTGAGGAACCGTTTGGGTCTTTGTTTCTTTATCAGCGATTTTTTTTCTCACCTTGTAAGCTGGTCTTGTTATGTTTTTTTCGTTTAAGTTCCATACTTAATACTGTTCTTGTTGTCTTTCGTCCTTGGTGTTATTTTTTGCAAATTCGCAAATCAAAGCCGGATCATGGGTTAAGTGGGATTGAATAGGAGAAGTTTGAATGGTGAATGGTTGTAATGTGGAACTGTGCATACCAATAATTGAGGTACGTTCACGTTTCAACGTTTCAAATGCAACCAGAGGTCCCATCCAAGGTACCAGAAGTTATTTTATATCGATTTAAATGGGAACTATCCGAGAATTGACAGAAAATCGCGTCTCGTTTACGCGAATACTTTTGCTGTTCGAGAAGAAAAATTAAACGAAATTCTCGCAAACGATTAAAATATTCTGCTCATGCCCCATGCAAAACCACGTTTTGTGCTAGATTATTGCAGTCTACGCTACCCAGCTACTGGTGGGAATCATCGCCAATTTTTCACTCTGAGCTTCATCCATGCGTGACAGGGGTTGGCCTGCAGCTTCATTAGCGTCGTAGGATGACCGTAAATACACTGCGGAAACATGGAAGCTGCGTGCACACCTGCGCCACAGTTATATGAAACAATTGCCAGCTTTTCCGCATTCTTTTTCCTAGAACCTAAGCATGCTATATATAAAAGTACTGCAAATTTCCAGCCGAAAGCCAATTACATAGGTGTAGGTCCATCTGAAATGCGGAATCGTAAAATGCTATTGATCAGCTGCGCAGATGGAATGGAAGTAGGTGAAAAGGATGCTTGAAAAGTATCTAAGATGTAATCGAACCTATTGGTGAATTTAAAAGTAATCAAAGGTAAATGATAAGACATCTTTGGAATGTAAAAGAAGAAGAATCTTTATTCATACCAGTAATTGCATATGATTATGTTTTAAGGCTGCATCACATTGCACACAAGCTAGTAATAGCAGGTAGATAAGGACGAAGAGGGAGACAGGTAAAAGGAGGCAATAATAATGTTATGTAGAATCTTTTATTATAATCGCATTACCTGTTAAACAGATGCATGGCACTAGCTGTAAGAAAGAGAATTTACGTGCCTGTGTTATGAAATCTGAGGATGTGTTTAAAAAATATTGCGAAAACTTGCATGAAGATGAATCAAGCTAGCACACATTCAGATGCATGGTAGAGATAACAGAAAGGATGGAAAATAAAAGGCTTAAAACTGCAAAACGTTATTAACCATCTATGCAAGACGGATATTATCTCATCTTCATGTCCTCATTTATAACTTAACTCGGACATTTATATTTTCTTCTATCGGAGGTATTCAAATTATCATAGTTTCCAGATTGTTTCAAGGAGGCGCCGTGTAGTTTTGCCATTTGCTTTTTCGATGGTCCTAAGTTACCGCCGCTGCAATTAGCTTAGCTAACGTTAGCTACGTCAGAGTGGTACCAAGCTGAGAAACCAATCAATAATTGTGATTTGTAGCAACAGTTTTAAAACTTGTCAACGTTGTTGTTGGAGTTTGACGTCGATTTTTTTCGCAATTGATTATTGAAATTCCAGTGTGGGTTAGGTTTATGGTCGGGTAGTTTTACGGAAATCGATGAAATGTTAAAATGGCGTTTATAAATTCGGAAGGACAAGAAAGGTAAAGTATTGAAAACACACTGATGCGACTCAATTAGCTCACCCTAACCCATCATTTCCTCGTTCCCATCTGAGTGCAAATAAGTTTTCCAGCAGCCAATAAAAACATAAGCGAATTAAATCGTAGTGCATTCCTCACCACAAAACTTCAAACGGTCTTCTGGTTCTCACTAGCAAAGAGTCAGTGAAGAGGTCAGTTAACTTGATTTTAATTCAAATTAAAGCAGTGACGAAAGTAGAAGGCGTTAAATTCTCTGTTAAATATTTATTTTTCTCTGTCCTGTGTTAGAAAAAATAGCTGAACAAGGAATATTTGACCAACCCCAGCCAAAGTTGAAGTGCCCTTTGCACAAGTCAACATAACTGCATTCATTGGACTTTCACCAACTCTTTGCGAATTGTATAGCATTGTTAACGTTTTACAAGAATTTTGAAAGGCATTTTTCAACCGCATGTATGTTAAATTCATTTTTTTAAAATTCAACACACGATAAGTTAGTGTCATAGGCTAAACCTTTTTTTTGAAAAGGACCTCTTTCTTTCTTGCTGCGGTTTTTCAATTGATTTCCTGTACGTTATTATTCTGAAGAACCACAAACTATTTTTCATCAACTAGTACTTAGCTTTTCACTGTATTAACTTGCTCTGATCTAGAATGTTAGGTAAGCAGTGAGCATATACAGCTGTCTACTTAGCGCAACAATTATATGCTCTTATTCGTTGCGTTAGTTGTAGCAAATGCATCTGAAACGTTTAACTCTTTGAAATTATAAGACTCTTTACTTGTTGTACTCTTTTCGCAAATACTGCTTAATAGTATGGCCTGAGTGACAGGGAATCCTCAAAAACTGACTGCTCCTAAGGTTGTCAACTTTCAGAGACTATAAGAACTTGCAGTAAATTTCAAGCTTGCGACAGTATTTTGTGTAGTAGCACTTTTAAAAATATCCTGTGAAACGGAAAGAGAGACCTTTAAAACTGTTACCCTTCATTGAAAAAGGGAAGTGAGAACATTAGGTCACAGTTTAAAGAAAACTCTCAAGTGTAACAGTCGAGTAACAGAAGGATTACAAAGTAGTAACGTAAAGGAGAGATTCTAGAGGGAAACGCATCATGAAGTAATGCAATATTATCAGGATTAATCAGAAGATGAATAATTTCAGTCTCACAGGCTTGGCAAACAATCTAAAACGTTTGCATTGTCTTTGTCTCTTGTTATATGCTTCTGCTACCTTCTCGAGCTATCCCTCCCTTCCTGTGCGAATATTTACTACAGTTTCTAAGCAGCTGTCATCTGTTTCTTACATTTAAAACTGTTTCTACTCTTAGCTGAATAAATTGTCTCTAAACTTTCTCATTGAGAGTAGAAACTTTGAACTTGATAAGAGATTGAACTCATTGATTCTCTCTTTTGAGAGTCTTATCTAAATAGAGGTTAAATGGTTAAGGTTAGAGGTAGAGGCGGTGATGGTAGCGAGTGATATCCAATAGTGACAGCAGCTCCGCTATTAAAATAGCAAGTCATAAAAATTCAAATAGAGGAATTTAGGGAAACGTTTTTAAATTCACACCTTTAATTTGAGAATTGATTCGAATCTTGTAATGCTGGGAGAAGCATTCCAAGCATTGCAACAAGCAGGTAGTTGAGATCAGAAAGCTTGTTCACATCGGCATTAAAAATACTAAGGTGTGGAAAACTTATAAAAGTTGTCGGTATTTAGCACAAAAATTGCATCGTATAAATCTTCGCCTTTTCCTCCAACTCACTTTAATTTATTTCGTGGAAAATTTTCATCAAGATTTGAGAAAAATAACTGCAAATTAAACTCATAAATTACTAATGATAATACTTTGAGTTGATCATAAACAGCAGAATTTTACAGCATTTTCAGGTGAATTCTAAATAAAATGCTGTAATCGTAAATCGCCAGACAAGTAGAGGGAAAGGTTTATAGGGATTGTTTTAAGGGTTTTTAAAATTATAAGTTTTAGGGATTATTTTAAATGATTATAAGATTTATGGTGCGTGTAACTGCTTGATCACTTTGAGGATTAGCTTTCTACCTGATTGGCTTTTAACTGAAGTTTTTGGAAAAGTAACGCTCGAGTTAGTAATCTAACTGTGCAAATATTAAGTATTCATGCAGCTGTACGGAATATTTTAATTTCTTGATGTGGCTTACTAGAATTGCTGATACGTCGAGTTGCAAGTCGTCATGTTTCCTTTAGGATAATGCAGTTAGTAGTCATATGAATATGTAACAGAAGACAAACCAGACAGTCATGAAGAAGTTCAATGCCGGTTTGTAGATTTTCACGGATTCCAGTGCCTACCTTGGGATTAGGTAACTTAGCAGCCACAAATGATATTATCTGAAGCGTTGAAGTGCAAAATAAAACAAGCTAATTTTTATTGATGGAAAGGTTTGGTAAAAATCGCAATAATACAGGAATAATACAGGAACGTTCGAAAATATTTGCCCAAGTCCAATCATGTCTCTGTGGCAGAATTTACTCCCAAATAGGAACCCTGTCTACTCAAATCGTCAGTAGCCAAAAATAGCTCTAAGCTGTTATGTTTTAAACAGTCTGAAAAAACCCTGGTGCTCAAAACACAAACCCTAGGAAAAAATGCGACTGAGGCAACCTCTAGTAGTAATTTAAATCTTATCATTGTATCGCATACCAAATGAAAAATACTTTGCCCATTACAACTTGCATTATTAATTTGACACTTGTGTATGCAGTTTGTTTGGAAGCATTTCTTTCCTTCATCTTTCATGAAATGCAGTCAAATTAAAAAATGTAACCCAATCCACGTCAAAAAAATCTCCTAAAGCATCCACTCAAGAACACAGAATTGCCAATTAAGTTTAGCACTTTTAACCATTTGCATTACACAATACGCAATAAATCCCCAGTGCATGCACGATACACTGCTAATTAACGTTGTTTCCGCAGACCTCAGGTGTAGGAAATGTCCAAATATGGTCTCATATTAATATTAATAAAGGAAGAGACGAAGAAGAAGACAGGTGGTAGATGCAGGTTCGCAACTACCCCACACGAGACAAGAATTGATTGTGATAGATGTGACTGTCACTGCAATACGGCCTGAGGCCACGTGATGTCGAAGACGCTGTTTTGCAAATAATAAACTTTGTTCGTCGCTCACACATCCTGATCCATTGACTACTTGACTCCTTGAGGTATTCAAAACTCAGAGATATGCATACAATACATCGTAGTTAGTGTGAGTTACCTCCATGCAGCCATCTTGCAAAAACTTGATGGTTCCTTTCCGTTGGTTCGTTGCTTGGCTATAAAAGAATATATTTTCGTTTTTGGGTCGGCAGAGGAAAGTAAAATGGGAGGCGGAGCTTGTACAAGAGCAAGACAAGTGAGAAAAGTGTATGACTGACAGAGAAGAAGCCCATTTTAGTTTCCTTTCCTTTGCCAAGGAGTTAGACTAGTGAACAAGACAAAGGTATGCTATGGAACTATGATCAACATTGTCAAAACTCCCCCTTCCTCATTTACTCTGTTTCGCTTTTAATATTCAAAGACTTGAAGACAGCGTAAGCGTACATGTGCAAGCCAAAAGTTTAGAGGTAACCACTGCAAACGGTTCCTAGTTTCTTAAAAGTTGGTTATAATTCCCAGTTGGTTAAAGGCTTGCCACATTTGACTCTCGTGCATATATATTATCGTATGCCAAGGAGAGGATGTAAGCGTACTCATATAGCTTCTTGACTTGGCCTACATATAATTTGCTGTCTGTCTCCACGTCTTTAGCGGAGGGATCACTGAGAATAAATTGTGTAGTTGAGCTCTATGATCTGCCATGTGCAAAGAGATGTTTGCTAAATTCTCGCTCTGATAACGCCGACTCTTAAGCCTCTCCATGGAGCAAAGTGAAGGATCATGTTTAAGGGAATTGTAAGTACTCGTACAGAAAGAGCCCAAAAATAGTAAAACTCTATTTTTTAAGTTAAATGATGAAGGAGTTTTAAGAAGCAGAATTGTTGTAAGTCTCTCCTCTTTCTTGCTAATTGAGGAAACTTGTTAGCAATGCACCAAATGTGTGCTTAATCTGATGCAATTTCGAAGCTGATTTGACATATGGTCGGAGAGAAAAGGCAGCTTAGAAAGTAAAAATCTAGGCCTTCGGAAGAAGAAGAAGAGGCTTGAGTACATAAATCAAAATAGTTCAGATTAAGTATTGTATTCCTATATTTAAAAGTACGTAAAAACAACAGACACCCGATACACTTTCACGATGGGAGAAGGAAAGTAGTCAAGTAGGATCAGCACGCGTTGTGGAGATGAAAGCGAATATGATTAAATCAAAAATGTAGCTTAAATGTACAAAATACGTTTGAAGATATAGAACGAAGAAGCTGCGGAAAGACCCTGAATCAAACCAAAGTTTTTATACCAAAAGGAAAAGACGATAATCATGGCGTATCTTTGCTTCTAATCTCGGACAACTGTATTAAATATTTTCTAGGTGAATTAAACTGAAAGTAAAGCGACAATTAAGCTCCTGAGAATTTAAATTTATGCTGTCCTGTAGAAAATTATTCCGGTGATAAGGAAAAAGGACAGTGGATTTGGAATATAGGATAGCGGAGCAAATTAAAAATAAGAGGATTCAGATTATAAGGAGAGCACGAGAAGAACTAGTTTTATTGTGTGTGCAGTTCGCGTCTTTTGTTTGTGCGTAAAAAAGAGAGGGTGAGAAAAAGTGAGTTTTATAAAAGCGTGGGACAGAATTGCCGGATTTTACGGAAGTTCTTAGCATAATGTGTTTGTTTTGAGCATTAGATTAAGCGGGCATAGGCTAAAAGCAAGAAGTCTTTGATGGGTTGAAGTTTCAAGCTCGAGCTTAGCCTTTTAGTTGAAACTGGATTTAAGGAAATTGAAATCAGGTCTGTAGGACTTTCCCGGCTTTTATCTGGTCGCCTGGTTTTGTTTGCAAAAGATAATAATCTTCCCAGTAGGAAAAAATAAAATCGCGAGCTTTTCCCGCAAAATTTAGCTGTATATTTTATGAACTAAACACAATAATTTGGAGCGATCAAGCTAGGATTTATGCTACAAAACGTTGCTGCGGTACACCCATGTGCCTTATGCATTTCGGACAGTATTCAGTGACACCGGAAGTGTCGCAGCCGGAAACTGCATATTTAGGTATTTGCCAAGGCTAAAAACTCTTGATGCTCTATTGCAGATCCATCAGACAGAGCTGCATAGGAAAATAATTTACATTTAATCCTGGAATAATTGAATTCTGAATAATGCAATGTTTTTTCTGCATCTGTAATCCAGGAAGTCGATGGCTTTTAGTTATGATTCAGTATTTTTGAAAAAATCAGTTGAATTTTTATCAACTTATAACGATTGACGCTTAAAGATATTCATTCAATCATTTTGAATAGACAGACAGACTTTGAATTTCTTTTGCTATGGTTTCTACTGTATTGTCTACCTGTAATTCTTGAATGGAACTTTACAATATGGGAACCTTAGAATCGTTGTTGTCGATATCAACGCCGCCTTAATGCATGTTGTACAACTAATACAAGTAGTTGAGTAGGGCCCCGAAGTACAGCATTTAGCAGCGTTCTCGAAATTCAAACGCTGTATTTTGACACCTCAACGGATGTCCATTGGATCCTGCATTGCATATCACAGCTTCTCCTTGTTTACTTATATTTTTCCCTAGAGTCTGAGCGCGTGGGAAGGAGCGGAAGCGTTACGCTTTTCTGCAGCGCGTAGCAGCCAGCGCCTTATTGGTTTCCTTGAAGCAATATGAAATAAAGCAAGGTCTTGAAAAGAATTGTTGCTGATGAATGGTAGTGTTATTATTTGCTCTTTGCTCACGCTACTCTTTCAACGAAGGGAAAGTTGGTAAGAGTTTAGAAGAGTTGCTTGAACTTTTCCCTGCTACGCATATAATTGAGGGCTGCCACTGCTGTCGCTTGCTCATGGTTTCCTTGGCGTTGCCTCAGTTTCTACTATTTGCATCTATATTAATTATTTGAAATATATGGCATCACATTAGCAACTCGGCTTTGAAAAACAAGACTGGTTTCGTCCGCATCACGACTTGCTGCCTGACGGATGTTCTTACATGCGTCCCTTTCAGCGTCTTTGGCAGCGTTCGTAGGCGTTGTTTCCGATTTCTCTCCCTTACTCTCAATGAATATGCAGAAGCCCTTAGTTTATTGTCTCCTGACGTGTGATCGCTCAAGGTATTGCTTGCTACAGTTGAAAACTGCAAAGGTTTCTTGTGTATGACTGCGGTAACGCACTGTCAGCGTCATACGCCCGTATTGTGTTGACGCTGCTGCCTTGCGTGGGAACTCTGTATTCAAACGCTGCTCAATTACTGCTGTCGTTTGGAGCTAGTGGTTATTGTGGGACTATTGTCATGGATTGTTGACTTCGTAGAGGATGTTGTGTATGACAAGAGTCACATGTACTCACATCCAGTCTTGACTTGCACCACAGAACAGAAGAGAGCTGTCAAGTCAAAAATGACTTGTCGTCGGAGCATCTTGTAATCAAACACTGAGGTTTTGGGCGCATAGGAAATTATAACCTTAGTTGGAGCTTAACAAAACTGGAGCACAATCCTTGCAAAAAGAGAAGTGAAATTAGATGAGTGCATGCTTGAATTTCTGCCAATGCGAGGAGCGGTAGGTTGCACGCTTGGCTGAAATAGGGCAAACATAGACTAGGGTGACACTGATTGTTGCATCGTTTAGAATTTATGATTATTTTCAAAGATGAGCCCAGGGTTTCTGTGTGAATTTAGGCAGAAGGCAAAGGTATTGTTTGTGAAGACGAAATTGAGGTGGGTTGATGATGTACGTAGAAGAGTCTGAGGAGTGTATACATGCATATGTTGATGATTAAGCGGCGCTGCTCCGCGCTGCGATGGTAATGATGATGAAAAGCGACATGAGCAAGGAGAGTAACGAGCCCTAGATGGCTACTAGCCTACAAACAATGATAACGCTGCCAACTCAAATGTAACTTGGCTAGCTCTGATTTAGATTCGTCTCCGTATCTTGTCATTAAATTAAGGAATGGGATGTGGACATGATGACAATGACAACTCTGAATGTATCTTTGGGATAATTGAAATTAGTTGAGAGAAAGGGATGATCGCAATTAAATATGACGCGCTTTGCATGCAAAATTGCCAAATTTCAAGACCATCTAGTTCTTTTCTCCGTGACAAAATAAAAATGAGCATTTGTCTAAATCAGGATCAGACCACCTTGGGAGTCATCAAATGTGATTGTGAACGGAACTGATGTCTAACGATGCATAGCGGTGGTCCAAATTTGGCTCTTTTAAATTAGCAGGACGTTGTCAAAGAGTTTGATTTAATAATAATTATATTTTTATATGCGTTTCAGCTTGCGAACAGGAAAGATTATGGACGGAAAGAAGGGCAAAGAGCCTTGAGCCAGAGGACGCTGCACAAGTGATGCTACCAAAGTGCAACGACGCTGGAAATTATGAAGAAATCCAATGTGATAAAACAAGCGGAAGATGTTGGTGTGTTGATGGCCAGGGATTTGAAAAACCTGGAACGAGAGCAAGATCACTGGAGCTTGTTAATTGCACAAGTAAGTTTTTAAATCGTGTTGGTTTCTTTTAGAGGAATTGTAAAGCTACGACGCCGATTTTTAATTATAATCAAGCTCCTTCCAACTGTATCTAGGTAATGCTGCATCTATATTTCGCAAAAGCTACTACAACTAGTCAATAATTTGTAAAAATATCACTGCAGTGGATATTTAAAATATTAGCTTTGCCGCAACTACCAACATGCGCTGGAATTTAATCATATGATTTATTATTGGAACAGGTCCAAGCAGATGTGCAAGCCATCAATGCCGTATGCTATGTCCTTTGGATTTTGAGCTGGATGACGTAGGCTGCCCTATGTGCCAATGCCGCGACCCTTGTAAGGGAGTCAAATGCCCTGGATCCTTGACCTGTGAATTGGAGCAAGTACCCTGCGCTTCTGAACCATGCCCACCTCTGCCATCTTGTAAGTTTTGGCACATATTCAAGACTAGTTTCTTTGTCATCTCAAATTCGCCAAAAATTCGCCAAAAATTCTTAGCCTGACTATGACATCATCGCGCAAGCAGCCTTGTTTCAAAATTGACCCCTCGTTTTACGGTTTTTCAGGTAAAAAGCCACGTACCCTTGCTGACATTTGTCCAATGGGTGTACCACTAGTCATCCCCGATACCGGAAATCCCTACCTGTGTGGTAAAGAAGAAGCGGGGAAACCAACATGTCCTCCTCCTTTCATCTGCAACATTAAAAATGGTAACTAACTATGATTAGCTCCTTGTGTTCCTAGTCTTCTTATGAATTGTTTCGCTAATTATGTCCTAGTTTCCCTGAAGTAACTAAGCCGATTCTTTCCTAATTAACTTGCTTAACTTAATTAACTAAAGAAGCTTTGCAAAATAATTTGCGACATATAATTACTCAATCCCGTCTGTATTTTCGTGACACCGCAGGTAACGACTACGGAGTATGTTGTGCCTCAAGCTCCATGTTTGAGAAATCTGGCTCATGCCCTGTCGTCTCAACTGTTGGTTCACCCGATGCTGACTCTGAAAATTGTGGACAAGGGTGTAAATTCGACGTTGACTGCCCGGAATTGAACAAATGTTGCCAAACGGAAACTTGTGGGAAGCGTTGCACAGAGCCATCAAATTCCACATGTAAGTCACGATTTCATTCACACTTTTATTAGTTCATAATTAGTTTCAAATTAGTATGCTATTGCAACAGCGGGCAGGTATGACACAACTTTGGGTTGTATAGGGTGATTTCGGGATGATTTTAATTATTTACATCAGCGGTGGTCCCAACGATTTACTTGTACCACTAAGAAATGTCTCCGCATGAGTTCATTCTAGCACCCTCTTGTCTCTTGAATCAAAGGGTATTTCCTCATTTAATTCCCTTGCACACGAAATATCCCTTGGAGGTGTTAATAGAAAGCGCGAAGGGGCTACAAAGGGCTACAAAGCCTGCGCGCTGCCTAAGCGCCCATAGTTTCTACCAGTGAGTCGTGAAGCAGATGAGTTACTGATTAACTTAGATTTCCTCAGGTGAGAAGAAGAGAAATGATACAATCTGTGCGCTATTCATGTAATATTCTTAGTATTTGTTAGCACAGAATCTGAGAGATAATTCGCATATTGAAAAACTTCCCGCATGTCAATCAATCTGTTCAGTAACAAACGACAGTATTGCACACATCCTCCGTTGTACATAATAGAGTGAAAGGTTGACACGGCAATTCCCACGTATAATTACTGATTTAGCTTTCATAATGTAGCTATAATCTTTTATTGTTAAGCCATTGTTCCTCTTTAAGGAAGAATCATCCTATTACCATGCATCCTTTACTTACTTTCTTAAGCTACGGTTGCCATAAGAAAAAGCTTGGAGAAATTGTGACAGAATTCTAGGAAATTTATCTCTGGAAATTTCATTTTGCTTTGAAAAGTTACGCGGCCCCTCAGGCATGCGTGTACGCATCACGTTAAGAGAAACTAAACAAGAGAATTAAATATTCTCGCACAGTTTCTTAACAACTGTTTCTCTGTTCTTCTGAGCTGAATTTTAAGCAGTGGAAGAGACGCACAGGGAATTCAATTTACTCAAATATTTAGGGTGTTTCCAAGTAACTGCCAGTAACTGTCTCTTAATTTTATGGACAAGGAGGCGTGTTATTTAAGTTACCAGAAATTAAGTTTGAAAATGCCGCTTGGGATTGAGGAAAACGTTGGTGAAAACAAGTTTCACTTTTTTGTAGTTAATTGCTTGCCTTCCAATATAATTGAATAACGTTTTACTTTTTCTTGTAAACAGTGTGCCTCCAGCAGAAAAGGATAGCCGAATTAATGTCAGTAAAGGAAATCAATGGGAAGGGCTACATTCCTCAATGCGACGAGAACGGTGAATTCATAACGAAGCAATGCAGCAGAAACGGAAAAGTTTGCTGGTGCGTGGATCCCCTAGGAAGAAACCCTATGCCACAACTCATCGGAGCAGCGGAAACTGTGGATTGTTCTTTGATGCACAAACAACGTGGTAAGCGCAAAAAGCGCATTTGTTTATTCAATTTCTCTGCTTAAGCGCCAATGCAATATTTCAAGGCGCGATTAAGTTTGAATATGAAGACTTGCGGCACTTAACACTGGAATTTAGAATAAAACCCACACAAATTTTGCATGAAATTGTGTGGCGTATACGGCCCATGCGTTACACAAAGCCAAATCATTATCTGGTTTACGAGCAACTACAGCATGCTCTGGTTCTCTTATATCGGCGTTAAAGCTCTTCAAATGAATAAACACAATTTGCGCTTATGTCTCCCTCCTCCCACAATTTAATAAATTGACCATGAAACTAATATATTTACAGCCGGTACTGCCAAGTCTGCCCGTGGAGAATCCGACGATAGTCAATGCGACAATTCAATTTGCATGAACACATGCGAATATGGTTACAAATTCGACCGAAATGGATGCAGAAATTGCGATTGTATGGAGAATCCTTGTGATACTTTTGAATGTCCTCCTGGTTCTAAATGCAGCCTCAGCCAAAGTCCCCACTGTGATGGCCCTTCATGTCATTTGAAACCAACTTGTAAGTCATCTCAACCGTTTCTTCTCTCTTCCAAATTAACATTCCATTAAATCAAAGTCAATGGTCCTTTGTCTAACTTTGATAGATGAGTCCCTTGCATGAGTCACTCAAAAATCATCAACTACGCATACTCCATTATTCCCCTTGATCCCTTGGATTTTGATCCAAAGGAATTTAAATTGATTTCCAAGGGATAACCATGCACAGCATGTATCCCTTCTGACTGACCACTGATCACAAGGGAATTAATCTGTCGGATTGCTCAACTCTATTTTCTCTTGTCTTTTGCAGGTTTGTCCGAAAGCTTGTACGTGAACCCCTGCGACGTTGGCACCCCCTTAACGGATTTGTCATCAAGTCAAGTTGTGACTTGCTCCGAAACTGCTGAAACGTGTCCAAGCAGCCATATCTGCGTTGTCGTGAGCTTGAACAAGGCTGGATTATGTTGCGTCAACCGTCCACGAGTCGGTAAGTTTCAGGCAGAATGGATACTGCTAAATTAATTGATTTTTGGCATTACTCTTTTGAAAACTGCGCATCGCTCCATCACTTGCGTAGAATCTGACGCTAATTGCTCATAAATCATTTTTTGTAACCGGGCTGGAGTGAAAGGTAATATACACAGGTAGAAAAACTCGATTGAGGACACAATAAACGAGGATGTTACTCGTGCGAGATGATTTTATCAGGTGTCATAAATAGTGGATTACGTGTTAGTTTTTGGCACTAATTTCAATCCTTGTTTAGTGTCGCAACACAACATACTCGCAGGATTTTGTGCACAATCCAAGGATGACATACAGAAAGAGTGTGTGCACATAGCTGTACACACAGGTAGATGAGACATAAATATGAGTTTCATTTAACAGGGTGTAGTGATTACAGCACTTTTCGTTTCATTGTGCGGTATCAAGATGACACCCCGTATTTTAAATAGATGATGATACCGTCCGTAATTTTTAAATCTAACAATGTGGAGGGTGAGACGCGTGAAATTCCGCAAGTTGCATCACAAAACATGTGCCAAAAGATAAGAATCGTATCAAGTAGTTGCGAGCTTTGAAACCGATGATACTGCTTTCAAATCTAAAATTACTGCATGCTTGAATGCACGATCATGTGGAAATAGGGGAGAGGTGAAGAAGGAAGATGAGAAAGTCAGGTGAGTGTGGTCAATTACAGGTAGGGAGGGAGGGACAAGAGACATGAGTGAGAAGGTTTACTTGATTCTGATAGATTCATTGTTATTGCGGAAAGTGAGATTACTGTGAAAGCACTTTTGACTTTTGTTGTGGACACTTTTGTCCTTTTGGTATATAAAAGTTACTAAACCAGCAAATATTTTAGTGGTGTCGACAAAACTACTGAACGAGCTTCCTGCAAGTGAATTTAAAAGAAAAACACACATATCAGGCACATTATGGATGAGATGATAATTTAAAGGAAGAAGAGCGGGAAGATTTCGCAAAATTTCCCAAACTCTTGTCATCACAGCACGGGAGTAACCGTAATCGTTGCACGGTTAACCGTTCTTGTGCTCGTGCTATCAGCACGAGCCTAAAAGCATTTCACGAAAATCAGAATAAAAGTCTCTTTTAAAATGTTCACAAGAATAAGAATTAAACGACGCTGTGCAAGCAGACGAGGATGACAAGGGACAATGTTTGTGGATTTACGCGCTAGATGAGAATTACTCAAGCTGAAAATGATAATGACGAGAGCGAGCTATGGTTTTTATAAGAGCACAGTTATAAATGTCGGAATTTTGGGAACGTGCGAATTTTAAAAGCGGTGAAGATTTCAAATTACCATTTAACCGCGCATCGTACAATTTCACAAGTAGCTTCATCAAAATATCAAACTGCGCTTCGCAGAATTTACCGGAGCTTCTCCACATGCGCGCGGTTTGTCAACGAATTCAAGAGAAAATTGCTCCTAAATTGAATCTTGTTCTAGAAAGCGCTGCTTAACTTCAGAAAAATGCATACCGCGGACATTGCGCTCCTGCTAAACGAGTTTTGCCTGAACCGCGCTGCAGCGACACTATTACCAACATTATTGAAAGCTTACAGATGTAACACAGCGCAGCTGTGAAAATCAAAGCAATCTAAAAATACCAAGCACTCCCGCGCCTCAATCAAATAGCACTTGTCATAATGTTAACTGTTATTTTGAAAAAAATGTATCGTTATGCCGGATTTACACTCCAAAATTTGTGTAAAACTTGTGTAAAACTTGTTTAAAACTTGTGTAACACTTTCATATTCATATTTGCGGTTCAAAAGACCCGCAAATTTTCAATGTTAATCAAATGGAGAACATTTGTGTAAAACTTTTAGATTTAAAGTGTTGAAGTAGAAACGGCGTTACTATGGTAACTAAACAAATTTTCGGAAAGTGTTACACAAGTTTTACACAAATGTTGGAGTGTACATCCGGCATTAGCGGTTCTAGAAATGAGACAAATTTACACATAGATGATATCATACTCATACTCACATTACACATTGTTGTGTAGTGCATGTGGTTACCTGATTGTTGTTCATAACGAGATGATTGTGATTACGAAACGTATTTGATGACAATTCTTTAAATTTTCCTTCCACAGAGCCAACAAAGGCTGGAATGTGCCCATTCCTATCGCCCACCCTATGCAACGGAACCATGGGACCTGAGAGCAAACAATGTACTTCTGACGAAGGATGTGAAGGTGACATGAAGTGCTGCGCTGTAGGCAGCTGCGGCGCTGTTTGCGCTGATCCTTTGTTGAACGAATCCACGGAAAATAAATTACCTACAAGTAAGTACATGTTTTCATTGAAGTGGATGTGATTTATGCGTATTTTACGATTATTAGATCTCTTTAAGCCTGCAATGCTTTAGTTTGCCTAAATCTCAAGTGGAATGACATTATGTGTTCTACATTATAGGTACATAGCAAGTTGTCTACATGTCTCTGTTAGTCTGCTCATTATTGAATGGTTTGTAGGAAATTATGGGCCTCGTTGAGTTTGAGTTCAGAGGATCGGACGTACTAGGAGCATTGTACAATTATGAATGCTTTGCGCTCCGCGCCGCTCTTCTTTTAAAGCATTATAACACCATTTACATTGGAAGCCTGGGTGGGAATTATATTTGCGATACAGTTGTACAGTTCGTATAATTAGGGGAGACGAAACAGACGAGCTTCGCTCAGGTAGGAAATGAATAATTGAGATAGGCGTCACCCCGTGGATTTTATTTTTGACTTTGCATAATTAATAGCATTGCGCTTGCTTGAAGCGAACGCGACATGAAAATAACAAGTAATTTGAGTTCCTCTCCGACCCCTAGCGTTACAGTCGTTTCTTTCAAGTAGTAAACAGCTTCAGCTGACGAGCGAATCTAAAATAATATCTGAATCAAGGTTAGATTAACATTAAAGGCAGTTAGAAATAATTGACTTGAGGAGCGATAGGTATTTTAGGTAGGATAAATAATGGCTTGAAGGAGATATTAAACGCAGATTTTGGATTATAAACGTGTCAGAAGCACATAATTAAGCCAGTAATGTTAATGCTTTTGTGACTTAAGCTGCTTTACTTTTAGTTGGAATTGCTTCAACTTAAAGTGCAGTTAATGTAGCTTGAAATGAGCTAGAGAAAAAGTTGTTGGAGCAAGTGCATACGGTACAGTTATTTCGTGTGCGTAAAATTTTAAAAAATTGCCCCGCTTTTTAATGACTTTTGAACATGCAATTTTACGATTCAAAAAGTACATTAAAAGCAGTTGCAGAGAAAAACTTTTACCAAGCTCGATGTAAACTCGAGTAGAATTGTAATTGCTTTTGCTAAATAATTTCAAACAATTATCGAGCACAGCTTCTTGATTGTGCTCTTGGATCTTAAACTGAAGCTATTCGTAACTTTGTTTCAAAAATTCGTAATTTTGCGCAAGCCAAGTAATAACAGGTTTTAGCATTCAACTTGCAAAAAGAACTTTTTAATATTAACAACGCATTTAAATATTGCTCTTGATTAGACATAATTAGGGCTGGATGTATCATAAATCAGGAGAATACAAGTGAACGCAGGCAGGTGATGAGAAAGATAATTGAGGATGGGAAGAAGACTAGCTAATAAGATAAGTTTTAGTTGTCTTCTTGAAGTGCTGCAAGGTGTGGGTATCTGTGTTCAGTATCAGTTTATAAATTGGACCTGGATTAATTAGTATCTGACTTAATCAAATCAAACTCACAGCGGAAACTAATGAATGATAGATGCGTTTGTGAATCTCTAATGATGGGAAACTATCGTTCACAGACAATGATGATTAATGACTTCTCACCTTGATTTACAGTGTGCCAATACCTTAAGGGAATCGAAGAACGAGTTGGTGGGAATTTGAAAGATTTCAAGTTGGCAATCGCTGGCCCAACTTGCAAGGATGATGGAGAATTTCAAGAAGTTCAATGCGACGCTGGGAATTGCTGGTGTGTGGATGAATTCGGCTCGGAGATTATCGGAACAAAGTGAGTTTAAAATAATGATTCAATTTAAAAAATTATAACTTTTTTTACAAGCAGCATTCTTAAAAATATTTCAAATTCCTAGAAAATCTTGAATTTTCATTTTGCATGCATTTACTTTTTCTTGATTCATTAAAAGAATCACCTTGCAAATTTTTTACCCTCACCCTCAGCTTCAGCAAATGAATAATTGCAAAACACAGCTTGAAAAACAATTTTCCCTTCTAAAATTAACTCACCAAAGATTTGCAATATTAAAATTGCACTCCATGCAATTTTACAATCTAATGCATGCGTGCATTTTATTTTTCCACCCAAACTTTATGCTTCTCAACATTGCAAAAATTGCATTTATTCGCGCAAATCTAGGACGGATCGTGATATTCACTAATATAAAAAATGTTGTAATCCTTTTTATCTCGCCAGGGTTGAAAAGAGTTTGAGCAAACTCACTCCAAGTTTCTGCGTGGAGAAGCGTCGTAGCCCAGGATGTTTGGACATGAACTGCCGTTTAGGATGCGACTACGGCTTTGAGACTTTGGACGGCTGCCGTATTTGCGAATGTCGTAATCCATGCAAAGATACAAACCTCTGCGATAAAGATCAGGATTGTGAGATGGTGGATGTTGACTGCTGGGATGGTCATTGCCCGTCCTTACCTGTTTGTAAGTCTGTCTTTTATATCTTTTGTCCTATCCTTCCTTCTATTCTCCTCCATCCTCTTCGTTTGTTACTCCGCACTTGATGAACTCAGATTGATCTAATTAGATTAGTTCCATTTGTGTCTTGACAATTCAAAGAATAGTTCAATCCTATCTTCACTTTGCTGGTCAGTATTGTCCATTAACCTTGCAGACCAAAAAGATGTAATGATTCCACGCATGTTTAAAAGAATCTGATGAATTGTCAAATTGTTTTCAACAGTGGGGACACCTACGGTGTTCAATTTTTCAAAACAATCCTCTCTTTTTATTATTCCTTTATTCTAATAAGAGGACATCTTTCAAAGATTCAAACTCTCGCTGTCAGTTTGTGTCCTCCTGCATTAAATTCTTGGAATTGCGAATGCGTGTCCTATGAATTTTGTTTTAATTTGTCCTCATTCTTCCAGGTGTTCCAAAAAGTTTGACGAAAGGGAAATGTCCTAAAGGCGATGCTTTCTTCGAGGAGAGCCGGAACGAGACATTGACTTGTAACCCGCGAGCCAGGATGTTGCAATGCCCAGACGATTATTTCTGTCACGACTTGGAGTCTTCCCATGACTTGGGAGTCTGTTGCCCAATTTTATGTAAGTTGAACAAACCTTAATGAACTCCTTTATTCCTAGGGCTCTTTGAAATATTAATTTTAAAAGTCGCAACTAATTTCTGGCAGATTGGAGGACGCAGAGTCTTCCGTCTTTGCCGTGTATAATCGTAATGCTAATATTAATTCCATGCTCACAGAGCCGTGGCCAACTGGTCATTCATAAACCAGCTCTGTGTTCAACCATAGTGATAGGTACTGTTAGACATATATTTTAAGACATTGTGGGTAGGACACGCTGCGGAGGCTATTGGCCAAGGCGCAGGCTGTATATCAGCGCATGGCTGTTATGTTTCGAATCGTTGCCTCCGGAGGTTATGAACTTTTAGGAGCGTTTAATAACAGCCATTGCTTGAGTTCTTTGACCGTTCTTTCTGGAATAGAAGCATACTATAAGCGCAACCGCAGCGCAGCGTCAAGAAGTCAGACAGAGTTATAATTAGTGAACCTCATTGCGCACCCAAACACTGTGATCAGCGTTTCAAGATGTTATCTCAGGATCTTATCAGTATTTGTCCATCCACCTCTAAGACTTTTATTGTCTGTTTGTCTGTGTGGAAATTATTCTTGATCTAAATTCTATGTTTATTCAGGCTGTTGAGCGCTGCTACGCTGCGCCGATTAACACTTGCGCTAAAAGTGCGTTATCTACTAGCTTCTTTCAAAGCAGCGATGAATGAATTCAATTAATTCCCCACCTAGATTGTACAATATGAAAAGAGACCCAATAATGAAAGCTTGTAAAGCTTGCGCAATTATACAAGCACTATATAAACAATCGCGAAGAGCGCAATGGCGTGGCGCTGACAGACGTGGAAGCTGCGCTACCGGTCTGATTATAGCACACGGTTACCAACACCATCAGCATTGCCAATTTGCTGTGTATGCACTACAAATGCATTACTACATTTACGGGATGATTCAAGCGTGGAAGGGTGGAAAGCATCCGTGGGAAATATGCTTTAAGTTCCCAGTTCCCACCATTCATTCTTCCAGCAGTTTGAATGAATGAAGCGTATCAAAAAGCAAGTTAGCGCTCTAAGACAATACCGCGCGCTTGCTCAATCTCCTATTTAATCCAACCTGAATGAAATCATTAAACTTGTTACATATCCTCAATAAGTCAAAGTTTAGTGTCCTCTTTCCCATGGGCTGGCTGCGCAAATTATGATACTCGTTCAATCCTAAAAGCGCACGCTGCATAATATGATGCTTAACTTGGTGTACCATATTGAAGGCGGGAGATTAGGCAGATTAAATTAGCGTAATTGTTGAATAATAATGAATTTTTCTCCATTAAAGGAGCTGATAATTGTAAATTAAGGATAGTTAAGGAAATTCAAATTGAGGAAGAGGATTGCTCTGTAAGGCAGTTGTTCAAATCTAATTGGAGGAAAATTTCAAGGTTTCAAGAAATATAGGGCAGTAATTAAAATTAAGGGAATTTCATGCGGGAATATCCAAGGTTGGTGTCCATAGGGTAGTCTCGCCTACATTTACATAACCAAAAGTAAGAATACAGGGTGAAACCTTAGAAATTAGAGTCCACTGCATGGAACTCCTCAAGGCTTAAAACTAAAGGGTGAACAAAATATTTTAAGGAACGTCTGAAAAAATAAGCTCTAACCCTCTTCACCGAGGTGAAATTTCTGCAAAATAGGCAAACTGACAAATGAGCTCTAAGTAAATAATGTCATTGCCAAAAAACTGTCCACTTGGTTGAAGACTGTATACCGAAAAAGGTGTTTTGTTTTGTCGCTTAGGGGAAACGGAAGGTTTTTACTTGATTCATGTCCTAAAAGTTCATGGTTTCTAGGCAAAACGGTTGAAATAGTTGTTATTTAAATGATTTGTCATGATGAATAACTGATTTTGGGCCTGCTTTCAGATGACACGGAGGTTGATCAGACGCTTGTAGCTGAGAACAGACAGTCAAATATGGAATCAAACGTTTTAGTTGGGGGTGAGGACCATAATAACGGACGACAGCGACACGTCAAAGTTGGTCAATGTCCTTACTTGGTCCCACTAACGAGTGGAAGCTGTGACTACGAGTGTGAAGATGATCGGGACTGTGAAGACGATAAGAAGTGTTGTTCAAATGGATGTGGAACTTCTTGTAGCCAACCTGTCATGTTAACTGGTAAGAATGATTTCATTATTTTCCACAGCGTCGTTTACGTTTTTTCTGTAAAACCCACGATAAAATACACACAGAAGAACCCTGCAGACATTCACACGCTTGAAAAGTCTTGATGGCTCGCAGCGTTCAGCGTTGGTTTCTGTTGCTGGTTTAGCGTTTGAGCAGTGCAATCACGCTTCACTACCGTTGTCACCGAGTCCCTCTTGTCGCACACGACCTAACCGAATCCATTAAGCGTTGCGGAGATGAGGTTGACAAAGAACGAGGGTGGCGGAGGAAGCGTTGTTTGTTTTAGATTGAAAACAAATACTCCTGGCTTGGTTCAAGAAACACAATACTAAAGTATGCGAGGCTATTATTTCTGGGAGACAGGTTGAAGGACTAGCGTTGGTTACAGCGTAGCGTCGGGAAGCGTCGTGGTCAGGTTGTAGTAGAACGTGACGTGCAAGTTAATCAAGCATCGGGTTTCTCCATTATTTTAGGAGCACCTTCAGATTTTAATAGAGTGATTTTCTCTAAAGAAAAAATGTCTTTAATTATGCACATTATTTGAGGATTTTAGAACATTTGTTTAGAAAATCGACTTTTGTCACGGGCTTAGGGAAATTTCAATTTTGTCCTGGTGAATTGGTGATGCGCTTCAGAATGGCAAATAATATGAAAGTGATTAACTTGAGAAGCTGCGCTGCACTTGCTTGCGCGGGCTGGCTGAGGAGCGCTTGGTTGATGGAACCAAATTTCAAGATACTTTCCTTGGGACTTAATTAAAGAATGAGATAATGGCTCTCTCTCTCTCTCTTGCAATTTTAACTCGGAGTCTAATTTAAAGTGATACATAAATGCAATTATATTTTAGCGCTAGGCGCAGCGCGCTGCTCGCTCAAGATATTGATTTCTCAAGTTCCGTCCTTTTGATTCTGAATATTTGTGTTGTCAGTTAGATGGTGCGGGCAGTGAACATTTTTAATGTTAAAATAATTGCATGACAAGACAGTTTAAAGAGATTTTAGCGTCTAACCTACGATGGAGGAAACGCAAAGAATCCTCTTGTTGAAAAACCGGCGTTATACTTTATCAAGACGAGCTTGTCCAATGTTACGTTTAAATAATGTTTTTGAATCTCAGACAGCGTAAAAAACCATCCAGCGTCAATCCAATTGTATGTAGTATCGAGTTCTAGGCTGAAGTACAGACGCTGAAATTTATTTTTAGAACCATAACGCAATTACGGATGGTTTTCACGCTGCTTAAAATTTTAATCAGTAGTTTGGTGATTAGCATGGAAAAAGATCTTTGAGATAATCAATAAAACTCAACTAATCTAAACAATAAAACTGCTTTGATTACAGCTTGCCAACACCAACGCAGTATTATTTCCCACAAGGCACGAGAGAACAGCGTCCCAGCGTCTCGTGTATTTATGCCTCGTTGTCAAGATGATGATGGAAGTTTTGAGCCAATTCAATGTCATCCAGTGACAAAATTATGTTGGTGCGTTAATTCAGCAGGGGAAGAGGTCCCTGGCACGCGCAGATCTCAGCCTGGAGAACGTCCCAATTGTCATAGTAAGTCATGTTGTTTTGATTTTGCTCGAGGTTCCGCAGTGCCAAGCACAAGGAAACTAAAAAATGATCGAAAACATCGCCGAAATACATTTTGGAGGTTTTGGAAATGATTTCTAAATCTTGCAGTGATAGCAAGCAGTACTTGCAAGGAATGCTACGTCATTCATGATTTTATGACTTACTTAAGGGAGAGAGTCACAAGGAGCAGCTAATAATAAAAAATACTGAACCTATCCTGCAAAATGCAGAAGCAATCTTATCCAAGATTAAACGCATCGTCGACGATGGCGAATCGTCGTATCAATTAGCAAGTATTCATTTCCCATTAGCCAAGCCTCTTGTGGATCTTGATTGATTGACTTGGACCAGTTTTGCAGATTGCAATCCATCAAGTCCGCAAACCTGCTACCGTATAACGATAGCAATTCACTTTTCGTATCCATCTCGTGTCTTGAATACTAAACTGCACACGTTTCGCGAATTATACACACTACTTTAATAATGCGAATTTTTAACAACGTCATTACTTTTTTAATTTCAGTGCCAAGCGAATGTCCTTTAAGAAAGTGTGCTCGGAATTGTGAATATGGGTACAAGCTAAATGAGGCTGGTTGCCCTTCCTGCACTTGCAAGGATCCTTGTGAAGATACCAAATGCACTGGAGTGAATGAAGAATGTCGATTGATGCAAGTCAGCTGTCTTTCTCAGCCCTGTCCACCTGTCCCAGTATGTTTGCCACGATTGGAGAACCCTTGTTTCAGTGGGGAGCCTTTGATTCACCCAGTTACCGGACATCGGGTTACCTGCGGCCCTAGCGGATTGATGTGCCCGAATTCACACAAATGTAACTTGAGCCCATTCGGAGACTATGCTGTTTGCTGCCCGAAACCACGTAAGTTCCAGTATAATTTTTTCTACACCGAGTTTGAAACAAAACTAAATGAAAGTTTACCGAAAAATTCGCACTTTAATCCAACTTAATATAATTGGGTCATTAAAATATGCAAAAAATATTCAACAAAAGGCCAGGGCAACCAAAAAATTAAACTAAATTCTAATTTAAGTTGTATAGAAAATTCGCAAAAATTACTTTAAAATCGTTGCTGTACGCAGTAAGCACCTGAAAACGAAATGGTAAGGAACGAATTGGCGGATGTGGTTAGCTAAAGAAATTCATTTTCTTGATTTCAGGAGAAGTATGCTTTGAGAAGAAAGATGTGGGTCATTGTAAAGCGTCAATTACAAAATGGTTCTTCAACACGGAATCTAACACTTGCCAAGAATTCTTATACAGCGGATGTGGAGGAAACCTCAACGTTTTTGATTCAAAGGCTGAATGTCTATCCATTTGTCCATGTAAGTTTTACGAACCGTTTTTTCTAGTACCACCTAGGTCTTACTTGCTTCTTTCTGTTATTGAAGCTTGAAAATAAGTGATATTTAGTTCTATAAGAACTTTTTCATGCGTAGAGAAAATGCGTGGTAAATTGAAATTTCCTCAGCCAGATTGTGCGGTTCATGCTGCAGTTTTGAAAAGTTTTGGGTTTTTTTGGCTTGAAATTCCATTTTGCGTAGGAGAAAGGTTTGAGGGATTTTAAAAAGAGATATTTAAGAAAATTTAGAATTTTCATGAGTAGAACTTTGTGTAAATTGCGAATTAAAAATGGAAAGAAATTTTGAAATACTGTAACGCCGTTATACATAACAAATGTTAAGCAATACAGCTCCAGTTTAGATGTTTGGTAGGTCTTGAGGTAGACTAAAACATAAACTGAAGGTTACGAAGTTACATAAGAATGCCAAAAGTCCTTCCAGTCAAAAATTCAAAATATGCTCTTCATAACAGAAGGCATAACTCCTTAATTCCAGCTGCTCGGGTTAGGATTTAAAAATACAGCTACAGTTTCTCTAATACTATGCAGCTAGCAATCACTCTAAAGGTTCAATTATGCCGCTAGTCATGGGCGTGTAAAATTAAAATTCTCATTCTTTTTTTAGCATTGACAAGCTGCGAGCGGATGCGTGAGAAGAATCTTGAACTGCAAGCCAAATACAAGCATTTAAATTACATTCCCAAGTGTGACCCCGGAAACGGTGACTGGGAGACTGTACAGTGTATCGACGAGGTCGGCATGTGTTGGTGCGTTAACAAGAAAGGCGAGCCTGTGAAAGGAACAATGACAGCAGGAAAGCCAAGCTGCAACTACCGACAATCCAGAGGGCGCTTCTTTGGAGCTGCTGCACTTGCAGATCCCATGGGTATGTTTGACGCCGTTATCTAGTATTTATGCTTATCCAGACGCCCCTGGCAGAAGTTTAGACCATTCTCAGCATCTATGGTACGCATACAACAAGTTTCAGGAAGTAATGCTAATGTTCCTCACTGATTTCAGTCTGCAAAGAGGGAGTTACCGTTCACGTTTGCAACAAAACACTATGCGACAACAAGTTCTGCCTGGCCCACCCCCACGCCTCTTGCAGGGTAGATCCATGCGGCGGCTGTAAAATTGTTTTCTACGACGAGCAAAATAACGTTGTTGATTGTGAAGCCGGTTTAGGAAAATGCCACAGAGACTTGCAACGCGTAATCAACAGTCCAGCCTCAAGCAATTTGATGAACGTCGTCGTTAAGGATTTCCAAGGCCAGGATCCAATCGGCCTTGGCTCCTCCTCCCTGTCTGACAACGAGCTTAACGAATTACTCCAATCCGTCGTTGGATCAGTAGGCCAGGAACAACAGTCACAAGCTGTAAGGAACGGTAAAGCTACGACACGGACGGAAGTGCGACCAATTTATGCTGATGGTGATAAAATCGTTGGAGTAAGCGCCAGCAGCGTTACCGTTGTTGGAGGTCGTGACCAGCCAAGTGAAAGTCGGATGGGTCATATCGATAACATTGCTGATATCCTCGACGGGATAATGAATATGCGAAGAGTGTCGTCAAGAGCATCAAGCGAAGAGTTTGGAGATGATGATGATTTCGATAAGTTGGACGGCTTCATGGATTTGATCCCAAGCAGCTCTCAAGTTTTCAGCGCAGGTCTCACTGACCCTTACAACTTTCAATGGGGAAATCTTCAGCTTGGACTTGGGCCAGTTAGGTTTGAGATTGCCATGCCGGAAGTTGTTATGCACCACCAAGGTAAACACTCCAACTTGACTTTATCATTTTGTCTTTGAAGAGAAAAGCGCTGAATTATTCTTGGTTTTATTCCAAGCGCTTTAGCTCTACTAAACACGACGCAACGTCGGGATTTCCCCCAGGGACTAAGAGTAATTGCGTGCATGCGCTTCTTCCCAGCTAAACTTTTAAATTTACGCTTTGCGTGTCTACTAGTTAAGATCATGGGGTGGATTTTTGGATTTATCACAGAGAAGAAGGTCAGGAGCGAAGGGAAGCGTGTGTGGGTTGCGCATGAGGATTTCGTTACAGATAATTCATTTAGCTGTTAATAGCTCATCTTCTGCAGAGTAGCGTTTTACGTCCCAAGTGCATGCATGCGATTTCAAATCCCGTGCTCCATGAATGTCGTGAGGCCATGCGATTCTTAAACACAATTTATAATCTCTTAATCCCTCTTTTATTATTTACAGCTCAAGCACGAGGTGGAAGAGCTTTAAGAGAAAGCTTTGAAGATGAGGCGTTGCCCTCTAATTCGGGTATTTCCTTCTCCATTGTTCGTCCAGAGAAAGCCGGTAGATGTCCTCCCCCAAAATCCTTTGCGCTTCTTCACATCCTAAGTGGGGCGTGCCCTGATGAATGCTACAATGATGAGCAGTGCGGTGAAAATATGAAATGTTGCATGGGTGACTGCGGTTTCAAGTGAGTGCCTTCAATTTTTTATAAATCAAAATCATATTATTGCTATCTGAATTTTAAACGCTTCCATTTTTCATTTCCTAAACGTGCATGCAGCGTGTCATTTAGAGACATGCACAAGTTGACACTGTGGCATACTGCTTTAAACTCCATGAATAACTGTGATAAATTGTCAGTTTAAGGAACTAAGTAATTATCTGATTTCTAATTTTAAATCTTTTATTAAAGGTGTCTCCCAGCGCTCCCAGAATTAACTCAAGCCACACCTGAGCCTGTTGTTGTCAGCAAAGCTGGAGAGTGTCCTAAACCCGAAGAATTGAATCTGTCGTGCTTTGGGCAGTCTGCCAACAATTACAGATGTCAGGCGGATTCCGATTGTCCTTCTGTAGAGAAATGTTGCTTTGATGGATGTTCCACCACGTGTTTAACTCCAAAGAGTATGTTGAATTTAATGTAGCCTGATTAATTTAAAATTAATTCATTTCAAAAATTTAAACCCGGTAATTATTTTAAATTCTACATTGGATTCACAGTGGAAGACCGCGAGCCTGTAATTATGGTCGCAACTGCCCCTCATTGCCGAGAAGACGGTGAATATGAAACTGAACAATCCCAGGGAGATCTCATGTGGTGCGTGGATCCTGAAGGAAATCCATTGCCACACACCTTTACCAGAGGGCGCGTCGCTTGCACCCGAAACGGTATGTTCTAAAATATTTTAGCTTGGCTTGACGCTGTGAAAATAAAATTGTGATTTTAATTATTATTATCCATTAAAATTTCAGGAAGCATTGCCGAACGTCACTTGAAGGGTAAAGTATGCCCTGGATCTGACAAGGAACCAATGATTTGTACAGATCAGTGCCTGACAGCGTCTTGTGCGCCGCATCCGGACGCCATGTGTGTCGCTGATCCTTGTGATGAGTGCAGCGTATCCTTTTACACGTAAGGACTTTAATTTCGTAATTAATGATGGCGCGTACCTTTGGATGTCTTGATGTGTTTTCACTTGAATCCTGCTACAATTTTATCAACATTTTCACTTCGGAATTATGAGCTTATACGCCGATTACAAAGTTGTGAATCGTGTTATAAAGCTTTTGTATAGATATAGAGGTTTACATCAGATTTTTTTGTGATTTGTAGTCAATCCGGAGATAAGGTTAGCTGCGACGACAAATGCAGTTTACAACCGGAAGCTGGATTCTGCCGTGCTCGATTTGTTCGATATTTCCATAATTCCACGAGTGGACGCTGTGAAATCTTTACTTTTGGAGGCTGCAGAGGAAACGATAACAATTTTGAAACCATGGCTGAATGCGAAGCTGAATGCAGAAAGCCAGGTAATTATATTTCAAATGAATGTAAAGATTCAAGAGTTAACTACAGTTGATTTTTTAAAATTATGCTTACGCCTTAAAAAACTATTAACAATTCGCTCAAAAATGCATTATAGGCTAGTTATAGGCTATTAATTTTCGAAAACTAAGTGCTAATTACAATTTAAAAACATCTAATTTACTTTCCAGTTGACATCTGTTCCCTACCAATGAAACCCGGCCTTTGCCGCGCAAGCGTTGAGCGCTGGTACTTTAACAAAGACACCCAATCCTGCGAGCAGTTCATCTACGGCGGCTGCGGTGGAAACGACAACAACTTTGACACCCGCGAGCTCTGCGAATCCCGCTGCCCCGACCTTGTCCTCTGTCCACAAATCGCTGACGGTCAACTGAAATCCTGCAGTCGTGCCGCCGCTTGTCAAAACCTAACCTGCGGTTCCCTGGACTCCAACGAGTACATGTGCAAGGTTGACCCATGCACCTGCACCGCCGTCATCAAAGACCTAAACGGTCAAGATCTCAACTGCACCGCTTATGAAAAAGCTTTGGATGCCAAGATAGAAGACATCGTCGAAGAGGTCCTAGCAACTGAAGCAACTCTTCTCGGAAGTATCGACGAAACGCAAGTTCATTTGAACAAACAGCCTGAATTCGCAGACCAAATGATCAAAATAAACATGGACACCACATCCATGTCGACCAGATGCTTAAAACTCAGTAGCCACCACAATGCCCAATGCGATGACCAAGGTCACTTCCTCCCCACCCAATGTTCTTCTGAAGATACTTCATCCTCAAGTGGTGGCGCTCCCCTTTGTTGGTGCGTTGACGAAGCTGGAAACCAAATCGAAGGAACCAAGCCATTCCCACGCGGCTCCCATAAATGCCGTCGCGTTAACATCGAGAAGGTGGACGTCGTCCTTAACTTCCCCGTTTCCGATGACACCAGCTCCGTTCAAATGGGCATTGAAATGCAAGACTTGCTCCGAAAATATCAAGCAAACCTTCAAGAGAATCGCGTAGAAGTCGAAGTCTTACCCGGCTCTACCAATCTCCGCTTTGCCCTCTTAGGAAACAACAAGGTGGATGTGAGCTACATGTTGGAAGAGATGGTCAAAATGAATGCTATCGGTGTGTCAGAGAACCAGGAGTTTATTCCCGCTGACCTGTCCCAATCCCGTTTCCATCATGTCGTCTCAAACGAATACCGAGTCAGTGATATCGGGGTTATGGACGAGAAGCTGAACGAAATTCCGGAAGATGTCGGCACTTCCAACGCAGTATTTGCAGAGAGTTTAGGGGTTGATAATGAGTACAATACCATTTTTATATTGCTAACAGTAGTTGCAGCAATAACGGCAGTTTTAATTGTCGTCGGCATGTTTTTAGCGTTACAAAAGAAGAAAATGACAGGGTATTATCCCAAGAAACCCTTTGATTCTCTTGCATTTAGCTCGCATTTATACGAGATTGAGAACAAGAAATCAGCACAATTAGACTGCCCAACTTTTAAAGTTACTCCTTACGTTCAAGATATCAAATCGACTGAAGAAAAACAATAGTAAGCTAGTTGCTACTCTACAACTGCAAAAACAAAAAAGCGCAGGCAGTCTTCTCAAAGAGCTGTTGGAACAACAATTACAATCCTCAAAAAATCCGCTGCTGCAACCATTAAAAACGTTTTTGTAGTTCTCATCTTTAAGCGTTTCGTAACGGATGGTTGGATTCTCAATACCTGAAAAGTTTGGTATCTGCAGCGAGGTTAATTAATATTAATTAAAAAGTTAACCCCAAAAATAATTATGCCGACCCCATAGGTGCCACATCCTATAAATCTTGTACCAAGTTTAATCATGGTACTGTGTGAAATTCATTAGTATTTTGACTAACAATCAAGAATTAACTTTGCAGTATAAGCGTCATCAAGTTTTGCCACCTTTGTAATATCTTTGCGGTCAGCGCGTATTGTTTTGTAATCATCCACTTGTACATTCCATGTTAACCAAAATGATGAATATTTTGCAACTTGTGTATTTTAATCCCATGTAAATTAATTACTGTAATTTTGTAACTAACCTTCGCCCCTGTAGTATTTACATCTTCTCCGTAGTGTAAACTGTATGGTTAGTTATAGTTTATTATGACTATATCCTAAGCTACAACTAAGGTACACGCCTGTGATTGTTAAAATTTAATGCTTTTTCAGAGTAACTGAAAATCAAAGCTAATCTCAATTTAATAATCATGATAATCTTAAATTCGCTAAACGTAAATGCCAACACAATCGAGGAATATATCTACAGCCATGAATCTTGGAGAGCGAAGCGATATTTAGTATGCAACAATCGAGTTTTAATAAGAATGAGACACATTCCATGTTTGAAGATCATCAAGTCAATATTCAGAAGAGGGATATATGTAGTTAATTTTTCCGATGTTTTAGAGATCCCACGATACGAAACGAGTCTGTAGAGTTTGTTTGTGTATATTGTAAAGAGTGTTGTGACCAACCGGTTGTTTGTATGTTGCAATGTACATGCGCAAGTTAATTGTTAGGTTAATGATAATTACAATCATAAGTAATACGCCAATGCACTGTTATTCTTTTCCAGATCCTTCGCAAAAACCAAGCTAGAAAAGTACTACAAGTGTAGTAGTATATTCAACTACATGTAACGAATCGGACGTGATGATATAGGATTTAAATCAAGAAGGAAATGATTTTTATAATCCTGGCGAAGATTTAATATATACATAATAATGGATAAATAATTGTATAAATACTTTTATTATATATGTAAACATTTTTACGCTACGGTAATGTCATAATTAAGCTAATGGTATAGTCTCTAGATTTTACGCTACTTCTGCTTATATCTTGAAATAAATAAATTAATGCGTTGATCAGTTTTAAATTGAGCGTGTTGTTACTGAACCGTGGTAATTTTGTAGATATATTATTTCTGGACTTGAGTATTGAGTGGTCACTTTTTCTACCAGGCAATGAATTTTGGCGACATTGAGTGAAACTATGGCCAGGAATCGTTTATGTCTGTTTGGAATAAGTTAGCTTACGTCTCTTCGTCCACACTAGAATCTCCTTCAAATTTCATTAATGAATTAAAAACAATTCAAATTTAAAAATTCAAAAGTGCAAAACTTTAAATATAAAAGATCAAATTCAAAACTTTGAAATTTAAAAATTTGAAATTCAAAAATTTAAATTTAAAATTGCAAGAATCCAAAAGTATTGAAATTCAAAATTTAAGTAAACAAAAATAGGCAAATTCAACATATCTCGTAATGAATTTGCAGTTATACGGAATCATTCCGGGGAAAAAGCTTACCATAAGCAAGGAATCCCTGATCCCAAAAACCAATTTCCTCATAAGGATCCCAGTCTTCCTCATCTTCGTTGTCATACTCATCATCCTCTTCCAAATCTTCCACATACCCAACTTCTACTTCACCTCCGACTTCATCTGCAGCTTCATCTTCGTAAGCCTCAATTTCCGCTTCATCATCTGCAGCTTCATCTTCGTAAGCCTCAATTTCCGCTTCATCATCTGCAGCTTCATCTTCGTAAGCCTCAATTTCCGCTTCATCATCTGCAGCTTCATCTTCGTAAGCCTCAATTTCCGCTTCATCTTCGTAAGCCTCAATTTCCGCTTCATCATCTCCAGCTACGACTTCTTCATCTAGTTCCATCCCATAGTCACAGTCTTCAAATTCCTCCCCATCTTCGTTTTCCACTTCTTCTTCATCTTCACTAACTTCTTCGTCTCGTTCTACATCAACTTCTACTCCCTCCTCTTCATTGTCTTCATCCTCTCCCGCTTCACTGTTTTCTTCCTCTTCTTCGTCACTTTCCAGTCCCATGACGTCGTTATCCCTATCAATATTTTCGTACGCTTCCCATATACCACGCATCTCGTTCAACTCTTCCATCCGTGGCCGCTCTAATTGATATTGATACAACATGTCCAGTCTCCAGAAGGGTAGATTTGGAAAATAAGCTTCGTCTTCTGCTTCATATTCCGACACATCGTCTCCCTCATCATCGAATTCCCATGGAGGAGGTTCTGGATCATAATTCAGTCTTGCTTCCGGATCGATACTTCGTTGATTGTCACGAAGAGCCGTAGCTGGAATCGTTATGAATTAGCTGTGGCGTTGCTTCAAGAGGATAATTAATTTTAAAACAATTTAACATGCGCAAATCTTACTCAGAGTAAATTTTCCTTGTCCTTCACACTTGGCCATTCGGAGAAGACACTGTATTTTTTTGGTATTCCTCTGAAAAAAGCTATTGGTTTTCTCCCACGCATTGAGATTTTCCAATGGAAAGTCCTGAAACATGAGTGGAATCTCATCTTGCGGAAGAAGAATGTCTGTATTAAATACAAGCACTATTTTCTCCATCGTTTCAAAATGCCTAACGATGAAATCATGTATTTCCTGATACAGGAAATAATCAAATCTCAATTTCGCATGTAGGATAAAATCATTGAGACGAGGAAGGTTAGCCCTCTGGAAAAAACTGTACATGGATCTTGACTCGTCATAAGCTGCAGAATGCATTTCCAGTTTACGTAGTTTGTCAAAAACACCGCCAGGTGGCAGCTCGAAAGACGTTGACAAATAAAATTTTAGTTCTTCAATTTCCCGAAAAGTTCGCACAAACAAATCCTTGTTAGTGCTTGCAACACCTTCACCGAAGGTTAGCAATTTCACGCCATCTGGATTAAAGTGACACTGGAGAAGACCATCATCCTCCCTGGCGGGCATTTGAACAAATAGGTTTCGGGCCGTGATTCCCACGACTCGTGTATCGCTTCCCATACCCAGCACCGGCTTGAAACTTGAATCGGTCATGATTGGCTTGAAATTGAATCTCCGTTTTGAAAATTCTTCAAAAGCGCTTGAAACGCTTCGGCTCGCTTTCTTGTCACGCAGTCCCAGGTACCCAAAGATCTCTTCCACGATAAGCTACGGAGATTGTAACGTTTTTTGAATTCCAAATTTCACATTATCACTAAGTCAAAATTAGCAAATTCGTACAGGGTTATGAAGGGCTTGATGAGCACTGGACGCTTGATAAGCGTCTCCGTGCTGTAGCCCAGCATTCCACGCCTTGCAAACAAGTCGACATCTTCTTCTATCATTTTGACTGATGTAGCCTCGTAACACTTGGATCACCTGTAATTGCAATAATTACATTTAATCAGGACGAGATTAAACATAGTACATACTATACTAGCGGCCAATCATAAAGGAGCAATCGCATTTTATCCCTTTCTAATGTTTCACACTACAAGGAAAGCTAGGTGGCACCACAAATTCCGTCATAGCAAAACATGACCTAAGATGGCAGCACAGTCCACTTCTAAACAATTTCAGACTTGTTTTATTAATTATTCATTTAAAATCATATTCAAAAATACCTTACGTTGAGAAATTAATATACAAATATACTTTCTCCACGCAACTGAACTTTGCAAAGCTGGTGTAAACAATAGCTTCACCAGGATGACATAAAAAAACTAGATGGCGTGAAACTCTTACAAATCTCAACTAACCTCACCCATCACCATCATGCAACCGCAGTCACCATCAAAACACAGTCATTCAACAACCTTAACAGCCCCAGTTATCTTACCTCTGACTGATCCACTTTACTGTAATCCTTGTCAGCAACAACACTTTGGGATTCCCCACTCATTGTCACGCTCCCACTTGCCATCCTCCTCCCTTTTACTTGCAGTATTTGTCTCTTATCCTTTGTTAATTGCCCTCATTCCCCTCCTCCTTAGTTCTATTCAGCGGAGCAAACTTGCTACTGTAGTTCTAGCGTACCCGGATCTGTAATTATTTACAATCAAATTAACTATAAGTTCACAAATCCCTTAATCTCCTCATGTTTCACACTTATCCCTCTTCAAACGCTTCGCGTCAGAGCCTATGAATGACACTTTAAAATTAATTACCACAGTGCACAACTTAAAACGCTAGTTAACACTTCGTTTCAATATTCTCAATTTCATTGCATTTTTCTATAATAAATTAGCTATTCAAAGTACTACATATGTCATCATCCCTTTTACTCTTATCGTTGTCATTTACGATCCTATAATAGTCATTTCACACGCCCTTTTCCCCACCATGACGCATTATCAAATACTTATTAATCTCATCCTAGTGGAAATTTCCAAAAAAACGGAAATGACATCCATCCGCAAAGTGAAAAATTGCTTATGCATTTAGTTAAGTATACACTAGAAGTTCAAAATCAGCGGCATCCCTTATGACACACGTAATACACATTTACTTGATACTCCTCCCTCTTCCCCCCAAGAAGAATTGCCTTTACTTGAGTGTATTAAGTTCAAGATAGCGGAGCATACTTAGAAATAACGTACCATTTACGATTCCAAAATTTTCTGTAGGTGAATAAGTTTAACTGCGTTTCCAAGCTTTTCAAGCGGCAAGGTTTAAACTTGGTTGGAAAACTTCCACTGTATTTAAATAAATGTAGGCAAAGCAGGCAGCCAACTATCAGCTCCACATCAACACAAGCAAGCATGCACTTATGCTTCGGTGCAAGCCAAGCCTAATTGGCGACAGCTGAGCGTAAGAGTTAAAGGATTTGTGGAAAGTCTGAAGAATTATATTAAAGGGCTACGTTTAACTTGAATTAGACACTGGAGTACACGTGCCATTAAACAACAGTTGCGGCAAACTAAAAAAAGCGGTATTATAATATTAAATTAATATTATAATACATCGAGCGTTTCTTGAACAGTCATGACAACAATTTTATTGCTCGTCTGGAGGGATGGTTCTGCGAGAAGAATGCTTGGGATTTTGCTAATTGAATCTACCAAAGAATATTTCTAGCATTATGTTCCGGAGAAGAAAAATATGGTGACAAAAGGTGGGAAGTGTGGCGTCCTCTATAGTAGGCAGGAAAATATCGGAATCAGTTTAAATTAAATCCATACCGACTTTTATTATAGTAAGTAAAGTTGTATCCTTTAATGAAATTCAAGCTCAAGGACATACTACTAAAGCTTTGACAATGATTTGCATAAATCTATGCATCAAACATCTAGCATTATTGCTTCGTACAAGGAAAAGTTGTAAAATCTACCGTGATAACATGACTAATGCTGTGAAATGTGTGAACCTAAAAGTATCAAATACACATTTGCAAATTTTCGCGCAAACTCTTTAGCATAGCTTTCGCAAATTTAATTGCTCCCTTACTTCCCAATGTCGTTTAGTTAGCCCATTAAATCTTTGGCTGTTTCCTGTACGAGAGCAAGTGCTTACTTTAGCAAATACGATTCCATCAGATCATTTGCAAAAACGCTGTAGATAAAGCAAGGTAAGTAGATTGTGCATTCAGTATCCGTCATAGTGTACTACCTTGAGAGCCAGGGGAAGTAATAATGGGGAACCTTGAGGAGAGTTTACAATGATTTACAAGATTGTGAACGAGTAATGCAGCTGGGGATTGGGAATAGATTAAACTGAAGACGAGTCCTTCCGTCCCGTCGTAACTAGATTCTATCAGTTATATATTCTTGGGGATAGCGTAGCTACACAGATGCGTCTATCATGAGGAGGCTAAATGTGTAGACCTACAGTACGACCCATTTGAATCGGTACGCTGTGAATACCTTACACTGAAGCAATGAAGAGTATGCAAAATTTGATTATTTTTGAGAGTCAAGCATTTTCAATAAACTATAACTGTTTATTAACATTATGAAATTCTTTAGTTAAATTTAGCACATAAATTTAACATCCACCTCAAAAACCAAAAGTAGCTTCAATATCACAATTCCTGTAGCTAACTTATCCATATAATCACTAACTATCATTCAAACTTGTGATGCTAATTACTAGCTAAAAGTGCTGGCAGCATTGGTAAAAATCATGTACAAGAAAATTCCAATTGAAATGTCTGGAACTGGATTTATCCATCCCATGTAAGAGATCACTTAAGTGTGCTCTCTCTACTACACATACTTACGACTAGAGGGAGTCGTTGTGCATGTAGCCGATGGAACGTCGCGTCGTTCAAAGAATCCGCGATGATCAAGACCCAAGTAATGGATTCCCACCGCTATCTCCAATCAGTTCTCGTAAGATGTGCTTGCTTGTTTAGAACCATTAGCAATAGACTAGAGTGAGGAGTCAATAGAGAGTAGATACAGGAACTCTTCGCACTTGAATTTCTTTGAAGGATTTTCCTATTCCTTCTGTACATAACAGAATTAGTTCGTTTTCAACTCCCGTCTAGTTCATCATGTCCTGATAATTGTGGGTGAAAAACGGATTAATAAATAAATTTCCCCCTCCTCATCTGTCTGGAATTAAATTAACCTTAACGTCTCTTCAGGTAGCAACGCAGTAATTAAGCAATGAATGCACAACATCCCAATATTTTTTTATTTAATTGCTATTAATCCTCATAGGCCTTGTACTCGTTGATAATTGTTTCTTAAATTCCATTCAATTTTTTAATGTGTGTACATAATAAAATCATTTCATTTTAATTGCAGGCTCTGGATTTAAAAATATTTTTGTGACAATAACAACAACCCTTCTCTGTAATCGATGCGTACAAAGATCATAGATAAAACACTCAAGTTGCTGAAATTAATCCCATGGATTTAAACCGTAGAATCAAATAAATAGTTGTTTTTTTCTATTTCCTGGGAATTCTCTATTTAAATAAGGATTTTTCTATTAGTAAAATCTGTGAACAGTAAATCGGTGACCTACGCATTTTTCAGTTCTACACTGCTGTGTTGTGGTGGTATCTCGTCATACTCGTAACTGTAAATTAATGCTTCGAGAAGTGTACGTGTTCACGTGATTCCAATCTGATTATGTTCCCATGGCTGTGAGTTCATAGTGAGTGGTGTGAATAGTGTGTGAAAATTATAAATTCGCGAATATTTTTGCAAAATGAATATCTCCCTTCGGGCCACTTGCGCATCCTTCTTCCAGTGTTGTTGAGGAGGTTAACAACTTTCCTTTTATGTTTACGCGTCATTGCTTTTTCAAAATTCGGATTTGGGATCAACTTCAGTGCAACGTCTCTGATGAAACTTTTTAACGGATGGAAATTAAATGAAAAATATTGATGAAAAAGGTAATCTTCAAAATAATCTAAAATTTATTTGGTCATGTTTTTCAAGTATGTGTTTTGATGCGCTAATATCATTGTTAAGTTTTACTAGTTCGATAGATAGTTCAGCTCTTTAGTAACAATTACTGTGGGCGTGTCCGCGGAGCCTCAGTTGCATATATCGAATTGTTTTTTGTGTCAGTTTTTACCAATATATATTGGCAGAAGTCAATCAAGGCGTAGTTCCCAGAACAGATAGGACAGTTCATATCAAAACCATTGTATTTTATTACTAGTCATAGGGGAAATGTGCATGGAGAATCAAGTTCAAACTGGTATTCGAATTCGAATAGTGTTCTCTTGTGAGCATTCCATTTTGTCAGGCTTTAGCATTAAAATCCAAAACTGTAAATTCTCAGTCATGTTTTGTGCATAGAGACTTAATGAAAAAGACGATAGACGTTTGCAAAGTCGTGGTCGCAGTCGCAATAGTCGCTGCTACATTCATTTCGATTTTAGCATAATTTCCTTTGTAGTTTAAATTTCCCGCCTCCAGTTTTGCGTCACACGCGAACGTAAATAAGATCCGCGTTTTTGCAAGCTATCTAAAAACGCTGGCCAAATCCCGTACCACTTGGCTTAGGCGGGACAAATTCCCCGAAAATCTTTCTACAATATACATCCGGCTTTTACTCTTAATCGACTTCATAATGTTTACTCATGCACTCAACAATAGCCGCATCCTTTGAAAAAGTGTCGGTCCACCTATCAGATCCCAGGCAAACAAAGTTTCAAGTGTAATTTTCTAAAATTAGCATTTTTCTTCCCGCTTTAGCAAAAATAATCTTGAATTGTTATTTACGCAAGGATAAACTTATGTCCGCAAAGTATCGTCTATATTTATACATTTCCTGGCTTCTGTCCTAGTACCGACGACACTTATAACATGGCTCAGTTGTAGACTGTCTACACCTGATAATACAGTATACTCCACCTGGCTGCGTGCATGCTAATTCGCAATCTCAATGATTTATATTTAGCTCCCGGATTGCTAGCTGTGGAGCAAATATTTGTGAGAAATATAGACTTCCTTCATGACTTTGCCGGTCCTCCTAATTTGCATAGTATTTTTGCCAGCTTCAGGTGATGATGTAAACCAATTGGTTAATTTATGAGTTACTACAAATGCTGGAGGGTGTACAAGAGGCGACATTACAATTCAGAGGTTGAAATAATTTATTCTAAAAAGAGTAAACCAGAAGGATGAGTGTGAGAGCAGATGTATTCAGTTTTCTCATTCTTTTTCTTATGAGGCTCATATGACTTAACACATTTACTTCTATCCGTCATGCGCATAGGCTTTACGATCCTAGATTTTGCTTCTATAGTTAGCAAAGCCTCTGAGCAAGTGTAAAGACCTCATAATTTTCTTAATTCTCACAAGTCTTCATGTGTGCCCTAAGCTAACAATGCTTTTCCTTGGCTTACGAAATCGATATTCGTAAAGGCAGCATTTTCTAAATTTAATGCGGTATGCAGCATGTAAGGAGTGAAGGAGGGAGGTAAGCTATTCCGGTGAAAGTAGGAACAGATGATGATGACCTTTTGCGTATTTCTAAATTTTCCATGTAGGTCTTTGAAGAGTTTGAAAATACTTTTTGACATTCTCGAAAATTAATTTTCTTCTTGGGAATCCATGACACCAGGACTGCGGTTATTGTACCCAAGTAGGGTTAGGTTGACGTAAGACTTGAAGGAAACAAGCCTATAGTTATTACGATGCGAGGCTGTATTATAAAAGCACTAGAAATTCAAGTGTGCTAAATACAGAGGACGTAGGCGAGTGATGTAGACGACGAACCACTTTAGGAGAAATTAATAGTTTTGCAAAGTTTTGAAAATATTCGCAAACTTAATTAGTGTAAAAATGCCGAGAGAGGTTTCTCCGCCCACAGCCTCCAGCAGTAGGCAATAAGGGGAAACAAACTCTTTGTCAGAGAGTAGAATAGTGGAAGGTGAAATTATTTCAGGCTAAATTGCCAAGTCCTCGAGCCTAGAAAACATGTGTATGAAGTGAAGGGTAGATCACGTATATCAGAAACATAATAGAATTATTCCGGTACGAAACAATTTTGTAGAAAGCAGAGGTGGAGGATAAATATACAGAGAAAGTAAAACGAAGCGGGGAAAAAGTTGACACGGGATGCTAAGTAGCACTTGAAATGGAATCAATTACAAGAGAATCAATGCGGATTGACGTCAGAGTAAAAAGTTGTGCAGAGACGAGAGCGAGGAGTGAAAGTGGAGAAAGCGGAGAGGAGGTCGGTAGGCAGTAGGCAGTAGTAGTATGCAGGTTTATCATCACACATTGAATAGGTCCAGGCATGTACAAAATGAATTAAGCCGTATCTCTTCCTCTTGTATTTCATAAATATAGGCGCCCTGACTGAACAAGAAGAATTTCTCTCCTTTCTCCTTCCTTCCCTCGTCAAGCATGTACAAGGAGAAAAATATAGTAAAATATATACGGCTCGTAATCTTTCCTGGACAGGCTACAGCAAAGCCTGCCTTGTAATTCCGTTGGATCCGCAATCCTCAAATGCACCTGCCTCCCTATACTACCCACTCTTCATTCTAGGCCAGAGTTTCTGGCGCACAAGGTCGCCCAGAGTTTACTGCCTCTCTTCATTCAGTTTCATCCTGTCCTTTGGCAAAGAGCATTCTGCTGCTTCGCCTTCAAGGGATAGCTTTTTATTAGCGAGTGTGCATATAGTAGTGTTGATTTGCCTGGCAGAGCAGAATTGGAACTGGAGTGAGGGAAAACCTTGCTCCAGTTCATGAATTGCCCTTAGGTAAGCATGAGCTGTGTGGAGAAAGCAAGAGATTATAGGAGAAGAAAATAAGAGCTGAGAGAAAGTAGCCGAGAGAGGAGTTCCAAGAGAAAGCACGTGCGTTCCAGCGTTCCAATCCTTTCTCCTCGCCGCCGGCTCAATAGAAAACTTTTCAACTCTCCATTCCAAAGTGCAACAAAGAGACGTTCTTCAGTTTAACGGAGATCAGACGCGCAGAAATACGGATTCCAGTTTCAGGCTGACGTGTAATGTGTACTTTCCACTTTGTCAACCCACCCCTTAACAAAGTGATGGTAAAAACGCATATTCAAGTGGCAGTTTGTTATCCGCATGCAGTCTTAGACAGCTTATAAGACGGCAATAATTAAAAGGGTATGAAATTCACTGCACTTATCTCACTTGAACTAATTTCCCCAAGTTACTGTGAATTCTAAATTCATTACGGTTTTCACCAACGAGGTCAGCCGGCTCAAAGTTTGATGGTTCGCGAAAGTAATCGCTTAAATGTGTATCTTCATCGCTAAATCCAATCATTAGTTACAATTGGAAACGATGGAAACGAAAGCTTTTGTTTCCCCTAGTCTTAAGCGTATAATAGTCAATCTGGAATGGACTTAGTACGATGTAGACCATAATTCAAGTGTTCTTCTTGCAAGAGCCCAGACGCTGCAGAAGCGTCGAAATTTATCGATTAATTCGGTACATCTTGTTTCTACATTCTAGTGCCGTGGTTGCGGTATCTGAACGCAAACTAAATCGAGTACTACAAAGAGAAAAACGGATTGTTCATTTGAGACTGTGCTAAACTCAATTCACTCGCTCCAATGGTTTTACGTTCCTGTGCTAATAATAACCATTGTAGCACACTCTTTGGAAACTAAACAAAAAAAGTAGATTCTTGTCGACAGTAGTCTCCGTTACCCAGTTTAATTCAGGTTTTCTGTTCAGGAAGAGAAGCGTCAGAATATTTGGAATTAGAGAACACTTGCATAGCAACAACCAACTTCGCAAACCGAGTCGGTTAATCTTATTCACTCTTCTCACGGAACCGCCTCATTTAGCTTAGCGGTTGCTGACCGCGTGAGCTATATCCTGGACACACTCATAAATTTTATGAAATCATAGATCCTGTATAAACTTTAAAATTCTGCTTGTCAGCAATGTCCAATTCAAGTCTTGATAATTATGAAATGAATAATTTCCTTCTGACACATGGTTCTGTGACTGGCACTAGCCGCATCGTTTAAAGAACGATATTACTAGGAGTTGTTCCTGGGGATGCAGCTAGTTAGTGTCCTCAATGAACCAAGTTTTCATCTTCTCCTAAACTCTGACTCGCTTGACCGACCTCGCATTGTACTGCTGAAGAAATGCAATGCGACTCTGACTTTATAAAACCTTGCGTCTTTCGACTTACCGTGTTAGATCTACAAGAAATAGTTTGTGTGGTGACCGCATGTGTCTTGTGCATTTCTCTCATTTTCGCGTTTAGTACGTTACGCTTTACAACGAAATTAGCAGTGAATTTTAATTACAAAACTAAGGCAATTAATCCAGTGCATAGTCAAACTAAACTATTGCAAGGAAATGCGTATAGGTACCTAAAAGAAATTCAATCATGCTACGGCATGTATACTTGCACTAGCGGATTGGTAAAATTAGACCATTGCTTTTCACTTTAACTATGTAATACGTCAGTTCAAACTTCTGTGACATTTTTAAAAAGGTCACCCTGAAGAAAATTCAGATTTAGTTGAGACTTATATTATAATGCAAAATACTAAAGCTCAACGCAGAATGGTTGATTTGAGTTGGTTCATGTAGGAAGCGTGATAACGCACAAAGTTTTTATTGCTGTTACAACTGTTTCACGAGAAGATAATAATATAGATAATGTTTTTTACGAATTCCAAGAAATCGTGAAACTGACTTCCGTACCCCATCCATCTCCGAGTATAGACATTCCTTGAGAAAATCAAAAAAGCGCACGAAATACAAACTCGAAAAATTAATATGCCCTCCGGCGGGCGCAGTGCAGTGGTTGTCGATAACAACTAATAGACGCGCTCTTGTTACCACCGTCAGAATCATTAGTCTTAAAAATCGTCCAGTTATGTTTTCATCGCGACATGTCCATTAGGTCGCGTACTAACTAAGCTGTAGTATTAATTAAATGCGCTATTTAAACTCATGAGTGTTTGTGTTTTTTTTCAGCAACCATGTAATGTGTGGAACGGAAGAAAAGATCTGGTTTCATCCATAACTATTTAAGGTAATAATTATCCTTATTCGTAATACTCATCGAATACTGACGTACTTCATATAATACACAGCATAATTCACCTCTAACCTGTAACCAAAGCCACGGTTTTCTAATAGTTGTAATATTTCTCTTTTCAACAGTTACAAATCGAGACCTGTGGTAAAAATTCCAACATTTCCAGGCAGTCATGTCTAATCACAAGGTCGAGAGCCTTGTTCGCGTAGGTTATTATGAATTGGACAAAACAATCGGAAAGGGTAACTTTGCCGTTGTCAAGTTGGCTACACACATCATCACAAAATCCAAGGTACGATGCTCGAGCAAGCTTGTTATGTTACTTCATCCAAGCCCATTTTCATCTCCATATTACTGTTTGAATGTATGTTGAATTCAGTTTGAAATTTAACAAGGGGACTATGTCCAAGATAATGCTGTTTCAAAGGGACTGATTATATATATACATCCTTTAGATACTCGGCTGTGTCATACATGATGATTCCCGATAATTGGGTTCATGAAGTACATCTGCGAAGAAGCATGAGTATTAATAACAGCGTTTGGATTGGCGCTAGTAATTGGAATCGAAAATAAGATTAGTTTGCGGTTTCTGGACAAGATAGAATAGGAGCTGGGTGTGTAGATGTATTGTGCTCATGCATTATGGTTTCTCTTGGAATTGTGATAGTTAAAGGTTTTTACGCAGTGTCTGTAACCTTCCAATAGTAGTACAGTTACGGAACCAGTTTGCAGCCTTTAACGCAGCACCCAACAACGACCCAACTCTCTTGATTTGAATATCCTGATAAGCTTTTTATCAGACTAACAACCCTAAAAATGGTTTAGGTTCAACGAGTGTGGAATTATGCTGCAAGCTATTATGAAAAGGATGTGCGTGTAGAAAAGGTTTAAGACAGAGTATATGCGTACGTACACGTATTCATATAGATGGATAGGAAGAGAGTGAGAGAGCATACAAGAGACGACGGTTTTTTCACTTTGTTTTGGACTGACGTCTTTGTGACCGAAGCATGACGCAAATCCGAAACGGTCCCACCCTCTCCGCTACACCTTTATCCCATAGAATTGCAAAAGCACGCAAAATTCGCCAACAAGGTAGGGAGGGAGAGAGAACTAGGAAGGATGAGGAAGTAAAAGCATCCGCCAATGTTATTCTGTGCTGCTAAAACTACCTTTCGCTTTCTCCTCTTCCCTTCCTCTCTCCCGGCTCTCCCCTCTTCTTTCTTCTCACCGCACTCAATAGCTTTTCCTTTACCATCTCCCGCTCCTTTCTCCTCTCTCATAGCTGAATGACTATCGTTTAAACGAGGAGGAGATACTGTTATACAGGTGATGGATTTTTAAGGGGAGGGGGGCTCTTTAACCCTTGTAAAAAGATTCAAAAGAAGTACTGGTAAGAGACCCTTGTAAACAACTTTGTTCAAGGACGAAGTCAAAAGATGGAAAAGATGGACTTGGGATGCCAGTCTGTCTACTTCTAGTGTAATTTGCTTGCGTATGAAAACATTGTTAGAAAACGGAGAATTGATATGACGTAGGTTAGAACTTCTTGAAAAGATGCTATTAATCGGTCTTGAAGGAGTTCAGAAAGTGTTTTGATATACAAGTTACATAGGAGTAAAACAAGCTTTGGAAATGTTTATGATATAAGTTGCTGGACGATGGAAAAGCTTTTGTTCGCTTGTTGTAATTGTTTGTACTTGACAGAGGGGATGACACGTGTTTCATAGCATCTTGTTTCCGTTTCTGAATGATGATTAATTTAGAGGCTTCGATAAGATTACAGGGAGCGAGAAATGTAAAGGATGAAAGATTCTTGTATTTTTGAGATTGTTGGTAATGCAGCATCCGGATAACTTTAGGTGTAAATATTTAAAATGTCAATCGTGCATTGATGAAACTTGATTTGGAGTCATCGTAATAATGTTATGCGGCAATATAAAGTTTCCGACAAGACTCAGGAAAAGTTGTTTTGCAGGAGGAAACTCTCCGTCTATGGAAAATAAACATTGTGATTGATTTAATTATACGTGATAGATTTGATAACGTTTCTTTAATTTATATTCACAGGTAGCAATCAAGATAGTGGATAAAAGCAAATTAAGCCCGGATAATCTCAAAAAGATATTTCGTGAAATTACTATTATGCGACGACTGCGTCACCCTCATATAATTCGGCTATATCAGGTATGCTGTCACATTTCTTTGTAAATTGCGTTTATGATTTTTGTAGAACTGCGTGCAATGGTAGTGATTAATTGAGTTGAGACATCGGAATGTTACATCTTGGTTATTTGTTCTTATTCCAGGTGATGGAGACGGAGAAAATAATATACATGGTGACAGAATATGCAAGTAGAGGAGAGATTTTTGGTAAGTTTCATTAACTACCTACCGTATGTTTGCACAGTTCTGCGTGGCGAGAAAAACTCAAAACCTTTCTTCTTTCCACTGGTCATTTCTCGGCTCACAAGCGTTGCAGCGTCAAGCGGTTTGCATTATTGCATAGCTGAGGTCTTTGTCTCTCTTTCAGTCTAAGTTTAATGTCCATAGGTCAAAGGGTACGGACGCTACAAATTTTATATTGAAAAAAGTCATTTTTTCTGACTAAGTTGACCTCAGGCGCTGCAATGGCTGCACCCTTTGACCTTTAGACATTATACTTAGACTGAAAGAGAGACAAAGACTTAAGCTATGCAACAATGCAAACCGCTTAACGCTGCAACGCTTGTGAGCTGAGTAATGATCGAAGAAAGGCAAAGATCCCTCTTTTTCTCGCGCTCTCAGCAGTGGAGAGAGAGTGGAACAAGTGCGATGCTGTGCTGCGATAGGCAGACGGGACGAATCGGATTATGTGATAGGTTGAAAGAAGCGCGCGAGATATTCAAAGGCAAGCAGAACTGAGCAAACATACGGTATAATTAATATATATATAATACTTTGAAGAATAAATAAGTTTCGGGAACTTTTTAGTGAGAATGAGTTACATTCAAAGTTACTTATTGATTTACAGATCATTTGGTTTCTAATGGAAGAATGAATGAAGACGAGGCCCGTCGAATCTTTCGTCAAATCCTGGTCGCTGTTAATTATTTACATTACAACAAAGTTGTTCACCGTGATCTCAAAGCCGAAAATCTCCTTCTTGATAGGAATAATAATATCAAATTAGCGGGTAAGATTCTAAAGTGTTTTCTCAATTTACTATTATTAGTTTAATTTAATATGTGTATATATGAGGATTTAAAATGTTTTGGCGAATGTGAATAGTCACTGCGTCGGGAAGTCTTGTGGATACACGTAGCTGGATGGAATCTTTGATAACCAATTAATGAAAACGAATCTATTTACAGATTTCGGATTTAGCAACGAATTTCAAGAAGGTTCTTTGCTTTCGACCTGGTGTGGAAGTCCTCCATACGCTGCTCCGGAATTATTCGAAGGGAAAAAATATGATGGACCTAAAGCAGATATCTGGGTTAGTGCGGAGTTTAAAGTATCCAGATGTGTATTAATGTTGACATATTTCTCAGAAAAAGCAAAGTTACTGATGGATATTACAATTTTTATATTTTAGAGCCTCGGAGTTGTGCTATATGTGCTAGTTTGCGGTGCTTTACCATTTGATGGCTCAACTTTACCTAGTCTTCGTAACCGAGTGATTGCTGGGAAATTCCGCATTCCATTTTTCATGACCGTGAGTTACTATATGATATAAATGATACTAGCATTAAGATCGCATTATTCTGCGGAATTTTTTTAAAGCCGATGTATTATGGGACATTGTAACCTAATTTTTTCTTGCATCGTGATAGACCGATTGTGAGCATTTAATTCGCCATATGCTCGTTGTGGATCCTTCAAAAAGACTGAATATGCAACAAGCACTTTCCCATAAATGGATGGCTCCAGCGCAGGTTAGTGGCTTAATGATAGGAGTGCGTTTTCTCATGCAACGGTGATGTTAATTACTTGTAGCACCATGGAATGCAGTTAGAAGTAATTGGTGGTATGTAACTGGTTGCAGGGAGAAGAAGTGACAGCTACAACGACTGTACCATCGTTTGACGACTACACCTGTGAGCCTATCAATGAAACAGTTGTTGAGCATATGGTAATTCTGACGGGATTACCCCGAGATGCAATTCTACTTTCTGTTCGTGAACAACGCTTTGACCACATAAGTGCAATATATGATTTACTGACCACACGCGACGATGAAGTGCGCGGACAATCACCTCTATCTCCATTCATTGTGCCGTTGCAACGTAAAGCGTCTATCACGACAGGTATTGTCGAAAGAGCAGAAGCGATGCCAGAGATTCAACTCATGCTAAATGATTCCCAGATTTACGAGAAGGTGTGTAATGTTTTGACGCTAAAATAATTAAGGCTGCGCGTTTTCCATAAATTCTCCGGCTCGGAATGATTGTATTTTGTAATATGTATTTTCAAAAATTATAGTTCGAAGAAATGCGTGTTGCTGCAGAAGATGAATCCAAAAGACAAGAGAGCTCACAGACTCATCACGGAAGACGTCATACCGTCGATCTTCCTCAAGTACTATAAATTCGAATTTACAAGCAATGATTTCAAGCTCTACGTGTTAGCTAGCCGGTGTGCACAAACCAATGACGGACATGTAACTGCGATTTAATGCGTGGGAATTTGATCTTTTGTAGGGGCTTCCCGTGGTTACTCAAACCAATGGAGAACCCATGATTCCGCTTGTCGAAAGCATTAAGGATCAGCATCTGCTGAAACCTCCGCCAAGCATGGAAAGCAGTGAGTTGAAAATTGTGTAGGAACATCTCTAGAAATTATGTATGGTCATTGCGACAACAGGAAGCCTAATCTCGGGTGTGTCATTGCAGCTTGTGGTTTCGGTCGTCGCGCATCCGATGGTGGTGCGAATTTGCAACAAAAAGATAAGCAACTAGCTCCTTGTGAAGGAGGATGGAGTCACCCGTCTTCACGGGAACAGTTGAGCACGGTAAGCTATAGTTGAGGGAACATGCGGTCTCTATTTACGTGCAATTGTTATTTCCCACGATCCCTTTAATTCAGCTTTGACTAATTGTGATTTTCAAAATGATTTCAGGGCATCTTACGACGAGATGCAGCTTACATGGGTATACCTGACGAAGAAATGTTCCGTAGTGGTCGTAGTAGAAGGACTGGTCTCATTACCGTTGTTGAAAGACCTCCAGGTAAAATTTCGACGCTTTGAAATTGGGTTTGAGCTTTTATAAACGTGAGTATTTCAGGGTCTAATTGTATGTACCGGCAGCAGATATTAATTTAAAGCATTCAAAAGTGCGGTTACTAATTGCAAATAATGGAATTCACCTTGAAAATCGTCTTAAAGTCAAGGGCATGGCAAGCTTTAATGTATCAAGAGCCATACTTGTTACAAAAGTTTCACACTTATGTATAACTTCGGTGTCATATTTGTCAGTAGAAGTAATGAAACAGCGTTAAATGAGTTGGATCTTATTAAGCTGGGTTAAGATGGCATGGACTGATGACTCTAGTTGGAACGTTGATGTTAATTCACGCTTAAACGTTTATTTAAGTTTTTGCTCAAGGATCAGAAATCCCCAGCATGAGCGGTCTACAAAGTTATCCTAACCCAACCTACACAGCTGTTCCTCCAGGTCAAAACATGAGCCTACCGTTTTCTTCGCACAGACGCCATTTCCATCACACATTATCTCGTATACAGCCACAGCCTCGGAAGTATCGAAATAATATTTTTCAGCCAGGTTTTTATTTGTTTTATTTTCTTGATTTGCTCTGCTGTTTATATCTTTTGCATGTGGTTTTAAGTTTTACACATTTCCTTTCTACATCCCTTGTGTGTGTATTCTACATTCTACCAAGCTTGTTATTTGTTTTGTTGGGACTGGTAGCTCGTTTGAGTTGGAACGAGGTTTTTCTTTATCGTTTTTCAATTAGTGTTGTGTGCTTTTTACATGTGTACATTTTTCTTTATTAGCTTTTGTTCTCACATTCGGGAATGTGTAGTAGGGATCTTTTGATATTCGGCGTTGTATAACAGAATTGAATTTTCCGAGCTGATTTTGTGCCAAGAAGTGCAAATAGAAAAATTGTGCTTTTTTGTAAGATTTCTTCTGAGCAAACACGAATTCTGTCTACTTTCATCTTGAGATTCTTTCGGTGACGCTTGCCTAAAAAAATGTGCAGTTGGATAATTGGATTACATTATTTGCAGGGCGAGAAACGTACAAAGAACTTTGCCACATGAGCTGCGAAAGATATAGTCCTGTTCGTCGTGGAAGTGAAGGGACGTGTCCTCCTTCTCCGAGGCTTGCCAAAACGCTACAAGTAAGATGATTTGATTTAGAGAAAGAATTCAACCTTGGATAGAGTTTTTCCAGGTGAATTGTGATTGACAAAGTTTGTTTGTTGTTCCAGAGAGGCGCTTCCGTCACATCATCTTCCCCATCATCACCGGTCAGATTATTCCAGCCGCCGTTGGATGCCCCATTATCATCTCATCAGCCTAACTGTCCCCTGCCAATCGACATTTCCCAAGGACTTCAAGGCCTTAATCTATACAACCATCAACCGCCAACCTCTCCATTTATGCTCGCAAATAACCAAACTCTTGCTATGATTCAAGAGCATCCTGTCTTTAAGCATTTACATTCTTCAGTAAGTCCAAGAATGCTATAGTCTATGCTTATTCTCTTCGTCTATGAATTACCGTTATTATTGGATGCATTTCAACAATGCTTTTCTCTATTTCGCAGTCAACTTTGCCATATCCGGAGATTTCAGTAACTGACGAGTCAGGATGCTTGCCAATATTTTTAATTCAAGAGCAAGATTCGAGTCGACGTCCCTCTATTACTCGTGGTATTGGTAAACCGCAGCCCGAGCCCGATACCGAGATTCCTCTAGCGACACTGTGATTAATATAATTTGCAAACTATTATATGCAAAATACGACGAGGTTTTAGGCACAATTCATTGTTGTGAATTTGATTACCATCAAATTGTTTTCTTGTTCCTACTATAATCCTGAATCGGTGGTAGTGCCCTCTCTGTCTATTGGGTTGATTATATGATAACTGCGGAAAGAGACAAGCGGAAGCTTTAATAGCCGACTATTGTTAATCTGGAAATTAGGTCTCTTCTGATTCCAGAAAGTTTTTCAATATTCCACGATCGTATGCAGTCAAGTGGATGATTTTTTTATGAGTGATATGTGGAATGGTAGGTAGTTACGACTCAGTTTTGTAAATTATTTAAATCGTCAATGCCAAATTACTTGACTCGGGCAACGCAATTTTGTTTACGAAACTCGGAATGTATCGCGCCTCCTAGGTTTTTGTAGTTAAATACTTGTGTAAGTAATTACTTAATAGGATTTTTCGCCTAAGATACAACTACTAGAGCGAGTATAAAGTTAAGATGATTCCATGAACTCACCAAAGAACCCTCACGGTCTTTTGGTGTGAGCTAAAAGTAAGACTTAAAACAATTTTGATTCACACAACAAACTTATAGTTTTAAGAATGTGGAAGGGAACTTGTAACCATCCAAACCCATCACGTTTGAATGGATAAAAGAGAAGGGATGAAAATCTTGCAATATTGAATCATCATCACTTCATCACTATGTTATAAAGGGTTTTCCCCTCCCGCTCTCGTTTTCTTTTTGAATGAAGCGATGAAATGCAAGGAATTCAAGTACTACGTGTTTACTTTACGTGACTTGACACGCGGCTGATTGAAAGAAAAATTTGTTCCTTCTTTCCCAAGCTTGATTTCGTGATGCAGTAAAGACGGACTTGGCGTAACCTACTTGGATGGAATGTGACTTATTCCAGTGCGATGTCCTATGTTTCTTTCTAAACCCAGCCATCATATATTCCCATTCACAGATCCTGCCTTTGACATTTTAAACTAGAAGATCCATTGAAGCGTAGAAAAAGCAGGAGCAAGTAGCAGACTTTTAACCTCGTTCTATGTTCTTACAGTACAGGATGGATGCCTGCAAATATTCTAAGATTCTTCCGCTCTACACCACCATGGAGTTGTGTCAGGCCCAGCTCTTGTTCAGCCTCAGCTTCACCAATCTTAGCTTTTTGAACGGTTGAATTCCCATTCACAGACATGCTTCTCTGCAGGATGTGTACGTAAAAATGCCTCCTTCGGATATTTGTGATTCCATATCTGTATGCTTCCAGCCCCCTCTCTTTCAATCCAATCCGTGCGTGAATCTTCCTGACTTGGAGAACAGAATTTCGGCAGAAGATAAAAAGTGTCGTCCTCCTCGGGATGGTCGGACACCCCGCTAAATCTCAACTTGACGCTTCTACTGTAATCCCCATTTCGCAAAAGCGTTTCTCCCCTCTTAAAATTCTCGCATTTATCCAACCCTTACCACGTCTTCTACTTATGTCCTAGTAACAATAAATTTACTTAAATGGCTAGATTTCTTTCCTCCCACAAACCCCTAGCAACTTGAATCCTATGATATGATTCACTTCTTCCCACAGCACAACGTTATAACAGGTAGCAGATTTTTTATACGAGCTTAGGATTAGGATGATATTAACTATAGAGTATGGAAGAGCCGGCCTTAAATCTGATACCGAGCTAGAAAATAGAGAAAGTAAACCAGCTAAGACGAGAACAAGTACGTAAGAAGAAAATGTGCTCAGACATGCGGCACTAAAAATTTCTGAAGCTTTCTCCATGTATTCCTTTGCCAAACCGCACCGCTTTCTCCGCTTCCTTCCAGACTCTTCGATTCTACCACTTAGATTTATGATCCAAAACTTTCAAAATGTGCCAAATTCCACTACTCCAGCTACCTCTTAGAGAGAGGTTTTAGCCAATTTCTCTCTTTGCCCTTTTCCATGGAAAGAAAGCGGAGATAAAAAACTTGCTTTCTCTTTTTCAGTTCAAGCTCTTATATCAACCCTTCTTCCTGCTCTATGTAGCTTCACTCTTCAACCTTCATTGGCCACCCTCTCAAGGGAGTCACATTAGTTTTGCGTCCACCAGAGAGAAATCCAACCATCGCACTAACCTAGTACGCATCGGGTGCAACCAACTTTGGAGAAAGCAGTGAAAGCATCATCGTCTCTTCATGACATGTTATGGTACATGCAAGCAGTGAAAGCAACTCGTATGCGAACATTTCTAGAAAACATCTATTTAATGGCGTAATCAAAGCACATGAATTATCAATACAAAACGGCGTTTAACTCACTTTCAAAATTTCACATTTTCCAGTGACCTATTGAAAATCTCTGCTTAATCGATCCACCCACCTTGCTTTTGCTAAAACAAAGCACGCAGCGTACCTATGTCAGCTTTCTCTCCCAACATTGTCTTTCCATTCCATAGAATTATCAGAGCCAGAGCAGAGGTTGGAAATTCTCCAGGGTCTACTTTCTCCTCCTTTCACTTCCACTTTCTCCTTTGGAATATTTCGCCGGCTACATATATTTCAATAGTATCCTTCGGTCTGGTAGCGATAAGAGCTTCTTTGGTCCCTGTAGATTACATTATGAGACTTGCATCTATGCTTGCATGAGCTTTACATAAGCATTGTTATCCCACTCACATTGTTTCCACCATCTCTGGGCCAATTATAAGAGGTCAAAGAGTCTGGCCCATTGTTTGACACGTTGGCTGGCGCCACTTGGTTTCGCATTCAAACCAGCTACCACCACATCCCTCTATCTTGCTTTCTCTCCTCCAGCTTTCTCCAACTAAACTTTCTCCTGTCGTTACTATTTCCATGATTTTCCTTACGGCTCACAAGCTCACCTTGTCACACACACACACAAAGTCACAAGCTTTCTCTTCTTGTTATCATCCTTCCTTCCTTCCTCCTCTTCATCCATTCTCTTGCCAATTCATTCTACAATTCCTGTTTCTATTTTACGTAGGCGGACGTACCGATTGCCATGCCCTTTCCACGAATTCCTTGGTGGCAAAATACGAATGTATTCTACCAATGCCAATATGCTCACGTATTTGCGTAAATCATATCCCTGCATGATTAGCTTCCGAAATTGTGCTCCGGGGCGAAGGCCCCTTGTATGTTTTCAGCTCTCTGCGAATCTTCTCCTCCCATTCACCCAACACGGATGCATGACAATAAGGACGATAGAATAGAAGAGCTTCTAGAAAATGATTTACTGCCATACCTAGTCATCTTTGGCCGGTTTTGCTTTCACTTCCTATACCTATACACGCTACTAGAGAATTACAAATTTCCCGTTCATGAATACTCTTTGTTGTACATGCTAGCTCCTATGACTCCTGGCTACAGGGAAGAGGATGAGGCAAAAAGCACGAAACTCAAAAGCCATTCCGGATTGTAAATGCCAAAGAATCAGCGTCCTGTGTCACTGAATCCTTGTGTGAAATGGCAATGGCATTGGCTCTTTGCCGAAAATTGGGAAACGAGCTGGGAATCTCTGTCTCTCTCTCTGTTTTCATTAAATTACTCTGCTCCCCTCCCAACCAAGCAGCTTGAATGATATTCCAAAGGGGTGGAGCAAGAGTGAAAGCACGCCAACAAGGAAGCACCAAGAATCAACTCCGTGCTGAAGCCCGCTGGCTCCAGTGAAAGTACCGATGGAATTGAATTCTCAATGGCATTAATATCCTTCCATGCTTACATAAAACAATAACCGAGGCACAGAATCCTATTTCCTATACACCTGCCTCTACTTCAAATGGCAAATAAATCCTAGGAACCTTACACAACTTTCTCCATGCACTGCATGGAGAAAGCATTGCCAATATTCTTCCTCACGCTCTTATTTTTTATTTACTAGTTTAGCTTAAGCCATGTCCTACTACTCCCTCAATCCATTTTTGTGCATAGCTGACTTTGATTAAAATTAAATTAAAATACAAGCCTTCTATGGTTTACTGATATAAAGCCTAAAATTTTCGATTTTGGGCGGGTATTGGGTACTGACCGGCACATTTAATTAGTTTCGCACAAATATACTTTTTTAGAACTACTATATAGACTTAAGGCATTTAAGTCATGTTCTTATAGGCAGTTCCTTGTTACGGTTTGTAAACCAAGACAAAGCTCCCGTTTTTCAATTGACAGCAAAAGATTATCTTGCGAAACGAGGACTTTCTCTTGAACTCGACCTACCCTATACTTTGTCTTCACTAAATCCCTGGCTGCTCTTAGCCTCCTCTCTTATTTCTTAGATATACTAGTCTGGACGAATCCTGACAGTTGTTCAATGAGACAGGCATTCCTGAGGAATATCTATAGCTTATTCGGTCTACATGCGTTTCCATCATGGGAGAAAGCAGCCGGTAAAGACGTGCTTGAACAGTCTATAATTTTGCGAGAGACAGAGAGATGTGTGAATTCTTTGACTGCATGCAGCTCTTGAAGCGTCTAACCAGCTTTCTCTTCCTGCTTTCTCCGGATCTACACGTTGTATCAAGCAGTTAGTTCGTGCATCTTTATTTCTTGGTTTACTCTCCGTATAGGAGAATCCAATAGGGATTTTGTTGTGGCTGGTTATGTGGAAAAGTTTCTTGGGAAAACGCTTTCCCTTACAAATCCGGACAGATGAGGGCAGAGGTGAAAAGAGTGGGGAGAAAGTTGTTTCAAAGAAGAGAAAGTGGAATTGAAATTCAAGTTAAGGAACGTAGAGGGCTTTAAGACAGTAGGGCGGAGAAAGCTTCCTGGTGAGAATTTAGGAGTCAAAAACAAGTATTTACTCTTGGGAAAAGAAGGGGGCATATTTTTTCCAGAGAGAGCTCAAGAGCTAATGCTGATGGAAAGTAAAGTGAGAGGAAAAAAAGAATTCATTCATTCACAACAAGCCTGCCTCCCTACATCCAAGTACACACATCCTACTTAAGCTCGTTTCACTCCCAGATGTTCCTTCCTACATGGCTGCAGTGAGTAGATGGGGTGTATCTATCTTGAGTCGGCTGAGAATTCCAGGCTCCGTGCTTTCACTCAGGATGCCCGCTTTCCCGCTTTCACTCACTGGACATTTCCCAAGTGCTCTGAGGTAAGCAAGCAATCCTTGACTCCGGCCCGTCTGGTCATCCCACGCATGGGGGAGTAGGAGGACTAATCTTTTATAATTTCTTCTCCAAGAAAGTAAATTTAACTTGCTCTTCTTCTTGGCTTTGGAAGATTCCTGGGTTGAGAATTGACGTAGACGTTTCTTGACACGTCTGTAGCTGACTTTCTCCCTGTCTGATGTCGTTATCTCTTTTTAGTTGGTAGATTACAATCAAACAGCCAATTAAGCCCCAGGACTTCGTCCCCCGCAGATGTGCGTCTTACGTCGCTTTTCCTACGTTGATCAGCAGTGGAAGCGAGAGAACTCTAATGAAGTGAGGCATAAGTAATACATTAACTTGCGGAATCGGCTTGTAATTGGCCACTGGGTTCGTTCATTGGATGATTTCACGTGTAGCTTGGGATCTTCTTGTAAAAGTTTATGTAAAGCCAATACTTACTACTTGCTAATTATATTGCTCATTTCATTGCAACTTTTTAAAATCTATCATTTCATGTTTGTATTACTGTAGAGATTTGGTTTTAAAATTATGCATGAGTTCGACACCGTTTTTCTGCATCAAAGTTTTCTGGTTGATTGTGACGACAGGTGCGTCTAGCTTCTTCTTTAATTTCAACCAAACATAGCAGAATGTTTGCACCTACGCCGCAAGCTCCTATGCACGATTGCATATTATAAAAATCATATACCAGATCCTAGTTTCGTGGCTCCCTCTGGCGTCATATTACTTACTATTAGTTCTTTCACATTTCTGTTCACGCATACAGGATTTTCCAGCCATCATAGGTCATTTGACTCCTGGAAAGTGTGAGGACTAATGTGACAGCCCTATGCGTTAACGGTGGCCTCAATTACGTAGCAATTCAGTTGCTGAAGTGGCTACACTTGCTTTCACCTGACTTGGAAGGAGTAATGGGACTTTCCCCCAAGGGTATAGATAAATGGAAATCATATTTCGGTCTCTCCGACCTCGACATAATGATGATGAACGAACCTGGAATGGCTATTACCGAAATAGAGGGGCTATAGAGTCTTTTCACTCCATCTGCGGGGTTAAGAGAAAGCACGTTCAAAAATCCCAAAAGAGAAAGTAAAATTAGCTTTTTCAAAATACTGCCTCCCACTCTCATAAAAACGTTCTTTCGTAGATGGGATTTAAGCTTGTATTTAAAAGGTATATATAAGCTTAATGAACTTTCTCATTTCAAGACCTCGAGGGGCTGGTATGTTTCCAAGCAAATATGCAAGGTCGTAGGTACGAGTCAAACGTGCGGAGTTTGCAACGCTATCATCTTCATGCTTTCAGAGGTATTTTCCTACCCCTTGAGCTTTATCCTGCTTTCTCTCTCAGGATCTATGCACACTTTCTCGCACACTTGTTCGCAAGAGGTACTTTTGTAGCTCGAGTAATTTCTCATCGACTTGATATTAATACGACCAGAGCTCAAGCTTAGCTAAGCTCCAGCTTAAGCTAGTCCGTAAGTCTCTGTCAACTCTATTTTCGTCAAAGAAACATTTTTTGGAAAATCCCTGAGCTGGAAAATGAGGAATCAAGAGGTGTGTGCGTAACACGGGATCTTCAGAATCCGCAGAAGTACATGGATTCTATCGCCGCATACCCACTGTAGGCGCTTAGTGTATAAAAATGTAGATTTTCATTCCGTCATCCCTTCTCCCCCGACTCTTGAGAAGACTTTATTGGACCTTTCTGGAATTCCGTACGGAGTAGAACTGACAGGGTTCCAAAGTAAAATATATGAAGGTATTGAAACGATTTTCCTGGTATCAGCTCTATTTTTGCGTCCCTTGGAGAGCACTAAGGGATGGAACTCTGAGCAGGGTTGGCAGGCAGGTAGAGAAGAGAAAGTAAACCCCGGTATTTTCTCTCTATCCTTTCTCCATCGCCGTAGGTAGGCGAAGAAAGTGGAAACACAAACTGAATCATCTGAATCTCCTGAGACTTTCTCCAATACTTTCACGTCCCTTGTATACTCTCTCGATTTTTCCCATTCTTAGTCTTGTGGCTATTGCAAAGGCATATATTGTTTAAATTTCCCAGGGAAATAGCGGAGAAAGCATCCATCATTTTTTTCATTTTTATAACCTTTACCTATGGTTGTTGTACGATGGATGTTGGTTGGTTCTATAATATCTTGGAAAGTTATTCACCAGCTGGTAGAAAGTTTCTCTCAAAAACAAGTCATTATAATCACCCCTCACCGCCCTCTACCTGTCCGTGCTCTACCTCAATTACACTTTTCACAAGGAGTAAAAGCTGGCTTTCACTTCCACAGCCCCTAAGGTTCTCTGCTCTGCTAGCTGACAAGATTACATCATTTGAAGAGCATTGGGACTCAACCAGAATAGGAGTTACAGCCCGTGAGAAAAAGAGAAAACCTGGGAGAAAGTTGACAATAGCATCCTTTCACTCATTCTCCTTTTCTTTGTTTACTCCCATTTTGGGGATGAATAGCAAGAGAATGTCAAAAGTGTAGGAGGGATTTGTTAGCAGAGAGTTTGAAAATTCTTTTATTTTTCTTCTCAAAACTTTCCTGAATTTAAGGTAAGGACCGGCGGAGGAGGCTGGAAATCCTTCTCAGCGTCGCACAGAACGTTGTATAACTTACCACTATCCAATCCCATATTCTACTTGGCTCATAGCTATACTAGATGGCTGCATCTGGTAGTTTGCTAGAGCTGTCAATTAAATTTTCTACGTCTTCGTCAAGCTTCCAAATTGAGGAGAAAGTTGAAGGATGCAAAGTACACGGGACAGAGAGGAGAGTTAAGCTCTGTTGGGATTTCTCACAGGTAGCACGTGCCGCATGTTAATGATCCTCTTTAACGACTCCTCAACTTTCACCACTTTCTCCTCCGCTCCTGCCTCTTCCCCTCCTCTCGTAAAGTATAATGAATGTGTGGACTAAACAAATCAGGAAGCTCAGAGTTGCAATGACTTTTAGCCTCGGGAACATGATTCCATTCTGGTTTTTCTCATTGTGCTTTCTCTCGTCGCTTTCTTTCACCTCCGGCATTGTTCTTCTTCCTTGTTGGTTTTGATGTGAAAAATCAATCAGAATTCAATTTAATTCAGGGGCCTCCGACGAGCATTGTCCTCCTCCTTCTTCATCTTTTCATCATCTACAAATCAAAGTCTAGAGCTGCTTTATACTCCTTGTAGCCCAAGGCTATGGTCACAGTCCCTCTTCCGGACACTTCTCTACCAAAGCAGACAAACTATAGACAGCGCTCCCAAATTCCACCTCTTGTTTTACTTCTAGCCTCCGCTTTCCACTGCACAAGCTCATCGTTCGATCCCACTGAACATAAATTATCGACATGGCGGCGATCGGAATAAGATGAGACACATACTTTTAATAGGCTCTGCCCTTGTGATCGGATCTTGAAAGAGAAGAGATTTATTATCATCAGGGCCCTCGTGTCGTGAAGTATGCGATGAAACATGCTGTATAATAATCATGCTACCACCGTTTCTTCCTTTCTGTCTTTGATAACATCATAGCTTTCACTCTATATACTTTCTCCGTTAGTATCTACTTACTACTGTGTCTGCAGTGTCGTATTAGGAAGACTTTCTAGCTGTCGAAAGCTGTATTACATTTAAAAACTCGAAACAGAAGCGGATGAGTGCTGTAATTCGCAAATAATTATGCACTGAAAAGAAATTCTACTTCTATACATAAACAGAGTCAAGGTTAATCTCAAGAGTTTACACTATAATTCCCTTCGTGAAAACATGGCAAATAGGCATATTAACTAGCGCAGCTAAACATTGCGCTGTGCGTATGCATGCACTTCAAAATATTTGCTTTCTCTATAGTACTTTGCCTCTACGTTTGCCTAATATTTGCACACTGTTACAGGGGAAGGGTGGAACACTTCATGTACACAATAAATAATCTCTAATAATTCCAGCGGGAGAAAGTGCAAGAAAGTTCGCAGAATTTTCTCCAGTCGCTCCAAGACCTGGACTCCGTTATCATCTCATGCATTCTTCATCTCTGCGGCTTATAAAAAATTCAAGCTGTCATACTACTAACAGTACCAGTTTGGCAGTTCTCCCTAGGGAGATACACGGTAGCTGCCTTAATTCTGTATCCTGTACATATTCCAGCTTCCAACTTCGCTGCACTTCATCTGCAGAAGCAAAGTCAGCTTCGTTGTAGAAGCTCCACAGCCTTTAAGTCAAGAAGACGTTTACGTTTCCATAGAAACTTTAGGTTATCGTAGTTAGACACTTCTTTCAGCAAGAAATACGGTAAGTCGGTAGAAGAGAAAGCGATGAGTAAATACTTAGACGGTCATTACAACAACAGCCTTGCGTAGTTTCTGCTAGGATTAAAGACTTTGAGAGTGAAAAGTGTCATTTTGGCAAGTGACGATTTTAAGTAGTGATTCAAGTGGATACAATTATGAAAGATAATGTTGATGGGCGTCTTGAAAAAGCGTTCCTTCCACATTTTCCCTCCATACTTTCACCAACTTTCTCCCAGGGTTTTCCTTCCAGCTCCTGAAGCAGAGGTAGTCAGTTATAGGTTTCAAGGTCTTAGCCATAGCTTTAGTGAAGCACGGACAAACTTTGACTGAATCTTTGTTCGGAAGTACTAATAAAGTTAATTTCTCCGAGAATGGCGAGAGAAAGCTTGGACGGAATTCAAGAATAGCTAGCAGTGAATTATAGAGTTAAGGCCATCTAAAAACTTGCCTAATTCTGTATTCTCTTCACTAAACTTTGATGGATTACTTTTAAAAGTAACCCTCTTCCCTATATTACTTTCTCAAGGACTTTCTCCATTTCCCAGCATGTCTTCCTAGTTGCAATTTGATACGCTCATATTCCCGACAGTACTTATTATAAACCGCTATCCTACACCTTTCGGCACGCTTTCCCTCGTGCCCAACTTTGACTTAAATTTCTCTCAAATTCGTTCTTTGCATAACAAATCTGAGAACCTTCAATTTCCGTAGTATTTAATCCCTTCTCCTCCATCACTAACTTCTCTCGGGTTCCATTTTAACAGCTCGCTTGTAATTGCACCCTTGGGTACAATGAGTAAGAATCAAACTGGTGTTTAGTTAATTTATATTTCATACACTTTGACTAATCGTGTGGGCGGGAAGGTATAATTATGATGGAGCGTTTGAGGCGAAAATAGCGGAGAAAGTGGAGAACGTTTTAAAAAAAACGGTTGAACTAGGTTAACTGCAACAGTTTAAGGGATATAAAGCAGGTAATTAAGAGCTAAATCAAATAAAGATTTAAGAATTTAAGTGAAAGTTACACAAGTTGAAGAAAAAGGGCAAAGGTACAAGCTATTGCATTTGGAAGGGTATATTAGTACAGGAAAAAAAGTGAAAGTCTAGAGATACAATTACTTTAGGGAAGACAATTTTTTGTAAGCTGTCAGGAATGAAGAAGTGCTAAGAGTTCTAAAAATAAGAGAGTGAAATGAATGTGCAATCTATTTGTAAAGAAATAGGTAATGTCAAGAGAAAGTTCTGGAAATTCATAGCATCAAGGTAGGGTTATTCCAGATAAATTCACATTAAAAAACAATTTCGCTGCAGCGGAAAGGATTTCAAGCATGTCATAAATACACTGTCCCCTTTTCTCCTTTCATCAGGAGAAAGAAAAATCTTCATTTTTTCTCATTACTTTCTCCGGCTTTCTTCTAGATTTATTGTCTCGGTCCGAGATGAAACGATGCAGTTCTTCTTCCTGGAACAGGAGCAAAAATATTAAAATGGTCAGTAACTAGGTATAACACGTTTGACAAGTGCTTTCAATCTTTTTTTAGATACTGCAGCAGTTTTTGGCATCCAGTTATATTCGATTTCGAGTAATAAAGTTAGATGATATCGGAAAAGGTTCAGTTGGTCAAGCGTGACTGCAAACCATGACTTTACATTAAGAGGTAGGACAGAGACTTTGGTCAAGATGAGAGCTAATCCAATCAGACGAAGACATGGAACTATGAATATAAATATTGCCATATCACCATTCGTGGCCTCCTAAATCTGAAAAATCTACATTTTAAATAGTTATTTTCCAATGATTCTTTGTTACTTGAATATTCTAGTCGAATTGTCCAAATTAAAGAATTGTCATCAAGATCTGGGCTTTGATTTTCTTTACTTTCTCCAACTTTTGTTTGTTGAAACACCATGTATAATACTGCTCACCAAGTTCAAATCCCGGTTCAACTCTGTAATTTGAGCATAAACGACAAAAGCAATGGAAAATATGTTATCATCACCCTCCTCCACATACGCACTTACAGGTCATAGATTCAGAGAGTCAAACACAGTAACGATAATGGAGCCAACAACTTAAGCCGTTGTATGAAAGCAAAACGATATTACGAATATCTCAATTGACTTTCAGTAGCAAACGTTCTTTGCTGGGATGGTACAACTTTCTCCATTCAGTTTTACTATTACGTTAAAGTATTCCTTACTTTCTCCGACTTTCACTCGTTAATCTTAGATTTGAGAGCATTTCGCAAACCGTTCATCGTCCATTCCATTCAAGTCATAACCCGCCTACTGCGTACTGCTAAGACCAAACGCTAAAATAATTTTTCTATTAAAAATACGCACTCAAAAAGGTCTAGTCTTGAAAGTTTAAAATATTTCTATATAATGCATTTTTATAATGTTCATGAGGATTGACTGACGATTGACGCATACTGGCTTCCACTGAAAGACACTTTCCCTGCGTCATGACTTATATCGTCTTTCCCCGTGCTTTCCTTTATAGCTTTGCATTAAATTCATCACACATTTAATAAAAAGCATACAATGAAAATGATGACAAGCATAACCGATATCCAGAACCAAAATATTTGTCGCCCTTCATAATGTTAAATAAAGGTTGATTGTAAAATAAATGAAAAAGTCGGAGTAGAAAAGGGGCGAATGCTTTTAATTTTCGCAATTATCGGTGGTCCTTGTAAGCACCGTTTTACCTACGTTTTACCCTAGTTGCGACTCAACTCTATACAAGTGTTTTACCCTCTCTTCCAGCATGAGATAACGTTATAGCTCCCTTCACTTGTAGGTTACTAACACTATGCAATGTGAAATTATGCAAAAATTCCAAACCTCGACGAGAATAGAACCCGCGCCTCTTTCTTTCCCCTGCGCACGCGGTAACCACTGATCTACGGGAATGTGTGTTTCGAGTTCTTTCTCTTTTCCCCATCTACCTGCGAAAAGCAGGACGTGTGACCCGTCATTTGTGCGAACGTACATACCAGTGTTGGCTTCGGCCCGGGCTGAATGGGTCGTACGGTACAACCGTTACGGCCCCGACGGCGAACGTCCGCCCGGTAGGCGGCCCGGGCGAAATCGTATGTTACGGCCCACTAGTCATCTCCTAAGAATACGCCCGGGCCGTAAATTTCAGCCTCAAAATTATTATTGTGAATTTCATCAACTTTCATACGATTTCATGTCTCCTTAGTTAGCCTTTACATGATTATATGTGATAATGGATACTAGTAGCCTAGTATTTCATGCTTTCGTAAGCACAATATCAGCAAAACTAGCATCAATTTTAGCAATGGATGGCCGTTGATTTTGCTCGATCCTAGCTACGGCAGGCCGTACCAGTTTATACCACGTGACCATCACTTTCACTTGTTGTACGGCCCGATTCGGCCCAGCCGTAGCCAACCCTAGTACATAATTTGTATGTGATCCTGATCCAAAATGTAATTAATTACGTTACTTATCCATTAATAAGGATATAAGGAAGAGGGAAAGGGGAGGGAGGTGCAAAAATCTATCCCGCCAGTGTTTCTCGGGTTTTCGAATATGCTCTTTGATATGGAGTGAATTTCGACAGCGTAGGTCACTTCTTACCTGGAGCGAGGTATACCTGTATATTGTTGCTTATAATCTTCCGCAGTTCAAGAACTATAAGAGCTAATAAAACTTATGTTAACTTAAAATATCAGGTGGAATATAACCATGCACTGAAACGACCTGCGAAAAGCTACTTTGACATTTAAATGTGAACTGTACTGAAACTTCATGAAAATTTATTCACAAAGAACAATTCCAATAAACTGGAAATCGAAATCTGCCACTATGTTTGAGTTTTTTTAAAGTTGCAAAGATTCATCCGCCACGAATCATGTAAACTTCATCCGCACTTGCAAAGACTATCTGAAAAGACCAAATACAATGAATATGTTAACTTCCTGACGCACAGATAGTATATGTTCCGATATAAAAATAGATTAACAGGAAAAACTGATCCAGAACGAACTGTTGCCGTAGGATAAACCATGTAACAAAAACGACCATTTTTGATACTGTTTCGTTATTGCGGAGGACGATGCTCAACTTCAGCAGTAACAGGGTTATATTATAAGGAATCCTTGAATCCAAAAATCTTCAGGAAATGCTTGGACAGATATATTTAATCGCGGTTTTAAATTGCTGTGCTTGGCCTTTGTCTCAAATCAAATATTTGGTAAAAGCTCTAATTCAAAACAAAACGCATTCGAAATTTTCAGCAATTATTACCGAGAAACAGTACATTCGTGATAGCTACAATACAACATGAGTTACCTAGCCATCGAGTTGCACAAATGAAGAGGTGATCTTTTGCTGATAGTACTGAATCTCGAATGCCAAAGGGTTCTGCATTTTCAAGCAATTATACCAACTGTCAAGAACCTCACACGACAGTGAAGCGTTTGAACAAAGGTAAATACACTACTAAGGCATAACATGGGTTAACATGCTTAGTGGTCTTCCAATCATATTTTCAAAATGCGCAACAGTAGGTATAAACACGAATTGACTCAGGCTAGAATTTAATGAATTTGGAATTCAGCATAAGCAGTAAAGGACGCGAATTTTATCCAAACAGATAAATAGAAATAGTATTATTATTTTCCTGAAATATGCCAAGCGTGGTTTACCTGCACCAATTTAAACACGCGCTGAAATTTCAAAATATCTTTTTGTGTTACCACCAGCTGTCAGGGCTCGTAAAAGGCACCATTAAAACCTTTTCGCAACTTTTTTTGGGAATCATTCCTACTGACTAACGTTCTACAAAACAAAGCTGAAATTGTCTTGCTGCAGTGAAATTTCTTTTTCGTTGTTCAGTGCCTCTCGCGTTGTATACGCGGTGCGTTATTAAACACAGGCGTTAATAATTATGTATTACAAAGCAATCTCCTGCTTGCATAGAGAGCGTGAATGTAGATTACACAACCATGATTCCCTAAAAATCCACCTCCCATGACCTTGCAAAGCATGGCATTCATCTTAGTAGATGTAAAAAACGACAAAATTGGAGTACCAAAGGGCGAACGAATGAGGTATTCTACAACGTAGTTTGAACTGTAGTTTTATCATGAACCGCCTCGCAAAAGCAAGAAATGCAATAGCAGCAGGTATGAATCGAACTAGTGCCTCTCTTTTGGCCCGTAGGTAATACAGTTCGCTCTACCTATTGAGCCATATAATGGCTTGCCTGCCCTACGCAGCGTTAAGTAGATGCTTTCTACATGTATGAACTGTGATTTGCCATGGATAAAAGGAGAAATTATCTTTTATAAATTTTAAATCAGTGATCAATTAAGTAACCCCACTGAAATTAAGCAGGTTTCTTCCTTAACGTATTATACACATATGTGTGAACATTACATGAGTATCCGTTATGTTCGATAGTTACAGTGCCTACCGTCAGAAACAGCATGACATATGTACGTACCGTGTGTTAATTCTAGAAGTGATCTGATTGCTTATCTTTGATAACATGTAACTCATAGATTGTTGTATGATTTTATCTGAATTTGAATAGGCATGATCCACAATAAAGTAACATTTTGGTACAATTCACGCGTAAATCCGTCCATCCGTTCGAGAGTTATCGTGCGTACATACGGACGGACGGACCAACCTCCCTAAGAAGCGGCTTCGCCCCTTAATAAAGATCAGCTTCTTGGCTCGCATCTTAAGCCAAAATATGAAACAATTATTACTGGATGGTACTACGACTTAAATCATACAGAAGCGGCACGTAGTTGTACTGAAGCTCCTCTTATAATACAAGAATAAATTACTAATTTTTCCCGCCCGTTAGTAGTCCTTGTCCTTGCGTTTTACGTACGCTCGGCCAATACTTGAATTTTTTTATCTGGCCCCGAGTAACTTTCTAATAAACTTGCTCCTCAACTTTCATGCTTCGGATAGAGGGAAAACTTTGCAATTCCAGCTTTATGGCCCTTGTACACGCAAATCCAACCAAGCTTTGAAATTACTTACCTCTAAGATACATGATTTCAACCTTCAAAAGCAGACATACGCTATTTTCTTGCGACAAGCTTTAGATCGTCGCCACAAATTTCAAGAAACAGCTATAAGAAAAATAATATCCTTAAAGCCAAAAAGCACTATCAAAAGAAAAAAAATTGTGCTTCAGTAGCCAACAGTCCAGTAACTACAGAAGCAGGAGCAGGTTGAGCATTGCATGGTCGCTGGTGAAAGTACCCGCTGCGGGTATACCCTGACTTCAATCTATGTAAATTGCTTTCTCTTTTCTTTGAAAGTGAAAATTTATTCAAAATTCGTTCCGCTACCTTCCAAACTCATGCACAACTTTTCATTCAATAATTTTTTAATCAGCGTCTTCTCCTGATACTATTTCCTCTAGCGCTTTCCCCATTCCCATCACCAACTTTCACTTCTCGGAACGGAGCATCCCACGGTGTACATAATAGTAGAAAACTGTAATCAACGTATGTTAAATTATTGGAAATGCGTAGGAGTGGCAGGGGTTGACATGGAGAAACCACCGGGTGAGAGGATAAACTGCGGAGAAAGTTAACCGGCAAACCTGCTTTCACCAGCTCGCTCATACAAAACTACAGCTTCCGCGGTCGCTTTGACTAGCGACAGGAGTGAAAGTCTTAGTGTTTTTCGTGGAAACGGTACAAAATCACCGTGTATGTGGCGGCGGCCGCCTTGGTTCCTTTGCTTTGGTTTACATGCTCTGATGATGTGACTTGTGGCTGCGCCTGCAAAACTTTCGTATAAAACTACCGCAGGATCCCTCTTGAATTTCTCCAGCCAACATGTTTACTCATGTTCAAAGAAATCCTTAAAATACTTGAGCATCGAGTGTACAGAAGATTTCAATACATGGAGATTGAAGCGATTGCCGTCAGGAAAGAAGAAAATCTCGAGAGCAGTAAACCCAAGAAAGGATTCAAGCCGAAGTTTCGGAGAGGCTAGGAACTCTGATTCCATGGACATGAAGTTAATAACTGCACACGGATGCATCTGAAATGTTTCAGTATTGGCAATAATTTTTAATATTAAGTTTAATTGATATTTTCACATGTACTTTAAATTCAGTGTGCAGCAAGGTGAATTACGATTAAGCAATGATTTTTCCGCGATCAATTTATAATTGATCCTCTCCAGTCATAGTCAGTAATCATCATGGTTAGTTTCTTTGTCAAAGCCTAAAGCAATTTGTTTTCCTAATTGAAAGTCGATCAGTTAATCAGCAATACAACTCGTGAAACATCTACTTGTTCCAAGGTTCGTGAATATTTTATAAGATAGCCAGTTTGATGAATAAATGGATTTATCAGCTGATAAGCTCAAGTTTGAAGTTGCATTGTATTTTCCAGTTGAAGATTAGATATGGACTACACATGATGGATGCTCCCTATTGATTCAGCAGTAATGTAAAGATAATTGTAGTGTGCGAAGAGAAATTAGGCTAAATGTAAACTTGCTGACCTTACACAGTAAAACAGAAACGAAAAAAACCGACGTCCTTTAAATAGCAGCTGTTTTAAAACGTGCTATACTTTGAGGCTGAAAATGGCCAAATTTTACCTTCTGGTACTGTTAGCTGCGGTATGTTCGATATCCGCAAAACCTTCTATCGAAAGCGGTCTCTTAACACGCCTACAACATGAGCGTGAAAACGTGCTCATTACGATGAAAGATCGAACAAGTGATTTCGTTAAAGGCTTCAAATCCGCCAAGTTCTCTAACCGTAACGAACGGTTATCCACAATTTTCAGCGCTCTCAAGTCTTTCACTTCATTATCCCAGAAGCCCGTAATCGATTTTCTGCAAGCGCAGCCACAGGCGGCGAGTTACCAAATTCATTCGTATTTTACTTCAAACGCAATCATGGTTAAGAACGCAGACTACTTGACCGTTCGCGCTGTTTCCGATTTCGATTCGATTGCTGAAATAACCTCGGAAAAGATCATTCGCTTTGCTAGCTTTGAGCCTGCAATAAACGGACCATCGATAAAAGCTGCAGAATGGGGCGTGGCTCAAGTTGGAGCGCCGGAGGTTTGGGCCATGGGTAACCGAGGAGAGGGTGTTGTTGTGGGACAGATTGGAACGGGTGTGCGAGTCACTCACGAAGCTCTTCGCAACAACTGGAGGGAAGACTACGGTTGGTACGACCCCGGCCAGGGGTCCGTGTCCCCCGACGACGGTAGCGGTGTCGGCACACATTCTATGGGAGTATCCGTTGGCGGTACGGCAGAGCGAGAGATAGGAGTTGCTCCTGGCGCCTCCTGGATTGCTTGCAAAGGATGCTCTAGCATTTCCTGCTCTACTTCAGATCTGCTCGCTTGCGGAGATTTCATGGCGTGCCCCACTGATCCAGCTGGTGCGAATGCCGATTGCACCAAAGCACCACACGTCGTCAACAATATTTGGGGCGGCGGCGGTCCAGGAGATTCGTGGTACAATGATGTCATCGGTAGTTGGCGAGCTGCCGAAATTGTTCCTATTACCGTTGCGGGCGGGAGCGGTCCTTCTTGTGCCAACATCGGAGCACCTGGAGACAATCCTCAAGTATTTACCGTAGGCTCTTCAGATCCACTTGACGCGGTCACCAGTACCAGTAGCCTTGGACCTGGTTTCGGTGGAGTCATCAAACCTGACGCTGTCGCCCCTGGTGCTTCTATTGTTTCAGCCTTTGGGACCTCTGACAATGCATACGCTACACTCTCGGGTACCACAGGTTCAGCATCGAACGCTGCTGGTGTCTTTGCTTTAGCACGTGCTGCAGCTGGAGCTGGTGCTGACGTAACGGTAGAGCAATTGATTGAAGCTGTGAGAGCAGGATGTGAGCCTGTCTCACAAGGAAGCGGAAGAGACTGCGGCGGTATCCCCGAAACCGAGTACCCAAATAATAGCGCCGGCTACGGCAGGGTCAACGCATTGAGAGCTGTTCAAGCGATGCAGGGTTAATTTAGTTTTTATTTTTAAGACTGTACAGTTGGAAGTAGTCAAGATGCCTCGTTCTAGACCTACCTTCTAAAGCAACATCAAATTTGTTAAAGTACTCGATGCAGTTACTGATTCCAACAAAAAATCAGTATGTACCAAAAACTGCGTAAAAAATTTGAATCAGCAAACTAAAGTTTTGCTCATTGTGATTCCAATTTACTAAACAGTAATTAATAAAATTCAAAATATGATGACTCCTGGTGAAATTACTGAAAATGGTCCCTTAATATTTACTAACAATTTAATTATTTCATTTCAAACCGAGCTTATTTATCATCGACAACTAAATTTATTTACCTAACGCTCCGATCTCATACTACCAACGACATGTAATGAATTGAGACTAAAATTCTCTACTCACGTGTTCACACACACACATATCATGCGATTTACTGTTCAGTATCTAATCCTTCTTAAAACACTGAATCTTGACAAAAACACCAAATCTTAATCTTATGATTCCTCGTAATTATTCTTGAGCCCAAGTGACAACAACTAACCCGATGAGTTTTGAAGCGTTGGAGAAGGTTCAAGTACGTTCAATGCGATTAACAATCAGAGAGTTTTGCAACCTTTCCCAGACCGCTCTAAGCATGAAGCAGATATGGTTTTTGATATTTTTTCAAAAGACATGCGAAATAGAACACATGCAAAGAACGTGCACCTGACTGATTAACCCACGCTAAACATTTGACTTGGAGTTTCCAAGAAAACGATCGTTTCTCACATTAGAAGAGCTGTATGAATCATTTTTACTCTAATCTCATTCAAGTGTCAAAATTTGATTATATGAAATAGGAAACTCTCATGTTTATTTTGCGTATTGATTTCTACTGTTATTGAACACTTGTGGCTAAAACGCGCCAAATCGCAAGATAATATAGGAGAAAGCATAACATTTCTAGGAAATTTAGATCAATTTGATTGTAATTCTTCTAGGAATTATTTTGCTATGGATTAATAAAGATAATCTATGATTACGTTCAATTGTTATGGCAGCTATAAAAGGCAAAAAAATCAATTTCAATCTCACAGTTACCTACCTAACAGTTAACGAGAACGCATATTAACTTAAATATTATAGACAAAGTTTTAAAAGTCTTTAAAGAACACAATAATGTTCAAGCTAGCATTGTTCGCAGCACTAGCTGTGCTTTGCACAGTATCCGCGAATCCAGTTATCGAAAAAACTCTATTCAACAAGCTTCAAACCCAAAAGGTTAACGTCATCATCTACATGAAAGAAACAACGACGGCCTTCGTTGAACGCTTCAGATCCACCAAATTCGCTAACAGAAGTGAACGGCTAAACACCGTTGTTGGTGCCCTCAAGTCCTTTACTTCTCAGTCACAGAGGCCCGTTTTGGATTTCCTTGAAGCTCAAAAACCCCTGCACGATTTCAAATATCGCTCACTCTTCGCCACAAACGCAATTCTCTTGGAGAAAGCCGACTACTCGACCGTTTCGCGTCTTTTGGAATTCGAAACAATTGGCGAAATCCTTGAGGAGCGTGAGATTACCCTAGAAACTTTCGATGAAACCCCGGTCCAAAGCTCGAAAGCTGGAGAGCAATGGGGCGTCCTTCAAGTCCATGCGCCCGAAGTATGGGCATTAGGTAACCGAGGAGAGGGCGCTGTGGTCGCCCTCGTTTCCACCGGCGTCCGTCTCACCCACGAAGCGCTTCGCAGCAACTGGAGAGAAGATTACGGATGGTACGATCCATCAGCAGGCTCAGCCACCCCCAACGACGGCAACGGTTTCGGCACTCACTCGATGGGAGTAGCCGTTGGCGCTAGTAATGGCGTCGGCGTAGCTCCTGGCGCCTCCTGGATTGCTTGCAAAGGTTGCAGCACATCATCCTGCTCCGATTTTGCCTTACTCGCATGTGGAGACTGGATCGCGTGCCCTACACTATCTACCGGCGACGCGGCTGACTGCAGCAAAGCTCCACATATCGTCCTCAATCCTTGGGGTGGAGGCCAACCAGACAGTGCCTACAGCGGTGTTATCGCTAGTTGGCGTGCTGTGAACATACTGCCGATATTCCCTGCCTTCGGTAGTAACTGCGGAGGTATGGGATATCCTGGAGCCAATCTTGGTGTTTTTGCAACCGGCGCTGTTGATTCAAACGATGCCGTAACAGCAAATAGCGGCCGTGGACCGGTAGGTAGCGCCATAAAACCCGACACAGTCGGCCCTGGTGTAAACATCGTATCATCGTACTACACAGCCGATACTGCGTATTTTTCAATGAGTACCTCCACTTCCGGTGCAGCTTCATTTGCCGCGGGCGTCTTCGCATTGGTTCGATCTGCAGCAGGGGCGGACTCAGACATAAGTGTGGAACAACTCATAGCAGCTGTTCACTCTGGCTGCGATCCTGTAACCAGCGCTGGCGGCAAGGACTGTGGCGGCATACCCGAGAGCCAATACCCGAATAACGGTGCGGGTTACGGTAGATTAAACGCCCTCCGATCTGTTCAGTCTTTGCGAGGTGTTTGATGGGCTATTGAATTTTATCCATGCAAATAAATATATTCATTTCACCACTATTGTATTTCTCGCTTGGATTTGTTCTTGTGAAATTCTCGGTGAAAGTTGGAGAAAGTTATATTGTAAAATTATTCAACTCCAGCTCTACGAACAGGGTAAAATATAGGGATGTGAAGCGAGAGAGATGGAATTTATTACTTGTCACCAGAGCTCATAAATCCCCTCCTTCTCTCACCCTCCTACTCTTCGGCTTTCATTGGCATTGAGCATCCTATAATAATTTGGATAGGTCGTATTGTCTGATACAGACTTTATTGGCAGGATTCATAGCGCGTCCTACTTTCTCCGGGACGCTTTCTCTTCTTTTCGGATTGTCGTCTTGGAACTGAACGTCAAGGCCAGAATTCCACCCGACTCTTCCCACAAGATTAATACTTGAAACTAAAGTCCTACCCACTCTTCCTCCACTCTCATATCCTAAAGGTCAAAAGTATAGCTGTCGCCGCCGCCGCTACTTCCTCTTGAGAATTCAATGCAACTTTCATTGCCGATTAAGTCCAACCAATTGTCTATTTGTCTTTTTCTTGAGTCAAACTTGATTTCAAAGGGTTCAAGTCTCCCGCTACTTTCTCCAATGTAAAACGCCTCCACTTCCTCCATATTTCTCCTCCATTGCATGTATATGTTCTCAAATATCCAGTATTTAGTACTGCCATCTACATCTATAATCCGTACTGATTTTAAGGCTTAGTCGGGGCTCTTTCTTTTCTCTTCATTCTCCTCCTCCGCCTCGAGAGCGGCCTTTAGTATCATAAATATCTTCAAGATGAGCGCAGAATGGCCGGGAGAAGAAAGAGAAAGTCGACTTGCGGAAAACTTTCTCCGCTCTCAAACTAACATACCATTATTACGAGGAAAGCGATAGAGATAAGAAAGAAAACTTTTAATTCTCTATTATTCCCCCTCTTCACCCCATTTCCTTCTCATCCTTCTCATCCTATTATTTTTATTATTGGATAAGGAGCGAGTCTTTTGGGTTCCGGATTGGAGTTGACAGGAACAAGGAAGAGTCCGCTCGCATCTATATATTCCTGGAAAATTTCGAGAGGATCCTGAAAAAAAACGAACCAGAAATCTTAAACAACAACAAAAGTTACATTAGCGGTCGTATGTATGTGGAAACCTCCCGTTGCTTGGCAACCAGAGAGTCTTTTAGCAGGAGAAGCAGTTTACTGTCCCGAAAAATTCCCCGGAACGATTTTTCACCCGAGGTAATTTGGAGAATTTTCCCGGAAACCAATTTAAACGTGCACGGATTTTTTCCCATTTCCGCAAAATTCCCCTCAAATCTCTCAGGGTAAACGAGAGTGAGAGAGACATCTTTACATCCCTTCCAATACACAAGCACGTAATCCACCTGAGTCATAAGAGACCAGGCAGCCAGCCTCACTTCCAGCCACCAACATCCACATCTGCCCTACCTGCTTTCAGGATTTTCAGCCTTGTCTACTTTGTCCTCCGTTGGAGCAAGTGAGATTGTTTCCCGAGGACGAGAAGAGGCAATTACCTTCCCTAGCATCCATTCTATCTGAATCACCATTCGATTTTTGACACGATAAACTCCATAAAATCCCAAATCGCACCACTGAACTAACGGGAAAAGAAAGCAAGAGAACACTTTCTCTTTGGATAGCTCCACGGGACTTTCTGCATGCTTTTATTACCATCAATCCCGACTTTCTCCATATACTTTTACTTCTAAACATAGTTTCAGTAGCCAGCTATAGTATATGCTTTCTCCCGTAAACTTTTTTCCAGGATACTTTTCTCCGCAGACTTTTCTTCTTCATCCCACCTGGTTGCAACTCTCGTCTCGGTTCAAGGGGTTGGATGTGACGTGTGGTGTAACTTTCTCCGTTTCAGAATCAGAACACAGGCCGTCATTTGTAGCAAGGCGTATTACATTATCCTTCTTTCTCCAGCACTACCTAACCAAGCAATTTTCAAAATTTTAGTACGAGAATAGCTCTAATTGAAAATCTGTTGGAGTCTCTCAGACTAATCCCCGCGCTTGACTGGCAAAGATAATCTGGTCTATTCTTCTATGGGCAATATTGTATTCGCGGCGATTCTGGCGCCCTCTGGTTTTAAAATGATAAGTTTTGCGAGCATGTATAATGCATGTCTTTGACCAATGAATATGATAAGGAATGATTTATGAGAATTATTCTTGTACGCACATCCACTAACTTTGTACTTTCTCCAGGATTTGATATATGGGAAATATATTCGTTTACTTAGTATTCTAACTTTCCAACACATGTTTATACACGTTACTCGGTCTGCATAATTTGATACAAATTTTGCAAATTGCAACTTTTAGCACTATCTAGTAGTCAAACTATCAAGCTATCATCCAAGGACAGATGCGTTTTGTTCAAGGCCTTTATTGCTGTATCATTTAAGAGACATCAGTGTAGAAGTAGCCGTCGCAGCTTCAGGATCATTACGAGCCTAAAAGTACAAAATCAAAGTTTGCTAGAGAAAGTGGAGAAAGCAATAACATTTCTCCATTAGAATATTGCATTCTTCAATCTGTATCACTTTGTCTCTATGAAATATTTCGTTGCAATCCACCAAGGAGTGAAGAGAGATGGTGCAGTTTGTCCGAAATTTCTACTCAACTTTCTCCACTTTCTCTTACCCAGCGAGCATCACCTTCATCTGTTATCCTCCTTACTACTCTAATCTTTCCAATCATGAAAAAACTTTGATGGCACGCAACACAGCGCGTAATCCTCTCGGTGCTATACTTGGTTGTGTTTCTACTGAATCGAAAATCAGGTTCTGCGGAGAAAGCAAAAAACAACCATAATCTTTTGTACTCCTGCCAGATTGAGTTTTCTCTTTTTTTATACAAGCATTTATTATCAGTATTCCCTGTGTTTTCATCCACAGTGAAAACAGGAAAGAGTCGATGCGGAATCCGACAGAATATATATGGATGATACACAAATCCGATTTTCCACCGAAAACTTTCTCCACCCACACGATCCGGGAGAGTGGCGGGTCTCTTGTGAAACAATAGGATTTCACAGGTGAGATGGCCTAAACAGGCCTGGGAATAATAGCTTCTATAACATTATATTCCTCCCAGACACATATGTAATCGTGTCCAGGCATCAGTCATCACGCACTCCCTCACACAACTTTCACCACCAAACAAAACTTTCTCCCACACGAACACCATTCTCCGTCTCTACCTTTGTCATCATTTTCAGAGGACATGCGATTCTGGAATCCTGCTTCTCTGAATTTAATTAAACACCATATCTCTTTCCGCAGTTCTCGGATGAATGACGGGTAGTCAGTACTTGTTTCCACACCCGGTATGATATTTCCCTTGCTTTCTCCCATTTAAAACATATACTTTCTCTTTTTACCACGTCCACGTTGTACTTCAACATGAACGTGCTTTGTGATGATAATAATCTGAATCCAAACTTTCCAACTTGATCTGTTTGCGCAACCTTGTAGAATTTGATAGCTGTGGGTTTACTGCGTTCCCAGGTTTTATGATTATATTTGTGCTTCTTGTAGCTTATTTCGATATCAACGTTTTTAACGATATCTGCATGATAGGTCAAGGCTAGGTTTAATAAGCGTTCAATAGTATGGATTAAATTGCCGGAGTAAAGTCCTTAAAATGCACTTTTGCGTAAAAATGCTCCCAGTACAGATGTTACATCAGATGAAAAATTAAAAGCTTTTGAATTTTATATTTTTTTTCGTATGGATTTTATTTTTACGGTACTTGTGAAAATATACCCGCGTAATAATTGTAATCCAATATTTTACATATTTATAGCTGGTATTATTATAACATAGTAATTGATTAATTTAATATTATAAACAGTACATATTTTAATATTTGCCTATTTTTTTATTCTTACACATATTTCATACACTCATTAGTGTACCTTTCAGAATTAATTACATCCACCACAAAGATGAGTATAATAAGTCAATAAAAGTTATTTAAAACACGCAGTATTAGCACATCACATTTATAACGTTTCCGATTATCATAAATTTGATTGACATATTACATTTATCTTATTTGGTATTACTATATAATTGTATATAGCAATAATACATGCATAGTTTCCACCTTGTATGATTCATTGCTTGATTAATTAAAATCATCTTATTTACAGTTGCCTCCTTAATTATACTTATCGATTTTACTTACAGTATTCCGTAGCTATCCACTCAAAGTATACAGTCTTAAATCTATTAAATGTAGTTTATCTCTTCTAATTTAGCCCATAGTATGTATTACTATATTAATAAAAACAAGTTGGCAATAATAAAACGACAGTTATATTTAAGCAGATTCCAAAACAATTTATAGCTGCAATGTAGTTTCATATATGTTGTAGTACCATACTCAGATTTATCAACTGAGGGTAGGCATTACAAACACGCCACGCCTTTATTTAGCGCCAAAGTAATTAGAACTGATGTAGAATTAACTGGGCGGAGAAAGCGTGATGGGAGGACTTTCCAGGAAGTGATCCTTCTTAACATGTAGCACTTTCTCTACAGGGAGTGAAAGTTGCTATCCTCAAGTTAAAGTCATCAAAGTAGAACAGTGCTTGTAACATGTGGTTTTTATATTTAAGAACAATCACCCTACAACTTAAACCACTTAGTAGCACGCTGTAACTTATTAAGGACAAGTCTTGAAATCAAGGGGCTGCACAAGGGAAAATTCAAGAAAAAATTCTCGCAATGAATTTCACAGGAGGGAGTAAATAACGATTTGTGATACTTACGACCTTTGTGCTTTCTCTTACTTTCTCTTACTTTCTCCCATCTTATATTTCTTTATAGGTTTCATTCTAACAACTTAGAGCTGACGACTTTTCTCCTCTCGCTCCAAACTGGCTCACATGCTTCTCTTTGAAGAAACTAAACAAAAAATCCGTTGTAGTCTTTGGGTCTTTAATTAATTAAACTTTAATGGTATATAATAAAAGAAAGTTGTTGGGGTTAATTAACAAATAATAAGCAAATAAATCATCCCGCAGTTAATTACATTGTTAATTGTCCTCAAAGCCACACCATCCCTCTGCAAAGTTGCTCTCTTTATAAATTAAGAGAAAAGTTATTGCATCTATGAATTATTTCTTATCAACTCCCTTAACACAAAAGATTCCTCTTTTTCACCAAGAAAACGGGTTACGCCAGCTCATATAAGAATTTCTCCTAACCCGGGCATTCAACACTCTTTTCCCTCCAGCTCCTCTTGCCTCCTTTACTTTCTCCAGCTTTCTCCTCTTTGTCTCCCCCCGATTCATTCTCTCATCAATGAGTAATTAAAAGTAGAACCAACTTTGTAAATAAATTAAACCACTCTTGGCATGCGGACAACCCTTGGCTTTTCCTCTATGTTAGAGCAACAAGAGGCCAGAGAGAACCAACTGTCAGCGAAACCGTGGACATTTTTCTATCCAATCTTTCTTTAACGGAGAAACTTCTCTCTTATTTAGTTGCGCTCAATAGACTTCGAGAGTCTATTGTTTTTGAGCTTGATTAAAAATGTCGGCCATGAACTGAGCGGTATAACATTATTAAGTAAAATTTCCTAAAAAAATCCACCCTTACCTATCGTAAAAAGTAAATTTGGTTTGAAATAATAAAAGTCGTAAAAGTCTTTTGACCAAAGGGTCGGCTATAGTACAGTTATCTTAACACTCCAATATTAAAAGCTCGTTTGTTATTAGTAGGACAAATAGATGTGATAAGTTTTGGTTATCTACTACTTGACCGCGGCACGCAAGCTGCGCCGCCATTTATCTTAACGGTTCTTCTATATCCACTTCCGAGAGGACGAAATCAAAAAAGTGTCAGATAATTAACCCTAACAATGAAATGTGGTAACTCTACCTGAAATTTTTAAACAGGTACTTTTGTAACTGTCTTGTCTTTCCTAAAATGCTGAAAACTATTGTGTTAGTTCCTTGTTGCTGCGGTAAAACTCTGTTGTTACTATATAGGTTAAATACAAAATAGTCATGTTCTCTTTCATCATTAGTACGTGCCATAGATATGACGACATGGACAAGAGAAAGCTGCTACTAATGCTTCCGTATACAAGTATACGTGTATTTTTCACTTTCTCCAATCGGCTAAAAATCTATCCACAACGCGGCCCTATTCCTCCTATTTTTGACAAACAAATAGTACGACAGACAAACACCACGATTGGATGTCTACCACACCAGAGAATGCCATAGACAGTTATACCACAAACATGTATTTACAAACAACTTAATATTAAAAACTTGCTCGTGTCACAAGTTATAGCGTCATGTTACCCCCCTTTGATTCCTTAAGCTAAGGCCTTAACCTATAGAATCCGTTGTAGCACCTATAAAGATTCACATTTAAGTTTCTAGCTACACACATTTAACTACGTTTAAACAAATACAAATCAATGTTAGTTTAAAAATTTGGAATTTTACTAAATAGTTTCGGATATCTGAATTAAATCCGTTCTGTTTTTATACCACGCTCAAAAGATATTTTAAGTTCAACTAAAAATTTAAAACCTAGCGCCAATAGAAAATCTAAAGCAAAAACTATAACGCCGAATTAGAAAGTAGCAGGAGTAAGTGCTGCACTACTGTAAATGACTACATGATTATCAAGTGCATTTAGGTTCTTTGCGGTCGGTATGGACGCTGAATCTCATAAAAATCAACTAGAATGAACAAATAATTGTAGGGTCAGATAACTACAAGGTATAAAAACCTAGTAAAACAGTCACGGTTACGGCCTTGGCGTACTTTCACTTCCGGTTTCTGTACTTTCACGCTTTTAGTTCATGAGCTTTACACATGATTTCCCGAATGTAATTTTTTGCGGTCAGTTTCAACTTCCCCTTTGCCTTTCTCTGCTTTCACCAGTTGGTACGTCACGTCACGAACAACGGCAACCACCCCAATGTTCATTCCCATGGCAGGGTGTGATTTACTACACGCTTTCCGCATATAAAACATGGTTTTATAATTTTCATGTTCAACCTGCCGTGCTTTCACCGGCGTCAAGCTCACACTTTCTCCAATCTGACTTTCTAACTTTCACTTACTTTCTCCTTGGAAGACATGCTGAATTCCACTGTTATGCCAATCTGTTGTTGTTTATGGAAGACTTTCACTTGAATCCTACACTAACCCGGGTCCTCTTTTACTTTCTCCATTGAATTCAAAAGCTCCATTAAGAAACCGAGAAGTTTGTTACGTGCTCGTCCTCACCGTGCCTTGTTTTTCTAGTTTTCTGGAACTGAACATAATGACTCTAAACATACAGTACGACGGTCAAGTGCCGACTTTCTAAAACAACGTGCATCTCTTCAACTAATATTAGATAATCTGCCACCAAAACAACAAGGACCAACTCACTAAACATCAAGCTTGTAACGTACGACACTGTGCAAAGATCCAGTTCATGTCTCTCTCCATTGCATTGTCTACGTCGCAGCATTTGTAGAATATATAGCAAGAATATCTTAAACATGCTCAACATTAGAAACATACAATTAACATACATGAAATCAACATTTTCATCAAATCACCTCCACATCATACACACAAACTAATTCCTTTATCATAATGGACAAAAGGGTCTTACAAAAGGATCCATATAAAGAAACGGACATTGCACACATTATAGACTCTGTAGATTACAAATTATTAACAGCCCTACTGTCCTACCGTACGTTTAGTACAATATATTTATAGTAGTACATCTTTTAAAAAACTGACTAACTTATTGTTATTATTCGGGTAGTTAATTGTCGATAAAACTAATGAATATTCATAAGTAATAACATATTCTACTTAGCATTTATATAACAAGCACTTATAATAAATCTCATACATTTGATAGATTTATCTAAGCCCTATTCTTCTATTTATAGTATCATGAATTATTAATTATTAGACTTGGCGGTAAAAAATGGGTTATATGTCAAAGCTCATTCAGCATGTTATGATGAATTGTACCATATGTATCAAATATAACAAGCAATAATATATACCAATTATGATTATATTACTGCAGTATTTTTAGCTTACTTGTAACAGGATTAACAGTAGCTCCAAAATCATAATCGGATTTAGTATTAGGCATGTTTGTAAAACTGACTTTGGGCGTCCTGGCATATAGTTTTTAGCTGACCTAGTATGGCTTTAGGACTTTTCCAATTTCTTCAGCTCTTTTTACTTCCACAATTACCTTTCATCTAGGATACATGTGTGCTTTCACCTACTTTTGCTTTCACCTTAACGGTTACACAAACTACAGAGTATTCTTAAACGGTCTATTACAGTTATTGTATTGAATGTTATTCCGCTACTTTAAGGAAGGATGTATTTTCTGTGCTTGTAAATAAAAGAGGCTAAAATCTTAAAATTTACAATAGTAGTTGAATAATGTAAGAAATTATTGCATTTCTTAAAAAATGTTCATTCCAGTCTCTTCAATCAGCATTTTTCATCTGTCTAGAATTTCATTTGACTAGAGCATGTTCTTGTCTAGGATAAAATAGGATCCGTCCAGTTTCTTTATCTAACCTTTATTTCAACTTCCACTGTTTTTTTTCGTTCTTCCCATCATCTTCTCTGTCAACCCACCACCAGAGGGCTGAGTACGGTTCTGCAAGAAAGAAGAATGATTTTTTATTACATAACCCAGATTCATAGCACGCTTCTCATTTATTTCCCTGCATTAGTCGTAAAGTTGATTATGCTCCTGACTTTCTCCACTTTCTCCAAAAAATCCAAATTTTATGCAGGCGAATTTTTACAAAATTAATACTTCCAACAGCAGTTTTATCAATTTTAAAAACATACTCCTTCCTTCAGTAATCATTAATTCAAATCTTGGTAACTTTCCCCGCCTTTCACCAGCCTTTCGAAATACCATCAACACTATACTTTAAACAGTTCCATGAGTTTCATTTTCAGAATCAATTCCAACTTTTCCGCCTTTTCAAGCTCCACAAGGATTATAATGTTTCCCAGTAGGTGAAGTGTAACTACATTTTTGGAAATCAGTGTATAGAAAGTAGAGGAATAAATGAAATCTCTCATGTCCTCTCTCTGAATTCCACTCATGTCTAACGATTCCACATTCATTCATTGAATGAAAGAATTCAAAGCAATCAGTATTCCTGGCATTAATTTGACTTTACGCCCTAAAAGTTACTCCTCCACCCACCCCAACCGGGGTCCCCACCCAGACTAAAGGCATACATTTGAAGGTGGAATGCTCGGGCGGATTTTAATGAATATTTACGAGATGCGATAACCCCGATTTGGAGTAACCTTCCTGTCAAGTTGCTCACCACTTTGTGAAATCTATAGAAAAGGCGGACAATAATGCCTTAACAGTCTGTGCTTTTGTGTAGCGTATACAGCAACCTTAGTAGTATACTACCCGTCTATTGCTTTCTCCTCCTCTCTTCAATGCCTCCATTCATTTCGACATCAAAGCTCTAGAGGATTGCGTTGGGTTGTGAAGTACAAATGTAGCCCCAGCCCCCAGAGAGACCTTTTCCTTTGCCCTTTTCCATCTTTTGGGTGATTTCCCCACGAGAGTTTGATACATTTGCATAACTTTCTCCTCCTATTCCTGTCATTATCTCCTAGTTCCACAGCAGCTTAATGCTTTTTCAACGACTTTCTCCCCCTGCATACCTCTTTGAAACTTTTCAGACAATTCTCAGGAATTTTCTCCACCGCTCTACGGATTTTCCCAACTTTCCCCGACTTTCACCCTGTAAATATGGGCTATAGGGATTCCTTTGCCTCTTAACTTGTCCCTACCTAAACTGCAGGCAAAGCCAAGAGTTCAAGCCACACTCCTGACGTAATCGGAGCGAACATTATTAAATTCTGTCATCAGACAGCCAAGTACCGGGGACAGAGACATTAAAGATTTGTGGGGTTGCTATGGGAACCATGCAAAGCTGCAGCGCTAGATAATTGGGGATGACCATGGGCCGTTCTGCATTGTACAACAGCTTCAGGGATGGATACATCAACTTCTGCCGCAGAGTGAAAGCTTAGGGAAAGTGGGAAGAAAACACCAGGAACACCAAGCAGAGAAAAAGAGGGAGGGCAAGAGAAAGCACGTTAAATTGAATGAGGAACTCGGAATTAACGGTTCTTGTTTGGTGCAAGCCCTAAAATGAGACCTTGGATCTGAAATTAGTTTGCTGGCATAATAATCTCGTCCTCCTCGTTCTTTCAGTGCTCATTCTTTGCCGCTTCTCTGTGCTTGATTTCCTAACTTGGTCGTCTGCCGTGAGGTGAAGCTTTACAGAGGAGAAGAGCTGCCAACCAGTTTTGGGAAAGCTGAGTGAAAGTATGGAAGATGTGAAATAAGAGAAAAGAGAGAGACGGAAAGTCGGAGAGATGAATCGAATAAATTCCTTTTTCATTCCGCAAAAGTACCGCCCTTTTACACAATTCTTCCAAGCACAACGGAATTAGGTAGGAAAAACCGTGGAGTTATGCTCAAAAGAGTCGGCTACCAAATGCCAAAATGTTTTGCAATTCAAACTCAGCGGTCTAGGGAAACCTTTCATTTACATTTAAATCTTTCATTACACTACCAGACTTTCAGGTCCACCCACTACCAATCACACACCCACCAAATTCAAATCACTTACGAAACTATCTCCGCAGCGTTTGCAAGTATTTTTCCCAAGTCACAATTTCACGACTTTCTCTTTTCGTCTTTATGATGACTTTCTCCGCTTAGACTAATCATCCTGTATTCTTCAGTCTCTCAACTCAGCTCTGCGAATTCCTTAAAGGTTTCACTCATACGTAATATTGCTTTCACCAACTTTCTCCACTGTTCACTTACAAACTCTTTCGGGCTAAATTAATTCTTTGGTTTGAATTTTTCTATTGTTTTTGATTAAAGATTGAACTAATGATTTTTACTCGCATTTTTATTCAATTTCCCTCTGTTTATTTCATTCAATATGCTTTCACCACCCCGCTCTGCGTGTCAGGCGCTACGTTCTACGCTCCAAATTCTTGAATTGCGTAGTGATAATTAATTGAGCCAAACTTGCTTCAACTGCGCATTTGGTTCCATCAGAGCATGGCTCATGCATTGTAGACGTAGCGCTTGGTTACAAAACCTTCAAAATTCTTTTCTACGTCTCAAATCCCTTGCCGCAATTTTCTTTTCCGAAACCTTTCACCACACTGCAATTTCCTCCCACGCTGACACTTATTCCGTAAAATACACCCACAAAAACATATAATCTCTCATCTAATTTTGATGCTCTGCATGCAACTACTTTCTCCATCAAAACTTCCACCAACTTTCTCAACCTCAAACTAATTATGCCTCCTGCCTAAAAATCCATTCCCTTAGTTGCCGTAAAACTTTCTAGATTCAATCCAGAAATCACTTTTACAATCAGGTTAACTGTCTCCCTTCAATCCCTCCCTTCCGGTAGTGGGATAAGCGGCGGCAGAACCTTGGGCATAGAAAGAAAAGCAGATAGCGAAAAATCCGTCTTTCAGGAATTCTGTTCCAGTGCTTTCACTTTATGAACCATATCTGACAGATTTCAAATTCCTTCATCATCTTTTTATGCTCATAAAGGAGAATTAGAATCGATTTTGCAACTTTCTCCACGGAACCCTCCACTTTTCCACTTCCTACTAATAATAGCCCTGCCACTGCTTTCTCCCTGGACTTAAGCTCTTCCTTTTTATAAGCTTCTACAATCCACCAAGCCCAAACACCATAAGAGAAAGTATCGGTGAAAATATCTAGAATCTGAGAACTTACATCACCCTTGCACCATGCTCTACTTTCTCTCTCTATTTAATTCCACCTAAATGAATTTTTTCATGCATCATGACCAATTACGGTCACACGAGAGATAAGAAGCTCTGAACCCCTTATTTTTTCTTTGCCTCATGCCCATTACGACCCTGGCTTACTTACCACCCCAACCCACCTCGTTAACTCGGGTACGGGAGGAAGGGTAAGCTCATACAGTGTCAGAAATAGTTGAAATCACACAAATCCACAAGCTTCTCTTCCGGTGAAAGCCAGCTAGGCATATACACGGAGGGTTACCGTGGTCTATTTCCCATTTGGTTCAGTCTTTCATCCAGATCTAAGAGCCAAAGGAATCTGCTTTCACCTCAGCAATTACCGTGTCTTCTACTAGATGGGATTAATCCGTTGAGTGATGCCATGAGGCTAATGAAATCCCCACAACTTTAAGATAATTACACGTCCTGATTGTAATCACACAAGCTAAAGGTAAGGAGCAGTGCTGCTTACAAGTATTGATCATAGTAGTTAGCGCATTTCATTCCAACCTACTTTCTCCAACATTCTCCTACATTCTCGAATTTGCTCTCTTTTTCCAATACACCCTGAATACTGTGAATTTCTAGCTTAAACAAGATTCCATTATTTTAAACCCTATATCTAAGGACTCAAACAAATTTAATGCGGAGAAAGCACATATGCACGTATTATGGCTACAGAATGCTGAGCTACTTTCTCCGTATTTTGTAATTCGTTCCTGCTTATCTTGTTTTAACAACTCTCTGGATAAATCTCCTGTTTTAACTATCTTTATAGTAACTTTGCTTCCATTCTCTTTTAATTTCTCTTACAAACTTTCCCCCGCCCACGCCTTGGTTTCTTATCTAAATGTAGGAGGACTCTTCGCGTTAACTCTCATCCGCCTCCTACCCGTTGGCTAACAATGTAAAATGCAGTCTAAAAACCTGACCACGTCTAGCACCAAGTGTTCAAGTCAAACAAAAAGATTTTTAAAATCACACAGCCGTTTCCGCGTCAATGAATTCTTTGAGCTGCTTTAGAAAATTTTCATAGTTATCTTATCATCAACTTTCTCTTCTGCTTTCTCCTCCACCGCTTCCTCCCGCTTCTTCGCCATATTCTCTCCTTTCATTCTTTATTCGGCGCAGAGTGTCATAAATTAGTGACTGCTTAGCTAAGGAGAAAGTGCGGTAGGCAACGCTCTTAAGTCGCAAATCCTGCTCTCTAAAGACACAATGCCGGCGTTAGAAGGAGGAACATATTAAGAGATTTTTTTTCGATTTAATACCGCTCGGGATCAAGGATGACAATGATGAGGAGGCATATTTTTCTCAAGCTTTCCAAGCATACTTTCACCATGCTTTCTCTGTGGAACTCAAAGAATTCACTCTCACGCGGAGAAGCTTAAAGCTCTTTGATTTATTCAAAATCCTCTAGCAGGGTTATTTCACCTCACTGTTGAAATAGCCCGAGAACAAGTACATTGTATCCCTGCTACCACCAGCTATACAAACAAAGGCCAATAACAAAGCAGTTTCAACAGAGAATAGCAACTGAAGGACATACTTGAAGCTGTGGACCTAAAATAACCGTGCCTAGGGTCTGGAAACTCCTCAGATGTAAGTTCGGTTATCCGTATTGCAGGTTGCAGTTCCCTTCAGCATTCAAGTTCTATCTATTCAATTCAGACTAGTTTTGTAGACACTATTCTCGTCGGCCAACTGGAACTAACATCATCTCGTTCCTGCTTCCAATTTCCCATCAAATCCTCTGCCTCCCCTTTTGCAAGAGAACATTTCCAAGTGATTTTTACACAAATTCGCATCCTTCTGTTTCTAATGGTGCTGAAGAATACATAGCCATTTTGTAGCTAACACTTTCTCTTACTTTCTCCGGCGGAGAAATGCATGAAGGAATTCAAAATAGGAGAAAGTGGAGAAAGCACTCGCAATGTTTCAATATAACCTAGAAGATAATCTATCCTTCTTCCATTACTTTTCTCAATTTTGTTAATCTTCCAGAATTCTCCGCGTAAATCTAACAAGGGTTGGGGGCGTTGAAGCAATTGAGAATCATATAAATGGTTTATGTTCTGCTACATCTTCTTTCAGGCAACTGGCTCTTATGAGGCTGTAGCTTATGAATTGCAGGGTCTTGGAGAATCGCTAAAATCGATAATTTCTCCCCAAACGTATCCGGCTATAATACATCTTTTTTCTGGAGAAAGCAGTTTGAATGTAAATTTTTTTCTCTTAAAATTTTACTCACTCCGTCTACATTCTTCCGATTGTGGATTCCCTCTCAAGATGTTACCGCTTTCATAAATATTTTTATCGATTTTATCCAAACCTTTCCGCCCAAAGTAATACCCGTTACTTTCTCCAACTTTCTCCAGCCGCAAACATTTCGCTACACTTTCTTTTTCCATTCAATATTGTCTATTTTTAAAGTATCTATCCGTTTCTATAAATTGCAGTCCCCCTGAGGCACATACTGTTAGCTTCTTCCCGGGTGGTCGGATCTTGGGAACTACCCGCTGGTTTGCAAAAAGGAAGGATTATAGAAAGGCAGTCAAAAAGACTCATAGTCGCTCCAGGGCGCTTCTCAGCTGGCTATCGGCTATTTGATGATGTGTAGACGGAATTTTCAGCCTTGAAGTGTTCAAACTGTAATTCTGAAAGGCCAGCAGTTAAGTTCTTAAATGTTCTTATCATTTTGAATTTGTAAACTGTTTCCAAATCCCTTGCATGACATTAGTAGAAAATTTCACGCCGCTATTTAAGCTATTTGCTGGCAGACGGCTTTAAGGATTTTCGCATAATAATTGTTACTGAAGCTGATACAATCTATCCATACTCGTGTTCTTGGGTAAAGCTCTCCTTGTGAAGGCAGGTTATAAGTTAAGTAAAGAATTTTTGAGAAAATGGCTACTGAAAATATCACCTTGCTCAGCTTAATGGTAGTCCATGGCTTCCTTCAACCTTGTTGCTTTTGCAAGAGGCCGTTAAGACAGTCATAAAGCACCCGACAAGTTGCTCTTACATACACATATTTCAAGTATCCCTAATGCTTTCTCCTTCGACTCCTTCCAACCTTTTCAAGACTTTCTCCACTTCTCGAAATTTTTATCTTTACTTTCCCCGCATCATTTCCCATGCTTTCTCCTGGATCTTTTCCAACACATTCTCAAGTGTCTTATCTTTGTACCACCACACCAGCTCCAGGATAGTGTCTTTCTCTTTTTCACCTCCTCGGACTACCCCTTATCAAACACTTTGGTGCTCCTAGGGCTTTTCACGATTCTATACATTCTACCTTGCTTTCACCAGCCCTCCTAGCTTGTTTTCACCTTGGGCTAGCGTGTTTTCTAGGAAAAGCGGTTCCATTGGCGGGCTTATGCACTTTTTTGGATCACTTCCCGTTTATCTCCTATACTTACTACTTCGGGACCTTCAAAATTTTACAATTTCAGCTCCTCCGTAAGTAAGCTTTTCAAGACTGTTTTCGATCTTATCGAAGCCTTTTATACATACAAGCGTCCTGGACATTACAAAACCTCGGCAAAACCTTACAGTAGAGTCAGTGCTGCTAACATTTTTGCAAACTTTCTCCATACTTTCTCCAACCTATTCACCCGTAATCCATTCCGCCCTCACTTGTCCAATCTACATGTAGAATGGAAATGAAGGGCAGTGTATAAATTTTCTTAAACGCTTTCCCTCCCATCAAGCATAGCCTAGGATGAGCTCGTTTGATATGGATGAGAAAGCGGTCTGACAGAGATGAGCCTCGGAGAAAGTAGAGTAAGTTGCTAGAATATTGCAAATCCTCCCTGGTCTTCCCATACGTGCCCCTTGGATTTGGGGGCTTCCATAGACCATTTTCCATGCTCTCATTCCTTCCTCTAACAACTTTTATGGATTGTTAAAGGTCATGATGTGAGTTGAACAAGTGAATAGTAACCATTTCTTATGTCATGCCTCTCATAGATATGAGAATTAGGCTCATCCACCCATACATTCCTAAGATTGCATTCCACAAGACTGGCTAAACTTTCCCCGCAGCCCTCTCTCTCGCTACCACCAATCTTGATCCTTTGGAGAAAGCCCACTTTCTCCTCTCCCTCTCCTTTCCCTCCCTTAGTACTTTCTCTATAAGAAGATAAACATTAAATTCATAAATGTCCTGGGCAAGGGTGTGCATAAGTATAGGAGTGAGTACTTATGAGTACTGGCATTAATAAGTATTCCGTACTTATTAGGCTCGGTAATAAGTCAGACTTATTTCATAAGTATGAGTTCTAAGTACGGACATTTTAGTTTGAAGAAAAGTAGTGCTATAGTCATAATTACGGTTGTACTTGATGATGAGCGTAAAAAATGATAGGTACAGGCTTGTTGACCTCTCGGGGTCATGCTTCGAAATTTTGAAACAGTGACACACTGTTTGACATTTCACAGACCATGGGGTAAGTTTCTAAATTATGATTGTAATTGACTTCAGCTCTATCACAAGTAATGAGTAGTACCAATTGTACATAACTAACATTGTAGTCATATAGCAACGAGTTGGATTTAGCAATTTCCTAGAATTCTGGCTACTGGAAAAAGCTTGGGATTTCCCGTTAAGTGACATGTTGCAACAACTGCTTACTTGAACTGTTGCCTTGGATCCTGATTATTCTTTGGAAACTAATGGAATGTATAACTGAGAATTGCTTATGAATATTTTGTACTTAAATATTAAAAGGCTGCAGTTAACATGGTACGCTCGGCAAGTATTGTGCATTATGCAAAACATTCATCTGCATATCATGTTAAAACACTCTCTTTGTCTAAAACATGCCTTTTGGTGTCTGCAATAGTTGACACGAAAATAAGTTTGTGCCCTAGGCTATTCCCTCTTTTCAGTGTAGTTTTTCTTTGTTCAGCATTTACCCCGCCGTTTAAAAAATTTGAATAACATATTTTGCGTGTTTCTCTTCCTGTTTAACAATTTAAACTGCTCTGATAGCATCTTTCTCTCATCTTGCTAGGTATGATTCCAGTATCGGGAAGAAATTCTGCTAGTCGTTCGTAGACAGTTGTGTGTGCTGTATTTTTCTCCAAGCTTCGTATTTCGAATTCAATTAATTCATTTAGTTTACTATATTACTGACCGTGCTAGTTTGCTTAATTCATTTCGATATTATTGAAGTCGGGACTCAGTTTGACACGTTTGTCACAGTGCTTCCTACCTGCTTTAAACTTTTCTTATTTTCAAATTTCTCGTTTACTTTTAACAATGGCTACTCGGCCCCCTCGTCGCAGTGCAACCAAATCTCGTTACGTGTACATGAGCGATGAAGAGTCTAGTGTTGAAGAAGAGCCAGTTAATAAATTAGCACTGGTTGCATCTCCAATCGCCTCCGCTCCAGTTACCACTCCAGCACGTCAATCTCAATGCAATACACCAGCACGGAAGAGGAAGATTGCAGTTGTATGCAAAGGAAAGCAATGTAGAGCACCTGAGGCGGGTTCCGTATCCCAGCAGTATTCTCAAGAAATTGTTTCGTCACAGTCTTCCAGTTCGTCCAACTACACGATCAGTAGTCAATCTCTTTCATCCTATGACGAAGATAACCAGCCGTCCAAACAGACGCTGCCTCCAACAATGATTCCCGCCACTCCTTTTACCTCCGTAACCATCGTGCATGTGACCAGCTCCAACGTTAACTACATTGGCCCGCTTCCATTTCATATAGATGAAACAATCTTACTTACTTATGACGACATTGATAAAACAGTTTTTTCCCGCGAGACTCTGCTTGCCAGTTAAGGACGGATATTTTGCGTGCTACCCCTGGAATGAGACCATGTTTGGAGCCATGACTTCCTTCATCACTGTTTTCGAAAAATATCTCTCATACGATAAGTCAGTCACGTCCTTGGAAGAATTCTGGTCTCAGTCTCATGGAGAATTTCCAGGTTTGGCTGCAGAATCTCGAAAAGTTCTTGGCGTCCCACCGTCAACTGCTTGTGTTAGTATTGATTGAATGCATGGTGTGTACTGGTATACCTGTTGGCCAATGATGTCATCGTATTTATCTTTTTTTAAAGGTGGGAAGGTATTTTCTTATGCCGGTCAGCTGTGTACTAAACTTAGAGGAAGTTTGATCGTTTCTACACTTAATTCTTTGATGCGCTACAAACATGATTTACTGACACCGACGCCTTCGCAGAAAAAGATTAATCGCAAGGCCCATATCCCCACAACATACCTGCCATCCTTGACCTGCGACGGTCCTACCCGTAGTCCTAGTTCTACTATAGCGTACAACCAGTTACCTGTTTTCGACAACTCTAGTGATGGTACAGCCTATGAGAAACTTTGTCAACTATATCCTCCTAACAAACGACGTTAGGCTTTGTAACTGGGATAATGCACGCAGTTGATTTTTGCATTAGCATATGCATTTTAGTTTAACTACATTGTAGCATGTACGTAGTAGTATCAACCTAGTCCTATTTTTATACCCGATTTTAAACCTCACGTTAACACTAAAAAAGACCATTTTAACACTTTTATCTTGTCTAGTTTGTACTTCAAATGTGTATATAATTACTGAAACAGTCATACAACATTGAAGCCACACATTTGTACAATGAGTAACATTAGAAATATGATTTCATTAACACATTGTATTCTGAAGGTGTTGCTTCTATATACCTCGGTGGTTCACAGAGTTCTTTTATATTAAATTGCGTATGTACATATTTAAACATCGCTCATTTATTCTCATCTGTGTTTAAGTACAAAGCATAGAAAAATCTACGTCATTCGTACTCGCTGCTCGGTTCCTGTGGCGCGAAGGTACAACAAATTGATTGCATTGAATTGCAGCTGATTCCCACGTCTTCTTTGTTCAGTCTTATTAGCCCGCCGCTTACTTCAGTCGCTTGTTTTGTGTTGCGAATCTTTTACTTTATTTTCCCCTAAGTTTCATGATAGAATTTTTCGGAGACATTCCTTGTCATTAATACAGACCAACTCCAGACTTGACTTCAGGTTATCATGGCATCACAAGAACATATCGAACTTGAAAATACGCAGGTTTTGCTTTTCACACCTCCGTGTCCTCCGGCCGGTGACAAAAATTTGTCAAAGACCATCTTACGCTCAGGTGAAACGCCAGTCGGAAACAGGGACAATCCTGATTCACCAGGTGAGGTCTGCTTAATATTACAATTATCCATACAGGGTTGAGTTGTCTTGGAACTTCTACGATTGTTTCTATATCTTATCTTCAGGCGCATATTCGCAAACTCTTAGCGCTCCACACCAATATACCCGTCGTATTGCATTCGTCTGGGCCGCGATCCTCAACGCCCACCCGTAAGAGTCTACTATCATTTCTCACATTCGATGCACATACATTATTGTCATATTAACATTTGTAATTCTTCCTTGTAGAGGATTCCTTTCTGTCGAGGGATAACTTGAGTTTTCCCGTGTCATTTTCCAGCCGCTCTGATCAGAGCAGGAGACAGGATGATATGGGTAGGGGTTTCAGAATATATAAAACATGCTCGCGTACATACCTGTTTTGCCAGCGTTTTAATATGTATTTCTGTTTACAGGGAATCTCATTCACGACGACTCTGGTTCTAGTTTGCTGAATATTAGAGAGCCGGGAACTTCACAGATTGGAACCATGATCTTGGAAACCAGATAGGATGGGATAAAAACATCAATGCTATCCATTATGGAGAGAGTTGAGAAGCGCCAAGAGGAACAAGATACGGCTTTACATTTACTGCAGATTTCTGTTTCCCAACACGATGCTTTGTTAAACTCCCTGAAGACTGCTGTGGTGGCTCAAGATACATTATTACAGGCTCTCCAAACGAATGTATCCAGTCTTACAACAAAGATCTCCGTTCTATCTGATGCCGTTCATTTGATGTCATCCGATGAGTATCTGGATTCTTCGAGTATGCGTGAACTCAGGCTGCATTCTTCCAAGTATTTGCAACAGGAGCTGCGTATTCTCGAAGAGACTATGACCAGTAAAATGAATGCTGGACACCGGTCTATATTTTTGTCACTAAAATCTTATATGGATGAAGTCTTCATGGAACGTAAGTGACGCGCAGAAAAATATAATTGCCTATTCTCTGAGACTGTTGTTTTCAAGGTATCATTGTTTCTTTAGGTCCAACTCCTGTAAGCTCTGTGTCGCTTGATGTCCCTGTTTCAATTGTTGAAAGCAATCGTAAGGGTTAAACACTGTTTACGCTTTTGATTGGTGCTTATTGCTTTTCCCCTTGTCAATATATGTGCTTTCTACAGAATCGTCTGTAGCTGAAAATCTAGCAACTGCAGGCAAATCTGCGGATATTGCGATCAATGAGGTGTCCAAGCGCAAACGTAAATCCCCAGATGCTTTGGTACCGTCTACTACAGTTGATGCCAACGAAACTACTACAGTGCCCATGGATAAGCCTGCCAGTAAAGATAAAGTTTTACCTTCGACTTGTTTCTCATTCGACTATGTTGCCACTCATCCGATTTCAGTGACAATTCCAATCCGTGGGAGATCATCTTCTAGCAGTTCCAGTAGGGCTGGCAGTACTGCTCCGGGAAAATCACAAGGCATTTCCAAGCCTCCCCGCTCTTTCAAATGCGTTTATTGTAGTGCCGAAGATAATAATATGCTGGTCATGCAGGCACATCTTAAAGATTGTGCACGTGTCCACGCGAAATCGAACCCGACTAAAAAGCGCAAATAGACACTGCACCCTATCTATGTGTCAGGAATCACGGGTCAATATTACCAAAATCCATTGCAGTGACTGTCTACTTCAATTTGTTCTTCTTCTGCCTTCGGTATTTTCATGACTTGTGATTTATTGTCCAGTCTTTTCCTGTATTTATTTGGCGCGTGTGCCTAAAACACGCTCGAGGTTTGCAAATGTGTGCAACGAGATTAATCTGCCGCCAAATTTGTAAAATGTGCATGGTGGAACTGCTAATTTGTGTCACTACATTTCTAATTAAAATATAAAAATGATATTTTCCTTCCTACGCTTTCCTCATTATTAATAACAATGCGCTGGAACGAGTCCACATTGAGTGAATCACACTCTTATTTGCGACTGCAGCAAGAATGTTTTGGTGATGTGGCGATCCCGTTTAAACTTTTTAGGGATGTGCAGAGGTTTATTGGTGACATTATTATATGTTCATCACTGATGGAATTCAACAGTATCGAATTGCAGGCGACGTATAAGGTAATTCCACCTGGTGTTTGCTGAAACAATTAGCATTGTTTCACGAAAAGGTTCACATGGGTTTTTTAATATTCTTATTTCTGTTTCCGGATCTCCGGTAGTCGCATGGACTTAAAACCAGCAATTGTTGCTCTTGCCGTGCTGCATGGAATCACAATACCGGTGTCTTCGTCCCTACTTCCCGCCGGTTTGGAAAATGAAACTGCTGTGAAACCTACGCTTCGCTCGGCCCGGCGGCGATGTGCTTCTAATTCTATATTTCCATTGACCAGGCATTTAGCGTAACCTTTTGACCTAAGCCTTCTGACCTCATTTCACTCTGCTCAGGCCAGGTCGCGATAGCCAACCCTACTATAGGCCAATATCATATAGGATACGCACCAGTTTGAAACAGACATGACGGTAGGGAAAACATTGATGAGTGTTTCCAATTTGACACCACCCCCAAATTTTGACCCCCTTACACCAAAAAAGTCAAAAATACACGTTTCTGACTTGATGAAGTAGTTAATCAAGTAAAAACTGCAAAAAACCGCAATTCTAGAAGTTTCAAAATTCATGCCTGTACTTATCGATACTTATCAATTTCGGTCACGTGACTCTCCCTAATAAGTACGGTATACTTATTAATGCGTGTACTCATAAGTACTCACTCCTATACTTATGCACACCCTTGGTCCTGGGCGCACGAATGGGCGAGCTCGACTTAGTCTCCATGCAATGTGTACCTCGTGCGGAGCCTTTGAGTATACGATGATTATAGTTCGCCAACAGTAGTGAACCAGGCCGTCACAAGTCGAGATGGAGTTTCGGATGCCGCTACAACTTACATCCTCCTCGCAAAACAGTTTACTTTAATAGCCACTACACCCGCTCGTAACGTGTGTTTAGTCTCAATTCAAGGCGGAATTCTTCAAGAGCTTTGATGCTTCTTACAACCACTCAAATTATTAGCGGGAATATGAAATCATCTCATGTTTTCCATCCTTAAATGATATAATTTAATGACAGCCAAATAGCTATCCTACCTCCGTGGGTGGAGGCTTCTTTCCTTTGCTCTTGCAATAACGACGGATTTAGTTAACATATTTTCCGGTTCGCCATGCTTTGAACCTTTAAAACCAATCAACCAAAACCAAGGATCACTTGAGTTCAATATTATTCTGTCGCTAAATTATCTTGATATCCCGATAATCCTTCTGACATACCACTTTCACCTTTCTCCTCCGCGCTTGAACTGTGCTATACATTTAATGTTCTCAAGTATGTTTTTGATGTCTAGAAATTCTGAGCTCCAGACAAGCATAGCATCAGTGGAACTACAAATTAACGACAGTAATTAAAAATCACAGTTTCTTGTAACATTGCTCTTCGGATAACATAAATTTTGTCAAGCTCCTTCATCCTTAGCTACATCACGCTGCTGGATATGCAACAAGGCTAGAACGAGGAGAAAGTCCTAGGATGAATGAGCAGACTTGAATCCTCCTTCCTTTCACCCGCCTACTTTCTCCAACTTTCTCCAAGACAGGGTATAAATTTTCAACGTCATTCAAAGAACCGCCTCAGGACTTGGATTCTAGGAAAACTTATTAAAACCAAAAGATAAGAATCAGATCCCAGTCAACTACCAACCCTGGATTCCAGGGCCTGAAAGGCCTGCCCTTCCCTTATAACATTTGGCTTCTAGAAGTCATCATGTACAAATAATAGCCTTTCAGTCCTAAACTAAACGCAACCACTCACTGAATGTGGCGTTAACCAAAAGGGAGTGAGGCGTAGATGGAAAGCTCTGCTTGAGGATACAAAACACAGATGTATACCGGAGATACGTGCATTAAGTTTAGCTTTCACTCGCATGGAGAGAATACAGGAGAAAGTACATGCAACTGAGCCAACTTTAACCTCTTATAAACTTGGAGTAAAACTGTAAATAGAATCCAGCATTCCCTTTGAAAATCCACTTAATTTACTGCAAATTAGTTGGAATTTCTAATCTCTCTTTGACAGCTTCCTTAACGCCCACTGCACTCTTGTCTTGGCTTTACGGCTGTCGGAAGAGAGTGTGCTATTCTTCTGTCTTGGTCGTCTCCCACCGCCAGGAAGCACAATATCGGAAGCAAAACATGCTCTTCGGTCAACATGTCATTCGAGATAAAGTATAATATGTATACAGAAACTCGTAGAACGTTTTACTAGCCTAGAAAATCATCAAGCGCGAAATATGAATTTGTTTGCCAAAATTCAAACATCCAGCATAAAGTATAGGGAAAGGACTGCTGTATGTTGTGGCAGAGATTGGAAACATAGTTTTGGGATGTCATACATCTGCGGTGACCTGATTGTCCGAAAATGTCAAAACTGAGCTACAGATTCAAGCATAGAAATTCGGGCATCTGAGCCAACATCTGACACGGTCCAATAGTCGCAGGCCAGTTCTGAAAAAATCTTCGTAACTTGCAACAAGGACAAAATTGGGCACAATTATTACCGGGCACAATTTTGAATTTTTGAATCAAAATTTCATAGAAAGTATGTTGTTAAAAAACAGGTGAGTACATTCTACGTTGGTCAACCGCTTGGAGAAAGTAGTAAAGAAACGTTTTGGGTGAAGGCACTGTAGAAAATTATGCAACTCCAGATTACGTAACTAATCTTGTCTCCATGTTACAGCTATAGATTTCCTTAAGAAAAGCTATTTTTCTCGCTGCAAAAAGAAACCAACCTGGTAGTTTCTAGCAAGCCCAAAAGATAGTAGCACGATGTACGACTTCATCCCTCACTCTCTTCCTCCTCCTGGACAAGGATGATAGTAGAAGACAAAAGAAATAGTTGCTGTCTTGGACCTTACAAGACAAGATGAGAGGACAAAAGAGAAAGTAGTGCTTTCTCTTCGGCGAGATCTAGGGCAGGGAGACAAAAACGCATTGTAGTCGGCTATTCTTCTCCGAGCAAGAAGGAATTTTATATCAAAGCCCTATTCTTCTTCCCCATCTCATCTCCACTAGTGTCTCCACTTGAGCTTCGTACACACTAAATATACACATAAATACGTATAAATATACACATAAAGGACCAGTTCCTTGTCAGTGGTCTACGTCGTTCAATTCATAAAATCCTCTAGTTACCCGCTTTTGGCAGCCGTCATCCAGTCTCCCGGCCCCCACCCATCCCTCCTCCTCACTCTCATCCCCTACACATGACATCTTATTCACTTTCCCCGCATTCAGCAAAGCTCTGCTCATCAACTTCTTTACGTGTGGTAGCGTAACTCGGAGAAAGTAGCTTTCTCTCAACGGAAATTGATAGACGTCCCTATCTCTCCGCTCCTCTCCAGCCTCGCTTCCAGCCTTGGGAATACATGTTTTCCCTCCCCATACCTACACGTCCTTGACACTGTAATACTTTCACTTGATCATTAGTTGTCTTCTTCTGAATGACACTGTTTACTGAGTGCTGCTATGAGGTCGATCGCATCCTTGCGATTTTTTTTCGCGTTCGCAAAAAACAGAGATCCGATTGGCAGGCGTTTACATGGAATCCGCTTCATCCCTTATATCTAAACTATCTTTTCTCGTTAGCGATAGCTGTACGTGTCATTTCGTGTTCCGAAACTAGTTCACAGACAAGGTCTTCTCACTACTAGGTCTCAATCTGTCATTGTCGATTGGGAAAATATCTTAGTGTCTTGCAAAGTGTAAATGTCTCTCGTGCGAATAGGCCTTGCTTTCTCCAAGTAATTTTCTATTACTGGGATGTTATTTTTCAAAATTTACCGCTATCCTACAACGCAGATGCTCCTACTTATCCATACAACGTTATCCATACAAGGTTGCCAAGTTGCCTCCAGAAAGATTTTAAAAACACTACAATGTACGCCCTCCAACAAGGATGCAAGTCATCAATAAAGAGAAAACAACGCAACTGACGTCTTGAGGGAATCTAAGGTTGCTTCAAACAGGGTTGACATTTCCTCTTCTTTTCATACTCCTCCCCTTCTGTTACCTCATCTCCCGGATTTCATCTCCCTAAAACTCCCCTGTCAATGTTGACACACAAAACATATATTTCTCGGGGGGAGAGCTTGTTTCTAAATACATCCCGCTTTCACCATCTCCTTTCTCCAAGCCCCCTTAAGCATTAGCTTCCTCCGTTCTTTTCTCCTGCGAGTACATCTTCTTCCTTTACAAATTCCCCGGGTATTACATCAAGCAACCCTTATAAAGTCCCTACAAGATTCACGTGATCCTAGCAACTGCAGGAGGGCTTTCCCCAGCCTTGTCTTCACTCCCTTCTTCTTGAGTCTATATAATTTTATCCCTCTGCCAATATTAACTCAATAATCCTGCCTTCATCTGCCTCCTGTCACGCTCCGCTCTCGTAATTTCTTCCTCATCCACCTTCTCATTCTTTATTAGCGGAGATAGTCTGCCGGCGCCTGAGCCCCTTAATTTAAGGATCAGCCGGGTCATGTCCGCTTTACGTTTACGCAACGTCGCAATCGCAACCAAAAGCAATCTATGAGGGAGCGGGGTCAAATCCTTGCTGCGGACCCGTTTAGATTAATTGCAAGCTTTTAAGCTTTGAGGGTGGCTTTTGTGGCGCGGCCGTCGGATTGAAATTTCCCGGGTATTCTATGAAAATAATAGTGTACTTACTTTTGTAAGCAAAATGTTACTTGTTCATTCAAGTTAAATCGTTTGAAAATAATTCGCAAGCAAATTTGTAAAGCAAGTCTTTGCGAAGTATTCTCCCGGGAGTACACTCTGACTTGGAACAAAACTCGACCATAAAAATAACACTAACAATTATATGGGATCGTGGAAAAGATCATGATTTAGTGACATGGAATTTTCGCAACTTTCTCCGGGCAATTTTACAACTTTCACTATAGTACTGTGTACATTTTAGAAGGGCAAAGGGTTGTTGCTTTAAGCAGTTAGAAATTATACTGGTTGATTTTATAAGTAGCCGGCGTCTCGCAGTTGTTTTACAAGCCAAATGTGGGCTATATTTCCTTTTAGCTATGTCAAGCTTCAAAGAGATTTTTGAAAACTATATATATAATTACCCGCATATTATCGTAAAGTTACTCACACTACGGCCTAATTACCCGAATAATAATTTCCCTAATAAACAATTAAATTTAACAAACTTTCAAATGTGAGTGCGAGCGTTCAGTTTCACTGGCTCAGCTTCAGAGCCGTAAGCAGGGATCCGAAGAGAACCGAAGTGCCTGGCAGAGGGCAGGGTAAAGAAAAATGTTACAAAATAACCGAGAAAATTGAAAAGAAAGAATATACGCGGTCTATAAAATAAAGTGCCACGAAAATCCGCCAGACGCATACGAAAAAAAAATTTACTGCGAATATTCGCAAGTATTATGAACTATTTCAAGTTTTACCTGCAATATTCAAGGTCCGAACTGCAATTACTTCCGGTTTTGTTCTTCCTTTAGTTTTCTATAAAAACTTTAAATCCACAGCTTTGATATCAACGTTTAATATCAACTTTCTCCCGCTTTCTCTTTTACCACCTTTTCCCGTGTTCAAGTTTCGGAGAAATTATTCTACAAGTCCTTTTGATTCACGTTCCAATAATATTTACTCATAAACGTATACTTTCTCCCTCATCCCCTCCATATTTCCCTACTTACAAACAGACAAAGAGCTGAAATTGGAATCGGAACAAAGCTGATATTCCAAAGAAAAAGCCAGCAATGAGCAACTTTGATCCACGTACATTATATTCCAAACCCATAGACATGTGTATATCGATATTAAAACTCGCAATATTCCCAAAGCAGCCACAGCTCTACACGGAAACCCAGCCGCAGGCAATGCTCACAAAGAAAATATTCGTGCAGAAATATCGCGAAAATTTTATTAGGAAATTCTGCAAACTGAATTATTACAATCCGGTTTCATGGAATCCAGCTTTTATTATTTACATACCTTATACCGTTATGCTTGGAACTTGTTGGGTTTGACGAACAAAGTAATGTAAGCCAAAGAAGGATTGCAATCAAGTGGAATGAATTTGCATATGCTGTTCGACGGACTACCGCTCATACCCTTCTCCTACATTTCAAGAAGCAACTACGTGTTTCTCATTGTATTAAAATCCATCCGTCCTTCATGTATGCATTGCATGAGCAGGAGAAAGAATCCAATTTTCTTTTGCAAGCCTAAAACCTACCCACATATCATCTTCAACAGTTTTATCCTGACAGCTCTCCACAAAGAAATCTTATTAAACTTGAACCCAAATTATCCACCCCTCCTCGGATCTGTTCGCTGTTTGAAAATTCCTCAAACTCCACTACTTTCATAATCATCATCCCGCATGCTTCCTTTCTCCACCCGGCCGGCACATCCAAAATTACACTCACACAACTACATGTTTATAATCCTGGTTTAATTTAAGATTTGCGGGGATCCGCAGCTACGCAGTTTTACTCGCATGTGTAGCGCTATCCTAGAACTTGCTTTCACCCGTCATACTTTCACCCGTCATGCTTTCTCTTTTGGCTTGCACATGCATCGATTTCATATTGAGATGAGCTCGTGATTGTCGTGGTACTTGTGCTTTGTGCATATTTCTAAGACGTCACACTCGCTTTACGTGCGTCTTACTGGGTTTTCTCCTTTTAGCATTTCATTCCATGAATGAAAAGTCATCGCTACGCTCATAAAAGTGAAATATCCATTCAGATTTCTGTCTATGCCCTTGTCTAACGCCCACGAGAAATGTTTTTAGACAAGTTAGTTGCTTCCTAACATTCTAACCATCCTTCCTTGCAGTTCCGCTTCTCTTATTTTTCATACTTTTCTACGTCATATTTATCGTAATTTGTCAGTAAGAAAAAAATAATATTTCAGTTCCTCTCAGCCCTCCACCGCCTGCGCTCCTTCGTGATTGACTGACATGGACGCGCCGTCAAAGAAGACAAACATGATTCTCAATAATCCATCTTAGAAAACCACTCATCATGATTTCATCCTTCCATCACCTACACCTGCAACCTCGACCCTTATCGCCATTCTTCGTCTCCTCCTCCTCCTTCAAGCCTCAATCTTTTCTGTAACAGCTGCTGTGGGAGAAATAAAGCTTTTTTCAAGCTTTGCTCCTGCTCATCCTGCCCAAAGTCGTTCCTCTGTTGGTTGGTAGAATGTTGTTACTTGGAAGAAATGGGTGGAATTGAATCAAGGAAGAAGGGTGAGGCAAAGCTCAATACTGATTCCTTGTTGCTAAGATGAAGTTGAGTCTTCGTGCGAACTGAAGAGTTGAGCAGCTCCGGTGTAGTGTAGTCAAACTCTTAGACTCAGACTGACGTGATGGTTTCTGGAGGAGTGAAAGATTTGTAATCTTGGAGTAATCTGCATTTCACAATCCCCAATTTCGGAACTCATCCAATCCCATTTACTCCTATATTCCATCAGCCCTAAAAATAGATGGCATTACTGTGTAGTATTGAAGGCGCAGGGGATAGCAAAGAAGTTGGAGTTAAAGGGGGAAGAGATTGAGAGGGGGTGTGTAGCAATGTAATCAAGGAAGCAGTTAGATTAGATGCAATCCCTCTAAATTTTTCCGTGACACTTTTATTCTGACACTTGGACCTTCTATTCCTCTCCTTCCTCCTCCTTCTCTCTCTCCGTTTCCTCTTACCCAATAATTTTACTCCAAATTAAACCAAATTACATCCACTCAAACCCATTATCTTTCCTCAATCTTGACTTTTACTCCTATTCCATTTACAAATCCAAGCAAATCCTCAGCTAGCACGGCATCCCCAGGATGTACAAGAGTCACCAGAGACGAGACAAATAACGCAGCGTTCTGTGTGGCCATGATCCATGCAGGGGTTAATGTAGGTGCATTTAAATGTGCTCGGATTGTGTGGGAAACGAAGTATTAAAACATTGGAGTATGATTAGCAGGGCTGAGAGATATTGCTGAGGATATGCTAGAAGCTCGAAAACTGTGATTAATTTCCATGAAAATCTGATTTTCTTAGAAACATGAGATTCTAATGAATGATTTGTAAGCTATCGAATAATTTTCAGATGTAAGCAAAGGCATATCTTACACGTACTAGATTACAATATATGCTATTTTTTATAACGGCGTAAAAACTTGACATCCACGAAGTAAGCTTACTACTAGTAACATCAGTAAAGCTACAAGCCTATGGCTCCTCCATTCCTACTTTCTCTTCAGGCGTTCTACAGCTTTCTCCTCCTTCTCATTTTACATACAGGGAGTGACAGGGAGGATAGCTTTTACTTGTACATTTCTCCGTTTCAGAATTATGAACCGTTTGAAAAAGTCTTGAAGATTACGAGCATTTATCTACGCCTGTGTGCTCTCCTACGTAGCATTCATGTTTAGTTTCCTTTGGTAATTTCACTCCATTTGCATGTTGATCACGCCTAAAGGGGGCTGAAGGTGGAGTTGACGGGAGTGATGGGTGGGAGCGTTGGCCGCTCTACTGGTTCTAATATATAAGGCCTGTGCATAAATAACCGATCATCATTATCATGTGAAAGGGTAAAGATGTGAAGGAGAAAGTAGAGTGAAAATGGGATCCCCCCTCACCACCACCCATCCCCTCCATCCCCGCGCATATCATTCCTAGCCTTTATCGTCTACTTGGGTGGAAAGGAGATAAGATGATATTTTTCCCAATTTACGCTTTCACTCATCATCGAACTTTACAATTTACTCTCTTTTCTCCAGCTTTCTCCAAATCGAGTTTTACATTATCACCGCTATACGCCCATGACTACGACGACGACGAGTACCATCATACATACCATGCATTATCCTTCCCTATTGCTTTCTCCGCTTTCTCTCCCTCTTTCAATCCCACAGGCGTTCCTACCCTAGAATATAAAATGTAAATTCGGCATACACTCTCATCTTCACATGCGAAACTTTCTCCCACTTTTCAAAAACTCTCATGATCGATCACTATCCATCTATCTACCATCTTTTCGCATATACGCTTCTCCTTCTACTTATAGAACTACCTATTGAGTTAAGGCTCTTTTTGTACACATTCCCATCTTCTTATTTAACTTCTTCTCGTTTCTGTCTCATCTGGTATCCTCTATCCCGTCGTATTCAATTCGCGCGAAAACCCGAATAACATCATTTCCGGCGCTTGCTTGTCAAGGCTGCACTCATGTCAGTTTAACCTGCCACAGGTTACTCCTGACTACCGCCCTTCGGTTCGTCCTCGATAATAAACAGCTGCATTTCCTCATTCTCAGTCAGCTATAGATTCGTCATGTATACTTTTTTCCGTATTTTAACAGCATTACCAAGACTACCGCCTGTTTACCTGGACCCATTTCCAGGCACGTTGCTTTAAAGTGCTATGCTGAACGAAAACAAACAAGCAAAGATGCATCCCGGACGGAAAATAAACTTCGTTTATCCTGTCTCCATCTTTCTCCGAGAACAAGATAAACTGGGGAGCATGGGAATAAAGACGGATTCAAAAATGATTCTACAAGTGTCTCCTGCTAGAAACTAGAAGCAAGAGACGCTTTTCCAGGTTGAGAACTGAAATGTCATTTCTCTACTTTCTCCGGGACTTTCACTCTGCTTCGTGTCCTACTCTATCACAGCCTAAGCCTTCTACCCAGTACTACATCACTGCGGATAAGCATTATATTTCTCGTAACTAAAACAGAGACAGCATGTAAACAAGGGATAGGGAACAATTTCATGTGTCGCTTTGTCTAACCACGATGTATGTTTCAATCCTTTCTGTTTCTATAAAGTTGTGTGTTCTACTCTCTCCTCCAGACACTCTTTCCTCTTCAATCCAAGAGGAACAACGACATAGAAAAGTAAAAACCCCGGAAGGTAAACTCGGCTTCAGGTGAAAGCGAGAATCTGGTACCAAATCCGCATTTAAATCTTCGCATCAAAATCCTTCCTCCATTCTCTACCAATGTGTTCGTTGGTAAATAAGGAGAGGATTACGTCGGAAGAACCACCTCCTCAGATCCCATCCATCCTAGGCCTTTCAAGGTTTAAAATCCACAAGCCCCCGAGTACTATGTTATGCATAGGAACAGCAACGCATTCGTCTTCTCTATAATCCATTCTCTACCACATCACCACCGGCAGCTTAAGCTTCAAGAAGAAGAGTGAATTTAGATCATCATCAAGCCTCATACCTACTAAGCAATGCATGTACACTCTCTCACCTTTGTGTGAACGACCGCATTATTTACACAATTCCCCACAACATCTCCAGGGTTTGAAAACAGTGTGGAACCACTGTATGATCCAGTTCAAAATAAACCCCTCCTGTCTAAGGAGCACCCTCTACTTTCTCCCGCTTTTCCTTCCACTTTCACTCAATCTTCAAGTAAGCAAGAACCACAAAGCATTTGCGTTCGAGGGAAGCTCAATAAAGGCCGGAATTCAAATCACATCTCTCAAAGAGGAACAAGAAATCCTTCGTTTTACTTTACTTTTCGAAACCGCGGAATTTGAATTTTAGGCTTTACTTCCCCACAAGTATAGCATGATTTCAACGTCGATAAGAATGAATTAATACATACTGGACCCCACAAACTTCTTAGATAAATGGATAGGACATCGGTACACACAGAACCGGGGATCACTTCACTATCGCAATAATAATTATTATTGACTCAGCACCAAGTAAAAATTGCTACTAAAACTTACGGCTTTCACCCGTTAAACATCTAGCAACCCTGCATTCCGAACTTTACAGCCTTGTACTTCGCAAACAAAAAAATGTATTCCGCAACACAGAATTTCTAGACTTAAATCCATGTTTGTCCATCTCCACTGTAGACACCATAGCAAAGATTGCACAGCTTTAGTTCAAATGATTTGTACTCTGTATATGATTTTATAGCATTTAATAGCATTGCTCGTACAACCAGATTCTTGCCAAAAATAGCAGATCTGCGATCACTGTATAGTTCTCTCTAATATCAATTTCCTCCTTTTCGCATCACTTTAACCATTTTCTTATTACATTAAAATGTATCAGCAGAAATATCAAATATTCTTTGTTTCCAAAATCCAGCTATTTAATCTCTTGTTTCCGTGGGCCTTTCCTTGTTGTTCCTTCTTTGATTTTGCGGGCAATTTATTCCACTCTGAATTATGCACAGAGACAGAAGCCAACTAGACTTTGAGCTTTGAAGCATACACTCCAGTGAAGCCGGGTAATTTAATGAAGGTCACATGGGAATTCGACTCCTGAAGGGAATCATCCTCCTCCATCTTCTTATCATCTTGTACTTGTTTCATCTTTTTAAATTTCCTCCATCCTCTACTTGCTTCTCCTCTGAACTTCTGGCATATCCTTCCCTGGCTTATTACTATATGGCTGACAACGTAATAAAACAAAGGATAAATTATAATGATGACTAGCCAACCCCAACGAGATCGCATCGGGAATAAGAATTGCAATTTTTTCGCTCCGAATTTTCAGATGATATGCATATTAATTCCCTATGCTTTTACATGGTGCATGTGCCTATAAAACGTAAACTCAAAATCCTTAAAAATAAAAGACATATGCAATGTACCGGCATGATTATGACCCGGTCGGCTAGGATTTGAATCAAAGGTATCAGATATCAAACAATTCCCGATCTCTTTATGTATTCTTCTGCTCCATTCCACTCCTTCCCGCACTATGCCCTGCAGGAAGGTTAAAGATGCCATTGGGTTATTCCACTTTTCCAAATTATTCTCCAATTCTACTCCTAGTATTATTAGCCTCCTCATCTCGTTATTTCTTCCTGGAAGGTAAAAGAAACTCGCTAATAATAATTGCCTCATTTAAATATATATTCTCTTCCAGGGAGACTCAACTCAACAGTACCTGGATTCCCTCTGTTATAGTGGTCTCGAATCACTTCTGACTGGTGCCGAAGCATGACAAAATGAAAATTAATGTACGAGAGACTTAAATCGGTAATGCGAATCTTCGTAAACACATTTGTTATGCAATTCGACGCTAAAGTCTATCAGTGTAAAAATGATGAAAGTAGTAAATATAATTATATAAAATAGTAATGCAAATTTTAATCAATATGAACTAAAATTAAAACTTTTCCAAGCTGTATCCGAATAAATAGCGTAACTGTTAAACGATATGATTTTTTTCTAAAACCCAGACACTTCTTACAAAGATTTTATTAAATTCTTTGGATATTTCACGTGGAAGCAGTTATATAGCGGATGTCATCATAAACTATGCTCAACTTAGCCCTCAGTTCTCACATTTTCAATTCTCCCACTTTCAAAACTGTGGTGTGTTCGGTTGTATGAATCCTATTTACTTTTAGCTTTAATGTACCACCACATTTCAGCCTCAAAATGTGTGAATTCAGTTGGCTACCAGTACAAAATTTGTAGATGTATAAATAAAGACACGGAAAGCGACACACCACACGTGTGTGCAATCCTCCTAGCACCAGCTTAAAACTACTATTCAGCCATAGGCACAGACAAATCTGTTCCCACGTTTTCGCATACGGGATATTACCCGGTTCGGGGTTCAAGAGAATCTTATAAAAGGCAACAGTCAGTGTGGAGGAGGAGGAGATTTACTAGGAGCGACAGAAAGAGAGAAAACTTGTGGATGTTTCAAGACAGATTTGTGTGCCCGCAAAAGTTAATCTCGGTTCAAAGTACATCATAGAGAGAACTGAACTCGGAGAGGGTTGGATTGAAAGAGCGCGTAAGAGCGGGGGAAGCCCATCAAAATTGTCATCCTCCGCCCAACTCAAAAATATATATGACCAACTTTTTATACAATCTTCTACACGCACCCCCAAACACGCCCAATCCACTTCATCAATCATCAAATTCAATTCTGTGCAAACAAGATTGAAACAACCATCAAAATATTTTGCCTTTCCCTTCCACAACTAACCGCATGCTTTCTCCTTGATTGAAATGTATAACAGTCCTTTGTTTTACTTCAAGGGTTATTTACCCTCAGTACAAGCTTTTATACTGAGCTCGAAAAAATAAACAGCGTCTTTTTATAGCGTGATTTCAATTATGTTTTCAATTGCGAAACAATACCCGCATTCCTTGTAAGTGCATTTAAAAAAATATTTTAGCTAACGGCTAAAATTTCTTGCTAATAATTCATTGCGTAGGTTAGTAAACGCGGTAGTATTTCAATTTTTATCTCAATTACACCTCTCGTTGACAGCCTGTATTTTTATTTAAACGATTTACAGTTAGTTTAGTTCCTGTTCATGGTCTCTTACCGCCTTGAAATTTTGAACTTGGTATGTCTAATTTATATCAAACTGAGGAAAGCATTTTATGGATGGATTGACAGGAAAAAAAACAGCAAATATAAAAATATATTTACGATATTATATATATTTGTATTTCAATTGCCTACGCAAGTTTTAGAACCCGAGCAACTAGGAGCAGACACAGCGGAATGATGAAGCGCTTCTCTCTTACCCGGGCATTTATTCCCTAATACCTAAGAATGTTAGGGATTCTCTTGGGAAATCACAGTATCAAAAGCATCTTTGTACCAGACGTCATCATAGCTTGAGGAATTTTTAAAGACGGCCAGAGAAAACTGCTTCCTAAACTGCTTTCCCTTCGCACACATACTTACATCTTCCTGCCACATTCCGCTCAAGACTCTTTTGCTATTTACGGATATTCAGAACCTCATTGCTCTTGCTTTCTTCGGAAAACATCTTCCGCTATTTCAGTGTCCGTTCTATCTCCCTCCGCATCTTTCTACCATCTACACAGATGTAGCATGTGAATGTTTTTACTGTATACTACAAGCCTTTCAAGTATACTCTGTAACTATGATTCTACATGCATGCAGCCCATATTTCCCCAACCTAGCTTACTTTCTCTTGATTCTCTTCTTCGAAAATCGAATCTCCGATGCAGCACTAAGCTTAAAATTTAATCAGAAACCTGCCTTGGTATTTTTCTTCAGTTCGTATATTAAATTGTATCCATTTCTTCCTAAATTGACTGGGTGAAAGCAAAGTGAAAGGAGAGTGAAAGCAGAGTTTTCATGAAATTAGTTAAACGCCATCGCGTATCACATCCCACCCCATACTCAAACGAGTGCTGTAATTTGAACACTGGAGAAAGCCCGGAGGATTCTACTTTTACATGGGCAAGCTGTAAACTTATATCTTGCTCAAGTATTTTCTTTCCAAATATATGCTCACACGAAATAGGAAATAAAATTTTATTTTCCAACACGTATTACTCACCAAAAAAGCAGTCTTCTGTTTGGGACGATTAATATTTCCTCCTTCTCTTCTCTTTTTCGTCTTGGCAAATATTATTATATAATATTTTATATTAAAAAATAAAATATCGATAATGGACACTTTCACATTTATATCTTGTTGAACCTTGTTAAATATTTATATGAGCTCCAGGAATCCGCTATTTGTAGACGTAGGCTGTTTAACATGGTATGCTTATCTTGTTGCTTATATAAAGGAAATATTATTATGCTCTGTTTGCTCCTGAATAAAAAGAATATATATTTTCTAAGAAAGAAGGATAAGTGAGTAGGTTTTTTTAAAATAAATAATTATTTTATCTGTTGAATTGAACACAGTTTTTTATTCATAGTCGGCGGCGGTGTATTTTATTCTTCTTAAATCTCAGTTTGTAGTAATAATAATATTTCCTACTTCTTCTTCGCGTTGGAGTTGCTTCATTTAAGAGACGTGTGTGCACGACAAAACTTTGACGGATTCCCAGTTAAGGAAGGAGCCGCTAAGCTGCTTATGTACGTTGTATGATGATTTTGATGATGAAGATGCTGCTGAAGCCAAGTGGGTCACGTTTGGTATGAACCCGTGTCGAATTCGTCCTCGAGATTCAAGAAAAACGCGCGTGGAAGATAAAGAAGAAGAAGAAGAAGAAGAGGGTGTGGAGGAAGTTGAAGAGAAGTTGTTGTTGTAAAAGAGGATTATTAATTGTAAGCTGCTCCATACGTTTAGACGAAGGATTGATTATTATTTTTTCGAGGTAATAGGAACACACACTGGATAGTTTCTTTGAAAGCATCACGGAAATCTCTATTAAAGTAGGCGTAAATGACGGGATTGAGTGTGGAATTAAAATATCCTATCCAAAATACAAGACCTATCAGCCAGTCTACATCCGCACAGGTAGGGCACAGTGCAGACACCAAATACCATATGAAAAATGGCAACCAGCACAGAATAAACGTCCCCATTATTATACCTGTGAAAAAACAAATAATTAAATTCATATGCAGTCATATACATATCGGTACGCGCGCGTAACACGCTGCGTTTAGCAGTGCGTAAAGCCAGCTTCCAACAGTTTTACGCCAAAGTTCCCACGGATTCAGATGGTGTATAGATCATTATACTTAGTATGTCCACGCTAATGATTTAAAAAAGATACCTTTACTGTTGGAGAAACGTACCTTTCAGGAAATATAAAACCGGCGTCGAACATGGCCTCATCCTATATACTTTAATCATTTGGCCTCTTTTAAATGGTTATTTCAGTTTCGGAGCTCTAATTCTTAAAAAACGTTCCGTAACATTCCAGCACCAATATGAGCATTTGAGCACGTATGAAAAACGTCTATCATCAGAATACAACTAGCACCGCACCCTCTGTGATGACGTTTCATAAATATGAACACTTTCCCCCTTTTCCTTATATTCGCCAGCCAATGCAACATTAATAGCCCTAACTCTATACTGAGCATTAGAGAAATTCAAATCAAAAAAATTTATTATTAGCATTCTGATTTTTCGAGAACGGAATCAAAAATAGAAAGCATAGCCGAATTTTCTGCCTAGTAGGAGGCCACTATGGTGAAAATCGAGCTGAGAAAGTTGAGGAGAAAGCGATAAATCATTACAGCATCTATTAGGTCATCATTATTTTTTCTTTCTCTCCTACTCTCTCTAGACCCTTGTCAGCTATACATATCTGGAATTTTTGCTATGAGGAGAAAGCACGGTTACTCTTGGCTTCTGCTTTCACCTGCATTATCACTATGAGCTTATTGGGACTGTTCCCACTCAAACCCCCCTAATGAACTTCTTCCCTTTTACTCCGTCAATACTCAAGAGGATGGGTAAGAGGTAGAATTTAGTAATCTTCTTCGAATTTACGAACCCAAGTCCGAGGAGATGGATGATAGAGGATGTTTCCTGGAGAAAGAAATTCGTTCATTCCTCATATTTTTTCATTTCGTTACCACAGTTTGCGTTAAGTAAGCCGGGAAAATCTCAAGCTTTCTGGCAGGAGGGTTGATAAATCGGAGGGTAAGCTTGTTTGGGAGGTTGAAAAGATGGCCCTTGAAGAAAACTTGCTATCTTTCATCGACGAAACGAAGCCGATGTGAGTTACAGAGCTAGAACTGAAACGAGGCATGTGAGGATGATGAAAACGTTTCACCTCCATCATTACCGAAGAATCAATAGGAAAAATGTAGAGGAAGATGCTGAATACGACCGGAGAAAGCATGATCTTTTCTAGCTCTGGAGAAAGGAGTGATGAGAAAAGAGAAAACCTTGGGATCGGAGCTTCTTGCGGGTGTCTCATGCGGGAAGAGAAAGCATATAGCTTCTCTCCTTCCCCGAATTTTCCCTAATATTCCCTTCAGGATAAGAAATGAGAAAAGAGAAGAAGGAAAAACAAACAAGCTGTAATAACTTTCCCTCTCATTTTCTCTTACCTCCCATAAGTCATTTCACCATTACTTTCTCCACTTTCCCCTTCCCCTTCTTCCTATTTGACAGGGAAGGCCAAGAGCTGGAAAACTTGGAAGCAACAACCTATTCACCTCCTGCACGCAATTACGCCATTCCATGTACAAAATCTCACTCCATTAGCTACCTCTTCATCACCATCATCCCTTCCTTCCTCCCTTCCTTTCTCTAAACCCAAGCAAAACAAAGAGAAGAGATCTAGGAGACTAGGAACGTGAAACTTTCCGCGTACTCTTCCCTGTTGTTTCCTCTTATTAGAATTTGCACGAAACTCAAATGAATTCAGGTAGTAGGCTGCTAATACTAGTTTTCCTTGGGGAAAGTATATTAGCACGGAGAAAGCATGTGTCATCCAGAGAGAGGATGAAGATTACATATTTACGTAACTACTGCCAAATAAGGGAGAATGCTCTGCCAAATATTTCCCATTTTCCCCATCATCACCACCATCCCTTTCCCTGCTTCTAGTTTACTCCATCCGCGAGTACTTGATTTTCAGCAAACAAATTACTTTCTCTATTGCAGTTCGATGCTGTAATGCCTATTGAAGAATTATGCTTTCTTCTTTACTTACTCGGTAGACTCTCAAGATTTTCACCCTTCTTCGAAAACTCTAATAACCCTGTTCTAGTTCAAGGTCCCAATTTGAGCTCTGAGTGGATTGAATGCCTTTTGTGATCGTTAGCTAGGCAAAGCGGTTGTCAAAATCCCATGCACGGAAGTTGTTATACAGCCAATAGATTTCCGAGCCTGGTGATAGTCTTTGCTAAAATAAATGTTGCCATTTCTCTTTGAAATGCAACGAAACTGCAACAATTTGCGTGTCATCTCTTGCGTTTTGAAAATTGCTTTCTCCGCTTTCACAGTCGATTGCAATTTGTTGCAGACTTACTTAAAACATGGTAAGCAGAGAAATTATTGTCTTGCCTTGTGTAGTTTATTCTCGTTTTTTGTAGCATAATGTTCCTTTGAAGTACACAGAATGAAATTCGTTTGTTGCAATTTTTCATATCGATTATTCTCTTACACCGTTGCAGTAATTCTGCATACATTTTTCAAATTGAAATTTTGTTACAAGAGTCGCACCGCTGAAACTGCAACCTCGCTCATTTTCAATACTTACAAGTGACGTACAAGCTTTCTACCAATTTTCGCATACTTTCTCTGCTGTTTATAAATACTATATAATTATTTTCAAAAGTGTGTTTATTTCTTCTTCATCTTTATATTTTCTTATCTATCTACTTCATTCTCACTTACTTTCACCGCATCCATTCCCAGTTTGTTTATAGTTTTTATTTCCTACTCCTGCTGGTCCTAACTTCCGTCGTCTCAGCTATACTTTCTCCACTTTCTCTTTGCACTTGTACAGCTTTCTTCGAGTTATCCTATTTCATTAGTAGACTAGACAGGCAGACAGCCTGGAAATCAGCTGGTTACGTGTGCAACACACAGCGTTTACATTTAGCCCTTGCTCCTAATTTTCCACAAGGGGTTCGAATTACATTGTAGTTTTTACTCTTTTGTTCTCATAAACTTAAGCGTTTCCATTATCGTATTTTTATGATTTCGTAAGCATTTCTTCGCTCGATTTCACAGATTGAATTCCGAAAGAAGAAAAGAATTGGATCTTATCTCAATTCAAGAGAAAGTCTCTTCTTCTCCAAATTCGCAATTCACAACAAAATATTTTCCCCAGAGTCTCTCTCTTATTCCTCCAACTTGCTCATTTCTTTTAAAGATTGAAGAGGATAAGAATTTCCATTAATTCCTATTATCCGTAAAAATTCATTTTCCTCCTCCCATCCTATTCCAAGCCTGCTGACCTTGCTCCCGATTCGGCACGGAGAAAGCTTGAGAATACCGAATATCCGCTCGTGTCTAGAAGAATAAGGGCTCTTGTCTCGGTATCCAAGTAAGATTTCATACAAGATGAGAAGAGCTTACTTAGATGCTGGTAGAGCACACACACAGTCTCATGGAAACACACATGCTCTAATTATAAATCGGATCACCTTATTGGATAAATCCATGCAACCGGCCGCCGTGTTCCCGTGTTGTGCACAGCCTCATTCATCACGATTATACAAGCGAAGCGATTCTCTTAATGAATCTCATTCTTCAACATAGGTTTCATCCTTTCTCTCCTTTATCCAATAACTGTATCCTACCTAAATCCAACTGGCGCAGCAGTATGTTCCATGGCCGCTCTTTTCCGTAGTATTTCCTAGTTAATACGTAGCTGGAGAAAGCAGGAGAAAGCAACGTCGCATACACTTGTCCGCATCCTTGTGTAGCTTTTTTCTCTCCAACAAGCAAAGTTATTATTACCAAACTATTCCAGATTTTCATCTTCAACTTATTTTCACAAATCCTATTGAATTCGCATTCGTGTCTCTGCCTGCATTTCACCAACTCAGCTCTTGAGTTCGTATATTCATCAGTATATACAAGTCGAGACTATATGCATAAACTTATAGCTTATGAGATAGTGAAAGCTCATGCGACGTTGACTTTCACCACAGGTATATACTACTACCAGGAAGGAGTTCCTCCTGTTCTACTTTCACCTGTTATATAAACTCTATTCCCTCTGAATTGGCAATCAGGGTGCTTGGTCATGAATTGCTTTCAAATCCTTTATGATATTCAAAATCCATCTACCTCATCATATTTCGATCCAACTTGAATCCTTGTGAATGAAATATTCCACGAAGACAATTTTGTATCAACTCCATCGACCCAAAGCCTATATCAACAGCCGGGAGAAAGTCACAACTGCGATACCCGGCCCAGCTGGTTGCTGGCCAGCATATTCGAATTTCATTTCTTCAGCCATTCGGCTCTTGGATCTTGGAGTCACACTGTCCTGTGAGACTAGCATGAAAAAGTGAAAGCAGATGCTGCACTTTCTCCTCCTTCCTAAACAGTGTACTAAGAATCAGGAATCAGGATTTCTCATCATTAAAGAACCAGAAGAGTCCTATAAAAACCAAGTAAAGAAGCGAAGATAGAATCAGACCAGAACTGATGAGGGAATGACACAGTGCGAGAGCACACTCCCACTCCTACTACCCGCCTCCCGCCGTTACGTCTTCCACCGCCCGCGTTCTTTCCAAAATCCTCCTGAAAGATCATCGAGGCGAGACAACATCTCCGTGAAAAAATCTCCTTTGGTAAAATTCAACTTTCTCCACCCCTTTCCTTCCCTTACTTCAGCTGGCATTTTCAGCGAGCTTGCCCAACTGAAACCTCGCTTGAATTTTTCCCAATCTTGCCATACTAGCCATCGCCATGGTATGCTTTCTCCTCGGTGAAAGTAGTGTATAGCGGAATAGTTTCACGTATTCCACTTCCTACATCCTCCATCGTACTCTACATATTTCCACTTAGCGGCCAACTCGTTGAGCTTCAAGGAAGACTCAAGTAGCAAAATAAGGATCCTTCCTCTCTTCCATTTCGTTTCCGAGCAATCTAAGCTTCACTGGGACTAGCCAGCTTTAAATTGACCTTCCTAATTACTTTTTCCCCTCACATCATCTCTTCAACTTTCCAACTTCTCAGCGTACCTATTTACAGGAGCTTTCTCCGCGCTCTCTCCTCCACTTCTGTATGCCGCTTTCTCCTACATACTTTCTCCCACAACGCCCCCTGCGGAAGAAAGGCTCCATGACGAGGTTTACTACACCCTTTACTTCCTCCCCAGCGACGTATGTTCCTTTGCACAATTTATTCAAATCCAGGAGACGGGATCACGCAATTGAGAAGGTGATACTTAACAACCGCCATACTGAGGGTTTTATGTGAACGCCTGTGAAAGTATAAAACACGTCTTCCTTTCTCCACTACTTTCTCTTCGTGTTAAGTCGTGTCAAAAAATAAAGTTTCATTTCATTCTAGAGCCCCTTCAAGGAAAGAACCTCCATCCACTCAAATAAGTTCCCTGTCATCCTAGTTTATGTTCATCCCCGTCTTGGCCTCCCAGCCAGCTTTCTCCTACTTTCACCAGTACTGGAGATGCATACGAGCACCAGCAAAAAAAGTTGTGAGCCAGGAGCCAGCATCTCATATTCCCTTAGATAAAGCAAGTGTGCCAAAAAGGAATACATCATACTGTATTTTAAATGTACCCGTGTTTTTTAACTGCCATAACCCGCTCATTTCTCTCTCTCTCTCGGATATTCATTCATGTACGGCTTTCTTAAGCGTATGTTTTCATCTAACTCAAGCTAAACTAACTCCACTCTCTCATTTCTCAGCCTTCGCTTTCGTCCATTCAAGAGAGATGGATTTGAAGGCATATATTTAAGTCACTTTCACTCAAGAGAAGGATAAGAAATTGCTTACATTTTACCCAGTCGTCCGTATCCTGTCCCCTCCTACACTTCCCCACTCCTCCCCCTCTCAACATCATTCTTATCCGTCTGTCATATTGTTTAGATGTTGAAAAATGCACAAAGTGTCCCTTTGTTTTTTCCTTTTCGTCCCAAACTTATTCCGTTTTAAAAGCACAAGGCTTCCTACCTCCTCCGAGTCTCGGATGGAGCTTTTTAGGCCAGTGCTTTCACTTAAAACAGATACGTTACAAGGAATTTCGTACCAGGTTTGACCTTCCAACAGCTGACCTTTAGGAGAAAGTCGGAGAAAGTTAGAGAAAGCACTCGGAGGCAGCGTAGATAAGCATATTGTAAGACTGAAATATTCCGTGAGTTAGCAATTCTCTTTGCCATCCTTCCAGTTTCAACCTGACAGGTAGTCCCAGCGGAACCTAACTTAAATTATACTAGTTGTAAATGGCCACTGATGGCACTTAATTAGTTTGTAAGAAAGCTTAGTAGTCGTTTCAAAAGTGCCACTTTGGTGGAGGCGACCTGACCCCTATTTTAAACTTGTAAAACGTACTCTCGTTAGCAATTCTCTTTGCCATCCTTCCAGTTTCAACCTGAACATGATCCAGGTAGTCCCAGCCTGCCTGATTTACAATCCACTCAGCGAGCTCTGGAACATGGGAAGGAAAAAGCGCCTTTTCCATTGGCATCTTTTAGTATTTTAAATTCTATCCGTGCGAATCTTTCGCATTCTTGAATCAGCAGACGCAACCGGTACATGTTTTGATTTCAAAGGAACAAAGCTGGCGGCATTTATAAAGTTTTTCAAAAAACAATTTAAGATATACTTGGAAATGCTAGTATTAAATTTTGCAAAAATAATAAAAACAAAATCTATACTTTTTAGGAACCTGGAAAACGTATTTTTATCAAACATTTTTATAGGAATGCGATAAAAAAGTTTTGCTTTTGAAACTGGAAGAAAAATCGCCAGTTCCAGATCACACTCTGCGTATACCCTACCTGTCTAGCACTGAAGAAACGGGATTTTTGGAAAGTAGGGAGGTAAATCTTAGAAATAATCCTCTTAAAGCTCTCCTCTCTGTGTGCAATCCAAAGTATTTCATGTAACCAAGAGGATGGCGACAGTACGATGGAACGATACTTTCTCCAAAACCCTGCCTTAGCATAAGGTTAAGTGCCTTCCAGGTGTTTGAGTTGCTTGAAACCCTGTTTACGTAACACTCGCTCACAGTTTCAAGTTTCACAGAAAAGACACTGACAGATCTCTAGAGGTTGCCTTGCAATTACAAATGGAATAGTTGACTCTCCCATGAATCTTAGCCAACATATCTACTAATGTATGCCTCCAGGAATAATAATATTCAGAGAATGCATGAGAGGATGGAAAATCGGACTGGGCTACAAGAGAAAATTATGCCAGAACCATCATACAGACTTTCTCCAGAGGAGAAAGTCACACCAACAATACTCCTGAATGGAAAGGACCCTTTAGCTGAACAGTCTTTGCGAGAGGATATCTGGAGAGGACGTTTTTCAAAAGTCCTTCTCCCATGATAAGTTACCACAACGTTTGTCAAGTATAGTCTTTGCTTTCTCCTCCTTTTACTCGACGAGTCCCCCCACAATCCTACCTCCTCCTCTCCAGGCTCTTGTCAACTTTCTCCTCCTCCTCCTCTTGGGAAAGACGCATTGAGAGTTGGAAGACTTTCTCCCTCTGCTTAATAGCATTAAAGTCACCCACGCATATGACCTTAAAGCATTCATCTCCATCCCTGTCTCTCCATTCCAGATCCTGTCTGTCCAACTCCAACTCAAGCCAATTCCGAGTAGTTACCTTTATTCAAGATTGTGCCAAAATGTCAACTTTTAATGTGGCGAATTTAAAATTTTGACATTTTAATGTAAACTTGATTTGAAGCATCGGACATGCAAAAGGAAACAGTTTTCTTCTAACCCTTCTTAATGGAGGTTAGCGATTGGTCGGAATTACGTTACTTACTACAAAATGTAGCATAACTGTAACATTGTCACCTACATTGATATCCGTGGAAAAGGAAAAATGTAAAAATATGGGCAATCGGCGTAGGAATCAAGCAACATCCAACATCCAACTCATGTCCCTCAGCAAGTTTTGTTAAGTTCAATTTTACTATGCAGTAAAAAACATATACCAGAGTTATTAACTTATAGATCATTCAAAGGATTTGTAGTAATTTTTGAACAATTTCAGATTTGATATTTATATCTGAAATTCCAACTACAACAGCTTCCGTCATCAGCATTGACATCGAGTTACTATTGCCGCAAGCCGAATGATTCACCTTCCGACCTTGCTTCCGCTTCTGGTAGTCATTTGTAAGCAGTAACGGATCAAATCATTTACTCGTGCCATACAACCCAACTTGCATTATGTTTACTAGCCCCCTCTTACAGTCATTGCGAAAAATCCTCCAAAAAACTACCTCATGTGCCTAAATATTACAAAAAACACGCGTTGAGGGAAGATGCCGAACAGGCCTCACGTAGAAACCGCCAGAAATCGGTTCCATCCCTACTCAATCAGTCCGAAAACACCAAATATAGTTACAAGAGGGGTCAAAAACCAGGCGATCGTTTGATTAGATACAACATCCTGTTACCAAACTTGAATGGACAGTTTATTCTTGTGTTCCGCTTCCTCTCAGTTTTTTCATACTACCCGCTTTTCAGCAGCCCCGGTTTCTTGTGTCTTGTAGTTTATAGATTCGAGTCTCTTTTGATTCTCTCTCACCGTAATAATTCTTGACTTTTCCGTTTCCCCCGCCACACTTCTTGGAATCGCTATTAGCTGTTTTACTACCTCCTCGCCCTCAAATTTTGTCAGCTACTGTATGACCTAATAGCTAAGGGAAACCAGTCACTGGAGCTTCGTTTCCTTCCCAGCATCCCAGGTCCGCCTCCCGGAGCAAATTCTAAGAAAACATTATCCAAACCTGCCAAATCAAGTCCAAGACGTCCCTCAGTCTCAAACTCATTTTACCAACATAGAGCATGATTTCTCTTCAAGCCTATTCTCAACTTTCCCTCCTCTCTTTGAAAACCAGAGAGCTGACTCACAGATTTAAATCGTCCCCAGACTATTAGTCGTAGAATCTCGCCTGACTCCATCATCCTCATCTCTGTCTCTCTCTCCTGTCCTGCCATCTCCTTGCTTCGCTCTTCCCGTTCGAAGAAGCCATAGCCATAACACACGGGAAAGTCAAGGGAACGGAATTGAAAAAATTGCCAAGAAATTATGATTACATTTTATATCATATTCCCATCCACCGAATCCAGAATCCCAGCCAAAAATAGCTTTGTGTGATGATAGAAGAGGACATTTCCCTCAAATCTTTCCCCAGATCCCTCCCACGCCATAACCCATTGCCCATTACAGCCTTCCTCCTTATGTCTTAAAGCTGGTTCTGTTAACTCTTAAGCACACACGTCTAACTCCTCTTCCTCAAACCAAACAAACTCATCAGAACCAGCCATGCATCCATCCCGGCAGATCTTAGACCATAATGATAGCCTTAATGGCATACAAGTTATACAAGCAAGGAGCCAAACAAGCTCACTCAACCCAAACCTACGCAATAACCGCTATTCCTTTGATTCAGTTTCAGCTCTCTGACTTTTAATACCGTTTCCGTCAACTGACCGATTTTGGACACAATCCATCCATTTAATTCCCATCCACCTCTGTCATAATTTCAAATAGATATTGCCCCGCCATCCTGCCAATAACTGACTCATAGTCTTAGCTACTTTCACTGAACCACTAAAGCAATTACTACTGTAGCCCAGCTTTCAAATCTGTTTGTCCAAAAAAAATAAATCCTGTTAATAGTCTAGCTTCAACCTTTTCCCTCAACTTCCAAGGAAGGTCTCTTGCTAATTTACTTCTTTAACTCATTGCATCTTCCCGTTCTGGCCAATCTTTTGCGAAAATTCTACTTTGAAAACAAGCAGAAATTTAAAAAAAAAATTCTAGAAGTTTCTCGCTGAATTAGTATCGGAGGCGACAATAATTCCCAAGACTCTATACCTTCTTGCAAGTTGTAACCCCTCCCTGAATTAGTATCAGAATAGCGAACACAAATTAGCCATTCTCTGCACTATACTCTTACAAGTTGTAACTCTCAAAGGCGTCGGAGTTAACTTGCTTGAATCGCCTACGACATTTCTAGGACACCGTTTACAACTAAATGATTTTCGACAAACTACTTTCTCCACAGAGCACCAACCAGCCAGCACTAGCAATGCCAGTCTGGCACATGTGACTCCTTTAAAAATCTGAGCATTCAGCAGATACCAGCTCAGCAAACTCTAGATCGTTAGTCGTTATTCTAGTCTCCTAAGTATGTTTATGGCGACAGAGAAACTGCAGAGAGTCAATTCCTTCCATCCCATCATGCCCATCATCTCCTCCCACGTTTTCTCGAACATCGACCAAGCGAGTCTTTTGAAAAGATGATTCTATCATAACCCAGCTCCAACTCCGTCCCGTGCCAAACTCAAGCCAAAATGATGCAGGAACCTATTTTTTTATAAATGATTACAAGAAAGTAAATCATTTTAAACTGCATCCCACTCACTCTCTAAGAGAACCATATCACATGGAAATGTATTAGTTTTCCCATTAATTTTTTACTCCTTTGATTCACTTCACAAATCAAAACAGAGAATCAAAGGAGCAAATAATCACCCGGAATGAAACAAGCATTAAACCCGCCCAAGGCTAGATGTTTCTCCTCTCGTCTTCAATTCCAATTACACCCTACCTTATGGATGCACAAAACCAATTAAGCTCGGGTAAAAGGCGCCAACTAGGAGAAAACGTTTCCGTTTTTAATTTTCAATACCCTTTACTTGTGTATATCCTTGGTTCCCAGTAGTTTAATGAACAAGATTAAAGCAAGAAAAAAATACATTCAAATCAAGGCCAGGGCGTGATGAAAAAGATGCAAGTTTTTATCATCAAAGAAGATAATTTTTCTGCACCCAGATCCTCCTAGCTTTACTCCAACTCTGTCGGGCATTCTGGGATGAAGCTCCATCCCTTTCTCTGCCTCATCTTCCAATCACTCTAATTGGAACGCTTCGAGGGTATGAAACCAACCTTCTGGAGGAGACCATACGAGAGGTAAATGATTAGTCTAGTTTTCCAAGAAGTTTCCTTCAACAACTCTCTCCAACCAACCGTCAGTTTCTAGATTTCAGCTTATGACAGAAATGACGCTCCAGGAGTCTTCGTTTTCTGATTGCGAAACAACCTCGGATGCAACAAGATACTTGATCCTCCTTACTGTTGGCTCCATGGAACAATCATAGGAGGCCGTACAATTGAGGATGCCGTTTAGGTCTGGACCGTTACAGCCTCTAGCTTCAAGCCGTGTAGACAAATAGAGAAAGCATGCAAGGGCAAGGACTTGATTAATTTTCCATGGATTTCAGACATTGTATCCCCAGTCCCCAGCAATGAAGAGACTATGCCGCAAGCGTAGTGAAGATGCTATAAAATCTTGATGATGAACACTAGCGCTGACCGTTACAAATAATCGATTTTTGGCTTACGTATTAAAATACACTTAAAAAGTTTTGATTCCGGGATTCTTGCATGCTGTGTGCAGATATCATTAGGGGATATGTCGAAGTAGGAGAAAGCATTTACGGCTTTAGAGGATGCATTTTTAGTGAAAGTTACATTTTTTTAAAACGTACAACGCTTTTGAAACAATGCATAGTCGAGGAAGGTAGCAAGGTGAAAGTATTCTCAGGGAAACAATTAAACCAATTCATAACCTCGGTAAAAGTTTACGTTCAGGAGTAAAATTTTAAGGACATGTCTAAAAATTTTCACAATCAATGAGATAAGTAAACCTCAACGCCGTTACAAATATCTTTGGAATCAATGATAGATTCCATTGCCTGCTGTCATTGACTCTGACATTGTAGGATATCCAGCAAGCTCCATCGTTTCCACGAAAGCAATAATGAAGTTACCCGAAAAATTCGCGGAAATTGAGTTCGTTGTAAAAAGATGAAAAATTCAAATGAAGTCAAAGTGAAATGATGCTAAGAATTTTTCATCAAAAAATATTAAACCAAAACCACATTTTCCCTGAATTTTACGCGCGGATTTCCATGCATTTCTAATCCAGTTTCTAGTGCAGATTTCAAAGGAAGTGGAAGAGAATTTGATGAATAAATTTGCATAAATCCGCCTGTGATTACAGGTTAGAACTATTTTGATTCGGAGCTGCGGCTGAATTTTGTTAGGCTTGAATCTGAATAATAACGGTTGTGTGGAGTTGACTCATGACTTATGGGTTGGAACTGAATTTATGTAGAGGATGTGGCAAAGCTTCCTGGTTTAATCACAACAGGATTGACAATGAGTTTTCGGGTAGGAGGACTTTCAGCGAGGTTTGATGTTTTATCTGATGTGGAGCAAAGTCGGAACGATCAAAGTTTTCAAAGCTTTCCTGAATCTTCAAACAAGAGTCAATCCTCTTCCCTATTTTGGCACAAGTTTTCATCCGGCCGGCTTTTGAAACATGTATGAGGACATGATCACGAATTTAGAGGATGTGCCAGATGATTTGTTGACGTTAGGAACTCCATGTTACTGTCAATAAAGGAGGGAAAGTGGGAGGATGACCAGGATGAAGCTGGGTAGCAGAAGAAGAAGAAAGTTAAAGCTGAGAGAATATCTCAGTCTCTCCGCTTCTCATGAGCTTGTATGGAGATAGGACAAGTGGGAGAGAGATAGACAGAGGGCGCGCGCGGTTTAACGAGAGAGGAAGCGAAAATGCCCGGTTTTGGACTTGGTTCCAGTTGGCAACCGGCGAGTATAGTATAGGGCGGGTTGGCGAGGGGAAACTTGCCATCTATCTATGGAAATGAGGTAAGCAAAATTGAATTTCTAATTCCTTTAACTTAATTCTTCCACTTGCTGGGACTGTTCAAACTCAACTCCTCCGTTCGAGAGACCATTATTAATGCATTCATCCTTTCTCCCAACTTTCTCCACCCTCTAAATCCTGATTGCTGTCACACAATCCTCCCAGATGAAAGCTCTGCAAGAACATTTCTACAAAGTATACCTCAATGACTTTGTTCCCTGATGAGAAATACAAGGATGAAGAGCTTGAAGTCACTATGCATCCAAATCCCATTCTCTAAAGGCTTCTGTATTGAAATTACATTGTTTTCTCCACCTTTATTCCATTTCTTCCCGCTTTTATCTACTTTCTCCAATAGTTCCAACTTAATTCACCAGATTCCTGGTTGAGTTTCCATTTAAAGCTATCTCAAGCCCGCGGGAATACTTTCTCCAGATCTCACACGTAAATGAGTACTATCTCCAGATTTTACACTTAAATGTATACTTTCTCCACATCTTACACGTAAATGAATACTTTCTCCACATCTTAACTGCAAAGCAGCTTCAGAGGTCCATCAGCCAAAACAAGAACTTTCTCTTCTTTCTCTAGATTCTGTGACGTAAAGATTTTTGCAATGCATATATTCTGTCAACAAAAGGCGCGCAGGACTTTCTCCTTCACCGGCTTTCGTTTCAATTTCTTGAGTAATTTTGGCTCGTGTTTCTCTATTTGTAATTTTTGTAATTTATATGCATAGAAATCCTCTTTTGTGATTTTCTAACGTCAATACTCATTATTTCCACTTTGGTTTCTGGGAGAAAGTTGTAATGACTTGCATTGCTTTCCCGACTGAATTGAATCAAATTCAGTGAAGCGTTCATCTGATTGTTCTTTATTCTCTTTACCTTAGAAAATTTGCATTCCTATACGCTTCTTTAAAAAATATTCAACCAAGCAAGCTCAGGTAAGCTCATTAGGGCATTTGAATAAAATTTCCTTTCGGGTGACTTTTACTAAGTGTTTTTCTAGAGTCCTCTTTTAGGTATTGCGATGGTGGTTTTCGATACAGTCATGCAGTCGGAAGAAAAACATATGTTCCATGCAAAGCAGCCCTCATGTTTGCTTTCTCCGTCGTCTATCTCATCGTGTCATTAAATGCAACAATAGCAGTAAAGGGTGAATCAGATACATGAATCTGACAGTTAATAGCATCCGTTCAAATTTTCCTGCCTGTAAACTCCATAAGCAGCACGTGTTAAATTCTGAGTCGAAACTGATTCCCTCCGGCCTATAAAAATATCCATTAGATTTAAATGTCCTACAAAATGGTTCATGCACTCAATGTTTGAGGCTGTAGAGTTAACTCCGGATGAAGTTCAGGGTCAGATCGAGCCCAAACGTTGGGGATTTGATGACAGCGTTGGCGATGAAATTCGCATCCTGAATTACAATTAAGGCAGGCTCACATTCTGACCCTCGTTTAGGCGGGAGAAAGTTAAGAGTATTTTGCCTCCAATTTTCTCTCAATCACGGTTGAATACTCTGTGATCGGGAGGGAGTGTGGCCCATTTCAGATTTACAACCGCAAACAAATTGGAATTTTCGGGTAACGTGTAGCCGGCTACACACACGACTGCTGATTTAACGCCCATGTCAATGTCTGCGGAGAACATGACCAGAGATCTGTAATTTAAGTTCTACGGCTGACAGTAATTGTTATTCATCCTTCAAAGTTGTGTCGACCGGAGGGTCGGGACATTGTATGTGAGGTAATAAAAAAGCTGATGGAAGGATTTCTCATTAAGAACCGATTTACGTTCGCCTATAAATTTCTCTTCGGACGGGGAAAATATATTGTCTTTTTTGTGTCTTCCCGCTCGGGTACTTGAACCCGCGGATTTTCGAATTTCCGGTCTGACTAAGATGGAAGAAGAAGTAAAGGAGCGCGTGTTCTCCTAGGGCTTGGAAAATCCAGTCAAGTAGCCTGCATAATTCAGAAACCAACTTGTGGACAAGGACATCGCCACCTCTTCTACCCAGCGAGAATTTAATTATTTCTTGGGTTTCAGAACAGAACCGCGCCGTGTCTCGCACGTTTCCTCCAGACTTTCTTTGCTGGAAATACCCGAGATGCCTATAAGCTAGACCTTTGTTGGATTACTCTGCACTACTTTTTCCATTCTTTCACTTTGGTGAAAGTCATGGGATTTCTACTAGAATCCTGCCTTAGTTCCTTAGAAACTCCAGCTTCTTTTCAACTCTTCTACTTCTTCTTCGTTAAGCCTATCTATTGATCCTCGTAAACTTTCTCCACAACTTTCTCCGCTTTCTCTTTTCTTTATCTCTTGTCTTTTTTAAGCTCAGACTGAAGAGTCTTGACGTGAGCGTTAAAGAAAAATAAGGATTCCGCTAATGTTAATCTCTTTTATTAGTTAGCTAATCCTTTTAAACTATCGATTCATTATTTATTGCGTAATTTCAAATCCAATTTTCCTTCCCCATCCTTAACTTTTCCAAACTTTATCCCCCAACTTGAGTCTAATTACAGAGAGTCAAATAAATTTAATGTCTAACTAACCTATCCAGCTCCACGTGAAACTTTCTCCACAGCCCTTTCCCCTACTTTTACCTGCTATTTACGACTAAAGTATCCTATTTATTTTCCTCCCAAACTTTCTCATTGTCCCACCACTTATCAGCTTTTAAATCCCCTCCATGCCATCATCTTATCTTTCTTTATTAACTTGCATCCCTCTTGAAAGTGTCTCACCAGAATGCGCATTTATTAGCGTCAAAGTTATACCTTGTTTGCTTTCTCCAACTTTCACCACGTCTCCATCCCGTATTCCTCGCTCCTTTTACCCATCTCTCATTCTTCTGAAAATTGAGCTACCCGACACACGTCCGAATCAAATTAGAGTTTCCGGAAAATACTCGACATTCTCACACCTCCAAAACTATCCATTTTACCACACACCCCGTCATCTACCAACTGCTAGTGACAACCAATGAAATTAATTAATCTTGTCCCCCTTCTACCACTTCCGCTTCTTCGCTTTCACAATTCTTTCATTTGACGCTGATCCTCCTGATTTCCGCATTCTCTGAACACGATTAATCACAATCCAAAACCCGCCCTTGTTTTTGCGGTCTCGTGAACCTGTCCAACCCTAGCGATTTCTTCTTTCAACACATCATCACCTGTTAACCCTTTCGGTGTCATAACTCGCACATTAGATGCCAGCAACAAATGTTGTTGCATTTCCCTTGGGTTACTAAACTCTACAGTTAGAATTGGGAGAAAATCCTTCGAAACTTTCTCCGGGTATTAACCGGGAACTGCGCTCAAAGATGTGACCATTTCACAAAGCCATTCCTCCAAAATATTCAGGATCCCCTTGTTTAAAACGTTTAGTCGTTTCTCCTGAAGCATTAGAAATATGCCATTCGACCCCGGCGACGGCCCGTTTTGTAGTGTAAATAAAGGTTATGACTCAATCAACGAGTTTGATGATAATGAAATAAGAGCAATAGGATTAAATGTAGGGAGAAAAGCTTTCTAGGGAAATCATGAATGACAGGAGGACGCTTTCTCTTTGCTTTCACTTTCGTAATTAGAGATGCTATTAGACTGAAGCACTTCCGCTTCCAGCTTCACGGATTTACTTCAGATAACCTGCGGGCACGGGAACTGCGAAGCCGTGATTTCACCTTGTTTCAAAGCTCAACGCCGTTTACGGATTAGGCGTAACCTACTGGGGTAAGTTCTAATCAGATGAAATCCTATTGATCTTCTGGAAAACATTCCGTAGGGTTCATTACCCATTAGTGTATACGACAATTACGTCTTTTAAGACTCTTCCACAATGATTTCCCATCGTAAAAGAGAGACTTTCCTTGATTAAATATTGCGTATGGTCATGATCTTTGAATGTAACTTTCTCCCGTATCCAAATTCGCACTCGTGCGCATTGTGGAAGACTGGCTCGCGTAGCAAAGCACGTGCTTTAATGATGCGCGCGTAATATTCAAGAAAATCCGCGCTTTCACTTACCTAGAGTTCTTGCAGCTTTGTGCTCATGTTTCCATCGTTGCTGAGATCTGTTGTCACAAACTGCTGTGGATGGAGCACCTGGAAGAAACAAAAGAAAATGGTTCGTTTAGTTTTAGTTGAACAAAGTACTGCGCTGTACGTAGCAACTTTAACCCATTACAATCGTATTTAGCCACCGCTCCCTCATTCCTTTCCCTCTCAAGTGCTCCGCTCGAAAAAAAACACATCAGAATACTTCAAATACCCGGGAATTCTCCTTCCAAGAGCTCATCTTCGGGCTTTGAGTTGGGAAGAAGCAAATACACGAAACATTGTATGTCCTCCCGCCTAGTGAAAGTAACTTTCACCGCCCTCCTTTCTCCACATTCTCTCCTGATTCCCATCAATCTCCCTAAAACCATTCACCTTCACGCATCACCTTTTAAAAGCTGCTAGACGTGTGTGTCCTAGAATTTAAAACTCCCACACCCCTACCGTGTGCTACACTTCGTTGTGGGAGAAAGTCGAACAACCGCTTTACTTTTAAAGTCATCCGCCATCCTAGTCGGTATCTTCCAACCAAGCACACCAAGCACGAAAAGGGAAGACATGAAAACCTGGCTTTCCCATACATGAGAGGTAGGGTGCGAACCGGAATTTGTGGAATTCCAACCAAGCATTCGGATATAAGACTAACCAAAGAGAAGGAGTAATCGGAAAGAAGGAGCAAAGGTATATGCTCACACAAAAAGTTGGAACACAGCATGCAGACGCGATTGATTTTCTTGCTGGTTAGTCAGAAGCATGTGGTGGCCGTGTTGGGAGGAGCGCAGAAGCGCACATTACATCCAGAGCAATTACTGTAGTGTAAGTATTTTCTCCACCTCATTTCCGAACTACATGCATAAGTTTATCCGCTTCTTCCATAAAACGCAATTCAGTGAGAGCGCTGGAAGAGTATCTAAAACTTGTATCTTAAAAATTGCTCAAGCGAAACTTCAGAGCCGTTAATAGCTTCGTCCTATTAATTAGTGGAGAGAAAGTAGGAAAATTCTCCAACCTTTCTCTCTCCTATACTTTCTCTTTGCTTTCTCCAATCTTCTCTCCGCTCTACCAAGTACTTTCTCCCCCGTTACGCCGTATTCCAACCCCTCACCCCAATTCTTATCAAGCACCATCCCCACCATCCCCACCAAGCAACCATGCCTAACGGCAACAAGCACATAATACAACCCTGATTATCCCTCACATACACGCCAGCCAATTAAGAGAAAACCAGAATAAACATAATCAATCCCGGAATATACAGTCTATTCATTAACAAACCAGCTACTCAAGTCTCCGTGCTAAGAACGCTACAATTTCTTCCCATGAAATATTTAACCTGGATTCGCTACCGAAATAGCCCAATAATTCCATGTAATTACTACCTAAATGTTACCTACCTGGGCGCATATACTCGCCAGTAATTCCAATTTAGCTGGCAAAATAACGCATATATTTTAAAACTTGAATCCCGTTTCTTCGCTCCAAACCATAAATCACACTACTTGAAGTTAATTGTATTAATTGGAGAGAAAATATTGAGGGTTAGCTAACTTTCACCCCTTGCTTTCACCCTTTCTCTCAAAACTTTCTCCGCCAAAATCATGCAAATATTTTTAATTTTTCTACTGATTTCCCAACCTTTGATGCGTAAAAACGAAACTTATCCGCCCTAAGAAATTATTCCCTGGCACGCACTTTTCTCGTCTATTTAGCAATACGATACATATTTTAATGCCCGTACCACTAACATTTCAGAACCCATTGAAAGCTCTCTTCTATTGTTCCGTCCTTTCAACCTTTCCAAGCACCTTTTCAGGATTCCGTGAAAGCAGGATTCAATACTACCTACCCTGGAAAGTGACGAAAATAATTGCTGGTGATAAACATACCCACACTAGCACTATACCCTGTCACCGTACCGGGAAAACCTCCCACGCCGCTCAATCCGAAGCTTTCCTAGGGCTGACAGACATTACATTTTTACAAATGACTCCAACCTGCCCAATTTGACCTCCTATTGATAAATAACCTTTCAGCTTCGGCTACTTTTCACCCCTTCCTTTCCTGCTTACAGCTTGTTGGCTAGTGCAGTCTTGGCTTATGGCACCAAACCCGGTGTGTTTGCCCCGTGTGCTCAATTTTACGAAAAATTGCACACTTCGCAAAACTCTCTATTTTCTCTTCTCCTTTGGCACTGAAACGAGTTACAAGAACCAAACCGCAGCAGTCAAAGATTCTGTGAAGCGTTGCTAAAAAGTTGCTCCAAGGACAGGAGGCGCCTTTCTTGGTCTAGATTCCAAGGCTCCCCAGCCTTGTCTCTAAAATATAACGAAGCTAAATTGGCTTCTTGACAATCTTTTCCAAATTTATTAGCGGCATCAGCAATACCTTTGATTCTCGGTTCCGGTGTTATATAGCTATTATGTTTCAATTCACTTAAGATTTCATATAATTTCGGCCCATCAATTACCCGGTAAATCAATTCTTGTCTTGATCCGAAACCGGATACTCGGTATAAGAAACTTAATGCTATATGGCATCATTTTTGCTGAATTCTCAGTAACTTACAGAATTATTATAATTTGGAAAATATTTATTTTAGGGAAATTATTTGTTTCTTTAATTTGGCGCCGATTTTTAAATTTTGCCTAATACGAGACACCTCTAGTGCTAATATTTACATATGACTATTATGTAGTATGTTAGTATGTTGTCATTCTTCGCGAAAAAAACTATATGCAACAATCTGCTTTCCCCAAATTCAAAACCCCGCTTTGGATAACTAAACCCCTTTTCAATCATAACATCCTAAACATTCTCAGTTTTCCCACCGAAGGAAGCTTTATTATTAGCCCGAATATATAAAAGCTTTTCAATGTCTTCTCATTTACTCGGATATCCTTTCTCCTCCTTAGCCTTTGTTACAACGTCCCAAACACTTCCGCATTTTCTCACAAATCTATTACCGAGATCAATCCTCGAGGTTCCCACAGCCGACCCGATACCCGATGAAACACAATAGGCTACTGCAACTCTCGTCAGAACAAACTTCATGTCAAGCCCCTCCTTGTGTTTGCTTATCCGCTCCGCTCCACCTCTGCTGAGCAGCAAGAAGCCAGGGATAGCGGCTAATCTGGAAGCAAGAGCTGAATTCATGTTATGGCCTTGTCCCAGGATTTTTGGGTCTCTTGCTCCTTTCTCCCTGACTTCCGGCAGAGAGAAAATAATCCAAGCCTAACTTAAACGCTCTCAAGCACGATCCGAAAATATATTCCAATAAAACTTGTCACGTCCGTTACGGACATTTGGTGAAAGTAAAAAGAAAGTCACATTTTTTCAAAGTATAGAGATTGTAGCTTAAGATTAAGTCGTTTTGCAGAAATCTCTAGCATTTTGGAAAATTTTAGATTTGACGCCGTTCTTTCAGTGTAACACCAGTTCTGTAGGTACTTAGACGCAGTTGAAGTTTGAGCATCCATCTTAGGGCATTTCCCATAAAAAGCTTAGGACAGAACTCCATATGTCTAGATAATGAAAGGACCGCTTGATATTTTTACGGCATACGTGGCGCCTCCTAGTGATTTTCCACTCCAGAAGATTACATTGGTGGAAAAGAGATTTGATTCATGAATTTGTATTCTGTAACTCATTTCTAGTTAATCCGACTCGCATTGCATTTGTCCCCTGGACATGGCCCCCTATAGAAATCCTTTGTAATCCCTTCAAATATTTCAAGTCCCAGAATCGGGAATCCCTTCTCAAAATCCCAGCTCCAAATCTTTTCACATAAACTTTGAACTCGCATTAATTTCTCCTACTTTCCTCCAATCTTTCCAGATTTCATCCCTTTGTCCAACCGTTCATCTGAGCTATCAAAGCTTTGAACTTGATTCTACATTCCTTTAAATTCCTCTCGCGTTCCTCCACTTCCATCCAGCCAATCTTCTTCCCATCCCTCCTACCTTATTTCAGTCTAACTTAAAGCAATCCCCTCTAATAAAATGTTCAATCGTAAAACCAGTTTCACGTCTTCTAACTCCCTAACTCCCGCTCTGTAAACCCTCTTCGTAACTTTCTCTCCACTCTACCCCAGAGCTCTAAAACTATATTCAAAGAGTTGCTCATGAACGACTACAGAGAGGCATTCCTTTAAATGCCGTAAGAGATGTTGAAAGCCTGTGGAAATCTTCATAGGCGGCACTGCAGTCAAAGTACTTTCACCAGCGGCGTTATTGCATCCTATCGGAAACAGCTGATTTAAATCCCAGCCCTTTGACTAGTATAAAGCTCACTCCTTTCACTCCTTCTGTAGCCTCTGCCCTCTTTCATCTCTTAATGTAAGATGCCTCCCAGCTTTCACCTATAATGAATGTTATATTTTCCACCTGTTTCCGCATTACATCTGGTTTCGTTATGTAGAGCAATATTATTTTTAAATAATTAATATTAAAATCAGGTGCGAATACGTCCCTTGGAAACAACATCAGTGCAATTACTCTGCGCAGGTCGGCGAACTTTTTAAAATAAAATAACTCATAAAATTTAGTTAATGGTATAGTTTTCAACTCGTGCACTCCTCCACTTGACGTTCCTTGAAATTGGCAAACTGTAATTTCTGTATAGATGTCTAAGGCCAGATGAAATTGTGTGCATACATGCAAACTTGTAGGAGAAAGGACATGGATCAGGGAGGATAGTCGTCCTAAAAATTTATTACCTTACTTAAAACTCAAATAACTGTATAAATCTTACACCGGGCCATTTAATTCTGGGAATAGTTTCACCCAACTCCTCCCCTCTTCCACTTTCTCCAATTCTATGTTCTATCGAACAAAGTTGCATTCTCAAAGGTTTCGCCCATTCAGTTTGCTTCCACCCAGCCGGATCCCTTTCTTACAGGATTGTGACAGTGGGAGAAAGTGGGGAAAGATTGTTGTCACCTCCATCTTTCCCTTCCCTTTCCATTGTACTTTTGGATGGAGGATCTAAATTGGTTCTACTTTCAAACTTTCCCTCTACATAATGCTATCTGTGTGCCTGCCCTAACTTTGATATTAGGGTAGAAAGCACTCATCCGTTAGTTTTGGAGAAAGTGGGCTCCAGAGTTCCGCGGAGAAAGTTACTGGGTCACCCAGCAAGCTTGAAGAACCCAAACTATTCTCATACTTTCACCATCTCTTCAAAGCTTTTCTTTCTAGACAAACCGGAGAAAGCGGCAGGGCTTACACTACTGTTTGTAATAAAACTTGTCCCAGATCGAACATTCATTTAAGGTTGAGGCTACCTGCTTTCTTCCTTGCGGAGGAGGATGTGGGGCACACACGCCTTTTACTAACAATGAAGGCAAGCGCTGGAGAAAGTTCTAACCACCTCTATGCAGACTGGCTTGATAAATGCAGAATCTTACTTGAGGGTTAGTCACGTAATCCTGGTGTGCTATCGGTGAACCAGCCGAGAGAATACAATGGTCAAGTCAAAGTCCACCTTTACCATTGCCAGCGCCTGGAATGGATATCATGGAGGAGAAAGCGGTAGAGCTCAATAGAATTCAGGATCAAGCCGGTTATCATCTTAGCCTTTTTCTCACGTTTTCCTCATTTTCTCTTTCTTTCACCAACTATGCTAGGAATAGGGACTTGCCACAAGGACTTTTAGAATTTAATTAGATTGCTATCAATCAAAAGAGACTGCACGTCTTCTCTCCACGCTTCCGGGTATGGAGCCAAGATTACGGCGGATTCTGCACCGGGCTATTAATTAAATGAGGTTTTGCTTTCTCCAACTTTCTCCACTCGTGTCCCCAGTATTGGTTGCACTGCAACGTTTGATTGCAATTAACTACGTTTCTATTCTATCCTATATATTTTTCTTGACATTCACTATTATTATTGTCATCCCTTGATTTTTCCGGCTTTCCCTCCAGTGAAATTTAAGTCACGCTCCTGGTGCTTGCTTCCAACATCCTAAAAACTTGCTCTTAGGTACTTATTCTAAAACGTCCCTACACTTTACTTTTTTTATAAAAAATCATGACTATCAAAATACTATGATCAATTTGAAAATATACTCCCACGGATATTCAGAGACATGTACGACGAGTCTGTAAATCAAAGCGTAAGCTCTTGCTAATAATAAGCTCAAGATAACAAGAGAATTTAAAAGAGAATTCTTGTAGAAATAACCCTAGGACAGGTGATGTTATTGCATTAGAATATTTTTATATTAGCATAAACACGATTATCATGCACCCATCTTATCACATTTGAATGTATGAAATATAGTCTTGGAGAAAGCTGCTTTCTCCAGCTTTATCATTCAGCTCCGTAGTTGCTGTAGCGTCCTCTCTTTTGGTTTACCTCCGGAACTCTATCATCCCGAAGCTTTCACTTCCAGTTTCTCAAAGTAAATGGAAACTTTGCTTTGTTTTCCATTTAAAAATATTTCATAGGTATATAAGAATTTAGCTCGGAAATCCTTTGTATAAATTGCATTACACACTTGAATAGAAACAATAATATTAAAAGGATTTGCCGGGACAAAGGAGAGCTCTTAGAAAAACGTAATTTGATTCTGATCCTCCAGGATTTTCTACCACTTTCCCTCCAGCCACTCTCAAAAGATTCATCATTCAAAAAGTTTCCACAACTTTATCAGTCTCTTCCACAGCTATTCTTAAGACGAACATCCTTTTAAGCTCTTCTTCTCCTTTCTCCTCCACTGTTTTCATCTCCCAGAGTTTACTCTCCACCTCTTCTTCTCTCCTTCTGCTGGGTTACCCGGGTAGTTGTAGAGGATGGTGTCAGCAGAGATTCCACCGACACCACAACTAAACTCTGAGTTCGTCTCCACTTTTACTTCCCCATCATACGCGTACATGTCTTCTCTAATGAGCCTCATAAATTCCCTTGCCCAAGGACATTCCTTAAACCACAATATCATAATCTCGCTCCAAATCCTGCACCTCTCATTTGAATTTTCCATGCACTATTGCTTTTTCCCCGGATATTTGACCTTTTCCAGGTTATAACCGAGTCAATTACAGGCTGGTAACAGTATTTTACCGAATTCGGCTCCACTTTAACTTGGAACTTTTTCCAATATGGAATCTGTACAATTGGAAAATATTTTGCAAATTGCAGGTGGCCAGCTCTTCTTCTGCTTAAGTCGTAAATTTCTTCTCGTACGTCGTTCAAAAAATCCGGGTAACTTTCTCTCTCTTGTGCAACACGACCAGCAATGGCGTCAACACAATTAATTCACCATCAGAAGGAGTGGAAAGCATTGAACTAACGAGAACTGCGATCCGATCCGTGCAACCGATGCATTTAAGTGGAAACCGATTCCCGGTCTTATGTTTGCCAGTCCAATATTCGGTTCAGTATACATGTACCTGCCCTGCAGTACATGCCACTTCTTTGGCTCCTTGAACTTTCTCTTCAATTTACCCAGTCCTTGAGCAATTTCTTCGCGTTTTGTGACACGTTAGTACCAATGAGCTACATATTACTTTCTCCTACCGAAAATCCGAACCAAGAGCTTATATTCCCGCTAGCTACTGCTTTACATGTGCCGCACTAAGCTCTTGCTACGTAGTGCAAGAAGTAATTTTGACAGAAATCGTTAGAGGGCAGCACATATTACGGTAATCCCACACATGTGAGTAATCCAAACTACATTGTTAGACTTTCATATATTTTTTCATAACCTGTCATCTCAGTTTTCCTTTCTTGCGTACACGTGTTTCACTAACATTTAGGATGACCCGTTTTCTCCCCTCCGACTTTCTCTCTAACAATCATTTTCCATTTCGCCACCTAAATCCATCCCATTCAAGTCGGCTTTCCAAAAAGGAAACACCTTGTCTCAAGAGCATCAGAACCGACAAGAGCAATCAAAGGCCATAATGCTTTCTCCTCTTCCTTCCCCTCTAGTCCTCATCCATTACCCCTACTTTCACTTTACTCTTCAAAAGTGAAAATTCAACGTGAAAATGACAGCTGGCTCAGTGTGAGCTCCCAGACTATCTTCTATCGTCTGTATCTTCCTTGCTGCAAGTCTTGTGCGTGTAAAAGGAAGTGAAAGCCCTTCGTCCTGCTTTCTCCTGCCAATGATGCTTTGTACGCCTCGTCAAAAATTCTCACCGGAAATCTAAAGTCGGCAGTAAGTAATTCAAAGAGTTTTACCGTATCACCCAGCACTTTCTTGGGTTAGACGTTAGCCTAGGAGAAAGCTACGTCCAGGTAATACGAATCTGTTTTCTTTTATACATAAATACGTCAGAGAGCGTTAAGCTCACGAGATTTTACTTTCAACCATAGACTTTAAAACCTGCGATGAATCTGAAGCCGAGTAAAAGGAATATAAATGTGGAGAAAGCAGGAGAAAGTGCTGGGGCGCATAAGTGGTTTTATATCACTCTTTTACATCCTCCCTCAAAATCCACCTAGAGCGGCTTATAACAAGAGAAGAGGGAATTGAGCCAAGAGTCATTTTGTTTACTTTATTCTCATAGTGTCTCACAAACATGGACTCAACAATCTAAACAAACTTCATCCGTCCAACTATACGATTCTGTTTGCTAAAATCTAAATAAGCTCTTTCCTTCTTCAAAATACATATTTGCTAAACCGCCCTCTCTGCCAGCCGCTTCACCTTAGCCAAATCATTTCGGTCCCAGCACAGAGTCCGAGTTTATCTTCTCTTCAGCTCCGCATCTCTCTTCCCACTCTTTCATCATTTTGCACGCAATTTTCCCGACTGTGTCTCATTCTATAAAGGACTGATACTCGTCTAATCCGGTGCGTACAGCTCCAGTGTTACTTCTGAACATTTGTTTCCTCGCCGTAATTTGAAGCTTAAGAACAATTTTTGCATCATGTTCGGAGTTGAATAACGTCGATGAATAAAATGCTACTGACTGCACGTCGTATAACGTAACAAGCTGTTTTGACGCGTGCGCATTATCCATTCCATGTCATCTATCCATACATAACAGATAAATTATTGCACATCGAAGCCCTTGTTTGCCCTTGAACCGCATAACCTTGCAAAGCTTTCACATTTCACACGCTCCTTGACAAAGAATGCATTACTTTTTAAATGCTTTCTCTTGTATTATTAATGCATCCATGCAAAAATGCAAGCTTTCACCCAGTTTTCTATATGAACCTGATACTAATTTTTGAAATTGAATACTGAAATAACCCACATGCTGCCAGCTTTCACCCTTCTTCACTTTACGTTAAAAGCCATGGAGTTCAAGGTAAACAGTATAAAAGATGATGGAGAAAGTAATCCTGAAGCTAAAATATGAATCTTGCACTACCGCTTCGCACGGTATTCATGTTGACAAAACGTGTAGTTTCTAAAATCTCGTTGAAAAAACTATGCAATCACTACATCGTCTTGCTTTCTCCGAAGTTTCACTAGTAGTGCCAAGAGATCGCTTAGTGACTCCATTAGCAGTGGATAATGTTCAGATTTTTTATGTGTATGTAATGGCTTTTGTCTGCTAAAATCAAGATGGCGATAAAAGCGGGAAAATGTATCACATTTACACTATAATGGCAACCACAACAACGGTATTTAGGAGCAAGCAAAGCAGGTAAAAGATTTCTGTTTAAAACTGTATCTTGATTTATATTCTATAAAGCAAGAGCAAAGGAGAAAGTGGAGACAATTTTACTTTCACCTTTGAATTTCACCAAAACATTAAATAAAACAAAAGCTCTAGTGCTGATCTTAGTCAGGCAGAGATTGATCTATACAAAATATTGACATCTACGTCCAGGAGAAAGTAAACTTTCACCGAGTTCTGCTGAAATCAAGGATGGTACGAAATGAAGCCTGCGCTGAACTTCCATGAATATGCTCGTTAAATCAATTCTTCGCTGTTTTTGAAACCTTTACAAAATTCATTAGAACTGGGGTACATATGATTTACATAAAGTTATGGTTTATGTTCAAGGGCATGTCATAAAAAAGGAGTTACACTAGCATACCGTATTCGTTTCGGTACGAGAAAGCAAAACCTCACTAATCATATACAGGAATCCTGTGGCGTACATGATAATATAACATGCACATTTTTAGCCAAAGCAACTTTCATCTTCTGCGTGTGAATTAAGCCTCACTAATGTAATTTGTACGACGCGGGTACCTACGGGGGATTTGCCATCCGAACCACCCACTCAGAGCAGGAGAATGGCATATTATGTTTATATTTCACCTGCCAGATTTTCTGGTGAAAGTAATGAGAAGATATGCGCTTTCCTTGGAGGAAAGTAGATAAAAAAAATATACATGTTCCCTTTTGCAATTTTACTCCGCACATGTGCTTCATTGTTTGTATTCGAGGAAGGATTAATTAAAACAGGGAAGAGGTTTTATGAAACTCGTTAGCTAATCCTACATAAACTCGTTCACGGCACAGGACAGAGAGGGTATTCACAACATGCCTGGCATTAGTTACTGTGGGCGCTCTTGGTCCGTTTCTCATCTGCATCCCCTTGGTGTAGCCCGCTAAGTTTGTCCATGGCTTTTAAAGATTCTTTATTCTTTTCCTAACTATGCAGGAATTCAAGTCTTGTTCCCGCTTGGACAAAGGCAAGTATGAAGTAGGTCAGGAAATTGAAAAACTTTTCATAGCCTGTATCCTAAATCCTTGGAGAAAGCATACCAGAGAAAAGGTACTTGTGATCCTGTGGACAGAGGGCGCCACTGGGCGACAGAGGACGCGAGAATATAGGTACTTGTGAAAGAATTCTTTAATTTACTTCCCTCCTCCTTTGTGTCCCACCATGTATCTGTAAAGCTTGTTTATTTTGAGTAAATATACAATCCCGAATTTTTCCGTCTCGAACCCTGCTACTTCGGGTCAAAGGTTGAGATATTAGAGTAGCTCAAACAAAAAGATAAAAGAGGCCGGAGGGAAATTCCTCCCGCCTGTAATTTCAATTATTTTGTTCCCCTTTCCAATATATTCGGTATATGAATCAATTAATTTCTGAAAAGCAATCCCCAACCTACCCCTTTCTCCTCCGACTTTCTCTCCCTGCACGATATGAGCTCAAGGTGAGTTCAGCTCCTGTAAGTCGGCTACTCCACCCTTAGCGTTCAACTAGTTTCTTATTTTTCTTCAAAGTTTCCAAGTAGGACGGAATAATGTTTGAATGCTTTCGAGTCTGGATGGAGAAAGTATAGAAAGTCTAAGAGGAAAAACTCTGAGAAATGGTTAAATATCCTCAAGGGTTTTTCCCTCCCCCTTCCATCATAACTTTCTCCAACGCAATTACATGTGAAAAACTCTAAAGGGAAAGTAGTGAAAGTAGAGTGCACGAAGAAAGTGAGTGAAAGATACTGTGCGGAACTATATAGCTAGCTCTGCTATTCTTTTTAGAGGAATTCTACAAGATTTGCTTGCCAGACTCGGAAAGGTTTGCCCTTTCGTAGTAGAGCAGGAGTGGATGTAGTGAAAGTGCACTTTCCCCATTCCAGCTCGTTGCTGTGTAAAGAAACGCCTCATTAGTTTTCTCCACAATTTTCTATACCATCTTAGATCTCTTCTTCCGACTCCTCTATAGTAGCACTTCTAGTTCAGAATTCCAGTTACTAATACCATACAGCCTCCACCACCAAACACAACTTCCCTTTCCCACAACAAACTCTCCCTAGTTTCATTACCAAAATAACTGTCTTCATAAAATCAATGAAGAGACACTCCATAGCGTCCGCTTCATATAAAATCCTCTTTACTAGCAGCATTAATACTTTCACTCCTTTCACCACTACTTTCTCCACCCTTCCAAGATGAAAACCCGAAATAGTAGTAGCAGCCCCCACTTTTTCCACTCCCCTCATTAAATGAATTTTCATTAAAATAAATATGAAAACTATTCCCCAAAATGATTCATCAAAGTATCCTGAGCTCAGCACCATATCATCCCACTCATACACATTGGTAACGGCGGGTACCAGGAAAAACCGGTTCCCGAATGGTTAGGTTTTTGACGTATTCCTATATCGTATCTCTGCCCCCGCGTCAGATTTTTATAGCATCGGCCAAATGTAATCAAACTTTATCCATTCCTCGGCCACGCCCTTTCTAACCCCATCAACCCTGCCACCAACCCTATTATATGTCAAAGGGCAAAATCCTTCAAACTAGGTGAACCATTCCATGTTCAAGTATCGGAGGAAAAATAATCAAATCCAGATAACAAATCACAAACTTTTAGAATAATCATTTCCTCCCACTCCTCCTTCTGCCTACTGTAAAACATATAGCTAAAGCTTGCAATAATTCTATCCATTCTACAAGTCAAATATTTCCTTTACAAATAGTTTCAGCTGCTTCAACTTAAAGTTGTAAGCGGAGAAAGTGCCAGAGGTCACCCTCGTTTACAGAGTATACAACGTTGAAGAGGTTATAAAAGTACAAGGACTTATTCCTTGGCGTACCCAGCGGGTGAAAGCAACCCTGGAACAGGATTGGGGCTCTTTAGTTTGGATTAACTCGGTCAATAAAACTAAAGATTTCAGGAAATTGCAATGCATATAGAGCTTGAGTGCATATACGTAAGGAAAGCCGGGAGCCAAACACGACGTTCCCTCTTTCCCAGCGGTTATTTAAGGATTTCCAGAGTAAACGGCGAATGTATACATAATTTAATAAATAATGTTCTACACTTACCGTTGCTAATCTCGGATCTGTAGGAGCGTCTGTGGTCATTGACAGTACGAGAAGAGTTGTTGACATGTTGGAGAACGAGGCAGGCTGAAGTGGAAGCTAGAGCTTTCTTTTGTCGAAGTGCTTCACGGAAGATCTTGGAGTACATTACTATCATTACGACGGCAGGGATCCAAAACGAGATCGACGAGGATACCAAAGCATACACTGAAAATGAAAACATATTGATTCGAACACTGTAGCAGAGAAGAAGTCAGCAACAAACTTCAACTGTGAAGGAATATACATTCATATTGATTTTTTAAATGACGTTAAAACCCTCCAAATCCAATAATTTAGCTATCTTCATCCGTAATACGCAACACAATTGCAACTTTAAAAGCTCCTTTAGCTTGACTGATATTTTACGTTATTCCAACAATATTTTAGCAAAGAATGTAATATTTCTTTAAAATCCTGCAACTTTCACCTGCTTTGCTCAGGCCTTTCTCTTTTACTTTCACCAATCAAATCATCCTCACCTTTATGCTCATATACATAATTTCCTAACCGGAAACTCCTCAAGATCTTATAAGTCCTTCAGCACCTAGAGCTAAGCAGTTGACGCTCTTGTCAAATATCAAATATCCCAGAATTGCATACGAGTGAGTCCCGGAAGTGGAGTATAATTCCCCGAATTTCCCCTGTTTTCCTGTCTGACAATGTAAATTGTAACAGTATATACTTTTGTCTCAAACAAAGAGCAGGTAGGTTAGCACAGTTGAAAACATTTAATTTGCTTGGAATTCCGATCTAAATTAAATTCCAATCTTTGGAGAAAGTCTTCAACCTACCAAACGTATATATTGTGTATGTGCTTTCACTTCAAAATGTTGCAACTTTCACCACCAATCCTGTATGGCTTCCATAACCCCTCACAAAAACATATTATTCTAGGAAATGTTTTATATTCAAAGACGGATTTACAATAAGATATTCCCAGAATTCTATAATGCCACACAGCGGGTTTATCTGAGACAAGAAAAATCTTTTTAACTCTAGATCCTGGAAACCCGTATACAATTTGACAGGATTATTTCACTACCGCACCATCTAGAAAATATTTGGTTATGAAAAAAGAAGCAAGGGAATCCTACATTCAGTCAGAAAAGATGTTTAAAAAAAAGGTCCTTGCGGATCTCAGAGGATGTAAACAGCAACATTTACAAGAAGGGCAGGAGAATCCTGGATTTCAAGATCTATCCGCCTCCGCCTTCCCACGCTTGTATTGATTCCACCCGGGATAACCGAAACCGATAACTGGTTTTGGGTATTTCTTGAGATAAAAAATAAAAAATTCTTACCAGTATTGGGAACAAATTCGCATAAGTTTGGATCCTTGATACGTCTTTGCCTATAGTCTTCTGTAGTGTAGACTCCTAAGAATATTGGTGTGAATGACAGGAAGGACGGGAGGATCCAAATCGAGCCTGAAATATAATACACAAATTCACATTTCCCATTCATGTCAACCACAATTCCCATCCGTATTTCCCTCTATTTCAGATTGCATTCCCATCATGTTTCCCCCAGCCGTCTCTCTTCCCGCCCCTGACTGATTCCCTTTTCCCTCTTCCGTATTTTGTCCCATTACTTAAAGAATTGACATTTTCGGGACCGGAGCTGCTACAGCCAACACCTCAGACATAACGTTCCCTCGTATAACCATGTTTCCTTGCCCACGCTTCTGCAATAGCATTCAAAGTTTGATTGACGTGTATCCCTCGAGCCTTGAATTCTGTCGCTGAATAAGAAATTTAAAAGTCGAATCAATTGTCACACCTACGCTGTATGCGGCGGCATTCACTCAAGCGTATATCTGACAGCTGATCTTTGCTGCAATTCGGTTTGACAAATAGTACACGCTGGCGTATGTAATCAAACAATATGCCGACGCTCCGGTTTCGGATTCAACATTTGTGAGGATTTTTGAAAAACCAATTACTATTTTTGTATCAATTTAGTATTATGCAATCTTGTTGGGGCTTAATGCCTATTATAATTTAAAAATCAAACCAGCAGCCCCACTAATGAAACAGTTTCCGGTCAGGAAAAGTCAATGTATGAGGGGTGGGTGTTATCTCCAAAGCACGGGCTGAGTTTGATTTCAAATCGGAATAATTTTTTATACTATTTATTACTATTAATGAATTTAAAGTTCTCAGAAACGCAGCAAAACCTTCCTGCGGAGGAACTAAGAAGAAATAACCCTGTCTTCCTTCCGTAGGCCTCATTTAAAAAAGCGCGGGTTTTTAGCACATTCAAAATGCATGTTTATTAATGTTTTCGTTCTAATTTAAATGGAAGCCACAATTCAAGAGCTGAGAATACAAATTCCCAACTGAATCACGAAAGAAAACCCGCTTTGCAACAACTCTAAAAATTTTATCCTTTATATTAATCGGTGTAGCTCTGGCGAAAATTTTGTCCTCATTTGAATGTTCGCGCTGACTTTTGAACATTCGCGCTTGCCCCTCTAAGTCATTGATTTTAAGCGTCTATATATATAATCTATGATAACTTTGTAACAACGTTTCCATGACGACTGTGTTGGTGTGAGAGGCATTGATGGGGAGAAGCTATTTCATGGCTAGCTCTACATGCTTCATCCACTTTGTTTAACTATTACGATTCACTAAACTGTCATCGAACTGTTTAACCAGCCGAGTTTTGTAGCGGCCTGGGCGCTATTCTAAATCCAGAGGAAATTCTCACTCAGATAATCATACTTAAATGTAGTTATTACCGCCGCGCTTTATTAACTATGCTCTAAGACCCTCCGCTGCAAGTAAATCTGAAATCTTCTACCGACACATGGGACTTGACACCGTCAACGTTTCACAATGTGTAATGTGACCGCTAACCTTATAAAAATGATAAGCTGAGAAGCGAGCGCAAGCGAGCTTAACGACTATCGGGCCAGCGGCGTGAGCGAAGCGAACGCTTATTCTCTCTTTTTTATAATTACATGTAGCTCTGCGAAAAATTGGAGCTGCTTTGAACCTGCGCTTCATAAATTAGAATTGTGTTACTAACGTTCTCTATACTTGCCAGAATAATTAGAATGGTTAAGCACAACCGCAGCGTTAGGGGCTAGGGATGTTTCCACGCTATCCTAAATCTTTAGCCTATTTAGGTTTTACAATCGTTGCTTAATTTTTCTTTGCTACTCCATGCTATCCTCTACAACTGCATTTCATACCTTACCAGACTTGCTGTCATCGCATCGATGCAAGGAGAATTGTCTATTCCAAATATGGAATATATTGCCCTGAATCCTTGCATTAATTTCGATTCAGTTGCTGACTGGTTAGAATACTCATACAGACCATCATATTTCCTAAGAAATCATTGCGCTGATAGTATTATAAGTGACTAGCACGTAAAATTGGCATATCAGTTGAAACCTGAAATGTCATTTTACGCACCCGTTGCGTTTAAAAAATGAATACAATACCGCTGAATACGTTGTGGAATCAGTTTCGAAATAACGGGTCAGGATCGGTTATGCACGCCTTTTTATTAGAACCTTAGAAACCTATCATGTGGAATATGGTTCTATTTTGCTTTAAAATTTAGCATTTCCATTTTAAACTACGCCTAGGTCATAGTGGCAACTCCAATTTAACTTAGGTGTTAGATTATAAACGGCTGTTAACCGTCAAACTTGAATAATATGCTGACAAGCGGGCTGCTAAAATATTATCGAGCACGCGACGTGAGCGAAGCGAACGCTCCCTTTATGGCCAGAATTCAGCTGACCATCAGCCGTCTCGAAACCTATGCAAGTTTAAGTTAAAGAAATATTGCATGGAAATGTTCCAGGAGTGTTTTAAGTAACGCTGAAGCGCGTGCACAGGCAAAATTGTGTGTACCATGCAATCCGTGTGTACAGTGCAAGCCGTGTGTACAGTGCAAACCCTGTGTACAGGCTGCGGGTAGGCTGAAGGCGAGCGAAGCGAGCGCTTCAGCCTAGTATCTATAATCTTTGATTCCAGCTGTTCTCTCACAGTTTTTTAATCAAATCCGCCATCACAAGCTACCAAAAACAAGTAACTCTTCTTCGCTCAAGCTGCCATCCTTCCAAAGGAGCACGGTGTAGCGGAGAGAGTGGAGCAAATTGCAAATCTTTTACTCATAGTCTGCCTAAATAAATTATTTTCTCTTCTACCTTCCCTTCCACGATACTGGCAGGGCATAAGAGTAACCGCTGTTGACGAAAAACCAGTTTTAATTTACGTTCGCGCGGGGGCGGTAGGTGGAAATCCAATGAATCAACTTAATTTTTCATAAACCCCCCCGTCATGAAGACAGATCAAGTTTAATGCAAACCAAATTCTGCTGCGCACTACTCCAAGCTACCTGTCTGCATGTGCCTCTCTTAAGTTTTGATAATTCCTCCAGCTGTGCCTCAAACGTTTTGATTAATTAATCAAGGAAAAAATCCTCATCTAATACTCCCAACCATATTTGAAATTAGCGCCACCGCAGTCATTTCTAGTGCATCGTAGTACTGGCGCCAAGCTATCTAACGATTCTGTCGAGTATTTTCCGTCCAACTCACATTCCGTTCTAGCAAGCCTAAGGACTTTGGGCAGACAAGCCGCAGCCGCACATAGAGGCTGTCAAAATAGTAAAATCTAAGAAATTCTAGCCTATTTACACGGGTAAATGGTTACAACTTATTTACCCGCCTCCCTTCCCGCCCGCTTAACTATCCCCTCAACCCATCTCTACTCACGCATGCTATCATGCAACTGGGTAATTGGCAGCCAGAACTGATCCAATATTCTGAAACTTTAATGATCATTTATACACACACTCCTTTCCGGGTAGGTTACCGGTTAGTGTGCAGGATGAAGATTGAATAGCAGCTTCGTTACTGCCGACGAATGTCGCAGAGTACTATATCCGATTTCCGATTCTTGCCCGATTCCCCGGCTAAAAATAGATACCTTTAGCTTTTACAAGAAGAAGCAATTTCCTTACCACGCCACTCTGTAATACCCGCTATTTTCTTAAAGTACAAGGTAAGGAAGTTTTCACTCTCCCTGTAGATTGAACACAGAAAGCACGTTCATGTGTCATCATGCAGTAGGGAGGTATTCCGTTTGAAAGAAATACATGCACACATATTCGTGACATTTCACTCCTGTTTTATGTCCCGCTTTCCCATGTCACAACGTCCCAACCATAAAGTTAGCAATTCATTTTGGCACACACACATTCACGTAGACTTGTTTCCCTCTTCTCTATCCTACCCGGTGCTCCGTCCGGCCCTGCAACTCTATCTCAAACGCTTATATCTTCCATCCAATCCGCACAAACAACGTTACCCACCCACCACAACGGGCCGCATCTTTCCCCCCTCATCATGCCTCCCCCTTCCCCGAAAAATCTAATTCAAATCTCTCTCTGATATTCCTCTTCAATTGCTTCCTGATCCGGATTTTACAAACAGAAGAAAGATTGGAACAAGAAGCAAGAGGATCTGCGGGGAACAAGGATTCCAACACATGGGCTGCCTTGTTTGCTGTAAGCTACCCGTTTTCCGTTTTTGAGCCGGCTGGTTTTAGAGTAGAGGCGATCATGAGACTGACACCGGGAGCGTAATAGAGGAGTGTCGTGTGTCCCGAGGACGCGTGGGACGGGATACACATTAATAATTACATTTGAGACGCAAAAAGGAGGTCACCCAAGGATTACTTTCAAAGGACATTACGTCTCTTCCCATTTCCACTTTACAAACCCTCAACAAATCATTTCAAATACACCTGCTCACATCATCCATATAATATTAACCCGACCGCAATCTCATAACCTTCTTGAATTACACAACTCGTCCTATCAACTTCCCCCTCTTCAACCATCCAAGTCGTATCTTCTTCTCTTCGTAACCGTTTCATACTGTGAGTCAAAACACCTTTGCTCCTGTCTTTCCACTCTCATCATATCCCCTTCCTCTCAATCCTACCTACGCTCTCTTCCTATAATACTCCAGGGGGCGTTGGCAATAACCCGTCACTTTCACCGCCAACTGCCAGCAACCGCTTTGCATCACTTCCTCCAGCAATAACGTAGTTGTCACACACCTACGGAGCGAAATTAAAACCCGCTCCGAGGTTTCTCAATTTTTCTCTACGGGGATTTTCATTTCAGTGTGTCTACACGTGTTTAAATTTTTATTTGAACGTTGTACTGTTTCATTTAAGTTGGACACAAAGTTAAAATATTTTGCTTTGCAGGTGGGTTGGATTTCAGCTGTGTCTTTTATTATTAAATAAAATACAATTTTTAAAATTAAATTAAATGGTGTTATTATTAAATTAATATTTAATACTGACTTTCTCCGGCCTGACGGAGAAAGTATATAGTGTAAGCAATTTGTTTTAACTGTAATATAACATGCAGTTAGGTGCTTGAATTGTAAGGATTTAGGATTTTTAAAGTACGAGCCCCGTGTTGCCAGAACTGTATGCAAAACCATTTGAAGAATCACTAAATCTGCACGTTGTTCTGAAGAATGATGGATTCTAGGCTTGTTACAGCCTTTTCTGGAATTCTAAAACTTTTTAATTGGACTCGGTAAAGTTTTTGCAAAATGTAGTTATTTTTTCAAGATTCATAATTATTACAGGAAGGTCTGTGAGAAAAAACTCCCATCATGTTTGATTACTCCGAAAAAGTTGCGAGTTCTGTCCATCATCAAACTTTATAAATCCCGCCGCTGAATAATTAGGTCGGCAGGGAAGCCTTTCGTCGTACCTAAGTCGTAAACGTGGGAATGATGAGGATGAAAAATCCTAGTGTTGAAAAAAATTATCAACTTTCTCCACTTTCTCCGTTTCCCTCCCTCATCCTCCATCCCGCTTCAACTTTCATCCCATTATCAATCTCATTTCGTTAGGAGAAAGTCCTGGCAGTAGCGGAAAAGGAAGACAATGTCACATCATCATGACACTACCATACCTCCTTCTCAACCTCTCAAGTCTTCAACCTTATTCCCTGAAAATAATGGGATTCTCTTCTCACTCTTCCTCTCTCCTTTCTCTTGAATTTCGGAGAGCTTTCTCCTGCCTTGCTTTCTCCTGACTTTTCTCCTCCATCCTCTTTCGTACTTATCCCACGACCTGGTTGTCCACTGCTTTCTCCTGTATCTTCTCCCTTCCTCCTCTCACAGTCCTTAAGCTAGTTGCCTTTCCCTCGAAGGAAATGCAGTCCTAGCCTTTGTACTATTGCTGAGTAGTACTTACAGAGTCCTTGGAATCGACTTTTACGCTCTAAAATCCTCCAAAATGCTTTCTTCCACAACATATAATCAACCTTCACATTTAATACCAACACATCCGTAGAAATTGTGCTTACTCTTTTTCTCGAGCCTCCCGACACGCGACTTCGAAGAGGCTAGGCTTGTATCATAGTCTTAAAGTCTTGACCACGTTTTTGTCCGGTCTTTTTAAAGTCTAGGATACACGTTGCATAGCAACGGGTAATGCGTTGGCGTGAGACAGTCGGAATGCTCTAAATTGTTTTTTCCCCGCAGTAGTAGGCGTAATACACTGCCCACAAGGCCTTGGAGAAAGTATTAGCTATTATTCCAACAGGGTCGTGAGAAAATTCCACAGATGATGCTCTATTTAGTAGGCCACGGCAAAATAAAACTTTCTTTGAAATAAAAATTTATTTTTTTACCAAAGGATCCCGTCTTGTTGCGTAAGTAGGCAAAATTCATCCAGACTTTTACAATATTTCCAGCCTTAATGCCCATCGTAAGACGCACCATGCTCACAGATGGAGCAGACGTAGGCGGGATCATCCTCCACAAATATTCCATTCTGTCTACCCCCAACATTAGCAAAATTTTATCACATATGTATTTTCTCCTTATCTTTTGTATACAAATATGCATTTTCCATTTCCCAAACCATAGAAGAATGAAAGTAGTTCAACAAGCTTCTCTAAACAGCCGAAAGTGAAAGCGACTTTCTCCTCCTGTTACTCCCAGCAATTTATTCTAGCTCAGACCCTACTCCACAATATCGCCTGTACTTTCTCTTTGAGTGCTTTTAAACAAGCCTACACCACAGTTGCGTGCTTCACATTCACATGGGAGGGAAGATGAGACAGGATATAAAATCATCTGTCTCTTTATTATTTTATTATCTGCAAGCTGGATTTGCCAGGACCTACACATAGCAATGTACTTTCCCTTCCGCTATTCCACCGCAGCTAGGAAATGCGCATACATACACATTCTTCAAATCTTTATTTATGTTTCCCGCTCTGTCCAATTTCTGGACTGGACACTAGAGAAATCCAAGCTTCAAAAATGTGTGTCCTGTACTGTTTTCCTCCCATACTTTCTCTTTGATGAAATATTCAAGTCTGTTGATAATACAGGCAAAATTCCCATCCGTAGTAAAAGCTTTCTCTTTTCTCTCTTTTCAGACACAGACGGAGTAAAACTTATTATTGCGTTTTATTTCAAGCCTGAAATATCAACAAAGTCAGTTAACAAAATACGACAACACGTCTCGAATAAAATATTCAAACTTTAAACGTAAAAGAAAAATCGTAAATGGCGCTTCTGATTTGGAGTTGCAAAATAACAGAAAGTCAGCCGTCCGGTCCGAGGTAGATACATCGAAATGGGAGTCTTGCTGTTGAGGAGATTATCGTTTTGGTGAAAGGTTTGTGAAAGTAAATCCTCAAAGAAAAATCTCTCACCCCCGTAGAGACTATACTGTATCAAAGCCCATATGGGCATCAAGAAAAGGTCACGAAGCAAAATAACAATAGCTGAGTAGTATACCCTCAGGTCAACCGGTGTAGGTCATGACTTATGAGTTATGAGTTGCTACAAGGACTCTCAACTAAACTGGTAGACGACTGCCTAGGGAATATTAATTTAATATTTTCCAGTCTATAAAACATTCTATTAAGAGGTGGAAAAATCACTAAATAAAAAATGCTCTTGACGCTTTTTTAGCCTAAAATAAACATTGATTTTTGCTTAAATATTTAAGCAGAACTAAAAACTAAGCCTGACTACAAATAAAAAAATAAAAATCAGAGTTCCGTCTTTGATTAATCAAAACTTGTGATCAAAAAAATGGAAAGTTACATCCGCTCTATTGAATTTACTCTTCCATTCCTCCAAGAAAAACAAATAAAAGCTGTGAAAATTTACAAAAACCCAATACTTGGATTAAGAGTACTTAATATTCAAATGAATTCAAGAAAAAATAATACTAAGAATTTCGGGAAAAATCCTAAAAGCTGTGGAGAAAGTTGGGGAAAGCGTTAAAAAGGATGAAGAAAGCGTGTCAATTTTGAAAGGTTATTGGTATTCTTGTCTGGTAAGAATAAGAAGATGGATTCGTTTTTGCATGAGTTGACGCTTCTATAAAACATGAATAAGATTCTATTAAAAAGAGGAGAGAGCTGTGCTACTTGAAAAGAGCGGTGAAGGCGGTGGTGTTGTAACAAGGAGAAAACTTTTTGTAGTTGAATAAACTTGAATCCATACATTTCTTCCTCTCTACCAACTTTCTCCAGCTCAACGCCTCTCCTCCTTATGCTTTCACTCCTACTTTCTCCACGCCCTCTCTGTGGTTTACGACCTTTAAATTCATCTAAACTTGCCATATATGTATGTGTACATTCAGATCATTTTTTCCAGTTTTTGAGCAAGGGGTGGCGTGAGAGAAGGTGAGACGTGAAGACATTTGAATTTCGCTCTCACTCACAATTTCCACCCTGGCTCAAACCCCCAAGAATCCTGATGGATGGAAACATTTCCCAGAGCTTTCGAATTTTAAAGTAGTTGCGAGAAGAGTAACAAGTCTTCTCACTCTTTCCACTTTCACTCAGCTCCCGCATCACCTTGTTTGGCTAAGAGCGAACAAGGGTTTTCCCCAGCCATTACTACCAGCAAGGTGTGCACTTTCACCGGATACTAGCGAGCACGAAGAATCAAACTCACGGAGCTTCTTGACTTAAAAACAGCCAGGACTTTCTCTTCCCCAGCTTCATCCCATCTGCTTTCCCGCATTAAAATCTCCCCATTCCTCCGCTTCCTCCCACAATCTAATTCTCACACACATTCTAAACTCTCGCATTTTCTTGCGATGAATCTCGTATCCTTGCTACTTTCTCCAACATTCCGAGAAAGCAATAAACGTTACTGCAAATGCATATTTCCTCCGCATGCTTTCACCGACCCACATATTATCTCCAGCCCACCGTCTGTTCCAGCATATATAGTGAAAGTCAACTTTTTTCTCAATTCATCCACCTAAATCCACCAACAGCCACATACACTTGGACTAATGGAATAAAAAACTTTTCCAAAACCATACTTGAACTGCTAACATTTTACCAGCTTCTTCCCGCTTCTCCCATCATTCACTTTCACCTATTCAATTTGAATACCAAGCTGTAGCTTTCAAAACGAAAATTTAAGCCACTCCGCCTTAAATCCTCCACAGCATTGAGTTGCGGCTCTGTAAATAGATTTCCTCTTTAAAATTGATTCATCAATTTGTCATCCTATAAAATTTGCGTTTATTCAATCCTTCGCCATCCACAGCAGCATCTTCATTTTCCGTCTCTACCACCTACGCAAAGAAGAACTTTCACTCCCTCAGAGAAATCCTATAAATCTCTTCCGATGCTTTCACTCACTTTCTCTTCTTGTCTGAAATGCACTTTCTCTTCCCCTTACTTCATTCTTCTCTCCTTGCTTTCTCCCTGCTTTCTCCTTGCTTTCTCCCTGCTTTCACCCTGCTTTCTCCAGTACAAACCATTCATCCACGTCACTCTACCCTTGTATAAAGGCTGTCATAATATCATTATCGCTACCTTCAAGCCCAAATCTCTTACTCTTTAACCCACAAATTTAACCAATCAAATCATCTTCCATCAGCTTCACATCAATTTCCACCAAAAGTCATCTCCATCACTCCCTCCATTATCCATCCTTTGTCCTTTCCTTTTTTTAGCCTTCAACTTAAGTCTTTAACCCGACGTTAACTTTCTTTCTGTGAAACAAAACGCCTGAAAAATTTAGGTGAATTTAGTAACAACGTTTCCAGAATCAATTTCTTCCCGCCTCTAACTAAATCCTAGTGACTTCTAGAAGAACTACTGAAGCAGTTTGGCGACGGCTAGCTTTAATCCTGTGTGTGAATATTTCCATCCCTATTTCTCACACATTTCCTTCTGCTATTTAACCAATCCTGCCCTTGGCTTGGTTAGCCTTCTCGCGTCATTGAATAATCGACATTAATGTTCAAGTACGACGCTAACTCCGTATTGACTCCTTACAAATGTTCACCCCTTTAGCAAGCCTATGCATATTTCATCCCAAAGCAAAGCCCATTACTCAAATGTCAACTGTGCGGTTCTTGTGCCAAAATTAAACGCTAAATATATTGAGAGAAAGCCATCATAGTACAAATACGCGGAAGGAGCCATAATAGCAAGCACTTAACCTGCTCGCAGCCAAATAACTTCAAGCGGTTCGTAAATGCATACTCTACTATATTTCTCGTACCAAACATAACATATACTACAGGGAATTCATAAGCAGGAGCAAAGGCAAAACCGACAAGCAAGTAAAACACGCCAACTTACATACAGTCAAAAGAGAAATCTATTTTCCTACGATTCTTCTTGATCTTCTTTTAGTTTTGAACCGCCTTTTTTCAGCTGCTTTACTCTTCATAATGTTTGATTTGAAACCTGGATATTGACATATTTTCATTTGAAATATATAAACAAAATTCTTATACTTTGGCAGCTAGCTATTTTCTCCACTAGGGCATTATATACTTGGAGTTGCGTGGCAAGTATAGAAATTCCCAGTCTTTCGCCGTCTTCCAAGAATTTGTATGCTTCTTGTTTCATGGCGTTTGTACTAAATGAGCGGTTTTCCGTAAAGGATTTGCGTAATTCAAGCCACTTATTCTTGACCTTATCAATTTGTACAGTTTACTTCTAGCATCCATCCTTTTCAATTCGAGACATTTAAATTGATGGTCATGACGTTACAGTATAGATGTTTTCAGTTCGTTGGTTCTTGGGCTGCTGCCGTATCGCTCTAGTACTCAAGCAACTTCGTTGTCATTGTATTTTTCTAACCTGTATCCACAGCTTTCGGCGTTGAAGTAATTTGAAAATTCACGTACTAAGAGATAAAGTACTGTGCGAGTTTGCAACGAAAAGACCGGAAATACTAAACTGTGCACGACGGTACGCTAAGCTTTCCTTATAAACGCTTCCTTCATGCCATGCAAATCCTGAATATCTCAGATGAAAAACAGAGACTCCAAAACCGCCACACCTTTAACCTTCTTCCGCTTCATTAACTCTCATCCATTCCTTCCCGAAACTAATGACTCAAATATATTATACCTGATAATCAACTCGGATTTACGCTTTACGAACCCTGATTTAATCTCTGATTAGTTTACACAATGTTATAGGAAGCTCTGGATCGTGACGGAAGAGAATGAAACGATTACTTCTAAAAGGTTCACTCGCTTCCTCCTTCTAGTCGGCTTCTTCTTCAGCAGCTACCTAAGATTTATCCTGTATCAGCAGAAATACGTTTGAGAATCCTGCCGGCGGTAGAAAATTTAATGCCAGGGATCAAATTGGAGGTGAATGTTTAAGAATGTTAGGCTAGGATATTCTAGCCTGTGTTTTTAATTCAATTCAGTAGCGTCTTAGAATCCTTGAGTGTGAATACAAATCCATCTGCTCGAGGGCATAAAGCTTCACACTTGCTCGCAAATTGTTCAGGTAAAACAGCTACTTATATAAATTTCGCGAATTCCTGCAACAAAATCTCAAAGGTTGAGAAACTGCAAACGCATTCATAAACACGCTTATTCCACATCATGCTTTTGATTATTTACATCAAGCTGGAACTTTCTGTATCACATGTGCTTTTATGCGAATCATTTTGATATATCGCTCTCAATGTGCAATTCTATTTCGCCTGAAACAGGCGTTGCAATTGGAATTACCGCTAGAGTTTACCACTGGTAATAAGAGACATAACTGATCCAAAGGATTTTGTAAATTCTGTTACATTTCAATATCGGCGTTGCAGCCCTTCAGTCACATTTTATAAAGTTTATTCCTGCTATCCATATTCCGATCGCGGGCCTCAAAGTATAAAAAACCCTCATATTGCACTAATTATGTCCGAACATATACATCATACTAACTTGCATTAAAATTATCTAAAATTCAAACCGATTCTTACCCAGCATGTGAATCAAATAAGCTCGAAATATTCGCGAAAATACCTAAATCCTCACAAAATCAACTAACAACGCAGTTAATCGGTATTCAAACACAGCGTAGAGGAAACATGATAATGGTACGCAAATCCATAGCACAAGTACTATCATATTCCACCCCCACCCACGCTCTGTAAATTGCCCCATGAAACCCGAACTGGCCTCTCGGGGCCGGCGTCTGCAAATTAAACGAAAACACGGAAGATCACTTACCAATCATTACGCGAACAGTTTTGTGAGTCATTTGTAGAGGATATTCTAGCGGACGACATATTGCATAATAGCGATCTACAGATATGCAGCATAAATGTAGGATTGACGCTGTGCTAAAGTATACATCCAGCGAGTTCCAAACATCACACATCACTGAACCCCAGAGCCACTTTCCTGAAACCAAAGTAAACAAACGTAAGTTTAATACATTAACGACTTTTATTTTACTTACAACCACAATATTTCCCTATGCTATTCCAAATAGTCTCATTTTCATGTACATGTATTCAATCACAATATCATCCCACACTCTCCAGGATTACAAATTACCGCGGCACATTTAAAACAATAGCACACTTGCTGCTCCTCCCCCGAGCAGCAGCTGCTATTTTCATAAAATCCCATAAACCACGCAACCATTCCAAAAAACCGAGCTTCCATTAGCCAGCCAAGAGTTGTTCCTCCGAGTAATAAATAGTATTCTCGTAGTTGTTTTTGTCACGCTCTTTCCGTATTGTTGCAATACTTGTGAAATCCCAGTCTCTGATTCCCCTCCCCCGATTTATATTCATCCCACACGCCTCCCTGTCCATAATTCTACCTACGCTTAGACTGCACTACACGATTAAGGCGGTTCGGAGAAAGTCTCCCAGAACGTTTTACCACTCGTAAAATAAAACGTTATCAGAGCATTCTATATTTATAGGGATTTCAGTTCCCTGCACACGTGAGAGCCGAGTGGTTCAGTAAATAATACACAGCGGGTTTGTTTAACCAAGGCGCTTCTCTTAACCGCAAGATACCCGGGTAGTAGAGAAATAACTCTACGCCGCCACATATACACCCACATCCACTCTCCTCCTAGCACTCTTACTGTAATCAGAGACAAAGGATCGCATTCAGTGGCTAATCTTTCATCTTTGTTATTCAGCCATTTCCTGAACCATATTCAAGCCATACAACACAAGCATCATGTTTTACGACAATATTCTTCGACAAGCGTCGTATCTTTGCCAGCAAGAAACAGAATCTACACGATATCAGAGATCAAAGCTTAAATCACCACAAGTGTCCGCTATTTCTTCTGGAGTAATTCAAGCACCTTGGAACAGCCCGCGAAATCTAATAGCGGGGAATATAAAATGCACTGTTTCATATAACAGATTGCAGCATTTCATAAGTAGCCATCATTAACGTTTTTTCCTTGTCTACATCTCAAGCGCCAAACATCAAATCGGCTTACTAGCTAAAACCTCTCGTTTAATCCTACATATGCCATGCATGAAACGCTAAAGATCCTACGATACTCAGAGCGATAAGTTTTTTTGCTGATACAGTAGATTTGGTACACACAAGAACCCACGGTTTTTGCACTTTTTCCTCCAGTGTTGCCATTTTCAATTTAATTTTGTTATGCAAGAAAAAATCCGGCGCGCTCTTTTTTTCCATGTTTTCATTTTCATGGACAAGAGGCAAACAATTCCTGCCTTCTTTCCGTGTCACCACTTGTATGGAAGCAGTTCCACTTGAGCAGAATCAACAAGATCACCGACAAGATACACGAAGGCTGTGGAGAAAATAACCACTTTGTATTGCTACGTGACTATTTCCATCTCGCCTAAAGTTTTTACATTGCTTGGATCTCGACAACAAAGATATTATCATCTCCTCATCCTTACTATTGCTTGCCCTTGTTTTTAGATTTTCATCGCGGGTGGAAATGTAACGTATTATTTTCATTGTCTTCATCTTCTCCAACCTGCTTCAGGCAGCCGGGCCAAGGAAGGAGAGGAAGGAGCAATACAATAAGGCGGAAAAAATATAAAAAATTTGGCAAACCCTCCACGCAATCATTACACAAAAGCATATAAGCCTTCATTGATTGCTCCCGCGTTCTATTTCTGTTCTATCCCGCACCCTCTTTAGTATTCTAACCGAGTTTTCTACGACGTCCGCACTTATTGTTTCTATTCCTCCGACCACAACAACATAAGCTTTAGCCTCAAGCAAAGCTCCTACCCGCCCGTCTTCCTTGAATTCTACCCAGTTTCGGGTTCAACCAAGAATTCGGTCGTCTCCTGAATCCGTTCAGCTACCCGCCACCCTCCCCTCTTCCTCATTATACGACCTACTCCCTAACACAACGCAAGTATTTTATTTCATTCTCGGAAACCCTACAATCAGCACCCGGCCCTGTAATAAGAAGCTTGAATAGAAGCCCAATTTGCACGCACACACTTGAAGAAATCTACAGAGACGACGAGGGAACAGTCAATGTACTTTGTCCTTTAAACTACCCGTGTAACCGCCTCATTTCCTTCTTGCCTTGTGTAGGTATTTTAGAGAGGTTATCACGTTAGCATTTTTCTTTGCATACAAATTGCGCCATCTGTTATTAATAAAATACCCGGTAATTTTTAAACCATTGCTTAAAATATTGTAGGTATTTTTGGCACCGAGTAAACTGTTGGTGATAGCGTGTCTGCACTCCTTGTAGTCGTTGGTGTTACATGCATAATGTGCGCTATATTTCACCAGGTTGTGTCTCGTACTAAAAACTGTTACTAGTAAATTATGGCACATATTTGAAAAAACTGCAAAATAGAACAGAGAGGAAATGATTCGGGGAGTATGATTAAAATTCTTGACTTGAATTTAAACTACTTGGAGCGACAAACCGTTTGCTATGCCTCTAAAAGACGCTGACCAAGATTATATTATGCGGGATATTCTAAAAATATAAAACGTTTCTCATACCCGTATTTTATGAAAAACGTTACAACTCAAAACTTTGCTTCCTCATTTACCAGAGTTTGCCGCGAATTGCGAGTAGAGGCACAATAAACTAGAAGCGATTAAGCCCACAACAACCTGCTCGGATTTCTATTGTGGCACATGGTAATATAAACTCCTGTAAACATTTCTCGGCGCTCTATCCTTTAATCAAACAAGTATAGGAGGGATCAAGGTCCGACTATTTATTCCTGGATTAGATTCGCCAATAATTTCAAATGTTTCAACGACTCCGACTCTCCACAGCTTTTCACCAAGTCATCCTTCCTAACCTCCTCCACGAGCGGCGGATTACATTATTGCATGTTAGTCAAAAATTCTAGCGCTTTAATTCCTAGGAAACAGGCCAGCCAAAGAATGATTCCGCAGAGTTACTATAAAACATTGATGCTGTAACCCCCGTCTACGCTAAGCACCTCAATTTAGAATTTAAATTACTCTGGGTAAGCCTTCCAGAAATCCCACCGACGATTGACTATTTTAAATCCGAGGGAATTCCAACTGCTTTCCTCTACTAACTTCTTTCCTTCAACCTCTCATTACAGATTGCTTTAGCCAACTCCCGCCAAATAACCTCAGATAAATCTCTGTAAATAATGCATTCATTAGATATTCTAATGACTCCGAGGTATTAGAAACTGTATGGATGAGCCGCTCTGGATTCGCGAATTTCACACAGGCTACAATTCTGAGTCGGAGCCAAAAGGAAGAGGTAATAAACGGGCAGGTAGGAAGGAGCGGATAAAACGTCGGAGAATAATATACTTTTGTAATTTCCTACATCCCACGCCTTTAAATTCTTCTTTCTCTGTACGCATTAATTCTTGTCAACTTTCACAAAAGAATCTTTCCCGCCCATTACAGCCTTGAGCTTGAAAAATATACGACCATTCCGCTCACAGTTGGGCTTATGAAACCAGAGAACTAACACTTGTAAGCGAGTGAGTTTATTAATTTATGTTTTTAAGTGCCGCTTGACGATTGGATCTTTTACGTGGCGTAAAGCCATATCTGTTTACGTATGACGCGGTGCGTAAACAAGCCTAATTTTTAATTCTCTCATAATTTATTTGTAAAAAACATGATTCAAAATATCGTGATTCAAATAACACGCCGATATCACACACACAGTATAAACCGCCGTTATAGATATTAGAATTGTGAAAATCACTATCTCCACTTCCTAAAAGTGGTGGCAACGCTATCCCAACCGTGCAGAACAAGTGCGGGTATTTTAAAATCTAATTTTATTGCTCCGCCGCTTCCCTCCTTCATTCCTCTATAGCTAACCGCAATAAACCCTTATCCGCCTCTTCCCCTCCTCCCTCCCGTGTTTACTTTGACTAATCCTCAAAGGGATTTTCTCCTCCTTTTGTCAAAGTGTGAAAAGAAAACAGTGCTGCCAAATCTTATGACTTGAGTAAACATTTCGTTTCTCTAATCCTGAATATTTTCGCTTATTCTGGTTTCCGTCCTACAGAACGCCAGCCATCGCCATCCCGTAGAGATTTGGCTCACAACGAGCTATTGCTGTAGGCATGCTGGCAGAGTGGTGGAGAAAACATGACGGATTTTATGATACGTACAAACCAGCTGTTATCTACAAATCAAATGTGCCTACTGCAGGCAATTGCAGTTTTAAGGCATCCTCTTATTCTCTCTGGCCTACATAAACTTTTCGCTAGCCCCCGAGAGGCTATCTCAGCTGTCAACTAGCCGCGTGAATCCTGAGAAAACTCTTGCAAACTCCCTAGGAAAATCCCTAAACGTCTACAATACAACTAGAATCACACGGAAAATGCAATACAGGGGACAGAGACAGGAATAACCAAAGCCAAAAAGAAAAACACAGAGGAGGAGTCGACCAAACTGCTAGACTTCTAATAGAGGCTAACGTGAGAGAAAGTTATGTATACTAATACACGTTAACATAATGCGACTGGCCTCCCAGAAATGCAATCAAATCCTCTTGCCACTAATAAGATTCTCGTAAGTATTTAACTTGTCCTCCAGCACTTTAGCTTCACAACAAGGAAACTAGTTTGCTTTCTAGGAAGGAAAACCCCAAAAATCTATGCATCTTTTCCTCCTTATTTGCAGCTCAATAATTTCTACGCTAGATACAGTTTAACTGGGTGGTGCAATTGTGCACCGGATACATACATCTCAATGATCCTTCTCAGCGTATACATAAGGATTTTCTACTATTCCCGCTTCAGCAAAACCATGAAATACATAACATTATTTCCCTCTCTTCCCTCTCTAGTTTTCTCTACTGCTTTCTCCTTGTGGTTAAACGTACAAACCAGTATGCGCACTTTTCCCTTTCCTTGTTCTCTGATGCTTGGCCTAAAACTTGAATATTTATATACTTAATGCAGAATCCATAAGCCGTGCAGCCCGATACATGAATTATTGATCTATGGTGTGGCCCGCTATCCCAAAAGTTTAAGAACAATCCTCCACATAGACTTTCCCTGATTCTCTACTAAATAGAGCTGAGGTAAAGACTTTCTCAGAATCACAAGACGCAACTTTCTCTACCTTATTCTCTGGAATTTCATTTCTTCCTCAGAATCTTTGCCTGTAGTAATTCAAACTTTTATCTGCATATTTATACATAGTTACTCTAAACTATTTTATCCGGCTCCGCCATAATATTTTAAATTCCAGTCAAAGTACTAATCGGATAATACGGAACTATTTATGCATTGCTAACGGTGTTAAGGTAACGTTACATGTATGTAGATGGAAATCCATACTTTCTCCTATTTTACAAGACTTATAAAAAACATGTACACCCGTGCCGAATAAAGTATTATTTTTCAATTTCTAAACTTTCACTTGGATTGATTCCGTGAAACAAAATACATGGTTACTGGAATATCTATCGGTTTCAAAATTTGTAATGGGCCTCTTCAAATAATGAGGCCATTGGATATGCTCCATGCATATCGTTTAAAGAATATTATGTGGTAAACTACTCCTTTAAATAACACCTCTGATTTAACATGCTACCATAAGTTTCTATAACAGGTACAACTGATACTACTTTCTCCACTTTCTCTTACTTTCACCTCGCAACGCTGTGCGACGCAGTGCATGGCTTGGATCCGCAGGACCAATTCTACTTTTTCCGACCTTTTAACTACAACACAGCTTGACTCACAACTAATGTTTTACTGAATGCTCAAAAAATCATTTACTTTCCCTCAGTTGCCTCTATTGCTTTTTCGACTATCATAGCTCAAGCTTCATGTAAACAGAAATAGGCAAATTCTACAACATGCAATTGAAACAACGCACAAATTCAGCAGAACATACTTCTCACATGTATTTAGCGGACACCTTACGCTATATCCTCGCAAAACTTGACTCCTTCCTTCATACACCACGTGTCAAAGGAAGGAGCGCTGAATAATTCAATGTAGCTTTTCTTGCTAATGAATTTATTTTCTTCAAACTCTTCCAGCAGCATTTGTTTTAAAATAACTTCAAGAATGAAACAAGTGAGTGAGGAAGTTGAGGATTCTTATGCTCCTGCCTCTTTTAGAATTGATGCAGTGTCATGTTGATTGTCTAATGTATTTTAAATTAAAATTTATTCCTCTCCAAAACTTTCATGACTTGCAGCTCTCCTTTCTCCTCCTGTTGTCAGGCCTCCTTTCCGTTTCATCCCTTAACTCATCTTCCACAGCTGGAAATCTCTGCTGTGATAACTTTCTCCGCTCCACTTTCTCCACCCCCTTCACTTTAGTCGTATACTTTCTTCACCAGACAGATATGTAAAATCCTTCTTCTTCTCATCTCCATCACCTTCGCAGATAGCTAGCTTCCATGAATAGATCAACTTTCTCCTAAGCACCATATTTCTTCGTCCTCTGTTGCAGCACTTCTGCAGTAGCAGCGCTCTCCCCATGCTTTTACTCCTTTCTTTCCCTCTTTCAGCTTTCTCCAGTTTTCCTCCAACTCACTCGAACTTCTTCTGTGCAGCAGCCAGGGGTGCTGAGCATTGTTAGCTGTAGTTCTCCCCATCTGAATATACAATGTAAGAGGGAATCAATGGGATCGCATGCGTTTTTTTGAATTCGAATACGACATTCTTCCATTGTTTAGCTTACGCATTCAGCCCTAGGTCTAGTTTCTCTATACTCCATCTCTTTCTTCCCCTTCCCCCTCTGCTCTTATATATTTTCACCTCACAAAGAAAATCAATGTCAGCTTCCGCCTAGGAGGGAAAAATAATTAAAAAGAGATGGCTTTTCCAGAATCACTAAGTCAGCATAAAATATTCACTCCAATCTCTCTCATCTTCGCTCACTGCAAGCAGTAGTGCGGAAACAGTCACAAAGAAAGAAGAGAAACTATTTTTAAGAATCCATCTGCCAAGGTAAACAGTAAGATGAGCATGGGAGTTATGGCTGAGTTCTATAAGGAAACTGTGCTTCATACAAAAATAATAGAAGTGCGGCTTCTGATCCAAAATGTTGAAAGTTTGGGTGAAAGTCGTTAAGAAAACACAGTGTATGAATGTCTCAAAAATTATATATGAAGCCAAAAACCAAAGGAGAAATTTTCAGCAGAATTATTAGCAAATCCTTTGAAAATCATTTGCGTAACTTTTAAAACTGTAGCGAAAGTATCGGAGAAGTCAAAGATTCGGGCAACATAGCTTAAGATAAATGGGATACGCTATCTATTTTTTCGGTGAGGTGCTAAAAATATTCGTATTTTCGAGTCGTCAAAAGTTAATCTGAGTTGAGAGGTAACGTTATTGTCGGGCCAGAAAGCCAGAAAGCCCGGTAAAAATTTTTTGCTCTATAAGTAAAAAAAAAGAAAACCCTAAAATGGGGTTTTGCTAAAACGAAGAGAATTCTCAGAAAAAAATTAGTTTAAACTCTGGTGAAAGCATCCTTTGTCGCCGAGGAAGAGCTTATTTGAATTTCCTCCATTAGCGATGAAGAGGGAAAAGGTCTGATTTAAATTTCTCTTAAGAGAATTCTCCCAAAGTGTGGCAAATTTCGCTGCAGTATGCCTCGGAGAAAGTACGTAAGACACATAGATGTGTCCCTGTAGTTATCGCTATCCCACTCAACCTAAATACTTTCTCCCGACCCTTCCAGACTTTATACCCACTTTCCTCCATCCCGTACCCTCTTGATGATACTGCACATTATTCCCGCTCCAATGGGATCCATTTCGCACAGACTGTGTACTCAGTGCTTAATGCACACCTTAATAGTGTGCCCAAAGCACACGAGCTCGAATTACGAGCACGTGTTACACACTCTTCCTGGTTTAATAACGCGGGACATTTTGAAAATGTAGACCACGAAAAACACCAAGTACTTACCTCCGTTAAGTGAGTAGGCGGCGTTGAAAGTCATGGCACAGAGTGCGACAAGCATATCGGCCATTGCAAGCGAAACGTAGAAATAATTTGTGAGAATTCGTAATTTTCGGTGTCGCATCACAGAGACTATGACCAGCATATTACCAATCACAGCAGCTACTATGATGCACACAAAAATCAGTCCTTTCAGTGAGGTTAATGCGACCTGTAAAAATATAAAACAAAAAGTATTATTATCATTACTACTATTATTACAGACACGGAATTGTTATTGCATCAAATTCGCGAAATATTTTCCGGGAAATTCAAACTGATTCCATCTTTTATTGCACACTCGATCTGGTAGCAAGTACCCATATACAAACATCTCTTTCTTTTGCAACACACAATCAGCTATACATCATACGCAGTAATCCAACTGCATCTTTGGGCAAGCTTCCTAGAAAAATATCAACGTGACCCCAGGAAAAGTAAACTGCGGAAATAAGACTCTGAATTTCTTCCGAGAATGTGTCATTTCCCGCCTATCACCAACCCTATTTCCAACACATTCCGCAATGCCTCTGGGACACGCAGATGAAAAATTGCCTGACCTTTTAGCAAGTTATTGCAAAATAATGAAAATTTCCTCCTATTGTTTACTTCACTTCCCTCTGCTCCCAATGCTTCCTAAACCGAAGTGCTCCGCTTTCACCTCCACATTTTTCAAAGAGTACAGATGCGAACTGTTTTACCAATTCCATTCTCCAAGTTACCGGATTGCAGTGAGCAAATAACTGAAACTCAGCCCATCATAACAACAGATACAACTAATTGCATGTTCTCCGAAGCTTAGCTCTCCTAGACATGATCCGCATAGAAGAGTAACAGCCAGCCCTGGAAGGAATCATGCAGGGCAGGGTGAAAGTGGAGAAAGCACGTGCACGCGCTGTAGTTTTACGGGGTAACCTACAAACCAAGTACACACAAGAACAATCCCATCAAGAGCTCCCCCATCTAATCATCCAAATTGCCATTCTTTTGGCAAACACTACAATTTATGAGATATGCTCTCTCTCTCTCTATCTGTAATCTACCTGGAACCAAGTGTAAAGACCAGGCAAAGTCCTCGCTCCAATCCTCACGTTTAGTTTAATACCAGCATTTTCTCTCTACCATATAAGTCATATAACAGAACAACAAATACAGCTACCAGACGCTTGAAACTGCTCTTCAACTACTTGAACAACGGCGGTGTACGCAATTTCCAATATTTTCACAGTCTCATGAAATCAGTCCGCACCACCCTTTTTACATATAAATGTTTTCCTCTTCCGTTCTTCTACCGAGCAGCAAGATACATTAAACAACTCCAAGTAAACTAAAACTCAAAATTTTCTAAATTATAGTAAAAATCCCTCCTCTTTGCACGGTAGTATTTTCATCACATGGTTAACGATTTTGTTTCTAAATCATGATTACTTTATCCGGAGAAAGTAATAACTATGTACTTTCTCCAACTTTTATTCGAATACACAATTATATTTCTCCATGTATTTATTTTAACAAGTTCGATCCACATTTTTTTAAATAAAGTTACAAAGATGATATCGTGTGTAACGTTGTATCGTTAGCTGGAAGAATTTCATGTTTCCAGATGGTTCCCGCATTAAAAATATATTCCACAGCAAAAACGCAATCGACAGAGCTGAAATCCTCCCGTAGCTTGAAAGGTAGGTCACGAAGTAGCATTTCCTCGCACACGGCTCTGTTGTTCTACTCCTGTGTTTACCCGAACTTGAACCAAACTATCAACTACATATAGCCGAGGACAGGAGATAAATTCTCGGGTATCTTCAGAACTCTGCTGCTCCTCTTCGTAACTTATGTATGCAGTTCATGATCTTTTTCTCCTCTTTCTTCAACGCTACTCCAAGCTTTATAAATCCCAAGGGTTGTATGTAGTCGGAGCAATATTCTCCTGTATCCGTATTTATTCTATAACGAAATCAATTTCCGTCCAAGTCAACTTCTCTTCATGTCATATTCTACTCCATCCACCAAGTTGCTTCCTCCTCCTTGCTTTTACTTTTTCGTCCCAAAACTCTAAATCCTAGAACAATATCATAACTTTTAAAAACAAGTTTATTCTTTCAGATCCACATGGAACTTTCTCTAGAATATCCCAGCTTTCTCTTTTTTACCCAGTCAACCCAACCAGTCAACTTCCTAAGATAACTTGGTAAAATCTTTTGTCCGTCTTCCAAGGTTCCAACTAAACTGTATACTACAACTGCTACAGCATACATCAATTGTACTTGAGGATGTTACCAAAATATATAGACTTTCTCCGCTTGGATTTGAAATAATTCCGATTAGGGTTGGGCTCTAAGTTCGACCACGTTTAAGTGACTGACGGTCACCGGAGATATGACAATTTTGACTGAATTTCTCTTCGTTTACTTAAAGCTATCAAGATTATCCATTTGACACTTGCCCACCCTCCCCCATCTTCCAAAGCTTTCAAAATTCCCATTTGATTATTCAAATCTATGCGACAAGAATCCATATCTGCATTTCCTATTCTCATTTCTCAGCCACTTTCACCTTGAAGAATACTTTCAAAATATCCTTATTCCAGAGGATAACAACCAAAGATTCACAATATTTGAAATTGCCCATATACTTTATTATCCCTGAGGTACAAAAATCAACAATTCAATTTTGATACGCAGATGCTTTATCAACTGCTGTTACACAAGTAATTGAGTTGCAACCAAACTTTTATCTTCAAACTCTTTAGAACAGAAACTATGAAATATACAAAAACTTTACGAACTGATGACAAACAATTACTATATTAATGCAAACACCTTTGGACGGTTTGTGAATTGGAATCAATTGAAAATTCATCCTTAAAATTTCTTTCTAAAGATGCCTGCAATAACAATAAAATTTGAGCACCGGCGTACGATTCTAATAGTTGCAGCCCAATAGCTATAAAATTTAAACGTGACAACAAGAAGACTATCGGTAACTTTGACTATTGCATAGACGTGACTATTGCAAATGCTAAATTGGTTCAAAGCTTCTCTCTCTTAAATCCTCTTGCACCACCCTGCCTGCCTAAAAACATATCGTCAGCCATAATCGTCTTTTAGTGCTTGTTTGGCCGTTAGTTTATTGTTTTATCGCTTATTTGTATGTTTTTGGCAAGGGAAAATATGCAGAGAGGATGCACTAGTCGTGAAACTATTTTTATGTAAACTTGAATTCTTATCTAAGTTTTTCTCTTCGAGTCAGGTTAAAAGCAAAGTACTGGAATCTAACCAGCACAGCAATTATCGTATCATAGCTTTTTAAAACCATTCTATCTTGCTTTTTCGATGAGTTAGCAGCCGAGCGATTCTTTTGCTCAATCCTAGTACCTACTCCACCGATTTAAGATGCCTGGGTAATTCCTATCTCGTATGTGTTTCGTCGTTGCTGTTCGGATTCTTCGGAACTAAGACATTAGCTAGTGTGCACTCTTTGCAACACTTCTATCAATTTTGGCAAACTGTTCTCTCCAGGCAAATATCAATGCTGGTGCAGACAGTATGAAGGAATATTCAATCCAATATTGCAAAACCCTGACCTTGGAATGCGAAATAGAATTGAGATAGGATAGGTTTTGGGAAGCATTGAAAATGTCCTCAAGGCGTGGTATGCAATTTATTTTCCACGCTTCTGATTCAAGGATTTTGTGGTCAATTCTTGGAACTCGTTAACTCGTATGAAATTGATGCATGAGGGTGAGTTGTAAAAGATAGACCGATTTCCAATTCCCCGGAATTCTTCTACTCTCCTCTTCGTCCACATTCAAATTAAAGCATGGAGAGGAAAACAACTCCATCGTAGAGGCTTCCTGGATCATTTCGCGAATATAATCCGGAAGCTCTTTTGAAGCCTTGTGAGTGAGTAAAATGCAATTTTGTGGCAATTCTGCAGAATGTTATTATTGCGAAATTGTTCAAGATCTTCTCAACATAAACTACTCCAAGCACTTGGCGCTACCGACATCGTGTCTGGTTATAAGTTCTAATAACTTTCGTGGAAATTATTTTGTTTGCCAATAGAATTGAGGATTGCCAATATTTTTCTTATACCCAAAGAGCAGCTGTCATTTCCCAATCCCACTCATTTCCTTCCGCGTAAGCAAAAAATATATACTCATATGCCAATAACTGCCAAGAAGAGGGAGCAAATCAAATAAGCCAATCACCAAACCCACATAGCACGCTTCACACCCAGTCTTATCAATAATCTCTCCAACCGCCAACGTGCCAAAACATTTATACAAAATCCTTGGAATCTTTAAAAAAAATCGTGCTTTTTAAAATTATCTTAAGGCACTTCTAACACGCGCACACTAAGTAGCTTTCACTTTAAACATTTAGCATTACACCTTTCTCAGGTCTTTTGGCTCACTCATTTTTTCACAAACCTTCTCTGCTGTCACAATTCGCAAAAATTCGCGAAAAGGCACGTTCCTTCTCTCATAATATTACAAATCAAGGCCAATGTCAGACACCAGGCTTCGCCCAGATTGAAAAGCGAGGTAATCCTTTAATCTTGCGGAAGCAACTGGGTTGAAATGCGTTTATAAGCGGATTGTAGCTCCCAACATGTACGCCCCAGCAGTAACTACTACATGTGATGTTACACAGTGTATAGGAAATAACGACTTCGACGTACATGTTCCCATCAAAGCCAGCTAGTTTCCTGCACATACGTTATAAATTTCCAAGTGTTCACACTGCTGATAGTAGGATAATTTTGGCTACTATTCCGCGGAAATATTTTTGCGAAAAATCGCAAAGCTAATTTCCGCATTTACTAAAAACTATTTTAGGATGTGCCAATATTATTGCAAAATTCTGAAACAAGCCGCCGAATCGCAACTTAGTGCAATTCCTACATGCAAAAATAATTCCAAATCAATCTGCATTCAGATTAGCATTTAGCTGCTGCAAAAACAAAACTTGTGCCAAATTATTTAAGCATATTTCAACAAACTTTTACCTCCCACCTCTAAAAGCAGCCTGACAGCCCATTTGTCCATTCGTCGCTTTCCTCTTGTCATCCTCCTACGCTGTATTCAATAATTTTCACCCATTTTCCACATCCATCTTCCCATTTACTTCCTATGCTAACAAATACACAGTTCCCCTTGATAGCATCAAGCACCATACTTTGACAAAACTTTTCTGAATCCCCGACCGAGACCACGTTCCTTTCATCTTTCCGGATTAGAAGGATGAGAGTTTATTATAAATTCCTTCCGCCTCTCTCCTCCTATCCCAAGAGTAACTTTTCTCCGTAATTCGCAGTCCCAGCTGATTGAATTTCATAAACTAAAGGAGCATATTCCGAAAACTATGCTTTCGCTACACAAACTTTTGTACACTTTCCCATCTTCCTGCACTTTGACTAGCCTGCACATCAATCAGCTAGCAAAGCTCAAAGCCTGAACGTGGAGAAAGTCAACTTTCTCCAATGGGTAGGTGAAAGCTCGACGGGACATTTACAAAGCTGACAACTGACTACTCTGCCTAATCAGTGTGCATTTGTGTGCTTGTCATGCATTTCCGAATCAAGCTACCCCCTTCATCCGGAACTGCAACACAGCTTTCACTTACTTTCTCTTCCTCCTCCATTTATTAGCTCTCTCCGAAATCGGGGAGCCTGAAGATTTACATTGACTGTGAAGCTGTTGCTGCTGCTTTAGAGCCCGGGAATAGCTTTGCAGTATCTATGAAGCATAGACTGTTACCCGAATTCCCGAATCGGCTACGAAACTACAAAAGTAAATTGCTCGTGTCATGATCCTGGTGTCCTCGAGTGACTGATCCGGGTAGAAAAAAACAAGGGTCAGGTTCAATATATTGACTCTGGGTCCAAGAATAAACTACCTTCAATATAGCACTGTCAACTTAACCTCCTTAAGATCTAGACGTAAGCATATAGCTTTGTAGGAATTCAGTGGGAAGTTTTATATACAGCTGGTATTACGTTTTCCGCTTCGGGCAGACAACCGAGTTTATCTACACTCTAACTCCAATTTTCACTTCACCTAACTGAATCTTGGTAGCCCTGAGTTTGCCGCATCTTTGTAGTTTTTGCCATTGTCGGAACTTGTTGAGAACCCGAGTAACTTGACATCCAAGCCAGTTCAATCAGAAGAAGAGACCAGCGCTTCAAGTACAAGTTTCCAGAGAGCGACAAAGAGGTAGAGATACATGATTCTATCCTAAGGCATTTTTGACATATCCGAAACGGGGCAAGTTCTCTTCTCTGACAGCTCTATTCCAATCGGGACATCAAAGCAAAAGACAAGGAGAAGAGGGAGAAAGTTGGAAATACTGAAGCGGGTGGGGCGGAAGTGGAGTGGAATGTATAGAATTCCACAAAGGGCCATATCATCGCCAACAACTTTGTTCTAAGCCACGGAATAAACTTTTCAGCCCACTTACCCGCTCATACTTTCACCACCTTCCTTTCTCCACCCCGATTCCTACTCCACGTCCAAAGAAATACCCGGGCCTGAGGTATTCCGGTCCTGCTTATTGAGACAAAATAATTTTCTGAAGCGTGTGCATGCTTCTCTCCTTGGGCATAAGACTCTTGCTTATTGGCAGCGGCCGTGCGTAACGTGCCCACATCCAACCCGGGAAACTCCAAGCACTATATGGCACACGCCCCACCGGCACGTATGAAAACCCGCACCGCTTAATTCCGCTTCTCTATCCTTCGTACATACTCCAACATCATCACTACCACTCCCCCTGATTTCACCTGACTTTCTCCATGATGCATATGCGAGCTACTAACACGTCTAGCAGAGTTAAGCTTCAAGAACGCCAAGCACCCACTTTCTCCTCCTTCCTATTTGCACCCGTATTTGGAATGCTTTCTCCAAATAACATAGAAATGGAAAGAGTGAATAAACCAAATCGATAGCCTTCTCCCAGCTCAGTGCATTCTTCCAAACTGAATAATAAAACACTCCGGGGCGCTCCTCAGAGAACTTATCTCTTCCATGGATTATTTCCCAGCAAACACAAGAAGATATAGCCGAGAAACCAAGGAGTATAGTTACTCCTACTGCGTCCCTGGCTTTGTAAATGCATTCCTCTTTGACTCTAACAAAGTTGTCTTTTCTCTTTTCACATTTCAATCTCCCGTCTCCATCAGGGAGGGAGAAAGTCAGAGAGACAGCTAGAGAAAGCAACCATGATTTCTTCATCTCCTTTTCTCCTGAAACGGCACAAGAAGGAAGGAGGATAGCTGTGAAACCCTCTAGCTAGCGAAGAAGGGCGTAGGAGAAAGTCTTTCCACCAGAGGCTTTCCCCGTATCGGTCAAAAAGCTTTTGTCTAACAATACAATCCTTTTCCGGTGACTACCAATAACTTCCGCCTTCCACTAATCTTGCACATTCTTCTCCTCCTCGCCTCTTTGCCCCCGGCTTTTCACTAAAATTCAATTATTCCGGGCACATCCTCCGTTCCGAAATCCCGGATTCTTTATCTTTCTTCTCATAGAGACCTGGATGGGTGATGAGAGCGCTCGTGTTGTAGCATTAGCTGATCTTATGCGTGCTCGTACAGAGTTCACAACAAAGCAAACCCCTACTTTCTCCCGACTTTCAACGCTTATCCCATGCTTAAACAAAACGGCGTTGGATCAGATATCCTTCACTCAATACCATAGCTGATTTCTTTAACTTTCCCCAACTTTCACTTTCATCATCCCCGATATCTTCTTTCTCCGTTCAAGTTGGCGAATACGGGACAACACACGCACAGCTCCTCAAAGCTGTTCATTGCATCCGTAACTCTTTCCGGTCTGTGACTAAAGGCATCTATGTAATCCAATACATCTTACGCCATCCATTAATAGCAGTTCACCGTCAAAATATCCACAACCAGGTGCCTGTCTCGTCAGTCGCAATCTTTCTCACCTTCTAATTATAAGTTGCCAAATCCACAATGGGTTTCCTTCAAGCTTAACTTTTCTCTGAACTTTAGTTCATATCAGCTCGCTTGAAATCGCAGACCAGTAATCTCAACAGAGAAGGTATCTGTCGTATCTAAAATCTTAAATCGGCGTTAAAGTATAGCAATCTTCCCTTCATTCATGTACACCATCGTGCCAATGAAATTACATAGTATGCGTATATTATAATATTCGCAACATGCCAGTAGATAATATGCAATACCTTCTTCGAATCACTCCTTTTCCTTGTTGATTCTGTGATTTTTATATTAATTACATAGCATAGCTATTTAATCCCATCTCACAAAAACCCAAATCATCTGTAAACATCCATTAATTCTGAATTGTTGTATTAAAAACGGGCGTGCTGGGCTAGTTTAAGTAGCATTTCCTGCATATGTAATTATTACGGAACGTAACATAATTTAAAACCCATGAATCATTTCATTACCCACCACCCTCCTGTGTTACAGCCCTGGTGAAAGCAATCAAGCAGACGATAAGAACGCCAAAGAAAGCAACTGAGCGGTGAAAACAGGGAGGAGGTGCGGCCTCAAACTACACCGTTTCCGGCTTGTTTTTCGGCTTTCGGCCAAAAATGTATTTAAAACGGACTTGTTATTGCTCCAATAATTAGAGAAAATAAGTCTTTAGCATGGGTGATTATTCATTCGGCCCGGAATCCTCCACACATATTAATTATGAATGATGGCGGGAGCGGAACATAATAAATTACCCCGAGAAAGTAAAATATGCACCCACTTTCTTCGCTCCGTCCTCCTCCTGCATCTTTTCCTCCGCATCACTGATTCTACCCAAGAATCCTTCGACCATCTAGTACACAGTGGCTGTTTTAAAGTAATGTTTTAAATATTCCGTCCCATGGAGACGTACTTCTCCAAGTCTAGCTATAGTTATTCCCGTATAACATACCAATGTGTGTATGCTTATAAAAGAGGAGCATAGTATTTGAAAACAAGGAGAGAGGGAGGGAAATTCGAGTGAACGGGAGGCAGGCCGTTTTTGAGCTCATACCATTCAAGTCCAAGTCAAGTCGCAAAGCTTTAGAGATAAGTAGCACATGGATTCAGCTATAAAAGTCACCACATATTTTTCTACATCTGACAGCCTCATAAAATTATTATTATTAATAACACAAGAGAGCTTTCTTCTCACAACTTTTCTGGCTTCCTCACACAAATATTAACTCTTATTCCCCTCTCCTCCCACCATTTCCCTTCGTCATTTAAAACATCAGCCTCTACTACACTTGCAGCTACACCGCGAAAAACAAAGCCACAGATATTCCCTTAACACAGCACCAGCTTCAGTAGCAAACGTCAAACGCAACTTTCTCCAGCTTAAATTATTTCTATTCCCACTCAAACCCCCGCCTCTATCTGCCCGCAGACCCTTTCCAGTCACTCCAGTAGCTTCAGTTGGCCCGCGAATCAACTGAAAAAAAAACCAAACTATTCCTGGATTTGGCTTATGCAAATAGAAGCATTGTTCTCCTCCATTATGGCGGAGGTAACTCCGCAGCTATAAATGGCAATATAATTCTCCACCTTGCTCCAGCATCCTCTTACCACACCTAATCATAAATGACAATAGGCAAATTAACCATTCTTCCACCTGCTCTCCACTTGGAACTTACCTCACCTTTTTCGCTTCCAGTCTAATTAGCGCACCTGTTTTTTTATCCACTCGCTGAGCTGTGCTTTTGAATTCCCTCTTGTGCCAGCTGCTGCTACTGCTATGCTTTGCATAACTCCTCCTTTGCGCCCCGGAGTTCTGAAACCATCGACTAGCTAAATGGTACATGTCAGATGCTCATTTTGCAATGATTCACAGCGCTGGATTTATCTAGCGATTCAGCGCGTAGCGCAAGCGCTGCTCCAACATATCCTCAGGATATTCCCCAACCTTGAACGAAACGCAGCGCCTAATTCAATTCCCAACCACGCATCCACAATTTACAGGGTGACAAAAAGGAGAGATGTGCTAGAAATCCTGAAACCATTGAAAAACTTTCTCTTGCGTAGGTCTTAAGAAATATAGAAATTGATTTATATACGAGGTTATTTACATGTGAGCGTATATTCCAGGGCTTCCACCTCCTCTCATAGGATTTCAAAATAGTAATGGCTACAAGCCAGTCTTACGTTCTGTACTCTACATGCTCATGGAAGAACATTGCATTTACGCTTCCCTCACTTCTCAAAAGAGAAGCCATGTCATTGAAATATTTTATTCCGAACACGCTCCGGACCTCCTGTATGAATGCATTACCTGAATATTGAATGCGGGCCCACGGCCAAAGAGAATGCAATAATCTTGGAAGAAGCGTAGGAGACAACGAGGACAGGGTTGCTTCCCATAGCTTGCAGCATCCCGCCGCAACGTCTTGTTCGCGAAAAATATATATAATTCCCACCATCCCACGCTCCTTCCTAGCTCCCAGCTCCATAAGTAATTCCCATAGTTTTTCCTCGCTATAACAAACCTGTCAAAGCAGCCCTCCTTTCCAAAGAGAAGATTGTCAAGGAGAGATGAGTTTCACTGTAAAAAAACCCGCATCCATCTTGCCAACTGTCACATTTTGCACGTATTCGCAAAACTCGAAACTGCATAATTATCTCCAACCTTCGACATCGTTCGGACGTAGATGACGCTCTGAGTTTTGCGAAATAGTTTATATCACACCCACACACATATGATTCACCAGTTCAAGTATGACCCAGCAGAAATAGCTTGCGGCAAATTTAGGTGTGTGGCAAAAAGGGCTGCCAAGAAAAACTCCTCCGCCCATGCTGCATAGACAGGGACTTGAATTTCGGGGTGTTGCCAAAACCTGGATCCATTTTCGTCGCCTTCTACCAACTACCAAAAAACTTGAAGGGAGCATTGAAAGGGAGGAGATGGGAGACAAAGAATCGATCCATTAGATAAAAACAAGGAATCCGAGGAGAAAGTAAAATAGCCGGGACTTTCTCTGGTAGTTAAATGGAAAATAGAAGAAAAGTATACAAATACACACCCACTTGTGCAGAGGAAGAGTCTGTTTTTCGGATGTAATACCCGGGAATGTTTTCTCTCGGAGAAAGCGGACGGAGGACAGCATAGGGAAAAATAACGAGAGGTAATTCAAACACATAAATCCTTAATAGAGGCCATGATAAGGGAGTCAAGGAAGAGAAGTGGCTATCATAATTTATACCTTTACACTCCCTCCCTCCCTCTCTCTCTCTTGCCATGTATATACTATACTCAATTATAGACCATCCGCCCATATATACAGGCTAAACCCTTTGCTAGATGGAGACAGTATGCTCCTGTATCCCTGGCATGCTTATAAGCTATAGGCTAGGACAACAATCTATGTACAGCGATTGTCAGCGTGGTGTAACTTGCAGAGTGAAAGCTTGCGCGTCAGTTACAACCTGAGTTAACTCCAGCCATGTACCTTCTTACCTTTGTCCTTTATAGTGATGATGCGGGGTTGGGTAAGAGGATTTAACCGATTCCGGGGCGCCATATACATACAACGGGTATAAATACTTGGCGCTCACATAAAATATGCATATCCCACAAGAACAAGGGGAAATTATTTGATGAAAGGAGAGCGAGCCAAAACGTATAGCGATGATCCTAGTTCTATCTAGTCTTGCTTTTATTTAGCAAGAGCTAAATAGTCTGTGATGTTTTCTCTCTACTACCCGGGTAAAAGGTAAAGATTTGCCCGGAAATCACATTCCCACTCTCAATCCTCTATTTGTCCTCTTATTTCTCTCTCTGTGTCTCTATCTATGCTTCTATGCTCTGTGTTCTAGTCACTCCCTTTATGCAAATCCCCTTCCAGCTACTAGCTGAACATGTTTCCGAATTTCCATCTCTCCAAACATGCTCAACTCTTCACTCTTGTCTGTTTCCATGTTTCCCTTCGAGGATCATTCCTCCTATGAAGACATGGATAAACCTACAGTATGTACTGTAATATTGCCTGCAAACAATGTTTCAGCAGGTGCAGATTTATTTCTATGCTTATGCTTGAACAATTCCAATGTACCTTTGAAGGCTTAAGGACCAAAAAATCTTTGAATTTTTCTACTCCCGTCCAGTCTAACAGCACCATTTAACCTCCAAGCTGAATGAAAGCATGCTCGTGGTTTAAAAAACCAAGGCCTCATAAATCAATTGCGATCGTTCCCACTACTTTCACTGGAATTCATGACGTCCCATTAAACTCCGACATAAAACGTACATAATAGCTGTATTGATTTACCAATTTATAATGGCAAGGAATAGCCCTGGAGCTAAAGAAAGTTGTTGATTGTTAGAGCATTCAAGCATTGATTGAAACTACTATTGTTTTCCCTTTAAATTCCGTGTTATCCGACCAATATTATGGTATGTACCTACAAACAATGAGGACGCTATACTAGATCAGAATTTTAGTTTAACAGAGCTTAAATACTGCCTGAAAACAAGGGAATAACAAGAGTCCAGGGGAAGACTTAATACCTAACGAAGCACTGAAAAGCCTTCCAGATTCAATGTTAGAAATCCTAGTTATCCTATTCCAAAAAATGTATGATGAATCAGTTGTACCTAAAACCTCTTGAAAACCATTATCCAAAAAAGGTGAAAAGAATAGCTGCGCAAACTACCGACCAATCTGTCTTTTACAAACTACTTTAAAGTTATTCACAGCTATATTAAATCACAGGTTAACAAATTGGTGTAACAGCAGGAAAGTAATTTCCGAACAACAAGCAGCCTCATAAATCAATTACGATCGTTCCCATTACTTTCACTGGAATTCATGACGTCCACATTAAACTCCGCTATAAAACGTACATAATAGCTGTATTGATTTACCAATTTATAATGGCAAGAAATAGCCCTGGAGCTAAAGAAAGTTGTTGATTGTTAGAGCATTCAAGCATTGATTGAAACTACTATTGTTTTCCCTTTAAATTCCGTGTTTCCAATTCAATGATTCTTCTCTTCTTGTAGTAAAACCTGATGTTAGATACGGGAGAAAGTTGATAATTCTCTGATAATTCCGGACATTAAAACACTATACCTGCCTCTCCAGTGTAAAATAAATGTACTTTCACTTGACAAGAGGAAATAAAATATCGCATCGGGCTTTCGGAGAAAGTAGAGGTAAATTCATCGACGTTTCCTCGCTCTTCCTAGAAAATCCCTCTAGTCGGAAACAAGTTTAGCCCGAAACTCCAACCCCACACATTCTACACTGTCCATGGCTGATAACCACACAAATAGCATGAAAATCGGCCAGTAGTTGTAGCTACCAACACCACGGGCTACTCCTGTCTTCAACTACCTTGTGTGTATGCATTTAGATCCAGTTTTCACCGTTTTCACCGGAGCAATAAAACCGGGGAATTCAGGTGGATTTTCTCCGTGGGAATGAGTGTATATAGAGTAAATAAATTGCTTTCTCTAAATTTCAGCTTACCTCTAAAGGGGGCGTGTCGTCAATGCCCGGCGGTGTAGAATTAACAGGAAGCGAAGTAGAATTAATAGGAATCATTCTTGCAGTCGACGACGTCGTCGTCTCATTCTCCAAGTCGGACTCCACGGACGGAAGTAAAATTTCAGTGAAAGTCGCTATAGACGAATCGTTGTGGTTCATTTCTTAATTAACACGTCCCTTTGCTCAACAAATCCTGTCATTTCTTCTCCAAAGCCCAGCATACTGCCTTGTGTCACAGACTTGTCGGTAGAGCGAGAGCAATCAAATCCAAACACTTTCACCCTACCAACTACAAAACTAACTACAGTTAATAAAATTAGGAAACCGATTTAACGCACGTAGCGCTTTCCCCGCTAAAAAAAGTCGTACACTTCAGAGGCAGGAGAAAGTAAATCCACTTTCACCGCCCACCTCCCGCAGCAAGCAAGCAGTGCACCTCTTATTTTCCTCCCCACACACCTTTGATCAATTTCATCAATTGAGAGAATCCGATTTCCACGCCCTCTTCTTCGCCTTTGACCGCCAGGCAAACGCCGGAAAATTAAAGAATCCGCTTCCCTCAAAAGGCTGCTCCTGCTTCAACGTAGAACTTTCTCTATCAATTATAATTATCCTTCCGACGCCATAGTAATTACAACAACAACGTCTCTGCAGCTGTAATTTGCGCAGTTAATTCTTCAGTCACTACACCACCACTAAGAATCCAATTAAGCAACGCTCACTAATTATCGCGTAATCCGTGCAACCTCTGTCCTTGAAGCACCTCTTCCTTCCGCTCAAAGCAAAGTATGACGTTACTCTTCAACTGGGTTATTCCAATTATGTATATTCTTTTGTTCCCATATCCTTAAAGATTCCGGGTTTATGATCCTCTCCTACGTCACTCACTCACTGGAACTCTAAAAACTTGTCTTCGCTATGAAGAAACCACAAACGTTGTTGTCTTGTTGCGATTCTAGCTTTCAGCTATTCCAAATAACGGATGTGCTTCTCCTTGGACTTGAAATCCCGGGCAAGGGAGCAGAAGAAGACGAGCAGTCCGAACTTACCCACCCGTCATGTCAACAAAAGCATCAACTACAAAAGAATAACAGTATATGGAATTATTACTTCTTTCCTCTATTGTGTGCTCAAAGAATCCTAAACTTGCTCTTACTCCCTCCTTTGTGCAGGTTAAGAGGAAGCTATAAGGGAATAATAAGGGATAAGGAACAAGTGAGAAGGGAAGTGAACAAGGCTGACTTGAGACTTAAAGTTCTAGAAAAAACGGCTACATTCCTCTAGTTCTTAGCTTTGAGCTTTTAGGATCACAACTTTTCTTATTCAGCTTCACAAGTTTTACAAAGAAGGAACAGGAGGGAAATGGCAAAAGTATCACTGCTCTTGGAACTTGGCTGTAACTTGCTCTTATTCTTGTCCTTTGAATCGAGAGTGAGAGTTGTGTATGGGGAAGAATAGAGGAGTGAGTTGTGGTGTTGGGAATAACTGATCTTATCATGATGCTAGATTAAATCGCATGCATGAGGATGTTGATGAGGTCTGCAGCTTCAGTAAATTCAGTTGCTAAAAGCAAGTAGCAGTAGCCAGCTAAACCAATATCAAAACAAGTAGCGTCATTAGCTCCGCGATTTTTTTTAATAAAACTGGCCGCAATCTTATGGCTCACAGTAGTAAAATACAGCTTTTTCAGGCTCAAATCTCAACGAACATGTCTTGAATTAGCTGCAATCCTGATTACATGATATACAATGCTGCTCATCCTTGTTTTGTTTTCAAAACGTTGCTACTAAGCTTTATATTCCTACGGTTAGCATTCATGGCAGCTTTCAGCTATTTTTTTCGCAATTTATAGTTACCTTGATTGATTACAGGTAAAATTTGTAAAATTCCAAGAATTCGCGAATTAAATCCCTTTCAAATTAGCTGATATCATAATTGGATCAAGGTTTCATTTCGTTCAACTTATGTTTCAAAATCATATAAACTTGTTTCATCTGCTACTTTTTTTTTAATTTTTCTTTGATTGATTTCCTTAATCGTTTTCCTCCTTTCTAGGCAAATTATACCTAAAATCTTCGATTACTCATCTGCTAGGAGTTTCTACTTCCACAGGGTCTGTTTCCATAAAGTTGATGGCCTCAGATCAGTAATTGCGCACCACCACACGCTTCGTAAAAACCCCACTTCAGTAAAAGTATCAAATGCTGCTACACACTTGGTTTAATGATCTGCTCTTGGATTTAACAACCGGCGATTATCCCTTGATCTTGACCAAGAGAATTAGCGTTTTAGTAGTAACTTATGGGATAATAGTTGACAAACAACTTCCAAGTTTCAAGGTTAGAGAAGAGGGGAATGAATACATATCTTCTCCTCCTCCTGTTGCTAAGCTAAACTTACTTCAAGTTTGTAACGCAATTAATATTTTATTATCTGCGAAACTTTACTGATTAATCGGCTAGGGGGCAGTAAAACTTGGGATCATCCCTCTAATTCCTAGAATTTAATGAATTGTCTCGATTTTTTAAAACTTTATTGTATTTCCAGGATGACTTGAAAAAAATTCCCACGATCTGCCAACTCTTGTATTTTCACATCCTGGTTTTTTGCAATTAAAAATTCTGTTTCCACGAGCATTTATACTCCTTCTGAAGCTCCGATCTTTCTTACATCAGCTAACTTGCTCGCCTATGCAAATAATAGTCGGCGTCAAAGCTATCAAGTTTTCCCGTATTTGCTTGCTAGAAGCAGCCGAGTATTTTGCTACAATTATAAACCTCGAGTTCAACAGTTTACGCTCGCCAGCCAGATGAAAGCGTGATTGAAATATATATATATTGCGAATTTTTCTAAAATTTACCATCAACCAGCCTGTAATCTATGACTTTCGCTATGCCGGTAACTCAGAGCTATTGAACTTAGTGCAGTGTGCAGCATTAATACAGATTACACAGTCAGCCATTCCTTGGATCAAAAGCAGGTTTTACTCAAGTCTCAACGCTCGGCGTCAAAAATAGCAATCAGGAACTGGTTTGCGAATATTTGCGGGCTTGTCAAAAGAATGCCTCTGCATTAAATAAGTTATAGGAAAGAGAAGAGTGCTTCTTCTATTTAAACCAAGGAGAGTATGGTGGATAAGGAGGGGGAAGAGACGGAGGAGTTGTGAATTTTTTACGACTTGCTGACACTTACATTCCATCAATTCATTTCCAGTTCTTTCCCCTCACAATAATTCGAGAGAAGTGGTGTATTGTAATTGATAGCGTACGCTTATTCACAAAATTCAAGAGAGACGCCGTCAGTATTATTTTACACTTGGCTTATTCGCAGCTTCCTAGCTAGCTTATCCCTCCTCCAGTTTGTTAATTACTCTCCATCTTTATTTTGAATGAACATTTTTCTACTCTTCACACTCATCTCTTCTTCCTTATTGGCATTTCACAAGATCCTCCAGCTCCTCATTAACATCTCTTCCTCATCATCCCTTTTCTCACTTGTCACTGTTGGCGGCAAGAGTAGAAGTTACTTGAAGCATATGCGTTAACTCATCCCCTTGTGAACGTAATTCTCAATGCAGTTTCACGCCTCCAGGAGCAGCATGAACAACGTTAGATTTATCTTACTGCATGCAGGCCGACACAGGATTGTAACACGGCCAATAAACTTGACTAACTTTCCTCTCCCTTGTTCCAGCACATTACTATTATTGCACACACTCTCTGTCCCACTCCGTAACACTCAAGAGTTGCCAAATTAATTATCTCATGCAGTTTACACGTCTCCAACGTTTTGGCAAGGATGAACCAGCTGTATAACCACTCTTGGGTGCTCCTCCAATTCTGTCCACCTTTCCACCCACACCAGCCTTGCAAAAAATATTTTCGCAATTCCCGAATCCGGGACACCGTGAATAATTGTCTCCCGTCCAAATACACCAGGATAACTGGATCACTCCGCTCGGGGTGTCTGGTTCTTGAGGCAAACTCTTGGAGAATTTTTAAGAAGAAGACTTTGTAAAGTTTTTTCGTGGAAGAGCCGCGTTGGATTTTAAATCCAATTTCAGCCTCCAAACTTGCACCACCAGACGGTGTCTCAGGATTTGCTCCGGCAAGAGCCGCAGATTTTGTAGGAAAATTTGAATCAATTTGAACTTTTGCAAGACATTCTGCAAAACTAGCTTTGATAACCAATTCCTGCTCCGTCTGGGATGCAGATTCCAATAATTTTGCGATATGGATGCGAATTTTTAGATGAGATTTGCGGGGACAATGGGGTAGTAGTAGTAGTTTAAGTTTAATCCGTGCCTGCTGTTTGCTGGCAGAGCAGAGCAGAAATCGAGCCGACTTGCGGAACTGGGATGCTGAATAGTACTGACGGGTAACGGGGGAGAGGAAGCTTTCCTTCCCTCTCTTCTACCCAGCAGCAGCCTTTTTTACAACTCCTCCACATGTACACAGAAGAGCTTCGATGCTCAATGGAAGCATTGAAGGGAATGCTTCGCTGCCTAAAATGCTAAAGCTTTCTTCGGTTTCACTGCTGAGGGCCGTGGCAGGCAGCGCTAGTCAGAGAAAGCAACCGCTCTGTGTACTATCGCATTTCAGATGGGTCGGATTAGGAGAAAGTCTTTACGGCAAAGGTTGATGAGGAAGGCGGGTAAAGCCGTGAGCGGGCATAGAGAGGCATGAAATCGTGTGACATCACTGTACTGGTAGCAATTGTAGTTTCAATTTTTTTGTTCCGCTGTATACTTAAACAAACTAACTTCCTAACCTATTCATACCAGTGGTTTTTCAATTTTTATGTATGAATAAAAATCGGCGTTGACTTTCTTAAAAACTCCATTCGAAATTGTGTAATTTCTCTCTGTTCAATTTTTTCCACCATTCCAGAGAATCGTAACAAGGAAATATCAAACTGTGAGCAAGTTTCAAAATCCGATTTTCAGCTTCAAGTTTTTCAAAACCTTTGCCTTCTCTCAATCCTGATTTACAATTACGGAAACTTTTTTCAAGTCTGGCATCTGATTAAATGTGCTTCTATACATTGTCTCAAGAATATATATGCTCTTTCAACTTTTGCTATTTTAATCCAAAAACTTAAAACTATTTGTATTAATTAGTTCATAATTATTTCATTCCGTATTTAAATACACTGATACTTGAATGTATAATATAGCTGAGCACTTTAGCTGTGTTGTCCCTATTCGAAAAATATTCTATACTGATCAATAATAACGCCGATAGCTGCTCACAATAATGTTCAATACCTTTCCTCAACAGTTTGAATCAGCTTCAGCTTCTTTCCATAGAATAGGTTGGAATTTGTAGAAACACTCATGACGAGGTTAAAACTAATGCCTTATCACAGAACAGCACTTGATCGAGATGAACGAAATCAATTCTGGAAGACTCCTTGGATGAATTCCAAGGAGCCCTTTGAAACGTCACACCGAAACCAATGTACGCTACTGCGTTAAAGCAAAACAAGCTACGAACAATAGGAAAACTGACAGCTTGTCTGAAAATAACGCTTACTTAGCTACAAGCTACAACAAAGCTTTTATTATTATTGTCCAATGGTCAGTCGTTCCACTTGTCAATTCCGCTCCCCTTGTCTTTTCTACTTTGCGACTTTCATGACACTAAACGTGAAGCCCGCCACGCTACACAGCAATTTTACCCGGGTAACTCGTAAAAACTGTTACTCCGAAGTTGTTACTCTCAAAATAATTCTGTATCACACGTGCTATCAGAGTACCTAAGAAAATCAGCGACGTTTTTAGCCATAAATGAAAAATACTTATCCGGCGTAACTGGCGTCAAAATTCATGTCTGTTTCCACATGCTGGCATGGATAACAGATTGCTTCGATTTTTATGATGATTCCTGAAAAATTTCGCAATTTGTCGTTTCGTTCTAGTTCTCTCCCTCTCCTCTCCTACAAAATTATGCCTTGTTTCTTTCATTTAAAGCCCTATTTCAAATCCCTTAGTATAAAAGTGTATCAAACGTTTTATTTAGTAAAATTGCATTCAGCAAATTCCATACAAGGAACACAAAACACTACACCCTGCAGTCTCATTCATATTCAAGCAAACCCAAGGGCATAAACTTGAAAATGAGCAAACTCTTCGCCAAAGCTCCTGGTCATGATAGCAAGGATTAATGGAACTTGCAAAGTGCTCTTGCCCGGATCGTTACAAAGTTATAGCGCTCTCACATCCCTTGTAGTTACCCGCCTCTCCTCCTCTTAGTTTGTTTGATGCTAGTCTCCACCGATTCCACCGAACCGAATCCGAAGAGTACTGAGTAGAAGGGTGCTGAATTGTAACTAATTCCTTCATCCTCTTCTTTTATATCCGCAATTCCAGCCCGCCTCCCTGGCTCCGTCCTGTCGCTTAAATCCTCCGAGTCCCACGTTCTTCCATCCCAAGCTACAGCAATCAAGTTGAAATTGTGCGAGTTTAATTACACTTCTAATAGCTTTGTCGTAACCATGATTTTATCCATGATGAGAATTCACATCCTTGGAACCAACCGACAAGCCTTCGCATTATCATCATGGAATGCCCGCAGCTCATACGGTGCAAATTGCGAATTAAGCAATTTACAAGTGCAAGTAATTGTAACCTGAGGCCACTAATTATCCCAGTATGAAATAAGAAACTTTTAGAGGTCATACAATACACACAGTCTGCCAGCCGTCGTGCTTATGAAATTGATATCGCGAATTTTAATTTCAAAATTCGCGAACATTCAAAACTATAAAAAAGTGCCTAGGATTTAAGCATTTTTCCTACGCTTTTAAACTTGCCGGCTTTCACAGATTCTCATGCGTTTCCAAGGTAGGCTTTGAAACTGGAAGCTTGAATATAAGAATATTTACCAGAATATAGCTAATCGCTAATAGAAAATGCGTAAACGTACAAATATTTATACACTAGAGTAATTCGTGTTAGAAATTGCAGCTCCTTGATTGTCACATGCGATGCTATTCACACGTCATACAAATGCCACCACCATACCGCAGTATCATAATTGACGTTCCAGGTTCCAGCTAGTATTGCTATCAATACTGCGATATATTACGCTTTACCCACCCAAGCGATGACATCATTCATAGATAGGAATAATAGCAGAAGGTAACCTAAAAAATCGAATCCTAAAGTATTTCATTTTTCCCTCGCCTGAGCAACCATCACATATGATTTGCCTTTCATCTTCCCACAGTCTGGCTCATTCAACCCTGCGTGTTTGAAGAAATAATACAATGGATCGTAAATAAATAAATGATGTGCGTGCCTGGGTGTTGCTGAAATTGGATGATTTATAAGCAATAATTGCCAGCCTTTCAACAGACATGTATATCCTCCATCATCCCGCTTCTCAATAAGCTCTTGTCCATTCCACCTCACCTCTCTTCTGCTCTCCCCTCAACTAGTAAATCCTATTAATATCCAATATATCTCAGCGAAGAATCAATGAAACGAGCCATGTTCTCATTCTCTGCTTATTAACAATCTGCAGCAATAACTCTAAGCAATAATAATATATACGTTCACGCATATCGTATCCATATCGTTTAGCATTGAAATGCAATTCACTATTCAGTCTTACTCATCTCCATCTCTGTGGTCAATTTGTGCAGGTTTACTGGCCGAAAATCTTATAATGCTATTTTCAAAGCCCGAAAATTACGCACTTTCTTTTGGGCAGTATTTTGATGACGCTGGTTGTAAATTAACATAAAATTAATTTAAACTATTGCGTATATATTATTAATAGCAAGAACGTTAAAAGTATCAAAGGTATCCGATTTTATTTACCACTGATGTTTGCTGCTGCGCAAAGCTTTTCCCTCTGCCGCATCCTTTTTCCTCCTCCTCCTATAATTAATCATATTATTTTTACCATCAAGACCACGTAGAACGAAATTGGCTGTCTCCCACACAACACAACCGAAATATTACAGGGCACAGGGTCAATTGCCAATTTTACAGCCTAGTTCAATTATTTTATCGTACAGCAACAAGTTCCCGTAGTAAGTAACGGTAAAGTCTGCTGTAGCGAAAGAAATGGAATGATATACGTAGCAATCTCGTAAAAGCTGTGACGGGAAGCAGGTTTTAATCAAAGAAGCCTTTGTAGCTTATAAAAAATAGATGGGATTTCAAGTGTGTGAATTAGTTAAAATAGATTTTTCAATTTATAAATAATATCAAAGATACCATTAAATCTTGCAGGCTACTAAATCTCGAAAATAAAGTAGGGATAATAATAACAGCAACAGCCGCCCATCCCTCTCCCCACGTCCACAACAAACCGCTTTATCCTTTAATCTGAATCTTCTATCTTTAGGCTGAAGGTTGCGGAGGCTTTCCGCAAAGATATTGAATCGTAGATGCCGGATTAAAATTGGATTTTGAATTAGGCTATGAAGAACGAAAATAAAATGTAACGAGATTTTTATATAGCTGCCGCCCTGGTTGGAGGGCTAATTTTATTAGCAACTTTCATCTAGTCTTTTCGACATGGAGCGTTGGGAAAGCAAAAATTGTAGCTTGAATTGATAGGGGCCAGAACGATCAGGAGATGCAAGGACGTCGGTTACTAAATTATCCGGTAATGCTGAAAAAGTTCTCTCTCTGTGCTCTCTCTAGATGTAAACAGAATTTTATAATTCCAAAATTTTTAATCAGAATTTCAAGCTATTTTTACATAACATCGCTGTTAAGTTTGAAATTTTTAGTATTTTGCTACAAACAAACTGCGCAAATTCAGAAAATATCTAGCTCACACTGAGAGATCCGAAATGGCAGAAGAGAAGCAGATGCTTAATTCAATGCTGGGTGGAAGATAATCAAAAACACGTTCAAAAGGCGTCTTTTTTTCATAATCACACGTGAGGAAACATGATATATGTGTTTCTGGCCTGAGTGAGCCCAGATGTCGTCTGATATTTCATGATCTACATTTCTTAGCAAGTCTGGAAAAAGCAGTCTTGAGTTTTTACCCAATCCCTCGCAATCAATGTTCATTAGAAGCAGCCTTTGCAAAAAAGCGTTATATACCTTCTTCCTTCTAGTAAAATCGGTTCTAGATTCTTACCGATACCTGACAGTTCCAGTTCCTCTTCTCATAGTTCCTCTTTGGCTGCCAGTCAGCTCGAACTGAAATTTATAGTAAATCAACTGCAACTGTTCCTCTTGGATTTGTCATTAAATTTCAAGCACCTTGTTCCTTTTGTTCTCGTTCCTTAAAATCAAATCTGAATTTTCCTTATTCACCATGTCTGTCTACCTCTTACACTTGAAAAATGTCAAGGGTCTCATTTGATTTTCATTAAAAACAATTTACCGAACCTGTCGCCCTCTGCTGCATGCGCAACAAGCCTTTTGCCGTAGTTTCAGTTGGCAACCCATGTGTATTACTACAGTTTCTCTTTAGTTTCAACTTCTAGTCATACTTTCTCCAACGGTGAAAGTATTCACCATGTTTCCGCGGTTCCTATTCCTGAATAGAATTTTAAGTTTCAAAATCTGTGCATTTTTTCTGCTGGATTCATACAAGCATCTTTGTTCAACTTTCCTCCTTGTAGCGTATTTAAAAACTGTTGGTGTAAAAAACTCAAGAGGAATAAGAGAAATATAAACCGGAGAAAGTTTGACAGATATCATAGCCTCAATACAAATAATGACATTCTTGGTTCCAGCAGCAGCATATTTTTTAATTAAAAAAAGTAAAATAATCAATAATAAATAACCACAAATCATGGATGAAAATAAGCGCATTATATTCTTGTTCTCTTAATTTCCACCCCATGCAATAATAGCAAGGTACTTGGAGGGGTATTATACTATACTCCCAGTCTGTGAGTACCCAGTAACTTCAGGTAGTACCTCTAGGAAGCCATACATAGATCATGAAAATACGGTTAAACAAGGAAAGCTCCGGGTACCCGGGTACCCTTATCCCAAATGCCTCCGGCGATACCCCTGCCGCATATTCTCTCCGTGTTTGATGTTGCTTACACGTGTCGTGGTTGCGATCCGTGCTATGGACCGTAGCACTCTCTTGAATTGCTCTACCTTAAGGTTTCTGGGAAACATGCGAATACTAAAGTGGGGGAAGCACACGGGAAGAGATTCAAGAGAGGAATGAAGAATTCTCCATTTGAATCATCTCCACACATGATAAGAAGATGATAGAGTAAAACATGTTTTCACCCCCTACGGCTGCTCACCTCTTCCACATCTTCTCTCTTACCAAAAGATGCATTTCTCTGGCTGGGATACCCACTGGATCCTGTGTAAGCAATCCCTTGGAGAAAGCAGACTTTCACTCGCTTTCTCTCCCTCTCTCCTTCTCTCTGTACCTCTGGAATCTACTCATCCTCCCACTACAACCCTTCATTTCCATATGTGTACAGGAGTCCGGAGAAAGTTGGTCTTGTGCTTTCTCCGGGTAAACTACTCGTGATGCCTCTTCTAATGGTGGTTGCAGAGGAGCGGAAGTACAAGCCCAGGATTCTGAATCCAACTTTTGCTTCTCACTCTTTTACTGTAGTAGACCATAACCACCACCACTCTACTCCGTCCTGGATGTTTACTGGAGTCTCTGTGAGGAGGGCACAGTTGTATGTAGGATCTCAACTCAGTGGATTCGGAGAAAGTCCCCCCCTGCTAGTTTTCTTCCGCTTAGAATACCAGAATCCTATCCCATTCACTTCAGAGCGTCGCATACTTTTACACTTTAAAGATAGAGGGATGCGGTGGTGGTGGCATCCTCGATGCTTTCTCTTCCCAAAGCACCACGGCACCAGCAACCCTTCCGTCCTAGTATGGGATAGCACGTAGCATGCACTAAGCCTCTGCAAAATTCTAGGCTCCGCGGTCATGGAGAAAGTCCTCTAGGGCTGACAGAGCAGAGGCTTGGCGGATTGCTGCTATGGCGCTCTATGAAGGAAGGAGGAGGGTGGGTAGGCTAGTATAAGAGCTTAGGTGGTTGGTGGGATAAAAAATCTAGAATTCGGGAACGAGAAAGACCGAAAAGAAAATCAATATTCTTCTCTATGTATTCACATTTCCTTGGGGTTCTTCTTCTTCTTCTAGCTTCTTTCACATCCTCTTCCAGGAGCCCTGGTCCTGGAGTAGTCCTGGCCGGGTGGTCCATTCTATTCTCTCATCTGAACTCTTCTGCGAGCCAGAGGATTCTGGAGAATCTATACAGATTTAATTCATACGCTTCCTCAATGAAATACCATCAGAGGAAGGAGGAGAAAGCAAAGAGTCTTCCCCGACCTTATTCACACGTGCGGTTGCTCAAGTCCTGGATGATATAGGATCCTGGAATATTTGAAGAAAGTTGGAGAAAGTCTGCATCTTTCTTACTTCCTCAAACTTTCACAAGGGCATAATTTAAGAGCCTTCCTTCCTTCAAGAGTTTCTTTCTGGTGAGGCAGGACGTGGGAATCATTTTAAGATATTGAATCCTTCAGAAAGCTCTGCGGGCTTTTAAACTCTTTTATACTCTTCTCTATTCTACATACATTGATGCTTTCACTATGGCTTCTATTTGTGCCGTAATTCAAAAAGTTTCATCAGTATCCGCATTTTTAGAATACCGTACAAGTATCTTTGGGTTCCGGATACAAAGTTAAGTCTGCTGTACTGCATGCAATATTCCACTGACTTCAGCTTTAAAATTGTTTTGTTCCGCTGGTAATATTGAGCATTAGTAACCTAAACGCTGCACCATTTCACTCCCAGATTTTATCCACAGAGTATATTTAGAGGTGATTGGGAAACCCCCATTCGATAGCAGGGCACCGTTAACGACAAGATTTCTGGGGATGAGAGAAATTACCTTTGCTTACTTTCTCCATGTTCTCAAATCCGGGGACGAAAGGGTTGAGGGCTTTTGGAGAAAGTATGGATGTGTTTCACCGTAAGAGAAAACTCCTTCCTCCTGTCCTCCAATATTCTTGTGCATGGGGTGGAACGAAACAAGAATGGAGTCAGGTTGGTCCGAGAAAGAAAGAAAGAATAGAGGAAAGGAGAATGGGAGGGGGTGAGGGAGAGAAAGTATACTTTCTTTCCTCGTTTTGTCATCTCCGTTCTCAGTTTCTCCTTCTTCAGAGGCTAGTGGATGAATTGGATGGATACTGTCCGGACGTTGGGATGGCTTTTATGTAACTCGCGTATTCTTTTTCTTATCTTCTTTTCCAAAAGGCTCTCTTACTTTCTCATCATCACCCTCACACTCTCATAGTCATCCATTCTTTACACTTTCTTCCTTGCTTTACTCAGCTGTAATCCTATCCTCTGGGAGAATCCGTTTATGTACTTTCTATCTTTTCCCTTGTTCAGCAGCTCTTTCTATTTCTTCACTTCCGCTCTTCTTGTTAGTGCGGACGACCGGAAATGGACAACGGGGTCAGATTTTTTAGAATCCTGGAATTGATCCTCGTGTAAGGTTTGTGCTTTAGGTCATTGTTGAAGTCGTCCGGATCTCTCGTTGGATTTTCCAGGTAATTCTATTTAAGTGTTTATATTTGCCATCGGCTTTAGTTCATTTGGGTGGAAAGTCTTTCAAAGGAATGCAATCATTTCGACTATATTTTCCTGGTCGAGCGAAGGGCTATATTTTATAGAATGCTCAAAGTTCGTGTATGAGTATGCTATGATGTTATATGCTATGAGTACTTTAAAAAATTCCACAGTAGTTAGCTTTTAACCAGCATAAAAGTTAGTTGATTTAAGTGGGAAAACACAAAAAACATTACGTATGAAAATAACATTTTGCCGTGGGACTGGAAACGTTCTGGGAAGACGCTTCATTCGGGTTTCCTGAATGCGGGACGCCGCGACATCTCTGGGTGAAAAAGCACTGAAGAAAAACGTTTGTGTAGAAGAAAGTGCTGAGAGGTGTAGACTCCTTGACCACATGTGACCAAGATGAGAGGAAATGCGCGCGCCGAGTTTAAAAGCTTGCGAATATTTTTTTATGTGTTCCCTATTCGCTATGTGATTATGCACTCATGTGGTTAATCGCGCATTCCAAAGCTTTGCCAATATTTAAGTCTCTGTAATCCTTAAATCAGGAGCGTGCATAAGGTATGGTCCGATTTTAATTATGCAGGGTTCCTGTGCTATAATGTGCACGTGAACCGATTTAAGAGGACTGCTTGAAGAATTATAGAATTTAATTAAAAGTTTTGCATTCGCGAATTTTGTTTTCAGGGTTCTTGGGCTGATTTACTTTAAGCGAAAGCAATAATTAACCATGGCTCTCAGTTCTAGTCGGCAGCAGGTAATGATAACTAGCTAAGCAGCATTCACATTTTTGATTGTTTTATACCATTTCGAGTTAGTTTATGGCTTATTGTTGCATTTTGTTTCTCCGACAATTGGCAATGTTATGTAAAGGCCATATTTCGTTTTCCAGTTCCAAAAATGTTGCAGGGAGTTTCTACGACGAAACTTTTCTTCTACGAGTGCAGTGCAAGCCAAGCAGGTAAAGTCCCATCACTTAAGCTTTAATGCACAGAAGTTTTCGTAGTTAAGAAGTAGTTTAATTTGGTATTTTGAGAAAAGAGTGTTTCAAGGTTATTTGATATTTCAGCTCACTGTGCGAGATGCTTTAAATTCGGCTATGGACGAAGAAATGGAGAGAGATGAACGAGTATTTTTGATGGGAGAAGAGGTGGCTCAATATGACGGTGCTTACAAAGTAAGATTTAAGTAAAACATTGGAGGCTACCGACGAGTCTACTGTAATGAATGCTTGAATTAATTACGTAGCTAGAAAAAGCAGGAATAATGAGTGTAACTAAATTTTATTCACGTTAGATTTCCCGTGGACTCTGGAAAAAATATGGAGACAAAAGAATTATTGATACTCCAATTACGGAAATGGGATTTGCTGGAATCGCTGTTGGTGCTAGCATGGTAATTCACCGTTTTCTTTCGATGATAATGTCTAATGTACCTAATGTGTACGTTAGAAATGCATTGATTTTCGTTTCAGGCTGGTCTACGTCCAATTTGTGAATTCATGACATTTAATTTTGCTATGCAAGCTATTGATCAGATAATCAATTCCGCTGCAAAAACTTTTTACATGTCAGCAGGCGCGGTGAGTTGATTATTGTGGTTTATGATTTAAAAGATTTTATTCAAAGTATTAGAATGGTTTCATAATTGGTTATCATCTCTAAGGTTAACGTTCCAATCGTATTTCGTGGACCCAACGGAGCAGCGGCTGGAGTAGCTGCCCAACATTCACAATGTTTTGGTGCATGGTATGCTCACTGCCCTGGATTAAAGGTAACAGTCCCGGAGTCCATTTCTTTCGGGCCAACAGTATGCTAGAGAGGGATGAAACAATTTTAACGGAGTAATTGCTTTCCTGTTGACAGGTTCTGTCTCCATATTCGTCAGAAGATGCAAGAGGTTTGATGAAAGCGGCTATCAGAGATCCTGATCCAGTTGTTTTCCTTGAAAATGAAATCCTGTATGGTCTTCCCTTTGAAGTTTCGGATGAAGTAATGGGAAAAGATTTTACCGTTCCGATCGGTAAAGCTAAAATAGAAAAGCAAGGTGAGCTACTTCGCAGAGTTAATTATGAATTGAGAGTTGCAGGTTTGAGATGACAATATAACTTCAACGAAATTTGGTTGTTATTTTTTATGTAGGATCTAACGTTACCCTTGTAAGTCATTCAAAGGGAGTTCAGTTATGTTTGGAGGCTGCTAAAGAACTATCTGGAAATGGAATTGACTGTGAAGTTATCAATTTAAGGAGTCTTCGCCCCTTAGGTAATGTTATAGCATCTTAAGCAATCTGAGTAAATATATATTATGACATGAATTACTCATGTACTTCCTTTGCTGTAGATATGGAAACAATCGTAAACAGCGTTTCAAAAACCCATCACTTGGTGACCGTGGAGCAAGGATGGCCTTCTTCCGGAATCGGTGCAGAAATCTCAGCTCGTATCGTGGAGGGTAAGTGAATCCTAAAACATTTCCAGTTCCATTCCAATCCGTTCCAAATAAATTTCAATGTTATCTTCTTTCAACAGGTAAATGCTTCTATATGCTGGACGCCCCGGTAATGAGAGTCACTGGTGCAGATATTCCAATGCCATACACTAAGAGTCTAGAAATTGCCGCTATACCCGTTCCACAGGACATAGTTAGAACTGTTAAAACAATGTTGAATGTCAAGTAGGATGGATTGTAGGACATTATTTTATTGGTTAACCGAAAATAACCGGTGCATAGGTGATCGTTGAATTCGTTCAATCAGAAATTGTGGATTGTAGTATTTAAACAAGGATATCCATTGGGTCTCTGTTTGGATAGCTTTATTTTTCTGTTATGCCTTGTGCTCTAAGGAATTTTAGCCATTCAATAATCTGCTTTGAAGGTATTTTTCGCATGCTGTTACTCTTGCTCCAGTGAATAATTCTACGAATGGTTGTTATCAAACCTGGAAGTATTTATGACTGTCAAATCTTTCGCTAGTCAGTAAGGAATAGTAGATGTTACAGAAAATCATTTAGATTCACAGCACCTCTTCCTGCACTGACTTTAGATTGAGTGAAAAATATTTCAATTTGGATTAAGAGCTGAATTCAAAGGAAAAATAATAATAAGAGCGATGAAAACAGCCGCTGTAGATCACCGTACAAATTAATAGCGATTAAATTTATTTCCGTTCATCTACCGCTTAAAATATACATATGAGTTCAAAATGTTAAGATCGTATGCTTGATTCATTTAACGTGACTTCAGTTAATAAGGTTTCACGATTCAGACTAAAATATATCAAATATCACTAAAAGTAGACAAACAGGTGTGCAAGAAGCAAATCATGTAATGCTGGTCCAAAGGACAATGCCTATGACAACTGCGGAGTTCGTCCAGTAACTTGGTAACTCAGTTCTACCACACGCCGACGAAGCATGGAATTATGATCTCTGTAGTACCGTATCAGATCTGCTTGCCGTTCAAAAATCTCGTAATCAATAGGGCCGAGTCTGTAATCACGATCCAAAGCATTTAGAACATTTAGCTCAACAATCTTCACATAATTATGCTTGATGCTACTGTAATAGAACCAAAACCCAGCAAACAAATATCTTACCCTTTCGGTCCAAAATCGATAGTGCTGCTGCTCATCATATCATCACGCAACACATCAGGAGGATCTTGGCTCCGGTTGAATTCAAAGACGCGATCTTTGTTCAAGAAAAAATCATGTGTTGATACTTATCGTTAAATTAAATCTGAAACGTTCATCTGCATAAACTTTAAACTTACATAAGTAGGTAGATAAGACAATCAGTAAAACCAGGGTTTCAAGTCCAACAAAAAGCGTTACATAAGCAGCTTTCTGAACGGTGAGAATACCTTCGCAAGTTTGAGTTTCGTTGTTGCAGTGATCATGAAGTATTGTCGAAATAGTTAAGAGAAACGTACTCCCTGTATAAAAATCCACACGTTATTTCTAATGCGAAAAAATACGCAAAAACCCTAAATCTTCCTGGTACTTACAAGTAGAGACAATCCAGAAGGGCATCTGGCTGAGACTTCTTGTCTCATTATAAAATTCTAGGTACCCACGGCGACGAACTTTTATGTGTTGGTACTGCACATACTGGTCGCAAATCTAGAAAAACGGATATCTAGATAATTAATAACTGTCACAGATATGTATTTTGCACAACGTTAATGATTCGCGATACTTACCAGAAAAAGACCCCAGTACAAACTATGAAGATAAAATAGAACAGATAAGGGCTTGATTGCACACTTCCCCTTGCATTCATACGGAAGGACTGCTGACACAACGAGCATTCCCACCTAGTTAACACGAGAAAACAGGCTCAATTATAAACTTGATTATTTTACTTTTACATGTTCCACTATCACGACCAATTCCGTTCAAATATCCTATATACATCTTACCGTTACAATGATTTGAAAAATTATAATTGTTATCGTGTCGACAGCTTTAAAAGTAAAAACCGATGTGTTTTCGTTAGTAGTAGCAGAAATGAGATTTTCGACATCATTTTCCGTATCCTGAATTTGCTCTTCAATAATATCTTCTTCATCCCTTGCAGGAGGACTAGCAAACGAAGTTGGCTACAAAAAACAAATGAATTATAAAATTTTACTCTTAATTGCAGAAAAGGCAATACTTTGCATTTAATCCTTCAAATACACTGTAAATTTGCAGTTGAGATTGAGACAACATTAAATTGCCACTTATAATACAATCAAGAAGAAGTTAACACTTACGTTATTTGCAAGGCTAACCATACTGAGATTTCAGCTTAACGTTATAGCTCTGTGCAATGTTTGCCGCCACTGCTAGATACCAATTAAAACAGACTAAATACTGTAGAAGCAACCCATAAATTTGTGTTCACTTGTCAAACCAAGCTCACAGCTATCAACAAACAGATCTGATCATGATTTATCACAATATCAGGGCGTTTTCGCTGCGATGCATTGATATAACATGTTTACAGTTACAAGTTTCAGGAATACTTGATAATTGTATTAGAGGTGTTCTCTGTCTTTAAACCTTCCTTTACCGAATATATAATTTGTTGTTGACATTTTTGCGTGTCGGTGTTGTAATTCCCGCTTTCCTAGATATCGAGCCATAGAGTAATCCGTTTCGTACGTTTCTTTCCCAGTTTCTTGGTTTATTAGTTTTGCATGGTTTGTTCATACATTGAAGTCAATCCTTTGCAATGAAAATTAAAAGTAATCTTTTAATTTGAATAACATGTAATTTTAACTTAACTTAATTGCACTATTAGATGGGTACTTGGTTGGGAGTGCCGTGAAGGATACGGACACATACGGACATTTCAGTGTGTTCGGAATTGCTCATGGAGATGTGTGCGTATGTGTGTCTCTAAAGTTAAGTTCGGTGTACAATTATCGGTATAACATACACTTTAATTGGAAAACGGACAAAAATAAAGTGTGAACTAACATAATTTATGAGGAGCCAAAACTACTGATCAATGTGAATTAATTTCAATTGTTTCAAACGATTGCTCAATATCAAACCAGTCTTAAACCCGATATTAGGGTGTATTGTATTCCTCTATTCAGACTAAGTGAGTTTAAGTACAATAATTACTGGACTAAATTTTTCCCATGCTCCTACTCTTCACAATTCTCTGTTTTCCTGTAATACTCTTTTGGCTTTTGGAAAATCTACAAAGTTTATGCTCGAGCCTTGAGATCCTAGGGATATATAGAGTTTCAGTGTAGATAATGACAACTTGGATTTGCCGTCTTAACCTACAATTTCTCTAGTGGAGCTGGACTAAAGCAAGTTTTACCTATTCGATTAGAGACTCTGCTTGTATCTGCACATAGAATTTAATTTTCTGGTAGATAAATTAATTGATCATACTGTTAGTGAGTTGGCGCGAGTTGTGTACGTTTCGAGATGGACAACGTTACCGACGTCAAGTCAGTTGAAGATGATACCGCTGAAGAAGTAGCACATGAAGGTCTGGAAAACGTGATCGGAGGAAATCGAAATCCACTTCTCCAATTCGTGGTACGTATTAACCTCTATTTATTTCAAAGAAGTCATTACATGCAAAACAGTTCGAAGAAGACAAATAATGTGTGTTCTGTTTCCAGATTCTCACCCGTCTCTACCGATTTGCGGACACGGAAATGTTACAAGTATTTCGGCAAGTCTGTAAAGTTTGGAACTATGCTGCCATTCATGTACTGAATACCCGTTTAGTCGAACTGACCCTGTGTCAAATACCAACACCAGATGAATCGGAACAAGATTCCCGTTATCCTCAATTGCAATCCTTCCTGGATTTTGACGAATGGCGTGTCAAGAATAACTTGTCCACAGGTTTTGCCTTCTGGGACCTTACTCTCTACAATATTCGGGAAAAAGATATATTCATTAAGCTCCTCGAAGGCGGATGGCGATCAAAGATCCGCAAGCTACAACTAGGAGATTTTACACCGGTGGAACTAAACTACATGATGGAAAATCTTATTCGTTCTCTGCCCAACCTTACAGATCTGATCCTGAGCGTTAATAATAACGGGAAAGAAGTGGCTGTTCCTATAAAACATTTCGGAGAAGGATACGTCGATGTTAAGGACACAGAACGAGGGCCGTGGACGTCACCTTTGAAACAGATTGAAATTCGTGGTTGTGGGATTTTTTCTTTTGAGTTTCAATGGAATTTCATCAATTTTTGCCCTAACTTGAACGTAAGATTGTTGCTTTGAAAGGTGTTATTTGTTCCTGTAAAGCAAGACTTTTGAACATTTCCACTCGGGTTTCTAATATTATGGTTGGTTAACTTACATGCATTACGCAGAGCCTTCTTTTGGATTTTCACGGTGGAGGCAAAGAGGTATTGGCAAAGTTTCTGAAAGATTTGCAAACTTCACACCCGCAGCAGAAAATTTTCAAATTGGAACTAATGTAGGGCTAATACTCATTACACCAATACTATTTTGTCTTTTTCATATTTAAATTTGGTTTGGATATGGTTCTCCAATTTTAATCTGAATCTCTTCACAGGTATTCCCACACGATCTGTCCGAGTGAGTCTGTCCTACAAGATCAAGCTATCGAATTCATCAATTTCTACTCGGTTAAGGAGGTGGCCATTGGTATAATCCGTTTCGAGAAATTTCTAGAATACCTTCGGAGTTTCAAACCGCAAGCAGGGATTCAGTCATTATGTTTCGTGGCCCGAATCCTAAAGTATTCGGACGCCGAAAGTTACGAATGCGCTATGGAAATGCTGCACACGTTAACCACTGCAAAATGGATTTCTCTGACTTCTCTCACTATCAAACTTAACTGTTGTGGAAACGTTTTAGCTGATGCCAACAATCATAAACAGTTATACTGGGGCGGATCAAGCTCCTTCAAACCCCTGAAGAACTTAACCATACTAAAATACGCATGTGGTGTGCGGGACGCTGATTGTGAGCTAGTACCAGAAACCCTGAAGTTCACTTTTGGTTTATTAGAAAAGTTACCCCAAGTTTTCCCCAACTTGGTCGAGTTTAAGGGCTGTCACGCAAATTTGGAAGAATTCCGACACTTGATGACCCAGCTGAGTCAGTTACACAACTTTCAAGCCTTGTCAATTCATTGGCGGTGGGTTGAAACAAATCCGGAATTACTTTGCAACAAGGACCTTTTCGGTATTGATTCTGAAGATAAGTCGTACAAGGGCCTGTTTGGATTAAAAAGTGAGGAAATTTCGTATTTTAAGCGAAGTAATATATAGTTGATTGTAAAAGCGTGGAGTTTCGATATCCTTGTTATATTGAGGTAATCACTTCTTGCTATTTAACAGAACTACGTACTCTGAGTTTGACCGGTAGCTGGTGCGTAAATATAAACGAAGACAGCATTAAAGAAGGATTTGCCAAATTGCCGTCCTTGCAATATTTGACAGTCAGTTTATCAAAAACGGCCACGGTAAGACCATAGCATTTGTATTTATCATAACTTTCTAGTTTTTTACTATGAAATTCCGAGTTGCATTTCGTTTACGAATACAGAATGATTATGTTTGCTCAACAGTTTATGCAGAGTCTGATAGACGAGCTGGATGGTAAAGTCCTTGTAGATTTCTGTTGTTATTACGCAGGAGGAATCAACGATCTTTAGAGGAAATGCCATGTGTACATACTAACTGCGGCCTTTGCCACTTTCAATACGGTCAGTAGTTGATTTTTATTTGTGTGCACATAATATGTTTTGATATAAAACATAGCAACAGAGGAAACCCTGTAAAGTAGCACCAGAATCGTCTATGGAAAGGCACAAAATCGTTCAGGACGAAATATGTCACACGTGAGCTGTGGGATGGAGATACGTAGCTTTTAGTTTTTACTTAACTTTTCAAAGCTGTCATTAATTGAACTGGTATTCATTTTATACGTTCCAACGATTCTTTAAATCTAGATACGCAGCGTAGAGTAGTTAATGTACCAGTACAGTTGCTAATCTTTTTATTGATGCGGTTTTCCTTTTTTTGTAATCTACATACGTATTTTCTCAGTTCATGTAATCTAACTTGTAAATTGCAATGCAATAACTAGTTAGCTAATTTCAATGCCATGTTTTCCAAGTAATTATTATAGCTTTATTGATAGCCACTTTTTATGAAGTCGTTAGCAAGTTCTAACGATTAGGTCTCACGAAGATTTCACGTGCCCATAGATAACACACTATACATGTGAAACGGGCACAAATCAAATGAATAAATTTGTACGATAAGCTTTAAGTGTTACAACTGAGAAGAGGACTCAAATAGTTTAATATTGTTTGCATGTCACCCGAATCGGCTTAACTATAGTTCATATTAACGACAATGTGTAAAAAGAACCATGGAAACATTTTATTTTCCCGCTGCTTAAAACATTTTCTTTCGATATGGCGGTGGCGCTAAAAGTTGCCGATTTAACGTGCAAACGCTTTGGGTGCCCTGTTCCCTTTGATCAGTCACTTCTTTGTTCCTAACTTATATTGCCATAAATAATTAAAAGTATACTTTTGTAAATAATGAGCGAAACTGACGACTCCGATGTGGAAGAATCTTTTAACGTAGAAGAGGGTGCAGAATGGAACGGTGAAAATGAGAAAAACGGATACGCTGGAGAAAACTTTGCTATAGGCACAGTTGTTTTCCCAGTGGACAAAAATGTTGATGTTGTAGACCATTTAGCGATTTTGATTAACCATGCTGATTCGTATGTAGGAACAGCAATCGGAAAGGTAAACACAGGCATCACTTACTACCTGTAATCTTATTCAAGTAATAGTAATGCCTTTTCAATGAAATGTCTAATGTATTCAAACGCTCTTTTCCAAATTCCAGCTTCTCAGTGTCAAAAAACCTGGGGATGCATTAAACGAATTTGCCGGCGAGGGAGACGATGACGAAACCGTTGGAGATAACCCAGAAACTGGAAAAAAATCGATGACCTGGAAGTTACTCGGTACCCTTAAAAATGAGAAGGGTCCGGATCCAGACTTTCTCTGGGCTACCGTACTTTATGACGATTTCGGCGCATATATCACAGAATTATTAAAATGTAAAGTTATTATATACGATGTTACGGACGGTCCGACACCGGAGAGAATCAAGGAAATTCGCATCATTTGTGATGGTATTTAACTTGCTGTTAAGCATGCATCTTTTACTTCCTAATTCGTTTCCAAATTACATTTGGCGGTACTTCATATTCAAATTAAATATGTTATGAACAATTTTGACAGCTTTACGAGCAAATGTGCCAACTTTTGAAACTCCAAGGGTATTCATCCTAATTTCTTCTCTACATTCTTGGTCACTTACGATCCGTCCTCAGGTTTGGGCTGATTCAAACACAGTGTATTTAAAAATTCTAATAATTAAGTGTGAAATATGATTTTAAATTTAGAATGCCTTTCCTAACTTTGAAGGACAATCCAGACTTTGAGTTCACGGAATCAAACTACAGAAGACGGAGGACGACACCAGCTTACAGAGATTTGCAGTTACTGGAACGATACGTCGTAGCTTCAGGGAAAATGGTAATTCATTTTAAGGCTTCTCATTCCTAACTTTTGGTAGTTAATAAATCAAAAAAAAATATTTAATTCATCAGACAAGAGGAATGTTGAAAGCATACGTTGTAGGAGCAGGGGTGATTTATGGTGAAGAAGAATCTCCGCTTCATACTTTCTTCAAATCCGCATGGCACAACGCTAGCTTTTTGCCCGTTTATGGTCTAGGAAATAACGCCCTGCCAACTGTGTACATCAAAGATTTAGCATTGTAAGTTCCGTAACAATAAATCTCCAAATACAAAATAGTCATAAAAGGTGTCATTTCCTAGTTTAGTTTTTAATTTTTTTTACACGAGAAGCCATTTAGCTTAGTATTCATTATGTGAATTTTTTATTTTAGAGTCATTCAAAATATTATTGACCGTACACCTCGTGAACAGCGTTACATAATTGCCGTTGACCCCAAACTGCATACTCAGGAGGAGATAGTACGGGTAAATGACTCCAGTTTTAGTTATAACTTTTGAAATAGACGTCAAAGCTATGTAAATGTGTAATTCCGTTCTGCAGGCAATTAGTAGGTCACTAGGATCCAGTAAAATCAAATCTGTTCCAGAAGTTAATATTCACGCGAATCGGGAGCTGAGTGTGTGTAAAACAGTGAAATTTTAATCAGAATTTTCTGATATCAGAAGTCTGCAGAAGTTTAAAACTTCATAAAATTCAATAAACAATTAACCTTTTTTTCTTTTTAGACATTTCATGCGGATCAAATCCTGTTAAATTTGCCCATAACGTCAACATTTTGCGAGGAGCGTTTCAATATCCCCTGGACAGCTCAAGATGGCATGATAGATATGATGGACACCGTTGTCCGTGAATACCGAATTGCTAGAAATTTAATCGTAAGTTTTAGAGTATCAGCTATTTAGAGAGAAGCAAAAACCACTGCTAATTCCTTACAACAAAAGCTTTACCTAGTAATATGTTTTTTTTCAATCGATTTTTTTCATTTGCAGCCTTTTAAAATTGTAATAGTCGGTCCTCCGGGAATTGGGAAATCTACTGTTGCCAGACAAATATCAGACACCTATCACATTCATCACTTTGATACGGAAACTATGATCAGTTCAACTATAGCATATCTGGTAAGCTAACATAATTTTGAAAAACTAAAGGGGTGTTCAAATTACTAGTAAGGAACCTAATACTAATTAAATAATTGAATACAATTTAAATTAATGTAAAGATAGAAAATAGTCTATTTTAAGCCACTATATGCTACGCTACATTCAAAAAATTTCAAAACCGTATATAGCCTCTTTTCGAGCGGAATGCTCTTTGCTCAACTACAATGCCGTTTTGTAGTAATTCGTTAAACAAGAAACACCTCTTGAGGAGATTATTGGAGTACGGTGGTAGGAGGGATAATGTTTGGAAGACAATTGAAATAACTTCACACTGTTTGTTCTTGCGTGGCCCACAAATGTAAAATCTTTCTAACCTGATGATACCTCTCCGCGGCACCAGGAACAATAACCTATGTAAATGTCTGAAAACTTGTCACATTTGGTAGATGGCTTCGAAACTAGCTCAAAGATTTTTATATAGCTTGACAAGCCGTTTTAAAATACTAAACTGCAAATAATTCAGCCGTTAAGAAAAAGAAGAATACATCTACGAATCGTTTTATGAATCACTTATACTCCCGCCTACTTTGAGCTTCTCATCGCCCTATATTAATCAGATTTATCTCATCCATAGCGAGAAAAGGCGAAACATGAAGTAGAAACCCGCACCTCTTCTGAAACAGCATCTTTTGAAAAGCCTCCGGATGCAGATCCCGATATCGCGGAAGCAAAAGCCCTGCTCCAGCTCCTAGATACCCGGGTCACTACTCCAACGGAACCACACGGAGAAATTCCTCCAGATCTCTTCTTAAGGTATGCTACATTTCCTTCTCTCTCATTCTTTTAACGGCAACCTAGACTACATGTGTAATTTGGTCCATCCCTACAGCATCATTAGCATTTCATCTCTTAGCCCTTCAGCTATATCCTAGAACTATTTACTATTTACTGCATGCAAATTTTAAATTACTTTTTAAAATATTTACACAAAACTCCCATTTTCTTTCCGAAATCCTTCCAGACTTTGCCGCTACCGTTTAAAAACGAATCCAGTGAAAAACCAGGGATTTATCCTTGATGGCTTGCCTAAAAATTTCTCGGATGCAATGTCATTATTTCGTTCCGAAAAAGGAGGACGTATGGAGGAAGAGGGAGAAGAGGATGATGAGGAATTTCAAGGAGAAGGGGACTATAATCCTTTACTCAATCCTTTACTGATACCCGGTAATTTATCCAAAATTTTCTCTACTCTCTCGCCTTGTTTTTTAAGGGACTTTACTCGCTGCTTCTACCTTACATATTTAGTTGCTAAATCCTGCGGTATTTCTTCCTTAATCATTTTCCCTCAACACTAAACTAAAAACTAATTATCTTGAGGATTTTCTCCTAAGGAACTTTGAGTATCTCTTATGAGTTTTCACCATATATCAAGGCTTATTACATTTTCGCAAAGCGTCATGAACACTTCCCTCACTGTCCCCTCTATAATATTTTATTAATGCGCTTAAGCCTTTCACTTGATCTCCCAAGATTCCTCCGTCTCATCTCATCAATATCTGCTGTTTCCTTTGACCCAGCAGAGTTTTGGGTAGATTATCACATTTTTTAAGCAAAATTTTAAAAGAAAGTTGAAAATTATGCTTGTGGCAGTCGTAAAAAACTTGATTCCTTTAATGGCTGAGCGAAAGAAAGACGTAAGCGGACTGTTTCCAAACTTGCTTTCACAACTTTGCTATTAGCTCCATGCGAAATTGCGAAGTCAGGGAAAAATGAGAGAAGATGAGGAGGTCGATGATGAGATTTGCCGAGGCAGCAAATTATTATCTGGTTTCTCTTCTTCTTGTCATCTCCCAACTCACTCAACCAACCTAATAAACGGGTTAAGGCCACTTTACGCAGCTTACATACAACTGTGGTTGTAAAAGCCGCATCTTTTGACAATGAATGGGTCTCGACTTGACTCAAGTCTCAAAGCTTTTATAACTGTAAACTTATTTATAAATCACAAATAAACCCTTCTTGATCAAGAAGGATGTACTACTCCTCCTAGAATTTCAACTGAGCGGTCGTGGCCGAGTGGTTAAGGCGTCTGACTAGAAATCAGATTCCCTCTGGGAGCACAGGTTCGAATCCTGTCGACCGCGAAAACTTTTGCTTTCTCAATCTTTATTAGCTTCCTAATTAATTACAGGTAAATCCCCAGGTAGTTTACCTGTTATCATAATATTATAGCAACAAGAATTGATGTTCTAGCTCCTCCCACTGTATGCACAATGTGGTTCCCGCTTGCGAATAAAAGTAGTAATCGGCGTTTAACCCTTGCAAAACATATACTCATGTAATTGCTTTCATATTTCTATGAATCGATTCTTTCAGATCATGTCTTTATTTTGGAAGCCCCGGAAGCATTTATTACTGAACGATTAAGCCAAGTTCCAACAGATTTATTGGCATCAAGGCATTTTGAACCTGATTTCAATGGCTTGATTACCAAATACTGGAAGGATGAAGAAAATTACCCAGATACCTTCATCGCTTTTCTCCATGAGCAAGAAATACTTTATGATCCCGTGGATGTTTCTAAGGATTGCAGTCATATGATGTATGATACTGTGATTAAACTGTCACAAAGGCTGGGAAAACCTAGGAATTATGGTTTGTCTAAAATAATTCTTGATTGCAGTTAATTTTAGTCATAATTATCCGTACGAGCCCAGTTTACTAAAACAGTTGAGTATTAGCAATTATAGAGTAATTGTGGAACACCGTGGAACTGTAATTAAATTCGGCAAAAAGGATAGAATTTAATAGTATTTTTTACATTTTAGGTCTATCATTTGAAGAGGAACAAGCTATTCTATACGGCCAAGAATGTGATAGAAGCGAAGCGGCAAGGAAGAAACGGGAAGAGTATGCATGCATTAAGGAAAGATTGTTGGATTCCAGGAGGAAAAACATTGAGCAATGGGTAAATATGACTTTCACTTTATTATCGCCATAAAGTTGTGTGATTGACTTAATTTTATAAAAATTTTGACAAGAGCTTCAACGGGGAAATCAAGTTTCTCGGATGTCGCATTGCCAAATCATGCCTTCCATTACTAGACCACTATTTGTATTTCAAGGATATTCGGAGCTATCTTGTCTTACATATATACATAATATTGATTTTTCCAGATGGAGAAATTGGTAAAAATCAAACGAGAGGAATTTGAGAGAGAAGAAGCCGCACTCATACCTCTCCGGCAGTATCTTATGGCTCATGTTGTACCAACTCTTACAAAGGGGCTTATTGATATCACCCGCTTGAGGCCCGAGGATCCGGTGGATTATTTGGTAAGTTTCGGCGTTTTTACCCCTAAGCTTTTTTATTTATTATACAGACTTTTGAAATAACCGCGCAAACATAATTTTCAATCAAGACGTTTGCGATATTTTGAATTGTGGATACTAATAGCTATGAAGCGGAAACTTAATGAATCTGAAACGAGTTTTTCATTTTTTCAGGCTGAGTTCTTGTTTCAAAATAATCCTGGTGGCATTAACCCGGTAAGTTCCGGTGGTGGCGGTGATACTTGCTAGTAATCTTGCTTCAAGACTGGAGGAATTGGAGCTAGGAAGCCTCAATTGCGTGAAACGTTTGAGAAACGCTGCTTCTCTCAACGCAGTGCAGTCCCTGACACTAGAGGGCGCTTCGAGCCGTTCTTGTCAGTACAAACCAAATACACCTAGCTAATTTTATTATTAACTTGCGTGAGTTCCCAGTTTTTGAGTTTCTAGAATAATTTGCTCATGTATTAAAATATCATTTATGATTTCTAACTAAATATCCATAGTTTGGTATTGTAGTGGTCTATGGGCAATGGTCACTACTGCAGTGCACTGCTTGTCTATTTGCTTTGCATTTATGTAATAATTTATAAACAGTGTTTGGACTGCATTACGCAACCATTGATTCAAAACATTGAACATGATGCGCAGCAACATCGCTTCAGGCCTAACAATGAACCCAAGTGAGATTTTAATACTCTGATCATGATCGGTAATGTCTCCTCATGCTTAATGAGAGAATGCAAAATGTTAAAGGGAAAGTGCAACGGCCGTTCGCCGATGGAATTATAAACAGTCATGCCTTACGCTTTGATTTACACCTTCGGAGCTACGCAAAGCATAGTATAGCTATCTATTTCATGTTAATTTGATGCGACAACTTAAAGCTTGTAACATCAACATCATTGATAAATGGCATATTAGTCCAAAACGAGATTTAAATTAAAAATTCGGTTAACTTTAAGGCTAAACCCGTGTCCAGGAAATTATTTCTTACATGAGTTCTCCTAAAACGTAACATGAACAAGTCTCTCGATATAAGAGACAGATTACTTAAAAATTGCAGCAGCTACAGTTCCAACCTGGGTAACGAGAAGAGGCTCTTAAATATTATTTGTTAGCAAATACTATAGCAAATAGAAAATATTGCGCATTATATACACAGTTCCGGAAAGATAAGTACGCAGCATTGAGTATTGTATGCATGAAACTAGGAAGAGAATTCGCAAAAATATTATCCGATTCAGTCTCAACTAACACAACAAACGTGCTACTTCCACCAGGCTTAGCTTACTTCGTATACTTATATATATTAGTAGATTGCAAATTTGCTCTTAAAAACACACATTCCTTATTCATGAATGAAAGCTTTATATGACAAATATCCTGCTAAAATTCGCAAACTCATCTAAAATTTAGGTCAACAAAAGAGTGTAGCTTTAGTTTGCAGAGACTCTAGAAATTGCATGCATGCCTGCCCTAGTTTTTCAATGCAAATGAATTCGCGAATGCTGCTTTAAATCTTGTGCTCACGCCTAAATTCAAAGTGGACAGCTTCAAACTGCCCGCAGCTCTACGGGCTCACCTGTAATTGCAAATTTAAGATGCCGCCAGCGCAATGCACTGATTTTTTTCTACACTACACTTGCGTATCGGATTTAGAACTATGCATTTGGCATCCGTCATTGCTACAACAATGAAAGCATTCTCTTCTAAACTCCATGTTTAAATTCAAAATATTGCAACTATCCCCTTCCTTAAAGCCATTTGCAAATTCGAAACGGCTCCAAAAATTCGCAAATTTAAATACAATGCAACCTTAATTCCTCTCCCACATGCTCCCTCACAGAGATTCCTGCAACCGAGCAATATAAGATCCGCTCTCTATAAAATGGCATTCATGCAATTCATTTACATTACTTTGGTCATTCAAGTTTAAAGCATGTGAATGCCAAAATCCTGGTCCTGGCACGGATATTCCCATGCTGTTTATGTTTGGATGAATGTTTGGATGAATCCGTGAGGATTCCCTCAAGAGTTACTCACAGCTTTTCAATCTTATCCGACAGCAAAGTAGACACCTGAAGTTGAGCAAAAAATACTCCCCTACATTATCCAATAGCATGCGAAGAATCAGTTCCATGCACGTTGCAAAAATAATACACGAACCTCAAATTTACTTCCAGCCTTGTCCCCATCCCCTTCTGTAATCCTCAACCTCCTATCAATTTAATCTACTATTTTTTCTATAATTCTTCCCTCATTCCACCTCTCTCCGTGTTCGTCTATCCACTGTATCCCAGCCCTCACTCCATGATTACAATCCATCCTTTTGTCCGTGTAGCACAGACAAAGCGGAGATAATTTCTAAACATTCCGAGCCTTCACTCATTTGCAGAGCAATTTAACCTCCACCTCTATTTACTCCTGTTATCATAACCTCTCCCAGGTTTCACAATTTAAAAACTCCACAATCGCCAATCTCGGTATGGTATGTAACTGTCTCTAATACTTTTACTATCCGCTACGTACAAACAAGAGCGCACATTTCGCGAGAAACCAGCAGACCAACCCGACAACTGTAGGTCATTTCCAATCACCACTTACGGCTCCAAATCGCACTCATGCCGAATGTACACTACAACATTTGTGTAAAACTTGTGTAAAACTTTCCGAAAATTTGTTTAGTTACCATAGTAACGCCGTTTCTACTTCAACACTTTAAATCTAAAAGTTTTACACAAATGTTCTCCATTTGATTAACATTGAATATTTGCGGGTCTTTTGAACCGCAAATATGAATATGAAAGTGTTACACAAGTTTTAAACAAGTTTTACACAAGTTTTACACAAGTGTTGGAGTGTAAATCCGGCATCACTCACCTTACTTGTACATAAACATAATTTATACTCAGGTACTTCTTAACAGCTTCAGTCATTTTTGCCTACCTATAGGCTCCACTTCCTTCCGTCCATTTCCTTAATGATGATCCTCCTCTGACGCTCATCCTACAGTGAATTACAAATCTAGTGTATAATCTCCCTCTTTTGCGAATAAATTTAACATTATTAGCATCCTCGACTCATTCCTCTCAACAGTTTCCCATCTTCATGACAGAATCCCAACATATTCCTTCACCTCTAACTGCAAAGTTGACCAGCTGTCCTTCGTATTAAAATTATGCAAGCATATTCTGCATCTATCCATGGCAAACTCAGCTCAAGCGCATTTTAGCACGTGCAGATAATAACCTTAGACATTAAAACAGAACAAACTACACATCATCTACTCCCTCTGATCTGAAGTTAGCCAGCAACTCTTGATCTTGCTTCCACAGTAGTAGACCTATCCTAACAACTTTTCCTTTCGGAGCACTAATTCCCGAGGAGAACCACATAAAACTCCTACGCGACAACTGACCAATCATATTCTTCATCTTTGATTTTGGTCATCCGAAAATTTGCAAAATTATTCAAATGCCACAGCATAATTCTGTGACCAGATGAGATTGTTAAACCGGAATCTTCCGGATAAAGGCAGTCTTCCAAGCATTTCGTTGCGCCCTCTGGCGTCAATATACCCAAAGTTATCGACCTTAAAATAAAATAACGAAAATATCAATCCACAACTTTATACACTTAACAATTTACAACTTAATCACCAGTTAGACTTCACGTCCGATAAGGAAATCCTAACATGTTTCCAAAACGAGTGTACAATTGCTGTACAATTTCGCGAAGACTCCGACAAATTCCACCAGAACCGTGAAGAGCCCACTAGAACAGGAAAAACCATACAACTATCCTGTCAAATCTACTTCTTCTTCTCCGCCTTCGGATCAACATTTTTCTACGTCAGCTTTAAACTTATGTCAAAAAGTTTTACGGGTTGGTTCAATCTCCGTTTAGACAGCAGCAAGAAAGTTCAAGAGGATTCTTGAGGTAAACACTCTATATCAATTCTCCGTTGACATATGCTAACAGGTTTTCATCCTTCCTACGCATGACCCGCATAACAGTACCAGTGCACACACACACACCTTTAAAATAATCATAATAGCAAGAACCATTATCTCTCCGGCTTTCTACATTCTTAAACACAATCTAACATAAGTATCGAATGCTCTCTATCTAATACATATACTCTAATCTATACACACTTAAAATCCCGTAAGTGCTCAAGATTCGCAATCTTGTTTGATGCTGCCGCTATATTATGTAGTTGTAATAATAATCTTATTCCTTGTATCTTGGATATGGAAGATTCATTTAGTGAGCAGCTTATACAAGATTATCAAACCGTCTTTCAACATACTGTACGCATTGAGAACTGCGTTCCTCTTCCCTACCTGGATGCTTTACCTTCACTTACCCGTATGGTAGTAAAATGCCCACGGTTATAGAGAACTGTCTTGGTTATGTACGTTTGGTAATTATGAGAGAAGCTTATTATGAATATGCTACAAGCTGGTTGCCAGATGCATGTAAATGAATGCAGATATACAATCCTCAACACATATCCTCTTCCTCTCTTTGCTCAGGTACAGGCAGGCTTGTGTTGAATATTATTGTTAAAGCGCAAAGACTCATACCACTAACAGAATACGTAGATGCAGCGTTCATTATCTTTCTAAACACAAGTACATGCATCATCCATGCTTCCCACCAACATTACCAAGAACCTAACACACAGCCAACAATCCTACTACCTCTTTCCTCTTCTTGGAACATGCCCCAGCGTTCGTTATACGGACATGTAATGATCTTGTCGCTGGTATACCTCGATAAGCGACAGCGCACTTGCTAACGCTGTTGCGTGCAAGCGTATACTATACAGTATCAAACCCTGCGATACACTCAGTACGCTGTCCTTGATGACGATCAAGCTCTGATTTTCCTCGCAACAATCACTTGTGTTTTGTGGGTAGTTCTGGCTTGACTCTTGGCAAGGGAGGACGAGACGCTTGTAGGAATTAATTCTGTTCCCACAGTTTGTATAAGTCAGACTTGGTAGGTCAGTCAGCTGGAAGGAAAGCACGTGTCATGTGTAGGTGTCATCTTTAGCGCTGCGCTTTCGCAGTATTTTTACCGCATTCATTAGCGTTCAATCTTCTCTTCCCTGGAGCTATTAACGGGGAGTAAGTGTGCCACGTTAATATTTTAGACAATTAGCGCCTATAGCCGCTTGTGAATCCATTATTCTTTAAGTGCAACGTTTTTGGTTCAAAGAAACGCTGCGGTGTGATACTACCGCGTTAGTTTTGAGTGCAAAGGTCGTTTCTTTGGAGGAGCTTCAACCATGGGGCATGATGACAAGGAGACGAGTGGAGAAGGTGAAGTGAACCAAGGATTTGAACTTGAAAATGAGAGGCAAGCTTCTAAGAATAATAACCTTGTAATTGGAGTACTGAGTCCCATCAACGGGGTAGCAAGTCAACAGGGTGACAAGGTCAAAGGTGAATATCTTAGTCAGCTATACGACGATGGTCAAACAAATGGGACAACCAAGTTTCCGTTGCCTGGAGACGGAGCAACGGAGGAGGAGGAAGATGAAGACACAAAATGCGGATTCGCTTGCTTCCGCCCTGCTTGGCTCCAGCGTTTTGCCACCAAGGGATATTTCATGCTCATTTTCTCATTACTCGCCGTCATCCAAGGAATGGGATGGTCCTACATGACTGGAACTATAACAACTATTCAGAAACGCTTCAAAATCAGTTCTCAGACTACAGGTTTGTATGTTTCCCATTAATCAATTCCTCTTTCGACTGCAGTAGAATCCGTCAGTTTGTATTAATGTCTTCATTAACTTCAACGTAGATATGGCTCATGCGCATCCACAAAATCGACACATTGAGGCAGGATTGTTTTCTTTATCTCTCGATTTAGTCAGAATATTGGTTCATCTGATTTGTTTATCCTGTTGTTATACAAACTAATTGAGATTTGTCGTGTTACACGGCGGTTAACCGACGGCCGATATAATTAACCGGAAACTCCCTCTGCAATAATACTTTGCCTTACAAACAAGCTAATTCCCAAGAATTCTAGGATCCGTTTCTAGGAAAAGTATACCATTCGGGCGAGTCTTGCTTTTCATCGCTGGTAGCGTCAGCGTTGATGGATTAAATAAGATGTTTTCCAGACAATAATTATATACACGTTTGAAAAGAATTAGGTAACAACCTAAAGCTCATTAGAAATAGATTTATGTTTCTCAAGATGTGTTCATCATCCTGGCAGGCACTAGGAACTTGGTAAATAATTATGAAACTTTGGATTACATAAAAAAAACTATACTGTAAAATTCCGATCATAGTCCATCCTGTGTGAGTTCCACATTTAGTAATGAGATGCAATGTCATCAAAGAATGCTAGAATTTTTACGGAAAAATTCCACGATAATACAAAGAAAAACAATGCATTCATTTTTTAGCTACTGAAAGCTATACAGCAACTGGTCATAGAAATAAGCTTTGTGTTTTTTTATAAATTCAAAAGCATTTACCGCTTACCAAAATCAGCGATGAGTAATGTGGTCCCTGTGTTTATAAGACGTGTGAGAATTAGACAAACGATTTAATTGTTCAAGTTTTCCCAGTTTTTATAAACAGCAAAAGCCCATGGACAAATATACAAACAGTGTAAGAAGATAACGAAATGGAGCTAATTTTAGCAATCTTAGAACAATAGTCGAGTATCCTCATCACTGATGCAGGATATTAAGCGCATGATCAATGATTGTAGCTGCAGTGACTAAAATTCTTGGAATGATTCCGCCGCCTATTGTAAATGTGTGTTTGGATGCACAACAACTATTTTAATGTTAACATTCTGTGCAGTTCTCCCAGTACAATAGTTGTTTAATTTATTTAAGTATCAATGAGAAATCGCAAGGGCTTGTGCAGGGGACAAGCTAAACTTGAAACTGGTAAATGGCTGACAGAGACTGAGTCGACCTTGGAACACATTAATTTATGTAACGACATTACAACAATAGCAGGGAGTGAGAATATAGCATGGTCATTGCTAATTTCTTGCATAATCTCCACGTTCTCCTCGTAGCATTCTATATTCTAATATTCGCTTGATTTTGTCGATGAGAAAATGTTTGTAAATAGGAAAAAAAAAATAGTTCAAAAAGTAATTGACTAATTTCATGAATTCATTTCAACTTTATTCCCACAGTAATTTATTATTATTTACCCTGTACGTAAATTATTGACCGGATGGTAGAGATTTTAAAATGAAAAAGTAATTAGTTAATTTGTAAAATTTGATTGGGCTATTATCATGGGATAAGCATGTATCCGCAGCAGGCTAAATGTGTTCATATATGGCAATTTTTTGCGAATTATATGCATGATAAAGCATATTTTAATGAGATAGCAAAATAGCAAGTGATGAAGAATAGTCAAGGAATGACTGCTCCTGTCAAACTCAAGTGATGGATATATTGTATGTAAAGTTTATTTATTTTGAAATATTTTTTGCGATTAAAGCCCATGAACCATGCAAAAACTCGCGTGTTTTCATGCTTCACTTCTATTTTTATGTGGTAGCGGAAGATGAGAATTTAGCTTGTGTAGAATGGATCGTGTAGATAATGCATTCCCTGAGGCGATGATGCTGAATTTTTCTGGTGTCCGCGATTTAAATACTAAAATACCGACTGCAGTATATGCTTCTCAATTTTCGTACATAGGAAATTACATATACTATGCAAAAAAATAGCCACAAGAAAATAACTTCACGGACAATACGGATAAAATAATCAGACTTTGTACTCTGCACGCGCTTGCTGGAGCTTATTCTCTTTCGGACTCGCATGTCTATGACAATTACCTGATTTTTGCGAATTTTTGTCCTCTCTTTCAGGGATTGTGATATCCGGAAACGAGATAAGTCAAATTATATTCTCCGTTATCCTTGGATATTATGGCGGTAAGGGCCACCGGCCGAGATGGATTGCCCTTGGAGTATTATTCTCCGCAGCTGCTTGCGTCCTCCTGGCGACACCGCATTTCTTCTACGGCGCAGGTCACAGTGCGCTTAGCCTAACTGAAGAGTATGCATACCTGGCGGAAGGTGAATCTGCGCCAATCAAAGGGTCAATGTTCAAGAATTTGACATCGGGTAAGACTTGACTGCTATGCTGCATGCAAGCTTAATTGCGCAGGTTAAGCTTGTGGAGCTGTTTTGCGAAATTTTCGCTAATGGTATTAACATTGAACCACTTTGTAACTAATTACAGGTAAGCGTGCGAAAGTTCAGCTATGCTCTGCGACAGCATCATCCAAAGGTGAAGATTGCGACACAAGTGATGCGACAATTTTACCATTAGTATTTATCTTCATGTCCCAATTTGTCGCTGGTATCGGTGTACTCCTCTTCTTCAGTTTGGGTGGGCCATATTTGGACGATAACATTAATAAGAAAAACTCCCCAATGCTGTTTGGTAAGTTGATTATTCCATTATTTAATTTAACAGTCTCGAACCTTTTCAAACTTACATTGACCTGACACTAATGGTCATTTAATGAACGTTCTCTCTCTGTAGGATTGACAATGTCGCTGCGCTTAATCGGGCCCACGCTTGGATTTATCTTCGCATCTGGCTGTCTAAAATTGTACATCAGTCCATATTTGACACCTTACATAACCTCGGATGACCCACGCTGGTTGGGAGCATGGTGGTTAGGTATGTTAATACATATTTCACGTGACCAAGCGCGTCATGCGCTTGAAGTAGATTGTGAACATAGTTATTTTATTAATTATCACCTGCTTTGCACAGGATGGATTATTCTGGGAACCTTGATGGCCGCAACTGCAGGTCTGATATCCTTGTTTCCAAAGAAGCTACCCAGGGCCGTAGCAAGGGAGAAGCGCGCAGCGCTGGAGAAGCAAACGAGCGTCACTTTGAGTACGTCAAGCACTGCAAAGTTATCTGATAACGTGTCCCAACCGGAACTGAAACAATCTGTGAAAGGTCAGTTACTGGCGCTACACAAATATGGTATACCGCGCAGTAGGTCAAAAATTCCAGAGGGTTCTATAATCAAGTGCGCTTTTCTTTACAGAGATACTACGAGATGTAAAAGGCCTTATTACAAATAGGATTAATCTGTTCAACAATATTGCTGCATATTGCTACGTTTTCTCTGCCATTGGCTACTGGACATATATGCCAAAATATTTGGAAACAATATTTATGCAGAGCGCCATAAGCGCGTCTTACATTTCAGGTATGATATTAGTGCGCCGTGCTGCGCCGTGCTGCGCCGTGCTGCGCCGTGCTGCGCCGTGCTGCGCCGAACTACAGTGCAGCTTAATTTGTGAATGCAGCGCATGCGCTTTAACACTATTTCTTTCGAAACAGGTCTCGTTGGTATCGCGACGCAATCCGTCGGCTTATTGTTCAGCGGCTGGTTGATTTCCAAGTACAAGCCAAGCGCACGCTTCTTGTCCGGCTGGAACATTGTAATTGGTTTCCTGTACGTCGCCGTTAAAATCTCCTTTACTCAGATGGGCTGTACTGGAGAAAATTTGACCTTCCAACCGGATTCCTCAACGACGAGCCTTAACCTAACTACAAGCTGCAACGCAGATTGCAATTGCCCGACCAGCAAATTTTCTCCAGTTTGCAGCAAATCAACAAACCAATTATTTTATTCAGCCTGTCATGCCGGATGCTCATCATTTGTCAACGGAACAATAACAAACTGTACCTGTCTTCCATCACTCACGGATACCGTTGTGACTGGGAATTGCACAGAGGGCTGCTACACAACTTTCCTCATCTTCCTAGGAATTAATGCCATCATTAAATTAATTGATGGATCAGGACGAGTTGGCAACATGCTCGTGAGCTACAGGTGTGAATCCAATATATTATGTAATCATTTCTCTGTAACAGTATTAAATTAATTAATTACCTAATATGACATTATATTACCATAACAGATGCGTTAATCCCAAGGACAAATCCCTATCAATCTCGTTGTCAATTGGGCTTCTAAGTGCTTTTGCATTCCTACCCGGCCCCATTGTCTTTGGGTATATTTTTGGTAAGTTATACACGTCAATAATTCTGTCATGTTACTACTAATACTAATGAGTTGAACGTCACAAATATTTGTCTGCCATTCCTAATCTTGTGCAATCCTTCCAGATTCTGTCTGTCTTGTATGGGGTCAAAAATGTGGCGGGAAAGGAGCATGTTGGATGTACGACGGGGAGAGGCTACGCTACGTATTTAATTTAACTGCTGCCGCCTTTACATTTATGGGGGCATTTTTTGACATATTTGTGTGGTACTATGTCAAAGATTTAGATCTCTACGACGAGGATAAGAATTTGGAGCGATGGGCCAAACAAAAGTCTGAAAAGGAAAAGGAGAAAGCTAATTCTAAGCCTAAATAAATACTTATTAAAAGTGTACATTATTTAGTTAATAGGGTTTCTGGGGATACAAATGGTATTTAGTTTAAGACTATTTAGTCAATCGGAATGTGATAAGCTTTCGGAAACTATCCGACTTCCAGCTTAAATTCAATACCAGCCTTTTGGGAGGGTTGAATGTTTTTAGTATCTGATTTTTAAAATATGACTAATTCTAGCAGTTTTATTATTAATCCGTCCATGCACAAGCTGTAATTTTGCTGACAAAAAATGCCATTTTTATGATTAATCAATACGATTTTTCATTCAAATCGATAAATGTTATAAGGTTTGACTCAAAAACAAAAAACATTGTATTATTTACTGCTTTCTGGAAAATAAAATTGCTTGCATGAAAGACATTTATAATTTACTGAGAAAAAACTCCAAGTTTTAGTAACAATGATTGTGTCTGTGACTCTTTCATTAACATTCCTCTCGTTAACGGTATTAGCCCAGCTGTAATACGGTCTATGGTTTACCCGTGGAGGAGAAAATATCGGCTGCGCCATCTACCCTCATTTTGTGTGTTACATAGCAAAGCTATGTGCAAGCTTCGCTCTCTTGCCTTTCCTTCACATTCCTGCCATTTTTAGTTGGAAAACAAATGTTGCATACGCCATCATCACGGCGAGGATCTACTAGTAAAAAATTGAGTTGAATATGAACTGCTTGCGTCAATTAATGAATGCCCTGCTTCTGCTTATCCCAAATTAGTTGTGTTTAATTGTCTGTACCGAAGTTAGCAGACTCAATTCAACGGGGAACATATTTCCCGCAGTGAAAACTGCAACATCCTCCGAAATAAGATGATCCGCTAATTTCGCTACCTGAATTTATAAATACTGCAATGTATCAAAACTGAATTTCCAAGTCTGCCTTTGAGAAAGTTCAATCATTTTGCTCACCACATAGGCCATTTTCTGAAATAGCGGATCATTAGTTTCTCTCTTCTCCAACTCCAATTGCGCATCGATCTTTGTCTTTTGAAGGTTTCTTCTCGTTACACGTATCTAGACAAATACCATCATGTCGTTACTATTAAACATGTACTGCTTACGCGTATTGAAATGTTTATACCGGATTCAGAGTTTGACATTTGTGTCAGAAGTTTTGCCTATGTTTTGCAGTTATGATGAACTCGTCTTTAAAGCTTTATGTCCAACTCGGAATCCGGCATAACGGCCCTAAAGTGCCCTCTAGCGGATTTTAAAACATAGTATTTGATGTAAGCGTTTATAGATAGTTCTGATTCCGATTACCTGCGACTTGATAACGTTCCCAGCATAGCACATAAGTATGAGTCTCCCGAAAGCACACACCATTAGGATTATCATGGCTGTCTTTCCAAGTGCGGAAAATTTGAGAGTAAAAAGAATAAAGATTTGGTCAAATATGGTCATGGCAATCATGAGTATGGCAAAAATTATTGACACAAGGAATGCGTTGGATAATTTGATAGCTAAAATCGTTATGGTCGTAAAACCGTGAATGACAGCTACCATTCTTAGACGAAGGCGTCCATAACTTTGAATTCCTCTAAATGGCCCTTCTAATTCTCCCGCTCGCCAGTACGCTGCTGAAAAATCGGAAAGACTGCTATCAAGTGAACTGATGGCGTCACATAAGTTTAAAACTAGAAGAGTCGGTAATGCAAAAGTAGAAACTGTTGAAAAAGTCCAAATTCCGTAGTAAATCCCAGTTTCGCTCACATATTTGATAGCAATCAAAACCGAGTACTCGCTATCGTTATTATTCCTGATTTCACGCATTAGCGTCAAGCCTAACTGAATCGGTATCATGAACAAGTCAATGGAGGTCAATATGAGTGTAACTAAGATGATAGACGTATAACGCATCTTAATCCTTGTTGAATGATAAGAGCAAAACCTTTCGCATGCTTTGATTAAAAAAACTATTGACCTGCACTCAAGAATGCCGTTGAGTCTAAAAACTATAGTTGTTACAAATATCCAGTAGGATTTGCTGTAGATGACGATTTTTTCGGATAGTGGGTAGCTTGAAAGACTAGCTGCTAAAATTATATCTAGTTCCGTATAAGACGAGTACATTATAGCAAAAAAGCTTAATAACGTGGTCCAACTGGTCCAACTAAACCTGCATCGGGATGGAACTCCCCATGGCTTTTTAATCGGTAAATAAAATGATGCCCTTGCAACGCGCATGTAGAAGTACAATGCAGAAAATGTGTCGAATATGTTCAATGATGGCATCCCGAGACCGGAATCGTCTTTTTCCAGCTCAGTTTATGTAGTACCCTGTTTTCGGCTTAAAATCTTGATTTTACAGCACGATAAACAAAACTTTGTAACTTTTACCATGAGTTTTTTCATTCCAGTTTATCCGGGTTTTTTACTTTTCAAATAAACTTCTGCCTTCACCACGGTCGTGCCACCACCTTACCTTCCGACTGTCAAATGGTTTGTTTTCAACTCAACTTGCAGTAACAGCTTGTGTACATCGCTTTATTGAATATAGTTGCCTAGTTATCGTGTAGTGGAAACAGTAGAATTGATATTTGCTTAATGCACTTACGGAGTGGAACGGATCGTCCTAGAGTCCCCTATATTCCTTATCAATCAAACACTTAGAGGTGGTAGCAAGTAAACGTTACAAAACATTAAGCTCTTTAACTATAAAGAAAACGCAACAAGTTACACGCACTCTCAAAACCCGCAGAAAATAACAAAAATATTATTATGATTACACGCTACACAGGCGAGTAGAAAGATTTGATGCGAATAATTTCACAGCAATCCTATTACCTTGGACCCTGCAGCTTTATAATTTATGCAAACTACCGCAGCACATGAAAGGCTGGTAATAAAGTTTGTTCCGAAATAGTTCATTTCAATATCAAAACCGCTAAACCAGCCAATAGCAAATATTCTTTTAAACGCCTTTCAACGGCAAAATATGTGTCATAGCTGCTACACTTTAGGATTTAAACCTTAAACCTACATGCTTGTTTACTGCATGTTCAGAAATAAATAAATTTTCCAGCTTACAAAAACACTTTAAACACCTAACCGCGTAGACAATCATTGTTAAAATTATCGAAGCCTTCGTCCAAAGCACTAAAAGTATACATCCCACAGGTGCTGTTGAAGATTATGTAGATGGCGCAGTGTCTTGAGCGCCTTTGTATCATCGTGCCTCAAAAAAAAATTCTGGGAATATCTGTGGCGCCATCTAGGTAAACGTGGTAATTCTGTACTATCACGCGTATTTTTGTCTTAAAGATACCAATACCAATCCCATTTATGTTTTGACATCCCGATTTGCAAAAACAGTTGCAAATAAAGACATTTGCCGTGATTGGAAGGAACTTTTAAAATTTCTTCTTAAGTATCCTTGACTACCTTAAATTTGGGAAAAAGGTTGTCAACCAAAAATAACTAGAAAATGTGCTTCAATCGCGATGTCCAGAGTTACGCCGTTCATCTCCAAGGGTATATCTTGAAGCAATAGTCAGAAGTCGCATGGTGGCGTGTGTGTTATTTATTTAAAAAATTAGAAACTAGTCCAATGTTGTGGGAATAATAGGGATATTAAATTTATTATTTAATAAACCGGTTTCAGAAAATAAAACATATCCAGTTTTTCCAGAAAATAAAACTCATGAATTACCTGAATCTTCATGCCTCCATTTTATACTAATGGGAAAATATATAATATGATTAAAAACTTGAATTTCCACCACTGATTAGCTTTGAATAATTGCAAACAGCAATAATTTGTATCCTTGAGGATGTCAAGGTTCATGCGTCTTTATACATGTAGCATCTACACCTGATTGGAAAAGATAGGTAAACCTCGGGCGAAAAGCATGAAGCTTGAAACCGGCGACATAACCGTGGCGTGAAACGAGTTGCTTTATCTTAAATCACTGTGGACGCTAGAGCAAAATTCAACTGGATATGTGATAAGATGTTATTATTGTTCAGCATTGACATGACTTGATTTATTCAAAAAAATATTGCAAAATATCAAATATGTAATTTAAAGGGGTCGGTGGGGCAAGTATGTTCTTTTGAATTAATCTAAGTTTATGTTTCAGCTTCTTATCGTAAAATCCCTTGGAAATAATGATTCGAGCGATACACAAGACTACATCTATTCAAGCAAATTATTTTATCTTGCAAGTAATCCCGGGGGAGGATTGGTTTATCTTATTGGAGCAATAAATTACGATTGGCCGTGGATTAACTTTAAGCTTGGCTCGCTTGGTTCGAAACTACACTTGGTAGATGCATCAACCTTCCATCAAACACGTTACTAAATGAGTTTAAAAAAATGTTAATGTATTTCCATACCTTATTGGTTCAATCAAATCCATCATTGTAGGTTTGTTTATTGTATTTTAAAGCAATCAGGCAACATTTAATACAGAACCGAATCAAATCATCACAAATTTCTAAGGTCGTAGATACTGTGTGTGAGTTCTTCCTATCTCACTATAAATGCTTCTCCTCATCGGGGTCTTGGGTTCTATACAAAGGAAGTCAGATTTGAAACTGGATGATATTCCAAATTACTTCCCCCGTATTGCGGAGGGAGCTGATCCTTGGGAATACGTCTTCCCAGTTCCGCACGTATTTTGGCGTCGTTGGTACCTATAGTTACCGTTTTTCCAAGCCATTCGCCAGCAACCGGCCGTATGATATTAATCCAGGCTTGCGTAATGAAGTCAACTAAAAGAAAGTAGGAAAGCATGACATAATATGAGGTTCTTAATTACCTGAAATTAATTTCGTTAAATAAAATTTATTCTCAATTATTTCGGCTACCATTTATCATAATAGAGTCTCCAAAGAGCGATGCCACGCGGTCCGCTTCTCGTGCAGCCCAAAGTTGGAATTTCATAACTACCCAAATACAATAATTCATGATGCCACCTGGTTTTGACTTATTATCAGTAATATCAGAGTTATTTTTTTACCTTCGAAAGACGAAAGCTGGCTGTAACTAAAACTTTTTGAGTCTAAAATGTATGTTACACCTTCTCCAGCGTCTTTGAAAGGTGATTTAATTGTTTCAACGATATATAAAAGCTTCTTCATGTACTTGTAAAGAAGCACTTTACTTTCTTCACTCATTTCCAGAAACTTACGAGCATCCCATTTCCCGAATTCGCAAATTATTACTGAAACAAAAAAAATTAATGAAATACCGGAGTATATGTACCCCAAGTAAATAAAATATTTTACCTGGTCGTTTTTCGTAATCATAACCAGCCAAGTAATAGCGCAATTCTTGTTGCATCTCCACTGGGAACGTCCAACTGGAAGGAGCACCATATGCTTTTCCCAGGATTTCAAATGTTGCGTTCCATGGTATTGTCGTAGGGCTCTCTTGTGAAAGTGTTAGCATTGGTATTCCGAACCAGAATACCAATACTACTACTAATTTTGTTGCAACACACATTTTCTGTCAAGCGTCAATATACGACCTGTAACCTTCGTTGTTGCGTCCGTACTGATGTAAAAGTTAGGTGACTAGCTATTTATAGCAAACACAGCTAGCGTACATAAGTCAGCAGTTTTAATTGCAGCATTATTGAGAAACTTTCCGAGCTTCACCAGTTTCAGGTACATTTTTTTTAACTGTCCACGTAACTTGTGAAACTTCCAGAACATTTTGTTTCGGGTCGCCAAGTCGCCATGGCTAACAGCTCCCTAGCGAATAAACTATTCCCGCATTTAAAGCCATAGAGCCACTCACAAAACATATCGTTTAGGCAACTCCAGCCCATTGATGCTTTTTAGAAAGTTTTAAATCTTCCATTGCATTCATGCAGATGGAATTGTTTTGGCGCCATTAAATAACACAAGGCTACAATTTATATTCCGTTTATACGTTACAGGCGGTGTATAAATATTGCCTGTGTGAAAGGGGGCTACTGGGGAAGCTCCAGCCATGGAGAAACCATGGCTGAATACAGAAATATTCGTAAATTTTGCAGTATGCAAGAGGTTAAGGAAAAGCTTACAGACAAAATAAAATATAAACTATTTCGAACATAAACTGATACATGATGTGACGCATGTGTCCTGACACATGCGTATCACGGAGATCTCATAGTTTCCAAACAATACTTCAACCTCCGTAGGATTTGCTGCCCCTGATTGTCGGAAGACCAATCGAACTATCAGCAAAGATAATCCTATTTTCTTGCAAATGTTTATTCATGCCCTTAACCAAAAATTTAGCTGCTGTAATCTGGTCGAATTTAACTGCTCTGAGAATATAGGACTGAAATCTATCATCTCCAGATTTCTCAAAGTGGAAGCGTAGTCAGAGAACAGAAATTGTGCTCGAAACAAGAAAAAAATTCATTCAATACGCAAACTCCCATGTTTATTTCCAAATATGTATAAGAAAATAAAGGGTTACATAGATTGATTTTGTTTATTAGGCCGCAAAATCCTTAGGAAAGGATCTGCTTTCTTAAGTGTAACGAATGATGCAGAAAAATGTTAATGAACAAATTCATGTTAAAAATTCAAAGCCGTTTTATTATTTTTAGGGTTTCAGCATTCTCCGTAGTATTTTACCGGTAGGGGATATGGGAATTTCGTCGACAAAGGAGATTCCTCCTTTAAGCTGCTTATATTTTGCAACCCGTTGATTAACGTGTGCGTTAATATCGTCTTCTGACACCGTTTCATTAGGGTAGCACTTAACGAAAGCTCTTGGTGCTTCTCCAAGTAAAGCATGTGGTACTCCGACCACGGCAACAGTGTCCACTCCTTGCATTTGCTGAATGACGTCTTCCAATTCTTCGGGGGAAACCTTGAAAAATTAATGCATCTTTCAAATAAATTACTTATGAACATATTCTACTATACACCAAACGTGAGCAGTTCACAAACCTGCATGCCATTCACTTTTATGATGTCTTTAATTCTGCCAGTTACGTATAACAGGTGATGTTTTGGTTCGTAGAATCCAACATCTCCAGTGTGCAACCATCCATCTTGGTTTATAATTTTTCTAGTTTCGTCCTCTTGTTGGAAATAGCCCTTCATAATCTTCGATTGGTGAAAGTTTAAATATTGCATGTATCAGCAAAACTTGACTAGTAAGTAATGGAACCAGTCCTACAGTAATAACAGTAACTAATGCAGTTTATGTACGTAATACTTTTACATAGCTACCTCATGAGGATTGCGTAAACAAATTTCTCCGCGCTTGAATGCCGGAAGAGACTTTCCGGTTTCACTGTCCACAACTTTTATCTGAAAACCCGGGGCGGCGATTCCAATGGAGCAGGGATCAACTTCGCAGAACATTGTTGGGGTAATAATACCAGTTCCCCCAGTTTCCGACATTCCATATCCTTGCTTAACCTCTTAGGCACCATAAGCTACCTAGCCAACATTCAAATTCCACCCGCCTTGGCGATTGAAGTGCCTGCCAACAAATCGTTTCTTATTGCCATGACTATAAGCGTCCTCGCACACAAATGATATCCCCATCCTCAGCCCATATGTGTCCTGGGACACATTTCCAAACAAACAAATGGTGCAGCTTCTGACAATTGAAGTGCATTTAAAATTTACAAATTATATTGTTCGATAGCCAATAAGTAACGGGGTATACTGGCAGTGTAAAAATAATTTTTTAAAAATAATTAATCAAAATAATTGACCATCTCGTGCAAGATAAAAATTATTGTGGGCTACAGGTATAAAACTAGTATTCAAAGGTGGGCTTAGAATCGAAATTTAGTCATAGCAACTAGGGCTACAGTCTGGAATCTCGAATATTGTAGCAGTACCCAAGAGGTTAATCGGAAATTAGCCGAGACTTACCTTGTAAGTTGAAGGATGATTGAGATTATGTGATCTCGGCGTAGTCCGAAGGGTTGTCAAGGATACTAGTGTAGTTGAGCAGGTTAACCTGGGAAACATGACGTTGTATTTCAAAGCTAAAAAATAAACAATATGTACATCCTATGTATCGCGTCTCTCACCGCCTCTCTGCCAGTAGCTCTCACTCCCACCTCACGTCAGAAAAGTTTAAAGCGCGAAGCTATAAATAACAAAATTCGACTATTTCAATCAGGGTATGAGGAGGGCGGGTGAGACAACCCTTCGGACTACGCCGAGATCACATAATCTCAATCATCCTTCAACTTACAAGGTAAGTCTCGGCTAATTTCCGATTATGTTTCACTCTTCTACATCCTCAGGGTTGTCAAGGATACTAGTGTAGAACTGTTCAAAGTACAGGAGAATTTTGTGTTTATTTCTTAAATAGTTGCTGATGACAGAATTTGGTGATCATAATTAGTAACTGACTGAATTCTCTTATTATAATGGTTTGCAAATGTTCTAGAATTCTTAGACCAACCAGCACTACTAAATATCTTGTCGACATCCACACCCAATGCGTAAGCCTTAGAGGACGACGCATGTCGAAAACTGTGTGCTGCATACTTCTTTGTGTCAATCTTAGCCAAATTAAGCATAGTCTTAAGCCATCGGGCTAAACTCTGTTTAGTAACCTCGCCATGAGGCTTGTTTAAACTAACAAACAGCTTGTCAGTGGATCTTAAATCACAAGTTCGTTCCACGTAATGTCTAAGGGTTTTAACTGGACACAACTTATCGTTCTCGTTAAATATTTTCAGATAAAATTTCGGCTGGGCCTTTCCTGGGGCAGAACATTTCAACATATCCGGAACGTGAATAATCAATCCATCACTTACATATTTAAGGTATGGGATTCTAATACTATGAATTGTTTGAACCCTAGAGCTAGTTACTAACATAAGAAGAGCCACTAATTTAAATGACAGATGCTTTAAAGATAGCTTATCATTAACACCCATAGTAATAATATAATCTAGCACTCTAGAGGGGTCCCAAGTGTCGGAGTACCGAGCGGCCGGGGGCCTTAATTTAAATATACCTTTCATAAACTTAATACATAATTCATGATTACCTATTGTAACACCATTTATCTTTTCCAGATGGGAAGATAGCGCTGACCGTGCACAGTTTAGGACTTGATAACCTAAACCAGCCTTGTACAGAGAATAAAGGTAACTTAGAACATTATTAATGTTAGACTCTTGGCTATCTACATTCTTATGTCTACAAAACATAACCCATCTCCTCCAGTATAAATTATACATCCCCCAAGTCTTTTCTTTGCACGAAGCTAACATAATTTCGACCACTGAATCTTCCAGTCCCATGTTTGTGTATCTTAACCGGATATGATTGCTGCCATTAGCGTCAGTTTCCTGTAGAGAGGATGGGGATCATTAGTAAAAGCTGATGTAATATTGTCGATCCTCGGCTTAAAATATAACACTTCGGATTGTTTTAATTTTAGGAAACTGGGGTACCAACTTTGTGTTGAACCTAGAACCTCAGCCCACCATGTAAGATCTGCTATTACTAATGATGAGACTCTCATATGGCTATCATAATCGTCATTGTTTAATTTCAGATTCCTAGCTATTTCTCCTGCTAACTTTCTGGTAAAGAGTTGACCATATTTTACAGCTGGGCAAGCTGCTATTAAGTTCCCTTGTAAAACCGAAAAAGCTTGGACTGTATTCTCTGGTCTAGTAATAGCAGACTGAATTAATTTTGCAATCTTCTGATTCTTCCGTGCCGGTAAGGAAATTCGCATTAGGCTTGTGTTGAATACTAGCCCAAGATACTCTAACTCTTGACATGGTTGTAAAATACACTTCGCACTATTTACAACGAAACCTAATGACTCTAGCAGAGATATTATCAATTTAACCTGTTGCTTGCCCTGTGACTCTGAGTCAGAGATTAACAGTAAATCGTCTAAATAAATAACTAATTTGATTCCTCTTTCTCTTAGATACCCAACTACTGGTTTCAGTAACTTTGTGAACAAGAAAGGACAAATTGACAGCCCAAATGGTAAACAATTATAAGCCAAGAATTTCTCTTGCCATTTAAACCCCAAGAATCTTGACGCTGACTCTAGCACTGGGACAGACAGGTAAGCATCTTTCAAATCAACCTTACACAGAAAGGAATCTTTCCTATTTAAGTTACACACTGTCCGATAATCCTCTAATTTGAAATGCGGGGTCTCTATAAATTTGTTTACGTATTGTAGATTGACAATAAGTCGAATGCCGCCACCTGACTTTGGAACCGTAAATATCGGAGATACTACGGTAAGAAACCCCTTTGGAACCGTCCTAATTGCTCCAAGATCTAATAAGCGATTGACCTCAGCGTCAATCTGCGCTGCCTCTGATCCCTCAAAACTCTTATTCTTAAATTCCTTTGAAGATGGGGATGATTTAAACTCAATACTAAAACCATCGACTGCATCGAGGATAAACTTATCCCTAGTTAATGTTAACCAATTATTCTTAAATAGTTTTAATCTCCCAGCTGATCGTACCGTTACTTCCTTGATTCTAGGAGAGGCTTGTTGGCGGTCCACTGTCTGTTCTGGCTGAACGGCTGTCCGCTCCGGCGACCCCCGCGACCTCGGAACGGACCCTGGTAGTTTCCCCGTCCTCTAAAAGAGCCCCGGGATCCATTATTGTACGGCTCGTATCTACGACCACGAGTCCCAACAGAGCTTTTCATCAACGCAGAAGCCGCTTTAGCTCCCTTTAGCTCCTTGTCCCAATCGTCTCCAAATAGGTACGCAGATGGTTTTTTCGGATTATTGCAGATGCTTGCAGCTTCCGGATTTAGCCATTTCTTGATATTATATCTTCTCTGGCTTAGTAGGTCGTTGTTAGCCAGTGTGAGATTCTTCCCCAGTGCAAGGACCTTCTTTGTCATCATTACCCGGAAATCAGCTGGTAAGCTCTTCTTTGCCTTATACAGAATATCTGCCATTTGAATTGCGGCTACCATTCCCCGATTTAGGTGGGTTTGCGTTATTTGAAGGCGAGCATCTTGAGCTTTAGATTTTTGTGGAAACAATTGATGATTCCAAAACTCTGGATTCAGTTTAGCCACAGCAAGGCCTTTAGCGTTTGACGGAACTCGCAGTTCCTTCTTGAAAATCTCTGTTTCCTCCTTATCGTAGTCCTTGCGGACTATATTTTCAAACAAAGTTGCGACTTTTGGATCTACTTCTTCGCCAAATGTGTCAATCGATTCGAGCTCTCCGAAGAGGTCGTCTAGTTCATCATAAGCTTCTTTATCTTTAATCAGAAATAACAAACAATGGGCTTAGTGCCTTGATCTTGGTCGAAACCAGAACAGATTCTGCCTCTCCGAAGATGGCATTTGTGCAATTTTAGGGATCATATTCCTTCTCTCCTCTTATGTCCTTCGGAAAATCAAAAAACCAAAAAACTCACCAATTTCCTCTTCTTCTTTCTCCATTTCGTTGAGGATCTCGTCCTCAAGACCAGCCGTATTTGGTGGTAAATTCTCGAGTAAAATTTCAACTTCCTGATTTTCCATCTTCTTCTCTAGATCACGTATCACCTCACACAAATTCTGAAGCTTCACACGGAAAATCTCAGCAACCTCGTCCTCAAATCCAATAAACCGTTGATCTTCTGCTATCGAAGCTTCCATAAACCACTGGAAAACCGAAATTGAAGTATCCCAATTTTCCGTTTTCTCGTTTTCTCCTTCTCCTCACAAACTAGACGTCTCTTTCCCAAGCGTTAAAACTACTCTGACGTGAGGTGGGAGTGAGAGCTACTGGCAGAGAGGCGGTGAGAGACGCGATACATAGGATGTACATATTGTTTATTTTTTAGCTTTGAAATACAACGTCATGTTTCCCAGGTTAACCTGCTCAACTACACTAGTATCCTTGACAACCCTGAGGATGTAGAAGAGTGAAACATAATCATAACGTTCCATCCCATTTTCTCTCGGAAGGCTCTTATAACGGATGGGTTTAGTACAGCCCCTCCAACAAAAATTGCTCTAGTTGACGACAAATCTTCCTGTGTCAGTAATGGAGATTCTGTCATGATATTCATTAATGGTGGCACAATTTGAATTGTAGTTGGCTGCAAAATATAAGTTATGTTAGATCCTAAAACACAAGTATAGACATGAAATTATAAAATTAATATGACATTCACCTTAAATTTTTTGATACTTGAGATAAAATTTTCCCGATTGAAGCTTTTCATTGCAAACAATTTAGATTCACAGTAAAAACCTAACAAAGGCTCCATGCGCAAGCATATATATGATAAAATGGAAGAGGACAAAATATAGTATCTCGTCCGCATGAAAGCTCACTTCCAATCTTCTTGCTCAACAATCCTCTGATTATGCTTTTGTGAGATAACTCCACACCCTTTGGTTTACCTGAAGTTCCACTGGACCAAATAATTAGCGCAGTTTCGTTACCTGTGCTGCACAGTTCGCGATATTTCTCGGCATCCATATCTGGGCTCATTAAGTCTTCAAAATAATTAAAACAATTATCTTCACAACAGTTTTCCCCAACTGTCACAAAAATCAACTTTTCGTTAATAGATTTTAAGAGTGGAATTTTTGTTCCAGTTGTAAAAACACATTTGATCGGGACATCAGAAAAAACTCGATTGTACTCATCTGTAATGGAAAATAGTACTATTCAGATTACATTTGTGATAATCTCCTAAAAGTTATAAATAATTTATCAAATATAAGCGTACCCAACTGGTAATTCGGATTCAGCAGTGTAACCACGAGACCATTTGACCATAAGCCCAATAAAATCGGGAGATATTGTGGACAGTTTGGCAATACCACCGCAACAATGTCACCTTGCCTCAAATCATTGTTCTTCCGGATGAACGTTTCACACTTCTTAGCTTCTCTCAATATCTGACCTCTGGTGTACATCGTCTCGGTTGAAGTACAAGTCTGCAAAATATTCCCATAGATGCATACGAATTAAAATCTGAAACGGCATAATATTAACATTATTAATCACACTCACGTAAAACGTTTGATCTAGATCTCCTCCGTTTGAGGAGAGAAAATGGAATAAGTTGGTCTCCTTTATTGTTCTAGGTTCTGGGCAAATCGAAGATATTATGTTTGGATCCATGTTTAAGGTAAGTTTCAAACTTCAAACAAAGGCTACGGCTAGAAATGATATAACTTAAAATGTGGAATTGCCGAACAGAATTTCCAATGCTAGTTAATCTGAAATATATCAAAAATGCGGAAATGTGATAGCAAGCTTGATAATTCGGATAGTACTTCTCAAGCATAGCATGACTTGAGCTGTATTTATATCTTTGTTTTACCTACAGTAAACTAGAACAAACTCAACTTACTTGAAGCTCCACGCCACCTGCAAGTCATTTACGGAATAATTCAAATCCTGTGACAATAAACACGTTTGAATATTTATTGGTGTGGGAAAAACAAAATTACCTGTATTTAAACAAAATGTTGTAATTCCTTGAAGTAAAGTCAGGTTTACAAAGGTTATCTCAGATTAATTCAAATCGTGGAAAACAAATAAAATAGACAACTTGTATTTTTCTCCACGCGATATCAAATCGATGTCGCCGGTTTTCTAGAAATTCCCATCAATACAACCGGGAAGAGGTTAGGCTTAGCATAATAGATAAACCTGTTCAGTAAATTGAGTTGGTTTTCTCTCAAGGGAAACAGAAGCTACATAACAACAAATGTCAGGAATATATACACTTGTGACTGGATATTATTTTTTATTAATTACATGAAATTTAAATAAAACATGAATTTTACAAACGTCAGCCATATGACAAAGTTACAAAACTCAAATATCTTGTTTCAAGATTTTTATTTACGGGAAGCGAGTTAGTTACTCTAATTAATCAAATACAATTATGAATGCAGGTTATATAAGGAAAAATCCCTGAATGCGATAATCATCGAATGGAGTTCTTCCAGGCGCCCTCATGCATCTACATATACAAAACTTCTTGCCTCGGTTGATAATATAAACGACTGTTGATTGTGCAACACTCTAGAATTAAAGTTTCGTTTTCACATTACATGTACATATCATGTGGAGACAAAATTCACCAAGTCACGGAAAACACACTGCCAGAAAACTGGCGTGTACTAATTATCATAACGAAATGTTTGTATTACATGTTATTCCTTTTTCTGATGATTCAGAAAAACATTTCTAGCAGCATTTTGACGCATGCAAAAGTACTGCCGGGAATATTTAATGGCGTAGAAAACTGATGCTAAAGATACAGAAGCGATCATCCAAAGCACCAGGTACACATCCCAAAGCTGCTGCTGAAGAGGATGTAGATGGCGCAGTGGCTTGAGCGCCCTTGTATCATCGTGCCTCAAAACAAATTCGGTCCAGAAGACACCAGTTGAAATCGGGTCCATAGGACGATCCCGGAATATTTCAGACTTGACTTTCATTTGTCTTGAGTAGCTGCACAAATTTCCAAACCCCGATTGAAATTAAACTATTATATTTAAAATTTAACGCCAAAAGCCATCTTAAAATTTAAAATTCGTTTGCATCAATTGTTTCAAAATCTTACCTATCATCTCTTAAAATTGTTTTCACAGCTTCTGCCAATTCCAGAGGCACTAACGTTTGAAGTTCGAGACGAATCCCCATGCCCGTGGCCTCCACGACATAAGCATTGTAATCCTGATCAGCGTAGAGCGGAAGAGTTATGATTGGCACGCCGTAGTACACTGCCTCCATGAGACCGTTTCCGCCACCGTGTGAAATAAATCCTTTAACGTTAGGATGAGCTGAAAAAATTAATTCCAATTTTGCTTCCAAAATTAAAAAAAATTAAACTCTCCTTAGTTATATACATAAAATTAAAATTACATAAAATTTCAAACTGAGGAATCCAGGACGAAGCCTTGATGTTAGGCGGAGCATCCGGCGGAAGCTCTCCAGTCCATTTGATTATGAACCTAACGTTTGGAAGCTCCTTGAATGCTTGAAACATTATCTCCTTGAAGTAGGGAGGCGTATCGCTTAAGTCCGTGGCAGAACCGAAGGTCATGAGCATTGCGCCGTCTGTGGCGCCATCTAGGTACGTTTGATATTCCTGTAGTTTAAAAATACGAATTAATAATATTTTTATCCTCCTTGGTTTTTAGTAAACGCGAATTTACTTTTAAAGTGTTTATTATTCGCTTGAAAAATTTAAATCTAGAAAATCTTACCGCTGGCAATTCCTTCTTTGGCATCCAGCATTGCATCCCACCAATCTGTACAACAAAGGGTGGCAACGATCTTGCTAGATCAACACTCCCCAAATGATTATTAACCAACATTAGACTTGAATTCAACTCCATATCCACAACCGACAAATATTTTTCAGATTTATAAACTTTCCTCATAAGTTCATCATGCGCAATGGCCCAAGCATGCCTCAAGTATGTCCAGTAATAGATCCGGCCGATATTTCTTATCCTGTCAAACATGCTCATGGGATAATAGAAAATATCCGTGATATCCGGAATCCAACTGGATTCAGGAGAATATCCATGCAATATTGAGAACCACGGCATGTAAAAACTTGAAGAGGACACAATAATCTTAGCTTGGTATCGATGATTTAAAACAAAAGCACATTCACCAAAAACAGCGTTAACTACCAGCAAATCAAACTCGGCTTCACGAATCAAGTAGTCAATTTTCGGATCTTTGAGAGGATTCGCAAAAAACAGTTGGCAAAGACCACTAGGGTTTTTAAAATTCCAAAATTCTTTTGCATTCCCTTCTCGCCGCAATCCCAAACGATCCGTTTTCATTGCTTGCTCTGTATAGGGTTGATGCGCTTCCAGGACTATGTCCATAATTTCCGCTTTCCCTCCAAACGGCTGTTTCTTGTAGGGTGAGACATAAGTCACATTGTGACCTCTCTCTGCAAGTGCTGTTACCAGTGGCCAAATCCCTACTTTGTGACTAAACGATCCTCCCATGAAGAAGAACAATATTTTTTCACTGTGAACAACAGGGACTGTGCAATATATTTGAATTAGTAGCGCGACAGCGCTGGTCCAAACTACAGGTTTCATTTTTCTCTAGTTTATCGTGCAAAGAAACGCTGTGTATAGCGAAAATTATTTATAAATTCTAACTGACTTTAAACCACTTACAAACTACATAATCAAAAAGTTGTTTCGCGGGAATACAGAGCAACTCTAACACAATTTGTTTAAACTTTAAACTATCATTGCCCCGTGGGCATCATCACAAGGTGTTTTGAAATTATTTTGAATACGTAATCCTCCGACTTAACCAGTCAGTACATTACGAAAACAATTATTGTATCACCAGTGAGTACTCAATGCTCTGCTTCGTAGCTACACTTTTACCGGAACAGCTGAAAATATAATGCTTACTAGGCATTCCTGTACTTAAGCTCCTGGAATAAGCCAAAAAGTTTTAAATGCATTTGTAGAAGCGCCATGTAGCAGACGATACATGCAATAAGGGATGGAAAAAAATCACGTGGGGTATGCGATAATCGGTAGTTATGATTGCCGTTAAGTATTATTGTATTTCTTGGACTTTTGGTTTGTTAAACTATTATCTGCATTCATTCTACTGTCATTGTCCGCTTATCTCTTATCGACTACCAGTTCTCCACCTCGTAACTAAATCATTATTCTTTTACTTCTAATGCTGTCTTAAGTAAAGCAGCATAAACTGACTGAAAACATGCAGATACTCAAACTGGAGGAAGATAAGAAACTATCGTTCAATTTGTTCGTTTATTATCTAATTTAGTCTTCTAATGTATTACCATTATCACATCCATACTGACAACTAACTGTTGTAAAACTCCAGCTCATCATGAGTTGTAATTCAAAATCTTCATGATCGCCAAAAAACCTCATCTCTCATTCGTTTTATATACTATTCTCTGGAGCACCTCAAAGTAATTAGTGCTGACATAACATTGCACAAAACACATATCCTTGATATACTAAGATTTGCCATGATTGATTGCAGAAACTTCTTAGAAATTGCACAAGTAGCAATACACGCGTATTCATTCATTCCCTGACTTTTGCGACAGGTTCTTTAGCCTTAGTCAACTCTGACGACTCTCTCAAGCAGTGACAGCGACAACCTAAATTTTGTGCGCAAGGTTCAGGTTTTGCATAATAACTATGCATGACTAAATCAATGATGTAATTACTATATTCGCATACTCGCAATTTTGAGGAAGACAAAATCACATACTCCAGCAGACAACATCGTTAACATGATAACCATTACCTGTCCCTCTCTTATTTTCACTTTCACTTTCTCTCGTACTCTGTTTTGTCGTCTTAACGAATACACAGATTACGGAATAGAGGAAAACAAAAGTTGTACTTTAAAATTAGCGTTTACACGATAAGTGAATCCATAGCTTTTAGGTTATTTAGTGCCTTGATAATCTTGATAAAGCAGGGTTGCGGACGCTCTCTTCAAGAAATTCAAGTTTTCCCTTCAATGCATTCTCACACAACAGCTCTTAACTAAATTGATATAAATAAAAAAGATAAGAAAATCTTCCTCAGGTCGCTTCCTCCTTAGAATCCAAATCTACGCATGCTTATTATCAGCACGTACTGGTTTATGTTGACACTAGTTCATGGCTTCTTCATCCTTGCATCTACAACTGTCACCGACTCATCAAACCTGTCTCTGCAGAGAAACAGATACTAAAACAGTATCCGGTTTGGGCGCAAAAATAGTTGCTATTTTCTTACTTTTATGCCCAAATGCTGCAGCGTCCCAGAAAATCCAGTTTTCTTAGAATTGCGCTATAACTCTCGCGTTTCCTCAATTGCGCTTTTGGCGCTTGTCAATATTGTTTTCCCTCTTAAATGTTATCAAGCTTGTAAGATGGTTCACATACGTTCCATATGACACCATAAGAATGTCAACTCAGCACTCTTCCCGTCCGCTACGAAAACATGCATTTTGGGTGGTAAAATTATAGACATGAATTTGATTGCATCCATTAATAACTGTGGGTGCATCTTCGCGGTTTTGATGTCCTCTCAGCAGGGAGCATGTTTTCACAATAAAAATTGAAAGCTGATCAGCGTTACCGATTACACAGATGTGTTACGGCAGAAAAGCAGGAAATTGATGTTTGAGTTTTAATTGTCAAAATTCTGGTTATTTTAAGATATTTTTCTTCAGAGCCCCCCTCATCCGAAAAGTTACTAGAAAATAAGAAGCGTTATCGTATTTGGTTACCATCACAGAACAATAAGTTCTATAACGTCCCCACACAGATCTGTGTTCCATCCATCCACCTGACCACTAACCTAGTTGAGCAGGTGCAATTAGCTAGTTTAGTGGGTTGTCACGTTTGGTTACTTGCATCTGCTTTTTTTCCCTCAAACCATCTTTGAAATACTTGTTTAGTTCGTTTCATATAAAAATTCAATGTTGCTCTGAGTTTTGTATCATTCTCAGTTTTCTATCCCAGCAAAGCAGTGACAGCAAGAGGTTCCCCTACAAGGATTTTTAAAAATTTCTGAGGAAAATTCTAAAAGTTTATATCACTAGGTGGCAAAACCGCAGAGGAAAAAGTGTGTGCGAATTTCAAATTCTAGTCAAAAGCAAAACAAGAAGATGGGTGAATATTGGAGAAAAACCGTTATATTTTCCACGTTCCTTTTGGTTTCTGTCGGAGCTCAACAATTTGTACCCCCAGGCTTACACGCTCCAGTGCAAGGAAGACAACTAACCAGAGGCAACGATGGCCGACACTATTTGAGTAAGTCATCAGTTTTTTGTTTTATTTTCAAAGTTTTAAATTTCTATTACATTTAGAACTGAATTTCCTCTTAGCTGGAGAAAGTAGACTTTCTCCAGTTTCTAGATTACATGTTTATCTATACACTCTAGTTCACCCGCGTTCCGCATGATTTAAAAATCGATTTTAATATTGTTCCAGCTTCACCTGAGGATATCCATGTGGAATTCTTCCAGACTGCTGCCAGCCAGCATCAACTCGGAGGACGGATGGACGGCGGCCACCCTGTAAACCATGCATCAATTTCACCTTCATCATCAGTGGATAGCGCGACGGAACATTTGCCAGAAGCTAGTGAAATCCGGCCTATGGGTACCGGTTCGCTGCAACTTCAACTTCCCATCCCATTTATGACGCATCATCATCAGCAATCCTACCCAGTCACATTTGAAAGCTATCCCGTTTCAAACTTTGTTTTCCAAGCCCAAGCCCCAGCCCAGTTTCAGCCCGCTGCTACAACAACCCAGGCACCTGCTATCCCAACCACTCAGCGTCCTAAACACAAAGCTCGTAAGCTCAAAAACAGCAAAACCAGATTGACCAAGGAGGAAAAGGCTCAACGCGGAGGAGCTGGGAGTGGTTACCAGAGGACGACTGTGGATTACAAGGAACATAGTCCAAGTGATTTGAAAGTATTCAGCATCCCAATCGACGCTCTTGAAGATGAAGATCTGTATTACGATGATGAGCAAGAAGAAGATGCTAGCGAAGAAGGCGGAGTTGAAGCGGGGGAAGGTGCAGATCAAGAGGAAGACATGGAGAAAGTCCGCCAAACGATTTCAAGTTTGAATGAAAATACCCGGGCAAGATCAAAGGCAAAGTCTCCAAGCGCCGGAAGAAGAGGAAATGGAAAGCCGAAGGCTGCTGCTAAACCGACCGAAGATGAAGAGGAAGATGGCGCTGATGTCAATGGAGAGGATGAAGTGGAAGCTACTGGCGACATCACGGAATCAAGCGGGGGCAGCGGGTATCAGCAGACACCTAAGGCTAAGAGTTCAGGGGGTAGGAAGTCAGGAGGCGGGAATGGTAGCAGTCGGGAGAGAACGTCTGGTTCTAGCTCCAAGCCGAAAAACAAGAACAGGAGCAAGAGTCCTAAAGGTCAGGTCGTGAGCACCCTTAGAGTAGAAATTACTGGAGCTCGTAAGGCTATAAACAAGGGAAACGTTTTCCAAACTGCGCCATCTGGTGCATCAGCTCCTGCCCCTACGGCTAAGGTAGAGGGCGCTGGGGGGTCGTTTTCTAGTGGGCAAAATGGAGGGTATGGAGGTGCTGGAGAAAATGTTGGAGGATCTCCTGGAAGTGCCCAGGGACCAACTCAGGCTGAACAGGATTATATTCTCGGAAAGTTTATCCCCGCCTTGCTTGATTATCAAAGACAGAATAATGGCAACCAGGTCGGAGGAGCAATCTCTCAGTCAGGTCCAGGACAACAGCTTGTACAACAGGATGTTTCCGGCAAGTTTAGCTCGGGCCAAGCAGGAAATGGAGCTGCTCAACAGTCTGTCTTCTTCAACAACAATCCATCAGGTCAGGCAGGTCAAGCACAGTTCTTTTCAGGTCAACAACAAGGACAGATTGTTTCTGGCAATCCCGCTCAACCTCAAGTCAGCTACGGATCTCCCCAGCCTGCCGCTCCAGGTCAGCAACAGGTCAGCAATGGATTCCCACAACAGCAGAATCAGTTTACTAGCTCCGTGTCCGGTCAGAGCATCTCCGCTCAACCACAAGTTCAGACCGTGTCAGGCCAATCTGGTAGTTCCCAAAGTTCAGGTGCTCCACAGCTTTCCTATGGCAGTCCACAATCCTTGAACCAATACTTGGCAAGTACTGGGCAGCGGCAGGTACTTTCCAGCTCATCCCAAGGTCACTTTTCTTCCGGTCAATCCTCTGGACAAACCGTGTCAAACACACCTTCCGTCTCATACGGCTTTCCTCAAGCACCAACGCAGTTTATCCAAGGAAGTGTCCAACCAGCCTCTGGATCCGGCCAACAAGTATCATCAGGTCAAACTGCTGGTCAAATCTACTCCAACTCTCCATCCACCACCTACGGATCTCCTCAACAGCAATCCCAAATCGAGATTGTTCAAGCTATTTCACAGGATCAACTTTTCTCCACTTTCTCCAGCAATGGAGCTGCTTCTGGTACGCGACAAGGACCAGGATCTGCTGGACAGGTCGTATCCAGTTCGCCATCCATCGCCTACGGTTCTCCCCAAGTTCAGTTTGTCCAAGCTAGGCCTCAAGGATCAAGTGTCTCTGCTTTCTCTACTGGACAATCCGCTGGATCTGGACAAGGATCACCAGGTCAATCTGTGACCGGTTCCCCTTCTGTCGCCTATGGTTCTCCTCAACCCCAAATCCAATTTGTTCAAGCTAGACCGGAAGGACCAAGTGTCGCCTCTGGTTTCTCTGCTGGACAATCCTCTGGATCTGGACTAGGATCGTCAAGTCAATCTGCATCGGGTTCCCCTTCTGTCGCTTATGGTTCCCCTCAAGCTCAGTTGGTTCAGTTTAGCCCACAATCTCCTACTGCATCAGCTTTCTCTAGTGGTCAATTCTCGTCTGGACCAGGTCAAGCTTCATCGGGAGGTCAGTCTTCTGGATCCCCATCTGTCTCCTACGGTTCTCCTCAACAAATCCAGTTCGTGTCCGCTAGTCCTCAAGGCCAAATCGCATCAGCTTTCTCAAGCGGACAAATCTCGCCTGGCTCTCCTCAAATAATTCAAAGCTTCCCAACCGCCCAGCCCTCAGCCATACCCACAATTTTCCGTGTAACCGCACAACCCGTGCTCCCTAGAGCTCCTGCACTCTCTGGAGGCTCCGGATTTGGTTTCTCTAATCCCAGTACTCCACGCCCCTTCCAAGTCACTGCAGCCTCACCAACTCTCCAATCATATTCCGCTGGAAGTCAAGCTCCTCTCGGAAGATTTAACACCGGTAGCAGCAGCGGCAGCAGCTCATCTGGCGGCAGCACGGGATCGCAGGAGTTTTTCAAATCCGCCATCTTTGTTCCCACATCAACCTCGTCCTCTGAATCCGACTCTGGATCTGGCTCATCTTCATTTTCAACCGCTACTAATGGAATCATCCAGGGAATATCAAACTTATTTTCCCGCTTTGCGTCTTCAGCTTCACCAACTGCAGCCTCCCCAACGCCATCTGCAGTCACGCCAGCCTCATCCCCGCAGAATACTGTGCAGTCTCTAAGATCTCAATTTGCTTTGACCTCAGCCTCAGGGATTGAAGTAGGAAACAACGGAAACTCAGGTTACTTATCTCCTTCTCAATCCACAGCAGCGCCAGTCCCAGCTCAACAGATTATTTTTCCAAGTCAAGGATCAACGCCAGCGTCGTACACGGGAGGTTTCATCGCTCCTGTAGCCTTGTCCGCTACATCTGCTTCCCCGATTCCATCATCAGGCGCATTCTCTCAGCAATACAACACCTTTTCGAGCAACGCCTTGAACGCCAAAACAAATGCTTTCATCACACCCTCTGTTGCCACGGCAGGGAACTCATTCGGTCCAATCGGAGGAACCAGCTTCAGCTCCGAAGCTTCTGGTTTCAGCAGCGGTAGCAGCAACTTTGGATTTTCCACTTTTACTCCACGCCCCTTCTTCAGCTCTGGCCCAGGAAGTTCTTCTTCACTCCCCATCCAAATATCCCCCTCCCAGGCATCAGCTATGCTCAAAGACGAACTCAGCCTTCCCAATGATCCTGCTCAACGACAACAACTCCGCAACGCCCTTCAACTTGTTACCCGCTTCGCCGTTTCACAAATTGCCGTACCTAACGAAAGCAGTGCTTCTGGCACGACCGGCCGCCAAATCAATGGTTTCTCGTCATCCTCCTCCTCTGTTTCCGGTGGTTACCCAAATTACATCCAGAAACGAAAAGATGATGACGAATCCGAAACCATCCCCATTGATACAGATGCGGACAGCGTGAGTTTTGATGCTTTTGCGGAACAGGTTTACAACGATCCCGAAGCTCATATTCCCAATCACCCATCTCCTCTTATTCCGGCAGATGCCTCTGCTGACATAACTGTTCACGCTTAAATTCTTCAAAAATCTATAGCTTTTAAGTAATCATTGCAATTTATTTGTTGCGTATTCAAAATCTTGTTATTTCTCTATCCTCTGTTAATAAACTATCAATTTTGTGATTTACATTTGTGTGACAATAATTTCTTAATTCTAAGCCAATGCTTTAGTCTCACTGCCTGCCACATTACAAGCTTTACAACTTATGCCATCTACCTATGGACTCATCATTCGTAATTTCCGCTCACATATTTGCATCCAATTTTTAGCACCCCCCCCTGCTTCCACCACAGACCCACCAAACCATACGCGAAAACATTTCCGCAAACATACTCACAGCCGAAATGATAATCCCGTAAAAATATCCATTAAACGCTAATTGTATCGATCCGTCTACAAGCGACAAGCGTTTAGCTCCGCTAAAAATTTCGCTAATGCATTTTACCTGTGACCTGTCATAAGCAGGACGAAGAACCACAAGCCATTTTTCGTAAAACCTCAGGATACCTGAACTCGTCAACGCTCTTAAACGTTTTGCCATCCATTCCACCTGTGGGACATAGGCAAAGTTTACATCCAAATGGAATGAGATAGGTGGCGCTTCTGCTCCTGCTGCCTCACAACGGTCGCTACCCTTGAATTTCCCCGTATGCGCAAACCGTGCAGTCGATCCGTCCTTGGCCATGATTCCTTTGAAATATTTCCAATACCATGGGAACTCTGCTCGTGAAACTATGAAAACCGTCTTCGCCTTCCGCGTCATCCAGTAGATTTTCTCCCGAAACTCTTTTTTAAGGACTTTCGTGGGATTGTTCCACGGTTGACCGACTATATCATAGATTTCCTTTGAATCCTTCCAATCAATGCATTCCAACTCTTCTTCTCTAAATTTTCTTCCCATTTCCAAGGACTTGTCGTAATTGGCCCCTGTAAAGTTTTCCAGTACAGAGGGATGGATGTAATCGATAGTTGCATTTATGTGTTGGATAATCATTTCATCCTTTTTGAATTTTGCTACAATTTCTTCCTCCCTCCCCTCCAGAGTCATATAAGTCTGAATTCGCAATTTCTCCTCGTTAAACCATCTGAGTACCCCAAATTCCGTTAATTGTTTCCTGATATTTACATAACTTGTTAGATAAGTAGCGATGGAGTTCTTAGTTACGTTTGGTTTCAGCCCTCTTTCTCCATTCAGTATCCAGGCTAGACCAATCGGATTGGCTTCAGAATCCCAGAAAAATACAAAAGGAAAGGGTTGTTCCCAATCATTAGGTTTATTCGGAATATTATTCACGTATCGATGATCCGGAACAAAGGCATACACGGACACATTTTCAAGGTCTCTCCAGCTCTTGATCTCACTGATGTAGGGGAAGGGGAAACTTAAGTGGCACTTTAAAACAGCCTTGTAACCGTTATTGAGAACAAGTGTTGCCAATAGCCATGATGCCAGGAAAATCCGTACAATCCTCTTGACCCACTCCTTCCTGACGTGGTACTCCAAATCCCTCGGACATTGTTCGATAAAGCTCAGGATTAAATAAGCTACTGCTCTAGTTCCATGTCCGATAAACCGACCTATCCTTGATCCTCCTCCGGACGAGTCCATGATTATGAATAATCCAGCCACCGCTATTGCGGATCCAGCGGTTGCAATTCCAAGGAAACTCCAAACTTGGGGGTCAAAGTATGCCATGAAAGCTCCAGCAGTTTCGTCTCCGATGGTCAAGGGTGCCGCGGATATGAATACAAGATCTGACTCGCTCTTCTGGTAATAATGAACGACAATGCTCAGACCTTCTGATCTCAGGGAAAAGGAATCTGGTACTGTGAACTTTGTTCCGCTATCGGATGCATTGCCGATTGCAGAAATAATTGATATTTCAGTCTCGCCATGGCCTATTTCAGAATCATCTTCGTCGAGTCGAGCAGTTCGTTTTCGACGAATCGGTGTGACCAGCATTGGTTTATCCGCAAACCGAATTTCCCAATACAGAGCCTGTCCACCTTCGGTGATAGCATTAAGTTGGTCCAACATGACCTTTCCACAGGTTTTGCCTTCGTCGTTATTACCATCACAGGAAAATTCCTTGTAATGGAGATTAGTGTTCTTTCCAAACCCATCGGCGTGGCAATGATTGCAAATTATACATGCGTCTCCGAATATTGCCGATGAGTTAGTTGAGATGGCAGTGGCAAGAGGACTTCGGTAAGTTACAACGAAGTAAATGGGTCGCTTCCCATCGTTACGGAAGGAAGTTAGAAACCCACCCGAACCGCCGATTGAAGCAATGTGGCATCCTATTTCCACCGGTCGAAGAATGACTAATGTTTGTGGATAGATTTCGATACCTTGTGCTGGGTTAGGTTTGGAAAATATTGTTACCCGTGACCCGTTTGGTGGTTTCCATTCCCGCGAGTAGAAGTGCATGGATTTGCGCTGAAAAAAGGTATTGTCCAATGCCATTATCGTTAATAGCGATCCGACTCCCTTCATCGATATCCTCCATGGATCTGATGCATGCTTCCCGGACAAAAATCCCAAATTTTCATTTTCGCTAACGTTTTCAGGTTTTACTTTGATATAGGGCAGTAGCATCAGCGTCTTTGGGTTTATCAGTTCCTTGTATTCCAATAAAATCAAGAGAGGGCGCTCAAATTCCAGGATAATTGGATTTAAATCAATGTGCGGTTCGTCAAACGAAAGCAGGGGTTGAGCTAAACTGAATTTAGTAATGCAAACCAAGTTTCCAAAATTTATCAGAACAGTTAAAAGAATTACACCAAAGCATGAAGCCATGATGAAGTTCCGTTGCTCAGTTCCCACCAGCTGAAGACAAACTGTTAAAAAAACCTTTACTTTAATATACACAACTCTGAGTATCAGCCACATGTGCAATCAGATTTGGGCACCCTTTCCCGCAGCATAGAGTGGGGATTTCTTGAAGGCTCTATGATAAGTGGTATATAGTAAAATCAAAATAAGTGTCAACTTTGAACGTTTTCAAGTCAACTCAAGCGAAGCTATATGCAACAATGAACAATATTAGCAAAACATGCAAATACTTGAAAGAGACCAATGCTTACATTAGTCCAGATGTACCTTGGATTTCATGTCACGACTGCTGTCAATTCTGACGGCAAGGATCCATGGAAGTCTAAGTATGATTGATCTGAAGGTAGGCCGACAACAACCTTAACGATACATAATATATAATTATAACGCGACCATTTTTCATAGAATATTCCTTACGCCAAGTTTTAATCTTTACTGCTGTTTAATAGATTCAATGCAAAGAATTATGCTTCCGATTTGTATAAAATATTTTAATGCTGCTCCAAAATTATTTACCACTCCCAATGTCACTTCAAAACAGAGAAGCTCTCCAAGATTCGGCGAAACGTATAAACCAATCCGTAGATTGTATCTGGGGTATGCAGTTATATATGTACCTGTATCTAACACAATTTGCTACTTTATTTGGTATTAACTGCAATTTAAAAATATAAATTTAAAATTAAAATTAAAATTACGAATTAAAATTTAAATTTAAAAAAATTAAAATTACGAATTACGAATTAAAAATTTAAAATTGCAAATATATATGTTACAACATTAAATTAAAAACTTAATCAAAATTGATGCATGCTTGAAAAAAAAACACATACAAAAAACGACATATACAGTTAGGAGGCTCCGATATCTATTTGAAAAATTGCCTCCTTATTCGAGCACAGGTTAAAATCCTCTTAAAAGCAACACGAAACTCAGGGTTGAAAACGGTGTAAATAATCGGATTCACTGCAGAATTACTGTATCCCAGCCATGCTGCCATCATAACGACATGACCGGAAGGATACTGGCTTCGTTGGAGGAATGGTGTTACCAGTAATAGCACAGTGGAAGGTGTCCAGCAGAGACAGAAAGCTAGGATAATTACAGCAAGTATTCTTGCAGATCGGCGTTCCCTAGCCATCGACATTTTCCTTTTACTCGCCAGAAAGGACTCCATCTTGTTCCCAGCACCTTTTCCTCTCTTTGCAGTACCTTGATCTTCCTCACGTCCCGTTTCTCCTTGGCTTCTTTCTTCTTCCTCGTTGCTTAAATCCAGTCCAATCCCCGAAGATTCAGTCTCAGTAGTATCTGCAGTATCAGGCCGACTTGCTTTACTCATTCCGTATTTTGTTGTATTTCCAGGACCACGAATCAATTTTCGGATCCCAACATATATTTTGTAATTCCAGTAGCTGAGCAAAATAGCGGGAATGATAAAAATAACGACGGATACGGGCAAAGCGTAGGCCAATTCGATGCAAACGTAACAACTTCCTTTAGGATTGTCAAAGCCGTCCAGCCACGTTGGAAACAGATTGAATAACGGCGGGGTCGCGACTAAAATCGAAAGTACCAGGACAAAGCCAATCGAAGTTAAAACCGACTTTAATGTGTGGTGCATTATATGATTTGCTCCACGAGTAACGGAGCGGTAGCGATCAAATGCAATTAAGCAAATGTGATATATCGATGCAGTGGCGACTCCAGCGTTGAACGTGTTCCAAAACTTGCACATATTTTTATCAAAGCTCCATTTTCCATTTACTGCGTTCACAATGTTCAGGGGTTGCATAAGAATGCCAAAGGATAGGTCGATGAAGGCTAGCGACACTAGATAAACGTTAGATGGCGTCCGTAGCTTTAGTGTGCGGAAGAAAGCTATAATAACGAGCGCGTTTCCAAAAATCACAGCAAATGTTACTACAACCATTCCTGTTATGGTAAACCCAAAAATATATGGGTCTTCAATAGGTTCCCAATAGAGTAAAGGTCCCGAGGAGGAGTTGTTGGCAGACATGGCTACTGGAGGCTTAAACTAGAAAGTAACTAAATGAATCCAACTAATGTCAGTAGACACAATGTGCTATTGCTTTTTATAATCTTATACTACTAACTGTTTGGATCATTATAATCGCTTATTTAAATGAATCAAATTACTTGATAGCAATCGCAATGACCTTAGCTGTACTATAGTCATTGACCGTAGCGAAAGTTGTTTTACAAAATATCATCTAGAGACTAGTTTGCTACCAAATTTTTATACAACTTTTACTAAATTTTCTACACAAGTATAACAGATGTACATTAATAGCTATTATCGCTTAACCTACTACCGCTATAATCACGAATTGTACGCAAAACCGCATGCTTAGTTTCTTTCTTGCCACCAACGAAACCGGAAGAGTCACATGCTATGCTACTTCCGTTTGCGGTTCAACGTTCAACATGCTATTCCAGGCCAGGCTTCTAGGCTGCTATTCTGTCAGGGAAAAATTAAAAAATAAATCCTGGCATTGTAGTTTCTTAACGAATGATACCATGTGTGTGCCATCGACGCAGAGAATGACTTTATTTATGCTCATGCTCCCCAGGAAAAATGTTTTCCTTACTGCGCAATGAGAAAAACTGTGGTGAGTGTTTTCATGTTTCGACTTAGAACTACGTGGTAAATTCATGATTAATAGATTCATTAATCTACATTAAAATGTATCCAGCCTTGACAATGCTGCTGGTTTCTAAATGTGGCAAAATAGATATTATTTATTTTATCGCAAAGAAATTTTAAAAAATAAAGGATTAATTTGTTTAATCCAATTAAAATTATATGGCACATAGCAAAAATTTGTTTTCCAATTCAGAATACATGCATAGTCTGCCGATTTTTCTACTGGCATTTACGCGCATCTCCTCCTTATTCGAACACAAGTTAGTATTCTTTTAAAGGCAATACGAAATTCTGGATTAAAAACCGTATAGATTATAGGATTTAAAGCGGAGTTAGTGTAACCTAACCATCCCGTCAGCATGCTGATATGACTGGAAAAATACTGACTCCGTTTAAGAAACGGTGTAACAAAATACAGTACAGTAAAAGGTGTCCAACAGACAGTAAAAGCTACAACAATCGCCGTAAGAATCATTGCAGATTTCCGTTCCTTAGCCACTGATATTTTCTTTTTATCCGCCAAAAATGATTTTACAATTCCAGCAGGCAAACTAACTTTATTGCCTATTCTACTTGTCGCTGCTGTGACATCAGCATCGTTTGTGCTAGCCACATCACTCTGTTCTAGAAAGTCGATCGATGACGTTTCTTCCGTTTCAAGGTCCAACTTTCTATCAGAGGAGGAAGGAGCAGGTGCGGAGTGGTTATCGCCGCTGCGAATGTTTGCCCGCATTCTAGCGCTGTAGCTTCTTGAACCCCGCGTTCGATTCTTAATCCCGACGTATATTTTGTAGTTCAAGTAACAAAGCAACTGCGAGGGGATTATAAAGGTAACCACGCATATTGTCAAGGCGTACTCCATGTCGATACAGAGATGACAAGATCCCCAAGGTGCATCAAAGTCCTGGAGCCATGAAGGAAACAAACCCAACAAGGGTGGAGCAGCTATGATAATGGAAAAAACAAACGCAAAGCATATGGAAGTCAACACTTTCCTTAAAGTTTGCTTCACGATATAGTCTACTCCACGAGTAACAGAGCGGTAGCGGTCAAAGGCAATTAAGCATATATGGAATACTGAAGCATTGCCCACAAAAACGTTGAATGTAACCCAAAACTTGCACATATTCTTGTCAAAACTCCATTTTCCTTCTACAGCGTTCACAATGTTCAATGGGAGTATAATGCTACCAAAGGAGAGGTCCACGAAGGCTAGGGAGACGAGATACACGTTCGATATCGTCCGTAATTTGTGTGTGCGGAAGAATGCCGTTATAACTAACACGTTTCCGAAGATAACAGCAAATGTCACTATCACCATTCCAGCTACGGCAAATCCTAGAAGAGTTGCGTCTTCAATAGGTTCCCAGTAAAGTATAGGTATGGTGGATTCGTTGGTTTCCATGGTAATGGTGCTTGCTTCTATGGTTATCAAACTATGAGTTTAAAAACTAAACCTTGTTTTAGAAATGGAGGTTGAACTTAATTGTATAATTGCGGTTACGGTTTTACAACTCGATTCACTTTAGACAGCAACTACTATACAGTTAACACAGTCTCTTAGTTTTGACTCTTTTAATAGCTACTGCTGTATCTATAGTCCACGTCGTACGCAGAAGCTCTTACATCGAAGCGTTCTGCATCGATTTCGATTATATTGCAAAGTTCTTGAGACTTCAGGAAGTTACGCCAGTGTGAATTTTCAAAACTCCTCTTTTCCTCATTTCGATGCTAATCTAAGCTTTAGATGAGCAGTTTGAGGCATGCGGGAATGATAAACGTCAGAGTACGTCATATAGGAACTATACCGAAAATAAATTATATCGAAGCTCAAAAAAAGTCTGTGACACCATTGCGCTACAGCTGATGCAGCCATATCGTTTTCTTGGGCGTGCATGTGCAATATTGAATACATGTAATACAAAAATAAGTCTGGTTTATATTATTTTATACATTATTTGCATCTATTCCGTTCAGTCATAGCATTTCTTGGTTATTCGAAAGAAATTACTTAATCAGGAACTAAGATAAAATAAATTAGTCACACTATGATCGTAGTACACTAGATAAACAAACTGACTCAACCATTTCCTAATAGCTTCAAAACATGATTTAAGACCCACTACGAAAATCTGCACTAACTTGTAGTCCGGGCACAGTGTGATATACCAAGCCTAATTTTCCTTTCACACTGGGAAGTGGTCCAACATTTTTGAACGTGAAACTTTGGTACAAGCTCGTCAGAAATAAGAACAACTCGTCGGGAACAAAAGACGCACCGATGCAAGAACGTTTTCCCGCTGAAAACGGCAAGATTTTACTGTATGCATCATTGACTAACGATCCGCCGGAGCTAGTATTAAGGAATCGCTCTGGTTTAAACTCCTCCGGTTGCGACCATAAATTCGGATCGTTGTGAACAGCGTACAGGTTTGCGAGGATAATGGTTCTTTTCTTGATGACATGACCCCGGAAATCTGTATCTACTAGTGCACTATGAGGAATACCAAAGGGGACAACGGAAGTTATTCTTAAAATTTCCAGGACACAAGCTTCAGCGTATGGCATCTGCACTCTATCATCCAGCGACGGGAGTCTATCGACTCCTACGACAGCATCAATTTCGTCTTGAAGCTTGATAATAACGTGAGGATAATGAAATCCGTAGATGACGAACCACTCCAGAATAGTTGAGCTTGTATCGATTGCAGCTCCTATAATGTCTCGAAGAATCGGTCCAATAGCTTTCTCTGCAATTGTTAGAACGCAGTCAGTTCAAGTTCTCACATTCTTAAATGCATACCGATTTCAAATTAGATGTGAAGCTGTACTTGATTCATGAAAAGCTGAAGTTGCATCAACTGTTCCTGCGACATGATCCAGGAGCATTTCAACTAAATCCGTCCGGCTTCCCGGTTTGTGTGAAGCTTTCTTTTCGTCTACTAAATTATTCTGTGAAGTAATGAAGCGGCTGCTTTTAGCCTGTTTACTACATTGTTGCTGAATAAGCTAACAAATTGGGGGAAAACCATGGCTAGGAGTGAAATACCGCCATCTGCTTCAGAAATCCTGCAATGAAATTAATTTTATGATCAATTTAATAAATAAAATGGTTGATATTAAAAATAAGCCTTATTGCCTGAATTAACTAACTATGGTTTCTTACGTAAGCATAGCTTCGTTCATTGCTAGAGCCTCCGATATGCTGTATCTCTTGTTTCCAAGTACCCTTGTCAAAGAGTTTAATACGTAAGGGCTAAAAGCCGCTGATAACGCAAAACTCTGCCCTTTCAATGACCGGAAATGATGGATTTATTCTGATATTTCTGATTGAAAATGGACCTCCATTCTATTTTTGCGCAGTCCAAGCTCTCGAAATGATTTTAGCAAAAAGTTTCGTTGTTCCGTAACCTCCGGGCCTTCTGTGATTGCAAACCCGCCTAAAAATGAATCATATAAATGACAATCAAGTATATAATAAATACATAATAATCAAAACATAATAAAATATCCAAATTCATCACAGCTTTAATTAAACAAATATATATTAAGCCGGATTTTTTTTTAATTTATATAATTTTATGCTCCATATCCGTACCGTCTTTGCTAAGCATTTCTAATAACTTTAGCGAGATCCTACCAGCGTATTCAGTCTTTTGGAAGCATTCTGTTATGCTTTTCATGTCGTTCAGGACGAGTATTCTGTAAAAGATTGTATTCGTTTTCATGAATTAAATTGTAATTGACCAAACAAAATTTAATGCTAAAACCCTGCTAAAATATAAATCCCACACACCTTGTACCAGGTAAACGGATTTGGAAGATCGGCCCATATTTTTGTTTCCATTCAAGAAATCTCTTAAGAGGATCTCTGCCAATGAAAAATAAATGTCCCACCAGCGGTAGTCCCCAAGGTTCTAAATAACACAATTCTTATACGTTACTAAGGAGCTATTCCGAACAAGAACTGCTACATATGTGATGTAGATTCCAATTAAACATTACCTGGGAGGAGCGACTCATGTCTGTTGAATTTGATCCATCTGGCGGACAACCAGGAGAGTAAAACTACTATCAGAATGCTCACCAACGTGATCTCCATTTCTGAAACTAGTGAAACGCGCAGGATTCTGCGATTGAATTCAGGATGTCACCGTAAAACCAAGCCGAAGCTAACTATCTGCAACCTACAGCTGATTTCCAAGACTCACTGACACATTCAAAGCACACGACTGTCTTACATCTTAAGAAAACCTGAAAGGAGCATTCCAGGACATGTATTCATCCTCAAGTCAATGCAGAAACAGTTTGCTTACTTTTTTCCCTGCATGCACATATAAGAAAAACCTTGCAAAAATCAAGAACAGGTTTCACAGTATTTCACTAGTCTCCGTTCGTCTCAATGCTGAGCTACCTTGCTGACCTTCAACACGATGAATACAGAAAACGCTGAAATATGCAAGGTTTTGCGTACCAACTACAATTTTTTGCGAAAAATAGCAAACATATATATTTGCAACCCCTCCTTCATTTAAACTTAGCGTTAACGATTTGTAATCCAAAAGAATCTGTTATCGAAACCAGGGGGCGTAATACAGGATCATCGTTAGATTTGTTCACAAGAATCGCCACAAGGTAGCGCCAGTATAGCTTCCTATTAGAAAACTGCAAGCACCGTCGGTACAACTCTTACCTTCATCAACGCAGTTTCTGTGCCGGAGGTGCACACATGCAACACAACTGCAAAAGGCCGAACCAAAACCAAAACTCACAAAACAACCTGTTGTCATATGAGAAAGGAAGGAGTTAAAAGTTATCCGTCCGTATCATTTCTCTCTTGGTTTAATTGTTTTTGCAATAGTTAGTTAATTATCTCTAAAGTAAGTAAATATGTAATTGTGATTTTGTATTAATTTATTTTTCTGTGAATGTGTACAACCGTGTTTTAGCTGAGCCGTGTTTGGATTATTTATATATATTCAAGAAAACAGGAGTTTTTCTCCGGCTTATTTACTTTTTAATTTAAAGTTTTTGAAGTGATTAAATTTAATTCAATTATTTCAAATCCGTGATCAGTAGTTATCAGTGTTAGCGGCTGGTCCCAGACTGGAATTTATTTTACCTTGGTTCAGTTTCATTTTGTAAGTATTTTTTATTTATTTTACTTTTTCTAGATTGATAGTTGATTCTCTTTGTATTTATTTTAATTTTAAGCCAGTAGGAATTGACATGGACTAACTTAAGAAAGTTATTTTAATCCGCTTTATTAAAACAAATACAAAGCATCTCGCTAAGCATATGAAATTCCAGCATTTAAATTCTAGTTTTTAAAAACCTTTAAAGTTTTTTATTTTTCTCAACCATATGTTGAACCATCGTAATTTGCTGCTAAGACAGAATCAGGTCGTACTTATTTCCTAGCTATTTATGCGCAATATGTTGAGCAGAAAATGATGTCAGCGACCGGAAAGTTGGGCAGACATAGTCGAAATAATTACATTTAGGATACATACAAAAATCAGCAACAGACATCACTGAAATTACATAGGCTTAAGACGATCGCAAGGATGATGCAGCCTCTTCCGTCTTATTCACTCACTTTTTAGTATATATATATTCGCAACCAGGTGAGAAGCTCTGAAATATAAAATGCAAATCTCACGGATGCATCCGCATCCCACATGTAGAACGCAGACAAAAGAGCCGAAGAAGACGATTCAAACCGTGTGAACTTGCAGAGTTTCGCAATACAACAACAGTGTTAACAAACAGCATCCAAACAGTCTACCAAATTTTGCCCAAGGGCGCATTTATTCCAGTGTAGGTTGTTTTGCAATTACAAAGCCTTGTAGTGAGATCATTTAAGCAGAGAGGATGGTGGCCAAGTCAGACTTGGCAAGTCTTTTCGAATTAGTGTAACGTGCACTGCATGCTTTCCTGCATTGAATTCCTTCTCGCTAATTTTTGCATCGTTCCTTCCTTCGCCCTCCAGCAGGCAAAATCAGGTAGAAAATATATTCAAGCAAAATCCCTGTAAAACGGGATGATATCATCCAACAGAAATATTACATTTTATTTACTTCGTTTTTCATGGTTACGATTCCACATTTGTGAAACGTAAATTCTAAACACATCGTTCATTAGTTTTCGTAACATCCATGGTCGTTGCGTGCACAGGTGACACGGTAATCAAATTACACTCTCACGTGACCGTATTATAAATGAATCATATAATGTCACTGAAATCCGCACAACACCAACAAACCCAAAGGATTTAATTCAAAGCGTTTAGCGTAACCTAATCTCTTTGGCAGGCTTAATTTTATGGGACTCTTGTGATTATGCTAAGCAAGCTCACCACAGTTTATGAAGTTATGCACAGTTCCCTCTGCTTCCTTGCAGCATTATATATACTTTTCAGAGCAGAAGTATTGTAGTCTATAGCGAAGCCACGAGCACAGTAGTAAACTTAAAAGATTGATGCATCCTAAAGAGCGTTAATAAACTCATGGAAGAAGCCGCATTGCCGTCAAATTCCAGGAACATGAGACGACATTCTGAAATTCATCTGGTATTCATGAGGCATAAACGCGTCCCTTTGTCTTTATGATTGAGATTAAAAGATGAAAGAAGAGCTTGGGAAGATAATGCCATTAGTGGAATTGAGTAATGTTCCATTGTGTAAACTTGAAACATTAGCAGTTTGAATTTACAACTTCAAACAGTTCATTTTACATTTATTCTTGTATTTACGTGTGCGCTTCTTCTTGGGTAGGGTAGCATCACAATTCCCCCCATTACTTCCTCTATTATCATACGCGAAAAGGTGGGATTTCCAGGAAACAACTGTCATTGCGAATTCCATGACTGGCTTTGCTCAGTGCTTGTACGAAAATTTTAGGAATCTCAGGGGAAAATAAATTGCTGGTTACGTATTTTAAAACAATTTTCAAGCAAGTGACACAAGGGTAGGCAGATGAGTTGATGTTTCCCTTTGACAATCCATAGCTCGGCAAAACTAAAATGATGCGACAGAAATACTGGAGAAAGCAAGGAGGAACTTGTTAAGTTTTAGTGAAAGCAGCTGTCTTGATCCCGGAGGTCATTAGAGAGGTTGAAGATAGGATATAGGATTTCGTGTGAAAGCTTTGGAATTACGAGGAGGAGGGGTTTTCTGAAGCTTATGTGAAGGCATTACAGAGGAAGCGGTGCTTGTTTTCATGGTGAGTGTTTTGGTAAGTGGCCAAATGTATTATTTCGCCTCAGGTTTTGTGTTCCGTCTGGAGGAATTGGGTTGGGAATTGGCGAAAATAAAACTCTGATGAGATATCGTAAATTGCATCCTTGCTCCAGCTAAGGAGGAGGAATTTTTTTTTGAGCCGTAGCAAGCATAGGAAGGCTACCGTCCGGTTACAAAATCCCTGCTGAAAGAATAGAGGGAAGAAGACAGTAGAGTGAGTACTTATATTACCTTTCCGGTCTTACCCTCCACCTGTCCCTCCCCCTCCGGAGGATAAACTGGAGAAAGGCGGGTAAAGAAATCTTCCACTTCCCAATTTAATATGAAATAAACCAAGAGAAAGGATGTTAGGAGGAGGAGAAAGTCGGGAATTGATTAGGAAATTGTCTGTCTTCCAAGAAGAATCCGGAGGTTTACCCACCGCTAAAGATTGTCTGGCAAAGTTTACCTGGATGAGGTGGTTCTGTAGTATGGCAAATACATTTCATGGGATTCGCCAAGAGGAAGACAACGGATGGTGGCCAAAATACCCGGGTAACTTTCTCGCAGATTATTAGCGTGATATATTTTCTTGGTTGTTGGAAGGCTAGATGTAATCTTAAGGAGCAACTGATTTATTAATTCTTGTATTACGTTATCATGGCCTGTAGTCTGCTTCTATTTTTGTTTTAAATGTGATTTCTGCCATGGAGAAGCGATCATAAAGTTGTGCAAGTTCTCATTAAATTCTCATTGCTACTGCACACTTCTTCAAACGTCTGCCCGGTATTTGGGATTATTGCAAGTGGTAGCCGGTTGCAGTTTTTAGTTGTTGTGTAGCTTACTTTAATTGTCTTTGTTTTAGTTAGTCTCCTATATTCCTGGACAGAGGGCAGCCTGGTTGAAAAATGCACAAACTGCTCTGTATTCGCTTACGAGTAAGGCTGTAGTGGCAGTGCGTAGCACTTTCACAGAGGGCGCAGCTGTAGCTTGTAAAACCAAAACTGTGGACGCATCACAGACACTTTAAGAATGCATAACATTTTCCTTTTTCTTCTTACGTAATCCGTTTACGTAAGTAATTTTAATTAAGCCGGACGTGGTCGCAATTTCCCAGGCTTTCACTTCTGAAACTTCCACATTTCCAGCATACATAAGGTTCATTAAGTAAACTCTTGCTCTGGTTGCGTTGCTGTGACAATGACAAGCAGAGCTTGTTGTTGTGGCTCTGTTATTTATTTTAAGCACTTGTGTATTTGAAACACGTAGGATTCCGTTATGGAGGCGGAAGTATCCCCTTGTAGCTTGATGGCAGGCTCAAGTCCTTTACCAAGGATAAGTGACATGCGGTAGGGGTTGATTAGAATTGATGACGCCATCCCAGTATCAGTCACCAAGTTACATGAGTTAGCAGTCTTTTGTCCAGTTTGTTCTAGTTCACTCAAAAATCCATTCAAGCTGAAATAATGTGAGTGGGGACGGAGAAAGCGTGGGAAATGTCTCATTTTATTTTCCAGCTAGTATGCAAGAGCTTGTAAGCAACGATCAAGTATATTTAAATAGAAACAGTGCTCTGACGCTTGCTTGAGAACATTGACAGGGAATTACTTAAGCTGCTGCGGAACGAATAAAGTATTCGGCAAGGCAAGAAATACGACCCGTTTACCCGTCACCCAAACACCCGTGGGTGTTTTTTAAATGAAACAAGGATGAGTTTACTGTATGTCATTCCTGCATGGAGTTTCCAGTTAACTCGATAGTAGTAATAGGAATCTGAGTTGGAATTGAGCTAGATGATTGAGCTGGAAGAGAATGTGCCTTACGGATGGTTAGCTTGTAAACTAATAACGAAATCAGGAGGGTATTTGTTTAACATGGCGTAAAGGAATCCAGGAATAAGATATTTGATAATAAACAACTTGAAGAGTAGAGTATGAGCGGAGTGGCACAGGAAGGTTATGCGGCTTATTATTAGAAAAGTTTTTGCATACCCCTTCAATTCTGTGTGTAGGAGAAAATTTGCTGGAGAAAGTTCCAGACAGTTGTTGGAACAAAGCTATGGAAATAGTTGAGTATTTGCAAGAGCGAATATCTTTTGATTGAAACTTCAATTTGAATCTGGCATGCATACTATTCGGTGGATAGGAAATCTTGAAAGAGTATATTTTTGAAAAAGTTTCCAAGAATTTTCTAAACATAGATTGACTTGTGGAGAAAGTGGGAGGATGATGAGAGAAAGTATGCTCTCTTGCTGTGCGGGAAGACTTTGTAAAAGATTATGGGATTAATCCCGTAAAAGTTGAGTGGCAACAGACAAAGTGTGGGTGTCCTGAGGCAAACGTAAGAGAAATTAGTCGAGATTTTTGTACGTTGAAACACTCACTCTAAGTGCAATTACGTGGGCGTAAAGTGTAATTTTTCTAGATACTTCTTAAGCTGCTATGCGTTTATTTGGTGAAAGTTTATCTTGTGAAGGCATACCTGGTCTGGACTAGAGAAATTCTGCGGGGTTAAGCGTGGGCTCTGGTTTAGGATAGAAAGTTGTGAAAAAATAGGTTGATTTCTTGAGGAAACTCACCAAAGTCCCTTGCCACGTAAGTAAATAGCTTTGGTTTACAAGTTTTCTTGCAGGAATTCCACCATCCACCACGACGTGCACGTTATTAGCTTGGGTGAAAGGAAGTTTGGTATAGGAGTAGAATAGTATTGATTTTAGACTGGGCTAGTACATGTGTTTTGGAGGGAAGGAGAATCATTCAGGTTGTAGAAGAGTAGGAGAGAAGGTAGCAGTGGGAAGCGAGAAGGCGGTATTGGAGAAAGCAGTGAAAGCAACATCATCCTGTGTATGCGGGTGGCCGCGCTGAAGAGAAAGAAAAGAAGACGGTAGGAAAGCCAGGATTTGAAATTTTCTAGAGTGAATAGGCAAGGAGCTATAGTCAAGATTTCATTCCACAAGAAAAGAGAAAGTGAGGACAGGAAGTGGTGGCTGCTCGTGCTAGCAAAGGGGCTTGTGATCCGTATTTTTTAGCAAACACAAGCAAACTTAACTTGCTTCCTTTCACTCAGTCCGGACTGGTGGAGAGGCGGGAGAAAGCTGCATTCGCTAGGATTGGTTAGGTAGCTAGTCCTCCTCAAACTTACTGTCAAATACCGCGAGAGAGCAGGAGGAGAAAGTCAGTGCTCTGTGTATCTTTCTACAACTTCCAAATTTCCTTCTACCCAAGGATTTACCTGGATTTTAGATTTCCAGGAAGTAAAGTAGAAATTGATATTTCCAGAGCATCTTGGATCTGAAAAATATTTTTTCCCTCGTCCTCTCCTGGTAGTTATTCTCAGGACTTTCTCCTAAGAATTTGTTTATTTTACAAGCACCCGTACCGTGAGACTTTATTTCCAAGGTGGACCTTGTAGAATTAATGTGACCGGATTACAGTGCCTCTTGTTGAGCGAAGAAGATCAAAAAGAGAAAGTGGTGAAAGTGAGAGGTGGTGCAGGACTGGAAGTAGGAGTTGTTGTGCAACGGAGTAATTTTGTGCAGTTTCTTTCGCCGGGCCTTTTCCCTTCAAAATAACACGTATCTCTCAAGGTATGTACTTAATCATCCTGTCACATATAGCCTTTGTGTGACACTTCATAAATCATTCCTTCAGATCACGTAATAGCTGCTCAAGGCTAAAGTGACGACAGGTGTTTGCGTATTTGGTATGCGGAGGAATTCCAATCTTTGTAGACGTTTGACGCCGATATTTGGAACGAAAATATTCATTGACCTAATGAGAGCAATAAGTAGTTCAAGAAGCTCATTTTGATCTGGAATCAGATAGTTTTTGTTGGTAATTCTGGATACGATTATGCTTTGCCCCAACTGAGAACATGCAACACCAGTTCGCGACTTGCGCATTCTTACAACCTTATACTGTCGTGCAGAACAATTCGGATTGATTGAAACGCGAGCACAATTTTAACTTTCTCCAGAACTTTAAAAATAAAATTGTTTTTTAAACACGCGAAAAATGCAAACAAACCATAAACCATCCACATATCTTTCACAGTACAGAAACATGAACCAGTGCAAATAAAATTTCTGAATAGCTCGAAGTTATTTTTGGGCGAAGGCGAGGATTCCTCGCTGAGGAAGCAAAGACACGCAACCAGTTGTCACAACCTCGCAACTTTCTCTTGTATCTCTATAAAATTTTAATGCCTACTTTGTCAAGTTTTATTGCATCCCTCCCAGTTACTAAGCAACAAACCACATATCTGCGTTTGTCCTCCTTTCCTTCCCTCCCATCTCATCAGAATCCATTCAATGCACTCACACATTATCCTCTGACCTTTATAGTTTCCTCCAAGCTGAGACGCAGTGAATGGGTAAATTATATGGCCTTGTTTGATAATTCCGGGTAATCAGGTTTATGTATTAAAACTTTTGGGAGCAGTCGGTGGTGCAAGTAAGCTGCATGCAGAATATATCCTTGCAAACCCAAGGCAGCGCATAGCAAGGGCATCATTATTCACGTAAGAGTAATGCGAGGAGCTGGTAGCTTCCGACTTTAACGAGCTTTGCTTTCACCATACTTTGCCCATAATACCCCTACTCCCTCACGCCCGGTTTCAACTTTCAAAGACGCCTTGCTGAGATTTTCATGTCCGCAAGAGAGAGAGAGAGACAGCCGTGGAGCGAGATGCCCACCCGGGAGAGTAGTATTCTGTACTTCTCTTCCTCCATTTACCTAGTCATAGTACGTGAGTAGGAGGAACTGGAGTAAACTAAAAGAGATGATTCTTTGCATGTGACTACCACATTCTGTGAATGATTGAACTGCGTAGCGTGGGCGACAGATTCCAGAGAGTTGTACGTAGATTGGATAGTGTGGGAGCAATAAATTTGCATCATCTTCTCTTGCTTCCTGGAATCCCGAAAAAAGAAGAAACAGGCAGTGGGCTCAAGTTTCTCGGAGAAAGTAAACAAGAACGTGGTGAAAGTTAAGAGGATCCAGGAATCTAGCATCCCTTCCGGCTCTTGAGTTGCCCTTATAATTTTTCTACAGAATTACCAGGAGCTAGTCTATAATTAGGCTCCTTGTAGTCCGTTTTAGTAGTATCTGCAAACGGATTCTGTTACCTGAGTATCTGGTACTTTCCCTTCATTTCCTCCCCACATGTTGTTGAATACAGAAGCGTAACACAGTTGTTTGGGTGGTGGTGGATTCGTGAATGGAATTAGGATATGTAGGTAGAATGAGGAGATGGCAGAGAGAAAGAATCCAAGAAGGGATGTTACAAGTGCCAATCAGTGTTAGCATAGTTGTCGGCTTCTTCCCAAGATTCCCCACGAGAGATGAAATGAATCAATCCAAGATTTTCGTGTTTGCTTAGCTCAGTGAGTAGAAGAATATGGACAGGAGTAAGAAGCTAGCGAGGGCCATATCGAGTGTGATGCGATGGCGGTTTCTTCGATGAAGAAGTCGATGGATAGACTCAGTCTGTTTCTTAGACTAGCAATTTAAGACTGTAACTGACTTGCAAATGTATAATAAAAATTACAGCGAAGGATTCAATACACACCACTAGTACACGTCTCTGAGGCAAACTTATATTTTGAATGCTTATTCCATTTTAAAAAAGCAGGAGAAAGCAAGCAAAAAACCAATGAAATTGAGCAAGGAGTAGCGAGTGAAAGTCAAACCTAGAGGATGTTCTTCATTTTCAAAACCTAGATTTTCCAACGGAGATTCTCGCATGCTATGGAATAGAAAAGTAGAGTTTAATTATACTTCATCATCCCTCCATTATCTTTAGTAGCGGAAGCACTCACTTGCCATCCGACCCAAATGATGTTCAACGTTCAGGTAGGATGTAGAGAGATTCTCCTTGGTAAAAAGCTTAGATTAAATCCGCGCAAGAGAAGAATGAGAAATGAGAAGATCTGGATTATTGTGACGGTTAGGATTAGGGAATCAACATTTTCTCCACTCTTCCTCTCTCTTTTCCTCCTCCTACTTTCTCCACATCTTTTCCCAACGTTTACATGCTCAGTAAATGCTTTGCAATTTCGTGCCAACATGTTTCTATAGCATTAGCATCCTCTTTTCGCAAGCTTTTTAAACAGCAGAAGATGAAATCCCCCCTTTCCATTAGCAGATAGCAAATATGAGAGGATGGCCAGCGTGAGGAAATGATGGCTAGCATGGATATTTAATGGAATCCTGAGCCTGCTTTTCCAGAGTTTGAAATCCTCACAACATGCCAAAATGAAAGCCCAAGAAGAAAGCTTGCTATTTTAACTTTTAATGTTGCCTAGAATTGCTTCAAGTATAAAGACTATATATGATACCTTCTAGCCTGCTATTCTGCAATTTCCAAAGCCCAAGTCTATAGCACAAAGAACATAAACGCCTATTACACATGAAGTGCGTATGCACTACACAAGTGAAAAGATTTCAGTGGAATAGACCGGTGTTTAGATTTCTTGTATATGCAGATTTGTTTAAATGCTGGCAAAAGATATGAGATGGTGAGCATAGCTTTGATGAACGCAGTGAAAGGCGGCGAGCTTTTGAGATTAGGAGCAATACGGATATTATTAAAAGCACTGACTGAGAGTCGTAAGGAAAAAAAGCTTTAAAATGGAGTGGGATGGAACCAGTGAAAGTCAGTTCCAGTTGTAGAACACGGAAGAGAAAGTAATTAAACAAGAAGCATATCGCAATGCATGCAAGCATAAACGAAATCCAAGCATAATAGGATTCATAGTTGTTGAAATAATTTGAAAGAGAAGTTAATGTTGTAAAACGGTATTTTTGGGTATCCAGCACTATGTAGGTCATTAAAACGTTAAGGCTACAGTAATCCTCATGAATGGCAATCTGAAAGATTAACAAGCAGTGAAAGTCTGAGTCCGAATACAGAGTGCAGGAAGCACAAGCAGGTGAATGAATATACTCAAAAACAAAGTTGCCTTTGGACTGAGTGGTTGTGTCTGAGTGAAAGTAAATCGGAAAAAAGAAAGCAAAAGAATAATCTGATTCCATCTGGCTCATATGATTCACGTCCATGTCTAATTTTATTAGCCTATTAACTCGGTTGTGATGGGAGGATTGGAGAGGAGTAGACGGCGGAATGTAGAGCGCTTTTATTCAATTACGCTACCGTGTCGCTGTCATAAAATGAATTTGGAAATGTCGATGGAGAAAGTTCCCGCCTGACTAACTGGACAACCATACATTGAAGCCAGGGAGTTTCATCCGGAGAAAGTCTATGCTTTCTCCTTGTTTCTTTTTCTCTCCATTTTCCCCAATCCTTCCCATCAGGGACGCATGTAGCTTGTGGAAGTTGTCCATATCGGAATGGATTCCCCCAATATCTTATTATCAGGCAGTCTTTGTCTTTTACGTTCCGTTCCTCCTGCACGCAGAAGAGACGTCTCTCCCTCCCTTGCTTATACAAGGCTAACAAAATTAGTGTCTCGTTAGCTACTTGCTAGACTTTATATATTATTTCTAATGCGTGCCATCTGTAGATGCGACAACTAGCTAATTAAGTACAACTTTTACTGGTTCTGGCATTTACCCTGGTTCCTGGCAACAGCAACTTGCACGCGAGTATGGAAACCAGCAGCAGGCAGGGCGCGACATCAGCAACAGGGAAAACTTTCTCCGGGGAGAGACCAATGACATTTTCAAGGAGCGTGCCTTATTGTCCTCGCCATGTACTAAATTCCTTTGTTTCAGAGACACAAAATCCGGTAACGGGAAGGCGTTCTCTGTTTCTTCCTCTGAGATTAAACGTGATAGGATGCCCGAATAGTGATACCAGGATCAGTGATAATATAAGTGAAAGTGATGAAAGTCGAGGCGAGAGTGTGTCAAATTGTCGTCAGTTGAAACTAGATCCATGCATTCCATTATTTTCATTTATCCATGAGCCAGTAGACTCGTCGTCTAACCATTTTCCCTGCGAGACTCAAACGCTCGACTATTTCAATTTCCCAGAAATCTTCCCGCATCTATTACGTGACCCTGTCTAGACTAATCTAGTCCATAGTTTCAGGGGATTGTGAACCCTGCTCGTGACTGACTGCACCCGGCCTTTTCGCTTTCTCTCTTGAGGCTAAAATTCTGGGAGTCATGTCTGTGCTCCACCTTCCAGTTTTGAGTTTTCGGTGGCAGGAAATTGCAGAACCGGAGGAGAAAGCGAGAGATAGGATAAACCCCGTCCAACATTTGTATTCATACTATGAGGGCTACACAGTTTCCTCCTCTGATTAGCAGACTGGCATTTACAGAGTGAGAATGGATGTGAAGCTGCTGTGCCTGCATAGTAAAATCCGGAGAGAAAGTGACTTGATCTTATGGCGTAGCAGAGCCACTGACAAATTGGGATAATGTTTGTAAAAGTCAGGGTGTGGGAAAGAGATAAGCTAATAATATGAAAATTGATTGATTTCCAGATGCCAGTTCCTCCACCAATGGATCGGGATAATGGAAACGCTCGGGATGAGCTCCAGAGCATCCAAATGAAAACCCATCAAGTTGTTGATGATGTAAGCAAAATATTTTTCTTAGTTATTATCTACACCTCCGACTCATCCGTATCTGCTTTTTCCTCCGGAAGCATTGAAGCATTTCCTCCACAAAAGATCCAATTTAGTGTTGAATATATAGTTTTATTGATTTGTGTGAAAAGTTTTCGGACAGCAGGAGGAGTAGCGCTAAATGTGAACTTTCACACAAGGTATCGGGTTGAACGTGGGACTGAGCCTGTCGGAGAATGTTTCTGAGCAGATATTTTAGAGAAAAAAGATTAAAGGTTGTAAGAGCTCAACATGGGAGAAAGTTGTTGCTGCTTACACACGATTGCACAGGGGAAAACCTTTTGGGGAAAAGTTAGGGGAATTTTTATGCTAGAGGTGAAAGTTTTTAGATATAAGGCGAGTGAAGAATTACATTCCCTGCCTTGGAGAAAGTTTACACAAGAATGGAGCAACTATTTTATAAAAAGGATTGATCATCTTTGAAAAAGCTTTAAACATGCTTAAATTAACTAAAGGCCCATGAGAATTGGGGGAAGAAAATTGAATTAGTACTTCCAATCTGATAAAAAAACAGATACGCGTACTAATTTTATTGACAATATAACTAATCTAGTTGAACTATCTATTTGAACCGTCATTTATTGTTTTTTATCGAATAATAAGCTGAGAAAGCGTATTTTTAAAGAGATTTTTAGAATGAGCTTTACTTACAAATCTTTGTTTTTTAGCGAAAATAATGATATGAAACTGCATTCGAAGCCTTCGAATGCAGCTAAAGCCACTATAACACGGCCTACATAGCGGTGCACGCGAAGCTCCCTCTACTTATCGGTCCTTGAAGTTGTAAAGAGAAAGCTGCTTTCTCCAACTCTTGCTCTTCAAGTTTACATGCTTGCACAGTTAGGTGGCGCTGGAGTTGTAAAAACACGGTCCAGATATGTAGCAACCAGTTGCTCTTTTGGCAGTTCAGCACGCGCAAACCAAGAACTAAACTCCGAGCCCCCGCACGTAGCCACCTGTTTCCCGGGTATTAGGTTTCATTCCACTCAACTTGCTGTGAGGCAGATAAACTTTCTACAGGATTGTGGAACACACACAGTTGAAAAACATTTTCCTCAAGTCTTTCTCTATTATAGCCTTCGATCAAAACCCCAAACTTTGTGAATTGCTTCAGAATTCACTAGACGTTCCCTCCTTTTGCACCTCTGGTTTTACTTTTCTCCTGGATAACCCATTGAATGGCTTATCTCTGAGCTGGAATGCGAAGAAAGTTTGGGAAAAGTTGGTTACAACAGCAACTCCCCTCTAAGTCTCTAATGAAACAGCTTACGTTATGTGATTTGGTTTCTCCTGCCCATTGTTCGACTACCTGGGAATTCAGGAGAAATCAACAGGTTTAGAATCCTGATCATGCTTCTCTTCTTTCTTGTCAACAAACTTGTTTATAATCACTCGGATAAGTTGGCACGTAAGTTGAAGATGGGAAAGAAAATGAAATGTTCTTCTTGACAGACATTGGTAAAGAAAGAGGATAAAAGGAATTGATTTTTTGCATCATCTTGACTCTATACTGTCAACTATTACCGACTACTCACACGTGCGCTTCAGGGAAATGCCTCATTAGGTGATACCTACCGTAGCTATAGTTTCCAAAGAGGGAAGATGATATGTTGTCATTGAGGGAACTTGGAGTCGCTTCTTCAGCGGCGTCTCTTCTGTCTTGGTGACGGTAATGCAGCAGGGAAAAGACACTCCGCAAAAGAAGGGAAACTTGGTGAAAGTCTTTTGGGAGAAAGGCAACAAACAAAGATTCCTATCATCCCTACTTTTTCTCTTAACTCTAACTCGCTCTCAGTCTCGACCTTTGGCCTTTTTGGTTGGTATGTAATTAAATTGAAAAGTTTTTGCAAATAGCTCTTGTTTGAAAAATTTTCCGCATATACACCCCCTTGTTTGCAAAAGCTTCATTCCTGGAACACCATCTCGTTTGCACCAAATAACCAAGCTCCTTCAAGCCATTACTTTCCTGAAGGTAAAAGGTCAAGAACTAGCACCATGTGTGACACGTACCTTTTTAACGGATGTATTTTAAACTTTAATAAGACATTTGAATAAATCTAAAGCCATTCCATCTAATCTAATCCAGAGAGAAGTCTCATTGGAATTGCGAAAACGTGAAATTATAATCTTACCACTCAGTCTACCCACATACGTACAGGTCACAGTTGGTACTACTGTTTAAGCTTGTTGAATCGGTTCCCACCGTTAGTATACACTCCGGTATCAGTGAGGCTGAACTTTCACGCAAAGAGTTGTAATAACGTCGTCTTAGAAAACTGAAAACAGTTTTTATTACGGATGATACTGCTGATAGGACTGCCAACCTTAAACCCTGTAACCAAAATTCGTATTATAAGCGGAGAAAGTTGCCAAGGACTGTGGGAGTGGAGATTTTTGTTTGGATTTTCTCAAGTATTCCATTAACTAAATTGAATGTGAAAAATTTAACAAGTTTTCACCCGTAAAACATACTAACGTCTTCTCTGCTTCAGACAAAGACAGAACTCAAAATGAAAGCTCTGTTCTTTGACAAAAGAAACTTTGACTTTCTTCTGTGTCAATTTCTTATACGGTTTTCCTGGCTTCGAGTGCTTATGATGTTCTGAACTGTGTTTTGAGTAGGTGTAGCTCCCGCATTCGTTCGCCAGGGGAGAGACGAGAGATGTAAGATTCTCTACCTGTTCCTTGAAGCTTCAATTGTAGTTTTGCGGAGTTTTACCTAAAAATAGAAATTGCAATTCCTTGAGCGAATTTGCTTGATTTTTGGAGAAACTACTTTTGAGCTCAAGGTCAATTTGATCCTTTTGGAATACTTTTTCAAGATACTCAATTTAATTCTTCCTCTTTGATGTTGTTAAAATCCTGTTGCATAGAACTGCAAATTTTTAGGTTCCCGAGGGAGTGTCAATAATTTTGCTGATGTTTTCCTGTGCCCCTTAGTCTTTAGGTAGATGCATCCGAATGAAATATTTTCTCTCTGCTTTCCTCGTAGACTACAAATTATTTATGATATATTTAGCACACTTGACGAACTATTTATACAGCATCCGAAGCTTGCGCATCAACGCATCAACATCAATCCGAACAAGTATAAAAATAGTCTCAGTCTTCGCCATATTCCATTGCCACTTGCGATATTATATTTTAGGGTTCAAGATGCACTTTGGACCAGTGTCAAATGTGAAAGCATGATTATGAACACTATGAAACTAATTCCGTTCACATCTCTTAATGAATCCGTTAATCTTTTCATTCGAAAATCTTGTCGAATCTTGAAGCTGCCGACCTTTACAGGCATCTCGATTTACTTGAAGCTCAGTATGGCCTCCATGCTTTGCGAATTTATATTAATTATGACTGATTTAGTTTACTTCAGTGCATTGTTGTACTAATGGGGAGAACTATTTTCTCCATGTGGTTATTTGAATAATGCTGAAAAAGAAGTATTAAATTGCATCAATAAGAAAGTCCTCCAAACTTTTGACACTGCTCAGTTAAGGGACATGAGCAGGTTCGTGAGAATGTAAAAAAAGGAATCAGGAGAAAGTTGGACTAATTTCCTTAACAAAAACAGCGGAGAATCAAATCTAAAACTACGCTTTCCATTAAAACTGCTAGAGAAATTGCAGTTCTCGTCAAATTAAAACTTTTCAGAGCTTCCCTTTCTTCTGTTCGAGGAAACGTAATCTTAGGATCGTTTAGGACTAGAACGTGAATTTTAATCATAAAAAATTCCCATCATTATGGAATCAGAAAAAGTTTTTTTTTAAAACCATATTAAAATCAATTAACTGGCTTCGGCTATATTTGTATTAAAAACTTGAAAGTCGCAGTCAGGAATGAAACAGATTCAAAATGGTGTACTTTCTCCAGGTAACCAAAGTTTATCATGGGAAAGTTTTTTTTCAGGTTTATTATCCTTCATCGTGTTCCATTTGGTTCTAACACTGAAGGGATTTTCTGTTCAGATTAGTGGATCATTGAAACTTGAATTCATCATGATAAAAAAATTGTTTAAAAAACGATTAAATACGAAAAATCAGGACGGACCGTGATAAAATAAATTAAAAATCGTTTCACCATAAATAAACAAGTTTTATTACAATAAAATTGGCCATTTCGCAAATCCGTGCTGTCCAGGAAGCAAGCTTCAAACCTACGCATCTCATAAATTTTGGCGACTTTCTCTCTTTACGTATCGATTGAAGATAATAGCGAAGAAAGCTTCGTTCTGCTTCTACGGTGGTCGTTTAAGATTATGCAGTACCGTTTTATGTCGAGAAAATATCCGGTTATGCGTGCGTGACATGCTAAGGAATTTATTTCTGTCCCACGGATGTAGAATTCTGTCTAGGAAGCAACCAACTGTTGACTTGACTGCTGAGACGAAGAAAGAGAAAGCAGAAGACAAGGATTCTGTCCGCAGATTACAAGCTTGCTGGATTCAGAGAAAAGAGAACACATAACAGTTTATAAGATCCTGTTTCTTCCTACATAAGCTCTGGATAAAAATGGAATACTTTCTCTTCATCCCTTTATGTCTCAGCTTAGTTCAAGTACATTTTTGGCCATTCAGCGATCACATTGGAGAACGCTGTTATATTTCAAGCCTGCTCTGGATCTTCTCCAGGCCTTGTTCTCCAAAAACCGTTATGCCTCCTGAATAGTAACGTATTGAAGTAATGGTGTAGAATTTTGTGAATGTAGAATTCAGCGAAGATTTTTCTCCGAGTTATTTTGGAGGAGAAAGTCAAAGAAATAGTAGCTTGAGAGTGTAGGTAAAGTCTCTTGGAGAAAGTCTTTGAGGGATATTTTCGATGAAGAAACGAGGAGAAGGAGGAGATGAAGGTTGGGGATGACGGAAGTCGGATTTTTCATCAATTAGGAGGCTGGAGGTGGAAGAAATCATATAGGGCCTGTAGGAATTATGGAGAAAGCGATGAAGATGACGTTGAATTAAGGAAACGGGGAAGAAAGTAGCGTAGGCAGAACTGTTGTAAATGAATTCTATTTAAAACAAGTTAACTTGGAGGACAAGTGACGCAAATTTAAGGTTCTATGAATGGTTAAATAATTTGGTTTCATAAAAGAAGAAACCATTCAGCTAGTGTGTAATGTATTTGATTCGGGCATTCATTCCGCAGGGGACAAAAGCCAAGAAATAGATTGGATTTGAGAGGCTTGAGGAGACATATTCAGGAAGGAAAGAGGATAAGAAAAAGAAAAAGGGAGTAGACAAGCTCACGAGAGTAGAGGCCAAGTATAGCGGTGTGGTGAAACATTCTATGGTTTTAAAGCTTTCACCGTGAAATACTTTCTCCAGGATTTACTCGCTCTTTCTTTTCTTACATCTCTTTCCCCTGGTTCTTTGTTTTAGAAAGCAGAGGACTGGAGATGAGAGACAAGCTTGCAGCTCTTCCACAAGAACTTCCAGAGTATCTAGGTAAAACTAGGTAGAAGGATATCTGAGTTAGGTTAGGCCCGCGCTTGCACTTTTGTCCTCCTCCGCTTTCTCTCTCCAACAACGACTTTCTCCATACCTTTACCATTCATCATCATTCCTGTCCAGGTTTGCATCCGGGTTAGTTTACTGTGTGTCCCCGTCCGCGCTACTCCAGTCTCTGAGGTTGTACCTGTAGCTTTTAGTTTTGTTTATGTAGTTTCAAGAAGTGCGCTAAAGCCAAACTAAACTTTCTCCGGCCTGTTCCTCATCCGTGATATACAAACACTAGATGTACTTCACCAAGTACAGTAAAGCAGTGATTTTCGTCGACAGCTAGAAGAAGGACGACCAGAGTAGAGGAAGGAGCAGCTAACCATCCTGATTATTGTTATTGTCTGGCTGAATGTCACACGATTGGTGATTTATCTCTCCATTAAGGACACAGCCTTGTCCCTGGCGAACTGCCCTTGCCGTATATATTTGTTCGGAGGGAGAATTTCTCGGCAATTTCAAGTTTAAAAGTGCTTCAGTCAGAAAACTAAAGGAACCTGTTGCTCTATGCCGTTTTCGTTCCAGCCTTAGTCCCGTGTTTTTGATTCGTGTCTTCTCTAGGAGCACGTTTGGAACTTGTCCAGGACGAATTGAATATAATTTCAGTTTGTCCTGTTTCCTCTTCGATTTTTCTTCGAACCTTCCTGAATCCCTTCCTAAATACTGTAAACTGGTCTAATTAACTATTGGCTATTATTCAGCACCCGGGTTGGAGAAAGTACCCGGTAATCCTCCAGTTCTAACTTAAAATATTAATTGAGTTCCAAATAGCCTTTCGCCAACAAGCAAACCAAGAAACTGCTCATTAAGTGCTAACAGCAAACAAGTTATACCTTTCCAGGAGAAACAAACTCTTTCCACGCCTCCATCTCCCACTGGATCAAAGAAAGTTTTGTTATTTCAACTGTTGAGTTCTCATCCTTGAATTTACCTGCCTTGCGACCAAGAATTTAATGAATTTACCGTTTCTTTGAAACCTTCCTTTTCGTATTTGTCCTTGGAAAGCAGAATTTTAATTGCTAATTAGGCTAATCTCCTCCTCCTTCTAGCTTCTACAGTTACTCGTTTGCGGATTCCACGTTAGATTAAACTGCAATTATTGCCTGGCGGGATTCAGTCGTAAATTATAACTACAAGTTTTCACCTCCTACCTGCATTGCTATATTGGTTCAGTGTAAATTTTAAAAAACTATCCGACATTGATATCTTGGAGGTATTAAGCGTTGGACTTTGGGGATGTTGCTGCGGCCCCATTTTAAAGAGAAGAGGAAAAGCTAGTGCTTCCAAAAAGGCTGGAAAAAATATGAGTGAACGAAGGATTTATTCCTTCGCTACGGCAGACCATCTTGAAAATCGGGTTAGCATTTATAATAGTTTTATTATATACAATTCACCGAAGCAGGTTCTATAATACTGTAATTGAATGCTAATTGTGATAAGCTTTTGTACACGTGCTCTTTCATACTTGAAGCATAAAAAGGTTTGGTCCACAATTTGTAATCCGTAGTTCATTGATGTTTTTGTCAGTACTTGGCAGGATTAATCCTCTGTTGCTTCAACCCGAACTTTCTTTTCACAGAAGGATTTTACTTTACTCTTTGTGTCCTCACGCTATCCTAAAAACAGTATTGAGTGAAGGGGCTGGGATAGGATGAATTGTGCCACGTGAATACAAATACAGTTTTGCTGGAAGAGCTTGAAACTTGGATGTTCTTTTCAGGAAACTTCCATACTACTTTTTTGATTTCATTATTATATATTTATAGTGAAAGATTAAATCAAGAGCATAGAGACGGAAGAAAGTGCGGCCTCGAGGCCTTACCTCTTTATTGCGGAGAAAGTTGGAGAAAGCAGGTATTAGAGGAGGGAGTCAAACATGTTTGTGCCATAAGAACAGATTTCAAATATTTCAACCAGGGGTAAAAATATGTAAAAGGGGAAATAAGAATTTACATATTTCAAAATGTTTTGGCATATAAGCAATAATATCATAGCCTCGAAACTAGAAGGTCAATTTCTCTTCCGCTTCCTTGTGTATTTCCTAGTATGCGGGCACATGCACATAAATGTGCAACTGATGTTGATGCTGACTGAGTCAATGTACAAGATATCGGAGGATATCTTTTTTACATACATGTTTACCTGAAAAGATACATGTTTATGCTAGAATTAGTCCACAGGTATACAGTCGTAGACGTAGAAATATCTGTATTCAATAAGATTAAGATGACGAGAAAGTATCTAGAAGAGCAACTAGAGAACCAGTTTGTCTGAAATCGTGTTTCGATTATGGAAAGGCATATCAGTAATGATTTTTTTTCATTACCTGGGCGAAATGTTTCAAATGCTTGATCGGAATTAGCAATTTGAATTTAAATTTATGCATGTGCTGAAAAAATGTATTTAACTTGTATTTAATTTATGCATTTTTTATTTTTTTCCAGTCTCTTGAAAGTACCCGGCGTATGCTCACGCTATGCGAAGAGGTAAGATTTGTGAATTTAAAGTACTTCTAATTAAGTCAATGAAAATTAATGAAAAGTAATCGTAATCAAAGGAGTAATTATCAATTTACCAACTGAAGTGCTTAGCAACTTTATATACGCACACGAATTCCAAAAATCGGCTTTAAAATATAGCAAAGTTTGCGAAGAAAATCACGTTATGTATTTTAAAGCTCCTGGTTTTGCAATTACAGAGAATTTATTGGGTTCGCTCTGCTTTACTTTTAGGAGAAAATTAGGAAATGTGCATTATATATGGTATCGGATTTGCTGTGACGTGTTGCAGGGATTAATGAATTGAGTCAAGATCTGTAAATAGCTGATTTAGATGAGGAAGTAATTATGTCAGAAATAGTATATAGAGCATAGGGAACGTGGAGTGAAAGTAGTTGAAATGAGATGCGCTTTTAGCACAAGCGCTCGATGCAGTTTCGTCGTGAAGTATTTTCCTGTTCGGGAAAATTGAACAGCTTAAATTAATTTCCGCCCTGGAATGAATTTTCAAACTTGTGAACGAGCCATCTACCAAATCCTTGATTTATTATTACCTTTTCCTATCTATCCCAGCCTCTAATCTCGTTCCCTAGAACCTTTTTACTACACATGTAGCTCTATAGGTAATATCATTTCAAAACCTATTCACTAACCATACTTCTTTACCTTTGCCGCTACTCCCACCTGTAGAGAAAGTATTGCTATGTATGCGCCAAAACTTTCGCCCAGGCATTCTCTCACCTTGCTCAAGTATAGCATACATAGATATAGCTTACTCTGAACCGGAAGTGCGAAACTTTTTTATGTAAAATTATTCTACTAATCATACAAAACAGTTTGAAAATTTCAAATATTTCTCTTAACCACAACATGGTGGTGTATCAGGCATGAAAAATTGGAAAACTTTCTCTCCGAAATCCTGGCTGTATTTAAAATATAGGTTTTTGATCCCAGATATGGGAAACGATGAGTGACCCGATTGATTAATGACGCTAATAATAAACGTTAGTATATTAGTAACAGCAAATGTCACGATATAGGTAATGTCAATTTAAATCCATCCCACCCCTCAAACCTATGACCTCTCAAAAACTCGTAGATGTTACTCCTGCTGGAATTCTTATGTGAATATTCCTCACGCAGTAGCGCTAATTTTAAATCTAACCTCGCAACCTCATCCAGAATTTCATCTCCATTGAATGATGCTATTAAGTACCTCATTTGATTTTATGCTGCTTTATTAATGGATCAATCAACTCTCCTTCCTAACCACGTAGAGCAAAGAAGCTGGGATACGCACTTTGGTCGCTCTCGACGACCAAGGAGGTCAGTTTTTTCATCAAATGTAGTTAGTCTTTTGTAGACCGACGTAATTGTAGTGTCGAAGGTCAATGGTGTTTCATGAATGTTTCCATGTTTCTATGGAACCCTTTCTCTTCCTTTCACCTCTCATTCTCAATGTTTTAACCACTTGTCCTCATTCAGTGTTATGGCTTTCACTTGTAATCCTGGATTCTTGAATCAAACTAACAATTCCAAGTTCCTTAAATACCCTGTCCTGTAAATGGACTTTTACTGCGACTGCGCCTGGATTTCATTGAAGGAATGCGCCCGCCGTAACTGCTTCCAGTTTTCCCCAAACTTTTCGGATATTTATATACTATCCTTTCAAACGCCGTTTTCCTGCTTTCACCCGCCGACCGGGCTGTGTTTATTTAGCGACGGAATGCCAACGATTCTCCATCCCTTGTTCCTAAAATAGTCCTTGCTTTCCACTTAACCATAACGATAAAAGTCATTTACCTGTAATTATATACAGCCCCGAACAATTATAACCCCACCAGGAGCGTGTATAGAGTATTCGCAAAGCTGACAATTCAGTATGAGTATATTGTTTCAAATTGTGTATATATAATTTCCAGGAAACTAGGAACAATTAAGCTTGGAAATGGTTCATAGTAGTATCCGCAATTTACTCAATCAACTATCATTTAATGAAATTGTGGAGCTGCAACTGGATGCGATGATATGTTGAAAGGAATTTCATTTGTCGCACGGGAGACTCTAATGTTGATCTCCAGAGGAACTATTCTTGCAAATTGCAGTAATCCTAAGAATAGATTCAAATTAGTACCTATAGTAGGCTGTAGGTGAATAAACGTCCGTAAGTGAAAGGATGAAATGTGACTGGAGCGGGTGAAAGGCAACGTGTGGAGAAAGCAGTCACGAGTAGTAAAGCTTGATATAGTAGAGTGTGCCTAGAGGCGGACGCTTTGGGATTTAGATGGAGCTAAAAGTATGGAAGAGAAGGGATATTTGTTTTGCAGTGAAAGTAGGGGCAACAAATTGTATTTTACGGGAAAGAGTGAAAGTACCACCACGTAGAGTATTATTTCTGTCATTGCATTTATCAAGACGAGGAGATTTTTGCAATGAAGATACAGTAGTTATAATGTAGGCCAGCATCAGTTTACGAAAGTGCAGAACTGTTGTTCTATCAAAACTCTAGTCCATGAAGACGCTCACAGGCAGCTACGCCGTGTTAGAAGAATTGTAGGAACAAAAGCACTTAAAGCACTTAGCTTTCTTTTCCCGCATAAGCTTTGAGTGAAAGCGTAAATAATGCAAATGCTCATCAAATGAAATAAATATACGCCAATCTTGCCCCATTAGGGACTTGACATGATCAATTTAGGAAACAAGTAATCCACTGATTGCTTTGAATCTGATTTCTACATCATTTTGTAAAATCTTTGAAACTTAATCGACATTTACTGTGGGTTAACAAAAAGGTTTGCATATCAAACATTGAAATGGGTAGTAAAAGTCGGCAGGGGATCAACACCAGACTTTTGGACCCTCTAGCCGTTCCTACCTTCCTACTCCGTATTGGGAAATCTCGCGGAAATATTTCGTTAAATGTTAATCATTTCAATTTAGTTAAAAGCTCCTCTCGTATTATGTTTGGCAAGGGAGAAAAGAATTAAACATGAGTTTGCCTGCCCCTATGAAAAGACAAAAGAGATCTGCAGAAATCGCGCTATCTTTTATTTCCGACTCGCGTTTTAAATGTTTCAGATGTTGCCTAGATCCATGTTGTTTCCAGATGTTTTATTTCTTTTTCTTTTTTATTTATGTTTCATGTTCTTTTTTCATTCCATTTTGGACCATGTGGAGTAGAGTCAAGATGCTGGAGCAAAGACATTGCAGTTACTCGACCATCAAGGCGGTATCTATATTCAAATACATATTTTTGACGACTTTACATAATTATAGTGCTTTCAATTGACTAACCAACAGTTAGTGTGAAATTCAGCTTGTGCTTTCACCTAAACCTTTAGTTTTACAAAGCTTATGGTTGTATGCGAATAATCCCACACAAATAATTCAGTATGTACCGTATTTAAGTTTGCAAATTAATGCTTTCGCCTAACTATTACGTCGCTAAATGTATTGCCGCTGTTATGGTAGCCGTAGCTAAGCAAGTTGTGCAATCTCTTCATGGTACGGTAGAGGTCATTAATGACCACGTTTCAAGTAGCAAGCGTTGTACTGGAGACTGCATGTAGAAAACATTTATTTTTGCGAAATATTTCTGCGAAATATTATATTCTCCTCACATTCTATCACTGCATGCCCTTTGCTTCTGCCAACTGTTTTTGACGTCTGTACTGTGAGGGTAGAATTTTCTGTATAGTTTTCCGGAAACGCTTTGCCCTTAGAGAAACATTTTATGAATGGTCATGACATGTGGACGTTTATTGATTTTTACAGAGCAACTCGATCGGATCGAGGAAGGGATGGATCAGATCAACGCAGACATGAAAGAAGCTCAGAAGAATTTAACTGGAATGGAAAAATGTTGTGGCTTGTGCGTCCTACCTTGCAATAAGTAAGATATATCCATTACTTTCTCTTGTAAACAATATCCTCCACAACCAACAACAGACCTCTCTCCGAAGAACCAAAGCACGGTCTGTAGGAGATATATATGTACAACTCATTGATTCTTTTCCCTGTGATAATGTTATTATAGTCAGGGACAATAGCTAAAATACCGTTTTACAATACTTATAAGCTCAATGTTCCAGATTTGCTTACAATCCTTTGTCTGCCTACCATGCAAAGCGGGATTTCATTGACTGGAGAAAGTCCGTGAAAGCACTGTGACAACTAGATAGACAGGATTGAGTGGAGAAAGTACACTGGTGAAAGGAAGCTTATCATCCCAGTTTCGCAATCATTTACCCATTGTTTTCGACTTAGATGCAAGATATACAGAGACAGCGAGGAGGAAATCATTGAGTTAGGGAATAAGTAAGTGAGAAGTACATGAGAAGAAATACTATGGAATCAGCTTATGTAGCTGAGCTTAGAGAGCAGCATTTATGGAAGAAGTATATAAGGCTGGCGAAATACAAGATAGTAGTTCCCGTGTCCCTTGGGGACGCCCCGTGTGCAAATTTGACCAAAGTGGTTTTCTCTCTTACCGTTTATTCGTGTATCATCTGGAGGCTGCATGGTTTACTAATGATTTGGATTGAATCCTCATTAGGACAGGTGTAACATGAGACGTAAGTTTACATAAGCTAGAAAAGTAATGCGCAAAACTCTAATGGCTTTGAATGCAAACTTTTATAGCTAGCTTTTACTATAGGACATTGTCGTCAGCAGTCACGCTTTTTTTAGTTCCAAGTCACACATAATGATGTTAGCTGATTTTTCCCCAGGCTTCTTTCCCAGTCATGTACTGCTCTGAATGCAGGAGGAAGAGCAAAATTGCATTGTTTTCATTGCTATTTTTTTCAGAACTTCAGAATTCAAAGAAGACACTGCAACTTGGAAAGGAACTAATGATGGGAAAGTTGTCAACAATCAACCACAGCGTGTGATGCATGAAACAAATGGGACGACGGCTCCAAGCGGATATATTTCAAAGTAAGAACTACCACTACTAACAAATACAATCGATTTTCCCACTCATTTCGCTCCTCAGAACTATCAAATTTTTAAGTTAATTATTTATTTTTTTTAAATAATATCATCATCAAAAGTGGCAAAAACATTTGAGACCGAGATACACTTCACATACCTATTCCATAAACCACATCAGGGTTCCTAGCTGTCATAGTCATGCGCCATAGTGGCGCTTATTGGACTTTGTTTCGGTATTTTTAAATAGGGCCCAAAAAGACCCGAAAAAAGGGCCAAAACATACCCGTCATTTAAAATGCGGTGTAGTGGCGCTTATGGACTTTTTTAGTTATTTTTAAACAGGGACCAAAAAGGCTCCACGAAATGACCAATTTGGAAATTGATTGGTTAAAAATATGGAACGAGAGAGTAAGAGATACAAGTTGAAAGGATACGTAGTCTGTTGAATTTTTTAGTGGACATTTTCCAATTTTTTCCTAGAAAGTTAAGAATGTGGACCCGGACTACAAGTACTGCAGCATAGAAAGTCTTTAAGCCGAACTTGTTCAGGTTCTTACCTTTATCATGACCAATCCGTGGAGAAAGGAAGGATGATGGCAAGTTTGCGAGCTGAGGGCAAGAAGTATATTGTATTTTCTATTTTTAACGTATAACTTTCTCCGCAACGATTCCCTCTCAACATCACGGCCAGCAAGCAGGAAGATGGAAGGAAGGAAGGAATTGAGGGAGGAGAGGCATTGACGCGAGGATAGAGGGAAGAAGAGAAAGCAAGGTGAAAGCAGGCAGGAAGGCGGATTTTCGGAATGCGTAGGCATGTTGATGGAAGCCTTAGAGATATTTTGGAAAATAAAAACTTTTCCTTGAGTAACTCCTCAGAGAGAGCTCTCCTAGAACTTGATCCCTCTCTCTTCCTCTGTCTCTCATGTTCATTTCATTCTTGCGTGAAATTGAGCCTGTCTTGTTTTTCTTTGTTGGGATTACAAAAGACGGTGGTTGCATGCTCGAGCGGTTGGCTTTGCCAATTGGCAAATATATGCGGGGAAACTGAATTCCATTGTAGCTTATGATGGCCGTGGCCAGCGTAGCAGGATAAACTGCTCTTGCTGTAGGTTAGTTTCTGAGGAAATGGGACGATCTAAATAATTTATGAAATTTTGCGAATTCAAGGTGAATAAATTGAAAAGTAGGTAGAATCAGGACTTTTACAAGTGCTACTACACCTCTCTATATTAGTCCAAGAGCGGAAAATAAAATATTTCCTGAATGCGGCAGCGGTTGGGTGGGCGGGCGGTGGCAGAGAAATCGGAGGCCTTTTGGGGGTTTATTGATTTTTAAGTTCCACGAAAGGAAACAAGAGAGGATAATGTTGGATATTCAAGTTAATCCCAATACCCTCATGCGTTTTAAAAATATATATTTCATGTACGGCCCTTTGCCTGTTTCTGCCCTTTCCCTCTCATGAGGGTGCGCGGGTGTGAGAACAAGGGCCCTCTTGTTCTCACCCCCTATGCAAGGGACGCATCCCTTAGAGTCTTTTATGACTCCAGCCTAAGCTGTAAGATGCGGAAGCCTTCCAGGACTTCCTGGACTCTATACTGTATTTATAGGTTAAGTTTTTGAATAAACAATCACTCTGTTTAAAACCACCCTCTGATATGGTAGCAGAGCGTGGTTAGCTCCAACCACAGCTAATTGAGTAGACGAAGTGGGGAAAGTTGTGACAAGTTTCCTTTACAAAAGTTTACACAGAACAGAGTCAAAGCGGGGAAATTGCGACAACTTTACGGCAGTGCGAAGTGACATAGCTGAACTCACAGTGAATCCTAGTGTCATTAATAAACATTTGAACTTGAAAAGATCTGCCTATAAAGTGTATCCATTTTCCTCTTAAAACTAAGATTCTCCAGAATCTAGTGAAGAAAGCAAAGCCGTGCTGCAGCACACAAACGACATATTCACCGCCGAGTGATAAAAGATTGTTTCCCAGCGCCTTAGTGATCCCCAATTAGCAGCATCGCCAGATACTGAATATCGTCACCCCGTGTGATTTATTGTTTTATTGCTACAACAAATTAGCTCTCCTGCCTAGGAGATTGTTGTGTGAGTAAGATGGGAAAAATAGATACTACTCATGTGGTTAAGCTGAAGGACGACAACTATGAGATGTGGAAACTTCAAATCTCATTAGTCCTGAAGGCGGCACAGGTTTGGAACACTGTGACCGATGATTTTGAGTATACAGGCGAAGCCGGAGGGCGAACCGCCGCCAAGTCCGCGTGGGATCTAAAAGATGTACAAGCACAAGCACTGATTGTTCCTACGCTAGGAAAAATCCAGACCAGCCACATCTTTGCTTGTACCACCGCCAAGCAAATCTGGGATCGCTTGAAGAAAGTGTACGCTGATTATAGCACACTGAACAAGCAGCAAACGCTGACATCGTTTCTGAATTACAAGCCCAGTCAGAATCAGTCTGCAGTCAGCGTCTACATGGAGATAGAGCAATTGGCGAATGCATTAATAGAAATGAAGATGGCGGTGGACGACGACATGAAAATTACCAAAATTGTCTCGTGCCTACCAGATGACAAGTTCCTCGCATTCAAGAAAGCTTGGGACAGCGTCGAGGAAGACAAGTGCACCATGACTAATCTTCTAGCAAGGCTTCGGAAGGAAGAGTCACTCTTGAAGATGGCCCATGAGCCAGCAGCGGAGCCAAGTAGTAGTGGAACTGCTTTTGCAGCTAATTCAAACTCCTTCAAGCCCAAAGCACATGGTAAAAAGGAGTCAATTGCTGAGCTCAAGAAGCGCACAAAGTGCAAAAAGTGTCAAAGGCTCGGACACTGGCAGGGTGACCCTGAGTGCGAATATACTGTAAAGCAGAACAAAGTTAAGGATCAACATAATTCCCCAAAGCAAGGGAAAGTGGAGAAGAACACAAAAGCTTTTGTGTGCACAGGTGAAAGCTCTTATCCCGTATTCTACAGTGACAGTGGCGCTTCGCGTCATATTTCTGGAGAAAGAGAATGGTTTCGGGATTACAAACATTTCAGTGATCCTATCCCGCTGCAACAGGCAGGAACAGCTCCAATAAGTGCAGTGGGTGAAGGAAATATACCCGTGGAAGCCCTGATTCAAGGACAGTGGGTGCAATGCACAATCTACAATGTACTTTATGTTCCAACAGCAGCGTCAAACCTGTTTTCAGAAGGTGTTATGACGAAACGAGGATACACCATTGTGAGAAATAGCAAACATGCCATGTACTTTGAGGAGGACGGTAGTCCAGGCCCAGAAGCCGTTTTTCATGATGGAATGTATATTATGCGATTTCGGTTGCCAAGACAACTAACTTGCGCAATGGCGGTGAAAGCAACACCGGCGCTCTGGCATGAGCGCTTAGCACACATCAATATGCGCTATTTGCAGGATTCGGTGCGCAAGGGAGCGGTTACTGGAATCAACTTGGAAGAGTTGAGCGGAGAAATGAATTGTGAAGCTTGTCAGCTTGGAAAGGCGGCTCAATTGCCCTTTCCTGAAAAAATTCCCCCATCGGTGACAAAAATTGGCGAACTTATCCACGCTGACTTAAGCGGTCAAATGCCTGCTAAAAGTCTTGGAGGAGCAGCATATTTTCTTCTTATCAAGGAGGATTTTACTGGATTTTTGTATGTGGGATTTTTAAAAAACAAGAGTGAAGCTGCGGACATAATTAAAGATTTCATACGTTTCCTGGAGCGCAATACAGGTAACAAGGTTAAAGCCTTGCGCAGTGACAATGGAGGAGAGTTTGTTTGCAAAAATTTGCTCGAATTCCTGAAAACAGAAGGCATCTCTCACCAATTGACCGTCCCGTACTGCCCGCAATCTAATGGAAAGATAGAGAGAGAAATGCGCACAATTAAAGATTGTGCCCGTGCCATGATGAATGGGAAGAATCTTCCTCAGTTTTTGTGGGGTGAAGCCGTCGCTGCTTGTGTGTTTATACACAACCGTGTTTTAAATAAGCGCAGTAATGAAAAAACGTCATATGAGCAAATACTGGGGAAAAAGCCTAGCCTGGCCCACACACGAATCTGGGGATGCAAAGCGTACGCCCAAGTGCCTAAGGAGAGAAGAAGAGTGTGGGACGACAAAGCTAAAGTCTGCTATCTTGTTCGGTACGATTCCTACAATTCACACTACCGACTTTATGATCCAGCCAAGCGAGCCATCATTACAGCCAGAAACGTGCGTTTTAGTGAAAAGACAGAAGAAAGTGTAAGACTTGAGTTTAAAACTGAAAGTGAAAGTGGTGAGAGGGACGATGATAAGAAAGACGACAGTGAGAGGGATGATGATGAGGACAATAAAGATAATGACCCCCAGCCACAGCCCGAGCCCAACCCTGAACCCAATCCCAAAACTGACCATAAAACTCCAGATCCCTCCGATGATGAAGAGGATTTTTCCACCCCATCATCAACTCCCACTAGCAAAGTGACACCCAAAAAGGGCGAAACTGTCATAGTTATTGAAACTCGTGACGGAACTTTTGAAACGGTTGTGCCTTCCGGTCAAACTACTAAGGTGAAAATCCCCAAAACGCTTAAGAAAGCAGGAGAAAGTGATGGAAAGAATTCTGGGAATACGAGGGATTTGCGTCCGCGGGAGAATCTGAAGAAGCCAGATTACTTCCAAGCTCAGTTAGCAATGGTACATAATGAGCCCGCTAATTATGCTGCAGCTATATCCTCTCCCCAAGCCAAGCACTGGCTCCAGGCTATGGATGACGAAATCAAAAGCCACGAGCAGAATGGAACATGGATGCTTGTGGATCAGCCGCCCAAAGTAAAACCCTTGGACTGCCGCTGGGTTTACCGTGTGAAACGAGACAAGCACGGGGAAATCGAAAAGTATAAAGCCCGGCTTGTTGTTAAGGGTTTCAGGCAAGTGTTTGGGATAGACTATGAAGAAACGTTTTCATCGGTGTGCAGATACGAATCTATTCGTCTCCTACTAGCCATAGCCGCATCAAAGCAGTATTACATCCAGCAAATTGACGTAAAAACTGCTTTCCTGAATAGCCCGCTGGAGGAAACAATTTACATGCATCAACCGCAAGGGTACGAGACTGGAGATGGCAAAGTTTGTTTACTTCTTAAAAGCTTGTACGGATTAAAGCAATCCCCGCGTGCACGCGCCCGGATATAAGTTACGCCGTTTCGAAGATGGCACAGTACGTGGATGGCTTTGGAGAAGTATGTGGACAATCAGAGCGCAATTAAAATTGCCCACAACCCGGAATTTCATAACCGGAGCAAGCATATCGATGTTCGCTTTCACTTCACGCGAACCTTGATTGAGGAAAGAAAGATTGAGGTGAAATTCATCCCTGGCAGAGAGCAAGCTGCCGACATCCTCACCAAGCCCTTGCACAAAGCCAAGCACGAAGAAATGACGCAGCGCATAAACTTGCATAGACAGGAAGATGAGGATGCTAACTTGCCCCAAGAAAGCAAAACAAGGAGAAATGGAGCAGCGTTTACCCGGCCAAAGAACAGCAAGCCCCTTGGACTTCTAGCCCTGCTCATGGTTCTGTGCTTCTGTTCAACTCCAGCTTATAATTTTGGAACTCAAACTAGCTCGCCTGTAATTTGGAGGAGCAACCCCACTCCTATTACATCTGGATCCTACCGAGTCTATATGAGAACCAAGTTACTAAATCCCTGCTCCATCTTAAAATCATCAATCCTTCACAGCGACCTCGTAGGAGATGCCGTCATAAAATGCAAGGAAATGTACCAGGAATATTTCCTTAACGAGCTGGAACGAATCTGCCCCGTCAAACCGACCCACAACATGTCCCTGCGACAGAAAAGGTTTCCCATAGTTGTTGCTGGACTAATCCTTGTTGGGAGCCTGGTTGTAGCTGGACTTGGAATCGGCAGCTTAATTGTAGCTACAACTACATCCTCAAGGGTTTCTGTCTTGGAAGACGAAGTTCGCTGCCAGGAAGCCAAGCTCAACGATATACAGCAGCAAGTGGAGCTTGTGGAAAAGGTTGCCAAGAGAATTGCCTTTGCCGTGGATAAACTCAAGGATGATCATCTTAGGATGAAGCAGGACTTTGGCCAGCTGAAGGGAAAGCAGATTAGTTCCATGTATGCTATTTCCTTCATAACCGCGAGGATGATTGCAGCTAAGTACATCTTCAAGGATACGCAACGTGACTGGGAAGACAATAAATTAAACCCTGCCTTCCTTGACGTTTTCAACATAACCCTGCCTTGCGGAGACGACTGCAAGCTTAAGTACGCAGTCCCTTCATCTTGCTCCCTCAGCCCAGACATGCAAGATTTATACACGGAATTCACAGTCCCTAAACTTGACAACTCCCTGCACCTCCTAGAAGCTGACCCCTTCAAGCTTAAGCAAGACGTGGAGAATCGAACCTGCACCGTGGAGTATAATGGCCCTTCCAACGTTATCGTTTCTTCAGAGGACAACTGCATCGTGGGAACAAACATTCCCTTATCAGCGAAACAAGAGCTCATAATCCGCCCAAGCACCGGTTGCCAAGCAAGTGCATCCCTTTCCCAAGAATCAAAGCACTTTGGGGTTTCTCGCTGCAAACCAAAGTCAGAGCTCCAGCACCAAGATTCCGTTCAAGTTAAGCCCCATAACGAACAAATGCATATTTATTGCCCTGGGAACAACATAACCGTGGATGGCATAACTCAACCCTGCCCGGAACAAGTTTTCATCCTCCCTGCAGCCGTGAATTTCGAGATCAGTGGACGAAATTACACCCAAAATGCCCTCCACATAATGTCCTTCTACCCAGTTGACCCTTTGTTTAACCTCCGGGCCAACTGGCATCTTTCTCCCCGAGTTAACTACAGCAGCCTTAGAGAAGAAGCAGAAGAAATGCTCCGTTTCCAGCCCGGGTCCAGCTACAATAGCGTTCATCCAGCAGCGCACGTTTGGGGAGCCACAGGCCTGCTTATCCTGTTTGGAGCCATAGCCATAGGGATTGGATTCTACTGCTACAAAAAGAACGTTGTCGTTCACGTCTCTGTAAAGCAGCCAGCCCAACAAGATGCAGAAAATGAAGAAGCGGAAGATGCAGTTTGAGCTTATTGAGATTAAGGGAAAGTGTTGGATATTCAAGTTAATCCCAATACCCTCATGCGTTTTAAAAATATATATTTCATGTACGGCCCTTTGCCTGTTTCTGCCCTTTCCCTCTCATGAGGGTGCGCGGGTGTGAGAACAAGGGCCCTCTTGTTCTCACCCCCTATGCAAGGGACGCATCCCTTAGAGTCTTTTATGACTCCAGCCTAAGCTGTAAGATGCGGAAGCCTTCCAGGACTTCCTGGACTCTATACTGTATTTATAGGTTAAGTTTTTGAATAAACAATCACTCTTGTTTTAACCACCCTCTGGGAAGCTCATCCTTCTCGCAGTCCAGGCAATCCGGGAGTAAATTTAATTAGTCGTGTTAGGGTTAGGTAGGAGTGATACGATATCTCGTTAGTTAGCTACTATAAGCTGCGGACGTGTTAGCCTAATAATGCGGTGGGTGGAGGTTTTGACTTGTTGAAGCAGAGTGGGTAAATTGATACTTCGGTGAGGAAGCGAAGTAGCAGCTAATTTAGGAATTCCAGAAGGAGAAAGCAGAGAGAAAGTCGATATACACTAGAATGATTCGATCCACAGTTTCGGGGAAAGTTTCGTATTATAAACTTCTAAAAATACGAAAGGTGGGGGATTTGCAGAATTGTGTAAATGTGTGACAGACCGCCCCCGGCAACCCGAGGGGGTCTTCCTGGCTGGGAGCCAGAAGATGTCAAGGCCAATATATAGGATCGAAAATTGTTTTTTTTTCTTAAAAAATACCAAATGAATTTCTTCCATTTTTCAGAATCACCAATGACGCTCGTGAAGACGAGATGGAGGAAAACATGGGACAAGTATCAACGATGATTGGGAATTTACGAAATATGGCAGTCGATATGGGAAGCGAGATTGAGAGCCAGAATAGACAAATCGATAAAATCAATGACAAGGTACGTAGCGTAACTTAAAGCGTCAGTTACAGTTGGTATCTTATGCTGGATTAGTGTAAAGATTTTTCTCTGTCAAAGAGACAAATAGAGATAATCCCAAAACCGTTAACCGCTTCAGAACTAATCCACCCTTGAATTATTCTAATATCGATTTCTCGTTGCTTGGAGTAACGTGTATGCATATTATAGTATGTGTATAAGCTTTTGCAAATTGATACTAAGCTAATGGTTTCTGGTTTCTATATCTTCCAGGCTTCGTCCAATGCAAGCAGTATACAATATGCGAATGAGCGCGCTGGAAAGCTCATCAGCAAAGCCTAAGATGAATTCCCTCGTCATCCCTGTCAATACAGATATCTACCTGCTTCAACGATTCACAATAAGAGATTTTTTTCCAAGAGCAACGCACCAAGAAGAAGAAGAAGATGAAGATTTCCTCCGCCCTAGAAGTTACCTACGACTACAAACATCCCTTTGTATCTTTACGTACTTAATCGAAACATGTATGTTGTAAAGCAGTGTACTATTTTTATTAATCAACTGTGTATTACACACGCCGCTCTGCGCTCGGTAAAACTTAAGTACTTATTAGTTAACGCACATGTTACTGCACTTGCAAAAATCATTGTTACTTTTCTCTTTGTAACTAATCTGCACACATTGTGAATTTGCACAACTTAATTAAGTTTACGAATTGCAACATTATCATCGATGTTTATTTTTCATATTTGTTCATGTTTGTTTTTCATGTTTTAAATTTGAATTTTATGTATGTACTTATCCTTAATGCCGCAAACCAAGGTGCAAACTTATACACTTTAGTTTTATCACCTCCAAAAAAACTGTTAATTATTACTATATTACTGTTCTTGTAAGCTTACAGCTGGAAGTTTCCCAATCCGCTTTCCTTTAAGCGTTTAATAGTAAAACAGAATTTTCCGCCCCCTTGAAGATTGTAACGTTAGTGGTCTTTAGATTCTTGAGTATTCCTGTCTGCGGCGGGAAACAACTTTGGCCAGGTATACTTGTTCTATGGCTGGAATAGAGAAGATCTTTCGAGATTTGGCCTCTTGGAGATCCAGTTATTATATGTAATATTCCTTTTTCCCAAATTACACATCATCTGAAGATGTAATTACACGTTTGGCTATTAACCTTTATTCAAAATGTCACCCATGAGAGTAGTGGAACTTGGAATACGTACATGTATTTGTTTTCCCTCAGGCTAGCAATCCTAAATCATAAGATTCCTGTCCCTTAAGAGCTGCAAGTTCTTTTAAGGGGTTATCTGGTTTACTAAATAATCTGTTAATGCTTTTAGCGACTTAATAATTCGGCTGAACGTAGGCTTCGGTAAGTGAGTGTAGTTGGATTAGTTAGCATATCCTCCAACGCTTCATGTAATCCAGCTTATCGATCGTAGTTTTTCCTCAGAGATTTCAAATGAATACATTAATGTCTGCTTTTAAATTTATCGCTTATTTGGGACAATCTAATTAGAATCCGTATCGTTACTACGTTCTTTCCGCATGTAGATGCTAAAGCCTGCAAATTTTATACCTCAACATACTATGTATACCTACCTGTCACCAACAATCCCACAGCTCTTATCATCCCTGCCTTCATGTAAAACCGAGTTGCAGTAAAATCCATTACCTTCCAGTAGTAACATAGAAAACAAATACCGAAGAAAATGTATCATAAATGTGATGAGGTCAAAGTTACCTCTTGTAACCCTGACTCGCCCTTCCAGTCTGTAATTTGGCAACCCTTGTAACCGTATTCCTAATCCTTGGAAAACTTACTGGGAGTCAAAACTAAATGTGCCGAAAATTCATAAATTAAGTTGGGAGATTGTTAAATTTAAAATTTATTCGGATACTGAAATATAAATATAGAAAAACTGATAACTATGTAACGACATATCCCTAAAGCTTTCAGTGTACTGACAAACAGTAACAGAAAACAATCTAACACAGGCCTCAGTGTCAACCGCAACCTCTTGCGACTAACCTTTGAAACCAAATCGCATTTATTATGAACCAAGCACAATCACCCAGTGTCACGAGTGAAGTATGCAATTTTTTTTTATAAAAAACTGTTAAACCCCGCAAATGATAGAGATAAGTAGAAGTAGATACTTTCAAAGCATACAACCTGAAGCGTTTACTAGAAGTGTAAAAAATTAATCTAAAAACTAGTGAAACGTATTCTATATCCGCTATATTGTACAGATTGTGAACCAAGGATGTTAACAAAATCACATTTTAACTAACCCTGAATTAAATGGATTTCAGCGCAAATCATATAAAATATCCTTGCTGTACCTAAAGAATAAGTTACAATATTTTTGAAAAATGTATCCTAATCAAGGAATCCACGAGAATCCAATCAGCATAAAGATTATTTAAATATATCGTTGATTGATTGTAGGATAACATAACCCGCACATTATACCCCATGATAACTACTAAATGTACGCTTTAAAAACGTTGCAATGATAAATTTTAATAATTTTGCCGGCAAAATTAATAAATTTCATTAGTTCCAGATTATCCTAAGGATTAATGAACGATAAGCAGAAGAGGTAATTATTAATTAGGTGAAGAGGTATATATCAAAAGTGTTGTGTTTTAAGATAAGCAGTTGTATAAATAAAGATAATTATATGTGAAATATGAATTATAGTTATGCAACCCCACTCCCGTCAATGCGCATTCATATCGACTTAAAGCTTAAGATATGACTGATTTTGAATTTCTTATCAATTACAATCCAAATCAAACAATTTATATTACATGATTAAATTACCTCCGAAGGATTATCCCAATAGTTAAAGATTATGCAACCTAAAGATTATTAATTAATGCATTAAAACACTAATCCCAGTTAATTCTTTAGTATTAACAAACTGTGAGCCACTATATACTTATTTTCATTACTAAATTTAATTTAAGTTGCTGCTACAAAATCTTACGTAACATTATCCTATGCTATTGAACAATAACTGTCCTACCTTCCACTAACATCCATTAAAGTTATCATTAACAAAGAAAAATAAGTTTCAAAGTTAATCTCATGTGGTTTAACTCTAGCATTGCAGCAACAAGGCCTAGTGCGTAAATTGTCACATAATTGTTCTTGGAATCCAACCAGCTTATGATCTTTGGACTTTCTCCGCCCGGCTTCCTTGTACTCTGCCCTCTTAAACTCTTAAACGCGGCAAAGTCCATTAGGAAACTACGCTGTAATCTTAATCACCCTTAAATCAAATATTATTATTATGATCGCTATGTCAATATAGCCTATACTTGCTGCTGCGCTTGCTGCAACAAACTACAACAAATCACATCCAAGTCAAAGACATGTGGTTTCATAGATTAACTCATGTTTAACAACCTACCTTGGACAACGTATGACAATTCAAACAGATCCGCTGGACTAAGATCCCTTCAGTAACAGAACTTACAGAATAGCCGGCGTTTACCTAGTGAACAAAGCGTGTTCCTTTGCATCTGCTCCCGCTGTCATTGGATTTGGTCTACTTGAAGCACATGTTCAGCAAAATGTGCCGCGTGGTATCACAGAAAAGGTCATTTGCGAAAAATCCTCATCTTTCATGAATCAGTTCCTCTTCCTTATTAAATATCAACCATTCCACGGATTTGCAGACTGATTCCATGCATTTCCCTGACATCCGGCTTCTAATGTCAGCGTCCAAAGCTCAATGAACGCGTGATTTAAATGTGTGCTAAAAGTTACATTGCACACGCACACACAGCACACAAGCCTTTGTCCCCCATCAGAGTTGCACGTGGAAACTGGAAGAAAACCCCACGGAAGCCCGTGCGCTTGTCATCAATTAAACGCGGTTAATGTAATAGGATTCATTCACATTTCTCCATCGTCGATCAGCATTCAATCTTGCTTGTGTAATCAGTTTTTCGGTAGTTGCAAGTCACAGATCACTCCATGATGCAACACTAACTGAAGCGGATCTGCGGCTGGCTACATTAAAGCTGAAAGTTTACATAAGACCCACAGCGCGCAGCGTCTAGTCCAAACGTTTATCAGAATAAATGCAGCGTGTGCCAGTACTAACTAATTAAGTAAAAGCTTAATAGAAGAATGATGGGGAGACAGAACAGAGGTTGCTTTGGTTGTTCTTTTAATGATGAAATGACTTTTTGTCCAAGAACCTGGTAATCAATTGGAGTTTGGACTTTGAACGAACTTGAGAAGGGATAACATTAATTCGGCTTCTCTATTTTACTCCTGTCCTAGCAATACATGCAGTTTAATGTCTTAAAAGATTTATTTCCTAGAATTGCAGTTAACAGCCCACATTATATTTTCATTTGACGTATCATATCGCGGCTGTATTTCGCCTGGATTAAATAATATTTTTAGCTTATATTAACTACTGATGCGATTCAGTTCCGCGAACCTATGATTTCGTTCATCTGCGATGTTTCAGCGCTTCAATTAGATTCAGAGAACACCTTACTTCCGCTTCCATCAAATAAGAATGATTCATCTGTATTAGGTTAAAGCACACGTTTGCAATTATGCATTCCGACTGACATAAATGCACTTTAATTAATCCATGATAAGAAATACTAGACAGAAGCATAGCCATCACGTTTCTACCTCATGTACTAATTGTTCTAATTAGTCTGGCTAAAGGTTGATTTGATTTGAAGGTAAAATATAATTTGTCCCGTCAAAACATTCAAAGTGTATGAAATGAGCGCCTACTTAGTGGAAATACCATATGGTACTCCAACCGGCTAGGAAGACAACCAATTGACAAGTGCCGTTTGTTACCGCTGACACCCCATCAATCTGTTCCATCTCTGATAATTTCAGAAAGATTGATTACTCTGTGTATGCGAAAACTAGCATTCTGGATTTTTTATGCGGATTTATAGTAATGACAACAAATGGCCTTCGTATTTAGTTGCATGCAGTGAGCACGTGGCCACCATTCAAAATCGTTGACAAACTGCATGATTTCACTCTCTCGAGACATGACAAGCTGATGTTTACAACTTGAAACAAACAACTGATTTGTCTCGCCGATTCCATACCATAGCAGCTGGTATAATCTGCAACGCGATTGCTGACAGCGAATCAGCGAATCCTACAAAATAATGCTTAAATATTCGCGAAATGAACTCGCATTCGCAAAATAATTCAAACGACAAAGTCCAAGTAGTTTCACGCACTCTTGCGTGTCTTCATATCCAGCAACTACGAAACTTATATGCGATATGATTATGTAATGTTTGTTTACAATTCAACTTTTCTGTAAATTGGAAATCTACCGACTAGAGATAAATAGGATTAATAGGGACTTTAGACTTTTGATCATCTTGATTTTTATGCATAACGAGCCCCTGTTTAATTCCTTGTGCGGTTCAAGCGCTTGAGAACTGTATTCTGCTTGTCGTTTCGCCAAAATCCCTTCACAGAACTAACAGAACGCTTAAGAAACGCTTGTGCAGAAGTTTGTAAGAACAATAACGCTTTAGGCAATAGGGGAAGGCTGACTGAGCGATGTCGAAATCATGTCTATTCTGTTGATTTGATGCAACGAATGGGCATAAAAGAATTGTAAAGTTTGATAACAAACAGGATTTCAAAACAATTTTTTGCAACAAAGATGCACACACTGAATGTTGAGCATATATCAGAAAGCACAAGCACATAAGACTAAAACAATTTCTCCTATACCATCACATACAAAATAATTAAGCTTGCTTTATAATGCAATATATCCCCTACCGCCGTTCCTTGTGTGCATGTCCTACTTGCAGATTCAAAACATCTGAGAGAGCACTGACATTTCACATCCTAGTGCAGTTCCTTCTAGTGTGCTGTTTAATACTACAAGGGAGTTTTATCCTTAAAGCTGCGCGCTGAATCTTTTCCGCCGTGGAACATTTATTTTTAATTCTAAGTTATTTAATCCCGAAAAAAAAAAGATTTACGTGAATTTGTAGCGTGTAAATAATTAACCTAGGTATATACTAAAAGTGCGACAATTTAAAATATAATTTATCAAGTTTTACTACACAAATGTGAAACTCTGAATTGGGCATTACTGAATACAAGCAATATTAAAGTAACAAAATTAACTAACTTTTTCATACGCATAATTATCGTCGCAGCCAAAATAAATTCACGCCGTCAAAGTATTATATTTTCGTAAAAACACACGGATTTAATCATAGTTTGAATGTGTTTTCGATTTTGTCAAGTGCTAAATTGTGGAAATGCTTTAAAATTATATTCGCAAAAATTAACACAACGCATGATTTTAGTTTCATATTAACGATTTTATACAACCGATTTTATGTAATAGTGATTCAAGTCAAGCGAGCAGACATTAAATCAAGCGGCAGCTAAACAGTGTGAACCATGTTTGCCTCGTTATCAGTAAAGCGCGGTGTGTGTGATAGTTCAACGACATCAAATGATGAACAGCAAAGAGATCATCATGATGAGGAATCTCCAGGCTCGTGGACTACAAGTGGCAATCTTAATAGCAATACAACCGGTATTAATGGCACTGTCAATCAGCAAGTCCGAACTGCAAATTGTGTACTAGGTGAGTAACATATTGGTTTACAATTAAATAGAATCGTATCGAACAAAATCGGTACACCGATTACATCGGTGTACCGATTTAGTGCACCGAGTTGCCTATAGTGTTTCAATACCTTAAACAAGCATCTCCTCCATGAATCAATGTTGATCAAAACGGAAATTCACTAATCATAACGGTTAGAGTTTTAGTCGATTTAAGGCAGTTTGCATACACACAGCAAGCTTTGAAGTGACATAGCATTATAAAAATTGCTTATATAGCATTTTAACTGAATGTACGACCACCATGTACAAATATCAAATTGTTTTCGTTGCAAACATATCTGTGAGATACATGTACCCAATCGTCATCGAAGAGAACCGATGGAAAACTCAAGTGTCGATGTCGCCGTCCCCTGTCTAAACTCGTACCTTGCTGCTCCTTTGCTTCTTGCTATAACAACGCTGGAAGTGGATGCATGCCCTAACCGTATAGTTATGTCAAAGATTATGTTTAATTTATCTGCCGCCATTCCCCACTTGACAAGTAAACATAAATGAAAAGAAACGTAAATAGCAAAGCAAGGAGCATGCATGGTCCTATCAGCTTCGCTTTCCGTAGCACTTTGCAGTTATCAAGTGTGCAACTTTTGATCGAGAGGTCAAAACCGACACACCTCCCACCACACACTCCTTGGATTCGTTCACTACGGATCGAACCACCACTTGAAAACAGGATGATACCAAAGCATAGACATAACCAGGCCTGGACATAACATCCATCAACTTTGCTATCTTCATTTAAATTAAGTCATTCTCTCAGTTTTAACTCATCCGAATACTTAACTGTACAACCATAAATTAAGAGGCATTCATACTGACTGATTGCATCGCATCGATCTGCTAGTCAGATCAGATCTTGTCCAAGGACACTATAGCTTAACACGTGAATACATCTCGCAGTTTAAGATCTAACATGTAATCAGGATCAGGAAACAAAAGTTATGCATGTTGAGTGCAGGTGAAAATGAAATCGAAGCTAAATCAAAACCCTTCGAGGTTAGTAAGTCCATTGGACTTATGAATTTAGACCCCAAAGAACATACCGCTATGGTAAACTTGAGCTAAAGCAGATCAGCAGATTCATATTAAATGTACATCAATACAAAATCTCCAGCTTGTATCCGCTTTAGCCCTGAATCTGCGGCTTATAATGAATGCATTCTTCTGACTGAGAATTTGTGCCTATGTCTCCAGAATTCCGTGCATAATTTACACAAGAGTTCAAAGTGCGTTCCTCCACAGACAATCTTCCTGTGAAGCTTCTAGCAAAAGCTGTTTATCAATTCAAAACATGTTGCTTCTTTTCGTTACCACCAGAATCTTTGCTCATCCTCTTCAGAGATTTCTCTGTGCGTGTCTGTATACTTCGGATGCATTAGGTCAAGCAGAAAGCCTGTGTCAAACACACTGACTTGCACACAGCAACATCATCAAACATGGAATTGTTATGAGGGAATCTTAAGTACTTTCAGGATTATCATTAAGGCGAAAGGATGAGCACTTCTCTGCATCCCAGAGTGAAACCCATCTTTAGGCTTGTTGTTAGGAACGAAGGAAGCAAGTAAGATTTAAGATTTACACAGCAGATCAGAGAAGAGCCACAACAGCATCTCTTCAAAGATCTCATAGCAAAGAGATGAGAGAGAGTCGTCAACAACTGGCCAACAGGCCAACCCATTCCATCGTCCAACCAGGCATCAGGAGAGCACACACTTTCCCTGGAGTAACTTTCCTTTAAAGCGCAAGTTAGCTTGGACTTTGCTGCAATTGTCATGTAGCTCCCACGGTGAGCCCATGGGTGGAGGGCAGAACGAAAGTTGTAGTTTGTGTATTAAAGTAGTCGTCGTCTCCTAAAAATATTGTCAACTTAACCCTTGTACAAATAGACTGATGGAGCTGTTTGGTAAATTATCCTCGAATCCGACACCAGATAAAAGATAGAGGTTCACGCGTACTAGAAAAGTACTGGAAAATATTGATTAGTCCGTCCTGAGTTGTGTCTATCGGAATCGGACAGAGTGGAAGCGAATCTTAATCAGTTTCAAGCGTTATACAAGTATCAAGGAAAGAGCGCTAAGCGTTTTAGTTTGTTGTCAGCATTTGCCGAATACTATACCGTGCCGTTAGGAATTATTTCTCACAATTCCCCGCCCGAATCTTGTGTGCGCCTGTCAATGACACGGACGGATAGATAGGGCCAGACAGATATCACCAGTGCATTGTGTTCTCTCTGCAATTGCATTGCAAGTAGTACAACACATTTGGTTTTGTTTTCTACGCAACATTTCCTGCATAATATGCACTTGTATCTTGTGTTACCGCCATCTTCGTGGTCATCGGAATCTTCCATACGGAGGTTAAGCACCTTGGCTGAGAGAAGAAGAAGAAGCGTTGTACTTGTTTCACTGTGACGTCGAAGGCGACCACAGAGCTGGAATTGCACCTGATTCGCACCGGTGAATTTACCAAAACAAAGGCTTTTAACGACTTGGTCAAAACTGATTTAAAATGAAAGTTTAGTGAGCTGTGGTTGTGTGGAACTTGCAAACTTTCCGTTAGTTTTCCCTTAAGAAAATCATGATACTGAATCCAATCAAGTTGACAACGTTTGGCATTTCATTTTGCGCAAGGACAACAATAGTTAGTCGATGTCTTTTGTTTTTTTTTAAATTATGCAATTTACTGCTTGGGGCAAAGCTTTCCACACTCATACTTTGCTGATGTTAAGCAAAAGTTAATGCAATTCGCTCGAATATAGCAGTAAATATTTTATTTTAATGCTTAGCAGCAGTAGAATTGCATGTACTGGAACGTAAAGTCAGTCCAAACATTTGCTGGAGAAGGAGCGGTTATTACACGCAGCTTCTACATCGTTAAACGAGTATAATTTGCCTTGCAGATTGTTATTGAACTCTTGAAGGTTGTATGCTCATTGTTTTTCTGAGACAACTTTTTACCTGATTCCTCCTTGATATTAAACATAGCGTTTCCGTTCTTCTCACTTACCTTGCTTCCCAATCCCAACCAACTAATGTATTTCTTACACTATTCTCTTTTATAACATCTCATTTTTCGCTCTTCTTGTAGATTATTCTTGTTTAGCAGCACGCTCATTGCAGCGCTTGAGCGCATAATGCATTAGTTACCTCTGAGATGTTGAACCTGCCTGACTGTGTGAGTAATGTTGGCGGAGGAAGAAAAAAAGAAGACGAGCTTTTGGGTTCTTTTCCTCCTCTTTGTTGTGTCTTAAGTTTTTGTGGTTAAGTATCCTGGGGTTTCCTGTGTACCTGTAAAATCTGGTTGAGGTGATTCAGTTGGACTTGGAACGCATTTGTGAATGGCCACCCGCTTGTTTTCTAGTCAGTAATTGTTGTTAACTCTTAAAGTATGATATTTTTCACTGCTATTGTTCTGTTCATTTATTAGCGTAAGAGAATTGAGTATTTCGGGTGATTTCCGGATGGTGTTTTGAGAAGATGACATTTGTTTTGAACAGAAAATATTTTATGGGCTCTTCAAGTTGTTCTTGACGACGGTGCTGTACGTGAGTCTGCCCGCGGAAGTGCTACACATATTAAAATTATGGTATCACGAAGACGTTCGCAGTGCGTACCAGTACTTGAGTGAATGCGCTCAGGCTGAAATTAACAAAGTGAGGAATTGTACCCGTTTCTATTGGTGTGACAACAGGAGCAGGAAAAAAATGCTCGAAACATCATTCCTATCTCTACATTTTGACGACTCTTTTGAATCTTCCGGTACGCACGCTACATTTGCAGTATTAGTTTAAATATTTTTGGGCATTTATATATCGTACCTTGTGCGTGAGTGTGTTAGCTTCGGGAAGCATGTGCTTGAATTTCACCGTTTACACTTATTTCTAATTAGGTTTAGTAATTAGGTAGCTCTATCAAAATGCCATTTAAAGACTGTCACATGACCAGTTATAATGCATTTAATTACCAGCAGTGTCCGTCTGGATTTCTGGAATCAAAACTGGTCTTGCAAGTTTAATCAAGTTTGTAGGAGTTGAACGCCGATAAGATTTTTGAATTCGAATCTGTAGACCCTACGTAGGGTAGGTTCAAATGATGTCTAATTTCAAGGTATGATAACTGAAACATATGCCTAACATTATTGCAATTTTGCAAACAGTTTTCGCATAGTTTCCCAAATATTCCGAAAGAAATTGTTTGCAAAGTAAATCCCAACTGGAACCGGCTTAGTTAGGGCATGAGGGTTTTAAATAGTCATCAACTGGAACGGCAGCCTTGAAAAAAGTTTAGTGTGAGAATTTTACTTAATTAAATGTTAAAAAGAAGTAAAGATTATATGATAATCTTCATAATCTACATGCTGAAAACAGTAATCCCTTCTCACGTAATTTCGAATCAAGCCAACCTCAACTTCTCTTTTGTAAATCCCTCCAAACTTAAAGAATTTAGTTTCTATGAGCCAGTTCCAAGCATTTGCCGAATGTTTTCAAGGTTGCGATAACATTTTTTTGATCATTTCATAACTTTTTAAATTAAATCAGAAAAATCCCATTCCATCCTGTATAGGTCTACAAAGACATAAAATTTCCAAGAAATTTTTTGTTTCGTCAATTTTCCAGAGACACACGTAAAGCGTCACAGTCACGGCACGCTGCAGCGCCCTCTGCTTCCTTGAGATAGTAATTAATGACACGAAGAAAAAGTTCATGGAGCGTAAACCCATCTTTAAGTTTTGTTGAATTGCCTTGCGTGGATTTTTTCTGGAAGAATCCTACCACACATGGATGGTTTAAGCCAAGGGCTGTTAAAGTCAGTCTCAGGACTTTGCACTGCATGTGGATGTCATCCTTTATCCGCCAATCTGCACATCTTTGTCTTGGGATGTAATTGCGAAACTAGTGAGTAAAGTTCAACTTGAGTGATAGTGTGTGAGGAATGGATTTTATTAAATCAGCAGCTTTTTATTACACTTTTCACAGTGTTACTAAGAAAGTAAAGCATCCTTGCCCTTGAGAATGAACGATTAACTCGTCTTCCGCTGAAGATAGTTATGTATTGATGACAGTGGAATCTTAGCATTTCAGTTCATAAAATCTGCATGTTAAATCTGCAATGTTTCATCTTCTCGTTTATCCATGCCCATCTACCTTTGATGGAAAGTTATCTGGAACACTCTCCGAGTGAGTGAACCACTTGGTTTAGTCATCTCATCTGCCGTTTGTGTTCACGTGCTTAAATGCTCACGTTCATTAGTATGTTAGATTAACCATAATCTCAAGTTTAATTCTTACATAAACGCTTCTGTGTACAAGAGGGAATCGGCCATGAAATGTGGGATGTGATGTAAGGTGCACATTGAACCCTGGTGGCTTCTCTTGGCCTCATTTATACGCGATTATATTCCAGCTAATCAATCAACTCCTCTTTTTGTTTTCCAGTGACCCCAAGTCCGGCAACAGTTCGTCAACCTCCAGCTATTAATAGCGATGTCCATATTACCCAACCATGCAGCGTTCCCACATCCCCCATCGCCTCACCGCGTCCATCAAATGGAAATAATCATTACTCCTCTCCAGCGCCCTCACCCGTACCAGAAGCGCACCATGGCCAGGACGGCGGAGCGTCAGCGGATTCCCGGGGATGCAGCGCCACTGGGAACGATCAAAAAGAAAATGGCGGAGCATGTGTAGTCAAATCCACGGCTTACGTTGTCCAAGGAACCGGTACTGGAAGCGCAAAAGTCGGGAGTCAAGCTGATGTAGGAACTGGAAGTGTTCTCAGCAGTCAGGATTGCAAGGACTGCACACTGGAGCAAGACTGGCAAACGACCAAGATTTGTGTCCGGGAGCGTAATGCTGCCATGTGTAATAACGATCTGATGGCAGACATATTTTTCGTTGTGAGCAATAACGGTGGAGATTCCATAAGGTTCCCGGCTCATAAATACGTTTTAGCCACAGGGAGCACCGTCTTTTACGCAATGTTCTATGGATCCTTGGCAGAGACCAAGTTGGACATAAACGTTCCTGATGTTGAGCCAGATGCGTTCCTCAAGATGCTAAAGTGAGTGAAACTCTTGTAATTGCAAGTTAAATTTGGAATTATTAAGGCTATTAGCCTGAGAAATTAGCATTACATAGCATTGTAATAAGATTTTGCGCTAAATACAACTGTTACCTGATTACCTGTTCAATGTCAACCACTCACAAATCTGAGTAGTAGAAAGTCTTATGCATTTAGGAAAATTATGCAATCTGATGATGCAATAAATACTAAAGGTATGTAAGGACAGGAGAATTAGGGATAGATTTGGTCAAAGTCTTAAAATCATCTGCCTACTCAGATTTTCAATGTCGTTCAAGAGTGACCTAAATTTTAAATAATCTGATGGACTCGCAAGTAGCTTTAGGCAGAATAAGTAAATATGTTTGCAAAACGCAGTTGCTAAGTTTGTATGCATTTATTAATAATGTATTTCCTTCTGATATTTAAGGTACCTGTACGCGGACGAGATAAGTTTGGACGAGGAGTCAGTGTTGGCAACATTACATGTTGCTAAAAAGTACATGATACCCTTCCTCGCACGAGCCTGTGTTCAGTTCATGGAAGCAAGCTTGACTGCACGAAATGCTTGTGTTCTTCTAAGTCAATCGCGTATTTTCGATGAACCAGACTTGATGCAACGCTGCTGGGAAGTCATTGATGCTCAGGTGAGATTGAACAGGAGATGATGGATAATATTAACCTAATCAAGATTAACACCGTTCCGAGCCATAGCTTTGAAATGAACCTAGTAGTCTCTTCCAAATTTTATTCGAGTTTTTGGTTCCTTGTATGCCTTCGATAGGGAACTTTTGCAGAGTTTCAAAGATTTATATTGCTTATGAAGGAGTTACTTATTATCCAAGGGCTAACACGGTGGGCGGAAAGTAAGAGTTTGTAGAGGATGCTGTAAAAGCTATCAGAGCTGAAACATGTTATGATAAAGATGAGAGAAGATTCTTAAATTACAGGCTTCGTTCTTGGGTGGCTGTTGTTGGCAAGTTAAAAGTTAGGATGGAATAGAAGGAGAGTGTATGTGGTTGAAGGTCACTTTGATCTCGCTTGGCCGGAGTTTGTCTGATTATCAGAAACCTGTTGCGCCTCAGTCAGTGGAAGGATGAAATAAATGTTGTTGTAGTGCTAGGTTAGATTCTGCAATAATGTTGGACGGATGAGGATAAGATGGATAGGCCGCTGTTAATAACCGTAAGATAACATGGCAAAGAGGGTGGAAATGAAATAACTTATTCTTGTTTTTAGGCGGAAATGGCATTGAATTCCGAGGGATTTATGGACATTGATCATTCCACGTTGGAGTCCATACTGTCACGTGAAACACTTAATTGCAAGGAAGTCCACGTTTTCAATGCTGCTATGTCTTGGGCTAATGCTGAATGTGAAAGGAGGGATATTGATAACACCCCGGCTAATCTAAGAGCAGCTTTAGGTGAGGCATCCGTGTAGAAGAAAACATGCGCTAATTGCTTTGAAAGACTGTTTCTGGATGTAAATGAGAATTTTCGGTGTTTTCTTTATAACAGGCTCTGCTCTGAATCTCATCCGGGTACCAACCATGGACTTGAATGAATTTGCAGATGGTCCTGCTCAAACGGGGATATTCTCCTTGCAAGAATCTCATGACCTTTTTTTACACTTCACTGCCAGTAGAAAACCCAAAGTCAGCTATCCAATTATAGCCAGGGCAGGTCTAAAGCCACAGGTACGTTCAATCTTTTTTGCGATATAGTTTTACCTGTCCTGCTAATTCAACGGATGTACTCAAGTGAGAGGAGTTTTTATAATAAAACGATTTTATGCAGGTGTGTCACCGTTTCCAGTCATCCGCCTACCGTAGCAACCAGTGGAGGTACCGCGGCCGTTGTGACAGCATACAATTCTGTGTTGACCGTCGCATATTTATCGTTGGTTTCGGCTTGTATGGCTCATCAGGAGGTGCGGCCACATACGCGGTTCAAATGCAGCTAAAAAAATCTGGTCGAGTGTTAGCCGAGAACAGCACTGAGTTCTTTTCCGATGGATCTAGCAATACTTTTATTGTGTACTTCCGCCAACCTGTGCAGGTAAGAATGCTGCAATGACCATGAGTTTATAGAAACCTATTAATTATACGTAATGCGAAAACTTGATTTACGTGAAGACATTGTGGAGGAACTTTGGACTTATCAAACTTTTAATTTCTGCTTAGATTGACCCTGAGACTTATTATACTGCATCGGCAGTGTTGGATGGGATGGAGCTAAGCTTCTTTGGGCAAGAAGGGATGACAGACGTGACGATAGGGAACGTCTCCTTTCAATTTCAATGCTCAGCAGAAAGTACAAATGGAACGGGAGTCCAAGGTGGCCAAATTCCTGAGCTCATATTTTACGGACCCTCTGGAGGAACTTAAGCGAATGATTCCTCTCTGTATTATTGTAATTTTAGTCTATTCTAAACCTAAATTGAAAAGTCTCAACATACATGTCAAACAATATTCATGTTCCTCCTTCATTATATTGCAATTAGATTGTAATCGTGCTAGCGTTCTTTGTGAATGTCATTCTGTAACTCTGTTTACACCAGTACAGTCATGTGTACTTATTACTAATTTAATTGATAGGCGCTTTGCCAAAATTACAAATTCGATAAGGGTCTGAGTCTTAGTTGTGTGTCCCGTCTGCTTGTGGTTTTGGACGGGAAGGGAAACTACGCAGGTTAGATAATTAAAGTCTGAAGTACTTTTTTACAACCCTAGAATAATTTTCTAATTACGCACGTCAGTTTTGGTTAAGGCACTAATTTACATCTTTTAACTCCTTCTGATTAACCCTAATCAAAAGTTCTTGTGATACCAAATAAATGCAGATTCATTTACAAAATTTAAACGTAATCATTTATTCGCTTAGAGTGCGTGTGTTCAATGAAATAAATAAATAATATTTTTATTTGCCGCTGACAAAGAAAAATCCATTGATGCAAGGTAATATGCAAGGTTTTGAGTTACCAGAATAAAATATAATATAACGTAAGTGTACTGCTTTACGACTGCTAAAATACTGGCTGGCAAAAACAGGGTCATGCTTCCTAACTACGGACTTACTTCTACAAATATACAATCGCGACTTATATCTGGAAACGCTACCGGTGCGCCTTTGAATTATCAATATCAGACTTACAGTACATGTACAACCAGAGTATTAGAAACATTTACTTAGCTAATTATTATAGACCTGTAAAAATCCAGGTCTTCAAAAAAACATTTCAGTGGTACACAGCTTGAAGTGTAATCACTGTTTAGTCGTAATAATCATCGTATCCATCCGAATCGTCATCTCCTCTGAATTGCGTCAACAATTTGCTCGCAGTAACATGCTCCTCGTCGTCGCTTTCAACCACTAAAAAATAATATTATTCATTAGCTTTAGAATTTCTGTCGCCAGGATGATGCATGAAAAACCGAAATTTCTACGATTTACTAACCTTCATCGGCCGCGTAATGAACGGGGCCAGATTCTACAACAATATCATCGCTGGTGCTAGGATCGCTGGATGGAGTCAGAGGGGCTATTCTTATTTCGTCATCCTTCATAAGCACTTCCCTAGGATTTAGTCCCGTTTTTTCAGTTTTAATACCATCGATATTAACTTCTTTGATTTTTCTGGACTTTGATCGCTTTGTCGGTGAACCGACAGGTTCATCGTCTGGGTCAGTTCTTTTAAGATTCCGCTTTGGTATAACTGGACCAGATTCGATTACAGTTACCATCGGCTTTGACTCCTCATCTTCCATTTTAGGAGTACCCGGGGACGGAGTGGCGGGCATAGGACTCGCTGCTTGACCAAAAAGGTCGTTGGATATAGAGCTGAGAGTTTTCAGAACGTCGTAATTAATTTTATCGGAAATTTTCCGCTCTTGCAGCATAATTTTGATCGCTTCACCTGAAAATGGTACATCAGAATTAGCAAAAACGGGGAAACCCTCATTACAACAGTGAATGGATCAATGATTTGTATGGTACTTACTGGCAGTTTTTGCTTGATAAGTAGACGTAATTTCAATGGGCTTCTTTTGATTATTCTTTTTCTTCTGTTTCTGCTTCTCGGCTTTTACTTCCTTGGGCGTCATCTTTTTCTGTGACTTTTTCACTGTAAAATCAACAGAATAGTATGTTCAAGAAGTCTACTGACTGAATATGAATATCTATATCTGATTTTTTTTATATACGCCTTACATTCTTGCTGCTGCAGATATTCTGCATTAAGTTCCTCCCAAAGTTTGGTTTTTGATTGTACCTCATGTGGATTCATGATATAACTATTAATTTCATCATCGTCAATACCCTCTATTAAATCCTCTTCTTCCCCCAAATATTGCTCTTCATTATCTTCTTCTTCTTCCGAGGATGCTGAAACACAAAAATTAGTTCGCGGAATAGTATAATAAAAAATCTAAAACCCTGAATCAGTTTGTAACCATAAATGCCATTAATATCTTCAAAGACAGTATCCATACTACTTACCTTGAAGTTCTACAAGTTTCGTGTCAGTGTCATGTTCAAGATCATGTGCATCCTGACTTTTACCATCTGGCGGAGGCATTAGGATTCTATCAATATCACAAATATTTAATGCAGCGTCACTATCCGGCTTAATAGGACCTAACAGTTGGTCAATGTTATTGCGGTCACTGTAACACGGCTCAATACCCACTGAGCTTTTAGAATCACTAGTGCTGTCATCTTCTATGATTTCACTTATCGTCGTTAGAGTAGCTTCTTGGATAAATTTAGATGTATCTTCTGCTTCTCGGTTTACTTCCACCCCTGAGGCAGCCAACATTTCTGAAATATAAAACTATAGTTGCAACAAATCCTATTCCATCCTAATACGACTCATAAACAGTTTCTTAATTATGGAACTTACTTTCTCGTTCCGCTGCCTTTGCTTTGGTTTTATCCAACTCTTCGTCTATTTTACGTTGTAGCTCAAGGAATTCGTTATTTACTTCGTCATCCAATAGCTGAAATACGGATTTTAGACGCTCCATTAGATTTACTCTGATGAAATAATGATTAATATTTTCTATCATAGTCTATCCTCATCAACAGTGAACTATTCTCACCTTTTGCATATCCTCTTTATCTTTCTCCCGAGCTGCTTTGTAGGAGGGAGGATCATGTTCTTCTTCGAGATCAACAGACATAAATTCATCTAAAGTAAGGGAACTGGACGGCGTCTCTCCAAATTCCACCAGCCTACAAAATAAACCTTGCATTTAACACCAGACTTGTCACATACACTATATTAAGGTTTCGTACCACCATATTCAGCTCACCTTTTCCTTAGGGTAGTTTCATGGACCTTAACAATTTTTATTATATCCTGAACTGTTCTGGAAAAGTTGTGCAGACGAGCAGCGATAAGAAGAGCTATGAAAATCAAAAGTTTGTTATTGATCCTTATCAACTGTCATGCCTACCCGCGCGGTAAATATTATTGACGTCTCACCTGCCCCACATAGCCCTGAAGGCCTTCGCCCAAGATGTATCCAATCTCTTTTCATTCTTTGCACCAATCGCAATGCAGTCATTGCAACTTCATGAGTTTTATCTGCTAAATTGAACTTGTAGGCGAATCGTAAAATATACATACAGGGGTCAGCGGCAGGAATATTTATAAACAATGCTCTAGAAATCTGTAAATACGCCCGACCAAGCGCATAAACATCCATTTGTACAACGTCACTGAAATCTATGAGGAGATCTGGAATACAGCATATAATCATGTAACACTTGATCCAACGCATTTTAAAACACTAACATGAATAACTCATTTTTAGGCCACTTACGAGGAGTTCCTTCCGTCCTGCAGGTCATGTACACACAAGCAGCAATGGTCAAAACATTCTTCCTTCCCTTAGTGAGTTGTTTGTGAAGGGCCATTTTGAAAAAGTTAAACGCGACATCTACACAATGCTGATTTAATCTAGAAAAGACAGATACATGATGAATTACTGCGATATTTATGACAAAGTTTAGTCGTGATTCGGTTAAAGGATCTTAAATGTTTACAAACATCTAGATAATCTGGAATACGTACCGTAATATCTGAGCGACCTCTTGAATTTTCCTCTTGGCCTGCCGAAGGGTTTGCTCTCTGGATTCTTTACCAATACCCTGGTGATAGCCATTCGGACCCACAGCAAGTCCGCCCCCACCCCTACTTTCCGCGGACACGAATTGCCCAACTGCAGAAGCTCCACCATGTCCATCTTCTTCAAATGTAACTTCGGATACAATTATAGACTCCTCCAAGACATAACCACAATTAGTACAAACCGCATCTCCACGAGATGGATCTGTGTCAATTTCACTGCAACCACACTGTTTACAACTTGCTACACCCGACATCGTATTGATAATGTAGCCGACACTATTATCACTTTCATTACAACAAACGTAATTAATTTATATTTAACACTTTTAAGTGTTAAAGGGAATTGATTTATATTTAACACTTTTAAGTGTTAAGGGAACCTACATTTATGTAGGTTTTGCTTGTCTATGTTGCTTTCACAGAGTATATATATACTTGGTCATACGGATTTTTGGATTGTCCTAAAGAAAAAAGAACATAACATTATTGTATGCTTCATGCTGTTCACCAAGTTACCACCGCAAGGCATGTTCATGTGGGAATTTTGTTCATTATTATTATGTATTTGATAATAAATTATCGGAGACTTACAGGAAAGTTAGGAGCGCATATGCCACTCTCTAAGACCATGTATTACAACGTGCCAATGAATGAGTTCAAACTTGGAACAGGGTCCTCATAGCTGAATCATGTGCCGAAGGACATGGATGGGGAGCAACACCGGTCCCTGCAAATGAAAGCAGTGCAATTCCTCACACTGTTATAAACATAATTATCAATTGATTCAATTTAGCATGGTGTTGTAAGCCACATTTATTTAATCATGGTGTCGTTTTCAAAACCTTTTATATTTTTTTCCACCGTCGGCGCTTTAGCTGGAGGTTTGGTCCTATTAAAGTAAGTTTAATTCACTCTACTAGATGCCGTGATGTAAAAATAATTTTATATAATTCTAAAATTAATTCAGAGATTTTAATTGCATACACCGATTTTTACCATTTCTCAGAGAATTGATATAATGATGTAAATTTTATTCAGATTTACATTAAAAATTATTTAATCCAGCACGTATGTATTCTCTGTATGTAAGCATGCTGGCATGGGAGAGGGAATTTCAAACTTTGTGTAGGCGTCAGCTAAGCAGCCCGCAGAACTTCTGCTTACTTGATTATTGTACAGAATGTGAATCGTTTGCCGATTGAGGCGCTTGTAATTTTCATGTTGGAGCATTGCAGCACAAACTAATGCGTTTAGGTTTTTTACTAATTCATCAACATGCTTTTAATAACTTCTTTTAGTGTGGTGAGCCTTGTTATAGCTTAATGTGTTATTAATTAATCCAAATTAAGTTTCACAAAGCTGCCAACAAAATTAATGGTGCTGGTAATCATGAATATTTGTAGAGACGTTTTGACCGGGGGTAAAATGAAAGTGGATCCAAAGTTAATTGTGGAAGGAAAAGTATTCGTCGTTACGGGATGCAACACCGGTATCGGTAAAGAAACAGCCTGGGATTTAGCGAAACGAAAAGCCACCGTATACATGGCATGCCGCAACATGGATTTATGCGAAAAGGTCTGTAAATAAAAATAAAAATTCTAGATACTTTCCTCTTAAATTAACTAAAATATTCGGTTTGAATAAAATTTTGAATTTACATGCTATCTTCCTTCGATTATTTAGGCAAGAGAAGAAATTGTTTTAAGCACCAAGAATCCCAACGTACTCTGCATGAAATGCGACCTTGCAGATTTCAACTCTATTCGAAAATTCGCCACTGATTTTAAAGCAAAGGAACCAAAACTTGACGTTTTGATAAACAATGCTGGTGTGATGAGATGTCCTAGAATGTTGACCAAACAAGGAATAGAATTACAACTGGGTGTCAATCACATGGGCCACTTTTTACTAACCAATTTGCTTATGGACGAGCTAAAGGTAGGCTTAAAGTTGTATTTCGTAGTACGAAATTCATATCTTACTACCTATATTTAATTGAGGGCTCTCAAATCAATTTGCTTTTTAATTGTAATATTTATTCTTCCAGGCAGCCGCCCCTAGCAGGATTGTTAACGTTTCCAGTGTAGCTCATACAAGAGGGAAGATAAATTTTGAGGATTTGAACTCAGAAATGTCTTACGATCCAGGCGATGCTTATGCTCAAAGCAAATTGGCAAACATACTATTTACACGACAACTTGCTAAGAAATTGGAAGGTATGCAATCATCCATCGTTTATATCATTTTATCCAGATCCGTAATATAAGCAAATTGAATATTAGGAAAAAAATCCATGTTTTGTATTCTGTTTTCAATAGGAACCGGAGTAACAGTGAACGCGTTGCATCCCGGAATTGTATATACCGAACTAGGACGATACATGGATATTTCGAAAAGTACAATGGCGGACATTTTTGTTTCTCCGATTTTACGATTCTTTCTCAAGACTCCAAAACAGGGAGCGCAGACGACATTGTACGTTGCATTAGATCCTCAATTGGAGAAAACGACAGGAAAATATTACAGGTGAGTTGAGTGTAACATTTCATGTTCCGAATTTACTCATATAGTCCGGTATTCAGTTATTTTACATGGCTGATCCATACCATTTTCAGTGATTCTGAAGAAAAAGAAGTAGCTCCAGCAGCGCAGAGCGAAATAGATTCTTTGCGTTTATGGGCAGCTAGTGAAAAATGGACAAGGGAAAAGTTTTTGTAATTTATAGTAGTGTATATTTGTTTTTTAGATCGAAAACTAGTAGAATGATACGCATACTTAACTCATATGTTACAATCATGCAGCAAACAACTATTTTTAATGTATGAAAGTACAATATAGATACAAGATAAACATAGGAAATAGGAAACTAACAGCGTATTTCAAGCATCCTGAACCCTAAGATGGAATAAAATTGACTCTGGGCACGTATGTATCCGATGTATATGTTGAACTATATACAGTTCCAAAACATTTCGACCAGTAGTTTCCCGACTAGTGCTTTAACTATTTAACTCCAGGCTTCAATAGTCTTTTAGGGCGCATATGCTCAAAGGTTTGTGCGGGTTACTTTCTGATGTAATTTTATTGTCGCGTAAATAAGATTTAAAATTATCCCTGAGAGACATCTTCTTGTAACGTCCACGTCAGTGAAGACCAAAGGATATGATGATTCATCACCTACCCCTGAATCGGATACACCCGTTTTCTACTATGACACGTCAGTGTAAAATTGGATAAATAGTTCTACTGGAAACCAAAGAGGTCACAAGCTCTAAACTTTTAGCACTCTAATTTTAATTAGTACCGGGAATTTCAATAATGTATCTTTATTTGCCAGGAAAGAAAAGCAGCACATCCAGTACTAATGCCAGCGTAATCTGAGGATTTGAAGCATTCCAAAGAGTTGAAGAAATAAACTAGCTCAAGTTGCTAGGTCACCCGTGCAACGGGCACAGGTATACTAATGACACCCAATCAAATCTCAAATGACTGACTTCATTGCTTTGAAAAAATAAACATGAGCTCTTTATGATTTCACAGGTGATTGATGCAGGTAGTTGAATAAGGCGAAGCAAGGAAAGAAAAGCTTTCAAGACTTTCACCTTGAGAACACCATCTCAGTTTGGCAGCAAGTGAATTGATTAGTCAATGTCTACAATAATTCCCAAACTTAACAGTGCAGCATGACACAAGGATTGTGTGTGAACTTGAAGCTTCAAGCGGTATTGACCATCGGGTCAAGAAATTCCTCAGGTACGAGGTAAAGTTGGTGAGTAATTAAAAATTATCCATTTGTTACAATCAATCGTGCATATTCATTGAAGCTGGTAAATTCGTTCCAATTAGAATATCTAGTACGCCGGAGGCTAGTTTCAATCTGTACATTTCAGCTATATTCAAAATATTATCCAGAACATGTGCAGCTTTTTACTACACACTTCTATCTATTATCTATGAGCAACAAGTCAAGTGTTGCTGGAGTCTGAATAAGAAAATCAGGAGAATCTGCAATGTGCTTGAGAGCAGAAGGAGTGGTTCTCATCGTATCCGGTGATGTGTGATAAACGTTGCTGCTGACTAAGGCGTGTTGCAAAAATTTCCTTGAGTGGTGTGTAAGAGTTCTCGTTAAAAAAGGTATTTGCCGAACAAGGTAGAAAAGGTTAGGAAAAAACCCGTGACAGCTCCCATCTCAACTGATGGAAACATGGATGGATAAGGAGAGGTGGTGTGAAGGTGGTGGTAGGATGTTAATGTTATTGAAGCACGTTTCCAATTGTATCGCTGATAATTTCCCGCACACTCCTTCCTCGCGAATATCGTGCCGTATTGTTTGCTAAACCCAGACCAGGGCATGAGGCTGTAACAAGAAAAGCTTATCAAGTCTCAGATGAGGATGTAGGCTAGGGGATGATTAACTTAATGTCTACGTGGATGTGAGGGTGCTGCAGAAGAAATATTGTACAAGGAAAACGTCAAGGTCTTAATAACAAAATATTTTTTATGAATTCTCTTTCTTTCAGCTCCTCTGTCTCACCAGTAAAATCCTCCCATATAGCCGAACCTCTCTTCTGGCACTGGGTTGCCTTCAATTCCCCTGAAGAGGTTTTACTTTTTCATAATAATAATTCACCACATCATCTTTGCTTTTTGCAAGAACAAGCTTTAGGGAGCTGACTAAAGGAGAAATCCAAGCTTCTGAGACTTGTATGGAGAATAGGAGAATGTGGAGGAGTTAACAAGCAGTGGGAGCAAGGAAGAAATGTTTGGAGAACCCCGAACACATCATCTTAAACATGATATGATGACACAATAAAAATTGCGACACCATAGAAACAGGGCTAAGCCAAGACGGATTTGTGTTTCTGGGAGAGAGTATGAACGAAAGTTATCATCTTGAAGGCTACAAAGAGGAAGAAGAAGTCATAGTAAAAGAAGAGGAGGTGTGGTACAGGCAGGAGTCAGTCAGCCAATCCGTCCATAACTTTTAAATATGCAGCGTGGGCCGGTTGTTGATATTGCATGGTTTTAGTAACTCTCCTTTAATGATTTCAGTCGACTCTTTCATGATGATGTGATCTTCTTGTGTATTTTCAGGATTTAGCAACAAGGATAAAGCTCATCTCCTCTTCCTTGACGTGTTTACTATTCTAACGCGCGGATTTTTCGCAAACCTCCTACCACGCCAGGGCCGATTCCAATGCTACCCCATCTTCCTTTGGATGCTACTGTGGTCTACAAGAACGGATCTTCTGAAGCTCCTCAAGGAACAAGGAGCCAGAAGACATCAAAAGAACCAAGGAAACGCGCTCAAGCCTCTTGTTGCTCCTACCTCTCAGCGTCTTCTTCCACGCTCCCAGCTTAACAAGAATCAGAGTTAGCTTACAAGTAAGTTGTTCAAAGGCAGCCAAGGTTAGGGTCGATAATTAACTTTGTTGGAGGAGGAATGGTAAACAGTTGGAGATGCTTCTCTTCCCTCCCTCTAAGGATACTCAGGATGGTTGCAGGATAATAAGCAATTAAGATAAGCTGGGACGCTTTTCCCCAACGTTTCCATCAATCCCTGGATTGGATAGCAACACCAACGATGAGTAACACTTCTGAGCTTAAGCTTCAGTAGCTATGTCTCGTGGAGTTTTCAGAAGAAACCATGTACATATACAAAGGATTTAGCGCAAAAGTCAGGAGGAGAATATTTGCAAAAAGGAAATGGCAATGTCGAAGGCGAAAGTCGTTGGAAAAAAGAGCTAAGTTCAGTCAGAGACAGGAGGGGTGAATACGTGAATACATGGCATATTATTATTTCCACCACAGCCAGGATTTAACCGCGGTAGCAACAACAACATCGAGAGAGAATCTAGGGCACCGGGAACAAGTATTGATGATACGATCACGGCAAATATTTTCGGATTCACCGACAATCACCCGCGGAACTGGCGGAACCTTGTAGAGAATTGCTGTCGTCCTGGCTGAATCCAGCCGTGGGCAGATATCAGTGGCATTTTCCCTCAAAGCCCTAAGATTTTATTCTGTCTATGCCTCTTTTGCAAAGAAAGCAAAAAAGTTAGCTTCTGCTTCGCTGAATTTTAAGATGGGAAACCAAGAAGTGGAAGAGGAGAAAAGTTTTTAAACGAAATCCATAAATATAACTTCCTGCAGCCTTGTCCCAAAAATTCGCGAATCCTCCTTCAGTAATTCACTCCCTCAAGACTCTGCAAAATATCCTTCTAGTTTCCTTGCTGCTTCCGAAAGCAGATTCATCCAGTTTTCTTAAATCTGTAATGAAGAGCAAGAAGGCAGTCAGAAGAACAGCAAGCTGGGCTTGTTGGAGTCTATTCCTTGAGGATAGGAAGAAGGTCATAATCTTTTTAGCATCCGTCTTAGATCCTCCTCCTCCTCGCCTTCTCTTAAATCTTCTTCATTCTTGGCCCGGAAACATCTCCGTCTCTGAAATCGAAGCGCACACGGCTCTCATCAAGGTGGAAGACGAAGAAGTTATATAGAAGAGCAAAAGCTGGTTAGTTAACCCATAACGACTTCAGAAAAGCATAGACACGCTAATCACAGCAAGGGCATAGTTTCAAGAAATAGCAGGGAATGCTAAATTACTTCCAGCAGTAAGCAGCAGCCTCCTTCCGAGAATCCTACAGTATAGGATAGTTAATGGTTATCTTAACTACTGTTGCTACTGTCTTCCCCCGACCCCTCACATTTCTTATTAGGTCGTAGCTATCCTAGCGTTGTCGTCATTGACGATCCTGGTTTTCTTCCATCGTAACTTGAAACTTGCGGAATATATTCTTCTTCTTCTTCATCTGCCCCTTCTGCCTTTGTATATCTAATACATAATCCATGCTCCCCTCCACATGATGATTCTAGGGTTTTGATAGAGAACAACTCCAAGGAGCTGTGTATGCTGCAGTGACAAATAACCCAGTTCTAGCTGACTAGGCCATCTCTTCATCAATCCTGGTCGTTGGGCTCATCTTCTTTTCCTCCTCCTCCTCCTACAACTTGCTCATTTCCTTTTTCTTCAACAACTAAAACTCGTACTTTTGTTAGTTATAACCGGATTGATCCAGGACTCAAGAAGGAGCATTATATAAAATTCCCTACTTTTCGCTTCTTCTTCCTCCTCCACCACCTTTTTTCCATACTTTCCCCTCCTCCTCCTCATCCTCCTCCCCCATTGATACGACCCTCGTCCTTCCCCCTCCCTCAATCCATTATCCTCTGCGTATTCTATCCCTCCCTCCGTCCCTAGTTGTCCATGAGAAGAAAAGCCAGGCTTCTTTTGATGATGATGATGTTTCACTCACTCTAGGATTTCTACTGCAACAGCGTCTAACAACTCATCTCCCTTATTTCATAGATCTCGAATCTCCCCTTCATCCTCCTCCCCCCGCTCCAGCGCGCTCCCGTCACAATCAGAAGAGGAAGCAGGAGGAAGCCTAAAGCGCCCATGGTGAACTTGTCGGAGAATCCTGGAAATCTTTTTCCACATCCTAAAACCCGGCCAGTCCTACAGTTCTGCCCGCCGCCGAGGATAATCCATCCATCCATCTTACAACTACGCTCTCAGCTTCAAATTCTCATTCAACCTCGAGACCCTACCCCGGCTTCTACGACGACGACGACCCCAACTTTCCCACCGCACAAACCCACAGAACCGGGAATATAAAACCCGCTATATTCCACCCTTCACTCTCACCAGTCATTCCTCTTCTTCCCACAGATCATAGCCTTGTACCTTCCTATTACCCGCCTGCCCTCCCGCTTCCTACAGCTGCTCGCTCTCTCTCTTATTCCCTCTCCTTCTCTGAAATACCCTCCTCCTCCTCCCTTCCTTCTTCCTCCTGGTCGTGGTTGGTTCAATGCGGATCTTCCCAAACTTTCCTTTCATCTCTTCGTCAGGGACTCCTACTACGACCAGGAACAAAAACGGCAGCCTCTAGACAAAACCCGCTTCTTCCTCCTTATTCCCAGAGTCTGGAATTGAAAGCCATCCTTGCCGCAGCAGGAGGAAGAATCTCTCGATCCAAGAGCAGCAAAACAAGCAACCCAGCAGCAGCTCAATTCCTCCTCATCTTTTATCAACAACACTGAATCATCACCTCCACATCCTGGAATACTACAGCAACGCAACCAAGTTAATTTGATAACAGCGTTTAAATTGTCGTCATCCCCCCGGCCTACGTCCATTTACTCAAGTTCAGAGACGATCCTAGTGGTGACGGTGTTGTTGATAGGTTCATTGGAAATTTAAAAGTGTGGAATTTAATGTGCGACGATCAACATCACAGAACGGGCGGTGCATAGCAAACTTTATTGTGCAATCCTCCAGTTTTTGCAGCTAGTTTAAGCAGTAACCTTATTTGTGGACGGCGTTTGCGGAAAAAAGGTAAGAAAAAAATATATTCTCATGTGTTTTCCTTAAGCGAAACAAATCCTCCCGCAAGCAATGTGCGAATATTTTCGCACATGTTTTCCGGGAGAAGCTATAAACGTTTTGCAAACTCTACACGTTCCCGTGCTTCACACTGTGTGTATAGTGAGCTTTATATGGTAAGAATTATAGAATACTCTGAGTCAAATTGTTAACAGTCCTGAATGTATCCATATGTATACAGATCTATGTGAATCTGAAATCCTCCTAGGGCCGTGTCATGTGTTGAAAACAGAGAGTTACATGTGGTCTTCCTCGTCTCCTTCTCATCCATCCTTTTCTCCCCTTCCGTCACTTCCCTCTCAGTCAGTCCCAGCTAGATTATGGATTTCTGCATCATCCTAGGGCAGGGACAAAATGCAAGAGCATCAGACAGATCTCCCAGCAAACCGAGACCCGATAGTGTCCTAGTCCTATCCTAGAAAGCAGTGGATTTGGGGTGACGCATCACTGCTGCCTCCCCATCCTCGTATGTATTTCTTCAACAACTTGTTGTTCACCCGCCTTCTCATCAAGTTCCCGGGTATCCTAAACCCGGGTCGGGGAATCCTGAGGGAGTTGTCGGAGTAACTGCAACGTCTGTAGCGTAGCAGCCACAACACCGCTCAACCAGAATCTCTGTGCATAAGCAGTAGAAGAGCACTGTTGAAAAATATTATTTGTCCTCCTAGTTCCATCCTCTAAAACTAAAGCCATGTCTTCAGGGACCTGGCTTCAACCTTTTAGCACTTTTCTAGGATCTAGGAAGGAATATTCTTTGTGTCGGTCGGGAGTCTGGTGCTCCAGAGTAAAGTCTTTAGCTTTTAAACACTCACTTAAGGAACGAATGCTATAAGATTTTCTAAAAGCCTCAACGAGTCCGTAACACCGCTGTAGCAACTCGCTGGAACCTATAGTTCCACACACAACATTTAGACTAATGGAAGAATTACGGGATTTACTAGAAGTTTTAGTTTCTGCAGACGCTAGTCAAGGATGACACGGGCTATGGACGGATGCTTATGTGTATTCTCATTCAATACACAAGAGACTGGAGGAGTAGAGCTTTTAGAAGAAATAATTAATGAGGATTGAGCTATTGACGATAGTCGAGAGTCAGCAACTGCTTAACTCCGGTGTAAGCTATGTGGAGCTCTTAAGCTTTATGGAAGTAGATCATGTTTCAATTGTAAATTTATGATGCTGTCGCTAACAAATTTGACGTTGACATATGAAATCTACACTTTTTTTGCTCAAGCATGTCCTGATTTTATTACTCCTGGAGTTTCTAAGGAGCAAGAATAAGGATTCGCAATTTGCAAATTGTTTTTATGGAGGTTTTCATGAATCTTTTACGATGCTATAGCAAATCCGCTGTTCTCCAGCGGAAATACAATACCTTAAGACATCTTAGATCTTTACAGGCACTTGCGAAACTTGTTTTGATCTCTTTCAAGCTTCCAGCAACAGCATAGTCTCCTAGCAACGGACCAAACCATGCCAATTTGTATCATAAATTCAAGTGACATCCGATACTTTTTTTAGTTTCATATCGTCCATAGTAATACCAGGTTCCCAGATCCGTCAGCACGGAGAGAGAATAATGGCAAGATTAGCTAAAGAGGATGTCAGACATCTTGGACGACAAGGATAAACATGTCATCATGCCAGCATTGATACCGACAATTGACAGCATCTTACTCTTCCTCTTTGCAATTTCGCATATATATTACACGACAGGCAAATCAGAAAGGTGGAAAGTAGTTGTGGATATATTAAACGTTGAATATTGCATCATGGATGTTGTCATATTAACTATACGCTTCCAAGCCTCACATTAAAAGTCGTACTCTTCTTGTATTCCACCGGTCGGTGATGGAGCTCTGCTTGGCAATTTCGCGAATTCCGCGCCCCTTCCTCTGTGTTGGTTGTTAGTAATTTTTGTACCGTCGACAAAGTAGACGGTTTCCAATAGGGGGAAAACACGTCGGAGGAACAAACAATCCTCTTGTTAAATCTCACAAGGTTAAATGTCTTGGTGAAGATGTAAGAAAGAAGACATGAAAGATGATGGGAGGATGATGTAGGTGGTAAATAATAAAAGAATTACAATTGCTGATCATGGTAAAGTTTTGGTTGGATGGCTGTAGCCAAATGTGGCTAATGTAGCATATCTTGAAAGTGTTCTTCAAGGAGGAGATAGTTAGAAGTAGTAGAGATGAAGGGAATACGTAAGAGCGTGTGTCGGAATTATACAAAAACGCCAGTCCAATCCGCTTCTTCCTTTTAGCTACATACAGGAGGAGGAAGAATGGAAAAGTTACGGGGATTAAGAGAATCCAAGGACTAATTGTGATGAGATGGTCACGTCTTTTGGGAGATGGCAATCAATTCATATCACTTCTCTCTCAATCTTCCCGCAAGTCCTTGAACAATACTGCACAAGAAGCAGTCAGCAGCCATAATAGCACTTCTTGCTAAAAAAATCAAGTGCGGATGAGGATGAGCCTAGGATTTGTCGGGGATGTTGCGCCTCTGTTCTGGATGATCCTGCTTCCAGCAAACATCCCAGATTGCAAGTACTGTATGTAGCAAACTGTTTCCTAGAATCCTCTGTAGCCACAGCAGTGAAGCAAAGACTGATCCATGTCCTTGGAGAATAGTGTGAAAAATTGAGGGATTTTAGCCATTACGGAGGTGCATCCTCTGTGGAGATGGTCATCATCCCCAATGTAGATTACTGATGTTGGTGAGGCTGTAACCCGAATCGGGTATCATGACCCTTCTTTTCTACTGATACTCCACCTGCTTTCCCTGTCTTCTCCTCTCCATATCTTATAGGGCTAAGTTTTTGGCGACAGTTTTAGGTCATCATATAGCTGCAACCCTAACGTGCCAAAAGACTTTCTCCGAGACCCGGCTCAAGATTCTCGGAACAATCACCGCCTCTCATCTGCTCCACAGAAGGAGTTTCCGGATTGACGGAGACGAACACAGGTTGGATTTGCCTTTTTTTCCGCAGAAGCTTCTTCCATGTTTCCTTGTGGGTTTATCTTCTCGGTCATTGGAGGAGAATACGGGTTGGAAGCAGGAGCGGGTTCTGTGGGCAGTTAGGCGGGTTGGCGGGTAGATGTGGATGATGGAAGATTTAAGCCAGATGCTGCATTCTCTGTCCTGCGGGCAGAGAAGCTAAAGAGGAAGAATCTAAAAGCAAGGAAGAAGATGGAAGACAAGAGAGAGAGGTGGTGGAAGAAGCGGCTAATGTCCGGCATCCTGTTATTGTATCCTCCGCCGCCCTCATTCCCACCGCTTACAGGAGGAGTACAAGACGGGGGTGGGAGCTGATGATAAGGATAAGCTTTTGGATTGTTTGATAGGAGAGTGGAGGTGAAAAGAGACGCTAATGGCGTGTCTGTCTGCGTCAAAGCTGACTCTCATCCAGATTCTGGCTGATTCGGGGAAATTTGTAATTACAAGCCGTCCCTATGGTTCCGATTACCTTCCGCCCGCTCATCTCCTCAATTCTCCTCATCCTCTTCTGGAATCCAGACACCTAGCTATCGAGATAAAAAACGAATAGAAGCCATGCTCGAATTTTCACGTGTCCACCCTCTTTTCTTCATGTCCGGGTTGAAACCAGAGATGTTATAAGAAATCTCCCGACTCTTGCAGAAATTCTTATAGAGGAACACACGAGTCAGAGGGGAGAAAGTCTTTGGAGGAATAAGCGAGGAAATGCGGAGGAGGTAGTGTTGGAGATCAGGTATATCTGTGGATTGACTTTGGGTGATTAATTCTAGGAGATGACATTAACACAAAGTCTTTTGTTGTCCTCCTTTGCCATGTTTTGGATCATTTCCCGGCTTGTTTTTCTATCTCGGGCTAAGGTTACATTTTCCTTCACCAACTTATCCTCTCTCTTCCTCCAAGTTTCCTCTCCTCTTCCATTTCAATTCGGAGCCAACAAGATGAGTGTGATACCCGGGCATTGCTTCTTTGATGACCGTCAGAGCAATGGGGGCCAGGGCGGATATGATTTCACAAGTCCCCCCGAGATCTACCACATCCTCTCTTTGTTGTTGTCCATGATAGAAGAGTCTTCCTACAAACTTCGTCCCGGGACTGGTGTTTGATGTATAAGCCATAGAGTGTAGGGGAGGGAGAGATGGAAGTCGGTGGATTCCTAAAAGAAAGCATTCTGGTAGGAGTAGCGAGCTAGGGCTAATGTTACCCGGCTGTCCCTCCTCCCGCCCGCCGCTCTATGAGTCACGTTAGATGGGATAAGTTACAATGGCGTGGAGGAGCTTCAAGGATTTCCCTTGTGATGCACGACGACCAAGGCAATAATACCCGTGTGGTAGCTACGAAAGGACCTAACCAGCAGCGTCCCAAGCAAGCCCTCCGGACCCATGATACCCGGTCGGTCACTACGGAAAATACATTTTTTCTTCCTAGTACTCACGTAGCTACAAGGATCCAACAAACCACTCCACCACTCATGCGACTCTTGCACTACCATCAAAGACAGACGAGAGGGATTATTCGGGATTTCGGATGCTGCTCCTACGGGGAGTATTGTCCCGGGTAAATGGAATTATCCCTCCTCCTCCATGTCATATGATATGTTTGTTGCTGATTATACAGCAAGAGAGAGAGAGACGAGCCGTACGAAGAAGGGTTATTTAGTTTCCCCTCTGTAGAAGCATCGCATCCTCCGGCTTTGTTACCCGGTTCAGATCAGAAGGCTACTCCGCAACACGGGTCCTTTTCCCCATCTTCTAAAAAGCTAAATCTACAGGGTTTTGATATATTTTACTTTGCATTACTTTCCCCAACAAATTCACCGAAGATAGCCGGCAAAGAGAATTACCTATCATCCTCTTCCCCACGTTCCCTTTCCCTGACATTAAAGGGCAGACCCAGGCAACCAGGAGGAGGTAAAAATCTTGCGAAATCAATCCTACCCGACTGCATCATCCAAGAATTTTCCAATGTCCGCCGCCAAGAGGTAATTACCTTTTTGGAAGTACAAAGAAAAGGTTCCCCGAAGTCATGCTGGAGTTGATGGAACTCATGACTCGGAGTCATCTTGCCTCTTAGCGATGGACTCAAACGGGGACGAGCATCTATGTCAGTAAAAGTTTCATTAGTTTTAGGAACCGGGTCGCTTCGGTTCGGGCATTGAAGCACGGCGAAGCGGGGCGGGTGATGGTTCCAGAAACAGAGGTCCCCAGCTGGAAGAGAGGAAGAAAAGAGGAAAAATATAAGAGGTTCATGTATCCATAGGAACAGGAAGAAGGATGAGAGGAAATGAGAGCAGACATTAGAAGCGTCTTTGATTTCTTTTACATCGTCATTCCTAAGTAACATCCCTTGCTTCCTCTTCCAGAGCATGGAGGAGGGCAAAATCTTATTCTTTGAGTCTAGCTCAAGGACGAGATGGATGGGCTTCTGTAAGATGTGGGAGGATAATGATCCAAACCCATCTTCCGCAAAGATAGATGCTTGAGAAGCGTTAAGGTGTTGTAACGACGCGCACACAAGAGGAGAGCCTATTTAAGCTCTTACTTCCGTTCTAGCCTTATAGTCCCCGCTCCCCGTCCGTAGTTGACTTGTTCCAGTTTGAACTTATACTGGCTACTCCAACCGTTCTGCCCATCATCAGCTGAGGAGATAATTAAATGGGATCCAGGAGACTCTTAGACACGTCTCCAGGAATAATGTTCTACATCATTAGCTTGAGAAAGAGGTGAGTGTGAGGCGGGGGAGATATAATTTTTCTCAATTCTCTTGTCTTGGAGATGCTCCGTGTGATGCAAGCATAGAAACCATCCAACAGTCATCAGCTTTGAGCCTTTAAAAGTCTGTTGTTAGGCAAGAGGTCATGTAAACTCTACTTCTGGCAGTAGCTAGTAGCTTTAGGTTCCGCAATTTGGAGAGGAGATCAAGGCAAAAGTCAGACGGGAGTGAAGAAATAATCATCAGTGGTAAGGTGATGACGAGCAAGAGCTGAGCATACGAAGCATCGTCGTCTAACTTTGCGTCATCGATGACAGCAGTCCTGACTCCAGTACTCAGGTATTCAGTTCCACTGAATTCCTAATGAGGTGTTGCAAGAATGGCTGAGACTATGACGGATAGCCTCTAATTTCTCTGGGAGTCAAAAACAAAGCGTGCTTCCAGGAAATCAGAGCAATCAATGGAGGGAGAAAGGCTGCACTGATTACCGGAAGTCAGAGCAATTCCAAGACTAAAAGTTTCTTTGAAAACATGCAGATTTGTAATCCTTGTTCGCTTAAGCTGAGCTGTATCCTGCAATTCTGGACTCCAGGATCTGGAGAAAGGCTACTGGAGAATATTGTTTTTGCAAATTCTTTAATGCAGCTGGAGCAACTCCTCCAGACTCCAGACTAACAATCAGACTCTTGGTACATCTCGAGTTCAGCGTTCCAATTTGGACTCTTGACTTGAGACTAGAAAAATCCTGGAGTAACATTATCCACAAGACATGTATACTACTTTTGACTCCCCAGCTTTTAGCATCCATACAAGTATTTCCTTCCAGCTCGAAGTTTATCTGGAAAGAGAGTTTCTCCAGAATTCCCGTCTTCAAGGAGACGCTATCTATGGTTGGTTGGTTGCTGAGGAATCGTCTGGAATTGACACGCTTGCTTGTCTTTAATTCTTGGAAATCCTCAATCCGACCTCGTCCACTTTTAGCTCAAGAACAACAACAACTCTTATTTCTACCCATTCTCCCTCTTCCTGTATCTTCTTCTCCTCCGAGAGGAGACGCCTACAAGCCTTGGGTGTTTTCTGAAGAGAGGCGGGTAAAAGTTGGAGAAGACCTACAAACAACCTACATTAAACATCTCCTATCCCGACTATTCCGCTATAACACGGGTGTAGGAAACACGTGCCTTTCAGAGGAAACGGGAATTGAGAGCAGAGTCGAAGAAGACGCGGTGATGCTGTTATTGCTATTGCAAATACCCGTGTTTTGCAGAAGAGGTCGCGGAGGAGTAGACTCGTCGGCCAGGCGACGAGAAAACAGATCAGAAGCAGAGGAAGAGTGAAATAAGTTGCTCAAGAAATGTGAGAGTCGGAAGAACGTATTCTGTGTGATAATTTCGTAGGATGTCTTGTCTAGTTCAGTTTGCAGGTTTATTGCAATTTAAAAAACTCCCGGGTTTTGTCCCGAGTCCTGCCCGCCTCTCACCTTTTCATCTTCCGAGAGCAAAGCGGAAATGACACTGCTATTAAGAGCTGTGTCATCACAAACTCCAGTGAACGATAGCGATAATGATCAGAAATTGATGTAATTAACCCTAGAGGGCGTTTCTTAGGCTACGGATTCATACTTGATACTACTTTTCGTAGAATTCCATAAGCTCATCCATGATTATTTTCCAGGGACCTGACTCAGCAAATCCATCAAAGCATAATATGTCTGTGCCCAGAAGTAATGCTCAGGGCAGGAGCATCAAATATAACGAAGACGGGACTCAGTTTTGACGGATTGCGGGGGCGTTACGGTGAAAAGCTCAGTTAGCTCAGAAACAGTTCATTCTCAAAGATTTTTCTAAGAATCGCCCTCATATCATTTTTTCTATCCTGTCAAAAGCTAGTATTTCTTTGTCGTAACCATGGTTTCCATATTTTGAGGAATCCTCATCCTTTCTCCCTGAATACAGAAATCTGAAGCATCCTCCTTAGCAGCATATACCGTCGTCAAGTGAAGCTTTTAGCGACATTCGTCATTTAGGATTTTATCAGACCCCGTCCGTCTTGCTTTGCTGAAACAGACGAAACCCTATGTTGTTAGTGGACGGATTGAATTTGTAAAAGTATCTGAGCAACATCACGACGGGGGCGTATCGCCTATCTCTTGGCTTCTACGCACACATGTTCTCTTCAGTAAAATATCTGATACGGAGCCGAAAATCCTGTTAGAAGCTTTCCATAGAATTTTTCCAATTCTCCCCAACTTATACGACCGCATTGAACCGCATCACCGACCTTTCCTCCTCTTCTCTGCCCTTGGTCCTCGATATGCTCTAAATTCTAATTCGATATCACGCGGACGCTCCTATCAGCAACCCTTCTTTCACTTCCCACACTCTTTTAGTTTGCGGTCACATTTTTACAATAATCCGGGCAACATTTGCAGCTTTTAGCCAGCCAGCTTCTATAACCATCAACTTCTCACGCTTTCCATCCGCTCTCCGCTCTCGGTCGCCGTGGCCTCTGTTTCCTTTTGGCCTGCTTACACGGACCTCTCTAAAAGTAAATTTGATAGTGCTTGCTATATCGGTTTTCTCCCATTATTAAATGACCATGACGGTGGTGGTGGACGAGCATGTGACTTTTCTTCATTTGTTCCCTGGAACTAGATTGCTCGGTTTGTTGATGATAAGAAGAAGAAGAGGTCGTTTTGAGAGGATGGTGGATAGTGAGAATCCTGTCTGGTTTAGGTAGTGGAAGTGGATGAGGTTTTGACCGGCTAGAGCTAGCAGAGTTGTGACTAAAATTCTAAAGCACTATATTCCTACTATCAGTAATGGTGGAAGGAGCCACAGAAGAGAGGGGCAGAAGGAGGAAGGAAAATGTATATCTCAGTCAGCGACGACGACCCCGGCTAGGACACCGCTCAATCCCTCCGAAGACCAACTCTTATTCTCTTTTCGCGATATTGGATAGAAGCTAAACCTACGTACGCTAGCTGACGTGGGATTCCGTAGTTTGCTAAAGTTACATATCTAACTGAATTCTACCCACCGACGGTCGTCGTCGTCGGGTCTTGCAGTTTAGCTCTCATCGTAGTAATATATTGCCATACCTCTTTTAGCCTACAGACGCTCCTGACTCTTTTCTGTAAGCCAGGGATCAATGCTGTGAGTAAGCGAAAGGTTGCTGTGAAGCTACGGAAATTGTATGGGTTGTAAGATCCAAAAGTAAATGAGATACACACAAAATTATCCTTGTCGGAGGAAGGAAGGAGAGAAATTTGTCATAAAGGGCAAAAAGATTAGGAGCGTCGTCGGTAGACGCCGCCGCCCCTGTTCCAACACCAACCAAAGAGCCCATTTACGCAACAACTCAACAGGATTGACTAAATGGTTCAAGAGTTATGAAGCTTTTAAAATTGATAAAATCCACATTTCCTCCGCCGTCCTACAGCCACTACTGCCTCCTCTTTTGAGTCTTTTGGTTTGAAGCGCCTATGCACGAGCTTCCTTTAGCAAAAGTTGGAGGAATTGGGAGCAGAGGTGGAGGAGGAGCAGAATGACCCTGGAAAACATGATGATGACGACGACGGCAGAGTGATGAAGGTTTTGGGCGACCATAAGAGTTGTCTTGCTTTTCAGCAGCGCTCCAGCGCTGTATGAGTTCATAATGAAGCGTGGGTGGATGAGCGAATTTTCGCGAATTTCCATCCCACAAACTTCAGAGGCAGTATGACAGGCAGTAGGACTTCCTTACGGACATATTTTCATGTGGGAATCCTTCTTCGAGGTCATTGAGGAGGATGATAGTGTGAAAGATAATAGTTTCGGAACATTTTCAATACCGCTTATCCATATACCCTCCACCACCGCATTGTTCTCCTCTGGAACTTTGGAGCTTCCAGGTAGAAAAGTACAAGATAAGACTGTAGGGAAGGGGCAAAATAGGCCTGGCAGCTAGGGACTTGCAGGTAGACGAGGGTCATGGGGTTGCTGTATCCTCCGAAGGGTCGGATGGGTACCCAGTTGTTGTTCAAGTATTTTCCTCTCAGCATTGTACCCTGAAACCTCTTCATATCTGGAGGTTGTTGCAACTTACAGGGACGCCTTCTTCTAGGGGCTTCTTCTTCGGGAGGCGGTGGTAGTTGCTACAAGAAGTAGGGAGGAAGTGAAAAAATAAGTATATGCATTCATTCATTTCAGCCACGCACACGAGCATTTTCCCTCCCTAATCTTCATCATGGGGTTATATCAAGGTTGTTCACGGTATTATATTGAAAGCCCAAAAAGTTACCTTCACACGAGGAGGACAGAGGAAGAGAGGATGATGAGAACAAGAGGATTGCTTCTTCTTGGGCATATGGATCTCTGGATGCGGCTTTTAGAATCTTCCTATATCTTCCATCCAATAGTGCTAGTGTAAAAACTAGAATTTTTCCTGCCACATCAAAGTTGGGCCCAACTCTAGGGGAAACCATGTAGCAAAAGCTAGGAGGAGTGATGCTGGTAGAAGGACTTTAGGGGGACGGATCAAGTTGGAGGAGGCAGAAGAAGCGGCGGTGGTGGTGGCAGCAGCAGCAGGAACAGCGCTTATTTTAGCGGGGACCAGCAGCGTATGATATCGCTTGGAACATATCATGCTCGACCACATATTCAAGAAGCTATTGCAGCCTGCTTTTCCCCCTTGTTCCTGGCTTTATATGTACGCTCATACATTGTAAAAACTCATGGAGAATTTTGCTCTAGAATTCTACTACCTCTCCCGCCTGTCCAATCATTGTATAGATCTATCGCATGTCCTCATTACAACAACGGAAGCAATGTGGTTGCAATGAAAACCTGAAAGAGAGGAGCCGACGTAGGACATACAAGTAATAAAACTAACTGGAGAAAACCAGTATATCTTCTAGTAGTCTTCTATCTGTTCTTTGTCGCGAAAATTCGCAATTTGCTAAAGTATAGCTATAGTATTTCCATCCCTCTGTTGATTCCATGAGAAAGCTGGAAACTTCCTGGATAAACATTGTTGTATACAGCCTGGAAGAACACGCTGGAAGCCAGAACAAAGTAACAAGCAAAGCTTGTTGACTCCAGATTTTCTCGAGGAAATTGGCTCCAGCAGGAAACCATGTTTTACAACCGCTATCCTTCACTCTATACTACGTGTCCTCTGGAAGGATTTTCGGGGTCAACTTGTCAACATTCCTCTAGTTTTCCTAGCACTTCTACCCAAGTCCATGTCCACCTACCTGGAGCATTAGAGTATGCTATTCTCCAGGTGTGTTCCTCCGAGCATATGCACTGATTACAGTGGAGTAGGAGCTCCTCCGGGTCGGCTGGAGAACTATTTTGGCTACACTGCTTCCAAGAGTAGGTCGTCCTCTTGTTGGCTTCCTTAGGGATTCTCCAGGAGAAGTGCGACAAGTAGGAAAAGCATAAGTGCATCGTCTCCTTGTTCTTCTTGGAATAATTTTCATGGGCTCTCAGAAAAAGAAATAAGAGGGAGATAATAATAAGCAAAGATTGCTCTAGGAGAGCTAGGCAAGTGTTGGGCTGTAGCTGTGCTGGTAGAAGCCGCTACAGGGCTAACGTTCTTTCGTTACTGCTCCAAGCGTAAAGCGGTGCCCTCACCAACTCTCATCATCAGCTTTGTATTATTTACGGGGAGATAGATAGAAACAGTGGTACAAGGTCCATGTCGCCTTCTCATTCCCCTCCCAAGTTAAATCCTTCAGAGAAGCCAGTTAGAGCAGAGGAGTCAGTTGCTGAAGAGAAGGAAAAGGAAGTGGTAGACGCAGATGGAGACACTGGGAACAGCATTTTTTATATTCAAACCTACAAGACAATAGAGTCGTGGACACATTATTTGTGCACTGTATTCAGTTTTCTCCTGGAATATACTAGTGAAATGGATTTTTCAGTTCTGGAATTCCAGTGCCGTGGTTAAAATAATTCAAGTATATAAAAGCAATTATAATTCCTCCTTCCTGGAACATTCCCTGTCTGTTTGCACAAGAACCTTTTTAATAGCCAGTTTCTATTATCTCTTTTGCTCCTACTCCCCGAAACTGTTGTGGTGACGACGACTATGGAAGGAAGCCAAGTGAAAACAATGTAGAATTCACCAGTACGAAGGCGGGTTTTAGACTGGAAACAGAGAGCGAATTTGATAGAGGAGAAGAGAATATAATAGGGTTCAACAAGAAATTGAAAACTAGGTAGGAGTTGGGGAATATATCCAGGATTCCATTATAAATTACCCCTCTTCTAGCAAATAGAAATGGAACTCGTGAATTATAATTAAAGTGCTTCTTGGAGAGTGATTGTATAAATTCCATGAGTTTCCCTGTCGCAATTTACCACAACTATTAATTGGCGTAATAATAAATACCCGGGTTTTACTCCACTTACCTGGACACAGGAACGAGTAGGAAAGTGGGAGTTTACTTACTCTCCAGTACACTCCAGTCCTCCAGGCTGCTTTTGTTCTCAGTATGCATATAGCACTGTGGACCTGTTGTAACCTACTGGAACATTTCATGTGTGTGTGAATTTCCATAGACTGTGTAACATTCAGATTATGTGAGAAACTTGTTGCTGCTGGACAAATTGTTGTGACGGCTGAAAATTCTGTTTGTGGAATTGATACTCCAGTGTTTTGATTATTAGCCGAGGAGAACAAAAGTTTGAAAACTTTTTTAATTTTCCTGGCGCGTGTGGAGGAGCATTGCGAATTTTGTGCTTCAAAAAACTGTTTGCGGCATTTGGCATTGGCGGATCATGACCAACCTTGTCCTTGTTTTATTCCCTTCCTTTGCCAAATCTTCAAGATCATTCAAGATGGGGAGAGTGAGTCTTCATTTCTTATTTTACTAACGTATACTAAAAGATCAGTTTTAAAAGGAGGGGCTAAATCGATGGAGATTAATTCCGTGTGAAATAATTTTCCAATTGTTTCATTTAAATTATAATTCATTTATTTATTTTAATCCTTTAAAATAATTTTATATTTTATTTTAAAACGAATACTATAAATCCTGTTGAATGATTATCGATTATTTAACCGAAATAGCTGGTATCCTATACGACATAACATTATTAAACATACGTGGGAATTTTTGCAATAATTACCGATGCGCTACTAATGGTAACGCTCATGCTTTTTGGAAATATGCTATCGACAGCTACCGACAGTGTTATCCATCTTGAAAGCACTGAAACCCATCGAAGAGCAGAGTTCCAAGTTTAAAGCATCGGTGTAATAATCGGTAGTTCCTCGTGTTCATTCATATGTAGGTTGATCTCGTGAGGTTAGTGTGTAAACGACAGGGAAAGGATTACATTATCCATTAAGGGATTGCGTAATATGTTGTGAAAGAAATTGAATGTAGAGGGAATTATTAGCTAGCCTCGGGCTATAGGCGAACAACCATGGACAATGATGGTTGAGGAGACAAGTAGTTGAATCATTAATAAGAAGCGGAGGAGGATGTTTGTGAAAACTGGTACTGGTTTCCAAGTAAGAAGATGTGCAAGCAAGATTCCCTCATTAAGAGCCAGAAAGGTACATAAACATAGGGTAGGAGGGCGAGGGTGCCTGGTTTAGTTGATAGGAATTATATTTATGAAGAAGATGTGCAAATAAACAGGATAAGTAACGTGGGATTCACAAGTCTGCGATCCTTGAAGCTATGCTATCCTGCATACCTATCCTGTCTTACTTGCAAGGTATTTACAGTCGTCATTTATGTGGTTAGCACTACTGGAATTTGCGAAAGTGTGCAACTAGATCCATGAACTCCAATAACTTTACTTACTTTCAGCTAGCTCTAGCTCCAGTCAAATAAATGGTAGCTTAGCTTGAAATGGTAACAGCTTTTTCTCCTATCTGTCGAAGTACAAGGGAACAAATTCGCAACGTTTTACCAAGCTTGTTAGTCCTGTTTTGCGGTATTGTTCGATACCAAAGAGGTAACCAGTCTCTACACATGCATGTACACCGGATGAGCAGACTGTAAAGGATTCAGCTTGGTTACATTTCATGGAATACCGGAGGAGGAGCGATAGGCTAGAAGAATTGAATTGCTTGGACGTATCAAGTTGTAGATGAGCTGAATTTCGCGAAACTCTTTAGGAATTCGCAACCGGCCAGCGAGAGGATTGGTAAAAGCTGCCGAAGAGGTAGAAATATTTGCAGAAAGAATTTACCGTTTACCTGGTTTTATACAGTTTCGGAGGGTTTGAAGTTGGCTTTAATGTAGTTTATTTAAAGCTATGAAATTAGTGTAATTGGAATGACAAACTTAAGTGGCTTGTTTTGGCAAAAAATTGCGTAGAGACGAAGAATTCGTGGAATTCTCTCGAGTATATTCATGTGAATTGATGATATCCGTTTTAGCATGGGTTCTTGGGAATATTTTTATCACGCCTTCTTCATAGCATTACGTGGAAGGAGTAACGACGTTGTTCAGTGGTTATCTCCTTGGGTTTAGAATTGCGGGTAGCGGCTGTCTGTGGCTGTGACGCTGTGTGCCATAGTTTGAAAATATTTAAAGGTGACGCTGCTGGATTTGGTACTCTCGATCACAGCCTAAACGCTGTCAAATCCGAGCGCTGTAGAAGTTCTTAGTTCCTTGCGATACTTTCCAGTATTGTGGCGCTGCGTTTCTGGCTTTTATGAACACTGACTTGCACCGCGCAGCGTCAAGTATCAGCAATGATGACGCTGCAGGCTGTAGTGTTCAAAATAGACCAGAGGAGCCTTGTAAAAACCAGACACTGAATTACCTTTGTATGCCTGGGAAATTGCGAATTAGCAAAGAATGGTTGTATAATTTAAAGGGTGGAGGAAATGGTGTCCTCTGTTGGTGTCTTTAAAGTCTGGAGCAGTGTATATGTTAATGGGAACTGGTGATGTCCTTGACGACGCTCCTGCTGAGGTAAAACGCTGTTGCTGACTTAATAGCTGATGTTAGGACTGGGAGCGGTTGTAGTGACTCTTGCTCAATTGCCACATGTAAGCATACCTCCGCGCAATCCTTCTCCTCTGACTTGGGAAATATGAAAACGTGAAGCAAGCGCGGAGCGCTCATTTACTTAAGTGATGATGACAGGGTTCACGGGGATAATTCTAATACAGTGGATATTATTATGGTTTTACAGGTGGCTGAATGGAGGTGGTGGGCGTGAATTTGGCGAAGCATTTCATCCACGACCGAAAGAAGCCCCAAGTACGTAAAGGAGTAGGAGGTGGAGGAGGCGACTCAGATTCCGACACTGGAGGAGGTGGAGGAGAAGATAGTGAAAAATATTTCCGTTGCAATACCTGCAGCTACGTGACAAACGTCAAGGCTCGTTACACCAAGCACGTCAAGTACCACACAATGCCTTTGATAAAATGCGACTTTTGTGATTTTAAAACACCCTACAAGTGGAATTTGGACCGACATTACAAGAACCATAATGGTGAAGGAGATTTACATTGTCCCTTGTGCAATTTCACTGCGGATATAAAACAAAGTTTGACTGTACATTTACAAAACCATCATTCAAGTTACCCGGGCCACAAGAGCCTAAGTGCAATGACTTCCGTCAAGATGAACGGTGGCGCTGCTTCCACATCCGGCGCTCCGGACCCCAGCGTCCCCTTTGACCTAAGCAGCAAAGAGAAAGCCTCGAGCAAGGCCAGTGTATCAAGTCCCTCACCATCCCTCATCGAGCGAGCTTTAGGAGGTCTTTTGAAAATAAGCGGAAGTGGTCTGGACCTATCCACAAAATCCAATGATTCCGGAGCTTCAGGATCCGGCAAATCCTCTGGTCAAGTATCGAGGAAACAAAGTTTAAGCAAAGATGACGAGAATATGATTCAAAAATCTCTATTTTTGCAATCCCTGGCCCTCTTGCCAAGAGACGATGACGTTGGACGGGAATCCTCGCCGAAAACGTCAATCAGTCTTGCTAGTCTAAGCCCTGAGAGACGACTCAGCACCGGAAGCACTGACAACGGCCCTGGGCAGGGCACTTCCTTACTAAGAGGCGGCGGCGGGAAGAAGCGAGAGCGGAAGTTGGGTCTTGAAGAGATATCAAAGAAGCTTGTTGCAACGCACAAGAGTGACGAGAACGGGAGCAGTTTATTAAAGAGTGTAGTTATCGGTTCAAATTCAACGCGCTGTCAGTATTGTCGTCAGAGATGCAAGACGAGCGCGGACTTGGCGCATCATCTAACCGTTTGTCCGGAAGCTGTGCGAACAGAGGAGGGGAATAATGCTAGCGAAAACGGCAATGCTAGTTTGCTCGGCAGACTGGCATCAGTCGGCACTTCAATGTTATTGACGAGGGGGGAGATTCATCCTAATGGCAACAAAGATGGAGGAGATGGCGGAAGAGGGACGGACGGCAAGATATTTGTCTGGAACACTTTAGCCCGAGAAGGAGGACAACAGCCTGGAGAAGAAGAGGAAGAGGACGAGGAAGAAATGGATGATTATGAAGATGAAAAAGGTCACGTGCTGATGGATGTGAGTGGAGGGTCTGATGATTTGGTGGGCTTCGAAACGTCTCCAGGGATTGGTGCAATCCATGTTGGGAAATTAGAAGAAGCAGAGTACGAGGGCTATCAAGGGAATTACTTGGATGATGAGCCAGAGGATTCATCGGTGACGAAAACGAGGAAAGTATTTAGATGTCCCCAACCTAATTGCGGTTTCTGGGCAACCACCGCCTCCAGGTTTCATGTTCATGTAGTGGGTCATTACAATCTGAAGCCGTTCGAGTGCTCTCAGTGCTCTTACAAATCCAACTGGAGATGGGATATAACCAAACATATCAAGCTCAAGGCTATACGTGACCCTTCTCATTCCAAGGCTAAAGTTTTGTTGACACATGAGAGCGGACATAGGAATTATCGCAAGTATGATCGCTACCTCGTCATGATGCAACTCAAGTACTCTGCAGACTCCAAACTACCTGACTGCAGCACGGTTGCTAGTAAGAGGACGGACGTCGCTATGGAACTCAGCCCTTCAAGGGAAATTGTGCCCTCCCCCAAGGTCAGCCCGCAACCCAAGCTGGGAGCTGCTGGGAATAGCTTGCCTAAACTAACCCGTGCGCCCTATCCCTCCCGGACCTCTTCTCCAAGTGAATCCGTCAAGAGTGATGAAAGTGCATCCAAGCAAAGGCCACCACCTGCATTGGTCCCTATTAATGGTCACGGACCTGCCAAACAGTCTCCTGGAAGTACCATGATTGTTCAAAAGCGCATGTTGTCCGGAGGTCATGTTTCTATGCCAGAGGTACGTACATACTAATTCAGCTTCTATAATTTGTTTGTGACCACCAATTTCGATGCAACCAGCAAATTCATCTTCTTTGTTTGCTATCTTATTCAATTTAATAACCTTTTTACATGATGTTTTTAAATACTTTATTACAGACTGAAATTGACCTCTCTGCCTACGGAACGACTTTTTCCCCAATCACCATGAACTTGAGCACGATGGAAGTTGACAATAGTTCCAGGTCAATGCAATCCGAGAATAAGGACGGCAAGAAAGTTTTATGGAAATGCAAGAAATGTCCCTTCAAGTAAGTTCAAATAAATTTTTTATTAAATGATTTATTCAAATTATAGTCTAATTCTGTTTACTTGATTGTGATTTTAATACTGTTTTTGTAATATTTTAGGAACGCTACCAAGGAAGTTGTCGTCTTCCACATCCGTCAGTTACATAAGCCAAAACGTGGTGAATCAGTGTCAATCTTGAGCCGAAATCATTTGACCTCGGTCCCCCAGGATGAGGATGAGACCATAGAAGTTAAAGGTATGCATTACTGAACCTATGAATTTATATAGCATATCCTCTTTAAAATTCTCAAGGCTGTAGACGTCATCTTGACTTGAGAGTATTTTGTATTTGGTTTTAAGTTACCAGCAGCAGAAACATAAGAAAATATTTTGAATTGTAAATTTGGTTTTTATCAGCAGTTAAATCGGAACGCAAGGGAGAAAACAAGCAAACAGGAAAACCAAACTGCAACTTTAGTTGTAATTCCTGCTCTGTCACTGTTCAAACAAAGAGGTGGGTTTCTTTTTATTTCATCATAATAACATTACCCCGTAGATTGCACGTGTAACATGGATTCTAATGGGAACATTTTGTGGCATTACAGGGAATTGATCGAGCATGCCCAACGGCATTTGTGGGAAGCAAGATTAAATCAATGCGAGGATAAAACCGCAGCAACGCCGTTGACAATAAGCGCTGAAGAAACCCCACCACGACCTCGTTCAAGTGCTGCTGGAAGTCATAAAAAGTACCACTGCATCGAGTGTCCCTACGTTACGGACAGCAAGGGTCAATTCTTGTACCACAAGCAATTCCATCGTCCCAGGGACTGCCCATTTAAATGCAGCCATTGTTCCTACACAGTTAGTCACAAACATTTACTCCATCAACACCTACGTGTACACGGACTGCCTCCTACATCGGTCACACCTCCTGGAACATCAGCAGACGTAGATTCATTTTCGGACGATCAGCCCTTGAATTTACACGCCAGCGTGGATCTATCAGAAGCTGTAGAAGAGTCCACTTCTCGACCAACAGTCCTAGTCTGGCGGAACGGCCGACCGCTGAGGATGTATCGATGCCGTCAATGTCCTCAAGTATTCGGAAAGCTTGACGACTTGGCAGATCACGAATATACACACGGCGGACCAACAATCAATACAATGCAATCCCCACTCCAACCCCAGCAAAACGTTACCATCAGCCCTTGCAGTTCCACGGATAGTTTGACCAACGGCATGAATTCCCAAGGAAAAGTCCTCTATTGTTGTGAGTCTTGCCCCGCCCGATTTTTCTACGAGAAGGAATTGGAAATACATTCCACGTTTCACGCATCCAAGTCCGAATACCAATGCGATTTGTGCACCTATTCCGCAAAGCAAAAGAGTCCTCACCTAATGTCCCACATGAAGGTCCACGGAGTAGAGTATCAAGAGAAGACAATGCAATTACTTCAACGCTATCCAAAAGCATCCAAGCTTCGAAGTAAATCCGTTCCAACCAAAGTGATGCCATCGCCTTTAATAATCCCACAGCCTAAGATTAGTTTACTCACTGCAACTAATTTAAGTATGAAAAGCAGCAACAGCGAACCTTCCATGGTTTGCAAGAAATGTCCTGCAAGATTCCAGTCCCTTCAGTCCTATCAACAGCACATTACCTTCCATGGCCGAGCTTCAAATTTCAAATGTCGGCATTGCGATTACAGCGTGGATTCCCTTAAAAACTTGACCCTTCATGAATTGCTTCATGCAAGCACAGAAGAAGCTTCAGATGTTCCAGAGAATATGATTATTCAATCCCGGCTACTCCTTCCGCAACGATCCTCTACTCCAATGAGTTTAGAAGCGTCCATGGACGATGACAGGATTGATAACGATGCGTTTGTGGGAAATCCAGATTTCACGTATCCCACCTACATTAAAAACGGACGGGTCAAGAGCAAGCGCTACAAATGCAGCAAGTGTCCATCAGCCTTTGAGAAACGGGACCAATACAAAGTGCACATGGGGCTCCATGGATCCGACCAGCGCTACAAGTGCCCTGTCTGCGACTACGCTGTGACCTACTATGCTAATTTCATTCAGCATTTGAAGAAGCATTCAACTCAACCGGAAGTGCCGCCAGAGCTGCTCATCGCTAAACCTCTGAGCAAAATCAAGCAAGAAGAATTGGCTGCTTCAAGGCCTGCGGTTTTGAAGGCTGCGCTTACAGCTGACCGTCCAAGCACAATTGTTAAAGAAGCACTCACCCCAAAAAAGTCTGCATTTAACTGGAAATGTGACCTTTGCCCCTTCAGCACAGACGAAACAAAAGCAAGGGACGAGCACCGCAAGAGGCACATTCGCCAAGCTGTGAAGGGCACAGAAAATTCACACACGTGTTCATTCTGCGATTACACTGTTCCCACCAAGGCGCTCCTTAAGGAACATGTCCGATTACATTTCCAAGTCCCAGTCGAGTCTCTCCAGTCCTACTTGTTTGCAAACGATGTTGATATTTACGTGAACGGGAATTACGAAGAGAAGATTTATTCCGAAAAGGAAAACTATGATGACCACGAGGATGACGGTGAAGAAGATGATGATGATGCGAGTTACGCAAGTTCTCACCATGAAAACCAAGTGGAAACCAAGGACAAGGCCAAAACCCTGCCTACTATCACCTACGTTGACATGGCTTCAAAGTTACCAATTACAATGATTGAAGATGCAAGCGACGAAGAGGTCGGTAATGGCCATCTCTCACCCCAACCAGAGCCTATGGATTGCAGCTCTTAATTGTCCATCTTTAAATCTCAGAATTTCTAGAATATAGATTTACTGACAAATGAATTATTTTACAGGAAACGAAATCCAAAAGAGCGAGAAAAATATGGTGGAAGGAAGCAAGTCACTATTTTTGCCATCACCAAATTTCAAGGCAGATTCAAGTTAGATTTCAGTTGCGCGGGCGAATAAATAGAGGTGTGCTAAAACACAGATTTGCAACAATCCTAGGTGCATAGCGCAAAGCTACAACTATAGTCCCACAAGATGCACAAATAACGCATTTCCAGGAACCTTTTTTGCATGTACACATTCCGTATAATTATTATAACTATGGGAAAATAAGTTCAGCAGTTTTGTAATTAGAATTCCGCAACTGTATGTTAGGATGCAATATTCACGCAAATAGGAATCAATCAAAATGAACTCCAACCCGAGGTCCGACACTTGACCTTTGTATGTAATTGTATGCTCAGCTAGACACGACCTTTACAGACGTGTAAGAATTTTTAGATATTGTAATCCTTTAAACATAATCTTATTATCAGAACTAAGTTGAATAAGGATACCATGAAACATGTTCCACTCGAAAACAAATTCTTGAGTTTAGCTTCGAAAACTCTTCTCCTAGCAGATACAAGTATCCCTCGAAATTCATTGCAACCATTCAGGACATAAACTTCTAGGTTATAGGCTCTTCATCATATTAATCGGTATACAGATCAATTTTATCAACTGGCTGGTGATTTCTATCCACTACTTTGGATACCCTGTACGATGAGGTTCCAACTGTGTTAAAGTGCCAGTTTGATCCAGAGAACTTGATTCTCATGGCTTCCTCCAGCAAGGGATTGCATTCAGGGCCAGGGTTCGGCCCATTGTGGACTATAAAAGCTTCATCGTTTAAGTTCTTACTTGATAGGTTTCCCCTTCCTTGGACTATAAAGCCGACTTGCGAGCCCATACCTTCTGTGACACTCTCGCAACAATTTCTAGCACATGAATTAGCAATGACTTGCAATAATTTTGGATACTCCGCGTTCGTTGTTGATAGAAGTTGCATATAGAACGTAGTCTCGTCGGAAAGACTAACTTCGTTTTCGAAATGACTTCGAACTTCGGTCGTAAATCTTCTGTACTGCTTCTCAAGTTCCAAGTACGTGCAGCTGTCATCAATGAATCCCGCTTTTTTATACAGACTGTAAAGATATTCCAACGATGCTGGAGTGGACCCACTTGCGTTCATTATCTCGGAAATCGAGAAACAGGTTCTAATATGTTCTAGTATCGTATTTTCTTGGTCAGTAAATCTTTTCGTTATTGATGCAATGAAGTCATCCAAGTGTTCCACCAGTTTTGGTCGCATCTTGTCAATTATTTCTTCCGCTCCTTGATTCGACTGATCTTCGGAAGAACGTGTGCGGTGATTTCGATTGCCAGTAATAGCTCGGCCCTTGAAAGAGCCAAACGACAACAATTCGGATGTGCAGTGGTTAAAACTTTCCAGTTTCAAATTCATGGGCCAAAAGTCCCCTACGTCCACGTTTAAAGTAGTTTTCATATCCGACAGGGTTGAAATAAGGGACTGAACAGCCTGCTTTACATGCCATGGCAAAATATTAACAGTTTGTAATATTTTCGACGCCAACTGGATTTCTCTATAGATGTCAACAAGAAAAGACAGTTGCAAAACAAAGTCCGGATTTGAAATCTTCTGTAAAATATCATCGTCTTTTCGCACGAGCTCTGAATAGACGACTGGGTAATTATCGCTGAAACATTTGAGAAAATTATACAGATAGGAAGTGAAACGAGTAGTTGAGAAGAGTTGGAACTTTTTGAGTCCATCCACGTGGTCATCCTTATTCAGTTTAAGGAGTTCAAATTGCTCGGTTAATTCCTTGAGCTGCTTTCCCCATTTGAATTGTGACCCCAGTTCGTTTACAATCGAAATTGTCGTTTGCACCCATTTGACTTTGATAGAGTTAACAGTAGCTCCCTGTTTTCGGGCATCCTTTCCAGACAATTCTATAACAAAAGCATTAGAATAAATTATACTTGCTCCTTCTATCAATTTGCTTGAATTTTTTAGCATGTGGCGTATAATGCTTCCATAATTCACTACTCTACTGCAATTGCAACTGCCATTTTAAAAAGAGTTTTCTTGTGCTGTTGAATGCATGCAACTTACTTGACTACCAACAGAGCAAGACTTCGTAACTACTGTTTAGTTCTTAATTTGAATCCACTATACCAAACATTATAAAGTTGCAGCTTAACCGAAATCTGTATGTTAATTATCTGTTGCTTTCAACAAATTCCAAACTACAATCACGAACTAATCACGAATTCACATGAGTACCAATTGTTTATCAACAAATATTTCCCACTCTTTGCTAATTTTGAGGATATCACGATATGACAAACTTTACGGACAGGTTCTTGTGTTTAAATAATTGTGGAGTGTCGTAACCTGCTACGCCATTTTTCAAAACTAATGATTAATGCAAAGTCTTAATTAACAGCTTTTATCTTTGCGCATACTGAATTCTGCGCATCTAAATAAACTGAATTAGGAGGCCATATTTCCTAAAATATTTAAACTGCATGTCGCTATAAGTCAATAACATGTAGGATGCGGGGGTGGGGGGGGTCCCAACCTATGCACCTATTCACTCGTATTTAGGTTTGGAGGCAAGGAGAACCGAACCAAGTATATCTGTTTATATAGAGCCAAACTATCGTGTGTCTGGTACATCTCAAGAAAGTACTTACGCCCGGTTCTTCCCCAAGAAGCCTTTTCCAAAATGTAGACATACAGATTAAAATTTATTTAAACAATAAGGGGCAATTATTTTTCAGACTGGTTATATCAACCTTTCGAAAACTAACAAAATTCGACAGCTTTTACAAGTCCGTCCTATGTAGGTTAGCTTAATTACCTTTCAAACATTCTGACGGCCAACAGAAAAAGTCATCATTTATAGGGTAGATCATCCGAACTACTCTGTGCGACATTTGACCGTGGACTACAACTGGAATGTATACTGGTAGTCATGACTACCGGGTTAAGAAGTTAGGATCATCTACCTTGGAAATGGTGATCATTGCTGTCTTTTTGACTTCAGGATGTTTCGAAAGGTAATAAACCTCAACTTAAAACGCTAACTGGTACAAGCTGCCTCTACAAGAGCAATTATTGTAAGATCATCTAAAACAGTCTATAAATTATTAAGCCCAAAATGATTAAAATAAATCTTTAACTGGATGCATAAGTCTAGGATGAGGCTCAGGTGGGAAGCAGTTTCTCTTGATTTCATAGACTTAGTTTCACAGACGTCTCTAACATGAATGTAAGCGAATTCATGAAAAGATTGTGGCCTTTCCGGCTTTTAACTCATACTGAAATAACTATAATTGCTAGTGTTGTTGGCATTCGAACATCTTCTCACGAAAGTTATTTTATAACAACTGAACTGTCTGATACTTGACTAGTTAGTACTGAAATACTCCCCCCCTCCAGGGAAAGATCGTCCTCGTGATGCTATATCTTAAAGAGCTATGCAAAAATTTATAAATGGAAGGTAGAATGCTAGATCCTGGTCAAGATTCGTGGTATTAAAGTAATTTGCAAGCAAAGTTTATAATACCTAGCAAATGTGCAGGATCCCAAATAAAGGTGTAGGCTTCTCTGACTTCTTCTGGTATTTGAAGAATGTCCTGGATGTGCTTAGGTACGTTTAATTTGATATACTGTCCATCGAAACAACCACCAGTTACTTGAGCCCTAATTTCGTCATCCGTTAGGTAGTATCTCAAAGTGCTGACAATTTCTTCAGCAAGGCCCCTACCCGTGTAGTCTTTTGCCGGAAGTGTAGCTAGCAAATAACTTCTCAGCTGGCCCTTGTAGGGAAATATTAATCCCACAATGTGAAGTGTTGTTCTATTCGGCGTAAATTTATCCGCTATAAATGACACTGGTGGCATCCTTCCGGTAGAAGGAATCGGTGTGTGAAGCATCGACTTAAGCTTTTGTCTCAGAATGTTTGCAAAAATTGGCAACATCTCAGCTGGGAAGGCTGGACTATGATTGATATTTCCAACTTGAACTTGTTTAGCTGCATCGGCTGAAACAAGATTTGAAAACTCCGTAAAGCCTTTCTTCATTTTGACGACATAGTAGGCATTTCTGGCAATGTTCATTCCTGCATCGTAGTTTAATGGGTTCGTGGTGTTGTCAGTAGCATTCTTATGAGAGACGGAATCGAGGTGAGCTGCTATACTTTGACGGAAATTGTGAAAAGGCTTAGTCATTCTGGAATTATCTTCAGTGTGCTGGCTGTGACTAGGTATTTGGAATTTCCCACGGGTCTTTCCATCGTAGCACTTCAGGCATACGAGAGCAGTATCCTGTCTTTCAAAGTTTTGAAGACTTTCAATCACTTGATGCACAGTTGTCATTTTAAGCAAAGGCGAGGTTGATGGGGCTGTAAACGGGTTCTGTTTCACTTTTTTTTCTCGACACTTTGTCATGTGGCTTTCCGACTTGAGATGGTCCTTTATCTTCGACTTAAGTTGCGACCATCCAGTATCAGGGACTCTGTTCACGGAAATAGGTCGAAAATAAGGAAAATCTTTGCATACCATACATTCAATACCTCTTTCCGTTAGCTTAAGAAGTCCAGCCGCATCAAGAATACTTTCTATGTCTTTGGACTGTTCAATTTTTTGCCAGAATAAGTGTTGTGATTCTCCGTTTTCATCTCTGGATGCTAATTCCGTGCGCAAACGTTCAATTTCTTGCTCGTATTCTTTCACCTTCTTTACAATGGCATTATCATCCGTCGCAGCTTCAACAGGTGTATCCGGGGTCGGGTTAGTAGATGGTTTATTTGCAGGAGCGTTAGTTTCGTACACTTGTGGAATAGCAGTAGATTCTGTCGTAGCTGTTACATTCAAGGAAAACTATGAGGATTTTGCGTAGGAGTTTAGAATTATGTTGAGTCCTTGGCGAACAAACTTACATTTTTCTATAATCTTCCATTTTAACTTTTGTCTGAAGTCATTAAGATTCGTCACACCGATAGGGACCCTTCCAGTTATGCTGGTCTCAACCTCCAGGAGAGCTGCAACACCTGAGTCGCACTCTTCAAGAACGACAGGCAATTTTCAACACTGTAATAAAATTATCGTACTGCAAGTTTAAGAGACAATAGTTAAGAAGGAAACTTACTGTTTTTTGTGCATAGCAGAAGAGGCTTTTTGTATTTAATATTCCATGGTACGACACTGTCAAATGATTTTGTTGTTGCTTCAGCCAAAAGCTTCATTCCATCGTGTAGTTGCGGCGAGCACTTTTCACCTTTTTCAGTCAGTACTTCTAATACCCGATTCCTGGACACACAGAAATACGCTAGTCATTATGATTATGTCAATTAATATAAGCCCAAAGCGTAATTACTGGTGCCTTACGTTTTCTGCAACTTCAAGCATATCCATTCCTTCTTGTACTGCAGCAAAGAAAATATTATATCTTCTTTGGAGTTTTTTATATCGTCTAAGACTTGGCATTTCACCATCCATGGACCTGTAGTTTTATCGACTTCTGATTTGCCAAGAGCATTCATTTTGGTCTCGAGAATCAGGGGTTGAAACAACATAGTAGAGGCGAGAATCTTATGTTTGCTACCGTCTTTTTTATTTGGGATCTCATCCCTCAAAATTTCAAGGTACGCATCAATCACTGTAATATCCAGATGCTGATTTGGAGACAAGAGAGCTATGTTGACTATCCCATCCTTCCAAGAAAGGGTTTCCGCGTACGGCAGAGGTTCTAAGGATTTACGTACAATTCAACATTAAATGTCCTTACTTAATGCAAACTATTTAACAGGTACATTAGAAAATGCTAACTCCACATTACCTGCCGGAGATGACTCGAAGAATTCAGTAGCAACAACTTTCATTTGTTTCAACTCCAGTTCTCTAGACATTTCTATAGTCTGGTTTAGGATTTGTACAGCTTCTTGACGCTGGCGTTCATATTCCTTTCTCTGGCGTTCAAGTTCTTGATCCTGTCGGTTAGCTTCTTCCCGCTGGCGTTCAGCTTCTTGACGCTGGCGTTCAGCTTCTTGACGTTGGCGTTCAGCTTCTTGACGCTGGCGTTGCTTCATTTTAAAATCGTTGTAATCGAACGGTACCTCGGCCGGACGCGGTGGTACGTGTTTACTTCTTTGCAGCATGTCTTCAAATTCCAGCCGTTCCGCTTCTTTTTTCTTCTCTTTTAAATTTTTAGCGATTGCTTCGTTTTCCAAAATCCTAGCTGTAGAAGCATGGGACCAGTCCTCCCATTCTTTACGGTCATTGCGTTTCTTTTGGGAATATGCTTCACGTTCACGTGCTATCTTAAGCTTTAATTTTTGCTCTTCATCTTTTTTTTTGAAATTAAGTGGGTCTTCTAAAGTATTCTGAACAGGGTTAATAGCAGTCACTTCATCCTCTTCTCCACTTCCAGTTGTTTTGGTAGCTTCAGCGGGGAAGTTGACCTTAGATGGGCCTGTCTCATTGGCTCCGTGTTCTCTTGGAGTTGGAGATGTTGTTGAAGCCTTTACGTTAGGAATTATCGGAACGTTTTTGGATGAGCTGCGCGGTTTCGTCAAGCTATGGGGTTTAATGCTGGCACTCTGAGGTTTAAAACTCGCATTGTTCTTTTCGGTTCCCACTGCAGTCGGTTCTTGGTTTGGACTTTTGTGTGGCACTTTCACAGATGACGTTGGGATTGAAGTATTGCTGATGTAATCCTTAGCTTGCTCACTAATTCTGATATTTTTTGCAGTTGGTATAGAAGTGGGGGAATTCGCCGAATTTTGCTTTTCTGGAGAACGTCTCCTCTTTGGTTTTTTCTCTTTAACAGCTTCCATTTTATCTTTGGATGAAGTGGAACATTTTTCCTTATACACTGGTGGCCGCAAAAGCCGGGTGAGGATTGATAATTTTTCATCGTCCAAGAATGTAGTCGCAGAAAGTAATTAAAGATTGCAGGTGTCGGGTTTCGCGTGAGCTACTTCGGTGATAAGGTATGGGAAAATTATTTCTTCTGTGTAGTGGCTAAAGGCGGTATGGATGCCTCTGACAGGAGGCTGAATACGGGCAAATGCACTAGACCTGAATCCAGGGGTGAATTGAATCAACCTATACTCAGAATATGATGCTCAATAGGAGTGGAGACGTATTAGTAATTTCCAGCATTTGCCACTACGGCACAATTTCCGCAAGGTAATAACTGAATGTTTTTCATGGATGCTTAAAGCTGCAACATAATGCAGTGAGTATTTACGCACAGTTTCAATTATGTTATGATAAAAATCTTAGATATGAGAAATAAGCTAATGCTGTCAGAGTTACACGTTATCATCCATACCTTAAATAAATTCTTATAGCACGCAATATGTACAGCAAGGTTTTCCCTTACTCATTCTCAACGTTGCGAAAATCGTGTTCGAGTGTTTTGTGGCATATTGTGTCTTATCAAAAGCCATTCTATGACGCTTGTGACCATGAATAGTTTAACACCCAAGCCTACTTATGCCTCACAGGAGGATACAAGCTCATCGTGTTTGATTGAGCGTTACTACCAGCAATTTTTTCTGCATCTTCACAAACGGCAGAGGAACTCAAAAACGAAATCACTCGCGGTAGATGATCGAGTTACAATTACCTTCCCATTATCGCCTTAGCAACATGGGATGGCAAGTTCCGTAGGTACAATCTGCCATTAAGTTTAACCTCAAAGCGCGCGCTTAACATGAAATCTACCTGAAATCTGCCTTGAATATTGGTGATGGTATTTTTGTAATGCTTCCAGTACAAAACCTAGTTGTAAGAACATTTGTCAAGTGAATGAGATGGTGTTCATCCAGGTGAAGTTTAATGACCATTGATGTTGTAAATGATAAATATTTTTACTACCTTATATCTTCCTATAGTTCTTTACGTGTACACTATCAAATCATTTATTGTATAACCCACGTACTTGCATTTCCTCTATATCTTTGACTACCACGGACATTAAGTTCAATTATTAAGTTCAATTTACTATAAGTATTGTTTATATTACACATAACCGAGAGAGTACTATTGTATTGTTGTACTTGTCCTAATATTGTTAATGTTAATCCGTACCTCGAGATGTATTTCCTAGGTGTAACTAAATCATATATTTCCGTTATGTATATTACCTTACTTAAATACTGTCATATATTTCTCGCATTAGAATTACACTTACAATGTCCTATGCTAGGAGACACCGTTACCCATGTACACAACTATAAAGCGTAACTCCTAAAGATGAAGACATTAATCCGCGTCGGTCCAATTATAATATTAGAATTAGGCTAAAGACAGTTTTATCAAGTTTACTGATAACTTTACCATTTTCAATACCTCAGTACGTAGGTACACAAGTGTCTCCTTCTAGATAACTGTGATTGTAAAGAATTACTAGTCTCATGAGTTCATATCCTTATTAAGCTGGTTACTGCTGTCTAGAAGAATGGCTTGTATTACTAAAATTGTACATGAATAATTACAAGAATCAATTAAATTCACTTCCATGGTACGTTAACTTTGTTAAATATTTCATTTTATTCTCGACTTTACGCTGCTTAAACGGATTAATAATTTGAAACGAATCTACTAAGCCATATGTACATTAAGAATTGTAACACAGTCGTAAAATTAAATTGCCCAGAAGTCGTCCTCCGCCATATTGTCAGAAGTGTCGCCATCTGCATGACTTATTTCAACCACGGATAAACTATCGCTTCTATCATGCCAATTTTTAACGACCGATCCCTGGGCTGATGCTTGTTTGTTTTCTCTGGGTTCAATGCTGTGACCCCAGCTTTGCCTTCTGCCGTTGACTACGAAAGGAGCGTCTGCAGCGATGCTATTAGCTGGTGACGGGATTTTCGTACGCGTTAAAGCTCCAGCGCGCTTCGCCATATCGTAAGAAGAGTCTAAACTACGGGAATCCGCGTCGTTCTCCAGGTCAGTTTTATCGGGCAACTCTTCCCTGAAGCCCGGTGCTTTTAGTTTGCTGGGAGGTGTAAAGAGATTCGGAACAGGTGAGGTATCATCAATCATCCCATTTTCAGGGATCATTAAGTCCCTCATAAATGGAGGAGTTTGTCGATCGTTAGATTCCTCGTTTCTGTCAACCTGTACTTGAGTTTTAGGGCCCATCAGGTTTCCGTTACTTGTTTTCTTTGCAGCCTGTACTGGAGCTTTAGCGCTTTCTCCAGGTTCAACTTCAACAGCATACCCTCGACCTGCAGTCCGTACTGAATTTCCGGTAGGTGGTAGTAAACTAGTACCAGGAGATTCTTCCATGAACAGTTTTGGTAGCTTGGATGGTTGGGGTGGAGGGTCAATAGGAACTCGTGGTTCGTCAACTTTGGCTTGAAACTCTGCTACTCTGTTTCGTTGATAGCCCGATTTAAACGTTTCAGCTCTGCTCCTTGTATCGTATTCTGGAACTGTTGAGGGAAGTGTGCGAAGCATTGGAGGGAGTACGTCTTCCATTTTTGTATCATCTTCTATTAAAAAAGATCTTAGATTCTGATGGAAGCTTCCAGTTTCCGTTAAAAATTGGGGTGTAATGGAAAGATTAAAATTATTAGTTGGTCCTTGCCTAGCTGTTAAGGTCGAGTTCCGTAGAAGAGTAGTATTGTTGCTGCCAGCTGGATGAATAGCGCCAGGAGCAGATGTTGAGCCTTGGTTTCTCTGAAATACTTTTCTCAGGGTTGAAGTAACTACCTCTGCTTTCTTCTCAATTTCAGCGAAACGATGCTTGGACTCAGTGAGAAATGTTTCCAGATCGGAGTCGTAAACTGGAGCAGATGGCGCTCCTGTGTCTGAGTCTGTCCCGGGCGCTGCGCTTTGGCCTTTGTTAGTTTTTCTAGCAACTTGGGATTTTAGTCTACGGATTTCATCGGACTGCTGCTCCACCGCCATTTGGAGAAAAGCTACTTTATCGTCTGCTAAACTTTTCATGTAGATGGAAGGGGGCGCCACCTGTTTCACCGGTTTACTTCGTGATGTCTCTGGTTCGTTTTCCCGCGGATCCGTGTTAAATCGTACGGTAGTTTTTCTCCTCCCTGATTCGTCTTTGGTGGCCCTAAAATAATTTAATAATTTAATTTAGATTAAATTCAAATTTGAATTGAATTGAAATTCTAATAAAATTCAAATTGTTCAGAATACTTAATTTTTTTAAAGAATTGAATGCAAAAATTCCAAAGTATTTTAATGTTTCATACATGTATCCGTTATTCGTGGTATATCTGTTTAACTTTTGTGTGAAATTTTCTGTGTCATCGCTGGTAGAAGAATTGGGAAAGTCTCGTAAATCTGATAGCTGGTCGTAGCTTCCCGACGCTGCGCTTCCAGTCGCGGTTCTTGTACCGGCGCTTACATCCCTCTGCGTCATTTAACCGAACATAAAGTTAAGTTAACTCGTATAGAAAAATACGTTTGTATGTATGGAACAAAATGCTGTGATATTCTTACTTTGTCCGATCCACTCCCACCAGCTTTGAGCTTCTTTTCTCTCACATGACTCATGAGCCTTAGGAGATTGTTACGCTGGAACTCTAGCTCTTTCTCCTTGTGAGCTTTTTCGGCATGCCAAATTTGTTTTTCTTGGTCCATCATTCTCTTCATTGCGGTAACTCGATCGTCGTAAGCTCGAAGAAGCTCTTGTTCCTTGGAAAGGAATTTGTATGCGTAATTAGCTTCTACATCTTTTCTTATTTTTTGTACTTCGTCATTTCGGAATCTGTTTCAAGTTAATTCCAAAAAGGTATTGCAAAAATAGAACCAATTTTACAATCAAGTTTAGTTTCCGAGGGGGAAGGGAATCTTGAGCTTAAATACGTATGCATTACCTTTGCAACTCGTTCTGTATTCTCTCGCTTTTATCACGTTCCATATTAAAATGCATTTCAAATAATTTAGCGTCAATACTTTCACCAACTGGAATATCCTGCACTGGCTTCTCACTTTCTCCAGCGTCTTGCCATTCCCGTTCCGACGGAGGACCAACCGTGCTTGAATGTTTGGGCGAGGTTTGTGATTTATAAACACTGCTAATGCTGGGACAATTGCTTCCATTGTTAAAATCTTTGGTCGGAAAGAGTTCTACGAATGTATCTAACAAGGAGCAGCGATTATTCTCGGAATATGTTTTTAGTATTAGTCGACTTAAAGATGAATCTTTTGGCACATTAATTTCCTCCAGCAGATTTTCAGCGTCTCCTGGTTTCAGTTTACCGTAAATTCCTGAAAGCATTTAATTATTTCAAGTTAATTAATTGCTATGTTTGGCTTTTATATTGATGATGGTTGCAGTAGTTTAAATTAAAGTTTTTTAAGCATTCTAATTTGAATTATGGAGATCAGATTTATAGTTTGGAGCTTACCTGGCTCCCGTTTAGATTGGTATCCTCCGTTAAGCTCTGACATTAGGACAGAGTAAGTGAAAAGCAGATTATGAGCTATGAGAAAATCTTCTACGAGATCTATTACAGTTGAACTATATTTTGAATCACATCCAGACCGTATTACTTGTGGGTAAGTTCCTCGAAGTACTTCAACGAGCTTATGACGGATGAAAGCATGGACTTCTCTTAATACTCCTTTTTCTAATAAACTGCAAAGTTAAATCCGTTCAAAAATCATTGAAAGAAACATTTATTCATAGATATTTGAAAGAGCTAAGAAAATAAAGACAAAAAAGAGCACAGAGATAGAAAAATGTACTTTGCAATTAAAAATGCTTACCATTGATAAATATTCGTTGCAAACTCGGAGTCATGCTCGCTAGAATCATTCTCTTCTTCCTTTTTGCTTGATGCTATTGTTTTATCTAGATTTTCGCTTACAGTTTCAGGCTCTTTCCTTCCACTATGGGTTTTTATTAATTCTGCGCTAGTTTCACGTATTAAATAGTTTTTCACAATTTCTTCTAATGCTTTTTCTAAATCGTCCATTGTTACTAAGGATCTCGTAGGTCCCAGGTAACTTTAAAATTGCTTAAACTTGAACTTGGTATCGAAAGAAGACTTTTATCCTGACATTGAATTTACAAAAGGTTTCAAAAATAATCATAGCAGTGTTTGCAACATTTAACACTGCCCTTTAACCGTGTCAAATTGTCCCTCCGTCCTCTGGGACAACCTGGACCATTGTTGTGCCTTTGCTGTCATGGTTACCGTTTTGAGTGAGTCATTGAGTAAATTAAACAGACCAATTCTCTCCGTGGGTATTGTACATTTTTTAATTATGGGAACCACTTTAGCAAAGCATTTCAACCAAATTTTTGTCCATGAACATGAAGTTATGCAGTTAGAGGGATGTGGCAGCATTAAAACGTTTCCATACATCGGAACAAAGGTTTGTACCGGTTGGCGGTAAGCGAAAAGCTGGATGTAAATATTTTCATTGAGAGTTTGCTCGAAGTCATAGAGTGCAACAAAGCGGGAAACGAGTGACACGTATGAAAAAAGATCTTCAATTTTACACGTTTTGCGCAAAAGTCGCTGTCGCTACGTCGTAGTTAAGTAAAAATTATACGTCTAGCAATTAGGTAATTGCGAAACGTGTGTCTGTATCTATTTTTGCAACTGGGAATTTATTGTCTTGTTGTTTGGCAAATAACATCTGTTAATGGAGCTTCAACGTGAATTTTGCTGTTCTTCGAGTTAATTTTAATCAGTATTAAGCGGTGCTCTGTTAATGTGCGCATGTATGTTAGCTGTTTCGCAAAATATGAAAGAAATTGAGTTGATATGTTTATCATTTTTTCATTCGAAACTGAAACATTTCACGAAGTTAACATCATGTCAAGTGTTATGAATTGAAACGAGAGCTTAAGTTGAGCAGTGTCGTTTAAGTCAGTTATAGATTATTTATATACATCGTGATCGCATATTATAATTAAATTATCCTTAATCTGCAATAAACTCTCAAGAGTATGGTAAGTACGCTATTACTTTTAGCGGAATCTAGTGGAGTAGAGAAAATAAAATTGTATAGCATTGAAATTTTTATTTTGTTGTTCAATTACTTGACGTGTATGCAATTGTGATTTTGCAGGTAGATGCGATAAAAACTATGGCAAATCATGGAGGCGGAGAAGGTGCATCTCAAGGAGCTGAATATAGAGAGGGAAAAATCCGGAGAATGTCTAGCGTTCAGGAGTCACCCACAAAAAAGACTGGAGTTTTCTGGAAACGGGTAAGAAGATTGGTGCTGTTATGTAAGATGAACAAATCGTTTTGAAAACATCAAGACTATAATCATTTTAATCATTCAAAATGCAGAGCCTTAAGGATTACGTAACCCAGGAGTTAACTAGAGGATACATTCTTGAATTAGAGGAGGAGCGTTACGCTGCGAGGAGAGAGAAAATTTATACGTTCATGAGCGTACCTCGAGAGTTGGAAAAATTGATGGCATACGGATTTTTCCAGTGCACAGATGCATTCCTCTTTGTCTTTACGTTTTTACCACTTAGATGTTTCTTTGGACTGCTGAGGATTTTTCTGAAAATATTTCAGAATACTGTAAGACTGGATTTTCCGTTGAGGTAAGTTTCTAGAAACCAGAAATCTGAAACACGATGTAAGTTTCGTTCTGAGAGTTAGCGGTAAATTAAGTAATTCTGATTCTCTTTTATCACACAGACAACTGAGAGGGTTCCTAACTCCTGCTGAGAAATGCGATCTGATAAAGTTATTTATTTTTTTAACCTGTGCTTACATCTACTCTTACATCGACACTTCTGTTCTTTATCACGTCATCAAAAGTCAATCTGTGATCAAGCTATATATTTTCTTCAACATGCTCGAAGTGGGAGATCGGCTCTTTGCTTCGTTCGTACAAGACACATTGGGTAAGTAGTGACTTGATTTAGATACGGTGTTTCGTTATTTTTGAGAAGCTGAAATCTAATTACCGTTATTTGTTTCCAGATGCGCTTTTTCTAACTGCCACAGAGAAATCAGATAGAAAGAGTCAAATGGGCGTTACAGCTCATTTACTGTTGACTTTGGTCAGTGTGACTGGTCATGCAATGGTGCTTCTATTGCAAGGCACAACCCTGAGTGTAGCGATCAATGCAAATAACCGAGCTCTTCTAACTGTAATGATGTCTAACAACTTTGTGGAGTTGAAGGGTGCTGTATTCAAAAAGTTCGATAAAATCAACCTATTTCAAGTAAGTCTGTATTCAGACGACCTAATTAAAAACAAAATCTTTTGTTTTGTACGGCAAAGTTATTGGTGTAATAACATACCGTTTCTTTTTTTAGGTATCATGCAGTGACGTTCGAGAGAGATTCCACTTATGTATTCTGTTGTTGGTTGTCTGCCTACAAACCATGAGAGAATATTCTTGGGAAGAATCTAGATTCTGGATCCTGTTCCCAGACTGTGTTATGGTTTTAGCAGCGGAAGTTTTTGTCGACTGGCTCAAGCATGCGTTCATAACCAGGTTCAACGAAATTCCATCAGAGGTACATTAAATACATGGCTCATAGGGAACTACCTGCTACATTTCTTTCAAATGGGATTATAACTAAAAATATTTTAAATTATGCATTTGATAGGTTTATAGGGAGTATACGCTCAGTTTAGCTTACGATCTGGCTCAGACTAAACAGCGTCGAGCGTTTTCTGATCATTCTGACATGGTAGGAAGAAGATTAGGGTTTGTGCCGTTACCTCTAGCAATTGTTTTGGCCCGAGTCGTCAGACCATCGCTAAAAGGCCCATTCCTGGCTACTACGCTCCTCGCTATCCTCGCGTACATCGCACTTTCGTCATTCCGTTTGCTAGGAAGTATAATATTGTTAGGAAAAGCTTGTGATTTGATTGATCAACATCGAAAAGAGACTCCTCAGCACGTCGTTCCAGTTCCTCAAGCTCCGAATACAGAGCCAAAAGTTGGATTCATGGCTCCTCCTCCGATTCCAGAAGAATTGGTACTCAGATTCAAAACCACCAGTCAACCGAGCACAAGAACACCTTCCCCGTCGCGGTTGAATATGAACCACAGCGGAACCCCACTGAAAGAACTAAACCAACGTATAAATGATGAAAACAGCCCATTTGCAGCAAACTTCGATTTTGTGCCACCGAAAGCCAAATTCTCTCCTCGCCTGTCTTACAAATTCGTCAACGGTAATGGGAATCAAGGTAAAATAGTAGGGGAGAAGAAGCGGTATTACCGATCCTTTAGCGCGTCTCATACACCTCGTGCCAGTATCGTGGGACTGGCTGTGGAAGGATTGCCTTCTCTAGGTGAAGCCCCCGGATTACCAGATGCGAGTCAAGCTCTCTTAATGGCCAATAGTACCGTTAGTATATTAAGTGTCAACCTGAATGAAGAAATGCTACGGACGGCTATAGCAGATACGGGAAACGTAACACCACCAAATCAGCTCGGCGTCTTGACAGCAGCCGCCTCATTGCATTCGTTACCAGGTGAAATTACCTCGCCTTCAGCGTCCGAAGATTCCAATTCTGCTAAATCTCATTCCAGGAAGCACTCACTAGGAAGTAGTGGAACATTCGATTTCAATAGCATTTAAGCGCTTTAAGCTTGCGTAGAATCGCAAAATTTTGTTACTGATTTAATGATACTGTTGTATCACAAAAGCCTAGTAAGTTGCTGTAACTGCATTGTGTATATTTTAAGCGTCTTTATATTTATATTGATGCTACTGATTTATTAGTACTTGTTTAATAAGTTTTTTATGACTTATTAATACCGAACAAAGGTTTTAAGCTTTTTTTTGAGTTCACAGTCAATAAGAAAACACATAATGAAGATGTCTTACTAACAAAGGGAAGAAAGAACCAAGAACGGCATGGATTTTATACGAAAACCAGTATTCAAGGTACAGAACAGGATTGTTTATGCGTGTGCATTAAATGGTGGGACGTTTTCTCGCCCATTGACCCTGGGAGGCATGTTTAGAATACAAGGCAAAGTAATGTATTCCAAAATCAGATTGCATTGTAACCCCCATTCACATACACATAAGTTCAAGGACAAATTCATAGGCAAAAGGATCCACTTGAAGCTCAGATTCGTGTAACCAGATGCTCGATCGTTTTATGCTGACTGGATTTTTAAGCAATCTCTGAATCTGCAGGTCTTGAATTGGCAGGCAGGGGGATTTATATCCAACCATCCAAAAAGGAAAGGATTACAAACGTTAAGGAATTGAAGAGGTGTTAGCAGAACATGGAATCTTGTTGTACAATTCTGGAGGGCCGCACGCACATGGATACAAAAATCTTCCTAATCTCCTGGGGCGTGATGATGTTTTGTGTTCCTAAGATAGAGTTTCCACTCCCTCATCTTCATATCTTTGGTAGATGCGTTCCAGGAATTTCGTCTTTAGATTCCAAGCAAGCAGAGTTAGACGACCAGTAAGTGATTTTACCCAGGGATGTTGCCCAGCTCAAGAAAAGTATTCAGTGAGATTAACACACCCCGTTTCTAGCATTGTCTGCATAAGTTTCTATTTTAGCATTTTATGCAGTAACCTCTGGATTTTCATCTCCAAGAGCTTAACTTTCACATGTGTGCCGTAACAAGTATATAATCATTCTGTTTTATGGCTTAGATCTATCTATGGAACGTTGTTTATGCTCGAGGATCTTGAGTGGTAAACCCGTTTTTACAGCACACATCGCTGATTTCATCCACAAACCCACAAGGCAAGAGGAACAGTTCAACTCAACAAGTGGTTCAGTGCGTACGGACGTTCACGGATTTCCAAGCTCCTCTTTGCGGCTGTATTTATTTTGGGTTCAACTTCCGTTTTCCCTCTGTGACATCCCTCCAAGTAGTTCCGCTAGCTAGCGAACTCATTAAATCCAAGTGTCTCAGACGTATACTGTTTACATCAGGACAGGAGTCAAAATCCTTTCTCCCATCCCACATTGCAACTCTTTGGATCTGGCTATTACGAATATCGTTGGTAATTATCATCACATACTCAAAATCACGAACCAGAACAATTGACAGTCCGACCGCCAGTGACCCTATCATTTAATACTCAATCTTTGTTCTTTTCCATGCAGTGACAAACAAACACCTGGGAAAGCTTTTGTGATCCCAACGGAATATTGTCCAAGGATCATCGCGTTTCTCATTGTGTAGTTCAGAACTCTGCAAACTAAAACGTTCATCGCTTCTGTCTGCAAGCATTCACCATAGCCTTAAGCTTGGGTTGGCATCAAACAAATCATCATTCTACAGCGAGGAGAAAGTCGTGGACAGCAACTTGAGGGTAATTTTGTCAAGCTACTGTGGTTTTTGTTTTTAGGGTGCAAAGTTTAAGAATTCAGATACACATGTACAAATCAATATCTTCGTCTAAATATCAATATGCTGGCGTACTTTCGAGCTTGGAATGCCAGGCAGTTTTACTTTACGTAAACTAAGCTTAGATTATCACGCCCGAATATTTAAATGAGAAATTATTTCTGCGCTCAATCAAACACTACAGCACAGCAAGCAAAGAATTTAGGCAGGAAACCTGGGCCAGATCGCGAGAATGCGGCTCATTGTCTAGAATTTTATCTTCTATGTTCTTTTTCTGATATGATACAATTATGCTTGAGCAAACCAGTCTTACATTCTATGCAAATAGCAACAATTTGGCAAGATCAAAGTTAGATTCCGTCTCTCATTCAATTTAAAACTATATCATTATCTTCCTATCCGCAGTGTTCATGGCATTAGCTGTTTTTTTCTTAATTTGCAGCTCTCACACTATATATACTTCTGGAAATACCCGGAGTTTTCCGTAAAATCAAGAAAGGATGGCCGGTTCAGGAAGTCCTGTTTTCTCTCTTATATGGCTCCTCATATTGATCTTCATCGCCTTTTGGATTGCAAGCTTTTGTGCTGGATTCTACATCCTGGTTTACTGTATTGAAGCATGTATACCGGATATAAAGGTAAGATGCAAAAACGTTTTTCCTCAGGCATTTATGACATGTTTAACGTATAAACAGTTTTCAATTGAAAGCCTGTGAACAAGTAACAGATACTTTTCAAGCTATCTATCAGTTATTCTCTGTGCCAAAATAAACATTGCTAGTGAATGAGTGGAAAGTATCTCACAGCTACAGTTACAAAACTACATAACTAGTATTGAATGGTTATGCCAGATGTCTTGTTAATGCACGATGGGAATGTGATTGAAATTATTTGGATGAAATATTATCCTCTAAAGTATTTTTCTCCCACTCTTTTATGTGTGCACATGCATTAATTATTTTTACATTTATCTTATGTTGTTACAGGGTATTTCCGAGATCCTTCTCAGAGGAGTTCAGTTTCCCCATTTCTGTGCCAAACAGATGCTGGAAGGAGCACCACTTACTTTGAGCTAAATTATTTTTTACTGGGATGTTCAACGTACTATGTAAATTGCATGTTAATCATTTTGTATACTTGATTGTATGCTCAAAGGATGTAAGCGACGTTCTTGAGAAATGGAATGCTTGGCACATCTCCTCGTAAACTTTGTGTAAAAGTGCAATGCTCTTTTGAAGTATGTTATATATAACGTCTGGTTCAATTAGCTTTAAATCTTTCACAGAAACCGGTGACGAATTCAAAGCTTGTGTGTATGGAATCAACTTAACCTAGGGCAAATTCTAGAGCTCTTTTTCACTAACCACTTGTTTGTTAGTTCCTAGATTACTTTATTACGTCTAAAAGTGGAACTTATGAGTTTTACGGATGCAATAACGACGAATTAAAACAGTTTCAGCTTGTCACAGTCATTTTCAAGCAATATTTTACTCCCTAACGAGAATTTGTGAAATATTAGGTTCAGCTCTAGGAGAAGAGTCTCAAATTGATGCTCGTAGCTTCCATAGCCTAAACATGGGCGAAAGGCTATAAAGTCGTAAAATAAAGCTCCAGAACTTCCTATTATGTACGCTAGCCTACTTGCATACCAGCATCTAAAATTTAGTGTACCCTGGACAGCTTGCTTCCTTTCCCATTGTTCCTAATCTTTTCAGTTCTAATCTTGGCCTTTTCCTTGAATTCAGCTTTGTTACCAACGAACAACTGATACTCATATCCAGTCTCAGTCTCCAACAAGTAACACTTTAGGTTCCAGTCTCCAGGAGGAGGAGGAGAGTTTCATTCAATTGGTCATAATCTAGAAGGACAAGAAAGAAGAAAATCCCGTGTGCCAGAGGATCTACCGTATTTCCAGCTTATATACTCGAGAGCAGGACTGGAACAGGAAGTTTTACCGGCTTCCGGAGAACAAATTCCCATAGTCGTTAACTACAGTGAACCGCAATTAATTTAGCGCGGATATATTAGCAGATGTGAGAAGCCCGAATTGTGTACAGTTAGAGATGGCAAAAGTTATCGCGCAAAAGTCGGTTAAATATGAAACCGTTGAAGAAGTTGCACGTGAAGATCCGCAAAATGGGATCATAGGAAAGCGACATCCACTTCTGCAGTTCGTGGTACGTATTAAACTATTTAATTTAAGAAATTCGTATAATTTGTAACGCATTTCTGTAAACAATTCCAAGAAATCAACTAAATTATTTTTCTTATTTCCAGATTCTCTGTCGCCTCTGCAGATTTGCGGACACAGGATTGATAAAATTAATGCGACAAGTCTGTAAAGTTTGGAACGAAGCTGTCATTCATGTACTGAATAAGCGTTTAGTCTATTTAACTTTATGTCAAATACCAGATGAGTGGGAGGAAGCCCAGTTCGTCACTCAGTTGCAATCCTTTCTGGATTTTGATAAATGGCGTGTCAAGAATAAGTTGTGCAGAGATTTTGCTTTCTGGGACCTTACTCTCTATGATATTCACAAAGAACACTTATTCATCAAACTCCTGGAAGGCGGATGGCGGTCAAAGATTCGGAAGCTACAATTAACTGATTTTACGTCGGAGGAAATTAACTGCGTGATGGAAAACCTTATCCGTTCTCTGCCCAACCTCACAGAGCTGATCCTGAGCCTTGATACGGATGAAGGAGCAGCTACTCCATTAAAACGCTTCGGGAAACGGTACGTCAAGGTTAACGACACAGACAGAGGTCCGTGGACGTCACCATTGGGAAAAATTGAAATTATAGCTCAAAAATCCTGGGATTACACTTTAAATTTTGAATGGAATTTTCTCAACTCCTGCCCTAATCTGAACGTAAGATAATGGTAGTTATTATTATTTAAAATAATTTAATTAGCTTTTTTTTTGTTGTATTCAAGTTATTATTTCAAAGCGAGTTTCAAGGATTTCCGGTAAAATTTAATAATTTAATGTATGTATTGATTTGAACAGAGCTTTCTTCTGGAGTGTCCAGATCGACATTGTGATGGCGAAATCTTGTTGGCAAAACTTCTCAAAGATCTGCAAACCTCACACCCGAATCAGATAATTACCACATTTGAACTAATGTAAGCGTAATCCACATTGCACGAACATTGTTTTGACTATTTCATCAACTGAGGTGTGGTTCTTTATTTTTAACGTGAATCTATTGACAGATACTTTATCAGGAGCGATCAGCGTGAATCCATACTAGAAGATCAAGCAATAGACTTTGTAAATTTCTATTCAATTAAGCACTTTGACTTAGGGGTTATACTCTCTTTTGATAGAGTCGTGGAATGCCTTCGGCGATTCAAAGCGCAAGCAGGGATTCAGTCATTACGTTTATTACCCCGACTACCGAATACTTCGATAGCCAAAAGTTACGAATACGCTATGGAAATGCTCTACACGTTGACCAATGGAAAATTGGATTACCTGACTTCTCTAACTCTTCACTTTAACTGCTGGGACCACCTTAGAGCTAGTTTCATGAATCGCAAATATTGGAACGGGAGTAGTGATTTTAAACCCCTTAGAAATTTGACCAAACTAGAATATGAATGCATCATGCTAGAAGAATTTCATCATCGATCGTATGCACCCAAATTTACTTTTGCCTTTTTTGAAAAGCTACCACAAGTTTTCCCCAACTTGGTAGAGTTTAAGGGCTGTCAAGCAAACGTAGAAGAATTCCGATTCATGATTTCCCAGCTTAGTCAGTTAAATCATTTTCAAGTCTTGTCCATCTATCGACGAACGACTGATAAGAATCCAGAATTCCTATGTAACAAGTCGCTTTTCGGCATGGGCTCTGAAGATACGTCATACAAGGGCCTATTTGGATTGAAAAGTGAGCAATCTTACCATAATTTTTAGTCATTTAAAATATAGTTTGAACGCAGTATGCTTGCGTTGGGAAATCTTTGTATGATTAATGTATGGTCGTATTATGATATGTTTACAGATCTCCGTCGTCTGAGCTTAACTGGACGCTGTGAAAATCTAAACGGAATCAGCATTAAAGAAGGATTTGCGAAACTGCCGTCCTTGAAGTACTTGACAATCAATTTACCGGAGACAACCATGGTAAGATAATCCACGCATTAATTAAACATTACGAGTTTTCTAAAAGTGAAATTTCATGTTTTTAAACACTCGATTTGTAAATCATTTACTAATACAGCATTATTGTCTTTGTTCCACAGTTTATGCAGAGTCTGATAGACGAACTGGAAGGAAAAATTCGTGTAGAATTCGTGTAATTGTTTAATTAGAGGTAGAGGGATGGATTCCCTTCAATTTGTTATATATATTCAATGTTTTTATAGTGAGTAGTTATTTTGTATAGTTTAGTAGTTATCAAGTTTGGAATTGGTTTTTAATCGAAAACCTACTGAATCCTGTTAAATAATCCAGAAATAATACACGAGAATGCACAAAAATAAGGCAAATATAAGGTGAGAAGTGAGACAATGATGCAAAGTTTGGAATTGTAGGTTTGAAAAACCCCTAAGGTTAATGCTGTACTATTTTTCTAAATTCAAGTTTAATTTGTTCAAAGATGTTTAAAATCTTACTACGTAAATATCTACTCAACTTTTTATTTCTGCAAGTCAGAAACATGATCTTCTTACATTTGCGAATATTTGAATCACCTCTCAAAAATAGCCCTAATATTTACTCACGCTGAGCAATGAATGGGATTTAAAATGTATTTAGTTTATTAGAATCACACTGGGCGTTGTGATATGTATTATTACTAGTAGCCAGAAAATATAAAGATTTTATATGTTATATGCTTCACGTAGCTGTTATATGAATAGTGTCCAGTGAGGACTTTTGATACCATGTTAATAATGATATATTAATATATGTATTTCAGCATCTGCAGAAGTTAAATTGAATATTGTATTTGTTAATCTTTAGCTGCGAAGCTCACTATTATTATCCGTGTAAATCTCAGATTTGGTAGCAATTAAAGCAGTAGCTGCGAAGCTAATCAAAAGAAGTATCTCAGATAAGTACAGCTCTTCTACACTAGTATCACCTGAAGTTGTACCTTTATTTATAATATTAATATTCAGATTGGTCTTTAGCGTCTATACATACATATGGAATTATGATATGGCAAATTGTATCAAATAACATTCTCAACGTTCGCAACCCGCGTAAACGGTCCTCGCACCGTTAGGAAAAGTAGTAAGCCGAGTATCCTAAAGGAAAGTTATATTTATAATAATTATGAAAGACGAAAACTAGAGCCCTAGATATTTTTCTAAGATCATGAACACACTTTTAATGATCGGTCGATCGGTGTCGTTTTCTTTGAATAATCATTTCTGTGGATTTACTGCATAGTGCTAATTAAACGTTTTAGTCTCAAGAAGAAGAATACACCTATTTGCGCCATCTAGCGGAAACGTAATCCCACCAGGCCACATGAAACGGACAAAAAAATTAAGCACATAATAAATACGTACATGATATGTTTTGAGTCGCAGCTGAGAGAAGGATTTCGAGAGTTAATAGTGTTTGTTCGTTAAGACCGCTGAGACAGGTTATTCAGGTGAAAAAAGACTAGATGATAGTAATCAGTTTCGCATGCATATTTCTGCAAGCATTATCCACTTGGTTAAGCCGAGCAGTTGGCTTTGTGTGCAAACCATTGTAATGACGAAATAGAATATTGAAGGTGAGATTCAAGTCCAAAAGCATTGTGAACAGACGGAGACGTGTAAAATCAGAGAGTCGATTAAAGGGAGACGGAGAGAAGAGGCACAATAAAGTCATCAATGGATCGGAAATTGAAATAGTTTTAAATAATAACAGTTCATTTAAACATTGCAAAATTTAAAATTTATTCCGGGATTTTACTTGGGTAAGAAAGCGGCAATCATCAGCTGATTTTGTTCATGTTTAATAATTAATAAGATTTGATACAGTTAAATAATTGTAATGAAAATTAATAGGGTCTGCCTGCCTACTTTATACTTTTGAAAGCCTTCTGTCAGCTATAAATATCCGTGTTAACTTTTAGCATTGTGGTTATAAGGATATTGTAATGAGTGCGATGAGCGGGCAGACGTAGCTGTTTAAGGCTGGTTATTATTGGTGATCAAAGTTCAATTGAAGTTGTGGAGGTAGTTGACTTTTAAGACCGTCATTCAAACCATATTGGTTGATAGCGATCGTCAAAAGTTTATTGATTTAATTTAAGAGTGTTTACATTTCTTGGTGTTTACAGAGTTTTGGTTTGAGAATCGAGCAATTGTAAGGACGCAGTGGAAGACTTTCCAGACTTCGATGTGAGTAAATGAAGAGTACAAACACTAATTACTGATCAGTCGTGAACTTTAACCAGGAAGGATTTATATTGAGACATGAACCACGTGGATATTAAAGGTAAACTTATTTAATTTGATCTTCTAATTGAATTTATCGAATCTTAGCGATAAGAGAGCTAGAATGCAGCTGTCAATTAATTCTAAATCATTGATTGTCGTTGGACTATTAAGTTTCAAGTTTGTACTTAATCGCTAAATGCAAGTCAAGAACACTTGCTCTTAACTGATGTGTCAATAATTTGCCCTTTAAATCGGTATTCATAGCAATTTCGAATCAGCAAAGGACTATACTGTAGCGTTAGTGTATCTGTATAGAAACAAATTACGAAAACATCGGAGGTCATAAGTTAAGTCCTTCGCGTTTCTAAGATGATTCGAATTTATAAACCATGATCGATCTAGTATGCACTATGAACACATTGTTCAGATTCAGGACAGAAGAGACGGAGAACACGCATAATGTTTACAATGCATTGCATGGTCAAGGATAATTATTTGTTGTAGGATTTCGCGAATGAGCTCACGTTATTAACATCAACATTAAATAGATTTTGTAGCGGAGCATAGCAGTTTGCCTGTCTTCTATATATGGATATATTATGGTGTGTGGGTTTTCAGTGCATAATATTGCTGCGCAAGTATTTGCATGATTTGCAGTTTTTGGCATGAGCCTGTACTTAAAGCAGCAGTCGGATAGTATCGGAATTGTGGAAATGACAAGACAGGTTGCAATGAGACATAACATGAAATGTAGATTATCTATAAGTTGTCTGTACAGTATTTAGGCTGGGAGGGGTTTGTGAAAAGTGAATTTCGCAAAGGATATTAATGTGTATTTATGGTTTTTGCATGAGATGAGCAAACATAATGCTTTAGGCTATCTGTACTTCTGGTTGGCGAGTGGTTGATAATAATAGGATGTGACTGTAAGGGATACAGGAAGATGTAAGAATGTCGTGTATGAATTGCCCGAGCTAGGGATGAGGTGACATGTGTTCTTTAAAATCCAGGCAGCAACTTGGCAAGAGCGCTGAATGAAGAAAAAATAGAATTTTACTAGACTCGAGGCATTTTAGTATTCGTTGACAAGCCGATTTGTTTTTGCTCTAATGCTTTTACTGTGTGTCGGAGGTTTTTAAATAGCCCTGACTTTGAAAATTAAAGAATTAAGAGTTAGGATGAGGTTTGCTAAAGGATATGCGAGTAAATGTTGCACCGATGTCTTTATGCAGAACAGACTGTCGAGCTAAAGCTGGAGTAGTTACAAAAATGATTGTAGGATTAAGGATGCTATATTTTCATGCTAAGGAATTATGATGATCTATGTTGATGACAATGTCGGAATCTTATATTCATTGTCTTTTTTAGGAGGAGGAGATCACGAAATAATGGAGCCCACTGTTGAAGCTACGAATAAGCCACATCCTATTCAAATTGTTTTGGCTACTGATGAGCACAAGTTTGAATTAGATCAGACAGCTTTGGAGAAGATTTTACTGCAGGAAGATATTAAGGACTTGCCTATTGCTGTGGTATCTGTTGCCGGAGCATTCCGAAAAGGAAAATCTTTCATTCTAGATTTCTTCTTGCGATACTTGGATGCAGAGGTAAACAGTTATGAAAATGTTAGTGAACAATGTGACTCATTTAGTTAGTGAAGGGAGTGACAATAACTGATATGTATTTGCAAATACAGGGAAACAAGGATTGGATCGGTAATGACGACGAGCCGCTCACTGGGTTTTCGTGGAGAGGTGGAGCAGATCGGGAAACGACAGGAATTCTGGCCTGGTCTAAAGTATTCCGTGTCAAAACACCAAGTGGGGAAGAAATTGCCGTTTTGCTTATGGATACTCAGGTTAGTATTTATAATTTGCGGCAATGTTGCATACCATTCTAAAGATATTTATAATCATCCAAATATTTTGGGATTTTATAGGGTGCCTTTGACAGCCAAAGCACGGTGCGAGATTGTGCTACAATTTTTGCTCTCAGCACAATGACAAGCTCTGTTCAGATTTACAATTTGTCTGGAAATATTCAAGAAGATGACCTTCAACATTTACAGGTTCGTAATGCGGTACACGCTGTCCTATTCGCCACTAACTGTTTTCAGAATGTTTCGTATTAAATGAAATTTAATTTTACAGCTTTTCACCGAGTATGGTAGGCTAGCTCTGGAAGATTGCGGTGACACTCCATTTCAGCGGCTGCAGTTTTTGGTGAGAGATTGGAGCTATCCATATCAATTTCAATACGGACTGGAAGGAGGCGCAGAATTTCTAGAAAAGCGACTTGAAGTAAGTTATTATTCGTTAATTGAAAACGTGGTAGTGGATGGATTCATCCTCTTATTAAAAAAGGCAAATATATTATTTGGAAAGGAAAATATTCTGAACATGAATTTGTAACTTATTTGTTCCCAAATTTCGTTTCAGGTGACAGACAAGCAGCATCAAGAGCTCCAGTCTTTACGAAAGCACATCAAGTCTTGCTTCAGTGACATATCATGCTTTCTTATGCCTCATCCAGGCCTTAAAGTAGCTACAAATCCGAATTTCGATGGAAGGCTATCGGGTACGTGCCATCAAACGCTTTAACCGATGTTTGCAATTGTAATTTAACAGAAACAGCCAGTTGTGACAGGGTTGCATTTTTTCACAGATATCGAACCGGACTTCAAAACCCAGCTTCGCGAACTTTGCCCGTTGGTATTATCTTCCAGAAATTTGGTTGTCAAGAGAATCGGTGGACAGAAAATTAAGGCAAAGGATCTTGTACATTACTTTAAAGTTTATACTGCCATGTACGAAGGCAATGAATTGCCGGAACCCAAGTCCATGCTTGAAGCTACAGCGGAAGCCAATAATTTATCAGCCGTTGCTACAGCCAAGGATATGTACTCCAACATGATGGAAGAAGTTTGTGGAGGGACCAAGCCGTTTTTATCTACTGCTCAACTTGAAGCTGAACACATTCGAGCTAAGACTAAATCTTTAGACCAATTTCACTCACAACGGAAAATGGGAGGAGCTGATTTCTCACTAAAATATGTTGAAAGCATGGAAAAGGTATGAGTTTAATAGGTTGCAAATCAGTTATGAGTTTAAATTGGATTGCATAGCAGAACGTAAGTTTCCATCATATGTCTTCTTTGCAGGAAATGGAAGATCTGTATAAAAACTTCCAGGCACACAACGAAGGAAAAAATATTTTCAAGTCAGCCAAAACTCCTGCTGTGTTTTTTGTTGTCGCTGCCGTTTTTTATGTCTTGTCTGGAATTTTCGGGTTGCTTGGAATGTATTCCTTTGCTAATATGTTCAATTTAGCTATGGGCATTGCGTTACTAGCTTTGGCCATGTGGGCGTATATCAGGTAAGAACATTGATAGTCATTCGTATGCAACAAAGCAGTGAACGACGCTTACAGTTTTTATCGTCATATTGATTGCAGGTACAGTGGCGAGTTCCGCGACGTGGGGTCGAAGTTCGATGCAACAGCAAACTTTTTGTGGGAATACGTAAGCAAATTTAAAAAAACAGAAAGACGAACTAATACTAACTCCGTAACTGCAACATCATCGCGCAGAAACTAAAAGTTTATTGCTCTTCTCTGTGGCAGGGACTGAAACCCGTGTACGTAAAATTTGCATCTAAGGGGTTGGAAGCTGCTACGAATCAAGTGCTCTCTTCTCAAGGTATTTTCAACCCGAAACTGAAACCATCTTGAAGGCGTTCATAAAATTTATTATCCGTTGGATGCCAAAAAATCGACAATATTGGGTGTCTTTAAAAGTATGTGCATATTCCAAAAAGTTCCATGAAACAGTTTATAATTATACAAGTTACTCTTCCCTTACAACCTGCAGTTATTGTTTCGCAGTCTTGCAACCAACATCAGCTCACAAAACGAACATAAGCCATTCTGCAAAAAGCAAAGAAACGAAACTGTCAGCACAAGCCGAATTCAACTGTGAACTGCTTTCCCTTACTTTCCCGATTACAGTATATGTATTACAGTATACTGTATTGGTGGATTGTATTTAGGCTTCTAAACTCAGAATGTGCACATACTTTTCAAGATTCCCTCTATGACGTTAACCTATGTATAGTTCGTCAATAATTAAGCTACGTCATTCAAATTACCCTGTATACCGCTCTACAAATGAAATTATAACCCAAATTGTGAAAACTTCATGTGTGTATTTTAGCTACGAAACAGTTTCCTTACTATGCTTAGCTTCACCAACACCTGTATAATATATGTACAATATAAGTATATCCTCTGTGTCATGCTCAAATGCATTTGAGGAATAATACAACTCTGTAATAGCCAGTGGACTTACGTATTTCGTAGTGAAACAGAAGCTTTCGCAAAATTAACGGAGCAAATTTCAAACTTTTATCGCTAGAGTAAAGTGAAGTCCGTCTTGACGTTATGCGTCCAGCACAAATCTTTTCACAAGAACCGTAGCTCGAACTGTAGGTTAATAATCGCGCATGTAATATTGAAAATTTGTGATGTGGAGTGAACACGTGTGAAATATATCCGATTAAGCGAAGATAATGTCTGGTGATGTAATGTTTAACCGGTAATTAATTCGGTACAAGAATATCCAAAGTTATTCATTCTACTCTGTTCAGTGGAACGATAAACCCTTACTGGCATTTGTTCATCCAGCCGCAGCAGCTACTCAATAACTTTTTAAATCGACTGCTTATTTTCGGTTGCGAACTTAAGTACTGGACAACTGGAATCGTGTACACCAACTGTTCAACATGTATAAAAACCATACTTCAATTTGCACGGTTTTCATGGATGAAAATCATCTATGTGATTGTCGTCTGAGTCAAAAGTTCTAATACAAAGTTGTAACAGTGCCTTAATGCATATATAGTAATAAATTAAGCTTAATCACTTCCCAAAATTAAGTTATTCCTCATACAGAAGCAGTGCATTTTAGAAAGTAATTGACTCTTTATTTTATGAACATTAAGCACAAAGTGTTAGAAAGGCACAACCACATGACGAGAACACATAGTCAATTCATAATTCGGGACAACGCCACGTAACACGAATGAATCAAAAGTTTATGTAAACATTTTCTTCATAGCTTGAGCATATTTAGAATTAAGAGATTTCATTCTTTGAACCAATTCTTTCATTTTTGATTTTATGGCTTCATTATCAGGACTGACTTCCAATGCTACATTAAAATCCACCACTGACCTCTCGTACTCCTGGAACACAAATCACTGACATTATTGTATCTATATCTAATATCACTGACAAACGTCAAGATCATCATACACCGTTGCAATAAAGATGTCCAGTAAAGTTCACGAGTTTTACCTCAATCTCCATTAAAGCAGAGCCTCTACGATAAAGTGCTTTTACATTGCAGGGATCCCTCATTAGGACTGAATCACACAAATCAATTGTAAATTCCCAGTTTTTCCTCAAAATTTGACATCCAGCCATGTTATTGTACAACTGTATCAACAGTTCTTCCTTCTGATTTTGCATATCCGTAGTTAGTTCAGATCCATCACGTCCATCCAAGATTATAAGTAGCTTAAAAGCATCGCTGAACTGGTAAAAGGCATCCACCACATTTCCTTTCTTAAATAATTCCACCCCTCTTTCCTTAAATTCTTTGGCGAGTCCCAATTTTCTCTCGCAATCAATTAAATACAACTCTGGAAACTCTAAAGCATAAACGAAAACATTACAGCCGTTTAATCACACAGTATGCTCCGTAAAAGGAGTTTTCAAACAAAGAGTTTACTAGCTTACCCTCCAGGTCTTTAAGTCTTTTAATCTCGGTCATTTTCTGGCTTGTAGTTTATTTTTTGAAATCCGATCCTTTTGCAACCCAATCCAGATACTGTTGACTTCCTTGATCAATCTGTGAGAATAACATTGAATAAAAGTTTTCATTTACTACGTACGACAATCTTTGAATCCAATAGTTTGATTTTACTTACCGGTACAGCTATAACTTCCGGTACTTCGTACGGATGATTTGCCCTGTGCAAAATGCAAGTAATTTAGTTTCGAGCTCCACAGTATCGCTGAAAGTATATTCTAATATCTTGTGTCACTTACTTGACAAATTTTTCCAGCTCATCAAAGTTTTGTGACTTAGTTTTAATCATCTGCAACCATTTAAAAGGTAATGATAAACTGCTAACATGGATTAAATGGAAATCACTTTTGGGCCATAATCTTACCAACAACAATTCGCTATCCTCTTGAACCTTATCTTCCCATTCATATCTGAAATGATTTTCAATCCAATATGTCATGACATTTTTTGCATCTTTTGCTAATTTGAAACTTTTGACACTAGCTTTATAAGGCTAAACTTACACAGAGGTTATTTGAGGAATAATGTTGACGCAAGCAGCAAGCTTACTCGATACAAGTCCGCTGGAAGTAAATAATCATATGCCATTATTCATTAGATCCACTGAATCGAGTTAGATCTATGTTCTAATAAAACAGTTACAACAAATCGTACTGTGCGATTTTCTTTCCAACTTCAATCGATGGTACTGTCACAAATACAGCCCGGAACGAATTCATTGCGGCTTCACTCGGTACTCTTTCCAATGCTGTCGTTTCCGGTTTTCTCGAAAATTGATTCCAACTTCGTTCAATTAAACTGATACCAACAGCCAGCCCAGCAATTACAATAAGCACCCGAAATATTTTCCGGACCACCTCCAGGTTGTTGACACGAAAAGACAGAAATTCTGCTAAACATGTCAAAAACATTTTATCCAGTAAATCCCATTAATTAGATAACACATACAGACTTAAATCAACCATAATAGTTAAAATCTTACCTTCAGAATACTTTTCTTGGCAATGCACCATTTTCATCTAATAACCATGTTTTCGAAAGCATGCTGCAGCTTCAGCTTGTGTCTTCGTGTGGAGGGCCCCCACACAGTCAACCTTAGGCTCTTATTCGAATATCATGAGTTGAGACATCCTTGTTTTTCAAATAGTTGGCGGGGGTGGCAAATTGGTATGTACACACTGAGCTCCGTTAGTAAAGTTCTAAAGTCAAAAACGTGCTTTTGGAGTTTACAAAATAAAAAAAATAAAAACAACAGTGAAAAACTTTGAACTTTGTGGTGTCTCATAAAATTATGATTTAGGTGAAAAATATATAGGAACAAATTAAAATCAGTACTGAAATAAATAAGTGAGTTGACAAAGTAAATTATCGGGATCCTTCAACAATTATTTACTAGGGAGAAACGGAAAATCCACCGGGTGACAATAAAATCGAGAAATTCCAAAATAATGCCAACGCTTCGCCCGATACACGTATCCAGCTTCAGTTCCGAAGATCCGGTAAGCATGTTACACTAACGTTACGTTTAGCGATTTTGATTTGTTGGATATGTATTCGCGTGGTAGTGCACATAGGTAGCAGTTTGTTATAAAAGCTTTTACCTATTTTCAGCACAACCCGGCAGCGAATTTGCTTCAGGGTGATACTTTTCGGAAATGGAAATGCAAGGAGCCTGGAGAACGAGAAGCGTACGTCATATTGAAACTGGAAAAAGCTGTGACAATTTCAGCGATTGACATCGGAAATGAGTTTTCTGCGTTCGTTGAAGTTCTTGTGGCAAGATCTGGTGACGACGCAAATCCAAAATTTCAGGTGAATATTCTCGAATCTAAAATTAGTGCTAATTTTTCATAACTTGAGACCGCTAACCGCGAAATTTACTATCTTGAAGATTGCAACTTGCTTTATTTGCTATTTCCACAGCCGTTGCTCAGCAAGAGTGCCTTCATGAGTCCAATGGAATCCAGGAATGGGACAAGTCCAGGCCGAGTTCGAATGTTTACTTTAGACGCCTTGAATAAAGTAATACAACCTGAAAAATGGGATCTCGTTAAAGTTGTATGCTTTCAAGAATTTAACACCCATGTGCAGTTCGGATTGGCTTTTATAACGTTGAAGACTCCTATGGATCCAACGGAGAAGCCAAAGCTTGGAGGGTTTGCAATACGCCCTGCAGAAGATGTAGAAGAAGATTCCTCAAAGGACCCGATTCGAATTGGTGAACTGTTCATGAAAAAAGCACAAGGCAGTGGTAAGATTTTCGAACTAATATCATGTCTAGTATATATATATAGAACGGACTGATGGTAATAAGCCACAGTGGTTAGTACTATCTAATTTGAAATTTACATCTTGAAGCGTGAATTTAAATTCAAAAATTTAAATTCAAACATTTGAACTTAAAAATTTGACCATGAAGAATAGCATTTAAATTTAAAGATTTGAATTTAAAAATTTAAAAATTTAAAGATTTGAATTTAAAAATTTAAATTTGATTCTCGGTATCGTATCTCCCGTGAGACTAAAAGTTGAAATGCGATTCTTGTTCTCATTAATTTAAATAGAAGCGGCATGAAATTTTAACAATCCGTATTCTTTACCTTTGATTACCGGTGTCAGATATATTGACGAGGATTCCATTGTATGATCACTATGAGTATATATAATTTCACGGGACACCTGTTCATTCCTTTCTTGTAGCTGCAAATTCGCCCAGTGGCTCTCCTAAGCCTGGAACTCCAACTGTTGCCGCAAGTATCAGAAACGCATCCACATCCTTAGCAAGCGTAGCAATAGCATCAAGTGAGGAACGTATGAAAGAATTGAAGAGGCAGAAGCTTCTCGGTAATGGTGATGAAGTTCCGATCGGACGAGGTCCACCATCAAGAGTGGAATCTCCATCTGCTAGGAATAGTTCATGGTATGGAAGTCCAGAAAAGCCTAAGGATAAGCCCTCTGTCTCAACCCCTACAACAGTCAATCCTAAAAGCTCCATTTCATCATCCATGGCTAAAGCCGAGGAAGTCAAACGGACTCCTACTTCTAGCCAAGAAAATATTCGAAAGCCGGCTCGTCCGAAGCCTAAGAAAACCAAGCCCTTCAATAAGCTCTTTGAAGATGTAATTTTTGTGATGAGCGGATTTGAGAATCCGTACCGAGCTAACCTCCGTAGAAAAGCCTGTGACATGGGAGCTCGTTGCAAGCATGAATGGGATTCTACAGGAACGCATCTTGTGTAAGACATTTTCGAAAACTTAACCTTGATATCACTACAGGATTTGAACAAAGACTTGTACATGCAAAGAACTATATTTAAAGAATTGTTGTTGAAATCTTTTAGCTGTGCCTTTATAAACACACCAAAGTTCCGAGAAGTACGTAATAGTGGGCATGGTAATATCGTTACAAAGGAATGGATAGAGGAATCGTATAGAAAAAAGCGACGTCTGCCCTGGAGGAGGTAGCAAGGAGTACAAATAATATGTAGCGATTCCCGAGATTCAGAATATGTAATACGATTACATTGATTCGTGTGATCCCGCAGGTTTTGCTTGGATCGAAATGACAAAGGAGAAGAAAGCGAGGAGGAAATATGTGCCGAGGCCAGCGACGGAGAGGAATTAATGGATACCGACGAGGATACGAGTAGAAAATCAGCGGGTATGATACACGGGAAGCATAATTGAAGAGTTATTACTTAACTGAACACAAATACTAGAAGCCGTAATTTTTTTGTAGGTCCGACTGCCTCAACTCTCAATTCACAGAGGTAAAATGGTCATTTTCTATTCATGTCACTCTCTCAGAAAACTGTTACATCATTCCATTTTGATTCAAAGCAGAACGCGATTGAGCAATTAACTTAATGAAATCAAGCGTTCAATTTTAATTGATAGTTCAAACGGCAACAATTCCGAGGAAGAAAAAATTCAGCCTCCATCTCCAAAGAAGCGCAAGCGAATAATAGCAGTAGAAAGCGATGAAGATGATGAGCCCATGCCATCAGTTGTAGCAAACCAAGTAACATCACCAGAAAAATCTACTCCTGTAGCACCAACACCAGCCAAACCCACGGATGACGATGATACGGGTAGTGAAACATACGGAATGGACACAGATGTAGAAGATAACGATTCTGTAAAATCCTGTGGTTCACCATCTCTTCTCCAAACCGTAGACGATGAGAACGACAGGATGTTTTTCAGCGGAAACATATTTTCATTCTCGTCTCTAATCAGTCCGAAAAATAAGGTGGAATCGGAGAGATTAATTCTTCAGTTTGGAGGGTAAGATGATGCATTCTAAGTCAAGATACATTCTCGTTCTTGTGCGTACTCTCTTAGTAAGTATCAGCGAGGAATTCTATTCCGTTTCTTCCGTACTGTTCCTAGCATTTTTTCGCTTATTTGTAAACCCATAGGTTTTCGTTATCTTGAATCAAAGCCGACATCTAATCGAACATCTAAGTTGACCGAAATAAGTTGGAGGTCTAATTCTAAAGGCATTACACTCCATGAGCACAATTTGGGAAGATTTGTAGCTAGCTTATCTTAGCACCATCTCAGTGCTTCCTTAGCGCTCACCCCATTTCACCAACACTCAAGGGTATATATCATGTTCCTCATTCTAAAAGAAAGGATATTGCCTTTTCCTTGATTTATGTACGCTTAGAACAAGTCTGGCTGTAATCCCATTAACCAAGTTCTCTCTTAATTTCGGCCCAAGAAAGACTGCCCGGAAATAAAATGCTCAAAGAAGGGGAAAAGGTTGTGAAACAGATCCTGGGTAGAATCTCAGTTAGCCAAATTCGATTAACCCCGTAGTACATGGGCATTTAGAGCTTTTTAAGAAAATAAATCTAGTGTCAATTGGAGCTGAACAAATCCGAGTAACGCAATTTATAGGAGGAGACAAGTTAAAGAAAAATTAAATGAATTGATTGTGAAAGTTGCTGGACAGTTTGTCATCTAGGGGAAATTACAGGAGCAAACCACTCGTCCAGCACGTAGCATTTCCACTGTCGGAAGGATTTTGAGTCCCAAAAAGAGATGGCCCATAAAGGAAAAAAAGCCAAGAGGATCCATTGATTGTCCCAAAGTACAAAGTATTCTCGCCACGTTCCTTGAGTAGGAAAAGAAGATAAAATTAGTTTTGAGGAGAACTAGTCCTCCGCGTACATGTTCTGGATTTGTAGAGTTCTAAATCAGAGATAGTAGGTTTTTCCTAGAGCAACTTCTTCCTGCTTTTCCTGTCCTGTCTCAGCCAACCCGGAACGAGCGTGTCCTTTTCCCTCAATCTCTTTTCCAACGTGTCATTATGGCCTTAGGTGTCAGATAAAATCCTGTCCAAGCCTTTTTTTCAGGACCGAGGATCAGGTGTGTAGTAGATTTACTCTAGTTCACGTGCCTCCCAATAGCAAATAGGGGAAATTCCCCTGTAGTAAATTGGATTTCTAGAAGATCTGCGAAGCAACTTAAGTGACTCAGGCTTTATCCTCCAGCGACGAAGAGGATACAGGTTTGATAGAACATGAAGGGATGAGTCGAGGTCAGCGATTTGAGCTTGTGAAGAGTAAATGATTTGTTTTCCTACTAGGATCTTCTCTGCCTTTTTGTCCTTTTCTACGTAAACATGACAGCATGTTCGTGACAGTAATGCTGAAGCCAGTAAGATTTTTTCCATGTGGAAGACCAATTTATGTAATATATTAGAACAATTGCCTTTTTTTAGATTAAGCAGTCTTCGAAGCAGTCCTTGCTACGCAATCCTTAAGTTCACATTAACGTTTGATGGACTGGTTGAAAGTTAGTAGAATTCATAAAAATGTTTTAGTCTCTCCTTAACCGAACTTTTGCTTGAAACTTTTTTAGGGATTCTCACCACCACTTAACTTCGGTCACCAGAGTATGCAGCTGGCTCAAACTACACTAAAGAAGAAGTAGATCTCAACGATACGTGAAGCTCTTAAACGTTTCTGTTAACTTGAGGGCAGTAAATAACGAATATTTCGTAGAATATTCTCAGAGGCTGTGGTACAGAAAATATTGGAATATATCTTTTGAAATCCTAGAGTTTAGCAGCCACAGTCAGACGAACACATGCATGCAGTTTGCCGATTATGTCCGGTTGTTAGATAACAAAAGTGCAAGCTATGCGGTTTTCCCGTCGCCTCTTCCCAGATTTTCAGCAGTCTAACTAAGCTGTTTTATCTCATCCGCTGGCTTCTAGCTTAAAAACTCCCGTCGTCATCAGTTTACGACAACATATGAGGCCACCACCGTATGGAAGAGACAAGGTGATGGCTGTGTAGAAGTTCCAAGCGGTTTGTGCAAATGTGCTCATGGATGCCTCATTAAATTTTGCCATCCCATTTCCTCCTTTAATACAGCTAAGGTTGTGCAATTACGGTAGCAATTAACAAGGATATTTATCTATGCAGGATGGAGGAGAATGTTGTCGGCTTTGATAGAATGGCTGGATCGTTAAAGGATTTAGGAGCAAGTAATTTCGGAAGAAAGTAAAACGGAAGGAAAGAAGCAAGCAAGGGAAAGTAAACAAGCAAAAAGCAAATGAAGAAAGCGCATTGAGGTGAACAACAGAGGACTATGCGTTGAATAAGGCCATTAAGGAGATTCACAGATAAGAAGGGAAACGTTTGCCGTCTGTGAAGGGGAAAGCTCTAGGGTTGCTACTGCAAAATAAGAGGATTGTGTCAACATCTAGCTGTTTTTGATGGGGATAATTTTATGACAAATTCCCCTGCATTTCCCCACAACCAAGTATCCGCCGACATGCCTATTAAGTTTAAATTCATGTATATATGTCCTAATTCCTTTCAACTTCACTCCATTAGTGCCAGAAGGAGCCTAAGTCCATAGTCTACCTTTGCTTACTTAGTAGTAGTCGTCTTCTTGAAAGATTTTAGATAAGCGGAAGGAAGGAGGAAGTGATGCATATAATAGGACTCGGAATGGAACAAAGTACTGGTTATGAAAATGAAAACCGACTGTTTCCATCCAACGCTTCCTTCTGAACATAATGGTGATGAGTTTACATGGTTTTATTCCAACTCTTCCCCCTCGATTCTGCTTTAGTGCCTTGGAATTTTGGATTTGCAGAAACTGCTGGCTAGATGAAATTCTGGGGATTGTAGCAGCAGTAGACAAAAACAGAAAGTTCTGTCCTCCTTTGCTAAGAAATTAGACGAGATAAGAAAGAGGGAGTGGAGAGAATTTAATTGAAATGATTTTCCAGCAGACATCTGCATCATCCTATCTGTTAACATTAGACGTGCATGATAAAATGTCTTGATTATCCATCGCCCAAATAGTTTTTTTGTAAGGATTATAAACTTGTTTTCATCATTTACGGTATACGACAGAGGATGATTTTTTAGAAGCTTAGCAACTGCTAGTTCCGTTGGTGGCCGTATTTCCAAAATAAGTTAGAAAATAGTTTCCTAACTTTAGTACAAAGATTTATTTATTACTCAAATGAGTTGTTGATGTCGGCGGCAGATAAGTTTGCACTTGGAACTCTGGGAAACTGCAGAGGTTTGCACCTACGCTTACCTTGAGTGAGCGCTTGTAGTTTAAAAAGTTCCTTGTACTTGCGGTCATCCACTGGAAAATTTAATGTTTGAATGTTAGCGAAGGTCTGGAATTATTCTACACAGTAATAAGTTGCAGTTCAGTTTACTAGGAATAAGCTGAGAAATTCTAGTTAAAGCACAGGCTGATGAACCTTCCATCCAGTTTAAAACGAGGGTATGAGATTCAGGTGGGCTGAGCAGGCTTAGCTGAGAAACTCGGATTTTGTGTGGAACGTTGTAGGTTATGCTGTATGAATTGTATAGGCTTTATAATCTGTCGAAGCTGGATGTTTATGTTGGCGGTGGGTGAGTAGCTTGGTATTGAAGGTTGGAGAGAAAGTGGTGAAAGGCGAATCGCATTAAGACTTTCTCCACGTGTATGGTTAGGTGGGATTCGTGTTCTGAGTTTGTGTAGGAAGGAGGGGTGGGATTTAGGACTGTAGGATGTGTTGGAGAGCAACTTATCAAAATATCTTAATTATCATTTCATGCTTTCATCCCCGGCATAGAAGCTCTTTCATACGCTTCAAATCACACAATTAGTAACAGGATTAACGTAGAGCAAACACTAAAAGAAACTTATCATCCCAAAGGACCAGAAGGAGGTTTAGGATTATGGATGAATTGCGTGCGAATAACTTTGTTTACAGCTCAACTAAACTCAAACCGCGATGGCGGGCAGCTTTTATTTCCAGTACTTACTAATTTAAACACGTCGAAATTCGCGGAGGAGAATTTCCAGAATTTCTTAGTCCATATGCCGTCCTTGTCACTCCTTGTTTGCGTCCGTGTACTTATAATTTTGTGTGATTTACGTCTGGGGAATATGATTTAATTTCCAGGTGACGCGGAATTATACTTGTAGAAATCTAGGAACGTTCTGCAAATCCCTGTTGCTCCGTAATTCCAGTGAAATCGCGTTCCAGAAAATTCAATGTATTCATTACTCCTCCGAGAACTTACCCTTCCCTTCTTCTTCTTCGTTTGAATTAGGGCCAAGTTTGGCATGTCTAAAGAATATTTTACGCGCTAATAAGTTGTATTCTTAGGACGAGGAAAGAGATGAATAAGTTTATGGAATTCGTGTAAAGGAAGCGCAAGAGACGGGTGAAGTTTAGAGAGACTTTGTTAATTTCCCTAGCATACGGAAGGAATAAGTTTTCCCTTGATTGCTCTTATTCAATGAGGGATCGGATAAACAAGGATGGAAGATTCAATTCATACTCTAAGAAAATAGGGATTTAATTACCTCTCACGTCATTATAATCTAATTAGGGGCAGGTAGTCAATCAAGTGTGTAATCAAAGGTGTCAGAGGAGAAGAGTGCGGCAGGATGGAGAGCATAATATATGCATGAGTTCGTCACAGTTTGATGGATGTATGACCTGCTACTAATTTCTAGTACTTAAGTGCAAATTAGAATTAGAGCACCCGGGTGCATGTACGTAGATCAGCGGGGATTGGTTTTATCAGCAATCCGAGGAATTGAATTGATTATTTTTTTACGAAAGTACTTTTTTTGGTTTTCAGTACCGTGGAACCTGTTCATAAGGATTCCGTCGAGTACATCATCACAGACCAAGAAGACTGGGATGAGGAATTCTCCGAGGTGAGAAATTATGGAATTTTAAGTACCTTCCTGTCTGGCATGTGAAAATTGACAAGAGTAGCAGGTTCATGGAGAGAACAGGAATAATATAAGAGGGGCCAACTGTAGGAAAAAGTTATTTAATGCATTATTCACAATTTTTAGGCCATGGCTCAGGATCCGAACGTAACGATCGTGAAGGTAAACTGGATTTTTGAATGTGGAAAAACCATGGAGAAACTTTCCGTCGAGCCTTTCACCGTTCTTCCAAATTGAAAATCAATATTTTGACTACGAAAACGAAAATTATCTCATCCTTCCCAGCTCTACGGCTCAGCTCACCTTGAAAAGGACTTGAGTGCGCTAAGTGCATTGTACGCGTACCTGCCTTTATCTTTCGTATTAAGCGTATTCCACGTTTTACATTCCTTGGGTTGATATTTTTCAAGCTCTTGTGCATTCAAGGATACTTTAGCTTAAACGTACTGTAACCTACATTCGGTCTTTGTGTATGCAATACTTGTAAATGTGAAGCTTTAGGCTTCAAAAAACGTTTAGAGCACTTCGTATTGCGACAAAACATTGTACACGAGAACAGAAATAATGCGAAATGTTAAATTTTCAATTTTGAAGCCTAGTAATTTGTGTTGAAATGTAGGAAATTACTGTACCACTTTAAATACAATGTGTCAACAACATGTTTAGGAATATTTGCCAACTATACATAATTATACGGATTATGTGACGGAACAAGTGTTTGGTTTGTCAAAAGGAAGCGCTCCCGAAAAGGATAATTTTGGGGTGTGAAAAGAAAGTTAAGAGGTAGGAGTCGGGATCTCGAGAGTTGGGAGTCGGCTCCTTGTTTTTGATTATTTTATAATTAGTACGTATATATATAAACCAAGAGCGAGTGGAAAATTGTGTAAGACAACAGAGGGCTACTTTAATATACATGTACAAAAATGGTTAGTTGATGGGTTTTAGTTTCTTCAAGGTTATACACAATAAGTTGTTTATATTTAAATGAATTTTCCTTTGAATCTTTGTAATTTCAAGTTGCTAACTGAAAGTGCGAGGGAACTAATTAAATTTCACGATTCTTTTCTGAAAATGATGAGAGCGTGAATTTATTAACTGCTCAAGCGTAATTGATTAACTGGGTAGGCCGGGTAAATTAGGATGTAGATGGGATTCCTATGAGGGAAGAGTAGGGAGAGAGGGGGGTAAGTTTTTCGGAAGAGCTGCTCAGATTTTGAAAATTCAACAATGAGTTTTCCCATCAACTTTGAATGATTTCCATTTGAATTATGTTAGAAAATCATGTATGCTAATAGCAAATTGGCTTTGTGTGGTGGTAAAGAATTTTCTAAAAAATTCGTTAGCAATTTCCTTGAAAATTTGCTAATTCCGAGTAAAAACGACAGGAATTTCGTTATAGGTGAGAAAGTTTTTCAATTAAGGTTCTCGTGCTTACCATGATGAAGGAGGAGGTAGGGATTTGAAAATATTTGTTTTTGTCATATTCTTTTGTGAAAAGATTTGATTTATTCAAGTGTCTTATACTTTTGGTTTCAGTCAATTGCGAAAAATTCCGGGTTTTGTAAACCGCAGGTGGATTTCTGTACCGGGCTGAAGAAACGCTCCAACAGAATGCTACTCATTCCTGGCCGGGATTACTTTGAACTTAGAGAAGGGAGAAATTCCATTATTTCACCACAGCGTTTTCCTTGATACATCTCCTCGAGCAACCCGGGGTGCACAACAGAGCCCAGCAAAACCTTTTCACATTCACTTCACGAATCTGAAGAAAGAAGAGTCCGTGAGAAAATAAATCTTATTTCCTTTCCTAAGACAATTAAGATTGAGATGATTTACATTAATTATCTGGATTGGATGGTTTTTTCAGGAAAGGACGACGAAGTAGATGCCTATAAGCCTAGGATGGGATTTAGGAATTCTAAGAGAGCGCCGAAGGGATTTCTTTGAGATTTTTCCAAGGTAAGAAATTTTTCCGCTTCATGCACTCCTCGCAATTTGAAGAAAGTTCTTTTTTGAAGTTTTATATCGTATTACCAGGAGTTGCTTTGATTTCAACAAGAAAAGTTTGTGATGATGCTTCCTCGTGTTTTTGTTTCAGACGTGCGTCAGTCAAGCCTCCTCTGCCCTTCCGCTGTCTCTCAAGTCAAGTTACGTTAGCGAATTAAATGGGAAACTTTGTTGCTTCAAAGAGTTTACAGTCCAGCGGTTTTGTTTAGAGGCCCATCCAGCTCCTCCGAATTACAACATTGCTTAAAATGCGGGTCCTCGTCTTATTCTCAGCCCCAGGATTTGGAGCCTCATATTTTTTTACTTCACACTCCCAGGATCTAATTAGTAGGTATAGGAAATGAGAAATCCCGCTGAGGTAGGCATCTACATGTAACCTTGAGTGGGAGCACGCCACACAGGAGACAGGATCTCATAACGGTATAATGTGGTAAGTAATCTGGAATTACAAAACGTTTCCACTTTGTTTCCCCCAGGAAACCCACGCCTATTCCAAGCATTTGTTGCATTCTACTACTAGCTCCTGACTCGCTTTTATTTTTTCCACAGATGGGAATATTTTTTCCACCAAATTACCGACAAGATGAAAGCGTTTAGCAGAGAAAAGGCGCGGATTGGGGGATGGAATCCGGGGAACGGATTGAAATTATGAAAGGGCAGAAAGGACAGGTGAATGATGGATGTGGCAAAAAGGATTCCCGATTGTGTTACCCTGTCTGACGTCAGATAAAGATCAAACAGAAGAGAATGTGGTGTAGACAGTGCAGTGGAAAAAGAACTGTGAGGTGGAAAAAAAGCAAGTTTTACATGACCGCAGGAGGATTGTGCAAGCTGGATTTCAATAGGTGTCTACCCATACTTGGAGAATCCATCAACTTCCACACAACCCCTACAAAAGCTTGTCTGAATGAATGGAATGTGAAAATTCTACACTGATCCATCAATAAAGTGATATCGACCGAAAGATTCAAGTGGTGTATCCCGGTCCCGGCCCAGCCAACCCCAACACCGCTCCAACCTCCACCAACCGCCTCTTTACAAAAGTCTTCCGCCACACAAGAATAGATCCAGTGTTAGCCCACACTGGATGAGATGTGGTGACAAGGGCACTTGAGAAAACCCAGCAATTCCAATCTCTATTCAGCTTTCACCAGCCCCTAACATACGTCACCTGTATTATTTCTGATATCACTCCGCCCCGTCTCAGCTATCCGCTACCCTCCATTCCATCGCTTTATAACCAGCCCAACATGGTCCTGGAATCCATCGATTCCAATTCTCTACCAAGAATTTTACCAACCAAGTATGTGTCTCTTCTCACTCAGATTCTGCAGGATGCGCACAACAAATCAGAAATATCTAATACTTGTTCTTCCGTTCTCCCATTCCGATCCCGGAACACGGTATAGCAAGAAGCAAAACTAAGAGTCTACATGCTGTTGAACTTTGAATTCCAGCTTCAATACTAAAAATCAAGTCGGCGGTTGAAAGTCGGTCACATTGGACACCACAGACGGGTCACCGAATCCCATCCTCTGCCTGAGTGCGATCATTCCAAGGAACGTGGCTTGCATATAATCAGGATTATCCTCAAGGCAACTATGTCAACTTACTCATTCCGGGCCTATTCCACATCTTGGCTGAGACCAACCTCGGGCTTTTGTAGTGACAGTTTGTTGGGATTTTCTAGATCCCCGGAGAGGGATAGTAGGCGGACCGGGATAGTGGGCCGGAGGCCGTTTCGACAAGCACCATACAAAGGGCAAACGTATATCAATATTCCAAGCACGCACAAAAGCAGACATCTTCTTTTCTATATAATCTTCAACGTTATGCTTACTGTATTAAAAGCGTTTCTGAGTGGGGTGGAGGAATACGACCGCGGAATTTGATCTCGATCAGATAAGGGCCCGCTTTCCCCGCTGGACAAATCCAAATACTGAGAGTCAAACCCCGATCAGACGGAGTCAAATACAACCCTGCGAGGAGAAACCCTCTGAAAAGTCTCATACAACAACGGTGGTTTTGAATGGAGAAAGCTAAGAGGAGGGCGTTAGATACGCTCCAACAGCTGCTAAAGTACCTTTTCCCAGTTTCGGTGAAAGTTTTCAGAGTTGACAGTTCCGTAGCGGGATTCAGGGTCAGAGTTTCATGATAGAATTCAGAGTGGACATGACCTGCATTTAAATGAATCCCCCCTCCTACTCAGCATTCAACTTCCGCAGAGACTATTGAAATTTCCCAGTGTCTGCAACTCTATTTCCAAATGATGAATGAACACTCCCAAATAAGATTGCTTGATAAGCCCCTCTTAAATTCCTATTCCTTCCGGCCCGGTTAAATTTAGTGGCCCCAAACTTCCAACAGGAGGAGCAGTGCTATTTCCGTAGGATACCATCTCCCGACGGAAGGAGGGAATACATGTCCTCCGAGCCGCAAGCATCCTAATGCGGGAGGTCACTTTCAGAGGCGTCTCTGCGGATACAGAATAGTGACTACTAGACCGGATCACCGGATTCGCACTACTATCCGGAGCACCACATAATTTATGCCCTAATCTTGTTGATTCTACCGCTAAATTGAATTCGTTTAAATTTTCAGATCAGCGGCAGACAAAACCGAGGACCTGCGGGACAGGACGGAATTTTGTCACGGAATCTAATACTCCATGGAACCTGGAATAGTTATGGCTCTTAGGAGAAAAATCTAGCAAGTCTCCTCTAACAGGTGCATGATGCAAGTGTAGATGAAACTTTGGGTAGCTTGGGATTGCAGCTTTGCACTTAAATAACACACCTTGCTCCAATTGCAAGAATTGCGCCACCTTCTCTAAGAAATAGCTCGTCGTACCAAACCGACATCCCTGACCTTGGAACAAGCACAGTGGAGGGAAGATACCCGGATTGTTTTAAAGTGGGCGACTGTTCAGCAGATGCGGTAGTAAAGTGGTATATAGGCAAGCTCTAATGAATTTTTTCAAGGTGCTCCGCAACCCAACCCCGTATCCCATTTTCTCATAGTCATTCAAGTGGCTCACCGGCTTTGGGAAGAAGATACGTTCCAGGAGAGCAAATTCCAAAGAAAGTAACCCGGGTTATTGATCGGACGTGAGAAGGTAATTGAATTTCAAAGGCATTGAATCGGTATCAAGTGTGTGCTTCTGTCCGCTCTAATTTATGGGTTGACAGGTAAATTTTCCTTTGTGTCTATACTATACCCCCTTCTTTACCCGGATTCCCTCTACCCTTAGTCAATTTGGGAATAAGCAAGTCGTATTTTTCCACTGTACTCCAACACCTTTTGGCTCCCCCGCAAACTCCTACTACACCTTCTCCCTCAACCTTTATTACTTTCAAGTATCTTCAGACCTCACCAGTTGTGGGAAGCCACCAAGGCCGGCTGCTTAACAAGCTGGAACGAAACAGAGGAGAAAGGAGGGGAAATTAAGAGTCGTGTGCAAGTAGAAATACAGTTTCTTCATCCTCCTCCATCCTCCTCGTCTCACCCGCTTACACCCTCTTCCATATTCTCCCGTCTTCCTCCATCCTCCTCCTCCAACATTCCTTTTCCGCAACTGCCTCCTGCCTAACTTCACACCTGCCACGTACATGTAAAGATCTTGCTATGCTTTAAACACTTAGCTTCCGATACTATTCCTGCAATATTTTCGGGTATACAGGAATTCCGGGCAAGTTTTCATGCTTTCCCGCTTTGCTCAGCTCTTTCCGGTGAAAGTCTGCATCCGGAGGTTGTGAGCTTTAGGCCAGTTCTTGCCTCCATTCTAGATTTTATTGAATCCGAGGTGTCTGTATCTTGTATTGGGTCCCCAGCTAACGCTGGAGCCTCCAGGAGACAGAGGTGTCACCGAAGACGGCTCAACTTTTGATTGGAGAGAAGCGGGAAGAATTAATTTCAAGTATTAGAGTTTCCTGGGAAATTAGTGTGTTCAAGAATCTGGCCGCCTATTTCCTCTGACAAGGCATTCGCGTGTATTGAATCAAGACAAAATTGATTTGCATTTCTCTCCAAAGAGAAAGCAGAAAGAGAAAGTTCATAAGGTAGTATATAGACTTGTCCGTTAGGGACTAGGCGTCTCCTTTGACAGCTAGCATCCTCTCCTCTTAATTAAGCGTCTGAATGAATTAATTAGTATTTCGACTAACGCTTTCTTCGTAATTTGTGTGGAATCCAGCAATGTAATGAAATATTTCCGTTTTATTTTCTGCTACATTTTAAAAATCAGCATTTTCAAAATACCTTTAAGAAGTTAATAGAATTTCCTTGTAATCTCGTGAACAGGTGTCATTTCTACAACCCTGGCGACGTTGGTAGCTGGCCTTTCTTGTTGTAGAAAATTCAATATTAAATACCTGTAGTAATATTTATAGCCTTTCCTTACTTTCTCTGATAACGAAAGACATGAAAGTTATATCGCATCAGTGTCACATATTTTAATTTATTTCAAAAATTACGCCTCGTATTCCCACAGATAATGGCCGAGTAAATTATAAAACCATAATAACTAAAAGCACTAAACGAACTTTTCCAGCGTATCCTAAAATACCTATCGCAACCCCAAGGAAAAAAAAGCCTTTGGAGCAACACATCCCAGACTCTAAAGAGAATCTCGTCCTAGCAAAGCAAGTAAGCTAGGGGATATAACAGGAGAGAATTCTCTACGTTTGCGTATAGGAGCTTTCGCTTTTTCGGAGGCATCTGGCTTCACGTTCTACTACTACCCCAGTGCAGTCCGGATTTTGGTTTACTTTCTCGTTGTCTCTCAGTCAGTCACACTCGTGGTTGGTTAGAGTGCAGCCGTTATTTTCCGTGTGGTTCCTTTCTCAGCGGTAAAATTCTCTCAAGAAAAGTGTACAATTACCCTGTGCGTTATTTCGACTTGAGTGCGACTATTTCAGATGGCAGATACTCGCAAACTTGTTTCCCTCCAGCTCATCCCAAAGTAAAAACAGAGAAAACCCTGTTGCAAATACAAAAACTGTGCAAAGGTCTACAAAAGTGCAAGCATTACCTTCAAACTGAAAAAAAGGAGTCCTAAGTAATTACTAATCCGGAGAAAGTCCATTACACGGACGATTAATCAGGTATTGCTCCTGTATTGATTCTTTTCATTCTTAGTTGTTCCCCAAAGTGATTACTTCTCCACCACGTTGTGAAAATTTGTCTTCAGTGAAACTCTTTTAATCCCAAGTAATCAGATACAGAAACGGAAGTGGAATCATTCCAACTTGTAGGAGGAGAAACAACAAGGGGAGAAAGTAATTATTTCAAAGAGAGCCCACTCCGCATTAATGCATATGCATGCGTATTCTTCTCCACAGCCCTGATAACCACCCCGGAGAAAGTTGGTGAAAGTAGACAAAAGTGCACATCACGCTTAGCGTGACTGGACAAGACGGAGGAACATAAAAGCTCTTCTATACCTTAGGTCTTCCACGTGTGTGGTCCATCACCACTTTCTCTACTTTCTCCACTCCCCCTTGCAAAAACACCAGTGCAGCGGAACTAGGCCTGGAGGTTGTGTACGTTGATTTGCATTCCTCGCACTAATGAAACCCTTTTAAGGATATGCGTTTCCACATTTTCCTGGAAGACACAGAGATATTTGTGTTCTTTCCTTGGTAACTTGATGATCTCATTAAAATTCATGACTCTCCTCGCTCCAAATTTTCTTCCTACGGGAATGTGTGGTAGTGAAAGACGGTAAAGTCATCAAAAATCTTCCTCCTTTTAGCCAACCAGGAGGAGAAAGCAAACTAGAGGACAGATGGATTCAAGCAAGTGAAAGCCAGATAAACAATTCCCTTTCCGCTCGTGAAATCAAGCAGTGGGACAGATTGCGATTCTTGTCTCAAAAATCCAAGAATCTCATCAAGGAGCAGACCAAGGAAAAACAAAACAAAACTTGTCCGTTTCACTCACCCAACCAACCAGCCAGCCAACTAAATCCATGTAGCTACAGTATAACAAAGCTTTCCCAACATCTCACGTTCCCGGAACTTTTGTCTCCTTTCTCTTCTTCAGCCTGGGTAAGTACCGTAACAGAGCAGCTGAGCATGTTTACATTCTCTATTTTTCCACATTTTATAATGCTACAAAGCTAATTAGATTAAGCTCAATCCTACACTCTCTACCCTACAAACTGAGCTACATTTCTACCTACAGCGTCTCCTCCTTACAGTTCTGCTTATTTTTTACTTTTAAAACTCCTAAAACTACGTGCCTTTTGCCAAAAAGTCCGTAAAACTAAAAAACCCATAATATAAAGCTTGCAGCCATGTAGTTTGGGGAAATTTGAGCAATGGAAACCGTAGCAATATGTTCCTATCTTTGTACGTGGTGAAAGCTGAGATGTGATAATACAACGGCATGTAACGCTCTACCTGGCTACATGTGAATCTCATCTTTCATGGTTACAGTTACGAGTACAGCGGAGAGTGTAGGAGTTCAACTTTAGTCTCAACTCATGCCACCTTACATCGGCCTGACATCCCGATGCAAGATCCCGCCCTCTGTTTAAAGCCAATCTTTCTCCAATCCCCATGTTTTTGTTATCCTTGGATGGCCGAGTAATTTTCTGTGGGGTGATGAATGAGTTTTTGTACATCTCCTGAAAGATGTGTGCTGAAAATCTGGGGTCTTAAACTCAAGTGCGATCAAAGCAGGACTAAACACCCGCACCAATTCACAACATGGCTTCCTTCTCTTGACATCTCCACTTTCTCCGTGTTGAGAGAGTCATTTGACTTCTATCGGGGCAACCTAAGCTTTCCTCTCTCCGACCTCCCGGTTATTCTTCTGCAAAGCACGTAAAAAGAGCCTCGTATCAGCAGTGTACGCGTCTATTTTTTCTCTTCTTTCTCTTTGAATAGACTATCCGACAACCAAAACATGCCTCAACGTATAGTATTTCCCTGGTATCTGCATTCTGAATTGTTTCCATCACAATTTGCTCATCCTCCATTGATTTTTCCTCGGTATTGCTTTCATTGCTTACGTTTCAGTTCCTTGTGGGAATCGCATGAGATTTTTTTAGAGAGCTGTATGTATTGATTCCTTGGGGATGTGATGAAACGTAAATCCATCCTCCCCGCTTTGTTTCACCTCCTAACCGGAGGTGAAACTTCCGTCTTGCGTTTCGACCATGTACGTTCGTATATTTTGTTGTAACACGCCCTGCTTGGGGCCTCCGTTCCAACTTTGAGCTTGTTCAGCTTCAGTTTTCGTTAGCTTTTGTATTCTAAATCTGATTTGTTTCAAATTTGATGATGAATGAGAGTAGCTATCTTTTTTAATTATCATGTCCAAGGACACATGTATCCGCTCCACCCTCTCATGTACAAGCTGATATGGGAACTAGGCGTATATACGCACATTCTTTACCAGCTGTCAAATACATGTATTCAAATATAAACATGCCCTGCCCGAAAGCACCGAATTCGGTTAAAGTACACGAACGGAGCAAGTCTGGAAAACTAGTGCATACTTCGTAGACTTGTTAAAACTCCCGTAAAACCACTGATATTTAACGCGGGTCAATTTTCATCGTGAAAGGCAAGCCCGTATAGTACTTTCTCCACTTTCTCCCGTAGATTCTAGAGAGAGGCCAAGCGGAGGAGAAAGTTTAGAGAGTTGTGGAGAGAAAAGAGAAAGCGAGAGAGATATCTTGAATCTGGTTATCTTGTTCCGGGAAAGTGTATAATTTTTAAAGCGGCTATCCATCCGGGGTGCCGTTTGGTATATTATATTATTCTAAAAAGTAGTAAACCCCCGTCCTCCGTGGTTAGTATAGGAGGCTGCATCACAGCTTTCTCCATGCTTTCTCCTCGCAATAGAGCATTCTCGAGGGAGCTCCTCTGCCTTATCCCGTGCATGTACGGCTTTAATAGAGTATTGATACGTATACACGCAAAGATAGCGGGTACCACCAGGACAGTGAAACATGCTCCACTTAGCTTTCCAACCCAATTCCATGGATTGATCGTAAAAATGTTCAATGGAGTGAAGGGTAATGGTGATCTGGTATTGCCTCCGCTGTTATTTCTATCAACGCCAAACAGAAGGAGGATAGCAGGGAAGCGAGCAAGGAACCAAATCTACTTTCCACCCGCCTCTCCCCCAACCGGGTAAAAGCAACTTCAAGTTGCACCTTATAGAGTCCTCCAACAGCAGCCGGGTAGCCCGTGTTGATGGAGTCCCTAAACCGAGTTGGAGGCCATGATTCTTGTTTAGATCTCGAGAGGAACATATGGCAACATTTATTCACTGATCATTACCAAGATAGTCCCACTCCGACCGAGCTTCTTCAATTCGGTTGTACGAAAAGCGGGTTATAATTGTACTATACAACCCGAGACCTAACGTATAATCCTTAGAGGAGGGAGAACCTTATTACCATTGCTATTGCCGTCCTAGTGTGACGGTAATGTGAGTCACGTAAAACCGATCCAGCTTTTAGTACACACATCAACTCCCGGGTTTTCTCTGATAAAGACCCTGCATACATTTTTTCCGTATTCTTCGCCCCGGTTTACATGGTTTTCCCGGGTGAAACCCTATACAGAGCTCACAATCTTTTACCTTTCGTATTTTTATTCGGATAAATTGCGAGAAAAATAAAGCTTCTTAAATACATTTTCTCTTTGACATACTACTTTCACCCGGGTAACGGCTTCGCGTCCGATTTCCTTGTTCACTTCTTTATTGGTCATACGATCATGTGCTGCAAGATGAATATAGAATTCGGCGTCAAAGTCTTGAAATTTTCCCTTTAAATTATTTCAAAATATATGCTTATTATGATATACATAAACATAACTAAAAAATTTTCATTATAATAATAAACATTTTTATTTTCCTCCATAAAACCTCAACGTTGTGTTTGTAGCAACTAATCCTACAATAAATTACTGTTGCTAGCCACTTCCACGACAGCCTTTGCAATATCTGTGTGCAACTCTGTGCAGATTATCTGCAGATTTTTTCAATAACCTTGTATTTTTTGGTGTTATTAACCCGTTGTTATTAAGGAAAAAGCTCTGCTACGACATGTCGCAAAAGTTCATGTTGCAACTCTTGCAGCACCACTGCACCGCTCCCCTTGAAATCAAAGTCTTAAACGTTTCAGACTTGTTCAGGGCTGCTGGCCGGGGAATTGGCATCGTATATGTATTTATTTCGCTAAACGGAGCAATTTCTTATCGGTCCAGCAGACAGATAACCTTGTTTTTTGCCGCTGCAGTTTTATGACACAAATCCAAGATTGAAAAGCAAATTAAGATTGCCATAAGTGCATTCAGCTCGGGGAAAGCAGGGTCGGAACTGCCCTTGGCTTTCAGAACTAATAGTAAACTAAGAAAAAATGACAGGGAGTACTAGACGACATGACGGGAGGCGTTTGTGCAGTTTGCAGCATTGCAATACAGATTAAAGTGAAAGCACGGAATGTTGTGTGCACAGCTTGGAGTGAAAGCTTTGAATGTTTATGTACAGCTTATGAAATTGGAGCTGAGTAAAAGCTTGTGACAGGCTTTTGTGTATGTATAGCCAAATTGCAACTGAGTGAAAGCATGAAATGAAAATGGCAGCTAAATGCTTTCTGTTTTACTGTCATATCTTATTCAAAGTACGGGAGTAAAAGCACGAACCCAATCCATCCACCTCTCATGGCTACTTTAAAAACAAAGTGAAAGCTCAATGACATAGTGAAAGCAACCTGTTCTTTGGGTGGAAGTACATGCTCGCTGCTTTCAATCTTGAGCCTTCACCCCCCGAGTAACAGCATATCCTCTATGCCTTTCTATTTCGGGTGAAAGTTGAAGGTTTAAGAGCCGTATAACTTTCTCCCATTAAGCTGTACCGGCCATTACAGTTATTCAACCACTTGGAGAAAGCAACCAATGTTACCCTACATCAAAACCAGAAAGTACCTTCAAGACCAAGATCCACTTGTAACACACTAGTTGTTCCCGCATCTCCAATTGTTACTTCAGACTCATGCACTGCTGTATCCAGAACCAAATGAGCAAACCAGCAAGTTTAGCCATTGTCCATGAGCTTTCACTCCTTGCGATACTAGCAAACAGGTTTGTAACGATGCCATAACTTTTTATGAAGTTGGCGTAACGGAAGTGTTAGTTTACACTAAAACCCACATTTGAATCAACTGCATATTACTTGCTCCGGTAAAATTCGGGAGTGTCTGCTGGTGAAAGCACACGCATCGTTAGCCGCACGTAATTTCTAAAACTGCAGAATAAACTTCACCCTTTACTCCTTTCTCCCTCCTCCCGATTTGCTTATGAGACGAATTTCCGTAAAAAAAGAGAGTTAACTCCCTTAATTGCGTGGCTGGACTCACCCGATTTGTTCACGGGCAGCTCGGTCATCATACGTCATTATCCTTAGACTCAAGGTCAAGAAACGTGTGAGGGAAATTTGAAAAAAATATACGAATTTTATGCATGTTTCCCGTATAATTTTCACAGCTCCAAATGAGCCCCGCCTCTGATTGACTGTGTGTACATGTGTGTGGTCTAAAACAATCCAAGGGTTAAAAGTTCTTGAAGCGTGTGTCTGGGGCGTACATAATTACAGTCTAGAAGCTATTATTCAAGTAGCGGTTAGCATGGCAAGGTGTGGATAAAATTGGTAGGAGAGTCACGAGGATGGCAGATTCCTCGGGGTATTTAGCTCAAAGCCTGAATTAAGTAGAATTCAAGGGAAGGGGGTATAATTATAAAAACTTTTCTTTTCCCTTCGCCAAATTAGTGAGGCGGAATATAGAATCAGGGAGATTGGTTTAAAACTTTTCGCCTCAATGGCTCAGGACATTGAGGAGTGCATTGGTCACATTTGAAAAAGAGCCATGCTATAGAAGAGCATTAAATTCCCGGGACTTTCTTCGGGGGCTTGTCTTGAAGAGATTTAATAGCGTGTAGAAGATGAGAAGGATCGCTGGGAATCCATGAGTTGCGGCTTTAGTCTTGAGCAAGTAGTAGTTGAGTGCATAATCGCTAAAGTTTGGAAATTACCAGCACATCCGTTTTAACTTTGTGCCGGTATCCGGGTTTTCTGTCACTTGTGCAAGGCTTTCCAAGCTTGGCATGCCGTGGTCGTAAACTATAGCGAACATGTATGTAGTGAGCAGGTAGAAGGAGAGAGGAACGGTAAAATTAGAGTCGCACAACATTGGATCAGGAGAGAAAGGCAGGGCGAGGTTTGGTATGATAAACTTGGAATTCCGTTTCCGCGAGGACTTTCTCCAACTTTCTCCAGCTTTTCCTGAAGGAATACGGGAGGCGCGGAGGAAGAGGTGGATTCAGTCAGTCGTAAGTTTGGCTCTTGTCCTGAATCCTGAATCAGTTAGGTCAGAAGATGACGATCATCATGTATTTACATGTGCTTAATGCTCCATCTCCCGGAAGGCTTCCTCCAGTAAGACATTAGTCTAGAGTTATGTAGAAGCAGGGGAAGGCAAAGTAAGACAAAGTAAGAAGGATGATGGGAAGCGCGGAGGAGGAGTTTTCCCCCAAATCACAAAACTTTCTCCACCACCCTCCAAACCAAAATCATGCTGAGCTTGTAAGTTTGTAATGTCAGTTGTGGCTCTCTTTCGGAGAAAGCACATTTTACTTAAAGCTGCGGTAGCGCACATCAAGCCTCCGGCTGCTTGAAACCTTAACAGTTTTAATTTCGGCACGAGATCAAAGAGAAAGCACCCTTTTATCCAACCTTCCTTTAAACACGACTACTCCTGAAATACGGGGTAGCTTTTGAAGAAAGCAATATACAGAAATAGCCCCTGCTTTGAAGTGAAGCGAGGAGTGGCGTAATTCTTCGTTTTGAAGAATACATGGAATTTCAAAATTGGGCATGCTCTTCCTGCACGACCAAGCAGAAAATGCATTTGGTGAAAGTAGGTGGCAGGGCAGGTACAGATGCCAACAAGACCATGTCATCTTTTATGGAGAAAGTAGAATTGCAGTGGGCAGTGGGAGTGCAGTGCATACGTCAAGCTATTAATACTAATTGGAATTCAGTTCAATTCTAGATGACACCTGTCTTAAAACGCAACTTTTCCAAGTCAAACCAGTGCCAAACCAACTACTGTAAAACTTCACACGAAACCAAGAGTTCAAGGTTTCGTACGCTATGAAAAATTTTTGATCATTTATAGTGACTGCATTGCAGAGCCAGAGAAACATCAGTATAATAATTGTTATTATCCCGTCACAATTTCATATTTATGCCACCAGGCAAATAATGCAGTGAAAGTAAATGGGAAATAATTACGAGACGCTCATGTTCTTAATGAAAGTACAACTCAAGGAAGGATCTAATGTAAATGCAGGTGCTTTTGTATGAAAATCAAGAGACCTCATGTAATTCAAAGGAATGAATGTAGATATAGATTCAAGTTCCTGGAAATGGGAGGAGGCATAAAGAAGATAGATTGTTTAATTAGGTAAGACGGAGTACATGGTTTGACAACGCATAAACAATTCATAATGCCCGCTCCGCTTCCTGGAGAAAGTAAGGGAAAGCAGGAGAAAGGAGGAATGAATCAAAAATAGCCTTTACTAGACCAATGCTAAATTCCATTAGTTTTAAAACTTGCCAAGCACACACAATACTATTAAAAGAAAGAAGGTGAAATAATTCAATTTTCGCGGAACTGATGGAAGCGGATGCTTCCTCGGCTCTTCTGCGAATTTCGAGGAGAATTGTTTTAAAATTCTAGTCAATTCCACTATTTATGTACCGTTTTAATTAGACATTTGACTTGCCAAACTTTGAAAGTTTAGTGCAAGAATTGTTTCGTCTTTCAAGGATGAGCGGATCAAGTTGTTTATGTTTAAAGTTGGAGGAGCATAATTACGGCTCAATTCCCGTCTCTGATTGTCCCTAATTAGGGAAGTTGGAATAGCGAGGCCAGCAACAGCACTACCCAACAACCCAACCATTCCATCCTCTACTTGCCTCCAACTTGAGGAAACTTTGCTTATTTTTCTCCACTGAAAAGCAGGAGCTTTAATGTTATGACAGATGATAATAAATGCGATCATTTGGGAAAAGTTAATGACGTTCCAAAAGGAGGAGGAAGGCACGCCGGCTGAAGTTGATGTGGATCTGGGGAAGGGAGGATGGTAATTGGAAAGTCCAATATATATAAAGCAAATCCGGAATCCTCTCCTTAACCTATAAAAGCAGGGAGAAGAAAGCTTCTCCACCAAAGTCCCTGAATGATGATCGCATTAGCGCTGCGGTCTTAATACTCTCCCACCGCCCTGCTCCTGTAGCTTGCTTATGAACCAGAGCCTTGGGATGAAGCTCACATGCCCGGTAGCCTACCACCTCTAAAAATTTACACAAACCCCTCATTAGAGCCTCCGTTTTAAACTCAATCCTGTTTACTCCTCTTCAATCATTCGATACATTCTAGTATCATAGTAATGGAGAAAGCAAGAGAAAGCAGAAGGAGGTACATCACAAAATTAATTAATTTGTTAAGCGGCTTACGATGACTTTCACTATCCATTCTGGTATGAACGGAATGTGGTCTAGATTCCAAAAAAGCCGCTATCGCATCCCCGGCCATCATCCTTCACAAATTCTCCCCAGCTCCCCGCCATAGCCTTTGTATATTGATTCAATGCAGGAATGGAAGAGAGAAAGCGGGACGGAGAAAGTTGAGAGAAAGTTAATTTTTACCATTTCTCCCTCCTCCTTTCACCCTCTGTCTGACAGAGGATTGAGTGGCAGTAGATTCCCGGATAAGTCAGGGCTTAGTGGCAGCTATAGTGAAATAAGTGATCGACACGAGAAAGTCTGCTTTCACCCAGCCCCCTGCTCACACAAATAAACGAGTCTGATTGAATGGGTAGCGCGAGCTTCGTTTTCCGATCCCATTTCCTTTTTCCTCAAGGAAGTGAAAGTATGGAAAAGTTGACATAACTTAACTTATGGATCCTTTCAAAGATTTGTTTCCCCAGAATTTGGATCAAGCACGCAGCACGCTATCCCGCAGCATGAATTTTAAATATCTAAGACTGCCTTCCCTGCCCCGCCTCAACAAGAAATCCATTTCATGCGTGTCACCCCCTCTTTTTAGTATTCCAAGTAAAAATATTTAGAAAACTTGTAGGAAGCTCCCACATTACCTCATCCTCCTCCCCCAATCCAAAAAAGGATCGTTATTTCCTCCCCAATTTTCCCCCGAAGCTTTACCTCTTCCCCTTGTCGTTTTCTATCCCCATCACGAAGCTCTATCCCTCCCCCGGCTTTCTAGGCTAATATGTCAAGAAGAGGAGGGTCCATGAAGGATATCCGACATCATGAAACCCGAGACTTTCCTCTCATAAAATACACTGAGTAGACTATAGCACAGCATAAGGTTTTTTTAAAAAAAATTTACTTAACCTCCTCTTACTTTATTTGGCATCTCATACTTGGCAAGCGTAGCCGTAGCTGATTTTAATATCCACAAGATACTACGCTACTTGTTGTGTTTGTGTACTCGGTGAAGCTAATATAATTCACGTCCAGTTGGACAAACCATAAGCTAAAAGTTGTTTTCTCAAACACGATGTGGGAGCCCATCTTCATGGCTTGCATAGTAATTCTTTCAAAGAGGATATACGGGTGTAAATGTAAATAAATTCCACGCCTTAGTTCCTTGAGTTCCTTGCCTGAATTTGAATCCAAGTTAAGGCTAAAAAGGTATGCATGCATCTGTTTACCCTGTATTATTCAACCCTCCTCCGCTAAAACCACTTGTTTCTTTCATGTGTTTATATATTCTACATTTTATAATTATTCACAGACTTGTTTTCATGACCCTGTCTCATTTCAGTCATTCATGCCCCATTCAGTATTTTCCAAAGTTTAACCACACAGAGATGTGGGCAGACATTATGGAGTTTGAACAAACCGGAAAGCAGGCTTTAGTTACATGTGCGAAACTTTGCGAATTTAACATGCAATTATTATTTTAATTATTACGGCTAAGCCCTTGTAACTATAAGATCATTGCCTGGTTTTATCCTTTAGAGAACAATGAAAAACACTTGGCTATTTATCTAAACGTGTATAGCGTTTTTTTAAGTAGGCAGGCGCTTTAACTGTTTACGCAATTATACTTAACTCGCAATTTTTTTTCCATACCAAATATTTAATATTTTCTACAGGCTAGCGCCGCTGAATTTTTTAATTCTTTGCATCCGTGCTGTATTCTTGCTAATATATTTTCTATAGGGTGCAATTAAGAATCCGAAAAACTTTCCCTAGGGCTCGGTGAAAGTACCATATACACCTTTCTCCAATTTTACCCTAAAGGTTAAAGGGTCATGAATAATAGTAAATTCTACGACTCCGTCCACACACAGTCTACGAATACAGAGGAGGAGCGTCATTTAGTTTTAAGCCCTCTGTTCCATGTATAGAGTTGCAGAATTTTAGGAGAAATTCGAATTTCGACAGACTTGGGATTAGAAAGGATTTGCTACGTACTACTAGTTGCATATATGCATACACCTCCGGTTTCTCATCCCCTCAACTATGTTAATTGTTCTCAGGAGAGGGATATATAGCTTTAATGGATTTAAGCAGGTTTTAATTCGGGTAAATGTGGTGCAACCATAGCATAAGCATGGATGGAATCCCGGGTTACTTCTCTAGATGGATTATTTTCAAGATTAATTGTGGTTGGCCCCAAAGCAGTGGGGGTGGACGGAGCTTGAACGCCGACAATTTACTACGCAGACCGAATTTTGACAGGTTAATTGCAATTCCGTATTTTAAATTTAAACTTCAAAACTCCTCCTGCTTTCTCCGCCTAAATTTTCTTTCATTCCCGCCTTTCCCACTGCAAACTCGTCCAACTTTTTTAAAACGGCTATGAATATTCATAAACGAGGAGAAGGTGATACTGTCAGCCGGATAACCGTGAGAGGATTTATTATTGGTTAAATCTAAGTTTTATGCAAATAACAAACTCCATTTCTATTTCTGTTCCCTCTCTTTATATTTCTGTATATAATTATTCCAACCAACTTCTGTCTTCTTCATCAGATTAGATACAATCCGTGAGAATAATGTACACGTAATATCAGAGGGAAAATCAAAAACCTAAAACTCTACCATAGCAGTAAACTGGAACCTGGCCATTTCCCGCCGTAATAAAACCTAAAACCGGTAGTGAATAATATAATACTCTTTATTACATCAAAGACTTCATGTTTGTACTTTCTTTGCTGTTTTGCAACAAATGTTTTTTTATATTTCAAGGATATAGCGGGAACGGCGGGTATACTTGAAAAATACAAATAAGAGCAATACGACCGAAAATATTAGAATGTTTTACTCCTCCGGTTGCCAAATTGCCAATACGTTTTCTAAAAAGGTTTGATGCTATGATGACTGCTTCAGGTTTAAAGCTCAAGGCATTCCCATACAATGTTTTGATGTGAGGAAATAAACTACTAAAGTAGTTGCTTGGTATAATAGACGATAGTAAATGTATATGTCTAAAAAGATTTCCGCAACACATGTATTCGGAAGAGAGGGCGTGCGTAAGAGGGTTTTTATGAGAGGTAAATATCATTTCCGAGCGGGAAATGGCTTTGAATGAGGCCATTGGATGTGAGAAAATTTTACGGAATATACAACATATTCCTTCCACTTTTCATCACAATTCTAATATGATTGGTTCAGAGGGGAATCTTTCAAGATTTTGGCACAACTTTCTCAAAATAATCTCCAGATTATTGCTTTGGCTTCTCAATTACTTCCTTCCTCTGTTGTAACCCTTTCCTGTAAGTGGCATGCTTTCTCCCGACTTTCACCCTGACCGTCATGAGCTCAGCTTTCACCTTGAATATTTCATATTGATTTTAGCATAGACGGAAAATATCATTCAAGGAATCCAGAGAGAGAGAGAGAAAGCAGGAACTAGAGGTAATTCAAACTTTCCTCCATAGCGATCAACTCTTATCGAAATCCAATAACCGTTCAGATGTCCGACAGATACGATAACACAATATGCTCTTGGAGCAAGTTGAGCGGATGAAACTAAATCAGGAAATAACGAGTATGAGCTCACTTACTTTATACTTTATGCTTTCACCATCCAACTTTGCCTATGCTAAAAGTGGAGAAAGTGGAGAAAGTTTTCCAAAGAGGCAGACGGAGGCTTGTAGTCTGAAACTCTTCGGAGATGTACTCGTACTACTCGCAAACCCCTACCGCTGTCCACATCCAGCAAGATAATTGAAGGCTATAAGAATTAGATTTTCCTCCTCCGGGAGAGAAAATGCAGATCGTAACGAGCACGCCCCCATATAAAAAACCTCCAAGCGAAGCAAGCTACAAGCTGTAAATTGTATTACCATCTTTACGAACGTGTAGAACTTGTTATAGATTTAAATTGCATGATGTAATCTGGTGATATTGAGCGGAGGAGGGGGAATTTCTTTTGAACCAACCAGTAGTATTTGTACTAGACAAGAGCGTTACGAATAGGAAACGTAGGGATCGTATAAAGTTTTACCGAGATTTCCACTACATGATAGCGAGAATAAGTTAGTGGAACGAAGGCAAGGCCTCTGATTGAGGAAAGGAGAGTATGTAATTTCCCTTTGACCTTTACAAAACATGTGTGCACGGTTGGATTGATAAAGGGATGTTAGCTCCTCCGAACCATGCTTTGTGTAGGGCATAAAATGAGCAGTAAAAGTAGTTAGTGTAGCTCTTTCTATTACCAACTTGTTCAATTATTCTCAAACATGTACGAGGAATCAAAGGAGGAGCGTTTTTGTAGGTACACCGAGCCTGATTGTGACACGAGAGTAGATCTAAGGGCAAATAATAGATCCATACAACCTCCGGTTTAAACTGCCCTCTTTTACAATCCCTATGTCGGTCGTTTAGTTCAAACACAAGCGGTATTTTAACTCCTATACATGGGTGAGATTAAAGTCTGGGAAAGAGGAAATAAGGAACCGGGAGAAGAAATTAGAGAGATTCTAGAAAAAAGCTTCGGGTAAAAGTAGAGAAAGCACAGGGTGAAAGTAGAGAAAGCTCAGGGTAAAAGTGGAGAAAGCACAGGGGGAAAGTGGAGAAAGTACGGGGTGAAAGAAAGTGAAATTGATGATGATAATGTCAGCATTCCTGGGTTTTATCGTAAAATATTTGCAATTACGAGCTTTTACACATGCATAGAGTGAAAGCCATCTCTCGTGTACGAAACCTGCGGTCATATGCGGTCGTACTTGTCGTAGTCGTAGTACTCAGAGCCTGTGCAGTGATGCATGCAATTATTGATTCTGGTACCTAAATGCGTGCAAAATAATAAGTTTTTTCATCAAATAGAATCAGATTATATGCGTCTAATATCAGAACAAACCAATTAGAAAATTCAGTCAACTGAAAAAAAGCACCCTGCGTTTTTTTGGGTGCTCAACGGAAAATGTTCTAAAATTAAGAAAATCTAGTATTGCCTAACGTACAAAATTCTAAGCGGCACAAAAACCAAGCTAAGCGCATACTGAAGTGAAAGCAATAACTTTCTCCTCAACCATACGTGTACTTTAGATTCTTTAGAGTTACGAGCGTGCATATAGTATTTAGCCGCTTCCTACGTATGCGTTTAGAATTTATAGATGTTGCAAAAATGGCATACATACTCTAGCGGTAAAACACATGAACCAAGTGATACATCGGAGGGGGCAAGAATATATGCATTCAAAGAGATTAAAATGTATATATACTTCCCGAAAAAGCGTTTCACAATTTAGTACCGGGAAATTCCAAGAATCTAGCTTTGGATTTCACCCGCTAAAGTTCATATCACCCATGTTAAAATGATACGGTTCTTTGGTTACAAATGCGGGTTTTATTTCTAAAAATCATGTTTTTCTCAAGTGTGCAGGTTTGTAAGAAAAGAAGGCTCTTTGTTGGATAGCCAGGAAGAGGGAGGGCGGGAGGAACGCTGTAAAACTAGATAATTCCGTTGCTGGAGTAGCTGGAGGCGGATGTCAGTCTTCCGCAGCTCTGCGCTCTAAGACGCTTTCCCTGTGTGAAAGTTGTGTGTGTACAGGAATTAAATTGTGATGAGGATGAAAGGATATTAGTGTGTGTCTTGTGTGAGAAGAAAGGAAGCGCCGACCGGGATGATGAGAGTGAGTAAACAGAAGGGTTGCTTTCTCCACTTTCTTTGTTGCTTTCTTGACAGAGGAAGCGACTTCAAATATGATAAGACATATATTAGGATTTGAGCCGCTTAAGCAGCGGCGCGGAGACAATGTTAACTTGTTCTATTCCCTCTCTCTCTCTCTTTTATGCATCCGCAGTTCATGAACAACTATTTTGGACACGGGACTGAATGAAGAATTTGAGTAAATAAAGACCGTGTGTCTTTGACGTAGGTAACAGTAATATCTACTCGCTCCTCTCGGAATTCAAGCGAAGGCGGGGGGGTGAAAGCTGGTGAAAGAAGAGCTTTATTGTCACTGATGCTGTTAAATTTTCCTAGAACGTAGTACAACGGATTGTCCCTGGATGTTTACGACTCGTCTTCTACGATCATGTTATTATTTCTTCTTTATTCCCTTCCCCATCTCCCCGTCCTTCTCAAAGTCAACGCTTTGAGGGACTTCCTCACGGATATTGCGAGCATAACTGCAAGGAACGAACAAGCAGACGCTTTATACAGAGCCGGCAAACTTGCGAAACCAGAAGGCAGCTCTCAAACGTTTCCTTGATCCACCATGAGTTGTATGATGAGGACATGTAGTCTCCAAGTTATTTGCAATAACTAAAATAGTTTCGTCTAAAATTAGTCCCGGTTGTTGGAAGAAACTAAAGCGAAGTTCCCGGCTCTGGTTCTAGCTTAAGGTGGGAAAATTTAGATTTTCAAACACACTAACCTGGGGTTGTGTACGCGGGTAAATCCGTTCATAGTTGTCTTCCTCTTTACCCGCCTTGCTCTCTCTCCCTCTCTCTCGCTCTCTCTCTCGCTTTGCTCTAGATAAACTACCCGGAGAGTGATTTATGTGCTCTGTCAGCAGAGAATCTGGACTGGGAGAGAACTTATCCCTGCTTTTACCTTCACTGACGGCCAGCCGCTGGTGCTTCATGGTTTTAAAAGAAAGATGCAGTTTTTTTTTGCATACAGCCATAAATACTGAGATTATTTTAACCGAAAGAAAAAATCGGCTAACGCTCATCCAGATGAGCTGTCGGCTTTAAATCCCACAACCAATTCATTGTAAAGGTTGCAAGTCTGGAGGGGGGCGGGATGCATTAGCGCTTCCAGGAGAATCTGGTTTAGCTTATCGTTCACGTGTTAACCGCCAGGCTTATTAGCAACTCCAATATGCACCAGCCTAAAGTTAAGGGGGAGACGGTGGGTTGCCTGTTACCCGGATCAAGTGTTGATTCCCAAAGTTTCATCAGAATAACGTATTGCAGTTTCGGAGAAAGTCATTTGAAATTTATTACTTGTTGATTTAAAATTAAAATCCTTTCTGATTACAGGCGTGGAGGGAATCACCAAGGTTGACGGATGAAAGTGCTATGAAATGAAACTTTCTCGAGATTTCTACTGGTGAAAGTGAAAGCACTAACCAAAGTGCAAAACGTAAAACACCAGAATGAGCCCATCCGACACTGGCTGGAACCACCCAGTCCCTCCAACTTTGCATCCCGTAAAAGGCTAAGGACACTAGCTTTCCCAGGAAAATATCACAGAAGCTATCACAGCGCCCGCTAGCGGGCTTTCTTCCACAAGGATCCACTCCACACGGTGAAAGTGCTCCACACTAAAAGGACATTTGACGAGCTCTATAAACTGAGACAGCTTCTTAGATTTCCAGCGACAGTTTCTACCTTCCCACCCTTTTGAAGATGATGTTTAAGTGACGCTAAATACGTTAAAAGTACGGGACGTTATGTAGTAGATCCAGGATTTGAGTGAGGGACGGAGCGTAAATTTGACTGTAAAATAAGTGGGTCGTCGTCGTGATGACATCTCCTCCAGGTTTGAACGTTTCAGCCTCGGCCTTGTACGGCTCGCTATCAAGAGTTGGAGGAAGAGCGGTTGCCTCGACACTGGAGAGCATATTTAAAGAAGATACTTTGATGTCTAGCAGTTCGTTTCCCGGGTCATCATCGGATGGAAGCTTTTTAGGAGGAAATTCTATTAGTTCCTCCATGAAAGGTGATGTAAATGGTTTGGAGAAAGGGAATGGGACCATGGAATCTTTAAAAAACGGAGTGACAACAGCAGTGTCTAAAATGATTCTCAATAGTGGAAATATTGGTGAAAGTGGAGAAAGTAACAACTTGACTGTACCAGGGATGCAATCCTTACGAACGTTGAAACCCCTGGAAACATTCAGCAACTACAGTGGGAGCGTAACAAGTCCCTTGGTAACTTCAGCATTTAATTTGCTGGAGAAAGTTAGTAGCACAACAACAACAACAAGCTACCCAAGCCGTGTTGACGGGGCAGATGCCAACGGACTCGGCCAAATTGGTGTTAATGGAGTGCGAAATTTATGGCAAGTGTCAACTAAGCTCCTAGTCACGGCCAACCCGGATTCTTCTCCTCCATCCACTCCCGGAGATGTCCCGTATTCAAGACACTCGTCTTTGGGAATCGGTTCCACCGATTCCTCCTCTACAATCGCCTCCCCTCCACCAACCAATCCCCCATCCGCCTCACTTGATTCTAATAGCCTCGCTTTCCTAGATCAAGAGAGTGATAACAATCTACTAGAACTGCTTTCATCTTCTGCGTCCTCCCCCTCCCCCTCCTCAATTACCTATCTTTCAAAGAGCTTCAAGAAGGCTGTGGGGAACGTTAGCATGAGTACATCCTACGGTAATTCCGCTCCCGTCTTTCTCTACGACCAGGACGAGCCTCTTAGCTTGCCCATTTCCAGCAGCTTGATGATGCAACAAAGCGGGAACGATAGTCTGTATGGCGGGGTCAACGATACGTCCTGGTTGAACATGACCGATTTTTTTGGAAACGGAACGGCAACGGAAGAGCTCCAGTCCTTTAACTACTGGGCCCTCCTCTTTATAATCTTCCCCCTCTTCACCGTCTTCGGCAACGTCCTCGTCATCCTCAGTGTGAAGCGGGAGCGGAGTTTACATAATGTGACCAACTATTTTATCGTTAGCCTCGCAGTCGCCGATCTCCTTGTAGCCGCCCTAGCCATGCCTTTTGCAGTCTACTTTCTGGTGAGTGCCGTCGGATGACAATCCGATTATTTTGATTTTTTTACAAAAAACCCGAATCCGGTTTCTACCCGCTTATGGTATTCTACCCGATTCATTCAATTCGGGCTCTCAGTGGAATCCGATACCCGGCTCGCAGTTATCCCTTCGTAAGTATCGTCACATGTGTTGTGAACTAAGGTGATGATGTTCATTCTTCCCGCGACCTCCATTGTAAACTTCTCCCGGGCATTCTACCCAATTCATAACAGTTTATCTTCTCACATGCACACAGCCACACATTTTCACACACAGCCCCACATCACGTCCTACATAACAAACAAAATACCCGCCTAAGCCAAAGCGGGAGTTTTCATTCAGCACGACACAATCCGAAAATATTTTCTATCCAAACTCCCGGGTATCACAATCCCCACTTTAGCAATACCAGCTTAACGTGGACTCTGAGGAGCAGCTTAGCTCAAGTATACCGACAGTTATACCGTTTAAATCAACCACCGTACATTCTACTGTCACATGTTTCAACTTATGTACTTTCTCCTGTCAACCCTTTTCTCGTTTTCACCGACGGCGCACTTGGTGAAAGCATATTCCGCTCTACCCTAGTGTTTCTTTGTGGCGACGCATGTAGTGAACATACTAAACATTCCCATTGCATCACTGTCCTTCAGGACACCAAACACATTAATTAATGATAACAAATCTACTACACGTCTCAAGTGTACAGTCGAGGCTAGGAATAATATTGGATATTCTGAAAAACAACCTACGATAACTGTCATCAAACTATAAAACAAATGATGGCAGTATGAAAATAATAATTCGCGAATATGCAGATATTATTAATATTCCGTACTTGTCCTTCATTGTATTCGAGGGGTTGAACGTCGTTTGTCTGCTTTATCGCTACGAGTCTGCCTCTCGCAACCACATCATCATGTCATTATGACAGCAACTTTTGTAGCAAAGTAGTTTTATGTACCCGACTTGAAAACATGACAAACGGAACGTGTGCCTTCTCCTCCTTCTGTCTCTTCCTAATTTAACCCTTGAATTACGCATATAAATATATATGACTTGTCTGGTGAAAGTGGAGGGGAGGCGTTTCGGGAATTTCCTTCCACTCCTCTGATCCTAGTTTCAGTCAAGTGAAAGTATATAGCCATCCCAAGGATTGAATGAGCAAGAAGATAATACAGAGGGATGAGAAGAATATGACACACGTTTCCCCCGAGTTTGTCAGTCTCTGTCTTCTTCCCGCTTTCTCCTACTAATGCGACAATAGGAATTAATCCTAGTTATTCAAGAGGCGTTTCCAGAGTTTCTGTGTGCCGCTCTTGTATTTAGGAGACATTTACAAATTCGTCGAATGCAAATTCAGTGAAAGCATCCTCCCGTAATCAAGATTACAGGACTTGAGGAGAATGCATGCAATATTTTGCGAAATTCATTCAACCCAAAACTCTGGAAGAGATGGAAGATTAAGTAAATGAAAGTCACAAACTTTCTCTCGAAACTTTCTCTTTTATCCCAAGGAGAAAGTTTTGTATCCTTGATTGTTGGATGCAAATTCTCTAGAATTTCAATTCATATATATATCCTTGTGATCTGCTGTCAGAAGATTTGCCAAGGGATTACGGAATATTCCGTATTGCTTCAAGTATGACCGGTATTTTTGAAGATTGTTATAAGTAAATGCGAAGAAACGTGATATTCTTATTCATACATATGTTTTCATATAAACCATCCACTTATCTTCAAAATGCTGATGAAAAATGTTTATGCTTCATATCGTCATCGATACTGAACACTTAATACTGAATACATGGGTATCATTGATCTATCTCCGTATTTAATGCTGTCTCCATTTGGTACTATATGGAAGTTCCCGTATCCGGTTGCAATTCGTGGAAGATGTGCATTATTTACGTCATGCCAACCAAAGCTTTCTCATATTCCTTATTTCGCTTCATCACTCCATCCAAGCAAATCCACCACCCACCACAGAAAGAAGAAAGAGAAAGCGCTAGATTGTATCACTTGTAAAAGATGATCAAGTGTATTGCCTATGGCAATCATACTTTCTCCTCTTCTTTTATTTCAAGGGAACGAGTCTGAGTTTTCCGGGATCGTTTATTATGCAGAAAAGCCATGCATGTGATCTGTCTGGAGCAAATATATTGCAAACCATGGTGGAACGGGATGGAGAAAGTTGGGAATAATTTGTGGTGAAAGTCGTGATGAAAGGAGCTGGAAGGTAGGTAAGAGGCAGAGTGCGTGTGATAGCTTTGAGTTGCTTTCATCTCATCGTTCAGTGAAAGCTCGCGGAGAAAACGGGTAGATGATAAATGAAAACCGAGCCGTGCTCACCTGAGGAAAATCGTGAGATAGTCATATACCCAATTACATACATACTACCTTTCAGGGTCCTCTGGAGCATGAACTTGGTTCAGGAGAAAGTAGATGAGCGGGTTGCAGCGGCGGTTCGTTGTATTAGCTTCTATGTGAGCGGGGGCAGAGGGTGAAAAACGTGTAATTTCAAGACCAAAATGATGAACCTCCTGTTACCAGAGAGAGAGTCAACATGTGATTCGGAGAAAGTATTAAGTCGGGCAGGGAAGTGTATCGAAAAATAATTGAAAACATGTCAGACACTATCCAATCTCAAGATTAACCTTCATCGTAGCCGATCTAAAAGCTAAAAGCAGAGGCATGTGGTTTTGTCCCAAGGATTTTAGAGGGCGGATTCATTTATTTCTACCCGGGATTCCTTACAACTTCAAGCCAGCAAGCCACCGCAACCACGTAAGTAAAACTAGCCGAGCATAATGAATCATCATACGCAGAAACTATTTCAGCGAGGGTGGAAGGCTACCCCGCTTCATCAAGTAACGTGGGAAGAAACCGCAAATTCTTACTTTCCAACTTTCTCTTCCATCCGTCCCAATTCATTCCCTCGCCTCTACTCATTATTTGTACGCTCTATGCTCGGCTGAATTATTAATTTTTGAATCTTCTCTCTTTCTCTACTTTCTCCACACCGTCTGAGTCACAAGAACTCAGACAATATTTTCCGGATAGTTCCAAAGAATCCTCTGCCAAAAGCAGTCAAAGTTCATGCGGTTTTAAATTCCGAGAACTGTTGCATTCCGTATTCCGCCACAACGCTAGCAAAAGGCAGACGAGAATCCCGCTTAATTTCTAATTTAGACTAAATATTAATATTTATCTTATGGTTTCCCTCCTCAATCTCATTCTTACCCGTCGGCTCAAACTTAGCTACGTGAGAGGAACAAGAAATTATTCCTCTTCGTTAGGCGTCTCTCTCTCTAGAATTCTCTTAAATCTTTTTAAACGTGTGTAATTGCATCGACTGATTTACTCTAATTCGCTCACGCATTCTTAAATTCACAATGTCTTTCTATCCCTTTCGAGAGTCACCCGGGTCTTCTTTACCGTTTCGCTTAGTTAATTCAGTCCTAGACAAAGATCAGCTAGAAAACTTTCTCCGCCGTGTTTTACTTTATTAAAAACGGAGCACAGCTGTTTCTGCTTTCAGCGAAACATGGGGACTTCAAGGACACCGCATGCAGTCACCGGTTGGAAATCATTTAATTTGTTGTGCGAATTTTAACTTTGCCAAGATTCTCCTTCACAGAAATTATCACGCACAAGTCAAATCTAGTCGAGGAAAATCTACCTCAGCCAGACAGAATTCATGCTTCCTTGAGCACGAAACAGTTTTAAGCATTCCGCCAGAAAAATATTGAAGAGGAGAGTATTTTGGCAGCTTTGAGAAATGTTGATTACAACAACTCAAAGTGTCAGTCAGTCAGTCAATCCTAAGCATTCCTCGATGAGATTTTGCTCCTCCTTCTGGCCAACTGTGAAGCTGATGAGGGACAAATGATACTTGGAAAGTGTTTTTAAATAGCAAGGATGATAAAACGTTTTAGCAGCCTACAAAAATTCTATGTCAGCCCATGGTATACTGTAGACTAATAATGTTTGCCAAGAGTGAATGGAATTTTGGCACGTTTTTCCCTACAGAATTTTTTTTTGACGACGTATAAATTGCTGTTATGCTAAAAATTTGGCGTGCTGAATGCAAAAATTGCAGGAGACGAGCAAGAGTATTTTAGAACGTTCCAAATCGCTGTCCCTTTTAAGATCACCTGGATTATATTTGCTGGAGAGTGGAGTGAGAAGATGATGGAATTTTTAATTAGGTTGATTTCATAAGATTCGGAAAAAGCTGAGCCCGAAGGATTTGCACTCCTGGCTGGAGGAAAATATGGTTGTGTTTCAAGAGAAAGTCCTGAAGATATATTGCCGAGGACTTTCTCCAGAATTTTTTATGACTGCTGACTGCTTTCGACATTTTTCACAGAACATTTTGATTTTCAAGTCCCAAATTTTCTTAAGGTTTTTTTCTGAAGCAAACCATTTTTGGAGAAAGTCAGTGAAAGTGGAGAAAGACTACAGGCAGAATGGATTACAGATTTTATACAGCCTGCTTATGTTTAGGACAGGGCTTCCCCAGTCCCAAATTAGTTTCTGAATTTAGTAAAGCTCAGATTTGATGATGATGATATCGTTTAAGGTTGAAGGGGGAGTTAACTATTAAAGACAGCGGGTATTTAGCAACGAGCTGGAGATGACAAATTCACGAAGCATAATGTAGAGAGCTGAGCTCCCATTTCCCTGAATACGTATATGGCAATGCTTGTAAACCATGGGAGGAGATGATGGATAGATTTAGATGGAATGAGAGATGGAGAAAGCTGGAAGAGATTGTGGTGCGGAGAGAAAGTGAGCGAAGGGATCTCTTACTTACTTTCTCCTGCATATTTCTATAATTGTGGGGATGTGAGAGAGTGCGGTATATTATGGGAATTTTGTGGAGACTCTCGCGTCTTAGACAGATGAAAAAGATTTTGTGGATTTTAGTGCGGGAGTTATGTGATATGAAGTTATGGAGAGGCATGTTGCAAATGGGAGTGAAAGGGCGAAGTAGGTTTCTCTTCGCTACCCATATCTGTGGAGGAGGGAGAAGAGAATGGATTTGGGAATCAGGAAAAGAAGAAGAAGAGGACAATAGGGTAGATTCTCATGGGAAATGCGAGGATACATGAGACGAAGACATATAATTAGAGCATATGTATGGAGAAAGTTGGAGAAAGCATGGACACTTGTTATTACTTGAGTTGTTTAGAGAAAGTCGTGCAGGATTTCCTCTCTGCCTGTATCATTTTTCATTATAATTACACGAAAAGAAGGAGGAATCGGTTGGGAAGCGGGGCTGAGCCCATTACTGATGTCCGGGTTTTTCGATGGGCACATCCCTCCTCCTTTCACCGCTTATAATAATGTCTCCCACCGCTAGCTCCAATGATGGAGGCATCCCTCTCGAGCAATGTAATCCATTCGAGCAGATGGTGATACAGACGACTAGGAGACGGGCTTCCATATTTTTCCACGGATGAAACCTCGGAGAGCTGGAGGATTTTATGGATGGCAAAGTAAAGGGGAGACGTTCTTATTTCTAGAGGATTTTCTGGCTTCTATATTTGGATTGAATAAGACAGAGAGGCGAATATAGTATAAGCAAAGTAGAGGGAAAAAAGAGGAGAAAGTAAAAAATATTGCTCCCGTCATTATCCTAGAATTAGAGTGCATCATGGAACAAATTGAAATGCGGTTTTTGTTCAGATTAATCTCCTCCTCGCCTTACTTGTATTCTCGGCAAGGGCTGATTATTATGTGGTGAAATCTTCTTTGTCCTCTGGTCGACCATGCGAAACAGCATCTGCTGGATTAAATATAGATGGGCTTGGGTCGCTTTTATTTAAAAATCTCATCTTCTTACGTACACTACGAACCTCACGCTTGAGGAGCAATATTTTAATTCTTCCGCAAGAGAGACGTACATCCATGGTTTTTTCAGTCCCTCCAAATATGCGGCTTTTTCTGTAAAATCCATATTCATGTTCATGGAACAGCAACTCTAATAATACTTTAGAGGCATGCGTAACCGGATTATTTATTCATAGTGTCATCAAGCTAGAGGGCGCCACGCTCTTCTTTTTCAAAAATATCAATGCTGGTTGTTTTTAATGATTTAGTTGACGTTAAAATATTTGCAATGGAGCGTATGTCGTAGAGCAGAAAATTATTATTTTAGCCCACTGCCCGGAGACTGAGAAAGTTGACTTTCTCCCAAAGGATCGAAAGCTAATTTAGTACAAATTTAAGATTTAGCTAATGTATTCTTTTAGTGATGAAACTTCAGGTGTTGTAGCTGCTTTCTCCATCTGCTGCAGAACCAGTTTGATGGCAAGCTGGCACAACAAATCCAGTTTTGCACCTGGCCCTGCTTTCTTTTAGAGAACGCACATACACAGACAGTGATGTCAGTTTATCAGCTTTCAAATAACAGTTAGCTTCCTGTCGTGTTTTAAAATTTGACCTCGGGGCATCAATAAATGCAGATTTTAGTCTAAATTGAAACTATTGAACCCGGGTAGCTGAGCAGGGAGTTTAGCCTTCTGGTAAATTTTGCCGGGTATTTTATATTTCAACTAACAATTGATTGTAGCATCTGATTCTTTGATTAAGCATAAAAGGTTTAATAGTCATGTGGTAGCAAGGAGAAAGTAGGAGAAAGTATCGATTTCGTAGATCGAGTTCATTGGAGCATCAAATTGAACTCGTAGGAAGAGATTAAGGAAGCTGAAGAGAAAGAGGCTCTGTAAGGTACTATAAGGATGATGAGCAAACCTAATAGTCTATCTTCTATCTCAAACTCCAAGTTAACCAATTCCAGCTTGTCTAATGAGGGATTTTGGATACAAATCCGAATCAAAGAGCCTCAAGCCTACCCGGTCCGGGTAACTCCCTTTTGTATTGTTATAATGGGATGCGCATCTGTTTCTGTATTGGAATCTGTGGCTTCACATCCCAGAAACTCAGAGAACAGATCCGTAAAAGCGGGTAACAAGGAACTATTTGAACGGAGCAAAATCGATAGTAGCTTTCTGATAGACTGACATGTAATGAAGCGAGTTGCTCGAATCTGGTAGATAAAATATATAAGAGCAAATTGAAGCTCATGCTAAATTTAGCCAAATCTACTTTCTCCAGCTTTCTTTCTCCTCTTCACGTACCCATTGTTTCGGCTGAGAGGGAGCATTCCCTCACGTATCCATTCTTAAGTATAAACGATTATTTCCGATACGTGGGTGCGGATTGGTACAATTGCCTCTTTGTGTAACAGGATTTTGCTCTTCTTATAGCTTTCTCCAGAACCAATTCCCACTTACGGACTTCTTGACAGCGCCCTTGAATATAACAGCTCATCTAGGCTGCTTAACTATGCATGTGCTACAGGGAAGAAATTTTCCACTATGTATATTTTTTTGCCGCAATTTATTTTTTCATGGAGAAAGCTTCAGCTTTCACCCTGCGCTCTTCCAAACCGAGGAACGTTTTATTCAAGTTTCGCGCTCGTGGTATTAAACCTACGTTTTAGACGGCTGGCTTATATATAGTGAGTTTACACAGCGTAATATATTCCATCTGCTTTCTCTTTGTAGAATATAATTTTGTTGGTGGAAGTTTTAGAACTGGGAATAGATTTGGAAGTAGAATTTCGCATGTGTGTGTGTGTCAATTCCGTGTCTTTTATCAATTTCCACTGAAATTGCTCCGAGCAATATGAGTAATGACTATTTCGTCTGTTTTTGATGTAGCCCATACCGTAGGCTTGGTAAGAAAGTTTTCGAGGAAAATTTTACAAATCATTCCTCAAAATGGAAAAAAAATATAGTCAGCTAGATCCTCCACCAACTTGAGTAACTGTTAGCCTCAGGCAAGAAAACTTGCGAAACGGGTTTCCTTTATTGCTTTCAGATCCGGGTTGGAGAAAGTAGGGAGTTACGGGGCTGGGTCGGGCGGGATGTGGGGAGAGAAACTCAAAGTCCTCTCTTATCCTTCTTTCACTACTTCTGACAAGAACAAAGAAACATGGGAATAGGGCAGAAGGTCATGTCAAGATGTTCATGACCTAAGTGGTTTCCTGGGAGAAAGTAATTCTTTCTCTAAAACAGAGCGCCCATTATTGATATTGCTTTCTCGGAGTAAATAGGTCAGGAAGAAGGGAGTCTTACGTCCTTCCTCCCCCCTCCTCTCTTGCATTATAGCTTTCTCCACCTCGTAAGACATAGGAAGGCAATCTGTTTCATCCAGACGTCTCATCTTGCCGATTACAGTACCGCAAGTGGCGGGTTTGGGAAGCTAGCACCCATTGGTTACAGTGCAGCAAATAATATTGCAAAATTTTCTTGTGAAAAAAGTTTGTGAAATATATACATTATTTACAAGGGCCTCTTTCAGAACATTCCCGATTTTTATTAAAAATCCCAGTGTATGTATTTTGTGACCAAGTATTGAAATCTGTTTCTCAAGCCAACACCAAGTCGGAGAAAGTCCCAATCCGGCACCTTAAATTTCATGCATATTAGATTTAAGCTACACGCAAAATTGTTTTCCCATTTTACCATAGCCAAGCCAGACAAAAACTGTAAAAATGCCAGATAAGTGCGGCATATAGTTAGTCAAAAAGTGGAGGAGAAAGCAGCGAAAGTACGACCCGAAGAGTATTTAGAAGAGTAGCTGAGTTGTCACTTCCAGAGTGTTACTGACGAGCAAAAGAGAGTGTGAAACCTTTCACAAGGGCTTCTCCAGCTTCCAAGACTGGAGAAAGTATATAGAAAGTTGGGTTCATCTACAGTCTATAGAAGGAGGGAGAGGCGGAAAGCATCATGTTTTTATTAGAGACCGTCATCTTCTTCCTTATACAGTCGAGACGAGGGGTGGTGGTAGAAACTCTGGAGAAAGTTGAGTGCTTTCTCCAGCGACTTGGAGCATTGCAGTAGGAATTTTTGTATGGAGTAGGCCTCATTCCATCTCATACTTTCTTCTCCTGTAATACTTGCCAGTCTTTCACCATTCTTTTTCTCCACCATATTTTCTCCTCTGAACGTCCCAACATCAATTTATTCTATAGCAGCAAAGTACATGAGTACTTTCTCTCACTTCTCTTACAAACTTTGTGTCGCCTGAGGTGCGTAAGTAGGCCTAAGAAATACAGCGGCCTCAAAGGAAGAATATCAAGTGCCCTCCTTGTAATTTTGAATCCCACATCTGCTTGGCCATGAAGCAAGTTTTATTTCCTATAAGCCCAGTACTTTATAGTTCCGCGAATGGTCTGGGAATATTAGGACCGTTGGGCGGGCCTCTGTGGAGGGAGTGTCAAGTAATTTTTAAAAAGTTATGCAACCAATACTTTTTGGAGCCGCTTCAGTCGGTCAGGGAAATGTGAAAGCGGGAAGCATTGATGTTTTAGACTATGTGAGTCAATCGATTTTATATGGGACACATGACATGATCTAGTTTTGTCTACAACTGGAATGATGAAGCAATCGAGATAATCATAAGCCTGATGGCGCTTGTCACATGACAGCGTCATACACCTTTCCTCCTCCCTCTCCAGGGTCCAGAAGAGCATGTGCTCCAGATAGTCCTCGCAATATTCCGTACTTCACAGACTTTCTCCGCTTTAACACAGATTGAAGGCTGATTCTTGATAAATGGCGTCAAGGTTCAAAGGAGGCAGGGGAATGGGCAAGCGTGACACTTGAAGGATTACGAGGCCTTCGTTTATTCCTTGAAACTGACGTCTCCTGTTTTACTGTCAATTTATCTTCTATGTAAATGTCCTATAAAAATCCCCTCTGACCCTTCCATATTTTCCTATTAGCTCCTAAAACTTTCCTTAACTTTCTCCTCCTCTGGATTCCCATGGAGAAAACTCTGGATTCGTTTAAGATTGCTCTTCCAACTGTGCCACTTTGCAGTATGGAGAAAATCGGAGAAAGCAAATTTCATATTTGTAGCATACGGTGTGAGTCCCGTTAAAATTCACGAAGCTTTGAAAGATGGAAAGCTGAGGGTGTCTCAAGGGGGGAGCTGGTAAAATCTGTGACATTGAACTTGCGCTTTGGAGGAGCTTTTAGGCGCTTAAATCGGATTACTCGGGAAAAATGTCACTTCTCGTAACCATTATTATTGTACAGGTTGAAGTGTGAGAGAGTTAAGACTAGCGGGATATTCGCGAGGGGATTCAAATTGGAGCATACATGTATGTAAGCATAGGGCTTGGTAAAAGTTGGTGAAAGTACCACTCAGTTTGCTTTGTAGCCATGCCTTCATGAAGCAAGATATACACAAAGAATATACAGGTACCTCTCCTGTCATCTAAAGCAATTTTTGAATGTTAAATGACGCAAATGTGCTAATTCTCGTGGGGAATGGGAAAATGTAAGGCTTGGAAATATTACGCAAGGAATCCTCCGTCACCGGATTCTATGAAATCCGCTACTCTTCTGAACAGCAGTATTAGGAAACATTCTACTGGAAGCATATCCGTCTGATAGTAAAAAGGTCAGCATAGCAGTGGAGAAAGTTGGTTTCTCTTTTCCCATTTTGGCCTCTGGAAACCCGAAGCTGTTACATGTATTGCGCAGCTATACATTCTTGTTACAATTATTGCTTTTAGAGCTGAGGTTTAAGTTACCAATTACAGCTATTTTCGCAAGTTCATCATAATGCTAAGGGTAACAAGTTAGCCAGGGTACAGACTAGGTGGTATGAGCTCATATGAGATAAAGCTGGACATATTTTTAGAGAGCGGGTGAAAGTTCTAGATATGGGGCTTCGGAAAGCTTATAAAATACAACTTTCGGATTGCATCGACTACAAGTGAAAGCTCATTGGAGTGGAGAAAGTATTGAAGGTACTGCCAAACGCAGCCCTTTCAAAGAAAACACTGAATCACATTCACCCTCACAGAAAATCTCAGACTTTCCCAACTGTACTACTCTTTGGCACTACCCTATTTATTATTACCGCTGATAAGTGTATCAGTGGGCTAATTCTTTACAATTTTCCTGGCATGTTCCAATTTTATTGCCCTCTGCGTCGCTTGGATAATGAAAATTTATTTGTGGGAAACCCCGAAGAAATATTCACGCAGTCCAAAGACTACTCGTAAAATCTAGAATCTGAGGGCGTAAATCATCTCTCATTGTCTTATATTTCCTCTCACATGTCTCGGGCTTGGACCAACTTCTTTTGTATCATCCACACATGAACGGAGAAAACCTTAGCTTCACGAGTGGTCATGCGAAAACCTTGTTACTGGATCTCAGCCGGTCTGTCTAGAGAGTTGTCGTCTTCTGCCTTGTATCTGTGAAATTGAGGCTAGACACATGTACTTCTACCACTTTCTCTCCTTGAAGCTTATGTATTTCCCTTGCTTTCTCCACTTTCACCACACACTTTCCCTCCTTTTCCTCCTCCATGTTCCGCCAAGAGTTTCGAGTACTGCCTCGAAGAAACAGTGCCTCTGTCTTCATCATTACTCCACAAGCACCCTGAACTCGCTAAAGTGTGTGTGAACGGCGTCAAAGTCTCGCGTGATTACAGACTTGCATGCATACAAATCCTCCACCCTATTTTGCATGAGTGTAAGCTGCTTGTAGAGATTTTCACGCTTAAATGAGTCTCGTAAAAGAGGTCATTAAGGAGTTGTTGTAAGAAGTAGCTCTTTGGAGAGAATCAGCGTTACACGGCCCACTGACTATGTAAGGAAAGATCAACCCCCCTTCAATGAACTGATGACAAGGAGTCTGTTGTTCACGCTCCTTGAGCATGTTTACGGTATGCTAATTATGGAGAAAGTACGGCACATTTCCGGGAAAATCCCAAGCTGTTAAGCTCTTTATTGGTAGAAAAGGGGGGAGGGAATCCAATAGCATCTGAGAGAGAACATTTTTTCAATCCTTTCATCCCATCCTTAAAATCCTTCCGAATGTGTTTCGGATGAGGAGAAAGTGGCATGAAGTATATGAAAACGCAATCCAAATTCGATATCAAAACTTTTACAGTTTCGGAAAATTACCAATTACAACAGAGATATTGGCTCATTAAAACGGACACATTTACTAAGGTCATAGATTCTATGAAGCGCTCGTAAGGATGATTTTACTCCCGCCTTTAACGTCTATCCTGTAGCAAATCCATTGACACATTCCGGACTCGGAAGGAAATTTAAAATATGGGTGAAAGTCTGTGCTAAATACCATCTTGACGTGAAAGGTGACAGTATAAATACTTTCGTAGGGTTGTTTATTCTATAAGAAAGCTTTAGAAGTTGGGTTGAGGAGGAGGTAAAAAATAATTAAAAATAAAGTACAGCCAAATCAAGTTTCAGAGTGAAAGGTTCGATGAAAGCGTGGAGAAATTTCATTAACTTTTCGAATAGGCGCTAAAAGTTAATAGTACCTCCTGGGTGAGATTTGGGATTTGAATGACATGGATGATGGAGAAAGTGGGAGAAAGTAGGGGGAAAAGATAGTGAAAGTTGCTTCAGAAAACAGAGATTGTAGTAAAACTTGGAGGGAACGATAGGATAGCCCAGCATACAGAAATAAAGCCGGTAATATAAGCTTCATGTAAGGTAATCTAGCAGAGAAGGATTGAGGAGAAAGTGGGGTAATTTCCAAGATGCTTGTAAAGTGTCATGGGATGGCTGTGTAAAGTAGGTGAGATTTTCTCAAAATCTTTTGTAGAACGTATCTGATATGGTTATTGCAGATTTTAACCCTTTTCATTATCTCTCAACGCCTCAATCTTCATAGTACTTATATCTGCCTGGATCATTCTATGTAGTAAGAGGTCATTTAGAATAACAGGATAGGGAAAAAAATGGAAATACATTCGAGTGAAAGTACGTTGCCAAAACTACCGTTTTTTCTCTTAATGCTATGCTTATAAAAGAATATTTTGTTTTTCAAACATGGAGATGATTTGTAACGAATTACGAGAAAATGCTTGGTTTAAAATAATTCCACAATATTTCCGTTTGTACTCATAAACGATTTATGGCTGTTGATTTCCGCACAGTTTTTTCCAAGTGCACTTAAAATTGGTGTAAAACGAACCATGTTCATTGCCGTAGTCCCGTATTTTTGTGTCTGCAATTTTTTAAAATGATCAATGTCCTTGGGTTTAAGTGTAATGGCATTCCATTGTCATCTTTCAATGAAAGGCTTTCATCCTACCTGATAAAACCTTACTTGGAGGTTTAAAAAGTGACAATTTTTAAAATAGGAAAAAATAAATCGCATAATTCACCACTTCCGCATTCTAAGCCGCTACTGATACAAAATAAAATGTATTGCCCAAAAAAAATCTGAGTTTACCGAAAGGGGTTGGGTAAAAGCACCGAAATTCAAGGTCTTCCGGGCTTTAAGATCATCTATCCGGAAAGGAAAAGCAATACATGTTTAAGAGGGCGGAAGCAATATTCTTATGTTTGCACAAGGATTTAGCACCGCTCTCAGATTCTCCAAACGGTTATGTAGATTCGCTCATGATTTTTACGATCGAGAAAAAACTACCGGCATTCCGGTTTTTTACACCCACTCTTTTCTTTCCTATTTTTTGCATTACTTCTCCGCAGAGAAACGATTGCAAATAATCTCAATAAATCTGCGAAACACATTTTGTTGTGCATATAAGAAAGATTTAGGGGATTGCATTCAGCACGTGATGTAGAGGACGGGCGTTTGTGAAAGTAAACAATTTGTATGCGCCAAAGTGTGTGAGAGATGCAATTGCAGGGCGTGTTTTTGATGCTCTGATGCATGCTGGAATTCATTTGGGAAATAAAAAACTTTCCAAAGAAGATTACTACTTGTCAGGCTAAGGAAATATAAAAGAAAAGAGCACAGTATGAAATGGGAGAAGGGCTCAGTACGAAATAAAAGCAATACTTGAAACGTAATAAATTGTACGCCTCATAAACACATATCATTATGTATCCTATCATACTGTGATTGATAAGATGCCATGTCAAAAGCTCATTAAGATGCATCGTCAGTTGATAGTATCTCATTAAGTATGTAATTTCGCGTTAAGTAAGCTACATTGAACTAAAAACACAAAATAGTTTAACCCTTGACATCTAATTCAGTATTATGGAATATTCAACCACATGGTGAAAGTGGTGAAAGTTGTGGTGAAAGTAGAGAAAGCAACTATTCTTTTTTTGTTCAACGCATTTCTCATGCGTAATTAGAATTAGTTGACTAGGTAATGATTTGATCTGCGTTCTAATTTTTTCTCTACGGTCATTGTATGCATTCGTATTCATATACACTTTAACATTGAGGTAAGCTCTGTCAATTCAGTACTTCTACAGTAGTTTTCATGCCCTAGGTTGAATCTAGAAAGTTTTCCCGACAACTCAGGCATAATAAAGATTTTGAGAAAGTTGGAGAAAGTTGTGGGGTGAAAGCACTTGTGAGAATTTACATATTCCGCATCCAGCTCATTAATCACAGTCTACTCACATACGACTTCCGTCCTAATGCTGGACAAGCGAGCGGGCAGATGAGGAAGCGAGTAAGGTGAAAGTGGTGAAAGCTGTTCTTTGTGCGTAAGTAGATGCGTGAGGCTGATATTTGGGATTTGCGTGCTGAAGAAAAAATCTCTACTTTTCTTTTGACAGATAATTTATGGTGGTGAGAATCTCTGAGGATTTTTCTACAGCTTAGAAGAGGGGCTGAATTTTCTGAAGAGCTTCAATCCTTAGCACTTTCTCCCCTCCACCTGATCTATTGTCCGTACGTGAAGCATGGTAGAGATAGGAGGTCCAGGAAACCGTTAGTGGAATTAGTTGGGATGATTTGAAGATGGAATTGAGGTGGTCGGGAGGGAGGTGAAAGTGGATTATGCAGCAGCTCATAGACTATTTGGATGAATGCATACACATGCTCCTGGAGTATGGGGAATGGGAATTGGAGAAAGAAGCCAGAGGTTAATCCAAGTAGAGCTGCATTAGGATCTTCCGGGAAGAAAGGAGGTGAAAGAGAGGAGAAAGCTCGGATTTAATCTTGGAGGAAGAATCTTCGGTAAGTGTGTTGGGATTTAGAGAATTTTGAATGGGAAGACTGGATGCAGCTTGATTTCCTCCTTTTGGAGAAAGTAGAGAAAGGTCGCGAAGGGCTATGAGAACGGAGAATAGATTGGATATTCATGGTATTTGATAAAGTGTATTAAAGCCATGTGGAGAAAGTTGGAGAGAGATGAGCCCATGATTGAATTTGTGTACATGTAAGTTGGGATGCGTGGGGGTTCTCTATCAAAGTCTATAAATTCCAAGAAATTCAAAATGGTCCAGCATTTAGCCAACTTACAATGAATCCTCCCCTTCTTTTAGTGTTTTAGGCCGAAGATATAGCAATGGAAGAAATTCAAGTGAAAAGAAGGAGAAAGTTGCATTCTATAAAGACTCAAGATTCTCCCGAGGAGAAACGAGTGGATTCTGACCTGGAGTGAATGGAGAGTCCTCTTGGCATTGTACTAGAGAGATTACCCATCAACTTATTCTTTAAAGTAATGCTTTGAGTCGGAAGAGATTCACCCAGGCAGAGAAGTAGGTGGTTACTCAATAAGGAAGTCGAGTCCGTTCTTGGCAGCTCCAAAATACTTGGAGAAAGTACAAAATTTCGCTCCTACATCCCCATTCTTCGTTCGCGGTTTAGAAGAGTGAAAGTATGGAGAAAGTCAGGAGGCTTCTTCTTACGCATGATTTTTCCTCTCGCCCAGAATCAATCCTCTCTTTGCTGTTGGCATGTGGAGTTCTTCTATTCAAGACTTCCCGCCAGCCACACGCTTACCTTTCATTTCCGGTCTGCATTTATCAACATCAAGAATAGAACTTCCATACCTCCGCCAAGACCTACTTGACGATGGCATGGATAGCTATTCAAGCGAGGTGGCTCTCTATATATAACCATCTTCTTTCTCCCAAAGAATTGGAGTGTATTGGATCTGGAAGGCGACATGGGGTAGCCTGTAATGGAATAGATGACAATAATTGCTTTTGCCTTTGTCTGGTGACGGGGGTAGTGGTTCCGTTGGATTTTAGCTTTGATGGCATTGTCAGAGCAACCTTCTGTGGTATTGGCTAAATGTAGATGAAGCATGAAAGATAGCTTGGTGAAAGTTAGGGTAGGAAGGGCAAGAGAAAATTGGAGAAAGCAGAGAAAGCCGGAAGAAGAAATTCGAGTTATCTCCCTAGCTCTCTCTTAAATGGAGACTGGTGGAAGAACTTGGCCCTAAAAGACTCAATTTTAACTAACCTCTATAGGTGGTAGCGGAGAAAGTCAAAATGCATCTCTCCTACCAAAGTCCTGGCTGCTGCTCTTTTCACACAGCGCTAAAAACTGTAGCGAAAACGGATCCAGCGGATGTAGCAAGTCACGATGCCTGCGACTGACCTTAAAATCTCTGCCATACTCGTAGTGAATTCCACCAATAACTTTCGTTTCGGATATGATAACTAAAATGCAGATTGGAATGCAGGTTGAAGCATGGTTTCGAGTCCCTGGTTCAGTGAAAGTTACGTAGTAAGTTTGATTTTTCTACGTCGGTGATGTTCTTTTGTGGGTTAGGAATGCAAATATATTCCTGAAATAATTTTCCTATAGCGAAACCATTGGTGAAAGCAATATTTGACTTAATATTTGCTATGGAGACTTTGAGGAGGATAAAGTCATAAAAACATCCCTAAAAATAGCAAACTGGATCAATATCCAAGTTGTTTCATGCCTATACGCCCTGAAATCCAAAAACAGTATGAAATCAAGTAACCATAAATACGACATACGTAAGAGTGAAAGTTTGGATTCTTTAGATCAGCTATTGATTCTAAGCCAAGAGAAAGCTCTGTGGTTTCGAATCCGAGCTTTGGAGAAAGTAAAATATACACTGCAACTTGGAGCGTAGAAAAAATCCATTTATTTACAAACCAAGAGTATATGGTCAAAGGAGAAAGCACACATGTGATTGATTCCAGGAATGTAGAGGACGCACAAGGGGGAATGCATGGGTGAGATGGTAGAGATTATAATGGGATCAACAGGAATTGTAATGGAATTTATTCCAAGTTTTGCTTTGAATTTGAGTTGCGGTGAAAGTTTTGAAAGGATAAACGAGATCTCAGCCCATGTACAGGGCTATACGAGGTTTGGAGCATCACCTTTCCGCACAATGACAACAGTCAACAGTACCAGTTACACAACCCATCTGCCGACATGAATCTCAACAAAGCCTATTTGAGATGTACACCACAAAGGTAGAGGACTCAATTCCTTCTGGATGTAGATATCGTCTTTTTGGAGTTGAATTCTTTTCTCGCTCTGTTTACTCAAGTTTGTCTACTATAGGCAGTGGTTTTGAGGGAGGGGCGGGGAAAGAGTCAACTATGCAGAGAGCTTACTCCATCTTCTCTTGATTCGTTTACAAGACGGATTTTTAAAGGAATTTCTAAAGAGAAGTGTGTGCTTTCACCGCTTTCACCCCTTCACCAAATACATGTTTGACGAGTGTCGGAAAATCCTCTTAAATACATTTAGAATCGCCCAAAGCAGCAGAAGGCTAAGGCGCTACTACACCAATATCATACCGTATGCATTAGCTTCGACGTATTCCGGTTAACCAAGACATCGTTCACCAAGGCTGTACGCCTACACTTCAAATTTCCTATCTCCTCGTCACTGACTAAAGATATCCTACGTTTTTGGAGCAGCAAATGATATAGTGCCGATTATTTTCGGCTAACTACGGTAGAAGTTTCTCTGTCGCTTCTTAAACTCACAAAATACTCTAAACCGAAGAGAAAGCAGACGTGGAAATGATATCGCCTTGAAGAAAGCTAAAGCGAGAAAAATTCCAGCCTTGGGTTTCATTCTTAGCCGGGCATAAATACAGCAAAATCGGATTTCAATCAGAGTATAGTCAGCTAGATAAGGAGAGGACACGGAAGAGGAGAAAGTCCATTCTGGTTCTACTGCTCCCCCTTGTCTCTTCTGTTTGCTTTCACCTACAAAGGAAAAAATCCCTCCAGTGAGGGAAGGATGTAATTTTTTCTGGAAAATGTCCGTTCCACTATAATCCCTAGCCAGCGCTCCTTCTACCCATCAGCCGGAAGAATGATTTCAGGACTTGAGACGCTTAAAGCAAATACGACTGTCATTTGCAGGGGTGAAAGCGGCTTTCTTCACATTTTTAAACTACTTTCATTTCGTATTTATTCCCTGGTGAAAGTCCTCTGTATGTGTGCAGCATTCTATTTCCTTCTTTCATTATCTTTGGATTGCTCATCTCCAGTACAAACAATCCTGAATCGGATGTCCGTCGTGACGAGACGAATCGTGAGACAGTAGCGACCAAGACTCTCAGATTGTAAAGAGAACCCGAGTTTATATAAAAGGCTCACATTTATTTTCTCCCATGCACTGGAAATGAAGCACTGAATCTGTCAATCATTCATAGTTTTCGTTGCCATTTTTTTATTTTATGCGAAAGTTTGCTTTCTCCCATGAATTATCAGTGAATTGTAGTTTTGAAAATGTTCCAATTTTATTTTTATTTCAAAAACTATATGAAGTACTGCCTTCAGTTGTCTTCTTAGGGGGATTGATTGATTTAAATGACCACAAAACGTTTTATCTACTATTTTACTTTCACCAATTTCACTCGTTTTCTCTCCCGCATAATTTTAAGCTTTCAAGAAAAACTACATGGAAATATTTCAAGAATCCTATTACTTTCGAACTATGCTAATATTTTATAAAACTTTTATCGATTAGTTACCGTTCAATTTGGAGCTCATCCTGAAGATTTTTAATTTAAGAGTTCAGGCCCGGGCTCGGATTTGCTTCTCTAGGGAATAATTTGTAACGTTTTCCAGTACCAAGAATGTGTGTGAGATGCTGATGCGGGAGTTATTTCTGGAATGAATAAACGAGGAATCAAGGAATGCTGTCTCCGTAGAAAGTGGAATTGAAGAAATGAGCAAAACTTTACAAGCAATCAAAGTTTAGTTACTCGTAAAACAGAGAAAGAGCTTGTCCGTAGAGCCCGCTCGTAGACGTGAAGAGAAAGCCAGGAGTAAAAGAACTGTAAGATGAGAGGGTTGGGAAATAATGAGAAATCAAAGATTGTAGTAAGAGTAAAAGTAGAAGAAATTCTTGGAATAAAAGAAGGGAGAAAGTTTAATTGGTAATGGGATGGATGTGGGAGAAAGCGGGCGTGTATGTGTGTTTGCCTCGTGGTAGCTGACGTGGGATTGACTGTGGGAAATGAACAAATGTGGCTCATTAATCTATGATAATGTGTCTGTGTGGGGTTTACAAGAAAAATTCGGCCCGAATCTTGCTCAGTTGGCTAGAATTTGGGCTCTGCTGTATGGACGTACATGCAATCAAAAATATTGATTCCGTTTCGCTGCTATCATATGCTCTGCTTTCTCCAAGGAAGATTTTTCATTCTTTAACATATGTTTCTCCATCTTTTCGATAATAAAAGCCAGATCCAGTTTAAGGAATATCTAGCGAATACCAGAGAAGTGGTTTACGGGTGGCTGCTCGACTGCGCTTAAAATTCAAATTAGCGCCAAAACTTTTCAATTTCTCACAAGTTTTTTTCAATTTTAGAGCTTTGTTTTATTATTGCACACTCGACGAAGTTATTTTTCCTCCATCTTACACGCGTCTCCCGCAGTTGAACGTTGAAAGTCGGCACTATTCCTAGGCTGTTTGGCTTTTGAGTCTCTCAAGTAGAGGAGGAGAAAGTAGCTTTCTCCTCCTTTCTCCAAATTTAGTATTTGTCACTAACGGAACTACTCTTGAATGCGTAACGCCAAGGTTTGAAATGTTTGAAAAAAGTTTCAAAACTTTCTACCGATTTGAGGGCAAAATTGTAGAATTTTAGCAAAAAAATCAATTTGGGTTCCAAAACTGATGCAAAGTTAGTCGAATCGTTTGAGAATTATTAAGTAGAATTTAAGCGCAAACTTTCTCCGATGTAGGAAAATAAGAAGAAAATAAGGCATAACTCCTTACTCCACGACACTTTTTATGGACTTGTAAAATTCTAAGGATTCTGCAAAAGAATCCTACGGCAACGACGTTACTCCTCTATGTTAATTTCTTCTCATATACTTTTTCCAGACATGCTTGTAACGTAGCATCCGTGCAGTTATAAGGATTTTCTAGACTTTCTCCAACCAGGCCTATTAATAAATGAACTCCTTGTTACTGGCCACGTTGTACGATTATCTTTAGCTTCATGCAACTTTTCGCGAAATCCTTTTCATTGCCTACCCTTGGCTATCTCATCCAGAAACACTGCTAGAATCAAACAGTAACTAGACATAAGCAGTTAACATAATTAAATTGCATCTGTCTCCGTATATCTGACTCTTGATAGCCTCAGGAAAAGCAATTTCCTGCGACTGCACTTTCTTGCAACAGGCGGATATGATGGTAATTTCGGTTTGAATCCCTTTGTCCTTGGCAAGAGGCATTTGCAGATTCAAAGTTGAACAATTCTAGTGTTTGCCTTTAGAATAACGAAAAGCTGCACCAGATTATTGTCTCCCATAACAATGTCCTTCAGATACTGCATTGACTACATATTCCCCCGTTCCGCGTGCACCCCGGAGTATTTGACTTTCTCCTCAGACAGCAACTTTCACTCTTTGCACATTTAATCCCATATCCTGCAATCCGAATCCGTCCACCCGTGAACGGAACGCATATCGATAGTGGAAATGAAATGGATAGATATTGACGTCAGTGAAAGCAGGATCTTTGTGGACGATGAAAGATATGCGAGTTTCATGTATGTATTACCCTAGTAAAGTCCGGTTATGGTTCGAGGATGAATAAAATGTAAATATGATTCGAGATCTGAACAGAAAAGATTTCCAAGCAAAGGGTCAGTGAAAATCGTATTGTAAGATCTTTCTCCTGGACCTGGCCAGAAATGGTTATTTTACTTTCTCCATTTCGTTTTTACGTGGAGAAAGTATGGAGAAAGCGAGATGTATCAAATAGAGTTATATGTTTATGAGATTATTTGATCCCTTTAGCAGGTTTTGAACTCCCTGATAACATCACAAGACACCAGTCTTTCTGTAAGAATGTACCAAGGGAAAGTCTCGTAGAAAGTAGGACAGAGAGTGTATGCGGAGGCGTAAAAGTTGGGATGGACGCTGAAGATATACGTGACTGAGAAAAGCTACGCAGAGAATGAATAAGAAGAGGAAATCCTAAGTGGAATTGGTTTATGAATATCTCCGCAGCATCGAATTCCTCCCTTTATCCGCCAGCCTTTCTTTACCTCTTGGAAAGAAAAGTAAGAGAAAGGTATGAGAGGAGGTAGAAGAGTTATTTGCAAGGGAGAATCGTTACCTCCCTCTTCTATTCCTCCACTAAGTTTTCCTTGCGCTTCCAAAATATATATGCAAGAAATTGTAGAATACTTGGCAGAAAAAGAAGAAACCGTCCGGAAGTCTTTTTTAATGTAAGATTCAGTTATATTTATGGTTGAAATCAAGTGGAAGAGATTTTTTCTATAATTTGCATCAATTTCTATGAGCGAAAGGGCGGGAACATTCCAAGAGAAAGCATACGGAGAAAGCAAATAAGGAAAGACAGCAATGGTGCAATTCACAGAGTTTTCTACCCCGACGTGCAATTGCAAAGTTTTTAATAGCTCCAACTATATTAAAAACTGTTTTGAAGCTCCCGCCCAGAGTATTTTTTATAGACTATCAAGTTTATATCAAGGAAGACCCCCCGGGCAGATTGCCCTTGTGGAAAGGCGGCCATCTTGCATTTGCTTGCTCCTTATAGAATTAATGGATCGCTTTCTTCCAACATTCAGATGCAGTAATGCAACACTCGCTTTCTCCTCCCTGCACTACTATCCTTTCCGCTATCTGATTTCTCCAACTTTCACTTACATCCTCTGCAACACTCTCTCTTCCTTTCTTCCTCATTTTCTTCTTCATTCCTTTTAGTGCCCAATATTTTTGGGGGCAAACCAAATCTAAGAATTTACCATTCAAATCTTTAGTATTTTTATACGTCTCTATGGCAACACCATTTTTATACCTTAAGGTAAGGACGGTTTATTCACTTTCTCTCCGGCGCTTTAATACAAACTGTGATGACAGAAAAGAAGATAAATAGTAGACTAGCTTAAATAAGGAAGGTGGGGAGGAAATAATGGATTTTATTTGTACTAGAGATATATTGAATTTTCATTTCGGATGAGTTGCGTTTGCAATTCGCCTTGGCGGATTTTTTCATAAATCTCAAACACACACAAAGCAGCAAGGAGAAAGCAGTAGGAGAGTAAACGAGTGTGAAATTCCTCTCCGATCAGCAGACCAGATAAGAGCCAATGATTCCGTAAATAATATTGCACGGCAAGAGAGAGGACTGGAAGGAGAAAGTCAAGAAAGTGGAGAAAGTTAGAGAGTGGTGAAGGTTTGAAGAAATCGTTTGACTTGTTGGCTGGAAGAATTCCAGGAAGAAGAGGGAAAGTTGTAATTTTGCAACTATGGAGTTTTCAGGACCAGAAGACTATTTTCATTACGAGATGCGGACGTGTTTGGTGCTCACTCAAATTCCAGTGACAGTTGGAAGTTTGGTCATCGTCTTTAACTACCTTACATCTGCAGATAACAGCCTCAAACTGACCATGATGGTTGGGCTATTGTCTTTTATGATCAGTTTAGTTCGGGACCACTCATATCTTGCCCGGGCCAAAACTTTTTATATTGCCGCTCGCCTCCTAACTAACCTCATTCTCTTCGCTATCTCCTTTACCCTCCTCTTTCTCCTATCCTTCAACGTTCCACAAACCCTTAAATCTCTAGGACTCAACGCCGGTGACTACAAGTTTGATTTCTTTCAAGACCCGCTCCAGTTTTTTATATGGCTCGTAGCACAATACCTTTTGTACGCAATGGCCCTCGCGTTCTTTCGAAGCTTTTGGATCCTGGGCGTTTTAATTTTTAGAGTCGTATATTTCCTTGTCAAAACTGCAGGAAACGATGCATCCGGTTTGTTCAGGGATTAAATAAAAATTATAAAATCTTGAAATATCAATATTTTTATTAATTCTTGCTTTAGCTGAAACAAACCGGAGAATATAGCATATAATGCAAGTGAAAGCAGTGATACCGATCATTTCCTTCCGTTACAGGTTTAAGTGAAATTTTGAGACACCTGTGGAATATGATACTCCACGGAGGGTGAAAAGTATGTACTTAAAAACCTGAAATGATACATTACAAAAGTGGAGAAAGTTGGAGAAAGTAAAATACATGGATACAGAACTTTCAACGTTACTAATAATTGTTGCCAAATTTATGAATACGCTGTGCTCTGGAGTATACTTCTTTTCTTTTGGTAGAAAGTAGAGAAAGCATGAATCTTATTGAAAAAATTGAAAACGGAGATGCCTGAAACGAAAAAGATTCTAAAGTTACTGTTAATTTGACTTAACACTCAGAAACTTGCAAAATGTAAATTAGCGAATTAATCTGAAAACAGTTTCACATTTACAGCAATAAGTTGAGGGGGAAAAACAGTCTGTGAAAAACCAGTTCATAAATTTCATTTCCGCACCCTGTTTCTCCCCACTCCTTTTCAGATTGTACTTTTTCAAAAGAATAATTCAAGCGGGATATTTAAATGTTATCGCCATAATTCAAACTTGAAGAGAAAGCACATTGAAGCAGAATCCGAAATCTACTTGAACTGTTTATCTTTCTAATTTTAATGGAAAGCTGTAGTCATGTTTTTGTAATATAGTCCATCATTTGCAGGAGAGCATGGAGAAAGTACAAAAGAAAGTGGAATCATGCTACAGGGGTCAGAGAGAACATGCTACACGGCATCAGCTCTTTAGTTCAGGCTTAGCCGCTATGGAATTAACCTTCCGGGACTAGAGAGGAACATGTGCGGGATGAAAGACATGCTTTCAATGGGGCTCTTCCTCCTAATGCTTTATTTTTATATTTATCCCTTGACCATAAAAGACGAGAGAATTCATATGGATGCGCACGTAGGGGGAAGGAGTTCTAGTAGTAGTAGCAATCTGGTTTCCGCCTATCATTTTAACGCAATGCGCCCCTATTGCTCTTTCATAAAGAGTTCGTGAGAAGTGTGTGTATTGTGTGGAGCGTGTTCTGGAACAATGTCTTTTGTCTAACCGTTCTCTTCATATTCTAAATTTGATACCATCCTTTTCGCATATGGTTAGCCGCACCAAGGGAGCTGTGATACAGATAAACCCAGAATGTGCTCCAGACTATCATTGACATAGATTATAATGAGGATTTTTTTTAAATGTGATCGGGCATTTATTCTGATTATATGTTTTCACAGATGATATTTAGAAATATTTTAATCTAGACAATTTGAGTTTTACATCCAGACAGAGTCTATGGTTTTACATATCTCTGTACTTGAATGATTACAAAGTATCGATATTCTCATTTCTTTGTTGCATTAGGTAATTTCCGTTTATAGTACGTTGAATCAAATTTTCGGATTAACTAATGGGAGGGGAATTCACAAGCATTTGACAAAAAAGGGTAGTTTTATCTAGCTTATCTTTCAAATCTACATCTTTAGCAGGTAGAATATTCTTCAGCTCATGTAGCATCTGGACAAGTGTTGGTAGGTTGAAGCGTATGTGTTGAATTAAACATAAGTGTAGGTTGTTTGGAGAGTTGTGTTCGCTGTATGCAAAATGAGGAAATCATGGAATAATATCAGCTGAATCGAAAGTATGCTAAAAGGAGAAAGCAAACTACACTCTTCCAGGAATAATCGGAAGATTAATAGATGTTTCCATTGCGGTGAAAGTTGTGATGCTTGGTGTGGAGAAAGCAGTTGCAGTAATTTTCAAATAACACATTAAATTATAGATTGCACCCAGGTTTCTATGTCTACATCTATTATGAAACATCCATGTATCCATGTATCATGTCTACATCTTGGGTCCTTACAATATCAGAGAAGAATCACTCATACAACATTAGTGTTATCCCGAATTTCCAAAAAGCAAGTCAATTTCATCAACCCGCAACTTGAATCCAGAGCGAGTAAAATCCCGAAGAGCACTCGGCTATTACAAAACCGTTGTACTATTTACCAAGGGATTCCTTAACGTAGTCCTTGATGAAGAAAGCATATAGGGATGATAAGAAAAACGTTCTAAAAGGCTCCCTCTGGCGTACGCAACTCGGTTTGAATTGTTCCGAGATAGAGAAACTATCAGCAATCATGTGAACCAGGGGAGTGGTTTCCAAGATACCCGGAAAAGATATATAATTGAATAATTTAAAGAAATAATTAAAATCTTGATGCGCGCGGAACAAGTTAAAGTAAACTTGAGAGTTTATGGACATCCCTTTGCCAGGAGAATAAAATAACAGCTGGAGAAAGTAGAAAGACTACTGGAGGAGAAAGCTGGAGAAAGGCACCTGCATATACAGAGCGTGCTACAAGAATAATTGCTTTGTTGGAGTGGTCATGAAGTTTTACCCCAGGCCGAGGCATAAGTATATGTGTGGTTTTGTGGAAAAACTTTTAGATTGAGTGACATAGCAAGGTCAGGATGATTTAGCGAAAGGGCCACGGAGAAAGTACAAGGAAAATAAAACTTTCAGAATTTGAAATTCATCCTACCGGAATTCTAGTCGCTTAAGCATGGATGGGAGCCTGCATAAGCAGATGAAATAAGGTGAAAGCAGATAGATATAGAGATAGCGGTGGGCGGAAGGAGAGAAAGCAAGCATGTATGTAAAAGAACAATTTGTGAGACGGCCTTGCCATGGTATAATGGAGTAGGTTTCTTCTTCTGGTTTTGAGGAAGGTTTTGGAAGAAGCTTTGCAAAGTTTCCCAAAGCCCTCAAGCGGTTACATCTAATGGATTCGCGGTTGGGCTTGCTTTAGAGAAGATGGATGCGAGAAAGCTATGTAAAAATCAATTTAAAATTTTTATTCTCCTCCTTATTCACTGGGCTTTCCATAACTACTTTGCATTGGTTATACTCAGGTATTAGCATGTCGTATCAGAGGAGCTACTCAATACGGCAACAAGAGAAAATCACGGGGATCGTTCACACACGCGGGAAATTATTTCAAACGGAGTGTATGCCGTTCCTCACACGACGGAAACGTTTTGAATTCATCCATGTGATTTAAAAAAGGATGGAGGGAAAGTAAGACGAAGTAGAGAGAATGATAGGAAGCGACCCGCCGTTTTTTCAAGTGCAGTAGTAGGTAGCGAGAACGATAAAAATATCCGTGATCGTTCAAGTAGAAGAAAAAGACTGACATACTTCAGGCTTGAAGGGGAAGCGGATGGCGAGAGTAGAGAAGATCCAAAGTAAATTGATTCTATTTCTTAAATCCCTTGACACGACCGGAGGGAAATCAATATTAATATCTTGAAAAAAGTTGAAAAAAATTCCACCTATTTTTATTCAGTCCAACTTTCTCCGTCGCTTCCCCCAAAGCAAGCAGTGAGTAAACGTGGATCTGCTTTACCGATTCACGCATAAGTAGATGTGATAGCTTGGATTTGCCCTTCTTAAATTATGTTCCTTTCAATTTAGATTATTTCCATAGCTTTGCAGATGGCCTAGAGGCTACAAGGGAAGGATGGCGGCGGCGGATAGGAAACTCCTTAACTTGGTGGGAAGGAGGGAAAACCTGGTGAAAGTCAGCGGAGTTTTGCCGGTTTGAGTAAACAGGGCCTGTGCGACCCATCGTACATCACTTGCTCTGTATATTAAATATACTATTTATGCTACAAACAATATATTAAATATTATTATTATATTAATATGGTATGCATAATATATACTGTTACAGTGAAAACATTCAAGCCTCCATTGAAAAAAGAACATTTTTCTTATCATATAGCAATTATAATTTTCTCCTGAGGACAGTCCGAAATTAACCTATAAATGACTACATCGGCGCTTGTTGATGACAATGAGCACCTCCTTTACAATACAATACAAACAATATAATTTTCTCACGAGCACATGTATTCAAAAGCTTAGAATGGCGCAATTATAGCGAACCTTAATAGTAAGCAGAATTTTACAAATCTCCCCTTTTAACTAACAAACAATTAATAATTAGTCTTAAGGTCGATTTTTTGGAATGCAGCGAACTAAATGCTTCCTATCCCCTCCCACATGCTAGTGAAAAGGTTATCATAACAATTAGGTTCATACCAAATAAACGTATTAGGCATTAGTATTTGGTGCTACAACTTGGGCAACAATGCGTGAAACGTCATAGACCAAACCGGCACCGGGTATAGATTCTATCCTGCTTCTGATATTACATTTAATAGTACGTAGGCGGAACAGCGATGAAAGAAGAGGTATTGTACGAATATGTTGCATTTACAATAGCCGAAAGGTAGGAATGAAGGCAGGTATTAGAGTTTATCTTCAGATGTATTTTAAACGAAAAGAAGAAAGTACGGCCTCAAGGCAAGGTAAGCAGTAGCCATGGTTACAAAATCCGAGCAGATAATATATATATACATATATTTATAAATAAAGGGGTGTCGTAAAATCTCTCGACTACAATAGAAAATTTCAATTTTCCATGGAATTTATCATGGAAAAAGTATGATAGGAAAACAGAACAAATAAATCCATGGCAACAGGTACAGTGGAGATTATCTTCAAAGATGGACACGTTTCACACTTCTTAGAATTCTACGCAGGTGTCAGTTTCACGTTAATTATTTACGTTTTTGCCCTAAATGTACTACTTAAACTAAAAATCTTAAAATCGAGAAAACTAAGCAAGTAAGAGGCAGATAATAACGATTAATGGCTTAAACGAACTGCAACAAGCTTTTCCTTACAAATCAAAACATAGTTTAAGCACAATTTATTTTATGTCGAAGCCAGCAGTAATTTTAGAAATTACCGGGTTCCGTAACTAAAAAAGTTTAAAATCCAACTTAGCCACAAAACTTGTTTACCACGTAAAAATTTTGATACGGCAGCTAGAATTATGAGTTATAGCTTCAATTGTAGCCTCTACGATTGTAATCATGAAAAACTAAAACAAATTTGAAAAATACATCGTAACAGCGTCCCAATTGTTAGGCGCGCGAAAGATGTCTGAAAAAATCGTGGAAACTGGTTTCCTGGCAGGACATTTCTGAGCACACTTTTACTCCCATACAATAAATGTTCAGCTTTTGTAGTAATAATTTTTCGTAAGAAAAAAAGATAGGCTTTCTTCTAAGCACAAACATAGTGTTTACTTTACGATTTGATTAATACTTATATTCATTTTACTAATTTTTCTGTTAATCAGCTACTTGGTAACGAGCAAGCAGTCTGAAGCCTAATTTTTAAGCCTTTTTCAATTACAATTGTAGTACAATAATTGAATAGATTGAAAGAAGACATGCAGTCACTTCATATGCAGTATTCACTATCATTTAGATTCATTCAGTGCGGGTAGTAAATTTTAAAAAAAAATTACTTTCTCTTTCGGCAATGAACATTCTCCCAGCTCAAACAGCTGAGCTCTTATATGAACTCAGTATATGCTCGCTGCAGCAGGCACAGGCTTTGCTCTTCACTGGAATATTATGGTAGTAGCTCAGAAAACGCAGCTATCATCTCCCACCTGCTTGCATTCAGCAAATGCAGACAATGCACAAATGCAATCTAATCAGTTAGCGTTAAACTGCTTTCTCCTGCTTTCTCTCTTCACTCAAACACAGCTGTGCTTCAAAAGTACATGGGCTGTTATGACATTTCCACATTATTACCGCATATACCTGTAAATTAATATTCGTCTAAAGAGCTTTCCGCGCTAATGAAGAAATGAATCCCGAGGTAGTTACCCACCTGTCTTCTGCAAACTGCGCCGGTGACCTCCTCGTAATGAATCCTTCCCTCCTCTCCAAGCATAAACGTTGGGTCTTCATAGAAGGAAGAGATGTGCTCTGTAAGAGAGACCTGTAAGAGTTGAGTCTATTTGAAAAATGAGGGAGCTTACATTCACTGCGATATTAAATGTGGAAGTTCTGTGAAAGCAAGCCCGGATTAATACTAGAAGAAATAGAGTAGATTTCAAGTTGAAGTGGACAAGTGGGGGCTTGATTTTTATCAAGTTTCCTTCCATGGAAGAAGAGGACTGTAAATCTTCTCGCGTTACTTGCTTTTTCATACGATGATGGCTTGCCAAAATGGATTTGAAGCTTGTGGTGCTGTAACAGGATGGTGAGTACTACCGGAGAGAGTGTACTCAAGTGGTGTGTGTTTCATTAATTTGTAAGTTGAGTCGAGTTGGTTGCGGTGAAAGCAAGGTTTACTTAGGGCGGGTAAGTAGGAGGAAGTTTGCAGGAGAGGAGAAAGTGAGGTGATGGTTTGGTTGTGGAGGAGGGCTGGTGAATTGAGAATGTTTGCGGATTGATTCAAGTGTGTTGGCGGTTGAAAGATAAAACGTGATTGGAAAATTATCAAATGGATGATGATATTTTTCAGCCCCGGCGTTTCATCTTCCCTTCCAGCTGAGTGGCTCTGAAGGGCCTGCAAGGAGAGGAAGGGCAATGGAGCATAGAGAATGGTTACAAGAGTATCACATCATCATACCAAAGATGGTAGTCATCCCACTCTGACGCTGCCTTCAATTCATAGAAACTGGCAATCTTCCAAGAGGTCATTTTGCTCAGATTGACTGACACGCTGCGATTCCTGAATTTAAGGCGGCAGGCTAGTAACGATGGCAGAACGGAGATGGAGTACCGGATAAAAGCTGTAAAGAAGCGATGAGAAGGCGAATGGAAGAAGCTACGAAAAAAAATAACCGGATCCGGAGATATTTTTCGGAAGGAAAGTACCGACTGCATAGCTTGAAAGAATAAGCTGGAGAAAGTATTCTCACTCTCTTACGAGTGAAAGCAGCCGTCATTACAATACTATTATTTATTATGCTAGGAGAATTATGGAAAAGTAGGCTAGCAGGAATGATGCAAACATGGCCGGTTCTTCGTATTCGTTTCCAAGCTTATTATAATGGCGCATTTGTATGAGAGCACAGAGAGGGGTCTAGGCTATTAGCACGCATGATTTTTAATTAGATTGACTTTCCGAGAAAGCGCCAAGGAAGAAATGTGAGTAATAAGAATAATCAACACAATCTGTAACATGTATCTCGTAACGATGTTACATGGAGTTTTCCTCTACTTGATTCAAATCCATTCAACGGAGTTTTCTTCTCTCATACTCTTTTTTCATGGAGTTGCTAGTAACACTTTCTCCTACTTTCTCCAGCTAGGACTTTCTCTCCTTAAGACTTTCCGAATACCAGCCATGTAAAAGGTCAACCATTAGATTCAATGATGCATTTGTAGGACAGAGAGGGATTGAATTATTATGCTGTACTTGCCCAAAGCTAACCAACCGCCTTTGTTAATTTATAAACGCAGGGTAAAAGCGTGCGGGGTATGTTCACGAAAAATCAGAGTGTTTTCCTTGATAGCACCCCCGTGCAACTTTCTCTTGCGTAGGATGGAAGCCGTTTACGGTGAAAGTAAATGCGCCGTAGAATGAATTTCGCCTCTGGGTCCATTGACGTTGATGACGGCATGGAATGCGGGAAAGTAGCGAATACTTTTGCATGGATAAAGAAAATATAATCAAAAAAAGAAGAGAGTTGATTCTGACAAGGGAGGAGGAAGAGAAAGCAGTTGCGTAAAGGATTTCAGCTATTCATTTTCAGCCTTCCGTAAATTGTTTCTCAGGTGGTAATTTCGTCTACAGCTCCACACGGAGTAACGTAATTTTCTTCCCTCCTGCCTCCCAAGGAGAAAGCAGAAAAAATTCAGCAGCTCATGGAAAATGAGTCGGTTAGTGGAATGCGAAGCGCCAAAACCAAAAGTGCTTAGATAACCTTGTAAAGTGTCTCGGAGGGCATAAGACCATTTAAGATTTCCTCCTCTTTTTCTTCTTACTTTCTCCTCGCTCCTTTCTCCTCCTGCCAGTGACAATCCAAATTCTTGTCTAAGATTCCTTGACGTCCTCCTCAGGATTTCCTACAATGCTATCGTCCTCGTTCTGGACGAGAACAGGTTACGTGAAGCCTTCTCAGGAGATATTTACTACCGAGAACAGCCCACGGTGTAGTGACGAAAAAGCTGGAGAAAGTAGAGAAAATATGTGCTCGCTGGTTGGTATAGGGGAGGAACCATCCTCATTGAAAATACGTGCCCTGACGTACAGGGGGAGAAATTCCCGAGAAATTCTACAATTCTTCCTCCCGAACACAAGTGGATGTTGGAAAGGATTGATTAACCCACTTATCGTTAGTGTCAGGCTAAGTGGTGTATACCCCTTTTTTAACCATCCTTTTCCAATTGCGCTCAATTGGCTCCATGTACCATATAAAGATTATGCCTTCAACCTGGATCTAATGGAGTGAACCAACGGGAAAGACGGGCTATCCCAGCTAAATAAGACCAGCCGTCGCCTCAGGCTCTTGCTTTCTTTTCGAGATCAGGGAAAGCAACTACTTGAGTTTCTCCGCTAAGCTGTAATCCGATCTGAAGGCGTGCAAATAATAGCTGAGGCAAGAGAAAACAAAGCCACATTTAGAGTTACCTCTACTTTAACTCTTGGAGAAAGTAACTCAAGAGGCAACACAATTTTTTGTCAGCTATATAGGAGGTAGATTTATTTGGAGAAAGCAAAAAAACCCGAACAGACTTTTAAAAACTTACGACGTGTATACGTCATCCACCATTTCACATTGATTTAAACCAATTCACAGGTTTTTTCTAGTACCGGCCCTTGAATCATGCCGACCAGCTGGTCTACTTTCTCCAGGTGAAAGCAAGAGTACGGTGAGAAAACTTGTGACAGACTGCGCTGTGAACCTGATTTAAACCTATTTTTGTAGCACCAGGTAAAAACTAAATGTAATGCCGTAAGGTACACAAGGTTTGCATTCGTAGAGTTGTTTCTGTGTTTAGAGAAAGTAATGCTGCCTACGATTAGACTAAGGAGTTAGACATTATTAGATTTGTGCAGCTTACGTAACTGAGAGAGTGCTAACGTGTGATCAAAGCTCAACAGTAAAGCAAATTACAAAGGCTAACAAAAGGTAGACATGTGTTGTTCTATTTTCTACATTGTTCTAATTCCTAGGAAAACAACTTTCTCTTCCACTTCCCTGTATTAAGTGTATTTCAAGCATCCTCCCAGCCTTAATTGAATTAAAAGCTTCTATGTTTACTCAAATTATTATGATAGCGCACTAGTTCTTGGTATTCAGGGAAAGTAATTGGAGAAAGCATGGAATATTTTTCAACACGGGATCACCTCGCTGCAACGGAGAAAGTAAACCCAGGTAAGGTTCTCCAAAACGAGTTCTACATGATTCCTTCAAAGTGCACTAGCAACTGAATAAAAATATACACAGCATACAGACATGCCTCATGAGAGACTTGTCATCGATATTGTCAAACTTACTTTATAAAACTTTCTCCCGCTTGTCCCAAGTTAGCAGACAGCTTCACTCCAGACCGTAATCCCCAGCTAATTAAAAAGAGTGACATTGTCTCAGTGTTTATAGAATGAATTAATGGAGAAAGTTAGGTGAAAGTTTCGGCAATAGTTCTTCGGGGATGAGAGGAAAGAGAAACTGTACCTTGTAGTAAAGAGGAGTAGTCAATAATAATATTGTTTCAAGAGATGTTCTTGAATCCTGTCGGAAAAAATTCAGGAATAGAGAAGATACTAGCGAAGAAGTGTTTTGTTTTGTACCTATAGTTCAATGAGTAATCCGCTAGGAAAATCTTGGTGAGTTTCAGCAACAAGAGGCAAAAGTCATTAGTTTATTTGCTCCTCTTCTTTCGTGATCTTGAATTCTGGCTACAGTTAAAATCACAAAAGAAAGGTGGTGAAGTCGTTGTTGGTTGGTGAAAGTATGAGAATGAAGCATGGGAATGGGACAACAATTGCTCCTACGGATACAAAGAAACACTGGAAAAAACGAGTGGATGTTGAAGAAGAAAAAGCTTTGCCTACTTTGGCAAAATAACCAAGAAATAAGCAATCTTAGAGAAAGGTGTGTCGCAAGATGGAGAGAAAGCGAGCAGAATAATAATAAGGTCGAGCTGGTCTCAAAAGAATCAGTCAATCGGATACGACTGCTGAGAAAAGTCCATATAAATAAATAAAGAATAGTGGGTGAGACTCTCAGAATGAAGTTTCAGACTATCTCCGCTTGGTATTAGCGGGAAAAGGAAATTTATTTAAATTTAATTGTCTCTATGTTCCTTTTGTGGATGGATTATTTGTTTTTCAAGTGCGTAGGAAAGTGGAAGAAAGGAGGTTAGAGCATTGAGTGTTTTTATTTATATTTTCTCAAGCATTTCGCTAATAGTTCTGGGACTTGATTTTACTTCTTCAAGGTTGTCGTTACAATCGTCTTAAGTTAGAGAAAGTAGAGAAAGTCGGCAAGGAAACTAATTGGAGTAGTTTTATTGCCTAGTTTGCTCCCGAGCACTAGCAATAGCACTTGTGCTAAATCAAACATTTTGCTGAGTTTTATGAACTCGGAATGTTTATAGCCCTGGTGGTGGTGGAGAGACATAATGAGTAATCAGGTATAGCTGGAAATAGTTGAGAGGTTTAAGGTTTCTGGGGGAGGTTCCTTAAATTTGTGCCTTGTCCCTGAGATTTATCGTCACGCTCCCCTCTAAAAGTCAGTAAAGGAGTAGATTCTTGGTCTGCTACTACTTCTCCTGATAGTCCAGAGAAAGTCCGCTTATTTGTATTCGGGAAAGTTTGGAGAAAGCTTAGTTCATACGATAGAGTCTAAACGGGAATTGAGATGTCTGTATAGATGCGAAAGCAGTATCGCTGTATTCGTGGTGAAAGGCATAAAACTTGTTGGCGTAAGTGGTGAAAGCAGACTTTCTCCTTGTATTACAAATATAAACTCAAAGGATGCAGAATACCCGTGGCGCGAACTAGTGTCCGCAAGTCCAGGAGAAAACAGCAACATCCTCAGCTGTATATAAATTTGGTCGGTGAAAGTGCAGAGAAAGCACAAAGAACCCTTTCGTATAACTGTATGTCAATGACATTTCTGTATTTCTGAATCTGGTTCAAGCATAATTTGACAGCGGAGAAAGTAAAATCTTGCTTTCACTATAACACATGGTTAGGTTAGTGCGGGAACTATTAGTTGATGAGGGTTAGTAATGAAAGCGTGGTTGAGAAAGGAGCAGACAAAAATTTCTATGTGTACTTATTGGCCGGAAGTGTTTTCCGCAAGAAGCTTATAACACAGCAGGGACTTGCAGTCCCATCGGAACCTTCATTTTGACCAGGTAGCGTTTGAATCGGGGAAAGAAGTCCCGGAATGAGGAAATGGTTCTAATTTTTTATATTGCATTCGAGGGGTGTAAAATCAAGTAGCGTATGACAGAATCTATAAATTTTCGACTTGAGAACCTGTTCATCCCTTGTAATGGCATAAAAAAATATATGATTGGGGGAAAACTTGTATTCGATCCATTGGATCTGGTGATTTTTCACACGTTTCATACCGATTTACTCATTTTTCCGTGTCTCCCACTCCTCCAAGAATAGGAAGTCAAAGAGTTTGGTGATTTTGTGTGGAAGAGAATGTCTCCGGGTTGCGTCATATATCTTCAAGTTTTAGCTCTTGCTGGAGAAAGTACAAGAGAGTCATCATCAACGCCGGAAGCGGTTAAAGCTAGTAGCACAATGGCTGGAGGTTACGCATTTTTGTAAGGAATTGTCTCCACAAGACTGCGAAGTAAGCATAAGATATTGCCTGTGCAGTTGTGCTCCGATTGTGAACTGTTATTTCTATTGCTACAAAACCACCAGACAATCTCAATATTCTCCGTTCCTCCTAATGTTTCTGGAAATAGCGGAAGGTTCACGTGGGGGTACAGGGGCAACCTATCGGAAAATCAATGAATGATGAAACGCATTATCGTATTCTCCCACATACTCGGGACCACCCAAGATGCTTTTGTGGCCTGTGAGGCGGCTATGATTTGACCGCCATTTCGTGTTAATTCGTTTTCTCTCTACTTTCGCACGTACTTTACCCCATCTCCATATGACTTTGCTGTACTTTTTTCAGTATAGGCCTGCTTTCTCCATGCTTTCACTATGTTTCTACTATACTTTCTTCAAGCTTTCGCTACCCTTGTATTACACTTTCTCCATGCTTTCACTGATGTTTGTAAAATCTAGGAGAATCTTTCGGATAGCAGTGCGTCACTTTACGTCTATCCAATATTCCCATGGAATTCCCAGGAAGATTTTATCGACTCAGAGAGCATTAGGATGGGGAAAAAACTTGTGTATTCAATGCTTCTTGTTTATTTATAATGGAGAAAGTTTCTAGGGGAAATAGTCGTAGAGAGTTCAGACAATTCTAAGATGTTTCGGCCTTGTGCAGATCCTGGACTTTGGGGAGGATTGGAATTCTCGGTCAATTCGCGAGGGACACACCCGTTCAGAATAGGTATTACTGCGGCCGAGCTTATGGTAATGTTCAATTGAGAAAATTGTCACGAGAACATTTGATCCCTTCAAGTTTTGTATAAACTGCTTAGGTCTGCATCACCAACAGTATGTAACCTATCACCTTGAAATGAGGTCTGGATGTACTCCAGTGGCGCCGACATGGACAACCATGTAACTTCCCTCTGAGCAGCATGAAAATAATTCCGCTTGTCCTTAAGTCAAGGATGAATCGCAAACGCCCTTTGCTTTCCATACCTTACTTTCACTCATTCTACAATACAGCTTCAAGCTTTTGAAATTTGAGCCATACTAAAAAATAAATATTTTGGACTTTCCTGTAAATCCAAACTAAATTTTTCATTACAATATCCGCAATTAAAAAACCGGGACTTTTAAACCTTTTCAAAACCGTACTTTGCCTATTCCAAATGTTGTTGAAATCCGAGCATTTGATAGCTGATATTCTACACTAAAAGCTGTGTACTATTTGTTGGCACTATCAAATTTCTGCATGCTATAGTCGCCTCGCCTCATTGACGTCATGGTGCAGAGACGTTACTATCATCGGTCTAAGGGATGAAGTAGTAACTCGGGATCCCTCAAGGTATGGTGCAGATGTAGTAGCTATGAAGTGGATAAAAGGGAGTTTTGGGAAAAAAATGTTCGCACGTTTTCCCCTCCTGCTTTCTCCTTGACTTTTTCAGCATTGATGTGAAGATGGGATTTTTCTAAGCTGGTTTGGATACAAGTAGGAAGGGTTGAACTGAGTGGTAATTGTGGCTGAAATGGCTTGTGCAGCATATTGAACGCATACAAGCCTTTGGAGCTGGCGTGGAGAAAGTCTTGAGGCATCAGCTATAAGATGTTGCATGGAAGCGAGAATATCCACTCAAGAGTTATTCCTAGGGGAGCAGGTGAAGAAGGTGAGCATTTTGATGATTCAATATTGTTTGAGAGGAATGAGGATTTCTTGGGAAACTAGAGGCGGATGGGGATAAATGTGAGGCTCGCGTATATTCTTTCCTTATTCCATAAAAAAATGAAAGTGGGGAAAGTACAAGCTACAATCCAAAACGCGTATAGCTCTTAAAGGAATTGGGACGTGAGGCGATGTGGGATGAATTCTGGCTACTATCCTTTTGATTCTTCTTATCATGAGATTCCAACATGTAAGCTCAACTACTGCATCCCTCTTGGTGGCCTTGCAGTATTCTTGCAGAAAGTCGAAGAAAAATAAGAACGTGTTGGAGAAAGCGGAGAAATTCTCAATAGATGCCCGTGATGGGTGAACCCAGAGACTAAGACCTAACATCTGATATCGTGCAAAGGAGTAAAGCATCTGCCATCGGGTAAACATATTTCTTGAGAAAGTGGTGAAAGTATTCTTTTTGGAACCTCAGATAGATGATGCAAGCAGAGAAAGTAAATGGTAGAGGGCAAAACCGTCTTGTGCCTGCAACTGCACGCCATTCCAGATATCCTTCAATACTCTTTCATGTCTGCACGCTTTCACAATAACACTAAAGAGAAAGTAGCTCAAAAACAAAAATCATAGGTGAAAGTTTTCTTGATGCACAGTTGCGCAATTCGTATAATTATACGCAAAAACAGGATTGACAATTAATCGTCAATCAGCAAGAAAATAGAAGATTATTATAAAAAAATATTCTGGAAAACATTATAGTACTTTTAATTCCAATCATGTTATTTTGATCCTCACTGGGGAAAGTTGAGTTTGATGCTGGTGAAAGTAAAGGAAAACGTTCGCCTGGCCCAGTATGCATGTTCGATTTTCACCTCTGAGGATAAACAGATAAGATGTGGATATAAATGTTATTTGGCACATGTGTTTTCCTTATGATGCTAACTCAGTCATTGACTGAGTTTCTTATTGATATACCTAATGCGATGCAGTCAATGACACTCGAGTTAGTACTTCCTAGGAAAATAACTCTATTTGCCACATTAAATTTAGACGGAAGCCTCCTTAAAAGTGCTCTATTACGGACAATATATGTGAAATTGGAATATTGAAGGAGCTGGCAGTTTGAAAATTGGAGAAAGTTTCCTGGAAACTTGTTGGTTCAAAGACGAGGGTCAGGGATGCTGAGCCTAGAGTTTGAGAGTCGATTTTAAATTCATTCTTGGAGCTCATGATCTATTTTATAGGTAAACTCTTCTGAATGACTGGCATCAGATAGGCGAATTACTCGCTAACGGTTCGGAGAAGACGGGAGAAAGCATATGCATTGGAAAATAGGTTGTAAATAAAAGAAGGAGTTGAAAGTGGGAACGACTGTAGTCTATTTACATAATCTATGAGAAAACAGTTTTGTCAAGTCGACTAAATTAGATTGCTCTTTCCTCTTTTCCATTGGAGCAGGTAGTAAGCAGGTAATTTTAACTGATTGAAAAAGGCGGGCGTGTGATAATACAGTCTGAGTGCACGTGACGTGAGTATCAAGTGTGGGACCTTTAACAGAGGGACCAGAATAGTGAATTGTTTGTGCAAAGTGATTTTCGGGAATTTAATGGACAAAGCGGGTAGGCCTAGTGGAGGCGGAGAAAGTTGGATCAACAATTTGCCTATTTCCTCTCTACGCTCCTTTATATACCCACAACCATTTTCCTACGTCATCCCCGGACATCAGCGTTAAAAAATAAAGCCTGAAATTCAAGATTCGGATTTACTGTTACGGTGAAAGTAGTATGTACGCTACTTTAGACAGCCTTGGAGAAAGTATGTGGAAAGATCTACAGATCGTCTTGGATCCCCGATCCCCCAAATAATAACGAAAATGAGTCCAACAGCCTGCTACTATAGTCGCAAGGAGGGCGTCCCAAGGTAAATCTTAGACGGGAACGGGTGAAAGTAGGAGAAAGTATATTGGATCCGGATGATGGACATGAAGTGGCCAGAGGGCATCCCCATTTCAGATTCAGGAGCGATCGATGAAGATATAGTGTTACGCGTTTCCTATTTCCTTCTTACCGGACAAGCCGGGCTTTTAGAGGTGAAGGAGGGGCAATCTCCCCACCCGGGAATCATTCTCAACATCTTGTTTTAAGAGCTTTAGGAAGAGAAAATAAGGCGAAAAAAGCAGAAAATACACCACAGTAATAATATAACCTCCGCCTCTGTTCATCCATCCCATATTCTTTCTATACTAGGGTAACTCTGATTTCCTAGGAGAAAGCAACTTTCTCCATTTTCATTTAATCATCCCAGTATTTACCGTGATTGGATATTCGATCTTGGTTCTTGTGTCTCATGACAGTCCTCGTCCATCTCGAGAGCGTAAGCGGCTTTAAGGTAATGTGACGCAGGACAGTCGGACACTAAGCTCAGCTTTCACCGATTCAACACTGCTGGACAAGCAACGGGGCCTCCAATCCTACAATCTATGAAGTTGTCGAAGAAAATTTAGCTCTTGTCTCATTATTCCACCGTGTTTACCTTCCGTAGTATGGGTTCTAGGAATTTTTCGAATTTGCTGGAGAAAGTGGAGAAAGTTGCTTCTATCAGGACTTCCTTAGTATTCCACGAAGTAAGTGCATACGAAAAAGATTTTCAAAGTAGAAAATGGCCATAAAGCAATGAATCATATTTTCCATCATACAATCTCACATCTGAGCATTCAAGCGAGGGATTATAGAAAGCACATTTTCTTTAATACTCCTTCTTATTTCTACCAGATTTAGCGCTCCTCTAATTCATCAATTTTATAGAACCTGGAAAGTAATTCCGTTCTTCTTTCCCTGAGAAACCTATTCCTCTCAAGGAGGTAAATGTGAGGTAAAAGCTACTATAAGCTTGATGAAGATCAAATTCGCGCAATGTAGAATTTACGCGCGTAATGAATATAGGAGGAAATGAGGCAATTTAGTAGCGAATTCTGTTGTTCCCTTGGCTGTTCTTTAGTAATTGAGCTACAGCTTTTGATTATATTGCAACCAAAATCGCTATAGTAGCGAAAATATAAAAAAATTGAGCTACACGCTATGGTTTGAAACTACTGTAGCTCAGAATAATTGTTTGCAACTTTTCTATAACATTGTAGTCATGGAAAACGTAAACGTTTTCACAATAATTCAAAACTGTGTGCGGGAGTCGGACGACATAGTATGTACGTAATGTACTCTGCACGCGCATTAGATTGGACAATAGAATTTATGAATCCATGAGTTAGTTAACGGGGTTAGACAAAATGAGTACACACATCGCATATGACTTCAACAAATTGATACATCGATAGCTTCCGCATCTAATCCAGTGGAGTCCAATGGTAAGGTTAACCTAGTTTTAGTTATATCTTCCTTCTTTAGGTTAGGTAAGGTCAGATTTATTGTAGTTATATATCCTCCAATTAGGTAAGGTTAGATTTATTATACTTTTATCTCTTTTAATTAGGTTAGGTAAGGTTAAAGTAGTTATATTTATAGTAATATATCCTTCAATTAGGTTAGGTAAGGGTATCTTTATTACAGTTCTATCTCTTTTAATTAGGTTAGGTAAGGTTAAAGTAGTTATAGTTATAGTTCTTTTAATTAGGTTAGGCAAGGTTAAAGTAGTTATAGTTATATCTCCTTTAATTAGGTTAGGTGAGGTTAATGTCGTTATAGTTATATCTCCCTTCTTTAGGTTAGGTAAGGATCCATACTACTCGGATGGTTTCATAGAAAGATAAATTGGTCGGATAGATTGTCAGCTAATTTCTTTAATTATTATATATTTTCTGCTTCAATTTTCAGTCATACCTTCAAAACTTAGCACACTTTTCCGCTGCGTGTAGCTTAACTACATTTTGTGTTACATTCTAGGCAGTTCACAGAACAAATGCAAATTCTAACTTCATTCAAATTTATCTGAGCTACAATAACATACTTGTACGTTGTTATGCACGTGTAGCTCAATTAAATTCTACATGCTTTTAAACGGAGATTGTTTGTTGCTATGCTCACCATTGTAGCTCAATTACTAAAGAAGCCCCGTTCCCCTTTTCTCGAAGAGAAAGAAGGCAGCATGCTCTTCGGTTTCAGGCTAACCTTAGCAGATAAAGTGAAACACATAAATCTTAACTGTGACAGCATACCTACGATGGAGAGTTGTAGCTTGGTGGCTTCACGGTTTTGGGATTTGGGTATGCCTCCGTACCTGCCCATTCGGGTCCCATATTCCTCCTACTTAATATGCAAATACCAGGCATTTTTTGTGTACCTAATCTTGTTATACTGCTAGGATTGTACCCAAAAAAACAATAATGCTTGCATCTTTGTTCGGTAAAACCCTTTCAATCCAGAACAGGCTATATTGTTGACTAACTTTCTCTCCGCATTTTCTCCATAACAATCCATAATATTTGGTTGACGTTCCTCCAGTCAATTTTTCCTAAGCAAAATATTCATAAACGTGTCAAATATCTTCAAAGGAGGTTTAAATCTTCGTGGTAATTAAAGCAAGATGCTCAAATTCCCGATGGCAAGGAAGCTAAGAAACTATGCCATTCACAGAGGATAGCATACTTTCTCCACTTTCTCTCCACTTGCGAACCCTGGAGGGAGCCTACAGAAAGTAGCGTCTCACGTTTACGTGAAATCTGTAACGAGTAAGTGTAGTGTTCATAAGGAAAGATGTAAGATTGGAAACAGTGTCGTAGGTTACTTTCTCGTCAGCTATCTTATAGCAGATTTATTTACACTGAAACTTGACTATGCAGTAAATCTTATTTAACGAATACAGGGACGATACCTCTTCTCCAATATATATGCATTAGCTAACTGGGCCATTACGGGGGAGAAAGTTTGGAGAAAGTCGGGTGAAAGTTGGAGAAAGTCTTCTTGAAAATAGGATAAGGTGGACAAGACAATATTGATGGAGGGTGAGTTTTATGGTTTTTGTAGTGTATTTTAAGACAGTGTATCGAACAGAAGTGGGGGGTTTAATGTCCACCTTGGGTATTTCGTGAAAATGATAGAGGATTTTATAATAACGCTCCTTGTCTAAGCGTCTTCTCCGCGTCCCACAGTTAGTTACTTACTACCCAAGCCTATGGTTCCGCGATATCGCTTCAATGATTTGTGCCAGTACTTAGTGCTGGAATCCCTTGTTTTTCGGTTAAGAAACATCCGGGTTGCAAGGAGCGAAACGGGAAATCCCTGTCATTATTCCCCTACGGTTCCATTAATTTCAATTTGTCCACGAATTTTCTCTAATTTATTATGTGCGTACAATGTGTCACGGCTATCATTTCATGATTGCCAATTTATCAACTTGCAACTCTTTTCCTATCTTCTATATAATTTTAAAGGCTTTCCAAAATCTATTCTTGCCTTGTTTCCCAACCACAATCTCTTCTTACTTCTCATCCGCCTTCCTGTTTGTAATCTCGTGATTCTCGAGCAAGTGCGCGCTATCACCCTATTCTGGTCACTTCTGGTTTCATTCTGCGAGGGTGTATACGCAAAATACGTATGTTGTTTTATAACACACCTAGATTATCACGTAAAATCAACATTTCCTTTACTGGCTATCATGATACATATTTTATTTCGGGAGGAGAGAGCTGCTATCATGATGATTTGTGGTTTGTGGGCAGGCCACAATATACGAACGGACGTAAAAGAAGCAGCTACAGTAGACTGGATGTTGTCAAAAGAGATTGGAGATAACATGTGCTGGTGCTGGTTGGGATAGTTGGAGTGATAAATGTACTCATTTGTGACTATGCTTTTGTTCATGAACAGGGTGATAACAATGGTGGGGCGGTTCACTGAAGTTTCTAATGCTTTTATCTAACAAAAACGTAACCTTGTTTGCGGCGAGCCTTTGGCCATATTCATAAGAGAAATCTTATAAATTTTATTTTAAATCCAAGTCCATGAGGTCAGAGACTCTGAAAGAAATCAACCATCGGTTAGAGAAAGCATTAGAGAAAGTAACATAAAAAGAGAAAGCAGAGGAGAAAGTTTAAGGCTCAGATTGCGTGGAAACGAGAACTTTGTGTATCTCGGCTATAGAAATTACTCAAGAAATACTTTCAGCACAGAACTCAAGATGAGAGTAAAAGAAAGTATCAAGTGGCTTTGCAAAGGGTGTAGCTTTCCAAAGTTCTTTTTATCCTTGGAGGAGTCAGTCACCGCTGTAATTCCTTGGTTGGAAACGTTGCAGAGGATAAGACCTGATAAAAGTTTCAATTAGAAAATATACCAGACCACTCAAATATAATTTCGAGAAGGATATGGTGATAGAGAAAGTATTTGGAGAAAGTGGTGAAAGTCTTACTGATAGGGATTTATGTGATGGAAGCGGAAACTGAAGAGGATCATGGGAAAAGTGTTGTGAAATTCCCTCCCAAGTACCGGTTTGCTCTCCAGGTAACGCTGCGCTTACAGAAATCTTCAAGGTCTTATATATTCTTATCGAGAAAGACATTGACATTCGTCTTAAGCCGAGTGCGGCAGATAATGAAAATGTGTAATGTAGTGAAAGTGAAAGTATGTTACGTAAAAACCAGTTTCATTGGTCTTGAACTTGGCAAATTACTGAAACTAAATTCCTAGAGTATGCGTTTCCAGAAGGCCGCTGACTTTGCGGAGGAGGAAATGGTGAAAGTGATGGAATGAAAGCTCTGCAAGTCCAGAGAATATAACTTGATTTAATATTCCCTCTCTTATTAAATGTTCCCAGCCAGAGTTTCATTCTCCATTACCACCTTCTCTTTCTACCCTCACGCTCTGTAGCAGCCACTCACTCTAGACTCTTATCCTTGGTGTTACTTTCTCTTCCTTCCTCCTCTTATTTCCTTTAGTGTTTCTGCCCATCCTCAAGCCGGTATTTTTGAAAAAAAGTCTTTTTATTCGATTCTCTTGTATTAGTTTCCTCTTTCTCTCACTCTTTCCTCTTCATTCTTTGTCTCTCTGTTTTGTCCCTTTTCACTCTATATACTTTCCTTCCCTATCCTTTATCCAACTGTCAGTGGGTGGCTTCTGGAAGAAAACTCAAGAAGAGAGAAAGCAAATTCCCGGAAATTCTACAAAGTCTGAAAATATTAAACCCGTCCTCCCAATCCGAGTAAAAGTACAGCTATAGATATTGTCGACAGCAATGAAAGTACAGAGTGAAAGCAGCTTTCTTAAACAGATACGATTTGTGCTTTTATATGCTTTCACTCTAAAACTTACGACCAGTTACGATTACAGTTTGTCATAGGATACATCAGGAAGAGGAAAATGTCATACTCAATGTTTAAAATTTTATCATCAAACAATAATAGTTGATAATAGGCTTCTTGGAACTGGTAACTTGGAAAAAGAAAGTAATATTTGAAGATAACGCAAACCAAATACGGACAAACAGTTTCCAACCCGTAAACTTTCTCCACCCCCATCAAGAGAAAAGAAGGTTGTAGACTTTAGACAACCCTCGTCCCAACTTTCACCACTACCCTCGTCACAACTTTCACCAATACTTTCACCAACAAGCACAGCACTATCCTCAAAGCATTCGCTCCTACCTACGACATCTTTTCCCTCCGTGAGTTTCGTATTTTTTTCTAAGAAACCGCCTCTTTTAACGGATAATGGAGCAACATTATTCGGAGATTAAAGGAAGACCCATTTGGATTGAATCTTTGAATAGACAGATGAGACTCGGGTCCCTAGAGAAAACCCCGGGAACTAATCCAGGCACTGTCAAACCCTGGACTTTATTTTGCGTAAGCCTCACCAACTGAATACTGCTGAACGTACAAAGCTATACGAACGAAACCTTAACAAAACCGAATACGACGCAGCAAACAATCCCCGCTCATTTCCAAGAAACTTTCACCTAATTTAAAAAACCCGCCACAGTCAAATGGGACGTTGCTTTCTTTGACTTCCCGCTCGAGGGGGGTTAAATTTAGCCAAGTCAATGGTGTACACAAATCCCTGATTGCGGAATTCCACTATTAAAAACGCAATTACCAGCACAGCATAAAAGTTTACTACGGGATTATGATTGACAGTAACGACTTGGAGTAACATTTTGTAAGAGAATCCTTCCAACTTACCCGAGAATAACAGCCATCAATCGCTTCCGTTAAGACCCTCTTAAACCATTCTCCTTTTCCGCCGTTGTACGCACCACGAAATTGCCTCATTTAAAATCCATACAATCCACAGCTGAACACCGCGTTAGTTGCTCCAAGAGAAAGCGGATATGCTTTACCGCCTTCCGAGTAGAGAAATACCAAGAATAAATTTGCTTACGATCGTTAAATCCCAAGTTATGGCTCGTAATCTGTTTGGCGGGGAATAATGACTTGTTTGATGATGATTCTAAGGAGGATGAGATGACTCTCTCTGCTGCTATATCACAAGTTTTCTTCCAAAACTTTTTTCTCTTGCCTGACTCATCAAAAATCCTCCTCTCCTCCCTGTCTCTCCTTCCTTAACTAAATGAGATAAATGAGATAATGCTTTCATGCTACCAGAAAAGTAAATGATTTCCGGGAAGCTTATGCAAAGCTGTCGGTCTTTAGAAGAAAACTGAAAAAAACTTGCGAAAGGATTTTACGTAATTTTTGCGTAATCATCAATATTAGTCCCGCTATTCGCAAACTAACCCAGTTATAATTAGTATTAGGATATTAAATCCAGATGGCGTCCGTCCACAAGGGGGATTAATGGCAGCTTACCAAAAATCACACCAATTAACAACATCTGTGCCTCCATCTTTTGGAAATAAACAAGGGACACTAGCATTTAAAACGCAAATACGAATATATTATTCAAACTTTCCCACCAAGTTTAAATATGCGCTGCATTCAAGTTGGATTCAAAATACGACACTGTCAACTCGCGAGCAATGATCCCACTATTTTATTGTGGGCAAAGTCTTGATAACATCCAATGGGGTAAAGTTCCCAGAAGCTATTATTTGTTTTCCAAGACCTATAAGTGGATCCAAATCAGCAGCTTTAGCCACGAAGGCCTTTTAATCATTAATGTATGCTATTTGGCTGAAAAAACTAGCCAATCCTTCTGCAATAACGGACTGGGAGAAAGTGGACGACAGAGGAAGAATGATGAAGTCCTGGTATTCCTAATGGTATTGAGCTGTTTACCGAGCTGGTTTTATATGCCAATAAATATTGCGGCAAGGGTGGAGAAGAAAGTGAGGCGAGCTCTGCCAATTTGTCCTAGACTTGGCAGCTTTGTCAGCACAGCACAAGTTGTCTGCAGCTCCCGCATGAAATCCCGGGAGGTTCTGACTGCACTCACTGTACCGCGACCTTCCTTTTGAGCTTTCACTTCCCTGTTTGTATTTTCCAGTATTTATTTCGAGGAGGGATTGTAATTTGGAAGAGCGATTAGGATAAATGAGGCAGGATTGGAGAAGAAAAATCCTTGACTTGACTCGAGTTGAAATAAAATTAATGAAGCAGAATAGCCCGATTGGCTCTCGGAGCATTTCTCGGGTCGAGTGCATGGGAATCGGCAAAGCTCCACTGCCTGCCTATTCGTTATCCGCTTAAACTGCCACAAGTTTCAACTTATGCTACTACCTTTTCCCAAGAGTCAGACTTGCGAAGTTTACCCGGTTTTCATGCTCGCATCGAGCAAAACGCTGACAATTTCCAACTGCATTCGAAGGATTTACCCACGTCTTAAACTTGAATTTCTTGGAAAAGTTTCAGATGCAATTCTAGATCAGGGCTTCAGCTGCTAGAAATATATCTACACACATGATTCGCTCAAGAAATGGGAAGATGCAAGCGGAAGCCGGATCGGAGTCTAAATCCAAAGAGCGGGTGACGGTGAAAGCAGATCGCATTTTTCACGGTGACAGAAAGGTCAAGATGAAATGAAAAGCATTAGAAAGCTGTCCACGTCCCCATTTGTCTTCTTCTGGACATTGTCTTCACGTCTTTTCAAGGCTTGTTCCCTAGAGGGGGGAGTGGAGAAAGCAGAGTGATGGTTTCACTTGCTGGCATTTTTTCCGTCAGCTTTCACCCCGCCCCCATCCCAGAACGAGGCACTGAAAGCGATATACATTCGCAATAAAATATCTTTTATTTATCTACTGCAGCGTTTTCTGATATCCTTTAGAGGATCGGTTTGATATTTTGGTTAAATTTTTAGCTTTTAAAACACTTAAGTCTTCCCACGAGTTACAGCGGCATTACTCGCATTATCACACTTGAGCGCCTTTTCCGAGTTATAGCTAATTATCTAAGCTTTCAAAAGATAAATCACACCTCTTTGCGGATAGTACCTACAATTAAGCATTCTTAGAACTGTTTACTAGAAGTAGAGGTCGTAACTTGCGTGCCACAACACTAGCAACACTAAACGAGTACAAAAGGAACGTTGGCAGATAATGACTTTCTTATCCTATTACTTCTCCGCTTCCAAGAATTTCTTTTTGAATAGCTACGAAGCGCTTTTGAATGGCAGGAAGCGGTACAGAAGAATCGGCGAAGAATAACTTCCCAGGTACATTGTTCAAAGAGACGAATCAGTTGACAAGGAGGTGGACTCTAGCCGCCAGAGTTGGTATTAACAATAAACGACAAAGTCGGAGTACCAAAGGGGCGAAGGCTTTAGTTATTCTGCATGCATCTTGAATGCAGTAGTTAGAACTGCAGTTATGTCATGAATCCCCTTACAAAAGCAATAAATTCAATAGCAGCAGCTAAGAATCGAACCCGTGCCTCTTTGTGGCTCCGTCTGTAATGCAGATCGCTCTACCTACTGAGCTACGGCTTGCCTACCCTACAGAGCGTGAGGTAGATGCTTGCTGCATGCATAAAGTGTGTGATTTCCCACGGATAAGCGAAGAAATTATCTTTTATAAATTTTAAATCAGTGATCACTGAAGTAATCACACTAAAACTAAGCAGGTTTCTTCCATAACGTATTAGCTACATAGTTGTGAAAATTGCATGATTATCCGTCCATCCGTTCGAGAGTTACAGTGCCTATCGCCAGAAACGGCATGACATATGTACGTACCATGTGTTAATTCCATAAGTGATCTGATTGCTTATCTTTGATCACATGTAACTCAGAGATCGTTGCATCAATTTAATTGAATTTGAATAGGCATAATCCACAGTACATTTGCAACATTTTGGTACAAGTCACATGTAAATCCGTCCACCCGTTCGAGAGTTATATTGCGTACAGACGGACGGACGGACGGACGGACGGACGGACATCACCAACCTCCCTAAAAAGCGGCTTCGCCCCTTAATAAGTAAGCAGGGAAGCGAAAGCACACGTGTCAAGATACTTACGCCTGGCGCGAATTATATTTCTTTGAATTTGAATCATGACGAGCGGGAAATAAAAGAGCGTCAATGGCGCATGGAGAAAGTGTGAATACAATGATTTTCTCTGTCTTTTTCCATCATAGTTCTTGGAAATTCCTTGTATTCAATTAGATGATGAAATATCGAGGAAAAGTCTATAAGAACTTCTCAATTGGAAAATTAGAATTCGTTCTACCAATTACTCCATGGCGTGTCTGCTTTCTTCAGCTCCACACCGGCATGCTTGCGCGTCAAGAATGATGAAAATATTTTGCTGGATTGGAATACTTGGAATACATCATCAATCCATCATCAGATTTCAGCAAGAGTTGATGTTTCGCAGAACTGTAAGCTCACTCTGTTCAGCCTCTGTACTTTCTCCAAGCAAAGGGAAATCTTTACCTGAATCAGGCTTACATGTAAACAGAGTAAATGCTACGGCACAGCCAGTTGTGATAGACTTTCTCCGCATCTAAAATTGAGATTTCTTTCCCAGGATTTCGGGTTGAAGCTTATGGGCGGAGAAAGTCAGGAGAAAATGTGAAAAGGATTTTTTTTTGAACACGAGCCAAAATGTAAATACTTTTATGCTCCTCCAAGAGGTAAACATGTTACCCGGCTACCGTGTGTCTCATCTCTTGCCAAGGAAGGATGAAATGATGGTTGAGGGAGGTGCGTAGTTTTCGTGGATTAGGGAACATGTGTGGGCTTTTTCCCTAGAAGGTGAAAGTACTGCTCATCCTGTATCTCTCCCACCTTCTCTCTACCTCTCCACTCTCCACATCTAGTCAAGTTAATGATGTGTCGAGCGGGAGTGAAAGCATTTGCGCTGTTGTGGTTTCATGCTTGCGGAAATTTTATTTCCGAATTCAGGTCACAGCGAATAAAACATGGGAGCTCCTGTTTGAATTTCGTGAAATTTAAGGTACATAAATAGCAAATAGAGTTTACTAATGTTGGTGAGCATAATGCGATTCTTTGGCTTGTCTAGCCGGCATTATAAGTGTTCCACGCAGAAATGGTGAAAATATTTGCGCACTTGGATATTTATTTTGTACACTTTATGAAATGGGAAAATCATGTATGGATGACTAATAAATATATGCTTTTTCACATTTACATTGTGTACTTTGCTCTGACACGTTATGTACAGTCAATAAGGAGGAGAAAGTAGGGGTGAAAGCAAATTTTAGATTTAAAGCTGATCAAATGTTGATGGAAGCTTTGTGCCCTGGCGAATTTTTATTTCATAAAGTTTTGAGTATGTATATTTAACCGTAATAAACTAATATACTTTTTTCCACAATATTTTATGTTAAAATACTTTCACCGAGTATGCGTTTTTAAAAACTCTCTTTCTTCACTTTTACTTTCTCTAGTAAAACTTTCTCCACGAAGAACTCTATACTCGGGACACTTTTAGTTATGGTTTGTACTAACGTTCCAGTTTATTTGAATAACTTTCAACGTACAGTACAACTTTCTCCCGTCTTGTAACGTTATCTCTTCCACTTGATGCTCTTGCTCTTGTCATCTGTCTGTAACGATCCTTATGAAACGGCATCCTATATACTTCTTTGCAGTATCTGAAGTGATACTGTGCCCTAAAAAGTTTCTATCATTTAAGATTTACGCACGACATTTGGCATCTTCTTTCACTTTGTAACAGCAATATTTTACAAATACGCAATTTATCCTGGGCGTATCCTAGCGCAATAAATCAGCAAAAGTAACAGAATATTCGCCTTTTAGTATCAGCTTTCTCCGCCATGTTTTTGCATACATTAATTTTTGCTTCTTTCCAGAAACTTTTGTTGTTTTTGCTCTTCTGATTGTTTGCCTCATTCGCGGGACTTTTACCAGCGTAAATTCGTTCATAAGATCCGTTTTGTAACTACTTTCACTCTGTTACTCCCCTTGCTCTGAATTCTGTCCGCTGTTTAACGTTTTCAATGTCTTGCGCTAAGCACAGCTTTCAACCGGTCTTAAATCAGGGTAAACTTTCTCCATCTCTCCCAGTATTTTCCTTAATGTCTTTCCCCATACCTATAGCGCGTACTTTCAATTTTGTCGAGTTGGAGTGACATGCCCCTTTTATTATTTTCCTTGGTTTAACTTTCTCCCGCATGTTCGCAGTCATATCTTTCTCCGTTGGCTCTGTTGTGAGTATCAGAGGGTGGTTTTAAACAGAGTGATTGTTTATTCAAAAACTTAACCTATAAATACAGTATAGAGTCCAGGAAGTCCTGGAAGGCTTCCGCATCTTACAGCTTAGGCTGGAGTCATAAAAGACTCTAAGGGATGCGTCCCTTGCATAGGGGGTGAGAACAAGAGGGCCCTTGTTCTCACACCCGCGCACCCTCATGAGAGGGAAAGGGCAGAAACAGGCAAAGGGCCGTACATGAAATATATATTTTTAAAACGCATGAGGGTATTGGGATTAACTTGAATATCCAACACTTTCCCTTAATCTCAATAAGCTCAAACTGCATCTTCCGCTTCTTCATTTTCTGCATCTTGTTGGGCTGGCTGCTTTACAGAGACGTGAACGACAACGTTCTTTTTGTAGCAGTAGAATCCAATCCCTATGGCTATGGCTCCAAACAGGATAAGCAGGCCTGTGGCTCCCCAAACGTGCGCTGCTGGATGAACGCTATTGTAGCTGGACCCGGGCTGGAAACGGAGCATTTCTTCTGCTTCTTCTCTAAGGCTGCTGTAGTTAACTCGGGGAGAAAAATGCCAGTTGGCCCGGAGGTTAAACAAAGGGTCAACTGGGTAGAAGGACATTATGTGGAGGGCATTTTGGGTGTAATTTCGTCCACTGATCTCGAAATTCACGGCTGCAGGGAGGATGAAAACTTGTTCCGGGCAGGGTTGAGTTATGCCATCCACGGTTATGTTGTTCCCAGGGCAATAAATATGCATTTGTTCGTTATGGGGCTTAACTTGAACGGAATCTTGGTGCTGGAGCTCTGACTTTGGTTTGCAGCGAGAAACCCCAAAGTGCTTTGATTCTTGGGAAAGGGATGCACTTGCTTGGCAACCGGTGCTTGGGCGGATTATGAGCTCTTGTTTCGCTGATAAGGGAATGTTTGTTCCCACGATGCAGTTGTCCTCTGAAGAAACGATAACGTTGGAAGGGCCATTATACTCCACGGTGCAGGTTCGATTCTCCACGTCTTGCTTAAGCTTGAAGGGGTCAGCTTCTAGGAGGTGCAGGGAGTTGTCAAGTTTAGGGACTGTGAATTCGGTGTATAAGTCTTGCATGTCTGGGCTGAGGGAGCAAGATGAAGGGACTGCATACTTAAGCTTGCAGTCGTCTCCGCAAGGCAGGGTTATGTTGAAAACGTCAAGAAAGGCAGGGTTTAATTTATTGTCTTCCCAGTCACGTTGCGTATCCTTGAAGATGTACTTAGCTGCAATCATCCTTGCGGTTATGTAAGAAATAGCATACATGGAACTTATCTGCTTTCCCTTAAGCTGGCCAAAGTCCTGCTTCATCCTAAGATGATCATCCTTGAGTTTATCCACGGCAAAGGCGATTCTCTTCGCAACCTTTTCCACAAGCTCCACTTGCTGCTGTATATCGTTGAGCTTGGCTTCCTGGCAGCGAACTTCGTCTTCCAAGACAGAAACCCTTGAGGATGTAGTTGTAGCTACAATTAAGCTGCCAATTCCAAGTCCAGCTACAACCAGGCTTCCAACAAGGATTAGTCCAGCAACAACTATGGGAAACCTTTTCTGTCGCAGGGACATGTTGTGGGTTGGTTTGACAGGGCAGATTCGTTCCAGCTCGTTGAGGAAATATTCCTGGTACATTTCCTTGCATTTTATGACGGCATCTCCTACGAGGTCGCTGTGAAGGATGGAGGATTTTAAGATGGAGCAGGGATTAAGTAACTTGGTTCTCATATAGACTCGGTAGGATCCGGATGTAATAGGAGTGGGGTTGCTCCTCCAAATTACAGGCGAGCTAGTTTGGGTTCCAAAATTATAAGCTGGAGTTGAACACAAGCACAAAAGCATGAGCAGGGCTAGAAGTCCAATGGGTTTGCTTTGCTTTGACCGGGTAAAGGCTGCTCCATTTCTCCTTGTTTTGCTTTCTTGGGGCAAGTTAGCATCCTCATCTTCCTGTCTATGCAAGTTTATGCGCTGCGTCATTTCTTCATGCTTGGCTTTGTGCAAGGGCTTGGTGAGGATGTCGGCTGGTTGTTCTTTTCCAGGAATAAAAAGAACTTCAATCTTTCTCTCCTCAATCAAGTTACGAGTGAAATGAAAGCGCACATCTATGTGTTTGCTGCGATTATGAAATTCAGGGTTGTGAGCCAGCTTTATGGCACTCTGATTGTCAACATAAATGGGAATGGGATGTTCCTGCATGAATCCAAGCTCCTCCAGCATCTTCCCAAGCCAAACGGCTTCCTTCGCCCCGGACGCCAACGCTACATACTCAGCTTCTGTTGAGGAGAGAGCAACAATGGGTTGCTTGTTACTTGCCCAAGAAATTGGCTGATTGTTCAGCATAAAGACAAAGCCTGAAGTTGACTTTCGCTCACTCAAATCTCCAGCGTAGTCGGCGTCTGTATAGCCAATAAGCGTTGTTTTGCTGCTGGGACGATAAATAAGGCCAATTTCTCTTGTCCCTTGCAAATACCGCAATATATCCTTCGCAATTCTCCAGTGTCCTTCATCGTAGCCGTCCAAATACTGTGACATTTTAGAAACAGCGTAGCTTATGTCTGGTCTCGTGCACCGAGCCAGGAAGAGGAGAGCTCCGATAAGTTCACGGTACGGCAGGTTGGCGTAGCTTGTTGTTGCGGGGATGAGCTTAAGGTTTGGCTGCATTGGGGGGCCACATGGTTTGCAATCTTCCATGTTAAATCGCTCAAGAAGAGTTTTGATGTAAGCTGTTTGCTGTAGAAGTATGGCTCCATCACTTTGTCGGGTAACTTCAAGACCAACGTAAGTTTTAATTTCGGACACTGTTATCTCAAAATGGCACTTGAGATGGCTCAAAACTTTTTCAATGGCCGTATTATCCTCCGAAACCAGGAGAGCATCATCAACGTATTGACTGATGATAACATGCTTGTTTTCTATAAATCCAGTGTAGACACAGGAGTCACTATGAAGAGGCGTCATCCCAAGCTTGCTTAGGGTAGAGGTGAAAGTTTTATTCCAGTAGCGCGGGGATTGCTTTAATCCGTACAAGCTTTTAAGAAGTAAACAAACTTTGCCATCTCCAGTCTCGTACCCTTGCGGTTGATGCATATAAATTGTTTCCTCCAGCGGGCTATTCAGAAAAGCAGTTTTTACGTCAATTTGCTGGATGTAATACTGCTTTGATGCGGCTATGGCTAGTAGGAGACGAATAGATTCGTATCTGCACACCGATGAAAACGTTTCTTCATAGTCTATCCCATACACTTGCCTGAAACCCTTAACAACAAGCCGGGCTTTATACTTTTCGATTTCCCCATGCTTGTCTCGTTTCACACGGTAAACCCAGCGGCAGTCCAAGGGTTTTACTTTGGGCGGCTGATCCACAAGCATCCATGTTCCATTCTGCTCGTGGCTTTTGATTTCGTCATCCATAGCCTGGAGCCAGTGCTTGGCTTGGGGAGAGGATATAGCTGCAGCATAATTAGCGGGCTCATTATGTACCATTGCTAACTGAGCTTGGAAGTAATCTGGCTTCTTCAGATTCTCCCGCGGACGCAAATCCCTCGTATTCCCAGAATTCTTTCCATCACTTTCTCCTGCTTTCTTAAGCGTTTTGGGGATTTTCACCTTAGTAGTTTGACCGGAAGGCACAACCGTTTCAAAAGTTCCGTCACGAGTTTCAATAACTATGACAGTTTCGCCCTTTTTGGGTGTCACTTTGCTAGTGGGAGTTGATGATGGGGTGGAAAAATCCTCTTCATCATCGGAGGGATCTGGAGTTTTATGGTCAGTTTTGGGATTGGGTTCAGGATTGGGCTCGGGCTGCGGCTGTGGGTCACTATCTTTATTGTCCTCATCATCATCCCTCTCACTATCGTCTTTCTTATCATCGTCCCTCTCACCACTTTCAGTTTTAAACTCAAGTCTTACACTTTCTTCTGTCTTTTCACTAAAACGCACGTTTCTGGCTGTAATGATGGCTCGCTTGGCTGGATCATAAAGTCGGTAGTGTGAATTGTACGAATCGTACCCAACAAGATAGCAGACTTTAGCTTTGTCGTCCCACACTCTTCTTCTCTCTTTAGGCACTTGGGCGTACGCTTTGCATCCCCAGATTCGTGTGTGGGCCAGGCTAGGCTTTTTCCCCAGTATTTGCTCATATGATGTTTTTTCATTACTGCGCTTGTTTAAAACACGGTTGTGTATAAACACACAAGCAGCGACGGCTTCACCCCACAAAAACGGAGGAAGATTCTTCCCATTCATCATGGCACGGGCACAATCTTTAATTGTGCGCATTTCTCTCTCTATCTTTCCATTAGATTGCGGGCAGTACGGGACGGTCAATTGGTGAGAGATGCCTTCTGTTTTCAGGAATTCGAACAAATTTTTGCAAACAAACTCTCCTCCATTGTCACTGCGCAAGGCTTTAACCTTGTTACCTGTATTGCGCTCCAGGAAACGTATGAAATCTTTAATTATGTCCGCAGCTTCACTCTTGTTTTTCAAAAATCCCACATACAAAAATCCAGTAAAATCCTCCTTGATAAGAAGAAAATATGCTGCTCCTCCAAGACTTTTAGCAGGCATTTGACCGCTTAAGTCAGCGTGGATAAGTTCGCCAATTTTTGTCACCGATGGGGGATTTTTTTCTGCAAAGGGCAATTGAGCCGCCTTTCCCAGCTGACAAGCTTCACAATTCATTTCTCCGCTCAGCTCTTCCAAGTTGATTCCTGTAACCGCTCCCTTGCGCACGGAATCCTGCAAATAGCGCATATTGATGTGTGCTAAGCGCTCATGCCAGAGCGCCGGTGTTGCTTTCACCGCCATTGCGCAAGTTAGTTGTCTTGGCAACCGAAATCGCATAATATACATTCCATCATGAAAAACGGCTTCTGGGCCTGGACTACCATCCTCCTCAAAGTACATGGCATGTTTGCTATTTCTCACAATGGTGTATCCTCGTTTCGTCATAACACCTTCTGAAAACAGGTTTGACGCTGCTGTTGGAACATAAAGTACATTGTAGATTGTGCATTGCACCCACTGTCCTTGAATCAGGGCTTCCACGGGTATATTTCCTTCACCCACTGCACTTATTGGGGCTGTTCCTGCCTGTTGCAGCGGGATAGGATCACTGAAATGTTTGTAATCCCGAAACCATTCTCTTTCTCCAGAAATATGACGCGAAGCGCCACTGTCACTGTAGAAGACGGGATAAGAGCTTTCACCTGTGCACACAAAAGCTTTTGTGTTCTTCTCCACTTTCCCTTGCTTTGGGGAATTATGTTGCTCCTTAACTTTGTTCTGCTTTACAGTATATTCGCACTCAGGGTCACCCTGCCAGTGTCCGAGCCTTTGACACTTTTTGCACTTTGTGCGCTTCTTGAGCTCAGCAATTGACTCCTTTTTACCATGTGCTTTGGGCTTGAAGGAGTTTGAATTAGCTGCAAAAGCAGTTCCACTACTACTTGGCTCCGCTGCTGGCTCATGGGCCATCTTCAAGAGTGACTCTTCCTTCCGAAGCCTTGCTAGAAGATTAGTCATGGTGCACTTGTCTTCCTCGACGCTGTCCCAAGCTTTCTTGAATGCGAGGAACTTGTCATCTGGTAGGCACGAGACAATTTTGGTAATTTTCATGTCGTCGTCCACCGCCATCTTCATTTCTATTAACGCATTCGCCAATTGCTCTATCTCCATGTAGACGCTGACTGCAGACTGATTCTGACTGGGCTTGTAATTCAGAAACGATGTCAGCGTTTGCTGCTTGTTCAGTGTGCTATAATCAGCGTACACTTTCTTCAAGCGATCCCAGATTTGCTTGGCGGTGGTACAAGCAAAGATGTGGCTGGTCTGGATTTTTCCTAGCGTAGGAACAATCAGTGCTTGTGCTTGTACATCTTTTAGATCCCACGCGGACTTGGCGGCGGTTCGCCCTCCGGCTTCGCCTGTATACTCAAAATCATCGGTCACAGTGTTCCAAACCTGTGCCGCCTTCAGGACTAATGAGATTTGAAGTTTCCACATCTCATAGTTGTCGTCCTTCAGCTTAACCACATGAGTAGTATCTATTTTTCCCATCTTACTCACACAACAATCTCCTAGGCAGGAGAGCTATTTTGTTGTAGCAATAAAACAATAAATCACACGGGGTGACGATATTCAGTATCTGGCGATGCTGCTAATTGGGGATCACTAAGGCGCTGGGAAACAATCTTTTATCACTCGGCGGTGAATATGTCGTTTGTGTGCTGCAGCACGGCTTTGCTTTCTACACTATATTGTAGAGGATCTTAGTTTTAAGAGGAAAATGGATGCACTTTATAGGCAGATCTTTTCAAGTTCAAATGTTTATTAATGACACTAGGATTCACTGTGAGTTCAGCTATGTCACTTCGCACTGCCGTAAAGTTGTCGCAATTTCCCCGCTTTGACTCTGTTCTGTGTAAACTTTTGTAAAGGAAACTTGTCACAACTTTCCCCACTTCGTCTACTCAATTAGCTTTGGTTGGAGCGAACCACGCTCTGCTACCATATCAGAGGGTGGTTTTAAACAGAGTGATTGTTTATTCAAAAACTTAACCTATAAATACAGTATAGAGTCCAGGAAGTCCTGGAAGGCTTCCGCATCTTACAGCTTAGGCTGGAGTCATAAAAGACTCTAAGGGATGCGTCCCTTGCATAGGGGGTGAGAACAAGAGGGCCCTTGTTCTCACACCCGCGCACCCTCATGAGAGGGAAAGGGCAGAAACAGGCAAAGGGCCGTACATGAAATATATATTTTTAAAACGCATGAGGGTATTGGGATTAACTTGAATATCCAACAGTGAGATCTTAGTAATTCAGTTTGACAGGGTTTTGCCGTGGCGCATTTTTATGAGGGATTTTGCACTCCCAAGCTTCATTAAGAGCCGAGGAGACTATGAAGACATTTTCATTTTAAACCCGGGCTGCATTATGAGGATTTGCTCTTTGTAGTGTGTGTTTCCTCCACTCGCACTTTCTCCCTCAGTTCCATGTCGGAGATGATGACTATTATGTTCCATTAGGTGGGATGTGTGACAGAGAGCATTAATCATTTGAGGATTGTGTTTGTCCCCTGATACATTTGGAGAAAGTAAAATAAATACGCGTCACTCTTCCTCTCCTTCTTGTTTATTTGGGAGGAGGATGGAGTGTCCCTCAAGCTTTTGCATAAAACACGGCTTGGGTAGTAAAAAGAGAAAGTGCGGAGAAAGTTGGGGGGAAGAATGTTTGTTAAATTGCAGAAAAAGTAAACAGACGGGATGAGTTGTTGAATGAATGGGCGTATTCACGAGGACGGGGAGGGATGTGACAAATGAATAATAGCATTGATAATAAGGTTTATTTTATAAGAGCGAGAATCCTGTATTCTTTCCGTCCTATGTCTTTGGGTTAATTTATTCTTATGCTGGGCCCGCCCGCAGTATTGGTGAAAGTCGTGTGAAAGGAGAAAAAGCAAGCGGGAGGGATTCGTGGTAACTGACTGGAACCTCCTTGAAGTGCATTTAAGAAAAGAAAGAGAGAAAGAAGAAGAGGAGAGAGTGACAGGATGAAAGGTTGAATTTATTATATAGTTTGAGCGTGCATATATTTCGGGATGGGAAACTAGAGTAAGATATAGATAATTTAATAGCTCCTGCTTTGTATTTCCTCCTCTCTCGGTGGGAATAAAGGAATGATTTAAGGGATGAGTAGCTAAGAATGACTCTGGATTTGACTATTGTACGGCAGAGAAAGTGTGATGGAGAAAGTCAGCTTTCTCTAGAGAAAGTCCTCCTCTTTAGTTTTTGAGTAGCTACGCTAAAGAAACTTGTTATAGATTTGCTTGGAGTTGTTGATTGCATTGTGGGCTTTATAAATGGAGCTTTCATAAGCTTTGACTTGTAGCTTTCACTCTGTCCTTCCCCAAAGATAATGATGAGATCAAAAGCTCCGGAGGAATGAAGGAAGGGGGAAACTCGTACAAGACGTGGAGAAAGTAGTAGTGACTTTATTCATCCCTTCTTCTATCTTTCTTGTGCGAGTCAAACTGAGAACGGGAGTTGTATTGTACTGGAATCGCAGCTGTTAATATATATACACAGACAGACCGGGAGGGGAAGGAAGAAAAACCGGCATCAGTCACAGAGGTGCTGAAGACTATTGTAAGAACGTGAGAAATGATGAAGGAACTGTAAGAGAGAGAATTCAGAGGAGCTCTGAGAAAAGAAAAGAAGTGGGGCGTGGAAGATGGAGAATAATGGTTTTGTCCTTTCAAGGCGAGACTTGGAGAAAGTAGGGAAGAAAGCAGAAATAAAATAAAACGGTGAAAGTTAAGGAAAAAGCATAAATACGGCATGAAAAAGTTGTGCTTAAGATTCACTACCTATATACGTTATAGGAAGTAAGCAATAAAATTTGCACTATTTTGAATTTTTTACTACCCGAATTCACCAACGCCCATTTCCGCTATTATTCAAATCCAGCCATCTCCCGTGTATTACATATCACGGGTAATAAAGACACATACAGGAGTATTTCAAGCTAATCCGTACTCCGGATTTGATTAATTAATCTGCATTAATTGGCTGCCAAGTGCTCATCCGCGGAATATTTATGTTCGGGGAATAAATTCTGCAACGAGCTTCTGTGCTTTCATCCCGGGAAAATTAAACTAACACTGCTAAAAAACAAAGTGCACAAGTAAATCTATATCGTATCGCTTTTTTATGACCCAGCCTGACCTTCAAACCAATCCAACTTAATGCCCGTCTCGGGTTTAAGCAAATTTAATGACGTCGAGTAATGCTACCCCGGGAAGCCTTAGTGGGAACTTTACCCCCGATGGGGCTAATATCTATAGCAAACATAAGTCTGGATCCGCCCTGTAATGGCTACACTGCATTCATTTGTGCAACAACATGAGGGCTCAAATGGGGCCTCTAAAAACACAGAAACAAGGTTAAGTACACACAGAGCTAATAGGATTGCATCATACGATGCTTTCTCCAGCCTTTCACTACTTTCACTACCAAACTGCATCATGGAGAAAATCCTTAATGTTTCGCTCTCTTACCATATTATGCGGTCTGATCATCGTTCCGCTATGAACGTGGTTTGTGGAAAATAGGATACGGAACATGTTACACAAACGTTCTCTCTCATCTGAATAGAGAATGCATAACCCTTAGCATTTTGGCTAGAGAAAGTTAATTTTGGGAAAGGAGTTGATTCAACTGGGTTCAAGAGGAATTGTACAAGATAAAACTGTTTCTAGAATAAGGTAGTCTAGCGAAATTACTGAATACCCCATTGATTTCAATCCCATATCCCATTATGTGGGGACACAGTGTTTTGTGATAATTCGTTTTCCATCAGTGCAGAGGATACTGCGCCAGGATTTTAGCGGCAAACACAAAGCCAATGCTCTGAAATGCTTGGATTTCTGGGAAAGTGTACAGATCATTGTATAGAGTTTCCGCATTTTCTCCCTCCGCTTCACTTCGTTATTAGCATCATTCTGCAGTAAAGAGAAAGTCAAATTTCGCCCATTTTCACTGTGGGAAGGTATATAGTCTACTTCTTGCTCTGCAACCGGTTGAATCTTTCCCCAGAAAAACAGTCCGGGGTGAAAGCGCAATGTATCGTAGAAACTATTTGCATATGTATGTAACGTAGTTTTCCATGGCAGTTTCGGTTAAAAAATGGAAACCAATTTTCCGGGATTTTTTTAGGCTCGCTTGAAATCGCATACGTAACAGGCAGCAAATGTATTACGAGGAAGATCCCTCCCTTCAATTTAAAGTACCCGCGTATTTTACCCAATCGTGATACATAACTTGTGCTGATATTGTATTCTCTACTAGGTCCGCTCTCACGTCTCTCACACGTCCGTCCCTCGTAGCTATCTCTTATCCTGCTCTACACTTCGTAGTCAGTCAGCTCTAGCCTAAGTTAGCCAGCACAGCACTTCCTCCTACCTCCAACTCATCTCTCCGCTCTTCGCTATTAAACTTAAATTTATATTAACTAACCGGCCTTCTCATTTATCAACTCGACGATATCCATCTTAACTGGCCTATCGTTACATGGTGGCAGCTACGTACGAATCTACAATTAACTATTTCTAAAACTAGTGCCGTGTTAATTATATTTGCCATAACTTCTCACTTTATCTTCAGAGTAAGTGAACTCTACCATAACCAGTTACATTACTGCGAGTTCCTTCAGGATTCATCTGCTGACGTGTTTCCCTGAAATTCCTGAAAAGTTATCTGCAAAATTTCAACATTTCGCCGAATTTCCTTAAAATTCGCAACTTTTGTGCCATTTCCGTTTCTCACAGTGGTACATAATAACCACGCCGTTGCTAAATTTCCAAGATGTCGACGGATACGAAGACGCCGGGGGTCGGCATGTTTCGCCAGCCGGATCCTTTCCCCTTCAATTCCCCTCATACATGGAAGCTGTGGATAGAGCAGTTTGATCGGTTTTGCAGGATTGCAAAAATTACCCTTGACGCCGACAAGATTGACGCTCTACTTGTCACCATGGGTCCTAAAGCAGAGGAGATACTAACATCCGCGCATCTTAGTACAGCAGACAAGCTACTGTACGCGAAAGTCTGCGAGGCTTTTAAAACCTTCTTCATAGGAAAGACACGTGTGACGTACGAACGTGCAAAATTTAACCGCCGTGTACAACTCCCGGGCGAATCCGTAGATTCCTTCATCCTCGATCTACAAGTTCTCAGCGAGTCGTGTGCTTACGAGTCGCTTAAGGACCAGCTCGTGAGGGATCGCATCATCGTTGGCGTCTCTGACAGACGACTCTCCGACAGACTACTCCTGCTCGAAGATCCAACCATGGATGATGTGATTAAGAATGCTCGTGCTTATGAAGAAGTGCAAAAACAGCAACGCGATTTAGGAGGACCGAGTGCTCAAACTGTTAACCGTGTTGTACATACTTCCCAATCTCCCAAGAAAGTGCAACACAAGAATAAGGCTAAGAAAAAAGCTGGCTCTCCACCTAAACAGTGGATTTGTTTTCATTGCGGCAGTTCTCAACAACATTCACGTGAGTCCTGCCCGGCCAAAAACGAGACCTGTGGTTCTTGTTCTAAAATTGGCCACCGGAAATCCGTCTGTAAAAGTTCTCAAAATAAGCCTACCAAAGGAAAAATTAATAGTGTCAATTTTGCTTTGCCGTGCGATAATTTTGTGCTATGTCAGATTTCTGGACAAACACGGTCCCGTGACGACTGGATTGCTACTATTACAATCGCTGACATTTGTGTTCCCTTTAAACTTGACATCGGGGCTGATGTTACTGTGATTCCGTTTTCATTGTGGTCAAAACTTTTCAGGCCTACTTTCAATTTGCAACCTTCTGACATTCCTCTTCATAGTGCTACTGGTGCTAAACTTGATACGAAGGGAAAGTTCTTTTGTACTTTGACCAATGGTCATCATCAAGTACAAACCTGGGTTTATGTAGTTGAATCATTGACACAACCATTGCTCGGTGCCGACGAGTGTGTCAAACTGTGTCTCATTGCCCGGTGTAACAATTTATCTATGCCTAAGAAACTGACTAATCTCGATCCTTTATCTGATTTCAAGGATTTATTTACGGGACTTGGCTTGATGTCTCCACCGTACGAGATAAAATTACGTGAAAATGCTAATCCTTTTTGCTTATCACAGCCTCGCCGAGTTCCCTTGGGATTGATGGACAAATTGCGATCTAAGCTCGATGACATGCTTAAGATGGGTGTGATTGAACAAGTGGATGTCCCGACTGATTGGTGTGCACCTTTAGTCATCGTTGGAAAACCTGGCAAAGACATCCGCTGCTGTGTTGACCTTACCGAGCTCAACAAGGCCGTACGCCGTGAAAATCATCCGATGCCCATCCTAGAGCATACTTTGGGTCAAATGCCGTTTGCTAAAATTTTCAGCAAGCTTGACTGTCTTTCCGGATTCTGGCAATTACCTCTTACTGAAAGTTCAAAGTTACTAACAACTTTCATTTCACCTTTTGGCAGATTCTGTTTCCTTCGGCTACCTTTTGGAATTTCCAGTGCACCGGAATTGTATCAAAAACGAATCAGCCAAATTCTCATCGGTCTCCAAGGTGTTACACATCATACTGACGATATACTCATCTGGGGATCTACAACCGAGGAACATGATCGCCGTTTACTTGACGTCCTTTTACGACTACGGCAGCACAATGTTACCCTCAACCCGGCCAAATGTGTATTTGGCGTTGAAAAGACAACTTTCTTGGGCCATGAACTTTCTCCTAACGGAATTCAACCTGACAGTTCCAAAGTTCAAGCCATATTACCTCTGAAACCGCCAACTGATGTTCATGGAGTGCGCAGTTTCCTGGGTATGATTAATTATCTACAAAAGTTCATCCCTAATGCCGCTTCTTTATTGTCACCCATCAGTTGTCTTCTCTCAAAAGGCAAGGATTTTGCCTGGAACTCTGAAGCTGACAGTGCTTTTCAACAAGTGCTCCGTATCCTTACAAGTTCCCCCTGTCTCAAAATTTTCAACAAAAATCACCGCACCGTGCTATCCGCCGACTCCAGCTCATATGGTCTTGGTGCTGTTCTCCGTCAAGAAGATGAGGATGGGACTCTCAAACCTATTGCGTACATTTCTCGAACTTTGACCGATGCTGAAAAGCGGTACGCTCAAATAGAAAAAGAGGCACTTGCCCTTGCCTGGGCATGTGAGCGCTTTCACGATTTTGTGTTCGGGATGCCAATCTTTCTCGAGACAGATCATAAGCCGCTTCTCTCCATCATGAAAACTAAATTTCTCGACGAACTTTCTCCACGTCTTCAGCGCTTCCGACTTCGACTTATGCGGTACGACTATGAAATTTTTCACACCCCGGGAAAGCTTCTCCTAGCAGCCGATTACCTGTCTCGTGCTCCACTTCCCGAAACTGAAGACTCCTGCCCGTCTGAAGACATTGAAGCCCATGTTTTTGCTATAACAAGCAACCTTCCCGTTTCAAGTACGAAACTTGAGGACATTCGTCGTTCCCAACACAGTGACACAGTGTTAACATCAGTTACGGATTTTACGCTTCACGAATGGCCCCCCAAAGACAAATTACCTAGTGCTGTTAAACCCTACTTCCAATACCGTGCCCATTTATCTGTCCACGACAACCTGCTCATGTATGGACCTCGTCTTGTGATTCCATCATCAATGCGTCATGATACTTTGTCCATCCTACATGCTGGTCATCTGGGTATCACCAAATGCCGTGCTAGGGCATATTCGTCTGTGTGGTGGCCTAATATCTCCGCTGACATTGCTTCCATGATTGAACGCTGCGCTGTTTGTGCTGAACACCGAATTTTTCGCAAAGAACCTTTGATGCCCTCTGACTTTCCTACCAGACCGTGGGAAATAATTGCTCTTGATTTGTTTAAACTAAACGCTCATTGGTTTCTTTTAGTTGCCGATATGTATTCTCGCTATCCTGAAGTTGTCAAGCTGTCTTCCCTGTCCAGCCAGACTATCATCTCTCACCTAAAAAGGATCTTCGCAACTCATGGCATTTGTGACCTGCTACGTTCTGACAATGGACCTCAATTCGATCCCCTGCTGTCCCGTGAATTCATTGAGTTCACTAAGCAGTACGGATTTCGTCATGTGACCTCTTCTCCTCGGTTCCCGCAATCCAATGGGTTCATCGAATCTATGGTCAAAGTGGTCAAGACTGGTCTTGCTAAGACCAAGGATCTCGATTTGTGGCTCCTGGAGTATCGATCAACTCCTCTCGATAATGGTTTTACACCGTCTGAGCTTCTCATGGGTCGTAAATTAAAAACTTTCTTGCCTGTCTCTCCTACAGTTTTACAACCTTCCACGGTTCCCCGTTCTAAACTCTTCGCCAAGGAAAGGGAGAGGATTGCCACTCAAAAAGCTAATTTTGACAGACGACACGGTGTCCAGGAACTTTCTCACTTACTTCCAGGAGAAACTGTCTGGATCAAGGACCTGGAACAATGGGGTACTATCATCGGTCCCGCCGATACTCCGCGTTCCTACCAATTGGTCACCAACCAGGGTCAATACCGACGTAACCGTCTTCACCTCTCCTATCTCCGTCCCTTGGAACTGCTTCCCGAACCTGCTCTTATCCGTCCTACACCGGCTGTCGCATCATCAGATGACGAAGATTTGACCCCGAAGACTGAGCCTGTTTCCGAAGCATCCGATCAACAATCTGACGCCGAATTCAAAAACTTATTTGAATCGTCTAACGCTTCCGCCTCTTCTGAAGCTGAGGCTAACACTACGGATCCATCGTTTGTGGAACTTAACCCCGGTCCATCTACCAGCGAACGCCGTTATCCACAACGTAATCCCTGTCCTCGCTCACTCTTCCAGAGTGATACTATCCCTTCTTCGACCCTTCGGCGAAAGAAGAAGAAGAAAAGCAAGAAGCAAGAATATTCAGCCTAATTACTTAATTGAATTTTCTATGCTGTTATCATTCCCATTTCAATCAATGTTACAAATTTCAAAGGTCATTTTGTATTCATTCCGTTTCATGATTATGTATCATCAGTTCAATTCACATACTTGTCAATGATCTTTATACCTTACAAAAGGGGATGTGCTGATATTGTATTCTCTACTAGGTCCGCTCTCACGTCTCTCACACGTCCGTCCCTCGTAGCTATCTCTTATCCTGCTCTACACTTCGTAGTCAGTCAGCTCTAGCCTAAGTTAGCCAGCACAGCACTTCCTCCTACCTCCAACTCATCTCTCCGCTCTTCGCTATTAAACTTAAATTTATATTAACTAACCGGCCTTCTCATTTATCAACTCGACGATATCCATCTTAACTGGCCTATCGTTACATAACTGAATCCTAACCGCCTGAAATGGCACAGGTTTGTCAAATGATATTGCCCCATTGGTTTTTGTCGATTCTTTCTCTGAATTTTATCGACAGTTTTAAGGAGGGATGTTTCCAAGGGTGAGGAAACAATCGGTCATTTCACATCCCTCTTTTTTTGTCGGTAGCAAAAGGCTGCTGGCCTTGGGTTTTACCCCAGCTCAAGCAGTTCGAGGAAGTTATTCAATGTGTTCAAGCTTAAGAAGAAATGGTACATGAGTAAGTAAAATAATACCGATTACACAACCTGCACCACCCCTTCCGCAACCCTACCCAAACTCATGTTATCTTCATGCGATGCTTCATTGAAAATTTGGGAAAATTACCCCAAGCTGGTACTCCGTAATATTGTCTAGGTGGAGGGCACTAAGTGGGACCCTTTGCCGATTTGTCGATTACATGAACAAGATCTGGCGAAATGGAGGCCTTTGAATTTTACGATATCTTATTATTTACACCGCAGATTCAACCGTCCCATTTTTGTGTTACGCTTTCTTACCCGCTTGGAATGTTTGCTATTAACCTGGAAATAATCTTGTGTAATTTCAGCTCGTAGATATATATTTCCTCCCCTCGATTAAACTAAGCCAAGGCAATAACATTTGGCCTATAATGGGAATTTCGTTTACACTTGCTCCATCTATCAGCACTCCTGATATGAGCCATGACATTTAATTAGCAATTTACCAAGAAAGAAACAATACATTCGGGTTAACTTGTCCTACCATTTTCGCGATGCTGGCTTCCAAATTGTCATCTGTTACAAATCAATGATCCATATCAAATGTTACCTCTACCGTTGAATGAAAAGCTAAGCGCATCACGGCCACAACCGGTTCACTATTTTCAGACCAGGCACTTCTCCAGAGACCAGAGGGCACTCGTGTGCTACTTTCATACTGGATGTGACATTGGAAGTAATTTCCAAAGGTCGAAGGTACTTAATGTTAGCACTATTTACGTATGTTAGCCATGAGACCAACTTGCAGTATTTTACTTTCTCTTTTCTGGAGAAAGCATAAAACTTTTGGTTTGTGGCATTTGTGAAAACAGTTTGGAGAAGGTTGCAATTTTACTGTAGAGGAAACCGTGGTTTCACCAGTTTTCAAGGAATTCCTAACATTTGCCCACTATTGAATAAAGTAGTATGGGCTCTATTCAATGTCATCTTGAATAATGATGTTCAACTTGTCCTTTCTAGGATTCAGTAGTTATTGGTTTGGCTCACGCTAGGAAAGGTCTTATATTTAAAATTTGTATGAGTGTAGAAAGTTTCTTTGAGACGGAAAGAAACTATCGCTAGTGTCGGGAATTGATGACTGGTAGCAGAGTAAGTGAAAGCAGGAGAAAGCTCATGTATCTGTGTTTACGTGAGCGGCAGTGAAAATAGTTTGTGGGGAGTGTTGAATCTAACATAACGGGCATATATAGGCATGTGTTTGTCTAAAATCGACATCTTTTCTGTAAATATCTTTGACAGCTCTAGGCCCTGGTGAAAGTCGGACTCCATTGTCCGGGAATGTATTTTATTCTTGTTGTGATGTCATGTGTGGAAGAGTTGTTTACAGTTGTACGGATTCGCGAGTTTCCAAACAAAACTTATTGTAAACAGGAAGCTGGAGAGAAAATAGCAATGTGGTTGCTCCTCATGTTGTGCTTCATTATTAAAATATCAAATATTCTATCGCCCAGCAGAACTCCAGTGTGGGTTATGGGTACTAGGAAAAATTTACCAAATGTAAAGTCTTATTTTCAAAACAGTAGACATTACTTTAATTCTGTTTTAATAGAAGACTCAGTGTTAAACGCAAGTTAGCATCGAGTATGATTTCGTAGAAAGAAAGTCAATCCTATTTGAAACAGGTTACCCGGAAAAGTCCATCGTTTATGACTTCCCGGAGAACTACAAAGGGCTAATAGGAAAGGCATTAGATGTAAAGTAACATTAGCCCTCTTCAGTTTAATAGCAGTAAATAAATTTTATTGCTACTAGAACAGGATCCAGTGCATTTGAGGAGAAAGTCACTTACGTAATTAATTCATCTGTGGCGTGGGAATCAAGAGACCCATCCATCCCGGACATGTGCTTTGAAATGTGCCCTCCAGAGAGCTAAATGATTGCCTTGCCATTCTCACCGTGGTCGTGGTACGTGGTGGGGATAAAAGTACGGGAGCTCGGTGAAAGTTAAGTTTGTGACCTTCGGGGAAAGTATGATTAGGTAGCTAACGTACAAGCTCTGTTGGAAAAGCGCCGCATGTGGTGACGTGGGCTAGTCCTATACGGCATTATTCGGTGAAAGTGACGGAAAAAGTAAGGTTCTTGAAGTACTTAACGAGTGACATGTATCGAAATAAAATATGGGGGATTTACGAGGCAAGAGAAAGTGAGCAGGGAAAGGCGGGGAAGAAAGACACATCACTGAAGAGGGAGTAGGCAAGACAATTCTAGACCAAGTGAAAAAACACAAGGCAGAAGCTAGGGAGGAAGCCACGAGAGAGACGGAGAAAGTAAGAGTGAAAGCCGGGAAGAGGCTATAAGAGAGGGAAGGAATTTTAGCAGAGAAGGAAAATGAAAGAAGAATGGATCCACTTTCAGAGAAGAGAGAGAATTTTCTCTTGTTAACAAGGGTAGCATGGTTTAGGCTATGAGGAAGATGGAGAAAGGAGGACCGAACTTGTACAGACAGTACAGAAAGAAAAGAGAATGGAAGCAATTATAGTTACTTTGACAATGGTTGAGGAGAAAGTAAGGTGGAGAACAAGATTTCAACTTAAAAGGAGGCATTGTTTCTAGTCTGGAATTTAGTCCACCTTTTCCCCTTTTTCGTAAATAGTTCCACTAAACTTTATTCCAAAAGTCAAAAAGTGAAAGTCAAGAGAAAGTCTAGGGAATTTTCTGTCTCGAAGTCTTGGAAAAAGATTGCTGGAACTGATGGACAACAGAAAAGTATATGTATAGATCAAATACCTTCTAGCTTTCTTAATGAGTGAAAGCGGAGAAAGTTAGGGCACGAGCTAAAAGTAGGGCTATATGGCACAAGGTTGAATAAATCTTTCAGAGTAAGTGAACCTTGGATCCATAACAGTTTACAAAGATGTCTTCAAGCATTTAAGCTACATATTCAGGAGGTCATTGAAGAATGCTCCAAGGAAACTATCTACCACATGTATGCTTAAAACAGCAACAACTTATTATATAGCAGGTACGCCAATATTACTGCCATGCGTTAGCATTACATGCAAGTCTTTAGAGAGCGTATATACACTAACGGGACAACATCATACCAACGTAGGAGCGGATTTCAAGGATGTCTGCCTAGAGCTGCAGAACTGGAAATTGCCATTGTAGCAACTTTCACCAACATCAGTTCTACATGTAAGCTGCCGTGTGTGTTGCTCAGATGGCCTCAAACACTTGTAGCAATGTTTCAATGGCTGAGATGTAATTCTCAGACTTTCCGGTCCATATCCTATTGCGTAATCATTGGAACGAGTCTCGTCTCCTCCACCACTTTCTCCAATCAGTATCTTTTAATCATAGGCTTCAGATCCTTATCCTTATCAAGTTTCTCTAAACTGAGGATCCATGTAAACCCCGGGCTACTTTCACCGACACTTTCAGATATACCTGGGTTAGGTGAAAGGCGTCTTCCACTCACGTCTTGTCGTGCAGTGTAATTGACGTCTTTGATTTAAAGCCTTTTCGTAGTAACTGCGACGGAGTGCTTATAGTGCTTTCCCCCGTCCTCTTGTTATTTCTTCATTGGAAGGACGAACGCGGAAGAGCTGCAACTCCCATGCTGGTTACTGCCGGGAGCTTTGAAAGTAACAGATGCACCGCCTTCGTAATTTACTCTCCATTAGCTGTCTTAGACACCAAAGAAAATGTGAAGGATTCGGCGGAAAAGCTGACTCGAGAGCAACTTTTGATGCCAAAACAAGCTTATTTAAACAATCTTTGCGCTTGAACCCAGAACCAGAACCACAAAGCCTCTCTTAGATCTTTCTAGTTCAAAGATGCTTTAAGCTTTCTGGTAAGTCAGGAGATGTTAAAAAGACTATACTGTCTGATGAAGATTGTGATGTACCAGCATTTCTGGAACCGAGATCTAGCCTTTCCCTGAGGCAACTCTGTTTTCCGTCTCATTACTTTGTAACAAGTTCATTCCAGTGTTTTTGTAGTTAATCAGTGTAAAATTCTCGGAAAAGCGTCAATAGTAGCTTATTTAAGTAGTTCCAGGTAGATTTACAAATTTTTCTTTGACCGAATGTTACACCGACAATACCGCGAGTACTAATAACTACCGAATGATTCGGTACTTACGGGCACCACGAAAAGAAAGTGCTCCAACTTTGTACATATATGTGACATACAGTGTAGGGGCATGTTTGCCTAAGTTGGTTGGATGGATGAAACTGATTACTGAGATAATAGACAGGGAGAAAGTCAGGTGAAAGCTTTCTCTCATCTCACGTGAATACGAGTTTCACAAGACATTCCGCCGGAAAGTGAAACAACTTTAGTGTTTTCTATCAGTCTGTTACTTCTATGTATGGATGCACTTGAATTTTTTGCCCTTGTGAAAATTTTCTTCCCAGTTGGCAAAAAGCCATGTTCATATGTACAGCTTTCACTTCCTTTGTCTCAGTTTCCGGCATATTACTCCAAATAAATTCATGCAAAAAACCCTATAACCTGCTTTTGTGCATGAAAACTTTCTCCAGTCTCAAGATTAAGGTTACCAATCAACAAGGTGAAAGTGGGACTGAGACAATGCTGAATCTTGAATCTGCTATGTAGTTCGAATGTCCTAATTCAATTGTATTTATCTTAATCACACAATTAAACTTTTGCGAGAATATTAACCACCTCACCTGTGGCAATCACAAGCTATGGCTTATTTGCCGTTGTTGTCATCTCTCTCAACACTATTCCCTGCATATATATGTACTAGCTTATATTTAAGTGTGTTGAATAATATTACTAACATCACCCCAATCTTAATTTCCAAAAGTCCCAAGTCTCTTAGGCATTCTCTCCAAGATGTCAGCTCAGATGATGGTTTTTTGGCAGTATAATAGAGAAAGTACGATGACAAATCCGTTGAGAGGGGTGATGAAGTAATGAAAGTGATACAGATCTGGCTGATATTGGCAAGTAAAGCTAGCAAGGACATGGCTGAGACGCTGAGCCTACATTGACTTTCTCTCCAAGGAGGAGCTTTCTCTTTAAGAAGTGAAAGGATTTTTCCCGGGACTGGAATTTAGAGGGAGAGAATTTATGAGAGATAAGGAACGATGTATAGAAAAGAGTAGACGTAGGAGGGTAGTGATGTGAGGAATGATGAGATGACTCCATGGGTTTGATAAAATTTATTGAATCAAATTTCCATGGGCTTCCCCCTGCATTTCCTTATCCTTGCGTACTAATAAAGTTTGATATTTAAATAGAAGGATTTAAATTCTAATGAGCCATAAATCTCTCATCCCACGTTCTTCATCACATGATCTTTGATGAGATATAGAAACCTACCACGTGTCCATGCTCCTCTTGCTTTCACTTCAACCAAACCTATATAAGGAACTAAGCCAGAAATTTTTACTTCTTTACATGTTTAACGTTTCGGCACCGTTAACTCGGGCATTTTCGAGGAAGCTCCGGGCAACGGGCTTTCGGCTACATATTGAAAGCTCTATGAAGGACGAGGTGGATATTAGACTTTAATGACAGAAGGTTTAGAATGCAGCCTTAGTGATATGGAAGAATATATGCACGTGGCCCTGCTAATAAACCCAGGCTTTCCTTTCCTGCTTTCTCCGTTGATGAATTTTCTCCAGGATTCAACTTCCCTATCCTTCCACACCGTAGTAGATGGGGATTAAAGTTGTAAAAGTTTCCCAGGCCTCATGGGGTTTTCCATTATCTGTGTAAGTGAATTTTAGCAAGTTCTTCGCTTCTATCTAGGTATTTCTTCATTCACTTTTTACCAGATTCCTCCTCTGTGCAAGTCTCTAGAAAGAGAGTGATGACGCTCTTTGGATTCGCACATCCTCCAAATCTCCCGGTGTTTCGAATCCTGATCCTACCCGGGTAGCCAGTCTTTAGTCTCCCTATCCCGCTGAGGAATGCATTTCCAAATTAGTGGAATGGATCCATCTAAACAACTTTTTTATCAAAGTATAAGCACTATAAGACGATATACAAGATTGGCAAAGTATGCAAGTAAAGGCTCGGAGAAAATATTGGAGAAAGTAAGACGGAAAAGTATGAGCGGATGAGCATTCCAAGATTTTCAACCCCGAACATATTTCAGCCGGGTAGGGAATTTAATTCAGGGAAAGACGGTGGTGAAAGTATGCAGGAGAAAGTGCAAACAATTCACCATATCTACCAAGTTTCCAGATGTGAAAGTAATCCGTGAAATATATTAAACTAAACTGAATGTCTATACACTCAGTGAAAGTAGTGAGTATATAAGTTAATGCGAATCCGCAGCATTCAAGAAAGTACAAGGCGTTATTTCTTCATGTAAGGCAAAAATGAGAAAGCTTTAATGACACTTGCTTTCACAATGCACATGCAAACACATTATGAACGGCTACTAAGAAGTTTCCAATAAGAAATGACAAGAGTGAAGGGCAGGAGGAGTAGTGTGGGAATAAATCCTTTTTTAAAATGCAAGAGAAAGCAAAATAAAAATTCTGTAATCTTTCCTGATACATTCCGAGCGAAGGCACAAGGGTTTCGCAGCAAAAATAACTTTTTCAGAGCTTCCACCTCCGGGAAAGATGAGAATCCTAAGAGGAGATGTAAAAGTGAAAGCTTGCTTTCTCCATCTCTAAATGGAGCTGGCAGAGGGAGAAAGGAGATGACGAAGAGAAGGGAGGGAAAGAGATGTGATCAAAGGTATTTGGAGCGAAAAGCTTTAGCTGTCATATGAGGCAGCTCCATTTTTGAATTATTCCTGCTCTTTTTTCTTGAATTGAGATGAGATGTGTGAAATAATGAAAATGGGCTTTTGCATAAGCCCCAGAGCGGCGTTGATGGAAGATGATCTTGTAAGAATTGATCTTTTTGGGGTTTTCCTTGAATTTTAATCAGTTTCTTCCAGATATCCATCAAATATGAACGGAACGAAGACCAAAGAGCTGAAATCCCAACCTAGCTTACAAAATCTTTTCTTCGACCCACAATAACACGGGATGTACGATATGCTTAAATCATGTTCCCAGTTGAAGTTTTTGAAACTGAACCCTGTGAGGAGCACAGAGTCGGGGATTAATAAATAAATGGCGTCGAAACATAAGAAACGCATGTACAGTTTGACACAGCGAGGTGTAAGAGTTTTGCATAAAAGCCATTGAAATGCAACGCTTCAGCTGTAAGAGCATTAGGAACATACTGTAACCAGAGGGCGCTATGTGTTACAAGCAATAACAGTAACCGTTTCCATGGTTGCCGATGATTATTACCCTTGTCGTATGATACAATACTGCAGGAGCATAACCTTATAATAAGCTTTACCCACTTCCTTCTTTCAATTACGTTTTTGCCAACGATTAGTACCCTTAAATATTGCATTGCCAGCTGTTTCAAGCTGTAAACAATTTTTAATGCTATGTACACCTAACCATCGGCTATATACAACTTTGCGGATAAGTACAGGCCAAACTAGTGAAAGAAGCGGCAAAGAACGAAAATGTGCAAAATCTATAAGTTTAAAATGGGTATAAGATCGCAGAGATGTTGAACCAGGTGTGGGATTCCACATTACGAGCAAAAATACGTGCCTTTGCACAGATTTTAAATACAGATTCGTTTACTCTATCTTAAATCTCCGCAATATCTTCCACTTGAAAATCTTTTTGATTACACTTAGAGTGCAGATCAGAAAAGATGAATCCATCTAGCTTGAAGGTATCTTTCTCGAGATTGGATTTATTTTCTCTTCCCCATCGTCTAACCCACCGTTTCCCGTGAATCCCTAGTTCAACTCATCTACTCGGAACTCTTATAGCTAAACTTTGCTTCCGTCAAAATATTTTGATTCAAATGTATATTTGACTAAGCTTCACTTTCTTTTTCCTTGAGCATCACATGAATATCTGCAGAGCTGGTAGTTGATATATGTCTACTTAAATTAAAGTTGAGAAACCACTAAGAAATTCCTTTTCCATTCGATGATGGCCAAAGAAATCCACGGAGAAAGCATTACTCTGTAAAACAGATCCTCCCGCTATATCCAACCTTGAGCACAGCTTTAACTTTTCAAGAGCTATGCATCCAAGATTCTGCAATCTTTTTAAAAATTAGAATCTATTTCTGTATGGATTTTCATTCAATTCCTTTTGCCGCTATTCATTTCGCCGGAATAAAAGATTCGGTCGGTGTTCAAGAGAAAGTAGATAGTAAACGAAGAACATGAAGAGAGGGAAGAGTAGCTTTGATCAATTCACTTTGGTTTCTTTCCTTCCAAATTGACGAGAAAAAAATCAAGGGAAATAGCTCGATGGATTTCAAATATATATATAGCTACCTCCAAGGACTATTTATTCCCAGATTTATTTCAACAGATTTCAAAAGATAATGATAATTCCGAGTGGATACGTCTATTAGGAAATTGTCTAACTCTATACAACTACCACCTAATGCAACGCACGGCGCACAAAACTTTTGTCGGTGTCTTGCCACAAACTGACTTTCTTTTACTTTCACCACGTATATAAGTTTGCGGATCAATTTTTCCTCAACAGGAATATAACGTAACGGTAGGAGAGAGTCATTTAAAATCATACTGGATGTACGACCCAGTCCTAGTTCTTAGAGCAGTCTCTTGGAGAAAGTATGGAGAAAGTAGGATAAGCTTGCCGTTCATTTACATTTTTATTATGGGTTGCAGAAAAGCCCAGGAGTCAATTTATCGTTGGTCGTCAGGATTTGCAAGTCTCAGCTTCCAGAACTATTACACGTTATTTTGAATCTAGTTGAAAAAGTTGAAACATTTTCCCCACTGTTACAGTTGTCTAGCATATCCGTCTTTATGGGAGAATAGCTCGTAAATAGGGATTTTGGATTCCAAGGAGGTTTTGTCCCGAAAACCGCGAGATCTCACAAGATAACTCTAGCTTTTTCTCACGCTTCATTAAACTTTAAACCAAAATTATTTCGTTACCCAAAATCCCTTCAGACAAAACTGTTACCCTCAGCTTTCTTTGTCCTTGAATGAATGTTACAGCCTTGTTACGTTAACTTCTTTTGTTTTCATCTATTTTCTTCCTTATTCTTCGTATTTGTTACAAAAATTTACGGCAACATTTTAATCTTGCGCAGCTTTACTTTATTTCGAAACTTTCCCGACTTTCTCCTGACGCATCTTGTGATGATTGTGCTGAGGTTGGGGGTCTTCCTAAATTCGCGAGTAACGCGCACTCTTGAAATGAACATACATTTTACAATCTTCATTAACCAGGCTTTCTCCTATTCTGTAGCCTTGGTTAAAACGTTTTTGTGTAAGCTAAGGTGTAATGCAGAGAAAGCTGAAACCATGTTCTTGGCTTCAAAGTTTGACCGTCACAAATCACAGTTACGTCAGAACCAAAGGAGTTTACGTTAAAAAATCCGATTTAAAAGGGTAAGAGTGGGATTTCTTCCAATACTTGATTTCCAGGAAATGATTTCAACAATTCAAGTCTTTGCCCAAAGGGTGGATGGAAGAAGATTACTCGGTTGAGGGGACTAACGAATAGTTTTGTGACAAGGACAAGAGGTTGCAAGTATTTGATTCAGGAAATCATTGAGCGCGAGTTTATTGCTGAATTGTCAAGTACAAAGCGGAGATGAAGAGTTGTTGGATTCGTCGTCTAATAAATCGTCAAGGGTTGGTGCTGGTGTAGGTAGGAGAAAGTGGTGAAAGCATCAAAGGCTGGATAGAAACCCAGGGGCGGTATCTTTAGCCAATTGTGCACAAGTCAAATACTTGACTTGGAGAATGGAGAGCGGGTGAAAGGAGAAAGGGAGAGAAAGTTGGAGTTAAAGAGGCTAAGTGGGACAGTGAAAGTCTATATTCTTTGGTATTGAGGAAGGCAATCAAGGATTTGAATTTCTAAGGATTTTCTCCCCGTATTACACTGAGTGAGCGAGTGAGTGAGTCAAGATGGAAAGGAGTTGGCTATAAGATATAAGCGGCTGAGAGATGGGTGGAAAAGAAATCATTTTTACAGGTTTCTTCCAGAGAAAGTCAGCCTATGGGTTCAATCCCATGTTTCTCACATGAGCATGTATTATGCATGTATTTGCCAAGAGTGAAAGCTTAGCTGGAAAAATAGTTTAGCCGATTCACCGAGTACAGTACTATTCCTCTCCCTCTTCACAGTCCAGCTCATGAATTCTACTCACTATTAAAGAGCAGCCCGTCTATTACCCGGCAACTCTCCCTATTACCATGCATTATTCAACCGGGAAGGGTACACTCTGAGATAATAGCACCCGCACCATACGCTCTCACTTGGTATGCAGAGCAAGCTCCTCGTTCCAACAGTAGGTGACGTTTAGGAGGACATATTCAATGTTCTTCCTCTCGGGCTTCATCTCTTTGACTCTTTTCTTTTTTTCCTTCGAAGCGCTAAATCTACGTTCGGAGGACATGGAAGTAAGATGCCCATTTTTTTCTCCATTCTCAAACAAATTCTAGAAATTTCAAATCTTATTGGCTCAATGGCCTGCACAAGTTCTACAGGTCAAGCTTACACGAGAGGGTGTCCCGGGTAAAATTGTCCTGGGCGTTTCGATCATAGACATTAATATGTGAATTTCGCAACGTTCTACCAGTCGAGAAATTGTATGGAGTTGGCAATGGTTTTTAGTATCAAACTAAAAAAGCTATGAAAAGTTTTCTAGCAAATTCCTTCTAAGCTTTTTTATAAGTCTCTGCTTTCATTTTCTATATGGCATCGACTTTACTATCGGGAAAAGCATGCTTTCGGCCCTGGACTCATGACAGGAGAAAGGAACGCGTTGAACATTTCAGAGTAATATTTCAGTTGGTGAAAGCATGCTTTCACTCTGATTGTAAACCGAATCGGAGATATTGCTGACGCGTGGGTTTCCCCGAATCCGTAGATCAGTTGAAGCATAACAAATTTGATTTGTGACACCCAATCGATATTGAACACTGGCACATGTACGGATTACACACCTGGAGAAAGCATGAGGAATATGCGTGGGAGAAAGTTTAGCTTCTATCCCTCCAAACCCTTCAGCCAAACTAACGATAGAAATTGCGTATACCGCCCTACCATGGAGTTTATCGAGAGGAAGGCACACATAACGAATGAAAAACATACATATGGAAAAAGATAAGACATTCCTAGATTTCATACTTTCTCCACGAGCATGTTCCCATGAAATTTGAAATATTAACATCACCGAAGTTGGAGTTGGTAAGCTAGAGTTGGGTCAAATCGAGCCGGGTAGCAAGAGGGTGGGCGTAAAATATTAGCAAAGATTTTATAATGTTTTATGTGCTTTTTCTTACAGTTTCTCGATTTCCAGTGGGTCCTTCCACCTATATTTTGTGACATTTATATTGCCATGGATGTGGTCTGCAGCACGTCGTCCATATGTAACCTCGTTGCCATCAGTATTGACAGGTAATTTACACGCTGTATGCATGCTCTCTTTGCTCATATTCTCTCTCTCAATCTTATTTTCCCCATCTCATTCAAAATGAAAATCCATTAAAAATACTTGATGGAGATGGTGTTTGAAATGTATCTTCAATTGATAATGGGGAAAGTAAAAGTGCAGATCCTCTTCCTTACATATTATCGAGCTTTCACTCTCGCTACTTACAACAGACTTCATCGATCGAGTACATGAGAAAATGCATGCTTTCTCTCTTTAAACAAATACTTTCTCCTCCAGTTACAAGTTACCTGTGGCAAACAAAACAAAAAATTAATGAAAGCGGATAGACGGAGGAATCTCATTATACATATTATTAACTGACGTTATTCTTCTTAGTGGTTGATTAGTTGCTTTCTCCTAAAGTGTCGTACTTTCTTCGTAAAATTCTACAACAGGGTGGGGAAAGCCTTCCTCTAATTACTGTCTGATGTGGGGAAGAAGTCCGTATTAGAACTTGCTGAAAGTGATTGAAGGGTTTATAATTTATTTACTTGGTGAAAGCAAGATCTTGTTGGAGGAAACAAGCTTATAGTTAGTTTGGAGTTTTTTGGAGGTTTTCTTTGTGAAAGTTGTTGGAGAAAGTTTTAGTTGAATGATTTGCAATTTACATGGGATGCTGATGAGAGGAACACTCCTTGATTTTTTTTCTTGCATCTCTTCCTCTCCTTCTTTGTGGTAATCGCGGAGAGGGGATGGGACAACATTTTCTTTAATGGCTCCATGGCCACCCAAGTAGATAGTTTTCGGAGAAAGTAGTACGAAATTGAGCGGAAGTTGCCTCTTCGTCATCCTCCACAAGTGTGTACATAAGGACTCGATAGATCTCGGATGAATGTTTCCTAACTTCCGAGTTCGTCTTCTTTAGAATCTCGAGAAACTCTTCGCCAAATAAGATGTGTTAAGATGACTCCATGAATGTTGGCTGGACTTATGTAGGGCAATCGCTTTCATTTCTCTTCACCATCGAATATGTTCTAAAGTTTGCTATAGTATGCTAGACATTTCCCTAGCTCTCTTCTGATTCGCGAATTAATTGTGGATAAGATGCCAGGATTCGAGGCCAGGTTCTCGGTTTTAGGGCGCTATCTGTATATATGGCGATTGAATGGAGTAAACAACAAAAAGGAAACCTTGTGCCTATGTTTCCCCTTCCGACATGCACCAAAGTTTCTTGTGAATGCAAGGATGCATCTCAAGTACACTTTTTCAGAACTCTAGACATTGCATTGCAACCAAAATTGGAAGATAATCCTCAGAGGAAAAACACATGAGTGAGTGGCCGTGGAGAAAGTCTTACTTTGTATGGGTCGCAGACGGATTTGTAAGGTGAGCATAAAGAGTCGGGTATGAATGAGAAAAGTTTATTTTACTACAACGTCTCTAATGTTTTTCTAATACTTATGGCATTGGACTTGTACATTAACTTCACTTTTCCGTTCAAGGCACTCTAACACTTTTCTCAAGGACTTTTAGGAATGTCACTACCTTGACTTTCACCACGATACTTTCTCTGAAAAAATATTCAGTCACAAAACAAAGCATTTCGCTCAGGTTGTTTTATTTCTTTCTACAAGTAACCATATACTTTCTTGTGGTGTATCAAGTCCCTTATTTTCACTTGGCATACTTTCTCCGAATTCTAATTGCAAATGTGAAATGTATCTATAACTTCGTAAGTGAAGCTTGTATGGAGAAGAGGCTACGCATTATTACTTTCTGCATTCCTAATTTGCTTACTTTATCCATTGGTATTTGCGTACTTTGTCCATTGTGATTTTGCTTACTTTCTCCTTTGCTATGTTGCATGCTTTCACCGGCTAATCCCGCACATTTGTGCAAATAGTTACGATTTTCTTGAGGAACTCTAGTATTCTCACAGTTCTAAAAACAAATATATATTGAGGACGGGCAGTTTCTTCCCTATATGTCACCGATTCATGCTTCACAGCTTTTACTGTCCTCACTTACACAATACCCAAGCTCTAAAAGAATTTTTTTCCAATAATATATGAACGGTACTTGCTTTATGGTTTTCGGCCAACTCTCTCCAAAGCTTTCACCCAAGCTTTCTCCAGACAAATGCTTCAGGATTTCAGGATCTATAAGCTTTCACTCCAAACTCTGAAATTGCTTGTAACAAATTTGGTCTGAAAATAGAAAAACAAGTTGTCATCCAACGGTACTTGACTCACCCCTATTGTACTGGTCATACGAGATATAGACAGATCTATATGTTGCAAAAATTTAATTGAATCACCATCAGCTGTAGACCTTTCAGAGTAAGGCAGCCGTCTCCACCAGACTTTTATAGACTAAAAGGATTTCGGGGGTTTACGATTCTCGACCCGATCATTCCAAATCCTGGCTTCTTATTAGATAATTGATTCTGACAAAGGCGTTTGTACGGAATGGGTTGGATGGACGGAGAAAGCTCCTAGCAAACACTTCCCACCGGAATCCACCCCGATTGGAATGTCTCTGAAAGTAATGGGAATTTCTCCCGTCTGGTGCAACTGAGTGCTCGTAGTGAAACGTGCTCTTCTACAAGATGTTCCTCAGTTTCCATCCTGCTCCCACAGCTTTCTCCGACTTTCTCCATCCCCTATTAACTTGTCTTCTCGCATTCTCTCCGGTAGCCGTCAAAACCTAAGCCTTGACTAAACAGATCCAGTGTCATTTCATGGATCTATTATTACTCTGTCGGCTCAGGTTCGAATAGTCTAATGGATAATGACGCTACTTGGGAAATTTGATTAGCCTGAAATTGAATAGTTTTATCTTCTCTTCTGCGTACTAAAACATTTACCACAAAATCCCACACTAACTGTTTCATTCACCGAGTCATCCTGCATCCAGCTATTCCACCCTTGCCTTCCTAATATCCTAATCAGCTCAAGCTAAGTGAAAAGCTAAATACACCCCTGTACGTTCGCTTTACGCGGTTTACGTTCCGAGAATTAACGTAATTACAATATGGCAACGGGTTTCGAAATCCCAATGTTGGAATAGTGTTTGTGTGAATGTTATATTTTACAGCACAAACCGCATCAACCCACCAGCACGCTAATACTATGTTTCATCACGTAAAATCTGTAATTATGTGTAGGACGTCATTGTTTTGTTTGCAACATCAGAGAGAAAGTTCGGTCTTCTCATCTCTATCACTTTCTCCTACGTCTATAAAAAGTAAACATGTAAGTCTTAATGCCATAACACCCACCCGCAAGGTAAATAAAACAACACGCCTACAGTGGTATCTTCTTGGCTAAACCTTACTCAATGAGAATTAAGGTATGGGACATTTGGCATTTAAGCACTGAGTAATTACAAGGAAGCGTTATAGTGCAGTACAGCCACATGTGGATAGCTTCACGGGGAAGGATATAGCCAATAAGGTGTAGCAAAGATCCACGCCTCCACAATTTCTCAGGAGTAAGGCCCTAAATAATTTATGGACACGTACAAGCAGGGATATGATGGATGGTAATGGATTATCCCTACTTCGAACCACTTTGGCACGAGCTTCATTTCCCTATAGCAAAGAGCGGTATCGTTTTACCTACTAAAAAGTATTTAAAATTGGGTTCAATAGCTCCTTGTATCGTTTTATAAAGAAGCACTACATTCCACCTCCTTGAACATTTCCTAAGACATCATCTCCACTTTCACCGACTTTCACCATCCTCTCTGTATAGAGTTGTCACCAATGAACTGAGCAGAGACGTAGGGAACGGCCATAGGAAAAACGTAGAAAAAAGTAAAGGATGCATCCTTGAATGCAAAGCTTATCTTTGAAGCACAAATAAAAGCAATGGGATATTTCAAAACCCTAAGTATGACAAGCACTCTCTAAAAGATGGCTGCTCAAAAAATCCATTAACCTTGCTGGCTCCGTGCATTTTTGTTGCTAGGCATGCTCCTTTCTCTGGACAAATATGAATGCAGATTTTTTGCAAGTTTTGAGTGAAGTGATGTAGTAAAAGTATGTGGAAAGATAATCTTTTCAGTATTACAGGCGCAGGCATCCCAAAGATAAGACAGATTTGGCTGGTGAAAGTGCTCGACGTAGCGTGGGGAAGATGCGGGTGGGCGGTGAAAGTGAGTTTTCTCAGAAGAACATTTTAACGTTTCAAGAGAAAGTCCGCGAATAAGGGAAGTAAGCAAATGGCTCAAGCTTTTATGCTTGATACGCTTTCCATAATAAACGAATCTTTCTCTGGAATTTTATTCTGTAACTTACAAATTGTAACATTCTTTTGCTTCTTAGCTTTTCAAAGATAGTTTCAAATGCAGTGCCATTTTATGTTTTCCCGTTTTTCCCCGCGCTCATTTTATTAGATCTATAGCGGCAGCTTTCAAAAATTCCCAATAAATTCCGTATATTTATATTTATGATTCAAGGAAACTGCTGCTGCGTTTCAGGAGGGCCTCTGAAAAAAGGCATTGTAATTTGCATCTAATTTTGTAATTTTTTCAGGGAAGTGACAAAGGATTCTTATGTCAATTTTCTGTTACATGGTGAACTTACCAATTTAATGTTCACTTTGAGAATTTACTGCATTTAAATTGCCTGAGAATCCTTCTTTCGTACTGACACATGGTCTGCTTTCGTGTGCAAGAACGAGGGCTCTTGAACAACCTGTGAATTTTTTGACTCAAATCAAGCTGTTGCCGTCAGCGTTTACCTTTTAAATCTTTACAGATGCATGTGCTATTTTGTTTCTAGGATTGAACTGAAATGTGCAATTTTTGTGGCAATTGCAGCCTTAATAACAGGAATTGAATCCGCCACATGCAAAGCATTTTTGCAAAATTCCTTCAACCTTGCCATCGGATAGAAGTTGCAATTTTTATGAGTGTGAAAATAGCAGGAAAAGCAATGATAGTTCTGTGTACTTTCACCGGGAGAAAGTATTGAAAATCCGGAATAGCTCCGAATAAGCACATAATTCACATTTGCAAACTTGCATTTGTATCATCAAGGGAAGCAAAGCATGTGAAATGAATGATGCGAATGGGGTAGATGCATGCATACCGCAAATTTGAACACCAATACTCTTTTCTACGGGTGGGTATCAAATGGACCTCCGGGTTTTTTCCGTGAATTATTCAAGGCCGAGAGAGTTTTTCTCTTGGTTTCATTTTTGCACGCTGGTGGCGGTTATAAGGCGTACTTATATTAACAACCGCACATGTCATCCTACTTAATGCTTATGTATTTGAGTCCGACGAGGATACTTTCTCCAGGAAGAAAGCATCTGATGTAATCTGTTATTCTAAGAAGGGAACAAGGGCAGTACGGGATACGAACGAAGCAGTCGAGAATGGACTTGAAGTAAAATTTATGACGTTACCTTACATATCCTTCTGAACATATATTCCCCACAAATATGCTTTGTATTCCAAGCGGTGGTGAAAGCAACAGTTACACGGGACAGTAGGATAATATACTCGCTCAAGGCCGCGTGGAGTTGATTTCGTCCGCTTGTCACCCAAATAACCATAAGACTTCTCTTTCCCTCTTGGGCTAGTTGGTTAAGGATTGTGTCGGAGGATTGTAGACTGTTAGAGGGTGATAAGTCATGTGGGATGATATTTATCACAATGACGGATAGTGGTGAAGAGATATTGTTCACAGAGCTGGTAGTGGCTCGGACATTTCTTGGCAGGAGACAGGGACACTAGTTTAGCCCACGGATAATGGAGAGACGAAGACAGTGAAGCGCCATTAATACAAATAAGTTTAGTGGAAGATGGTGAAATGATGAGAAAGCTGGCTTTTGTTATCGTTAAGCTAGAAAGAGCATGATTTATCTTGATTTCCTCTTCTCTGACTTTCTCTCTCTCTCTTCCTTCGGATGGACGTGCAGAGAAATTCCAAAGTGAAAGTTTTCTCTTAATGCTTTCTCCTTTAAGATAATGATGGAAGGAGAGGAGAAAGTAGCAGAGAAAGTGTAGGAATTGTGGATGGAGAGAGTGATAATTTCTGTAGATTTTCACTATACACTTTCTCCCCGTCATTTATTAGGTAACTCTTACAATGAACATGTCTTGTTTCAATTCCTCCGCTTGAAAATTAAAGCTTTCTCTTGAATTCTACCGGAATGAGCAATACCATTGTCTCCAGATAATTGTCTCATTGTCAAAGTTAAACGGACTACAGTGTTAGTGGAGGTGTGACTTCCGGGTAGAACCTGCATGAAACAAATTAATTTTGCTCAAACTTTTGATTAGGCTTGGATGATGGTAATGGCGGAAAGTATAGTCTTTGAGCAATAATACTTCTGCCCCGTTGAGGAGAAAGGCAGTTTGACAAAATCTGAAACAAGTCTGATGTGAAACTCGGATAGCCAAGATAAGGAAAAATGAAAGCAAAATTTAGTGAAAGTCAAGAGAAAGCATGGAGATAGTCCAGATATAGGTATACATTTTTTTAAAGGTCCTCATATCACACAACTTGCGTATAACTGTTGGTGGTGAAAGTGGTGAAAGTTAGACTTTGAATTATATTTGCAAACTGTCGCGATTTTTAAAAGCCCTGGCACTTTCGTAGCGGTGCATCTATGAATCAAAACGACACTGCCTTCTCAACAGCTGTATTTTTTAAATACAAAGATAAAGGATGAGAAACAAGGATAAATCCAAATCAGGCAGTTTTTAGATGGAAGCTTAAGCATTACCAAAACCCCTGTATGTGGAAAAGGAGGTGTTGAGCCTGAACGTTACGGGAGGATGATCCTAAACGCAGTACGAAATTTACGACCTTTAAAGTACTTTTTCACAGTCGGTAGCGCGTGTTAACGGCAGAATGGACGTGACATTTGACCCTTAAATTAAACCTTAATTGTATTTCCTGTCATCATGTGAAAATAGGTGTGAAATTGTTTTCTCTCAAAGCTCCTCCGCCTTTTCCATGTCCTTTCTCGTCTCCATATAGCCGTTACAAGCGTAAAAATTACAAACCCTAAAACTTGAAGAGGTGTATTGATTCGCTTGCTTTCTCCGAACCCTTCCAAGGCGTCACGCAGCCAAAAGGAATTAGAATGCCTGGTCTTTTGAAAACTTCCTGAACTTTGCCTTTTTCCGCAAGAGAGCTTTCTCCAATTAGTTGAGGGGAGAAGAAGAGCTCCTTGAATTATGGATCGCTAAGTGGTGAATGAAATTATGAATGTCAGGGAGTGTCTTTGGGCCATGGCGATACCCGCATTTGATTTTAGTTTGCCCTTCTTTCCATCCATGCCCCGCTAAGCTCAATAAATATGTACGTAGGTAATGCAAGGTAAATCACGAGGGCGGAAAAAGCTATGCGGGTTAAAGTTTGCCCTAGAGTGAAAGTACTCCACCCTCCCCCGCGTCCTTCAAAATTCCCTCATGCTTTGCATTTATAAGGCTTAATAACAAAAGACTGTATGGATTTTACCCGGACAAGTGGTGGTGTACACAAAAGGCTTTGCTTTCTATTCTCCAGGGTGCAGACCAATTTATTATGGATGTGCACCAGGGAAGACTACGAGCTTTGAGCACGGCCTGCATTATCCAGGTCAATTGATCCTTCCTCAGGTTCCGCTATTCGGGTCGCACGAGGAAGAGCTTGAATAATGCAATAGCGTGTGCAGTGAACATTGCGGATATTATGCAGGATGCACCATTGTATTCCTCGGGAAGTAACGCTTATGTATTTATGTATTTTTTTCACAGGTTCATTGCAGTAACTCAGCCAATAAAGTACGCCAAACACAAGAGCAACACCCGCGTTTGGTTGACAATCGTATTCGTATGGGTGTTTTCAGCCCTCGTCGGCTCTCCTATAGTCCTCGGTTTGAATGCACCCTCCGACGGGACCGTAAGCAATGAATCCGAGTGCTTATTCCACAACAAAGTCTTCGTATTTTTCTCTTCCCTTTGTTCATTCTACATCCCCTGCGCCATCCTCGTCTGCTTGTACTACCGAATTTTCAAAGTAAGTTTACGACTAAAATTTCTATTATAACTAACCTGCATCACGTGCTGCTGCAAAAATGCATGTGATCATTTTTGTGCGCTTACTTATACATCGATGAATCACTGTTGAAGTAACCTTGATTAAATTGTTCCCGTTTCCCTAAAAATGAGAAACCACTTCTACTCAAAGCCAACCTGAGATAACGCCTAAAACGCTAGGGTTTTTATCAGAGTTGCACGCCAGTTAGCCGGATTGATGTTTGTGTAAGATTCCTCCGCCGTTTATTTAAACCGATCTGCAGGGACTGGCTTGGGAAGGAGGTTAATAATAGGATCAGTGTCATTGCATCGTATTTAACACGTACACCCAGGAAACTGTGTCATTGGGCTTCTGAGCGGGGCACTCATATGTACACTCTCGCACACACAATGTATACCGCTTAAGCGTGCATCGAATATTTTAACCAGACATCCCTCTCGGTTTTTAGTACAGATTATCAAGAAAGCCACAACCGGAGCCTCAATAAAACACAATTTTGCTAGTACTCATTACTCATGAATCAGGTGCATACTAGCAGTTATCTTAATCCAATCCTGTCGTTACCAACATCGTAGACAATTAATGACCAAACTTTCGGACCCTACGCTTCGTTGATTACCTTATTTAGAGGCACACCATCAACTGTAATGTGGCCACAGAGGTCGCGCAAACAATGGAACGCAACCTATGTATTAATACTTCAACTAATGTTCCATCATGCGGAATGAAAAGAATGAGTTGTGGATTTCGACTTGCTCAGCCTTTCATATTCTCAGAATTCTGTGTAGATTGAGTCTATGTACTAGTGCTGGGGAGATGATTATTGTTTGCTTTGTTTTCTTCTTTGTAAAGAACATATAGTATGCGGGTGACAAGGGGCGGGAAACATTACTGCTTCAATATTAGTACAGTGTAAAAGAGTGTTGTGGCCCAGTCAGCCACATACTTGAAAAAAGAAGAGTGGAAGATAAGAGTAAAAGCATCATTTTCCCATCTTCATCCCTTTATTTTCTTTTCCCTCAATCCTTTCTCCAACTTTCTCTTTTATTGCCTCTCGTACCACCATCCCTGTCCTGGGTTTCCTTTCTCCTGTAATTATTTTTCTCGAAATTCTATCCATCTTTCTTTCCATCTATATAAATGAAAAAACCTGCAGATGGAGACTGTTAGAACAAGCAGAGAGGATTTCATTCCCTTCAACAAGAAACCCAAATCTTCCTACTAATCACGTCAATATATATATATGTGTAAACAACACATACCCAAATCTTCCTACTAATCACGTCAATATATATATGTGTAGACAACACCTACTCTATCTTCCGATTACAGACAGCTGGGCGGGTCAAAATCCGATCCCGAGAAATGATCCTTAGTTCGCAAATTTAAAGATGTTGGTTCCGTCTAGATTACATTCCAGTTTGCACCAGCTGGTACTTTGAAAGTGAAGATTTTGGAAAATTATTGATAATAGTTGGCGAAGTTAGATTTAGTGCATTACTTTCTTTCTCCTAATACAAAAGGCAAAACACTGTAGAAGCAGTTAGCAACTTTAGCGGGAACATTAAAATAACTGGATTGATAACTGCAGAGATACGCCGCTTCGCATAATGTATAGAATGAAAAATGGAAATAAAATATAAAGTCGTTAGCCAGCACGAAAACGTATGGAGAAAGTCGAGAACAAAAGTGCAGACAGGAAAAAGGTTGGATGAACTTAAAGTAACTCAAAAAGTAAAGTTTTTTTAAAACTCCGCTCTTGTGAAAAATGAGCGGAGATAAAAGTATGTATCGTCAAAACCTCAGAATCTCGAGGTCAAGACACATATCAAACTACAAGCAAAAAGTTTAGACAAAGATATATATGTCTCAAAAAGCTTATTGAAGTTGCTTTATGCCTAAACCTGCGATAAAAGTACCCCGAAAACGATTATTCTAAAACCCGATATCCAAAATAACCCAGAAGCATTCCGCATAAACTTTGGAGAAAGTACTGAATCCCAGACAGACAGTTTTATCTGTCCCGTCTGTGGGTTACTAGAAACCTTGTGACTTCAATGATATTCTTTGGATATTTGAAATACGGAAGATGAACAATACAGAATTGAGAGGATTCTTTGGTTTCCCTCGGAGATTGTATTTTATACAAGTTCTTCAACCTTTCTTAGAAAAGATACGGGACAAGAAAAAAGCAGTCCGGGGAAAAATAATAAAGAGCCTGAAAAGATTTTTTTTGAAAATGGAATAATATAAAATAGCAATATGTTTGAAACCCTTGTGGAAGGGTGGAGAAAGCATTACTTGAGAAATCCGAATATGATAAGAGAAAGCAAAAAGGTAATACTAAAAAAATCCGGAGATAGTGCAGTTTGAGTATGAAAAAATACAATAGAGCCCCAATAACAAATTGCAATCCCGTACTACCATCTGCACCAACCATAAACTCAGCACCCACTAAACCATAAAGAGAAAGCACATTGTCCCATCACGACGCTAGCCTTCAAAAAGAAAACTGCAGTTTGATTATGCCCACGACTGCTTTCACCGCGTTATTCATGGAAAGTATCCCGGGTAAAATAAAATGGAACTGCTTTCGATTTTCGATAACGTATAAATGATGGAGTAGGAGAAAGTGAAAAGGTTAAACGTTGAGGGATAGATTGGTGGTTTGGAGGAAGTGGACAGGGATAATCGTGTTGTCAATTCGGTAGAGAAACGTTCTGGAAGTTTGACGTGGGTGGAGAAAGCGTCCTCCTCCTCGTCGACTCTTACATAAACCCACTGCTGAGCATAAGAAAGAAGTGGGTGAAATACGTCCAGTTTCAAACGCGGCTTTGTGGTGGATATTCCAAAGAAAAGAAAGCCGGAGAAAGTAGGAGAGAGACAGGTCCGCGACGAGGGTGAGTCTGGGGATGATTGAGTTGGAATTGTTGAGGAGATGGAAATACACTCCGGAGACAAAAGGCAGATTAAAAAAGAGAAAGGATAAGAAAAATTGAAGACTACAGGAAGAGGTAAGAGGTGGAGGATGGGAAGAACAGCGGGAAGGAGGAAAAGATAAAGAAAGCTGGTAAAAAAACAAAAGGAGGAGGTCGACGGCAGCGGGAGGAAAGAAAGAAAAGATGGATTTATTCGTCCGTAGCGAAAAAATAGAGGATTCCCATCTTATTATTATTATTGTATCAGTAAAGGCATGCATATTGGATGGAGAATCCATCCTGTCACGTCTCGTATTCCTCCAACTCCTTGTCTTCACTCACCCGCTCTCTTCTCTTTGATATTGGGTTTTAAAAACTAAAACCCCGCGTCCCACAATGCTTAACCTCCTAAAACCAGCTTCGTTTTATCTCACTCACACATGACTCCGGAATGTTATCCTTGAAATTTCCCTATAGATTTGTAAAATAACAATGAGAAGTGTGAGAAAGGGTAGGAGTAACGAGCACACAAGGAACAAAAAAACAACTTTCACCACCACCATGGCTTTCACTGACTTTCACTCAAGGAGTAACACTTGATCTCAAGTGGGAAATAGCACGCTAATGATCTCCATAAATAGAGAATTCGAGAATGCAACGGAAAGTAACTTTTGAAACAGTCATTTGGGTTGCTTTCCCGCAGCCAACAGTGGTAGCAAAGTGATAAGCTTTTAATAGTAACGAGAGAAAGTACTGTAGTTGGTACTAAATTAATTTCACATTTCCCGGAATTTTTATCTTATATTTAGGAACGATTCAGACCGGTACTTCCATTTTCAGCCTACTTTCACCTTGGTAAATAGGAAACAAAAAGAGCAAAGAAGCTAGTGGGGAAAGATGTCAGTTAAAAACTTTCACCTTGTCAAAGTTAATTATAACCATTCAAACTTTCTTACAAAATATAATACATTACATAAAATGTATGGATTAACGCTTTAAAGTCCGACAAGGTTAGCAGCATTTCAAAGATAAAAAACTATTACGTTCAAGATTAGTTATTTGATGTTAGTATCTTTTCAGAAATAAAATAGCTATTACTTTCCGGATTAGTTTTACAATGTATTACTATTTCTAAAAATCATGGCAATCAAAGAAACCACAACTGAAATCAGACGCCCTAACTAGTCTAGCCTGTAATTGCAATCTTAAAGCCGTTTGGATGTTAAAATTCTCGCAGTAATTATGATGAAAAACTTAAAATAGTAATTTAAACTTAAAATAATGCTTCACATTATTGCTGCCACCGTCGAACAGTGAGAAACCTAGTTTCGAAGGCCAGGTAACACCGAACTTAAAAACAAAACGGCGTCAGCAAACCCAAAAATACGGTAATCGGTAATGAGATGAATGTTTTGTTTTCCCTCTCTGATTTACCCAGAATCCTCTTAATGTATCTACCCAATCAATTTTCTCCTTATTTGTGCAGCACATACCCCCATTACCAACATTAGCCAGTCAAAAACACCCTTGCCATGGGAAATATTAATATAATTGGCACAGAATAAGCAGAAAAAGATAATAGCGAACAGGTAACAAAAATGTCTCGCTGTGTTTTTCCTCTTTTCAAAAAGTTTTGCTTCCTTCTCGATCATTATCAAGTTACTTGAATTAGCATGGAACGTCAACGCATTCCCAAGAACACATTTTCCAGGTATTCTTTAACGATAATCAGAGCTATCATTTCTCCAAATCTTAGTTTCACAATGGATACTTAGCGATTTCATCTCTAGTTTACTTTAAAATAGCAAAACGAGCAGCACAGAATATTATTAAGCCTTTCTTTGAAAAATCCCTGGGAAATCACTGGGAATCAGCTCACAAAAAATCGCAACTACATCCGCTTCAAGCTTTCATCTCTTAAAGAATATGAAAGGAAATCATGGTTCTCTCAAAACCAAAACATTTATAACACTAGCTGCGGAAACGAAAAAATATACAAGAAAAAGGAGCAAAATCCTTGAAAAGATAATTGGAATCTGATAGAAGGACGGGAGGAAAAAAACTAAAATGGGGTATTCAAGTGCTACTTAACGGCGGAGGTAGAGGAAGATAATAGTAAATAGGAATTGTTGTTTGACGTAAGCAAAGGAGTGAGAAAGCAAGAAGACGGGGATCTCTGCTTTCTCCCTTCCGGCTAAATTGGATGGAAGAGCAAGAGCGTATAAGGAGAGATCCTTTGGATTTATTATGCACAAGGAAGGAGATTAAATGTGAGGAGCTTAATGAAACGGGGTTTTGTGACAGATAAACTAAATACTTTGCAGACGCCGTAGATGCTATTAAGTATTACCCGGGATGTAAAGGTTGATTCAGGAATGACGTCCTTCCCTCTTACTTTCTCCAACTTTCTCCGGGGCTGTAAATCTGTGGTTAGAAATCGGATTGTCATGAATTCGGAATTAGATCTAGAATAGACGGGGATTTATTTTCCCTCGCCTCCCCTCTTTTCTGTATACGGGTTTTTTCGGATTTTCGGAAATGATGATACGATTTTTTCTTAATCTGGCACGGCAAGAAAGATGGATCGGGAGAAATGTATACAAGGCAGAAGTGTTCCTCAATGGAAACGGAACGGAGCTTCGAACGAAACAGAGAGAAGAAGCGGGAGAAAACTGTCGGACTGGGACGGGCCGGGAGTAAATATACATCCATGGAGTAGCAGTGGTTACCCGGGAGAAATTGGCCCAGATATGAGCTGCCACGGGATAGGCTAGCGTTGAATTATAAGAAATACTACTACAGCATAGTAGCATCTAGAACGGTCATCCGTCAGGATGAAATGACGGTAATAAATGTTTTTCCCTTGAGTAATGTGAGAAAAACATTGATTCGTAGAGGAGTGAAAACACTCGCTCCTTCCTTCCGCTATTATATCTGTATAAATCCCGGGTTTTTGTTCAACTACCGAGATGGTCATCGATCTTGTGAAATTATTCAATGTTTTTTTCCCAATTCTCAAAGAGAAGCAGCAGGCGGTTGCTTTCTCTTTCCTACATTCCTCACATTCAATACGATTCTAACCGTGAAAATTCCAGGCCCCGAATTTCGGATTATTCCCTCCTTCCCCACGTCCTCTGACTAGCCTCTTTTTTCCTGGACATGCAATCCTATGGTTTCTCCAACCTCTTGAAACCCTCATCGGTCAGTTTCATTAGCTTTTTACGGGAATGGAATAGGCGGGAGTCATTGTAGTTTAATCATAGCTTTGTCTTCCCCTACACATACGTTTCTCCGAATTCTGACCAATCCTTTTTTCTCCTCGGCTCATGTTCCTCTCCGCTCTTCTGTCATGTGTAGCCCCAATTCCCGTTAACTGTGCTAAAATCCCCTTAATGAGCTCCCATTATTCTCTGATCGGTGGACCCTGATTAACAACAGGTAGACTAATTTGAAATACATAGAAATAGCTAACATTTTCAGAAAAATCCTCACATATCTGCCTGACCATCTAGCAAATCTAGCAGCACGCGTTCCATGTATGTTAAACGTGCCAGGGAAAAATGACCCGAGTAAAGCGGTTTCTTTGATGGCCGTACTTAAATCTGTCAGGTAATTTGTGGCGGCTTCTAATTTAATATTCATGTTATGGCTACCTTGCGGTAGCTTACCGAGCGGCAGGTGCCAATAAAACTGAAGGGCAGCTAGAGACCACTTGGAGGAGAAAGCGGAGAAAGTGGAGAAAGTAGCTTCATTGCTATTGTGAAATAGCATTTTACCGCCCCTTCAGGAGAAAGCACGACCGAGTTTAGGAGGATTGATGAGTGAATTGAGTGTTTCATGAATCTCTAGAGGCATTCCCGTAATTTGGCTGTTATAGATATATGCACGCTCCGTCTCCCTCTATATCCTAGTATGCATTCGCTAAAAATGCTGCCAGGTGAAAGTTCCGGCTAAAATCCAATAGGAGGTTAACCATCCTATAATACAAGGACCATAGTATACAAGTCCTCATTGCTATTGGCAGACGTTGGCCTCTGAGATAGAGGGCGCAGCTATACATATAAATGTATATTGAAATGAGGATTGAAGAGTCAGGGGAAATCAGGGTTGCAATTCAACTTGCTGTCTCAAATTGTTACGTGTGCCACAATTTCCAACAAAAAATAAGCGTCTATCAAGTGGAAAATAGCAAGATGGACTTTACAATCCTCCATTTTGTCTATACATATAAAACAAGTTCGCCAACTTTAACAAGGTTTTCTAACATGACTGACCTCACAGGACGCGAGTTGAATAATTCCCGGTATTTTTAAAATCCGTCTTCCTGCCCATTCAAGCAATGGAGAAAGTACACACATACAAGTGCATACTAACCTCAGATATACCAACCCCCAGCTTGAACTTAACTGGATGTATTTGGAAACCAGTTATTTTCCGGATTTACGTGAATCTTCAAAAATGGCGGGTAATTGATTTAGGATTTATGTTCTGTCCGAGATCCGTTTTTCCGACATATTCTTGTTATTTGTAGCGTAAGTCTTTGACAATGTTGTAGCTTTGGCAAATTACAAATTCTCTTGCTCTGTTAGATAGACACAGAGGGCGGTCAAATTTAAAATTTGGCATCAGTCAGGTCACATTCCATAGTCATGTATTGAGCCCAATTCGTGTTACATCAAGCATAGAGAAGAATAGCGGTGAAAGTCAGCGGGTTTGTACAAAAACACCCATGCATCTCCCAAGCTTCCCGCAGCTCAGTGAGGGAAAGTGAAAGCCTCGGTCTGTTGGGTAGGTAGGTGTGCGGTGGACTGTGATGTTATGAGCAGGATTTAATTACTTCCGCCCTCTTGCAATTCCCCTGTACAGGGCCACCTCTGGGGGCAATTCCGAACATTATATTGACAGCTCAAGGCTTGGGTGAAAGCAAATATTTCTCTGTGAAGAGCGATAAATAAAATTCAATGACCATCCAGAGAAAGCATCTCCTCCTGGTGGTGGTCACTCACTTTTCTAAAGAGCAGCACAGGCGGGCTTTTTCATTTCTTCTTGTATGTTCATTCCTTCCTAAAGCCTAAACCCACCCCCTCCCTGTCAGTCCAACACCCATAGCTTAGTCCATGTATGCGAAATTAATTTCATGTCGGGATGATTCCTTGGCTAGCTTCATGTCCGTTAGCCGGGAAAGAGAACGTAGCCACATGCTGGCTTCGCGGTCTCCTCTGTCAAATCAAGTAAACCCAAGGTTTGATCTTCCCATAGCCACAGTAACCGCGTACACATGTTTCACCCTACCAGTTCAACCCCCGCCATATCAATGCCCGCCTACCTGCTATTCACCGAATTCACCGGGATTTCCAATTTGTTTACCCGCAAACGTCAATACGTCATACGTCGAGGATAGTAGCATAACGCACAAGAATCATCAGGGTAACCATTCTCTAATGCGTGTGCCCTACCCTGCACGCCGGAATCTAGAACTCGCTGTTTCTCTCTGACCCGGGTATCTGCGGGCAAAAATCCGAAAACCAGGTTGTGGGAAAATACAGAGTGTTGATTTTACTTTCCATCCCTCCTCCCCACCTCTCATCATTCATGTAGCACCACTCTCTACCGGATTTTACAGATTTATCATGATTAACTCCCTAATGCAAATATTGATTTTACCCTCACGCCTAGTCAAATAACCTTCCTCTCATTCTCCAAATCCTCCTCGTAAAACTTGGTAAAACACGGATCCACATCCTGTCTCTTACGCTTTTTCATCCAAATCCACATTTCTCCATTTGAAAAACGTCAGAATTTCCCCGCTATTTTCATTTCCCGCTCCTCTGTTCATGAAAGGAAGAAGCGCCTGTTTAGAACATGGATTTATGGGACAATGATGGAGCGGACGGAGAAGTAACCGCTAACAGCGCTGCTACATACATTGTAGGTTACGAGCGGTAACCGCCAAAACCGTTTACTCAATCAACCGTTACAGATAACACCCTCCTGCTCACTAGCATCAAATTCAGCGATTCCATCGCATCATTCATCGATAACGTTATCGCTTTGAATGTTTTGATTCAAGGCAAACCAAAATACATTAACATGCCAACTGGTTTAAGGATTCATTTCATGTACATAGCAGCTATTAGTTGTCTCCGTCCGTTAGCATGCTTGCTCTCTCTTCCGTTACGTTAACTCCTAGTAGTAGCTTTAACTGCAGACCACCTTACGTCTGTACTTACTCTGTTATTTACCCACATAAATGGCATTATTATGAGCTACATCTCGCTCCTCGCCAACTTTCTATATCTTGTAGCAGCTTAAATTCTGATTCTGGCACATTCAGCAGCGGCTCAAGGTTACGAAAGCGGCTAAAAATTGCAATTCCAGCCTTCTTCTACTTGCCAAGAAATGCAACACAATTCACCAAATCTCACAGATGGCTTTCGTACTCTCTGTAGCAGCAGCAGTAATATTCCAAGCTTATCATCATCTACTGTCAGTGCTACTCATGCTGACCGCATGGTTAGTCATGTGACTGCCAAGATCCTCTTGCACTGTACACAACACAAGGCAAGGATACGAGCAGAGCTACACTCTTCTCCGCATCTTTTCCCGTGGAAGAATCCTATTCATTCTCGTACCTCACTACACAGCTCTTGAAGCTCCTTCCTTCTGCCTGCCTGAGGGAAGAGCAAAGTCCTGGATTTCTTGACTTAAAATCCCAATTACTTTTAAAAATTAAATGTGATTTTTAATTTAAAAATACTCAAAGACAGCAAAATGCTTGGAGCACAATTGGATTATTTTCAATTTCCATTGTAGTTTTGCATTGTCTTTGGTTGAATGAGTGAAATAGCTATCCGCTTCTCAGGCGGCTGGGACGAAGAATATATACTTTGGATTTGGGCAATCACAATTAAGATCATACTTCAAAGGATCATTTCTTTAGTGTGCATCTTCCAACCTTTGACCACTTTGGCGAAGGAACAAACCACGATGAAGAGGTAGAGTGCTTCTTCCTGAGCGTGAGATGGATTAGGAAGACCGTAAGGTTCTCCTCTTCTGCGATGATCGTTCGCCACAGTTTTCGGACTGTGGAGAGGGAAGGTGGCACAGTCAGAGTGGCTATTTTAAAGATCAAGGAAATATTGAATCATCTTCATTTATCTGTTACGCAAATGATGAGACAGAAGTTTCGCAAGTACTGCTGCATTTACTGCAATGCAAAGCTGTAGATATTTCAGTATAGGCCTAGATGAAAGGCAGTGGAAGGGAACATGATTTGAAACATGGAATAATGGATGCAAAATCTCTAGAATATTGTTTTACCACTAGAGGGAAGCGTGGGATTTACTGCGTCCAACAGTATCTTTAAGACAATAGCGCCCTAGAAAACGACGCTCCCAGTGCGGATCCTCTACGGTTTCGAATTGCTAGGAACGGCTCGAATAGTTGGTCTCTTGTGTAAAATAAACAATTAGCGGATGAGTACTGTGTGAATTGATTTCTTCTTAAATCCATGTAAATCTCTTTCTAAGAAGACGCGGTTTCTAACAAAGCTTTGATTGTTTTCATGGGTAGAAGTTAGCAAATCCATTTGGAGCTTGCCAAAGCTCGGATTGCACTCCTAGCTTTCAAAATCTCCTTGGGAAGTACAAGGAATTTTCAGATAATTCAATCCTTTGAGGACGGTAGAGACGCACTGTCTATGAGAGAGAGAGTGAGATGAAACATTGCAGAATCGGTAATCCGGTTTCCCATATTCCACTTCCGTCCTTGCCTTGAGCTTGATTTTGGCTCAGTATTAAAACAATATACATGTATATTCATGGCTACATGGATGATGAGAAATATTAGTACTTTCTCTTACTGTGTGAGACGGGTAAAATCCTTTGTGATTACGGAAATTCCGTGCGGAAGAGGAATTAGTAGTTGCGAGATTTGTTTGGATTTACACTTCTAGCAAACTCCTTTCTCGGAGCCTCCGCATCCGCCTTGGAGCTTCGAAGCTAGTATTCATGGGAGCAGAGTAATATGCAGAGCGGATGTTTTCGTATTTGTTATTTTCTTTTAGCTTTGTTTCTTTACCCTAATCTGAAGTTCCATTCCTTGTCATGAACTATGCTCATTAAGGATGCTATTGTTTGTCTTCTTCAAGGGATTCCATGTATCTTAAATTTCAGCTCCTGAATTCAGTAACTGCATGCGGTAGATAATAGTAGAAGATCCAAAATTAGATGGTATTTCCGCGAATCGGCGAATTCGCGAATCTTACAAAAAATCACATGTATTTGAAATTCAAATTTGCCGCACTTTTTAAAAACCATCGAGTAGTTACATAAGTTATTAAGTTTAAATATACTTTATGTGTCTTTGGTTCTCGAGTTCCTTAGCATTGCGGATCTTTGATAACAAGTTGCAAAAAGTGGTTTCTCATTTCCACTGGGGTCGTGACTTGAATGCGTGTCATTTGTAATGTCATACATTGCACAGCAATTAGAGCTACTTGGAGCATAAGGTGTGGGAAGCGCTTTGACTTGTACTGGAATTATGATGAAAAAATACTAATAACTTTTTTTATTCTTTCCCAGGTTATACGCGAGCGGGCAAACAAAAGTATGCACGGAGGCGGAGGAGGGCGGAAGCCCGGAGGAAACTCAAAGGGTGGAACTGTGATTGAGAATTTGGCTCAAACAAAGAGATTAGCTGAAACGGCACTAGGCGGTCCGTCCAGCCTTCCTACACCTAAATTAAGTAATGTGGATGATGAGAAACTCACAAATACCGGAAGTGGAAGTCAGGTAAGATTCCTTCTCTTCTTTATAGCTGCTAGCCATGTCGTTTCCTGTCTTCTATTCGGCTTTCTCGGGTAGTTTCGCTTCCCGCCGCGCCCAACCAGGAAGAAGACTGAAACATGATGCTGGAGAAAGCAGTACGAATCCTTTAAGAATGCGAATCTCCTTGGAACATAAACTACTACGGAGAATAATGAAGAGAGAAACAAAGTTAGCTTCCATTGTTCTTTAGATGGTGATAATAGAGAAAGCGGCAGGCTGGAAGAGTTCCAGAGAGTGAGCGGAAGCGGCAAATCCTGGAGGCCAGCCCAAGAAAGGATGAATATATTAGCTTCGAGTGATTTTCTAGGATGAATTCTTCCCTGTCATTCCCTTTCATCTTCCCGTCAATGCTTCTATTTATACTGTAGACTGAGAGACTGAGCATCGTTCCCCGTCTTAGCCTTCCCGCCCCTCACCTCTGCTCCATCTTTTTGCTTTTGAGGTTTTGGTTTCGGCTTAACAGTGCCAAGGGTAAGGTTGGGGGCTTAACCTCTAGAATCGGCTTCGACCCCCCCCCTCAAACTCTCAAGTTATTCTCCGAATTCGGCTTATAATATACTCCCCGCTTCATGTTTAACCTTCCCGCCCTCTCCTTAACTCCACCGGTAATCAGATGAGACACGATTTTGGCATTACCTGCCGCTCTCTCTCCAGACTCACTATTACCCGGATTCTCAATTTCCATCCCTCGTTTCGGAGGTGGGTGTAAGCTGATACCTGGGATTCTAGAAACTAGAATATCTTTGCAGTGCATATACAAGTTATTCATCTCTTGAATGAGCACAAAGAAAGAACAATAATGGGATGGATGAGTTCCGGGTAAATCTTGGGCGATATCAAAGTATATTTTATGATATCACAGTTCCCTGGGAATTTCCGAGAACCCGGATTTCTCTTCTGTATTAGCTTATGAATTCCCAAGTTTTTATATATTTTTCGTATTTCGTCGGGGACTTTACGCTATTTCACTCTGTAGTCATTGAACTGAAAAATAAGTTTGTGTTCTCATAATTTGCATATCTTGAAGACTTTTCTCATGGTTTTGATATCCCACTGCATTTCAGTTACCGCTACCCGCATCACAATGACATAGGAAATATAGAGATTTGATATTATTCCAAGAAAATATCGGCTTGGTATAACCTTTCTATTGTACCCGCTATAATTTACTTGAAGGTGTAAAGGAAGCTAGCAGTTTTTATAATTAACCCGCCTAAGCCCAGGTAGAAATTGATATCTTATATATAAAACATCCCGGAATGTTTTTAAGCTATATCACTGCTTGCTATGACATTGAAAATGGTCGAAAAAAATTCCGGGTATTATGATACCCGGTTGTCTCGAACGCACTCATATACTCCCCAACACATTCGCTACACTTTCACAAGCATTTAGTAAGTTTCCATGAGCTTAGTTACCCGTGTATCCTGTTACCCGGATTTCGGATGACTGTTTTTGACTTTGAAAACATTACCTACAAGTCACATGAAGCTCTACAGTGTAGCATAAAATGACAGTCAAACGTAGTTTCGTAACAAAAAGTTCAAAGCGTGGCCCTGAGAAGTTGAGATAAAGGAGTTTTGTCAAGCCAGAGGCAGCTAGCTATGTTGTGTGGTTCTACCAGAAGGTCGTTACTTAGGATTTCCAAGAACCTTTTCACCGCCCTCAAAAGATAAAAGCTTCCGGATGAGACAGAGTTGGAGAAAATGTGTCAGTGCTCAAGACGTGTGCCCCTATGCCCGACACGCCCCCTACGTATATAAAGTCAAAGGTTATTTCTCTCGGTCCCCGGAACTTGATGTGTGATTCTGATGCAGTACCGAGATAATCCTGGATGATTGATGTCATGCCCGAAATATGTAAAACCGAGTTATCCGTACCCGGGTTAATATGCAGAGAGACTGTGGAAATGGGTATATATATTTACAGCCCCCGGATTCGGGAATTACTCCCGGAATTTGATTAAATGTGAATACGGGAGGTTATTGTGAGCAGCGGCGGCTGAATAAAGAACCTTTGTTTTTACACATCTTATATCTTCCTTTTCTTCACTCACAAACGATTGCAAGCTCATAGTTGAGTTGTGTAACCGTCCTCAAACTATTTGCACATGTACAAGCGTCATACACGGGCTACAAACTGTATGATCCACCAATTTCTCCTTGCTCCCTGAAGCATGGAATATGTAGAAGAGGAGGGATAAAAAAGAGGAATGCAGTTGATGGGATTTTGAAAATTTTCCATTGGGGCGTGCATAGTTTAAATATTGGATTTTTCCCGCTCAAGGCTTCTTCTTCTGACTTGGGTGGTGAAAGTCGTGATTTTCATGATGAGAAATTTTTAACTGCTCTTCCCGTGTTACCCGTTTGAGAGAAAGTTTTAGGGGAAATGAAGCAGAATTTTCACCCGAATCAGAATTCCTCCATCCTCCCTCGAGACATTTCGCGGGGGATATGAAATCAAGGAATTTATTTTTGAAAATAAAAGTCGACAGTTTTCTAGCAAGTATTAGGGAGGAGCAGAATTTATGGGACGGATACGAGACAATTGGCGGGCGACATGAAATTCTCCCGGGTGTTCAGTCTACTCTCGAGTGTGAAGCCCTTTAGCTCGTCCTTCCCAAAGTAGTGGAGGCTAAGAAGCGGGTAGAAGGGAACAGGTAACGTAGCGACAGTTGCCTCATGACACATAGCAACTAACCTTGCCTTGGGTTCACTCTTGGAGGAGAGGAATGCAATGGAATTTCCGTGTCACTCTCGCTTGAATGATAATTTGTCCAGATAGACTTTCTCCTTTTCGACTCCTCCAACCCCGCTCCAGGCTTAAATCTTTATTTTTTCTCCTTTCTCTCTGTCTTGCTTTCCCTCCCTGCACGGAATTCATATGTGGAAGATGTAAGAAAAGAAGACGTAGGCATTTGTCTCCTTCGCGGAGAAAGTGGAGAAAGGTGGGAGCAGACTGCTCTTGACAAAATATGATTTATTCCATGAAATAAAAAGCCAGGCAATGATTACAGAGAAAGACTGTGTGCATATTCTACTCTGCTAACTCTATTCAACTCAGCCTTATGCAACCACTCCTCTGCGGGAAAGGCCACAATTTTACAGTTCCAAGAAGACAGGGAGTAGGGCAAGGTTGGGTAGCGGGGAATCTTAGTGTGCAGAACGCTCTCTCTCTTCTCACTTCCAAAATTTATATGCATGGAGAAAGTGGTGAAAGTTGTGAGAGTACTGTAGATTTTCAAAGTGAGATTTAGCCAGAAATTTAGATATAGATACTCAGGAGAAAGTGGTGAAAGTCAAGTCGATGAAAGCGGTGAAAGTCATATGGGTAAAAGTGGTGAAAGTTGAAGCTATGAAACCGTCAAAAGACCAAGAACCCGCATTCCAAGCACATACCGATGAACAATCAAGTTGGTGAAAGTCAAAAATTTTGTATTCAAAGACAGAAATAACCAAAGCTAAGAAATTTTAGCCTAAAGCATGCAAACATTCCATCTATCTGCATCCTCGTCTTATATAACCTCCTCTAAAAACAGGTTGATACCGCGTATATTCTGCAGTTCCCGCTAAATGCATAGCATGCAGCACATAAACTTTCTCCGTATGCATCCTTCGATATTCTCATGATCTTCCGGGATCTTCCTCTCTCCGTATTACTTGTTATTCTAAAACGCTCCTCAGAAACTACATGCCATAGAACCAAGGAGAAAGTCACAATCTAAGTGAAATATTTTTTACTCATCTTCAACTCTTCTTGTTCTATTATCCCAAAAATAGGGGTATTAATATTCCTTTTCCCCGGAGAAGCCAAGAGACAGGGTGACACGTGAGAGGATTTGGTAATTTCACTCGCCATCTAGTAGACTAAAATAATTCTTGCCTCTTTCCCTCAACGGATAAGAGAAAGTCCCCCTACCTTTATACTTGTCATGGAGAACTGAGAGACGGATTGCTCTGTTTACTTAAAATTTCATCTTGTTAAGTCTTCTTTCACTCGTCATACAGACCTTCTGTTTTCTCCAAATCCGCCAACCTGTCCCTCCGCTCTAAAATTCCTTGGGAGAAAGTAATCCAACTAGAGTTTTTACCAAATGGATCGTTAGTTAGTTCTACAATCTGCCGTCGTTGAGGAGTTACAATGAGCATTAGAAGATTGAAGGAGGAAGTGGAGGGTGTAGTAGAATCATTCCAGGAATCCACTTATTGTCAAATAACATGACTTGAAGGAATTAGCTTTTTGACATAATGATGAAGCTTCATGAGGGATGATGAGATGGGATGGTGGAATAAATAGCTTGGAGAGGAAGAAGCATAAAACCTCTTGACTTTAGTGCTTTTGAATAGATTTAATGTATCGATAGATTTATGAATGCCCGGGCAAAAAAAACAGTCTAAGAAAAGATGGGAAAGCTATAGTAAGCCGGCTTCTAAGAATAAAGCCTGCAATACCTTTAGCTGTAGTCCTCGCGTGCCGAACTGAGGGCATAGAGGATTCTCCGTTTTTGCCCTCTTTTCCCCTCGCTTTTCCATTGCCAACATAAATCAATTTTCTACACTCTCAAAGCCACATATTGCCCACATTTTCCTTTTAAACATCTTTCTATGGCACGGCTGTGCCCTGGTCCTTGAGTGGAGAAAGTCCTCGCGGAGAAAGTCGGACATGTGAGTGGAGCTGTTGCAAAAGATTTCACAATATCCTACTTGGTCGTGCCTCCCGTCTCTGCAACGGCATGAGCTCTGACGCTGAGCGTACCTAATTCTTTCGGAGAATTTCCATAAAAGCTGGATCAAGCTTGATCTTTAAAACTGCCATAAGGCATCTTTGGAGGGCGGAAGAAGCTGCTGTGGCGGCAGGAGAATGATTAGGATTAGAGAGATCCCGTCGATGTGCAATATATGCTTCCTGAGATAATAAATAACGGAGGTAACGTCTTTGTGAGATGTAGAACGTAAATGGAGAAAGTCAAAGGTGAAAGTTGGGGTCTGAGTACACGCAAATATAGGTTTTATGATTCCTACATCTATGCTGGAGAAAGTTCGTCATGTTATCGGAGAAAGTGCAATTTACAAATAAATATTTTAAATTTGTTTCTCCCCCAAGCAATACTTTATGGTTTAAAAAATAATATTTAGCGGTATTTAAAAACTGAAATTGAATGGTTAAGAAAAAGCTAGTGGAGAAAGTACTGCTACCAGAAAGAAAGGATCACCTCCAAGTATGTATCATCACTGCATCTAAGAAAGCCTGCAAGAAAAGAAAGCTCTATTAAAATAACCTACGGTGAAAATAGAATGAGAACGGTGAAAGCTTAATATAAAACTGCAGGAGAAAGTGCAGATTTGCAAAAAGTCTACGTCTCTACCAAAATCATACAGGAGAAGTTAAGCGTATTTAAAAGCTATACATACACCTCACGCGGATCCTTGATGACGGCTCAGACATGCAAATGCGATACTTTTTGCAAGCTCATGTCCCTAAATTTTGATTCTTATTTTCAGGATGACGCTGACGATAAAGATGATGTGGACGGAGAGTTGGACGGAGAGGACAACTCACCAGACTCTGATGACTGCCATATTATTCCTAATAACCAAGCTAGTAGTGTATTTGTCCTTGAAGCTGTCAAAGACGGGGACAGGTAAGTCGGGATAATTTATCCTTATTTCCCACTCCCCCTCCATTTTCCTTAGATTAGTTTCCCAGCCCTTCTCTTTCCTCATTGAATCCCGAGATTTCTATAGCCATTATCTTTTGTTGCAGATGTCTTGGCGGACGGGGGAACGAGCCCAACGGGAACCATGATTCCGGTTACGCTGCATCGAATTTAGAAGATATCGGAGGAATGGGACAGGAGCCTAGTCCTGTCAGCCCTAAGCTGTCCTTAGTTCCGCCGGTACGTGATGGAATTCCTGACTCCTATTAAATGTTCTTCATCTGAACCTCCGCTATTGCACGTGTGTGTATCCTCTATGAAAGTATGCAAAATCCTAGGATTTTATGTATTTTCTGACGTGATTTCCGGCAAAACAGGCGGCAGACACTGGAACGAGATTCCCACATTCCCATACTAAATCATATTTCCCTTATGCATTTATGTCCTCCTATTTGATCACCAGAACCGCCTGCATCCTGAAACAGCAATATTGACTTCATATATCATATCAGCTCGGAAATTTAATATTGCCGCTGTATGTATAGCCTGCTTCTTTTTTTCACCATCGTAAAACTCGAGTAAAAGTATCAGATTTGGAAATTCCCGCATTAATCTAGTTTTTTCCTTTTCTTTGGTTCATAAACCCCGCAAAATATTGGGCCATTTTTACCGGCTTCTAGCTTCTTTATGGTCCAGTTTTGTTTGTGTACTCAATTTAGAAATTGCAAATTCTTCTGGCCTATTTAAGCTCTTGCTAATCAGCTTAAAATATTGACAACAGCCTAGCCCGCGTGGAAGAAGACTGGCATTTGCAAATATTTTCAATTTAGTTTTCCACATTTTTCTCATTTCCTTAACCGGATCGTGCTTAATCTAACTTTTGTCTGATTTACCCCGAGAATAAAAAAGAATTCCTAAAGATGTATAATGCATGCTTGATAATTCGTTTTATAGTCACCCATCGCCCTCACTTTTCTTCTTGCCGTTTTATAGTCACCCATCACCCTCTTTATGCAACTTCTCACTTTTTCCAGTGTGCAAATATGGAATTAGGGAATGTGAAAGTGCGAGGAAAGTCGTTCACCGTTTTATAGTCACCCATCCAGCTAGCTTGCTAAAAACTCTTCCGACTTTTTGTTTTTTTGCATGGCTCAAAACTAATTTTAGATTCTGTATTTTGTACTTTCTTTTGCTTATCTGGGAGAACTGTGAGGAAAGAATTTGTTTTCCACGAACCTTTCTTTCCGAAAACCAAGTTCAAACAATCTTGTTTATTAGTTTTGTTTTAAACTTTTCTTTCCACACATTATCATCTCTTTTGGATTCCTCCTCTGCAGCCTATGTTAAACTTGATTGGGAAAAAGTCCGGGATTCTTTTTCTTCCCAGTTTTTCATCATTCTTGCCCTCGCCGTGTACCTTTTAAGCGCTTCCTCTGTACCAGATGTTGCTTTTTTGTTTCTCCTCCCTGTTTTCTTTTAGGTAAACATTGCGTAAAATATGTACGTTTTACTTTCTCTACTTTTAAATCAGGTACAACAACAGCTAAGATTTTGCATTCCACCTAAAAACGCAGTTTCTGCTTGTAGAAATTCTAGAATTTTGCAAAATTTCGCAATACCTCAGGCCTTAGTAATTCGTATTTAATTTTCATCTTTTTCCCTGTATCTTTTATATATCCCCTCTACTCAATACTATAAAAAACATTGCAAAATTCAGCACTTTACACGATACACACTCGCGCGTATACATAAGAATGTATTTCCTTTCCCCACTTTGCTTTCTACCAGCCAGACGATAAACAGTTAATTTACAGCCTGTTTATTCCCCATTTTCATTCCCCAGACTGTTTTGTCTTGTCCTTTTAATTGAATTCCCTTGTTTGTTTCTCCCTGTACTTGGCTTCAAGTAAACGCACCCCCTTCAAATCTATTGAAGTTCATGTTCCTCCCTTCTATCATCAATGAAGCTAAACGTCTCTTACATTCACTTCATTACAAATGAAAATCTACTCCGCCAGAGCCAGATCTGCTACGAGTGTTGCCAATTTATACGATTTTTTTTCTATTCTCTGTGCTCCATTATTCTCCCCACCACTTTAGCATGAATCTCACATTCCTTCCTTTCTCTCGCCCTTTCTTGCCTCTTATGTGATCTTAATCGCTATTCCAAATGCCGACGTAAATAGTAATGCTGATGAAAAAGGGAATTTAAAGCTCTTTACTCTGTATTACGTACTCTGCTTAGTTTAGTTGTGTAGGAGTTGCGAATTTTCGCGAATTTCAGCATACAGGCTCTTTTACGACTAACAGATGCCAGTCTCTTCATGAAGATTCCAAAAGACAAATGCTACATTAAATAAACATTAGTTACAGCGTACTATTTCTCTTCCCAACACATCTTGGAAGTTGATTTAATTTAGTGCACGCCGATGCCGCTTCCGATGTGCTTAGCTCATCTTCTTCCCACAGTAAATTGCAAGGGAAGACGAAGAAGGATAGCACCGTTGCAAACTTTACGATGTGTTAATTTATTCATAAGCTGAGAATGCAACAAGGTTACAAGGAAGAAATAAGTAATGTCGTTCCTCCATCTAAAACATTCGCTGTAGCTGCTATCAACTCTTTTCTCTCCCTGTACTTTCCTCAGAATTCTTTGAGAATTTTACATGCAATTTTGGGTGTAATTGATCAATAAGTACTATCGTAGTTTCTTCTATGTAAATGATTAAGTTCGTTATTTTTTAGGGAACGTTAACAAGGACTCTTGATAAATTTTCTGAGTAGTTGAATTTTAGAAGGATAATGATATATATTAAATATATTAATTAGTATATATTAAAGGCTATACTTTTGCGTGGAGAAAGTTGAAGCTATTTTACGGGGAATAACGTTGAAACTATTTAATCGGGAAGACCGTTGAAGCTGCTTGAGAGTGGAGAAAGTTAAAGCTATTTTACAGTGGAGAAAGTTAAAGCTGTCTGGTCAAGGAGATGCCACCAAGATTGTATAACGTTGGAAGACTGCGGTAACGGCAAACGAGGAGAAAGTTGACGTGAATATTGTTTATAATATTTCGAAGGCAAGGCTTTGGCTTTATATAGTTTTAGTTTTGGCGCAGTTATAATATTATGGAGCTTTGGAAGCTTGAAGAGAGCGGGAAGAAATACGAGTAATTTAAAAGTATAGCTAGAGCTCGTTAGTATATAAAATATAAGGGCGAGAAGGGGAGGAGAAAGTGAAGAGCGGGAGTAAATGTCGGCAGTTATATTTTAAGAGCAACTTTCTTCATTCTGATGATGTTATCTAAGAGAAAGTAAAGAAGAAGGAAGATGTTTAGAAACATGTTATAAAAAGTTTGAGGAAACTTGGTTTTTCTTATATGTTACTGCAAACTTTTTTTCCTTCCTCCTCATCTCCCTGTCAGTGCTTTCTCCTTCACATCTTCTTTTTCTTGTGTTGAGAGTGTTTTCTTGTTGAAATGTTTGAAGCTTGCTCCATGTTTTCCTCTCTTTTCTCCATGCTTAGCCGCCATGTCATGTATCGGTGGAATTATGTGAATAAGCTTTGTTAAAAGAGTCGAGTTATTTTTGAAGAAAGCATATTTAAGAGAGACGTGCTCTTCCTCTCCTGTCCTCCTCCCCGCTCCCCCAACCGTGTCGAGGTTACAGACTACGCTGGATTACAATACTGTCCTTCATTCCGGCTTTCTCCTCAACCTCTTGTTTGTGTGCAGGGCAGTATAGTTGATTTGTAAACTTTTGCCCGCTTTTCTCAAAGGTCGAGTGTCATGGGTTGGCACACGGGGACGAGCCGTAGGAAGAGAAAGAGAGACTATGAAGAAAGTATGGAGGGAAAGCAAAATGAAGTCTGTGTCAGGCTCTGCTGGCTCCTTTGTCACTGAACAAACAAACAAGAATTTTAAAAATTTTAACAATGTACAGCAAAATGCCAGAGTGAACAACAACGATTTTTTATAGTTGTCGTTTCATGTTTCTGCGAAACTATAGAGAAAGGAGTGAAGAGAAGACAGGGTTGTCGAGGGTGAGATATGCGTATGTAAAGTTTAGGAGAAAGCTGGCTTAGATTAAACTCTTATCATACCTGGGCTTTGAGCTTTTTTAGCTCCAAGGTTTTAAGGCTCATCATTGTCAAGCCATGGATTTCGGCATATATGTAACAGGTACCTTTGCGACATTTTATTAGAGAAAGTTGACTTTCACCGCCTTGTCTATGGCAGGAGACTGGGAAGTTGCTTCCCTTCTCTTTATAAACGGCAGCTTAAGTTTACAACCCCGTCATGAGGTTTAAGGTCTACTGAGGATTTAGATAAGTGAAAGCTGACTTTCACCATGCGCCAAGAAATTTGTAATTTATCGTTGCCGTTTCCCCTTGAAGATGTCTAAGAACATTATGTATTTAATGGAACTGCGGATGCAGTGTTCAAATAATTTAGGAAAATGCACAAACTTTTCTTACACAAAGTTGTAGACCAGAACTTATAGTAAGGTACCAGCACACTAGCCCGGCTTGCAGCAGTACAACGTACAACAGGTTCCGTTCAATCACATAAAGTACGAGCTCAAGTAGACGTTTATAAGGAGCCACAAAGCAAAATGCTCTTCAAGGATATTTTCCTGGTATCATTCCAACAAATTACCAAGAATTTAGGGTCATGATCCGGTAATTTGTCAACAATCGTGAAATGGCTTAGCTTACAAAGTCATTATTCGGTGGCAAATTTTAAATTATCGAAGTCGTAAGCTCCCAGCTTGAACAGTGCTTGAAGAATTGCCTGTACAGTGTGCTCAGGTCAGGAGCAGCCCGATTAAGGCTGACATCCACGCATTGAACAATGGCAATTTTATAACAGCGCTTACTTTGGCCTACTATAATAAGCATGATATTCCTTATAAAATGATATATATTCCATCATTTTTTAAATTGATTGGTTTTTCCGCGGGGTATCGCGGTGGGTTATGGTGTCACAATACTCAGCATGAATTTTTTGTATTGTACCTTCGAACAAAAGGAAGTAAAACCGGACAATGATGTATGAATAACGTGACTCGTGACACCGCAGCTTCGTGATGTCTCACAACTTTGACTTTCTCTCCATTGCCTTTTTAAAGGCCGAAGAAGTCTTTGACAATAATGATAGACAACCTGTGAGTTTCTCTATTTCGTTAAAAGTCCCACATAACACAGTTAAGAAATATTATTTGGTTGACTAGCACATATGTTCTTATGAACACCTAGAGAAAGTACAAATAGCATGTTAGCATTTCCTCAGATTGATTATGGTTAGAAACTGTCGTGCTGTTGAGCAGTCTTCATTGGTTTGGAAAAATCACAAAGCCAATAAGAATGTAAAAGTTTTCTCCAGGGTAGAAGGAGGAATGGGGGCGGGGCAAAAGGGAAAGCAGACATTCAAATGAGTGGACTTAATACCCTCCCCGCCTTTCCTCCTTCCTCTGTCAGAATCGATGCCTGGGTTGAAAATAAAAGGAGTTAGTCGTAATTTAAATGAAACTTTTAATGGATTCATGCTATGAAACGCCCTGACTTGAGTTATCCAAGTATTAAATAAGGGAAACAAATTGTCAAGTTGCATGCGTGGGAAGAGAGAGATATGATAGGGGAAAGTTCATCCTGTACTTTCTCTTCTCCTGTCAGCCATCTAACTGCCGATGTATATAATTGTCTGGAGCTGACAGAGGAGGCAGCAAATATTTTAAGCAAAAACTCGGAATGCTTTCCGTCACAAAGGCAGATGAGCATCCACCTGGAAACAATTTAGCACGTTTTATTCTAAAACTCGGTAATATTTGAAGCTAGAAAAGTTATACTTAGAATGGACTTTCTCTGTCTGCTTCTTTTTTTTTAACGGAATCAGGGAGGTCATGCAAGGAAAATTAAGAGAAGAGAAATAATTACTTTGCAATTAAGAAGATTATCCCGTGATTTTCGCCTTACTTTATTTGCGAAAAACTTTTAAGCGGATAATTGACAATTAATTTTCATCCTGCATTTTTTAACTAATCTCTGACGACATTGACTCGAATAGAGTGGTGAAAGCTAATTGTTTTAAAATATCCATCCTCATCTGTTGTCCTACAAATTGCTTTCTTGAATGTTACGAATTTTCTTTCCCAACATTCCAAGCCGGACATAGAAAAAACATGTTTCTTCTATCCACATAACATTTACGTTCAACAATGCAGGAAATATCTAAGAGTATCAAATTTTCCCAAAAAATCAGTACGTGAGAAGATGAGGTGATGAAGCGCGTGAAACTATACAGTGAAAGTATATTTTTTCAGGTAGATCAGATGATATTGATGCTGCTGTAAGAAAGATAAGAGATACTATAATTAATATTGCTGTGTTTCAGAATTATAGGTAGAGAAATACGTTGGGAACTAACGAAACATCGCGTTGTATGTACCAAAATCCTCACGTCTTTGAAGATATCGAAAAAATAAGGATGCAACTTCCGATACGTCCATCTTTTCATATATCTGTCCATCCTTTAGAAGAATAGCTGAAAGTAGGAGAAAGTAGATGAAAGCAAACGCAACCATATTGCAAAAGCATACGGACTACAGCAGAGGGAAACCTGATAAAGAATGAGGTTTTCAATGTATAACTAGGAACTAACATACATAAACAATAACTCTGAATGCATAAATGGAGAAAACGCCTTCAGCAGCTCCGAGCACGTACCATTAAAAACAGAAGAAAGCAATAGGACAGAATATGCAATAGCATCTACAAGAATAATTTCAGAATGGAGAAAGCAAAGAAGTGTATTCATTGGTCTGACTAAAATTTAAATGAGCGGCCAAGTTATGTAGACAAATTTTCTTTCAAGTAAAACATGTATTTCAAGTTCTCTTCAAGTTTTGATGAAGCAAGTTGCATGCTATTCAAATTTCACTGCGTCTTATTTACAAATTTTATATCAAACTTCTTTAAAAAGCACTGAATTTAGCAAACTTTCTTTAGAACGTCGTCAGAACCATTTCTTTCGTTCTCAAACTTCTATTCAAATTGGTGAAAGTTATGGGGTGAAAGTCAGTGAAAGTTTCAAGTGATTGTGACGATCAGGAATTGAAACAAGGGATTGTTATTTACGACGTCAAATTAGTCTATTGCAATAAGTTGGCCCACTTTACATGCCTCCTCAAAGCATTGTTGAGGAAGGCTAAGGTTGTCGATTGATCTTTAAGTGTTTACGTGAAACTTCATTCAAGTGGTACGCACTTAATTTGGTTGGACCGATGACAACGTGTTTGGAGCTGGAAACAAAATAGGTACATTTACATACAAGGTGAAAGAGGCAATTGGTTTTTTATAAATCACATTCATCAAACCGAAAAATTAGGATTTAAATTTCACTCCTTCGTGAATTTCAACTATCAAGTTACAAACAACAACATTGTGATACATATATATATTATTATATTTCAAGATTTTTTCACTCTGAGAAATCAAAATGCGTGCATCACAAGTGTGTTCCATCATACAAAAGTTTTTAATAGTTTTCTAATCTTCCCAACGACGAGGGAAGAAGCACACAATTAAAGCGCCAAAAAGCCCATAGCACTTTGTCCATAATTCCTGGAGAAAGTAGGTGAAAGTAGACTTATAAGTGAGGTAGCAACTGTTTTTAAAAGGGAAACAGAATCCGTGATTATTGCGATTTTGCGAAAGGGTGAAAAGAGATTTTTATTTATCCATGATTCTAAAGCAACAGCTTGAACTGTTCAAGTGCTCTCACTTCTATCTCATCTTGAAGAATTCGGTACGAGAAGCATAAGGCATAAGTGACGAGGAAGAGAAAGTCATTTTCTCTTTCTCGCTGAATTAGTGATGAGTTGTAAAGAAAAAATATTTCTTCTCCTCTCTCAGCTCTTCGGAAGCCTCTTCCAAGAGAGATTCTTGTTCTTACTCTTGCTATTTCCTATGACTGCGAGACTACGTAGATATTAGGTAGAACTGATTTATTTATTAGGGTTAGATTACAAGCCTGTTGCCAAACCAAATCCAGCTTGCCTTTCTCCCATAGGAAGCTGCTCAGCACAACAGCTCACCCCGTTCCTTCAATAACTTATTTCTGTAAACTCAAACGTGCACATGTTAAGCAACTTGGCCCTTCTCGAAACCTTCATCCCTTGCTAAATTATGAATTTTCTAGCAATACTACATGGGTCATGTCGCCCAATTCTAAGAAGCCCTAATGAGAAATAATCCCGTCTTTTCGGTATGCGAACTGGAACATAATTTGATAATTCTTACGGAATCCTAGCTTCTCACTCCCAGTAAAGCCACTGGAAGACCTGGATCACCCTTCACAATTAGAATTTCGCAAAATTCAGCATTCCTGGTATTCGCGAACGCTCATTCTTCAACTTCCCACCACCCCTCCTTTCACAATCCTCTTCCATTGAGTATGTTTACTAGTGAGTATGCAGTGTGTCCTCCGGACTTAACTCTCATCCTATCTCATTAAACTCACATTCCTCATTAAATTGCACTACAATTAAACGTGTATCCATGCAATAGCCAAAGCCAGTATGGCAGTTATATGACAGGAAAATTAAATATCCTCGGTGCGTAAACATGCTTTCATAAAGACTTCTTCGAACCCATAGAATCAGAAGCGCAACTATCCGTCCATGTAATTACATTTTTGAATGGTGCTGACGTCAAATAATGTAGTGAGTTTCCAATAACGAGCGTTGGTTGGTTGAGCGGGGATGCGGAAATATTGCTGAAATGTGTATATGTACAAAGACTATACGTAATTTCAAAGCTTTTTCCCTTAAAATCCAGCACAAACCTTAACGCGAAAAAAAATTAGTCAGTCAGACGACACTTTATTTTTTTCGGGCAGTGTAGGATGAACCCATGATTTACTGACTGCAAACCGGCACAAAAAGCTTTGGTGAAAGCAATCGCAGAGCTCGTTATGCATATTTTCTCAGTGAAAGTCAAATGCATAATATTTTAGCATGATTTATTTATTATTTATGATTTATTTAGTATATACTGGAGAAAGTCGAAGCATAAAGTGTTAATGAACTTATACTAAAGATTGCGCCAAAATGGTGTCAAAATTGTGCAGTAACATAAAACTAACGAGATTCTCGTTACGAGAACACGAAGGTAGTATCATTTTACAAAGCATAAATTCAAACGATAAAGTTACTCTATTGTAATTGTTCAATTTCATTCCCTTAATATTCCTCCTTTTTTCCAACCACAATTATACCTTACAAAATATCAGTGAAAGCAAAGAAAGCAAGACGTGAAAGTATAAAAGTTACAAAATATTTCAAAACAAATCACCATCTCCGTCTGTGTAAGTTATACCACATAAACTAAACTCCAGGTGAAAGTAGAGTGAAAGCCAACCATACTTGGTCAGTGACACAGAACCATAAGGCCAAAGACTGTAAAAAGTCAAGAGAAAGTATTTTATAAATAAAAATTTCCCACCAAAACGTTTATCTCAAACTCCCAAAGATTCCCAAGTGTCAAATTGTATCATGATGTCTCAAGCTGCTCACACTAAGTAGTAGTTCTGCAAAATCTTTTTAGACGAGCATTGTATTTGAGAAGCTAAGAAAAATTTGGATGCAGCATTAAAATACATACAGAGTCAGCCGGATTGGCCCCAAGATGAGATGTACACAACTCTAAGAAAGGAGAACGCGGATGTCATATGGAATATGTGACACACAAAGCTCTTCTTTATGATCTCTCTTCATTTGTTGTCATAAAAGTTATACATGTAGGACTGATTTTTACAATAAACTTTTTCCAAGATTCCGGTAGATTCGCTCCTCTGCTTCCGCACAATAAATGATCTACACACAATACAATTGAACATGGAGGACATATTGGTATTCAATCCGAAGAGAAAAAATACTCCGGACCTAACTATTTCTATTATTCCATTAAGGCTATATGTTTCCAAAGAATTGTTGGTTCATTCGTCAGAGTCACTTTCCGTCGTATGATGATAAACGGAATCCACTAACGATGTATCCCGCTAAATATACGTATTTCCCAATTGTTATAAAGCCTTCCAGCTTATTATTATTTTCTCCAAAGACCGCACACAGATGTCGCTTTCACTCTCAATCATCATGTCTACATGGAGTGAAAACGGAGTTAATTTAGATTTTTTCTGTCAACATTTCCCTCACAAAATCCCACCAATGACGTAGTATGTGAGCTAAGAAAAATATCATTTCCGTGTCCCCAAAGACTCGGAAATCCTCTCCGTAATGATTTTATTATTTTCGTTTGCCAACTACGCCTGTCCTGCCTCTGCATGCTTGTATATAAATTCCTTGTGCTTCCAACATTTCCCCCTTTCACCGCCTTTGTTTACATGTTTTTTTTACAATAGCTCGTTAAGTGAATTTTCGTTACTTGGACGGAGCAGCAAGACTGCTTTCTCTCCCGCAGAATTGTTTCCAGCATCTTTCTCTGCTTGCCCTGCCCTGTAAACGAGGGAAATGTACCATATATTAAATTGACCGAGAGCACCAAAAGTATGTAAACATGGAGAAAGTAGGAATGGAGGGAGTCTCTAAGCAGGACTTTGTAAAAAGGCTATCTGATTCTTTTTCTAATTTTCCTTGAAACAGGAATCTGGTAAGCGAAACGGTCTTCTAACCACCGTTGCCAAAGAGGAGGAGGAAGACGAAGGGGTTGTGGAGAAAGTAGCGCGTAATCGGGGCGTAAGCAGCGGAGTCATCCTCTCATCTCCTGTGGAAGGAGCATCCGGGAGCGGTAAAAAAGGAGCCAGCCGATTTACAATCTGCAAAGTACATAAAGCAAGCCGGAAGAAACGTGAAAAATCCTCAGCAAAACGAGAACGGAAGGCTACCAAAACGCTGGCTATAGTTCTAGGTACAATATTTACACTTCAATTCACTCTCTTCTTTTAAAAGCCTACCCGCTTGACTGAACCAAAACACAGCAACCGCCGGATTCACTTTACTTTCACTACTTTCTCCAGTATTTTCACGTAAACTATACAGCATTTGTGGGTCCCGCCTACATTTCAAAAACAAGCTATAGATTGTATGCCCGTCAAACACTTGAATTGTGTGGAGAAAGTCCTCGATAAGGAACTGCATGAGGAGTAACTGGGATTCCACTTGAATTTTGTCTGAGATAGAGGCGGACTTTGTGCGTTATGCAGTAAAAACTATGCAGTTTTGAGATCTTGCTTTCATCAAGGTGAAAGTTTCAATGGGCCTACTGTTCTATTTTTATATTGTTCCATTGCAAATTGCAGTTAAAGTTTCTAATATCTCAATATAAATTCAACCATCTACCAAAACTTTCTCTCACATAGCACATATGGAATCGTCCAGCATCTTTGTTTCCATCCCCATCCTTTCTGTGTTTATAAATTCAATTTCCAGGAGTTTCAGGCCTGGCTCAAGCTACTGCCTGCGGTCCCTTTGCTATTGGCCGGTCTCGGCCTTAGGTCAGACGCGGTCTGTGTATTCAATTGTGTACATAAACCCGCCCCTCCTCCAGGTCGTTGAGCTATGAAATTCAAATAATTAAAGAGAAAATTTACTTTTGCTCCGCTAAACCTTTGCTTCTATTTTATCCGCTCCGACTAAGCTCATTCCGGCCTTCCGCGTATTTGTATAAAGAAATAAATAAGCTCAAGTAGGTTACACAATACGGTAGTGAAAGCAGTGAAAGTAGCCTAATTCCTAACCGAATTCATTTTAGGCTAGCGAAGAATATATACAGACAGATAGTAAATGTTGAAGGTTAGACTTTCACCCGCTGGAAGCCTTGTATTTGTTGAGACAACAACCTCAATTTTGCTCCACATTCACGTTGGAGAAAGCACACACCGTAGTTTTCCCTCCTCTCGCTCTCTTCAGGGAGGTTTGCCTAATCTGTCCAAACGCACTTATATGTTCGTTCCCGCCTCCGGAGAAAGCATATATGCACTTTCACCATCACCTTCACGCGTTTCTGGTATGCCATTCCTAAGTCCCTCGCATCCGCTCCTCTTATGTAATGCTGGAGCTTTGCGGTTCAGCAAAAATTAGTCTAGCTTAACCAAACTCTGGGCCTATGTTTTCACCAACGTTGGTCGTGGTGAAAACATTCCCGCAAATACATTATCTCTATATCCACATTATAGAGATTCTCTTGTACTCGAATTTTTTGAACATTTCCCTAAAAATCCCAAAATACTTTTTAAGCTTCTTATCTTGAGGATGATATACTAAAATGAATTGTTTTAATTCCAGGATTATTTTTAATCTGCTGGCTCCCCTTCTTCACATGTAATATAATGGACGCCCTCTGTACAATTCTCAAGAAAGACTGCAGCCCCGGCCTGGCAGTCTTTGTCACGACGACCTGGTTAGGATACGTGAATAGCTGTCTCAACCCTGTCATCTACACCATCTTTAATCCTGAATTCCGAAAAGCTTTCAAGAAAATTATGGGATTCACTACCTAATTCACTCTTACCAAACCAAGCCAAACTTTTTCAACAAACTCCAGAGAAAGTCCACACAAAAAAACTCCCACTGTCTGACCAACCTCTTGAGAAAGAACAGTTCCACACCAACCTTTAAAACTTTGTCTCTGCTTTCTCTCTCTCTCTCCATCATTCAGTGGTTTTCTAAGAGAAATCCACAAGAACTAATGACAGTATGGTGGAGAAAGCTCTTCTACGGCCACATGTACTTTCTCAACCAAGTCCGCGCTACTTCCACACTCCTCTGTAATTAATTATCACCTCGAGGTTTATATCAATGCCCCAACGTATATTTATCTAATTCTCCGCAGAACCCAAGAGAAAGTCTCACTTTCTCTCCCAAGAGAAAGTCCACACACACACACGCTTCTCTCTCAATGTCCTACGTAATTGAAGTTGATCCTAGGTTAGATTATAGCCCGGATTATCATGTATTTTCTCTCGAATTAAAGTATATAGAAACTACGCTTATATCCTTTTACTACGAGTCATAGCTTAGGAATACAATGTATAATATTCTAGTGATACTTTAGAACAATTATATAAGTATCGCAAACGTAATAAAGATAGTGGGAGGTAAAATAGAATTATTCAGGAGAACAAGTTAATTAACTTAAGAGAATGTATGCGTAATGTCAAACTTTTCCAGAATTATACAAAAACTAATCCGGTTTCAGGGTAATTTTAGTGTAGGACATTTACGCATTATTCTAACCTCTCCCCCCTCTGGTGAGAGCAGATGGCATTTTCCCATACGCAAGGAAATGTCTCCCAAACGTACCTGGAAATAGAATTATTTTCCTTTTACAAATAATAGTGTAAGTATCCACGAGACACTCACATACTTCAAAGTTTTTAATACAACACGCTTATAAAATATTTTAAACGTGTGAGTGCTATAATAATAAATAGATTTAAACTTCAATGCTTTGTTATAATCATAAGTGTGTACTAGCCATAAAGTTGTAAGTAAGAAGCATGCATGGGTCAAAGGTCACAAAAAGGAAACATGGACAACGTATGATCTGCGACCCGATATCTTGTGACCTTTGACCACATGCTAGTAGAGAGCTTGCTGGTTCACCGATAAGATCAACCCGGTTGTGACCTGAAAGTAGATAAATTAAATCAATCATGCAGTCACCGTTCCCTAAAAGAGCTTAACTATGCTCAGATCAAAACGTTTTTTTTCACGGACGCTTCGAGACGGATGCGAATAGGGAAGTGCAGCATGCTAAGGCTTTTAGTATCAGCAGAGCCCTCTATGAGTTTTCCGCACAATAATTGCCGCCTGGAGAGTGGATGAGCCCCAGATTTGCAGACGGCAATTGTGACAGTTTTTAACATAATCCTTTTAATTAACGTAAAACCAAGGCTAAAGCTTAATAGGCGTAAAGGTGTCTTCGAATTTTAACGTTATGTAATAGGTGCAATTAAATATTAAGAAATGAAGTAATATCATGGAGGAGTTGCGAAACTCTTGGTTGTCACACAGTGTTATTTATTAATAGTTAATAGAGCTAATTATATAAGTACACGGGTATTACGTTTTCAAAGTTGCGTAATATATTAGCCAGAGGGAGCCTGTACGTGGTTTTGGAGAAATTGTAAAATTATGAATGTGTATTATTGCTACTTGAAGAGTATGCTCGTATGCTTGTGATGAAATGCCAGGAATAATCAAATAATAATAAAACAATACCCGGCTAGATTCTTATTGTGATACATGTAACGAAACGATGTGGAAGAATATACGGTATTTATTAGGTATGCTTTGGTAATTTATCTCTTCCGTATCGAGCAGAGGGAGCCACTCTATGCGATGAGCACGAGCAGCGCCATCTTTTTTCCTAGCCGCCAAATGTATATTTGTGGTGCACGACAGGAGTAAAGTGTTAAATTATTAACTCATTTTAACCGAAGAATTATGTGTAAAAAACATATAAACAGAACTGATAATAATTAAAATTGTATAGATATATCACTAAAATTAAAAATAATAACAAGCATCAATTATACTGAAATTAATGTAAAAACCAGAAAAAGCCTGCGAGATTTATGTCCCGAGGCCTCGTATTTTACGCTTGCCATGATTAGCGTATGCTAGTTAAGTGGGATGGTGCTTAATCAAACGTTCAATGTGAGCAATTGTGAAATGTAGAATTGCACTAGAACAAACTGCTTGTTAATTAAATTTTAAAAAGTTTCCGCTAGAGGCCGAAAGCACTTAAAAAATAAATGAGGAACTCAGCTTTCCAAAACGTGCACACCGTCAAAAAACGGCAATTTCAAATTTCTTTGGTACTAAACATGTGGTGAATAGAGATGGATTGTACACAACTATTAACTATTGATCCGATTATTGAAACAAAAGGGCTTAGTTAGAAGGTTCCGCAGAATGCTTTCACTTGTACAATGAAAGTTGGTTATAATTTGTATGAAAAAATCAGAAGAGTTTTTAATCGTTAACCAAAATACTAGCAGAAGATATGAAGATTGGCACAATCATCATGCGTCGTGTTCCGTCTACTACTGTAATGTCGTGCTGAGGTGATGAATCTATTCGCTGTTAAAGTACTTTATCTATGAAATAAAATAACTGTTGGACGCAAAATAAGGGAATGAAACGAATGATTAAATGAAAGCATAGAAAAAACCCAGGTATTCAAGCGCTTCCGCAGTGTCTTCTAAAGATTTATTTATCCAGTGAGACAGTAGTACATTGAATCTTTTACGAGAAAGGAGATAAATAGACATGAAGCTCGTAAGCTATTACGGTAAGGTAAGTACGGGTTGAGTAAGTTAAAGAGGGTAGCAAATAAATATCAACTGCAATGGAGATGCGTGAAAATATGTGGATATACATTTGCCAGCAATAATCACGTTCAACGCAAATATTTATCTGACTTGACGTTTGCAAATCCGCTCATGTTTTCCACAACAACAAAAATAGCCAGATGGATCATAAATTTTCAAACTAGTTCCTATCTCACAATATTTTGTTCGCTGTTCCTTAAGGGACTAAATGCATGCATTTCTTCTGAGGCGACTCCGCTTTAATGACTGATTCCTTCTCTAGTGGATGGACCAACAATAATATCGCTGCGATGGTCAAAGTAGCTATTGCATAGTTTGCTTAAGTATTAATCAAGTATTTAAAGCAAACCCAAAGATTCGTCAATATATCACTTTGAGAATCAAGGACATAAAAACAGTTGGACTAGAGGAAACAAGCACGCTCAACAGTATCAGTGTATGGCTTCAAGTTGGCATCATGCCAACTCGTTACAGACTTTGCTTCCAACACAACCAACTCAACCTGGATCACGAAGAAGAACAACAGATAATTATTTACACAAATTACATATTTCATCTTGGTGACTGAATTAAATACTGAGTTGCTACACTGAGCGTGAGTAGGAACATACTAGGGTTTGTGAGAAATTAATTATTCTACGCGAACTTCCGAATAAGGTTGCGTGGTACTTGACGCCTCAAAGAGCATTATGGCTGCACCATTCTGATATTTCCGATGTGAGCTTCTCCACTACAGAATAAAGTCCACGCCAATCATTTAAGTTTTTGAGAAATGAGAAAAAAAAGTTTCAAGATAATATACCCTCTTGAGGCACTACTCCTACGATATGCGTACATAGAATTAAGTACTACGAACACAAGCTTCAACTATTAACCTCTGCTTCCAACACTTTTTCCGGATAAATTTCTATAACTTTAAAGCTCCAGAAGCATGTTTCGTGGCTCTTCGACGGCAGACTTAATTTTACGCAAGAACGTTACAGCCTCACGTCCGTCAATCAATCGATGGTCGTATGTCAGAGCGACGTACATCATTGGTCGAATTACAACCTAGTATAAAATTAAGGCATTAGATTGAGTAGAAGGCATACACCCAGAATTTTTCACAAACTGTACGTTATCAATTCGCTATACCTGTCCGTTCCTGGCAACCGGTCGATCGAATATTCCATGCATTCCAAGGATAGCTGATTGAGGAGGATTTATGATGGGCGTTCCGAACATAGATCCAAAAACTCCTCCATTAGAAATTGTAAAAGTGCCTCCATCCATATCTTCAACTGCTAATTGACCGTCACGTGCTTTGACTCCCAACGCAGCCATATTCTTTTCGATGTCCGCGAAATTCATCGTTTCAACGTTCCGTAAAACAGGAACAACTAAGCCCTACAAAAGTCGACAGTCAATAATTAGTATCACAACGAATCTTCATCTCAACATCAACATAACATCAATTTTCAAACCTTCGGTGTAGCAACAGCTACAGAAATATCGATGTAGTCTCGGTATACGATTTCTTGGTTATCAATAACAGCGTTAACGGTGGGTTGATCTTGGAGTGCATAGGCAGATGCTCTCACAAAGGCAGACATGAAACCAAGTTTAATTCCATGCTTCTTTGCAAATGCTTCACCATACTGTTTACGCAACTCCGAAATGTTGCTGTCAATTCAATTATAAGTAAACAATTAAACCCGAATGCTCAATAAAGTTATTAAATAATGTATGAAAAATTAACGAGAAATTACCTCATATCGATTTCATTAAATGTGGTCAACATAGCATTAGTATTTTGGGCCTCTTTCAATCTTTCAGCAATCCTTAATCGCATTCTGTTCATTTTAACTCTTTGTTCGCTTCTTGTTCCTGTAATTTGCTTGGTAGGGTCTGCTGGAGGTATCTATAAGATCATCCACAAAATGATACCTACTTTTGTAACTCCTCTATACATTCACTAGGATGATTGCAACATACCTTAACGGAGGCGGAAGCCATAGGTGATGCTCTTGGAGCAGCTGGTACTGACTGCATAGGCTTTGATGGTCTTGGTGGGGGCGGTGGTGGTTGACTTGGAGGAGCTGCAGCTTTCGGTGCTTCCGCTCTGGGTGGTGGTGGAGGTGGTGCTGCAGCAGCCGGAGTTGGAGGAGGCGGTGGTGGCGGTGGAGCCGCTTCAGCTTTTGCTGCTGGCTTTGCAGGAGCATCTCCTATTGCGCAAGTTATGAATTCTAGTTAAACATCCGCTTTCTTAAACGTACAAATATGAGCTTTTCGAAACAGACTACATCCATAATTACCTGTAAATTTAATTTTAAACAGCGGCTGTCCAGCTTTAACAGTAGAACCATCCTCTACCAGAAGTGCTTCAATTATTCCGTTTCCAGGCGCAGGAACAGGAATTGATGTCTAAGGCCAAAGTGTCGTTACAAGTTTATCGGCTTACTACATGATTATAACGTATCAACTAAATAGTTTATTCACCTTATCTGTCTCGATTTCAGCAACAGTTTCATCCGTTGATACTGAATCTCCAACAGCTGCAATTCGTTAAAAATTCATTAGCACTTCATACTTTGTAGTAAAATTAGTTAAAAACTTACTTGTTTTAAACCAATCAAACATTACCTTTTTCCCATCTCACATCTCCTTCACTAATAGAATCCGCGAAAGTAGGTACATTAACAGTTTGAACTTCATTTCCCAAAATTGCGCTGATTCTAAAATAACGTACGATGGGTTCTCCTCCAGAAAATGAATTACGACGGGCTAAAATCGGCTTCCTGCACATTCAAAACACACATAAGTACATAAGATCTCTGTCAATGTTCGGGCATTAGAAACTTAACATCCTAATCTCCCCAACTCACCCACTAAAATAAGCACTCTGTTGTACAGCACCCAAAGCAGTTCGTCTTTGATGGAAGCATCGAGCTATACTTTTCGACGGACTCGATGGATTCCTAATACTTGCTAATTCTATGCACTGCAACCAACAACAAATAGATAAAGCATGTGAATAATCCCCAGGATATTATTTAGATTATGTATTCCTATTAAAAACTAAGGGATTATCGAGCAACTCTTACCTGGCTAATGTACTTCTGACCCCCGCGACCTGAAATTTTCAGCATTGTGGCGGCTGATTAACAACGAGCCAGATAATGAAATGCTGAAAAACAAGAACATTACAAAATTAAATCTCATCGTCCCAGTAGTAAATCGTAACATTAGCTTTAACCTATATTCCTATTCCGATTGTATTCCTTTCACTTAAACTATCTGCTACAGTTATGCGACGATAATGTCTACAAAGCAAAATCTATAGTGAAACTAACACAAATATTTATCGTCTTCCTCAAAAGCCGGCACACTATAGGCAATCCTTAACTTCTTTGATATTAACTCACTATAACTGCTAATTAATTATTCCAAGTTTCATCAAGCTTGACTACACTCCTTCCTACCAACGGCCTGATCTTCAACGGCGTACTACCAGCTGTAATAAAGAAAAACATCTAAATAAGTTATCCTATATCAAGCAGCGGATCGATTGCTCAATCTACTTAAATCTTATCACGAGTTGACTTACTCAGAGCTAATCAGAATATTACTTATTTACCTCCTGTGTATTTCCGACTAACTTGGTGCAAAATATGTTACTACCTTATTTAATTAAACCAAAATAGCACTTGAGGAATAAGCTTACCCTTCCTCCTTAACTAATGACGTATGTAATATCAATTAACTGTAATTCAATGTTTCTATCTCGTATGTATATATGCTGTCCAACCCGAATCCACATAAAATAATTAGCAATCACATGCACATCGGCAAAAAATCTATTCATATCAAAGGGAAAGGCCCACTTTCAGCCCTGACAGCTACTAACGTCACGAACGAGTTATGAACCCATTGCTTGGAGCTGCCTAATTGAACTGTTGCTTCTGCGTGAAAAATGGTACAGTACAACTCTTACTCGCACATCCTTGGTTCAGTTCGCATGAAATTTGAATATGGATTCTCTTGAAAGTCACATGACAATTTCTCGATTTACGATTGGTTAGCCACTCTTGGGATTGGCGTGCAGTAGCAGATTATACGTTTTTCAGTGCCGTCTCTCATCTCCTGGTTGCACACCGTATAATACGCTATCGGACAACGTAGGTAAATCGAGGTTCGGTTAAAAATTGTTTAAATTTTTACAATTAATAGGGAACTGAGTGTTTAAAGTTGCGTGTGGTAGCAAAAATTCTTATTAGATAATTGCAGTTGACGTATATACAGTCTAACACTGATCAGGTTTGACTTTAAGTTTCAAGACAAACAACGCCTGCTAGAACGATCTTCAGTTGTATTTTTTCATTGCAATCAGCAAGTTCAGCGTGATCAAAAGGGCCGTAATAATCTGATAATCATCGGTAAGATATATATAACAACTCAAATTATTGTGACGCATCTGTTACGTTTCAAGTGAATTCGAATTTTTGTATGTTGCAAATTTCGTTACGATGGTATTAGTAATTTTGATCGAGTACGGAAGTTTGTGATCTCAAATTGTTACTATGTGCATTCCGTATTTTGTAGGTGATAAGCAAAGGATTACTATCGTCACTGGGAATTTACTTTTTGTTCAACATGGCATCTTCAATTTGGACTCGGCTCCACGAAACGGGAACTTTGGATGACATGGCTACCTGCCCTTACAATACATCTCACGTCATGTTGGCTAACAAGCTTCAATCTCACTTGCTCAAGTGCCGAAAGGTAATTCATTTCCTCTATCTACCGATGAACATCTCCTAACAAGTTTGATGAAGTCCTTTGTCTTGTATTGTTTGGGTGTTTTAGCATTTAACATTTTGATAAGGTACGATAATTTCTTTTGGTGCATTTTTCAGCAACACCCGGATCTGGCGAAGAAATTCCAGATATGCCTGTACAACCAGAATCATCATATTCACGAGGACGACATGGAAATGCACTTGACGATTTGCCCTCAGTATCATCACTTTCAAAGACATGTCTTGGGTGTTATTCAATCAAAGCGAGCTGCTGCAAAGAAAGGTGAGGAGTACGGGGTGGTACTGAAGCAAGAACCTCAGCTGTCCGTTTGTTGGATCGGAATTTAATGCAAATAACTGCCATATAATGCGGTTAGTCAAGGTACGATAGCTAAAGCATCGAAAAAATGTCAAATCTTTTTTGGGTTGCGTTGTAGCTGCTGAAAATCCGCCTACAGAGGCCGAGGATGAGGAAAGTCATGGTGAACCTACGCGTCCGCCAACCAAGGCTGAGATGGACTATCGTAGTGGTAAGGTTTTTACGAACAAATTGTTTAGTTGGTGTCAATGTGAACGTCCGCGATATTTGCAAAATTCATAGAATTTTTCTAAATGTTGGGAATGCTAATGAACTAGTTCGTCAAAGTTGATAGAATGTTCATGATTGCTTGGAATGTGGGACGGCTAACATTTTCGTGAAGCCTGAACTGCCGATGAACATGAGCTTATGCCATAAGTAAATCATGAAAGTAGACTTTATGGATCACCTTGGTTTTGCAGAGTGGGAATAAGTTTGACTCGAAGACGATAGCAGTATTGCTAACACCTCGCTCTGCAATGAATTTGAATAGAGTTAAGAATAATAACTTGGTATTGGATTGGATTTGATGCGACATTTGTAGTGCTGATAAATTGCAGTGTATTGTAGAAGGAATTTTTTTGCAGCTTAGAAGCTTTACACGTAATGGTTGTTGGAACTTCCAACTTGGAAGTGATTCTTAAAAATATGTTTTGATGTAAGTGAAGGAAAGTTTTTTACGATTTTTACGTTTTATGCAAACTTCCAGAGTTTCGATGTATTTTGAAAATGAATTGTAATTGTAGTAAAGAGCGTTACAGTCTTAGTTACAAATTCCAAGGTAAGTGCATTTACTTTTCCACATCATCTTCTTTACTAAACAGTTCTTCACTTGGTTATAAATTGATACTCAAACAGTTACTAGAATAATTTCCTACCTAACACTGAACGAGGATACAATTCGCACATTCATTATTACTTCTCGGCGTACAAGAATTATGATTTTTCTCATATAAAGTAGGATGGTCATACCGTTTGTCACTTAAAGGAAACTGGGATTGGAAAAAAGGGGGAGCCACGGAAATTGAGTGATGACGAGTTCATCCGAACAAACAAATACAGACATCTACAACTACCTACCGCCTCTGTGATGAACCTTTAGATACGCTACTTTCATTAGCGATTATAATGGTAGCAACTTTGAACCAAACATGAGCACCATGTTATAGAATAAACTTAAGTCATCCTTGCTTTCTTAGATCATACACGAACCACGAAGACTTTGATACCTCGGCTGACGCATCAAGACATCAGTAATAAAGTATAAAATGGTTTTCACAAATACATGTACCCAAGGACTTTTACTATTGTAGAAGCAAATACGATGTTCCTAGTAGTGATTGCAGCGACCAGGGAAATGAATAGTGGTCTGATCAAGATTCTAGATCGTATACGAAAAGCATTTCGTTGCGCTGCAGTCCAAACTCCGAGAAGCTAGGTGGATCGGCCTTTTCGCTACATGGCTTACACGGCAAGGTTCGCTTGGGGAAATTTGTTGCGATTTCAAAAGCGTCGGGCGATTGAGGATGACTGAATACGAAATCGTAGAGATGCTGCAATAACACATAAAAGATACGTGAGTGGTACCACAAGATGATTATTGACAAACGAGAAAATCAAAACGACATCTTACCTTTAACGAATCCGATGATAAAAATCTGCGTTCAAGTCTAGTACCGTTAGGTAGCTTGATCACTACTTTAACGACATTTGGCGTATCTGCGGATGGTTCCTGTTTTAAGTTGAGTAGTATCGTCGATTTTCGCTGTTTCAAACTCTGTAAGTGAACAGAAAACAGGATAAGTTTTTGTGTACAGTTTTACCATACTTTTCAGGAATTAATACATCGTAGTCCTAGAATAAGTAGATTTAGACTGCTTTACCTCCTTTCTGTCTTTCTCTTCGTTCTCAATACGAAGTTTCTCAAGCTCTTCCTGCCGTTTCTTATCTTCAGCTTCTTTCTTCAAACGGTCTTTCTCCTGATCTGCTTTCAGCGACGCCAAATACGCTTCATCTTGCTGTAAACGCAAGGTCTGCGTCATGCTTCTTTCAAGCCTGTCCTGACGTTCAGCAACAAGGTATGCTTCATTGTCAGCCACAGCTTGATGAAGAGTAGTCAACAAATTCTCTGGATTTATCTCTCCCTCGATCCTAAATAAAAAATAATACAGTTTAGCTATTACATAAATAACCTTGGCGTAAAATAAACTGATCACTGAATTAGAAAATAATATACCTTTTCACAACAGTCATTTTGTTATTCTTAAGTACAATCAACGCTAAAAACGGATAAGTATTTTCTCTTAAAGCTTGGGAAGTCTTGTATCCTTCAGGTTTAGATACTGAACAAGCCCAGAATACCATATTCTCCCGAATAAGATCCCGGAAACCCTGATGAGGCATGACTTGGCGACAAAACTCAGGTGTGTCGATATGATCATCACAATGCAAGTAGGCAAGTAAAAATTTTAACTCCCGTTTGGCCTCTTGTAAAGCTTGGCTGTAAGAACCCTGGAATACAATTATAAACGTTAATGCCTACCCTGTTGAGAGTAATTACTTCAATTTTAAATTTTTCCTAACTTACTCTGAAAAAGATGGGATGCTGATCCCCGTATTCAGCTTCATACTGTCTTACAAACTCCTCCACATCCTGTCCTGGATCAGTGATAGCTACAATACAAGGGAAAACTTCATGCAGGGAATTCAAAGCATAAAACAAAGAATCGTGAAGTCGAGTAACCGGGGTACCTCTTCTGGGATCACGACGCAGGAAGTTGAGCCCAAAGCCCAGAAGTTTCCAAAATATACGAAAAAATAAGTCTACGGGCGATCGGACAAGTTTCCAAACCCACATGAACATGGATTCTGGGAAGGGAGGGTTCCGATTTGACACGGGGCCGGTAGGTCTGTCACGTCCACTTGCAATGTTATTTGGTGACGACGACGAACTGGCAGTTACGTTTAACCTCCGTGAAGTTGACGGGCCCGCATCGGAAGCATACATTACGTTAAGGTTCTCAAACGATGAAGTTTCTTGTGGCGGTTCGAACCCCATGTGACCGTTTATCGCAGCAATTAAATCCCACCCATGGCGATCTAGAATTCGTCTAGATTCATCGATATCTTCGATCCCCGTTACTTGCTGTGAAAAAATATACGTTCCATGTTAAATCACAACTATGTCGCATATTAAGATTTTAACTTGTTTTACCAAATATTCAATTGTATTTGTATACTTTACCTGGAATTCCAACATAACTTCCATCACTGCGTCCATCATGGGCGATATAACATTGCTCTGGTTCTGATTGGCTTCCACTTCTCCGTTTAAATTATTGTCATTCACAGCTTCCGCGATCGGATTATCGTTTTCCATGGTTCCTGAATGAATTATGTATTTCCTTTACCTCTTTAAGATTTTAAGCACTTTCCTAAATTAGAAAATCATCTTCAATTGAAACTGAAATTGTTAGAAAAGGTGTTCTAGCTGTTGGTAGACGTTTCGTGACACATTCTCTGGTGGTTTGGTAACTAATAACTGACTGAAGACTCAAACTCATAAGCTCAATTAACTCAATATACATTACTTCAACAATGTACAGTTATATATAATTACCAAACTAAAAAGTACGTTTACCGAAACAGGATGTGGCAATGCTTCACAAATCTATCGAAGCCTGGGTTAGTACACAAATTGAAACGATTCAAACTTTTTGAATATTTAGCGGATTTCCTTCAGTCACTATATAATTAAGTCGCTCTTACAATTATCACTCTTTACCATTATTAGAAACTCATGAAAATACTTTTCCAATTTTGAGCTTTTCAAAAAACACAAAACTAATTTGAATACAAAAGTTTCCGATAACTCATAAAACATTTATACACACTTTCGTCACTTGCAAGTATTCCGGTTGCTTTCAATTTAGATAAACCAAACTATCCAAACAATAATAACATATTCAGTGCTGTTATATTTAATGACTAATAGAATCTATATATTTGATATTGCAATAAAAAATCGATTTTCACTTTTTTCACTAAAAAACTCTCGTCATGAAAATCAAAGTTTCCTCCGCAAATAGCTATCCAATTATAAGAAGCTTAGGCAGGGCCAAGGATATCTCCTAACTCCTGCGAGCAGTCACATAGAAATCCACAATTGCACGTGTAAAACATCACATCTCTACTCTACAGTCAACAGTGCAGTGTACCACTGCCAGTGTGCAGTGTGACTGCTTTTACGTAATCCTTGACCAAGGAAATCGTTCATCCGCAGTTTACTTAACTTTAAGTGTGGTACTCATTTAATGACACTAAAAACGACTACCGGTAAGCAATTAATTAATAGTATAGTTTTTTAAATAGTCCGTTATGTACGTAGTTAGTGGAACTACTGAATATTATCTGAGAAACTTTCCCTTACGAAGCGGTTTGATTATTTGAAATCAATCTACGATTTATTCGATTTTTTTGTTAGTTCTATTAATGCTAAAACATGTTTGAATTTAAACTATTTTTTTTGTAATTTACAGGTCAAGCAAAAAGATCACCGGTAGCTAAATGAATTCAGCAACATATAGGAACGTTGTAAGGCTCCTCGAGAATTGGCCTGTTGACGCATCAAAGAAGGGCAGGTAAATAGGAACACTAGTACGATACTTAATTCCAATTAATGATTACAGGAAGAATGTAGGCAAGACGGAATAATCTGTTAGGAGCGTAAGTTTGGCGCATGTACCAAAGAGATCTTGTTTAGGCACTGAACCTTTTCAGTTCATCAGTAATGGACTCTAATTTAAATTATTTATGATTCATTTACAGAGATTTTGGTGAGTTCATACGATACCAAGTAGGCACCTACTTTAGCGTCACTAGTCAAGCCAATATCAAGGACTCTGCGTGGGACGATATAACTCTCCGTTTGAATAAATTGGCTAGCAATCAATATAAGAAACAATACCCGGTTTCAAAGGCTTCCAGTTGTTCGGGTAAATATACGAATCAATAATTATTTTGCCCTAAATTATCAATAACTTGCTGATATTTTCCTTTCTGTGAATTTTAGGTCTAAGCCTAGAGGAGTGTAATATTGCGATCTCAACAGAGTCTCTGAAAGAGTTGGACGAAGAGTTTAGTTCCACGGGAAGATTCGTCGGCAGAATCAAGGGTTCCATTACGCACTACTTTAGGAAAGATTAAATCTGAGCACATCTATTGAACAGCCCAAGATGATTTCTACGAAAGTATTTACCTTCATTAGTCGATCTAGTTTTAGAAAATTTCATAGAAGTGCCAATGTTTTGGCCAGTAAAGAACCTCTGCCATGGAAGTTACCGACGTTGGATGTGACACCAGATTTGCCTCATACGCCTGTAATGCCGGACGAGACATTATTTTACATGAATCTTCAACCTGGTAAGAGAACCAGTTTCCAAACGCTGAACAGTCGGACTGATGCAATGATCTCACTCATCGAATGCTATGATATCTATTACTTTACAGGCCAAACTGTGTTAGACATGACATTTGGTGCTGGAGGCCATTCAAGAAAAATGTTGGAGTCTACACAAGATATTCGTGTTTATGCTCTTGATCGAGATCCTGTTGCGTACAGCTACGCAGAAAAACTAGCACAAGATTTTCCGGGACAAGTTGTTCCAATGTTAGGCAAATTTAGTGATGTCCGAGACTTATTAAACGAGAAGAAAGTCAAAGAAGGTATGTACCTGCATGTGATAACATGTGGTCGAATATTACCAAATTCTACCTTTATAATTAATTATTATATTATATATTTATGGCTACTTTCTCATTCGTGATGTATTTGAATTTCAGTCGATGCAATTTTATTCGACCTTGGATGTTCATCAATGCAATTCGACGATCCTGACCGAGGGTTCGCGATTAACAGGGACGGTCCTCTAGATATGAGAATGGACGGTGACAGAAATCCAGAACAGCCTACGGCATCACAGATTTTACAGTATATCGAAGAAGAAGATCTCGCTAGGATTCTTAAAGTAAGAACCATCGCTGTACATTTTGCAGCAACCGAAGGTGCTATACGCTGTTATTTAATCTTTTTTTTAACACTCGTTTGGTCATTTAAATGTTTTAGGTATACGGAGAAGAGAAAAAAGCAAAAATTATTGCACGAGCCATTGTAGAAGCACGATACATGTTTCATCCGCTCGACAGAACTTCAAGTTTCGCTGACTTAGTAGCTACAATTTTAGACAAGGATAGTGTGCAAGATAAACTTGACAGACCTGCACATGCTGCCACCAAGACTTTTATGGCAATCAGGATATTCGTCAACAATGAGTTAAATGAGCTCAATAGAGGCATGGAGCTCGCCCACGATTTACTCAAGGTCAATGGTACCATGGTCGCCCTTACTTTTCACTCGCTGGAGGTATGTTAATATTTCTCATAATTATTCATATCCAGTCTTTAATAGTCAGTTCTAATCCTCGGCATCTATGTTTGTATCATTAGGACAGAATCGTGAAGCGACACATGGTAGGCATCGATATGGAGGACCCTATTGAAAAATCCCTGAGTCAAAAATTCAAGAACGCCATGCATACCCCATCGACAATGGAGATGACTTCAGCGTATACACACAAGTGGTCCGTTGTGACAAAGCACGTTGTCAATCCAACCTTCTATGAAGTCAAAATGAACCCAAGAGCTCGGTCGGCAAAATTAAGGTGTGCAACTAAAAATTAGTGCCACTGTTTCATTTTGTGTCAATCTTGTGTCAACAGAGGCCCCAAATGATACACCGTTTATTATTAAAGTCGCGAGTAGTACACTTGTTTTTTCGTAATTACATAGTGAGCATTATTACATATTCAAGGCATATGATACAGAGGGTGTCCCAGCTTTATTTTTTCAGTGGGAAGGTGGATACTAGTAGGGCACGTTTGCTTTTACACAACAGCTTTTTTATTAGTAGTGGGAGTTTTAAAAAAGCCATTTTAACATGGGCAGTATATATACGTTTGGAAACTTTTTTTTTGCGCGCACGCTCTATCATTGCTGATTGTACTGCGTTGTGTAAACATCGGGATTCGAAAAAAAATGAGCTCATAGTAGAAAAATGCGGCTTTTGAACAAGTGTATGCTGACTATTTTCCGACAAGAATTGTAAGCTCAATTGTTCCCTGAAAACTGAAAAAATAAAGCTGGGACACCCTCAGTATATCGTATATCCTAGCATATTTTTACAAAATTCTTATTGCTGGCGTACATTGTTTTGAGCATAGAGTTAAGTATTGGTGGTGTAGTTCCACAATTCGATTAAATGCTTAAGAGCTTTTCCGCGCGTAGTATGTAAGGCGTTTAAATTGCAATCGACAAATCAGGTCTCACCTCTTTTCTTCATTAGCTTTAACTGAACCATTATCACACTACCTATTTTCACCGAAGGTTCACTGTCGAGTATTTACACAAGATTATATAGACTTGAACGGAAGACTGAACTGTACATTTGGATCATGATTGTTCCATGGACAGCTTCTTAAATAGGCTTAATAACTGCACATTCACAGCTACTAAGGATTATCAATCTCAATAGCATAATTTCTGGTACCTGTCAACGAGTAATTTCATACCCCATAATAACACAAGTAAGATTCGCATTCAGGTACTTTTCGGCGACTGAGTCATACAAATAGATTTCTCTTTAGTCCAACATCGAATAGCGACTCCAACGTGGGTCAGGATGTAAAGAAAGGGCATCACATAGTTACCTGAAAGAGCAAGTGGTAAAATTTAGAGGGCTTCTCATAAACACCGCCTTACAGGCTTGGGAGCTCATACACTGTAGAAGTTACTTACTTTCAGTCAGAAATCGGTAAGTGACAATTTGAGCCGTGAATAATGTACCGCAAAAGACTGCGCTATTAATAATGGACATCACAGCCAGCGGGATGGTCAGCACTGGCTCCACAAGGAGATCCCAAACTGCAGGCTGAATATCCTACAAAAATAAAGTCACATACTCAAATTAAAATTGTGTCTCACAACACTTGGCTTGGATTCAGTTCTCTTGGACGTGAACTGAAAGTTATATATCCCTCTGAAAAATAACTATGTTTACACCCACGTATTTGCTGTTGATCATCCGTTTTATATGACTACCAATCCTTTCGATGGTAATTCCGATAAAATTCCACAAAGCCCACACAAAAACTTCATACTGGGTGCTGTGCCACACATACACGTAAGCGAACGTGAAAAAAGAAGCAATAAGCTTTTTCAAAACAGGGTTCCAGTTCTTAGTCAGTTGAGTCTGCGACAGTACTTCACAGGTTGGGTGATAGGTGTACCTGCAATCACCCAACAGGAACAGATATAAATTTATATCAACATCTTCAACACTCAAATGAACAACTTTAAACAGCAAGTGTAATTACTGGACTAAGAAATCGTATAATCCCCGGTCGAAATCTTTCCACATGACAGAGTATCTATGAATATATGCGATACATCTCGGAAGGCGTGGCATCGGAATTCCTTCGTATTCAGCAATTGCAGATGGCAAGCCATACATTACGACGTATTTCATTTGAAAAAATTGTCCTTCAAAGTAACCAAAATCCAACAAATGGTTATGACCAACAGTAATAAATTTTGGTATGACAAAAATACGGCCAGCAGTATTTAATGAACTTACCTAACCAATATACCACTCCACAAAGCGCCCACCAGTCCATTCTCTGGAGAGCTGGTGGTGTCAACGCAAGTGGCCAGAAGTATATGTAATGAAGTAATACTTCGATAGACAAGGTCCAAAATAGCACTTTAGCAATTTTCCATGCAAAAACCTTAGTCTCTCGAACTGTAACCTCATAGCTTCTCCTTTCTGGGGGTTTATCAAGTATCTGAAAAACGATTTAATATTGAGAACTAAATGTGCCAAAACAGCACAGTCATGTCATAATATAAAACGTGAAATAATTGAGTCTTACATGTTGTCGGTAAGTGTTATACAAAATCAGGGGGCCATTGATAGTCAGTGGGAAGTAAAATGTATATTTTATAAAATCTGCAAGTCCTCTTAACGTAGTGGCTTCCCCTTCCTTCATCCTATCAAAACAATAGCTTATGCCTCTAGCAATGCACCAGGCTGCAGTGACATGGTAGTAATATCTTCCAAAACTTGAAGTGAACGTAGCCAGCTCCTAAACGACAAAATCAAATCCTTTAACCGCCACATTAAATGCAAATTTTATACTAAAAGCAGACAAGCACGCTACAGCATAAACTTACGCCAGAAAATGCAGTGTTCAAAAACAACAACAAAGACACCGTAGTGATCCAGATAACAAGTCGATGCCTAGTTCTAAGCATGACCCAATAAATCACAGGTATAAAAAACAAACAGGCTGCAGGTCTCGAACCCATCAGCGCTTTCAACAAGTAAAACGAAGCTACAGGAGATATCCAACTCAACACCTGTAAATTAACATGTGATTTTAATAAACTGAAACATCATCATATTGGTTTCGTTACTTCATGATCAAATCATTTTCTGTTACCTTCGGACAATAGGTCAAAACTAGGCGGCTGACAATAACATACGCACAGTAGTACAACCAAACATGATACCCTGTAAAAGCTGCAGTAAAATGGTTCCATTCATTATCCGAAGTATCCTTTCCTCGATTCAGAAATGAGCTAAGCCAGCTTGGATTCATTATAGGGTCACGATTCCATGGTAGAAAAACTATAAATTTTAAATATTTTCAATCAAAACCACAACAATTATAAACGAAGCAACAATTATAACGATAAGAGCTGAATATCATAGAGTAACTAACATTCAGATGCAAGATAAGTCCGATAAATTGTATAAAATATTATCACAGTCCATATCCCAAGCAGAATTATTCGGAGTTTCAGAACAATGTCATCAACAAGTTTGCTACCATAGCTCTGACTTCCAGCTTCTCGACGACTTTCTGTTGCATTTCCATTTGACTTCTTCGGAGATTCCGAAAGAGCTTCTTTGATTTCCTTGGCAATGTTTCTCCTAGGAACTTCGGTATTTCTTGCTCTCAAAGACATTTTCAGTTCCTTCGTTTTCTACTGTACCTCCGCCAAGTTCCAGCCTCATTAGGAGTTTCACTTCAACATATGTTAATGACGTACTTTCCCTTACGTACTTAATCTTCGGAAAATTTCGCTTCAGAATTCCTAGTTGATCAATACATGTTTGATAGAAATTCCGAAAACTCTCGAGAAAGTACAACTAAAACCTGCGTATCAGCATGTGTTTTTTTTCGCACTGTTTTCTTCTTGGTACCGGATAAATCTGGCTGTTATACTGCTCCTAAAACAATTATTCATTCACCAACATTAATACATAACATTCACTAAATCTCTAAGAAGAAAGTGTGTGATCTAGTGAAAATCAGGGTGCCATTCTATCACTAACCACAATTAATCCCACAGAAGGGTTGTTGTTGCCATCCGATAGTCCTATAGGTTGTCTGCAATAATCAAGGGTAACAGTATTAAAATTTTACCGGCTTCAAAAATTACTAAAATATGAATGTATTTTACATTTTAGTACCTTTAACAAAAGTTGTTCAAACTTCAAAATCTTACCTTCGTAATTAATTAATTACTTTCCATCGACCAAGTCAACCAAATTAGCGTTTCCAAGCTTCAGTATTGGCTGATAATTAAAGTGGATTACAAATCTGTCCTAGTTAATGTATTTAATGCCGTTCATGTTTAGGAGCTACCGCTGCGGGTTAGCTTCATCACTTGGAAGGTTCAAGGAAAAAGAAGATAAGCGTTTCTTAGGAAATAACACTCTAAGAGATTTAACACACGTTTTCTCCTTAACTAACCCACGTGTGCGTAAATGAGTTCAGCTTTTCTCACCATTAACAAAAAGCTATTTGTGTCAAAAGAGAAGTAGAAGCATTGTCGAAGACGTAGCTGTATCCTTAACTAACTGATTTCGTCTCGCTCTCGCCCTCATTAAAAGTCACTATTCATGATCTATGCATGAACTAACGTGTCTAACATTTTCCCGCTTCTAACCCAAGGACTACTTTCTGTATAATAGACCAAAGGGATTTTGGGCTCGCTCAACAATGAAAAAATTCTGACGCTGCGCTGCGCGCTGAAATAACTGTGCGTTTTAGGTGACATTCCTTGAATCAGGATCAAGATATGCCATGATATATTATATATGTGTAGCGTTTATTGTAGTATTTAAGGTATCTGCAGCGCTGCGCTGATCACAAGAGCAACGAAGGGAAAAGGAAGAAGACGCTTCTGTGAGCACTGAACCTTCGCCAATCACGAGCAGACAAAGACATGACGGACGCAAGCGTACCTGTGAAAGCAGTACTGCTTGACATCGAGGGAACGACTACATCCATAATGTTTGTAAAAGTAAGCTTCAGCATGGTTAATTTGATACAGAGTTGAGTAATTATTAAGTTGCTTTTCGAATACTTTAATGCAGCCACTTGCGGTAAACGTTGAAATTGACTGATCTCTTGGTTGTATTTCCAGGATGTATTGTTTCCCTATGCTCGGAAACACGTTGAAGAATACCTTAGAAATCACTGGAATGAGGAGGATACAGTGGCAATTATAAATGAGTTAAGGAAACAGGTACGGATGAAATTATTTTAATATCAGCGCTGCTATTCAGCCTCGCCATGTCATCTTCCATTTGTGCTTTCCTCAAACCGATGATTTAGGTGAAAGTCGAAATCAATGAGGCTAACGGTTTAATTGTTTTTTAATGTTTGTGTGATGGTTATTAATGCAGTCTCTCGAAGATGTTCAAAATGGAGTTCAAGGCGCCACTGAAGTGGCAGAATATATTAGTCCTTTAAATGATGCCTCCTTGAAGAGTGTCTTGGATAACATTTACTGGCAAATGGAGTTGGATCGTAAAACAACAGGACTGAAAAAGCTACAAGGGAATATTTGGAAATTTGGATATGATCAAGGAGAACTTAAGGGACAGTAAGGACAATAAATGCCATAATAGTACCTGTATTCATGTAGTCTAGAACGTAGTTGGTTTACTTGATAACAACCTAATATAATGCTTTCAACATTAAATTTCAGTATTTATGAGGACGTTCCTGTGGCGTTTAAACGATGGACTGATGCTGGACTTAAATTATTCATATACTCGAGCGGTAGCGTACCTGCGCAGAAATTACTATTTGGTCAATCTGAAGCTGGAGACTTGTGCCAGGTACAAGACTTGCTATAATTACAAGACTTGTTAATTTGTACATCAATGTTGTCCACACTTAGCTTTGATTCTAATATTTTACTTTTTTTTATTTTTCCGTAGTATCTTTCCGGATATTTTGATACAACGACAGGACTCAAGCATGAAGTCGAAAGTTATCAGAAGATTTCGAAAGTGCTTGATATTCCGCCGGCGAATATTCTATTCTGTACAGATGTGATTGCAGGTAAAATCTGGTTACTTGTTAAAGTAGCTGATTATCCTCTTGTAAATATCGTTAAACTAGTAATATTATTTTGTAGAAGCGAGAGCTGCATCCAAGGCAGGAATGCAAGTACGCGTTCTTTTAAGACCCGGCAACAAACCACTGGAACAGTCAGAACTGGATGAATTTCAAACGGCTCGTACAATGGACGAAGTGTTGCAATCGTAGCAACAGTAATCTTCTCAACGTTAAAAAGTCAAATTTCAATCTAAGGTTCTGCTAGAGCTTAACCGCCAGAGGAAGGTGGAAGAGCATGAGTTCCACACTTAACTGTCTAAATAACTCCAGGTCGTATTTCTAACCTTACACAAATGAAAGTTACTGAAATTCAAGTGATAAAAGAAGTGAGCTTTATAAAGAAACTTTAGATTTAATTCCTTTTCGTGTCATCTATAATCGTTATTACTCATCGTTTATCATTCAGACTTTTTTCTTGAATTTCTTGCTTTAGTTTTTTCTCGATTCCAGTATCTTACAGCTACTCCAACGTTTGTAACGAAGAACATCACTGGAATTCCACGAGGCCCTGAGGAAATGAACAACCATTTGTAAAATCACTACAATCAGCTTTAACTAATGCAAGACATGACATCTCCACCCTGCTAAGTCAGAGGTTCAATCAAGATTATAGCTTACACTCTGTCAGGAACCGCTGAGCAATAACTTGTCCTGTTCCAAAGTGACCCGTTATAATGGTACTATTAATGGAGGACATCAATATGAGAGGAATTGTCACTAAAGGCTCTACGATCATGTCCCAGAAGACTGGATTAACATTCTGTGAACAGGCATTGAAAAAAGTTGTTCCCGATGAAACAAATGTTTTGACGGCAGGCTTTAACGATGAGTTACAGAAGTGAACTTTGTACTTACATATTTCTCATCAACCATTTGTTTAAAGCCACTAGCAACACGTTCAACCATCACCGTTAGAAAATTGATGGCAACCCACACAAGAAACCCTGTATGATTTCCGTGCCAAATGTAAACGAAAGCGTATGTACACAAGGAACTTAAAAACTCCTTCAACACAAGGTTCCAGTTTTTTGTGCCGTCAAACTCAGACATGAATTCAATTACAGGAAGATAAATACATCTGCAAATAGAAGAAGGAATAGCAGCCCGATTTTTGTATTAATCCAATCCGTTGGATTTTTTCATCTTCGTTGTGATTAATAAGTGCATTGACTTACTGAACAAGGAAGTAATACATTCCACGATCAAAATTTCTCCATAGAGTTGAATATCGATGTACGCATGTAGTACATTTCGGTAACGGTGGCATATTCATGCCATCATAAGCAGCCATTGCCGTTGGTATACCGAATATAACAACATACTTCATTTGTATGAACTGACCTATAAGTTACAGCAATGAGTTAGCTCATCTGGGTCAAAGGTCAAAATGTTTCTGAAGAATCGAAGTTAGCTATTCTCTCTGAAGCTATTCATAATACTGATGACATTTTTCTAGTTGCCTGTAACTACCTACTACTATGTACTACTACTGTACTATTTTTCTACTCACCTAACCAGTAAACGATTGCAGAAAGCGACCACCAGTCAAGCTCTTGCAAAACTTGCTGATTCCATGCAATTTTCTTGAAGTACAAGTAGTGAAGAAGTATTTCCAGGAAAAAAGCCCAAAATAATGCTCTCAACAGCTTTGAAAGGAAAACTTTGGTTTCTTGCACCGTTACCTCCAGTTTCGTTGGCATACAACTCCGCTGTTCCATCTAATGTTACATTTTTCAAAACAAACCATATCAAGTTATAGATTAAATCATTTTCGCCCACTACAGATGCACGAATATTGCCTTATCTCATCGAACTTTAACAAAACAGCTAGGCTGAAACAATCTCACCCCTGTCCGATACGTATTGTAGGTAATTAGCGGTCCGTAGAGCACTAACGGAAAGTAAAACGTGTACTTTATCAGTTCCAGCAGCCCCCTAAAACTCGTTGAGCCATCTTCTTTAAGAGTATCAAAGCCATAGCTCCATCCTCTTGCAACGATCCATCCAGCCATAATGTTTATAAACAAACTTCCGTAATAATAAGAATTTGAGTCAATCAATTTCTGAAATAAAATAAATAAATAGCATCTGCTCATTCATTAATTATTCTAGTTCCGCAAGAAATTGATCAATCCAATATGAATGAAAATATGATAATTACTGCTATATTCAAAAGATCATTATTGGCAATGATTATGAGCAAAAGCGAAGTTATCACGATCACAAGTCGGTTTCGTGACATAAGCGCTATCCACAAAATGATTGGAATTGTAAGTAATAGTGCTCCGCCGACAGCACCCACTAGCTCATTTACTAGTAGCATCTCAGAGAACACTAGGGAAATCCAAGGTAATCCCTGTTATGTAATGTTGATATTTTAGCTGTAAGTCCAATTGATGTGAATTCATAAACAGAGAATTACAAAAAATAATTATTCATTCGTGCCTTTGGGCAAATCGTCAGACAGAGGCGGCTAACGAAAATATACCCCAAATAATATTTCCAAACGCTGTATGTTGTCCATGTTTCCAGAAATATTGCCCATTCATAATCAGAAGTGTCTTTTGATCGATGCAAAAATGAATCCAGCCAGCTCGGATGGCTACGTAGAACGTCAATCTTGTCCTGAAACTCTGGACAAGATTTTTTAGACACAAGCAGTAAAATCCCATGAAGAAAATGCCTTAATTGCTTGCCATCTTATTGTATTTTGCATAATTCAGCATTAAAAAATCAACATATTTTAGCTAATATTTTTAGAATTTTAAGCTTCCAAAAACGCAAAACTTACGGTAATACGCGAAATACAGTCTGTACGTACTATAGAGTACCGTTACACTCCATGCAGCAATCATCACTAATCTGTATTTAAATACAAAATCATCTAAACGTTTGTTTCCGTAACTTTGTCTCCAACGACTTTCCTTCCCAGTCCTGTGTTCTTGTTCTACATTGCTTGAATTCCCCGTTGTAATATGTGGATTCACTCCAAGTTTTTCTAGCTCAGCCTGGGTCAGAACCAGGTCAGGTTTTCTGGTCCTCATTATCACGAGTGTTGGAACGGTCGAGAACTGCTTCTTAACTTTAGGTCGAGAGACAGAAACCACTGCAGATATTACAAATCTGGAATTTCCCTTACGCACCTTTTTTTGCAAACGGAGTAAGGCTGCTTTTACGGCTGCTGAAGCTCCAATCACAATTATCCTTCCTATAGCTTTTGCTGTTAATAACGATTTAGTCTTTGCTATTGTTGGTCTGGGTTTGATTTTGCTCATAAACGTTTGTTATTTCTAACAAACGAATTTCAGCGGATTAAAACAATAGCAATTATGTTTGTGCCTATAATGTGTGACAAACACTTATTAATTGTATTCAGAGTGTAGCATAAATTAGGTAATAATTTCCTTTTTTAATGTACTCATTTAATTGAATTCAAACATAATTAAGTTATTATTTTACGCACACGATTTACTGATTTTTGCACCTTCATTTCATTTGTGTGTATCAGTAACTCATTCAGTTTTCTCCAACGGTTTCCTAGGTTTAGTTTTCCTTTCACCGTTCCAGAATATTTTATAGACTCCTAGATTATTTTTCAAATAAATGCTAGGGATCCACCAGTATGGCCCTAACAAAGAAATCATAATCATTATGTAATTTTCGAAAAAATGTTGCCCTTAAACGAAAGTCTTATTTTTTCAAAAAGTCCTTATACATTCCGTCAAAAGTCGTTCCATGATAATACGCGCGGTTCCAAGGCTACCGGTAAAGATGGTGCTCGTAACGTATGTAAATGTTGTAAGAGGAATGATCACAATCGGTTCAATAACCATATCCCAGATAACCGGTCGAATTTTCTATAAGGTAGAGCATGTATTACTCAACACATTTCGAATTCTCAAATATTCGCATGAACATAGACCAACTCACATATTTAGCGTCAATCCACCATCTACAAGCACGTCCCACACGTTCGATAGTAACGGCAACAAAATTAAAGCCAACCCACCAAAATACTCCGTGGTGAGCCGCGTGCCATCCGACAATGAAACCAAAAGTAACGAAAGAAGCCACCAATTCCTTGAGCATCGTGTTCCAATTTTTCGTCCAACGGATTTGCTCCATGTATTTTATTGTTGGCACGTAAATGCATCTGAAATACATTTAAAAGAGGACGGATTTATTTCCTTGTCCTTTCTTTCTTTTCAATTTTCTTTGAAATTCAGGTAGTTGGCGGCTTTAAAATTAATTAAATTACTGGACTAGGTTGTTGTACAATCCACGATCAAATCCTTTCCACAGAACCGAACTTCTATGGAGGCAGGTGTTACATTTTGGAAGAGGTAGCGTCTCGATTCCGTCGTACTCCATAATTGCCGTCGACATCCCGTAGAAAACAATGTACTTTGTTTGCATAAAGGCGTCTATAGTAATTTTTAGAAATATTTATCGGAATCTCAATAATATGTAAGTTTCCAAAAACTCTAATTAAATCAACACCAAATCTGAATTTACTTAAGTGCTGCATAAGTCCAAAAACCGACCACCAGTCCAGCCGACTTACAATTGCCGGATTCCAGGAAATAGCTCGAAAGTAAAGATAATGTAGAAGGATTTCAATGAAAATGAACCAAAACAGCACTCTGAATAATCTCAGGAACAGAACTTTGGTTTCTTGTATCGTTAACTTCAAGTTTGTTGGCACGGAGCTCCGCTGCTGCATCTGCAGACAACAGTTATAGCGTTTTAAACATTAGAGCCGACCGGTTAACCGTTAATTCCGTTTTTACCATGTAGAATTAACCAAATTTTATCATTCTTGTTAGCCAGCAATGCTAGTAACGCTGGTCAGCAGCTTGCAGACCTTACCCCTGTCCTATACGTATTGTAGGCAATAACGGACCCGTTCAACGTTAGCGGAAAGTAAAACGTGTACTTTATCAATTCCAGTAGCCCTCCAAAGCTTGTAGCGTCAGTTTCGCTAAGAGTATCGAAACAATAGCTGGTTCCTCTTAGCACGAACCAACCTCTAATGATATAAAAGTATGCAGCGCCGTGTTGGTAATACGAATTTTTTGCCGATTCCTGCACAAATTATTCAATTAAATTAAAGTCATTTAGGGTCTGTTGGAGTGTTAGAGCTGTAACAACGAATACAGTTACATTAGTGTTTAACTAACTCCGGTCTTTCACGGATCAAAATAAGCGTAGATGAGTATAGATAGAGTAGTTAGCTGAATGACCAGATGGTGGCGCGATCTTAGAACTACCCAGAAAATGGCTGGAATTGTAACCAAGAGCGCTCCGGCCTTAGGGTCCATCACCGCTTGAATCAGACCAAGCGAAAACGGTAGCGAGATCCAACCTAATGCCTAGGAGTGAAACAGTAAACAGAGTGAAATATATTTAGTTGAACTCAATTTAAAACCATTTAAATCCGAGTCATTCCCGCTTTTTACCTTAGGGTAGACCCAAATACAGAGGCGACTTGCAATCAAGTAACCCACGTAGTATCTCCACACTCTAAAAGTTGAAAACGCTTCTGTAAATAGCACCCATTCGTAGTCTGTAGTATCTTTTCGGCGGTTCATCCAGGTGGTAAACCAACTTCGGTCATAATAGGAACGGGTTAAATAATGCCGAAATTCTAAGACATTTTTTAATTAAAGTATTAATTAATGTCTAGGAATTAAATTGTCCGGTCTTCAGGTGCAGGAATTAATCAATATAAAGATTGAATTGGCAAAAGAAATTCACCGTAAGAAGCCAAGTATAATTTGTAACTGCTGTACAGCACTATTCCGCCATAAACAGCGCTAACCAAAAGCCTGAACCCAAATACGAAATCATTCAAACGTTTGCTCCCGTAATTTTGTCTCCAGTAATTTTCATTAATTTCTTCTTCTCCATCTTGAGCGGTGGGACAATTTTGGTCAAGACTGTTCGTTTCACGTTCCCGTCGGTTTGTTACGTCAGTTTCAATTTTGCTGTTTTCCTTAGGATTAGCTCTTCTCTTTAGCAATCCCATAGCTGCTCAATTATGATACACAAAGTTCTACCTCAAAGTACAGGTGCTACTGAACATGAAGATAATCGGTTACAGAGAATGGATGCATTGGGATGCCGCTGTAATGAAATGAAATTAAAACGTAATTAATACAATTAACTGATTTGATACGTTAGCTGGCTTAGGATTAGATTAGCTTCCGCGCTATAGGTAGATGATACATAGATTCGCGAATTTGATTGCTAGCATAAGTTTTACAGTGCTTCCGCTTAGAGCATTGTTATTTTCTAAACGATGCAGTGCGATCTATAATGCTGCGCAGCTGACATTTTAACGATGCCAAAATAATATCATCTCTACTTCGGCAAGGTTAGAAGTGTTACCATACATGTCGCAGAGAAGTAGGTAAAAGCCTTCGTAGCCTTAATGTAGTATTTTCCCTAGCATTTCAATATTTCCTTGATTTAAAATAGCCACTCTGACTGTGCCACCTTCCCTCTCCACAGTCCGAAAACTGTGGCGAACGATCATCGCAGAAGAGGAGAACCTTACGGTCTTCCTAATCCATCTCACGCTCAGGAAGAAGCACTCTACCTCTTCATCGTGGTTTGTTCCTTCGCCAAAGTGGTCAAAGGTTGGAAGATGCACACTAAAGAAATGATCCTTTGAAGTATGATCTTAATTGTGTACGTCCAAATCCAAAGTATATATTCTTCGTCCCAGCCGCCTGAGAAGCGGATACCAATTTCACTCATTCAACCAAAGACAATACAAAACTACAATGGAAATTGCAAAGTATCCAACTGTGCTCCAAGCATTTGGCTGTCTTTGAGTATTTTTAAATTAAAAATCACATTTAATTTTTAAAAGTAATTGGGATTTTAATCAAGAAATCCAGGACTCTGCTCTTCCCTCAGGCAGGCAGAAGGAAGGAGCTTCAAGAGCTGTGTAGTGTGAGGTACGAGAAAGAATGGGATTCTTCCATGGGAAAAGATGCGGAGAAGAGTGTAGCTTGAATCCCTACTTACGTCCTATTGTGTACAGGGCTCCACATGGTTTATCTAATGTGAGTCACAGTAGTAAGAGCAACGTGTAAAGCAGCTGACTGTGGACCCCGTTCAATTGCGTTATGTTATAGCCGAGAGCAGAGAATGCAAATAATTTTATCAAAATCCTAATTCGTCTTGAAATTCTTACAATTAGCCTTAAGATCCTAATTAGAATAATGATTCTCCGTTTAATTCTACGGAGATATTCTCAATGCTTATAGGCATTTTCCCTGACTCGTATGATTACGATCTGTGTTCTTAAATTGTATTTAAGAACCAATACAATGCTGGTTAAGCATGCATTGTTCGTATTTTAACTGTCTTTAAAGAAAAACCACTTAAGGAGTTTATTCCATCGTATTTACACATTATGACTCGCAATAAGGGATGGTTTAAAAGCCCTAGAGTTTATTCCTGAAGGATAAATACAAGGGATATATATATTTTTGCAAATCAAGCATTCAGTTTAGAGTCCAACCAAGATCGTAGTTTGCCAACATTAGCAAAAACTGAAGGATAACCTGATTGAGCACACGGGAATATTGCATTACTCACAACACCAGCCAAGTAGTATCTATTAGCTTCATCTTTAGCCATTAGAGGTCCGCCATTGTCGCTCTGTCGTTAAAAACATGACAAATCAATAACATTAACCCCAAAGAATGACCCAGGGGTGGGTCATCTAAACACGGTGACACACAAGCTAGAAAAACTTACCGTGCAAGTTCCCTTGCCGCTATTAGCGGCGCAGACCATATTTTCAGTTACAGGCTTAATACTGATATAGCTATCCGCACACGTTTGTCGGTCAATGATGTTCAGTGTGACCTTTTGTAGAATTGATGGGTTTTCAATACTCATATCATCTCGAATATTTCCCCATCCCGTTGCGATAGCTTCACCAGAAGGTTCGATATTTTCAATCGCAAGTCTTACGGGTTGTACGAACGGTGTAAAAACCAGAGGTTCCGTCAAAGTGATGATACCGATATCGTAATCGCTATTTGAACTGTAAAGCAAGAAAGCAAACAGGAGTTTCAGACGTTACTCATACGTTTCTTCATCCTTTACTAGGTTACTTAATCAATTACCTGTTGTAAAGCTCATGATATTCCACCTTTTCAACGGATCGAGACTGTTGTTCTCCCTCAACAATGGAAAGGTCACGTTTTCCAGCAAGTACGCCAAGGTTTTCAACACGAACTCCACTAATACAGCTAGCAGATGTGATTATCCGGGTGTAATCGTAGATAGTTCCGCCACAGCTATGAAATTTTTCACTTGGTGACCCATATTGGACACTGACTTGATGCGGGAATTCTCGTTCTCCCGTGTTTTCTCCACCGACAATCCTTCCAGATCCGATTTTGAATCCCGACACAGCTGAAATGTTAAGATACATGTTAATTTTTCGTTTAGTGTTAGCAAGTTTAGCAGTTAACTCGATTACTTGTTTCTAAACACTATACAATAATTTTATTAACAGTTGAAGACATACCTGAAACTGCAAGGCCGATGGTCAGAATAATAGTAACACTCTTCATTTTCGCGATGCTTTGTAAAATCGCCAATAAATATGCCGATGACTAAATGAAAGCTTGAAAGAAACTGATTCCTCACCTCTTATGTTCTTTGAATTTATAATTTAATTCACTTTAAAGGTTTGCGCTATCATAATTATCCCTTTGAACATATTGACCCAAGATTAAAATATTGAGTTTACATACACGGCGCACGAGAATGTAATTAATCTTCCTGCGACAAGGAATCAAATTGATATCTTTAAAAGTGCCATGATTGAAACCACATGACCCATCATCGAACGAACAAGATAATCGAGATTAGTTTGATCAAGGATTACTATTATCTATCACTTAGTTCACATTCCGTAACGAGCATCGATGAAAGCTATTAAAATCTGATAAAAATATGTTAATTCTATACGGAAAGTAAAACACGTTCACATTTTTCCTTTAACTGTACTACCAGGCTTTTTTGAACTTATGTTCAGTAAAATTAAAAACACCATAAGTGTCGAATACAATAATAAATACTATAATTAAAACTTGAATACACAAATATAATACTCATAAGTTGATTTCAATCATACTGCGGATGGCAGAAGCTTAATTAATTTTTAATACCATCATTCTATCCTCCTACCTGCTACTACCGAAACCAGCGCTGTAGTTAATAATTAATTTGTCTTTTCTTCTATATTATTTATAGTTAATCCCTATCGGATATTGAATTTAGTTTGATCCACTCACCTACATATAGTTGTAATAAGGTAAAGGTTACATTGTGCAATTGCAATTACTCTGTGAATGCATCCTTCGTGCTGGTGCATAATCTGCTTTACAATCAGCAAGCCAGTGCTGACTGATCACTTGATTCCGATCTATTCTAAAAGGTATTTAAGTTAATCAGGTTTATGCATGCAAGCAAGCGTATTAATGTTAGTAGGAAGAAGGTTAGTATAATATTTTTAAAGAGTTAATTCGAAAAGACTAGGTCTCTGTGGTAATAGAAGCATTGAAACTTTCTATCTCTCTCTCCCTCTTTCTTTCTTTTGCTTGACCTTAATAAATTTTAAATTTAAAAACCAAGTAAATAAGTTAATTGTATTTTTGTGACAATCCAGTGCAAGAGCAGGTTGAGTTTGATGCTCCTCCATGTGCGGCCAATACTATTCAAGTTAAGTACTCATGTGATTCCAAAGTTGTTGATGACAGGTAAGTTGATGGATGTGCGAATCAAGGAACCGAATCATCTCTTCTCCTGCAAAATAATGTCAGAGTCTTTTAGATTGATTAGTTCAAAGGGATTATCTGTGACAAGGTGGCCAGAACGGTGGACGGTAGTATCAAGTTTTGCAGTAGTGAAAGCATAAACCTTGGCACGTGGACAAGTGTCCATTGAAACAGGTTTCACAAGCTAATACATGTTCAGCAAGGGCAACAAGAGAGAGCTAAAGGAAAGGTGAAAATTCGCAATTATTCGCAAACTTACCTGATAAAAACGATTTAATAAATAAGCTCTCGAAAACAGTTTCAATTTTAGTCGTCGTCATCATCATCCGCGGGAACGAATAATTCGTTTTCTTCAAGAAAACTTGCCATATTTTTGCTAATTGCAGCACCGATTCCAAGACCTGCAAATACTGTTAATCCCACATTTAATATTCCCATCGGCTCCTTCTTAGGTTGTTCCACTACTCCTCCCGTAGGTGTTGTAGTAAGAAGACGATTTTGTACTAATTGAGCCGATTGTTGCTTTGAGCGGGTTTGTGCCATGCCGAGGAGGACTCGCGGTGTTGACATTGTCTGCAAATATTTAAATGCAATTAAAAATTAATAAACTTTCGTTGAGATTCTCCAAGAATTCCGTAATATGTACATATACGCAACTATCCAAAAACATTTTCATAGTTATTGTAGCAAAATAAGTTTGGTGTTCAGACCAACAAAAATGTGTAGAAGATCAAGAAACTAAAAATGTATCTTAAAAATTTACATTTTTCATTTTTTTTAACATAATTTTACAAAAAGTTTCAAAATATCTAATAGCTAAAGAATAATTTTCACAACAGAAACTAAAAATCAACCCTAAAAAATTCTAAATTCTTACAATTTTGTCCAGCAAGCCAAGATTTTACAGCATCAAAGTTTTACCGCAACGATAAAAAAACAGAATTTCTTACGTCTTTGATTTATTGGGCTGAATTCGGTCGGCGAATTTGTGAATCTTCTTTAAACGCCTTTCCTCCTTCTCTCTTTCAAGCCTATCCCAAATTCGCAATATATGTTTCTTGATTCCGCAATCTCTTTACTTTACATGTGTATTTTCTAGATTTCTGCACCCAGCACAGTCTAGTATCTTAAACGGTTTTAGCCTTGGGTAGCAAGCAAGCAAATTCTGTGCTGTGCACAATCCTTGCAGAATATTAAACTCCAGGCCTTTGTAATAGGAAATGTAGAAAATATATGGGCGAAGCTTATATTGTAAAGAGAAAAGCTCTGGATTGTTTTACGTTAATGAAATCCTCCCGCTGAAAGTAACGCAGGCTCAGTACTCACACTGCAGAACTTTTCATTTCTCATCCCTAGGAGAAAAAATCCCTAAGAATAACTTTAAGAAACCTCACGCAGAGTCACACGACAGTATTTCCTTTCTCCTCTTGCCTTCCTCTTTCCTCTACCTTCTATATATAATTCTCCGGGCTATTTTTTCCAGTTCCAGGCAGGCAATATGAGTTTGTCAGACTTAGTTGGAAGGTTTAGCGAGCATTACTGCCGCTCAGTCATGTTTTAGCTGATTCAGCTTAAACTATTTTCTACCATCCATCAAATCATCACTATCCTCTTCACTGTCTATACTCTGTGGCTTATGCCAGAAGCCCTTCTTGGAAAATCGTCGCAAAATTTGCATTCTCTGCAAAACCTCTAGTCTTATCAGAATCATTCAAAAACTGATAAGTCCTTATCGAGTCAGCTAGTCCCCAGAGTGTCCTAACAAATGAGACCTTGATACAGATCGACAGAAAAGCTTTTCCTGCTTCGCTCTGCTTTTAGCGTAGACTATATTTCAGGAAAATCAATAAACCTAATGCTTAATGGAATCGGAATATGTACTTAGACTTCGGCTTAGGACTGAAGAAGGTATCAAATGCACAAGAAGTACCCGAATCGGGCATCTAAATCCACTTTTCTCACTCTGGCGTGATGGTAATTCCATGTGTCAAAATTACTTGTTTCCAACCAATAATACGTGGTCATGCAATTGAACATTTCGGTCTTACAAACAAAAACAGTCTGTTGGAAGACAAGACGAAAACAAGAAAAAATACAGCACAATGCCCACATTTCCAAAGCTTTAACTGTTGCGGCTAATCAAAGACAGCAGTCTTTCTCACATGCACAACCAAAATATGCTATGAAATTTGAAAAACTAAACCTTTTTACGTCCACAAGTAAATTGGGAAGTGTAAAACTGTCAAAATAATACGCTTACTTCAATGTAAACAAGAAAAACATTGGATTCACACATGCAAAAATGCAAGGTCCCACCGAGAGTCGAACTCGGATCGCTGGATTCAAAGTCCAGAGTGCTAACCATTACACCATGGAACCACAGGTGAGGTGAGGGGTAAAAGTAGTTTTATAAGAATCCCGCTATGTAGGCCGAGCGCATCTTTGCTGCAACTTTTAATTCAAGTTCTACTTTCTCTTCGTTTCATCTTCTTGAATTGAATCTCTTGTGTGATTCAGTGCTTAATCCCTGAACACTTAGCTTTTTGCCTAGTCAGTTTGCATCAAGTCAATGGATAGTTCCCACATGCACTTGCTTGAGCCCAATGAATGAGGTGAATGCATCCACGATTTTCAACAACAAAGATTTAAACCTGATTCCCAGGCGCATCAAGCGTTACAGGTTACAGACAGAAGGAGGTGTGGATGCTTAACTTGATTGAGGAATTTCATTTGTTTTATAGGCTTGGCTGCCTTTGAATGTAATTTAATTTACAGCTGTATAGCCGCGCGGAGCAGCTTCGCAAATTAAACATTTCGCCAATTTTTTTCGCGCGCAAAAATACAGCAAAATGCTTTATTCTTAAGTACTTCCCAGTTTTCTTTGCAGTTGTACTTACAGCGAAGCGGGTATTGTAATACCCGCCATCAAACATACTTTAGCCCTTTACCAGAAGCTGCATGCCCGAATCGGGTTTGCCCTCAAAAATGTAATAAAACACACACATCATATCAACATGTTGGAATTATAATGGAACCACATCTACTACACTCATACTCAAGCTTCTTCTTCACTGCTCGAAGGTGCGTGGACTGGCGGGTGTAATAGCCTGCAGGAGCCGCTGTTACCAAATACAGGTGTCATTGACTCAGGTAACTGAACTCTTGTTCCTATATTGTTTGCAACCCAGCTCCACAAAAGAGGACGAAAAAGAAATTAAGTGCTTGGAAAGAGACTCGCTTTCAAGCCACAAAAAAGCACCGCACGTTTTTAGCAATAATAGCAACAGTTCCCAATTTACAACTAAAAATATCAAGCATAGGAAGTGAGAAACTCGACTTGCAAATTGCATAACATCACAATGCTCTTATTCGCTTAACTGACACTTGCCCACCACACCTGGCTAAACTAGCTAATCAAATCTTTAGCCAACAAAGTGTTATCGCACATCAACGAAAACTTCTAGAGCTGGTGCCTTGTTGAGCTAGCTACAAAACTGTTTTGCCAAAACGCAGGATGATTTTGCGTATGTGCGAAAAGTTACTGTAAATCACAGGAGGAAGCTGATTGCTGTACGCTAATGCTAAATAACGCCGGCAGCATGTTCCGTCACTTCTGTCGCGCACTTCAACCACCCATTATTCAAAGACGAAGGGAAAGTAAGCCTAAATTTGCAAACAGATGTATGTAATAACCCAGAGAATTAGCAAAGTAATCAAGAGATCATTGATCCCTCCTACAGTTTACCCGGAAAAATGTTTCCTGTATTTGAAATCTATATAGCGCTGCGCTCAAGCGCTCCAGGTCTGCGTCTAGCCCGTTTGGGGGTCCAAGAAATACAGTATACTGCTTGCACACCTTAGGTAAGCAATGCACGCATTATTTTTGGTTCTATAAGTGTCACGGGGTAACAGCATGTTTCTCGAAGTCATGCACTCCACACACCTGTAATCAGTCTTCTAATATTAATGAGCAGCTTTTGGAGCTGTCAACCCGTCTCGTGCATGATTGCATGCAATGGAAAACGGAAGTAAGCTCCAAGTTTATTATTGATTGCAATCCTACTAAAATTCTAGCTTCCATGCTAAGGTACATCAACCGTGAAACTACATATGGGTGCAGGTAACATTAAACAGGGCAAACGGATAAACAAGACGGCGTGTAACGCTTCTCACTGATTCAGTAACGTTGGGAGGGACTTTAACTTAATATGTTTTACCATAACATACAGACGCATTAAATCGATATTATTGATTAACTTAATCGATTCACACTGCCCAAAACGACGTAGTTACCTTCTGCGTTTTACATTATTCGCATTGCAAATAAATTGAAACATAAAGCGGAAATACTGTTAGCATTAGCAGCTGGTAATCACATTAATATTGGCGATTCTGAAACTCGCTGCCTCGGACGTTCGCCGGATCGTTAAGTGTATCGATTCAGCATTAGCAGTTTAGCGGAAACAGCGTGCTTCAAGGTTCAAAGGAGGCGACACAAATGGAATTGCGTACACAAATATTTGCTCGGATTCTGCTTCATGTGTGATAATGTAAAGCGAACCAGAAGAAAGAAATTCGGTAGCAGCCTGCTTCTTTGGTTGGTAACTGCCCCGGAGAAAGCAAATAACAATTTCCTACGAATCATATCCCCTTTCAAGGAAAAACATCAGTTTCAGTGGTTCAAGTCATTTAGAATCGCGAAATTACCTCAGTCTGAATCACCCCGCTCAAAGCTTCCAGCCTCTTGGTTTCTTGGTGTAAGTTTCGTGTGATATTTATGAGTGTGATATTTTCCTCGCTTATTGGTTTTTGAATTGAGCTCTTATAGTTTTTGGCAAAGGGTTCAACTCCTTCCGCATCTCAATTGCCATAAGGCAATAAAGTAAAAATATTAAAAAGAGAAGAGACCTTCTTATTAGAAAAGCTGTAAGTGATCCATGTAAAAGCAAAGCTAGCTGTCTTAGTAAGTAGTAACATCTGGTGATTTTGGTTTTAGCATTCCTCGTGTTCCAAACTTTACTTGTGAGCTCGTGTTTTAAGTTGTAAGTTATTATGGTTCATAGTCTTCACATTTTTGCAATTCCAATTTTTCCTCCAACTTTTCCCTATTTCCCATTGATTGAACTTGAAGTATGGAAAAGAGAGATTGCGGTGGAACACGGAGAATGACTTCTCTGTGGTTTCCAGATCTTTCATGTTTGTTCTCCCCCGTATGTAGCTCTTTCCTGCTCTGGAAAAAGAATTGACATAACCATATCGTTTGTGCAAGCTTATGAGTTATTAGTTACGTCCTGTAAACTCGGAGAAGAATTGAGGTGAGATTGTGGTAGTGAGGTGACACGGAATTGCATCCCACCTTTCATCCTCCTCTGCTTGATTACAGGTGGGAAAGGTACAGGCGTTTTTACATCTCTCATTCTTAATTATCCCTGCTCTCAATCATCCCTGACTATGGGTCGAATACACTGTATCAAGCAAGTCAAACAAGTATACTCACGCTCACTCCGCTGTGTTTACTTCCCTGCCTCCCTTCTTCATGTCTGTGGTTAAACCCTAATGATAATGAATTCTGTAGAGGATCGAGCAAATAGTGGTAAACGGAAGATGGTTTCTGATTGCTAGCTTTGGTTTATTCAATTTGATTTAGCTGGTTTGATTTCTGACACTTGATCAAGGTTACTCTCAGGTTATGGCACAAACTCTAATTAAATTTCGCATAACATTTTTTGCCATTTTAGTGCAAAACTGTCCACGTTTTTCATTGATTTCGGTGCTATAATTCTGAATTATTTCAGTTATTGCACCGAAATCTGATGCTGCCTGAATCAGAAAAGATCCAGAATTCTATGAGTTTTTCCAAGCTAATTCGCAAGAAACGTCGCGTAGTATAAAATCCATGAAAGATTTAGCTAGGAATGGTTTCAGGGAGTTGAGGAAGATGTCATGAGCGTTTGAGATTCAGATAGACAAGCTTAGACAGGAAGAGTCTGACTAAAAGCTTTGAAATGGTTTATTTATGCATTGCAGATCTGCTATGAAGAATCAAGCCGACTTGCTGTATATCTTGCGGACATGACAGATAACCATAGAGCTCTGAGACCCTGGATGTACAGTCCTCCTTCAGAACCAGAATTCAGCTCTCAGTACCTTAAACCTGATATCAAACACCTTTTGAAGCGCTTGGACGACGACGCTGCAAGCGCAACAGCAGCGGCTCTGTACTCTTTGGTATAATTTCAGCAAACCATTGTTGGAACGGACGCAAGGGATTCTTGCAGCATATATCTATAATACACACCTCTTGTCTTAAGTACGTACTTGGGCTTTGATATTTTTGCTCATCGTTTTATACTGACAGATATCAGCTTTTCGCAGCTACTATTTCAGCTACTATGTATACTACTGCAATCTTGAGTATTGTATGATGTGGTGATGTTGATGTTTTTGAATTCTCTCATAGCTTGACTCACACCTTCTGATTCTGACTGAGAGAATCAAGAGAGAGAGAGAGAGGAAGTGCATATTCAATATCGGCTACCAGCAACAAACAAACTGAGGAAGCAAGGGGAGGATATTTGTCTGAATTTCAGACTTCTGCATGAAACAAACCCTAAGAGAAGTAGAGGAAATTTGCTCTACGGAAAATCGAGAGAAGTCAGAAGGAAGCAAAGCTAAAGAAGACTCCAAGGGATTTTTACCAAGAGAAAAGCAGCAAGAGTATATTCTGCTCTTCAAAGGAGATTCTGTCCTCTTGTAAACTTGCGTACAACTCGCCTTCTTCTGGTTGTGCCCTGCCTGATGAGAGAAGAAATCCAAAGAGAAGAGAGCAGACCAAGTTGAATTTTCTGCACAAGACCCCGCAGCTTCCTCTTGGACGAACATAAGATTGTATTTAGGAGCAAGTGAAAAGACAGTACATTGGCATTTGTTATTATGTGCTGGTCCTGAGTTGAGTGAGTGTGGTTCCGTGTCCTGGACCTAGTACTAATTACCTTCTAATCACCACCGCCACCAACCGATCAGTATCAATGTGAATTGTGAGCGAAGAAGAAACCATAATTTATAGCTTGCTTGCGAGAAAGATTAAACACAGGAGCTCACAGTCCTGAATATAGTCAATAATACCTCTCCAAGAATAATTATTATCCTCCCTGTAGGAGGAAAAAAGAGGGATTTTAAATTCTACCGAAACTTTAAAATTTTTACTGTATTTTAAAATTTAGTTTTAAATTCCAAACCATAGTGAGGAAGAATATAAATTGATTATTTAAAATTAATATTGTCCCGGTTAATATTTCATATTTCGGACCATACCGTGTCATTCATTCATCAGCTGTTTCAGTCATACATTTCCTGGAGTGATGTTTAACTTTAATAGTGATTCAAGTTTCAATTTTTTACTGTGGACATTAACGTGATTGCCGTACTTATGACTTATGCACTAACGTTCAAAAAGGGATTTAAAACTGAAAACTGTGCTTCGAGCATGTGTTGTTCTTTTCGGTGGAAGTGATTTGTAACAGAGTACATATAATTGGAACAAATTGTCGGTGAAGAAGCTGAGAGTGAATTAATTCTTAGCAGTGTTGATGCATTTATGTTGGAACGAATCCTCAAGAAAATACAAATCTGTGTCGCCCTTCACCTTTATGTGTTCTACTCTCGATTACCTTTATCTTCGTCTTTAGCGGTAAGTCGAACAAGTTTTTATATTTCTGTATTGTAAGTGTCTAGTTAAGTAGCTGGTGGGGTTTATTGCAAACATTAACTACACTTCATGATAGTCTTTGTTAAAGTTAAATACTGGTTCAGAAATGTGTACCAAGTCGGTATAGTTAGTTGAGATATAACTTTATAAGCCTTCGAGCTAAAACTGTCATCGAGGATTATATTTTCAGTTAAAGGTTCTATCGATGCGATCGGTCTCTACTCGTCGATATTGTATACGTTAAAGTTTGATCGGTGCCTGACCGGTGACACTGCTGTCTGTTGGTAAAGCATGGATTTCTTCGAAGTGTTCGAGCACAACACTGTTTCGATGCATGTCATCCTTAAACACATATTGCTTTCAGTAGCCATACTTGTTTGATAACATGTTCGATGTGACCCTAACTGAAAAAGGTAGGATCGATGCATCATTCAAGTTCCAAATGATAGAAAGTTGGTGATATCAGAACAAGCTTAGTTGGCAGCAGCAGGAGCCGGCTTTAATTTTCATTAAGCCGAAAGAAGCCAAACTACAAGCAAACTAAAACGGATTAAATCTATAACTTAACCTGCCTGTACACCAAAGTAAACCCATGTCAAAGAGCAGGAGAACTAGGTAAGATTAAGAGTGAATCCATTTATAATTCAAGGAAGGGAAACCTGCTCTCTTACTTGTCGTTCTTTTAAAACCAAAGTTAGCTTGTTAAGGGCATGAAGATTATAGCGTGGATGTATAGAGGTTTAAATCTAGGTTGCTTAAACTACAAGCAAGTTAAGTTGAAGTTATTCCTCATTTTGGTTCTTTGGCTCTCTTCTCGCTCATGTAGATTTTGATATGTAGATAAACACGATTGGTCCTCCTACCTCGAGAGATTCTGAGAATGGGAAAGTTAATATTCAAAATTTAGATTTCTCGATGACAAGACGTGGAACCAACTAAAAGTCAGCCTTTTAAAGCTAAGGTCTTGATTCCAAACTGAGAATTAAAAGAGTTATAGCTTCAAGAAGGGAAGTTTGTGGACGAGAAGAGGAGTTTTACTTAAAAAGAGAAAAAGAAATGTAAAATCTAATATTCTTATTACCAAGCTAGATGCTTAGTTGTTGCCAAGAGCAGGCTAGTTGCAATGATTGCTATGCTGCTGTAAATGTATTACTTTCCTTGGTAACTTATTGAGTTGGCACGATTCTTGTAGGCTTGTAGGTTAAGTCTAGGCGTAGGATAGTGAGAATGCCTTCTTGTCTCGTAAAGGAGGACTTATATGCAAGTAACAAGTAAGTGAAGTTGTAAAGGAAACCTAGTTAAACTTGATCATGTTCTTGGTATTCAGGTTTCTTTTGAAAGGGAGTTATATAGTTAATGGAAATGTGTTATGGGTGCTGGTGCACGCTGTGTTCAGCATGTAAAGTATGCTATGGCAAGTATGCTCAACACATCTTTCATTATTATCCGAAACATACTTTTATTTATTTGCTACAAATAAGAAACGTGTATTGGCGGCACAGATATAATTGAGTTGGCCGTGTAAATGTGAGGCAAAAGGAAGGAGAAGTCGCTCTGTGTTACTCCTGATAAGAGGAAGGTGAATGCTTAATGTTCCGTAGTTAAACTAATATACTTTCTAGGTTGATTCTACTCCGCGTTCTAGCAAAAACTTCTTCCCTTTTAGCTCAACAGTTTGAAAGCTAGTTAAATCGTAGAGAAATGCAAGCATACGGCAAGCATACAGATTGGTTAAAGTTCAGCACACAGCTTGAGTTGAGCTTTGCAGTTTGCCGGTAATCTATGAAGCTTGTGGAAGAGTAAAAGAGTTTTATGGGCGTGTTGATTAAGTTGATTGGGATTGGAAGATGTAATCTTATTTAAGCCATTTATTAATGTAGAAAAGCTAATAGAGAGTTAAAGATAAGTCTAACTTGCAATACAATGAGGCAAGCGCAAGCGGCAGTGAACAGCAGTGTGTACATGTAGGAGCGCAGCGTAGGCCGGTGTCAAACTAAAAGTTACAGCATCTGTTCTGTGCTTTCTTTCTGTTAAGGCAATGAACCACGGCAAGGCAAAGGAATTGCTACTACGTTGCAATGATTAAATTCAATCAGGCTTTAGGATAGAATATGGGCATAGGTTTGTCCCAGGAATTAATTTTATTACGAAGGTAAATAAATGTTTCGAAATATACTAGCTTTGTCTCGTCCAAGGGAAGTGAATGAGGACAGAATATAAGCTTGTGCGAATTTGCGACGCTTTTTGCCATGTGTGTGTGTTCTATGGGTATGTTCGCAATTGATGTGTATGCGCTGTGAAAAGGACTGGCTGAGAGGAAATGACATTGCGCTCTCCTCTCATGCAGATAACAATTCTATTGAAATTATAATTTTTATTGCGATTCCGATATAGGGAAATATATATCTTTGCCTCTTGATTATGATAGGAGGAGGGCTTGGAGAGCGAACAGAAGTGAAATTAATCTTGAATGAGAGTTTTGCCCTCGATTTCAAATTGTCACATGTCCTTTTTGCGAATTGCGCATATTTTATGTACCTTGAGACGTTCAATGACATTCGCCAAATGTATTCCAATCGATTATTGAAAGCGCGTAGCGTGAAATCAGCGCTACGTCGTATTATAGGCTGTACGATCAATTTTGTGATGGTTATGCAAACGGCATGCTACCGATTTAATTTCAGCTTGAGAAGTCAACGTTTCTGCCGTTGTCTTTGAAGCATTAGGAATTGATACGTTGTAAAGTAGAATTCGGATATTATTGATGCACATTGCGCTACGAATGTTCGAATACGAATGTATCTGAAGTACCGGTGATGCTTTGTGAGCAAATCAAGCGTTGTGAATTCAGGTGTAAGATTCAATGATTGCTGATAACAATAAAAGTTTCTCTACAAAATACTTTTACTTTGCCCACAACATCCCATAATTTTCAGCAGCAATACATTTCTCTTAGTTTGCGATGAGAAGCTAATTGTGATTACTAACCGGCTCTGCAATTTGAATTTACATTGTAAAGCGCCATCATTAACAATCGGCAGGTTAGCTGTAGTAAATATGATTCGCTCCGCTTCCACAAACACTATTTTCTAGTAGAAAGCAACTTGGAAAACAATGGCTTGTTTTCTTTTAAAGAAATTAAGGGATCTTAATTAGGATTTGAAGCGTAGGCGATCGCCTTCTTGTGGTCCATCCGTGGGCCTTAACCCTTAAGTAATCGTATACTAGCGGTCCGTATCGGCTCTGGCAATGTAGCAGAGGTTTCATATTTGGCACCGCTGCCACTTGGATTTAGATTAAAAAATGTTTTTTAAATTGCTATCCTGTCATCAACTTTGATACTTTGTCGGTAGTGTTTCCGTTTTCTCTTTGCCGGTACTATGATCCTACTCGTTAGTTTGGTGCATTAGCAGTATAAAATTTAGAATCGAAGAGTTTATAATATTCTAATCGAAAATTATTTTTCCGCTGTCATTCTTTCTTCTTGTCATCCAAAAACATTTACTCACGAGGGCTGCTAGGCAATGCAAATTGTATTTCCTCTCCACACAATGATAATTTGCGGTCAGAGGTTTAATTTAGCTTCGACTCCATTAACCACACCTAAAGTTAACTAACTGACTCCATAGATTCGAATGCACTTTTACAAAGTCAATTGGGTTTGCGCTTTCACTCATTTCGATATGCTCTTCGATATTTTTGTTAGTGTACGCTGCTTGCAGCAATGTTTTTTACAACATTCCGCTGTTATTATTAACGGTAATTAGATTAACAACAGGTTGTTTTGTAGCTTAATGGCATTGCAATACTTGATTACTCAAAATTGATGACAATGGATTGAGCTTGAAAAATATTCGTTCTACTTTCCTCAGCATTAAACTTAACAACTCATCGATGAGTAAACCAAACAAAACAATCTCTCTTCCCACAAATGCATTATCTGTAATTAGATTACATATCTACACAAGTTAATGTAAACCGGCTCGTGCTAACAAGGCATCCATTTTAAACCGATCCAAAACAGAAATAATTCGCAAACTTGTGCAAAGTACCATAAAAAGTATAGTTATTTCCCACCTCCGAAGCTAAATACATTGTTACCACCATTATTTTAGATTCATTTAACATTATTTTCATTTTTAAGGAACCGCAGCATTGTACAACTAAACTAAACTTGCCATTATTTTGGTTTGTAAGACTGAAGTGTAAATTAGGGGTTTCCTTTAGTATTTTTTTCACGTTTCTGACCTAATTAAAGCGTGCGAGGAAGACGAACCTGTGTGTTCAATTTAAGAGAAAAAACCCAAACTGACAAAGGAACAAGCACCGTGAGTCTGTGGATGCAGACAGGTTGGTTTGCTGGCGAAGATTTACAATAGCAGTATTTAACTATACGAAGCAACTAACCAACCTCATTATTACGCTTTGCCTCATCATCCCATCCCACGCATACGCCTTCCAATTTTGGTCGAGACTTTGGATTTAAAATTATACACCTTTTGTTGTGCCTGCTGGCATTACTTTATTTCGCCTTAAATTTTTATGTAATTTTCTTTTTGAATCCAACAAATCCACTCCTTTGTTCAATGACCGAAGAGCCCACTACAACGCTTCTCTTACAGCTTTGTGGTAATCGGGACGAGGTGTCGCTGTCAGTTTGTGTAATAATAATCTACTTTTAGTATGTGTTTCATTTAATTTATAGGCTTGGGTTTTGACTTCAGTAGAGTGCAGTCAGCCAAGCTTGATGGCAAAACAAGTGGTTTTGTAAATGGTAAAGGATGCTGCATAATAAGCTAAGTATTTCCCTCTAGAGTTGACTACTTTACTCAACCTAGTAAGCGAGCTAAGAGCTATGGCTATTGGCTTTTATGATATTTTTATGATGACCTGGATAATCCGCACAATGTTGTTTTTTTTTAAATTATGTGATGCATATGAAGAGATTTCTGGGTTGACAGAATGTTTATTTTTATATTGCATGAGGAAATGTCAGGAAGTTGAGTATGAGAGGAAGGAGAAGTTTTATGATGACTAGCAGTGTTGTTGTAGCAATCAAGGATTAGCAGCATATCAGCTTCTGTGTTGCATTAAAATTATGGTGAATACAAAACTGATCCGCAAGTGAGTGAATAACTGTTTGCTAAAAATGCAGGATCTGCCGGCAAACCGCAAGATGCATGTCAACTTTAGTTAGCTTGTGACTGGTTATGGGAAATCGCGAGGTGTTCGATGCAGTTTGTTGTATTAACTTGATGGGAACGGAAATACGAGGAGATCAAGTGTTTAGTATATGAAATGTGGTAATTTAATTTGTAAAGATCAAGTCAGCAGCGGGTCTCTGTAGTAATCTAGATCACTGGGTTGACAAGCAGGAGAGTTGTCGGAAGTTTTTGACAGTAATTTTGACACGTGCAGGCGGCATATTCTTAGCATTCTTTAGCGATATCTCCGTGTCGAAATTAATATTGAACCTGGTACTGCTAATGTTACTAAACTTGCTTTTGTTTCATTAAATAAAACGCTCCTTATGCTAAACCTGGTGATCAAGGCGTTAAATTAGAATGCTATACTTGAGCGGGCTAGCTAAAAAAGCATTATCAAATGCATACAAGGTGCAGGAACTGATGGTGTTTTTCAGGAAAGTTTATTGGAAATTTTGTTTTCCTTTCTGCTGTTGATGAAAGCGTAGGCTTGATCGACAGCCATCTGCGTCATTGACTTGAACTTGTTCTTTTAATACTGTTAATTCAGGAGTTAAACTTGTTATCTACTAGTAGCGTAAGATTTTCCCCGGCTTTTCCGCTGTGTATATATATCTCAAATCTCAAGTTCACCATGACTTCCGGCTTGCCCTTCACACTGCATGTAACACAATCATAGCTCCTCGAGCTGGTTTCAGTCAATCCAGCGTCCGGCTCGCTTGCTTTCATCTTCGGTCAGATCCCTGTCATTCTGTGTACCGTACACATTTGAAACTTCCAGCAGCGTATATTGATTCAGCAAGTGTTTAACTCTGCCTTCTTGGAGACACAAATTGGGCCTTGAAACTCGGAAGAGTTCTCAATTGCACAGGGAAACTTAAAAAACACTACAGTTTTAACTCTGAAAACCTGTGAATGTATTAGTTTAAATGACACATTGGTGCTCCTGCGTCGCTTTTCGTTGTAGTTTGCTTCCAGGAAGAATCAGCTACTCATGTTAAGGGACTGCAGGGACGTGCATTCAGAAAAGGAGTGACAGCTAGAGTCCTAGGGATTTATTATGGCCTATAGATCAGTGTCGTGTTCGTTGTATAATTACAAGAGAAAACTGTCACCGCTTTGCCAGCTCTGCTCTGGCAAAGAGGAAACGGAAACAAATGATGTCGAGATGATAGTGCACTATAGTTTCTCTACTAAATTCTAAGTGACGGAGATTGAAGAGCTACGAAAATCTGTGTTTGGAGAATTGTGGATTGGCGATTAAGGAGGGATTCAGCTTTAGGGTTTGGGATTTATGTTGCATGTCCGCTTCACTAGTATTGCTGTGTAGGATAGAAGAAGCGATTTGAGAATGTGGATTGAATGGATGGAGGATTGAGTAACAGATTACAGGGAACTAAAAGCTTGAATGCAACTGCAGATTGCAGAGGAGGAAGAGTAAGTATTTTGGAAACTTTAGGGACTGTTTATAGTGTGAATGGGATTTGGTTGAATGACATGACATGGCAGACAAAACGAGACTGGGAAAGTCCATGTAGCTAAGGAAAATGTCGATTGTGGCGCTCCCAAGTGTGTGAGAATACATTCCATTCCATGGATATTTTGTCTTAATTTTGTATTTTTACTTATATACTGAGCAGGCTTTGACGTAGTTTTGTAACAGCCAGTTCCTACTTTCAATGAGCGGTGCTACTTCAGTACAGTTGCACTGAGATTCTTAATCGCGACTCGTTTTTGTATTTTTATTTTAAAATGATATTAGACGCTGATTATATAGCTGGTTGCTTTTAGAGTTTAGCTTTTTATGAAGAGGGAAAGTTAAAAGTGATTAGTAACTAACCGTGCAAATAAATGTTTGCAAACTTTTCGCGAGACTTGGAACATAGAAGAAAACTTTTGCATAAGATTTTGCGGTTTTTGGCTTGATGAGAATAACAAGCTGTGACTTTGTTACGGTAACTTTGTAGCAGAAGAAAAAGAGAAGAGCAAATTGTATGTGGAATCTAAAAATGCTACAAAATGTTCTTGTATTGAACCATATTTAATAGTTTTAACTTTGAACCAAATGTAATTATTTCCGCTTTTAACTTACATGCGTTGTCTTCAAAAGTTTAAATTCATTGAATCAATTGTCGAGAAAATTGTCTAATACCACATGAAAGAATTAATTAATTTTAAAATCAAAGGCACAGCGCAATATTCCATCAACACATCGTTTCTGCCTCCTTAGCTCGAAGCCAAGCAATGGCATCCTGCAATACTTTTGACTGCAGCTGATAGCCCTCGTGCAAAACCAAAACGTCAAACCTCTTCCTCATCACTCATCATCTAATTTGGTGTAGGGTTTATTAATCTTACAGCAGCGGTCTTTGTGTTACCGGTAATGATAACTACGTGAACCTGTGTAGCAGCAGCTGCGAAGTTGTATCAAAAGTTATGTATAGTTCACAGTTGGTTGAGAGAATAGAGGAAGAAGTGAATTTGAAGAGAAGACAAGGTGCGTAACGGGTTCGCAACTCCCACGATCTAAAATTCGCGGAGGTGCACTTAGGTTAGTTGGCATTTCCTTTCTGCTATTACTGCAATCACTTCTTCGTTGCTTTCTTCTCCTCTACACTCACTATTACTGTGCTGCTGTAACTCATAACATGATGACGACGAGAGAGTGAGCAAGAAATGAGATGGAAGTAGCGGATAGTTGATAATGAATAATGACGGACAATGGCTTTGACTTGCGGAGGAGGTTCAGTGTTTTTAAAAGTCTGCAAAGTAGGAGTGGATAGTATAAGAAAAGCAACGAGCTTCGGCCATTTTTCATGTCTTTTAGCAACACTTAGCTTTGGTATACTCCAAGCTACGCTACGCTACTACGAACTTAAGGGAGAAAGATTGCGAAATCTTCAAGCATCATCTTCTCAACAATCTCGACTTTTCTCTCATGGCGATGAGATATGATGCGTATCTCTTTTTAAGGAAGAAGGGTTCATATACTTGCCTATTGTCTTGAATTCGGTCCTTGCAATTCCACCCTCGTCTTCTTCTTCCTTTCATCCATGTGTGTCTGCTGCTATAAGGTTCAGGGAATTTTGTCCGTTCGCATGTCAGCCTGTGTTTCTATGGATTCGCGAATACGCGGTACCGTAACACCCCTTGTGTTTTGCCCCTCAGATGAGACAAATCTTGACCGAGGAGGAGGAAGTTGTGTTCCACCTTAGAGGATGTCGTAATCATGGGATGTGTACAAACCTACAAACTATGAACGCTATGTTGTGCACAAAATTACATTTGGTTCTATGAGGGCCATACTGTGGTTGTGGCCATTCCCTTGTTTGTTGGCTAAGGCTACGGGAAACGGGGCGGTGGTTTCACTGGTTTCTTGACTTTTAAACTTACTATGGTTGAGCATCAACGTTGTGTTAAGCCTAGTTCGGACAACGAGAAGAAGACGTGGTTTACGAAGCGAGAAAAGTAATGCAGCGCAGTGAGCCGGTGGCCGGCACTATAAAGTATTGTTTAGCCCAGAAGGGGTCATCTTCTTGAGGGGGATCTTCTTGATAAAAAGGGCACACGAGAGGAATGGGACATGAACAGGAAGGCTATTTTGCTGTATACTGAGTCTTGTATGTAGTTATGTCAGATGAGAATCCCAAGTCAGTCTTGTGTAACACTCCGTTTCTCTTATTTCCTCTCTGTCTTATTAAGAGAGGAAAAGTTTTTGACTTTTGACCTCTGCACAATCCCCTCTCACCAGCATTATAAATAAAGATACTTTAGCATTTTTAAAATTGTAACAAAATAACCGCCTTAGTTATAATGAGATGACTTTGGACTTTCATTTGCATGTGCTTCCTTGCCGGTTACTTGGTAACAATAACAGATGAGTGAAATAGCACGACATGTATTTTCTTGATTGCTTACCTGCCTTGCTCACCTGCCTGTTACCTTCAAGTAATATTCTGCTCTTCTTGGAGGACTTTGAATAAAGAAAGTTGATCTTTTAAACTGATTCATGTTTTTGATATTTAAATTTATAAATGACAGGGATGAGGGTGAAAGAAATTGGATACTTGTGAGTAGATGCGTTGGTAAAAGATGAAGAACAGATACAGGAGATTTCTCGATTTGAGCTGGCAGATTAAAGGATAAATTTAGGGAGGAGAGCTTGGACTGGCTGAGAAGGGCATGCAAAATAAGGGAGAGGTTATAGCGAATCTTGAAGATGGTGCAGGTGGGATGATGATAAGGAAGAAGCGGTTTGACTGAGGAAAAGGACTGAGAATTGATGAGGACAATGGAAGACGTGGAGGATGTGAAATGAGCTGTATTTGGTTTCTGTTACAAGTGAATGAATATTTCAATTTGGTATATTCAAGATGATCATTTAGTGTGTGAAAGGAGGAAGAGGTAGACAATGTTTTGTGTATTGCATACATTTTGCATCCTTTGAGTGGTTTGGATGATATGAGAGGAAAATCGTGCAAATCATTTGCAAAGTTTTACATGTGCTAAAATAGATGAATTATCGGGTCTTCTTGAGCTTGTTTGCTTGCATGGAAGGGAGGTGGAGGACAAAAGAGCTTGCAAATTATTATTGCTTTTCATATGTCAATGACTTTTAGTTAGGCTTGGTTAGTTGGATGGGGCGGCGGTGGGTTGAGTGCCTGCCTGAGTGCAAGAGGAGTAGCATTTAGCCGGTGCATTTATTTGGTTGAGTGCGTAATGCTGAAGGCTTGCTAATTTTTTTGCTGTGGCGAATCGCGAATATGGAAGAGAAGTTCTTATTCTTGAATTTTCGGGCTTTACTTGCTTGCACGGGCTGCATTTTACAATTTTTGAAATTATTTGGCTGTACAAATGACCTTTGACATTATTTTCTACGACATGTTGTAATGAATGTATGAAATTTTTCACGTTTGTTGCAAATCTGTTTTTGATTTATTCAAAAGGTGTGGGAGTAGCAGTAGGAGTTGTAGCTTACGAAAGCCGGTCGTTATAATTTAAATTAACAATAATGTATTCCCGACTTGGCTCGTTTCTTCAAGCACTTGTTCTCTTGATAATGCACCTCTGTGTGACTTTGCCACTGCTACACCGTAAACGTCCATTTGTATAAGATTTAGCGCTCTCACACTACTTCAAGTCTGGAGCATTAGTTCTTCGCTTTGCAGCACAGCAGGTTTGAGATTCCCCAGTTTGACCATCTGCGGCGGACCCGCAGACTAGTGCAAGTGGGAGATAAATTAGCAGCAAAGCAGACATTCAACCCGGGCTGTGTAGATATAGAAAGTCCTTTGCCACGTCTTCAAGTGGAAGTGCTTTAGGGTTTCCTTTTCGCCTTGTACAAATTTCGCACCGCAGGTATAAATAATAACGGACCCATATGTTGACGGGAAGATGTTGCAAAATTGGAGTGCCGAATATTTGTGCGAATTACTCTTCCTTGTAGATTGTCTTCTCCCGGTGTGGCGCTACGCAATAAATAATGCATTAGCACAAATTAAAAGACAGGAGAAATAAGAGGGGGCTCTTAAGATACAAGTTTTTTACTCCGCAGGCAGGTGAGGACAGGTAGGTTCCTATGGAAGAACGATTTTGGCAAGCGCCAGTCCTCTGTGTAGCAGCAGAAAATACTACGGCATAATATTCTCAAGATGGAGTTGGAATCGGCAAAGATGGCGTATTTTATTCGCAAACTTTTCGCAATAACTGCATACCAGCCCCTGCCACGTAATAGGGCAATGATTTATCCTCAAATTTTTGTGGCTTCAGGTTTTTAGACTTTGGGTTTGGGATTATACTAGGTCGGATCGTGATATTGGTGAAATAAATTTGGGAACGAACGTGAATCGTCACGCATAACTTACTTTGTCGGTGGCCGCGCTTACAGACGGATTTCCATGCCTTTTAGCACGAATGCCCTGGTCTAGCTTGTAGATTGCAAAGTCGAAACGCTAGAAACTATTACAGTGTAATTAAAAGGATTAAAATATTCTGCACATTACAGGCAATATTTACGATCAAGCAGATGCTTGATGCATTTTACGATATTTGCAATTCGCAATATCCATTCCGCCTACAAATAGATAACTTGACAAATAAATGATTATTTTTTGTTGCAGGGCGGTTTTTTGAATAGCTGAACACGATTGCTGGGTGGATGCCGGTATGCCTTGGGTTTTATAGCAGCTTCATTCAAGGACATCCCCAGACGAGGAGACACTTGCTGAGAGATACAAACACAAGGATATATATCCGCAATCCATGCGAATTCTTTGGATCATCTCGCAATAATCGGCCGCGAGGAGGCGGATTTAAAACGGAGGCGCTTAATCATTCCTCATCGTTTTAGCTTTTTATTTTCCCCCCATTATCTTCAGTTGTATTATTTTTTTATTTTGCGATAATGGTGCCTGGTGATCCAATCCTCGAGACACCGCAATGCGTTCTTACAAACAACAACAACATTTTAAATCTCGATAAACCCGTACCCCTGACTCAAGAGGAGATGGCTATGCTCGCAAAAATCGAAGAAGCTAATAGGTAAGTACATTTTCGATAACCTAGCCTTCACAATTTGCATAGAGACTTGAGAGTCTAAGGAAGATTTTTTTTTGCAATACAAGCTTTTCTTATACGACTTTGACTTCAACTGAAACCCTATGAGCTCATTCTCTGAGATGCTTCGCTAATCTAAGCTCCGGATCTCACACCAGCTACGCGAATTAATTCGCCTTGCTTGCATGAATAATTTTCATTTCCTATTACTACACGGAACTTGGACCTGGAGGGAAGGAATGAGGAAATTGTCTTTAAAGACGTACGGAAACATACAAGAATAGTGTGTTACAGCTCTATCGCAAAAGAGGTGAAATGAACTTGGACTTGAAACGGAAGAGAGGGATGAAAAGGTGGTGTCACCTTGCGTTTTGCAATGTATAAAACTCCTTAGATTCAAAGACGTGTGAAGGGGATTTTATTGTAAAGAGACAGCAAAGGCGTATTCAAGCATTGAGTCATCAGATTGTGTCATGCTACGCTTTAATTCATGTAAGCAGTTAACGCCTTGGATATTTCCACGTGCTCCTCCGTCATGTCATCCAACATCCTTAAAACATTTGATGAGCAAGGTGGTTAAGGTACTTTTATTTTAACACCACAAGATAATACTGCTCCAAGATAGAATTTTAGTAATTGCGAAAGAGGTTTCATTACTCGTCTCAACCTCTTGCGTACTACTTCATTTTCAAATATTCCTGTTGCCAGCCACGGTTTACCATGGCTGAGAATTTAGCATATGCCCCCTTCTACACAGCCAATATGTGTAACCCGACCATTTAGAGATCCATGGTTTCCATGTTTTAGCCTTGTTATTAATTAGCGGCAACTGATCTCCATCGCACGTTATGCTATTGGAGATTCAAAAGTTCTTAAAAAACATCAATGGGCTTCCCGAACGTCTTTTACTTGTTTTGTACAACATCAATTTCGTAATTGTAATGTCTTTTATTTGTGCGAGGGGGAGCTTACGGCCATGACAACCGTAAAATATTTGTGCTCTCAAGCATCAATTTCGCTCATGGAGCGGAATTTAAATGTTTCCTGTCAAGCTTATGGGACGCAACAGGTTAATACAGGCGCGAATTTTAAAAAACATTGCAAATTTCTAAATTAGTTTGTTCTGCTGACGGAGGAATGGAAAATGCATAGAATTTTTTGAATGTGTTGATTCCATTAAGAAACCCATCCCTGTTTAGGTATTTCAAGTAGGACTAGTTTGAGAGGCGGTGAAGAAATCCAGGAGCTTTGAGGATTTCCATTAAAGCTTTCCGGATATTGTGGCATTGTCAAGTGGGGAACGAAGTGGTAAAAGTAGGATCGAGAGTGAATACAAATGACAGCCTTGCCTATGTTGGCTATTACGTTATGGCACTGAGTGAGGGGTGGAACAAATTCTATTTCACTTAGAATGTCGCCTTATTTTCGGGCACGTATGGATTTTAGATGAGAGTGTGTGTGTGTAGAACGGACGAGGTTGGGCAGGGATAGAATTGTTAAAGCGGTTGTTGTTATATTGAAATGGTCCGGGGACTTCTAAGGTGGCAGCTCAAAAAGCGTATCAAGTATAAGAGTACAAGTCCTGGGTTGAGGATTCGGTTTTTGGTTCAAGGCATTTCGGTGTACCGGTTGTTAGAGATGAGGCTAGAACCGGATGCGGGGGCTTGAGGGCCCCGTGGAGACGACTTGTTAACCCAGTGCTTAGATGGCTTAATCTTGGTTGTTTTAGTGATGGCACGGAAGCACGTCTTGCTGATAAATCTTTCTTTGTGAGAGAGGCGAATTCGATGGAAAAGAGACCAGAAATTCGCTTTCTCTTTCAGCTGTCAATATACAGAATATAATACTGACGGGTTGGGAAGCGTTCCGGGGTTACTTGCTGTCTCCACGTTTCTGAATTTCCCGGATATGCTTTGTGCCTTACAGTTTTGATACTGTATATTGTGCCTCTTTTTTGAACGCTCTGCACACGACTGGCAATACCAACCAGAATGAAAATACAGTAAGCGCAGCAGAGACTATAGAACCATCAAATTTTCTTAGAGCCTGGAAATGCGCATCCAGAACTTGCAGAACCCGGGCATTAGATAAGAACTCTCTAGCTCGCAGTCTCCGGACGTGGGGTTTGAAGGAGTCTCTTGATTTAATTTCTTTTTGCGGTTTTTATTTACTTTTATCTTTTGCCGGCTACTCTGGACAAGGTCTGGAGTCTGAACAAGAAGAAGAACATGTTTTTCTCTTTCTTCTTCTCTTATTCCATGTCTGTCTGGCTTGAAATGATTTGAAAGCTACCTGATCCCGAAGTAGTTCCAGTAGATTCTAGCGTGAGTAAAAGCAATTCCAGTTTCTTCCGCAGTCCCTCTCAAGTTGATGTAGGTAGATGGAGAAGAAAGACAAGCTTCTGTCTTCACCATGTCTGGCACTTTTCTTCTTATTCCACCGGATTTTCGAGTAGAATATTCTTCGTGCTTCTTTCTTAGCGGTTTTTGGGTTTTGGTTGCTCAACCTTACAGCTTAGAATGTTTTAAGTGAAGGGCCAAAGGCTTAAATAATTCGTGCGCTTAAGCGGCTGATTCTAATCTACTATTCAAGCGTGAGATAAAGATATTGGCATTAGCGAATTTTCGCCAAATGTTTTGCAATCAGATTAAGAGCTGGAACGATGTGCTGCATCTGTAGACTGTATTTTGAAATAAGAATTAAGACAGAGTGTAATTATACTCAGCTGCAGATTTAATTTAGAATAGCAAAGCGAATATTTGCAATAAAAAGGATTGGAGTTTTGCAAAATCTTAGCTAGGAATAATAATGAGAAATACAATTGCAAGCGCACTTCCAAAAACTTTGGCACGAAGTTATAAGATACTTTTCCAAGAGAAGTTTCAAAATGGCGAACTGTGACTTAAGAATGTGCAAGTAGAATTGCAAATTCGTTAAAGCTTTCCTCTGGTGGGGAAGAAAACAAGATCATGCATGTGAGAATTGAATATTTACTGCAAGGCGGAAGGGAGTTGCAAAATTTAATTTATTCACCCCGAACCGTACTTCTGGTCTTGGTTGAGATCATTGCTAAAATAAATCAAAACGATTTCAAGGTTAGCATTTAAATTGCATGGAGAAGTTAACGGTTTCTTCACAGCTAGCATCAGTGACAAACTAACAATAAACACGGATCGGCGGGTGAGAAAACAAATGTGATGAGTTGGTTATAATCATTGTCTCGCAGTTATGAACAACCCTTGGTGACACTGCCTTGTATATTCGCCAGATCTTTGAATCAGATTAGGATATTTGAGGACAAGACGCGAAACAAGTGCAAGTTAAATGTATAAACTTTTCACTTTGTTTTGTGCCCGCATTCATGTCTGCTTCTGCCCACCCGTCTCCCGCTTTTCATCTTAAAATATTCTTCCGTTTCGTTAAAAGTGTCAAGCCGCTCTTTAATTCCTCTTGTGTGAACAAGTTAAAGTAGGAGTTGAAAGGGTGCATTAGCGGAGCAGAAGATAATACAGCTTGACGTGCGAAACTTAAACTTCAAACTTGAGACAAAACTAAAACCTCTTTCTTCTTCTTCATCATCTTCTTTTGTCCGAATTAGTTTTGCGGACATTATTTATTTAACTATTTCTCTCATCTCTTCTTCTTGCGAGTTCTAGCCCTTGTCCATGAAGTTTCTTCTTGCTCGTAGTGAAAAGCCCGAAAGAAGATACAATACGTCTTAGTTCCCCGCTTACACGCCTTCCCTTCAAAAAAGTAAAGTTAATTCCATCTTCTGTCCAACCCGTATTAAATAAATAAGAGAAGAGACATTACGCCCAGACTTAGACGTTGTCTGAGAGTCAGGGAAGTGAATGTAATATAAAAGCCCATTTAGTTTTGCGGACAGGCTACATCGCTCCGATTTTCCCCGCTCCTTTCGTATAATCTGCAATGTATTTCCCAAAGTTTATTTTGCAAGCCATCTGAACTGAAGAACATTATTGTGAACTTGTCGAGTTCGAGTTGAGTAAACTTTTGTTTCGCTTCAAGTACACTACCAGAAATAGTTGCTATAAATATAACCGTCTCAACGCCCTTCAGCCTTCCCTCTCGCTCCAAAGAACTTGGGAAACTCCAGCGGGTTTTTTTTTGCCAATTGTTTGTTTGCAATTCCATGTGTGACTGTGCCCAAGCTTCTGGAAACTTGTTTTGAAACGAATGGCAACTGGTTCCTTTTGGCAGAATTGTGACATGGTGTCGTTGAATCACCATTAGTGAAATTGAAACTTCCCGAACATTTCATGGACACTGCTTTTTTCAAAGTAAATGAATTTCTAGACTCATGGGTCGGCGTCGTCGGAGGTATGAAAAGGTATCAGTTTGTCGTTGAGCGTAGCATGTTTGAAATTTCACGGAATTTTCGCGATACATATACTCTGTCTCTTTTCGCAAATATTAGCACACTTGTCAGACAATAAGCGATGGTGTAGGTTAAACTACCGCATACAAGTGACTCCGCCCTCTCGCTTTTTCCTCGCCCCAAGCGGAAGTGCAGTGCACTTCATTTACTGACCTAACACTGTTAGGATCCTCTAGGAATATGAGAACATGCCGGATGTTTCCCGTTAAACAAGCAGTAATCCGAGCACGGAGGCGAATAAGCAGAAGCATGGACATCCTAGTAAAAACTTGGTCTCTGCTCTCTTTAATCTATTTTTTCTTTATAATCCTTGCGTGCATTTTGCCATTATATAATAAAGGAAGACGCCTTCAAAGGAAACAGACGCGCTTCCTTTGCCGCATTATCACTAACGCTCCGGGTTTTCCTCCAGCACTTCTCCAGAGATATCCGATTACAGTGAGTCGATGAATAGGACAAAATACACAATACACCTGCACAATAGCATTGCAAAATAAACATTAGGACGACGGAGTAGCCGAAAAATGGAAACTATAGACAACTGAAAAATAGCCGGAACCGGAATTTACACATAGTGTCCATAGAATAGTGAATAAATGCGGGAGAAGGCAGAGGCATTAAGCAAAGAGCTTCTTGAACTTAGCCGGGTAAACCCCGAGTGTTAACTAAAGTAAGAGGGATAGATTCTTGTTTCTCTTTTCTGTCATTGATGGATGTTGCAATTTCCCTTGCTGATTATATAAATCCTAGCATTTTCTCATTTCCCATCCTCTTAACTTTTCCTACTTTTCATCCGCCATTCATCTCCAGCCAGGCCGCAGTCCAGTCCATAGATCCAGATTCCGGCTTTCGTCGTATGTTTCTAAGACAGAGCTTAGGAAAAGTTAAGGGGATCGTGGAGGATTTATGACCTTAACTTTTCAGTATCCTTGTATATGCAGCTCATTCCAGCAAGTCTCTTAGATTTTTTACTTATTGTGTTTCCATGTATTTATAGCACATTTATTTCATATAGTCTTTAAGTGAAAGCTGTACGTCCTTCAGGCTGTTATCGTTGGACACAACTGTGCCAATGTTTTGTGCACAGTTTCGCGACACTCAAAGAGAATCAGATTATATTTCTTCTGCTATCAGTTTCTTCAACAGGCGGGTCGCAGCAGTAGTGTTGAAACCTTTTCGTAAGATTTTGTCCACACACAACAAGCTTCAGCTGTGTTTGATAGCCGTTGTATTAATATCTGTTCTGGATTATTTGCCATTTGTGTATATCATTCCTCTGCCTTTTGTGCACCAACTGAAATGAATAGTTCCAGTGGCTGAATTAATGTAGCATGGAGAAAAGAAATCTTTTCTTCTCTTTAATCAAGTAGATTCAATGAATTTGATGAATTGTGCCAGCAGAGCTGGCAGTATCCGAATAAAGCGCATTGATTTTCTTCAATGCTTGGAGGAGAGCGAAAATCTCTTGCTTTCATTCAACCATGAAAAAATTATTGCTAGACAAGCAAAATCATAGAAAACATGTAAGCTAGAAGCCAGTAGGATCTGAAGAAGCCAGAAATTGCATCTGTTTATGTACACCTACTACCATTCCAGCTTTCATCTGCAAAAGCTTTTGGGAACAGCCTGCTTAAAGAACAGCAGCTAACCATATCTATAGCTTTAGTAGTTTCGATGATTGGATTGGATCCGAGTTCATTGAAATATCTATTCAGTGTTGCCGTAAAAAATATATAGCTTTCTCTTCAATCAATCTTCCCGCTCTGTACAGATTCCTAGAATACAGAAGTATGTGTGTTGTATGTATTAACTTTTCTACAACAGAAGACTCGAATTTTCCTTGGTTTAGTTAGCTGGTTATTACTTGCTTCTGCTGGGGAATCCTATTTTAGGGAAAACATCGCTTCCGCTCACTGCCGAGGCTGTTACACTTCCAGCTACTGATTTTCGCATGCATATTTATAGAGTCATGCCACAAAAGGCCTTTTCAAGCCAAGCAAGTTCGATCCGTATCTTCACCCGGCTAATTTTACTTTCATGTTGAATTGTGATATTAAGTTGATTGGCCCTTGTGCCTGTGACTGGCTGAACCTAATTGAAAGATGATTCGATTCAAAGAAGGCTAGAATAGTACAAAAATAACAAATTCCAGTATCGCTATCAAACAGATCACGTAATAACACTGCAGTTAGATTGTACTGAAACGGATCAAAGAGGAAATGTATGTCATGATTGTAAAGAGTACATTTGAAGATTGAAAGTGAATACAGATTGGATGAATGTGATCTCTGGCCTGACAGACAGCTCCTGCTGATCCCAGGATCAGCGATGATATGAAAATAAGCTGATATTGATAGTTTACTGTATGGCTCGTATTTTGTATTTCTAGCTGCATTAATGATAACAAAGTTCGCAGGATTTCTCCGAACAACTCTATCATTTCACGATGATAAACAACGCATCTGCTTGCTGCTTAGTGCTCGTGGTGATATTACTGGGAGCGTGGGAGTGCCAAATGGTAAATTAGCAAGCAATAAATATAGGAATCTGCAATTTTGTAAACATCATTATGGCAGAGCCGGATAGAGTATATACAGCTGTGTGCAAATTCTTTTGTTTTGAGTCGTCTAATATGTGCACAAACCATCTTGTTGTCCTACCTTCCACTACGAGTTCCCAGAAGGTAACGAAGCCAAGGTTTGTTGCAAATACCTAGGCTTAGGTGAGGGGTGCATTGTTGTGTGAGTTTTGACTGCGGATACGAGGATTACGATGAGACAAGTATGGCGGATTGTTTCGGTTTTTGCAATTTTATACCTGTTTACAGTGTATCACGTTGATTTTGCAACACAAGTCACAGCAGAAGCACAAGCACAGCACATGCACAAGTCACAGTTTTGCAAGCACGTTGCGCTGCGTGAAAGGAAATTGCATCCTTTCTTTATGTCAGATCCACGGCAACAAATACAGTCACGGTGGATTGTTTTCTAATGATATTTTTGGCCAAAGAGCGTGCACGTTGCGTATGACCTTAGAAGATTGGCTTTGGTTATGTCTTCTTGTAGAAGGCGTTAAATACAATTCCCTCTGTCACGTTTAGCATCATGTGATGAAGGAACAAGAGATTTTGCCAAAAGTATCTGTCTTATGGTAAACCATGACTTCACTCAGCATAAAGCTTTTCCCTTGATTTTTCGAACCCTGTCTGTCAATAAGATTGACGGATATATTACAAACAGAGGCGGTATCACCAGGACAGGGTGGGGACAATTTCACGTAACAGATTTTAAAATAGAAGCAACACGTCAAAAGCTTTTAAGAAAATGTAGTTTAATAATAACTAATTTAGTTTATAATACATGCGTCAAATGGTTAAAAACAGCTTTTGTCGATAGATGGAAGGATTTTAATAATGCGGTTATCAAGTTATCAAGAACCCCGCACGGAAGATACTTGAAGTTCAAGTCTTGAACGCCGTTTTCTCATTTTTCAAAGCATAACGTAGTCCTATGGTTAAGTTTGGTAGAAGGCTTTGATTGCACCATAGAAATTTTGTCGATGTAGAAGACATGAATGTTAGAAGTAAATCGCAAGTTGAGTTTGAAGCAAGTGTAGGGACATTAATTTAACAATTAAATTAAGCATTCTTCTCATGTACATTGTCTTTCAGAAGCTGTACTGGCTAGTATCCTTCGTAGTAGGCATAAGAAACCGGAAGTTAAGAATTTATTTACGCTTATACCAAGTAGCGAGGCTCCCAAATTTAAGGATTTTCATTGATAATGACTAAAAAAGGATGCAAGGAGCTTGATGTTTTTTCATAGTAAACAGTACAAAATTGTGAATGAAACTTTCAGCTTGAACTTAAATTAAACAGTTAACAAATTATATTAATGGACGGAAGAAGAGAGGGCCAACCATTACGCCCACAGATTGTAGTAGCCAAAGATATAGAAAAAAGTAGCAGATAGCAAGTGCTTTTTGTTTTAAACAGGACGCAACATTGACGAGAAGCTTCTACATTTCAGCATAATATATTTTTGGCATACATTCAAATCGAGCTTTCAAGAGTTTTTTGCTCTCTCTTCCATGCATCTGCTCCAGGCTTTGGCTTCCGTATCGGCATCTGCATACAGAAGTTTGTACGCAGCCAAACCCCATTATGATGACTTTGTGAATCTTCAAGTCCAAAGTCTTTGCTCACAATCCCAGACGCACGCCTGTAGAAAAAGAAGCTTGAAGAATTGGTGCATTCGGAGATAATTGGAATAGCTGTTTTATGTATATACTTGGAAATGGAGACGGCTCATGAATTTTGTATGACAGTTAGTAGATATTCGGAAGTAGAAGAAGAACATGTAGATGTTCGGGCAGAGACCTTGCCCGTCCGGGTGGTTTAATGTGATTTCTCCTTCTTCTTTTCCTGCATCTTCTGGAGTTGTGGCATACAATTTTCCCTGACTTTAGCTCAATGCCTGCCTGGTTGAATGGCTCCTTGGCGTCAGTCTCCACTTCACCCGAGCCCATCATCTTCCCCGTTTATCAGCATCTGAGTTGGAATAAAATTATTTCAATTGCTCTCCATTACAGCTTCTCACTACCGACGTGGAGGGTGTGTTCCCACTTAGGTCTTGTAGAGGTTCAGCACAGCTTTCCGCTTCGCTTAAGCTGTGGCTGGAGCCGGGTATTTTTCGGTTATCTCAAGTGCGGGTGTGAACTCACAACGAGATTCAAGAGCGTGAAAGAAGACGGAATGTAAGAAAGCTGTATTCTGTATTAAGTTACTAACTTTCAGGAGGAGACATGGAAACGGAAGCCCCTCTGTCTCTGGATAATATTAGGTTTGCTACAGGAAGACGAGAGTCCCTTGAAGCGCAGAATTTAGATTAAAATTCAAAACTCCCATCCGTCTCTTAAATGTTAGTCAAAGCTCCTACGCCGTCTGAATGTCGGGAGTCTGCTAATATTTGTGAGAGAGCCGGAAGACGTGGGAGTCAAAAACGGGCTAAACGAAAATTACATGGAAAGAAGAGCAAAGAGGAGAAAACGGTAGAAGAATAAAATGAAAGCTAAGGAAATGATAATTTCATTTCCCGGATCTTACAACTGTTGAAAAAATTTGATGTGCGTCTATGCGGTCCCTTAACGGAAGCAATAAGTTTTCATTTACGTAAAGAAGTAATTCTGAGAAAGCCACTACAGCACAGTTGCTAAGAGACCAAAACTGAGTATCTTGCATTTAGAGTAGCAACATGTGAAAGGAAATTCCATAGTTTGCCTGGAATGTAAGGAAAAAGAGAACCAAGTGAGGTTTGTTCTTTTCCTCGCCTCCGTGTGAATTGATTTAAAGCGCTATGTCTTTTCCCCTGACTCGGCAGAAAATAATCTACGCGGTAGTAAAAGTCTGGTGAAAAGTGTGACAGTTCCTCCCCCAAGTAATGTAAATTTATATAGCAAAATTCTTCTTGGGAACGCCAACAAAGAAGCTTCAAGTGGAGAAAACTGTATCGCGAAAAAGGGAGCAAACCTGTGGAGCTGTAAAATAGAAACAGGGATTAAATCCGTAGGAGGTAGACTGCAAATGTGTGTGTAAATCCTGAAAAATACAAAAACCACCTGAGGGAAAGCGAGTTAAAGCTAAAGTAAAAATGAGCTGCAGCAGGTTGGGTTTTGAGAATTTATGAAAATGTGAGAATGAAGCGAAATATATAATAATAAATGTTGCTTTGCTTTTATTACTTTGAATTTGCTCCAAGGGATTTTTTCCAAGGGATTTGGAATGTCACCTTTGTCGCTGTTTTCTCAGAAAAGCTTTTGGATTCCATCGCTTAAAGACTGCAGGAGGGGAATGACAGTGAAAGAAATATAAGAAAACGAAGAGTGAGAGCTTGATGAAATTATAGTGGAGGTGGAAGTCTCGGATTTTTTTGGCAGTTTACAAGGATCGAGCAGAGAGTCTGTGAGGGAAGACAGGCCCGTTGAAATTGACTCAAAGACTGAGAGAGTGACTAAAACTAATGGAGAAACTTTGACAGGAATACGATACAGGGAAGGGATGACAGGCTGAAACTGAGACTTAGCGATGCGAAAGCAGGGCAGCAATGCCGAGTGGGTTGATTTGATTCGCGAAAAATTGCGAATCTTTGCAAGAGTGAAAAGCATCTGTCAGCAAAGTCTTTTTCATATTTTAGCAGCATTCTTCCAAGATTGTGAACCAGAAATGTAGACAGTTTTTTATTAGACTTGCAGAGAAATAAAGTGTAGTTTAAATTTAAAGGACGAAAAATATGCAGCAAACAATAAGGGACGAGAAAAATATTTTTGAATATAAAAAATGCCAGATAGTTTTATGCAAGACGTAAACGCCGTTTTACTTTCAGTCTAGCTTTTAGGGGACACTGAGTTTTCAAGATCTCTCTCCATGTACTTCATCTTAGCAAAGCGCCGTTTTTTCGATATCATCACTTAAAATCACGGTTGATGACTTATAGGTTGTCTGATTCTTTCATCCCGAATAACGTAAAATCCATGAATGACATTAATACCTGCGTAGGCAAAAGGCTGCTCCCTGAATTACGTGAATCTATTCACATCCTTTCTTCTTTTTGCATCCCTTCCTTTACATTTAACCACGAGACTTCTAGGTAGGCTAAATACAGACACTCTAGAGGAGTTCCGTACCTTGGTTTGACGCAATGAAATGAGTCTTAGTGTCTGAGTTTGAAGAGAAATGAGGAAAACTTTTTAAATTGCTTTCCCCTTCCAAAACTATTCTCCGGAAAGCTAATTTTCTTTTGAGTCTTTCATTCCAAATTCTCCTGGTTGTCAGTAGTACCACGAGACCTGGGAGAGTAACGCAGAGAAATGAGAAACGGACCTCGAAAAGTAATATTAATAGATGAAATGTAGAATTTAGCGCGACGCTGTGGAATATTATTAGTTTTCCCTCGTCCAATGCCCATTTATATCCATCATTTCATTATTTTTCGTTTTTATATTGCCACTCTAGAATGCTATTTCAGTGCCATTTCCTGCTCGCTAGCACGGGTGGAATTAACATTGTTCATTTCGTTTGAAAGTCGGCTATTTCAGGTTCCATCAGATTCCTGCAACTTGGATTGAATTTGATTTTCTGGTTTGTGTTTTTGAGTTCATTTCGTTAATTAATTCAGAAACTGCTGGAGGAAAGGATGGTAAAGGAATGCAAATGTTTTAATGAGAAAAACTCCTCTTTCTTGGAATGATTTTCGCAACCATCCAACTTTCTCTTCTATCTCCCGCCTTTGACTCAATGCATTGCAATACGGAAAGGCTATTAATATTATACTAGACCCTCGGGTCAATTGAATTTCCTAACGTCTGCCTCCTACTACCCACCTTCGTCTCGTCCTTCCTCTACTGTTCCCACCCCAGCATCATCTTGTTACAGAGAAGAAGTGGAGCGAAGAGGCGTGGGATTACTTTTACTTCCATCTCAGGTTCTAGCGTTTGCTTGTTTGCAGTACACTCGGCTAGGACGGAGTTTGTAACAGAAGATGGAGACTCATCTAGAATGGAAGGCTATTTGGAGTAAAGTGGTGAAAGTTGAGTAGATTTTCTTGGGTAATCAGTGTCTGGCGAAGAGAAATTTCTTACATTATTACTTTTGCAACCCTCGCAGTTTTCTCTCCTTCCAGTGTACTTAAACACTTCCCAGCGTCGCTCTGCCGGCCGGAGAGGATCACCAAAGTTACAAAAGGAGAAAGTGGAGAAAGGCATTGGCGTGCCTAAAGAGAGAAAGTAAATTTCTGTATTGTCAAGGCTATACAAAATATACTTTTAAGTAAGAGTTCGAGCCGCCAATCCGAATCGGGTTTTCTGGAAGTTACTTAATTGTAATACTAAAAGCTAAGCACGTATTTAAGATATGCAACTTGGCCTAAATCCGAAATTGTCTTATTGCCAAAGGATAAATGCATAGACTACTGATGACAGGGTTCGAGGCGTGTGGTTGAATAATAAACACACTCTGGTTTTACGGTATATAGGTTATGGTGTTAATTGTATGGTAAAATGGACAGTGGATAAATGTCTTCCGAAATTGTCAATTTCCTCCTCGTCCTTGACCAATTAATACACATTCCAAGTGGATCAGGAGGACAGTTTTCCAGTATGGACAAAGCAAATCCACACTGCCTTCCTCCGCTCTAACCTTTACCTGTCTTTGTTCCTCTTTCCTGTTCCGTTGTTCCCGGGTTGTTGGGAAGGCAAGCATACAGAAGCAATAGAAAATTGACAGCGACACTGCCCTAGATTCCGGTCCCATTATGCGGGCATTAAGTTTCGGTAGTGTTTGGATTGAGAGGAAGGCAGCACCAAGGATTTTCGGTCGTCCGGCAGTATTACGAAATGGTAGAGAGTTTTGGTAATAGCCCATACCGGAAGGCGGATGACCTCTTTTCCTAAACCATCCGCTCCGAAATGGTTGTGCGTAAAATGTTTGTCTTCTTGCTTCTGTAAAATAAGCAGACGGGCAGGTAGGTCTTCCGTAGTCCACGTGAAATGGAGTGTGATGAGAAAAATATCGTTCTACTTCATAGCTCCTTTATTTTAGCCGTAAAATCCTACAAGCAACCGTATTCCCTTTTTCATGGGGTGCTTATGCGTAGCTACTAAACCTCTGACTCTGAGGTAAACCTACTGTTACACTGAACCGTTTCCACAATTTGTTGTTCTTGTGATGTGGGGCGGGAGAGCGAAGGATTTACGGTGGATGACGGACGCCGTAAAGTTTAATTGTCAAATTCCGTCATCTTGATAATGTTCTTCAGGGCATCCGAGCAGAGCATTACAAATGGGGATTGCTTTGGACGCGTTTCTTGGGAAATCCTCCTCCGAAATGATCCGAATTATTTCATTAGTGTTCATACTTGTAGCGTTAAAAATTGATGAATTACATTCTTGTTGCTAAATAATTAATTTTTGACGTCCGCTGAAACATGGATAGCCAAAAGGCTAAAAGTCACGTCAACATGACGTCTAAGGATGGCAACAATATCACGTCTATCTGATCGCGGATTCTACGTGCGTGAATCGCGTATGCTGTATGCAGAAGTCGGCAGGTGCGCAATATTATGAAGGTGTGCTTCTTTCCTGTGATCCTCAATGGTTAATTAATACGTGGATCGTAGTTAGTTGGGGAAAGATGGTAGAAAATACTGACGCGTGCCAGAACTGCCAGAAGTTATTGCTGCGCAACTTAAGTTGGGTTAATTGCAGAATGTTTCAAGGTAGTTTGGTCGCGTAGGCTGTGGCAATTATGTAATTCTGGTTAAATAGGAGTCTAATTAATATTTGGACTAGGGGTTGCAAGAGAGGTTTAGCAGGAAATATGACTTTATGCGTGCGGAAAATTGGTTTTGAAGCTTCCAAGTATCGAAGAAAGGTTATTTAAATTGATGAATTTAAACGCCGTTTTCTAAGTACATTACTTTCAAACTTGACGGCAATCATGATTTCTTCGCCTGTTTGATTTTGCATAGTGTAATATGCTGTAGCTTGGCTTATAATCTTGTGAAGACTGATTTAAACTATCGCTGTCCTTACTAAAGCGCTGATGAAGCCATAAAGTACAATGTTCGAAGAATCGTTACTTAAATCTTCCTCCTTCAAGGTTACTGTTGTAGCTGATGTTATTACACCATTTTGGAAATTTATGAAGGAGAGGTTATTGAAAACGCTGAACGCTTTCAAGATTTTTAAGCCTAATTACCGAGATAAATTTAAAATATGCAATTCTTTTAAGCCCTAAGAATGACAGCTTGAAGTCATAAAAATTACGTTATTGGAACTAGAATGCAAATGAAATGTGTTCCACTTCAAATTTATTATTGTAATACAATAAAGCGTGGAAGAATTAAATGTAATACATGAATCGACCATACCGCTTCTATTTAGTTCTTCCGACAATAGAAAACCTAGGAGGGAGAAGGCAAGACGGAAGGTTGATTCTCGGCTTTCACTGACTGGTCATTTGGTTTTTTTTCGAGTATTTTTTGGGAACTTTATTAGAGTCCCTAAAACCAATCAGATTGTAGCAGACGAAGATTTTGCTAGCAAATATTTGTCAGGCTTTAGCGCCGTTTAGTACTTGTGACCGGAAGTTTTGTGTTCCGTTGATCTAGGTAGCGATCAGGGTATTAATTTTTGCTAAAGAATAGTATTGATTCCGTGTTTCATGTACAGCATTAGTTAACTATCATATTTTAGCCCAAGAATCTTCTTCCAGTATTGAATGAATATTTCCTAAATCTTGTGGAGTACGTCATTGATAACGCATTAGGATAATTTCATTGATAAACCCCACAATTACAAACACATCCTTACGCGTGGAGCTTCCTTCAAATTGTTTGATATCGAGCTCAAGAATCAAGATTGGATTAAGACGGAAGTGATATTGGATTGGCAGGAGACGAGAGCGTGTCGTATTGTTTCCGACACCCATCCATGCAGGAGAATTGATTGAATCCTAAGGTTGTTTCCCTACGGAATAAGTGACACCTGAAACATACGAAACTGCTAGAAAATAATTGCCGTGTGGATCTACGTGACGCGAGGAAGATGGTTAAGGACCTTGGTTAATCAATGATTAAATCTGCGATATCAGTGCTGATATATATCCAAAATTTACTTGTTCAGAATAGTTATAGGTGTATATAATAACAGTTTACAACTGTACTATTAATTTGTTACTGAAACTATAAGACCTACATCAGAACTTGGTTTTCCTCCTCGCAACTTTTTTATGAGGCATCCATCAAGACAAAAGTTGTCTGAATAATAGAGAAATTGGAGGGAGGTAAGGTATGTTAACCTAGTTAGAGGGAAATTACCTCGATTTACCTGGATCTTATCTGTATTTGCAAGCTCTACCTGTGCATATTCCTTCACACAGCTGTGTTCCCTCCTACACATTCCATCACATGGTAGTTGGCAAGTTTCCGATTGGTAGAACTACATACAGGCAGAGCTTAACCGTATTGGTAGGACCAGAGATAGATGTACATACAGGTAAAATAATAGATTGAATTAATCAACTTTTCCCTCCACGTTCTCTTCCGAAGGGAAAAGCCGTAGAAGGTTTTAGCAAAGAGGATATAAGAGGAATAATAGCGTGCGGTATTGAGAGCTAGAGGAACTCGATAACTTATTGAACATCCGCAAGTTAGCCCGGAGAACCGACTGTATAAATATTGGGTGCTGTCTTGGAGAATGTCTCATTCATTCACTCGATTATCAGAAGTGCCGCTCGAGGACTGGGACGATGTGCCTGGTAGTAGTAACAATTTACAAGTTTCAACCCTTCCACTAGATCCAGCCGACTGTTGTGTCTTTGATGTGCGGACAATAGCGGCATTTGATTGTGTCAAAGCTCAAGAGGATCGCATTAGCGTTTTCTGTAGTAGTGAACAACACGGTGTTGATGAGCGGATTTTAAGCGAAACTGGAGAATCTTCTTCTGTCGCATCAAAAAGTGATAATCCTCTGGAGAATAATTCCCCACCCCCCGTGCTTAACTTGACTAAAATGCGGGAAGATAAAGGAGGGACAGAGTATTGGAGTGGTTTAGATCGTGTCACGCCCATTATAACAATAACATCTCATCATGTTTCACCACCCTCCTCCAAGGCATCCTCCTCTGGAGGATCGTCTTCTTCTGGAAATTCCTCCGATGAGGAATCTGATCCCTGCTATGTGCCTGAGGTCTTTGATGATCCAGAACCTGAGCACCCTGCGTCAATGGAAATGGAAGAAAATGATAGCGATTCTGAGGAACTGGGAGGAGGAATAATGAAGGGATCTACAAGGGGAGGATACCGGGTAACAAGAGGAGGAGAGGATTGTAGTAGCGATCTTGCTGGAGGAGACGAGAAAAATCCTGGAGCTTCTTCAGAGCCTTATCAAGCTTGTGGTATTTTTGTGAAGCATGATAAAAATAATGAGATGAGACGTGCAAGCCGGAGTGGTAGCACTTGCAGCAGTGCCAGTAGCGAAGATGCTAACGATATTAGCGAAGATACGGGCATTGATAGCACAAAACTTTCACCGCCTCCTAAATCAACAAGGGGCGGGAGACGTGCACTCAGCTCCAACAACAGTACTCTCTCGGATATTTCCGAATCCGAACAAACTGATACACTCAAAATTGAAGACAGGCCACGGAGGAGAAGCACTTTGGCGGATATTTTTAGATGGTATGAATATGCAATACATTTTTTGCGTGCCGAATTTTCTGAGAAGCTGTGAGTGTAGGGCGACAGTGAGTGGAGGAGAGCATTAACAACGGTTCCAGGAGCCGCCTGCCCTTTGTGCAATTGAATAGGAACGTTATAGAATAGGGGTTGGAGCGTGTCACGGGTTCATTTTTTAGAGGGCGGGGTCTCCTTTCACATTAATGAATTGTGTCACATGCTTGAGGGGAGATATAAGGGATCAGATGCTGGAGATGTAAAGAGAAAGTGGAGGAGAGCGTGCATAGAAAATTGTAGCGTAATGTCAGGGGTGTTTTTATAGCTTTGTAAAATACTCGTGGTGAAACTATTATTTTGCCATGAACAAATTGGTTTTGATATATATTCCCGCCGGAAGTTTCTTTGGCAGGATGGGGAGGGGTGAGAATCCAGGGAACTGGGAACTGTGTAGTAAGAGGAGACAAAGAGAGAAAGAGGCGTGGAAAATAATACCCCTGCTTCAAGCTACTGATGAAAAGAGTTGATGCTGGGAGGCCGCGAAAATCAGTATCTTGTTAACGTTTTTGTCTCTGCCCTCTGTGAGACCAGCGAGACAGACAGACAGGTTTCGTCCTTTCTCTTTCGGCTTTCATTCGCTCCGGGAAGGCGGAGATGAAGCCACAGAGTTTGGGAAACCCAAGGAGAAAGTAAAGAGAAAGTAGAGATAGAGAGAAACCCATCTCATCGACTCATTTTCTAGCTTTTTCTCTCAAAAGTATGTTATTCTCGTCTCCTTTTTTCTCTCTCTCCTACGCCACGCAATCAATGTATCATTCTGACTGAGTTGGATGCTGACAGGGAGTGTGGTCGGAGTTGCAGATATGTAGGAGGCTGATTTGGCGTGAAAGAATTCTGTACGAGACAAAGAAGGGCAGTGAAAGCAACCAGGTCAGCGTGTTGGTGAAAGTATGGAGGATGTTAGGCTACTCATAGACGCGGAGACATAAAGCCTTATAGAAGGGTCAAGGGTCATATTTCTGGCGAAGTCGAGAATCGTTCTTTGAAACAAAAGAATATGTTGTGATAGTCGACGGGGTGGGAGAGATGAGGAAAATGAAAAATGTTTTTCCATCCAGTACAAGACAACATGATCTCTTTGACGTGGCTAATAAATTTGCTGTGAATTAATTCAAAATATTGGAGTACCATATTTTGGATATTCTTCTGAAACTGAAATATTGATTTTGCAGCTAGAACGAAAAGAGTTGGTGTTGTAGTTTGATGCCGTTTGAGTTTTTTTAAATTTTTTTCACCACGTCATGAAGAGGAGATAACTTCCTTTCAATTTCTTCGTGCCCTTTAGCTTGTTTGAGAATGAAGCGTGGCGAAACGTTGCCTTGCTGCACTTATTTCTAACAGCATTATGAAAAAATAATAATACAGTTTAAACTGTTTCTCTAAGATGAACCAAAGCTGCTGCAGCCAATTGACAAAGACGTATAAGAAAAGCTTGAGATTCAATCACCTTCAAACTGTGATGAATTACTTTCCATCACATGAAAAATCATAATTCTAACATCAATTATTTATATTTTACAGGTTAATAGAATCGGATTCCAAATCATTTAATTCCCTTCCTGGTGCTAATGCTAACAATAATGGCCATTCAAGGAAGAGTTCAGATACATCCGAGCTGTCCTTTGGCCAGGGTTCAGACAAGGGTACTGAAGAAACCGAAGAGGATTTGTGGGTAACGTGGGGCCGGATTGTGAACGAATGGGAAACTTATTGGAAAAAGAAGAACCAAGTTGTCAGGGTAAGTATTTGCTAATTGCTTTTGAATTTTATAGGAAATTGGTAAAAGTTTGGGGCATAAAATTGAATTATCGACCAACTTTTCTGCTTACCCCAGTTTCATACGTATACGTTGCAACTCATATGGCTCTATCATTATGAGCTTTGGCCTCCCCCTTCTCCTCCTCCCTCAAATCGTGGGCAATCAATTGGTTTATAGCCGATATGAACGTGGGAAGAATCTGGTAGCATTTGACCCGGGTACTTAGCTCAATTGGGAATCAAATTAAGCCAGGGCTGAATCTAATTTTGCGGGAAGAACGGGGAAGGAAGCTAAGGCAGAGAAGAAAAGAAGAGCGCGAGAGCCTCCTTTTTCCTCTTTGCTTTCTCTTGCTTTCTCCTCCTCCCCCCCCTTGTATTCCTGTTTGAGCCTCTGAATGACGTCTTCGAGGTTGGTCTTTGTTAGTGATTGATTTGGTATGTTCCTTTCAGGATCTGGTTCGCCGAGGAATCCCTCACCATTTTCGCGGAATAGTCTGGCAGCTTCTATGCGGTGCTCACGATTCTCCGGATAAGGCAAAGTATGCAGATTACATTAAGGCCACGTCCGCTTGTGAAAAGGTAAGAGTGAATGCATATTGTGGAAAAGTTTTCAACTTTGCTTTTAAATCAGCTTTAACTAAATCTTTTGAGGCTCTTAGCATTAAAGAGCGTTTAAACGGAGAGCGAGCGGAAGGGCGGGTAAATGGTACATCGAAAGAGCGAAATTGAAGGCTTGACGGATACTGACGGAGAGAGAAAATAGTTTTCTCAAGATTTTCTCAAAGCAAAGTTGTTGGAGGTAGCAAAGCGTAGAGGAGTTCACATATTTGAAATCTGAGTAAAACTTTCACCGGCTTTCTCTTTCCCGATTTTCTTTTAAAACAACTGGGCTTTTGCTGTTCTCTAAAAGCTTTGATGCATGAAAAACTTTCTCTTTTTCACACATGCATGCATTGGTGGTGGGATAACCGCCTTTCCTCTTCAGGCGAACTTTCCCATAGTCATGGAAAGCTGGCAAAGAAATACACAGCAATGAGAGACAGGAGGAATCCGCTCCATCTTGACGTGCGGTCTGACCTGAAATTGAGAAATGCGAAGCAAATCCAGCAAACAGCCTTGTGTTGTTTTCCCCGGGGTTCCTCAGCTTCGTGGCAAGCATCTCTCGGATCTGCTTCCTCCTCTACTTGTATCTCATAATAACCTTTTCTCAGAACACACAACAAATGCGAAATGCCCTTAGAAAGTATGCCGCCGCGTAGGTTACTCAGGATTCAGGAACGAAGCAGGCTCAGGTATGCAAGCACGCCGGAGGTCGTCTTCCGGCCGCAAAGGCGCTCCCTGGCAACAAGATTCCCAAAAATTCGCTCATCTTTTATCCGCTAGGTTTTGAAGGATTCAAGAGAATTTCAAAACTCAAGTATCTTATTTTACACCAGAAAAGAAGATAAAATCTAGTTTTATTAGCTGATGCCGCTCCAAACTGGATTGAGCTATTAATCTTTTGGATAAAACTTTTATCATGTAGTAATTCATCCTTCTCCGTGACACGGTCTGCGTCACGTGAAGCTTATAGAGACAGCCTTACAAAGACTGCAGAGGGAGAAAAGTAGTAGGTGAAAGTGGAACTTTCTCTGGTTCCGTTCCGTCCGCCGGAGGAACTTGTAGATACTTGTGTCGTGCGGTGTATTAATGTGAGCGGGAGACAGATGAAACTTTTCAAATGATTCCATTCCTTCAGTTTGTCATACAGGTAGCAGCGGAGCGGAAGAGAAAGTACCTCCGTTCGGAGTCCAACTTAGTTCCAGGGAAAGCGGTGAAAGTTTCGGATACGAATCAGCAAACACATGAGAAGAGTCTGAGAGTATAAGCGGATCTTGATGGTTTTATCTGTCGCAGATTTTACCTCATACACTCCCTGCTAAAACTCCATTCTCTCTGCTAACCAAGTGACTAACCCGTGATCCTGTATATTTACTCACCCTATTTTGTAATTACTCGGTCACTAGAAAGCTAGCAGAAGCAAGAGATTGCAGCATATACATGAGTAATTAAGACTGCGAAGTAAAGCATGTTCCCACCGACTGTGTTCAAAGCATGTTCCATCTCCGAATCCTGGTTATGGACCAGGGAACTCCTCCAAAAAGCTTTTCGTACGCATGTAAATATGCTCTTCCGAATCTTCTGCTTCGTTACCGCTCCTTCGTGCCAGGGTTCATAAAGAATTATTTCTGAGCGTAGAAAAGCGGGAGCTTGGAGAAAATATACATACAAGCAGGCAAGCTCATGTATATAATTTGCGTACCATAGCAGCATCTCCCGGAATCCTGGACATAGTCCTATTCTGTTTGGAATTCGGTTCGGAAACTCACAAAATCCCGCATGGTTGGATTCTATGCTTGGATATTTACTCTAGGGATGCTGCTTCTGCCTGTATATGACCGAGTACCTGCCTACTACGTAACATTCACCAGTATCACCAGAGTTGTAGATGCACGCAAAGTTTCTAGGGTATTTTTTCAGCGAATATTTTTCCTCAAGGCCTTCCTCCATGTACTGCCTTGGTACATTTATCGATCGCATATGAATTTTAACAGTTTTTTCGCCTTGTCATATCCCATATTCCATAACGGAGAAACATTCTAGAGTGGAGGTGGATGGGGCGGAGTTGAAGGCTAAAGTGTGGGTTGTAGGTGGAGGTAAAGTGGAAGATGTAGTATTCTTCAGCCCCCTCTTCAAGTAGACTGCTGTGATCCAGCTGAAAGGACAGACTGATTCCAGGATTCTATCGGGATTTAGAATTCCCAAGATAAGCTGATACATTTTACATGTATTTCTCGTAGTTGTGCCAAAGGATCCGTGGGAGTTTTCTCACACGTTCGTAGAATTGCGGAAGGAGAGAAGCGAAAAATGTGGAGAAGCTTCAATGGGTTTTCAAAAGGGTTTAGCAAATAATCGAATAACCAAACGAATTTGGGACTTTTGAAAGATTATATTTTTTCAGGGATTACAGGATTTTTTTCTACTAAATTGTATATAAATTCGCATGATGCATTGAAAATATTACTGTAAGTTTATCAAAGATTAGGATTCCGAATTTTTTAAGTTTCCGCCGTTACAAATATAGTTACTGAAAAATGAATCAAATTACAGCAAAATTAACCACTCATCTTTTTATGTAGCTTGTTCGCAGAGATTCACTATAGTATATAAAAAAATCAAGCAAAATAGGCTCATCACTTAGATGAAATATAGAAATTCGCACACAAAGCATTTAGCAGCTCCATGAGCAACTCTTGAAGTCTGTCTGTCTGCCTGATGAGATTGAAACAAGCTGTTAAAGCCTCAATGTTATCACATTATCCCCGAGTTGGATGTTGTTTGAAGGGATGAGTTATCAGAGGCGATAATGGGATACGCTTGGTTTGGTTCATGTGAGAATTTCATATTGCAAGAAGAGGAGGATCCCAAAGCTATTTAGGGAAACAGCCGCATTGCCTTACACCAAAAACCTTAATGCTCCATCTTTGACGTTCCTACTTGAACCAATCCTCTAAAACACTCTTCTGAATGGTATTTTGTAAATTATTTCCCCATAAGTTTCTCTTTCCCGTTGCTATTTTGCCGACTTTCTTTCCCTATTTTCTGTATTTCTCTCGCTTCATTCCGAAGCATATTTCGTGGCTCTGTCTGCACGCATGCAAGCAATCAATGCTTTTGGTATTTCCCATTTCTGCATATTTACCTTCATCATTCCGTTTTACCACAGTTTCATTCATTTTTCCCTCCATTAACTTCTGCCACGAAGCCGATGTAGATAGGCATATATAGTCTCGGTTAGGATTTTGGGAGGAGTAGTAAAAAGGTTTGAGTGATTTAGTGTATTTGATGAAATATGGAAGATGGGTAAGATAATGATGAGCTCTGTGGTAAAAGGATGTGTAATGAGTAGCTGGGAAGAGGAAGAAGAATTTTATTGCATTTCACGAGATGAAAGTAAAAGCATAGCCGTAATCAGCCTACAAAAGGAGCAAGTGGTTGCCTGTGTCTGCTTGAAAAATGAGCGAATAATTTTCCTCAATCTCTCTCTGTCTAGTTTTGTCTCTATTCTTTCTATCCATCTCTCTTCCTGATGATGATAATTTCCGCTTCCATGCTGAAACTGATAACTAATAGCAGTGTAATCCGCAGCGCTCAATGGTGTCTGTTCAACACGCCACTTATGTACTTTCATCGCTCCACCCAATTGAAAATATTATTCCCTGTATCTGCTCTGCTAATAATACAAAAAGCTGTGATGTGCCTATTGAAATACCTGCAAATTCTACCCCATTGTTAGAGCAAGAAAATATTATACAGCGCTGCTACGCTGCAGCAGGGCTACAGCACATTCTTTGACGTATTGCGTCTACGGGTTTAATGATTTAACACACTCTGTATATAATATTAATGAATTGCTTATGATGATTACAGGTTATTCGAAGAGACATAGCACGGACCTATCCAGAACATGAATTTTTCAAAGAGAAAGATGGGCTTGGGCAGGAGTCATTGTTTAATGTGATGAAAGCCTATTCGCTTCACGACCGGGAAGTTGGATATTGTCAAGGTTCTGCCTTTATAGTTGGACTTTTATTAATGCAAATGCCAGAGGAGGAGGCGTTCGCCGTTGTTGTTAAATTGATGCAGGTGAGTCCGGCTTTTCTTTCATCCCGCTTAGCGAATACTAAGAATACAACAAGTGTAGTACATTGAGGAAAGCTCCAGGCTCTAACTCTTGTCAGTCAGGTTGTGAGGATTTTCTTTTTGATGTTCTCTTCTTTCTTCCTTTACCATGCCAGGTTGGATAGCAGTTGGGAGCATGAGCAACTCTAAAGCTGCCTTGTTTCTAAAGTGTAAGAAATAAAATTGTCAAAGAAGAGAAGAGACAGGAAGAAGGGTTGGATGTTACCAGAGGGAGGAGAACGTGTGAATATTTTAAGCTGTGAGAAAAAATTACAGATATAGGGTTACACAGATCCAAGTAAGTCAAGCTCCAGAGGGGATATGCTTGCAGGAGTTGAAACGTTTGAAAAATAGGACCAGAGAAGGTGCTGCAAAAACTAGGGAATCATACTGCAGAAAGTAGTAAAATAAATGTGGGATAAGAAGGGCATAAAAACTGGGTATGGAGGAGAGCCTTGGGTAAAAGACTATGCAGAAAAAGACTGAATCAGCAGAGGAAAAAATATGAAGCAAAGGCTTTAAATTTGGATGAAATAAAAACGTTTAATGAATCTCTTCCTTGTTAAATGAGGCTGGTGAGGGATGTGGGAGTGAGGTATGACTCGGAGAGGATCGTTTTACTTTTGAACGCTTCAGGGAAGAGAGACAAATGGTGGATTGACGTTAGGGATATTGCTAAAAGCTCGGAGGTAAAAGCCATGTAGCAATGTTTTAAACGAAGCATAGACTCTTCGAAGCTTCCTATCTTTATCAAATATACATGCCAAATGCAAGTAAAAAGGAAAAGTGAAGCGAGGATAATAGCTAATGAAGCATGTAGGCTTTATGTTGCGTTGCATGTGATATGTGGGATTATCCTGCAAATCCTACTGCAAAAGACATGGAATAATAAACCTACTATTTTTCACATTGTGAGTGACGCTCGGTGGTGAACACAGGAGTCAGCCGGATGACATGAATTATGAGAGAATTAGCCAAAGTCAAAGTAGAAATGGCGTAGAAAGAATTGGATAGAGGAGTTGCGAGTTAAAAAGTCTACTTGCAAACAGTTCACAGTTGCGGATCTGTTTAAGACATGTGCATTTGTGATATAGCAACTAATATGTTTATCTCAAGTGAAGCGACAAGTTGAAATTGATGAATCGCAACTGGCTCTAAGGTATGCAGGGTATGTTGAACAGAACAAATGAAAAATGTCTGTCAGGTTATGTCTGAAAAGACAGGGAAACTTATGTGTAGGATTCCAAGGAAGGTAGAATACAGAATAAATGTTTGTTTTTCTACAAATGCACTTAACATCTTTCAAGGTTAAAGTAATTTAGGTTTGCAGCCTGTGAAATCTGTGCTTCTCTGTAATGTTATATTTTGTACTTTACCTTTTAAAGGATTGAAAAAAATGTGCAGGGATGCTAGCTCCATAACTGGGTTTTATTTAGGACAGCTTGCCTACACTTGTTTCTGCTTTAGTTTTGCGAGGGAAGACAAGATGCTATGAAAATGTCATTGATGCAATATGCATCTGTTATTCCAGAATATTAAGATGAAATCGAGGGCGTTGCAGAAATTTAAGTTTCAAGTTGTATAATAGCAGCTTTTTAAGGATACTGTTTTGAATTCTAGTGTAAAAGAAGAATTTTAGGGTGGTACACATTGGTATTATTAGAAAATTTAATTAATTGTAGCTGAGCATGTGAACGTGCTTCGTAATTAAAATTTCGGTGGTCTAATCGATAGTCGTTGGATTCAATTGTTTCTTGTTGCAATTCCATAGATCTAACTACACGAAATAATCAAAATCAGTTAGTTAGTCCTTGAGCTTTACGAGTAGAAGCTATTACAATAACTTTTACGAAGATCCTAGTATGAATAATTTCAAAAGGATGATGGAAAAAAATAAGTGCAAAATGAAACTTTGCGCATGCTAATAATTGCATTATTTAAAGAAAAGATATTCGTCAAGACAAATCTGGAAAGTGTAGGTTTGCTCCTAGGAAATTGAGAATATAATTAGCTTAATGATGTACATAATAACAGCAAGACCAAAATAAGTTACCTGCTTGCTCCAACCATGTAATTTACGATAAGTATTTGCGTGTAAGTTGCGTTAAAAATCAAACTAAAAAATAGAAAATTATAATGCTGGAGGATGATTATTTTTGATGAGTGGTTAAGGGATGAGGTAATGCAGGAGGTAGGACTAATAGGGTTGGAGGTGGTATAATTTTAGTGATTTACTTGAATGATCTCATTGGTTAAAATTAAATTCAGACTAAATTACCGTAGGGAGATAGCGTGCGTTGCGGGCTTGTAATGTGAAATAGTAGTTTATTTCTTACGTAACCGATACTCCTCAGGTGCATGTGTTAGCCATATAGTCTGTGGTGGCAAACGTAACATTGAGAGGAAAAAGAACATGATGATACGCGGGGCAAAAGCAACGCGCTTGACACGGGGGCAAATGTAACATGGGGCAGTAAGCGTGCACAGAAGATATGCTGACGCTGCCATAGCAACGTGCTTCAATATAGCTCCCATGTTACATTTCCCCACGTTTTCATCAAGTTACCTTTGCCATCCACATAACCATGTTATTTTTCTTCAGAAAGTTACATTTGCCCCCTACCACTATATATAAATGGAAATTGGTGGTAGACGTGGTTGTACAACACTCCCAAATCCAAACCAGTTGTTTCTGCCAGCGGTAGCAATTATTGCATTATTAGCTTCACCTCACTGCATTTATGATAATGATTTCAAATGCCTACCTGATTTTCTACATTTCTGCCTTTTTTTTCAGGACTACCGCCTGCGAGAGATGTTCAAACCGTCTATGGCCGAATTGGGCCTTGTCATGTACCAGCTGGAGATGTGTGTCCAGGTGAGTGATGGATGGTTTTAGTGTCCTCTTGAATTAATCATTTCTAGTACACACATGGGCAGAATTGGTTGCTTTTAAATGTCATTTAGGAAAGAAGAGATAGTTGAGCTTCGACTTTATTTGTATAAATCAATGTGTGAATCCTTGAATATCAATTGCAAGTCAACTTCAATCGACCGTTTATAAATTACATATTTCGATTGCAGAGAACAAGACTCGATCAATTATTTTGAGTATAGCGCCTTGTCAACTAATTGATTAAAATTCTCGAGCTGTTAAGTACCTAAAATTTTAAATGTAATGGTAGCAATGCTGTTATGAAGAATACGGCGCTGCAAAAAAGTATTAGCGATTTGGATTGGAAAAGCTCATTACATCTGAACTGGTTTACCCATTTCAGTGAGTTGAGTCAAGTTGCTAATCAAAGTTGCGAATGAAGCGTAGTCGTATGATGAGCATCTTACTGAAATACCGAAAGAGTACAATACAAAAAGATTCTAATTCAAAAATTCAAATTTAAAAATTTAAAATTAGGAACCGGCATTCAAAAATTCAAATTTAAAAATTCAAATTTAAAAATTCAAATTTAAAATTCAAACTGAAGATCCCACATTCAAAACTGCCAGTTTGAGAATCAATTCAAATCAAAAAACGTTCCGTGAGACATGCTCACTAGTAAATTTCATTAAACCTGGAATCGTATTGTCAAAGTCATGATTTTATTTAAATAAACTTCGTAGTCGAGAACTTCTCGTAACTAACAACAAGGACATAACTAATATAACTAACAAGGAAGTATCCGTATCATAATTTTGATTCTCAGTGTAGAACACAATGTAGCTTCGTTAATCTACAGGCTTTCTGGTAAAAATATGTTTCATTCCCCGAATCCCCGGTCCCAGCAGGGAAGAACAGAGAGGGCAGCAATAAAGGATTCTAGAGATAATGTGGACTTAAGTGGACCCCTGGACTTGCTTCCTCCATGGTGTATCCAAGCACGTACGCAGATCAGTAGATCGATTGAGCTTATTTACGGAAACTAGGAAGACCAGGATGAAGCTCTGTATTTTTAGACATGAAGATGTTCCGATGAAAGTACATAAAACTCTGGCTATAGAAAAGCGAATCTTTTTGACAAAATATATAATGTATTCCATTACAAAGATTCATGCATACTATTTTCCGCAAATTCCAATTTTCTACCATCCAGTGACCGACAGCCCAGGTTCAGACTTCCAGCAAATAGTAGAATAATATCCCACTAAAAAAGTTTAGCCTGCCAGAGAGAGGAGAAAACAAACCCAGACTACAGTGAGCTGAAATAGGCTGGAAAATTTTGTAACGCTGCTGAATTAAGTAAACCAGAAGGAAATGACTGCAGAGATGAGAAGCTAACTGAGCAGTTGCTAAATTAAGTGGTTAATTTTCTAATAGGCTGACAAAAGCAAGTTCTGGTACTGCAGCGCTAGTTTTTGGGAGAACTGCAGATGAATCAGTGGTTAGTACAGCAGCGATAGTCTGTTTGGTCTAGAGACACACAAGCTTTTCGTAGTTCCCCTTTTGTCAGCAAAGTATCACCAGTTTCGAATTCCCATTAGCAAGCAAAGAAACCATCAGGCTAATTTAAACTTCATGGAGGAAACGAATGAATTAGGGGAAAGTTCCAAGTTTCTTTTCACGGGTATATACTCCCGAAATATTCGGGTGGTACACTAAAGTATTTATGTCTCTGCTCACTCGCATGTTATTCTCTGGTTTCTCCTGTTCTACCAGTTCCTCATGTGCAGTGGCTTTTGTCTGAGGACATTTGTAATCCTAAGCAATTAGCCATTTTATGGAACAGAACGACAGCAGGGACTGCTACGAGAAAATCATTTAACAAGTTTCACAACATTTTGGATAGTGTACCATATGTTAGGAGTTTTTCTTCACTGAACTAGTAACTAGTAGCTACAGAACTATAGCAAACCCAGGCAATTTAGCATCATGTAATACCACATGCCGGGTATTTATTGAACTTAGTGTGACAGTTTTTTCCACCACGACAACAAGCCTCGTGTCCAGTTTAAGAAACGCTACCAACGTTGAGAAACGAGAAAGAGACTGTATAGGCTCTGTTTAGGGAGAAAATTGTGCACAAAAATGTTAATTACTGTGAGACAGCACGGCGCACAATTCATCCGTGCAATAGAAGAAGGCGTGTGTAGTATTTACAATTAGTGAAATATGTGTGTACAGAAATTACAGCATGTTGATGAAACCCAAGATGGATGGTATTAATGACTAATGTTTTTTATGCTTTGCAGGAGCAATTACCAGAATTACATGTTCATTTCACATCTCAAGGATTCCATACATCCATGTACGCCTCGTCATGGTTCCTAACAATTTTTACCACAACCCTACCCCTTGCCGTCGCCTCCCGGATAATGGATATGTTCCTTATGGATGGAATCGAAGTTGTTTTCCGGGTCGCACTTGCCATCTTGTATTTGGCAAAGTTTGAACTCTTATCCTTGGATATGGAAGGGATGCTCAAGGTAATAAATTCTTCCTAGAGTTTCTTTACGTTCCTTATGCGTGTTCCTCAAATACGTTTCTCAGCCAGAAAGCTAACAAAGTTAAAGAAAAGACAGAAAACAGGAAGAAACGGGTAAAGATGAAGACAAGAAATACGGAAATAAATTCAAGTGTCGACGAGGGAAACATCAATGCAAGAGGAGGAGGAGGAAGGCAATCATATAATATTGCTGAGGTTCCTGCCTCTCAAGAGAGAAGAAGATTTAGATGTTATTGATCTTCTCTGATTTGGAAATATGTGACTCCTCTGATGATGAGAACAAGCTTTGAGAGTGTGGGGAGCAATTTAGGATATTGTCAAAATAAGGTGAAATTTAAGACACCGGAAATGAGCCGGAAGATTTACTGAGCGTTGGGGAATTTAAGCCCATCTTCTAGAAAACCCTATAGGATTTCCCCTTTCTTAAAGCTAACTTTATCTTAGTTTTTAATAGAGCTGAGAAACGTAGTGCTATTTGAAATCACGATTTGTACTCAATTTATTAAATGCTAATTGTATTAGAGTTGAATTTAAAATGAATGTTCTCTTCTTCCGCAGTTCTTACAAAAGGAGCTACCTCCCCGAATCGAAGCAGATCCCGAAGGATTATTCTCCTTGGCACTTCAGATGAAATACAATGCAAAGAAGATGAAAAAACTTGAAAAGGAATACGCTGCCATGAAACAAAAAGAACAAGAGGAAATGGTGGAACTTAGGGTATGTGTAACACCATAGTTTGTTTAATATTACTTTTTTTTCCTGTCACTCCTACTTTTTACATGTTTCTCTTTGGAGAACTTTTCGATCTCTACTGAAAGATAAAAAGTGAAGCAAAACTATGTGGTTTTCTCCTAAAAGAAAGAAATATCTTAGCCCAGCCTTTAGCCTGGCGGCAAGCTGAGAAATTGCCACATGTTCTTGACATTTAGGCATGTTTTTCTCTATTGTTTCTAAAGGATGTGAGATTTAAACCTACCCTTATTTCCTTTTATTTGCAGAGACTCCGAACGGAAAACAAGCTATTGAAACAGCGTATAGAAGTACTTGAATCGGAAAGCTCGGAATTAGCTAATAAATTAATTCAAGGCCAAGTCGGCAGGGCCGAAGAGGTCGAGACTACTTTTGCATTAAAGCGTGAACTTGCTGCAGTGAGACAACACTACTTAGAAGCTATGAAACATCTTGAAACTGTAACACAGCAATATCAGCACCTTTTGCTCGTCCTGGATGAAACCGTAAGTGAAATGATGAAACGAATGCAGTGCAAAACGTTAACGGCGTAAAAAGTGGATTGGAATTGAAGGATAACCTTGTATATACTCTCCTATTTTCCAGAATAACACAAGGCAAACGTCTATGGATGAAATCTCATTAAAATCTGAACTGATTAAACAAAAGGAGGAATTGGTTCATTGTTTGCAAAACGAGCTCGTTGAAGTCCGGCTTCAGGAGGCCGAGAATGCAGTCATAATGTCGGATTTACGTTCCCGAATTCAAGATTTAGAAGAAGAGAAGAAGAAACTTCGTGAAGCCGCTGTTGATAATTCCGTTGCGACTCTACAGGTAATTGTGCAGTTATGTAATGTGACTTATGGCTAATGATTCCTCACGCAATCCTGCACCAATATTGTACAGATATTTGGTGTAAGGACGTTGCTAATGATGGTTTGTGATATTTGTAGGAGGAGCTAATAGCCGTTAAGTTACGTGAGGCTGAGGCTTCGCTATCTTTAAAAGATTTACGTCAACAAGTCGTGGAATTAACTGGCCAGTGGCAGAAGCGTATGCAGGTACGTATGAAGGAATTCAATTTACGAATTCAAAACTGTGTCGTTGTTGAAACGTGGGAATTTGATAGCGTGCCGCGGACAGTGTCTGTTCGGAATTCCAACGCTTTTGTCTGATTTTGGCGAATATTTGAAAAGTTGTTGACCTGTGGCTTTGTCTATTCAAATTGTGCAGGTTAACGATGAAAATAAGGATGAGAAGAAAGGAACGCACACACCGTTAGGTAACTTGTTCACATCAAGCAGGGTGGAAGTCCAGCGCTTGGAGGAAGAGTTAATGACTTTGAAGCTAAGGGAAATGCACACAATCATTGAACTCAAAGAGCACAGACTGAAGATTATGGAATTGGAAACTCAGGTAATGGATTAATGGAATTGTGTGAGGACGAGTCAGAGTTTTGCTGTCACGCGATCCCAAAATCCTGCAGATTTCCTAACAATCTCATAATGTGCTTTTCAGGTACAAGTCACATCTAATCAACTGAAACGAACAGAGGATGAATGCAAGCATTTCAAGGAAGAGCTGGAAGGTTCGTATCTCCAGAACAAGAATTTGCAATCCAAGATGAAGGAAGAACGTAGGCGTTACAGTGATTTAGAATCAAGACTTAAAGAGGATTCTGTCCATGCCAGAATTAAGGATGCAGAGAAAAGCCAGGTAATTGATGACACGCATCCGGATCTAATGAATAACGGCATAGCCGATTCGACTGCAATTACGTGTCCAAATAGCAAACTTTTAATCAAATCTACTCATGATTATTGCAGAGAATGTTTGATTTATCTCAACAAATCTCCTCCTTGAAGCTGAGAAACCAAGAACTCCTTGCTGAAAGAGTATTAAATACAGAGCGTTGCAACGGTACGGAATCTAACGGGGATAAATCCGATTCAGAAACAGATGCGCAGGACCGCATCAAGGATATACAAGAAACAATCGCCCTTCTCACCACTCAAATGCATAGACTTCAGAACTCAGCCAAAAAAGCCGGCAACGGTGGAAATATGATGCTAAGTAAAAGTATGACCATCGACGGCTTGAGTGCGATAACAAAGTCCAACGGATCCATCGGATGTCCAGATCTTCCTCTAAGTAGTAATTCTTCCAACGGTCCAACGCTAGAGGGTGTGGTAGAGCTGTAAAATTGCGATAGCCGTTTTTGCGATTGTTCTGCATCCACCCTCGCGGGCTACTAACGCCATGAAGAAATGTTACTGGAAAACGCCGTATTTTCGCTGGCTATTCGAAGTCGAAGAGTTGCGATTTAAGTTAATTAGTTAATATTATTTTTATTCTGTGCGGAAATCCTTGCGTAGGAAGCGCACATCTTTAAGTTATGAGAATCTCGATAGTTGAGTTAAGAGTGTGCTCGTTAGACTCTTTAGCTACGTTACAAGCGCTTCTTTGTACGCGCAATAAGTCATAGTATTTTAATTTCGTATTTATTCATTCGTATAGCACCTTGTACTTTTAATATTCTTCGGTTTCTTTGGTTTGCATTTTAGTCGAGTATCAAAGGAAACTTTTTTGATGCTTGTACCTGGAACTTAGAATTTGTCGAAAAAACTGCTAAAAATTAGCATTTACAATTCTTACATTCTAAACGAGAAGAAAAAATGGATTCAAGTCACAGAACGTTTTACTTCTATTAAGTTCAAGTCGTCGCAACTTGATCGTAATGTTTATCGGATTCAATTCTAAAAAGCTCAGTCAGACGATGTACGGTGGCAATATATTCATAGAGTCAACCAAGTAGATTAGATACAAAACTGTGATTTTTAGTGTGCTGCTAGATTAATACATAGTGTTGCATAATAAGTTGCAATATATCATTCTGAATGTACATTTTCCCTAGCATTTGATATAGCATACAAAAAAATGTGATTTGTCATTTTCCTCTCATAAAATACCCTGTAGGTTACACATTTGTAAAATTGTACAACAAACATTAATTATTCAAAATTTAACCATATTTCAAACGCTAAAGGCGAAACATCAATCTCACTGAAAATTTTCACAAGTTTCAGAAGAAAGTTTTAGTTGACTGAAGATACAAATAATTTGTCATTTACATTTTAAGATTGGATACTAAAAATTCAGAAATTAGCAGAGTACCTATATCTGGATGTGAGTTAAGCGTGATAGTTCTAACGGCTCGAAATTTTTAAGCTAAGATTTTGTTCGAATTCAGTCACAAACTTCAATTATTTATATTTTAAGGATAAATTTCACGCAATTAAATGAGGAAAAGGTGTGTTAAGCTAAAAACTAAGTACCAGTTCCCGTAGTGCAAGTTGCAGCACTCTGTAACTCGAGGTGCTAATGAACTGGGGTAATATTAATAAGTTAATTGTAGTAGAAGATTCAGAGTCATCGATAAAGGGTCACCGCTAAGTTCTGGGTGTGTGGACATTAAAAAAGTATTGAAACATACGCAGTGTACAAGCACGTATTTCATGATGGCCAATTCAAAATAAGTAATCAAGGCAGCTCATCATATCTGTGTCTCGAGTATTTTATAAACTTGTGGTGGCTGACAATATAGTTAAGGCTCAAACTAAATGTTTTATGCTTAATAGCTGTGAAGGAAGGGGAGTGCAAATAACTATTTTGTATCGTTATCACTCTGGCTGTAAGCAAAATTCTTGTAACATCCTTGCTAATTATCTAAGCTTCATTTGAGTTACTACTATATACATTTACTTTGGTAATAATAACCAGCTCAGTGGATTTTTGTTGTAAAAACAACTTAACCCAGTAGCAATTATCAGCGCGGCCCTAATTTTGGGTGACCATCCACTTAATTGTATAATTTATAACTTGGAGTATTATATGCCAAGCTAGGAAAGTATTATTTTATTTCCGAATTCTATAAACACCAGTAGGCATTTATTCGCACAGAACCATGTTATATTTAAGCCAAGGGAATATGATGAGAGTCTAAAGGGAAAATTTTAAGGAATGCCCTACGAGAACTGAACGCTTTCTATATAAATGTATTCCTGTAGGGATCCCGCTATCATTTACGTATTACCATTAGTACTTTTATGTGAAATATGTGTCAACTTGTGGAATAAATTTTTTATCCTCTCACTAACTCTTGGCTTTCTCAGTTTCTTGAATTCCGATCTGTTTCAGGAACATCATTTTGATTAGGTAAACATCCGTAATCCTTAGTGACAAAACTAAAGGGCTTCATCTTACGAGTCGCTAAAAAAAATTCCATATTAATTAGTGGATAACTCGAAAGAACTATGGACTTTTCCAAATATTTCATTTTGAAATCCTTGGAGCAGTTTTTATACTATCGGATTGTAGTGCAGAACAAAGCTTTCTGTTCCACAGAACTGGCGGAAAAACTATTCTTCGTAGTTCGTAACATACAGTTTTTATATAAAAACTGTATCATAACTTTACTTTTACTATACAGCTATAACATGCAATAATTTTAAAGTTATCTAAACGTTGCAATCCCTTGCTTCCTCTTCAGAATTTTTGTCGCAGTTATTACCGAGATAACTATAGTCATGTCATGACTAAAGCAAGTTGAAATATATTTTAATAGCTACTGACCGTAATGGTTGAGTCAGTTTCAAACGTTTCCGCATCCGCTTTTACAAGATAAAACTAGCAATCCAGAACTCATTGACATTGATAACTGTTTGACTAAGGGTATTGCCCCATGCGTAATGTAGACTTGTATTTGTATTCTTCCAAAGTATTGAGTTGCTTGATTGCGTTAATTTTGTGCAGTATTTTAATTGCATTAAATTAAAATATTAATTTTATTGTGAAACGAAACAGCATCAAGCCCTGCCTTTTCTATAATTTCGAAACTGCGGAACTATAGAAAAAATCCAGTACAGCGCTCAAGTAAACAAGTTCTAAGGAAATTGAAATTATAATCGAATTAATACTGTTCAATTTTGAGGAAGATGGCCGCCCTAGCTAAGATTTTTGGCTTGCACAAAAAAGAAAAGCCTCCTTCTAAAGAAGATGCACTAAAAAAGCTGCAAGACATGGAAGAACTGTTGCAAAAAAAATCTGAATTCGTAGAAGCTCAAATTGAGAAGCAATTGATCATCGCAAAATCCAACGCTAACAATAACAAACGAGGTAACTAATGAACAAAAGACATTATTAACTTTGTAAATTTTCAATTTAAAAAATTGATTTGATTCAGTCCGTCCGTACTTAAATGAACTCCAACGCCATCTTTTTCAAAATTTATGTTTCCCAAACCGTTAAAATAGCGAAACGTGGCTATTATTGCAGAAACTCCGGGATAGTAATAAATCCTTAAAATCATTAAAAATCCCACACATTTCCATCGACTCACCTGATAGCAATCTCATTTGTTACAGTTGCCTTACAAGCATTGAAGAAGAAAAAACGTTTGGAAAAACAGCAGCAGGAGATTGATGGGGTTCTTACAACGCTTGAAATGCAACGGGAAGCACTAGAGGGAGCTGGCGTCAATGTCATGATTCTCAATACCATGAAAATGGGAGCAGAAGCCCTGAAAAAGGCTCACAAGGATTTGTAATTAATTAATATTAATTTAAATTTTACAGTTACATACCCTTGAATCCTGTTTATTCAGAGATATTCTGTCCATGACTGAACCAAGTATTTTAATTTTCGCTTTCCATTTGTTTAGTGATGTGGACAGCGTACAAGATGTGTTGGATGACTTGGCGGATCAGCAGGGAATAGCCATGGAATTCAGAGAAGCCATTTCCAGTCCACTCCCAGGTTATTCAGATATGGATGAGGATGACTTGTTGCAGGAGCTGAAGGATATGGAGCAGGAGGAACTGAACAAACATCTCTTAGAAGTTAAATTACCAGACGTTAGCCACAACGTTTTAGCTGAAAGTGGAGAAGTGGCTCTCATAAGTCCAACATCTAAAGCAAAAAAACGCGTTACCTTTAATTTTGATGATGAACATGCAGCAGAATTTGCTGCATTAGCAATGTGAATATCTATAGACGAGAATTCATTATATTTTGTACTATGAGTAAAGCTTGGAGCCGTTTTAGTACTAAGGTTTGCTCAAAGTTCACAAGTTTCTACGTCGTCATAAGCTTGATGATGACCTCGTCAAAGTATTTTAAAATACATGCAATAATCATGCTATTACGCAATTAAATCTATGAGCTTAATAAAACCTAATGCGTGATTGTTACAATCAATGGTTTCTGTCCCATTTGTGAGCTTTGGAAAATCCTGTTTCTAATACTTGCCAAACATGGTTATGGCCATTGTTTCCACCCAGAGCATTTATATACAAATATAATTAATTTTACGGCTCTGGTAGCACCATTCTTTTAAACAATAACATGGATAAGTTTTCGATGACATAACGATCGGTAAGTTTTGCGCGGCTTCCAGTTTCCAATCCAGATCCAGTGAAGATCCGGACCACAAATGACATTTTTAGGTCACATTAATGCCCTGCCCTTTCTTTTGAATTTATATTCGTCCGGTCTGTTACCTCACATGAAAAGTGCCTTCTAAATAAATGTATATGATTAAAATAAATATATACAAAGTATCTACTACGCATTTCTTCTGATTATAACTATGCAGGTAGCATTAAACAGGTTTCACAACAATGTCGTCCCTCTTCTCCAGTCAATTCTTTTTTTACCTGAAGTTATTGTCAGTGTTACTTGTTCATACATGTTTTACAGGGATTTGCAGCAGGGAGGATGGAGCTGGAAAATACTGTAGAAGATCTTTTGTAAGCGTGAATCTTGATTATTCAAATGATTCTGCTCCATCCCACCCAATCCGACCACAGCAACTACCTGATTTAATTTCTTGCTAGTGTAGTTGTAGTCCTCCTAGATAGGGGCACGTATGAGCTGCAGTCCTAGCAATTTAATGTTTCCATTTTCTGACAACTTTCGTGCATTAATATTTCCTGGCTGTTGCTCCTGACTCCCGCTCCTCTTAAATGCAATTCAGTAATTTCCCAATCTTCCTCCAATCTTGCGTCAATAATAGCATCGGTAAATTCACATGGATTCCCTACACTTCCTGTTTATATCTGCAGCATTTATGCTAGCAGTCTTGGCCTTCACTTGTTGGACTACAGGGCAGGGCAAATCTGCTGTACCAGGTAAGATAGAGTACGTAGGCAATCAGAAATATTCAAGTATCGTTTATAATTTTTGAGTGAGTTGCAGTGAATGGGGAATATACTTAGATTACAAAAGCCGTTTAATCGGATGCACGCCAGACAGCGTGTGGACCAAGCATTTAAATGATTTTTTTTATCATGCTGCAAGAGTAACACTGAATGTTCTTGAGTCATATTGAATTACAGACTTATTTTCACATTTTCAGCTCCTTGGGGACTACCACTGGTAGGTCACTTATTTTTCATTGGATCAAATCCAGAAAAAACGTTTCTTAAATGGGCAAAGCAATGTGGACCAGTTTTCCAGCTTAATTTATTGGGAAAAAAGTAAATAATTTTAAAATTGATAAATATTGTGCTTTTCTATTAACGATCTAATACTTTGTTGCTTATTTAAATCCAGGGTCCTGGTGCTGAATGATCGGAAAAGCATTACGGAGTGTTTTTCAAGACAGGAATTTAACAGTAGAGCAGTGGGTGTTCCGCTATTTAAACGATGGGTTGAATGCTCTGGTAAGCGCATGTTACTTGCATTACATTTACGTTACTTGTAGTTAGTAAAATCATAAGTTTACAATTACTCCGAATACTTGATTAACAGGTCCAGGAATAGCATTCAACGAAGGACCACATGCCGAAGAGCAGAGAAACTTCTTCCTCAAAGCCTTTAGAGACCATGGTATGGCGAAAAACAAAATGGAGACACGCTTTCTCGACGAAATCCAGCACTTTCTAGATAGGTGGCGCACTCTTCCTGATGGTTCCCTGAGCTTATCTGAAGCATTTTCCCAGTTAATTTTGAATTCAATTTCAGTAGTTACAGCTAGCAAGCGATACGACCACAAGGAGTCACAGGAGGTTCTTGACGTGCTCAAGGAGTAAGTTGCAATACCACCATTTGTAATCATATTCAATTCACCTTGATTTTGTAGCTTTTTATTTTTCTAGGGCGACTGATCAGGATACTTTACTCACTAAATTGGCAACATTCGTCCCTGGATTTGTCGACATTTTTTCGAAAACTGCTGGTAATAGAACGGAAGCCTGGACCAAGCTGACAACGTTGCAGCGCTCTCTAGTAGAAGAACATAGTGAATCTCTAATCCCGGGTCATTCCAGAGATGTGCTGGATGCAGTCCTACAGCATGTGCAGGATTGCTCTGATCCGACTTCAAGCTTTCACGCTTCCAGTAAATTGGGGGCTGAATCGGGCCTCAAATAGTCTGAATGGTTTAAAAAACTATGGATGTGGCCTATAAAGGGTCATTAAGCTTACTGGTTACCGATTTTACAGGGAATCCAATAGCTCCAGCGATGCGGGATATCATGGCTGCAACCGTGGATGCTAGTACAGCGACGCTAGAATGGTTCGTCCTCTACGGTCTGTACAGGCCACACGTTATTGAGAAACTAGTCAAAGAAATCGATACTGTTATCGGCACTCAACGGCAGCCAACCTTAGCGGACAAATCGGAAATGCCCTACACAATGGCTTGTATTCTGGAAACGATGCGCTTTTCCAGCACTGCTCCCTTTGGATTACCACACGGTTCGACTATGGATACGGAATTTCGAGGAATTCCTGTCAAAAAAGGCACATTGATCCTCGGTAATCTTTACGCTGTTCATCACGATCCGTCTGTTTGGGACGAACCAGAAGATTTTCAACCAGAAAGATTTCTTACCGAAGCTGGATTTTTGATAACTGGCGCTTGGAACAAAATAGCACCGTTTGGTCTCGGAAAGCGATCCTGCATTGGTTCTGCAGTTATCGAAGACCAACTTTTTCTCATTATTGCAAGCATTTATCAAGCATTTTCCGTTCGATCCGAGTCTCAAGTAACTTCGGTAGAAGGAATTCATGGCTTTACAATACGACCTCGATTAGGATACAGGATTTATGTTAAGGAACGACCTCCAGTTGCTCTAAACGATCCACAATTAGCGTGAATACCACTTCACAGTTACATTGTATCTGGATCGTCATTAAAGCTGTCAGTCTGATAACCAATGTAAGGATCTCCCGCTACCCATCATCTGCACATTGTATCCCTTACAGTAATTTTCATGGAGAGGAGAAAGACAAGTTTAATTGGACTTACCATTTACTGCTGTTAAATTAATAACATTTTGTTTAACTGAAACTTGATGTTATTCGCAATAATAATAATAATAATAATTTATTCCGATTGATATGGCCGCTTTGAAGATAAGCTCAGCCCCTACAATACAGGCAATGACACGTACCTTAACCAATGAGAAATTGCACCCAAGTGCAATTATGCCAACTCTTTTAAATAGTTTACGTAATAGTTGATCTTACACCTACTCCTCCATACAAAATTTCCTTCTGACTCTCACCGACCTCCAAAACAGTTCCAAGTTAGTTAGTTCAGTGGCTTCTAAAACTTCCTTTAGACATAACTCTTTTGGTTTTGTTCTCGAAACCCTCCATCCTTAGAGTAAATTCCTATTGCTTGCATATTGTGGACATTGAATCATAATGTGATATATGTCTTCGCTTATTTTCATATTACAAATGCTACAGTTTGGCGTATTACCATCTTTGGACGCCCAATAGTTCCAAATTCCATTTAGCACTAATTTCCTTCCATCTATTACAATTACAGGTAGGCCTGTGCGCAGGCTTTGTATCAGTAAGACGAGATTCCATCTGACATTGCTTGTATAGAATTCTGATGTTATAGCCTTAACCTTTACCAGTGTTAACCATTGGTTGCCATTCATCAAACTTTTCACGTCCTCATCAATCAGGTGTTGTTTGACTGTGCCTACAATCATCTTAAACGTAGCATTTGTTAGACAATCTCCCAATTCCTCTAACTTAACTGGTACATTAAGTTCTATGAATAGCCTTGAAACCTGCTTATACCAGTTGTACCTTACATCCTCACAAGAATTTTTGGCACATTCTGTAAAGCTGTTTTTTGTAATTACATGTTTTGAGTTGATTACCCGATACAAGAATTTTAACGTTCCTACTATTACTTGCAGTTTTGCGCTACTTATACCTGTTTCTAACCTAAGGAAGTATCCTGGTACAAGATCAGTCGTTTTTAACAGTTTTCTTAAGAATTGAGTCTGTACCGATTCTATCCAGTCTATGTATTGCAATCCCCACACTGGAAATGCATATAATAAAATAGATTTTACAATACTATTGAACAATTTAGCATGTACTTTGATATTTCCAACTCCAGCTTTTCTAAATACGTCAAAAAGAGCACATTCCGCTTTCTTTGCCTTGTGTGTAAAATGAGCCTTCGATGTGTTGTGAATGCCAGAACATTTGAACGGTAAACCTAGATATGTGTATTCGCTAGCTATATCAATATTACAGTTACCCCAGTTAAATTTAATTTTCTTTTCTAGTCTGCCTGCCTTTCTAAAAACCACCACATTTGTTTTCTTTAGGTTTACAGTTAGATGGTTTAGCTCTAAGAATAGTTTGAGATCATCAGTAAGGATTTGCAAGTCTCTCTTTGTTTCTGCAAGCAGTACTATATCGTCTGCGTAAATTAAAATTTTGATCTCTATTCCATCAAGTTTTATCCCTACTCCCCTGCTTTGATCTAAATGCAGGACAACCTTATCTAAGAATTTGTTCCAGAGACCAGGACTTAATGTTTCTCCTTGCAAAATTGATTTTTCTACAAAAACTTTGTTGCTTAGTCCCTCTCTAGCTCTTATCCTAGTATATACATTGTGATATAAAGATTTGACCTTGTGAATGAACTCGCTTGGGATGCCTGCCTCTAACAACCTGACCCACAACAATTCGTGACTGATTGAGTCAAACGCTGCGGTTAAATCCACAAAAAGTGCAAACAGCTTTCTATTTTTTCCTAAATGCTTCTGAATAGCTGTATTAAGAGTAAAAATATGGCTTTCACAACCTAAACCCTTAGTATAAGCGGCTTGGTTTGCTGTTCCGAGGTCTAGCTCTTTACAATATCGATCTAATCGGTCAGATAGGATACCCGTATAAAGTTTTGTTACTGTGTTTAGCAAAGCTATGGGTCTAAAGTTACGAGGGTCTTTTGTGTCTCCTTTCTTATATATGGGTACAGTGATTATCTCTTTCATTTCCTCCGGGACACCATTCTCAAAAATATCGTTCAGCGCTTCTGTAAGCGCTGTTACATTACTTTCACACAGACTTTTCCATACCTCATTCGGTATCCCATCCGCTCCTGGAGACTTGTTATTAGCTAGTCTTGCTATTACACAATTGACTTCATATTGGCTTATTCTATACAAGAGCAGCGATTTACTTTCCCCATCAGGGTCTAGCAAGTCTATACTTGTTTCATCAAAAAGTGGTGTTTCATCAATTACAATATTTCGGGACTCTTGGTAAAGCGACTTGTAATGTGCCTCCCATTGTTCCATTCTTACTCCGTTCCCGGTACAATTTTTCTTGTTTTTCCTAAACATGTTAATTGATTTCCAAAATTCCCTAGAGTTAGTGGACGCAGCCACGTTTTGTACAAGATTCTCGTAGTACTCTTTTCTAGCCTTTTTGCGTAACTTAAAGTAATTATTCCTTGCTTCACAGTATATATAACATTGTTCATGGAATTCATCTTGATGGATCCCTTTCATTAGTTTCCTAAGTTTTCGCAACTCTAACCTTGCTGCTGTTTTGGCGGTCTTACATTGTTCATTGAACCAGGGAGTAACGGCAGTCTTATAATTAAAATTAGGTTTACACATATTCATATCTTCGGCCGTTGCTTTGATAGCTTCACATATATGTACAATATCACACTCTTTGTTAAATATCTTATGTGACAGGGCAGCGTTAAATTCTTGACTCCTCTCACTATTCCATTTAATTACATTTCCATAATTAACCCTCTCATCCTTTTCAACACAATGCCATATTAGTTCTACAGGCATGTGGTCGGAAAATACTTTCTCGTGAACCTTAAAGTCCAGTAGAAAGTCTACCGCGCCAGGATTTACAAAGCATAAGTCTATAGTACTGCCTCCGCTTGTATTTACACATGTTAGATTACCTTCCCCATCTGATTCAGATCGCCCATTGAGCACAATGTAATTTAATTCAAACATCCTTTTCATGAGCCACCTCCCTCTAGAGTCAATTTTTAAATCTTTGTTGCGTCTGTCTTTCGAAAAGTTTCCTAGTCTATCTTCCTCGACCATATTAATATTTCCTATGCGTCCATTAAAATCACCCAGAATTATAACATTTGTGCCACTTATTTCCTCTAATTGTTTACAGAGCTCTTCCAATTCCTCCTCTTTCTCTTCTTTCGTTCTGGGTTTGATATAGGCAAAAATAATAGTGAAAGCTCCACATTCAATCATTATCCAGTTGTTTTTTCTTAAAACTTCCTTAACTTTTAGGAACCTATCACATCCCACCATCATCCCCGAACTTCTTCTGCCACTTCTGTTCTTGATTCCGTTGATCATTGTTATTTCATAAATACTCTCTAGGTTCCTTACGTTAATGTTATGCTCTTCCCCCGCCCACGTTTCCGTTAGGCAAAATATACTGGGTTTCCTTTCTCTTATATAATTCAGTTTTCCTTCCCTTTCTGATATCAAACCTTGACAATTCCAATAAAATAAATTCCGCAATCCTGTGTCATTCCGAGTTAGGGGCCTGCTAAACTGTCAGTTTTGTCTTTCCAGTTTCTTAGCTTCCCTATCCGCCTTGTATCTCGCTCTCTCCCTTTCGCTCCTATCTATTACAATGAAAATTTTGCTTTTCTCCTTGATCAGAATTGATTTGGCCTTAAGAACCCTGTCTCTATCAGCCTGTCTCAAAAATTCTATCCTAATGGCTCTGCTACTGTCTTTGCCCTGGACGGGCTTGCCTATCCTGTAGCAACTTTCAAGGTCAACATTATTTAACTTAAGCTTATGTTTACAAAATTCATTCACAGTCTTGGTTGTATCTTCATTTTCTTCTTCCTTAATCCCGAAGACGATGAGGTTCTTCTTTCTTGCCGCATATTGCAATTGTTCCATTTCCCGCCGAAGTTCACTATTTTCTTTCTCCAGGTGAGAGACTTTCTCTTGTAGTATAGTCATATCCTTCTCCGTATCATCCATTCTTCTGCTTATTGTCCCCAACGCTACTTCCATTGCTGGGAAGAACCAAGGAGGTGGGCTGGTATCATCTGTTCTAGACCTCTTTGGCATTTCATTTTCCAAGTTTCCCGTCTCCATCTCAGCCAGAGTGCTCCCACTTCTCTTAGTCATCCTTGTGGTTCGCCTCGAAAAATATTACCAAAGCTTTAGTGATGCATTGACAAATCCCAAATGCTAGGAATGTCTTCAATCATATGCTCTATAGCCTTTTACTCAGTTGTCTATACTTACGCCAACAGGGGCAACTCTCTTGAGATCACACAGCGGATCGGTTGCCCCTATATACAGCGATGAGCTGGGTTAATTTGCTTATCTTCTTGGCCTCAACTTGGTAATCGTCCTTCTTCTCCACGGCTGCCTGATTTCCTCCGTAAGACTTCTCAACCGCACTGCACTTTATTGTTTTCGAAATTTTTAGCCACTTTTTGAAATTTTGTATCGTTGATCCGAAATTTAACTTAATGTGCTGAATTTTATCTTTTTATCGATATAATTTCGAACCTGGTAGCACTGTGTTTACTTGCCGTATTTTGTATCAGTGTAAGAGCAGTAAATTAACACGTCTTCTTCTACGTAAACTTCCCCTCTATGTTATTCGCAATATCATTAAACAGTGATTGTAGATCCCTAACACGGCAAATACTATTTACCCTAGTGTCTAGGAATCTGCACGCAGCCAAAGTATGTATGAAGTAGCTGTATGCAACCTCTACGGAGTTAATTACTTAATGCAGCAGTGCTAAATGTACACAAGATTGAAGAGTGTATCGGATTTCCAACACTTAAACTTGGCTGATAAGCTAATAGCTATAGTGCTAGACAAGGACATGAAACCAGTTCAGAGTTAAAAGGTTTCTTTCATCTTGAGAACGTTACAATGTTTATTAAACCCAGACGGCAGACCCTAGCGTATGTAACGTTGTGTAAGTGATCCAGACAAATTTATTCTATCACTTTTTACGTGGTGAAGAAGATGCTCCTGGCTACATACAGGCTATGTCTGTTATGTGTGCACCATTATAATCAGTATATTTCAAGCTTAGCTCACTTAGGCAACACATGGGAATTTTGCGACATCGTCATCAGATCTCTCAGCTCGTTCTGTAAGCACGATATATAACATGTAATAATCTTGTCTCCGCTGTGACACTGCACTGAGGTGCTAGCGCACTGGCACGTAAGATCAGATGGCATAGCGAAATACAGAGTGTTTCTAGCTTAAAATTTCTAAAATTAAACTTTTTGGTATATGTACCTATTCAACCCACTCCTAGTTTCAGTGCAGTGTTTGTCAATGTATAAAGTTTCATCGTTATTGGATTAGATCAAAACTAAATTTTCATTTCTGACTCGCCTGGAGCAGCGGTCACAAACATGGTAAATTTTGGTATATAGTGGTAGGGGGCAAATGTAACTTTCTGAAGAAACATAACATGGTTATATGGATGGCAAAGGTAACTTGATGAAAATGTGGGGAAATGTAACATGGGAGTTAGATTGAAGCACGTTGCTATGGCAGCGTCAGCGTATCTTCTGTGCACGCTTACTGCCCCATGTTACATTTGCCCCCGTGTCAACCGCGTTGCTTTTGCCCCGCGTATCATCATGTTCTTTTTCCTCTCCATGTTACGTTTGCCACCATGGACTATATATTTAAACAAATTAAATTCATTCCTAGGTACTCATTAGTAAGTTAAACCTACAAATTATAACTTTGCAGTCCATAGTATGGGGACTCCATACGTCATATTTATTAGCGCAAATTAATTTGCTGAAAACAAGCAATTATATTTTACAAACGGTATCCAAAATAATCCACAAATACTTTTATTTGAGGTTAAAACTTGAAAAAGAATGATTTTGAATTACAGTCTGCTAATACAGTAAATGGCGGCAATAGTGTGGTAATTGGAGTCCAGGCTGAGAATGTGCAAGTTTCCGGTAACCAAATTATCACCTGCAGTTCCCAGACAGTCCAACTTGCCCCTTTAGTGGTAAGCGCAACTGACAAGCCTTTGTTTAGGAAATTATGCATGCAAAAAAACACTGAGTTAATCTGCAAACAACGTCAGCCTGATTTTCACTCAAAGTTTGCATTTTAATAGCAAGGACTTTTGTTTCTTTTTAAATTTTCTGCTCTTCTAAGGGTCTACAGTTTGTGGATTTTAATGCATGTCTATTTCAATTTTAGCCACTGGAAACGCCTATCGGATCCGTTGGAATACTTCCTGAACTTAAAAACTTTGTAGGACGAGAAATGGAACTAAAAAAGTTGGAGTTTATTTTAGCGAGAAGTAACTACGCCATCTTGGAGGGGATGGCAGGGCTTGGGAAAACATCAATGTGCAACACTTTCCTTGCTCGGAGCTCATCTGAATTACAGCAACAGCGCTTTGCACTGCTAAACGTGATGCGCAAACTATGGAACCGTTCAAGTCCAGCCTATGCCAACAAAATATGGGTTGATGCCGAAACAAAGGCTGGGATGACTGACCGTTTTAAGGAAATCGCTTCAAGACTCCAGCTGAGAACAGAGGAGCATCTGAAAAATATTATTGAGTGGAAACGAAGTGAAATAGAAGAAATATATTTTCATCTCACGAAACATCCAACCATCCTGATTTTTGATAACGCCGACGGTCTAACCGATATTCCAAACCAACAGGACGGCATCAGCCATTTCCTCCCACCTTGCGCCGTGAACGGCATTGTTCCTAAAGTAATTGTGACTACGCGGTACACGGCAGGCTGGGATCAGATTTGTTCCGAGCAAGACGTTATCAAACTGGACAAATTTTCCGAACCTGATTGTCAACAATTTATCCTGAATCGTTGCAAGAAGGAGCTCGTCCCGGATGTATCGGAGCATTGGAATATGCTTGCAGAGTATTACGATTACTTACCCATTGCAATGGAGAGCTCCACAGGAACCATTCGCTCTTTTGCGGAAGCAAATCTGTCCGGATCCGGGTACACAGTTACAAACTTTATGGAGGAATTCGCGACCGACACGATTCCAGTAAGCATTCCAGCTGCCCATGAAACCGAAGCACATGTAAGAATTAAGAATTTGTGGACATTGATACTGGAAAAGCTTAACGAGCGTTACGGTGAACCTGGAAAAATGGCAGTGCACGTCTTAAATGCTTTATCCTTTTTGTCGCCAGATGGAGTTCCTGTAAAGTTTTTGGCAGAGCTTCTCCAGAAAGAGGCAAATCATGTGGATTATGACGAGTTTCTACGAGATGTTACCGAACCTGCAGTAAAACTGCTTGTCTTATTTTCCTTAGTTAAAGTAGCGGATAACAAAATACTAGTTCATCGACTGCTTCAAAACAACTGCATGGAAAACATGACCAAGAAAAAGAAATTAGGTTACACCATCAGCATGGCAAAACACATGGATGTCATTTTTCACAGCCCGCTAACTGCAGCCAACAGAAAAATCTTTGGACGCTATATCGAAAATCTAATTGAAAATAAGCAGCTCCTGAAAGCCCTAGAAGACAATCCAAGGCTTCTAAGAGAATTCGATTCGTCATTTGCAATCAAAGCCAGCAAGCGCATCTTTAAGTTACGTAGTCATGCGCTCAAGAAGGATCATCCTTCAACGGTGGATGCTCGAGACATCTTCCTCGGTGTTCTTTTGAATGCAAACATGTGCAACCAAGCACTAAATCTTCAAAAATCAGAGTACAAGCGTCAAGTAAAACTACTAGGGCCTGATGATTTTCGAACCTTGGATACCAGAGACTCTATGGTGGGATATTACTGGGGCTTACAATTGTATTCAGAAGGCATTGAATTCATTTGCACTGACTATGCCCGCCAGCAACTTGAATTGGGTCCTGATCACCCACGTACTATTAAAACCAGGGCTGAATATGCGAGGTTGCTAAAGAGCTGCGGGAAAAAAGAAGAGTCACTGGATTTACTTGAAACAGATTATGGTCGCCAATCCAGATCTTTGGGACCAGATGATCCACGAACTGTAGAAACACGAGATTCACTTTTCGGTGCAATTTGGATGCACAATCAATGCAAAGCTATCGACCCCGCTGTAGAATTTATACGCAACGATATGGAACGCCAAATCCGTCTGTATGGACCAGACGATTATCGAACACTTGCGACTAGAAATTACACGGTATTTACGTTTTGGGACCGCTGGGGTGGGAGTATGGATCATTCCATACAACTCTTAAACACAGATTACCTTCGTCAACGTAATCGAGAAGTCCTCGGGCCTGACGATTACCGAACTATTGCCACACGCAACTGGCTCACCGAGCTTTGGAGTTACCATGGCCAATACGACCAAGCTGTGAGTTTACTTGAAGCCGAAGTCCATCGTCAAGCTAGCATCTACGGCCAAGATGACTTAAGAACAATTGCTACGCGGCATCAACTTGTTGAAATCGTATGGGACCAACGAGATTATACCAGGGCACTGGTATTACTTCAAACGGAATACCGTCGACAGGAGCTAAGATGTGACACTGAGGATAGTTTAATCGTCGAAACGTTAACTCGCGACCTACTGGTACGCAAGCTTGTGGAAAAGCGTAAATATGACGAAGCGACAAAGTTACTTTCGACAGACCTAGCGGGATACAGGAAGCGACCTCGTACGAATAATAGACTCGTGACAGAAACAAGGGATACATTAGTCAGTATTTACCGTGAAAGTGGCAAAGGTGACGAAGGCGTCAAGATGCTTACTGAAAACTTGGCGTTCCACACACGAAAACACAAATTGGATCATCCACTTACCATAGAAGCACGTGCTGCCCTCGTAACAGAGCTCTTCCTACAAAATAAACCAGATGGCGCACTCGAGTTGTTACAAGAAGACTATAATGCCCGCCAGTCCACCGAATCTAACGCACCTTTAAGGGTTCAAGCAAGAAATAACCTAGTGCGAGGGCTTTATAAATCCAAGCAGTACAACGCTGCATTAAAGAACCTCAACAAGGATTTCAAGTCACACAGTACAGAGTATGGTCCTGATGATCCCCGAACTATTGAAACCAGGAACAGTCTTGTAAATCAACTACATTGGCAACGGAAGGAGCACCATGCTCTTGTGATACTGGAAAATGATTATGCTCGTCAATTGCAACTACACGGTCTTGACAGTGCCATAACCCTTGAAACACGCGACCAAATCATCGATGCCTACTTTAACCAATTACAGCATAAAACCTCGATGCGTATGGCCAGAGAGGATTTTGAGCGCCACCTGGAAAGTTATGGTCCAAACCATTCCCACACCGTCTGTTCCAGATTCAAGCTGGTCGAGCAGCTCTGGTTGCAGGAAATGTATATGGAGGCCGTGAGTATCTTGATAAAGTATTATCAATCTCTGTGTAGCCAGAACGATGAGGAAAGCTACGACGAATTGAAGCTTCAAACGATGGTCAAAATGTCCTACTATCTCGGCTTGAATAAACGCATCAAGTACGAAGTCAACGATGGAGTAGAGTTCTTCCGAGTTTACTTCACTCAACTAAGTATCGAGCAAACCTTAATTCTTCCCGAAAAGTTTTTGCACGATAGTATGAAACGAATAGTTGAACGGAGTCAAACTGCTTCTTCCCTCCTTGACACTTACCTTTGGAAAACGCAGCGCACGGCCCACACAGATCCCTCCGTCGAAGAAGCAAGATACAACTTATTTCACTTTATTAGAGATAATCAGGTTCTTGAATTGTAATCATTTTTTGTTCTGTATTTAATTATCACGTATTTATTCTACAAGTATCCTCATTTTCGCTTTTTTAAAATACTTCGCATTTTTCTAATTTTTAATAATGTCATGAAGACGCGAAGAAACATAAAGCATATACAAGCAATATCTACGTTTTTATAGACACATACGTTTTAAATTTTAAATAAATTAAATAACAATAACAACGCGCGCAACAAATGTAAAACATTCTTCTTCTAAGAAAAAGAGTTGGTCTTTGAAGTTATAATATTACTCACGAAAAACTCTATGGTATAACTCAAGCATTCAGTCCTTTAGTCTGCGTAAACTTACAACTATGTTCACAGATTTAAATATTCGCAAAAACCCATAAAATTCGCAAATTCCACGCAAGCCTCTTCCCGTCTACATGAATTCAAAAATCGCATAAAATACTAGCATTTTAAACTCTGGGCATAGCAGTCGGCAGGGCATAACTAGGCATAAATCTAGATTCCGACTCTTCCATTTCTTCATATTCCGCTTCATCTCCCATTAAATCCTCCAGAGGTGTTAGAGTGGTCGTTACCGTTGCCGGTCTAGCAGTAGAAGTACCAGAAGAAGGCAAAGTGCTGACGATAGGCTCCGTCGTTTCAGCAACTTGGTTTCCCATGCTGATGATTTCTGCGGATGAGAAATTGCAAGTGGGATAAGCCTTTGAGCAAATATCAGCAGATTTCCCAAGTTCTCCAATCTTAGCAGCTGCCCTGTAGTGAGTTGTACTGTCTTCAGAGTCTGCAGGAAGTAAGACGTTCATTACTCTGCAAAAAAGGGGAAAAGCAGATAAAGAAATTAATTCTATTTTACATTTCCATTTCTTCTGCTTTATATGCCACGCCTCCGTAATTAACAGAAAACAAATCAAGGTGATCGAGTTACCCCCCGAAGATATCAACCAATGTCAAGGTGCATGATACAGTCCGAGCCATTAGCACACAAGTTATATCTCGAGGCTATTCATCTCATTTTTTCTCATTCATTTACAATCTCTTAAAGTTTCTAAGCGAAAGTAAAAGTAAAAGCAAACAATTTCGTAAACCAAAGATGCAAGAACAAGCTGCTGACGTTTGCGGACGTGAAAGTCTCTGAGACTAAAATGCAAAAAGGATGCACTTTTTCCTTGTACGATCTCATTAACCTACCGTCAACGGCTCGTCTACAACAATTCACGTTTTATCATTGAGACTTGAACCAGCAACAACTGTTGTAAACGTAACCTTAGAGGAGCTCAAGGGATACCGAGTCTAAAGCGCAGACCTAAACCGGTACTAACAGGAAGACAAGACGAGAAACATGTGTGAGAAAATTTATGAGAGGTGCTGATCGGGAGCAGCGCACTAGCTGCAGCGCAGCGCTATCATATAGCTCTTGATGTGGGCGCCCAACCCATACGGATAGATGACCAAACTAAAAGCAACAAAATTCTACTCTCGTTGAATTCCTTGCTCACCGTAAAAAATCCTCTGTTTACATACCTGTACACGTTTTTGCCTCTCTCTGTGGTGCTTGGGAGTTGTGACCAGTTTCTTGACAATTTCTTGGTCAAGTTAACAAACAGGAATAGTGAGAAAGCTTTAGAAAAAATCATAACTTACGACTTGTTCTAGATGTGTGAACAAGCTAAACAATGCGCTCAAGAATCAAGTTTTTTTTCGCGAAACATCAGCCTTCTACACATGTCTGCACGTGACTTTCTCCATGACGCTTCCACTACTGTCTCACTGTCAAGTCTATAACCTTTCGTAATTGTTCTGAATCATTCATTCGTCATTTACATTAGATTGACTTGGTATTTACTTGTTCGAGAGTTGGTTGTTGCGTGTATTAGAAAACTGAACCGGTTAAATTACTTTAAAGGCGAAATTTCTTAAAGGCAAATTAAAGGCAACCGGGCTTACGCTTTGATCACTCCACAATCAGTCACATACGCCTCGAGCCATGTACAGCAAGACGTGTTATTAAATTATTGAAATAATCGAAATTCTTTCAGGAGCTGGTGACGAATAAATACGTGCAACTAACTTGATATGATTTTCATATCTTTAATTTTGAGATCAATGTACGCATTGTAAAAGTAAAAAAACTAAGGAAGGTAACTTTTGCGACTGTTTCTTGGATGTAATCCAAGCTTAATTGACGAGCTTTCAGAAGAATGAGTTAAAGATCTCGATTCTTTGATTGCCTTTTGTTTCCAATCGGAAGCGGATATGAGAGAAATCCTGTGACTAATTGTACGAGAATTATGATCAAGCTTTCCACTTCCTGATTAAGATCTGATATTCTGATACGCATACAACCTTGATTCATTTTACCTCTACGTTATTACCTTTAGTTAGTATTTCGTTGTACCGTCGGTGATTGAACGCATTAATCTGGTAGATTCTATTTTAAAATTCTCGAATCTTACATTTGCGAATTTCCAACAACTTTAAATTTGTCAAACTAGTATTGCAATTTAGTTGCGAATTTTTGCCAAGTTCTCATATGAATCTAAAAACAAATACAGTTTCACTTACTTGAATGTCATAAGAATATTAGTCTCATAAGGCGTAAGCTTGGCTTTCTCTTCATCAGTTGTCCGCGTATGAACTTCGCAAACTAATTTTTGCAAGCACTTATCCTGATCCAGGACGGACACAAGCAAAAAGAATTTTTTTATATCATCCGCAAAAGTAGTGAGTGCTTGAAGATCTGCTGAAGTCTGTCTTCGATTTCTAGTTGAAGCCGATGCTGACAGGGGAGCAGGCTCTCCAAATCGTTTATTGATGACTACAGTACTGTCCAAGGGTTCAAACTTGGTAGGTTCGTCCACACTCTTAGACACCACTTCCGATTGGGCCGCAGTCCCGTTTTGCGACACATCTACAGTTGAATTTCCATTGGAGCTAGCATTACCCGTCGCCTTGGCAACCTTGGAGCGAACTCTGAATAACTTGCGTTTTCCATCCACACCGACGCCTACAAAACGTTTCTCCCCACTTGGCAACGTGACGAGCTTGAGTCGTTTTGGTCTAGAAGTTGTAGAGCTCGGGACGTAGTCGGAAGGAAACGGAACAAAGTCCGGAAGTTCAGTGGTTGATTGCTGAAAGATATTGCGTGATTTTTTGGTAGGTGTCGCTGTACTAGCTGGACCATTGAGTGATTCTACAAGTTCGTCCATGTATGCTTGTCGAAGCATTGTAATGAGTTCTTCAGCTTCCTTCTTTTGTTCTGATGTAGCTTGAGCCATTTCTTCTTTGAGCTTTTTCTCCAAGTAGTTTTGAATAACTGAATTTGGCGCGCGCACAGCTCTTCCGGCCTCTTCTGACCCTTGACTATTTGGGTCATTGAGTTGGCCATAGTCTGTATGACCTTGAGGAACGGCGGCAGCTGGTTCCGTCAGATAAGAGTACATTCCGAGATTATGCTGTTGTGGTGATTGATCAACTTGGTAGATACTGTACTGTGGAGTGCCTGGTTCTTGTTGATGCTCCTGGGATGGGTTTTGATACAGCGCAGGCGGTTGCGCCAAGATGACCTGCTGGGGTTGAGGTTGGGCGTAGAGCGAATGAAGATGGTGTTCCACTCGGATCGGATAATTTTGCTCGGTTTGGACACCTTCTTCAGCTGGCTGCGTGTAGAGTGAGTTGTCAACATGTTCTGGTTGATTTAAGTAAGACTCTGCCGGAGCTTGAAGATGGGATTGAGATTGCTGAGCATTGAGCGCTACTGTTTCCGGTGAGCCAACATAGGCGTAAGATTCAGGCGTAGGCGCTGCTGCTGTTCCAAGGGCTTCTTGCGCTTTCAAATAACTCATCAGCTCTTTAGTTCGCTCCGCCTCTTGTAGGTTGTTATTTTGGCTTTGATAGTTTTGATATTTCTGTGAACCTGAAAATCAAAGCAATAAATTTTCTACTTTGACTCTAATTATATAAGTAACGGCCGTTTCTTGTGGCACAAATTGCCGCGTTAAAATGCAATCAACAATTTGTTACGCATCTCGTATCAAACTCGAGTAAGACTTATCGCAACAGTCCAAAACAATCAGCTGTTGTGAATCAAAGCGTGAAGCTATGAAATAATTATGGGGAGTCACGTCATATAAAATTTGCTCTGCTGCATCCCCCGCCCTCCTGCTTTTTTCTCCTTCTGTGTGCTACCGCGCAGCGTTAAGATAAGCGCAGAGCGCAAAGCAAGTGCTATTTATCAGAATAATCCTTTTTTGTAAAACTTTCTAAAAGCTAATCCTTAATGCAGGAACAAATAACCTCTTTAATTATTAACTAATTTTTAGGTGATAAGCTACTACAAGATTACAAAACGAAAAAACTTAAAAGTAAGGGCAAAAAAACAATTCGATCTTGATGTTGATTAGAAGCGCTAAAATTGTTATCAACTTCCCTTTTTGCTTTAGAATCAGCAGAGAAAACACAGTAATTGAAGCGTTACCGTTAGCGGTTTTAAGTAAATGTTGCGAATCTGTTATCGATGCAAATTAGGGGAAATTTTACAATTGAACGAGCGCTCTCTACCAGTCGTAAATTTAACTACCAGGGGTCAGTTACCATTTAGGTTTTTAAAAAAACAATTTCAAAGCTACTCAACTTACCGTCTTGCTGTGGGTAATTCTGCTGTTGTTGGTGTTGTTGATGCTGCTGCTGCTGCGTATGTTCATTGACCTGACCACTTAGTTCTTGACCCAAACCGACAGATGGACTATCATAGTAAGTATTCATAGGATTTTGTCCATGACTCTGACTAGCCTTCCACCAATCAGGATCACTGTATTGCTGCTTCAATTGCTGTTGTTGCTGATCCAGTTGAGTCATTGGTCCAGGCGGATATCTGGAACCACCGCTAGGGGGGCCACCTCCGCCTCCAAATAAGGTCCCAACAATTCTATTCCTCACCGCTGCCAAAAGTGAAGGCTGCTGCGCTGACCCTTGAGCGACTGGAGCCGACGCATAGCCTCCCCACGAAGCACCCTGATGACCTCCGTACTGCTGTTGACTTGGAGGACCATACTGTTGCGAACTTGGAGGACCATACTGTTGCGAGCTTGGAGGACCGTATTGCTGTTGACCTCCATGATATTGCGGACTGGGACTGACCTGATGTGATGCATACTGAACGATCTTGGGATACTGCTGCGAATGTGACCCTTGAGACCTCCATCCTCTGTTATCCCATCCCCAGCCCCATCCTTCCTGATGGTGATGATATTGTGGAGCCGGCACATAATGATGCACGATCGTAGGCTTGACCTTTGGCTTATTGAACCTATTCGTATACCTGAGAGCGGTTCTCATGCCGGCATATCCTCCAAACATGGATCCACCAAAGAAACCCATCCCTTGACCCATCATGAAGCTACCAATGGCCAGCGGCATGCCCAGAAACAAGCCGCCCTTAAGGGCCATAAGTTTGAGTAGCAGCAACAGAATAATCCCACCTTCAGCATTGTCCGCACTAAACACCAGTAGAAACACAAGGGCAAGACACACTTTAATTAATTTCATTTTATAAAATTTTGAAAAACTCGAACGCTTCTTCAACCCCGTCCACCTGCCACGATGAATTTTAATAAACTGTGAGAGCAAATCCACATCCTTCGACTATTATGCAGTTTTCACTTTCCTTGATTCCACAGAGAAGGGGGTGAAAGAGCTGGTAGGTGCTTGTTACGCTTATTAGCGTCAGCGGAGCGTATGTGGAAGATCATATGATTCCTCCCTACAATAAATAACAATGATTAAGATATCAGTTCCTGTGTATGTATTCCTGCTCTCGCCGCAGTATTGCTGTTAGCAAGGTGAGAAAATATGTACCACACGACCGCACGGAAGCGGACGCTGCTACCAAACGCTGCGCTGTAGCTTTCATTCAGCGTATTCGAAACTTTTACCTCAAACCAGGAATTGTGACAATCCCCAAGGAAACTGTATACTATAACAACAAAGTACCACACAGCCTCGCTGTTTTCTCTGCACCTGAAACGAAAATCTTGGGGCGAATATTATCTGCATCTTGGTCGTTTTTGGGTTCGCCATTTCAAACTGCTTCTGTGCTACCTATTAGCCTTTGCCTTCCGTGATGGGAAGGGTGAAATATATATCAACAAACACTGGTTAGCGAAAGCACTACCTTGAGAGCTCTCTTCTTTTGAATGTCATGGTCGGTAAGAATATCTGCCGAAAATTAGTAGCATTATCAGACCTCAGAAACCTCATACAAGCTACACACACCCACCCACCCCTTCAATCATAGTCAAACCACACTCCCTAAACTCTTTTAATACATCTCGGCCCAATGCGAGTCCTGCCTGTCCAACACATACAATCATCTTAATCCACACCCAAGACAAAGAATCTGCCTCCGCTCCTATATAATCTCATCTTTCAATCTAAAAGACGTTATGATTACACTACTGCTCTTGAACCTATTAGACTACATTGCTCTGTAACTTTCCCCCCTGACCCACAAATATCACGCAAAAAAATACCTGCATCCAAAGGTCCTTCATCCCGCCATCGCTAGTAGCATCAACCCATGTTAGCAAACTACTCAATCCTGCAGAGTATATATTCCAAAAATCCCTATTGTAGGATTCAGCTTGATCGTATCCTTATATTCTACTGCATGTTTAACGATTGGGGTGTAATTAAGAGCAAAAAATTTGCTGCACTATTATTACTTTATGCTCGATCTGTATAAGAAATGGAAGTAATGCACTGAAAAACCAATAGATTTTCCAATCTTTTATGCATTTTTCGTTACTATTTGCAAGGTTTTTTGGCGAATTTCCTTGAATATAAACTAAAATTAATTAACGTTAAATAAATTTTGGTATAGTATGTGAGCAGTAAGACTATAGCAAGTCAAGGGAAGGGTGACATTTTTGCAACTCATGCAAGGATTGTGCAGTAACTGGATGTATTTGGATATTTTAAGTTGAATCCGCATGTATTTCAATAATAATCTTTTAATATTTTTTGAGAGACTACCAAGAAGTTAACGGAAAATCCGCTATTTTCATTTTGATCTTTGTTTGCAATTTGCAACTGTGATACATGATTAAATCTGAATAAATGACGATCCTATTAAACCAGTTTTTTATAATTTGTTAAGCTTTTGTAATTGATTTTATTATTTTTTTACATTAAATTAAAATAATAAAAGTAAATTAAATAGGATCATAAAGAATAAAAACTAGTTCGTTTCCACTGGAGTCTCCCGAAACGTTTTCACAAACACAGCAGTTACTCCAACAAGGAAACATCCCAGAACTGTTGCTAAAACAGCTATCACACCGATTAACCTGACTTCATAATTCTTATTTAGATTTTTGCAGGCGGCGGCGGTTGATTTATGTTTATTGATCATGGTGTCATCTTCTTCTTGCGGCTGGAACTTTCGGTTTCCTCCCCTTCCATTCTCTCTGCTGTCAAGCCTAGGAAACCCGCTACTCCCTCTGGCGTCTCCGCGACCAACTTGAGCTACATCAGGTTCCGATTCTTCTCCATAATCTCGAGACTATCGTCCCGAGAATCATATTGTTTGCAGACGTTTCGGAACTTCTCAACAGTGTAGCCAGGTTTACATTTGCAATGGCGGGACGCTTTGGAATATTCAGAGTTTGGGATACAGCTACACTTTTTTTCCCTTGTCCCCCTCTTACGTGACCTCTTGCGGACACAATAGGAAAGAGGTGCGCAGATGTGTTGAGGGCAGGCTTGCCGAGCCTTCGGAGCGCACGCTTGCAGAAACCGTCGGGTGACATTGTAACCCGGATAGGCTGGATTATCCTCATCCGTAGCAACGTAGTGCTCGAATTTAACTGAAGCATATACATGGCTCACCGGATTACACCCACATGTTCCGTTCATGCAGAGTAGTTTTTCTTGTGAAATGGATTCAAAGCCGCAGACATCGTCTGAATCACAGTCTTCAAACACCCCCGCCCCAGAGCAAACCCCATTTTTGTTCAATGTCCCCCCTCTCTCACATTCGCACATCCCGCTGTACTCTGAGTACACAGAACCTGGAGTGCACTTGCAAATCCCCTTGTAGGACCTTTGATCGTTGGGGACGCAATAAGATCCCGGGGCACAGTATCCGAGACCCACACAAGCTTGGTGTGGTTTGGGCAAACAACTTGTCTTGCGCTCAGGGCTGAAGAAGCCCTGAAACTCTGGCTCCTCAATATGAACACTTAAGTCTGATGAACGGACCGTGTGAGCCTCAACAAAAATATCTGGATTACAGCTACACACACCGTCAATGCACTCTAGCGGAGACAAAGACAGGGGTTCGTAGCCGCATTCACGACTCTCGCTGCACCTCCCACCCAGACCCTTCCCCAGGCAGACGCCATTTTCGTCCAAGGACCATTCCTTTTCCGCACACTCACAAATCCCTGTTGCAGGGGAGAGCACAGTTCCGGGGTTGCAACGACATTTTCCCTCGTCGGAGTACAGGTTTTTGAAGACACAATAGGACCCTGGAGCACAATAACCTTGGTCCCCGCCACATGCTTGCCCTGCCTTCGGTGCACAGACTGTTGCATTGTCCTCACTGGTGTCGTATCCGAAAAAAGCTGGCCAGCCTACCGTAGCGCTCCCGGAGGGAACTCCTACAGTCGCGTAAACTGCGTTAGGGGAATCACACACACAAGTTCCGTTAACGCAAGAAATAGCGCTCGTGGGGTCAGTGTAACTTGCATTGCTATTCTCAGAGGGAGTCACAAAGCAGTCCGTGCTTGTTACACACATGCTTGTACTCTTAGTGTGATTTCCAGTTCCTTCTTCAGTCTCATTATCGATTACAGAGCCAGCCGCAAACCAACCTGATGTCCAGGTCACACTCAGGAGAGCTAATAGCGTGAATAATGGGTACAGCATCGCCATTTCAATGGATAAGTCTTCATAGGTAATTTGACATAATCCGTCTCCCAGCCTCTCAATCTCAATTGCTAGGAATTATACGAAGCTCCACACTTTCACCGAGCGATTCCAGTTTTATCCTAAGGATAAGATCCTTCGAGCTCTTCTTTGCCAATGGAGCAAACCTTACTCTCCACCCAGACATTTATAGCGGGCAGGATTCACAAATAATAATTGTTGCAAAGAAAATCATTGACAAGAAAATCTATGTGCATTTGATAAAAGAGCAAGTTCTTTGGAAGGGAGGAAATGAAATGGATTATACATTTATCCAGCATTTATTTTTATCTGCCAAGACCGCAAAATCTTCCCAGCTCATCTCCTTGGAGGATGATGCTGAAGCAAAAGTGTCAACTGACGTTGACGAATAACAAATGCTTTTAGTATCATCAAAGACTTGATATACTGTTAACAAGAAATCTGAATCTTCTCTCGAGTTCCTCTGAAGTCGAAGCTAAATAATTTTATTTTGTTGCAGAAGGAAGCTCCTGCTTCGGACTTGAATTTATCTTGAAATTGTGGAATATGTCGCGACCGCAGAAACAGTCATGTCTTCAGCTTAACTCCAGTTAAAGCTATCAAGGAAGATAAATCAAATTCGCTTCTTCTGTCATGGGTCGATAGTCAGGAGAGAACAAGGATGAGCTTATCAATATCCAGTAAAACGTGAGTGAAATAAAAGCATAACTATCCATCACACATTTTAGCAGCAAGGTTTTGATGCAATTACAATTTTAGTAGTTATGACGTGCTCTTCTTGAATCGAAGTGGATTTTAAAATATTACCTTTAACTTTATATTACTAAGTAGTAATTTTTCACACAACCTCTCTGAGTCATCAATAGATACATGTTCTCTCTCCTGGAGGGCAGCATGTTTTCCTTAAAACACGCGGCTCCACCTTAATTTCACCTCCCTTCCAATTTCAAGATTTTCAATTATCTATTCAGCAATTCCTGGGAATGATCATTGCCTAGTGTCACCATCAAACTTGTCCAGCATATATGCTCAATGCCAACTTGACATGTAAATGAATGAGCTGAGTGCGATCTATTTCGACGGAAAATGGAACCTGCTTTATGATTCACCTGCGACTGCCTTGCCAACAGTAGTGTGGTGGCAAGGCGAGCTGAGGATTTGTTCCAATCACGATAGATTCAAAAGTACAGTAGATTCACATTCATGAAGACATCAGCAGAAATGTTGGTCACCGAAGAGAAAGCAATATTTCTTTCACCAAATCTATTAAAGTATCAGCGATACGTCATCCAAGTGGGGACTTTCTTCCAAGCCCATCACTACGTGTGGGAAAATGTGGAGGGTTACCCTGTGGGGATGGATTCAGGATATTCCTGGAGGTGGTTATTCAACGAGATATTTTGTTTTAGCTACCTTTTGATATACGCTCGAACATTGCATTATGCTAAATACGGTTCATCGCTAACTGATAAGGTGACCCTTGCTTACCTTTCCGCCATCTACTCGTCATTTCTAGTCGTCCATTTAATATAGCGCTGCTTCACAGAGGACAAATACTACAGCTACAACAACACGTGATTGAATTTTTCCGCGCTTTTTAAGGTCGGTTAACCTCGTAGTTTTGTAACTTTTAATGTATTTCAGCATCTTAGTTACTGATTTTACCTGCCTTACTGAAATTTTTTATAGTTTTTGCGAATAAGAGATTGTTTATTGCGGGTTTTACAGAAAAGTTTGTTATTCCTGGAAAACCTCTTCCGAAAAAGGTGAAACTAGCCGAGAATTTACTTATCATGTCTTGCGTGTCACAAGGTTTCGCCTGTTTGCTTCTGACTCTCCCGGCTTTTGTACATCTGCCTGGCAATTCAGGGTCTACAATCAGCTTCAATGCCTTATGAACCACCAGCATTATCATCTTCGGAACCGGTATCGCTGGAACTCAAGTATCATTTTCCTTTGCAATTGTTCTGAGCGTGTACTGTACTGTTCGCCTTCACGGTATTTTGAGCATTGCTGCTGCCCTCTTTGGACTAACGTACTTCCTGTTTCTTGCAGTTCTATTTTCCTTTTTAGCAGAACTGGCTCACAAGTCTACCGAGTTGCTTGCTCACATGCAGAGCAAAATGATACAATCTTCGTTAGAGATTAGAATGAAATTTCGAGTATTTACGCCCTCTGTATTTTTGTGTTAGTAGTTGTTACTTGATTGACAAGCTACTTGTAATTTACTTGTGGTTTTACAATAATTTTTGATTGGGCTTTAAATGTTCTTATAATGAGCGAGTGAATAGTTATTAATCAGATTGGAATCACACGTTTTAATGCTGGATAAAATTAGGTGTGATTTATTTGACAAATTCGTCGTAATTCTATTTCTATCACGCTTTAAATATATATCAGCTCAATGCATACCGAACTTTGGTCTTTTCAAGAAGTCCAAACCGTTCCGGACTTCCGGAGTAACTCCTGTAGTTACCACCGGAGGGCGCTATTCTGGTCTGGGTGAGTAGCAGGTCTTGGCTGGATTTGGATAATCGGATTTTGAGTCGTGAGAACTGCCACCGCTTGAAGGTGCATTTGATCCAAAGCTTGCCATCGGTGCTGGTGGTCCTGCTATCGGAGCTGCAAAAATTAAATCACTTAATATACGTATAAACATGGTTCGTTTTGGTTTTGGCTCAAATTTTACTGCTGTGAACTGTAAGATTCCTTAACGAAATGGTACCTTCTCGAACGGGCCGATAATGAAGATTATCCCCTTCGTTATCATGGATAGGTTTGTATTGAGCGTTACTTGCCTCAATACCAGGGATCAAGGTGCCAGCAGACACCAAGATAAGCGCAAGGGCCAAAAACATTTTATATGGCTTGAATGGGAGCTTTAAATTTTATGGAAAGAATTTTAATAGCGAAAATAATTAGCTGTCTAAACGCTTTGAAACAGCTACCGTTTCCAGCACTGGAAACAATCGTCGTATTTATTGCCAAGCTCTGGAGAACACTGTAATGACTGCGACTAGAACCACGTAAAGATAATAAAACATCTTCTCAATGTATTTACTTTCAGCTTCAATATTCAAAATATTTTCATATTTTTAATCGCAGGATTTATAAATACAAACCACTTCAAGGCCTAATTAGTCAACACTTTTAAGGTTACGTAATTTCGATAAGCGGTTTCTTTTGTCATACGTATATGAGCAATGCATGGGATTCCAAAAGGCCCAAATTGGTTATTAGCTTAATACAGTTCAATTAGATATACAGCTTATTTGTTATTGCCGTAATCTTAGTAAACAGTTTATTGTTTCATCCTGCAACCGTCATTAAACCCGAGTGCATTAATTTATGGCTAATGTATTTTCTTTAAAAAAGCTGAATCACAATATTATAAACATGCAACGATTATGCTAATCAGTTGGGATAATGTGTGTTTTGGAACTAGCAGTTCGTTAATAATTGTAAGTTACTTCAAACACGCAACTTACTTGGAACCCCAGAATATAGTAAACTGAAGTATGTTGATTAATCCAGTCCAGATTGTTCCGAGTATTGCGTCCCATGTCTACATTACGCGCTAACATCGGTCATGGCAAAGCATTTAACTTTCAACAAATATGGCAGCCGAATCTCTACCCATGCTTACTTCAATCATTCTGTTAGCGATGTGAACATTCTTGCAAGTACTAAAATACCTTTTATAAAATGCATGAAATGCGCTTCAGATTTCTGTGACTCAAACTATTTTCTACGGACCATGGTATGTTAGATTACATACAGATATAGGCGTGCCACTTTACATCTGCTGCAATGTTTGCACAGCCAATAAAGCGGCATTGCGGGCCCCTCCGGCAGTCCGGCACGTGTATTTACAATTCGAAGCTAGTGCGAAGTGGATCAGGATTTAGGTTCTTTGATTAAAGCAATAAACTGCAGGCAGGAGGCAGGGTGGGCGTGGGTGTGGTTGGCATTCTGTTGGAGATGGTCGTTGGTCATAGTCAGATCACAGCATCCCGAATCGCAAATTGTCGTCACTAGTCTGCTTGTACCTCATACTATAATTAATTAATTATTTACATTCCATATTAACGTGGAACTGAATAACATGTTGTGTTGTGCATAGGTGAGATCAAAACTTAATTTGAAAAATTTTGATAGTGTCGATTTAGACGGTTGAAGTTTGTGAACATTTAGTACGGGTTACTCTTTTTTTTTAATTTGAGGACAAGATGGATAGATCAAGTAAGTATTTATACATGAAAATTTGGCTATGTACCTTTAGCTACGTTCCAGCAACTGGTATATTTTAAGACAACTGGACACAGTCAGATGATGAAAAAATGTTCAATATTCCGTAACTAGGATCCGATTCCTTACTTGAAGTATTGACGCTCATCAAGTTCGCCAAACGGAACAATTTGGGACGCTTGCATTTGCTAGGTTATGCCAACCTATTGAAAACTGCTGACCCGTCATTCAAGTTAGAGCTGGACTACATCGCCTATCTTGGTAAAATTTGAACTGGGACCATTAAATTGAGAATTAATTTTTTATTTCTCATAGATTAACTATGCATGTTGTATATTCAACTTGATTACAGAAAATCACATTAGCCGAGAAGAAGAAAATATGGCATTGATGCGCAAGCAATTGTATAGTGTCACCTGCCACCGAATTCCGAAATACGTGGAAAAAATTCGCAGTAAGATTTTACAACCGATTTTAATAACTCTAAAAATCAGATAATAATACTATGAAAGGTTATATTTTGGCGAACATGGATTACTATGCTTCATTTTGATTTGGTCTCATACATGTGTGTATGGGAACTCACATGGAAGTTTAAATAGATTTGTAACGTGTACCCCTCTTTTGAATTTTTCAGAGTCCGCCGCTAGAATTCATTCCATGGAGTTAGAAGCTAATCGAGCAAAGGAGGAAGCCCAAAAGAAACTAGGTAAGTCGTTTTTGATCTAGTTAGTTGAGTGTATTAAGTCATTACTTTAATTTAACTAATGAAATCTTTAGTATTGTATCAAATCGATGTTGCTGGAATGAATTGAGTTCGAGTAGTGGACTAAATTCCGATTTCAGGATATTGAAACCACTCTAGCAGGAGCCGGCTGACATCGAACTTGTTGATACGACAAGTACTGTAGGAGCATTCAGCAGCAGTAATTAAAATGTCATGATTGTAACTCACATGTTTGATTATATTTAGAGCAACACCTCCATCGATTGGCTGAACCTCAAGAAATCAATGTATGCTCCATTTTCAGTCTACTTTGGCGCCGACTTAAATCTTCGAATCTGTGTCTGGATCTCAGTATGTGTGTTTAACCGATAAAGGAGGACATTCTAGCAAATATCAATTCCAGGTATTAACGTACTACTACAAATGTTCAAAGGCTAGGAGTCTAACCAAATATACTTAAGATAACGTTTAGATCATGTTGCTAAATTCTTTTATTATCAAACCTTATTATTATCCCAAAGACTTGAAAATATCATATTTTCGATGAATTTTGCGTGTTGCTGTTTGAGAGAATTGTTTTGAAAATACTGTTGGAGGGTACTCCAAATCCAATGTTAGGGTTTGGAAAAACCAAGTAAAGTATACGTCTAATTAATGTTTCTTCGTCAGCCTTAAGCAACCAAAGACTATAAATATGAATATTGAACACTAGAAAAGTCACCAGATCATTTCACTTTCTCAGTCATCAAGTAGTAACCAAGTATGTGGATTCCTAAATGATAAATCATGCGTACTATTTGAAAGAGTGACGTTAGGAACGTAATAAGCGCGTCATTATCAATGAGAATGTCAATATGTAGAACCAATGAAAGGTATAGAATATCGGTAAATACCATTGACATGAACTAGTGGCTAAGAGATACGAGTGTATTTAATAGTAGGATTTCCGAAATCAGGAACTAATATTGAACTTCCCGCGAGCATATTCATCATCTTGGAAAACAGTGACGGTAATTATGAAATTCCGTAGTCAATGCAAAACGGAACCTTGGAAAGCTCTGACGTGACAAATGGGATTTATAATTTTGAATTTATTGTAATAACGAAAAGCAAAAATATACAATGACGCTCTCTACCAGTGCACAGCGCACAAGATAAACAAAATAATGCACGCCAATCCAACTATGCCTTTGCCTGTACCTACTTGACCTTGACCACTGCTCATGTTTGACCACATCTGCCCCGTTTTAACAAAACTAGCACTGTTAGGCGCATCCAGTGGTGATCGTACTACGCCTCCATCCACGTGACCTTGACCTTGACTACTCCTACTGGACCGCATTTGACCATCTTCAGCAATACCAGCACTGCCTGACGCATCCAGTGGTGTTTCACTCGTGATTACGGCGTCGGTATCATCACTTCCGGAATACGTAGATTGCTCTTGTTCTTCCCCGAGGATTATGTCATTGGAATATGTGTCAATTAGCTCCTCAGAACTTTCGCTGCCCGACGTATTCCTAATACACCTTTCCTCTTCATTGCTATACTCGAAACCATGTCGACACTCGCATTTCCCACTTTCAGTAGCAACAACGGCGTTAGTGATACAATAACACATTCCCGTCCATTCGTGAGGATGTGCATACACACAATACGCAAGAGGAGCGCAATAGCCCTTTCCAACACAACGCTGTCCAGCCTTAGGAGCGCAAATAGTTTCAGCTTTGTCGTATCGCTTACTATAGCCTGTGAAGGTCGGATTTGCCTTATGCGATGACGTATCAGTCGTTCGAACCGAGGCCCATGTAGCAATTAACGGATCACATTGACACACACCGTCCGAGCAGGTCATCTGCAGTTTAGACCCTGCTTCAAGCCCGCACACAAGTTCAGAGTTGCAGGTCTCGTTGATTTTTTGTGCACTGCATTCCCCGTCAGCAGTGACGTCCTGACCTCCTGGGCACTCGCACATCCCAGTCCTTTTGGACAAAGTCGTTCCAGGAATACATTTGCAAACCCCTCGCCAAGAATCCATGCTATCGTACACACAGTATGACCCCGGGCTGCAATATCCTCTCCCTGCGCATGCTTGCCCCTGTTTAGGTGCGCACAGTCTGGATTTAAGCTCTGGGTCAAGGAGAAATCCTCGAAATTCCGGCTCCTCACTGCTCACAGAAGGGTCAGATGGCCAAACGTTTGCTATGACAGACTTTGTAGAGTCACATTCACACAAGCCGGATTGACAAGTTAGCTGTAGCGCTGACCCAGGGTCATAGCCGCAGTCCTCGCTCCTGTTGCAGACGCTGCCGATTCCAACTCCGACGCAAACTCCTCCTGCGGCCATACTCAGTCCTTCCGGACATTCGCAAATTCCAGTCTTGCTTGATAGCACAGTGCCTGGAAGGCATCGACAGGTACTCTGAATTTTATCGAATGAATCCACATTTTTATGAACGCAATAGGCCCCCGGTGCACAAAAGCTATCAACGCATTTCTCTCCAGCTTTGGGGGCACACAAGGTTTGGCTCTCTTCACTAAATCCAAAAAACTCAGGTTTTTGTTCGTTGGTCCCTGGCAACGATGATCTAACGGTTGCGTAAACAGAGATAGTAGAATTGCAAGCGAACTTTTCATCAAGACTCCTTCGATCCTCTTGTCCCGATTCCAGAGCTGTTTCCATGGAGCTGTCTGGGTCGCAGTCCTCGTTATTGGCACAGGTTTTGGGTATGTTATTTGCAGACGTTTCTTTCACTAGCGATAGTGCTGTTACGCATAAAAATATAAATACCAAAGAACCCATCATCAAATAACCGTTAGCGTATTGTATTGTAACAGAGGTGCTCGATGCCCATTTTAGCGTACAGTATTAACGCTTATTTTCCTACTGGACCTTTTACGTTACGTTAGTTGCTGTCTTCTACTGAAAGAAAAACTTGAATGCAGCAAATCGCAATGAATAATGCTCAATGATTGTCCGGTTAAAACCGGAAACGATTCACCAACTTATATTTATTAACGTGACGAACTGCAATACCCATATGAGCAAGAGCAAGAAAGTTGCCTCGTATTTAAGCCACAGATAATTATTTGTCTCTTCCAGTGTCAGTTACTGCTGAGTATTATAAACTGAAGCTAACTGTGAAACAAAATAGTGTGCAGATGAATATATGTATTTATGTGACTCTTTATCTTTTCGCGGTTTTAAATGAATCAGTTCCTTGGAATTCATTCAATCACTTTCTAACCAAATCTGAAGTCTCGACTGCTAGAGGGTTTAAATTACAGAACGAAAATAGCATATCTTTTGTAGCTTAGCAGACGTTGCAGACACTCAGCGAAAAAAAATCACAACTCTGGCTAAATGAGCTAAAATTGCAGAATGCAATCAACTTAAAAACCTAACGGTCATTCCAAAATAGAAACTGGAAATGATACTTGTGTAAGATACTATAATGAAGATATACGGGAGTATAAAAACCGTTGGGATTATTCATGACCGTTTTATTTCGTAATTTATCCTTTGCTTAATTATTAGTAGTATGTAATCATAGCAATAATCACTTAAAAAATCCCTTGCATTCCCTCCATCTAGAGTTAATTAAATTGTTTATTCAGATTAGAGCTATTTACGACTGCTAAATAAGCGGAAAATAAGGATCTTCAGTTTGTAAGTCTGGATTGGCTGTCGTTGGTTGATTCCGTCTCTTCTTCAAAAACTTGCTGAGCATGACAGTAGCGCTCCCAACAACTATTGACCCAACAATTATAGCAAAAACAAGGTAAATAACACCACTTTTTCCCGCTTCGGTTTGGACATCCGCATCTCTGGGCTTGTCTGCAGGATCCTGATTTACTTCACTTTGTTCTGGCGGAACAAGCGTACGAATTTCTGGGATTGTCGCAGATCTTGTAGAAATTTCAGCTTGGGTTATCGGAGCTTGTGTTATCGGAGCTTGGGTAATCAGAGCCTGGGTTATCGGAGCTTGTGTTATCGGAGTTAGAGTTGGCAACGTCGTTTTCAGCGTCGTCATAGATGTCGCTGCAGTTTTCGGCTCAGTAGTAACTGCTGCTAGGGGGTTTCTTGTCGTTCCGATAATTGTCCTCCGAGTAGTCACTTTGCTGGGGAAAACGTCTTCGTAATCCTCATCGGACGAATCCCAGGACCTGAAGAAGTCGTCACTTGCAGTCACATCAATCCGTCGACATCTATTGTTCGTTGAATCAAAGACTTGACCCACTTCACAATCACAGTGACCAGTTACAGGGGACTTGACCGTAGTTTCCACACACTGGCAAGTACCAGACCAACGCAAAGGAGAAGTAAAATTGCAAAACGCCCTCGGGGCGCAGTACCCACGTCCAACACAATGTTCACCCGGAAGCGGGGCACACAGAGCATGGAGAAGGTCATGTCGTTCCACATCTTTCGGTTTCAAATGTGCTGCATACGTCACATGGCGGGTATTCATCATGAAAATCCGGGAAGGTACACCCAACTTCATATCACAATGACAGTTTCCTTGTACGCAGAGCAGCGGTGTTTTTGACACAGTATCCAAACCGCAATCAATGTTGGATTTGCATTCATCATACATTTCTCCGCCCCTACAAACACCATCTGCGTTTAACTCATCCCCATTTATACACTCACACATCCCCGTCGAATTTGAAAGCACAGTTCGGGGTATGCACGCACAAGTTCCTTGGAAGGTGGTAGCGTTGTCATGGACACAGTACGACCCCGGAGCGCAGTATCCTAATCCAGCACATCTTTGACCGGGCTTCGGAGCGCACATCCTAACCGCCACACCTCGTGGAATATAACCCTTGAAGGCAGGCTTGTCTTGGTGTGTCGTCTGAAGATCCGTAGCTCTGACCTCTGTCGTTCCGTTCCAGCAGTAGTAGTTACTGCTATTAACGGATTTCGGGTTCGCCTCCACCATCTCAGCAATTTGTGTGGCTGGCATTTCCACAGATCCAACTTGACTGAGAACAGATAAACTACTGGCGCTAATTAGCGCTAATAAATAAAATCCTGTCAGTCTTAATTTTGCCATGATTTCGGCTATTTTATGAAATTTTCTCCAATATTTTACCACTATTCGTACGTAACTCTCTACAGACGGATACAGAGGGAGGATGATGGAGTGAACGGGATGAAATTCAGCTTGAGATTAATATTATTTTAAATTGCGACGAAGTAAGGAAAAGTTAGTAGAAGGAAACGACGCCTCTTTAATCCTAAGCAAATAAAATATATGTTTGAATGCTTAGAGGATTTAGTTTCCAATCAAACTAATCTTTCTTTCTGATAGAGGAGACCTTGAAGAATTTGAGTTAGTTGAGTAAATGCACATCTCTCTAAACATGCGAGAAGGAAATACACATTCTTATGGTTACATATTTACTTTGGCTTCAGGCAGAGACTCATTCCTAAACTTGCTTATCTTAACTCCAGATTATTTCGGGTTCTAAAGTTCAACTTTATACTAGACAAAGATGCGCTTCATCCTCAAACAAGTTGAGATTTGATTTAAAAGAAATGTATTTTCAGCTAATAAATTGGGATGAGTATATGTAATACATGCTCTTAATTGTGGTTTGCATTTTATTTTTCAATTAAATATAGCATCATCGAGTATTTAAAAGCGATAACTTTTAGTTATACACTAATCAATATTTTCCATCCGAAGAGGACCTATATCAGATTGATGGCTGTACGCACTGCGTAATAAACGACGCCTTTTTACCCATACGAGAGCGCCCCCTGCCCCTACAACGAGGATCACCACGACGATAGAGAATACAATGAGCGTGGACCCCGTCGTCCCAGATTCCACCCTTCCTCCAGATGTCAGCACCTCCTCCGTATGAACCAGCTTCCTCGAAGGAATTGTTGTGGTAGGAGGCGGCGATGGGGGATGAGTAACATCATCCTCGTGGATTTCCCAAGATTCATCACTGCTTTCTTCAAAACGTCCATTTTCCGTCGTTGTTCCATAATGTTGGAAGGGATAGAAGACGCGTCGATGAGGGTGGATTTCGATGGAATCCAGTTGCGCGGATTCGAAACTGTCCAAGGTTATCGTACCTTGACACTTGTTATCCAATTGGTTGAAGCGATAACCCGACTTGCATTCGCAATGCCGCGTAGCGTTGGAATATTCAGAATTGGGGATACAAGCACATGTTCCGCTCCAGCTACTTGGGCTCATGTAAATGCAGTACGACTTGGGTGCACAGTATCCCTTACCAATGCAGGGTTTCTCCGCTTTAGGTACGCACATCTGCGACGACTCTTCGTATCTAGAATCATATCCCAAATACCTCGGCATCCCTTCATGTACGGCGGTATGAGAAGTCCGAGTTGATGCGAACGTATGACTTTTGGGATTACACTCACAAGTACCGTTTACACAGACGAGTTTTGACATGGACGAAGCCTCCATACCGCAGTCGTCGTTGGTCTCACAGCGTTCATGTACCTCTGCACCAGGGCAAACACCGTCGTCGGTTAGGGTTGCGTTCCCGGGACATTTACAAAGTCCCGTGGCGGGGGAGTACGTCGTTCCTGGGATACAGGTACATGCTCCCTTCCATGTTGTCAAAGCGTCGTACACACAGTATGACCCAGGGGCACAGTATCCTTTGAGAACGCAGGAAAAGCCCGCAGATGGTAAGCAAATGGCAGCTTCGATGGTAGTATTTTCGTATCCTTGAAAATCCGGACTATCTTTGTGCACCTTGACGCTGGAGCTCCTTACGGAATATGCGAGGGAGGATTTAAGTGACGCACAGCTGCATGTTTGATTAACGCACTCAAGAAGCAGTCCGGAACTGGGGTCAAAACCGCAGTCCTTGTTATGACTACAAGATCCGCCCAATCCTCGGCCTACACATACTCCATCTTCGTTCAGGGACCAATCATTCGGACACTCGCACAAACCCGTAGTCGGAGATAACACAGTTCCAGGAACACATCGGCAGGTACCTCGCCATGATTCTTTACTGTCGTAAATACAGTAAGCTCCCGGAGCACAGAGGCCTCCGCCACAGCGTTTTCCAGCTTTTGGAGCACAGATAGTCGCCTCCTCAAGTTCAGTGTGAAAGCCAGCAAAGTCAGGTGAATCTACGTGAACATTCATGTGAGATATATGTGCAGTGGCGTAAATAGTAGACCCAGAGGCACACACACATGTGCTGTTGACACAAGAAACTTGAAAAATTTCATAAAATGCCCCTCCTCTTCCAAATGGTATTGTCGAAATGGGACAAGCCGCACCGGTTCCACACGATACTTGTTTGACAACATTCGATACCGGAGTCTCAGTCACAGCACTTACATGAATAGTACTGAAACTAAACGTTGCTACTACAACAGCGCACACAACAATCCAATGATGCATGATCCAAAGAACTTAAAGGCTCTAACAAGCCTAGGGTTTCCAAATTTTTAAAACCGATGCTCCAAATTGCTTTCAAATTGTTTGATTTAAAAACTTTTACTGCTATTCTAATCGATTGGCTAATTTCGCAATTCTGAGGCAAAATGTTCTGCAACTTTGAACTGAAACTGCGGATGGATTTAGTTTTAAATGATTGAACCAGATTATTCTTCCAGCAAATCAAGACACCACTTAGGCAAGCAAGAGTCTCCCTGATATTTAAAAGAGGGATTGCTCCACTGCTCTAATTTATACTTTTGATAACTGTGATTTATTAATTATTGCGGACACCTTATAGGATGTGTACTTGCATGCAGACAAGTTTAAACTTCATGCTCGCCCAGCTTTTACAAAGCTTTCGTTTATCCATATAAAATTCATAAATTGACGCCTTCAAGACGCCTGTAATAATTTATGATTATTTTAATCATCAACTTCATAAGAAAAATGATTCATTTCATTTACTTTATTCTCTTTCCAGAATCCAGAAACGTTTTACAGCATAGTTGCACGTGTGGATTATTTTATTCATCAACCTGATAGCTTTTAGATGACTTGTGTAACCTCGTCTTAACGTTGCGGTTTCCTAGTAAAGGTGTGCAATAGGAGCTGCATGAGTTATTACGAAGTTGTAAAAGAAAGATGACGAAGAGACTCACAAGACAACTTCATAGGAATTATTTGAATTTCATAAAAAATCATGATGAACAGTGAAAATCATATCCGCATTTATATACCATTACACTATACTAGTTTTGCTGTTAGTTACATAAATATTTCCGAGTCCATCATCTATGTATTTTACAATTTTTGTACTTCCGCAAGCTCCTGCTCCGGCTCTTTAAGCAGCAATATCCAAGATTCTCGAATTCCAAGATTAATTAATTTGTATCTAATAGATACATCAACTAGCTTGTACACACACCCGGAGGGATCACAACTAGATTATACATTTAACTAGCTCTCATCAAACCTTTTGTGACCAGCAGCATACGCACAACTATCGTATTATATTAAAAAAGGTTTGATTGGATGCCGCATTTACTCATAAAACACTTGAAATTTCCGCTTTAATCCCTATCAAAAAAATTAAACAAGACAGCTCTTCATAGTTATTTAAAATTCTTCAGTTTTTTCTTCCGATTCCAATTTACAAGGAAGCCCCTAAAATCCCTAAAAAAATGGGAGTGTAACGAAGAGAATCTGTCATCCCCATCATCCTTTCCTAATAACTTCTTAGCTTTAACAGCTTGAAAATTTGTTTGCATTTAAATCCTTACCACCATTTACGCAGATCTCTTGAATAGTTTTGAGATGTCGGGTGAAGACCTACCCTGAAGCATCAATTACACAACTATTCTTGTGCATGTAACCCCTGATAATCCTAGGAAGCCTGTTTTAGACCTTTTCTTTTGACTGACAATTGATACAAATGTTAATAAAGGTGCAACCCTTCAAGGAGAACATTGTGCGCTTTCCTGGGTTCTCGATTCCTTCAAAAAAAATATCTGATAGAAACAGAATCAACTAATCATAGGCTTATCAAAGAACAAACATTAAGTTTCCACGCAGTTGCATGCGCAAAGCTTCTAAAGTCAGTCTAGGTTTTATGTGAATGCCACCGGCAACCGCCACGATCAAATCTTTGTTTGTACTGCGTATCACTACTCATATCCTCTTCACTAGAATCGCCTTTAAAAGACGTCTGCAAGAATCACTCCAAACGAAATGGCAAAGGATACCCACAGAGAAATGGTTAAGGAGCGCCAAGATATAAATATAATAATTAAAAAATACTCATTCTGCATGATTCTCACTCACAGTCAGTCATCATTCAGCTCTCACCTTGAAGCGTCAGAGCGCAAAAGCCACAAGCTAAAACTTTCAAAGGCAATGAATTGCGAATAATATGCGAATTGATCCTTGTCCCATCTTCCCCATCGCCTTTGTCTCATTTTTTTGCGGTCCTCTCCTCCAAATCTCAATGCAATTTACCTTTGAAGTCTTAAAATGGTCCTCCATGCATTAAATCATATGTACTTTAAATCTGTAATGGATTCCAAATAATTATCGTGATGTAAATGCTATGGGTCCTCTATATGTCTATCCTAAACGCACCAATGTAGATTTTAATTTTTCGCGCCGACTTTACGTGTAATATGAATTGTATGAATTATATTTTAAAATATTAAATTACACAACCCATATTAATCATAATCATAACTTCTCGTTGTCATTTACTATATACCCCATTATAAATTGTTTGTAACTTGAGATTTTTGTAACAAGCTTATCATTATTATTGAGTATCCTAAAATAATTTTCATAACAATTGAGTTCCGCTTCGTCTTAGCGGGAATTGTAGCGGCATAAGTACACCATTTTGATAAAAGTATTTACGCACGAGCACAAAAGCGCCCCCTACAATTGCGATAGTTAGAGCAATACCCAGCAGGACAAATCCCAGCGTTTGTCCAACAGCTCGCTCGCTATTTCCATCTCCATTTGACTTGTTAGCGGTAGCTGCTTCCGCAGCAGGTGAGATTCCGACTTCGTTGATAGCGCTATTGACTTCAGTGAAGTTGTTTGGTCGACAATGCTGATCTTCTCCGTGGTAATAGTATCCAGCTTTGCATTCACAAAGTCCAGTTGTGTGTGAAACTTCTGAGTTGGGTATACATTTGCAACTTCCTAGCCAAGAGCGCGGAGATTTGTATACACAATAAGACTTGGGAGCGCAGTAACCTCGTCCAGCACAATTTTGTTGCGCTTTCGGAGCGCAAAGCGTCTGATTGTCAATAAAATGCAAATATCCCATGTAATCCGGGTTTCCAGAATGCACAGAAATGTGGGAAGTTCCGACGGTAGAGAAGACGGAGATACCAGGGTCACATTGACATTTACCCTCCAGGCAGACCAATTCCAGGTTAGAATCCGGATCAATTCCACAAGCGGCGCTGTCAGTGCACGTTTCGTTGATGCTCGCACCGCTGCAGAACCCATCTTCGTTTAGCTCCTGCCCAGGTTTACAATCACAAAGCCCAGTAGCGTTATTATACTTGCTCCCTGGAATACATATACACATTCCCTGCCAGGTATCTCTACTCTGATAAACACAGTACGCTCCAGGAGCACAGTATCCACGTCCCGCGCAGCGCTGTCCGGCTTTAGGCGCACAAATAGAGCCGCTCTCCGGTATCTGTTTATGGTATCCTCTAAATTCAGGGTAGTCCGCATGTACTTTGGTGTCTGAAGTACGTACGATAGCGAGAACGGAAACAGAGCTATTGCACTGGCATGTACCCTGGAGGCAAACTAGGTCAGCCCGTGACACAGTATCGATACCGCATCCATCATGGTCCACACAGGTATTATTCATGCTATCCCCAGCACAGTTCCCCTCCGCATCAAACGTTTGCCCACCACGGCATTCGCACAATCCCGTTCCGTTATTAAACCGTGTCCCTGGAATACACCGACAAACACCCTTCCAGCTATCAGGTCGATGGTAGACACAGTACGACCCCGGAGCACAGTGCCCTCTTCCAACGCAGCTCTCCCCAGCTTTAGGCGTACACATATCCCCACTTTCCGTGAAAAACGGTCCGAATCCCTTAAACTCCGGGTCGCCAGCATGAACTGCAGCGTGACCTGACCTCACACTAGCCAGCACTGATATCGAAGCATTGCACTGACATACCCCCTGGTTGCATGCCAGGTCAAGCTTGGAAACGTTATCGATACCACAAGGATTGGCAGCGGAGCAGGTGGCATTCAAACTCGGTCCGGCACACACCCCATCATTGTTGAGTTTCTGTCCCTGCCGACATTCACAAAGACCCGTCGCGTTAGAGTACCGCGTCCCCGGATTGCAACGACAGGTCCCCTTCTCAGAAAACACAGAGTGGTACACACAGTAAGACCCGGGCGCACAATACCCTCGTCCCGCGCAAGTTTGTCCCATTTTCGGCGCACATAGCGTCTTGTTACCCGGGTACAGGAAACTGTAGCCAATAAAGTCAGGGTTTCCCGCATGAGTGGCAGTGTATGACACTCTAACGGCAGCTAGGACGGACGTCGCAGAGTCACATTGGCACGTACTGTTTATACACAACAATTGCGGAATTGGATGAAGAGATTCTTCTTGTGTCTCCGCCAAAAGACTTTGATCCCAACAATCTTTATCTTGACTACAAGCTTTGTTTGCAATCGGATGACTTAGTTCCACATCTTGTCCGCTGGACAGGACAAAGACTAGGGCTGAACATACACAAAATGATGAAAACAAATTCATTTTAAAAGCTACCGCCTATCCTTTTTTGGACACAACCCCAAAGTACAGTCACAGCAAGCAAGCTCAAATATCAGAATTTTAAACAGTCCCGAGCGAGCACGTTTGTGCACAACCTCTTCCCTGCACAATCTTTCCCACAGTACTGATGACAAATCCGCACAAAACTATTCTCAACACTTATAATCAAGCAGCTACAGCTTATTCTTCTGGATGAGCTATAATAAAATGTCTTTAAGTTTCCAAGTAAAAGAGCTAGCTGGATTATTAGCTCAAAGTAAACCTGTTCTTATACTACATTATAGCTACTCCTTCGGCTTGACCTTGGGCTACGTGTCTTTAGAGTGAGAGAGAAGACTAAGGTAAGTCAGTGGGTGAAGTCGAAAGAGGAAAGTTGTTGAGAAATAATCGCAAAAAGTTACCGCACCAGAACCCACAAGCCAAACACCAATCAACCGCCATTCTCATCATGCATCATCAGCTCTTTTGTAGTTAAGACTTGGGAGTTGGTAAGCGCAGCAATCCCCATATTCGCATGCAATCCCAATCATAGTCGTCCCTTGTGTTATTTAACAATCCAGTCCTTGGGTAGGGAAGAAGGAGACCTCAGGCGTGTGCTACTAAATAACTGAATGTCCACCAGAGACGAGTTAATGTGCCTTTAACTAACAAGGCTGTGTCGTACTTGGTACAGGCTTGCATTCCATTCACTTACACTTTATTCCTTTGAGGTGTAGGTAATTTAATTCTCTAATGTAACTCTCTCTCTCTCACATTCACTCTCTCTTATCTTCGCATGAATCTGTCTTCTTGTCTCATCTCCTCACCTACCTGTTCATAGCCGCGCGATGAACAGGTGAGAAATATCCCAAGAGATGTTCGCAGGCAGTATGAGAGCTAATTTAAATTCTAAAAAGAGTTCTAATTTTACATCACGTAGTCATAAAGCACTGTTAAAAGCTTAAGGCCCATAGCTAGTATATATTCGTCTTGAAAATAGCTACACGCTTTCCTTTATCAATTTCAGCCATTAGTTATTAGATTGTATTTCACTTTGTATTTCATAGTGTATAATATTTGCAATCAAGTATGATGCTCTTTAATACTTGTCAAAGTATATGCATTTTAGTAAAAGTTATATAGTCTTTCTTGCCTATGTTTATTGTTTATTCAGTAATTTCACACTTCTCACATTACTGTATTCCTATTTGTATTTTGCAATTCAGTCCCTCATATCTTCTCTCTCATTTTAGCACAGTTTAGTATGCGATATTTTATACTTTTATATGTTGTGTATATCACAGTATTTAATACTGTCATCACTGTCTTTGCTCACTTATGTTCCTTCCTCTAAATCTAGCTATTATTGAGACATCTGATGGCTAAGCACATCCACATCCATATTATATGTCATTGCAATTCTTAGTATTAGCTATTTGTAAAATGTTTTCATACAAATCTTAGAAATATAGCTGACACACGATCGTGAAAGGATGGAGCAAGTAGGATATTGACAGACAAGGAAGCTACAATATTCTTCATGCATTGTCTTAGAATCATCAGAATTAGCTATTGCGCTTGATGAAGATATTTATATATTGCGCTAAGCGGCTCTTTAGGTATGTGATGACAATCTCAAGTTACTCTTGTTGTAGAATTTAAACTGAGTATCAAGTTTCAGCTGGCGCTAGCGAGACATGCTACTTTTGATTTTAATACTCTTAGCTTTCATATAATTTTCGGTTACTCTGCATTTAGACGAATAATTAGCTATTGAACTACATGTATTAGCTTTGATCAATACGAATTCACACGTTGGTCATTATCTGGAGTATAAATGAATTAAAGTAAACCACAGGACACGCTATGCCATACCTTCTTCAATCCCACAGACACTGCAAACTGATAACAGCAGCTAGCTTGCTTGATGGGCTTCCATTCAGCTTTTCACTGCTTAAATACTGTATGACTGCTAAAAACAGATGAATGAATCAGAACCTTGTGCTATCTTCTTCAACACAGATTGTCTCATTTCATTAACTTGTTACAAGGCCTTTACATACGCACTAACATTGCAGACGAGGATTTCAAGATGCGCCACACACACACCCCAAAACCTAAATCTTGAAGGTCTATAAAACATTTTACGCCAAGCAGTTTCTAGGCAATTTGTACATTACATTTCATTTTGTTTTATCCAAGATCTTGGACTGTTCTTACAGTTATTGAGAAAATTAGCAGATACTTTACAAATCCAAAGTTACTTTCTTCTAGACTTGCATACGTCCGTTGTAACTTGCTAAATGCGAAACGGGTTCTTCAATTCAAACTTTCAGGATAAACTCGCCGGGGAGTTTTTCTCATCTTCTAAAAACACAAATATCTTGACTTTCTTCCCAAAAAATGCTCCTATGAATGAAGGATCTGGATGGAGGATATGTGAAAACATGAAGAATCTGCGTCTGAAAGAGCAGAGAAAGCATTTACTCGGAGAAAGCATTTACTACTTTACTGTATGCAGTAGCTATTTTACAAATCTTTCACCCTGTCGAGCCACAGAGAATACTTAGGACGCCAACGCAACTTTCTTTGTGCTTTCACCTATTCCCTGTTCGGAGAAAGTCGATTTGTTAGAATCTCTTTCCGGAAAGCGTCTCCGCTCCGTATATCCTCTTATCTGTTTGCAAACGAAATTATTCTCAGTTTACAAGTTGGCGTCCAGCTTTGAGTTCCACGCCATGGTGCACTATTACGGGTTTGTTTTAAATTCTCGCCTCAAGTATTCTAGTTGTAGGTAACTCTACATTGTAGCGAATAACGACTTTGAATTGGTTTTAAAAAAGTTTCAGTGACAACCACTAAAATAATTTAATGCATTGTGCACTGCATCATTAAAATAAAATCTGGACGGAGGAGGAATAAGTTCTAACGGAAATGAGCGAGGAATCTGTAATGTAGTTTATTTACGAAATGGCCAAAGTTATTGTAGTCCTCAAGGCTATTTTAACAAGGATAATATTTGCCACTCATGGCTTCATCGCCATCTGGAGGGCCACTTCCATTAAAAGTGATCCTTACTATTGGTACCTGTCAGCATCCATCCTAGCGCTATGCTTTGAAGGAATCTTCACTTTGACCATCAAGAAGAACCAAGAGTGGAAATGGTAAGCTTCTAAATTTCTTATCATCTCCGACGCCGATTAAAGTTTTTGTATAGACTCGAAAACCATTACGTACGAAAGTAAATTTTCTGGCAAAGATAAGACGTTACATACCAAAGAGCCTTTTAGTAGAGTTGCGATTTTTAATTAATTAAGTTTGTTATTTTAAAAGCACTATTTTTACAGCTGTGTAAATTTTTCTTCCTTAATTGGTGAAAGGTGGTTTGAACCCGAAAGCAATGAAGGTGAAAGTCAAAAACGGTTTAAGCGTTTTGCAAAGTAGGTCGATTTACTCTTAAGGATTTTTTATCAAAGTCTGACAGGAGAAAACTCCCTTTAGTATTTGTCAATGTCATGAAGGTAAAAGTCCTTTCTGATCTATCAACGAATCCGTTTAGTATGTAAGCTTATTGCTGCATATCAGGTGGGTTGGTGAGTAACAATCCTTCCAATCCTCCATACTTTTTTTCCCTTCCTCCGTTTAACAATATCAAAATCATCTTCCGCTCCGATCCTCCAAACATTGTAACCAATCCATATCAAAGCCATAGTTTGATTTCCTGCCATAGATTTTACCAGATTCCCTCACCAAGACTCCATCTTGCAAGCTAAAGAGCAGGTACTTTGTACGAGTGAAACGTAAGCCGTAGAATCACGTTATACAACTCTGTTAATTTTTCCCATTACCTCTACCGAAACCTATATACTCACTTAGTCAGAGACCAAGCTAATAAATGTTTGTATAATGTGACAACAAGACTATAAATTATCTCGGAAAATTCTCTTATTCACCCACCAGTGAAAGCTGACTTTCTCCTCTACCTCCACCCTCAAATTTCCAGAGTGGCTTCCAACCATCCCCGCTATTACTCCCACTTACTCCCACACCAGCTCCCCCTCCACCTCCACCATACTCTATCAAGGTTCAAACGTTATTCTCCTCCCTTCTCATCCACCCTCCCCATCCTTCAAGATCGATATATTATGTCTGTAGTAGTAGAAGATTTTAGTGAAGCGGAAGGGAAGGAGAAAGGAAACGTTCAAAAAGCCATCAAAGTATCAGAGTTTCCCAATGCAAAATCCTTGATTTCTGCTCCAATTTCTACATATCCTCCTTGCTTTATATTCTCCTCCCACCCCGCCCCTTCTCTTTTTATGTTTTCGTAAAGCTGAGTGCTCCATCCAGCTTCATCCCGCCAGTATTCAGAGAACTCTTGGATACTACTTTCCCCGCATCTATTGTAGTCATTTGTAATGTGCTTTCTCCTTCCTCCCACAACTTAGTGACACGTAGCAGGATAATGTGATGCGGATTGTAAATTATACGCCTTATCATTAGTCCATCTTCTACGTCTGAATTTAGGTCCAAGTATTTAACCTTGCTTACCTTCCATCCAAGCAACTGCTAAAACGTATTACTGTAACAGAGGTCACTCTAGGTCGTACTTAATTTTTGAATTTTCTAGGTTTTGTCCCAGCGTATTTCTCTACTTGTGCAGCGTCGTTCCAGCAATCTGGTTGATAGAAGTTGACAAATTTGATAAACGGATGGCAAACATGACTCGAATGGCTGCGAAAAATGGCACACCGATGAGGACAACAACCACTCTAGCGCCACCACCTGCAATTTATCCGCAAACGGGTATGCCTGGACTGACGGCCACTTCAAAAAATCCAGGACCTTCTGGAGGACCTCTTGCGCCAATTTCTATTCAGGGTGTAAGTTTAATAACTGCTTTAAGGACTACGTGCTTGGAGAAAGTACTCAAGGTTGGATATCCATTGCCCTTGCCACTAGGTGTCGAGCTGAATCAGAGAGAAAAATTCAATTACTTTATAGATGAGATCTAAAGGCGTGGTATAATTATAACACCATTAGCTTTCTCTTCCTTCTCTTAGACGGTATCCCTTTCTCTGGATTTCGGTTTAATGAGATGGAACTCAAGCGGTTCGAGTCGAATATTTTGGAGAGAAAGTCAGAGAGAAAGCAAGGTTATTATGCATCAAAGTCTGAGATTGCTAACGAGGATGAGAATAGTAGAGACAGCACTAAGAATTCTATAGGGTTCCCTAAGAATACGATGGAATTGCGGGGTAACAGGGTTCAAGGACTGGTTTGATTGGCAGTAGAAATAGGAGCTAAGAAAAGGCTAATAAAATCATCTTCACGTCTTACAGAGGAATATAGCTCCAAAGCTTGGAGAGAGATTGCGGAGAAAGCAGGACAGGTTGTAATGGATTGTAAAGCTGAAACACGGGCCTTGAATAGGCCGGATCGAGAACTGCTGATATGAAGGGAGAAATCCAAGATCAGTTGCGGGACTCATCATAAGCATTGTGAATATGGAATACGATGTGGAGAAAGCGAGAACAATAAAATACTTTCACCATTTCTCACACCCTTTTCGCTTCAATGTCTTTCTGATTCGGCAATTTATCATTCTCCTCTTGTGGATGTATAATATGGTAGAGAAAGTTGTCTCAGAGAATAGCATACTTTCTTCGAAACCAAAGGCCGAAGCTATATGGGGAAATTTGCCGCATTGAGAAGAGCGTATAGCAATAGAATAAAATATCGCAACAGATAAGAGAGAAGGCGCATTATTTTTCTAGCTTAGCGAAGAAATTACAAGATTTTGGATTTTTAATGAACCTGAGGCTCAATTTTTGTAAATATTGAAGCGTTTCTTTGAAGAGACAAAAGTTAAAGACAATTAAAGTTACACCCTTTGAAACTTTTCAGGTAAACCTTGAAATACCTGTAGACTTGGATGAGGAAATGTGGGCTACTGTCATAGAGCAACTGTTGATGCTCATCCTGATTATTGGACGATGGATGTTACCGAAAGGCGGCTTGACAAGGGATCAGTTGTCACAGCTATTACTCGTGTATATCGGAACTGCAGCGGATATTATAGAATTTTTTGATTCCTTCAAGGTAATTGACTAAACTAGCCTGCGTTTTAAGTCTCGAGAGATCATACCGAAGAACTTGAAAAGCACATACCTAGAACACTAAGACTTATTTTCAAAATTTTTATTTGCAAAACGGCGTCATAATCCTATTTCCAAAATATGAAATTTACATTATATATTATCGTATAGTTTTGCAGCTCACGGTTCCGATAACAAAGCTACACATAAGTATGAATTTATTTCAGGATGAAAAAATAGCACAAAATCGTGTTCTCTGCCTCCTGATTTTATCTATCTGGTCATGGAGTTTACTTCAATTCACCTTTGTTCTAACGGCAACTAAGTCAAGACGGACCCGACTCACCGCTGTAGAATCACAAGAGATAACACCAAAAGCAAAACTCAAGAATGGTATCATCAAGGTCAAGGAAGTTTGCTGTTCAATTGATGTCTGGGCTATTTTGATCAATATTATTTTACAGGTAAGACCCACGCGGTTAACTAATTTTTTAAATGATGCAACCCAAAATTATTATAGATAAGAGCAAGGAAATAATACGATATTCTGCTTTAGGACGCCCCTTTCTTGATTTTCCGTATGTTGTTGATAACATACTACAAGATTATCAGCTACATGAACATCTTTTTCACCTGCAAGAACACGTTGGTCATCATCTTGCAATTTTACCGCTTGTTCGTCGTTCAAATGGAAAAGAAGAAGGAGATATCCCGTGCACTCAAAGCGAATGTTTCGGGGAATCTCATGAAAGCTATAGGTCAAGCAGCGTTTTTGGGTCGTCGGGCAGAATTACAAGCGCGGCAAGGGAGGAGTGGCGGAGATGGAAGAGGAGGTACTAGACGTCCAGGTTTGTTGTGTGACGCTGGGCTATGATTTACCACATTCGGCATGAATATTTAGCTTGGACACAATCTTTTAATCATTGCTTGAGCAAGTTATGAAATTTAATTTAATTGTCATTAAAGGGTCAGCAGGTCCAAGCGCAAAGCGTAGTCAAAGCCGGAAACATCATCACAGATCACAAGAATCTATATCTTCAAGGAACACACGATATTCCGATGCACCTCCAAGGACGGAGAGAGTCAAGGTTTGTATGATCTTGACGCCATTAATTTATTTTTGTTGACACTTTCCTCCATATAGTGGTCAAGTGAAGTAAGATAATCTGGGCTGAATGCATGTTCTTTGAGCAGGGGCGACGAAAGTCGTTATCAACGGGGAATCTTCGCAACGCTACAACAGTTGCTGTCGAAGACTTCCAAGAAGAGGAAGATGACTTGGAAGTTGGTGTTTCCGCTTCTGTTATTTCCGGAACAAACGATCAAGATTCTCAAGAAGATTCTCCCGAAGAGGAAGGGCCGCCCATTCGAGATGACGTTTCGTTAGCGAGCGAAAGACCGCCTAGGAAGTGTCAACGCAGTAACATCAGGTATGGCATACACGGTCACTTTTCCATTAAACTGAGACGCGCTTTCATCGTTTAGGTCAAAGTTCAAGCGTAGACTTTGCTGTACAGGATGAGCGAAAATCCCGGGATTTACCGAATAAGCGGAAGCCGAAGTTCTGCAAGTAGCGATCGGAATCAGGGACATTACCGCCAAGATACCGGGTATTCTTCCAGCTCTAGAGACTCTGGCAACAGCGGGAGGCGGGTAAGTTGTCTACTTGTCTATTTTGGGAAATTGAAGTTGAATGAACGTACAGAACCACCGTGTGATTGCATAAACTTTGATTTCACGGGGGGTACTGATAAAGTTATTTTTTAAGGATCGGCATCATCATGGTGGAAGGATTAATGGAGGTAGATCTGGTGGCGGTCGCGTCCGAAACTCAGCTCAAAGGTAGTTGGCTTGCGTTCATGTCCGTGTACCTTCGGGACGGTACGATTATAACGAACAATGCTTGATTAATTACCTAACTAAAATTTAAATGCTTTCAACCATACAGTATTATAGAATTTGCAAAATTCATTTGGATTAAATATAAAAATTATTTTTAAATTCTATTTAAATTTTTATAGACGACAGAATCTTATGAATTCCCACCACGTGGATTCCGGAGATTTCCTAGAATTGGAAATAGAAGAGGACACGACGGAAGCGGATCTGGAGAACGAGCGGATTTGACAACGAAGGGCGGCCATTGGAATCGTTTTCTTTTTATTCTTGGTCATATTTGGATTCTGCATGGTCGCCATATACGGTGGGATTAATCCCAAAGGTCTCGTTCTTCGAGAAACTTATACAATTCGTAAAACTTTGAGAACTACTACAACAACCCCTGCACCCACAACCCCTTTTGTCCCCCCAAACACAACGCTTTGGACGGTTGCCATGAGCAACACAACGCTTGGGAGCGACCCGTCAAATATTAATGCTACAACCATAGGTATCGGCAACGCTTCACTAGATTTTAACGCAACTGAAATTAATTTTAATTCCTCTTTCGGCTTCAACGAAACTAACGAGAATTTTCCAACTCCTTCGTGGAACGTTACTGCGCTGTACGATATTTCTACTGACGTTAGCAGCGACGAAGATGCAACGTTTACGCAAACTCCAGACCACACTGTAATTCCAGATGAGGAAAGAGTAGCTTACAGCTCTACTTTAGATAGTATCACTGGTAGTGTTACGACTACTGAAGCGCCCCCTACCCCTTTGCCGTATTTCACTTTCACAGGTGTCACTCCTGTTCGACACGGTAGGCATCGAGCCACTCAAATGAATAGGATTAAACGGAAAAGCTATTTAGCGGGTAGATAGCTGAAGAAGCACTTCAACTAGCTAGGGCATTTTTCGATAGACGCTGCAGCGTTATTGGGACTAAAATATTTTCTAGTTAATTATCTTCTAAATTGCATGCGAAACGATGCTGTATTTTAACTCAATGCCAGTCTTCTTTATCGAGGTAATTGTTTAGGTAGGAACTTAAATGTTTGGCATTTACAAAGTGCTATTTTAGTTACACGGCGGATTGCATCTCGCAAACGCTAAAGTAACTATGAATTTAATTCATGCAATAATCCTAGTGAGACGTTGTTCCCAAATGACATTAGACATTGACAAATATTAGATACAAATTGATCTCAATTCAGAGATTTCATTGCAATTTTGCAATTTTTCGCACAATTATGAATACTTCAAGTAACTGAAACTCAACTCCCAAAATGTTAATTAATTGTCGTTGTAACAATGGCGAGCTAATGAAGGCTATTCTCCTTTAATCCATGCCAGATCCTTGCTGGCACTACGCAGGAATGTTAATTGCGAAAAGGATCAACTAATGTGCTAAATTATATTTGAAGCATGGTTGTCTTGCGCTACTACCAGTGACACGGTCCTAGCTACAACTATCTTGACAATTCTGGTTTTAAAAGGTCAAGTAAATTATAATTATGACCTATTTCAATTGAATACTAATTCCGCAAACTTGTTGCGGGAAAGTATCAAAATTCAAATGAATTTATATCAACCCTATAATTGTATAACCCTAATACCTTGCATACTTTTCTAAGAATTGGAAAACTTGCGTTTAATTGTAATTATACCTCTTCATAATTGTTGCCATGCTGGATCATGCAAACTTCTATGAATAATCTGAATAATGCGTTTGAAATCATTCAAATAGAAAATATTCGCGAACCATTTATAATATATCAAGTCTTTCTAAGCATCAACACAAGAAAGAGTATTAAATAAAATTCTCGATACATATAATCTCTGTAAAGAGGCGAGACGTTGTTAGAGCGAAATAGAAGAATTTGGTATTAGTATTTGGACATAAGTGTACGAAAAATTCAATATTTCAAAATAAATATATGTGTATCCTGCATTAATAACAGTGAACCTTTCAACATAACTATACAGAGTATCATTGGTCCAGTCAAAAAATATCATAGAATATGCACTACACTACTCCACTACCACTACATAACAATGGTTTATATTACATATAGTATATCATAAATGGTAAAATATAAACTGCGGGCAGCAGACACAATTAGCTAATTTTTATGAGATTTTTTGTAAATTAAGATATGCGATTATATGATTTATATACATAATTTATTTTGTAAAAATATCCGATCTGCCTAAATGCTCTAAAGCAAGGTTAGCAAATTCATCAACACCCATTCCTTCGGACGGGTCTATGACTTGTGCCAGAGAATAGAAAGACGGTTCTTCGGAGGGTTCGTAAAATGATCCAGGTGGACGAACACTAGCAGACTCTGAAGTTGAATTATAATACACTTGAATCCACGGGCCCAGATTGACTTCCGGTATCGATTTCATGTCCACACATTCCGCGTGTGGGTTTCTGAAAAATTGCAAGAAAATTACAAGTTTTATAATCAATTCTATTTTTTAAATATTTAAAATTTTATTTAATTTAAAAACTTACTTTTGTAAATGCGGTGCAAGGAAAATTATAGGCTGAACGGTACGAATACCATCACTCGTATCACAAATTACTCTCGCAAGAGTAGTATTGCGAATAGCTCTGAGTTGAGGGCTAGTAAATTCTCCAGGGTTTTCATACCAGAATCTATCACCACGTCTTAAATTCCTAAATGTTTGTCCAATAATACAAGCAAAGGTAGGCCCAACAAGCCCGCCTTTCACAGGTAACTCCACCATGCCTCCAGGGAATAGGTCGACATCCCAAGGGTTATCATAGATTCCAGAAAACATTTCCACTTTTGCTATAAAAATTAAACAACTAATATAATTATAAACCATTAGCAATTTTAAATAAATTCATTTCATTTTCTTCTCGTCCAAATTAAAATTACCCATAGGAATCCCGGTAGCTTCAGAGAAATCTTCCCAGGTCTCCAAGGATTTGTTATTAAACAAAGGTTTCATGAGTCCACAAGCCTCTCTCCATTTTAAATATGGCGGAAGCCCATGATCGCGCCCTCTGGAAAATCACATTAAAACCCATACATTTAAAAAATTATTGATCAGTCATTATTATTATTATGCAACACTTTAATATTAATTGTAGGTAATGAAGAAATGTAAAAATTCTCCAGTCCAGTATCAATCCATTCCTTCCAGGATCACAACTTGTGTCTTAAAACCTTTGGATGTTGATAGCAGCCAGGTCGAGCCCCTTATGTCCTTGAGTGCGGAACAAATGGTTAGTTAATTGGGACGTGATGAATTCATCTCTCCTCTGAGCTCTTTGAGATGCCAATCCTAATGAGATTCGATCAACTTCTCCGAGATTGTGAAGATTGGACGGAATCATTAATTCCTGACTCAGGTCCAGCTCTACACGTCGAAATCAAACCAAATCATGTATCATTAATCATCCCTTCCTCCCACACTCCACCCGACCGAAATCAATAATCTTACTGTATGGCATTTCCCGATGGGATTCATCACATCGGTGCAGGGCAGGCTGAACCAGAGAGTGTCCGAAACGGAAGGCTGCCGCAGCAAAGGCAGATGGTACTGTAGCATCAATGCTATCGTTGTATCCTTGGAAATACCCGGTTTTAAGGAGACGAAGACCGAAAGCCTGAGAAAAACATGTCATTAATCTAAGTCATTTACATTGCTACGTGTGTCATCTTTTTGCAAGTTCTCACAGCGGCATAGTTTTTATTTGTATCTGTAAAAATATTCTTCTTACCCGCATCACAGTTGGCCCCAGAAGAATAGGAAGGAACTCTCGATAAGTAATATGTTGTACTTGAGCGATCACAATTTTTCTTGTTTCTTGAAACAATATTTCCTGTAAATAAATCCGTAAAAATGGTATAAATAACAATACGTTTCATTGAACGCAAGCCAAAATACATCCCGTTTCTCATGCTTCAAATTAGTTGAAGTCTCTAAAAATTATTTACAACTATTTATTTGTCATTGTCTATTTTATGTTACCTCTGACCATCGAGGATTGAGTAAAGCTAATTTTTCAGCGATCAAATTGTGTTGCCGTAGCCAAATGGTATGCATGGCTGCCAAGCCGGGCTGCTCGTTTACCCTTGCGTCTCCCGCTTGAAAACAAAACAAACGAGGAGACGTAAGGACACATTCACCTTCATGGAAGTGGTGTAGTCTCGGCAGCAATGATTTCCTACTTGGCATGTGCGAATATTGCAGTTTTCCTTTCTTAAACAGTCTTAAAGCCTTCAAATCCTCATCCGTCGACCCGTAAATCACACTTCCGTCCAACCAAGAAGTCAACTGTGAAAAAAACACAACCACAAATTTTTACTTCCACAAATCATTTCCCATTCATTACGGCTAACACAACACAACCGTTTACACTTTCTTCTTTTATTATATACTTCCTAGGTCACAAACTCAGTATCATCAATTGACCTTCTTTTAAATTCTCAAATAGCTTCCACTATTTTTTATTTGAAGATTAAATTACATTTCCCACAATAAAACCGTTTCCGACACAGAACACAAGGAGAAAGTCGGAATAATCGGAAATTAATTTACTTAATTCACACATCTTTTACTAACCTGATTCAATTGCTCCCTGGGCCCTAGCGTACAATCAGGACGGGGTGCGGGTGAACTTCGGATGAATTCCATGCAAGTTGACCCGTTGAAATAATGGTCCGTCTCTGGAATCCGGATTGGCAAGCAATCCGGGTGACTTTCCGTAACACCGACCAGACAACATTTTGGTATTGAGTGATTGAAAGAGCGCGTTTGAGAAGTCGCTGTTAGATCGTGATCCAGGAATTGACCCCATCTGTAAAAAATCAAACACCAAATTATTCCTCCATTTAGTTACGAAATGACTAAAATATTTTTTATCAATTAAATTAATTCATGATTTATTCTGTATCTCGTTTAATCTGTCTCTTACTGCATCAGCATCAGGGTCAAAGTTGAAGACTCCCGGGACACGTCTTTATGGACACTTGTAGAAATGACACGAGCAGATGGCAAATCATTTCCGTTTACTGACTTCCGGATGTTAGAAATACCTAATCAAATATTTAAATTAGTTATTTATTTATTATAATTTTAAAAAATCATTTCATACACAAATCAATTAACCACCATAAAACAAAACCTGCGAATCATCTTTGAACCACAACTTACCATCATCATATTCAGGCGGTAGGAATCTTGCAAAAGGTTGAAATGCAGATCCCCACTGAGGATTTCGCAAATTATTGCAAGTTCCATCCACACTCCTGAACTTGTAACCTTGTGCACTCCATGGCAAGCACAAGTCTTCTACTTGTCGCCTACAAGTTTGCAAAAAGATTCAAACATTTAGCAATCCGTGACCTAATTGAAATTTCTTATAAAATATATGCAACTAGAACAAAAACTCGGTCATATTTCAAACATATGCAAATACATACGGAATAAGCCCGCAAATTATTTCTTGTAAACGGAACATGCTTCACAGCAGTCCTTATTAAAATGCGATAACAAGTATGACTTACTTAGATGGGCAATTAGCATTAACCTGAAGAGGAGTTTGCCTCAAAGAAACGTCCGTCAAAGGGTGTTCCCTTTCGTCCCTAAACTGGGCCAACCTATGGTAATCACAATAAGCGTTTACATATTTTCATACACAATCAAACATTGCACGCAAACCTATTGTCCTTAAAACATCCTTCTCATGACATAGACCCAGACATTTGCTAATCATTACGCATCATACATCTTCTCTAAATCCTCAGCTGCGTTTGAATGTACCTCTAATGGTTCCCACTTTTTTGTGTCTGCAGTGCAGTCCTGAATCTTTAAAGACCGTCCTTATCTATCTTTTTGTGTCTTAAGACACTCTCATCATCAGCCTAAACCTTCTTCCCTTCATCCTCGCCCATCCTTGTTACAAAGTAAACCCCCCGGAGGAACAAAGACCAGTCTGTCTGATTTAGGGAGACGATCTCACATATATGAGGGGGCCTTCTGGCAAAGCCGTTGCAATACGAGATCAAGGAGTGTAAGTCCTAAACCGTAAATCTTATGAAAAAACAGCTGTATCGCCAAGGACCGACCGGCTTGCCTTCACAATATAGCGTACACGCACCAGAACGCACCTCTTTCCCCGAAAAGTAAGTCAGTGTGCCAGGAGATGAGAATGCATGATGATTATTTCAAAGCTTATGGGGTCATTCATGACACCTGATTGGATAATGGCTAAGGGGTAAAAACTAACCATACCGGAAAGTGCACTAAATGACATGACTTGTTTGCAAAAAACTCCTTCTTTGTAATCCGTGGACTTACTGCTCTTTTAAAACACTTGTTGCCTTCAGGGTGGCATACGCAATCCTTGCCAACTCTTTTGCCTTGGGCGCTTGACGATTAATTGCAGCTAGGTAGACGGAAGGATGATGCCCGCGGAGGACCACATCTAGAAGAAGAAGAGAAGCAAAACCAAGGAAATTATAACATCCCGTCAGACAGCATTATGTATATTGAAAAATCAATCGCTCTTGTATACCAAAAATCCCTTGAGTCAAACTACCACTACCCTGTTTTCCGCATCTTCTTGCCATCAATGTAATATAATCTGGTTTTGTCACTGCCTTAATTATTCTATAAAAATCCAGCTTCTCCACACCATAATCCTCTATTTTGCCAAACACTTTTGTGAAAATTGGCAACTTTCCGTACAATTTTTACCTTACGTCCTTATAACACCTAGTCTGAGACCTTGTTACCTAATAAACCTGATTTGGAATTTATTGCCAAAATTGCAAAGTCTGCGATTGACAAAGTACTACTTACGTTACAGCTGCAGCAAAGCAAGACCATGAGACAGATACCGTGCTTGCCATACTGACACAATTAATTACATGTTTGTCAATGTTGTTGTGTCTTGTTTGTCCTGTCACCCGAACTTGGCCAAATCTACTGATCCTGTACCATAATCCGTAGATAATGCCACTGTCTGACGCGAGTGATCTGATAGAGTCGTTTGTCGTGGAGCTATCGTTTGATCGTATAGTAACGACTTGTGTCAGTTGGCAACAACTCTGAGATAACTTTGCTGTACAATCGACCTAGTTTTGGACGGTGACTGATGATGTAAACAGATCATCCTCGCATCAAACCAACTACATCGCTCCGGGTCTTTGGTACTGTTTTTTGTGCTATTTTCACAAGATCATCTGTCATTCTTCCTCCTGCTGTCGGTCTATTTGATTGTAATCCGATAATTTTTTGCATAAAAAATTCCGAGGGTGCATGGTGCATCTCAAAGAGACTTTAATGCAATTTCTACGTTGCATCAGTCAGCACCGTGCCAAAAATATCAGTGCCAAAACGCCGAGGCTGGCTAAGATGTAACAAACGCCCACACGCAGCAGCTAAGAAAATTATGCATTATTTCATCAATGAATGCTTGCAAAATCTGGATTCTATCAGATTACCGTCTTGCGTCCGAGAAGAGGCAGCAGTATAAATTAGTTTCCTTATTTAATTGAGTAACTTGAAGCACAAAACGTTGATTGCAAAATTCTAGGCGTGCACTCCCGCAAACAGAATTTGCAATCTCAGACAACATACTCGTCTCACGCTTAACTCTTTCAACTTAACTTAAACTTTTTACATAAATGATAAGTTAAAAAGATTTGTGAAATTGACCAACTTATGCTCTATGTAGCTCGTTTGTACCTCGGAAAACTTCTATGAGGTGATTCAGTGGCATAATTTCTGCGTACGTACAAGCATTGCACTTCTATTTTAAAAAAAACTTTTGCAAACTTAACGGAGCATGTAAAACTAAAAAATTGTTCTAGATATTCCAACACTTTGTAACAATTTCCATATAATCTTGGCCATATATCATGTAGTGAAAAACTTTCTTGTTTTTTACGTTTCTATTTTTACAGTCTAGTTGGAAAATAAGATTAGTTTTATAAGTCATTTCTAAGAAATTTGCAATTGGGAAAAAATGTTTAATTTCCGAGATGAATCTGAACGATAAAGTATTTCGCACAAAAATCAGTCCCACGATCGCCCTACTTTTCCCACCGAATTTCCCTTATATTTTTTGTTCTCTCTTCCACTGCTTCATTTTTGCAAATCTTTACCCTGCTTCTATTCTAACTTCCTAACGCTATTGTCCCATGTAACGTTATTGCCCATCCTATCGCTTGGGACTGCAAATTTTCCTTTAGCTTTCCCGTTACTCGCACGTCCTTCAAAGCTTGAAAAGCATTTGCGAAAAAACCCTTCCCGCTACAGGCAGACTTGCTTCCGTCTGACCGTCCCTGCATCCTACTCAGAGTTTCAGTGCTCTAAGAATTAGGTAAGGAGGAGAAGAAAGAAGAGCTGGCACATAATCGCACGTCTTTTCACGCGGCAGCTCTTTAAACTCTGTGTCGTCGTGCGGTACTAGGTGTTGACAGTTTGCAAAATTTGCACTTTTTATATACCGTAATCGCGAATTCAAGATTGAGGCTGTGAGTGACAGTCAGTCTAGAACTGCTCCACTTGAAATCCGTCTCCCTCTCCCTCCAACATGCACAACGTCTAGGAATATAACATCTATAACAGCTTTTATAATCCTCCAATAGACAAACCCCCTATATTTATAAATACCAGGTCCGCTACGTGCATACACTCCACCTATTTCTGGCTGTCACCTAAGGCAATTCTACGTTCACATTGATTCCTTTTACTATATTCCCTCATTCTTCCGTCCTTGTTTCTCCTAAATGGATTCATTCATGGATGGTCTCAAACTGTGATTTTAACGGACCAGCTACCAGTACCGGAAGACTCTACTTTTGATTGTCCTAGAAAAGGATATTTTTGCGGCATATTCAAATAGGACAGAGGGCGTCGGGGCAGATAAAAGCTTTTCTGGCTACACATCAGACCCTCTTCACAGACATATTCAATCAACAGTTGTTAGTAATATCATCTTGACACATTCACGGCTCATTGATTTTGGGGAGACAAACAAGGGGGAAGCGTCATAAGATTTTGAGTAGTCTGGCTATAAACTCATTGTTAACCCAGCAACATTTATGACCGACTCACCTTTCTTGTAGAGGTCAGGTTCGATATCATCGTAAAGTTTATTGGCTTCATTGATTCCGGACTGGACGGCTTGACTAATGTATGCAGCGTAATGGATTGGGCTGAGTTCCAGCTCACGGTTCCTAGGACCTTGTTCACCTTTGCGTAAATTTCCGGCAACACTACCCGCAGATTTTCCTTCCACTACCGCAATAAATGTTAAACACTCCACGAGTACAATGATTCCAACAAGAAACACTATTTGTCCTCTCGCACTTTTTCTTTTTTTCACCTCCAACTCTTTCCGCTCCTCGTTTCTTTGGTTGCTGCTTCGATTGTAAAATCCCACATCACTCTCGTCCAGCTCCTCCAGATACTTCATCTCCTACGTTTTCGTTCAGCCTGAAGCGTTGAGATTGCCGACACAGATCCGAACAAAACGCGGGCTGTGACCTGTGAAATGAGGAAAAAATAGTTAAGTTCATACCCGAGGAAGATGTGCAACAGTTTTGCAAAACTTAAAAACCAATTTTATTTATAAGTAGGTATCAAACATCACCGCGAATATTTTACTTTTTAAACAATTTGCTAAAATTATTTCTCAAGATTCTTCCGGGTATATGAAACTGATTTTTAAAAACACCACGATTCCAACACATCACCGTCGTCAATGTCAACTCAAAGCTATCTAGTCTCGAGAAGGGAATAAATTTGCAATTTATCCTAGCCTTGATTAGCTGATAAAACGGAAAGGAGGAAAGAGGATTTTGATGAAAACAAGAGAATAGAGGATGGAAAACAAAGCAATCATCCAATTACCTATTGCCCTACACCCAAGCTTTTGAATCTATATACTCTCTACTACTGCATTTCTAGTCGTCTTCTTCTTCCAACAATTCCCAAGATGGTTTACTAAGATACTAAAAAGGTTGGCCATTATAAAAGAAAAGTGTGTATTGTAAAAATTTCTCTCCGTCACATCCTCAAGTCCTTATTGCTCTTCTCTGTATCCAATTTTCCAACTCATTTATTTCTAAGGATGAAGGAAGGCCTTCGAAGGCCATTTCTCTAGGCTATTTCCCCCCAAGAAATGGCTCATTCCTTGCAATAATAAAAAATTTCAAGACGTTATCAGAGTGAACCGGAACAGCTTGATTGGATGCATTTTCTTTGATTTCACTCAACACTATCACAGCTTTTTCCTAGATCCCCTTCAATGCTCAATTTTACTTCGATACTTGACAATAATTGCCAATCTTTTCCTACCTTTTCTCTTCCATTGTCTTCACTCTTGTTATCCGCTCTGCTTTTATATTAGATTTTATTATACACATTTTTTAATTAACTCTCTCCCTACATGTTTCCCACGTCAACTCTTCGCCGCATTACCGCAACAACCAAAACTGGGTCGCCAATAAGCCTTCACGTCCGTCTTCTGCCTGCAGTAATCCATCCTTGCTATTTTCTCCCTAACATGCATTTCCGTTCTACATTTTTGATCCTTGATTATTAATACGTAGGCATTCAAGGGCCTCAAGTCTCATTACAACTTGGGCAGCGATACCGTTAACAGGTGCAGCAATGTCTCCCGGAATAAGAACAGCTCTCAGCGTTTACTTGCGATTTCTCTAGCGCTGTTGTACAACAGTTGCAGCTAAAAAATTTCCAGCGCTGCGCTGGGCAGCTCCAGCAAACGTTTAAATAGTTCACGGAGCACCTACAGCGCAACTATAAACAGATACTACTCTCCGCGACCTTGTTCATACTAAACGGATACTGGTTTCGCAACCTTCTGCCCCATCATCTTAGCCTTTAGGAGCGCTCTCTAAGGAAATGTAACCCACTCACCTTTTAACCCTCCTCCTCCAGTTTAGTTTGACCTTTTAGCTCTACACTTATTAACGGAGATTTCCAGAGAATTCCGGGACATTTAACTACAGATTTGAAAAAATGTAATGAGCACATTACCTGGACACTTGGATGACGATCTGGAGTCTTGGTAGGGGCGGGATGGGGGGGATTGTTGGCGGGTGTTGAAGAGGGTAAAGTAGAAGAGTTTCCCGGGCGTGCAGACATGATGTCTTCTTGGGAGCTCCTCAAAGCCAACTAACCGATTGACCCAAATCTGAGCTTTGAACAAGACTTGTGTTACTAAGTAAGAAGTTGTGTACACTAAACTCTCCGTGTCTATGAAACGGATGAGAGCGAGTCTGTCCCGTTATACCCCTAAAATACTCATACCGGATACTTGAGATCAGTAGGCCACGACACATATATATTAAATTTACAAGCCGTAGTAGTCCTAGTCACCAAGTCCTTCTTCCCATCCCTCCTCTACGCATAATCATTCTCTCTCTCCACTTTATATCCTACAACAGACAACAGGATGATTACACAAACGCTTTTGTGTAAGTCACACACACTCACACGCAACAATCCAGCACACAGGTAACAATCCTTTCAATACATCCTCACACCACTCTCATCCGAACATGACTACAACCCAATCTTCATCTCATCCACATCCAATACCATCTTCTTTAAATCCTCTCATCTTCTCCTTCTTCGTCCCTCAATCCGCATCTTCCCCTCTTCACTATGTGCAGGACCACTAGAATGCTTAGCACTTTTTCATCAACCCCTCAGACTTGTTCTACAGTCAATGCAAGGCTTCTCGGCACTATCTCGGCCGGCCGACAATCGCTCTCGTCCCAATTATCAGCTACCCCTGACCATAGCTCATACACACCAGTGGCAATTTACAATCTCATTTATGACTTACAAGCTGACATTACTGTTCATCAAGTCCTCAAAGTAGAGACACAGCTTCCTATGATTGATCGATGAACTCGAAACTTTTCCCTTGAATCCTTTTCCATCTAGACTGCGCTTGTGTATGGGGAGCAATACAAGTATGAAGACAGTAATACAAATTTCAAAGAAGCTGTTCTTTATTCAGACAAAACTTTACCGACAAAAATTAATCCTTCTGAGCTGCAGCAATTAATTCTGCTTGCTTGATGGCTTTTCGCTCTTCTCGTCGCTTCCTTGCTTCCTTAACCTTCGTACGACGGGCTTCAGCTTGATCACTATAATTGCAATAGAAAATAACCAGTTAGAACACATATGATATCCGATGACTTACCGAAAATCTCACGACAACGGCTAAGCAATATAAAGCTGACGATGAATGCCGCACTACCAAATAGAATCAACAATAAAGTTAACTTACTTGAGGGTCTTAGTACGGGCGTTTTCGGATTTCTTCTTGTGGATGAATTCCATAAGTACACGCTTATTCTTGAAAACGTTACCCTTAACCTTCATGTATAGCTGTTGGTAAAGATGTCTGTCGATTTTCTTGGTTTCCCTAAAATATCAAACAGAAACATAACATTAACAAACTGAAATTCTTAAGACATACCATAAAAGCATCACATACAGAAACAAGCATACTCTTGAAACTTAATGTACAACGAACTCAAAGTCTGGTGCATGTTCCAGTAATTACGATTTCATTAGTTTAAATCCTTACCTGTACTTCTTCAACAATCGACGCAAAACTCTCATTCTGCGAATCCACAGCAACTTTTCTGACATTCGGGCATTGGCAGTACCCTTCCTTTTTCCAGGACCACAATGACGACCTTTTCTTCGGGCCTCTGTGTTAGCTCGGACGCGAGCTCTGGAGTGGACAGCTACAGGCTTCTTGATGATCAGCCCATCCTTCGCCAACTTGCGGATGTATTGTCCTGAAAGTCCGAAGTTCAAATATTATAACATGAAGAAAAGAAAAGATTTCCTGCTCTAGAATACGGACGTAAATGGATAAGATCTCTGTTGCAATGATAACCGATACACACAGCGAATAAGGGACAGACCAGTAAAATCTATCGCTGTGCTCCAATTTTTACAAGAAATTTGGACCACAGTACGTTCACTTAACAACATTTTGCGTGTAAGAAACTGTATGTAGAAACCCGCGGTAACCTTGTAAAAAACAATACATTAGGCCAGATAGTTTCGCTTAAATACGCGCACTTATACCAGCTATGTTTCATACGACTCGTTGGTTGTTGCTAAAGCGCATATCCTGAAACCGCAGATAGCGTTCTTCACCAAAATTTGTGCAGATGCACTTTTATTTCGCAGACCCCGTTCAACTGTTTAAGGATTTAATACACTTATAAAATGTTTAGTGTATTTTATTTATATGATTTAATTTTCCTGATGCAACAGATTTTTCGATTTGATTCCCAGCGTTATTACATTTTCACCTCAACAAAAGTCTTACCATCGTGTTGTGATATGCACGTGTTTTAAACTAATGCGCTTGCAGACCTCGCAACTTTCAAATCCCATCATTAAGCTTGAAGATCCAATCATTTAGCTTGCACATCCCGTCATGTGGCTGGCATAATGAACCGAATAGTCGGATCTGCAATTTTAACGACGGATCTGCGAGCTCAACAACGGGATCTTCAAGCTAAATTACGGTATCTGCAAGCTCAATGATGGGATTTAAAAGTTGGGAGGATCTTCAACCGCATTAATTTGAAACACAAAAGTATCACAATTGATTGTAAGACGTTCATAGTGAGGTGAAAATGCAATTGCGGTGGGAATCAAATTCAAAACTGTGCACCCTTAAAAATATTAAAGGGTTCTGGGGAATAAAAGTGTGTCTGTGGATCTGCACAAATTTTGGTCACGAACGGAATCTGCGGATCACAGTTAGCACTTGAGAACCAACCCGTTGGGTTCGCTATTGCTGTACCGATTGCATCTATTGATAGATTTTAATTTAGACTTGTCTCTTACTCGCCCTAATCGAGTTCTTGTGAAGGACGTATAGTTAGTTATTTTCGGCACAATCAAGTTAAAAACTTACGTGAATTCGCAGCAGAAATTTCTGCCGATTCGTTAGGGTCCAACCATACCTTCTTCTTGCCGCACCGCAATACGGCAGCAGCCAGGCGCTTTTGAAGTTTTAATGATGAACTAAAATCAGAAAGCGAAACTTTGGTAAAAATTGTGTACACATTATTACTGGTTCTGTGTACAACCTTATTATAAATTTACATCGTCAAAATATTCAAATAATAATTAAATTCCTCACCTCATTTTTCCAGTACAACTTCCAGCTCGTCTCCACACGGTGAATGGTGCCTACAAGAACTGATTGATGCGACGAACTCGTCGGGTTCTACTTGCGATCTGAAAGGTTTCAGGTTTTCTCTTTCCGCTCTTCAAATGCCTTAACACACCACGTTCTTTACCAAGTGCTTCGAAAGCATACAGATCAAGTTTTCTTCGAGACTTCATAGATGGCAGTCTCAGCACGACCAAACCATTTCTCATGTAATTCCCAGATGTAGGTTTTGGATTTGTCAGCGGGAAATTCAAACAGTTTGCCATGGGGAACGTTCCAATATTACGTCACACGTTTCATTTGTAGGCGACACACAACGTAGGGACTTGGGAGTTTACTCTCCCAATTGTTAGGTGACGTAATTTACAACACGAAATTCAAAAATCATCCTTCCCCCTGTTATACTCATGTTAGGACGGGGTGTCGAATTTTGTTTTGAAATTGACGTCACGAAACTGTTATGAAACTATGGGTTGGAAAGTTCCATATTACAGCTACCGTAAATGACAAAATTTCGATGATCTTATCCTGAATCCAAACGTTTTTAGTTATTAGAAACGCCTTTCCGCCGGTTTCCGAATTCTTAATTTTGTTTAACATGCATATGATATATGATTGATACGGTGAAACCTCGATACAGCGTTACGTCAGGGAACTAGGGAAGAAATTTGTTAATAAGTGGTAAACGCTATCGAAATAAAAAAAATTGCAACCATTAGAGCCGGGGATTGAATTCTACTACGTGGTTGTGGGAGATTCCGCTGTGTGGGGTTAATCTATACGTGAGTTTCACTGTAGCTCGAATCGGGACAATGGGGTTCAAGCGCTCATTATTATAAAAAAACGTATGATCATACTTATGGTCATCTGGCAAATTTAATTAGTATCGAACCTCAGCTATTATCCGAAAATACCCAGATGATTTAAACGCCACCTGCGACTTTCGAAATGCTCCGCGCTACTCACGGCTTCTACAGAAATGTAGTTCTAAAATGAACGATATGCAAAATGTTAATGCACAATTACTGCATGACAGTAGCGCTACCTTATGTTGCAGAACTTTAGAAGTATAGGGTTATAAATTATACGTGTCAACGTTTGAATTTTGCCATTTTGAAGCTTAAGAGATAAGAACCCACTAACAATAAAACCCTTTAATAAAGGGCTTTATAATTGGCTTTTATAATTGAAATAAAAGTATACTTCACAGTTCCTTTGTCTATAAAAAAAGCCCTTTAGCGTAATGTTACAAAACTTGTACGCATTTCTACATTATGGCCTAGGTATAGGCATAGTAGGGTTGGTTCAAGACATCCGATTCCCGTGATCCTTTGTACAAGAAATCCAACAGCCGCCAAAGTTGTCAGACCTTTAGTACTGTTATGCTGTTGCTAATTATTTCTAGCATATGGTGAATTAATACAAAGCTGCAGATACAAGCAAAATCATACATGGTGTAACGCCTGCTGGGATGTTTTCAGCTCACAAAGAATGAGTTTATCTTTATTAGAGAAGCATTCTAAAATGCATACGCGCTGGTGGACTTACTGATATAGGCTCATACGAAGGCTTGCAAGCATGTAATATGCTAACTTTCCTTAGCTCCTCAATTCATCCAATCTTTGTAGTTTACCTATCCTTGTATGCGATTAATTTACGTTCCGGGTTTAGCGTCTTGCCAATAGCTCGAAGGAGTTTCACCTCACTAAACAGGATGCATTATCTAGATTATATTAGCGTGCCCTAAGATTAGCTTATTCTTTTTGTAATGCTATTTAATCAGGAAAGATACGTACATGTTTACTGTTTCTCGTCTTTCCACGTAATTCTATTGCAATTCGTCTGTCATCAAATAAATCCGGGTACCTTTGAAAACCAGTCAACTCAATTATGCCTTATAAATATATTTACTTCCCGATCCTTAGAATGACTTAAATTTCTTTCAGGATGAAATGTTTACTCAACTTTTAATAAGTCCGTTGATGAATACTTCAAACATAAATCTGAAGTTAGAAACACATAGTACATATTTTCATATCGCACCAATCCGCGTGTCGAAGTTTCAATTCAATAGAAGTGTTTGCTTATTGGGTAATGATTTCAAGAATAAGCGTGTATAAACACAAATAGATAGATAAAAACGAGAAATTTATTGTTCGGAGCACGGACTCTTCTTTCAATCTTTCTACATCAAAGTTCAGAGTACTGTTGAAAAGAATGCTGTCTATGCGTTTTTCTTTTCCTAGGAATGACGTTTGCTCTGAGGGTTCTCTTCTATTTGAATCTATTGCAACTTTCTATGGAGTCAAAGATAAACTCTTTCATGGGATAAACTAGACGTAAAACCTTTTTACCGTTATGGATGCGGGTGTCCAATTTAAGTAAATCAGGTACACCTCATCCAATTAAGTAGTCCTACCAAGTGCACTTTCCCAAGAAACCTATTTGCATGGAATTATCGTGGTTTAAGGTTGTTTCATGCTCTAGCACAATATAGTTTAATACAATTGCAAATAGTATTAATGCATCATGAAAAATTATTGACGTATAGATTTAGATTTTTTCAGTTCCAGGTGCATAAAATAAGGTTTGAAGGACATGCAATATACTAAATGAATATATTAAACATTAGCACATGCCAAGACCATACTATTTCTGTGATGTTAACTGAGCACATGATTGTGACAAGAGTCGAATGTAATAAGGTAGGTTTAATGCCTACTATGCCCGATGGTCACTCACGTACGTATTCTCTTGTAGCGATATTAGTCACCTTTATGTTATAGTCTGTAGACATTATGCAAAATGCCACTGCCTGCTTTAGTTCCAATAATTGTGGCCGGATAATAATAATAATGTACTTAGTGGCTCATTGGCATGTATATAAGGTTAAGCTCTTGTAAATGACAGATTACGTGATAAACATAGTTCCATTTATAATTCTGGCTCGGGTCGTCTGGAGAGACTCGGACGTTATTCGCGAAGGTCCAGATTTGTTGGATATTGGCGAGCTTGTTTCTACGTTTTAAGCCGTGGGGAGGCAATTGTAAAGTGAGCCGGGTTTTCCGTCGCGCGAGTGAAGTGAAGCGATGTTTCTTGCATATTTGTTTTGATTGTGTCAGCAGTGTAATTTTAGTATAGATACTTTTGCTGGAAATTTGTAGCAGTTAATTTTGAGCAAACAAAATCAACATGAATTCCGCAGGGTCTAACAGTGTCATGGTTTCCGTGGAGGTGCCAACAGAAAATCTTATTTATGAAATTAATTACGATGGGCAAGAGGTGCAGCAAATGTAAGTGTCATGTTGAGTTTTATAATTTTTACTAAAATTGCGTTTCGTCCAGTTATTTTCATTAAGATTCCAGTCTCGTTTGTTTGGTGCTGTATTGAGATTGTTAATGTGGTTACTTTTGCATACATATTTAAAATCACCTCTTAAATGTAAATTATGCATATAAATGCTAAAGTTGTTCTTTGCTCCTGTATCTCAGGCCGCTGACTATGTCAGAGAATCTCACAAGGTTGGCTCAAAGAATTGATTTTTCCGACAAAGATGATGAAGCTAAAGATGCAGAAAATGATGAGGACGAGGATGACAGTCAAGATGCCGCATTCAAAACAACCCCTTCATGGCCCTGGGAGAATGTTCGAAATAAGCTTAGGTAAGGCTACATAAACTTTGAATTGTCTGTTAAAGTTAAAACTAGTAGTGGAATTTAAATATTGAATTTACTAACTTACAGATCATCACTAACAGAACTGAGTGTGCTCAGTGATATCCTTGCCATCGCACAGAAGAAACAATACATGGTTCTAGATCCCGTTCAAGCAGAACCTAACGAAGCCAGGCCATCCGCAACTTGGATTTACAAGAAAAAGGTGTGTGCTAGCTACCAACAGTGAAGTAACTAATATTATTCAGTAACTGCAATCATTACATCAGAATCATTCTATTCTCTACCGCAGAGTCTCGCAACAGCTGCAGGAGTTCTTATGACCGGATGTGATAGATTGAAAACGTCTTTGAATGAAGCAAAATCCCGGTCATCTGTTACCTCCCTTCCCGATTTCCATTTTGAACTCCTACGCCTAAGACAGAATTGGAGATTACGGAAAGTTGGAAACTCGATCTTAGGGGATTTGTCGTACAGGACAGCTGGCTCAAGATTTTCGCAGCAAGGGATTTTTGAAGTTTCAAAAGCAGAAGATGATGACGGCTCACCAGAAGACATTTTACCAGGCTCATCTACATCCCAAAAGTCTACATCAAACCTCCGTGTAACAATACCGAATGAATTGCAAGGGATAGCATATATTCAAGTACTTATTCAAAAGGACCAGGATATCCTCAGCCTGGCTAATATAGGACTCTTAGGTCAAGCCCCAGCCCCAGTAGATTCTCACTGGCCCCGTAGACTAGAAGCAGCTCAGAATGTGTTATTCTGTCGTGAATTATTTTCCGTGTTGGCTAAAGAAGCAGTGAATCTAAGTTCTATGCCAATCCCTCCTTTAGTTGTTGGAAACCAAATTACTGCAACTTTATTCCCCGGAATATTGCTGATTATTGATCTGTGTCACAGCAATAGTTCCAAATCCAGCAGTCAATTACCTCCAGGATTCCAAAGCAAATTAGACCATAATCACGTCCTAGAACATTCGCTACATCAGCTACTTCGAGATGTTCATCGTCAAAATTCCTGTGTTCCTTTACCTCATCCAGCTACCGCTCCTATCGGGGTTGCGAAAAGAAGACGATTGGCAGGCCCATCAGCTTATGATCGCTACACTTTGCTCAACATGACAAAAAAGTAAGGAATATTAGTATCTGAGTTTGCAGCATTTCAAGTTTCTATCATAGCTCAGTCATGCCGTTTAGCACAATTTCGTACAATGATTTATTTTACTGGGGCTACGGTAGTATTAGTTGTATAAGTTTTATTGATTGTTTATTATCATATTTATTGATGATTGATTGTGATTACAGAGAAACTATCCTAGAAGAAATGATCCGTCAAGCCCAACATGTTGTCCTACGGCTCCGAACAATGTACGTCCTGGATACATTGGCCAAGGAAATCAAAGACCCGCTCGTGGTTGCCCATTGGGCTTCTCTTAACGCAGTCACACATTCATGTGTCCGAATTACACTACTCTCATCCGGTTACGACATGACTGCTAGAACTCCGTTAGTAATACACGTGAAAGAAAAATCTCTCAAGTGCATTTTAAAAGACGGAAAAGCGATTCACCTTTCATATGAGCCACAAGAGCTACGGGATATCATCCTTTCACAGGTAAATTATTTGTATTGTATTCATAAATTGAACTTTTTGCCAGCATCTCATTTTCACTCAAACTATTCAGTTCATACTTTAATCGCAATCATTTTAATGCATTCTCTATTTTTATAGATTGCCATTCACCAAGTAATGGCCCTTCAGTCTCTATCAAAATACATGGGCTGGTCAGTATTGTCCAGCAGCGTTCACCTTGGTGTAGGAACTTGTGAAAATCTAGGAAATGCAGCCGGGTGCCTTCTCTCATCTCCAACCGGTAAACGGACACTTGCAGTCCGATCAAGTCCTCAACAGGCATATCAAGGAGATTTACAAGTATTCATCGGCTACCCTCCAGGAACATCAATATCAAAAGGCTCATCATCATCTGCAGGATCAAACGGAACTGCGATGGAGACTGATTATTTTAATCCGGATAGTCTTAATACCGATTCAACTTTCCGTGGTCAGGACGGTGTAACTTTTAGACCATTAAGACTAGAAAAACTCGAGGGGAAAAATTTTCTTAACAAGATGGAAATGCTGATGGCAGTTTTAGGGGATGTACAGCAGTGATTAATTATTATTTATTCATTAATTGTGATTCGCATAAGATTTTTCCGTAAGTTAATAGAGTTTTCTACCAATGCATTCATTTGTTGCTTCCAAGGGATATTTCTTCCTTGGAGAAGAATTCTTTTTTTCCATTGAATTAAACTGGCAGTCTGTGCTGTGATGCTAGTTTTATAGCAGCAGAAGATGCGCCCAGAATGCCGTTCAGTTAGCCGCCTTTGAATGTCGTTTAATAACATGGAAGTACATATGCCGGCATTCACAGAAAACAGTAGAAAACATAGCGGCATGCAGCCAAGAACAGGATGCGGCCTTTTGGCCTGGACAGGAGGCAAGGTGGGAGGGAGGGTTTGAGGGGAGCGGAACTCTGTCAGGCACGAAGCGTCTTCGTCCCTCCATCCGCTGTGATTGGTTCGCTCCGTCTCTCTTGTTTCGGGGAAGAAGAGGAGAAAGACGCGTAATTTAAGGTACGTCCCTCGTAGTCGTTATAACTCATCTTCTGCCCTTGTGTACATGAGGTGTGGGATTCAACTAGTGCAAATAACTCGTGGTCCAGCCAACGTTTGGTAAAAACTGGAGCGGACGTTATTATCATACAAGCCTAACCAGATCCAAGCGGTTGTTGTGTGTGTGTCTGGATTGAGGAGACGTGCGGGATCGAACGGCGAGGTGGAAAAGTCAGCCATAGCAATTCCTTTTGAAGGCACAAGCTTTTAGACGGAAAAGAAGTACAGACGTGTGCGGTGGAGGTGCCAAATTCTTCGACTATCTTCGCCAATTACCAGCCAACAGGCTTTAAATATTCGCGTTTTCTACGAGGTTTCACCAAGGTAAGCAATTAGTTAATCAATAATTAAAATTTAATTGAAATTCTGGTCATATTGGTGGCATCAGGGCCGAATTAACTCACGGGTTTGTGAAGCCGGTCTGTGTGGGATGTAGTCCTGTTTTTGTAGATTTGAGTAGGTGGGTTGCTATGGAGAGAGGAATTAATTAATTGGGTTTGTTTACAAAAACAGTTGAAGTTTGTTAGGAAGAAATTGATTGTCAAAAAATTCATAGAGGTAATTTAGAATTCAGTTCACAGATGCTTCTGTATAAGGGAAGTTGCGCTTCGTTTCCAACAGTTGCTGCATATCTGGACTTGGAAACAGTCGAATTTTGCGTCTTACGATTACGTTGATTTCAGGAAAGTTTAGAGCAGCGTAAGAGTTTCGTTTAAGTAAATTTTAAATAGTTCGCATCGCTTTACTCCAGGTAGCATTAGACTGTGATCTGGTTGAGGATCCCATGCCCGCTTGTGCGCAAGTAAGGAGATCAGGGTGTGTTTCTTTGTCATAGGAGTTTTGTCCAGCCCAGGCATGTTAGGAAGGATGATTAAATGGCTAAATTGTAGTTCAGTAATCAGTTTTGGTCGTTAAGTCGCTCACTCTTATGGTAAGCCGGTACCGGCGTTTTTTGTAAGGGTTTGTGACGAGGGTAACACAGCTTGAAGACCAGACGTGTTAAAATTACGAGTCAGGAATGAATGTTGAACAGGCAGAGTTGCGCATTTGGAGTTAGGAATTATATATTTGAAATTAGTATTTTTATTCGTAACGTCTAGGAAACGGTTGGGACTCTCTCCAGTTCAGAGGGATAGCCGTCTGTTTCAGAACTAATGTGGGAAATCTATTTTCAAATAATAGAAAGGCGTTATCCGCGAGGGTGGGAAACATTTCCGATTGCTGTCGTGCATCAAAAACAAAAATAGAGAATCAATTAGAATTAGAATCATGATTGGAGATACAAGGAGCAGGTATGTCATAGTATGTTTTGTTGGCAGTATGGGTTACTGTGGGAATGATGACGGTGAGGATGGAAGAGCGCGAGGTGAATCTCTTCGCCAAGTTTGTCCGCTTGAGGGATGTGAAATTGCCCTCGGGGTAAGACAGGGAAAGACACGCGGTCAATGCTCATATAGTAATCTTACCAAGTACAGGAGTTCAGCCACTAGAGGTGCACTAAGGACAGGTAGGAGGAAAAAATACCGGCTCTGACGAAACCTCATTGCGGTGGAAGTAAACAGTGAGACCAGCATAGCCTGCGAAGAGTTGAGTGTTTGTACTGGGATGCATTTTTTGTCAGGTAGAAAATACTGGATTTAGCTTAGCAATACAGGGATGAGATCGTATTAAGAGCGCTCTTTCACAGATATTTTTGATGAATCGTAGAGTGGGCTTCAAGCCTACAAGGTTTGATCAAGAGGACATTTACGCAGTTGGTCGACTTCACAGATTTGTGATTGTGCTGCTGTAGTGAAGATACATGATTGAATAATATCGGGATCCCGTTATTGATACTTGATACATGATATTGAAATGAGATTTAACGTGTGGATTTGTTGTTGCAGTGAACAACAAGAACAGGAAAGATGAGCAACAACAGGATTTACGTTGGAGGAATCTCTGACAGCGTCAAGAGAGAACACTTGGAAGAGCTGTTCAGCAAGTACGGGAAATGCGAGCACGTTTGGGTCGCCTTCAACCCCCCAGGTTTTGCTTTCGTCAACTTCGAGTCCGCCGACTCCGCATCTGATGCCGTTGATGCTTTGAACGGAGAAGACTTCATGGGATGCAAGCTTCGCGTTGAAGTTTCTCGTCCCCGTGCCCCAGGACGCGGAGGTCGTGGCGGCGGTGGCCGTGGATTCAGCCGTGGAGGCGGTGGCGGATACGGCGGCGGTGGTGGCCGTGGAGGTGGTGGTGGATACGGAGACTCCGGTGGATACCGCGGTGGACGTGGCGGTAAGAAAATAATTTTTGATAAATCATTGCTTGGTATGGATGTCGATGCGGGTGCCATATATTATCCGGAAATTGCAAATATCATTTAGTATCAATTTGAGGAATTGATTGGATTCCATAGTATCATTAAATATCAAAGCCACCCTCTGGTTCCGAATGATTGTGAGATCATGGTTGAAACAGGTGTGAAGGAAAGTTATGGCACAGTATTGCGTCTTTCTGAAACCTCTTTTGCAGTATCTCTTGAGTTTGTTTTCAGTAGTTTTGAGAAGTCGTACTGTAGTAGCGTGCATGTTAACAGTTTCTCGGTTGGAGTTACCATAAAGGAGCGTAAACGAGAAAAGGGGGAATGTGTCTCGTAAAGGAGGATATATGCAATATATATTTATATGAAATTGTTATGAAGCTGTAGTGATGTGCGCGAGTGGGAGGTGTTGGCAACTACTCCAGTGATTAATACCATGTGTTCCTGTAGCTGAAGCGAACCTTGTAAAATTTATGGATCTGTGTGACGTCCTTGTACGTATGCCCCTGGGAAATATACAATTATTATTTACATAACGATATTAGATGGATTTGAGTGATCCCTGGTTAATGGATAAATTTAGACTTTTATTTTATTCGGTAGTCATAGCACCACCGTAGCATGTACCGCTTCGAGTCCCCATGGTAGCCCGAGATGAAAGATGAGAAGAAGGGAGGGAGGGATAGGGGAGGAGGTTCGCTGGATAAACTGAGTGTTATGGAAAGTTCCAAGCAGATAGTGAATAGAAGAATAGAGAGATCTCCTTGTACCGCGAGAAGCATGAAATTCGGAAATGCTTCACTGCAGTATCCAATCCACTTGGTCCAGGCTCAGGCTGTAAAATCTCCAGCGGATTTTACTGTCTGATTGACCTTGCGTCCAACTGCTGAGCCTCGTTTACGATCTTTTGTGTCAGACTTCCTGGAAGTTTTGCTGGTAGTTGAGCAAGTTTTGTCGGTGTTGGTGGTGTATACTCACATTTTTTTGAATGTGGGCCTACAGCGCTTTGTTATATTAGAACCTGACACAGATTTTTTCCTTATATGGATTGGTCTAGGCTACCGGGATGGAGGAGGTCGCGGAGGCGGTCGTGGATTTGGCGGAGAAAGAGGAGGTCGCGGAGGATCTCGCGGTACGTATGGGGGTGAGGACTCTCAGGGCGGATGGAATTAACGTAGTGAAGATACAAAAGAGCTTTACACTCTGCTTTCACTAGTTTTTTTGGTCCAAGCAAAGAAGAGCAAAATTGGCCACATCACTATAATCGTAGTTAGGCAACCGTTTTGTTTTACGTTCCACTACTCACGTGCTCTACTAATTGATTACACTTCATTGTGTTACTACTCTGCCTCTTCTTCGTATAAATAGCAAATACTCACGACTCTGCGGTTGGTAACAAGCCCTGGATTTTATTTTCCCTTTGTATACTACTATATATACGTAATATATATATTACATCGCCCCATATACTTCGATTTCAAAGAAAGAGGCCAGAGTGTGGAGATTGTTATCTGTGATATACACATCTCAAACTATACTACCGTCTTCGAGTATTGCACCAGGCAATTAAGGTATCCTCCCACCTGAAATAACAGAAACTGTTCACTACGCGATAGTTGTATACATCCACGACGGAGGGTTCACTCAGATCCATGTTGTTCAGATAGGGAAAAATAATTGCGAATCTTCAGCTACAGACACAAGGAAAATATACAAATCACGAAAAGTTGGGGTTAACGACGCTACGATTCTTAGAATTATACATCTTCGAATAACCGATATAATCTTCTGCATCAAATCTAATATATCTTCGTAAATTATTAAATAATAATATCCTTCGTTTTTTGACTCCCAAAGATTCTTCTGGATACTAGGATGACAGTTTCCCTTCCAGTGAGATTATTGTTACATTTATCCAAAGGCAAACACTGAAAAAGACTTCGTCAAAATGTTTTTATATGAATCTTAATAATTCCACGTAAGAATATGTACTTCGATCTTCGTATAAAACCTCGAGTAAGACAGTACCTGTTGACATATAACCAACGCTGCTAACAAACTTACCAGAATCAGAAAGATTTATATTATAATAGCTAAAAAATGATATTCTATTATCATGTATGATTTTTCTTCGAAACTTGTTACTTTCGTATGTAATGTATATGTTTTTATAACGAAGATGTATGATTACTGTTGTACTCGTTCTTTGGCTCTGGCCCGCAGCGTTGTTCTCATGTTAATTATTTGTTTTCCCCTCTAAAAATGTCCTCCAGGAAACTATCTTTATACTACAACCAAATCAACATCAGCTACGAAACATAGCCATTAGAACTGATAGTAGTGTACTATTTTTGTGACTGTGCATTTCCAGCGTGGTGTGTGCACTTACTTCATCTTCGGGAATAATCTATAATATTGTATTCGTATTATATAATGCTAGCCCAGGAAAATTTTTTGTACTCAATTCTACAAGCCAGCCACACACATTAGAGAAAGCCACACCGCGATAATTATTGTTAGTTATGTAAACCAGGAATTAGCAAATGAAAGAAGAGGGGTGATATATAATCCATTCGCGAAAATATCAGAAAAAAATAGTTTATTCCAAGATACCAATGTAACGGAGTGACTTTATATTGTTATAATCACATACGACACACCAGGAGACAGACAGGAAGATAGAGAAAAAGAAAAGTACGAGAGAGAGGGAAGCAAAGAGATAAGCTTACCGTAGTGTTTAATACATGCTCAAAAAATTGTCATCGGATTCTATTTATCATCATCATCACCAACAAACCAAACCTTATCTTCGTGTATAGGCGATGTAATATTATTACTATTCTTGTTGTTCAGTATCACATTAAATCCTTCAACGTTTTAGTTGACTTCGTGTCACCTACCGAGATAAAACCGTAGCAATTGTAATCCTATGTTCTTCCTTCTTGCGTTCTCAATCAATTCCTTACTTAAGTTTGTAACGTTAGTGGAGTTTTCTTTACACATTTCCACTGTATAACGAGACAAACGGTGCATTAATTCATAATGTAACTCGACTCATTCCTAATCTAATCAGTTTTTTAGACTCCGGCAAATAGTTTTTTCTAGTATTTTTTTAAACATTGTAAACTGTACTACAACAACAACCTACTAATTAACCATTTTGCGCGCTTCCAAATGTTATTTATAGATAATGTAGTAATTAGAGAAATTGATGGAAGCAACTTAAGTAGTGGTTGGTTGTTAAGGGAGGGAAGGAGATAGCGTTAGGTTGAAAGTTTGTAAATATTGCAAAGGATTTACAATTCAGTGAATTGTGGTAGATGCATTCCTACCTGTTTTGTGACGCCACTACACCTCCAGCTTACTGACACATTCACCCTTTTAGTAGATTCCTAGAGAAAGAGATTGATTTTTAGCTGCTCTCAGATATATATTTTTTTTTCACGTTAGATTTTTGGAATGAGTTATGATTTGCGTGGATGGCATTTTAGTTACGAGTCGACATTCATACGATTTCGCAAACAATTTCCAATTCATACGGGAGAGAATATTTTTCGATTAATTCCAACAATCCTGGTGGACTTGTAGGATTCGGAAGTCGCGGAAGCAGAGATGGTGGCGGCGGCGGTGGTAGCCGAAGCCGTTACGACGATTACGGAAGCTCATCCAGAGGATCAAGCCGTGGAGGAAGTCGTGGAGGTTTCTCATCCGGAGGCGGAAGCAGTGGTGGATACTCGACCGGAGGTTCAAGATACAGAAGCCGTTCCCCCTTGGGGAACCGCAGGTAATTATTAATCGTCCGTACGGAGACTTGGTGTAACTAATACAAAGTCAACGTATTTTTGCAATAGCCGTACAAAATTTGCAGTTACTATGCAGGGTTAAATTTTTTTAGCTAGTCGAACAAGTCTTTACACTGGCTGTAATTACTGCAAAGCTTCAATCCCGAATAGATAGACGATAATATTACGTTTAGATATTTTCTATTGCAAGAACCTATTTTCGCAAGGCATTTCAGTGTTCACTCCTGCACATTTCTATTGACTTGAGAATTGATTAATTTTCACTCTCTTCGGACAATTTTTTGATAAAATGAGGGAAAAATCTCCCGGTTTTTAATATTTTTAAAATGGAAAATATCTATGATGATATTCAATTAGTATGATCCTTCTCCTTATGAACCCACCTAATTTTTCTCACTTCTCTCTGTGCGGGCAAAGTAATGATTGACATAACAAAGCGAGAGAAAGAGAGAAAGCTCCTCTAGAGAAAAATTGAAATAGCAAGTCAGTATGAATTGGATCGAGTAATGCAGATAATATTTGTTGTAATGTTGTGGGTGTATATGCTTGTAATTGAGTTTGAATGGTGTCTTGATACTGACCGGATTATTTTGTTTTTCTTGATTACTTTTTCGTGTTTAGGTGAAAATTCAGAGACAGTTTAAATCGAAATTTATATGCTTAGCCTATATACCGAACCCCGTACACTTGGTCCGCTTCCTCCTCAAATTCTTCTTCTTATAACATCTTCTACTACTTCTTGCGTGTTCTTGTTGTCATCAAAAGAAAAGAACAGTCAGAGAGAGGACTGGACGTTTCCAGATTCCAGAGGCAGCAGCACTCGATGAAAATGTAATCACGCACCTGCTCGGGGAGGGGTGTGGCTGACTGGCTATGAGACTCCTTTCGCTTCGCTTTCATTGGGGTGGACGGGGATGAAGGAAAGACTCTGGATGATTAATTAATCTTCCTTGAAGCTAAAACACTGAAACGATCCTTGCTCGCGAAATCTCTGTTTCAATTGCTCGCGAAAATACTCACGAATAACACCCGTAGGATCAGTGTTTTACAACCAGCTGGAGATGTGATTCGAAACTTCCTCTCTCTTGCTTCCTTCAAAAGCACCGTCTTGTCTAAAACTGCCAAAGACAATTTGCAGTCTCACTCGAGCAAGCAAGCTTTCTGTGATATTCACTAGTCAATCCAATTAGGGTTTTTGTGATATTTGTAGAACTAAGGGTAGATCTGTATCCAACAGCTTGGAATTCAAATAGGAGGGAAAACTCATAAGTTATCAGATAGTTGGAACTTGTGACAATAATGAAATGGATTTTGAGATCGAGACTGCGTTAGAAAAAGGTATAACTAGTTCAGGATTTTTGCTACCGTGCCAGCAGTTTTATAGGATTTTGAAACGTATTTTTGGAGACAGAGGCTGTGATTTATGGAATCCATAAACAAATGCAGCTAGTATCTAGTTTTTTGGAACGGTTGTTAGAAAATGATATTTTAAGGCATGGTAGAAAGTGAGTTGATGTTTTTGTCTGAGCACCAACATCGTAGGGATTCACACTAATTGTTTCTGAGCAAGGCACTGTTGTTTTAAAGATGTTTGAAGAAATGTAAATAGGCAGATCAGAAAGTAATTCACTGAGCACATTTTCGATGGATTTTGTCCGTAATAATTTTGATGAATGAGAAGGACCGTTTTGATTATTGGAATGCTTTGTAGATCCCGAGCGAGCAAACGGCATGATTCTTCAGACTATTCAACAAGAAAGCGGAGATCTCATTCCAACGCTTCAAGTGATTTTTAAGGGCTAGTAAGAATTGGGTTCGGATCTTGTTGCAGGTCATAGTAGAACCCATCTTAGTTACCCATGATGATGACAGGAGTGCATTTTTAGGTCATCGTTACATGCCGATTTTATTGCAAAGATTTGGCGGTGTATGTGTTAGTCTCGCGACCGAATACTTAACGTACTACACTGTACGTAGAAACGATTCGTTTATCTGTGATGAATGAATTCGTCCAATTCAAGGTCCCCTCTCGTCTTTGTCCTTCGTAGCAGTATTGACCTCGATATTTCTTCGCCTGTATTTTTCTACACCTACCTGCCTGCCGCTTCTTCTGTTGACAACAACCTTTTAATTTAACTTAAAATATCCGCTGGTCTCTTCTTGGTTGAATAGTATAAAAAATTTATCTACGTCAGGTATCGGATTGAGTGACACCTTAATTACAGCTGTAGAAAACTGCTAGAAAATATCTACACGAACCTCCCCTACGCGCGCGTCTGATTTAGGGATTTATAATTTTTTCAGTAGTAGTGCCTCGTTGTTTTTCGTACTCTAATAATGATAGGTGAAAAAAATAATGAATTAATTAACTGACTTCGATATTCTACGAATTATCTCGAATTATGTAGTGGCGGATACAGTGGTGGTGACTCTTACAACAGCCGATCTGGTTCTGGCGACGACTACTACTAAGCCCAAACCCACTATCCAAATCCAGTTGTGTGAATAATCTTCGAAATCCCATGTAGCAAAGAAAGAAACATTCAAAGGTATTATATTACATTTCCAAAATATATTCAATTCCTATTCGTTAACCTACTACTGCTACTTCTACTACTAGTTTTTCAACGACGTTTCCCCTCTCCGCCCTCCTCTTCATCTTGTAAATATTCAGTTTTGCTCCACCGTTTCCTCCAATTTCTTTGTTTACTTTTTCGATACGTCCGTCCGTAAACATTCCTCTGAATCTAATTATGATTTTACTTCTTCTTCTTCGTTGCCACAAGATATAATATTTGCCGTAACTACATTGAATCGGTATTATTCTCTTCATCTGTGATTGAACCGTCCGTATTTATCGCGTCGTAGATAGATGAATGATTCTTCTTCTTCTTAGTAGGCCTTAAAATATTTTTTCGTAGTCGATACCACCGACAAATTGATCAAGCTTCTTACATTTAACCCACGCGGAATTATTTTCCTTGTCTTCTTCACCTTCTACTCCTGTAATGTACGCTAATGTATTTCGTGAATTTTAGTTGCCAATCTCCCTCTTCGCTTCATTTACTACCGATAATTCGTCGAATTTCCAACGTTTCCTATCGAAGTATTTGTCGTTATATCTTCGTGTTCCCATTGAGAAGCTAATAGAGATCCCACCGTAACTGCTCCAGATTTTAGCGTCCTATACTGAAAAGTGAGATTCGCGAATGCCATAGTCCCGTGACTAACTATTTCTCCGATTCCTATTACAGTATCTGCGCCAGACGCTTAACATTTTCGAAATCTTAACTGTTTTACGATTCCATAATCTCCGACCGCGTGATTGACTACAGTTGCGATGTTTTGAGAGATTCTGAGACGCTTTGTTCCCTCAGTTTCTATTCTCCGATTTCGCGCATTTTTCTGAAATGTTACACTCCGTTCCCCGCCTACGTTACCACCACAACTATCTACACAATTCTCAGCCGTGTATACGGAATATTGACGACAAATAATTCAGTATTAATTTCTCTCACCTTCCCTTCGAGTTTTGAATGAAATGACAGCGAATTTTCGATTATATATTTCTCCTCCTCCTACATTCTGTAATCCGTTACTGCAGTTTGAACTCTGAATGACGATTTTAATTGCTTCTTGCTGTGATAACGAGAAATAATAGCGGTAAAGTAAAACGTTGCCGCTGTTAGCGTAGTGATGTTGCAAGAAAAGAGAAATATTATTGAGCTTCGAAAAAGCGACTGAGGTTGCTCCTGAAATGAGGATCATTTAACGATGATTTGATATGATTGATTGATTTAACAGTGACTCGTAACAATTGAAGAACAAAGTGCTTCGTCGAAAAATATGCGTGTAAGCGTTATTCTCCTGACTCGTAACAATTCTACCTGTTCCACACACCACATGCCGTTACTTGGTCCTTCTGCTACGCTGCGTCTACTACGAACCCATCAGGTTTCAAAAATTTAAATAATAATCATCTTCACCTTATAATTACTGATCAAACTCCTGTTTATATTACCCAGTATGTTCCATATCCGTGCTCCAAGAAAAGGAGTATTTGATTTATTAATTTCCGTCATCTCCTCCCCCTCTCCTATATTCTCTTCATGTATATATTTATATTTTGGATTGTATTCACGAGCTCCGACTTTGAATCCCTTTATACTCATTATTATATATGTTTAACTACTCCTACTGGTTGATATTCTGCTACAGTGCGTATATATTTTGGCGACTTTGTTGAGGAAAGCTCTTCGTTGTAATGGTAGCGGTTCACTGAGGCTGTCAACAGTGCGGATACACTTTTAAGACAGATACTACGAGTGTTTAAAACTTTTTTGTATATTCTACGCTACGCTCCCGTTTACAATAACAGTAGATTAGTTAAACTGCTCATTGATCGGATGATGATAATGAGACATGAATCCTAACTACATTATGTATAGGTAGACGGTTTTTTTATTTTTCTTCAATGTGTACTACTGCAAACAATATATATATTTAACAATTACTTTGAACCGAATAGTGCATGAACTGATTTCAAGACAAGCCAAGTTATTATCAGGTGGTTGCAGTGATATTACTGATTTGAATATATTCAATATCTTCGATGTACTCGCGAGGAAAAAAAAACACGAGTGTTGTTGTTACGGACTTTTAAAAGTTCTTCGAACCAAGCCTAATTTCGGCTGGTAAATATTGTGCAATCTTCGATATTTACACGCTTCTTGTGAAATGTTAACTTCGCTCGATCCTTTCTCTATACAATTACGTACTACTTCTACCTATTGAATCAATCATCAACGCTGTAAACTCTTGACAGTTTTCTTAACTAGAACCCCATCAAAATGTAAGGCGTTTGCGCGAGGTTCCGTATAACAAAACTATGGTAAACTCTCGTTCCCTCGTCTACCGTCTCCGAATTGATTATTATTGTTGTTATACTATTCCCTACTCTGCAACCTCTCAAAAAAACTAATTGAGCCCTAATCTACGGACGTGAGTGAGCGTAAAATAATTGAAATTTGTTGGTTTTTTCGTAAATAACTTGTGCGAAAGAACCAACTCTCTAGAAAAGAATGGTGATCTCGGGGAGTTACACAATCTGATGTGAATTTCAAAATTTTCATAAAATTTTAGCTTTTGTTCCATAATAGGATGTAGGATGGTCGGTTACTTACTTGTCTTGTAGTTACTAGATTTTTGTATCTCGCTCTCTTGGTTCTGCCTAAGGGGAACCGGGATAACGTGGATTTTTGAGTGGTCAGGACTTTTGTGGTAACGAAACAAGGCACGTGTAATTGTTCTTAGTATCTGTATTCTCCTATATTCATCTCTGTATTTTGGCAATCTGCGTCTTGTTTGACGAGGGGTGGATTTAGGCCTCGTTCGATCAATATTCTCTTTGTGAAAAGTCACAGAGAAGAGAGACGATTTTAATAAGCGTGGGAAATCTTCAGAGGATTCTTTGTATGTATGTCGACATCGACACAAGTGTAACGAATCTACCAACGTTTTTGACATACTCGTGTTCGGTTAAACTCTTCTCTCAAAGATACTACTCTACTCTTATCCCGAGTTTACTAACTGGACAGGTTTTGAGCGCGTACAAATACAAATAATTCATCTCTTTAATATTCCAAGGATACATCTTCGTTTTCAGTTCAATAAATTTATATATTGTTGTTTCCTCCTACGTAATCGTTGTTTCTCAGCTAATTTATTCTACATTTTGGATTATTCCAACTTACTTGCGCCGCGCTTCTGCGTTACTTTTCCGTTGCATCGCGCTGTATTTTGCATTATTGGATATTTCCCTGCTCGATTGCGAAAACTTTGTAGAGCGAGATAATTTTGCGCTTTAACACTTTGCGACACGCAGAACCATCTAATGCGCGCATTCAATGATTGTCATCATGAAAAGGATACAACGAACGAAGGCAAATCATCAAGACCAGGGATTATGTGAAGATCGGACGTAGAAGAAGCCGGAAGGACTGGGAATCCACAATTTGTGTCAATGATAATCAACTGGACAAGGTAAATCGCTTTCAATACAATTTTTCTCTTTTTATTCCATGAACAGTAACTTATGTAATATTTGCACTGGTCTATAATATTCATACCATTCAGATGTATACATTTTTACACTCCAACATACACGGTAAACTACACGCGGATTAATTGATACACTAATATACATAAATTATAATCATAATTAGCCGTTACCGAAACAATGCGTTTACGCATACACTGTGCATTCCCAGCGCAGCGACACCAGCACATGTTCCCAAAGGTATTTTGACTCATATATCTCTAGATCCGTCCTAGCGAGAGAAAGAATACTTTCCAGGCTAATACAAGTTAATGATCAACTTTCCACATTGATCATAAAGATTGTTATCTCGAACAACATTTATCCAACATCATTCAAGCTTGGAATCATTCCGGATATTGAATCTGAGCGTAACTTGCTTCACATTGCAAAACATAAACGTTTATTAAAAGCTATCAGATCTACCAGCGGGAATCACAAAAGCTTTTACTTTTAACAATTCCTTGGCCTGATAACTGTACTTTTGCGAAGACAACGATTTCATTTAATTGCCAATTCCTAATTTAGCTAACGTTACCATTACAATACTTGGGAAACTGCTGTAACAAACAAAAATTCAGAAATTACTACGCTCCCTCTCAATAGTGGTATCAGATCTTTATTTCTTTGCAGTATTTAAGTCTCGATAGAACAATAAATTCCCATCGGAGGTCCTGCAGATTATTTGCAATAAATTCCCACCCGAGGCTCTGCAGATTTTTCGCAATTTCGCAAACTCTATGTATCTCTGCATTGCAGACCAGGATTGAAAAATACAAAGCTTCAGCTACAATTTCGGCAGATGATGATACAATATACACGCATTCAATGAGATTCATTATTTGAGACTTTTGTAGGTATGTAATGATGGGAAATGAGAAACTGTGAGTCTAAACGTTTTGGCAACATTAACAATTATTATCAGTTATTTCTACAGCTATTGAATACTTGCTAAAAGATTAATAATTATTGAATATTTTGTAGCTGAACTGTTCACGTTTTACTTTTATACGAATGAGCTTGAAATACGATTGATTAAGTTTAATTAAGATTATTGTAACAATTTCAACTCCTTAACCTGAGTATCCTTATACCAAGTTAACCTATAGACCACGTTTACGCAATTATACGGGCTAGCACACAAAACATGTAATGCAAACAAATAATTAATTATAAACAGTAAAGCTATTTCAACCCGCTTCCTATAATTCCAATTATAGACAGCTAGGAGCAATTAAATATGGATTAAAACCAGCGCACCATCTCAGCGTATCCTTGTCAGAGCTTGCAGTAACGTTCCATTAAACCTTACGCACGACACAACATAGTATAATTACAATCTACCTTTGACTCTATCTCTTGCTTAAATTATAATTAATATCCCTCACATCATCTTTGCAAAGCCTATATGGCTGGTTCTTGATAAGCAAAAAATACTATTTTCTCTCATCTTCCACCACACCTTACAACCTTCATTTGAATTCAGCTAAAAACTGTTCCCTCCTAAATCTCTTTGATAATATCCTAGTTATAGCCTACTACAGTATCAATTTCATTCTTTAATTATTTAAATAGCATTTAGCAAATGTATGAACCAGAAATAAAGTATACAGCCAAACACATTAATACAAACAGCTTTTAAACTAATCCTTAGAGCCTGTCTAACAAATCAAATATGACTAGAAATATTTATAAATTAACTCTAGTACCGGATGTATAGGGAACAGATAGTCAACTTGGTTAACTATGTATTAACGATTCAGAGAGATGGTTTACTCAAAATGTCAAAATTTGTGAATAATATGCTTCCAGCTTATTATAATTTAATTGCAGTTAGCACATTTTCTCGTCCAGGTAACACGTAGAGTATATTATGCGAGTTGCATAAATTATACAATTTTATATGATTATCCATTAATTAATTACTATTTAATGAACAACACGTATTTATTGTTATGTAGTTTTGTGTAAGTTGTAAACATATTTAATTATGATAACCACACACGACAAGCGGAGATGAGGTTTGGAATTTTGAGACAATCATGAAAAAACTCCAGATGGTAATTAATTATACTCACTCATCAACGTAATCCCTTTTCACACCTGTTCTGGAATAACTTAATAGGTAATTTGTTGGAAGATTGAGTGTGTGTTCAAAGCCGTTGTATTCAGCTCTCTATTCCAAAGTTTCTGCATTATGAATTATTGGATGATGAAAATTAAGATTGATAACCTGTCACAATTTACAACTCGAAATAATGCTTCACAAAACCATGTGCATGCATAAACAATATTCTCCAAACGACCAGACGGAACCATTGGAAACCGGGCCCATTAACAGCCATGTTAATTGGAATATGGTCAGACATATGTTGCAACGTTTCATGAGTTTTTCTTGAATGTTTAATTGAGTTGGCAATTAATTATGTTTTGTCGCTAGGAATTGAGGCATACAATATTTTCGGTCTAGCGCCTACTATTAAGTATAACCTTATCATTATATTTATTTCGTCCCTACTTAATTACATGTTGTTTACATTTAATTATATTATGTGGAATGCGATCGATACTGCGAGCGAGTTAAATATATATTTATGTATATACGATATAATATACATGAACTCTCTTCCCTTTTATATACTCCTTTGTTTTAAAACTCCCCTCCTTTGACATTAGTGTGAATATAGGATTAATTATTTAGATGACTCACACACGATTATTATGTAATTGTTAATAATTATAGTAATGGTTGCTCTCGTGTTCTTCTTGTAGTTAGAGTACTCTTATCTTGCTGGAGACGGACAAGGTAAACATTACGTTAACCTTATTGTAATAGTTTATTTACTCGTATATGTAGAGAGTAGGTTCTTAACCATCTAATATGTTGTAATTGGCTAACGTACTTGCTACGTTGTCTAATTTGAAACTGCGTTATTGTAGTTATAATTGTACCCTATGTTTAAAAGAGCCATCTTGACTTGATGTAGGAGAACTAAACGATTGCAAAATACGTTGTTGCGAGGAACAATTAAATTCAATTACATTCTTTCTAACGGCGTTCATATCTAACAACATAATTAATCAAACTAAATATTAATTAAGAATATTGGCGACCAGGGTCAATAATGCAAGGTTAGGATTAAGGGAAGTGTGAATAATAACAAGTTGGGCTTTTATCAAAGGTATGAGGTGGATTAAAAGAATTAGGTGAAAGTACAACGAGTCGGAGTAGTACATAGAGGGCGCTATGTCTATAGGAATGCAAGGGTTATGATCAAGTGGGTAGCAGTTCCCATTAGGATGAACAGATTATTTTGATGGGAAGTTGATGAAGCGCTTGTCAGATCAGTTTTTACAGCAAATTGCGAAGAGCTGAATTCTCCCTGTGCTGCCTGGTTGCGAAGTGCAGCACGAATGTTGTAAGTGACCTCTGGTGTCAGCTTAGATACAGTGAATTCTGTAAAGAACACATAGTTTGAAAAGTCAATGTTTGAGGCGATTTTAAGTTTTACGTGGCGAAATCGTGTTTTCATGCTTGACCGTAACGCCGTTTACAAAAATTGGTTTGTTTGACGATGCTACATGTACCATTGATTGGAAACATCTTCTTTACTAAATGTTGATTATGTAGTAAATGTGAATAGAAAATTACAAATTCGCATTACCTTTGAAATTATTATGCGGTGTGAATGTGGCCGGGAGCCATTCGGATTTTGTAACCATTTTATATTGAACAATGAGTCCAGTAATCGGCAGGGTCATTCCATGTTTCTTGTCATCATTATCGTTTCGGCCTTGTTGCACGCTGTTAATCTTCAACCTGGCGCTATCCTTGGTAACGCCCACACTTTCCAGTTTTGGAATCGCTGGTTTCCTGCCCTTCCGAAGTGTCAAACGTCTCACATCCTGTCCTTGCTCGTTCATAGCACGGCATTCATAAGTACCAAAGTTACTCTCGAAACGGACGAGAACCTGAAATTTAAATTGTGGCGTGGTCTTTAGCGTACATCCTTTACTTACATACTCTGATGCTTCTTAATTACACCCAAAGGTAACGACTACGTTTCTGCTAACCAGGAACTCTCAATATCCGCAGGAATTTCGCATGTAACACAAAATACCAGGGAATCAAGCCCGAAGCCATACAAAACTTTTCCAATAATTTTCCTTCCTGGAATTGCTTATTATGCATTCCAGAATCCAGCATCTCGCTTGAACCTACAGGAAACTAATCTCATTCCAATCTGTGGTTGCCATGATACGATCGATCTTGAAACCAAAAATACCTACAAATGATGTGGAGAGGAAACCCACAAGTTCTAATATAATACAAAATGCGTTCTGAAACAAGATGGAAATTAGTATTATATATCTTCAAAGACTCATCCGCCGTTAATTGAAATTCATCATCGCCTCTGTAAACACAAGTTTTAGCTTCATCTTGCTCTACAGTCATTCTAGCGTCTCTCTTATTCAAAAACTTTCTACTTCCTGTTTAAAGCTCATTGCTGGTACACCTATAGTTCTTGGAGAAACCTTTCACTTTTCCAGCACACATAGTTGTTCATCATCCTCAACAAGATTCTGAATCTTTTTACATCTGAGCAATAGAAAGCGGGAACCGATGGAGAAAGTCTAGAGAAAGGTGCCTCTGTTTCCATCAGCTTCCCGGGAAGATTGATAAATTGATAACATTAGTTAGATGGATCTGTTCCAAGGAATCTATAGAACATGTGAAGGATGTGGGATGTCCCCAGGGGTTTGAAAAAAAATTACATTTCAAACTATCTAAACCCGCTATCGTTTTTATTCGGATGGCTAGAAACCTACGTATGCTTGCAGAGGGAGGCTGAAGCTCATGGAAAATATCTTTTGGTGGAAGAACAAGCCAAAAACATGTAAAAATCCCCGAGTTTTCCAACAGATTGACGGACGTGTGGAAACTTTGGGCCTGATCGTTTTCCAGCTCTAGGTATCAAACTCTTTGGACATGATAAAATACCTATATGGAGGGGTAAGCTGTATATAGCGGATGTGAAAAGATACGGACGGACGTAGGAGAAACATAAGTATAGACGTTATTACCAGATAGAGCACAAGTTTCTGAGAAAGAAGGTAAATCCTGTGAATTTCAGGGGGTAGGACGGTTGTTTGTGGCAAGTTTTGTAAAAACTGAAAAGTTGTGAAAATGTATCCCTGCCTTCTAAACACTTTCCCAAGGTTCCCACTTCCCTAGTTTTGCTATCCTCCCTGCTTAGTTATGGCTTCCGCGAGTGAAAATCCTGGAGAAAGTTTACTTTCACCCTGTCTCCAAAACTTCAAGGACGTTTCTCCATAACTACACATCCCGTTATTCATGTGCTTTACTTGCTTTCCCTCAGAAACGTAAAAAATATAAGTTTTGCTACACATACTCATAATCATAACGAGACTCCGTCATGGCCTTTCAGCTATTTACCCGCGCACATCATTAAGCGGGAGGTGGTGAAAGTTTGGAGGTATTATGAATCTATACGCGGCGAGAATGAGTACTTTCTCCTGCCGCATCTCTTTCAAGCTTAGCAAGCCATGAAGGCCACAGTAAAGATCTGCTTACACATCCGCAATGCGCCTAATTATAAATATTAAACGTTATGCCCACGACTTCCTTTATTCAGCATGTTGCTGCCCTTAGCCTAGTTTCCTGCACAGTAATTAGGTTTAGTTAGGAGAAAGTTTATGGGAGAAACGTTGACTTGTAATAAATTAATTAATTACTCACCTGGAGAATAGATGCATTGTCCTCGTTGTGGATGACAACGGTGTCGCTTGGTGTGAGTATCCTTGGTCCAAAACTCCATTCAAATCTCGCTTTAGGTTCCGCTTGGACACGGCAAGTCAAGTTAGCCCAATCTCCAATCACTCCGAAATGTTCCAACCGAGAGTTGCCGATGATCTTGGGCTTCACTGTGTAAACCACGGAACGCAAAGTATTAGCCAAGATCCTCTCAAAGAAAGTCTCCCGCCGCACCATCAGCATTCATGAGACAGCGTTATGCATACGCAAATCTCACACGTGAAGGGATTTTATAAATTCCATCGTTTCTCCACAGTCTACGGCAATGAGCCTCCCAAACGAGAGACGGAGAAAGCTATCGCTCCTTTCCCCAACTTGTGAAAAGTTTCCAGAAGAAATCAGATTATCGATTTCCCATTCTCCTTCTTATATAAGTCAGAGGGAGATGATGTGGTGGTAACGATTCCGCAAGTCGTTGGATTCAGAGTACTTAATCCTTAAGCCGAGTAACCGGTATCTATAGATTTTCAGCCTCCAAACGATATATTATGTCTTCCATATAAGTCGTTATTACGATCCTATCTTTAAGAGAAAAATGGAGTTTTGGAGAAAGTTTAAGCCTGACGGTATAACAACTTGCATCTCTTGCTCCAAATCTTTTGTTGTCAGTAAGTAGAGCCTAATTCCTGGTTTTTGAAAATCCCTTTAATGGATTCACATTATTGGGTATTATGCTCATTAAAATTTACAAATGAAAGGCGAAACATTTAACTTGGCGTCTTTAATAGATTCAGCTCCGGTAGAGGGAGTAACCACAATGACAAGGATTGACAGGGATTTCGCGGTTGTGGTGGACTGGTTTTGTTTCCATTCCCACTATTAAGAGCAAGGATGTTTTGGATCTCGTGGAGGGAAGAAAATCCTGTCAACTTTATGACATGTTTCTCCGCTTTGTTCATTTAGTTTTAAATAGAGGACGCGTTAGAGAATGCTGTACATTTAAAATTTTCAAGGTCAGCCTCATTTTATCCAATCAAAATTCATGAAGTTGATTAAGGATTCATGGGAGGAGCGAGAGTTGACCTATATATTTTATACTCTAAGGCTGAATGAATGGCTGCCATCTTCTAGTTTCAGGCAGGCGATTGCTATTCTGCTTTCCTATGCTAGGATAGAGGGCCTTAGGTATTTTAGGAGTATCGGTGACAAGGATTTGGCAAGTTTGCAGGAGATTTGCAGGGAGATGAATGTTCCAAAGCGGGTTACATTTGCCATTCAAAAATTCAAAAATTTGTTTTCAAAGGTTTTTAGCGAAACATCATGGCAATATTTCGCTCGCGAATCTGGCATTTTCAAATTTTCCTACTAATTTTTTATAAACAAGGATTGAAACCACAATGTTTTGCAATTTGTTTCCCCTGCAAAACATGAAAACTTTAGTATATTTTAACTAAACAGATGGCGCTACTATCTCCGGCTAAATTGTCGATGCAGTCCCTAAAACCTTTCCTTGCATAATAATGATATATTCAGTACATATATGCACTTACTCTTGACCTTAAGGGAGATGTTGAGAGCCTTGGAGTCGGGTAACGGAGAGCTGAGGTCAGTAGCTCTGCAGACATACGACCTTTGACCGTCAGCTTGAGTCACGTTATGAATGAGAAGACCTTCCTTCATTTGCTTGTACTTTGTGCTTCCACCTGTAAATGTGAAATAGTTGGTTTACTTGATAGTCAATAGTCAAACAGAAATTGAATGCATGTTCTGCCCGACCTTTATGAAGCAGGTACCTGTTACATAGGAGCTCCATACTAGAAGCACGTTTTAAAAACGGCGTATAAACCTTACCTGGTATTTGCTTGTTGTCGATTCTCCAGTGAATCATGGGTGATTTATGGCCCTTAGGGCTGCATTTCAAGAGATGATTTTTTCCTTCTTCCGCCCATTGCTCCGAATCCTTTTGGTCAAAGGTTATAGGACCTGCGTAACAAACCAGGCTTGCATTTGTTCCCTTGTCCTTGAAAACTCGCAAGTATTCCCACACCAATAAATAACATTTCTCCTTTATCTATATTTATTTCTTCTGCAACTCCTCAAGTCTTGACAGCTGCAGGCAATTTGCTAAAGTGATGCAGCTATTCTCTCACTATCAACTTTCTCTGAGCTACTGACATTAATTATTCTATATAATTATATTATTCCCGTTCCAAGATGTCTCTTCTGGAATCATTGGGGAAATCCCAGCCTTTTACACTATACTTAGTGCCACTGAAGAAACTATAAGAGTATGTGGGGACGAATAGATTTCTAAATTTATTAGAAACAAGCCATTGCTGCAGAGAAAGTTGTACCCCTCTCGTGTACATGTCGGGGCTATACATTGAGTGTGCTTTCTCCAGAAATGAAAACAAAGGCGACGGAGAGAGAAAGTTTCACAGTGGGGGTAAACAAGATTCTTCCGATTGCGACACAGCAAAGAAATCTCTCAGGGATTCAGTACAGTGAAAGTAATGAGACAGATGGGAAGATAGTGAAAGCATGTCTTCATATGTATGTTATGCAGCATTCATTATTTTCCCTCTCTCTTTCTTGTATTCTCCCAGCAGCTTGCAACTGCACCCATGCCATGCATTTTTTTCAGATTCCGAATCGAAAACAACATCTGCTTCTTGCTCTATCGCCTTCGGAATGCAGCGCCTTGAGCACTTCCTTTCAAAGAGAAAACCAAGCCTGTTCCCCGATTTCTCGCTCACATGAATGGATTTCAGACACACAATTTTCTATTTGCTCTGTCCTCGTTTTACATCTCGCAGCAGTTCCTAATATTTAGGTTGTGTATTTTTTCAATCTTCAAGCCGCTCAGGAGTAAGGGGCTAAGAAAAATAGTAAACAGATGTAAATAGAGCTCCTTCTTTCTCCTCATCTTGTCCTGCTGTGCTGGGACATATTCAGAAAAGTGAAAGCAGAGAAAGCGAGGCGAGATAGAGATACATTTCCGGAAGCTTGGAAACTTCCGAGCGTACACGCCCCTACTTTCACCAATGCACGCAAGTGCGTAGACTGGCCAAAGCTAAGGAAATTTCTTCCAGGAAAATCTTCAATCTGTCTCTCATTACAACCATCCTCCTGTTTTCATACAGACTCCTTAAAACAGTCGTGTTACTTAAGAAGGCGGGTAACTCAATTGGATTATAGCCATCTGGAGCAGCTCCGCTTCCCTACTTCGCTTTATACTCTAATCTGCTCCTCAAATCTGTAAAGCGAGATGTTTAAGCAACCCAATATTTGGGATCTTTCCACGATAAGATAAAATATACTGCTCCCCCTGGACATCTACTTTAGTACACCTTGGAGAAAGTTGCTATATATTTTACGTATCATAAAATAGAGCTGCATTCAGACCAGCCACCGACTTTCTCCAACTTACGAATAACGTTGAGTTCAAATAGTACAGTGCTGCCTCTAGACCTCGTCGGCCTGCACGTGTATTTCCCCTCATCCTGTGTTGTTATCCTCTTGATGAACAAGTCCACACCGATTGCATGCTCCATGTAAACGCGCCTGAAATTAAAAATTTCAATTAATTACAACACTGTTTAAAACTATGCGAAATTTTTAATATCCAAAATTTTAATATCAGGTTATGGGAAAGGAGAAAGTCGACTTTCACCCAAACCCCAACCTGCCTTCCCAGCTTATGTTCTAGGTAAAGTTAATCCCGGGTAACTCGGGACTGTATAGCAGGTGAAAAAAAAGCTACCGAAGCGTAAACTCTTGTGTAGTTAACCGGCTTATTAATTCAGGTAAAAAGGACAAAGATAATAGAAAACTGAAGCTATTTAATTAGCCCATGTTCCCCTTCATTAGTAAAAAAGACAAACTTTTTCATTCATCTTCCGGGTAGCAAGTAGGAGGAACTTTTGCTTTTTGTTTCTCACACATTCCACCAGGGATATTGATGTTATTGTGGGAGAAAATAAGGTTCCTCTTACAACTACGTTCCCGCTTATTCCCTCCGTGTTTCATTAACTCCAGTGGAAGAAAGGAAGAGAACAGAGCAGTTGTAGATAAAAAACTACGCGTTTAGCATCCATGAATCCTAGCTTAACTTTTACTGCTCAAAGGTGGACAAAGGGGGAAACAAGTCTCGAGCCCGGAGGAAATGACAAAACTTTCTCCTGGTTTACTGCTCCTCGAGTAAATGCATAAAGATTTTAGTGGTGGAAGAGGAAACCTTTTTGGTTGATGACGGAAAAATCAATGGGAGACGTAAGGAGCTATTTAGGGAGAGTTTATAGAGCCCTCCTCTAAAGCACATTCCCATACGAACAATTGACATCCCGGACACCCGGCTAAGATTCTATTAGCCCGAGAATTGAGTGTGTCCGATTCCGGGAGCTACAAGTAAAAACTGGGAGGACTCACTGCTGTGCTCTGAGGGCGGACTTTGGAGACTACGAGGGAAACAAAGAGTATATCCGAATCCGGGTTCATTCTTTTCCAACGTCAAACGTCACTGAAAATGATGAAGGGAAGGAGGAGGAGAGCTTTGTAGTGGATGGAAACCCAGGATGCAGAAAGCAGATCTTTATAGAGAGGAAGATGCAAGTCCGGAAGGCGGGATTTATAGATATAATAGAAGAGATGCAGAACGGAGAAGAAGAATGTATACTAGGGAAGGGAGCTGCTAAAAGCCACATGATAATCTTCATGACGTCAATGTCGATTGAGCCTGGTTGGGATCTGATGGTAAACTTGTGTTAAGGGAATTGTTAAACTAGCGGGAGGAAACTGTTCCACATAATTTAACAAAAACGTCCGGATAATCTAATTTCAAGGGAGGAGGATTTAGGGGATGTCTTTATGAAATGTTCGACTGTGAAATCCTATGAGCTCTGATATGACGTCGGGGAAGATTCAAGTTGAAAGATAGCTGGAACCTGGAACTTTGGAGCGTTGATCGTGGGAGACACAATTGGCTGGATGACAATGGTATGGTATGAGGGATACAAAAATTGCAACTTACGATTGTGGATTACTATCTACCCGTTGTCCCCTTGGGTTGATCCATTCTGCGTTTGATGAGCCATCATCAGGCATACAGCTTACGAAATAAGTGTCATTCACAAATTTTTTTACAGAGGGATCAGCCGGTGTCAATGATAGTTTCTGACCCCTTGTCAAGCTAAGTAATCCTGTAATAACAAAAATATCAAAATTAAAATTTATTTTTCTCCTTGAATTTTCTGTATGATTGAACCACGAAGCTATTGTACCTATATTATTATTTATTTGCAAGACATTAACGCCGCCTTCGAAAGGACTGGATACATCAGTACACTCCTTAATAGATACCCTCTCACGTTGCTGCGTCGTTGATGCCTTAACACGACAAGTTATTAACTGACACCATTAGACTGCATCTACTAATCCACCTACTTACATGCGCTTCACTGGTATCTCCAAAAAGTAACACACGCTTATTACATTAAAATCCCTAATTTTACCCAAGTGTCAAAGGCTAAACCACGCAGGTCAAAAACACTTTTATTATTAAGAAATGTTGTCCTATCTTTGCCCTACCAACTACAATAGCGCCCCCTAAGGCAAACTTCTCCACAAACTTCTCTACCCTGCTCTCCTACAGACACTCATTTGCATAATTAGCTTTTCTAACTCGCCGCTATTAAATAAACTCGAGAGCGTTAAATGTCTTCAATTCTTAAAACTTTGAGGCACACATCCTGTCAAAGGTTTGAATAATTTAAGCGGATGCATCTCTCCTCCTTTAATTATTCATGCATTAATAATTCATCTTCACATACTTTATCCGCCAGATTATTGCATCACCGCCACCGCCACCCCTATTTTTCCAGCCCCATCTCCAACAACTCCGCCGCTTCTCCTCCACTCTCTTCATCCCTTCCTTATATGCACTGCTGAATTATGGAAATCATTATTAAATGCCCTTGCCTCACGTGTTCTGTATTTCATCACTTCATTTCCCAATTATTTCATCTCTTCTTTCCTCCTCTTTTATCCCTCTCTAATATTCTATCATCATCCTTTCTTCCTTTGCCTCTGTGCCATATCCTCGGATTTTTCACAAGGTCTGTTGAGCAAAACTTCAAACTAAACTGAGCATAGCCTTCCCCCATAAATCCGCCAAAAATATGTATGCACATACAAACGGAGGGATTTGGCAGCGACATACTTGTATAGCTTGATTAACACAGTAAGCAGTATTCATGTTTAAAAATTTCACGAATCCGTGACCATGAATCGCCACAAAAGTTTACAGCAGATCTAGCTGTTATAGCTGCTGGTCGGTTGTGAACACAGAACAGTCAAGTTTCGCAAGCTTTTGTAGCTGTAAGTATGCAATCATGATGGTACACACAGTATGATTCTTTCGGTTCACTTCATAACAATCTGCGTATATCTTTAGCTACCCCCAAATTAATACTTTCTCCCTTGCGTACCCAAACCGCCCATGTCCTGTGCATCCCTGGACAGATCTTTCAAAGGCTTTCTCCTCTTGCATGATGTTTCCATTTGCTATGCACAGCTATATGGTTTGGATTTAATTAAATTTGCACAAACCATTTGACTTTCTCCTGACCTCGAAAAATGTTTTCACTATGAACCAATCCGCGTTTTGTCCTCAAATAAAACCTGGAATGCTTTCACCGAAACTCTTGTATTCTATTTCTCCCTTTTTCCACTTTTACTTGCAAGTTTCTGTAACTTTTGTATTAATTTATTCCTTTTCCTGCTCTTTGCAGCTGTACCTAAGAGCTCTTGCTTTACCTTAAAGCTTGATCCTGAGCAAAGATGATGAATTCAGAGTACACGACCCTGAGGAGAAAGTCTTAAATCTTAACGATCCGAAGCTTCAAGGTCTGCATATTTTTTCACACCCGCTAAACTCTCATCTTATCTTCAACAGTGTAGGAGCACACAGCTGTCATTATACGACACCCGAGTACAAAAGCCAGGATACAGCCAAGACGTGACAAAGCAAAAGGCAGACAAGTCAGTCAAGAGAGACTTTCACCAGTAAAATTCATTCTTCCCCCATCATCAACTCTGACAGTATTCAACGACTCCATAAGGTTCAAACTTGTTCTTTTTCAAAATGACATTTTTCTTATTCTTTCTCCGCTCCGCTCTACTTTCTATTCTTTCCGTATGCTGCACTTCCTCCTCGGGGTATCGTTTTCCTTTGGATAATGTGAGAAAGTGTAGATTCTTCTCTATTAAATACAGCTTCACCACCAACCATCCCCTGCCCATGCTTCAATTTTTCATACGAGTCTTTCTCCATTTCAAGCATTGCTTTCTCCAACTTTCCCCAACTCTCCACGAGAATCGTACTCCTCTCCATACGCAATTCCAGCTACGGTAGGCAGAAGACCCGTGAAACCAGCAGGATCTTCAGCCAAGCTACAAGCCTCTATCCTCAAGCAGAGATGCTGCTCTTCTATTTATATTCCCGTCAGCCTTCCTAAGTGGTTTGCATCATTCACCATCTCTTTTGTCCTCCTCTTAAATGAAACTTGAAGCTTCTTTCATAGCACGTAGCCACTTGAAGGCATTCATCTCCAGTCTCATCAAGTTCCCACATTTTTACAACCTTCAATCTTCTACGCTAACTAGCAAAGCGAGCAGCTATCATACCACAGAAACTCACCACAAGTCTTCATGAGCTTGCTTTCTCTAGTCTTTTACTCCTACTTTCACCACAAGCAACCCTGTATATTTATGCTTTTCCTCAAACAGTTGTGATCCTTTCACCTCGTCAAAGTTTGCCTCAATACCATTGCGTGTGCATAGCGTAAGTTTAGATTAGCTGCATCTATCGCCTATACAACCTTAAAGATACGTTTAATCAGGAAACACTATCTCATTCCGCCCTAGAGGCCATTCCGCCCATTAATTGAAAACTACCGCGCGTTATTTAGTCCCGCTCAATCACCAAGTTTCGTTCCACGTTACAAACCGCATTTACGAGCCTGATAAAGGTACAAGCAAACTCACAAGACGCTTTAAGCCAAAGGAGGCCGGGCCTTCAAGCCAAGAGTGTAAAGGCGGAGCAGGGGGTGTCACGCGATAGTTTACGCACATCACGCCAATCCTCGAATATCCCTACGCATTATGCAATGTAAAATGTCTTATCATTTTACCGGGTGCATTGTGTGACGTAAGTCATTGTGACAGAGTACGCAGGATGCCATACACGCTTCCGCCCCTACATACTGTACCTTTAGAAACGAGTCGCTATTGAGTAACCTGATACTTTTTGTATGCGGGTGAACCCATGCGACTTGAAAGCCTTAACAACTGAACACAATTCAGCTGGATCTCTGCAAGAGACGATATGTAACGTACGTTGTGGAGAATAAATACTCTGCAATTCAAAAGTCCTCCAGAGCCCGTCTTAAATCCCACATTTTCTTCAAGGGTACCTAAAGCTTGCAACCTTCACAATTTTCAATTTTTTCCAGCCATTTATTGTATTTCTCATGTAACAATCAATAGTATCCACTTGAATGTCTTGGAAACGTTCCTGCTCTCAGAACTAGAGGAAAATTTCCTGGATTTTTTTCGTGGAAAAAACCTCTGAAGCAAACTCTTCACACCTTCAAACTCTTTCTTGAAAAGCTCCTTCTTATTCTGACAAGACACTCTCTGGTCTTAACAAGCATAGAGTGAAAATTTCAAAATTGGATCAATGCTGCTACCTTCATAGCCCGAACCAAGTGAATTCTGGCTACCTAACCTAATACAGAAACCATCACACCAAAGTTCCTATCCCTAAATCAAATAGCAACAAAAGCTCTAGCTCTGCTTAGAGCTGCATAACAAACAGTTACGGTGCAAGGAAGATAGAAGTCAGAATTGTAGTGGAAGCAGAGCGATTGGATCTGCTTTTTGAAATTTCCCGTCTTTACGACCCTCAATTTCCCGCTTCCAAGCTTATCGTTATTTTTATGACATTCAGTGTGAGAATATCGCCTCTCTTTCCTGCCTCTGCCTCCTTCCTTCCAGTTTCTTTACTGTTTCCAGGATTCAAAACGAACCGAGTCACAGTGAAGCATGAAAAACTGCGTGGGAACCGAACTTGATACCATCTCAGAGACGGTTGTGCAAGGCTTGCAGAAAATTCTGTAATGAACGGCTGAATCGCATTCAAAGTCGGTAAATTTCCAGCGGTTGTTTATCACAACAGATTAGCACAGATTCAAATACACAAATACTATGCGGCAGATAGTTGTGCTGACTTCATGTTAATTTGTAACCATGTAGTAAAAGCTTCAAAACTGTAAATCAATAATGATCTCTTTTACACTCTTTCGGGACCTTTGCCTATTTACGCCTCAAATTACCACCTAATTCCCCTTGTATTTTGAAGGGACATAAATATTCTTCATTGATATTTAGTAGATGGTGGGAATGGCTTCCAGGGAAATGCGTGGACATAAATCCGTTTCATCCATCTAACGTCATGGAAGCACGTAAGTAAACTTGCTATTAAACGCTTCTGCCTCTTCCGAAACCTTCTTCAAACACATGTAGAAATTATTACCCTTGTGTTTTTTCTCCTTAAACACATACTTGAGGCTTAAAACTTGCTGCAATACCCGCCAAAATAGCTTTAAATCTAGTAGACAAGTTGGTGTTAACGGTAACTGCTTCTCTCTTCCCGTTTCAGCGTCCATCCAGCTACGCTATAAACGAGCCACTAAAATACGAGCTTCCACTGAAGCAGATCACTGAAATGTAATCTGATCTCTACCTTACAAATCCTGGACATGTGTGCTATAAACATGCCAAGTTTCCCCGAGTAAAGTGTAGTGTAAAGAGAGGGAATTGAAAGGAACCCTTTCTGGTGTTAACATTGCTAAGATTGAGCGTTATAATGTGCAAGATGCTTGTAAAAGCAAGGGTTTGTCGAAGGATTTCCTCAGCTTTACAGGACCGAAAACCTGTGTATAGCTTCTTTGAATGAGATTGTGCAATCTAATCAGAGCTCCACGCTTCCTTGCTGAATTGAATTTCAAGATGGAAGAGCGGGAATATAGTCTAAGAGGGGGATGTTGGTCGGTTGGCAGGCAGGCATTTTTGGAAGAATTGTTTCTGAATTCTGATAGCGTTAAAGGCCAATAAAAAACAAGGACGGCGGTGGCGGCAGAGCTTTAAGGATAAAATACATGAATCGTCGTCTATCAACTCAATTGTTTGCAAACACCATCGTTGTTGCAATAACCTTAAGCTTTTATTTTTCCAGTGCCAGTTGTTCCAGCAATTCTTGGATTTTGGTCATCAACGGGAACGAATCTAAGAAAAGGGTTGTGATTCTGCAACGTTTTTTTGGGTTTCCTCTTGGAATGTAGCCACAAGATGCCTGAACGTTGCTGGAACTAGTTCTGAAACTATGAGCAGCTTAAGGAATTACTATATGAGAATGTATATTTCCGATACGGTGATTGATTATTCTCCAGGATGTTTTTACGTATACTGGAGAACAACTGCGTGTTTGGGACAAAATGTCCTTGAATATAAGAGGGACAGGGCTTAGTACATGTCCTTAGAATCTGCTGGAGTACTGCAGTACTTGAGAAGGGGAACACCAGATCCGAGACTCCGCAGTTTCTCCAGCACACCCTTGTTCTAGTATTCCCGCTTCCAGCTTCCTCCTGCATTCCCCCTCTCACCTCAGGTGCAGTTACTGCCATAACAATAATTCACGCTTACGCTTAGCATCTGTTTCCAGAGAAATTCTATTATAGAATTTTCTTCCCGCACCGCATAAAATATACCAGCACCCAGAAAAAAATTCATGGACTTGCTTTCACCGTTTTCACCGACTCTCAAGGTTTTTTTCATGAATCCATTTATTTTGTAATTTCAGCTTCCAACGAGCTTTTCTCAGCAACAACAGTGGCGTTCCCTTCAACCTCATCCAGGTTATGCTTTGATAATTAATTGTTTGATGCGATGGCTATCAGACTTGTAAGTAAACCTCGTGCTTTCACCATAGAATCTTGCGTGAAAGCTGCTTAAACTTTCTCCAGTCCAGTTACCATAGCGTCTCCGCAGCACATGTGTTCCATGAGAGCACTGATTGCTAGCAATAAAGCGTATATTCAGTATCTTGAATCTAGCTTTCTCCGAAACCTATGCATTTTTTACAAACCTTTTAAACTTGGGATTTTGTGTTGAAAAAATCAGGGATTTGAGCTAAAACATATCCTCTTTCCCTCCATGAGCGTTACGGCCTATAACCTGGAAGTCTTTCAAAATCCTGCGGTATGTATCTCTTCCGTCCGTACTTGAACTACAGCTATGCTTTCACCTCGATCCAGTTGAACACTTTGAGGCTTACCCGCATATTATTCTTGAGATGAGAGTAAAACCTAAACTTTTCCCCTCATCTCACCATCACTCTGGGTCTCACCATACCAACGGCAGGCAGGTTACTTTCTCCCCACTTTGAAAAACTAAGTCGCTGATAAAGAATAACTGAGTAGTGGAAGTAAAGAGCGGAGAAAGGAGGAGAAAGTGAGCGAGTATAATATATCTTGGTAAGAAAAATTTCATCAAACCAAATGCCCGCTATTATAAAAAATCTGCTTGGAACAAGTTAAAGACGGAGGCAGAAAAAAGTTGTGACGTTCGACTTTCTCTTCACGTTTCCCTCTTTTCCAGTATACACGAGCCCCAAAAGCACAATCCTGAAAATAGAACACCCAAAAGAGCGAGAGAGCCGAGGATGGAGAGGATGTAGATCTGGCTGCCAAGCCAACGGAGAAAGTAGGCCATAAACTTTACTAACTAACTCTATACTTTCTCTTCCTCCCTCCTCAAGCTTTTCGTACTTTCTCTCTTCCTCGCAAAAAGAAGTGGAGCTGCTCTGCTTCCTTCCAATCCTTCCACGAGTGTCACTCCTCTGCCATACAATCCACTCTGCTAGAACACTTTGGCAGGCTATATCCAAAACTGGTAGTTGTAACAGAGCTGGATAGGAGGGCTTTCTCCTGCATCTTTCTTATCTTTGGCTCAAAGAGAGCCTGTATATACTACTTTCTCCAGTAAGAATTCTAGGTCACGTCTCCCTCCTTCGTCTCCAGTAACAGAAACAGTCCGAATCCTGTGAACGGCAAAGACGTAGAAAGAGAAAGCTGGTGAAAGCTGGGAAGGATCTCCTAGGTTGTATAATATCCTCCACCCTTCTTCCCACCTATAACCAGAGCAGACCTATGGAGCCACCTTCAAAATAAATCAATGTGAAACTGTATTTTTCTCTCTACTTGGAGTCACTGGAAGTTGTGGAGAAAGTCGTTTCTGTATTTTATTTCCAATCCTTTAACTTTCACCACCTCTCTCTAATTTACTCCTCCTCCCTCTCTTCCTAAGAGCAGGTCTAAAACAATTACGCAGTGCCTTAGACTTAGCACACACCTCCCTATCTTTTACACCATCAAAGATCAGCTATACATTACCTCGTTAGAGGCGTCTTAATTTGCTTTTCCTCTCACGTTCAAAATGGCAAAGGGAAAAGTTTGACCAAACCTATGAAAGCTTATACAATCTTCTCGCTAACTTTCTCCCGGATTTCTAGCTTTTACTTTCTCCAACCCAAACACAATATGTCGTTTACTTCGTAAGCTCTATGTTTTTCTCCAGTGAGGTCTGTTTTCTCAAGATGCGACACATATGTTTCTCATGACCTTTTGCACCGAAGTGCAAGCAAGCAAGTCTAGCAAGTTTCCCTCTTCAAACTTCCCTCCTGTTTCTTTTCCACGTCTTCCTGTAGCCTGTCTTCCAGCATATATATTTCTGCATGATCTTAATCTAACATACATTGAATTGCAATATGCAATTTTCTCCAGACGTTTCATAATACACGCCAGGCTTCATAAGAATCGAAGCACAAAAAATAATTGAATATGATATTCGGTACTGCACAATAATATTCCTAAAAAACAAAAAATCTACAAAAAATATTCGAAAAACTTTCTCCGAACTCCCTGGAAAACATTCAAGGTCTGACCAGAATAGCCCACGTCTGCCAAAGAAATCAATGCTTTTGTATATCTACAAAACATTGAATCAATCCGAAAGTTCTCCTTTAGCAACCCCCATCTCCCCACATCCCCATCGCCGCTCCATTGACAAGGTAACAAAATTGACGATACAGGAAATGGGTAAAGAATTGCTACCGCAGCTCCTCCGCTTCCATTCTACTTCTACGTATGTAATTCTCTGCATTTTCTAGTTTCCAAATATACCCTTGAGCCGAAACAGGATAAAGGGCCTCGTCTTGCACTAACTTTTCCCAACCCCTCCACAACTTTCAATCTAACTTTAATGTTTAACTCTGTTGATCGGCCTCTCTTTGAAACTCTCCTTGCATTTCTTGCTTTCTCTCTGCCTCCCCTCCTCTCCTCAACTATAGAATTCAGAGGAAAATCACTAAAGCTCAACAAACTCGTAAACGCAAGTTAGGGGAGCCAGGAGACTATGGCCGAAATGGGGCTCGCTTTCTATCTGAAACTGGTGAAAGTCTTCCAGTATTTTCCCTCCATGAGGAAATCAGTTATAGGAGGAGAAAGTATAGGAGATTCCGACGAGTCTACCCGCGCTTTTAACTTTATTGCCTCTGCTTGGGTTGATCCATTGAAAAAACTGCAGTCAGTGGTGAAAGCTTAGCCTTGAAACCCTTCGTGCAAGTTACCATTCAATATTCCGTTCCGTCTAGAGTTCTTGAGCGGTACAAAACACCACCTCTGAACTCCGAACGTAATCCTTACGAAATCTTTGCCACCTTCAGGCTAAAACTCCGCGTGGTCTGGTCTGCCATTCCATACACTGATATTTTTTTCCTAAAAGGTTTTTTTCTCCTTAAGCGTCTTTTAATAGAGGCTCCTAAGTTGTTTTCTTTTAAGCGCGCGCGCGTGCATGTCTGTTTATAAATGTGTTAATAGCCGCTCCCTTCTTAAATAAAGATAAATAAACTTATTAAAACAATTATGTTTATGAATCACGGCTCAAGGGAGAAAAAACCCTTGGACTTGTGATTGTCTCTTATGTTTTATGTACATCAGTCTTAAAGCAGAAGAGAGCACTGAGCAGAGAAGAGCACGAGGAGTAAAAGCCTTGGCCCCTGTTAAAAGCTAGCATATGTGAAACGTCCTTATTACTCCAAGGAGAAAATTCTCCTTGGGACCATCGTCGAGTTCAAGATTACGGCTGCAGACGAAAAGATTGAATGAATGCGGCATTCCCTTATACCAAACGTAAAACAAGGGATGCGTAGCTTTTGTTTATCTCCCCATTGTGCACAATTGCTACGCTACGCAATCCTGCTGCCTGCTGTGCACAAACGCTAAGCAATCTTGTGCGTAAACGCTTATTACATAGCTATAATAATCTACAAGAAGGCACACATGTAAATCTTACATTCCCATAGCTTCAAGCTTCACATCTGTTTCTCCATCCCAAACTCCGGGTTCAGGGAATCTGCAGATCTTAGAGAACTATAGAACCGAGCAACCCCAACCAAACAAACAAGACTTTATGCATATTTTGCTAATAAGAGAGAAAACCTTTTGATCTTTACAGTTTCTACGCTTTTCCTAGGAACCAGAAGCACCGAAGGGGGGTTCCTGGTATCCTGGTGCACCGTTATCTTTGAACTGCTGATAACTTCAACTCGTATGTTTTTAGAATAGCAAATAGCAATCCTATGGTTCTTTGATATCGCTGAGAGAATAGCGCAGTGTGCTACTCGTAAATATCTCTTAGTTTGCTCCAAGCATGTTTGATGTGCGTTATAAGAAACTGTATCTGTTTTGTTTTTCGTGAATCAGAGCCATGTGTAAGTTTGGTTAGAAAGAACACAACACTTGCTTTGGTTTGTTATTCTCTCCGGCTCTCTCTTCTTGTCTGATAATGTTATTTCCCCCTCTTTGAGCTTGCTCTTGGGTTAATTGGTCCAGGATTGTGTGGTGGTTTAATCACTCGAGTTTATATTTGCAAGCACTTCCCAGCGGTTATTGGCTGCTCCATTCCTCAAGTCTGGAGCTGGCATAGACTAGTAAGCTGGACAAGGAACTTGTCCTTTGACTGAGCTTTGCTTGAGTAAACTGAAGCCTTTGGAGTTACTGGATCTGCTGGAGACTGGAGATTTTAGGGGAACAAACTTGGGGTAATTTATAGACGGATGGTGTGAGAAAGGATTGACAGGAAAGACAACACAGAACAAAGTCCAAGGGGGGCTTTTGTCATTGCGTGCGTGTCACTGACTGCCTGGAAGCATATAGTGTTATCATTCTTAGAAATAGTGCTCAAGGCTTTACTAAAGCAGTACAGCTTTGACTTGTACATCTGGAGAAAATGGATGAAACGGCAAGCTTAGAAGATAGCTTTTTGAAAGGCTAGAAGAAGAAGATAAAATCTATAGGGGGCTAAAAGGACTACAACGAAATGCAGATCCTCCTGAGCGTTATCCTGGAAAATAGTAAAGTTTGACGTCCTCCTGATGACTTGGGTTGAGCATACAGCGTAAGATGCGACGGGCTTGAAGCCTTCAAGGCTAAAGGATGCTGGCAGAGAAGATTGCAAAAACAATAAACAGGGGAGATGGGCTAATATTGAATTTAATCCCCTTTTAGTTCCATCATCTTCGCGTAAGCATTATCGATCTTCCCCTCCCCTCATCCCCGGATGGGTAAAAGCTATCAGAGGGACTATTAGAGTCGCTTTTATTTTCTCTTGCAGATTTATCCATGATGGGATTTACTTTCTCCGAGGAAACACTTCCTTGTCTTTAACGTAAGGCTTTTTACTTGGGACGTATCGAGTGGTGGATGTGTTGAGAATTTTGGTTGAGTGAATCGATAATGTTGCTTGTTACGGGGAAAGAGGATCGTTACTGAGAAAAATGTACCCATGCTTCGATGTATTGGGTGAGGAAAACTGAGGATATGAACAACCAGGAAGTCAGAAGCGGAGAACCAAAGATGCAACTATAGCTTTAAGCAAGACGCGTTGGAGAAGGTCGGAAAATTTTTCAGAGAAAGCTAGAAAATCCGTTAAAATCAGTAAGATGAAATAAACTGTATCCTTAACTTCGTACAAAATAAAGGTATCTGACGTAAAAGGAGAAAGCAACAGAAATACATTGAACATTAAAGAAAGTACTGCAGACAAAATATAATTGTGTCTCAAATCAAAGTGCAGTAGCCAAACGAATGAAACAAGATATACATTCAGATTGATGCATTTAATTGTCAATTAAGCTTTAGTCATGAAATCCATGCAATTTATGTCATGACATTTCTGCAAGTTCCAGTGCCAAGAACCACCACACAAACTTTCACCTCCATGATAAATAGTTTTCTGAAAACTAAGAATAAGGTCATATGACGTTTGCAATAACTTTCTCCAACATACGCTATGCCCTCTCTACGAAGCTCCATAAACAGTGGACACTGGGATGTGATGACGGACCTTGGAGGAGAAGCTAATAAATCGATGAATATACCAGCCGTTTCCTTGGTAACCCGTCTGACTGGTCATCATATTTTTAGCATGAATACGTGTCCATCTCTTGAGCAATTTAGCGCTTTCATTATTTTATTTTCTCCCCGTTTTCATTTCTCTATCTCAAGTTAGACGACAGACAGTAGAAGACAAATTGCTTTCGAGTCTAGAAAACTCTGACCAATTTCTGCCAACAAGTCAGCATCTCAACTAAGGGTATGTGAAAAAGACTCGTAAAGTTTCAAATTTCCTCTGTCTCTATCAGTCTATAACTTGTGAGTTCTGTCTGGGTTTCCAAGGGATGCTTCACGGAGGAGAATTGTGGTGAGCAACTTTTCATCTCATCCGGAGTTTACGTGTTAGCTCAAGAAAGGGGATATCAAGTAAGTCGAAGGACGAAGACGAAGAGAGCAATTACTGGAGGGATTCCTCTGTCATTTGTTTTTTTAGCGTTTCTTCATCTGAAGGAAGGCGGGTAGCAATGGAGGGAGATGGAGAGTAAAACTACTGAGAAAATTCCGTGAAGGCAAACAGGGCGAGAAAAGGGGGAGAAATGTTGAGTGAAAATGTGATGCTTTTAGCGGATGTAGTTAAGAAGCCACACATTGGTGGATAATCCGGCCACAAGTTTCCTTAAAAAGAACCATCGCTCCCTTGCGTGACAAGCCATCGTCTTCAGTGTCAATCTACTTAAACGATGATGATGAGGCAGACACGCCATAGCGGCGGCCGGATAGACTATTCCTTAGATAAATTCTCCACCAAAATAACCAAGACCATACATTTGTTGAAGAGTCTTGTCAATTGTCAATAAGAAGCGCCATGAACGATTCCGACGAGGAATCAGAATGATAAAGAGATAAAACTACCTTCTGACTTTCTCCAAGTTTAGCGCACGCATTAAGCCTAATTTTAGCGTGTGTGTGAATCAATGTGTAATGCTGATGCTAAAGCAGATAATTTTATATCAATCAGTAGCTCTTGCTGCTTGCTTCCAACTGCTCCATTTCCTTTCATTACACCAAGCACAACGTACATGTTTCCCTAGAGTATTCGCGAATTTTCGCGAATTTTCATTTACCTTTCAGTCTTTTCCGTCCAGTATAACTTACAAGGGATAAACGTCTGGATTGCTAGGGATTTGGGACACGAACTGGAAGAAATATCTTGTGTTTTTCACACACTTTAACACTTTGGCCTCGAATGCACGCAGGTGACTTTGCGTGTTTATTTTTCTTGCCCTGTAAGTTGCTTGGAATTCCAAATAGAATTCATAAACCGTGGCTAAATTTATGGCATTTTAGGCTACAACTAAAGCCAAGATTCTAAGATTTTGTCGGACTTGGGAAACGAGAGCTGAAGGCTGTTTGCTTAGTTTAGGATTTCGTCTCTCTGGAAATTTTTTACCTTATCTAAACACTCATCGGATTTCGGTCGGTTGATTTTTCGCATACAATTTCACTTGGAGCAAGTTTAAATGAGGAAACCCGGGTTTAATTTAAATCCCGTAGAAACTAACCGCGGTTAGCCTTCCACAGTACAATTCTACCTGCCACACTCCCCACCAGAATATAGTTTTACTTTGTAGATATAGAGTTCCGTAAAATTTCTCCAAACTTTCCCGGCAAAAGTTTGCTTCTTTTATAACCCTCCCTAGTTTACAAACTACGGAAAACTCTTCCAACAACTCACTGATTTAATGTAAAAGCTCACGAAATCATAGGACACATGTGAAAATAAACAGAGTTCCGTTTGCTGGAGTGCATAGAGTAATACGAGCAGGAAATCTATAATCCCATGCAGCGGCACGCTGCATCAGGCCCAAGGATGTTGGTGGCCCGGCTACTAGCCCAACTACACTTTTTGAATAATCCGATAAGAAGGGTCCAATTCTTTGAATTTTGGTTAGCCGGGCTACTCAGCTCATATGGTTATATACGGTAGCCGGGCTATCCAAATTTCCCAATCGGATTAATTTTCCTTCCGTAGCCGGGCTACGAAAGCTCGTAGCCGGGTTCTCAACAAGCTTGATCAGGCCACCACACACTCATTAGTCACTCAAATTCGTGCTAACTTAAACCCGGGATTTTCACCTTCCTGTAAACACAGAGCTGTAAATTCACCCCGGCTGTTTCACCGCTCCGGATTTCTCACCCTAAAGTTTAGGTCTTGAAGACATCATATCAGCCGTTGCAGTCGGCTTAGCAGTCACGTCCGTCGGTTAGCACTAATGCCCGGATATTTCTGGTTATTAGTCGGATGTTATTATTGATTAATATATTCCTATTAAAGAGTGGGGCTTTGCAGGAGTCATTTTTCAAGGAAAAGCGGATGCGGAAACCTTTGGAAAATACCCACGAAAATTACTAAAAGCGAGGATCCGGAAGTTGGTAATTATTTCCCTGAAATTCGGTCCGTATCGAAGAGGAGGCGAAGGGCATGCCGGGAGATTTCGGAACGATATCATTAAGTGAAACTGATTTCTCCATGTTTTACCCGGGTAATAGAGAATGTAGTGAAAGCTACCCGCAGCTAATGCTTTCACCCACGCCCTTGAATATTTCAGTTCATTTCTCCGGGTAAGATGACATTGTCTCCGGAGTTTCAAGGAAGCCTACACTGATCCTGTACTCTTCTCCGGCCCAGCTAATGCATGTCTGCAAACTTATGCGCGAGTTTCAAGAGTCAAGTCTCAAGTTCCTGTCAATCCATATGCATAATTGATGCATAGATTTCCTCAAAGAGATTTGAATCATTAATGAGCTTCCCTCGCACTTTAAGCAAGCTCCATTCCTCCTTCTCCAAATCCAGTAGGCCCTTATACCATTCAATTCCTTATCGGACATTAGATATGCAGAGCTATCTTTGGGCAATTACTAAACAGTGCTCGTGTGATTTGCAATAAAATTATTGTTCTACCCGCCCTCTAATTTACCAACCCACGCACCAATTTAGCACCAACGCCACAACACCACCAGAATATGTCTCCACTTTTCAGAGGTCAAGTGCAAGAAGGAAGACGGGTAGTTTTAAAGGCAACCCGGGCATTAGCGCATGAACGCTTTTAAGGTTATAGCTATGCATCCGTGTCTGTGGTTGTAGTGCTCTATGGCTCTTGTAAAAAAGTTCCATTTGAGGAAGGAGGTAATTCCATAGGTTCAACACGTTTAAGCACTTAGTAGTTAGTTGAAGAGGTAAAATAAATAAATGCACACCTATATGTACGTCTATACAAAAGCGAGAGAAACGGGTTCGATGCCCATCCCCGGGTATCCTGAATTTACCCGCTACCATGGCAATGGAGGACACTTGCTGGCGGATTCCTGCTAGTCGTATTCCCGGTAAATTGGTGGCTGACTGGAGAAGACGCACCTTGCGACGGTGCTATGAATGGTACTTGAACTAAGCCGTGTAAATACGCAGTCTTAAGGTCCCCTCTTCTTCTGAATCTAAGGAGGCTTTGAATGCTAAAGTGGGAGTGGGAAATTGTTGCAGAGAGCAGATTGTTCTCTCTCTGCAGTAACTCCTTGTTCCTAGAATTCATCTACTTTATGGCGTTTTCTAGAAGAGACTGTATCTTTGAGATGGAGGGATGTGACTAAAGGATGTCGTTTAAACCCGGCAATAATTGTTATCGTTAAAGACCGCGAACAGATGCACGTGGTTCTGGAGAAAAGAAGGGGGAAGCTTTGCTGGATTTGTAGCTTCCAGGCACAAGTATTTTCTGTAGGGGAAGAAGCTTTTCCTACAGGTTTTGAAACTATTGCACACAAGAAACATGTTCCTGGAGGGAAGCTTTCTAGATTGTATACACGAATCCTGGAGAAGTCCCAGGAAAAGCAACGTATTGAGGGGCTTAAGAACTGGAAACCGAGCCCGCCTATACATCCTCCTTCTCACAGTTAAAAGCAATAACAATAGAGATACATTTGTCTTAATTTCAAAGCCATCCATGTCGTTAGAATTCAAATTTTAGTTGCTACAACTTCCGCTTTCTCCACCCCCTATTTTTAGCTTTCAGGTTAGCTAGCAATTGGCAACAAAAGCACTAACAATGCACCAACATTTACGATTCAAGTACTGCATTATTTATTTCATATTCATTTTTTGCAGTTCTCCAGTTCCTTGTCTATTTTCTACCCGGGTTTTTCCGATTCATAAATTGTGTTAACACGTCCCTGGTATTTCGATCTGTTTCGGTGGTTTAAAAGTTTTGTTGTTGAAGAACATATATCTCCTATGTTTCTATGTTCAGTGGTATCTCAAAACATGAGAGGGAGTAACATTTCCTCTTCTCCACTTCCGATAATTTATCTATTCAAAATATTTTTCTCCCCTGAGAAACTATCCCTTCCCAGACACCTGACAATATTTTCTCTCACCCGTCTACCATTCTACCCGCTCTTGGGAAATATTTTGTATATATTTAGAGCTCTCTCTCGCTCTCTCCTCTTCCCATATATTCTTTCAGCAAGGCGGCTTCTCCTCGTACCAGGGTTAATGATGGCACTCACACGCTATTCCCGTGTTTTTGGCTGAGAGTATACTAAGCGCAGCAGTGAGAATATAGAGTCGTCAGTGTTCTTGAAGCTCTTTGGAATCTTGTTTCTCTCTTCCGACATTATTATTATTATCGACTTAAGAGCGGTGAATTAAAGGAAGATATAGCATCGGCAATCCTTTGTGCTTTCACTCTAGGCTGGCCCTGAGTATATTGAGCTGTAGCTCTGAGGTATTTGGTAGTTAAGGCGGGGTAAACAATTTGAAAAGTTTCAAAGTCTGTGCGCCAGCTTAGCCGTCAACCAACAAGGGCGAATGGCTCTTGTGTATCAGCCAGAATCTTAGTCACAAAGAGATCTTAATCAAGGCTGCATTACCATTAATCAGTGCACGTAGCTGCGAGTTAGACTGCACGAAACACGGGATGTGATCATGATCAGGCTTTGCATGCATGCTGGATACTTTCACTCAACTTTCACTTTGTACGTGCTTTCTCCGGATTCTGGCTGGGTACTCCGTTTTGGTTACTCTGTTGGCTCGGGGCGTATTGTTCAAAGATTTGCCTGCCAACCTGTATTTGCGAGCCTATGGTGTCTGGAGTTATTTGTATTTACATAGTGAAAGTTAAACAACAGAATTGTACAAGAAATTTGTGCAAACTGTTTTGAATATCGCAAATGAGAAAAGAAACTGCGGAAAATCCCTAGGACTATAATATAAGCTGCGCAAAAATATAATTACACATCGTTTATACAGTACAGAAATTACTGAAATACGATTAGTTCTTGTATTATGCAGCTGTAACTTGTGCACAAACTTGGAGCCGTAGCAGTGCACCAAGAGCAGAGGCAGAAAATATGGGAATATATGCACCTGTGCCTTTCCGTTTCAAGCAAGTATATGTTGATAAGCAATTACCGTATTTAATTATCCTGGGCATAGAGTTCCATAATGTTTTATAAAGACGTGTGACAAATTAAGTGAAAGCGATTATGTAGCACGCACCACGCCCACATTAAAATTCAGCTTCGTTTCACTCCATAGTTTTACTTACACTTCTACAGCCTGCCTGCCTGCATATCTTCATAATCTATTCCTAGGATTTCCTCGGGTTTCCTTAAGAGAAAGTTAGAGAAAGTATCAGAGCATATTAGCAAGTTTACTTTCTCCAACTTTCTCTACACGTTTCTCACTCGTCATGAACCTAAGCGTGAGTAAATAATTTTCTCATTTGCTTCACTATTGAAACTATATTGAAAACTTTTCAAAACTTGCATCCTTATTTCTATGCCTGAAAAGTCATATAGCTGTGAGTAATCTATCGTGCAGAATCTTTCGTGATTCAAGAATCCTGAAAACTTTACCCTTTGACATTCCAGTTCAAAGGTTTCTACGTCTCAGCAAAAGGTTTCTCCGACTCAAAGAGCTATACAAACGCAGCTCTTATAAATCACAAACTAAAAGGATATCACAGTGCAAAGAGAAAATACATTTCTAAAGTTTATACGATCCAGGGTAGGGTGGTGGGTTATCGGTATTTTTGCAACCTTTTTTCCTATTATTTCTTTCATATCTTTTAATATTGCTATTTTGCAAAAAAATATTTCCGAGTTTTCCAAATCTATGACGCAATCACGCCATGAATATAATATTCTTCCAGTTGAACTTTTTATGACTGTTGCGACTTTTTCTTCAAGGAATCAATTCGCGGAATCTTTACGAAGAATTTTCAATTTGTTCCACAGGCTAAAAATTTCCAGGAATGCAATAAAAGCTATATTCTTGAAATAAATAATTTATTGTTATTGACCTCAGTCACTTTATTAACTTAAAGGCAACACTTTTAGACGAAAAAATGCTAAGAATCCTCACTCTTGAATTCCTGTTAGTAAATTGTCATCTTTTCAATCCAAACCAGTGCCAAAACTACTATTCGCTGTACTTTTGCACAAGCTCCGTCTGGTATAATTTCTGGATTCTTTCTACTTCTTCATACTTAAATAAACGTGCAAAATCCCTTACAAATTCAATCATCTATGAACGCCAGCTTGTTGAATAATTTCCCTTCCCTTATCCGCCTCCATGATGGATGACTACAATATCAGAGACGCAAGCGGGTAAAGATCATGAAAGATGTACACACGCATACTTTTGTAGTCCCGTGATTTCATTAAATATTCAAGAGAAGCTCAAAAGATTCGATTCAAAGAAAAGGTATAGAGGAGTAAAGCCAGCAGAATCTTGTTTACAGAATATTCAATATTGAGATTAGGTATCTGAGAATTCTATGAAAAGATATGGAAGAATCATCTTGTTTTGAAGAACATCTCTAGAATCTCTTGCATTATTTTAGAGAATGTTACGTACAGAACGTCAGAAGTTAGAAGCAAGCCCAAATCTTATATGCTTACTCAGTGTTTATAGCAGCTCTAACAGCAGTTGCTTATTTTCCTATAATTTTCTAAAAATCTCGGTACATCTGTATCCTTTAGTTTAGTTTAAGGATATTCTTTAAAACTTGATTTTCTCCTTATGTATTTACGTAAAGCACACAACAAATTTATGAAACGCTTTAAATACGTTCTGATGAGAGACGGATGCATGTTTATGAACCTCTCTCTCTTCACGTACATTCTGTGAAGTGACTGAGCTGAAAAGACACTTATTTACACTTAATTCTAAAGAAATTATAAAGCAAACTTACCTAAGGAGCAGATAAGAAGAGATCCGAATTTCGTCATGATATCCATCTTCTTGAAAGACGAACTGCTAGTAATAATAATTTAATGTTCGCGGCGGATAAGTATTGAGCGCAGTTTTCTCTCTCCTGTCGGAGACTTTCTCGTAAGAGTTTTACCACTAATAATTGTAACTGATTTTAATGGTGATGCTTATTGTTAAATGCATTATATATTCCCGAAGGAATCAATCACTTTCTGTCACAAAACCAACCCCACTATTCTTTTCTTCTTTGACGTCTTCCTTCCTTGCTTGCTGGCTCCTAAAACGTTTCAAGCGTTACTCATTCACTTCCACGGAATGTAGATCAATGAGCCAATTGGAGGATGAAACGATCCAAGGTTACGCTTCCCAATGTCGTCCCTAGTTCTCCTATTATTATGATTGTTATTATTATTATTATGCAGGAGTCTGCGGAGGGTTCTGGGTCAGGCAAAGCTTATGCTTGACGGGGTCACTTTTTCCTTGTCACACACAGTCACAAAACCAACACAACTTTTAGCAGTAGTGTCGACCAAAAGTCAACTGAGTCACTCTCCACGACCACAATTCCAGCCTTGTCGATGTGTGAGACAAAGGATAAGAATCATCCAGCCTCGTCCCTCCTGATCCTAATTGAGGAAATCCGTTCTGGATCTGTCCGCTCTGCAGTGCTGTCCTCCTGGAGTCAATTGTTTCTTGTCGCTTCCACAAAATCCTATCACTTGCGTCTCTCTTCCCTTCCAAGCACCAACTGGCGTCCTGGGCTTGGCCCTCCCTAGAAATACAAGAGAGTCACGTCATCATTCCCTCTTTCCCCGCACTCTTCCAGGCAGGAGGAGCGCTAGCGCTGTGAGAGTAGCGGTGCTACCGTTGCTAGAGCATAAACATAGTACATATACAGGTTTGTAACTGTAGCATTAGCTATGTAGCAGCTTATAAAGTTTCCATAGTTCCACTCTACGATTTCTGACAGCGAGGCTCTGTCATTCACAACAGACCCGAACGAAACGTTGACGAGGTCTGAAATCCTAGGGGAATTAGGGATCCTAAGCGAGCGGAACTGGAATGATTAGTTATTAATTAGTTATAATCATACAACATACTGTCTGAGCCTGAGCGAGGGTTGAAGGTCAGGAATTTCCTGGGTTTTCAATAAATCATTAGGAAGACGCTGGGGCTTCCAAGGAATTTTTCGCGATGGTTTCTCCTAAGGTTTTTTCGACTTTCTCCGTAGCTTTCTCTCTGTTGATTAGGCTCTTGACTAGGCTTTGAAGCCTAGTCAAATTTTCCTAGAGATGTTATGTTTAATTGTTTTAAGAATTCTCTTTCCGAAAGTACCATTTTCTTGAAGGTCTGGTTGACTTAGAATTCTCAAGTTTCTGTTTATTAACAGAGTATTAAAGAGCTTTTGAGAAGTATTTGTTACATATTTTGAGTTAAAATCCGTAAATTTCCTTGAGTTTTTTTTGGATTACTTTCGCTAAATTAGAATTCTCACTTAATTTTGTCGCTTAAATGGAGGCTTTAGTCTAAAACTTTTAAAGACTCTTTAAGCCCATGAAAAGTATCTAGCAGAATTTATAAGCTTGTTATAATTTGCTTAAAATTGCAGTACTTGTAATGTGGGGTTTTAATTTGTTTTAAATTGCAAACTTTAGTATGTCGAATTTCACTAAGTAATTGGAAAATAATTGCGAATATATATTTCACCTTATTTGGAAATATTCAATTTCCAGCTGGTTTTTTGTAAATAAAACTCATAATCACAGTCTAATTAAGACAAGAATCCAAGAAAACCTTACAATGAAGGTATAAATTAAAGCAATAATTTTTTCAAGCCTCTTTCCTCCCCAAGGCAAAGCAATAACAATAAAAATAATCAAAACTCATTGGACTGTATTATGAAACTGGGAATTTAAATACATACTAACCAACAAATACAAACAGAGAACAGGCCAGGGGTAGACAGAGTAAAGATTGAAGAATTGCTTTGATGGAGAGATGAAATAAATAAATAATAATTCATTCACAGAGAATAAATGTTTCCTGAAATTATATCTCATTTGCTTCCGACAATTATTCCTTTGAAAAAAAAATTGATAGGCGGGATGGCGGGAAGCGAAAACCTTTTACAGATTTACACTCGGATACCTCCTAATAATATATATCAGGGGGAAGAGGAGGAGACACGCAAGCCAAACAAGGGGCAGAGCAAAAGGAAAAGTATCATCAAATAGCTGTAATTTTCAAGTCTCTTGCTCTTGCTGGTTGTACAGCTCTTGTCAATTATTAGTTAGCTAGGAGGAGGGCATATAGTTGAAGCGAAGAATGTAATATCCGAGAGCTCATCGGAAGTAAGCTTTGCGTAGAGGAGGATGAAATAAAAAAAATGTGATTTGTTCAAAGAAGGGGGAAGAAATTGACGGGTGGAGAGGGGGAAGTTAATAGTGGGTTTGATTCCATCAATGTAATTTTCCTATTATTGAACTAACACTCCTCGTGTGAGCCGACCATAGACAGTATACAAAATCACATTGCTCACAAAACAAGGCTCTCGCGGCGGCCCATGCCCAAGAAAAAATAATATTGTAATATTCATACAAGTTGCTAGGTTTGTTTTATATCATTTAGATTTAGTAGGCCTCTCTGGCAGCAAAGCCAGCGCGGAAATCAACCCTTCAATTGTCACCCTCAAGCTTTTGTATTAACAAGCCAAGCCTCCAGTTCTTTCTTTTACGAGTCTCTCCTGTCATTAACTTTGCGAGTACCAATTGGCAACTCTCTGGGAACAAGGCCGTCCAGAATTAAAGACTATCTGTGTGCATCTTTTGTGAGCGGTACAATGTTAGTTCAAGATCCAGCATCTTTAGAGTTGTCTGTATTGAATGTTGGAATTTTATTATATTACAACCCTTGTTTGCTGACTTTGTTCAAGTATGTTGCCATATGAATTATGATGGAACGGTACAAATTAGAGCCTTATTAGTTACTACTATAGAAGTTGGAGTAATAATTTTGGCATGTTTCAACGGCAAATCTACGAATTGTACCACAACTACTTTGTATCTCACATCACAGATCTAGTATCAATAGCTAATATCAAAAACCGGCGTTAAAATATGAAACTGAATTTATGTATGAATGTGCAAAACTGTTTTATAACAGGCTTGCAAAACTGATGCGGAATCAAATGTGTTCCAGTTCCATTAGAAAGTAAAACAGATCTGATGGCATACTTTGAAAAATTTTGTATGGGCCGCGCATCATACTTGCGCTAACGCGTATCCTGTCCTGTGTTGAAGCATTCCATTCTATATTCACGCAGTCAGTTTAATTTGGCATTATTTTTGCAAAACAACAAACTTTTCTTACATTCGCAACAAGGAAGCTTGCAACAACAAACAAATCAGAGATGGGTTAGCAGGTCGGACAGTAGTAGCAGTTTTAGGTACTGTCAGCTGTTAGATCTAGCATATCCTAGAGCAGCACACAACATCTGTACTGTTCTGTTCATAAACTCCGAACAAAGCTGTAGCCATTTGACATGAGAGCCGTCATGAAAACATGCATGCACAAAACGTGTGCGTAATAACGCGGAAAATGTACGCAAGGATGAGATGATGAAAAGACAGACTGTCTAACTCTTCTTACCTTCTTTTTCTCAGATTGGTTTTCTCAAATATGCACAAGTTTCACTCCAGTAGCCGTGGAACAAGAACAGAAACCTTTAAAGGCTACGGAGCCTCTTTGGCGAATCTGTTGGCAATTATGAATTAAATATGGATATCACGAGGGATGGAAGAAGAGGATGTTGGAGGATGAGTTGAATGATGAATTCCCTCTTTGGAGAAAGGTAGAATGTTGATGATGACGGACACGGCTTGCAGTGATGATGATCAAGTATCTTCTGCTTGCTTTCAGTTTTCAAGCTTTGAAAACGTTGCTGTGCTTATATAAGCTGAAGATATGCAGTAGTAGGTTACACGAAGTTTTATCCCTAAGAGATGCCAGAAGTTGATGATATAAGCGGGATCGCTCTAAAGTTGCTTGGCTACGCGCGAGATGAATGTTGTGTGTTGGCTTTGAATCTGCCTGGGAGAGGATGGAATTGAGTAGAAAAGACGTAATTTCGGTCCTATCCTAGCCCTGGCCCACTTTTACCGTCTTCGATTTTCATCCGGGAGTATGCGCCCTTGTAAAATACGCTTTCACTGAATTCTATCATGAATTTATGTACTTTCTCCATCCAAACACTCCTCTCTCTCTTCTCTCCTCCAACAAGAGGATCTGCTAGCAATGATGGCAAGAATGGAGGAGAAAGTTGGAGAAAGGAGGAAAAACATGCAAGTACTTCAGCAGACTACCGTGGAGAAAGTCCCATCCCATATGCACTACTTTCACCACTATCCTACCACCATAGTCACCCTGCCCTTCATCTTGTTTTATTTTTTACCCTATATTCCTCTGCTTTCTCCAGTACTTTCACTCCTTCCGTTCTCTTCCCATATCTTTCCTCCCAGCCTCCTGCCCTCCTCTCCTCCTCCCAGTGAAAGTGGGCCATGGCATCCCCATTTGCAAACTTGCAAAATATCATTCTCTTTCCCTCATAACTCCTTTCTCTCCTCCACCAAAACTATCATCTTTGATACAGAGTTATATATACTGATGCTGATTCTTCCCGCTTCTGGACCACTCATATCTTCTACACCGTCGGAAGTGAAGAATCACCCCATAGCTTTCACTCTTCATGAGGCTTTCTCCAGGATATAGCTGTTTAAACCATTTGCAGTTCTCTTGCCTCCATTTTCTTTTGTTGTGGGGCCGTCCTGCTCCTTTTACCTGTTTAGCATCATAGCTATAAGGATGTTAAAGAACGTGTATCATTCAAGACTAGAGCAGGATTCAAAGTAATTGTGACTATTTTTTACGTTACATAGTCAGCAGTCATCATGGTACTATCATAACATTATCAACTTTGATTACCCAGCACGTGCATTTACTCATTCTAGGAATTTTTATACAAACAGTCAAATTACTTCCGAGGATGTGTAATGAAACGGTAAAACGTTTCTTTGTAAATTGAATTACAGGTCATTAGAACGGCCATCCCGCAGTTTTAAGTAGACGATTAAAGAAAATATATAGTATTCAGCTTATGCCTCCTATCATTATTCTTTGATGGCAAAAAAAAAAAAAGACGTTTAGACGGTGGAGAAAGCAAGAGAAAGTTGCGATAAGGGATGAAACCCCAGGCTCTCAGGGATGCTGCCATGTGTGATACCTTTTCAGATTGTCATTATCAGAGAGGTATGACAAAGCAGAGCAGGTAGCTTTAATCGGTTCTGGTTCTTGGTAACTGCGTGCAATGAATAGTCTACAAGCTTTCATTGTAGACTTATAAGCGTTATCAAGATGCTGAACCCCTGGTGGGCATAGGATGAGGTGCAATTTTTTGAACCACGTAAACGTAGTTCGCTAAACTAGATTTTTTCAAAACATGCCGCCTTCACCCAAACAAAAGAGAAGAGAACCTTAAACAAACTACAAGATCATGAAACGTGACTAAATATTATTCTATAGCACGTAATACTTTCTCCACTTATCAAACACTTATACTTTCTACCTTTCACTTTAAGATAAAGGAACCCAAGTAACCAGGTTTGATGGGTAAGTGCAAGCAAATATTACATTGGCAGCACACAAGATTTTATTTTCAACCAGCAGATTCTATGCAATATCTAAGTTAGTAATTACCAAAATATCCATTTCATAAAATAATACAATACGTCTGGCTCTGAAACGACTTTAAAACTACTGCGAAAACGGTAAATTGGACCCATCTGCTTCAAAATGAACCCATGAGCGTTGTAAAACGCTTTACCATCTGATTTAATTAAGCTTCGGGATAAAAGATTTCATTACCAATCTAATACCTATCAGTCTAGACTTCAGACGCATTATCAAGATCGAACTCTGAAAACTTATGCGAATTAAAATTTATGACAAACAATACATTTTTGCAAAAAGTCTGAATTAGGATATAAATGTTTCTAGTTGATTTAATCGCTTTTTTCTTTATCTCTTTGTCACTCACAATTGTTTGATGCAATCTTTTCAAAAATTTACTGAAAATTCTAAGCAGTAACTTTCTGAAGTTTTGACAAACAATGGGAGAAAGTAAAGTAAAATAAAGAGCATTATATATCTTATTCAACAACATTTCAGTGTTCATCCCGAAAAACTCGCAGATCATATAACTGTTTTATAAGACTAACTCCCGCGGTTACAAATGATCAAATCGTCGTTGAAGTACTACATTTTGCTTAAACCCTGCAAACAACCCCTGAGGTTTTGCTAAACTTGACAAATTCGACCTTTCCCTACAAAACCCCTCTAACCCAATCCTGATGAACAAAAGAAACTTACGACTTTGATCTAACCCCAAACTTTGTCTCTACGTTCACGTTAGGAATACAAATGAATTTGGCTTCAACCTCAACCTCCAGGCAATTGAAAATTCCCTCCATCAACTATAAAGCCTTCATTTAGGATCGTTACTACCAAAGGGAATTGTTCTTTTCAGCATAAACTTCTTGGAAATTTTCACCTTCCTAATCGATTGTAACAGCCTGTACACTAAATTGACTCCTCCTTCTCCTACCCTTCCATTAGTAAATATACCTATATAAAGAAACCATGTATATAGTAGAAAGTTATATAAGTTTAACCCTATCGGGTGCTTTAATGAAGGTCTCATATCCTTTGATTCCATTTACTTTGTAGCTTTACAAAGAGAAAGTACAGTGGGAGAAAGTACCAGACAGAAGAATGAGGGCTAAGAGATTGTTGATCATATTAAAGAATTGTTTGTAGGTGTATACATGTAGTGGACGTGTAGATAAATTGCTCAGTTCCAGTTCCCAGAATGTAGGGATTTAAGCATCAAAGAGTCTGGATGAGAAATGGTGGGAGGAGGAGAAAATAAGGTCAAGTCTTTAAGGACTTATACAACATCCTCTATCTGTGTTCATTTCTATCCAAAAAAGGCTCACGCTCCGGCCTCTATAGGTTAGGATGCCAAGCAGCCGCCAGTACAGGCAAAGGCAGACATGGCCTTTGGTATCTAGAGAAAGCAGTCAATTCTCCAGCCTTGCTATTTCAGAACTTATTATTTCCTATCACTAGCAAACTGCCTACGTCTTTCCTGTTTCCCTCCTCCTCTAAGGGTTATTTGGCATGGGAATTTTGTAGCTGTAGTTGAAATATCCGCGTCTATTTTGGTTTCCGTATAGCTTAGTTTACCACGGCTGGAGAATTGTTCTGGAAAGTGTTATTATTGGTAGAGGAGGAAGAGGAGAGGGATTCAAGTAGGAGAGAATCTATTTTGCGCCTTGGTTCGGGGAAAAATTGGGGGCGTTCAGTACCCTTAAGACTCTGTTAAACTGAAATTGTATAGGCTCAGCCAGGGGATCTGATGGAGAAGCCCTCTGGAATTGCTTATAGCTGGAAGCAATATAGTTTCTCCGTGGATAGGCATATGCATAGCCTTCCAACATCTCCAAATATCAGCATCCAGCCGCCCCTCCTTCCCTTACACCCTGTCCCTACCCTTTTTGGCTTTGGTTTCCGGAGAAAGCAGACTTTCCCTGAACGTCACCAATTGCCATTAGGTCTACAATTCTCCGGAATATACTACAGGGGGCTAAGTTGTAGCTAGACGGAACTTTCCCCTCGGTTAGTTACACGGAAGCTTTTGCTAAATTTATATACGTGCAAAGTCAAAATTTTGCGACGCAAAAAGAGTCCACAGATGAACCAAACATAGATTTTCAAGAGGCATGCGTACTCTTGAACGTGATAGAAATGGCGGGCATGTCCCTCTTTCATTCTTTTCTCTCTCAGCTCCAGCCCGACCAACGGCTGAAGCTCCCCAAGCTGCCCCCATACTTCTACTTTCTCCAACTTTCTCCATGTAGACTTTCTCCCGCTTTTGCAAACCATCAAGAGGAGAAAGTACTCAGAATTTACAGAAATAACACAGATTCAATCTTCTCCACTTTCTCCACCCTTCCTCCTTTCACCCAAAGAGCTTCGATTCTCCTTGCTTTCTCCACTTCTTCCTAACGTATATGCATTGCCCCACATCCTTCCAATGTCCCACTTTCTTTCCAAGTTCTAGGCCATGTTTTTCTTTTACACCTTATGTATCCTGTATGGAATTGCAAATGCAAAAGCGTAGGTACACAATCTCATCTTCGGATCTGGGTCGTGTCGTACATGCCATCGAGTACCTAACCAAAAACCCTTCAGGCTTAACGGTTCCTCCTTGAAGTTTAGTCAGCTTCATCTCATGCTAGAACACGCATTTATCCTAGGGGGAAGCTAGCTTGCCTAAATTTCACTTCTTCATCTCATCATCCTTTCATCCTGTCCTATCCGATGGACTGTAGGATGGAGAAAGTATTTTATTGATGCCCCTGTATATTTTTCTTTGGCCAGCATTTATAGAAAGTCAACGCTTTCGGTTTTAGCGAATTTCCAAATTTTACTTTCACTCTGAGATTACTCTAGGATTTCTACCCTGAAAAAGACTTGTGATTCCATTTTTTGGGGCGTCAATCAAGGTCAATATAACCTTTCATACCTTTCATTTCTTTTTTCATCACCCTTTCGTTCTTCATTTCATCCAACAGATGAGGCCACGTATGCTTTCTCCATTTATTTGGACCTTTTGTACTTTCAAAAGCCATTGTTTTGAGACAGCATATTCTTGTGGAGCTGCGGGCTTGTTAAGCTGACTGTGTTCTTGATTGGCTGACAAATTGAATCTTGTTTATTGAATTTTCTTCCACCTTTCATGTAGTTCCAGGCTGGAACTTCCAGAGCCTTGGGTCATGATTACCACGATTTTCAATAAGAAAACTTGCGGGAATCTTTAAACTGCGAAACTAGTGGTGAAAGTATTCACAATGAAGTAGTAGAAATCAACATTGTAGTTAGACGGCTATTGTAGTTAGATGAATTTTAAAACTTAATTTCCTGCCATCCAATCGTACAAAATTCCAGTAACAGTCTACAAAAGCTAGGAAACTGTCCTTGACCTCAAAACATGATGCTAGGGAGAACATGATATAGGAAGCCTTTAAAACCGCTCTTCCTTCCGATGGCCTGCAAAACTGAGGCCAGGAGCTATAGCTTGGATTGAATTTCAGAGCGCGTATATGCTTTCTTCACAGGATTCGTGATCTGTATTCACGCATCTCTTCTGTATCCCTCGTACCGTGCCTCAGTCAGTATATCTTTGGAAGAGACCTACTTAACGGTGGCTCTTGGTCGAACGATCGGGGGTTTAACGAGGTGAAAGCAAGTGAAAGAAGCTCAGCTGTGAGAATTTCTTTTCTCAAAGGAACACTTCCATTAATGGCGATAGGGTAGGATGGTTCCTTTTCCAATTTTGGGGCTCACCAGCTCCGTATTTGACCTTGATTCTTCTTCTTCCATCTCTTCTGACAAGAGTGTCGGATATGTATTATATATTGCTGGAGCAGATGCGAAAAAGGCAGCTTATCAACATGTGACGTCAGCCGTTACGCTAATGGAGATGGCAAATACACACTGTAATGCATGTCAGCCCACAGCTTTTCCTTCATTTCACACTGAAACACTGCAAGGGATAAGATATGGAGCATAAATGATGTGCATAAGTTGATCCTCGTTTATACGCAATTCAATAATCCCACAAGATTTATGACTGTTGTTCCATCTCTGACCGACTAGAAGAATGTGGCCTCATTAATCTACGTTCATGTGAGAATGCTTGCACAGTTTTGATGGGTATGGTGAAGCGAAGATAACCCCAGCAAATTTGGAAACCAAAAGAATTTTGCAATATACAATATATAAATTTTGGAAAATAAACTTCCGTCCCCGCTCACCAGAGGACGCGTCTTGGGACTGAAGAGAATAATAAAGGCTGACGTTAAATCTAGAATAAGCTGATTAAGCTGGAATTTCGGGCACACTTTCAGTGTGCATTAGTTTAGCAAGGTGAAAGCATGGATGCATGAGTATGTAATGGAGAAAGTAAAATAGGATTTTGTGGAATGTATGAGAGCTTCTCTATCTCTTATCTCGACTCACCATGGAGGAGAAAGCAGGAGAAAGTGGATACGATGAAGATAGGGAGCTGTGGAGCCAACGTTGATGGAGCTGGATACCGTGTTGGATTTCGTCTCTATAGAGGTAACTGAGGTTACGGCCATATGGTTCAAGTATCGGCTTTCCAGGTGAATAAACAAGAGGAGAATCAATCAATAGTGTCACCGAGGGAATTTCGCCAGGCTCTTCGCTTTATGTTCTTTTCCCCTCCCGGGTATTACGAGCAGGAGTGGAAGCTTTTCGGTCTGGTAGGGGAACGAGAGAAAGCCGATGGTGAAATATGCATGACTGTAAATATATGCATACAGCTGAAATATACGATTTGAAAAGGAATACACTGGTTATTGTGCATACTTGCTTTAAACCTTTGCGTGCTTAATACAACAGAGCAAAAGTTGCAAACAAGTAACCAAGAAAGTTTACGGAAAACATTACAATGTACAGTATTGAAGGATTTACATGCTTTAAAAGGTGGAAAAATCATGTTTAACGTGGTAGTGAGTCACTACTAGTGACTAAAGGGTCAAAGTTATCGGCAGACTTGCAGTACATCAGTTACGAGAAAATTAAGCAGAAGAGTGTTAGTATTGTGGCTTAATCATCATTAAAATCAGGTGAAGCTTCGATCCTGTAACAGGGTGTGCAATGGTTACTTGGGAGAACAGTTCGCCATTTTTACAGGTTTGACGTCGTTTTTTATTTGATAAATTAAACATGCTGCACACGGAGATGTTATTCTGGCAGGAATTAAATTGAGGAAAGGAGCAGGTGTAAGATTCGAAATTGAATCATTCTGATACAATCAAATAACTTTAAGGTTGTATTCCAAGCTGTGAGAATTCGCAAAGGTCAAGCAGTGACATATGTAAAATTGCAATCTTCCCACGCTATATTCTAAAGTTCAGCGTCCATCAAAGATTAAATTTAAATCAAGACGGAATATCGGATTTCGCCAATTCTGTAATTCAAGCAACGGTTTCATGATTGATTTTGCTATTTCTAGATTCAGTAGCATCCATCCTGGTCTGGCTGTAAGAAATCTTGGAAAAGGTTAAGGCAAAAATTAAGTTTTGCAAATACTCTCATCTTCCGCTTCCACCTCTCCTTCTCTCAGCAACATATTCATAGCCTGTATCTGCATAAATCCTTTCGTACCACCACCAGGAGCTCTTCAAAAATATTCTTAAAGGTCAAAGGTTAAATTTACCCTTCCATCTCTAAACCAGTATCCACATCATGTGAAAAATTCAAGGAAGAAACTCGATATTTCCTTCATCAAGTTCCACTTTAACGTATATCAGATTTCCTCCCGTTTATTCCCAAATCCAGTTGTGTAAATAATTGGAGAAAGTTCCACTGCTTTCATAGAATATTTACAAATTAGTCGTCTCTCCTCCATCCTACCATGTATATTAATTTACCAACGATAGCAAGTCCACCCGCCTGTAAATTACCATAATTAGCGAATATATATATTCAAGCATAAATAACAAGCTTTACATAGAGAAGTCTATATGGAAAATCCTCTGATACCTATTTATCTTTGCAGCTGTAAACCTAACATTGATTTATTTTCGTTACCCTTGCAGATCTATTTGCAGTATTTGCACAATCTCTGCAAACTTTCTCCCTAGACTTTCTACAGCATAGCCTCTTTCTAAAAAGCTCATGAGCCATCATCAGCCAGCATGAAATCCAATAACCCTGGACGCTAATTCCCCGAGACAGTTGAGAAGTTGTGTATTAGATTGAGGCGGAAACAAGATTTGCTTCCTAGAACTGCCTCAATATTCACTCTTCTCTAGAACCTTCGCCACAGGGACTTTCAGGTAGGTAAAACGTAGCTCACTTTCAGCAAGCTTGGTGAACAAGAGACTGCTTTCTATTTTACAAAAGGAGGAGGGAGCGTGATTTGTTTACCAAGCTAAAATTGCCAAGGCTTTTAGGTTTTAGAATCCTCCGTTGGATTTTACAGTACCTGAGACGAGAGTCGCTTGTTCGACTTGTTCCTTGCACTCTCGGATATCCACACAAACACCCAGATATGGAACCCGCGAGACCCTTTTTCCTTAGCCTTCAACTTTAAACATTTTGAGAAGCTACCTTAGAGAAGACATTTTCGCGAAAAAGATCCAAGGTAAGGTAAAGCGCATCAGTTTTCAAGCGTATCTCCTTTAAATTCGCTTCTCTCCCGTTGAACACTCGTGCATGCCTTCTCGTTTCTTCTTTGCTTTCCCTGATCGGATTTTGTTCATAAATTTAACTTTCTCCGTTTCAAACAATCCAATTAAATGTTTTCCCTGATTTTATTACAGAAAAAGGAGGTCGTTCCCCAACTCCCTTGAATACAATCTGGGTTTACCGACACTCTACACTTGTACGCTCACTGCGCTCAGAATTTACCCGGGTGTCCCTGTGTATATTGTCTGACTGGCCTTGATACGGGACGGTTTTGTTTGCTCCCGCTACCAGTTCGAGAGCAGCTCAGCCTGGAGCACACTCTTCTGCTGCAAGAGAATTGAGCTGCTCCGATACGAAATCTCAAAAGAGAATTTTAGAGCCTGCAGAGCCCAGGACTGAAACTGGAGAAGAGGATTTAAAAGAAGAGGATTGCAAAATTCGGGTGATTCCAGATGAAGACGACAATCCGTTCATCTCTGGAGACTAAATTAGTAGGGATCCTTTTAGGAGTGATTATCTACTTTTGTTTTCTCCAGCCTACAAATGAATTTTACTCATCTTTGCTCGCATCCCTTTGGGTTATATTCACAACGACGGCCGTCGGCACAGTCCTCTGGTTGGCTGGAGAATTCCTTGGTTGGCTCCAGCCCTTCCCTAAACCGGTCACCCCAGCAACAACAATCATCGTCAATGAAGATGAATTCCACAACGACAGATTGGCAGGAAGAGATTTACTTCTGGAGGGATTGCATGGAACTAAAGGCTTTTAAAATTCTGGATTCTCCAGTACACCCCATCTACCTATAATACACGAAGCCTAATTCATCCCAATTTCCAGAACTGTTCTCAGCCTCCTCCACCTCTGGAACTACACGAAGCCTCGGCATGTACACGAGAATCTCCTGGAACTGGAGAATATTATGCTGGATTTACAGACGATTTTACTACTTATCCGTTTCTCGACTTAAACTAAATCCAGTTTCTTCTCCAGGAGGACCGACCCTTTTGCCCATACTCGTCTGTGTATTTATACGATTCCTGGATACATTCCTGGAAACGTCCAAATGCTTCAAGCATTCCTCACATTTGGTTTATAAACCTTGTGAAAGGGTGTATACAAGCTGAACAAACTATGCTACAAGCACAACATGTTCCTGGAGAAAATACAAGGTTGACAATCTGTTCAACGTGCAAAGCTACGTATTTTTAAAACAGCAGTAGAATTGCACTACATAGTTTAGCATTTCTGGAAGAGCTGTTTTAGGTTTAGGAAGACACGGAGGCTGTAAAATCTCTTCGACCTACTTCCGCCAAGCCCTGTCCCAGTTTCAGATGTTGCCAGAAAGCAAAATGGGACGTGTGCGAGACCTTATAACTTCCATCAGATTATACGGATACATCTGGTATAAAGCTCCCGCATCTTCTTGCTAGCTTTCACGTACACATAGAGATTTTATGAGTCGCCAATGATCTTGCCGTCACCATGGTTTCCTTCTTGGCATCCACGTGCTCATTCCAACTCCCTCCTCCAACCTCCTCTCTACGCAGGACAACACTTTTTCAAAATTCCAAAACACTGGAACCACACGTGCATCAACGCTCAGCCTACGATTTGAGTTACTTTCCAGCTTTCATCACTTATGTCCCTAATGTTGAATGAATATAATGAACATGAACTGAATGTAGCATCTGCTACTAAAGCTCTTACAGGATTAGGTTATTAAGGTATTTTAATTCAGTGATCTTCTGCTCTAGCTCTTGCTTTATACATTTAAATCTGGCATTTTTTACGAGCAAGAAAATAAACATAGACTTGCAAACTTAGTACATGGAAATTATTCCTCCGATTCAGCATTCATGACTGAAAATTGCTGAAATTTCAAACAGTTCATCTTTCTGTTGGCAAATTGCAATTATATATGCGGATTCAATTAACCTCTACCAAACTGAAACTAAGAGATAATTGCAGGTACTTAAATAATTTATATTATCGCAAATTATTTGTTCCATCAGTACCAAACTAAAAGTGAACTGCCCTGCTGAATTAAACATTTTAGAAAAAATACTGAATATTTTGCGAATATTCGCAATCCTCTCAAAGTTGTTTTTACATTTGCAGCAAAAACTGTTTGAATTAAACTGTAAAATTCGATGCAAAATTGCTGGGAGTTCCACTGACTCAAGTTGGTTAAATGAACATGAGAATTAGCAAAAGAAAGGCATGTTGAGACAATCTCAACGCCGGATCTGGAAGCGCCATTTAATTACATAAGGATTCTTAAAGCCCGAGTGAAAGACGGGAGAAAACCTTTTCAAGGAAAGGGAAAATCAACCGTGGCAGCTCCTCCTAGAAGAAGGCCATCGGGATCATCCAATGCTTTACAATTCTATGGTTGAAACAGAGAAAGGGGGACACGAAGCCTACCACCAGATCAGCTATACGGAAATGTACTGCGATCTAATTCAGCACGTGTACTCACACAATGCGCCTCCGTCAGTGTAAACGGAGGCGAAGTTTATATAGTACACGTCTAGTACTAGCTTCCCGATAAGCGGCTATGGCCCCCCTTCTCTTTGCATTGATTGTATTCGCAAGTGGTGCTATATAGCCAGCTCCCACCTTGCATTTCTTCATTTGCATATTCAAACAATTATATTAAGATTTTTTTCTGCCTCTTATACATTACTAGAGTATGGCAAAAATGTTAATTTCAATTTACGCTCATTCCATGTAAATCATAGCAAAGAGAGCGAACTTTAGATTTGAAAGGAATTCATGATATTGCCACTGCCTTTATTAGAAATTAAATATTATAAGACACAAATGACAAATAAAAGCTCAACAAAATCAAATTAATCATTCATTGTTTCGTTAAGTTAACAAAAGTAATTATTCATAAACGGGCGGAAATAGCAAAGCAGAGAATGGATGAAACAAGAAGTGAAGATCAAATATTGTAGGCCTGTTGTGCTGTGCCGTAAAAAGGTAAGCGAGAAGGCAAGAGTTTATGTGTATCCTACGTCATCTACTGGAAGATTTTAGTAGCCGCTGGAATTCAAATTATGAGCGGGGAAAAAGAGAGAATGTGCGAAATGTCAAGACAGTTCCCCCCAAAATTAAGACATAATTTTCTTGTAAATTTTTTCTTCGCAATCATGCAATGTTGTACATTTTAATCATTTTACATGAAAGCGTGTAAATTACAGCAATAATTTTAATTTTAGTCAAAATATACATATCAATGAAAACTACAACGAACATTATCTGTATTGTTAACAACTGTCGTCCGTGTTGCTGAAGGTAGGACAATTAATTAAGGATACAAATACTTGATATAGCCGTAAGTTTCTGTTATGAATTAAAATATTTGCTTTGAATTTTATTCGCTTGTTTAATAAGCAATTATTCAAGGAAATTCGCAATGATTTTCGCATCAAGTTTAATACCATGGCTTCTCTTGTTCTGAATTTCCAGCTAGCTGCCATTGACGGGCACCATGCTTATCAACGATAAGGATACCATGCCCACGCTTGACAAGTTGCGTGTGTTTCGTGAAGGCGAGGATGGGACTCGAAGAGTTGGATTAAAGGAACGGATGGAGGATGCCATTAATTGGGTAATGGTCAATTTTCGAGGAGGTCTGGTGTTGCCAGCTGAGTTCAACTAATTAAAAAATCTCACTTTGATTTTCAACTTACAGATGGAAAAATACTATAGCAGACTCGAAAAAGAAAAACAGCAGAGGACTAAGAAAAGGAAAAGTCCGATTTCAAAGTTCTCATCTGACTTTGAACCATCCCAGAAAGAAGCGAGACGTGAGAAACAAGTCCATCGGTCGTTGAAACAAGGGAGCAAGCTGTCTCAATCCAATCTTTCTTCTACACATGCTACAACAAATCTAGATCAAATTGTGTTTAGTGTTCGTAAGTTATTTATGCAATAGTGATTGCCATCTGATACCCTAGGACTGGAATCATCCAGTTAACTTCAATCAATATGTTTGCTTTGCTTACATTCAACAGTGTCTTACCGGTACGGAACCCAATCTTTGAGCATCCTCCCAGTTTCCCCACCAAAGAGGAGTCGTAAGGAGGTGGTCAAGCCGGATTCAATTACATCTTATCAACGTTCGTCAATAAGAAATCCCAGTAGGGAGTATTCAGGTCAGGTTTGTTCTTATTCATCGAGCTCTTTAGCACGTAATAGTTCTTCCTTCATAGCTGATACTTAATTCCATTATGTTCCCGCAGTTCTGGAAGTATCCATGATGACTTTTAATGGCTCTTATCAACGGAAGCTTAATAGTGAGGGGAGCCTTCGTTGTATAACATTGTGAAGTGCGCGAGTGACACAGTAACACTGCGCACTGTTGTCAAGGGATACCAGCAAGTATTATTTTTAAATGTGTGTGTGATCGTTAGAATCGTGCCTTTCTATACAAACTTGAAGGCAATTCAGAATTGCTCAGTAAGGCATTTTAGATTTATTTTAGCTCATTTGAAGTAATTGGAAAGAAACATATTTATTTGCATAAATAAGAAAATAAATGCCACAAAATATCATTCGTCTTCCAGCGTCAGAGTCTGGTCGCCACTACATATACAGCTTTTTCAATTGATATAATGTATTCTCTTGAGATTGAAACTGTTACAGAGGTAGGACAGAATAATGTGGATAGTAGATCCAATTCGACGCGAGTAGAGCGTGTAGTTAATCATGGCGAGCCTAGTGAATTCAATATACATCTTAGTGATAGTAATTTTAGCAGGGTTAGTAATATTCCGGAGTCAAGTTTAGTGCTAACAGCTCATGAACCGACGTTTGCTTGCATTTCCTGTGACTCTATCGACGACATGGCGTTCGGGGATGCAGAAATTCCGCTGTTTAATGTTGACAATATTGAGAACGACAACACAACATTTGTGGCATACGAAGGTCCAGGATTTCGTCCTAGCAATGCTAAAGCAAGTCGAAGCATCGAAATCTTCTTCGGCAGCCTTCTAACGTTTGAAGCTCTTTACGAGATGCTATGCAGTGACGTCAGCTACCGAGGCGAGAATGATTTTCCTGATTCTGGTCAAGTGGATCCCGCTGCAATTAAGAAGTTGGTGTTCGTGGGTCATCCCATCCAGTCATTCTCAGGAATCAGTATGTTCACTAATCTCGCAGAAGCGTGGGTCACTAATTGCTCAATTCAGGTAATAAACTTAAACTCCAAGCGTGTATTTTGTCTTATTTAAATAAACTCATTGCTTCAACGGTTAAGTTATGATTATGAATGTTTTACTCTTGCAGGAAATTAAATGGGACCATTTCAGCGGGTTGACACAACTGCACAAACTCTATCTCTACAATTGCAAACTTCGGAAAATAGAGCCACTATACTTCCAAAACCTAAGAGTATTGTGGTTGGCGAGGAATAACTTGGAATCGCTGTCTGTACGGTGAACGTTGTCGTCATGAAATCCAAATTTATAATTTAGTCCAACCATGTTACATGCGTATTCCTTGTATTTTGTTTTAGTTCTTGGGGCAGGGATTAGTGTGTCTTCAAGAGTTAAATGTTGCTCAAAACGAAATTACTCACGTAGCTGAGGAACAACTATTTAAATGTGTCAATTTGCTCCATCTCAACTTGTCTGGGAATCCCATTTGTGTCATTCAAGACCTAAAGGCCATCCGGGTTATATCGACATTGAAATCCCTTTTTTTATGTGATCCATTGTATGGAAAATGTCCAGTGGCAACACTTTGTGATAGCCGCTCAATGCTTTTGAGCAGTTTCAGTAGTTTATCTTCGCTTGATGGTAAACGAGTGACTTCATCGGAGCTAAATTACGTAAAGGTAAGTCAAAAGAGTCGACACTCACCCGATTATTACATGCCAGGGCCAGGTGTAATTTCTGCATTTGCAATATATATATTGTCTGGGCTTTCATTGTGTTGTTGCAGGAGTATATTAAGTCCAGGTGCTTCTACTACTACGCGGAGATTAGTCAAGGGTACACACGTTGCGTTATGAGGCGCAAGACTTCTGTAGCAACTTCCAGTAAACATTTGGAATGCATCGGAGCACGCGTGAAAAGATTAATTCACCTGGCAGCCAGGGTAAGAAAAGGTGAATTGTAGCAAATTTAAAGAGTAGGATATAGGAACGAGTTCAGTTGCTGGGTAAAGGTAACACCGTGAAAGTATCATGTCAATTGTACATGTTAAAATGTAAGTAATTAGTGTAGGGTTCCAGGCAACTGATTTATGAGAGTTTAGAGCACGAACGAAGGCGACCAGCGTGGCCAAATAAACTCTATTGGCACGAACAGAATGTCACGTCACACGTTACTGTTAGGAGGTAAACAAATCATTTCCCAAAGAGAGGATTCGTTATTAACAGATTCATAACAGATATTACATTTTCAAGCTAATGTTGGGGTTTGATGTGCTGCTTTCAGGTGTTGATGCTTACCCAAGGAAGCTGGAACGCCTTGCCGGGAACTAATGACACCCAAGGATTTCCGATTTGTGTTTTAGTCAGCTTTTGCCTTATTTGATTTTATTAATTGTCGAGGATCGTTTGATTGCCTCCTTGAGCGTTTACGAAGCAATTGAACTCGTTATTTTATTCCTACTAGTTAAATATACCAACGCTACTGCATCAGAATACGCATGTTCGGTGGAGATTATAATTATACGCTCGAGTTAGCTTTTGAAGACACATTTTTACTGATTATAGTACCGCCGGGCAATAAATAACGTTGAAGTCGTCCCAATTTTCACGACTGCAAAAAATCTGATGAAAGACCAGCTTTTGAAGGTATACTGAAACTCAGTTAAACATCGCTGATCATGGGTTTCTCAATTTAAAAACTTAAGCATTAATTCTCGACTCCTTTAATATTTGCAGATCGAAACACGGATAGCAAAGCTGGTGGAATGGAAAAATGCATCGCTGAAGCGATTGGAAGTAGTAATGCACATCAGCCGATGGGAACAGGATGTAGAAAAGTGGTTTCGAATCTTGGAGTTTCAAACCTTTGGGAATATCCAGTTTCGTTTATCTCATTCAGTTCACGGTTCAAATATTGAAGACGGTGGTGCATTGTATGCTTCCATCCATGAGCTTTTGAGTGCCTTGGCTTGTCCCGGATTGTAATCAACTCACCTTTTTGTTCTCTCATGTACTTGTGAATTCGTTTTAAAAAAAACCTTACGAATGCACACGATTGCAAACGTAAAAACTATATTTTATGTACAGGTGGCCGCCAAACACCCACCTTAAAGTCGACACGGTGATGACTATCCGAGATAAGGGTTTGGAGGCAGGAATGGAGAGGGTTTTCTTTGATAACTTTGCCTGGAAGGATGAACCTAAGTTTATCCCACCCGAGCCCGTTGAAATTGACAAGCAGCAACAAGTTATCATGAATCCACTAAATCCTTTTCGTCCACCGAATGCTGTGGCGAAACCGGTCTCATCGTATGTTTCCCCAGATTATCAGCCCCCACCACCAGCATTTTCTTTCCCAGATTCAGTACCCGGACTTCCTGAACGCTCACAGCCTCTATTCCTTTGGCTTGTGACCCCACCAAGTTGGGTAACCAATCCTCTTGGGTACTTAGACAAAGTTATTCATGAAAAGAATAAGTCGTACAAGGTAAGCATGAATATTTTATAAACCATCAAAAGTCTAGAACTGATTACACGAGTTCAGAATTCGAAGAACTTTGTCTTATTGATGTTACTGTGATTCTTAGGACATTCGTTTCACAAATTGTTTTTGGATGGCTAATCAATGCAAATCATTCGAGAAGTCGTTTTGTGTAGCAATCGTCATGAAGGTTTTGGAAGAGTGCCTACAGCCTGTGTCTTTAGACAAAAAAGCTACCAGTTCCATTATGCGAGTAAGCAAAATGAATACATAATTTCATGTTCTATCAACGGCCATTCTTCGCTGTGCGTCTAATTCAACTGAACTTACTTTGATTCGACTAGCATTCATTGGACTGTGGCATGTTCAGTGTGAAGAAGTCGTTGTGTTTTGCTCCTGCCTATGTGATTGCAATTTCGTTCTCACAGGTCGGTGCATTTGTGAAGATTAATTAAAATTATATTTGCCCCTGGTGTTCATAGAATGTTTTTTGAAAAACTATTTTGTAATACTGTGAACAGGAAAACAAGAATGCATTGTGGTGTTCTGGGATTGACAACGAGGATGACATACTGATCCCTGGAGAAATGACGTTAACAAGTCTAATACAAAAAATCAAAGCACATGGTACTGGTGGATGGAAGCAAGGAAAACATTCCTGTCGTAATCATTTTCATGTGAAGAAGATAGGAGATGGATTCCATGCAGATCTGGCTGCCATTCGGCTCCACACCACCACGTATGTATGTAACTCGTGATTAATTTAGCTAATAAACTAAGAGAAAAAAACAAATAAGAGTCGCAACTAACAGTTAGCTTTTAAATTAACAACCGCGTCCATTCAAAGTTAGGGGAGTAACTACATATTTAAATTGTCACTAATAAGTTTTGAGCTCATTTAACTGACTTATAAATCTTATTGCAGGGATGGACAGTTAGACATCAGTACAATTTTAACAGACTCGAAACAAGATTCTCGTCCGATTGAGATAATGGATGCAGCTATTCTCGAGAAAATTTTCCCAAAGGAAACCGCTCTTACTATTACGTCTTTGGATTTATCGGGAAACAATTTGGGCTTAGTGACTGGACTCAACCTACCGCCCCTAAAGAAGCTTAACTTGTCACATAACAATCTTACTACACTAACTGGCTTACCCGCGTTACCCAGTCTTATTGAGTTAAAAGCTGGCTGGAATGGGCTACGGTTTTTGCAGTCCAATATCAAGACGCTATCGAGATCTACGCCGAAGCTTCAGACGTTAGAAATTTTACCGAACCCTTTCCAGGTGAGCATTGAGCATACTTGATTATTTGTAGGATCATCATATTTTAACTTCTTTTTATTATTAACCAGGACGTACGAGATATAGCACACATTCCTGCATTGCTTCAGCGAACCCTGCCTCTGTTGCGTAAAGTGGACATTTGGTACTTGCCATTTACAGCACCAAGCCATGTAGTACCTACCATTTCTAAATTATGCGTTCCGAAAGCTAAACACCAAATGGAGCACCTCAACTGTAAGTTTCATATGTACAGCTGTAACGTGTGTCACATTTACAAACAGTTCTAACTATAGTATGCGTGTTTTTAACAGATGGAAGCGATAGAGCATATAATTTATTCAATCAAGCTTTAACTCAGCTTCCGCAATTTCCGTCGTCTTTTTTTGATGACTGGGAAGAAGAGTCGTGTCTGGATATGAACCTTTCAAACAACTACCTGTCTTCTAGCGTATTAGCCGAAGCCTTTTCAGCCTTGACACCAGACTGGTGCACAACGATAAGTCGTCTTCAGTTACAAGAGAATTCAATCACCACATTGGAATGGCTTACTGGACGAATATTTCCAAATTGTTACACGTTGGATCTGTCCGTAAACTCTGTTGATGATATCAACGGGGTTACTGAAGCGTTTCCTCGTCTCAAGCACTTGCACCTTAATAATAACCCCTTGCCTTGCAACCTCAATACCCTATTAACCCTGTCAGCTCTGGTCGACCTCTTGACGTTGGACTGTTCTTCTTCGCCGATATCCAAGCATCCTGATTATGGAAATTTTGTGCTCACTAAGATGCCATCCGTCCGGGTAATATATACATGGTTACACTGGAATTGAATTATGATGAACTGTATGGTATTAACGATAGCGATGTATATTTTAATGTTTTCTCGTTATTGTAGATTTTAGATGGATCACCTGTTAGTCAGTGGCAAACAATGGACGCTGCAGATAAGATGGGAGGAGTGCTGACATCCGAATGGTTAGAAGAAAAACTTGGACAACGGGACTGGGGAAGCATTAGTCAACTATCATTAGGAGGTTGCGGCTTGCAGAAAATTTCCCTACCTTCTTCCAGTATGACGAAATTGCTAAGTTTGGATTTTCAAGACAACAATTTGAACTGCTTAGGAAACTTGTCATCACTTCTAAGGTATGTGTCTTACATACGAAAGAGACGAGTAGATTCGTCGGGGACTTGTTTGAATAATTTCATTTGATTCTTTTATAGTTTGAAAGTGCTGTGTGTTAGCCATAACAACATATCATCTCTGGGAGGTAATCCATGCCCTGTATGCTACTGTCACACTGTGGAATCACAAGTAGCTCATAATATGAAACTTCGAGGAACTGGTAAAATTCTTCGTGTCTTAACGGAATCGCATAAAAATTTTAGTGTTGTACATTAGTAAACCATATCAAGATTTTTCTAGCATCCACAACTGGAACCAGTTTTCAAGAATGGAACGGAAAAAGCAACATTGGAGTACCACCTACGCGAACGATGAACCGAGGAACCGGGTTCGATTCATTTGGACTACCGATAGCTCAACAAGGGAGCAAGAGTTTACCTTGCCATGTGAAAAACGATCTAAGAAATACTGGAGCAACTGCTTGGGGCTTTAATGTATCTGATTCTTCAAGAGCGAACGACGTATCCCCTCCTGAATGTCCGTCAACTCAACCGAAGAGAATATTATCGAGGCCTTTGTTTCCTAAGCTTGAAGTTTTAATTATGTCCCACAATGGTATGTTATATGATGCATAAATTTCTTAAACTTTAAACGAGATCCAAATTCAAAGTTATAGATGAATCAAAACCTGTTTATTATCTTATATTTCAGGCCTAAGCGCTGCATCGGACTTGCATCTTCACAGCATGCAGAACTTGCAGACAATTATCCTAAATTGCAACAACTTGACGAATTTCCAAGGACTAGATAACATTCCTACAGTGCGAGCGCTTGTATTAGATCACAACAAGATTAGAGATGTTCCCTTCAACAGTTTATCAGGTTGCAAATCATTAAAATACCTCCATTTGGAACATAATCGGATTACTACATTACCACGACTGCCGCATCTAACCAATCTGACAAGTCTATACCTTGCTCACAATAAGATTCAGGTAGTCAACAAATGCCTTTACAAGGTTAACTTGTACAATAGATACTTGCATAACGAATCACGAGTTTTTCAAATATTATTATTGCATTTCTACTTCCTTATGCGTTCCAGAGTTTAACTGATGTTCCGGAAACATTAGTACCTACAGTGAATGAGATTTCGCTCTATGGAAACCCTGTCGCCTTCAAGACTGATTACAGACAAAAAATAGCAAATAAATTTGCGCAATTACTAGTACTGGATGGCAAAGACTTGGCTGTTGAACGGATTAAAATGAGGGAGAATGGTAAATGGTACGAAAAACTCCATCCTATCTACCAGCAACACTCACCCAGCAACAATAATGGAAACGATGCTTCTAGCTCTTCAAGAGATGTAAAAACTGGTAACCGAGACTATTTGCTTCGAGCAAAGCTTCCGAGTCCCGAACTCATGTCTCCACGTTATTCTCGTAATCCAGTTCGAGGGAAAACAAGATCTAGTGACGAACATTTGTGATATCCTCGGTGGTTATCAATAAATCCTCTGAGCAGTAACTTCAACAACTTGTACACTCCCAATTTTTAAGTAACCCTACTCTGATAATTCAGACCCGGGGTCTAGAATCAGTGTAACGAATATTTGCAGTTTTTCACAAACATGAAACTGCTTGTGTTTCTTATAGCTATGGATAGAGTAATTGTTTTACCGATCTAATCCATGTATTAATTTCTCAAGATTAATCTTCACAGAGCAGTAACACAGCTATTAATATTTTAGCAAGAAACTTTTATTGCAAAATTCAAAGTGCTCTTAAATATCAATTCTACAATTTCAGCTACTACAGTATTAATAATATTTAGAATCCTTTCAGATATTGCTTTTAAACCCACGGATTCACTGTGGCTTAGAGGTCGAGTCAAGCCAAGGATCATATTACTTAAAAAAACAAGTCTTATTAATTTTGTGAACAATCTCAAAAAGTAGAGCCGCGGATTCGGCGAAGGTCAAATGTCATTTTATATGTCATAAATGCTAGTAAGTATAGATATTACATATATTGCTTATACTTATGAGAACTAACTTCCTGCTTCGTCCAGCCCTGTCGTATCAAATATATGCATACAAAATTGATTATATAATTATTTAATAAGAATAACGACAGTAACGAAGAAAATCCGTTTCGTTTAATTAAATCTCTTTTTTTTAATTAAAATCCTTTTGATCCAGGACCCGTATATAAGCCTCCTTGTGTAAGAAATCCTGAAATATGTTTAAACTAGCAACTACAGTATCATAAGATTATATAAAAAAAGAGGAAACAAGAAACGTGGTGACCTAGAATTATATCGTTGTTGGTTTGACCTTGCCTGTACTCTAAACGCTTACCGCTGTAAATTAGTCCATTCTATTACTGATCGGTTAGAAGAGGTGATAGCCACCAGAGGGTCATTTTGCCCTCTCATTTATCTTTAACGATCCCCATCTCACGTTAAGGATAGCTCCATTTCCAATTACTGCATTTTTACGAGCCACAAAGGAAAGGAAATAAAACCTTGCCTCTCCATCTTTTTTCTTTATTCTCTCTTGTTACCGCCGGTATTTCAGCTAGACTGGACTGGGATGAGATTTCCACAAAAGAGGAAATTGGCTTTGTAAGTTTCTGGAAAACAAGGCAGATAAGGCCCGTAGGAGAAAGTTGGAGTGAAAGTAATACTTGAGGAAAAAATGTGAGGCTATTGTGTAGAGTCGTGAAAGTGCAGAGACCCGAGAAAGTCTTCAGACAGAAGTCCGGGTGAAAGTGGGAGTGTCCAAATTAATCCCTTCTCCAAATGCTTTTCCCAAGCACCAAAGATCCTCCTCCACCAGGGGTCCATCTATTAACGAGAAGACAATAAACTCAAGTCAAAGTCAAGTGTGATATTACACAGGCTTTTCCCACAAAATCTCAAGTATAAAAGGGTAGAATCAAACGCTTTTCCTACGCTTGGAGGCATATCCGGGAGTAGGAATGAGGGCTTTTCTATTTCTGACCTCTCGAATAAAGTATTTCTTTAAAACCTATCAGGTTACATTGTATAAAGTTAAACTTTCACCCTCGTGAAATAAAGCCTACTAACTCTTGTGAAAGCGGAGGACGGAAGCTTGTACTGGATTTCCAAGAGGAGAAAGCAGTCAACATTGGGAATAAATGTTCAAAGTTTATCAAATGTAATGCGGTCACGTTGATGGAGAGAGTTAAAAATATTTTTTTACCAAGAATCCGCAACTTTTTGAAATTGTCAAAAATTCAGAGACAGCGGTAGAGACTGCTGTATATAGGTATACCTAAGTAGAGAAATCAAATAACTAAAGTGGCAGAAAAAGTTCTGAGTAGCATTGTAGATTTCCCTTTGTTACCAAAATCTGTAGTGACTATGGTGAAAGTTGATGTGAAAGTTATAATTGTAGAATGGTAAGAAACGTGAAAGGTAGACACTATACAAGCTGCAGTAATTGAGAAAAAACGTTCACGTATTCATGAATGAGCAAAGGACCAACAGAAATGGAAATGAACTTTCACAAAAACCATTTTCCATTTCAGTGAAAGTCTTATCTGCAAAAGCAGCCATTACTGAAATCTTTTTCCTTTCCAGCATCCAAAAAAAACATCTTTGTTTAGATTCAAACTCGAAGCGAGCCCAGTGCAGCAATAAAATTGTAATTAATTATCCGACGGAAACTAAAAACCATGAAGCTAGAAAAATCCTACGCTATTAATCCCTCTAATTTGTTTGAATTTACTTCTTCAACTAATTAACTTGTGCACCGAGCTTTAAAATTAAGTTAAGCTACAGAACTGAAAAAATTAACCCTGGAAAATATTTCTCCGAATCTTGCCTTAATTCTCTACAGAATCTACAGTTGAATTAATCTCATACCTGGAAATAGTACTAAAAAGAGAAAGTTGGAGAAGCTAGTTCCTGCATTTTCCTGTTCTGCTTTCACCAATTTCTCTGCTTTCTCTCCCTTCATTATAAAACCCCTCACACTGCTCCTAAAGTCCTGAATCTAGATCTGGGGAAAAGCCTCTTGAAGTATGCAAGTCATTATAGTACACGTTAGAAAAGTGTTAGCGGTTGAATGGATGACAAGGCTCTCTAGGATTGGATTAGCTTTAAATAATAGTTTTAGAAGGAAGAGAAGGGATGTACATGCAGTAGTGTAGTAGTTAGTCCAGTTATTACCAGAGTGAAAAAGAGGAGAGAGCTGAGCGTAAATTTAAAAACTTGTTCACCATAAAGAGCACTTGTGTTTAGGATTCATAGGACTTCCGAGCGGACACTGGAAGGCTTTTGAGAACTCGGGCAAGTTCATCACCATCCCGTTGATCCTGTAAAGAGAGACAGAGTTAGCTGAAGTGCGAGTAGAATCTCATCATGTGTATGCTAATGTTAATCTTGTGCCTTGTCTTGTGAAACACAAGCAAAAAACTGAAGAAAGCAGGAAAGGACAAGAAGGACAGGGAGAAAGAAGCTAAGGCCAAGAAAATTATTCTCTCAGTTTTTAACTTGAAGCAATCCTACCGTATACCTAGCAAGAAATCCGCAAGGATTAACGACCAACAAGTTTGGGGAAGAACTATAGGAGAAAGTATATGGGATTATAATGAGGAGCTGGAAAGCAAAACGCTACCAGGATTAGGGATAAGCCCAAGGAAGAGAGCTTGGCTTGAGCTAGATAGGCTGGAGAAAGTACAGGAGGAGAGAAAGTACGGGTTAGTAAGTAAATTTTAGCCCGTGGCTCATTTCATTATTAGATTAAGTAGATACTGTTGTGTAAGTTTGGTGGGTGAAAGTTGTTAGGAGAGACTCTTTGCAGTAGAGATAGCGGGAGGAACACAGGTACTAGAGAATAAGGAGGAGATACGCGTGTTCTCTGGCGTGAAAATTATTCTGTCGGCTGCAAGCTTTTCAATGAGATGAGAAAAACTGTGCATGCCAAGCAGAGGCACGGCGCTAAAGAGGAGCAAGTGGTGTATGTAACCGGTGAAAGCTCCTTTCTCTTACCGTTCTGGATGCGGCGTGTGCTCATCCATTTCCAAAAGAAAAACATAGCCCATAGGAGAAATGTTAGCACAGTAAGCCTGGAAAGAGTAACCAAGCACAACCAATTGAATAACATCATCTCTGAAACCGTCCCTAGCTAATTGGATTTCTCTCGCGCTATTTTCATGAGCTGGCACGCAACATCACAGGTAATCTGCATCCTTGTAAGATCGTAAGAAGCTCTAGCCTAAGGTCTATTGTTGTAGCTCGAGACTACTTAGCATTGACTTGACTAAAGTTTTACTAACTAAAATTTTAAACCCTTCATGAAGCCACGTAGCTTACCGGAACCCAGTTAAATCGTGTTGCTAGTTGGCAAAAACCTTGTTTTTTTCCATGAAATACAAAACACTAGTGCTACCATATGGTTCAAACCATCTTGTTTAATGGCAAGCTACAGTGCTTAAAGTTGACCTGAAACATCTAAGAATTAAATTTCCTGGAAGGGATGCGTCACTCCCTTTCTAGGATACGATAAAAATATAGCTATACTGTACGTAGACGGATCTGATCCGCCTCTTCCAGGAACATGTAGGAGGCGGATACGGCTATTTTACTCTGGAATTCCATCCCAACTCACCTGAGCAACAGATACAAAGAAGACTTGATCCAATGACAAATTGACTCCAGGTAATTTCAGCTCCAGCTGTTCGCGTGCAGCTTTGTCCAAGGAATTTCTATAGTTTTCATAAGCGTTATAAGCAACCTGTAGCCCAGCAATATCCGCCATGTTCTCATTCTGTGTCAGGTTTCCATCCACCTGCCAACAAGCAATCATAGTATTTCTCTTTTAGGCTATACACTTGACAATCCTTGAAAAAATTGAAAATATATATTTTTCCTTCTTTGTTACAATTTTGCGTGCTAAAAACCATTTTTCGCAATTATTCTTCCCTACAGGATTTTCCTGAATAAAATTAATCAACGAAATTGTCATCATCCCCTACAATATTTAAAACAGCGGGATATTTTTTAATTCCCAGACAAATATCCCACATCACTTAAGTACGGAATTTTAATCAAGCCGGAGGAGACAGTGAAATTGCTTACATTAACTTATTGAAATATAAGCCGGAGGTTTGAGAAAACGCAAATACGGGCATTCAATTAATTGCACAGAGCAGACACCTACCATTTTCATATTTCCCCAAACAGTAATCAAGGCAAAATGCCAGTTATTACTTGTACTTAATGCATAAAATTTCTAAGTATTTTTGAGACGAATTTAAAGAAAATCCACAACGAGTTCTGTAAAGAATTAGTTTCAAGAAATAAAGGCCGGTCTTAAATTTCTAGGATTCAAGTTTAGGGAAATGGAAGTGAAAGTGGGAAACATGAACGCCTATTTTGTAATTTATCGACATGATCTAGAAATTTATTTCCAGTGCATGCAACACTACACGATAAGCTTCGCTATGGATTCCAAGCAGTTCAACCCCATTCTAAGCATGTACATGTCATTTTGCAGAAAGAACTAACGCTAAGCTGAGCTACAAAACGTAACAACTAGAAAAGATTTCAGAGATGATTCTCATCCCGCTCATGCTTTCTCCTCGTACTTTCTCCACCGTTCCAGCATTCACGCCGGAACAATAGAAGGCTATAAATCAGAGAGGCGTGAGGAAAGTAGAGATGAACAAGACAAGGGTGATTTGTAACACTAAAGTTATTAGCATGATTTTTCAGTTCTTTTTCGTTATCGGCAAGATTTACAACTTAAATAATTGGGCGGGCCTCTTCACTAAAATTTCTTCCAAAAGGATGCCCTAACCTAACCCCTATAAATTTGCTTTCTCCGCCCAAAAATTTCCAGTCTGAATCCCATACTCTTCCGACATTGTACCGTCTATTGCGCGCGCTTCTTCAAAAAAGTGTATTTGAATCCTTAAAGCAAAGAACAAGTAGAAATTACCTGTGATAGGACTTTCGTTTGATGAAAAAGTATATCCGCTTTAAACGTATCGCTATACTGGTTAGCGATGCATGCGCTTTTCTCTCTAAGAAATCCTCTTGTTTCCGAGATCCATTTTTCCAGAGTTCCATTCTCGTTGAAATCCCTCCCTGTTATGCAAAATAAAAGACGCTTAATTGATCCTCCGTTCCACTTACTCTTTACTTTCACCGACCTCGTATTTCTCCCCGTTTCCCAACTTTCTCTTACCCGAGCCATCAAGAGCATGAAGTGCTTCATGAGCTATTGTCAACGCGATAGTTGCATAATTTATGTACTTGGGCGCTCCTAGTCGGTACTGAGGAGGTGAGAGGAATCCCAAAGGAATAACTGTAAAAACATGGAAATAACTCGCATTAACTTGGAGAAGCGCTCCAAAATTACGTACACCTTATTTAAACCCCTCCAGCATATTCTTCTTCCCGTTTTTAGTCACATGTCAAGGGGAAAAGGACGAGAGCCCACGGCTACAACAGCACAGACTTTCACCACCACTTTCTCCTCGCGATTATCAATTCTAGTTGCATGTATACTACATGCATTTTTAATGACTTCACGTTCTTTCTCCTTCCCGCCCACCTCATCCTTCTTGAGTCCATCTTACCGTCTCAAATCTTGCGAGCACTTGGCATGTAACATCACGTCGAAGCAGGACATGCTGATGTCTCAACGATCCGTTTCTTATATACAACTCATATTTAGCCGACTTGGAACCACGTTGTAGCTCCAAGCACTCCTGGCATACTAAGCTAACCGAAGACGCTTTTAATACATGCTCAAAAATATGCTTACCGATGCTGTTAAATTGTTGAATGTAGAAGGCATTAACGATAAATGGGAAGGTTACAAAAGACCACCTAGGAGGAAAACATTCAAAATAAAATTACACAGCATGAAACTTTTATATGGTGCGTGTCTTAGGCGCACATGTTTTTAACATTTTCTCCTCTTCGCGTCACATGAAGCGTAAAACGTTTTGAAGCTCAAGACCTGGATATTTATTTTATTTATTAAAATATATACAAGCGGGTTTTTGGATTAGTCAAGCCAAGGAATCGGCCATGTAATGTAAACTCCTTACGTGATTCGATCTTCATCAACTTCAGTCCTAAACGAAGTGTAGAGCTGCTCACGGAATACTCTGTAGACTAGTAGAACGTTTCCCATAAAGTTTTCAGGATCGATTTGTATCTGGAATATGCAATTGAACACGGCAAATTAGCTATTGTCATGTAACCGTTCTCGGAATTTCTAAGCTTGATTCTCCTATGAGTTCGCTCAGTACTTCCATGGTGGAAGCTCCATTGAGTAAAATGGGAAGAGAAAGTCAGGAGCGGAGTCCCAATGATTTAGTATTATTCTGCATCTTGGCTACAGTTTCGTGCGGATTTACCAAATAAACTGGAATCAAGAGTCAAGTATTTGCGCCACCGTGGATAAGGTGTCGCAAACCACCGATTGCCAAATAGTCTTGAAAGAGTGGATTGACTATACATGTATGAAGAAAGTAATAAAATGATACAACGAGGAAAATGTTGAGTTGAGATCTTGGCATGAGGTAACTCAAGCAAACAATTGCAATATTTCATGTTTGCAGCAATAAAAAATGCGGAAGGATTGCAAAAAAACACGGAAAATATCTTTAAATAAGCCACTTGGATGCAATAAAGAGCAAAGAAGATCATTTCGAACTACCAAGAAACCATCATCTATTACAGAGGAGCAAGGAAACTTTTGGAATTTCACTTTGTTGTGATTCTTTAAATTCAAGTCTAAAAATGCAACTAACCTAGCAACTTGGGATGAAAATAACGAAAAAATCTATAAAATAACGCATTTATTCGTCTTGTATTATACATGCAGCTGCTGGAAAACGCGTTGCTGCCGATAAGAATCATAAAGCTAAAAATAACGCGTCAATCCTACAAAATTCTTTGTCGGAAACACGGAGAAAAATACTGCTTACAACATTCTAAGCAATACTAAAAAAGTAAAAGAAGGAAACGGAAATAAATAAAGAGAAAGTTGGGTGAAAGCGAATAGGAAAGTCTCAGAATCGGTCACTCGGCCATACCAGTTTTAATGGTTGGAAAGTTTGAGAAAACTTGTGGAGAAAGTCGAAAAGTTATTTATGCTACTTGACTACATTTTCCTCAGTTCCAGACAAGACAGGAGTCCTGTCACAGGACATGGGTCTCCTCGCGGCCATCCAATCCTACTTGAATGGTTTCCCTAAGATGGCCCACGAGAGTTACGTTTTCACCCTTGCGAAGAGACAGAGAGTGTAAACTGAAGAAAATAAAATAAATAAAACTACTGCTGTAGCTGTGCTGCTCCGTAAAAAGTTTACAAATAAACTCTCGTTCCTCATTATATCTTCCGCCTTTCTATACTTTAACGCAGTAGGAATACGTGGAACACGACACAAATCTAACCTATGCCTGTACAAACCTCTGACTTGGAGCAGGCGGCCTGCTCCAGGCCTCTGTTTGCCCTCTTCGCAACTGCATCCTTTCTCTGTATTAAGTACGGCTCTCAAGTTACGCGAGTTATTTCCATAATCCGTCCGCGTAGCTAGTGAAAGTTCTAGTGACCTACTGATGCATATTTTCTGAATTTACCTTTCCTTATCGTCCCCATATCATGTCCTCTGGACTTTCTCCTGCTTTCTCTACGCCTACGAGTGCTGAGCTAGAGCAAGCGGAAAGGATTTATGCATCTTGGCTACTTTCTAGCCTGCTTTCTCTTCCTGTGATATTATTCTTATGCCCTTGCGTATATAAAGAAATCGATAGAGAAAACCAGGAATCAATAGAAGTTTCTCATTTTCACTTTCTCCACAAGAGTATTAGGAAAAAGACCTGGATACAACTCTCTTTGCAAGGGGATTTTGCACACTGGGGTAGAAGCGATGGAATCCGGAAGGAAATGAGAATAAATGAGAGTACACGTCAAGATGAAGACAAAAGAATTTGGAATAGGATGAGCGTCTGCATATTATAAAGCTGGAAGGAGGAGGGAGGCAAGCAGGATGAGAGACTGTAGACATAGTTGCGTCCGAAATGGTTGAAAAGAGCAGGAGGGAGATGAGCTTGAATCCAGAGGACAAGAGACAAGAGGGTGGTGAAAGGCGGGTGAAAGTTTGGGTGAAAGTATGTAAGGAGGATAGGACAAGGACGGTGGAGGGAGTAGCTGAATACATACATGGAAACATACACGTACGTTTTTGATTGAGTCATCCAAATAATCCTCTCGGAAGTAGAACGACGGCGCTAGGAAATTCCCTTTCAGAGTCTCGATTTTACGAAGAGCGTTTATTCTGGATCTAGCGTCCAACCAAGTGGATCGATTCAAGAAAGACTTGAGAGAATCCTTTACCATCTTGAAAATGCTTTCTACCTAGAAAATGTAACAGAAATATCTGAAATTACCCAAGGCAGTCATACGGAATGTACAGTTTTTTTTTCAACCTCCTAATTGAACCGCCACCGCTAACGACGCCTCCATCCCCCCAAGGCCACTTGTGTAACCCAAGCAGGTAGCAAAGTAGTGATTAGGAGGGTCTCTACAGCTTCATGCCCACACATCAAGGAAATTCGCACCTACTTTCCAATAAACATTATCGTTAAGTAGAAAGAGAAAGGTAGGCGGGTAAGGCAATATCGACATGGATGCTGAGAGTAAATCCCAACAGGGCACTCCTCCGTGTACTTGAGAGTGTAGGAGTAGGTACGGATAACGATGGTGAAGAGAACGTGTGATGAATCAAGTCTGAGGTGGGTTCATCAATTAATGTCACATCTTCATGGCTTTTTAATTCCTCAGCAATTTGGTAGACCAAAGGAAGCCTCTCTCAGGAGAAAGTAAGTAGCCACGGTCTGATTACTTGCAAGCATCCAGGAGTCAGTGAGTTGCTTTCTCCAAGGAGAAAGCAATCTAAGGAGCAGTGCAGCCGCACGCTGCTACTTCGGCTTAGCTAAGCTTTTTTCGGAGAAAGCAGCCAAGTACGAGAGAAAGTATCCATGTTGCTGATATGTTCCTTGCGCTGGATTTTATTCTTCATCCCCTGAAATCTTCATAGAGTATTCCTGCTCTCTCCAGGTACAAGCTAAGTACTTAGTCCTGGCTACGTTCGATCAGCATCTGCATATTGAGGTTCCAGGAAGTTTAATCAGGAAGTTGAGGAGAAAGGTTAAAGGCTTCTGATCCTGACAAGGAGAAATCGCTAATGAAAAGTGAACACGATCCAAATTTTCAAATTTAAATTTTTCTTGGCTCTGTTTGACAATTTTGGAGGTTGGCTGAGGCATAAGGGTGGAGATGAGTTTTACTTGTTACAACGTACGCAGTATTGAAAAAAAGTTAGCTGCAGGAGGAAGGCATGGCAGCATCTCGTTATCATTGCAAGCTCTAGAATGCATCCTCTTGATGGAGAAAGCATGAAGAGCAGATTGAATTTTTTTTGAACACGTAACAGAATAGCTGAAGCTATTTCAGGTCTTGTTTGCTGAATTTTTACCCCGTAAAGAAAAAGGGTTCTCCTGTTTAAAAAATTGCATCTTCCCACGTCGATAGCCATCCGCCTCATTGATTCATTGTTCAATTTCGTTTAGATCAGGAGTGATCTATAACGTTAACGGAGAGCTTGTTTCCTGAACTTTAAGATCTTGCTTGTTACGTAGTCTTGAATTTTTGGCCATGGAGCTATGTTTTATCGGGGATCCGATATTCTGGCTGAAGCACTGGTTGGGTTAGATTTAGACGTATGTGAGCTGTACTTTCACTTTTTCTAAGCCATTTGGGAAAGATTAGGTGTAAGACGAAGGAGAAGGAGGTGAAAAGGTTCGTTGGGAGCTCTCGGGCGGGTAGAATGTAAATCTTGTAGTCACATCTTATGCAGGGGCATAAATTAGGGAAAGAACCTTGAGGTGTCAGATATGAGAAGATTATTGAGCTTAGTTCAAAATTGGAGATGCTGCAAGCCGGCAGAGAAAGCATACACACCTCAGATGTCTTCTCTAAGAATCTTCCTTTAAGCTAAAACGTGGAATATTTCTCGGGATTCTTCCGGAGAAAGCAGAGTTATGTATACAAGGACTTGCGGAGACGAAGTGCGGTTGCGGTAGTTTTAAGGTAATACATTATCAGAGATAGAGAGAAAGGTGTATGAATAGAAACGAGAGAGAAAGGTGAAAATAGTAATGTGAGCTCTTACATCGTTACGGATGCTTTGCAAGTAACTTGGTTGGAACGAGCGAAGATATAAGCTCGACAATTCCATAGCAAAGACGGATTTTGTGGAATGAACACAAAATTTCCATCTGGGTTCATCTCCCATCATAGTTCCGCCTGATGATGAAGACGAATGTTCCTTTTCCCCCTGTCCAGCATCTGTAGTCTCTCCAACTTTCCCCATCTTCCTATTGTCTACGAGGTCGTTTAAAACATCCCGAACGTAAATCATGAGCATGGCGTTGTACAAAACCCTGTGGATTTCAACAAAAACCAACATATTGACCCATACTTTCCCCATACTTTCTCCATATGACGGTAATTGCCCTCTACTGTAAACTAATTCCCTTTTATTTGCACAGAGTTTGCACAGAGTTTGCTTTCACTTGCTTCTTTATTTGCTTTTTCTGGCCTCGGCTTTGCTTCCTCCTGTATTCCTCTGAACTGAAGGGTATCCCATACCCTCGTAGCTCCACCTTTCTTAACTTTCACCGGAAACCAAAAAAATTACGTTCAGAGATCAAGGCTCAAGTTCTGGGCTAATGGGAAGAGAAAACACTAGAAACCTACTTCAATCCTTGGAAACGGGTTACGAGTTCAAGAGGACAATCATATTGATTCCCTCATGTAAAAGTTACGAGAGTTTATCCATAAATGATATAAGCATGGGTCGGAGGATAGTAGAGCAATTCCAGGGATTCAGGCCGTAAACTGGATAAAAGTTTGACATATAGCACACACCCGCGGCGGGGCGGCAGCAGGTATATCTTGCCAACGGTATTATTTTGATTGATGGGCAGAGGTAAAACAGAGAGAGGGAGAGAAAGCAGGAATCCAGAGATCCCATTACCTTTTATTAGTAAATTGGATAAAAGTCAAAAGTCTTCTAAGGTAGTCTGGGTAGGATACGTAAACGGTTCCAAGGATGTCGTTCCAGTTCACCTTCCCGCCATCTTTCTCATCCTTGTAAGCCCCAATAAGGGTACCGAGCAACTTTCTCCAGTCGATCCCAGTTAAATGGGATTCTAGTGTCTCTATTGTGAAGCCGTTGTAAACTAAATTTTGTTGCTTAAGTAATTTCCTGGTCCGTTGCCGAGGCAGAAACTGGAAAATAACACGTGTAAAAATTATATAACCGCGTCATACGTAACACGACTACTTTCTCCGGAGAAAGTATTCCTTCTCAAACTCCTTGGCTTGCATCAATCAAATGCCGGCAACTTTCTCCACTCTCGTTTTTGTCAAACCTATCATTTGCTTAATGATTGGCGATACTTTGAAGTTGAAACCTCAAGAATTGGCACAAACACTTAGATGAAAGGAAATAAAAATGGAATTGCTTGCGTAATGGCCACAAATTGCTAGCTTGGCATTCAAGTTTTCAATCAATTAACCAAACCAACTTTTCCCTGGCACAAACTTTCTCTTGTTTGCTCAAGCACGATGCTATGTGCACATAGTATGTGCTACATATATCTACGTGAAGGCTTTAGCTTGCGTTACGCTTTGTTCCTTTGTAACCAAACGTACTGGAATAGTGTGGAAATTTAAGTGAATTAGCTCAAACATGTATCAAAAAATCCATCTAGTTTACATTTACAATAGATGACTCCATTCTTCAGAAATATTCAATACATGTTACATTCAAATGAAATAGATTCACCTCTTGCACATCATTTCTCTTACGAATTTGCAAAAGCCCAGGGAGTAGCTAAGCGCATGAGAATCAAAACATACTCGAGTAACACACGTTTTGATAAATCAAAAGAGAATCAATAAAACGCTTGAGAAAACTCCAGACAGAATTCACAGCGTGGGTAGAAGAAGTATATATGTCTGTTTGATACAGCTCTATGTACTTCGACAAGAAGTAAAGGCTTCGAAAAACGGACAGACCAGAGTAGGAGTTTGATTTGTAAACAGAAGAGAAAGTACGGGAGAAAGCAGAAGCCAAAATTTAGTCAACAGCTCTTCTGGATATAATTCTATGAATTATTCATTTCAAATTCTCAATGACTTTCCATGACTTCCGTGTGCTAACAAGCGGGAGAAAGCAGAAGGTAGAGTATCTGTTAGAGGCTTATAACTTTATCCCTCTTCATTCAATCCTAGAGCAAAACCCCTTCGTTAGTCGTAAGCCGGAGGAGAGAGAAAGCTGACAAAGTAAAACTCGTAGTATGTTTGATGCTTGTCATCTGTTCTTGACTTTATAGAAACCAAAAAGGTTTTACCTCCACTTCCATGAGTTTGATTTAATTTTGCTTCCGACCACAAAATTAAATTCACGCTAGACTTCCCTTGATTAGTTTATAAAAGACTTGTGTAAAATTTAATCCTGCCACCCACGTCATTTAACTTTTGACCCGTGAAAAAACTGCGTTCGTCCAGCTTTAGTTTCAAGTATGTCTGGCAGACCAATTTTGAGAATGACCACCGTTTGAGCAAGGAGAAAGTAGTGGTGAAAGCAGGTTGGTTACAATCCCTTATAGAATTCATCTCATACTAGCGTGGGAGAAAGCATGTACGTGTGAAAGAGAAAAACAAGTGGAAATCGAAAAACTTACCGCTTTTTGTATTGTTTCAACTATCCCGCTGATATCGTTAATGTCTGCGTTACATTCTTCTTCACTAACGTTCATCATGAAGCACACTTTTTTAACGAGGCCTTTTAATTGGTTCACCCGTTTGTTTTCAATATTGTCCTGAAAGTAGTAAAATAAGCCATATTTTTTGTCTCGAGAAAGTCCAGAGAAAAATGTATACTACACACGCAGGACTGTTTTATAATTTCATTTGTGAAAGTACAACGCGAGTATGACTTCATTTGCGCTATACTTTCACCATTGCAAGATCTCTGATTATGATCATATAATCCAACTACGCAATAAATTGTGAAGCGTTTCTCTGTAATATTTTCATTTCCCGCGAGAGAAATATCGCTTTCTCCATGAGCGCTATGTAAAAAGTCAAGCCAGTTGGAAGCAACATGTGGAGTTGGAAACTAAGAAATATTTTTTCAAGTATCATATATTATTTTGGTATTCGCTTACCGTGATAATTTTGTAAAGTAAGTGCCTTTCAACAACGGACGGAGATGCATTAGTAGAGTTGCCATGATGCCGAAATTTGAACCGATCTCCCCCGTTGTCATGGTACTTGTGTCTATGCATCCAGCTTCCCACCTGCTGTTTATGGAATCATTCTAAAGACATTAGCGTACCAAGTTCTCGTCTTACGCCTTTTCTCTCACTTTACAAAACAAAAGCCTCGTCCTCCTCTCGACTCTTTTCCTTGAAACGCGGGTTAATAAAAACCTGGTTTAATACGTTTTAGCTTTTATGTGTCGGGATAAAATTGTGAGAATGTTTCAATTCCGTATTCCTCTTAAAATTTTTGCTTTCTCTGCATGAATTTTCTCTTAAAATTCCTACCGTTGTTTTCCCTATTGCCCTTGAAATTTTTCCTCTGTAGAAAAACTCAAGCTAATCTCCCCGAAACACTGTTATTCTACCAGTGAAAGATACAAGCGAGCGAGTGAAATGAGAGAAAGTTCTACGTAAAATGATACGGGAGAAAGCAAGGAGCTTGGGACTGAGAGGGGTTCATAGTGGTGGAGCATAAGATTGAATGACTGCTTACGAGTAGATAATCTTGATCGCGTTCAGGTCCTGAAGAGAGAATGCTGGGTACGAGGCTTGTAGGCCTGGGTAAGTCTATAATGATGGCGAGTCGTGAGCGATTTTTCACATCTATGTCAAGCATCACATCGAAGAGTGGAGCTGCATTCATCAAAAGAAACTTGAGCGTCACGTTGGTCAAATCAAACTCATCTTCTGACCAATTGTCGCTCCACCGGTAACCGCCCGCAGATTTCACAAGCTCCCCAACTGGAAATAATCAAACGGTCCGAACATTTAACAATAGCCCTTGGATCTTCAATCTACACGTCTTCCCATTCTGGCCTCCTTCCCCTTCATCCTATTCAAGGAATTCAAGCGAAACCAGAATACCCGGGTGAATTCCGAAAAAACTCAAGAAGAAAATCCACCTGGCACACTAGGAAAGTAAAGCGCCAGCCAACCGTAGACAGTTCAATAGAGATCTTCTATGTAGTCTCTATACTTCTCCAACAAAACTCTGTTAATCCCTCAAGTGTGTATATAGTACAGCATTTTCTCCTTTCTCCAAAGAAGCTATACGGGCAGAATCCTTTTACCTTTCTCTTTCCGCCACAAGAAAATTACAGGGACAAAACAAGTTTCCGCAGAATTGAACACGAATATTGCCACAAGGGAACTGGAATTCCGCTCCGTCAAATCTTATATTCTCCGTCCATAACCATGCATCGTTTCAGGAGAAAGACACTAAGAGAAAGTAGGATACCAATTCTAGTATCTCCTCCAGCAAAAGTCATCTTCTGGATGCTAGCATAGGGAATTGTCAAAAGCCTTATCAATTCCAAAAACCCAAGTAACGCGGCTCACATATACAATCAAGTATATATATATATACGTACTAGCATCTCCCGAACACCCTAGCGCCCTCTGGCATCCTACCTTAAAATAAACCAGTCAAATCCCGTTATATAGCTACTCTAGAAATTGGATTTCGAGGAAGCTACTGAACATGTATGCACAGAAATGTATAGCGTTGTATATTTTCTGTATTTCTCATCCAAGTTCAATCCTACAAGTATCCAGGGACATCCTTAATTGGAGAAAGTTAGACAAAATTCTCAAAGTTCAAAGCGCAATTAAGTTAAAGAAGATGGAAACGGCTTTATGAAAAACATTTCTCATCCTTGCATTTTACTTACAATAGTACATAAAATATGGGGCAAAAAACAAAGACTTGTTGGGGAGGCGGAGGCTCCGTCACAGAGCAAAAGAGTCGCAAGATAATGTATTATGCATCAAGCACTGTCTAAGAGCGACTGACTTGACAGGAAGTGCCTTGTACCACACACACACACGTCCAAGGAGAAGAAAAATAAGAAATAGAAATAAAGATCTGTGATGGAATAGTTGTAAAAGTTGTGTGCAACTCACGCAAATGCTTTTCCTCCGGATTGACAAAGTTGAGACAGCTCTGATAGAAAGCTCTCACATTGTCTTCAACTTTCCCTCCGCTCCTCCGAGTCTTCCCTCGCTGTTTTGACCCTTTTTCATTTGGCACTTCCAAAAGTTCTGCAAACCAGATTCAAAAACCACATCATTCAGAATTCACGCACGGGGAAGGTGGATAAACTCCCCTGCGAAATATTCGTCTGTACACAATCCCCGTAACCAAATATTCCAGAAGTCGGGGTGTACAAGCCTATTATTTTAAGGCTAAAAACGCTGCCCCAGACTTGTCTTTGGTTTATATGCTTAGTTCATGTATGTAGGCGATTTAGTTTCAACTAGCTAACTTTATTGTGACGTCAGAAAGGTTTAAACTGGAGATGAGGATTCGCGGTTGATGTTTAAAAATAGAATTCTTCATAATTAATCCCCCCTTAAGATAGGACTAATGGCTTTTGAATTAATAATCAAGCTTCTCTAATCCCAAATACGTTTTAACGCTTAGAGGAATTACAACGCGCAGTTTTCCAACACATATACGAGCTCTAAGAATAGACAGAGACGCAGTAGAGAAAACGGCAGAAACTTTTAAAAGTTGCCAAAGCTTTCCTCATCTCTTCCACAAGAGATGAAGATGTAAGTTTTTCAAGGTTTCTCTGTACGTAGGAACAACAGCATCTTTTTTGTACAAGAAAAAACCTCGCGAGTACCGAGAAGAACTTGAACGACAAAAAAGAAAAACCCAAGAGGGAATTTAAGATTACCTTTGAAGCGTAAATCCACCCTTTCTTTGATAAGATTGATATTGGCAGCGTGAAAGAATTGATCAGTCGTAACAGGGTTTTCAAGTTGCCATTTTGAACAGGAGTAACGATAAAAATCTTGACATGGATTATCCTCAAAGTTTCCAGCCTTAAGAGCATGATATGATATTTCTACACATTCTGGAGAATCGCAAATTCCTAGTAATCCAGCGCCACGGGATGAATTCTGCGAGAAATAATTTTTTATAAAATACCATCAAATCCTATTTAAAACTATAGCTTTAACGCCGATAAAGGTGTGATATAACATTTTCGAGCTACAATCTCCTCAGTTACTTGGCTTGAGTGTTTCATCAACTCATCACTAGAAAACTTACGGAAGATAGAAGCGAGGACAGCGGCCCCGAAACAGAAACAAAAACTAAGAGTCCAAAAGAGAAGATGGATAAAAGTATAACGAAGAGAGAAAGCGTTTTTTCCCTCCCACTACATTTGTCATCTACATGAACACCAGATCCAGATGGAGAGCCGGAAGTTTCCACTTCCACGTGATGATGCTGTTGATTAATCATCACCGTTTTCTTTTCAATACTTTCACCACTTTCACCGCCCATTCCTAAAACAATTATCACTTCTTACTGCACTCCCATTGTAATTAAAGATTTAAAGGGAAAGATTGTTTCTAGAATCTCAAATGCTATTTCTAGAACTATGTTGTCGCTGACACTGCACACTAGACGTATAATAGGCGACCTTCCACCTCAAAATTTCTTGTCCGACTATGCTGCGGTATCATTTTGCTATTGGTTTTCCCTCCAGACTTAATTTTCTCTCGAGAACAGGATTATGAAACTACGGAGAAAATAACTGGAATTTTTTAAATACTTTCTCCACCACCAAGGGAAAACTACATTTACAAGAAATTGTCGCACTATGCCAATTTCTGTAACTATCCTTAGTTCACTTGCCTCATTCTTATATAACGGCTGTTAGTAACGAATCCTAAACTGTCGCATTATGACATATGATAAAGCCAAGTGTGCCAAAATATTTTCACACACTCAAAAATATGTCGCACAAGGGTTTGAAGCACAAGGGATTTTATGGATTCCTAAAATATTTATCAAACACCGTTGAAATTCGAGCAGCACCCACGCACAGCCTTTTACAAAATTTAAGAGTCCTCCGAGGTCTGTGTAAACGAGGGAAAGCTGAGAAGATATCGGTCACAAGCCGGCTTTCACTTCCGCTTACAACTGGAAAAATTCCAGCAACGTTATCTTTGTCAAAGTATTCACACAACTTTCCCTTCCTCCTCCGGGCAGTTCTTGTCTTATCTCCACTCGGAATAATACTGCTGGAAATTCCTCTCGCAGATGTGGAAATATAGTAGTAAGCTCCTGTGTAACTTGTAGGAGGAGAGGGGGTAAAAGACAAGGAGAGCAGCGGCTCCCGTCCGAGTTTTTCCAACAGAGTAGCACTTTCAAAGGCAAAGTATGTTTGGATTGTGGATGTGTATCTCTGCCGTGCTCTCTTGAAAATAGAGAGGGGAGAAAGTTGAGGGAAAGCGCATGGATATCCACCGTTGATCCGCAAAATACTCGGAAGGAAGCCAAGAGAAAGCAATGCTGGAAGAGAATAAAGCCTAAAAGCGCTTTCGTACTTGGTATTGAGTAGAAATAGCATTGAACTTTGGGATTCCGTTTCATTAAGTATATTTCCAGGGATCGATGATTGTTTATTATTCTTCTCTTAAATTTTATTTATGTTTAACGAGTAAAATTCTAGAAAACTATAACATGTCAATTACTACAAATATCAAACGCAGAAGTTCTAGCTAGTTGTGTAAAACATTTACTAACACGAGGTGATGAAGCTGTGGTCAACAAAATAGCGACAGGGGTGCCACTGTAATTCTTGAGTGAGCAATTAACTCCTCATGAATTTCATTAGTGAGGATAGAGTGCATAATGAATTAATGCGATTTAATTAATTGTGTTTCTAAAATATTCTACATTAATCCTGGTCCACGTAAGTTACGTGACGTAACCGCGCTTTAAATCAGCAGATGTAACCTTGAGAACTAACTACAGAACCCATGGGACTGAAGTATAATTCCTAGTATTTACATAGATACATTCCTTCTTTCTGTTTTCGGCGAAGGTAATTAATAAAAAATCTGAATATAAGGGCTAAGATAGGCTGCATAACTAGAATAGTTTAGTAGTCTAATTCACACAACATGAGATCTTTTTGAAAGTTCAAAGTGGTAAACCTTCAGTCCTAGAGACTAGGGACCGGAGAAGTCGGTTACTTTATTCCCTTACACATGTATTAACTGTCTAATTGAATAAATTGAGGCGTACCTGAGGTTAAGGCACCACGGGCCTCAGGAAGACCGAGTGCTTCTTAAGTGGCAGCGCTAGATTATAATCGCAGGTGGGTCCGTCCGCCCGTTTGTCTGTCTGTCGACTCGCCAACTCCTTAATGAACGCATGGATTTTCAAGCGGTTTCCGCCATCACAGAGGCTGTCGGCTGTCTCCTAAATCATTTCCTAGACTTGTTCTTTGCCACTTGGAAATTAAAAATAACTATATAATATTAGCTAACCAATCTGAATCACAATTCCGTTACATAAATTAAAAATGATCCAAATTTAGTTTTAATACTTACTAATGGACGATTCGAAGGCCATTTTTAAAGGTTATCCGTAAAAAATTAATATTTAGAATGGGTATTTTCTGCGCTTCATCAACATGTCTCTCAATTTAATTATTTGGAAGCTGGTCCAATTTCCGGAATTGCTCTAGACTTTACTTAAGTGCAGCCTACAGTAGCTTAGTCCCAAGCACGTAAGTCCATAGTATTTTAAATTTTACACATGTCGTAAATGAGTCCTTTTCAAAACTTCAGCACGGATACATCGACTCGCAATAGTTTGATATTCGGGCCTTACAATATGATCAACTCAGTTTCGTTACGACTACGAATAGTGGCAACGTTAACTTACTGGAAAGCCACGACGGCTCGCTATAAACGGAGACTTTTGTACTGTTTGACATTACAAAATCTGCTTCGTCAAAATTTGCTCCTTTCACCATTTTTCCAACCAGTTTCAAAAAAACATGATAAAGTGATATTCAAGCCCAAATCATACATCTGCCCATTAACACTCGTCTTACTTCATTTCCGAATGGTTTATTTTATGTTTGGAACTGTATTTGTCTGCGATTGGAGTGTTGTGGGAGGTGATAACGTTTTGGAGCAAATTGTAGTCTGTTTAGTATCGGGACTTGGAATATTCGCTAAAACTGCAGCATTTTCCACAATGGCAAAAAACCCGAGTCTTGCCCTCTTCTTTAACAGTTTCTGGGAGTACGACAAAAGGCTCATCTCCAGCAGTTTCGAACGTAGAGAAGAATGGCAAATTTGTCGGAGACAAGCAGCCATATCTATTTTCGACTTGCCGACAGCCAAATTCCCGAAAACAGGACTCATCCTCATTCTATCAGTCTATCATAACTGCCATATATTGTTTCTCATGACTTATTTGTGGCTAGTGATTTATCATCCGAATGTGGTCCATTCCCCTCTGTATCCATTCTTTGCATATGAATACTTTGGACCGCTATGTGCAATCGTAGAAGCCTTTTGGACAGTTTGCACCCTCACGTATGGATATGCAGTATTTATGGAGTATGCCATTTTAATTATGGCACCCCTCATGGGATTCGTATTAATGCTCCGCCATTTAATGCAAGCGCTTACATCATTATTAAATTCATTAACGTTAATTGGCTTCCATCATTCCAGCAAAGACTAAGATTAATCTTCATATGTGTTTCTTCATTCCAGAGAAGAGTCAAGTAAGCCTAACATATCAATTGAAAAACTCCATCAGCTTAGAGTTCACCATGCTGCGTTGGACATTGCTTTCAAATTCGCGAACGATGCCCTCAATCCTCTTCTGTTGCCGCTACTTCAAACAACTGTCGGAGCGATTCTCGTCCCTATTAACTGCATCCTCATTTGGTCCATAGCGCAACCAGATTTTTCAGCCAGGGTTGGACCTTTCTTTTTGACGTTTGCTATCCTTACGAGCGTCTTCGTCTCAAATATCATGTACCTCAATTTAAGCTATTTCTCGGCAGTTCTTGTGAGCTCCAAAGCAGTTCTGAGTAACCTTAAGGTAAGGAGACAAGAGAAGTCGGCAAAGCTCAGGTCGACCACAAACTTCAAGGAGCTGCGCATTTTGGCCAAAATGGAGAGAGCATCTAGGCCGATGGCTATCGAGAATTGTGTCGACGGCAGGGTTAAACAAATGGCTACCTTAAATTTCTTTTTTCATGTTATTGATTATACCATCACTGTTCTCCTTTCAGTAGCGTTACAATAACGATAAGGAACGACGATTGAGTTGATCCTTGTTCATAAAAAGTTGCATGAAATTTACAAAAAACATAAAATGTGATGCACACAGCTGCGATCACCGGGGTGAATACATTTTTGCGTTTAGTTGAACTTAAAATTCGCACAGTTACCAGAATAAGGAAAAATTGGTGGGGGCTATCGTAATTTTAAAACAACTAACCATTCAAGCACAAGCTTGCATCAAAGTTTAGTCATATAGCGACCAGGGTTTTATCAGAAGGAAATTCTAATATTGATGTCTTTGGGTTAGAGTCTAAAAAGACATTAATTTTAAGATGACTGACCTGCTCCAAATTTTTATAATGAGTTGCACTAATGAAGCTATGACTGGGAGTAATCATCCTCGTTTGAACCATGAATGTTGGCGATTTCAGAAAAGTTCCTTGCAGAGTATCAAAGACGGCTATTATTGGAAAATTCGAGCTATTGGAGCTCGGCATAATACGATGGATGCCAAATATAAACACTGATATTAATATAAGATGGTTAGTCTAATATATAAAACAGAAAGTTTGTTGGTGTCACCGAATAGATTCCCTTTTAGTGAAAGCATCACGGACGTTTGAAAGTGTAAATGTTGCAAATATTTCCGTATCTTTGCATCTTTTTGCAAATTTAAGCATACTTCTGCAAATTTTAGCATACTTTTGCAAATTTTAGCATACTTTTGCAAATCTTAGCATATTTATACAAATTTTGAGCATTTTCTGCAACTTTAAGCATATTTTTAAAAATTTTGAGCATGTTTCGCAAAATTTAGAATGTTTTTGCAAATATTTGTAACAGTATGATGGAGGTTGTGTACAGTAAAAATTTGTTCCCAAAATTATGCAATCCTGCTCAGTTTTTAAAATCTCTGAATTTTGATCAAGGTTTTAAAATGGTCGACCATGTTAGGATCTTAGGCGAGCTGTTGCTACCACTGTGGAACTTGAGATTAGTGGGCAGAGCTATAGGTTTGACCTATGGGGAGGGTGGGGGTACCGTTATTTCACAGGAGAGCTGAAGGTGACATTAGAGCGATAGGCTGGACGAGAGACGATTTGACGGAATATTAAACGGTACATTATACAGGAAAAATGCAGGTTTGAAGGGAGAGCTATAGTCTAATTGGAAGCTGTATGCTTATTAGAATAACTATACGAGAGAGCTAGAGGTTTGTTGGTAGCGTTGTAGGTTTGACGGCAGAATTGTAGGATTCACGGGGAGGTTGTAGGTTTAACGGGAGGGGTGTGGGTTTGATGATGGGAGAGTTGTAGGTATGATGGGAGAGTTGTAGGTATGATGGGAGAGTTGTAGGTATGATGGAAGAGGTGTAGGTATGACGGTAGAGTTGAAGGTTTTACGGGAGAGTTGAAGATTTGATGTGAGAGCTATAACGTGGACGGGAGCGCTGGTTGCTTCACAGGAGAGCTATGGGACTGACAGGAGAGCTATGGGACTGACAGGAGAGCTATGGGACTGACAGGAGAGCTATGGGACTGACAGGAGAGCTATGGGACTGACAGGAGAGCTATGGGACTGACAGGAGAGCTATGGGACTGACAGGAGAGCTATTAGTTCTACGGGAGACAATTCCGATTTGTTATGTGAGATAATACCACAGAACCCCCGGGCGAAGCCGGGTAGCCAAGCTAGTTAGTTATAAAAGTACAAACGAGGTCGTTGGCAATGGTTAGAAGCAGGAACAGTGATCATAGATATTGTCTTACTAGGAAACAGTTAACAATAATCAACATATAAATAAAATTAGTATGCAAGATCAGTGTGTTGAATGATGTCTGCGCTTATTTTAGGGTCCCTTTAATTGAATTAGTTTGAAATTTTTTGATGAATTAGAATTGCATTCATATTCTTGATAAATGCATGATAATAACTGCAAAAACAAAGTATTTACTATACATAGTAACATATTTCTTAGAATGAGGATCAAAACAGATCATTCATGCTAGTTTGCACCAATTTTCTCTTAGATATAACATGTGCAAGCTCGAACAAAACAAATATGGCCCATCAATCGGGAAAGTAAATATACAACAGAGTAGTATCAGAATGAGACCTCCCGGAACGGACTCAAATCTTACTTGGTTGGGTTAAAAATCGTTGATTTAGATCCTCTTTCTTTAGGATTAATAAATTACAGCGAACTTATTAAAACTTCAATTTTAATTAGGAATGTTTCAAAATATATTACTAACCTACTGCTTTACATATTGTTCCATCACTTGAGTCACAATGGTCATGTTAGTATCTGTAAGAGTAGAAGCAATCCTAAATTATTCGAAAACCACTGTGGTTCGTTGTAAACGAAGACTACTGGAATTTTTTACATTACGCAGTCTACTTCGACATAATTTGCTTATTTCGCCATATTTTCAACCCGTTTCAAACCATACTGAAATCATCTTTAAGCCCAAGTCATACCTCTCCCCATTCTTCGTGCTATTTCACTTCCGTATGGTGTACTTCATGTTTGGAGGCGTATTTCATTGCGGTTGGAGTGTTGTTGGAGGTGATAACGCTTTGGAGCAAATCGTAGTGTGTTTAGTATCAGGTCTTGCACTATTCGCCAATGTCGCAGCAATTTCCGTATGGACAAAATACCCTAGCATAGCCTTCTTCTTCAACAGTTTCTGGGAGTGCGACAAAAGGTACACCTCCAGTTTCGAATCTTGCGAAGAATTCCAGGTTGAGCGGGAACACCGACCTATGCCTGTATTCAATTTGCCGGCAGCGAAATTGCCCAAAATAGGACTCACCTTTATTCTTTCCGTGTACCATAACTCCTTGATTTTGTTTCTTATGACTTATTTATGGATGATGACATATCATCCAACAATCCTCCATTCTCCTCTTTATTCATTCTTTGCACATCCATCCTATGGAGTTCCATGCTTAGTAATCGAAGCTATTTGGTCAATGTGCTCCCTCTCGTATGGGTACGCAGTATTTATGGAGTGCTACATTTTAATTATGGTACCTGTCATGGGATTCGTATTAATGCTCCGCCATTTCATGTAAGCGCGTAACTTAAAACCCATTTCACAAAATAGTTATTCTGCCATGCTCATGAGTCAGCCATATGGCTTTAAAAAGAGTAGACTTAACTGATTCTTCTTATTTCATACTTCACAGAGATCTTTCAAGTCATCCGAAAGTATCCATCACAAAACTCTATATCCTTAGACTCCATCATGCTGCGTTGGAAATTGCTATCAAAATCGCGAATGATTCCATCAACCCTATCTTGTTGCCAGTGTTTGAAACTATTGTCGGAGTCATTCTAGTTCCCGTTAACTGCATCCTCGTTTGGTCCATCGCCGAGCCAGCCTTTGCAGTCAGAGTTGGACCTTTCTTTTTGACGTTCGCTGTCCTTACTAGCGTCTTCGTAGCAAATATCATGCATCTTTACTCAAGTTATTTTTCAGCGGTTCTTGTGAACTCCAAAGCTGTGTTGCGTAATCTTAAGGTGAGGAGACAAGAGAAATCGGCATCGCTCAGGTGTACCAAAAACTCCAAGACGTTGAGCATTTTGGCCAAAATGGAGAGAGCATCAAGGCCAATGGCTATCGAGAATTGTGTTGACGGCAGGGTTAAGCAAACGGCGGCGCTGAATTTCTTTCTCCGTGTAATTGAAAATACAATCACCGTTCTCATCTCAGCATCGCTATAATAGTGTGACCTGGGTATTGGCTATTTTAAAAAATTACACGTTAGCTTGTTGCATTTATTTCCTAATAGATTCGTGATTAGGCTTTATTTTGTTTCAAGAAAATTTGCCCGAGTGTATACACTTACTATACTTACAAGTTAGCATAGAAATGGCTGAATATTCCTGAATGGCTGGCTGGAGAAGAATTTTGGTATCATCATTTACTGCACGTATAAGTATTACATTATTTCAAAAGCGGGGGTTGAAGGAGAATTGGTTTCATGTGTTGCAGAACAAAAACAAATTATTTTAAATGGAACGTGTTTTTCAGGCAAAAAATTGGTAGGGAGCTCTTATAAGGAGAGTGGACTGTAATAAAAAGGTATTGTTCGCGCGCGCTCTATAGGTTCAGAACTCTTATACATGAATATTAAGGCCCCAGCTAGGCTGTTGTGCACCCGGCTTGCACTCTACAGTGCTTGCCTTCTTTGCTCGTATTATTTGAGTATATGTCGTCTCCGCTCGGCTAATTCTGTACTTGTCGTTCCCGCTCGGTTACCTCTGTACTTGGCGTCCTGGCTCCGCTTATGCCACCCTGATTGGTACTACTCAATGTATGCCTTTATCGCTCCATTCATTTGTATGTTCGCGCGTCTCTGTTTCTCAAACTTGTGCCACCACTTCCCATCCTACCACTTGCCACCACTACGGATCTTACTACTTGCCGTCACTTCGATCTTACTATGTGCCTACTCCTCCGATCTCACTACGTGCCTACGCTTCCGACCTTACTGTGTGCCTACTCCTCCGATCTTACTACGTGCCTACGCTTCCGATCTTTGTATACATGTCATTCTCGCTTTGCTTCTGTCGTCTGCACTCGCATTCCTCAATGTTTCAGGAGGAATGCTAAAGACGCTTATCTACTTGTTTACATGTATCTACTCTCAATGAATGAATGTACCGCTATGTTATGGTTAGATATGAATCAGCTGCTGCAAGCAGCTGATTTGGTCCGCTCCTGTTATTTCATATGTATTCTTGTGATTCTGTCTATATTATGCAAACGACTTGTTTACTTCAATCAATCTACTTCGATGCAATTCCCCAGCTTACTTGTTGTTGCACCAACAATCAATCTATTTATAACTCCATTGTTATTACCTAGATTCATTCTATTTATAACCTGTCCGCGGTTACCTTTGTCTCAACTCTCATTCCTCCCCTATAAAAGGGCGAGATTCTTCTACAATCATTGTCACTTGTAAATTGTCCATAGTCCGAGACTATGCTATTTTTGAGATCGACCAATACATTCAAACTCTTGTCAATTATTCCAGTAATAGTTGTTTGTTTCAGTCATTCTGATTCACTGCTTTCATCAAGCATCCTCTCTCATCCTACCCCAGGCACAAGTTAGATTATCATCCCACCTAGCTATCATCGACAACCTTATACCGGCAGAATATCCGCCTTCGCGTAAAACAGGTATTGCTGTTGAAAATAGCATGGTAGCTCAATTGCTCAATAGTATAAAATGCATTGCTTTTACATGGCAATAATAATACTTACAAGTTTAGAAATTTTAGATAAATACTTATCTCATAGGAAAAATCAACTGAATATGTATAGAGTCGGTAAGTAATTATTTGCTTTATAAACTGTGACTGTATAAGGTGGGCAAACAGAAAGAGTTGTTGTGATAAGATATAAAAAAATCATAGAATGATACTGCTGATCACTTCCATGTTCTGGTTTTTGGTGAAAGATCAGAATTGAAGTCAAAGCTCTCCGTTTCTGCGCAGTTTTTGATCAGCTACATATAAATATTAAATAATGAAATTTTCGCTTTTCCTAACGACGTTCCTTTGCGTGGTTCAAATAGGAACATGCGCGAAAATTTTATTTTTAATCACCTTCGGTGCTCCAAGTCATTTTAACGTATTCAGACCCATAGTCGAAGCCCTTGCAGCCCGTGGACACGATCTCACAGTAGTTACAAACACGCAAGTCCAGGACAAGCATAACAACATTCGCCAAATCTTTGTACCATCAATCTCGTTTCAGGACCATGCGCCGGATCTGTTTAAAATGGCGCTCAATGTCAAGAGTTTCTCAGTGTTGGACAAATTGCAGAATCCTTTCAAATTTTTAAACGACGATTGTAACAACTCCTACACCTCGGCTAACCTAAAGGACTTGGCTCGAGATCACTTTGATCTGATAATCCTCAACGGCTGGTACCAATGTTACAACGGTTTCGTTGCCAAGAACGGTGCGCCATTTATTCAAGCTCTGAGCATGCCCGCACCTGAATCCGTGACACGTGCAATCGGTAACCGGATGCCACCCTCCTTTGTTCCGGGACTTTTGAGTGGGTTCAACCACGAAATGACATTTTTCCAGAGGATTTTGAATCAAATATCAAATATTGTGTTCCAAGTCTTAGTCGCAGACGATTGGAAGTGGACCATGGAGAGGATTTATAAGGAGCAACTTGGCCAGGATTTGCCCTCTGCTGATGAAGTGGCGAAGAACGTTAGCTTGATCTTCAGTAATTCACATTTCACAATCAGCAATCCGCGGCCCTACCTGCCACAGGTCATTGAAATTGCCGGTGTCCATTGCAGACCTGCACAGCCTTTACCGCAGGTAGTTTCACGTTAAAAAATTGCAGTAGGCTTGACTGGCACCAAGTCTACTCTGCTTGTATCCCGCCGTTATCTGTTCTTTCCAGATTTTTTAGATAAAAAACTTTTGGATAATTCCAGGACCTGGGGCTCTTCTTATCTGGCGCTGAAGATGGGTTTATTTACTTCAGTCTCGGAACTGTAGCGGATACAAACGACATGCCCGAGGCCATCCGTCTCAAGTTCCTTCATGTCTTCAGCAGACTCAAGCAGCGTGTCATCTGGAAATGGAATTCTGGAGAAATGGCTAATCTTCCGGCCAATGTAAGGGTCAGTTCCTGGCTTCCGCAGCAAGACATCCTGGGTCATCCTAAAATCAAGGTGTTTATAACACACGGAGGGCTATTTAGCACTCAGGAAGCCGTGTACCACGGTGTTCCGTTGCTCGGAACGCCATTTTACATGGATCAGATCATAAATATGAAGCAGGCTGTTGAAGGCGGATATGCTCTTAGCTTCCAGATTATGGATTTTACCGAAGAAGAATTGGAAGACAAACTAAAGCGACTCTTGCATGACATTAGGTAAAATGTTAAGTCTTTATATTTATATTCATTTGTTGTGATTGACGCAATAGCTTGAAATAATTTATTGAATTTAGGTATCACGAGAAAGCCAAGCACCTTTCCGCAGTATTCAAAGATCAACCTGAGACGCCGCTGGAACGCGCTGTATTTTGGGCGGAATACGTCATACGTCACAAGGGAGCAGCGCACATGCGCTCTCCAGCGCGTAACTTAAATTTTATTAAGTATCATTCATTAGACGTGGTTGCATTTTTAAGTTTAATTACAATTATTGCTTTCTCTTTGCTATTTGTTGTGACTCGCGCCTGTTTTCGGGCAGTTTGTCGCTTAATTGTGTTCACACGATCCAAGAAAACGAAGCTGTCTTAATTGCTTTTTTTTAATTCGATTTAAAATTAATTAGCTGACCATTCATTTCTTATTTTAAGCTGTACAAACTTTAGCTGCTCTATGAGTCCTTACAGATATTCGGAAGTTAGAATTGTAAGCTTTATTTAACTCCTCCATCTATTACTCTGAAACTGTGGTCATTTACATCGATAAAGTTCTTCTCAGAGCTTCTAAAACTAAAACTACACACAAAAGCAAATGTAAAATCAAACAAAGCCATCACGCGATAAAGCTGCAGTATTCATAAGACCTGCATAGAAACCTTTTAGGAGGGAATTTGTTCATACAGTCGACTCTCCCCTTCAAACTTAAACGAGAGATTAGATAAATATTTACAGCATTGGTTCTTTTCTCCAATTCATTTTGTAAGCTACTGGTTGCTTGCTGAGAGTGCAAACAGTTTTACATTCTTAGCTGGCTGATGGAAACGTGTGTTTACAATGAAGTTTTACTCATTATTTCCTCTTCTCTGCGTCTTGAATTTCGCTAATTGTGCAACAATCCTGGTACTCAATCCACTAGGACCGCCAAGTCATTTTAACGCATTTAAGTCATTAATCCAAGCACTAGCGACCCGCGGTCATGACATAACAGTAGTGTCACATTTGGATTTTTCATTCCCTCAGAAAAATGTACACAAAATTCTGATACCTGCAGAAACCTACCATAAACAAGCGCCGAACATGTTCAAGATACATTTTCAAGAGGGCCTCTTTTCCAACAGTTGGATGCTTGGCAACCCCTACAGATTCTTTATTGCGGATTGTGAAAAATCCTACGCAACCGCTAACCTCACAAGTTTAATTGACCTAAAATTTGACCTAGTATTCACAAATGCCTGGTTTCGCTGCTACGAAGGGCTGGTTTACAAAATGGGCTCACCGCTAATCCGTATTATCCCGCTCTCCGCCCCGGACTTTGTCACATCCCCGATCGGGAATCGCATGCCCTCTTCCTTTGTACCCGGAACTTTTAGCGGTTTCACCCATGAAATGAACTTCTGGCAACGCGTTTCCAATCATGTGACCAATATTGCTTTTCAGCTTCTAATCAACAAGGAGATGAATGAGGAGATGGAGAATATTTACAAAAAATACATCGGCGAGGATTTACCTCATGCTGACGAAATAGCACAAAATGTTAGCTTGATCTTCAGTAACTCTCACTTTGCAATCAACAATCCGCGCCCTCTACTTCCACAGGTCATTGAAATCGGTGGGTTGCACATCCAGCCTGCTCAGCCCCTTACACAGGTCAGTTAAAATAGCTTTCAGTAAATTATCGACAGAAGCGTTTAGATTCAAGTATGATTCTGAAAAATTATAGGAACTGGACCTCTTCTTGTCTGGCGCAGAGGATGGTTTCATTTACTTCAGCCTGGGAACTGTGGCGGATACAAACGACATGCCCGAGGCCATCCGTCTCAAGTTTCTTCATGTCTTCAGCAAACTCAAGCAACGTGTCATCTGGAAATGGAATTCTGGAGAAATGGCTAATCTTCCGGCCAATGTAAGGGTCAGTTCCTGGCTTCCGCAGCAAGACATCCTGGGTCATCCCAAAATCAAGGTGTTTATAACACACGGAGGGCTATTTAGCACTCAGGAAGCCGTGTACCACGGTGTTCCGTTGCTCGGAACGCCATTTTACATGGACCAGATCATAAATATGAAGACGGCTGTTGAAGGCGGTTATGCTCTTAGCTTGAAAATTATGGACTTCACGGAAGAAGAATTGGAAGATAAACTGAACCACCTTATTTACGATTCAAAGTAAGATCAGCAAGTATATTTTAATTACTCAAGTTTAATTCGAGACAATGAAGCGGACACTGTTTGATATTTTTTATATTATTACGTTTTATAGATTTACACAAAAAGCAAGGCAACTATCAACCATAATTAGAGATCAAACTGAGACGCCGCTGGACCGCGCAGTATTCTGGACAGAGTACGTAATCCGTCATCGTGGAGCTGCGCACATGCGCTCAGCCGCGCGCAATCTGAGTTTTGTTCAGTACCATTCCTTAGATGTTGCCGCGTTTCTCTTGGTTATTGCCAGTTTTGTGATAGCTGTTCTTTACATTATTATCCGAGCATGTTTTCGCGCAGCGTGCAAACTTGTTTCGAAAGAGAAAAAAATTAAAATGTCTTAAATTTTATTAAAATGACTTTTGGAAACAAATTTATTATTTCATAAAACGATTGAAGTTTTTGCCTTATTGTGTTAAATAGCATCACCGGTTAACCACGTGCTAATTTAGCATTCAACAATGCTAGCGATAGCTTAATCGTATTATTTTAATTTGCACTACAACAGATTGCAAAGAAACCTATCAGAGATGTATGTAGCTAACTCATACTACAATTCCATTATTTAGGCAATGATAGGGCTATCACCAGTGATACCAATGAGGATAGCCTATCAGTAAATTCCTTTATTCACACATTACGACACTATTTAACCAAATTAATTTCCCTCTCATCAAACCCTTTCGGGTTATTCAACGCTAGACCCTATAAATTAAATTTCGAATAGATATACAGTTCCTAATTAAAATGAAACTCCTGTACTTAATTATCGCCGCCTGTTTCGCCAGCACCGCTCTGGCAGAGAGAATCCTATTATTGTTACCGATAGCGACAAAAAGTCACAAGAATGTATTTGAACCGTTAATCAAAGCGTTGGCAGACAAAGGTCATTCACTAGTTGTCGCCTCTCCGACAATGTTTCCACAACCACATCCAAACATTCGTGAAATAGTTCCAGTTCCCTACGATCAAGTTTTCAAGCAGATGACCGATCCTTTTGAGCAGCGTCGCCAAGGAATGGCAGCAACGCTGAATATCAACTCATGGACCTTCATTTGGGATACCTGCGAAGCAGCTTACCTCAATCCTGAATTCAAATCCTTGGCAAACGAATCCTTTGACCTCATCCTCTACAACGGTTTCTTGAACCACTGCTTCCATGGAATCATTTACAAGATTGGCGCACCCTTCATAATGGTAACGACGGTGGCAGTTCCAAGCTTTTTAGCGGATTCCGTCGGTAATTATCTTCCACCCTCCTTCGTTCCTCTCGTGAACGTCGACGCGTCTGACGACATGAACTTCAAGGAACGACTAGTGAATATCGTTTGGACCGTCCTGTACAAGTCCCTCATTCACCTGTACTTTGACTCAGTATACCACGAGTGCTACACGCGCCATCTCGAGGATCCCACCATTCCCCTGCCCTTTACAATTGACCGGAACATGAGCTTGATCTTGAGCAATTCCTATTTTCCCCTCACATATCCCCGGCCATTGCTACCTGATATTGTTGAAGTTGGAGGGATGCACTGCCGGCCTCCAAAGCCGTTACCACAGGTGATTTATAATTAAAACACTTAATGTATTTACCTGCTCCTGAAAAGCACGCTCTGATTTTTAGCTTTAAGCGCTATTACTTGTGAGCACCTGCGCTGTAGCGCATATTCAAATTCTATAGATAGTACCAATCAGCCAACCGAATAACCTGGTACAAAATATCCCATGGACCCTAATCATATGGTCACGTGTGCTTCTGTCTTGTACTGTAAGCCTTGATATGAATGAACATTGAAGCAGGCACAAGCTTCTCTTATCAGTATCTTAAACTGGCTTAAATTAGCTGCTAAATGTCATACCTGCAATTGAGAAAATATTGCTGTCCAAATCTCGTCTGCTCAGCTGTGGAAGAGAGGAGAAGTGTGCTTGATTTCAAATTAGGATTACAAGGTTATAGCTTACTACCTAAACTGATTCCTAAACTCCTCAACTCCTCTGCCAAACTCTTTTAAAAATTAATACAAAGCAGCTGGAGACTCATATTGTATTCATTTGTCCAGCCGGCTGTCTGAAGGACGGTCCTGTGTTTACTGTAGTGCTAGAAGAAGACAGCGGCTAGATTTAGCATTGAATCAAAAAGTGTTGAAAGATTTGCTTCAGACAGCTGAATACAAAAAACAGCAGTAAAAAATGGCCCATCTGTCAGGGCCAAATTCATTATTCGCCATTATTTTGGCACTATCTACACTCAACTGTGTAGTTTGCGAAAATATATTGTTTCTTCTGCCAATTGCAACGAAAAGCCATAAAAATGTGTTCGATCCGATGGTTGAAGGACTTGCAGCCCGGGGTCATACCATCACAATTGCTTCACCCTTCACAGCGACAAAACTGCCACCTAACGTGACTGAAATAATTCCAGTGCCATCTAGCGAAATATTTCCTCAACTCCCTGACCCATTTCTCCAACGAAAACATGGACGACTATCGTTTATGACCAACCGGAGCGGCTGGGAGTTTATGTTCGAGTCCTGCCACAAGGCGTATAAAAACCCTAAATTCATCGCCCTCTTAGATCAAAAGTTTGACCTGGTTGTCTTTAACGGTTTCGTAAACAATTGTTTCGACGGTATGCTTCACAAGTGGGGTGCACCTTTTATAATGGTTACCGCCCAATCAGCTCCGAATTCAATCACATCCTTGGTTGGAAACCGGATGCCCGTTTCGTTTGTTCCAAGTGCTCTATTCGACTATTCCGACGAAATGACCTTTTATCAGAGAACGCTAAACTTGTTGCTTGATTTATTGTCTGAAGCATACACAAGAACTATCATGTTCCCAAGATTTCAGAGTATTTACAAAGAGTATTTGGGGTCAGACATGCCGGATTGGCACGAGATTGAAGGGAACGTTAGCATGATATTTACAAACTCGTATTTCCCGTTAACCTTTGCGAGACCGTTGATGCCGCAGGTTGTTGAAGTTGGTGGAATGCATTGCAAGCCTTCAAAACCGTTACCGAAGGTGATGAACTAGTGTTATTTTCCTGCTCCGCGCACTACATCGCTCTTGCAACTTGATCTGTTTCGCTAGCATCGTTAAATATCGATTAATCTGACTATGCTTTCTCTAAAATGAACGAATTTTTTCAACTATTTCAGGATCTTGATGACTTTCTCTCTGGAGCTAAGGACGGATTCATTTTGTTCAGCATGGGATCTGTAGTAAATACGGACAAAATGACCGAGGACATGAGGCTCAAGTTCCTAAACGTATTTGCCAAACTCAAGCAAAGGGTCATTTGGAAATGGAATTCTGGGAAAATGGAAGGTCTGCCGCCAAACGTGAGGGTCAGCTCCTGGTTACCTCAGCAGGATATTTTGGGTTAGTTCAAAAAGTTTCATTGTTACAAAACACTTTGAATGATTTTAAAAAAATGTTTGATTTTCTTGAAATGTTCAAACAGGTCACCAAAACATACGAATGTTTATTACCCATGGAGGATTGCTTAGCACCCAAGAAGCTGCTTACCACGGAGTTCCTTTACTAGGAATCCCTGTTTTCGCAGACCAGGATTTAAATATGAAGCAGGCTGAACGTGGTGGATACGCTTTGACACTGGAAGTCTTGGATTTCACTGAAGAAATCTTCCATGATTTGATTACAAAACTTTTAAATGATCCCAAGTAAGTCCACTACAGAATGTAATTTTACGTCACGTTAGTTTACTTCAAGGGTTTATATTTGGCCTTTTTTGGATGCTCTGTTTGAACATTTGATTTTTAAAGTAATGCTTAATTAATCCCAGGTATTCATCAAAGGCCAAGCATCTAAGCTCTGTAATCAAGGATCAAATGCAAACTCCGCTAGAGCGCGCAGTATTCTGGGCAGAGTACGTCATGCGCCACAAGGGAGCTGTACACATGAGATCCGCTGCGCGCAATCTAAACTTCTTTCAGTATCATTCCCTAGATGTCGCTGCATTTCTAATTTCAATTCTAGCTGCCGTATTAGCTGTAGTATTTGTAATTCTTCGTGCTTGTTTGAGGCTGTGTTTCCGCCGTAAGGCTAACACTACAACAAATGTAGATTTGAAGAAAAAACGTAAATGAAACTAAGCCTCGTTTAGACATGAATAATAAAATTTATAATTTAAGCAAACTATCGGCTACAGAAGTGAACCTATTTCATTTCAGCTAAAGCCCGTCCAAATGATATCACTCGAAATCGTACTCAAACCTCTATTATCAAGTAACTCAAATTACTATAATCAAACACCAACCCTATTATTAGATGGCTCATATCCTTGGTTACTTGGACCTTACCAGTTCGATCCAGCGGTGTTATCACTTAAATCCCTACATCCTTAAACTACAAATACTCTCCTACTTGCATTCAGTCCTCCTGATAACCGCATCTGACCGATAACAAGGCGTGAACTCTGCCATACATGCAGTGTTATTTATCAATTGAACTTGCAACAGCAACAGCAAGGCACACAGTTGCTACCGCGTTGCTGGAACCAAGTTGATGGCTCATATCCTTGGTTACTTGGACCTTACCAGTTCGATCCAGCGGTGTTATCACTAAAATCCCTACATCCTTAAACTACAAATACTCTCCTACTTGCATTCAGTCCTCCTGATAACCGCATCTGACCGATAACAAGGCGTGAACTCTGCCATACATGCAGTGTTATTTATCAATTGAACTTGCAACAGCAAGGCACACAGTTGCTACCGCGTTGCTGGAACCAAGTTGACAATGGCAAAATTTACAATTTCAAATATATTACTCATCCTCCTCGGCCTACAGGTTTTTTGCACAGTCTATTGCCATGGCTCAAAAATCCTATTCTTGGTCCCAATCGGAACAAAAAGTCACATGAACGTATTTGAGCCACTTATACGTGCCTTTGCCGCCAGAGGTGATGACCTCACTGTGATTGCTCCCGTTAATTACACACTAGGTAGCGCCAACACTAGAGAAATAATCCCAATACCAATGAACAAGATATTCACTCAGTATCCAGACATGTTTGAAATCAAACGTCAAGGAATATTCGCAAAACTTGATACAGGGGCCTGGGACTTTATTTACGACATCTGTGACGCATTATACAGAATGCCGGAAATAGTGAGGATTATAGAAGAAGACGATTTTGACCTCGTCTTCGTAAGTGCCTGGCTACCCTGCCTTGACGGGATGGTTCACAAGTTGGGAGTTCCTTACATCAAAATCGTGTCCATGGCAACCCCTTACTACATGGCAAAAATTATAGGCAATCGTTTCCCAGCCTCTTTTGTGCCAGAAGCACCTACAGGTCTCACCCACGAAATGAATCTTTTGCAAAGATTGGCCAACTTTGCCTTCAGGGTCTACGAAACCTGGGTCAAGGAAGAGATTTACAGACGGAAAAGCGAGCAAGTTTATAGGAAACATTTAGGGGAGGATACACCGGGCTCGATCGAAATCGGCAAAACCGTCAGCATGGTATTTAGCAATTCATATTTTCCTCTGACCTATCCGCGACCCCTTCTTCCTCAGGAAGTTGAGGTAGGAGGTATGCATTGCAAGCCTGCAAAGCCGCTACCAAAAGTAAGATCCGCTCACTAATCACTAATATTAAAACACCTGTAATTTAATTAATGAGTTTCAAAAACATTTCAGGACCTAGAAAAATTTGTCTCAGAAGCCACCCACGGTTTCATCTATTTCGGCATGGGATCTCTCGTAAATACGGATAAAATGCCAGAAACAATCCGCATGAAATTCATCAATGTCTTTTCAAGGCTAAAGGAACGAGTCATATGGAAATGGAACTCTGGCAAGATGGACAATCTACCCGCCAATGTTCGAGCTAGTTCCTGGTTGCCTCAGCAAGATCTCTTGGGTATACGCTTGGAATTTTTAACAAAAGGCTAATTAATTTGTTTACAGCTTAAAGTGTCGTTAATCATTGGGGTACTAATTGTAACATGTGTCATTTCCCACGCAGGTCACCCAAACATTCGTGTTTTCATGACACACGGAGGTCTTCTCAGTACTCAAGAAGCTGCCTACCATGGCGTCCCTCTCCTAGGAATACCATTTTTTGCAGACCAGGAGTACAATATGGAACAAGCCGCTCAAGGAGGATACGCACTCCAGATGCATATTTTACATTTCTCAGAACAAGATCTCGAGGGGTTGCTTACTCAACTGCTTCACAATGAAAGGCAAGAACTCTAACTGATAATTACGTCGAGGTATATTAAACTGCAGCAGATAATTATGTACTCGTCATAAAAACTCACAGTGTTTGTATTTTTATATTTCTAGCTACTCATCCAAGGCAAAAGAACTTTCTGCTGTGATCAAAGATCAAATGCAAACACCTCTGGAACGAGCAATCTTCTGGACTGATTACGTAATACGACACAAGGGGGCGCCACATTTAAAATCTCCTGCACGGAACCTAAATGTTCTCCAGTATCATTGCATAGACGTGATGGGTTTTATTGCATTCATCCTTGTGCTCGTCTTGTTAACAGTTTTTACAATTTTACGTGCCTGCATTCGATGTTTTTATTCTAGAAAGTTAGTTACCAATGTCTCAAAACCACCACAGAATCTTAAGAAAACTGAATAAATAAATTATACGTGGACAAAGAATCATCTGGTTATGATAATTAAACAATTAGTTAATAAAGCTTAGTGCACACAGCGATAAGAATTATAGCTAATTTAGCTTTAAGGCATTTTTTGGTCTACACTATTGTAGTTTTCCGATCTTTAGCCTGCACCACATGACTAATCACATGCTTTCTTTCGGCCTTGAGAAGATAATACCATTCTGCATGGAGGAGCACCTGATTCTGAATTATCATATACAATTGATATGATTTTACTGTGCAATATAATATCTCAGTATATTTTTATACAGCTTCGACACTGCTTCCTATCAAAGTACCCAAATTACATTAAGCTTTTCAGTAGTCTCCTCTGTTTATTTTTTACATAATCGCTTATATATCTCTGACAAAATGCAGTCTTCTTGTAGAATTTACAAGAACGTGGACTGGCTTGTCGCTGTATGACTTCCAAAGAAGTTACTCCCAGCTGATATTAGTCTTAGTGCGTTGAGCATCAGTCTCATGACTCGTACCTAATTTACCGAATATTGTGTTCGTGGTGTCCAAAAATAAGCTCCAAAATGGCGACCCTAAAAACATTTCATCAGTGTACTTGTCGTTAGCTTGTATTTATGTATACAAATTTCGAGCGGCTCGAAAATATTGTTTATGGTACCGATAAGTACGAAAAGTCACATGAATTTCTATCACCCGCTCATCAAATCCCTTGCAGCTCGAGGTCATCAAGTCACAGTTGCCGCTCCAACAACAATGTCAAAGCCAGTTGAAAACGTACGAGAAATAGTGCCAATAAGCTATGAGAAAATGGGATCGGGTATGCCAAATGTTTTTGCGATGCGCAAAGGGGGAAAGCTAGGAGCATTATTTGCAATGAACATGTGGGATTTCCTATACGACCTCTGTGAAAAAACTTACGAAAACCCAGAATTTTTCAATCTGCTAAATGAAAAATTTGACCTTGTTTTCACAAGCGCCTGGGCAAATTGCTACGACGGTATGGTTTACAAACTTGGCGCTCCCTTCATTAAAACGGTGACTATGGCGCCCCCTTCTTACATCACAGCGTTGATTGGGAATCCTTTGCCGCCTTCCTTCGTTCCAGAGATACAGCTCGGTTTGAGCCATGAAATGAGCTTCTTTGAAAGAGTTGCCAATTTTGCCTTCAAGCTTTACCAAGAGATGGTCTACGATAGGAAAAATCGCTTCCGGAGTGAACAAGTATACAGGAAATATTTAGGGCAAGATATACCGAGTGTGGTGGAAATTGGAAAAAATACAAGTGTTATGCTCTGTAATTCATATTTTCCTTTGAATTACCCGCGACCCCAGCTGCCGCAGGTCATTGAAGTCGGAGGTATGCATTGCAAGCCGCCCAAGAAACTACCCAAGGTAACAGCATTAAATTTATAACGTAGAATTTAAAATAAATCAGGACTATTACGAGATATATATTAACTTTACCTCATGAGGATGACAGGATTTGGACGATTTCTTAACCGGCGCCGAACATGGCTTCGTTTACTTCAGCATGGGCTCCGTCGTTAACACAGATGAAATGCCGGAGCACATCCGCCGAAAATTCCTAAACGTCTTTTCCAAGCTTAAACAAAGGGTCATATGGAAATGGAATTCTGGGAAAATGGATGACCTACCTACTAACGTCAGGGTCGGATCTTGGTTTCCGCAGCAAGATATTTTGGGTAAGCCCGACAGATGTCGTTGTGAAGAAGTTATCAGAAGTATTTCTTTGTACCGGTAACGGCAAGCAAATAATGCATACCTAATTTCCTGCAGGTCATCCGAACATTAGGGTATTCATGACGCATGGAGGTCTTCTCAGCACTCAAGAAGCAGCATACCATGGCGTTCCTCTCCTTGGAATTCCAGTATTTGCCGACCAGGATTTAAATATGGAGCAGGCTGAACGAGGAGGTTATGCCTTGAGAATGGAGGTTTTGGATTTCACCGAAGATACTCTCGCAAGCCTCCTTACACAACTGCTGCAAGATAAAAAGTACGTTTTCTGATCTCTAGGTGGCGTTTTACTCAAACTTATTAACGGAAATAATTAACGCTATATACATGCATTCATTTTAAAATTGTAGATACGCTGCAAAAGCCAAAGAATTATCAGCAATCATCCAAGATCAGATGGAAACTCCCGTACAAAGAGCTGTTTTTTGGACCGAGTACGTCTTACGTCATAACGGGACGGAGCACATGCGCTCGGCCGCCCGCCATCTTAGCATAATTCAGTATTATTGCCTGGACTCCATTGCTGCTATTTTAGGAGCTTTGGGTTGTAGTTTAACTGTCATGTTTCTGCTATTAAGCGCGTCTTTAAGAAAATGCTACAAAGGGAAGAAAGCCGATGTTACATTGCAACGCCGTTTAGACAAGAAGAAAAAATAATCAAAACCCTCTAAGCAGTTGACTGTTTCTTGGCGTTTGGGATTGGCATGGACAACAATAACTTGTTATAGTTTGCAGTTGAATATCAAAACTTGAAATTAATATCAATGAACGGCTTTATTAACTGATAATATGAACAAAATTATTTAAATGATAATTAACTTCAAACCACTCCAGTTATTATACCGATTTACAATGCTGGCCAATTGCTTTGCAGTTTTCCGGAAAATTCCGGGAAAATTACTTTCCACTTGATCTGAAAATCAAAGAAGATCCTCTCGTAAATAATGGTATTCAACTCACAATTTTCCAGAAAGAATCCCCCAGAATATTCAAGCTGTTTCTTTTGATCTTTTAAATCCATTGTATCAAAACTTACGCAGAAAACTCGAGGGCATAACCACGTTGACCAGGGTGGACCATTTCTCTACGAATTTGTCCAGGAGGATACTCAAAGGTAGTTTTCCTGGTTCCAATTTGCTTAGAAAAATACAGCCTGGATCTGGGGCGGTCATTTCCATACCCACTGGCGTAATTACCACCGTTACTCCTCCCAACAGCGTTACCGTTACCGCCGGTTCTTCCTGCACTGAATCCAAAGTTTGTACTGAAGAAAGGAAGTCGAAGACTCTTCTGGAACTGATATCTTGGGGCATAGGCCATGGGAGCTACAGGCGCTGCAGATTTGTACGCCGCATTATTTCCATAATTATTGTATCCGGTATTTCCAGCAGGCTTGTACGCATTGTTGGCTCCTTGACCGTATCCGATGTTACTACCGTGACCATAGCCACTTGTCGATGCAGGCTTGTACACAGTACTTTGTTGTTGACCATAGGTTGCGCTGCCCCCGTGTCCATATCCAGTAGATGCTGGCTTGTAAGCAGTTGACGCAGGATGTTTGTTGTATCCAGATGGTGCTGCAGGCCTATACCCTGCTGTAACTTGAACAGGTGCAGGTGTAATAACAGGTCTAGAAGTGACCTGTTGTTGAGGATGCGGAGCGTAGTATTGCTGCTGCTGCGGTTGGGCGACCTGATAGTTATTACTTCTCTGAGCAAATGCAAATTGATTTTGCTGAACCTGTTGCGTAGAAACAGGGATAAAGTAAACCACAGGCTGAGATCCAGCGTTATGAACCAACGGTGTAACTTGCACTAAATCATTTGGTAAACCTCCTCCAGGGGTCGCTGTTACATTTCCAAGGAACAACAGCGCTGAAATTGCTACACAGTCCATGATTTTGATCCCCATTTCAAAACTGTTATGGCTTTTGTCACATCCTCTACTGTGGAAGTAACCAGTGAACTTGGACAGATGCAAGAAGCAACCACTTTCTTCAAGGTCCGTAGGAATAATGGTAATGAGAAGAAGAAGAATCAGGGATCAAAAATGTAAATGAAGAAAGCCAAGAATGTTGAAATCCGGCTCCGGATCATCTCATCGCATCCATCTCACGTATCCTTGAAGAAAATCCCAATTAGCACACAAACCTGACCTCGTCTCCGCCTCCGAACACCTGGCAAAAATCATTTTCTGGATTTTTATAGCATTCTCTCTAAGTTGACTGTGACGGCTTAGCCGATGCTCACCTGCTCTTCAGATCAAGAACTTGATTCCATTTATCTTCTTCTTTCTTACCTTATATTTAGCGCGTGCATACGCATCAGTTATTTGCGAGAAATTCCAGCAGAATCTGGGCGATCAATAGCAGTTTATCAAGTTGATGAAGCAAATGCCAGGTAAGAAAGGAGAAACAAGATAAGGTAACATGTTTGGCAGCTTTTTAGCGAATCTTCTTCCTTCGTCTACAATTTTGATGTGTCTGGTTCCAGAGAAAGATCCGTCATTAGCAGTTTGTATAAGCGAAAGAATTCGCGACTCTGTGAATGTTCTAAAATATCGTCGCTACATATTTTCAAGCTGAAACTCAACTAGCGGATTTCTCGCTTGTTGAATTATATTTCTTAAATAAACCATGAAAAACGTAAACTAAACATGATATCATACATTTCTGCAATCCCTCCAATTTCTAGAACCTTGCATTGCGCTGAGCATGCATTTGGAATCTTCTCCTACTAAATGCCCCAAAGGCATCGAACATCCATCTCATTTGCAAAAATTAATATTTATAAGCTTTGTAAAAGTCAAAAACCGCGGAGATTCATTGCCCTTGTCAAACTACATTCTACATTGCGTTTCATATCCCTTGCATTCTTAGTTCCTCTTCCTTTGCTTCTATGCCTTTTAAATGAGTTTTATATGAATTAAACTTCCTCATATGTTTATGCTTCCCTCTTCAAACTTTTGCAAGGAAATTACAAAGCTTTCCTTTCTCATACCTTTAACTATTACCCTTTTCGACTCGCAGAAAAGAGCGGAAGTTTCATGAGCTGTAATAGCACACTTGATCTTCCTTTTTGGAAATTCATGATTGTAGCATAAACTACCTAATTAAACTAGCAGTTGCTGTAATACAAGCTCGATTTCTACGAACTTGTTTTCCTTCTCTCTTATTCCTTTGTAGGCTTGTTTACCGGCCCACATGCTGAATTGCACCTGTAAGAGGAATGATTCGATAAGAGTTTATCTTAAGTAGACTTGTTAGCATTTTCGCATACAGAATTTATGATTTTTCCCCAATGGTGACAGACATGACATAACCGGATCTGTGAGATAATATTTTTTTCTTTGTTATCCCTTTTACTTTTCACAGGGCATGGCTGCTCCTTTTCAATCTCACGAGTTAATGAAGAACGCCATTAAGTATATCTGCTCATTTTAATTGCAAACAAGTTTGCATTTTAAATCACTATTTCTTGGCTTGCAAAGGAGCCACTACATGTACATTTATTTATTAATTACTTAACGATTCTTCATGTTCTCACTGTATAGTAAGGTTGTAAAATCTTTTATTCTCACTGCAGTTAAGTTTTCTGCTTGAATGTTTGTAAAATTATCGATGTTAATATTACATGTATAATTAGCTCACAGCAGAATCTGCTGTGCAGAGAGAAAGTTTGAGAAAGAATTCAGTAACTAAATCATTCCTTTCGTGTTTCTCTAGCTTCAAAGATGAAATATTGAATAGTTTGTATAAAAATTTGAAACAGAAACGTTATAATTTGTGCATACTAAACGTTGTAGGATTTAACTGATTTACACTGCATGTAAATTGAACATGAATTAAACAAAAAAGGCGTCGCGGTAATATTTTATAAACAAAACAATTAATTATTTAATATGTTGAAGTTTGACGAAAACTTTAAAAAATACGTGAACAGTCTTGTGTATCTTGTACGGCCTGTTAAAATTCCGGGTAGCATGATAATGGTGTAAAGAACAGGTCAACGTTGTCATGCTTAGATTTCTCCTGACCTGCAATCCAATGAAAAAAGAGCAAATTAGTTCCGAGTTAAGCATTTATTATACGCATAGCGGTTACGTCAAATGAGAGAACTTACGCTGATCCACGAATTCCATAGCCTCGCCTTCCTCCTCTTCCGCCAGGTCGGGCACCAGGAGCTGCATTTGCAGGTCCAGCCACTTCGATTTCATCATAGTATCCAGATGGCGCTGCAGGTGCTCCATAAGCAGAAGATGGCGTAGAAACAGAAGCAGGTGCACCATATTGACTTTTCGGAGCACCATAAGCATTTGCTGGGGCTGCGAGTGCTTGATGGGTATTGGAGTAACCACCAGATGGCACCGCTGCGGCTTGATAGCCTCCCGCCAGAGGTCGTAGTGGATTCTGACCGCTTTGCTTGCTACCTGCATCGTTGCACCTTGACCCCTGTGAACTGCGGTAAGCGCGTTTCTTCCTATATCCACTAATTGGTTGAGGAGTCAAGTGAGGATTTCGGTTTTCTCCAAAATCTTCGGGTTGATCGTTGTCTTCTTCACAGTCATCGTCATAAGTTTCACTGTGCATAACATTGAATAGAACATTACCATCTTATTAACACATTATGAAGTTATAGTGTTAAAGGTATAATCGGCATTATATTCTTACATTGCAAAAGTGATGTTGTACTTTGGCCTAGGCCTGGACCTGTAACGTGGTCTACGAATCTGGTTACCATCGCTTCCTTGACTTCCATACTGTTTTCTGGGAGCTGGAGCTTGGTAGCTGTTGCTCTGAGCAGGTGCTCCGTAAGTTGATGTGGGCACACCGTATGCAGGAGCAGGAGTTGGACCAGATGGTGCTCCGTACGAAAGAACAGGAGCGGATTGAGATGGAGCTCCATAATTCGATCCAGCTACAGATGGCGCTCCATACGCAGAAGCTGAGCCTTGAGCACTTTCCAACGGGATAGCTGTAACTTGATACAGTATTTTGTCCTTTGGTGAGAAAAAGAACGAGAGCTGGCCTCCATTACCTAGAAATTTCGGATGTTTAGGCTTGAATATATTTTCTGCCGGTAGGAGTCGCAAGCCTGGAACAGCCGTTTGTATGTAGCCTCCTGCAAGTGTCGATCCCGGAGCTTTGTACTGACTCGAGGGGGCGTTGTTCTGCGGTAGATTCGTTCCTGCAAAAAGTTCACCTAGATTAGCTTTTAAACCTTTTTTTTGTATAAAAATAATGTTTTATCCCTATATTATTTGATAATCCAATTTGTCAGTAAACGCTCTCAATAAATAAACACAGAAACCGAATTTATTCAAGTACCTTCTTGCTGGTAATTGGAATTAACATTGACCGGCGGTTCTGAAAAAACCACGTTGACTAAAACTAGCCCCACACAAACTCCAAAGAGTCGTTTTATATTTGCATCCATTTTACTCTTGTCTCTGGAATCTTAAAATTTAATCAACAATCTTCACACTGAAAACAAACGATCACTACAACGCAAAATTTTCAACAAACACACGCACTACGATGTCACTGCGCAAACTATCAAAATTATAAAAACAGCGCGAATCCCTTACACGCGCTGCGCTTATGATGGCACAGGAAATCAAATGACATTTGACACCCCATGAAGCGCCTGCTTTTATACATCTCAGAAAATTTGGCAAATTGGTTTCTTGGCACGCCCATAGATTTTGACGTAATCTTCTCCTGTGATGACACTATGGCCAAATTAAACGCCTTTAAGAGTGAAGATGTCAGAACGGCTAACCTCCTCCTCCTACCACATGACCCAAACAAGGTAGTACATAAAATGCACTTTATGCGTCCATTGCAGCCTTCCCTGATGTCATTACTAGAACTAGAACTGCATCCACTTTCACTTACTTAAACGCATCTTCTTCCTTCCGTGTTGTTGCCTTCACTTCCGATAACTTATAAGGTATATAATTCTAATATTTTTGAAAACAAAACTTCTACGACTTGCTAATAGCAATGTTATCATCCTCTAATCTTCCCATATCCTTCTCTAACTCAGAACATGGTAGAAACCTGCCCTTTGCCTCCCAGCTTGCTTTGACGTTGAGGAAATATAATTCGTCAATATAAAATGTAGCGCAGAGTCTTCTGCGTATAACCGCGGTGACAAATATTATTTACAAGTCCAAACCTTGCTCTCTTCGGCAAGATTGAATAACAAGATTTTCTTGATTTGCATATATCATCTTCGCGTAAACAATTCAGGAGGAATCCAGCTCTTGTAACTTCTCAAACCTAAGTGCACGCAAATCCAAAGAAGCTAGAAACATTGATAAAGGTATTAGGTGTGAAAGTGAGTGAACGAATTAAATGGAGAATTTTTCCCGGCTCCGTCCAACGTATACTATGAGCATCTTCCCAATCATTATGAGAAGATATGCACGCCAAGGCTTGTTTAAATTTTCGCAAACGTAATCTGCATACAGGATGCACTTATGCGCTACATCTTGCTTTACGAACTCACAATCAAGTATTCCTTATCGCCAAATTCAAGTTATGAGAGGCTCATTTTATTGAGAAAAGAAACGCGGGGAACAAGTAGAGTTCTGAATTTTGCATATGATTCACTCTTCTCTCTATACCTTGATCGTTTCGTAGAAAACCCATCGAGTGCGACTGAAAGATTGTTGACTTGTTTCATTGACCAGATTCAAGTCAGGTAGGGACTGCTATACAACATTGAGGAAATGCTTTAAGATCCCCCACAACTAACTTGATAAAGCTGTAAAATAAAAGAATGCATTTGCATAGAATGGAATATATTATTTCCTTCTTCAAGCTTCTTCTTGTCGATGAGGCAGCTGATGGCTGTATAAATCCGTAACTTATATGTATAGTTTGCAACTGTGACTGTAACCAACCCTTGGTACGTCAAATCAAATGAATAATTTGTGCGTAGATCGTAGGAAGAGAAACGTGTTACATTGTATAACTTATTGCAGGCACTATTTATCCATTGGAGAATTTGAATTTGCCAAAAAGATTATTCAGTAAAGATTAATTTAAAAAAACTGGGGATATTCTCGCTAACTGTAACTCTTCCAAAATGGTATGCGTTTGGAGCAGAAGAGCAGCTAATGAGCTAAACCAAATAATGACCGCAACAGCCCAACTAATAAGCTTGAACATTATCAAACATTTTGCTCATCCCGGAAAATTGATAACAAATGATTAAAATATTGCAATCGAAGCGGATATGCATGACCAAGATGTGCTAATTAATGCACTCGCTCCGGTCCTAGCGCAATACAGTAATCCTTGATGCAATCCAGTCATGTAACCCCAGAGACTGTATTGAATTTCTCTAAAACATGGGGTTTCCATGTCCCAGAATATCTGGATTACGTGATGCAGATATTTCAAGTGAGGAAAATCTGGATAAGTTAAAACCGCAGAATTAAGTCACTCTTGATTTGGAGCATAGTTTTGAATAACTGTTCCATGTAGTATTTCTGGAGACGAAGGAAAACTATGTTGCGTTTATATTATCGACTGAGAAATTTTCAAAAAGACATGGGTTCGTGGTTGGACAGGTCGCTCAGTTTCTAAGTTTTATTGTATCGTGTCGAAGACATGTCCCCGATATTCAGGCCTTTTGCCTTCTGCCCCGTTGATACTGTATACCCGATATCTGTGAAAATGACCTTTTGCAATGCTTTACCACTGGTTTTGTTGCTATACTCTGCAATTTCCGGTACTACAGGTCAGGATTTAGCTGCAAATAAAGAAAGCACTGACATAATTGAAAATGGTACCGTTGAAGCTTACTCAAAAGCGTCTTTTTTGAACCGCTCCACAAATTGTGCTCCAGAAATATTCCTTCAAAATTGTTTTTCAGTTACGCCAACCCCAGTTATCGTTATACCCTTAGACTTTGCCGCCTTTTACACCGAAGAAAAAGATGCCTTCTTGACAGAGGTCTACGGTCAAAGATATTTCAGGTTTAATACTACTGCACCAACTCCAGAATTTTCCAAAAACGGGAATTTTACTTGTGGTCCTCCCATGGAAGAATACCGGTTTCACTTGCAGGTTCCAATTGACCCTACAATATCAGAACTTCCAGATTTCAAAGATACTGAAATCGGAACCGGGGAAATAAACAGTTCTGAAATTTACCGGGATCTCATATTTACCACCAACGGTTACATGGAAGGATTGAATGAAAGCAATGGATTCACGTTTTACATCCCTCCAGAGTTATACTGCGTTTCAGGGTAAGCGTAGCGCCATCTGTGAGCATCGCAATGATTTCTCATAAATGTAACATTTACTCACGGGATTTTTGTCTTCTGCGCAAATTTAAATCAATCATTCAAACTTCAATTTATAAGCACGGGTACTTTCCAGATTTACCCACGACTCGGTCCGTGGGAAATTTTGCATGCCGAAAACGATGGAAGCTTATCCCACCGTTCGAAGATGTTTGAAACCGTTGCGGCTTCGAAGGATTCAAACGGATATTTTCTCAGATCTAGAACAAGGTCTCGAGCTTAACATCACCGATCACTACGAGCAGGATCCGAAGTGACCTCTTCCAAGACATCAGATTCCCAAACAATCATCTTAAAATGAAGAATCCTGTCTTTTTGCAACGATCGTTAAAATGCGATGATTCCGAGAAACGCAACTTTGTAAGCGACCCTTTAGTTTTGTCGGCAGGTGGCAGTTCCGTCGGCTACCAAGAGTAAGTAATAAAACGAATTCCTCATTAATCTGCTGGAGTTATAATGATTATGGTGACCTTATTTCGTTATTGCAGTTTTCACTTTCATCGAGACATTGGACTGTCGGGCCGGGACAGTGGTAGTGTTCCATGGAAGCCGATTAAGGATGTGGTGGGCGGTACTGACGAGTACTGCATCGATACTTTCCAGACCGAATCTGATGAATTCCAACTCCCGGTCTCGCATCGTCGACGTATTCTTGTTTATTGTGTTGATTCAAGTACTATGGTTAGCCAAAATAAGTGTAGACGAGATTTTAATTCAAAGCTTTAAGTCACAAAGAATGTACTCAACGTTAGAATGTATGTGTGTAGTGAACAGTATGATTAATGAAATTTAAGACGTATCTTGCTGTTCTTTTTCAGTACAATTCTGACCTATCACATAGCCAACGTCTACTGGTTGACATTCAGAAGTACTTGCTCATCTTCTCAGATGTCGTACTTGCAGCAATAATTGTCGTCTACATTGTAATATGGCGAAAGCAAAATGTTCACGGAAGGACTGCAGCAGTATTTGTCTTGTGCATGTTCATTTATTTTCTTACATTGACTTTTAGTTTGTTTGAAACGTTTCCGTATGCATCCAAATCATGCACAGCAAACGGTATGTATCAACTTTATAATTAGTTGATTAATTTAATTATTCCCGAACTTTATTTCCTACAAATGCGACAAAGGAATCTTAAAATCTAAACAAATAATAGAATTATGAATTGAAGTTTTTAAATTATTTCAGCCGTCATTTACCATTTTTCTGTTCTTGGCATGTACTCCTGGATGGCTATTTTGAATTTCGACGTTTGGAGCACAATTACGTGAGTTTTTCCAACAAAGCAAATTATTTACTATTTAAAATTTAAAATACATTTTCAGCTTTAAATATTTTTCCCGTGGATTAAAATCTAATAACATTTTTGGAACTTTAAATTGCGTTAAACAATAGTTCAATGGTCGCCGCTTCCCAACGTACAAAAGGTAACAAGCGCTTTGCGGTCTATTGTCTGGTTGGATTTGGATGTCCTTTGATTGTGATTTGTATATCTCTTGGTCTTCACTTCTCATATCCGTAAGTAAAAGTATTTATTTAAATTTAAATTCGAAATTGAAGTTACCATTATTCATTAAAATTAATTAAAAAAATTATCCTACTCAGGCTAGACACGGAAGGGATTATTCTTCCAAACTACGGATACCATTTCTGCATAATTCGACAAGGAGTTTACGTCTACTACCAGCTGGCGCCACTTTCAATTGCGTTTCTCATTAGCGTTGCCTTTGGAGTTACTACCCTATACACACTGCTACAGTATAGGCGGAGTACACGCCGAATTAAATCATCCAGCACTAAAGCTGCGCAGAATCAGTAAATCATTATTTTATTATTTTAAGCGCATTATCTAATCATTTGCCTACAAAGTTTAAAACAAAATTATGCATTCGATCTGCAATATATGTACCTTTCAATTTTTTACAGATGCACATTAATTTTCAAGCTCTTCGTCCTCATGGGGACTACGTGGGGATTAGAAATGATTCTGTTGCTTGTGTATGGAGAGAGAAGAGCAGAATGGCCGGCCTTCATTGTAGCATGCTACCATTGTCTTGTGACAGGATTCTTCTTTTGGATTTTTGTTGTGAAGCGTGAAGTTGTAGATCACATTTCCAAAACAATTCCTGGAGTCGACAGCATAGTAAGCTGGGTGGATGAAAAACGTTCTATGCAATCACACTCGACGATGCATTCTACCGCGCCGTCTAAAAGCAGTGGCACGAAAGCTACTGACGTAGACGCGTCATCCAGCACAGACGGCCGCATGTCCGTGTATTCCAAAAATTAAGTTATAAACACATACTAAGACTGTGTGCATCATGTAAACTTTGACGAAGATATTTAATAAGTCATGTTTTTAGCACGAAGGCTGCAAAATTCAAAACGCAGAAATAATCGAAAAATTATATTATTCCAACTCTTATATCCATCATATAGTTATATACAAACCTGCATAGGTATTGTTAGTCGTAATTATATATTATATTAAGTATATCAGTCTAAAAGTTGAATTCATCTCCCAATTTCCGATGATCTGCAAAAAATAAATATTTTAATTTAAAGCTTAAATCAGTTTAAATACCTGAATTGAATATAATAATTTTAAAACTTTAAATCATTAACTTTAATCTACTTACATTCCTAATTTGACTCTGGATCCACCTGGCCTTCGACTCAGTGCTGAATTTGCTGGACCAGCAGCTTCGAATTCGTCAAAGAAGATTTTCTTAGGAGGACCATATGTTGTAGATGGCGCACCGTAGCTACTAGATGGCGCTACATATCGGCTTGGTGGTATACCGTAATTGTTAGCAGGAGGAGCTGGAGCTTGGGGTGACGGCAAGTAAGAATCTCCTCCTTGAGCGGCACTTACTGGTGCTGCTGGGGCGGCAGGCTTTAATGCCGCCACAGTGTTATCTCCTCCAGGGAAAGGGGCAAGTGGGTTTCGTCCAGCTGGTGAGTCGGTGATTGGTCCGTTACACCTTGCTGCATCATTGCCGCGTCTCCTCCTGTAGTGCTTAATACGCTGTGGTGTCAATTTCGGGTGACGATTTTCTCCAACCTCTTCCGGTTGAATTTCTTCGTAACAATCGTTATTAAAATCCTCTCTGCAATACCAAATACAGTTAGTTACAACCAATTACGTCAGAGAACCGCTTCGGATAACCTAAATTAACGAAGAGTAAATTCAACGGAAAAGCATAATATGGTGCGAACAACTATTGCCAAACTTACAATTCCACCGTGAAATTGAACTTGGGCCGTGTCCTATATTTATAGACTACTCTTGGGGCTTGACTAGATGGCACTGGAGTCGTAGTGGTTGTTGTAGTAGGTGATCCATACTGAGTAGGAGGGCCATAGCTTTGTGACGGTTGAGTGAACGCCGTAGGAGCAGGTGCAACTCCTGGGGTTTCAGCAGATATTCCATTGGCCAAAGATGGAGCTTGTGACAACTGAATCTTTGTCACTTGGTAGATTGCATTTTCTTTTGGAGAGTAAAAGAACGACTGCTGTCCTCCAAAGGCAATGTTGACAGGAGCTCGCGCTTGAAAGATATTTTCTGAGGCAAGGAGCTGCGAAGAGGGCACCACAATCTGCTGTTCTACAGGTAAACCAGGCTGAGCCAACACCAGTTGGGATCCAACAGCATGGTGTGAGTACGGCACTGGTGCCGGAGGAGGAGGAACGCTTTGTTGCTGATACTGCTGATAATACGGCGTGAACACTGAGAACGTTTGGGAAGTAGCTATTTCACGAGGTGGCAGCGGTAATGCCTGCCATGGCTGGTTGTTGCCATTACTTTTTATGGTATTGTAAGTTGTCCATGCCGAAGGAGGCTCCCCACTGACTAAATTCACTACGACGGCTGCAAACAGCAGAGTCCAGCATTTTAAAACCCTGAACATTTTCGCACAATTTCGCGAAACAAAGTTTGCTTCAACGGTGCAGTGATTAGCTTTAAAAACGCGCTCTTGCGTCACGTCAATCTAAAGTTGTGCAGGAACATAGTCAGAAACTAACTACAAGAGAATTAATTTTGCAAGAGTCCTTTTATAAGGAGCGGTGGAAGTAATTCGCGAATTGATACAGTTCATTTCCCGATGAGGGGTATCAATTAGACATGTTAATCATTGCAGGGAGCACAATCAAGCACGTCAACCATCTACACTCTGGTCATTGCTCTATTTCTTATGCTAATGCAAAATCATACCACAGGACAGGAAGGTGCTGTATCAATTTTTCGCAATTCGCAATAATCCATGCAAAAAATTAGAGCATCGATATAAATACAAACAAGGGTGCAATTTTGCACACATCAGTATGTAGAATCAGCCCATAGCATAGCCCCTTTTGCCTTTAAGACATTTGCATTATCTCTTCCCTACTGATTACCATCATACGTATTCCATGCACCTAAACTTATAACTCTTTAGCAAGCAAATGAGCAACCATCTTTAAAGGAAACATAGAAATTCATAAAGTAATGAATGCCTACAGGGTGGCTGGTGGCTTGTCTTCATAAGAGTGAAAACCTCACCTGAGAGTATGCTCTTTAGTTTAACATACGCGAATCGATATATTCTGATATATCATCAGTTATAATATTTCCATCTTACGCCACACTTTACTTGTCAATTCCTCCACCTTGTTCTACTTGATCATTTAAGGGAAGTTGGAAGCAAACATAATCTTTCGCCTAATAAAGTTAAGCGAGTCCCACTCTCAGATGCAATAATACTTGTAGTGCAGGCCCTCTGTTTCCATCATAATGTACATCTATCTTCCACCAAACTACCCATAATTCATAACTAGTTCTACAAGAGTTGAAAAAGACGGAAGAAAAGGAAATAACCATTTCCTTTCCATTATTGCTTATTGCAATTCAGATGAGGAAGTTCCTTGGATTCGCCACATCCGTTCGCAGATTTTTAAGGTAGGGGTGAATAATTTATAGTATTCCTAGAATTCATATTTCATGCAGTACTCAATCCATGAAGACACGGATGCGATACGGTTTCGCGGATGGGCTATAATTATTAATCAATTGCTGATTGATTACATGATAGTGTAATGCTGTAAGCTGCAATGGAGAAACCCGATAATGCACTGATTTGCATGCACGTGTCTCCCGGCTTCCATGACCTAAGGACTCCTGAGGAAACTTAGCCAAGCAAGTAAGTGACTATACTATCAAAACCATGGTTTGACAACAGCAAACAGCAATGGTTTAGTTTCCTAAACCATTGCTATTCACCAATCCGTATAGCGAATCGAAACCTTAAGACTTTTTACTGTCGCTGAAAAGTATACAGACCATTGCTGTTCCATAGCATAAGCTATTATGGCTAGAATCAATTGAAGGACTACTTCTACAAGTCTAGCCAATTTGACAATGGACAATCTGGTTTAACCAGTTTCAAAATGATAAAAAGTTGCGCCACACCACGTGTCTTTGTGACTGGAGTTTTCAATCAGAGAGACCAGCTATTTGTATTTATTATTATGTCTCTCATCCACTCTTTTCTAGGCTTACAATTTAGTCGTTTAAAATTTTGCTGAAGACTCCAAGGTATTCACAATGGACTACCGTTAGAATTTTAATTAGTGTAGTTTAAATTTGAAATTATTCCTAACATAAGTATAAATAATATATTTTGTGACGAAACGTTGATAGTTGTCAACCAAAGGGCCGCTGTGATGGATACCGGCGATGGAATTTTGGAGGATGGTGAATCCAGAACGGATTTCAGTTCATTGAAATCCATTTTTGTGGGAATGCAGGGATTGGGCGCGCTGTTTCTGATTGCATCCTACTACGCAATCCCTTATGGGCGATACTCTTCAAACTCACACTTCAGAGGGCGCTTTTCCGTTCCAGCGCATATATTTTGGCGGGTGAGTGATTTTACAAAGCTAGTAGTATATTGATGAAAAATTTAAAAACTAGCCGCGGTAAAATTAACAAGACATTCTAATTTTTAAATTTTTAAAATTTCCTGCTACAGTGCTACACGATAACTTGGATTGTTCCTCTAGTTTGTATGTTCCTAATCCCTGGAACCGGCTTAAAAAATCCCTACAATGTACTAGCATTGCTTTTATACATTCTTCATTATATTCACAGGTATACTATATTAACATTTAAATTCCATTTTTTTTAATAACCATATCTCTACCTGATTTTCTGGAATTAGTAACAGCCCATCTCTCATTAAATTTTTATGATACTTTAACTTCTAGGACGGTAATTTACCCAAGGGGTCAGCACAATCCATCCCCGTGGCCACTTGACGCTGCGATCCTGGTTATCACGGGCTCTTCACTTACGAGCATTCTTCAAACAATTGATTTAGTAAATGTTTACAGCGTACCGCCTCCAGGCTTTTTGGGTTGTTTAGGTATGAAATAACTAATGTTAATAAATGACCTGTAACTTGATTCCTGACCCTAATTCCGCGTAACCTGGGGGTTTTGTGGTTTTCTCTAGGTATATTGATATTTTGCACCGGATTCCGAATCAATGTCACACATGACAACATTCTAAAGAAACTTCGAAGACCACCCATAGATGGCTTCTCTCAAGCTTCAGTGTACGCTATACCTTCTGGAGGTTTATTTTCCAACGTTTCCGCAGCCAATTATCTCGGAGAGATTATACAATGGTGGGGATGGGCACTGTTTACAGGCTCAATGGCTCAGGTAGGTCATGGTCGTGGCCCAAGCATGTCCTATAGTATTAGTGCATATGTTGAGTGGAAGATGTCACGTTCTGTTGCTTCGTATGGGTGTCGTCTGATTTGCTCTTGTGTTAACCATTTTAATTTCCTCCAGGTAATATTCGCCATTACCTCCACAGCTGTTCTAAGTATCAGAGGGAAACAACATCACGAGTATTACAAGAGGAAATTCGGGAATAAATACCCAGCGGAGCGCTGGGCAGTAATTCCATACGTTTTGTAAAATCATACGACTGATCCTACCTTTAAATACATGTTGATTAAAATCCCAATTTTTAAATTGTGTGTATACAAGACTTTTATTAAACGTTGGCCCGGTAATCATGGAATGATGTTATTCTAATTTTAAATAGCATATCATAATTAAGTGTTGAATTGCGTAGGTATTCTGCCATGAAAAGTGTTGTTGATTTTACAATAATGCCAATTCGAAACGCTAAACTGAAAATTCCAGACAAGAAAAGATCAGTTAGCCATTAGATTTCATCCGTAGCGGTAGCAGTAGATTTACTCGGAAAATTTGCAAGTCCAAACCCTACCCTAAAGACTTTTCGAAATTAGAAAATCAGTATATAAATACATTCAATTTCAAACAGCGTACCTTCTCTTGCACTTAATTTAAAGTCTTTTTTAATTTACCATTTCCTACTTGGAAAGGATTTTACGAAATTGTTTTTTAGACCATACTTCGGAAAAGCTGATACAATTAAAGCAGGTAACTATTTTGCATCTTACCAAAACGTTAAAGTTTCAAGATAAACGGCGTGAACTAGCACCCAACGCTGAATTGACGACAAACTTTCACATCTTTCTGTCTCTGATCAATTCCATTTAGACAACTATTCTTATTTTATGCCACGACGAGCCTCTGGTATCCAATATTAACAGTACTAAAGTTAGATTATTCATGTATTTTGTCATGCAGGATCCACCGTCCAACATTTCTAGACATAAATGTTTCAACACATAAGTGTAAAATATTTGTTGGTGCAAATCGTTTTATATTTCCAATTTTCTAGGCTTCAAAAGTGGCAGGATAAAAGTTAGAAAATGTTAGAAAATTTTCAGAAAGTGTGAAAGTATAAAACGGCGTAACTATGGTAACCACACTTATATCCACGAAGTTCAACACAATTGTTGGACTGTAGATCCGGCATCAGCCTCAATAATAATTACTCCGATACCTGTGATAGCTCCAAGTTAAACTCTGCCTTTTAATTGTCCTTACAATGAAGCATTTTTTACACGATTGTGCAGGATGGCCAACCGAGATGGAGCATGCCCACCCGGGCAAGGAGCCAACCCGGCGCGACGCAGGAGCCACGCAGGAGGCCCCGCGGGACGCCAAGGCCAGAAGGGAGGCCAAGCCCAGAAGTTTTAGCCGTGATTGATTGGGCGCAAGGAGAAATTGATGATTTATGGGAAAATTCCTCTAATGATTATGAAACAGTAGTACGAATGGAGGAAAACATTGCAGAGGTTAGTCTTTAAATTATATCCTCCTCTATGCCTGGCTCCAGTTGAGCGGATGCTGGAGAGGGATTTAGTAGCTGATCCTAAACCCCTTCCCCATCACCCTCTCCCGATCATTAATTATAGTGATAACCCTTAACATTGCTACCCTCAGAGGCGGAGGAATTTGGGACTTCCGGCTTACGACAGAGCCAGCGCCAGCCTTTACATCGCCGGTCCTGCATTTGATAATCTTGAAGAATTCGGCCCTGCGGATCATGGTCCACAAAATTGGCCACCGCCATATCCCTAACAATGTGATGGTCTCCGAACCTCCACCACCTTACCGTCGGAACAACCCAATGCTGCGCTCAACACCACCTTCAAGTCCTGACCGCCAACGACATCCTCGTCCTTACTCACCTCCCAGTTCACCAGGCGGCAGTTCTAGGTTTTGGAACCCTCCAGATCTTAGCCGCACAACTCGTACAACAAGACATCCTGAGAATGAGCTCCCACCTCCTCATTGGTGCCCTCTAGATGGCCCACGTTGTAGCCAATGCGTAAATGATGCATATATGATAGCATATCATAATCGTAGGATACCTCCTCCTTACTCTCCTCCCCGATGACCCACAATAACTCTAGAGTACTGAAACAGAAGAGATGCTCCGTGCAGAGGCGGAGGGGCCTTTGGTAGCTCCCAGCTCTTCATACCACCATGCACTCCCACACAAATGCACGCATCACGGTCAGACGAGGCCTCCTCCATGAACCCAAAAAGAACTGAATACCAGCTCTGATCGCTGAAATAAAGTTCTGCAATGAATAAAAATTACGTGGATTCGGTCGAGATCCTTAACAACAGACTTGTAGAACACGAAACACTTGCTCAGTTTGCACACAGAAATCCACATGTTATTCTATCGTCTGCGTTCCAAGTAAACCTTCACTTTTCACACTTGCGAATCTTCAATTCTCAACAAATTCAACATAATTCAGAACATTCAAATCGTCAGGTTAAAGTTAAATCAAATTAAATCCAACCACGGAAATTCCATTAAGACCCAGAGCGACACATTTAAGCTTTGGAATTTTTCTTTTCTTGCGCTAAATCATGTCCAAATCTGACATTCAAATATTCAAGTTAGAATTGAATTACTGCATTCATTCAAACACCCAGATTTTTTCCAGTTCACTCGTAATGGCTAATACAGGGAGTTTATACTGCCAGTTTCGGAATGGATCGCAAGCAAATACTAAGGGTAAAACGGGTTTCAAATTCATAATGCCCGAGACATACAAACCTTTACCTAGCGCGGCAGATGTACTAGTGTAATTTACAATATGGACAGGCGTCAAACTTGAATGCAATTTAAATTAGCAGAAATAATCAAAAACAGTATTTTCTTTATTTCATCCTCTCGTTTACATAGTCTTCTTCCCCTTAGCGGCTCTCCGTTTTACATTTTTGAAATACGCATCAATGAAATATTTTGAAAATAAAAAGAAAAATGATACACCAACACAGTGTTCGATTATTAGTAGATCCAATCTGCGCTCACAAGGCCAGCCTTGATCTGTGAAACAAAAACCCGTGAATGTATAGACTTCTGACTCGCAATTTACTAATACGTCGTTTTGTAAATTCAAATACTACATTTAATCGTATTTAACATAACTATCACGAATAAGTATTAATAGGTATTCAAAACAAGGCCACTTACAGATAGCATAAGCGCTGTATCCACCCAAACTCACACCTGTAATCATCTGCAGGATTTGGATCGTTGTTAACGACATTGCAAGTATTCTCGGAACTTTCACTCCGGCAACCTGTAACACGTAAAGAATTCAACCCAATTAATTTTCTAATCTCATGCCAATAATTCTTTAGAGCTTTCCTCGTTTGCTTTAACGAAAACGCTTCTTTGAGAATTAATCCGCATACCTTCAAAGCGTAGTAAGTGTACATGAAGGCATGGATCGTTAGATTCATGCAAATGTACCAACGTCGTATAGGATCCATCCAATCAAATGCATAAAAGCAAATTATGACCACGGATAGGTGATGATACCTGTATTTGATTTAAAATCCCTCGATTAATAATATCCCCTTGCCTATGAAATGATTCGGGTTCAGACCGAATTTCGGTTTCAAGCTACCCGTATTGATAAACAAAACATTTAAAGCTGCAATCCTTACCAATGCAAAAAAATAAGCGGACTTTTACGCAAAACAACGAAAATTGTATCTCCCATTTCCACAACTCGTGACCACGCCGCCAAAAATATCCAAAATTCCTCAGTCATAGTCCTTCCATCCCTGCAAAATGAGTCAAAATAATAAATTAATCGATGAAATTAAAATTAAATTAAATTGAATTAAAATTCAAGTATTTAAATTTTTTAAATTAATATTACCTGCTACAAATAGACTGGTGCAATCCACCGGATTCGCTCATAAGCGCTTGATAAAACGGATAAAAACATCTAGAAATCGCAGCCGCAGAAAACAGCGCATGACCAACATTCCACGCAATAAGTGGTCCCCGTAATTCAAAAGCCTCCCGGTTTTTCATCCACCGTTTTAAACTGAATATCACTGACACATAAACGATTCCAATATAAATCCCAAGATATCGATGCTGACCCATCCAAGCCGTCCAACTATTCAGGTCAAATTTCTCCCACTCGAATGTTTTCTGGTACGGTGGATCAATGATAGGTGGGGTGGCGTTTGTAGGGCTGTAGGAAAACGCTGCCCGGGTAAATTCATTTCCTCCTTCCATTTTGAACTCCACAGCTACACGGTCCTAGCACTTACATATATGTCACAATGGAAATTCAAGTAGACTAAAAGGGAAATCACAGTTTCTTCCTATCTTAATAACCCGCCACGAGCATAGGCAATAGGTCAGCAAAACTTTCAAATCCTCCACTTGTCCCTACCCATCCATTCAGACAAGGAATGAAACCACAGCGCTATTACATGTCTCAGTGGGTGCCAGGTTTATTTATAACTTTCCCAACATCTCCTCGTCCTCCCTGACAATATCCCATATATTCGCCATACATTTTAAACACTGCCCGAAAAGCCCCAGTATGTCAGTTGAGTGTGTGCCTGTCTGCCTCCACAATCGACAGCGTCCAATCACAGCGCCCCCAGCCCCCGACGTATCAAAATCCATTTCCTCTTGTCTTGCATTCAGAACCTTCTTTTATTCAGTTAGTTCTTTGGCAATTTGCTTGTTCATCATTCAGGGTTTATCCCTTAATAAATATCCGTTCTCCTGCCTCAGGGAAGGATTAATACATCAATTGTCCTAATTGTTTAAGGCGTCGCTAAATTCATGCCACGAGCAAATAAAACCCTGAGAAAATCCAACGATCAGCGCTCCAAGCGGCTGTGTTTCTAAATTCAGTCAGCGTTTGTCGTCAATCATGGCCACATATATTTATTGAACAATGAAGGTTACTTTTGACAAAAATGAACAATAGTCGTCGTGTCATCTCAGGTCCTTGTTTTTCTTCTCATCTTCAATTCAATCTTCAATTCCAACGTCCTTCCTAGCTCTCTTAAGAGTTGTAGCGATTAGCCATTAGATTTTGCCTAATGGCAAGGTTTTTTGCAAAAATCAAAAGCTTGTCTTCCAAATCCACCTGTCGCCAACACTCTCTCAACGCCCGCTGTCGCTGTCATATATTATAGCAGATCATTTAATATATTTGCTAATTTTTTCACATCATTTTTTTTAAAAAAAATCATCACGTGTGAATATTTTTAGCATCAACTTCTGCTTACGTGTACAGCTTTCCAAGAAACTTTCTGCAGTCAAAAGCTAAGACACTAAAAGGAATAGTTTCATTACGGACGTCCCCACAAAATGGCATGCCACACTTAAATATCCATCAAATTAAATGACCAACAAGAAGCGGGATGACAAGCTCTTTTTTAGGCTCAGTCCCATGTCTGAGTCGTGTACTCTGTGACGTTGATGTAGTTAGTTTCTCTATTGTTATAATCCGGACGAAGGTAAGGTTGATTCTAATAATCTATTGTTTCCATACATCTACGGGCAGGTAGGTACTACGCCAAGAAAACTCTCCCATTACTTACATACTTACACGAGAGCTAATCCATGGGATCAAACAAATCCTTTGAAGAGCATAATGGCGGAATGGCTGAGGGCCATGTTTGTATGCAAAACTAAATGTACACGACACAGAGCTACAAGAGACGAGAAGGATGTGGACCACCACCACAAATAGACGTCGCCCAATCCTCCTGAATTGTCCAAATCCACTGTCATATTATTTTCTAATCCTTGAAGAGGAGATGATGATGCCGTTGAGTAAGTCGGTCGATGGCAGATGCCTATTCTTGAATTTTCCAAGCAGCATATTGATTGCAATATGCTGCAGCCCTCTTGAGCAAAAATCCACGCAGATAAAAGTCTTGGTTGCAAAGATTTATTTCCTCTTCCACGTCACATTCAAAAGACTCCAATCCGACTTGCCATCATCATTCACACAATGAATAAATAATTGAAACGGCAATGTGTTTCTTTGCTCACGTGAATAAATTACATCTTGCCCGCAAGCAGTAACAGCATGTCCTCCCTCCATGCCCTACAACTACTTGTTCTCAGGGATAAGTCGCATGCTAAATATTAAAATTCGTCAAGGATTCATCCATCGATTCTCTGATTCTAATTTAAGCTTCTCAAGAGAGTGAGACGGATATTGAATTGAGCATACCAGGGACACTAGGGTTAACTCTTGTCAGTGGGTGGAGGGAGTTTAAGTAGGGCTGGAATACATGGGAAGAGTAACGCCAGATTTACAGGTCTGAAGCTTGTATATGGTATTGCATATGCCTCATAGCATTGTTGCCAAGCATTGTTGAGCTTAGTTACGTGCGGATTTACTTTTGAAACGTTTGAAAGCTTGACCTAAACCCAAGCAGGTTTGCATTTCCTTTTCCTCTCCAAGCTGTCAGGTTGAGGCTAGGAGCTCCAGTGAAAGTGAAATTTTGGAGGTGAAAGCTGGAATTTTTTGCAATTATTATAGGTAAGTACAATGTTATAGACTTTTTTAAATTGAATTTTTAAAAATCACGGACAGGTCAACGTGCTGAGACTAGGAACAAGGATGGGAGAATAGTTTTGGTATAGAAGAAGATCAGGTGTGAATTTATTCAACGTTAACAAGCGCGCTTGTTCAGGAGTCGAGGTGAAATATGGCGTTGGTCTCAAGTCACGTGAGCTACTTAGCTGTCCATACTTGAGAATTTTAATACCATGGAAAATCCAGCAGTTAAATATTTTAGAATGATTGGATTCCTGGATTGGCAAATAAAAAATAATGGCAAGTACTGCATTGGCACACCAGCCAGACAGGAGAGAGCTTGAATGAGCTGAGCAGTACATTTTTAGGATTGTTTCTTTTAGGTTCTAAAATAAAGTTCCTCCGTCAGTATTGTCGCCATCAAGTTTCAGGTTTGCCAAAAATATTCCAGCCGCTGATGCAATGCATTAGATGCATGCTTAAGCGTGGGGGCAGAAAATCAGCTGGAATACTAATAGTTGTGATAGAATTTCCGGACAGTATCAAAATTAATAAGTGAACATTTATTTTGGTTACTTTTGTGCATTACTGTGAGAATCATTGCTAAATAACGGTTAAAATTCGACTCAGTTCACGAAAATCCAAAGACAACGCTGACGTTTTAGGGTTATTGCTAACTTAAACGTAATTAACTTAACACTTTTAATTTCTAGCATTTCTCTGCATGTACAATAGCTGAGGACCATTTAATGGTACGAAGCTAGCTAAAAATTTCAAGGTAAGCGCTACATGAATGCTTGTTACTCGATCACATGAGAATTACCCGCAAGATCGGGTCGGCCCGCTAGGCTCTGATGAGAGCTGCGAGTCACACATGTTTTCTAATTTTGTTTTCCTTAAAAAAATCATGAATTACAAAGATGGCGCCTCGGAGCTTGGTATCTTCTGCACCTGAAATTACGGGCAGTAGCGATCATCAATCTTCAGAGAGGAAAGAAATCCTGTGCGGTGGTTATCTCTACGATGTGACTGACTGGATTCATCGTCATCCTGGTGGCAAAATTATTGAGTTTTACACGATTCATGGGGAAGATGCAACGCTAGCGATACAACAATTCCATCATCGCTCTGCCGTAAAAGTGTCAAAGTTTCTCAAATCCTTTAAGCGACGACCTGCCCCTGTGGAAAGTGGTTAGCAAAATTCTCGACATATTCTGTTTCAAAAATCGCGTGAATAATAGATTCGCAAATGTTTTATAATATTCACAAATAATTAAATAATTAAATTGCTATTTGTGTTCCACAGGTGTAGATTTGAAAACCAAAGAGCGCTACGCAGCATTGACCGAGGATTTTGTCAAATTGTACCGAGATTTAGAAGACGAGGGATATTTTGAGCCATCTTTGGGTCATTTGGCCTACCGTGTTGGAGAACTGATATTTTTACTAGTAGTGGGCTTTTGCATGGTCAAATGCGACAATCTGTGGTTGAAATCCATGGGAATATTGTGTGGAGGGATTTTTGGAGGACGCTGTGGATGGCTTCAACACGAAGGCGGGCATAACTCTCTAAGCGGGAATCCGAAAGTGGACAAAATTATTTGTGCTGCCGCTCTGGGTAAGTGCTTTCTGTAGCAAGCGTGAAATCAAAAGCAATGTTTGCAGAAGCAATGTTTAAAGAAATTTGCTAATTCGATGCTTCCAGGATTCGGTTTTGGAGGTTCTGGTTCCTGGTGGAATAGTCAGCACAATCGTCACCACGCCATGCCACAACGATTGACCCGAGACGTGGACCTGGACACAATGCCTCTATTAGCCTTTAACACGAAAGCTGTAAAAAATCCGGAAGAGGCCAAACATTTTTTCGTAAAATACCAGGTTAGTAAACTATCGTTTTTGTGTAGCATTAAAATGATTTTTCTTGATGAAAATAAACCATATGTTCCAATATCCTAGGCAATTTTATTTTTTACCATCGATACGCTCCTAGTGGTTGTTTTCTGGAAGCTGTATCTTCATCCTCGACGTATGATCTACAAGAAAGAATACCTTGAAATGTTTTTTGTTGCCCTGCACTACGTCTTAGCATCCCAAGTTGGCTTCATCCCTTATATTCTTGTCCATTGGATTGGAGGGACGTACATGTTTACTAATTTTGCCTTATCCCATACTCATCTTCCGGTAACAACCGAACCCAAACACTGGGTCGAATACGGTCTCATGCATACCATTGACATTGAGCCTACCGGGATCGTGTCCTGGTGGATGGGCTACCTCAACTGCCAGATCGAACACCACCTTTTCCCAGCGATGCCACAATTTCGTCAGACAAGAATACGCCACCGCGTGAGGGCGCTAGCAGCCAAGCACAACATACCATACCAAACCTGCTCTTACTTTGATGCTGTTTGGAAAACTTTTAATAATTTACAAGAGGTTGCCCATCATCTCCAAGACAATTGACCTGCACGTACATGTTTGGCTCGTTTTCGTATGTAAATCCCGTATCAATTACTTTTCCCTTTTATGTTTAAATAAAACGCTCAAGAATTTAATTGCCATACTGAAAATTATTCAAAGCTTACAATGCTGTTTCGCTTCTTTCAGAGCAGAAACGCAAGACGCCAGTCACCCTAGGTTACAAAAATAATGTACACTTTTGTTTTTCGTCACAATCTTATAAACAATTACGCCGTAATCTTTGAAAACCTCTCGAATGCCATCTCCTGCCGACACTGAGAAAGTTCCAAATGGTCCAATTTTCCATATCGAACATCAGAACGAGGATTTCCCAACAGCATCTAGCTACTAAATATACGCTGTGGTCAATTTTAATGCAAAGCTTTTTAAAACAATTCCGTCACATGATTGAAACGCAATTAAGAGCGTTTTGGATGCAGGGAAAACCTGATGGCAGGATGATTCGCAAATGATATTTTTAGTAATCCTTTTTTTCCTGTAAACTATAATTTTCGTAGCTGCATTTAATCAACGTGTTTTTATTTACTTATCTTCCTTAACGAGCTTTCTTTTCTTTAGTTGGTCTCAAATTTCCATTTTTGAAATAGGCATCAACGAAATATTTTGAAAACAAATAGAAAAATGATACACTGACAAGGAGTTCAATTATCACAAAATGCAGTCTACGGTCACAAGGCCAGCCTTTATCTGTGAAACCAAACTTTCTAAATTATAAATAATAAAGATTCTAAATGTATTAAATTCACTTAACCATAAAACCAAGCAATATCTTTACAAATTAGGTAACGTAATCCTTAACTACCATTAACTAATAATCGGTATTGAAAACTTGCAAGCCACTTACAGATAGCATAAGCACTGTATCCTCCCAAATTAGCAGCTACAATCATCTGCAGGATTTGTATTGTTGTCAGTGACATTGCCAGCATTTTCGGAACTTTGACACCGGCCACCTGTAATGCTCAAAGACATGGATTCCAATTAGTTTTCAATCCTAGCGAATCCTCGATATGCACCTTTACTCATTTACTTGCACTCGAATTCGTCATTATAGTTCTGTACCCTTAGTGCTTATTCAAGTGATTATACCTTTAAGGCGTAGTAAGTATACATGAAGGCATGGATAGTCAGATTCATAATCAGGTACCACCGTCGAAGTGGATCAAACCATTGAAATCCATAAAATAAAACTAGCACCACAGAGGCATGGTGATACCTAAAAAATAATGTGGTTAAAATCAATAAAATAAAATTATAAAATAGGATGTGATTAAAATTCCTCATCCAGGAGCTGCCTTGTCACAAATGAAGCTATATTTATAGTTAACTGACTCACCAATGCAGGAAAATAAGCGGACTTTTCCGCAACACAATAAAAATAGTATCCCCCATTTCAACTACCCTTGACCATGCAGACAGAAACATCCAGAACTCTTCCGTTATTGTTATTCCATCCCTTTTGAAAAGCAGCACGAAAATTAGTTTGCATGCGTAGTCGTCTGTTTCAGGAGCAACCGATTTGGAATCTGCAATATAAGAAATAAAGTATTGTGTGTTCCTACCTGATACATATTGAATGGTGCAATCCTCCCCCATCCGTCATCAGCGAGTGGTAAAACGGAAGGATGCATCTGGAAACAGCTGCAGCTGAGAAAAGTGCGTGTCCAACATTCCATAAAATCAGCGACCTCTGTAATTTAAATGGTGCCCGATTCTGCATCCAGATTTTCAAGCTAAAAATCCCTCCTACGTACGCAATGACAATGCATATCCCTAAAAAGGGATACCGACCCATTACTTCACTCCAACTATCCAGATCAAACTTTTCCCATGCAAACGTTTTTTGATAACCCGGATCAAGGATTGGCGGGGTAAAATTGCTTGCGGATATTGAGCCCATTGTAATTACTTGGGTACGAAAGGAATTGAATCCTAGCGATGATTTTAAGATTAATGCCTTTTTTAGACCCGAAATGTACAAGCAAGATTAACTATTTGCCTCCGGCCGCTAATTGTAGTGTAACCCACAGGAAGGCTAGCGAAAGGAGACTATTATTGTGTGTTTTCTGAACCTTTATTTTTATACTGCACAGCCTCAGTCCAATCCTGCACGTTATGCGCAATGCAAATTGCACTTGCGTTTGTAATTAATGTGAATCCTGCTCAAAAACAACAGTCCGGGACCAATTTACCAGCCAGATGGCGATTAAATTACAAAAAGTAGTTTTTCACTTCTCACGCAACATTCTAAAAGATAGTAATCTCTAGGAGCGTCGCCGCTAAGCTTTTTTTAGTAAACAAACTAATTATTTTATTCGAAAAACACTGAAACTTGAGGATAAGTTAAGAAAATGCTATCTTTAGCTGTCACACCTAAAATACTACGTTGACACTGTGGGAAAATACTTGGTCGAAAATAATTCGCTAATTATCACAGCGCCGTGAGAAGCTCGTTAAATTTTATCTTCTTGCTTCTACAACTTAAATTGTATAAACTTAAAAAAATAGAGATTATGCGCTTTAGAAATTTCAGCATGATGAATCTTCTATGGATGCTGTTAGATAACGTTTCGTGAAACATATTGCACCGGAGGAGTGAAAAATGTATACAAACACTCCGTCGTAAAAGCTAGTGTTTTGAGACTTTTCTTGGAATATGGTCTGGAGGATAACTTCTAGCCTTCATTTCTAGTGACAGCGACAGTAATATAAAATAAACCTTACGTATATCTAATTGCAAAAGGGAAAAGTGTCTATAAATAAATACAGTTTCAACGCGACTTACTTTAATTGGACGACAGCGTTGAGAAGATTCAGTACAGTATTCCGGTAATTTTCTACAATCTCTACAGCAAATGCCTCCTCAGCAATGTCACCCTTCTGCTCCTGGTTTAATTGGAGAAAGCAGGGTGCCGGAGAGGAGAAAAGAGATCCTGTCCAATGGCTATCTGTACGATGTAACGGATTGGATTGATGGGCATCCGGGTGGGAAGATTATTGAATTCTACACTGTAGATGGTGAGGATGCTACGCTAGCGATTCAGCAATTTCATCATCGCTCAGCAGACAAGGTAGAAAAAATGCTGAAATGTTTCAAGCGAAGACTTGTTCCACAGACAACTGGTAAAATATATTTTATTGAAGTGCGGTAATTTGTAACGATTTCCATTCACCCGAATATTTTTTAACGGTTCAATTCTAGGGATTACGGACACTGAAACCCGGAAACGGCATGCCGCCCTCACAGAGGATTTTGTAAAGCTTTACCGGGAATTGGAAAGCGAGGGATACTTTAAACCCTCACTGGGTCATGCGGTTTACCGCTTCGGAGAACTGTTCGCCATCTTTGCAATCGGCCTTTATTTGCTATCTTCTGAGTCCTTGAGCATAAGAATTGCGGGGACATTGACGCTAGGGCTGTTTGGAGGGCGGAGTGGATGGCTTATGCACAAAGCAAGTCACAACTCCTTAACCGGAATGCCAAAAGTGGATAAATTCCTTTCGGCTTTCATATTTGGTTGGTAGAAGTTAAAAAGCAGGATTTATTTTAAAAAATTAATAACTGTTATGAATTGTGCGCGCGGTGTAGTTTCGTTGCATGTAACTAACTGCTTCCATTATATGCGCCCCATTTCCAGGGTTTCACATCGCTGCCTCCTCCTCGTGGTGGAATAGTCAGCATAATCGTCATCATGCAATGCCACAGCGCCTACATCGAGATGTGGATTTGGATACGATGCCTCTGCTAGCATTTAACGCCAAAACGGTCAAAAATCCCAAGGACGGCAAGAGTATTTTCATAAAATATCAGGTATATCAGGTCAGTTATTGAATCTACGATCCGGTGGTAAATTCAAAAGGACTAATTGTGAAACTTCCCTGCGTGTACAAAAATGGATACGTTCCGATACCCTTTTTATGGCTTCGTTTCGGATGGCTTTGGACTCGAAATCTAAGGCCATTCGAATAGCTACCCTTCGTAGGGCACCGGATAGAGTGGCACTGGCTGGAAGCCCAGATGATGCATGAGATTCGGAGGGCATAGTAGGGTAGGCAGTCGGAGGGTGCAGAAGGGCCAAGCTCCAAGGGGTTGTTAATGCCATCGAAAACTAAGGTTCTATTGGGCTTTCATGTGAACCCCATTAATGCCCTTTCATGTGAATCCTATTAATGCCCTTTAATATGAATCCCATTAATGCCCTTTAATATGAATCCTATTTATGCCCTTCGAAATGAATGGTTTTAATTGACGCTGGCAGAATAGCCTCTTTATCCCCTTGAACAAATGCCTTCCTGGGCCCACAAATTTAGTGGGATAAGAAATGGATTTATTTAACCGGTAATTAATTAGTTACAATGTGTTACAATTAGTTATATGTGAACCGAAACAGCAACGAGGGCTATGACATACTAATACCAACTGACAGTAAATGACTACAAGAGTTTCTTGCTTAAGGTCGGAGCGAGGGATTTCCGAGTTTCGCCTTCGATTTTTATAACGCAGTACGTGTTCATTTCTGTAAAACAAAATATTATTGAGTGTGAATGGTATCTATATCTTGCTTCAAACATACATAATTGCTAGGGAATCAAAAGCTGAGATACCTCAAGATAATCCAGTTGCTCCTTCTCCTTCAACATTGACCACTGTAACGCAATTAGGTCTTGATTTCCCACATATCACCCGGCAAAACCATGAAGGTTCAGGATAATCAGATTCGAGTTCACGGAGTTGGATCTTCGAGTCAGAGTAAATCCGAAGCAGGAATTCAGTTTGGACATTAGGTTCAAACGTAGTTGGCACTAACACGTGTCGTCCTTTGTTGGGAGTTCCTCTGAAGAAAATACATCTCCCCTTCACGTAGTCTGAGGTCGCAGCCTTTTCTTTGATCTTGTGAACACGGTATTTTCTGTTTTTCTCAACAACCGCAATATGAAATCCAATACTTTTGCATTCTAGTTTTCTTCGCTGCCTCGTTTCCATTTTACCTCTCAGAACTGTTTGCAAAAGTGGCGCCTCAATCTCGATACCGTTTTGTGGTGTATCGAAAAAGTACTGTTGAAAAACGAAAGCATGTTATTTTTCTGCTCGTATGTGGAGTACGTGATTTAGATATATAACCATATCACATATTCTGCTTGTACCTGAGGGTTTTGAAGGAATGTTGATTCGTTGTATATACAGCCACCGGCTCGGTGTGGAAGTGTCCATTCTCCCGATACAATGCTTTCATGCCATGATTTTTTGAAGCTGAAGAAGGAAGTATTGATCAGACGACAAATTGACAGGTCGGTGAACTCATTTACAAAGTCATCGAACGGCATCCTAATCAAAAACAAAAGATTGTGAATAGTTGCTCAATCCTTCATCTAGTTGGACCGACCCGGAAAAACTTGACAGCATATTGTATTAACTCAATGACTAATCAACTCACCAAAACTGTCCGTCATCTTCAAACGTAAGGCCAAGCTTATTCCTTTCGCTCTTTGAAATAGTTGACCACTCGGACAATCTAGAATTGATATGCAGAAGTTGTTCGGGAAAATATACATACACAAATTTTGGCGAATGGCCATTGGAAGCATCAGCTCTAGCATGATCGGAATAACCTTTGTTGGAAGAACCGGGTCTTTATTCCCAAACCCCAGAATCCTCTGTGTACCATCACCGTCATTGAGGACGCGGCAATTCCATCGGCATCCAGATTTGCTTGTCTGAATACAGGTTGACGCTAGACTGCATCGATGAGAGGTCCAATATACTATTTCAGAACACATTTAGCATTCCAGTAAACTAAGCCCCGTCCATATCCTCTGTCTACCGGTGCTTTGTTGAGAATCAACGCGTGTTCGATATCATAGCTACATGATTGCTTTACGTCGATGCTGCTCTCTTTTGCTTTTCGTAGTTCTCCATGCGCTCAACAATGACTGATCTGAAGCGCCGAATTAAACCCTGAAACCACAGAATTACATCATAAGTTTAACAAGACTTCAGCATAAGTTTTAATTTCAAAAGATTAGCTATATATGATAAGGCTAACCTGAACTGGCCATGCAGCTCCTCCCAAAGCACAGATGGTGTGCCTTTCCTTCAATTTGCTTGCTGATTTCCCATAGCATACATATTCATTCTTAGTGTGAACGTTTTAGTGTGTTGCTATGGGATCTCAGTCGCTACGAAACCAGCCCATTATCATAAATGAGATGGGGCCTCCAATCTAAGCGACAAGCCATCAAAATACAAGGGAACATCATCACAGACACTAGAAAATAAGAAAATATAAGCGTAACTCTAGTTTGCTATGATGTGTTCAGATTATCGGCTTCCAAAAGTCTTGTAAAAGATTAAATCCTAATCCTAACCTTTTAGGGATGACAGGAGTAGATGATCCACCAGGAGTAACACCAAGCAAGCTATATCATCAGCTAAAGATACCACCAGCGTGACGTTCAATGAGTTCCCCTTAAATAACCCGGTAAAATACCATCATTAGTTTAGCCTGGAACACCAACTGTGCCATCTATTCTACATCGGCTTCGCACTTACTTCGATAGAATAGACAACTCTTCTTCGACAGTACCTGGAGTGTTCACATTATGCCTCGAAATATTGAATAACTTGGTTTCAGAATTCCTAGCTGAGAAACCGACAAACCATGTACCACCTCGTCGACAATTTGTAGGTGCAACAGCTACGATTTCGAATTTCGAAACAGTCGTTAGGCAACCGAAATCACCAATATCAGCTGGGAATGCGGGCTTCAATCTGGGTTTACCCTAAAACCGTAATTTTCAAGTTAAACACCAATGTTCCTGAAAGATTTATATTGTGTAGGGTACAAACACTAATGGCTTTGAACCTTGCCGAGAATCCACAGTTAAGTACTCCTTTATAAGAAAGTTGTGAAGTCTAACGGCATCAGCTACGTTATTGGTATCTACGTAGCACAATCCTCTGGACAGATTCGTAACTGCTTCCCTTGCAATTCTTACACTTCTAACAGGAATACAAGCTAATATGAGTTGCTTTGATAATGCATAGAAGTTCCAGGTATCACAGCACCAGGTCAGGGTGGTGGATGTGCTACGAAATTAATGTTTCGTAGGTTCATCAGGTCTATGTATATGGGACCTGCAATAAAAATCGGGATGCATGTCACTTACATCATTGTAAATTTGCTTTAGCTCTTTATGCTAATTAAAACTTAAAAATTTTGCCTCTTATAGCCTCATCGTTTGCCTTTTCATCCGGTGGCTCACCTTCTGAACAATAGTTAAAGTTCAATCTCCTGAATCCATCGAAGTTTTCTTCGTCCGCAAGCTTCTGAAGGGAAATGGGATTGAGTCATCGAATTTGGAAATAACATTCTCCCATCCAGTCCTCTAAAAGTAGTAGGATTTGTCCGTAGTAAACCTTATTTAGCGCCTTCTCATCCCCATAGACATGCAAATTTATTAAATATTAAAATGCAATTAAACATAAACATACCTTGTCACAAATGCTTTCCTCTCTCCGAACCACGTAGTCAAAAGCTAAGGACTCTTCACACTGATAAAGGTTAGCTTCACATTCGTTGGCGATCACTTTGGCCAGCAAGGTCTTACCACATCCAGGTAGACCGTAGAAGAGTACACCCTTTGAAGATTGTAGATGAAATTCAAGAACTTTGCTGGGAATCCCACAGGGCACTGGACTAATTCCTGCAATTCCCGCTTGACGCTCTCCAAATCACCGACATCAGCACACGTAACGTTGGGTACTTCCACAAGTGTCACGAAGTGCACTTCGACTACTCTTGCCCATAGCATAACGGAAGTTGTCCATGGACACAGCCCGGGAATGAAGTACTTTGGCATCGATTTGATCATCTTCAAGATCAATGAGATCCATCTTCTCACGAATTTGTTGAAGAACGGCTTCTGAACAGAGAGCAGCCAAATGGCCAAATCAGCTCCTACATGCCCGTGTGACTCTCCACAGCAATTTTCTCCACATCATCGGACAATTTCATGTTCTTTGGTGTGAATCCTCATAACTGCCAAACGACCCGTGGCATCTGGGATTCCGATGTCGATTTCTGTCAAAACGACCAAACCGACGGAACGCAGTATCTATAGAGTTCGGACGGTTCGTGGCAGTCATAACTATCACATGTGATCGTTGTTTAAGACCATCCATCTGTTTCAACATTTGAGACACAATGCGACGTTCTACCTCTCTGCGAGTCTACAATACCAAACAATGTAAATTAGCCAGTTTAGTTGAAGACACTTTCACACAGGCATGGGCATGAGGATTTGCTTTTAAGTAAGTCTAACTTTATCACATGAAGCATTACCTTTTCTCGCTTAGGTACAATGGCATCCATCTTGTCGATAAATATAATTGATGGTGAGTTATTTTCAGGTTTTTCGAAAGCTTTTCTCAAATTTGACTCTGACTCCCCAGCAAGTTCGCTCATGATCTCGGGTCCGTTAATTAGGAAGAAGAGTGCACCTGTTTTGTTAGCTACTGCACGAGCAATTAGTGTCTTTCCAGTACCAGGCAGTCCGTACAAAAGAATACCACGAGGGGGTTTCACACCGATACCTTTGAAAAGCGAAGGGTGGCGCAATGGTAGCTCAACCTTCTCATTAATTTGTGCGTGTTGTTTCCTACACGCTGCAATGCCATCGGACCCTACCGCCCTACCATAAGACCTTCTTTTTCTTCCTAAAATTTAAAATGTGTCATTAATATGATCTCCATCATGTTTATAGTAAAGGTCATACAATATACAATAATCTTGAAGAAGCACACTTGTACACCATATACTTTTCCTAGCGCTAAAAAATCCGAAATTTACTTCACCTCTCGCTTAATTGGATTTCTTCACAATGTATGCCTGTGTTGGGTGCAACAATACAGAATGGATCGGAATCTGTTTCCACAACTTTGAAATGAACAATTCTCATACCTCCTCGAGCAATGAAAGCATCTCCCTTGGAGATTGGTCGATATGTATCCAAGAAGTAGGGCTTCAAATAGACTTCGAACAAATTTCCATTCAAACCCTTAACATTATCATCAATAGGAAGAACGTGGGCTCTCTTTGCATCCTGTACATCGGGACACGGCTGAATAGAAACCACGTCTCCAAGGCGTACACGAACATTGTTTTGTACGACACGATTCATAAAATTATTATCCTCTCGGCGATCGATGCAGCTGTCTCCCTCCTCCGCTTTCCCTTCAGCAATACCGTATCTCCTCGGAAAATATCCAGAGCATCCATCTTGATCTGAAATTTCAAACAATTCCAATCAACACCTATTGGTATGGACACAGATTAGTACTACACCGGACTGCTATTGAAAGCCCGCATACAGCATTAGTTAACTCATGGCTTGCATCCTTCTTACCTGCGACAAAGACACCACAGAGTTGTCATTTGAAGGTGATTCCTCGACGATTAATCTTAACCGACGACGGCTTGTCTTTTTTTCTTCTTCAAAGTCGATGTAGAAAGGTCACAAAAATACAACAATACAAGCATTAAACCCATGCAGAACTTACATCTTCACATGTTCCATGTAGTTAAATATAATAGAAGTTTTCCATTAGTTAAATATAAAAAATTGGGGTCGGGCAAAGGGTAATCAGCTAGGAATCAGCGGTTACGCGGGCGAGAGCTTTTGCCTAACCTAAACCTGCTTAAACTAACCTCGTTAAAGGCAGACTAATTCCCGTGTAGGCTCATCCCCCTTTGCCCGACTCCAACCTCAAATAGTTAAAAACTTAATAAACTAATAATTGACGTACGATGATTACAGTCAATCCTCTTTGCCACGATTGACTCTTTACTGGTCATAGTTTTCTGGAAATTGTACCTCCATCCAAAACGTATGATCTACAAGCGAGAGTACTTGGAAATAATATTTGTGGCTGGCCATTTGCTCCTTGTCTGCAATTACATTGGATTAGGAACTTATTTGTTCGTGAATTGGTTCGCAGCCACCTACTTATTTACCAACTTTGCATTGTCCCACACTCATCTTCCAGTCACGACGGAACCCACACACTGGGTAGAGTATGGGTTGGTTCATACCATGGATATTGAGCCATCCTGGCTAGTTTCATGGTGGATGGGCTACCTTAATTGCCAGATTGAGCACCATCTCTTTCCAACGATGCCACAATTTCGACAGCCTCAAATACGAGACCGCGTGAGGGCGCTCGCAATCAAGCATGGCATCCCCTATCACAGCTGCACTTACGTGGAGGCTCTGCGTTTAGCCTTTAGTAATTTACAAAAGGTTGCAGAGCACTTTGAAACTGTATGAACAAGTATTTGATTCCCGAGCGAGTGAAAACGCCTATAAATTCCAGAATCTTTTAACTGAATTAGAAAATACTTGCATTGTATATACCGAAACACAAGTTATCAAAATAAACGCTCATGAATTATATAATATGAAGATCCCTTTGAAATATCACCATTACATATCTACTTCCCCAGCATAATTGCAATCTAAGGCATTGCATAATGCAAATTAGTTATTCAAACTTAGCACATGGAATATCAGCCATATAACTTCTTACCCGGTTGTGGTGTTTTAAATTGCATCTTTATCTCTGCTACAATCTACAATATGTAACGAGCTTCTCAGGACGACACTCTTCTCAGTATAGTATTTTCCATCACGGAATACTGATCGCAACCCCTGCTCATAGTATTTTCTTATCTGATCTTCACTCCGGTTTTATTTATTGCTTTAAAAAAATAATTTAATTTGATAAACAAAGTGTCTACTGAGGCACAATCTTCAATATTTAATGAGAGAAACTTGACAAATTTTCTCAACTCAAAAAGAACATGGATTGACTGCACATTTCGTGCTCTTTAATCCGAGAAATTTTTCAAAATAACACTACGAATTTCCCAGGCATCCATCACTTGATTTCAAATTTTTTACCGCCTACTCCGGTTTACATACAAGGCGAATTTTCCCAGTTCACACACTGAGGACACGAAGTTACTTAAGCTCAACTTTTACAACTTGGTCTTCATTTATCGTTGGTATCGTCGTAAGTGCAGTATCAAATGTGGAAGGAATTGATTTTTTGGAAGTTTTAAAACCCAATCTATATGTCAAAGGATATGTCTGTAATTGAAAGGTTTATTTTCCCCTGCAAACTCTTATTGTCTGCTCTATTCTGTTTACTCATGGCAGCGGCCCTTCTTGTAATGTTTGTTCCTTTTGCGATCATTCGATTATTTGTGCAATTACTAGCAAAAATATTTCGAAGGGATTTGAACGGAATGTTAAAACCCAGCAATGTGGTTTTAGTCAACGAAGACATGTATAACAGCCCAGAATTTAACATACTCATGTGCAGTTTTATCGATAGCAAGGTTACCGTCGAGCGTGAGCGGGAGAAATTAATGGAACGAGTATTTGGTTCGTTGATTACAAATCCTAGGACTGATTTGGAATATGAACATCTTCGTAATTCCATAACAAGTTTTTGCAATTTCTGGTTCTGGAAAAAGCAAAAGGACTTTCGAATCCAGGATCATGTCCGAACCTACGAGGAAGCCTGCACCTCATGATGAAATACAATAATTACGATGACAGAGATATTGTCGCCATTCCGTCTTTCCGAAAACAAAGCCGCCGTCTCCAGTTCCTCCTGAAAATTCTGTCTCCCTTCAAAGCTTTCTTGGATATCACCGTCTTCTTGGCCACCCATCCGTATGGTTCAAACGGATGGACTCAAGCTATGAAACCGGAGGAAGACTACACGTACACCTCTACATGGACACCTCAGATTCCCTTGGAGCGTATCAGAAGCCTGAAGAACAAATACGGAGTCAGCTTCCTTGCCGTCATCCAAGGAGTATCTGCTGGAGCCTTGAGGAAAATGATGATTGCTTCAGGGATTTCCGTTCCTAAGGGAACTCCTTGTTTTATACCTTTTCCTCTTCCCAATCATCGCCTAGGCCTCCGAATTCACATGTAAGAAAACAGCGTCCATTTAATTAACATATCAATCTTACAATTAAATTAACATCGACACTTGCTAAAGTAATTCAAACCTTTTCCAGGGCCACGGTTGTCCTCAATCTGCACACCGGAGAAGAGGACGGAGTCGACAGAGTTATGAAATCGCAACGAACATTGGTTCAAAAGAGTCGTTCTCTAGCGCCCTTGGTAACTCTGCGATTTTATAATTATGTTGCAAGGATGCCCAAAATTCTATCAAATATGATAGTAATGCCGTTCATAACCGTTGGAATGAGTTCATTCCCTGGATTCACCACACAAACCCACATCAAACCTGACCAACACGAATGCTCTCGGATATTTTTCACTCTTGGCATTCCTCGCGCTTCTAGTGCAGGTATGCCTGTCATTATTAAAAAGCTGAGTTACTCATAATATTGATTCGCAAAGTACGTATTTATTACAGAATTTTCAATTTTTCAGCTTGCACTATTACTACATTTTCCAGTTTTGGCAGCATTATTTTCACCTTCACGATTCGGAATAGCCTTCCCTTGACTAGAAAGCAAGTAGAAGAATTCAGCTCCTTCATAGAAGAAGAAATCTCGTTTTTAGAAGATGCATGTAACAGTAAAGTTATTGTTTGATCACGTTATTTGAATTGCACATGTATATAATACATATTTTTATTCTTTGTAACCCCACCTGCATCGATAGCGCTGAAAATGTATTTACATGCTTTTCTCGGCAATCGACAAGCCGTGTAGCCGCAAAAAATGTCTAACTTCAAAGTAAATTCCCTCAACCCGCTTTTGAATGTTTGAAACGTTTCAATTGACTAAATACAATCTAAATCAAATTTTTATTAAATACCAAGTTAAACTCTTTACAATCTGTAAAGTATTCATGCTCTTGGTAGTGAGGAGAGCTTGTATAGACCTACTGTAATCGATTTCTATTTTCTTCCTTCCACAATAACCCGGAGTTGGAAACTGCAAATACATCACACACATATCAGCCCCTCAGCTTCAGAAGAATCTCACAACTTTTAAAATCTCGAGCACTTATTCGAACTTTTCAAAAATCTAAACTTACTATCGTTTAGGAGGCCGAATCTGATTATCCCTTGGCCTTTCATCCAGTAAGGGTCTTTGTGTAGTTAGGAAGCGGGGTTTTTGGGATCCAGGGACCCTGGATGTCAACCCTGGACCAGGGTTGACAGGAGGACGTCTTCCGTCATTCCCTCTTGGCGGCGCTGGAGTTGCTCGATCGCGCCCTCTGGTGTCGATGATGTCAAAAGGCAAAGGCCTGTTTGATGGAGGCCGTCTTCTATCATCATCGTCGAACAATGGTCTGAATGGCAGAGGTCGTCCGTCATTTGTGGGTCTAGACGGAGGCTTGCGATCATTTACTGGTCGACTTGAGTTAAGCGGAGGCTGGGGCTGCTGTGGTGGGTTGCCGAAAGGCCTCGGTACAATTGGCGCAGGCGCTCGGTCGCTTAGAACTCCTTGGGGCGTCACAGACACTTTGGTTATTTGGTACACTGCTTTTTCGGCGGGAGAGTAGATGAGAAACATTTCTTCCGTAAAATTCTGGTTCCTGTATAGAAAAGTGGAAGCCTGAGGTGTCCGAATAGACTGCGGGATGGGAATAGCCATGGGTTCTTCACCTTGAGGAAAGTTTCCGGTGCCACTTAGAAGCCCGGCTAAAACACCGTTGTTGCTGGTTGCTGCAGAAATTGGTCCATCCAGAGGGCTCTGTTGTTGCGCTGGCGGCGATGGCAGCGGCCTCTGGTTATTGTTGACAACACCGTTATTACTGCTCTTCTGCTGTTGGCTGTGTTGATTATTGTAAATATTAAGTGGCGGACTATTATTAGATCTCTTCCGATCTCCTCCACGGGAGAACGAGGGACTTAACGGGATATTCGGCGGAGGACTAAGACCGCGCCATGTTGCTGTTGAATAGCTTAGCGGTAAAATCCCCAGGAATAGCACAAGTAAAACCTTAGGGTTGAAGCTACAAAATGCAATCATTTTGAAACTGAAACCAATTACCACCACCTCATCACCACCAAAATCAAACTACAAATGTATCATGACAAAAAATTGCAAACTCTTTTATATTTGTAAATGTGTCAATTAATTTCCTTGGAGCCAAAATTGTGATTCCCATCTTTGCTACATTACGAATGGGTCAGCATCTTTACAACAGGAAACCTTTAATTTGTATGTATTTTTGGCATTTTAAATTTTTCATTTTGTTGTACTTATTATTAGCCAGTTTTTAGGCACACACGCATGGTGTCTTCCCTTGTCGCGACGTTATGTTCAATGTTGGCGTTTCGGCAGTACGGATTTCAGCATTAGGTCAGTTTGATGACCCCTGTCAACCGCCGTCTGATAACGCAAAGGAGTAATGAATATTGTCAGAGCCAAGTAACAATAAATAACGACCAATCAAAGGATTTTGTAACCATTTTAAGCGCGAGTGCTGAGTTTACGATGTAAATAGTATTTTCGGGAACGCCGATGCAAAATCTTGAGAAATAGAGTTTATTGATGTTCAGAAAAGTTTTTGCCGTCTTCAATTGACCTGAAAAGTTCTCGTAGATTTATTTTTAATTGTTCAGCCGCAGGGCAAAACTATCTCCAAAGTTTACTGTCAACTCCCATAGCCAGCCTCCAACACTGCTGTCCACCTGTACCAATAATTAATTCTTCTTTTCTACGACAGTAAAAGCTAAGCACTAAATGTCAACAAAGACGTTAGTTGCGATTTTTTATCAACTTGTCAAAGTAGAATGCAGAAGGCAAAGCTCCATGTTTCTGTATATAATACTGATATTGAGGTAGGTCACACAAAAATAGAAGAAAACCTGACGGGTGAATCAAGTGTACAGGAGTTGCATTGTAATGTATTTTGCGTATTTAATGGCAACAAGTTTTTTTTCTAGTTATTCAGGAACTGGACATATGTATAGATATAGCTAAAAATTCGTGTCATTTCGCAAAATATTTGAGTAATTTTAAATGTGCATAGGTTGAATTTGTAATTTCGCAAAATTGCACATGTGACTGTAAATTGATCCGTAATTTTTGTTTTGCGCTTACATGGGGATTCATGCAAACGCAAACTTTAATTTATTATATAAAGACGCCTCTAACAGTGCGCAATCTGTTAGTCTGATCTTGTGAATTATGAAATGAGATCAATGGGATGGGTTGATGAAAGCACGTGCGTAATCTACTCGCTGGTGGTGGGTTGCCTGAACAGGTGATCCGCTAAATGAAGCACTTAAAAAAATTAGGTAAATTAGCTTAATGTATTCAAAACACGTTTACTTTGTTTGTTTGACTCTTTGGCGAAAGCAGAGGAGATGTCTTGTAGCCGTCTCTTGAAGCTTTCATCGATCAGGAGAAATATGCTCTATAATTTAATGGCAGAGAATCGACCTAGCTGTGCGTACATTGATTGTAAATATCAAATTATAATTTAGTTAATGTTGTAAAATTAACAGGATTTTTTACTTTTGGAATTGGCCGACTTCCATGTCTACTGTATTTGTGATCCACTTATGACATATTCATTGGCAATACAGATTGTTCTCCTAAGGCTAATAGAATTAGCCGGTTTTGAAGGGTGTGTTTGGAGATATTGAGATTAGGTAATGCCTGCTTGCTTTGGTTATTGCGTTCACTTCAAGTTAGTTCCTTGTGACGAAATTGTTTGTAATTTAATTAGATAGCGTTCAACCTGTTGGATTTCAAAGTTGTGTGAACTAAAAAATGACAATTACCAGCTCCGATGTAGCCATCAAAGATGTGATGTCCATAGATGGACAATCATATGCTCAGCCTTTTCTATTGTATTCAATTCCGGTCTCTCAAACTTGACTTTTGGAAGAGGAGAAATATTTTAATCTATTTACAATAACAGCAAAACTCAAGGACTTCAAATTTCTACCGCAACTTTTATTCAAATGCCGAGATATTATAATTTACATGTTGGGAGGCATTAAAATTCTGTGTTGAAAAAAATCGATTTGAAAATTTAAATTCAAATTTGAAAATTTAAATTCACAAAATCAAATTTGAAAATTTAAATTCAAAAAATCTGAAAATTTAAATTCAAAAATTCAAATTTGAAAATTTGAAATTTGAAAACTTTCAGAATTTAGCAATTCTTTGGCCTCCTCCCGTCTATTTTATAGTACTTGCTTCCATGTCTTGACGAAACGTTTGTAGCAAATGCTAAGTCTGAAATAATGTGTGGATTTAGAATATAACTTTAACTTGAAGCAACGCACAGGACAGGATACGGTGATTTCGCAAACTCTAACTTTATTCATAGCTCCTATCCTCCTAGTGTATATCTCTATTATTCTCACAATTTCATACATCCAAAGAGAGCATTTTTTCAAGTTTTTGATGCTATGTACCTTCAATTACATTATGAATTTAATTCCATTCAGCTCTGAAGCATTTTGCATTGTACTAACTGTAATGCTCTTAGATAATTTGTGGAAGGTACGAATGCCACTCAGTTGCATCTTCTAAGTAGGATTAATTTCTGCATGTTATGTCAACATAGTAACTGCGTTTATTTAGTCAGGTAGCAGTTAAAATACAATTACAAGCAAGTTATAAGGGTATACTCATTTACGTATTTAACATCACATTTAAGTTCTCTGGGTCAGTTGTGATGCATTTGGACTTCGCGTTTGAAAATTCACGGTCTGACAATCGAAATCGTAATACCGAAAAGTTTAAAAGATACATAATACTGGCATTTATCGCGAATTGTTTTTTTTGAAATGCGTAACATGTGAGTCACATGATGTGACCAAGGACTGCTTCAATAATTTTATATTGGGTTGGGGATACTAAACAATACATGGAGGCTCACGCAATCGCTAAAATCTTTTCTGGGAAGCCTTAACGTTTTGATTGCAGGTGGCACTGCTGAGAGATCCAACGATGCGTCTTCGATTAATACTCGGTTAATCTAGTTCCCCTTTACTGCAAGGATGACAATAAACACGGATAAAATTTTAAATGCAAGTACAATTACATTTAAATTGATTACGAGCTTCGTTCAAAATATTATCTTACATTTCTGCCGCCACGATTGTAACTGGACCGGTATTTGCACGTTCTGGAGTAGCGTTTGAAGTACCCGACTCATCAGCTTCGAGTTTGTCGTCGGGAACTCCATACTCTTGTTTGGGTGGTCCGTAGCCCTTTGGCGCTCCATACTCACTTCGGAGTGATCCCTGATTATCGGCACTCGCTGGCAGGTATGAGTCTTGTGAAGCCTGCTGCTGATTAGCTCCTATGTTATTAATTCTGGCAAGGCTACCGCCCTCTATGTCCCTCAGACCTCTTTGGATTGCAAGATTACCGCTGTTCCGATTATTTTGTGACTCTTGGTTCGTATTGGCAAACACAGATGCCAGTCCTCCCTCGCTAATTGGTGTGAGGTCGCCGCTGATAGGTCGAAGGTCGGCTGGAACGTTGAAGGGTTGCAAAGGGTTTCGGTCCTCATCCGCCGCGACGGTCCGTTCCTTGGCCCTGAACCCGTGACTTGGCTTAGCGTGAACTGGCGTGCATCTCATGATTCCTCGCTTGGAACGAATTGGCAGAGGTCGCAGTCTGGGGTTTTCACCCTCATTAGGCTCTGGCTCGGCGTTAACCAAACATTCTTCACCTGGATATCGGTGCCTGTAAAAAATATACTAATTGATTTAATTGCGCTAGGGTCATTGTGGTTACTGCTTTTTTTAACAGTTACATTTAACTGGATTAATCTAATCCTGGATAACTTACAGCTTAAACTTGATGGAGTACGTGGGACGATTCGAATACACAACCCTTGTGGGTACACGGCGTGGTGGAAGAGCAATACTAGAAGATTGTACTAACGGTGCTTGTGTAGTCGTAGTAGTAGTGGCGGGAGGTCCGTAAACTGGAGCTGCTTGATCGTATCCGCCATTTAAGCTTGACCCGCCCTCTGGATGTTTTTGCATAGCTTCCTGAATCATATTAAACTGAGCCGGACTAAGCATGATTTTCATCACTTGATAAAGTGCTCGTTCCTTGGGAGAAAAGTAAAAAGACTGCATTCCTCCAAATGGCAAGGGAACAGCACTGCTGGGTTGCGAGATCCCTCTGGCGGAATCTATTTGGAATCCAAGATTGGCTGTCGATGAGCCCGGACTAGATTGCTGCTGCGGAGCTTGATATTCATACTGACTCGGTCCTTGTTGGACCTGTTGCTGCTGCTGTGAAGTCTGAGGTGGCAAGTAGCTTCCAGGGGGCGCTGCAGAAACAACGCCATCTGGTCCCTGGACAGCGGGATGTGACTGTACAGTGTACTGTGACCCTGTATTTATGGTAGAATATGCTTGATATGCAGGTGGCGCTGCAGACGTCACAGGTGTCCAAGGATCTCTGTTCACGCCTGCTCCAGTTCTAGGACCTCCGTTATAATTATTTTGGTAATATCTCCAGGCAGGTGGCTCTGCGGAAGCAATGGTAGCTACAACCGCCACCAGGAGGAGGCACGATCTCCGTTTCATTTTCCCACTAAACGGGTAACAACCGACAATTGTTTATAATCACTACACTACTGCACTTTTGATAACAGCGTTTTTCTCTAAGATGGCAGGTCACATCTACGTGTAACACACACCGCCTTAAAAATTTCACCTCTAATAACAAGATTCGGAATAGAAATGATTCAAAACTGGATTCGTAAGAGCTCTTTTATACTTGAATTGCTTATTATGGTAATGAGTGGATGTGGTTCACGTGTATTTCTATGGCTGCAGTAGCTACAGCTACACTTTCCATCATAATCGCTCTCTTCCTCATAACAGCTCATTCTTTGGTCGGCCACATAACGCATTATCAATACACACGGGGTCATAGTTATTTCGCAACTGCATCTTATTAAATCCCCATAACGCTAGAATATGCTACCCTTAAATTGTAGCAGTAGCATCCCATTTAGAGAGACCACCAAAGGGACTCTGGTTACTTTACTGCTCAATATAATGAATAGTGATACCACAGTGTGGATCTTTCTTGCTCATGTCGTGCTCTCATCTCACGCTGAAATTATTGGCAGTAAATATTCTTCCAAGTAAAAGTGAACAAAGCAAAGATGAAGCGTTACATACAAACACATGCGTAAACTAAAAAAGAATGGCTTGTACTTTTCAGTGTCCGTAATAAAATCAACTTTTTCATACACTATCCCTCGACGGTCCCTTGAATCCCTAACGAACATCAGATTTTTCGTTAACGCCCTTCCTCCTCTTCTTCCTGGTTCCTCTTCATCTTGTACCCCACAGCAAATCGGATCTTTCATAGCAGGAGTATCTCGATCATGCTGTGATAATTATCAGACTGTTAGGAGATTAAGCATATGTTCAAAGAGGGAACCTACAATCAGCTATGCTCTCTATCCCGATTCCTATTTATTCAATGTTGCCGAATTATACTATTACGGCATAGATTTTGCCGTAATATTGCTGAAAATATATGTGTACATGCTTCAATATTGGTTTTGCATAGGGAATGTTATGTTTTTAAATGCAACCGTCCGGTGCATGATTCTCCTCAATCAAAAGAATGTCATTCCTTTGACAGCGAAGAATAGTAATAACATTCAGAGGAGGGGTACTTCATACGTATTATTTTATGAGATGCAAAATGCAAACAGAATGCTCAGTGTCGTGAAGGGCATGCTGCAAAATGCAATGCTCAACATCCTTTTCACCGCACCACAATGTTGCTGAGAAAGTTCATAATCTATTAAAGGTATGAATGCTCTGACACTGAAGAAGCTAGGTATATTATCTCATTTGGCCACGAATACGAGAACCATTTATGAAAGATTGTGCAAGTTTTAAGTAGGATTAATTTGGGTATTTATATATCACAGTAACAACGAATGTTTATTTAAATTCAGAGCAGCGCTTGCAGCTACAATTAAAATTAGCACACTATTTTTGTTAACAATTCGAGTATTTAACTTGACGTTGGAGCAATTAAGTATATCGTTGGAGAAGGTCACACGTAACGTATACATTTAGCATTTAAGAATTCACGGTCTGACAATCTTATCAAAAGTTTTTAAAAAAATATAATACTGGCATACCGCAGGATTTTTGGTCACATTCGTAAAATACCTGTTACTTTCGCAGAAAAGTGGAAGCACCACGTGATAAAGCAGTTGTAGACAAGTGCTTTGCAATACAAAAATAGGTTTATATATACATATATATCTGATAAAAGCTAAGCTATACTTGAGAAGCTATTTTATTCAGTCCAGGTGGCGCTGTGTTGAGCCTCCATGATTGATTTCTTATACTTCTCCAGCACTGTAAATGTGACAAGATAAATCAATTGATGTCAAAATTTTACAATATTAACTATTAATTTAGCAAATAAAAATCATTATGATAGCTCGTTCCTTGAATGCTACATATTCTGAATTGTTCAAAGGTCAAAGGTTACAACTTACGCTCCTCCCATGAGTTCATATCCTCCAGCTGTATTGCCACGTTCTCGAGCTGCGTTAGCAGATCCAGCTTCATCAGCTTCAAGCTTTTCTGGCGGTCCGTACGATGGTTTTGGTGGCGGACCGTAGACTTTAGGCGGTCCATACTGGTTTCTTGGTGGCCCGTAATTACTAACAGGGGCTCTTGCTGGCAGGTACGAATCTTGAGACGCTTGCTGGTGCGGATTACCTCCTAGGGAATTACCAGGAGCAGGGAATCGTCCTCCGCTTGCCGAATCCCTCGGACCTCTTTGGCTGCCGTGAGTGACATGGTGTGCATTGTCTGGTGGTTGCTGATTTGTATTGGCTACAGTGATGAAAGATTCTAAGCCTTCCTCCGTAACCTGAGTACGCTCTCGACCGATAGGTCGGAGGTCTGATGGAGCGCGGAATGGTTGCAGCGGGTTCTTGTCCTCATCCACGACGGTACGGTCCTTCCCCTTGGACGCTGGACCTGCTTTACCGCGGATGGGAGTGCATCTCATGATTCCACGCTTGGAACGAACTGGTAGAGGTCGGAGTCTGGGGTTCTGACCCTCGTTAGGCTCAGGCTCTGACTCGAATTCGCATTCTTCGCCATCCCATGTTCGCCTATCAGTGCAAGAGTAATAATTAGCGGTATTTCGAAAAAATACCTTGTTACCACACATTTAAAATTAATTTTAGAAAATTATAAACGCTGCTGTAGTCTTGCAATTTCTTAAATTTGTTTGTGTGTTTTAAAATTGCAATTTGAGTTTTAGCCTTCAAAATATCATACTTACAAGGAAAACGTAAAATTGTATTTGGGCCGATTCCTGTAGAGAAGCTTTGCAGGCACACTATCACGTGGCCGCTCTGGTTCCAGCGCACTACTAGAAGATTGCTCCAAAGGCGCCTCTGTTGTAGTAGTAGTAGCGCTAGGAGGTCCATAAACCGGCGCAGGTTCACCATATCCAGTCCCTTGGCTAAACCCGCCATCTGGATGTTTTTTCATAGCATCCTGAATCATATTAAACTGAGATGGGTTGAGCATGATTTTCATCACTTGATAAAGGGCTCGTTCCTTTGGAGAAAAGTAAAATGACTGCATTCCTCCAAAGGGCAAGGGAACAGCACTGCTGGGTTGCAACATCCCTCTGGCGGAATCTATTTGGAATCCAAGATTAGCTGTCGATGAGCCCGGACTAGATTGTTGCTGCGGAGCTTGATATTCATACTGACTTGGTCCTTGTTGGACCTGCTGTTGCTGTTGCCCAAAGGACGATGAAGTCTGAGGTGGCAAGTAGCTTCCAGGTGGCGCTGCGGAGAGCACACCCTCTGGTCCCTGGACAGCCGGCTGTGACTGGAGGGTACTATATTGTTGTGACCCAGTATTAATAGTGGAATAAGGTTGATACGCAGGTGGATCTTCCGGCGGCACAGGCCGGTAAGTTCTTCCGTCGGAACCTGATACAGCTCCAGCATTATTTTGATAATATCTCCAGGTAGGTGGCTCTGCGGAAGCAATGGTCGCTAAAACCGCCACCAGAAGGAGGCACGATCTCCGTTTCATTTTTTTCACACTTTGATTCTCACTTATCCTCACACACACTACACTTTTCACTTGACAACACTATTTGTCATCCACTCTGATTTGTAAACTCCCTGGCACACCTCTTCTAAACAAATTTCACTTCTAATACCAAGATTCGGAATTGAAATGATTCCAAATCAGATTCGTAGGGTGCTTTTATACTTGAATCGCTTATTATGATAATGAGGAGTAGGTTCATGTGTGGACGAACAGTAGCTACCCCGTCACCTCCTCCCTTTACGCCCTCTTCCTCTCTTGTTTAGTCAAGAGCAGAGTCCCTTCACAGGGTCTAAATTTCGCAACTCCATCGAATTTAATCCGCGTAGGGTTATCTTTGAATTGCTGAAGGTAAAAGGTACACGTACGCATAGCGAGACACATGGGCCGGTAAATACAGAGTGGTCAACAGCATCAGTACGTAGAAGGTACGAGTCAAACCAGCGCAGCGTCATCCTGTATCATCTTAAGCTACAATCAGTATAAGTGCTCCTCCAAGTAAAAGTTAAGTAAGTATCTTCTTACTTAAGATGACCGACTCAAGACGAAGGGCTTTTACTTTTCATATTGCTCACAATTCCACTTGTTTTCCCACACTTTTACATCTCAAGAGAGTCTCCTCAAACACCTCCTCCTATTCTTTCCTGTTTCCTCTTCTTCCAAAGATGCCCATATAAATCCAACAGGATACAACTCAGGTAGCAAGCAAGCAAGTCAACAAATTCGTTTCTGTTTTATTATTTAATTTGTATAGCTTTCTTAGCACGGAGACTTGGAAGCAGCGCTGCAGAAACATATGCATGCGCTGCATCGTCTTCTGTCTGTAGCGCAGCCACGTGGGAAACCATCACACACTCAGAAAAAAATACTGACCTCATTGCTGGCGCTGTCAATCTATAACGTGTGTGAATTATGTGTATGTCTGTATTGAATGCAGTAGGTGTAAACGCTGCAGTGCACTCACGCTGCGCTTTAAGTAAATCCCCCTCCCTACGATAACCCATCCTCTTCTTCCGCTCATCACGATCGTCATTAATGTAGGAGTAGGACATTGCATTGGTGCAAAATGGACATGTAAGCGCTATTTGTTTATAGGATTGATTACTTTTTGAAAAACATTTTCTGTCAAACAGCATCCCATCATGTCATAGCAGCTCATACAGGGGTGAATTGTGTCAATAAATGTATTCAATGAATAGAAAAACATTGATGAAAAGAAATATTATTCTCGATGCAATCTCCCTTGCACACGAATACCTTCCGACGTACAACAGGAACTGAATTTCAAATAAAGTTTCCAAATAAATCATTTGTAAGCAAGAGTTTCTCTTGGAATTTGTGAAAGGTTCTTCCAATAACTAATCAATCCAAAGAGTTACGGCACATTAGCCAACGTTGATGAGGAAGATGTGCAATTTAGTTGACGATTTGTAAATGCATTTTACAAATTCTCTATTGTCGGAAACGTTTTTCAATTATACTAATTACATTTCCATCTTTTTTCTAAGCCTCTTCTTCTCCACAGTCATCAGAAAGTTTTTAAGCTTCATATATTTTCAAAATATTCAAAGAAGAAATGCATTTCAGTCTTCACAAGGCCCGATGACAAGAGCTGTCAAATCGTCGTCCTCTTTAAATACCCATTGACTCAGGATTATTGTTTAATTCACTTTGGAATTAAAACAGAACGGAGCAAAGGCTCAAAGTGAAATTTGTGTCCAAGTTAAGCCCTCTTAATTATTTCAATTAGTGCATTATTAAATACGGGTACTTTTTTGAAACAGATTAAACAATTTTCCTTTAAGCTGATGAACTGATGATACTTATAGCAGACTAACGTCCTGAATTGGCAATAAGAGAATGAAACGGATTTGATGTCTGTCAAAACATTTATGATTTCTCTCTCTCTTGTTTTAGCACTCGGAGAAAGGCTTAGCTGCTTTTTGGATTATGAAGCTAATTTAATAGTAGTAGAATATAAGATGATGACAAAGCATAAAGGACAATTTAGTGTCCATATAGTTCCTGTTATTTAGTATTTTAAAAGCTACAGGCTCACGTTTGTCATGTTTCATCTGTCCCCTCCCTCCACACACGTACGTAACACTTATCGCTCAATTCATTCAAGTGAAGGTGTTTGTGAGGTATATTTTATTTTTTTCTTCAATCAATCACTGCAGTTTTTCCCAGCTGTCTTTGCTCCAAACTCTGATTCTTCTCTGCCACTGTCTCTTCCACTTCATCTTCTTCGTCATGCGACTTCGGATTAGGTAATAACTTTCAGTCCGTCGGTTATGCATTGGTAAAAAATATGTAATTAAGCTAATTACGGACGCTTCTTTTGAGGAGTTACTCAGGCTAAGCTAGAGTCCCTTTATCAATCTCAGCAAAGTCTCCCATCGTATCCTCAGCTTTGGGCTGCATAAGCACCGCATCTCTCATATATCACCGCGGAGCATGATTTGGACCCAAGGAGAAAAAATCCCTTGGAGGCGCGAGAATCATCTTGTTCATTGAAAATTATAACTTTCACCCAGCAAGATTCTCCCTAAGCTATCCCATTCTTCTACCACCACCTACATACCCATCCTTCTCCTTGGCTAAATTCTCTGCTGCAAAGAAACCCACAGTCTGTTTCTTCTTCCTGCAGTTCCGCGTGCATTTAAAGAGTGGGAGATTTATGTCTTTGCTTTCAAATTTTTAAATCATACGCTTAATTCTTTTCTTTCTTGGAATGGAATATCAACAGACTTATTTGATTTTGAGAAGAGCTATAAGAGCGCACGGGAGATTGATGAGAAACATGTGCATTGTCCTACTAACTTTGTATCTTCTTCTAATTCTTCTGAGTATTCAACCTGAGCTCTTGGCTCTTGTACGTGGGCAGAGGAAGATGGACATAACAAATATGTCATCGCCACTTCCTTGTCACTTTCAGATCAGCCATCAGAAGAAGAGATGATGCTCAAGGAATCATGTAATATCTCAGTTGGGGGTCGGAAGGAAATTCTCACGTGGTTCCCACTACAACTTCACACACTTGGAAATATATTTTGACAACTTGTTATGCTGACCTGTTGGTTGTTGAAACAAGTGATTTTGGAATTGTCTCTTCCTGATGCTCCTCGTCTTGACGGATAACAAGATTTGGGACGTTGACGAATGCACAAGTTACGGGGAGATTGGATTAAAAAATATGGAATCTTTCTCTACATTGTGTCGCAACAAATCAGATCATTTAAACTTTACAGCCATTCTTCTTCCTTCCGTTATTACGAAATCATTATTATTGGTTAATGCCCATTAGCGTCTGCATTCTTTGCAGCAGGCCAGTTTGCATCGTTGTAGAAGATTTAGCGCCTTCAAAAAAACTTAATCTTCAAACGCATCCATTTGAACATGTCTGTCACATGGCTAACGGATGAGGAAAGAGATCAAAGAGTAGCTGTAGGATGCAAGAGATCAAGTTAATCAAGTAGCTTTAGTTACGTGCAAACCCAGAAGCATTTTAACTTAGTTAATAAGCAGCAGTAGCAGCATAAAGTAAGGTGCAGCGTTGTAAAAGTGCAGAGATCAAACCACTTCTGCCATGTTGAGAATAAGGGAGGGGATGAAACAAATAAATTCCTCAATTGAGTAATAAAGCATGTACGTATCGATTAATTAGCAGCCCTCGTGGCGCTGACGATCGCGTTTTTTGGGAGTGTGAACATTTAAATTATAGAGTACGGAAGTATCGGATTCCTTTTTCATTAATGCGAAAGCTGATGCACGAATTACCTCTTAGATGTGGAAAGTAATCCACACAATATCTGCAATTATCCTGTGTAAAGAGTTTTTGGTTTGCTCCGAATTTCGGGCTGCTTTAAAAACCGGAAGTTGACAATCTGTAACGAATGAAATTTCGAATTCCGATTAACAACAATCATCAGTTTGTATTGCCGGAAAAGTTGTAGACATTGCAAGTGTATATAGACTTTCGAAACACTAGATCAGGGATATGTTACGATTCAAGATATTCAAGAATCGCTGAGTCGTCGTCGTCGACTCCAAATTTCAGCGGCACCAAGCGGATATTTCCCGTACTAAATTTCCTTTCAGAGTCGAGATTCAGAATCGTTTTCGACTCAATTCAAGTACGATTCAGGATGGAATTATGCTTGCTTCGACCGAATATCCTCAGTTATAGTAATTTGCCTATCAGGCTTATTTTAATTACCAATTATCATCTGATTACACATTTCAGTGATAATGATCTTCCAGAAGCAACCCGTATCAGTGAAAAATGGTCTGAGTCGAAACGATTCAGAATCGAGATTCTAATGTCAGGGAGGGAGAGCCAAGCCTAGTCCGACTCAGAATCGGGAATCGCTTTGAGTCGGCTTACGACTCAGAATCGAGCCCCTCAAAAATATCGCGATACTGATGTCAGAATGTTAAAACCCTGCGATAGATGAAGCAGACCTAGAAAGATGACGGGCTATCTAATACTTCATAATTCCAAACCGGCGCTGAAATCCAACAACCACCTTGGGGAGCAAGCTGCAGTAATGCCCAAACATTGTGCATTCAGTTGGAATCATAAATATAAAAACCCGCTCAAAAGCATTTAGAACAAAGCCAATAGAAAGTCCAAATTGCACGCATCAAACTCCATTTTACTAATTCGATAACATGATTAAATAACGAAACTGAAAACAATTTCATTAACTACCTGTAATACACCCCTCTTTTCGTTTCTAACAATGTCCTAGCATGACATGACAGCCTCTCTAAATATCTAATAAAATAACACGCTATCAGCAATACCATCAACGAAAAGATCATTAATAGCAGTAGACAAGCGAGAATAAAGTCGTTACCCCATCATTAGATCCGTTCTTTCATCCATACACCACCACCACAGCATCATCATTATTCTTATCTGTAATTTCTCCAAACAACTTTAACAACTTACTTCTTCAATACGACAATACAAGAAGACAGAAAGAATATTTTACTTTGATTCAATGTGAAATTAATTGCACACTTATGTGACGAGGAAATTATAGGTATTCGTCGAGCATCCTCACAAGTGTCGCACCTCCTCATGGCTCTAGCCCGCCTTTACACCAAGCTAGAGTCCCCGCTGCAGCATTTTCCCTCCGCCAGAGGCCCTTCTCAGCGCTTAATTACAAGCGCTCCTCCGGTGTGAATTACTGTGCAGTTATTGAGCATTTTTGCCACCGCGTAATTTTACACGTAAAATTACAGACAAAATGAATGTCTTGGCCGTTGTAACATTACACTTTTCTACGCGCACACAATGATTTTTGCTATTGGAAATAATACATGGTTTTTCCAAAGAAACGTTTCCCTTCAAGCCCTTAGACGTCTGTTTTCTATTGTATTCCTCACGTAAACACATGTACACACCCCGCGCAGCGCTTGTATCCACTTCATCGACAGGAATTAATGACTGACGCTGGGATTTACGTCTGATCAAAATCACCTTAGGAGACGATAATTAAGCTCTCATTTGACACGAAAACAGCGTGAAGCTATTTGAAAATTAAAATTAATCCAAGCTGTTGTTGTTTTTACTTTTTAGTAGACAAATATTAATTTTCCAAGAGCTAAAACTATGCAATGCATAGCTGCGCTTGAATCTGCATGAAAAATTTATAATTACTTTGTCCCGACCTCCGTTTTTTCCTTAATTTGAATATCACGGACACTGAATAATTCTTGAAATCTTTTGTCAGCTTGCAACTACTTGAAACTTGAGGATTTTTTGCCAATTTGTTATTTTTCGCATTAAGTTTCAGACACCAAATACTGCATGTACTAGTTTATAACCACTTATCCAAACCTATAATTTAGATTGCTTGTTAACATGGATTTCTGATGACTTGTAGAGTGATACAAAATAATAGTATTTTCGTCCGTAACGTCCGTCGTAGCCTTAACATCCAGAGAGACATTATTATCGAGGTAACCATATATTAGGTGCACCACAGCAGCAGCGCAACACGGTAGCACAAGTGAGTGTCAGCGACAACAACAGTAGCGTCCACTTGAATCCCATCCGCTTGTCCTTGTTATTCCCCAGGAGCGAGCTAATGGTTAGGGGTAGTAAGCGCGCTTTTCAGCGCAGACTACATACATACACAGATGTATTCCACGTAATCAGCGAAAAAAAGCTTGAGGCAAAAACCTTTATAGTTATTTCTCGTTACACGACTAATTTAAAGCAATCCTCTTTAATAATATCATCTCTCTCTCCCTGTCCAATGAATAACAACCAAACCAAGGAACAACTTAAACAACTGAAACAACAATGTAATACGCTTCTTAATAAGCGTATAACGTAGGCGAGCACCACGATTTCAATTCCATTTAAAATCCTCCGCCCTCGCTGGATGTAAACATATTAAACATCCTACGGCTACACAGCCCTTGCCAATCCACCTCTTGCAAATTCCTATTATTTTATTCTTCCTCTATTTTGCTGTACAAGTTTTTTTTCCTCGCAAAAGACTAGTTTCATTTGCTGCAAGGTTCTGCTGGCACTTATCTGACCAGATCTACAGGTCCAAGACAAGGATGACTATGCATGGGTCCAATGGGAAAAAGCGTAGACTCGAGCTCATTCCAACACGGACATGCCCAGATTCTTCGGGCATCAACTTAAACAGACGCCTCTTTTGCATAATCCTCCTCAGTTTTCCTCCAACAAGGGTCGAGTTGTGCAAGCTTGAGGTGTGGAGAGAAGTGTAGCAAGATAGGAAGGAAAATTTCCTGATTCCAGTTCGCGTGCTGCTGGAGAGGAGTGGAGTATAGTTGTTGTAGTTTGCAAATTTGTAGATTCGCAGAAATTCGCGAATTTTGCAATTGGCACACAACTGCATACCGTCAGGAAATTATCTGGGTCTCTAGGAAGCCAATAAAGTTTGTTTTGATAAAATGGCTAAAATTTGCATAAAATCTCTGCTAGTTTTCGCCCTATTATTTTATAATTTGGGATTAAGTTTTGGACAAAATTTCAATCCAAAAGAGGTGTACCGTGTGACAAAAGCAGAGCAGTTTCCGGGTAGTGAGAAGCAGGACGGAGGTGAAAGTGATGTGGAGACTACGACGACTGCGATAATAGAGGGAGAAGGGGATGAAGTGTCTACGACAGGTGTGAACGCCTACACTAATGGCGGCGACAAAGCAGTTAAGCAGATCAGTGTATTTAAATGTATCAATTCTTCATTGGAGGGAGAAACCTTTACAGTTCCTATTTGGCTCCGACAATTTCTGAGCCCTGACAGAGAAGACAAATTAATGGAGGACTACGGAGAATATTTCTACGACTTCAAGTTTCAGCAAGCATCTTTCCATTGTTCCTCATCTCTCACCAACGCCAACACGGATGGAGACGGCAATTCCCAAAGTATTATCAATAGCAATCCAACAGAATTCTACTTTGAGAAAAATGAGACTGAAGCCAGATTTCTTTCATTAAAAACCAAGTCTCCGCATAGCATCAACACTAAAATGAATGGTTTCTTTCTTCCTAATGGATACTTGAAATATAATTTTGAAGGAGTCAACTATTATTATCCACCTGGATCCTATTGTGTGAACAGGTAAAATTGATTATTTTCTCTTTCCGACGTCAAAGCAAAAGTACGCGTAGGTTTATATGCGTATATAGCGAAATCCAAGTTGTAAACAAGGCGATAAGGGTAAGGAGATTTTGAAAAGTAGGGGGCGTTGAGGAAAGAACGCTACTTGACGAGAGTATTCGCACTTGCAAAAGCTTTTCGAAAGTTTCTCGATGATGCTACCAAAAAATTGCACCTTTCCCAGTTTTTTGCCAATTTTAAACATCCAAGTTTAAAAGTATGGAACACGTTAGTTGGTTTAGTCAAGTAAAATAAAACTGCATTTTGCATTTTCGCAAGGTTGTTGCTCGGATTTTTTGCCAATTTTTAAATAAAAAAAACGTCACACATATAAGTTCCTGCTTCCCAAGTTAAAGAAAGCGGAACCGAGGAGTAGCGTTCATATGTGCAAGCAGAGACCCAAGCGCGTTGAATATAATTAAGTAACGTAGAAAGGACTGTAGTGCATTTCAATTAATTACTTTTTAATCTGCCACTGATTAATGAAAGTTAAATGCTCCAAATTTTATAGCGCAAATCAAGATGAAGTTGAAGGATTCTTCTGCTCCCAAAATTTTGAAATGACACAAGAAGGGTTAGCTCCTACAGCTACGGTCACACCGCAAGTACGGAAATGTTTGGCTCTGGGTTATTTGCTTTACCTCTCGCCGCGTGAGGGCGCCCACAAACTTTTTGAAGTGAAGGAAGCAGAGGATGAGGAGTGGGAGGCTTTTATCTATGAAAATACCAGAAAAGCTAGCCAAAAAAATATCATGCCGATTTACACTCAATCAAGAATCAATTGCTCAGGTAAGATCTTGGTGGTAACGGATCCGGAGATTTTGCCGTACATGGAAACGATAACATACTCAGGGTAAGCAATGTCGACCTTAAAACCTCCTGCTTTACATGATCTGCATTTGATAGCTGTGCTGCAAGATGACATATCTGAACTTGGAAGATAAAATAATATTTTCTAAATTCAAAATTCTGATCGGCGTTTAAGTCTCAGAAACTCTTTTTGCTAAATCTTTACAGGATAGTTCAAATAATTGGTGCACGGTTTATAACCTGCTTAATTGTTTCAGAATAGCTATAATTAACAAACTATTTCAAAAAATTAATTTGCTTATTAGTTTGCGAATAATGGAAAACGGGGCCGCTCTCGGACGGATCAAAGGAAGCGGGAAATGGGAAGATTTAGGAGAATTTCTAAATCTAAGAGAGTTTTGCATCGATGGCTACATTGACATTAACGATAACGAAAATGGTAACAACTCCATGTACTACAAAAGACAGGATCGGCAAATAATTATTGGATGCCAAAATATAGTAAGTACATAATACAAAAGTTTTGCCTTACGGTATTTTAGCTCTTCCCATCATCGGTGCAGTTTGCGAAAAATCTAGCTCGCCGTTTTCGCATATATTAAATGCCATTAAAAACTGGTTTGCTTCGGCAAAAAAGCACCCATCTTTATGATTCTCTAGCTAGAAAAGATTATTATACCAAATTAACATTTCAGCCAGTATCGACCTCATTCAGCCTGATTGACGCTTACGCTTATGTCATGTTCATCCCAACGCTATTACTCCTCATAATCCTAGTGATTTACGCACTGGTTTGGACAAATCAAAATATTCATGGGAGGACCTCTGCCGCCTTTGTTTTCTCCATGTTTATCTACTTTTGCACACTCATCCTGAGTAACGTCAAAGTATTCACTTTCGGCTCTCCCTACTGTGCGGCTAACGGTTAGTTAAAATATACACGAAAGTATTTTTTTACTACTCTCTTTGTCTTTGCTCTTCTCGTTTCCGGAAAACTGCATTCTTCTTGCCAAATGCGTTTTTTACACATGTCTTTTGATGTTCAATATGAAATTGAAATTTGCCCAGTGAATTCATAACTAGCTATGGCGCTTCTGCTTTAGGGAAAAAAATCCCTTGGAGATATTTTTCCCTTCCTTATTATTGCTTGCTTATCTGAGGCTAACGTGTGGTCACTAACGATCATTAAAATGCATTTCAGGAATGATCGCACACTATTTCTACCTCGCAATGTTTTATTGGATGGCCATAATGAATTTTGACGTGTGGAACACAATCCGGTATGGTTAAATCATTTAATATTCAAGCATCAACAATTATTACTGCGCTTCCATGTTGAATTAGCGATGACGAAGCGTTCGTCTTTACAACCGTAGCTATTTACCACACTGATGATAATGCTTGCCATATTCTTATACCTTTCTCTTTCTCTCAAGTTCAATGGTTGCAGTTTCGCAGCGTTCAAAGGGGAATAAGCGTTTTTTGCTCTACTGCTGCGTTGCATTTGGAATCCCTGCAATTGTCCTAACCATATCAATTATACTTCATAATTCCTACAGGTAAGCGTATTGCGAAACCGGAGTTGGTTAAATACTATATAATTGCCAATTAACAATCAAAGCGCATGTCTCTTAGCCACCCCTCTTGAAATGGATTGCTATCACTCAAACATGTTGTTGTGATCTCTCTCTTTAAATATTTCTCAATCTTATAATGCAGGATTGATGAGGAAAGCGTCATCTTGCCTTTGTACGGCTACTACGCTTGCAATGTGGACAAGACGGTTCAGCTCTACTACAATCTATGCCCGGTCGCTTTTGTCTTTATCACAAGCATCATCTTCGGTCTAATGACCATGTACACGCTGTACAAATTGAAGAAAGACACGAAGCGGATTGAAACTTCAAGCACAAAGAATTCCCAAAAGCAGTACGAATTTAAACTTCAAAACACTTCCCAATTTAATAAGTCTACTAGCCATAGTAGTAACAAATTACCCAACTCCAGCCCGGGGCAACATAATAATGCGTCTAAGTCGCGCCCTCTGGGGACAGAGAGACGGCGGGTAACTAATTCCAAATTGTACGCTAATTACAGATGGCACGTCATCCTCAAACTCTTCCTCCTCACCGGCGTATCCTGGTTCTCTGATTTAATATACAACATTTGGTATCCGGATGCTGTTTGGTATTTTTTCATTCTCGACTGCTACAACTTCTGTCAAGCCTTTTTCCTATTCTCCATTTTTGTATGGAAGCCAGAGATTCGGAACCAGCTCGCGGGAAATTATCACTGTTTCAAAAAACTCTTCGAGTTCTGGGACAATAATAGTTCCAAAGTTCCGATTGTTGGAAGCACCAAACGTAGCAAGGCTGATAATACGAGGTCTCAAGCTTTTGATAGTTCCACCTATACGACAAATTCGGAAACGAGATAGGATGCAGAGTACCCTTGTGGTCAACTGCGCCCTCTACTTTGAATGATGAGTGTTTCCAGTCCTGAATGTCATGTTTTAGAGTCAGTATTGCTGCAAGTATTGTTAATTGTTGATACGCGATGAAATATGTTGAAAAATTGTTGATTTATTTACTTAATAGCTTCCAAATAAAACTGAATACTGATAGAATATAATTGATTGTATACTTTTGCAAAACCAGCATATGTATTTTCAAACTCACGCCAAAATATTCACTTTATTATGCGGCGGCGACTCTGACGCCCTCTACGTTCAACCCTGACTTTAATACTAGTTTTTTGGAGCATTTCTTCCTAATTACACCCAATTAACCTTGACGATTGGCGGGAGAAACGTTAGCAGTGTATTGCGAGACGTAGTTTCCTTTGGGGTAGTAAGTAGCGACAATATATGTCCGACCTGACCGACTAGTCGTTGATGAAACACCGAATCCGACGTATTGCGTATCTTTCCAGATCATTTGAGTAAAATGTGACGTTTCTTTGTACCCTCCTGGGAAATTGTAGTCGTAGAGTTCGTTTTCCCGGTACCAGTTATTAACGGTGAGCGCAATCTTTTCGGTATCCGTTCGCTGGAAGGATGAACGGGAGCGTCCGATATTGTCGCTAGCGCCCTCTCTGTGTACAGTTTACATGTAATTAATTACGGAGCAACTGTGTTCATTATCTATATCAACACGCAACTGGTACTTGCGAAACAGTTTTATTAAACGGCATTAAAGCTTAACAATCTTAAAAGCAAGAAAGTCAAATGCTTTGAAGCTGGTTAATTATTTTACGTTATTGAAAACCTCGCTTAGCCAAGCTAAATGACTAGTTCTGACACACACCATTAAATAATTAATTAAATTAGCAATTAAATACTTACAAATAGGGGCAAGTGTGATCCTGTTCATCGATTCGGGCATAGTATTCTGCGCATGCTTGCGCTCTGGCGTTTAACTGAAAATGATAAAATGACTCTGCTTTAACGTCATCCTTAATTGGGTTGGTTTTAATTAAGCCTGTTAATTACTTAACAACCTGTGGCTAATCAAGCATGGAATAAATGTATTTTCCCCATTTAATTCAAACTAAACGAGAGTTAATCCCATTAAACTAGTTTGTAAAAAGATGCTCGAGGACATGAATCAATTAAAGGAGACTAGAAATTACAAGTGGCGAAATCTCAATTAAGTCATCATCTGCAATAATACTTCACTTACACTTGGATGAAGAGAAAGCGGTCTCGAACTATGTTGAGCACGGAAACGGTTATGAAGACTAAGCGCTTCTTCTTGATACTCTGTAAAATGGATTAAATCCTTTAACATTAGTTAATTAATTTGACAATTTTGCTGCTAAATATGTAACCAGCATGACATTACTTTTAAAATAGTAACAGTTATCAAGCATTGTAATCAAACTCACCCTGCTGAGCGTTGACAAACGAAATTACAAGCAAGAGGAGGGCTGGTCCAAAATGGCGAACAAGGTGAGCACGACCTAATGAGATCATCTTGGTCTTCTAATCTTATCTGATCCTTATTAATTCGAATACCAGTCCCGTTTTAAAACTTCTTTGACAGACAAGGCAAGTTTGAAGACTAGTAGAAATTTTAAATTACTCTCTCTGACTCTGCCAGAGGATCCTCGTGCGATGCAACTGCCGCCCTGCTAAAAAAGCGTTCTTGCTATATACGCTTGGACCGAGTCACTTCTGAGCTCAAGCTCAGTCAGAAACAAATGCAAGATGGACACTACTTCCCACACTTTACTTCTCCTGTTACAACTCTACTTTCTCCCTGTTGCCTTTACTAGATTACAAACGCTGCGCTGCTAAGCATTGACGCTGCGCTGCTTCATTCCTTATTTGCCGTTACCTCTTGCCATTCATTCGTACTCACTTGTCATAATCATCAATTGAACTGCAAGCCGGCAACTGTAGGCATTAGCGTCGCCCTCTACGTCATCCTTCGACATCAGCGCTAACACTACCCCATCATCATTACATATTCTTCCTTGAGAAGGGGTACACATCAGTCAAATTGCCATTTACTGGGCTGCAGCACTCAGCGCTCTCACTCACATTGAGCGCAAATATTTAACAGAATCTGCTTCAGAAGCGCCGCAGAAGAAACCTTACAAAAGTTAGCATAAAAAAGCCTCATCTTCTCCCTCGCACACTTGCTCCTCCTTCCTCTCTACGCGGAAAAGCTAAAAGAACATCCCAATTAACAGCTACCGAAAGTGTTTTACTTTCAAGAAACTACTACAAGCAATCAATTGCAGCAAATTTATCAACTTCTAAGAGGATACGTAATCGTGCAGGGCAAGTGGATTGCAGTAAATTATTTACCACCTGTCGCATAATAGGAGAGCGCTAAGATCAACAAACCGGTTCGTTCAAAATTCTTAGGAATTCTTGGATCATACATACATGAGAACAAGCTTTTGTATAAGACAAGAATCAGGAATATTTGAGAACACATTATAACAGCATGTAACTGTCAGGAATTGGCAAAGCGTTTTACGCTCAAAGTAAGCTTTTCATGAACCATAAGCTTTCGTCTATTTGTTGTGCTAAGCTAATTTATATTGAGTGTACAGAAAATACAGGTTATTAAACGGAGAAGAACGTAACATCTGATCTAGAATGCTTCAATAATAACCACAAGTTATAGGGAAATAAGTTATAGTTTCCGTTACAAATATTTGAATATCTTTGAATAAATATTTAAAATTTTACATTCAAGTAAATTCATTGATTGTGAGACGCGGAGTTCTTATAGTGGTAGCACAATTTAGCTCGAATATTGCCACCAGCTCACGGAAACATTTTCAACTTGTCCTCATAAAACAATTCCTTTGAACATTGGTCACCTCTAGTTTTTAAGTAGTCAGTCGTAATAATCTTAAGTTGAATGGGGCACGCTAACTGACATTTATGTTGAAAACCATGTTGATTCTGTACACAACTTGATCTGATCCTGCAAGGATTCAACAGGTATGCAAATAATGAATGATTTGATTTACTCTCGTTTCGCAATAATAACCCATGTGGAGCAGAAAACTCAACACTGTGTAACAAAGCCACAAACTTCAATAATGAAAACCTATAAAAATTATTTAAATTATCATCAATCGTCTCCTTTATGGCGGCCGTAAATCACAATTAAATTAAATAGTAGTAAATATTTTTGCGGAATGTTCAAAGAGCGGCAAACTCTTATTATAATTATATAACTAATCAAATATTGCATCGTGAACTGGCCAGAAAACACATTTCGTTTAAAAAGATGGACATGGACTGTATGAATTCTTTATAATACAAATAAATTGATAAATAAAAGCAAGGTCAATCACAGCAAAGTTACGATTCAATTTTACTAAAAATTATTTGCTTTGAAGCCGTTTTTTACTATTCCACCCTGAGCTCATCCGTCATGAGTAGATACAGTTTGTAATTGAAAATTAACATCATGGCCTTTGCTATGCCACAATCCCAAAACTCAATAATTCTGGCGTTCTTGTTGAGAACTCTAATAGCACATCTTGCTAACTAGGATATTTCAAAATTAATTCACATTATATATATAGTTAAATACACTGATTAATATGTAACACACATGGACGAAAGTGTGCAATGCAACAAGTTTTTATAAATGCCGACGGTTGAACAGAAAATAACTAGTAAGGCTTTAATAATCAGTGGGAAAATGACATCTTGCGACCACATTTTCTCCAATCGTTTTTCCTCCATACGCAATTATCCATTAGCATCGTACACAACATGAAAGCTGCTTCATATAAAGTGAAGGGATTAAAAAGAAATTCTAAATTGTCATCATCTGCATTCATCCGTAGCAGAGATTGTGCAATAATGCACAAGCTGTTGATGATTAAAAAGAAATCAGATTGCCAAAAATCATTTACTTCAACTTAAGCTCTTGCAAACTTGACTCTTGTCCCGCCTACATTAAAATACGAGCCGGTGTACACCCGCAGAAAACATATTTGGAGCTTAACAAGTCAAGCATAAGAGACGTTAACTGGCGTGAGAAATGATGAGTATGTGGATGGCAAAATGCAATATTTATTCCTATCACCCCTCTTGCAACATAACCCCACATTCACACTCTCTCATCACCGACATTCAAAATGGTCATCAACACATGATTAATGGCAGTGCAGCTCCATCGATACCAATCACGGAGGGGAAAGAAACTTTAAAAAACAAACTCGTTTCAAAATTTTCTTCATCATTTCTTCCTTTTCAAACCTTTTCATTTAATCATTCTCACTTCCGTGGGACTGTCAATTTTTGACAGTAGGACGTAACACTTCAAAGGCTTTCAGAAGCCGTGTTTACTGATTGTGAGCGTGTGACTGGGTACCCTAACATAATTAATAGCACGATCGTTATTTTCTGACCGTTTCGGCGGAGGTGGCTGTATAATCTTTATGGTTTTTGTTTCTTCGTTGTTGTTGGCTGTATCAGATTTAGATGTATGCTCAATCTCGCCAACATGCGTCACATGGATTAAAGTAGAGGGCGCTTCAAAATCCTGATTACGCAATACTTGCTTAAGTCCGTCAGAGGAAGATGCAGCCTTAATTTCTTTTATTGCATTGTCATCTCCAGAAGATTTTTTATCATCTTCCGGAAGCTGCTTGTCAAGTACTTCCACGAGCTGCTCTTTTTCAGTTTCTACAACTTGTATAATTTCGGACGGAGCTTTTGTCGGTGGTGGCGAAAACTTTTGGGAATCAAACTGTTTCATTTCGTAGAATTCGTCTGATGGGGTACACCGACCTGGATCCGATAAGAATGATTTTGCAAGAGTGTTCCCCGTAACGGGTCGTTTGGGTTTTCGGACGGGTTGCCCGCTTTTTTGTTGTAGCTGTCAACGAAATAAATTATATTAATAATTCATCTTGAAGGTAGCAGCTTGAATCTTCATTATCTGAATTTTTAATAGATGAAATTGCCGCGCTTCGGCGCATTTTAAACATAAGTTTTTCAAGAATTTTAAAGCTAGATACCGTATGCTTGACCTACCGCAACTCTAGCTTCCTGCCTTTTTCGCATCAATTCAGCCTCCTTGAAACGATTTTCTTTCATCTTTTGTATTTTCTCAGCCATAAACTCAAAACCGCTATGTTCATTTGACTTCTTTTCGATTACGCAATATTCCTCTGAAATCCGCACAAATCACCAGTCAATCAATCAATCATTATTATAACCTGTAAGACAATGTGTCGTAGAACTTGAAACATAATTACATCCAAGACAAATTGCAATCTCCGTCAGTGGATTGTAAATGTGTGAGATGAATGACCAATTAATTTGCTAACATCATTCCGACTTATCTCGCCAAGTAGTTTAATTTCACATTCTTGCTTTGAATCCGTTTTAGACAAAGCACAGTCTTAATTATAAATGCAACGGTTACCAGGTCAGGGTTGATCGGACAATCTCAAGACCATCGCAATTTAAGTTTTTCAATTACTTTGAAGCCATGATATTATCTATCAACTCCTCCATCTATTCACTCTACTCCACTGCTATTTAAGCCTACATCAATTTATTCATAGGTCTATCAACTGATAAAACGCCACGACGACCATGAGTGTGTATTGTTAGAGAATTCATGCTTCAAAATTGCAAGTCAGTCGGACTGACTTATAGTCCGTCTAAGACACTAAATAAGTTGGCTTTTTAAGGCAAATTTTCACATTTCTCACCTAGAATTTTCGGTTGACTTTTATGTAAAAATGTTCCATCTTTAATAGCACTTGCAAGCAGCGGGTTTTTGTCTACCAAGTTCCAAAAATTCTCACATTTCTCCCTTTCTGCTTCGATTTCCTCACAACTTTTTCCATTTTTATTGTCCTTAGCCTCAAAACTCACAAGAAATTTATTCTTCTTGTGCGATTTGGCTCCAGAGTTTGCATGAGGACAGCATGAAATATTTTTCGATATATTAGGTTGAGAATTGCGCAGATCATTTTCACGTCCGTTTTGAGATAAAACGCTGGCACAACCAACGTCAAGAAGAGAGTGACACTTCTCAGGAGTGTTACAAATGTATTCAGTGTATGCTTGTTCGATATTCATTAAACCAGAGTGTCGCGCCACCTGTGTACGAATTCTTTAACTAGTTTCTGTGTATCGAACGTTTTAGGATTGAACGCAATTAAGTGCCACTTCAAGTGCAAATTTTTTAAAACCCTCCCGCTATTTGCTAAAAGTTACCCAGCTGCTTCTTATACTTGCTACCAAAGAGATACAACATAAATACGAGGATTTTGCAAACTTAAGTTTGCGATTTTAATACATTAAAATTAACCTCGAACGAAAATATTGCACGCTTTAAACCAAACTTGTGTGAAATAAAGATGCCTAGTGCGCCCTCTCTGGGTTTTATTCAAAATGTTACCCAAAATTAATGAATGCCTTATAACGATTTTTAATTCGATAACAATAATTATTTATTTGATCGCATTAGCAAAATCCAAAAGTACTTCAGCATAAACATTGCAAAAAATTTCCATGCGTTTCCTGTTCCCGTCCTAATAATTTTACAATCCGACATTCAACACATCCGTGTGCACCCTCCCGCTTGAAATAATTGCTTCACTTCACGTTTACATACTCCGTAGCGGAAGCGGGCACTTTTGCGAACTATCCTCTCGACTTGAGTATGTAGAACTCCTAGTGGAGTACAACAGCTAAGGTCGTGATGGAGATTAAGGTTTGCAGACTTGCATTTACACACCAATTTAGTATACATAACATACGTTTCCGCATTTACATACATTATAGTTACGTCATAACACTCTCCATACTACTCGAGAGGAATCCTCTCCTAAGGTTTCGCGAAAAAAGCCCTAAGAGAAATTGAACACTTGTTGTAAAGCAGGGCCCCTATACTCGAAAGCCAGCGATAATGCTGTAGACCCCTTTCGCAGAGAATCGAAAATAGCCCCCCAGAGGATGAAAACATCAACTATTCCTTGGCACAGACGTACATAGAAAACATTTTCCCATGGCGGGTACGCATGAATCACATACGTAGCTCTAGGAACATATGCACGCGACGCGACAAGGACCTGGACGAAGGACGTTGAACAAACGACACAAAAACTTTTTGAGAGAGTGGCGAAAAATCCCTAGGATGAACACGTACTGTGCAATTGGTTAACCACTCCTTATATTTATCCGTAAGTAAAGTAATTAATTTAAATCACTCTTTCAGTACATAAGTAAAACAGGAAATTGTATTTCGAAACTTAGTTTAGTTGAATAAATAATTAATATACGTAATTTCATCCGGGTTTAGTCGAGTAGTTTGAAACTTCCTGGAGGTAAACTATTTCTTAATTGTACCGTTAAGTATGAGTTCCATGCACGCATCGTCGAAGTTATTTGAAAAAATAATGGTATTTAGTACAGCGCTGTTCTTGGAACAGTGAATGTTTTTGATGTGTGTGTCCGATATTCATTAATTAAATTATTTCATTAATAGGAAGAAAACAGGATTAGTTATCCGGCTTTATAAGTACAGAAAACAGTATCAAGCAAGCAAGGCTAATATATAAACTGTTGAGTTATACTATTAGTGATTCATTCAGGATTTAATACAGCTGCATCGATACTCATTAGGATACTACAAGTTCTGCGAAGGACGTAATAACTGCGAGATAGTGATTTGTAGGAGGATATACTTTGACGTTATGTAATTAAGTTTAATACGTAAGCCATTCCTGACTCATTCATTATACTAGTTTTAGCAAGATTGCTTTGACGTTCTGTTGAAGTCATTATAGCCTGCGAGTGGCAGGCAAGGCAGTAATCATTTGATTTTCAGTAGAAGTAAAGTCATTTGATTTGGTTCTACTGATTATCGAGAAAATTCAAGTCACAGTTTATAAATTATACCACTAATTCTAAAGAGCATAATATCGGTAAAAATTTATTCTTGAAATTTAAATTATTGTTTGAATGGCCTAATAACTCTTTGATAGTTTATTAGTCAGCCCAATTTGTTGTTTGAATCAGTCGATTATTTATATGTTAATTCATTTAAACCTAAGCAAATTAGGCATTGGTGCTTTTAAAAGAGTTGATTTCGGGTCGAACTTGCGAAAGCACTTTGTTACTTGGTTATATTAACGATGATTTGTACATATAAAGAATGGGAGCTAAATATAATCATAGTTGGATATTATTTATATTGATCACAATATTTCTAACGGTTGTACTGCTTCTTTTAAATTACAGGAACTCTTGAAAGATGTGTGAATTAGATGATTTGGTGGAATGTGCACTATGTGCAGCCTGCTGTTATTGCTGTCTCAGCTTGTGCAAAGGCAGTGGTAAGTTTATTATTAATAATCAGTATAATTTCATTTGAGGTTAACGTATAAATTTTGTATTAATTAGAATTTTTACAAGTATTGATGTCCACAAGGTGATTCGTGACATCATTTGTGTTGCCGGAAGGGTAGATTTATCAGGCTTCAGTGATAAATAATCAGCAAGGAAGTTAACCATAAATATGTTTCGGTCAGATTTGTTTTTAGCTATTATACGGAATTGTTTTGAATAATCTAATTGAGCAATGCTTATATTATATTATGATGCAGCTAGTCATAATGCAGCGGATTGATTATTAATTTGGATTCAGAATAGAAAGTTGTTTCGATGTAGGAACGTAAATTGTGTAGGATCGTTTTTCACGGTTGTTGCAAAATGTAAACTGAAAGTCATTTAAGATACATAGGGTTGTTGTAATGATTGATGTGATCCGAAAACCTGAATATGTGTAATTTAAGATATTTATGCTGTTACCGATTGATGCTGTAGAAACTCATGACATTGCTTATGTTTTTAGATTCAAACAGAAGCCAAGCTCAACCGCATCCAGTTGTAATTCAAAACCAGCCTACTGGTGGGCCAGGTCAACCATACTACGGAGCTGTGCCAGGTCAGGCTATGCCTTATGGCGGAGGAATGCCTCAAGGACAAGGATACCCACCACAACAGGGAATGTACTACCCTCCTCAACAAGGATATCCTCCCCAACAAGGATATCCTCCCCAACAAGGTTATCCACCTCAAGTAGGGTTCCCAGGAGGACCCGTTCAACAACAACCGTACCCATCCGGACCGTATCCACCACAGGGACAGGGATTCCAACAAGGACCGCCACCGGCGTATCCTCCACCATATCCAGTTACTAACCAGTACCCAACGCAGTCAAGTTACGATCCCAGTGCTCCTAAATTTTAAAGGTCCATTTAAAAGTGATTATTCATCCTCGCAATGAAGTCAATTTGTGATTCATTCAGTCCTACATGTTAACTAGCACGCCTTGCCAATGGATACTTAGTTATGTGTATTTACACGATGGACATTTCTCGATCCGCTAATCTGTAATTATAGTTTTACAATCTTTAAGTATGTGCCTCTGTCTGTTAATATGTGAGAGTACGTGAATTTATATTCTTGCGCGTCTGTATATACTGTTTTACTAATAATCAACATCTGCAAAATTAGAATTAGTTTTTTTAAGCACATAGGAAATTACATACTGTCAATAGGACATGTATTGATGGAACGTTTTCGCGTCATGGCGGGATGTGTTTGCTACCTGATACCACAGTGTGGTTTGAGGTTTGCACATTTCTATCGGATTATTTGAATAGTATTGATTCAATTCAAGAGATTGCAATAATGTGTAAGGTTTTAGCATGTTTCCGTGCAAAGACATTCATCCCTTATTGGCTATTTTGCATATTGCAAAAATTTAGATGTGAAGATATTCTTGTTTATTTAGTTTTGTATTCTGTTATGAAAATGTGAATTGGCGATCATTTAGTATATGCTTCGTAATTCAAAAGTATACTTCCTAACCACATGTGATTGATACATTAACCAAGCAAGAGCACAGCTGGAGTTGACCTCTACCTGTAGCATGGTAACCCAGATTGAGGAAATGAAAGTCGGCGCAGAAATTAAGAGATTTGCTATATCGTGTAATTCTGAGATAAGTTCTGGAAAATTCTACCTCATCTATTTACCATTTATCTTTACTGTATAGTTTGTTTGCGCAATTAGATCCAGATAGATCTTATCACTGAACTTATATCACCTCACCTGTCTTTATTGGAAAACCTTATCAGGGGCTAAAGGCAGTATTGTTTTCCTGTATGGTTGTAGATTTCCATTAGTGAGCAGAACATAGATTACTAGTTGGGTATTCATCTACGATACTGTAAATGCTATAATTTTCAATGTTAGACCAACATATACATTCGTGAATTTCGCACCATGCTATTCGCTAATGCAGACATGTGATTTCAAACGCATTCAAAATGTATGCAATATTTGTCCTAATACTAACAGAGATTAATGTTCATGTCAGGTACAGAAAATGTAAGAATCGATTACCTAATAATTTGAAATCCATACTGTACTAAGATATGCTTCATTGTCGATGAGTTCAAAAATGAAGGAAAAGCTTATCCACCGGGAATGTTTTTGGTAGAAGAATATTATTGTTCAGTGGAAAAGCTGCAGCATCAAAAGATCCACCGGTTCCTTATATTTGAGAAAGCATCCGAATTTCGTCTTCTTTAAACACTATTTCTTGGCTTAAGAATATTTAATGACAGAGCTTACACGAATGAACCTGTCCACCGTGTTATACCAAGGGCGTTGAATGCCCTCTTCTTTATGAATGTCCTTAAATAGACTTCAGATTATAAATGATTTTTTGCTGTTGAAAAGATTTTGCTTGCATTTATTCTTTGGATGAGTTTCGTATTGAAATGTGATTTCCTAACATAGTTAAAAACTAAAATCCCATTTTCCTCCCCTCGTTTGTAAGATTTAAGATTTTTATTTTATACATTGCTGTACTATCTCGCAAATAATCAGATTTCCATGGCATCATCGATAGCATTCCGATTTGTTAGACAGGCCAATACACAACTAGAAAGCCGCTACCTGCGATTTCAAAAGACCTTGAAGAGAATAGTCTTCTCAGCCTTTATTCATGCGTCCAATTTCTTTCAACCACATGTTACAAATAAGCTTTAAAAACTCTTTAAACATCCTACTCGTATTTGTATCTTGAATCATCAACTTGAACTTGTTGAGATAGTCTTGGAGTGAAACTTAAGAGCGAATGGCTGAGCATCCCCTAATGCCTAACTCATGGGACGCCCTAAACACCCGACCCCGCAAACCGTACGGTGGTGATGATGACGAGGAATCATCAACGCACCGTGCACCAAGATTTTGCCTAGCCGGCAAAATTTGCGCCATCATATTAGCAATAGCAGGCTGTGGCATAATTATAATCATTGTAGCATTGTTGATTCGCGAGAGTATGCATACGCAACGTTCACACTAACCTACAGTGAGCTTAAACTGAACTTATTTGCAACTTAAAACTAAGTGACGTAGGAGGAATCTCGTCAAACTGATGTTGGAACCTCAAATACTGAAAGAGAATATCTTTGTGTTTCTCATTAACATGGGAAAAGGGAAAGCAAGAGCGGAGATCCAATATAACAAATTTAAAAGGTAAAACTAACTCCCAAGTTTAAAATGTATATTTTCTTTCTTCTTGAGGATTTCCACATTGTAATACCAAGTGACGAAATAAGTCCACAAGGCACCCTCCACCAGTCAGCCTCAGCTCATCATTGTTTGTATGATTGCATAATTTTCTTCCCCCCAGTCAGTTAATACTGTACCCCAAACTGTCACTCCAACAGAGACTCGATTCAATTGTTTCTGTTTCAATACTGCTGGTGGAGGGATTCGAGAGCTACTGTGAAAAAAATAAAAGCCCAGAGCTTGATTCAAATACTTGAAAACCTTTGCTCACAGGTAACGTAAACAAGTTAACGGCCCCAAGAAGGACAACCAGGGATGCAGACCTCCATTCAAGAATCCAATCTATTCATGCCCCCATAAAACTTTATCAAGAAGAGGCCAGTCACCGAATGTCAGCGCTAATAATTAGTTGGCCACACGGACATGTTACGTAACAACAAGTTTGCCTATATTTAACGACAATACTGCTGCATTACAATTCCTTGACTATTAAAAATATCTTCTCAATTATCCTTAGAAATCTCACAAAAGCCTGTAGCAGTTAAATCCATCTTCCACTCCCTTGACACATTTCTCCACCTTCATCGTCTTCCCTAAGACCTTGCCTCATCTTTGGCTAAAATCAGAAAAATATCAATTTAATTTACATTTTATCTCTTCCTGTCCTGGCTCCAACTTGTGCTAAATATAAGCATGCAGCTGCAAGTTACCTATATACATTGTCATGACTCTTATTACAACCAATTAAAATAAGAATGTGTGTGATTCCTACGTAAAACAGATCAAGTCCTTCACAAGGCTTTTAACAACACAGCATCACCCTTATTTTTCAAATAAATCCTGTCGTCATGTAATTGTACTATCGGCCTCATGGAGTTTCCATGTCCCACATGTGAGGATATTATTACACGTTGGAGTCCTTCTGACATAACTCCTTATTGTATTATACAATTTGTATATTGGCTTACGTTACAAGTACAAATTGCGTCGCCAACCTTTTCTAGTTTAATTCGTTATTGATTGACCAGGTCATCCACGACACGAATTACATAACACTGCTAAACGGTCATGTCATATCTCTTTTGTATTCCTATCAGATTCTACACTTAATCGTGACAAGGATTCTTTCCTTACATTCGCATACAAAAAATTATGTAAAAATTATAAACGTTTACTACGTCAACCCAATCGCCCGAGCAAGCAAGCAAAAAGATCTCTATCTCATAAACGAGCAAATAATAACCTAAAAATCTTACTCCTTCTACTACATTACTGCAACAGGGGAATCTCCGTCCTACCTTATTTTTCATATTTCTCAAACACGTTTTCCTCAAACTCTTCTTTTCAACAAGTTCGCCCACAGCAAAATAAATTTTTCAACCTTCCGGGCACAACAAAATATTCAATACACGCTCAATTATCCTACTCTCCTGACCTAATTCAAACCCACTGTTTTTACCTATCTCCCTGCACGCACTTAATCAACTTTTCTCATAGACAATAACAAAACTACATGCACATGTACGTATAAAAATCTTTGATTATACCTCTAGCAACATAAAACTTATATTGTTCTCTATCAAATATGGACACAGACACTCACATCGTATTCCTCAAGTAACACTAACAGAGTAACACCTTATTAACATGTGCGTAAAAGGTACAGTATGCACAAGTTGTGCTATTTACAATAATCTTCCATTAAATTACACTCTTCGATAGAGTTACAAACTGGCTCTCGAGTTTTCTCATCCCTTCATACAGCTGCCCACTGGCCTCTTGCTCGGAAAATGTGCCACACTAGCCGGAAATCACTCTCACCTAAATTGACAATCGCAAAAGAATTATGTAATTTACATCGTTACATGTAATCATAAAAAGATGACTTGTTCAGGAAATGTGTTTACAGTCCACTTCCATCCAGACTCGAAGATCGTACCGTGTAAACTTAACCGATAGATCCACAACCATTCTCTTTTACCCCAGCAACGTGCGTCGTAACTAAATGCTCAAATCATGATCATATCGTGCACTATGCTAGCAATAAATTCTTTCTTTTGCTCCTTCCTAAGCTTTCATCGTACACGCATCACACATACGGAAATACAGAATCTCTTCCTTCCAACAATCTGGTAATAGTGACCAGGAGATGATGATCGCTCCTTCAAACTAATACACAGCTTTCTCTAGAGCTTTAAGAAGATTGACACGCGCACTCACTAAAACACTACGCACATCCGACAAGATACATTAGAATATCATCAAAGAAGAGCTGGCAAATATACTCATTATATTTTCAAAATTATCCTTCCGCAAAAATCTTTTCTCTATTTCTCTTTCCTTCCGTTTTTTTTCAAAAAATCATAATGCATTCAGAAAGTGAACGGCTCAACGTAACAACTTCTTGCCCTATCCCGCCGCCGCCGTCCTTATCACGAGTTTGATTATAACCTCAAGCGATTTTACATTACAACGTTCTCAACATACTTCATCACATTATAAAATAAGTCATATAACAACACAACTACGCTAATCTTCTTCTACTCTGATTCCAAGCATGCAAGAAGAAAATACGAGAAGAGCTTAATCATGCTGTCCGTAAGTAGCGTCTTCGCCAAAACTTACGACAAGAAACTTGAGTGATGCACAGAGCAACAAAGCTGTCAAAAGGAAACCGCTGCACCTTGAGCACTAGGTTATTGTAACTAAATTAGGCTCCATAATAGCACGTACCGTCTCCTACCTTCTTTTCCGCCTTGCTTTTCTGCAAGTTAAATTTCTCTAGTCATTCCTATTCATAGAAAATCTGCATCCACGAAAGTTTAAAAGCAAAACCAACTCTTACTTTCCTTCGGCTTCTAAGGCTTGGATTTATCATTATCATCACGGCTCAGTAGGATAATAATTCATCTTCTCAAATCTCCTGTCCTTTTCATCTACGCATATTCGAGTTTCACCGAGACAATAACTCATATCTCAGAAATTAAGCTTACAGTAATTTGACAACGGATAACACCCATCCCACACACCTGTCGATTAAATTTAAGTCAGACTTTAGATAAAACTATTCACCGTAAATTCGCCGTACGTACTTGTTCAACCAGAAACGGAATGCTAGTTGCATTTTTACTTCCCAAGCCTTGAGAGATTCTAGGACCAGACTAGACCAAATTTAATTCTTCATGCTTTCTGACTCTGCCATCCACCTAACACAAGAACGTTATTAGTAATTATGCAAACACAATTGTCAAAGACTGATAAGAATGTATACACAATGTGTTGAAACTTACAGCTGGCAAAAAGATAACATCCAAATCTAATAATCTCCTTGACGAAAGAACAAGCTGTAGAAACAATATTTCCCCTCTTCTTCCTCCTCCTCCATCCATGGGCAGAATACTCCAATACTCTAGCGGAAGTAAGAATAATGAAAGTCATACGTTAGTAAACATTGCTAATATACTTTGCATCTATAATTAATGATTTCAAATATTACTGTTCAAGAACAAGCGCATGTTAAGCAATAAGCCGTGCCTTGACTAGATTCGAAAGGAACGCGCCTAACACAGGTTACACTTCTCTTAACACACAACTATCTCCATTACTAACCCTAGCATTAAAATCCTATCATTAGAGCATCTTCCGCGATTGATAAGGCATATATTGCGAATGAAGTCAATTACGTACATGCATAAGGACCCACAACAACCACACGATCAAGAGGGTTAGCACAAGCCTGCTTGAAAATTATCGTCTAAATTTGCAATTTTTGGCACATATTTATCTTAAGTACCAGCCAACCGGTCGCAAACAAAGCAGGAAGTGGTGTACAAGACAACTACCAAATACTGCAATTGACCTGCATAATTCATTTAAATTCCAAGACTGTACTTGCATCTTTTTCAACTACTTACCGTCTTGTTTCCTAACTAACTTTAGGACATTTTCAGAGTTGCCTGGCCACCAACCAAGAAATTATTGATACACCAAAATAATGTCGACAATTACTGAACCAAATTGAAGGGATTCACTGCCAAGCTAGTCTTTGTTGGGCTATAAATATTTCGCAATGAGCCCTGATACACTCGGAATCAAAAGTTTGCAGCACAACTCTTGATGAATCTCCTAAAAAATCTTCCCATTCAAGAAAGCATTAAAGAAAAACAAGGTTATATATAATTTTTAAGCGACAGCGATCTATTTTAGGCATAGAGTTGACAGAATTCTCGCGCTAAATCCAATCGGTCATCATCCTTAATTCAGTGAATGGAGTTGCACGCAGGGATGATACGTAATTGACAATAACTTGGTGAAGGATGAACAACCTCGAAGGATAGCATTACCGTCACCAAGGTGGACTGAGGGAAATGATTGCTCGTAAAGTTGGCTGAGGTGAGTAAAGAAGGTAAGCATAATTACATAACGTATGTAGCGTTACATCTGAGATGACAGAGGTGCCGAATAAGCATATACGATAGGGTGAGAGTAAGGTACTTGAAGCAAGGCAGTGGAGCAAACGAAAGAAAAAGAAGGATTTATAAAAGGAGAAGGGGAAAAGGATTTTTCAATCATTCCAAACCTCGTGCTTCTACTGAATAGACAAAGTGCAAACAGAACAACTCCATCTTCAAAATGAAATTCTTGGGACGCTTATCCGCCGCTTTGGCCGTGCTCGTGTTGGCCATCTTCGGTATTGTTCACGCTGCTCCTCAAGTCAACCGCAACACTGGACAACGCTACCCATTCGGAGTGGACACTAGTGATGGACGTTACGTAAAATTCGACGGACCAGTTCGTGGAATCCCCGCCGGACACGGTGGTGGCCGATACGGTAAGTTTTTGCATTCATACTGAATTATTAGTCCCTAAAATATCTGAAAGAGGGTAGGGTATTAAAATTGAATTAGGACTTATTATTAATTTGAAGATGAGGAAAGAAATGGAAATATAAGATATGCAACTAAAGTGCTTACTGTCCTGTGTTGATTTCAGGAGCTGCTGACTGCCTTCTCTGCCCACGCGGATTTTAAAAAAGTCAATAATCATCGACAGCCAACTGAATCAAGCTGGCCAACCAAGCTCTGTTCCTCACGTACAAGGGTTCTCTAGAGACCTTAATTACTACCGCGGGAGTACGTACATGTACAAAAAAGTTAATATATTGCTAAATATCTTCTATTCCTATCTTCTCTACCACGTGCTTCAGTCAACAGTGCACACACAATAAATTGTTTCCCGAGGGGAAAAAACTATCCTAACTTTATTTCAAGCCCATCAAAAGATTTTTACCGTTCAATACCCTAAACTAGCTAACATTGAGAAACTTTGGATACAACAGCGCAACTTTCCCTACATTCTACATACAATCCTTAAAACCCATCCGTCAAACTGCCATTCAAATTACAATCGCGGAACTCCCCGTAGCATCTACATCTGCTCACACAAAGTTGTAAAACAAATCAGTCTCTTTCAAAATATAAAATAATAGGATTTCTGAAGCAAGTACCATGTACTCACAGGTTTCACAAAACGTTTAGAACTGCAGAGATTTTATCTTTGACAGGATTGTTGTCATATCAAGACGAATGCTCTTCCAAATAGGATTGCTCTGATCCTTCTCGTTAAGAAGCTTAAAGAAACTGTTGGCTTCAAAATACAAATCCATAATTTTGTGGAGGACCTTCTCAGATTCTCTTTTACTGGTCCGCCAATGTGTAGTTTGTTCGTATAAACAGTAGAAGGCTCTCCCCAGGTAATAGCACAAAAGAGCTGTAATCCAGCAAACACATTTAACTCAACATAAGTTCTTCAAATATTGCACTAAAATTCTCATTGCTTCATATATGCCTTACCTCTTTCATAAGATAACCCGTAACCCACAAGGCCCTCAATGTTAAGCAAATAGTCACACTTTTCCACAAAGTTAACAACTTCATGCGGCAGCAGCACATGTAGCATTTCCACTTGTTGTCTCACAATTTCCCATTCCAAAGCCACGAGCAGGTAATGACTTTTGTGCAGAAACCCTTCAGAGCGAAACTGCTGCAACTGCTGCTCCAGTACTTCAACTCCCGGCCTTTTTTTCAATAAATCCGAAACATGTTTTCCCATCATCTTCAGGTCCCCGGATAGGTCTTTAATGAAAACTCGCTTCCCACATGTTACATTAGAGCATGTTAAAGACTGGTTTTGGATTCCACCTTTCGAAGGCATAGCGAGCAGATAGCCTTTTCCGCATGCCTTAACGTCACACTTCAAGCCCGATAGGTAAGATCCCATTTCCGTTGGATCTTTGCATCGTTTGCATTGGCATGGAGAGCCGAAATAACTGATCATGTGCTGTTGACGCTCTCTCGTTCCCCAAAGATGAAAGTTACTTCTAACAGGCAAGATTAACTCTTCTCCTCGTTGGATGGGCTTACAAGCAATGAGTTTGAGAGAGAATGTGGGCGACGAGCTCATAGCCCATACTACATTTGGGATACAGGACCTTCGTATGAGGGTAGCGCATTTGTAAATACAATTAATTCTGCTGCGAATAAAAATACGATTAGTAAGTACGTAATCCTTCTACACGCTTCCGTGCAAAAAAAGCAGAATCCATCAATCATAATTATCTTACCTCTCCTCAAAAGTCTTGTCACGATCATCACTACTAGCACGGCCATTAAATCCATAAATAGCAATACGGTCTAGCACAGCAGAAACTTCATTTTCAGCCTCCTCTTCATCATCCGGCAGCAGATTCCTAGCTTGAAATGTACGGCTTAATAACCTGAAGATTGCTGCATCTTGCTGAGAAGTCGTAATTGCATCTTCTGGGGCTTTATTGGCATTTGATTTCATCAAAGAAGCAAAAGTATGAGGGTCAGTTTCCTTTAATCGGTAAAAGCGCAAGCACATTATACTACGGTATAGTAAATATGCTGACTCCAGTTTCTCTAATCCTGGAAATTTAATCTTCTTATCCTTCAAGTATTTGCATTCATGCCACTTGTGGATCCTTGCCTGTAAATATCAAAACATCATTAGTATTTACATAATAATATGTGATAATCCGAGTGATTTACAATTCCAAACATATGAATTTGATATTTACCTTTTCACAAGATGAGCTGCACACCGGCCAGCTGCATGATGAGCAGGCATTGTACACAATCTTATTTTTGTTTACTAAACGCCTTCTTAGTAGTGCTTTCCCACACACCATGCACATTAACACCACCTTATCTTCAATCATTCGATCAGCTGGTCCCGAAATCACTGGAAATTCAGACAACACGATCGTTCCAGGTTGTAAATCTCGCTTCGCAACATAAGTGATTCCTTTTTTGTATTCGCTGCATGTGGCAAGCATCGGAAAACAGTGACCAGTATGTTCTTTCTTATCAAGTTTTTCATGTCCAGAGGAGCAATAATACGCGCAACAATTTCCACTGCACTTCTTATCTGCTTTCTGTAGCAGTGTACCGCAATATCGACATGTCACCATCCTGTAAAACTTCCAGGTCAACTGAGCTCACTCAAAAGAAACGGCACTCTAGCTTGTTGGGTTCAGGAATCTGAAACCAATACACATTACAGAGTTGCTCAATAAACCTAAAATGACAAACAAGCATTAAGCATATCACATAAACTCATCCAAGTGAATCAAATAACGCGCAAAGTATTTACTCGGTCATTGCGATTGAGATAACCGTATTGTATACATGATTGAAATACCTAGTGACAACGATGCAGCACATGAATTCATCAGCAATTTGACACAGCAATCTCAAACGAAGTATCGACGATTCTAGAATTAACAATCATTCGAACACATAATTTTATAACGTTCTGCTGCATCAAACGGCTATAAACATTTCCAACGTTAGCTGTAAAAGCCATCACATTCATTGCATCTTAACAATTTTCATGACGATTGCAACAGTAAGTAATATATCCTCATCCAGCATAACATGGAACTAATCGATAGACCTGAACAAATTCCAGCATTTGCTGAGTTTCTAGAAACTATGGTATATACAAACTTTCTACCATCTCCTACAACAAAAGCAGTAGTCATCGATCAATGTATATAACAGCCTTGCATTAAATGCTTCTCACAAAAAGATAATTTCTAACTTCACAGATAGCTCACCGGTAATCAGAGTATACATAAGGACAAAAATGAAACTATGACCGCATCTCAGACTCTAAACGATTAGAAACACAAAAATAAACTGGAGATAAAAATAATGAACTTAATTAAAAACTAATGAGACTAACCTACAGAAGTCAAGTTTGAACGCGTAAATTACCAGCTATCCACAAACGAATCCATCATTAGAGCTATTGTTCCATCAACATATACCCTAATAAACACTTAAAATACGAAAGTAATTAGTCAAATGGAGATAAGAATATCATTCTTTACTGAATATAACTTCGAGCAAGATCCCAAAACACATTCATATTATGCAACGACGACTAACTTGAAGCACTTGAAAGTTTATGGGTTCAGTTTGCTGGCGCGATGAATCCAACGCAATGCTGTAAGTAAACCGATTATTTTTGCCAATCCAATCAATACATGATAAGGTAATCTATTACTCATTGGCAAAACCGGACCTGAAAGTGGTATAAAAACCAGGTAAAGGCATTATTGATTGTGCTCATCCTTAGTAAGTTTCTACAGCGTCAGTTTAATCCTTTTTGGTATCTACGAATAAGCAAGATGCAAAAGTTTATCGTTGCCGTTGCCTTGTTGGCTTTCTGCGCTTCAGCAAGGTAAACTATTTTAATTAATCATTTCCTACCCCTGCCTATGACGACCGTTACAGAAGAATTCATTTTAAACTCAAATATTTTTCGTTTTCAGTGCTAAGTTGACCCACTCTCAAGCCCTCTCCCAAATCCAAGCAGCTGGTAAGCATCGCTGATTATAGCAGCCATTTCATTGATCTTACAAAGCTCATCAACTTCATGCATTCATATTTTCTTTTCTGATATCACTAGGAATCGGCATCTCATCCTCCGGAGGATGTAGCGACCGTAACAAACCAACATGTACCTCTCTTGATCAAGTTAACGAAAACACCATCACCGGAGTTTTGACCCTCAAGAGCGCATCTGGATGCCCCATCACAATCACCGGAGGAACTGAGGTATGTACATAAAATAATGATGTCATACTAGTCGAACGTAGTTGCTGACAATGATTTAGAATTAGGTAGGAATCTAATCCACATTTAAATATACAGACTGGACACGCCAGTGGTACCTATTCTCACTGGAACGGTTACAAATTGGACTACAGCTTGAACTCCTGTATCGAAAGCTACGTCAGAGCCCACTTCTCCTACCTCGGACTCCGACCTGATGGCTACCAACAATGGCAATCTGCTTCCGGCAACTTGTACTGCTTGGAGGGTAACCATTGGGACGTCACATATTTCTAATTCAATCGATTCCAACTGATCATCAAGCACTATAACTATTACTCAAAATGAATTCAGTAAGCAGCATAGTGTTGCTCACGTAATAAATCAGATACTGCAATCACTTACTTCAAAATCACTTGGTCATTAGCCATGAAATCATAACTTTACAGCAGTCTATATTTAATCAATCAACGGTAAAGTTACAAATACAATTAGTCCCTACTGATCTTTGGTTCTAACACTCCGAAGATTTAGCTATCTCCGTTTTCAATTATATAACGTAATAACGCTCGGCCATCGATTACATTCCTGATATTCCATGCTCAATATATTTATTTATAGCCCTAATTCATAAATCAGCCGTGGCACTGTCCGTTTGAGGGGGTTTAAGGACATGGATTCAATGCTGGATTAACCTAATTATACCAACCAAAATAAGTGTGAAGGAAACGACTGCATATTATTTTCCTAATAGGCATCCGACTAATTAGTCTATCATGCAAGGTTCCAATTTAATGAATACTTCGGGAAGGCATGCTACAACCAAATAAACTCGTAGTGGGAAGATTTCCTGACCTGCTCTGACATGTCCAAATTGCTTGAAATAACGAACGAAACTACCCATCCCTAACTGACTCCAACCTCAACAATTTGATCAGATATGATTGCACTTTCGTTAACATTTAATCAAATGTTTCCAATTTTAACTCTTTCTGAATGATGAACCTTAGCACGTTATCATGCAAACTCCTTCGTGTTGACAAAAACGGGATGGCGTTTTGCATGCAATTTATCTCCTCCTCTTTGTCCTCATAGCCATTGAAGTAAGATAAATGCATCCAGGTATTTAAACTTCCATGTGCTGCTAACAAATTCAAGTAAGGAAAGAAAGTAATACAGGCTAGCTGAATTTAACAGACATCCACGCCGCGAATAAAAGACTTTAGAAATTTCATTCACGCACTTACCTGAAGTTTATAAAACACTGGAGACTCCCCTACATCAAATGCTTTTGACATCAGTTGAACACAGTCCTTCGGATCTCCTGAACAGGGGTTCAAGATGGCACTTCCGCAAGCCCGGCTACACTTCCTCTCGACTATGTTATTTTTCCTGGCATTACTAAATGCTTCGGAATCTCAATCAGAAGGAGGTGAAGCTGCACCACCTGGAGAAGGTACACCCGGGACTGATCAGCCAACTATAGAAGAACCACACGGAACTGAAGATTTATCCGGTACTGCGATCAAACCTGCGAACGGGTAACAATTAAGCATGTGTATTAAAACAATAACAATTGCGATTCTTCTTTACAGTATCCCACGATCAATGTGGAGGAATACTTAACGCTACTAGTGGAACGATTGACTACAAAATGTACGTACCTTACGAGGGAAACGAGCGATGTCTCTGGACGATACACTCTCCAGGATCCTTGCGAATAACTTTTACTTTGGAAGCAAACGGTCTGATACAAACGATGCAGGACTATTTAGCAGTAGGTTACTTCGCGGAAGCCAATTACCACACGGCTACAACCTACAGAGAAATAATATTGTAAGTAATTAGTATCGAACACAATAGACATTGTGCTAACATTTGGATCACCTCCTGTTCCGCCTACCGTCGTCGATCACATCGAGTCTTGTACACAGAAATACAAGTGCCACACTAAATTAACAGAATTCTAACCCACGTTTTTTTCAGGAAGCATAACTCTCCGAACAACTCACTGACAATACCCGGTGAGATCGCATTTGTTCGATTTTTCTCTGATAAAACGATAAATGGAATGGGTTTCTTAATAACCTACACATCAGAAATAGCCGATTACGTCTACCCTCACCACTATCAAAACTTTCATTTCAACTCGGATTACGGAATGATACAGTATCCTCCAGACGAGCAACATCATATGCAGCCTTCGGAACGTTTAACAATGGTGATAAAGCCACGAGTTCCAGTTACTCTAGCCCTGAAATATTTTAACGGCATTTGTGGCAAAAGTAGAGACCATCTAACCATATATCAACGACGAACTAACTACGACCGATCAGCAATATCAATCGTCCAACAGTAAGTTTTGATTAAATAACAGCACTATTAAACTTCGACTGGTGATTATTAGGATCAGTCTACTCAAGTCAGTCTAACTTCAATATCTACTGCGAAATCTATTGTAGCCTACCTTCCAGGCTCGTGTAGATAATTAACAGCAAGTGCGGAATTATGATGAAATCTATTAAATTTCCGCAACATCGATCACATGATATTCTTGATTTCTCTTCCAGACTTTGCAGTTCACCTATGGACAAGATACCAATGTGGAAATCAACAACAGATTCAGAAATCTTTATAACTTTTCAAAGCAATTCATCAAAATTAACTACACATAAGGATATGGACATGACCAAGCTGGGATTTAAGTTCATTTGGGTGCCGACCACATAGCACTTAGAACGCACACTATACTTATCAGAAATGTCAAAAACCCGTTAATACAACTCTGCGAAATTAGTACCTTATACAACCCATAAATTAAACAAACCTGAATTCCTTTAATCCGTCCTCGACGAGTCCGTTCAGTCCAACTTTATATTTAAATTTAATCTCGATGATACCTTGTTCTGTATGTTTAATTAATTATCGTAAACTACAGTCCGCCAAATTAGTCATTTCAGAAGAACAACTACGATTTAAATTAACTACGTTCCGTAATTAAAGACGAAATACATTTTTCAAGAACGATTCTGTTCCATTGAATCAAATGCGATCCTGTAGTTCTCACCTTTGCCACAAATTTTGAGGGAGCGCTTATCGTTGTTGTCATCTTTCCGAATTTTGCCCCGCGTGGTTTAAATCCTTAAGCACGTGTTTTTTCTTTGTCCCTTAGATCCGGCTCTATCATCAACCTATTATCGCGCGCATCAACATAAAAAAGTGCATTTATTTTAGTGCACTCGCTCATATGGGGGGCGTGATTTGGAAAACATCTGCCGGACAAGTGTAAACAGGAAATTGTTTTCGTGATCTGGAACATTGTTGCATGTTGCATCAAATGTTTTGCCATAATTAATTATCCACAGACTGAAAGATCTTGTCCAAGTTGTCAATATATTTAAAGTTTTAGCATTCCCTTCAGTCAGTGAATTTTTAACCAGTCGGAAATATATACTCGGAACACTCATGAGAACATAGTTCGAACACATTCGAAGATTTTACAGACAGTCAACGTTGACCTCCACCATATTATCAATAACTACCGTGAAATGTGTACATAACTGTCATCGGATTACAGATTTTCGGAACTACGCATGAAACTGGCTGCATTGGAGCGTATTTAGTGATTGAATAATTATGTTTTTGCTTAAATTGGGATTAAGTTTGGATGTAGTCTACCCTGTCTTCGCGGCTGTGAATTAAGTGTTTATATTTTGTGAATCAGTGTTAGAAACGGCAACATCGGCGTGGAGTAGTAATGCGATCACTAGTAAAAGAGGTAAGCAATTTGATCAACTAACTATCGTGTGCGAAACGTATCATCTCATGTTTATTTTGCTAGCTATGAGTAGCAAATGATTTTTTTAAGGGAATAATATATGTGACTCATTGTTTGCTCCAGTTGATAAAAATCTAACGATAATTGTATTTTCAGAAGTCAGCGGGAGGAACTGGAGAACATGTAACCGAGGCGTTACAACCATCACCAGTTTCCCAACCGGATAACGAGGAAGATCTCAAGCGATTGCAGTTAATGCTGCTTTTGCATTGCCCTCGCGTAAGTTTAAAATTATTGTAACAGCAGTTGTCACGATTAATTCCATTTCGGTGATGACAGGAGAATAACTTTAAGGTTTTTATGGTTTTAGATGGGTGTTCCTTTAGACCATGTCGCAGAGAAGTTTCACGAGTTTTTCGCTAAAGAAATTCCCGATGCAATACATCCGGGTAAAATCGATAAAACAACGTTTATTGCCGTTGTTACGAGTCGTTTAGCTATATTTACTTCGGAAGGCGAGGAATACGTCCGCGGAAAGCCTTTGTCAAAGGATGAGGCACACAACATGATTGAATCAACGCTTATGTCGGATTTATTAGATTTCGTTTCCAATGCCATCATTCCGGAAGAAAACTTTGTCGCCACCAACGAAGGTGATGGAACAGAGGTGGTGGAAAATTTTCCTCCAGGAATCCTTACCCCTGGCCTTAGTTTTCGAAGTGTGTCGAGTATCGATGCGGCAGATTCTCGTGACTTAACACCTATGACCACTGACAATCTAGAACAGTTACAAATTATGGAAATCGAAAACGCCATGAAGAAGATCTGCAATCCAAACGAAAATGAAGTTACACCTGATTCAGTTTGCCGCACAAGAAAACGGAAGAATGTGGAAAATTCCGATTGCAGTTTGCTTCCTTTTGAAAACGCTACATCAGACAGGCAAGAACTGAAAAAGAAGAAACCAAGAAAACAAGAGTACAATGACATTTTTGGCAACGTACTAAAGAGGAAGGAAATAAAGAAAACACTACCATTGTTTGTACAACCATTAAAACAAAAAATAACGGAAGCAGCCGAGACTTGTGCTTTTAATTACAATTCTGCTCAAGGTAGCTTGCCCAGTAGCAACTTAGAGTACATCACTATCGATGATGATGATGACAAACCAGATTCGGAGAAATCGGGTAAGGTGCTTTGATTTTACTGTATGTGTAGCAGCTTTTTCCTCTTACGAGTAATGGTTGCTGAGGTAGTTTTCTTCTAGCTAAGGATTTAGTGGAGGATTATGACACTATTTTGTGGATCATGTGTGCCAAAGTGAATGAAATGAATCAGACATGAAAACACCGGTGTCTAATTCAACGCTGAAAATTTAGCTTTTTTCTCATGAACCATAACAATTAATTTTTGTATGTTGTCTTTTTAAGATTCTGTTGATACTTCCGTTGTGATTGGGGAAGGCAGCTCGAGAAGCGAAAATTTATCGTATTCCGAATTACCTGAACATATCAGGAAATTTATAGGTAAGAGTTTTTGACGTAATAAATTTTACCATAGTCTTAGTAGTTTGTTGCCAAAATTATGTTGCTGAAACTTACTTGCGTAGGGACATCCAAGGCAACAGTATTAAAAGGAAGTTATCCGAAACGAGAAGGAAAAACTTATAATAAAGGTCCTATGGAGAACTGGAGCTGTGTAGCTTCTTGTGGCAATTCAGGATTTTTTGTTAGTAAGTGCTTTTCCTGTTATGCCATGATGAGCTGATATCAAATGTATTCAGCAACTATATGCATGCTAATGATTCTTCTAGGTTTTGAGGGGTGTGTGTACTGTATCAATCCTCACAACCCATGGTCAAAGGTGGCGGCTACAGCTAAGAAATTACATGGAATCAGTTTACCTCAAGACACATTTATATACGGCGAAATCTTTGCCTACAAGGATAAAGGACGACAATCGGAAGCCCTTTGTGTTTTTGACTGTGGTCTTCTTGAATCAAACAACATTTCCAATCGATCACACGAGAGGAGGTTAGTTAATGGAATATACTTTTCCTAATTAAACTTGAGCCCATTTTAAAGCAAAATTAACATTATTTTCTATGTAGGATAAAACATTTTATGAAAGCTGTGGAATCCAACAAGTCAAATTCAAAGAATATCCTCATACTTCCTGGTAAAATTGTTGATATCAAGGATATGTTCCAAGCCTTGGAAAATGGGTAGGTGGAACATGTTAAGGCGCTTTTTTATAAAGTCTGCATTACCTAGGCATGATCCTTGGAATGCTCTGTTAATGTTATCTGTTATCTTAATGATTACAACGGAAATGATATTAACAGGGAATTGTCACGTGTCCCACTGGATACCACAATTCATCTGGATACTGCGTCCCTTAAAGTTACGAAGCCAATTTCCGAAATCAGTTTTTACAAACCTGACGCTGACGCTACATTTCAGTAAGTCAAACCATATGATAAATGGTTAGATCTATATTCTTGAGTTTTATATTACCCATTAAACAATATTTTCACCATATATTTGAATGTAGATCAGCTATAAACGGGCGTTGGTCATGGCGGTGGAGCAAACGAAAAAACATTAAATCTAAAGCTTCAAGAGTTTCTGAGTTGCTGCAAAAAGAAGGCAAAGATCAGAAAATCTTTAGTTTGCTAGTAAAGAGCCAGAAGGACTGAAAACTTTAAAGTATTGTGTCTCATAAAAGCTGTTTTGTCCGGATTTTTGCAATGCATCCAAATATTGTATTTTAACGTTTGAAGCTTGCAATTGTATGCTGTGTTAAATGTTTGGTTCAAAATGTGTTCGCTACAAGCTACAACCATTGATTTTGTTTATTTTGTAAGCGATTTTGTACGATATAGACTTATTGCAGGCTACTCTGAAACTATTTTGATTTCTACTTGTCCCGAATTACTTATGTTAAAAAACATAATCTGTTTTGAAGTTTTGTAAGAATCAGCTGGCAGGAGTGCATGACTATATATTTTGTTCTGAAATATTAATTTTTATATTTTAAATTAATATCAATCTTTTATCTGAGCTGCATTTTCGCCAACTAATTTAGCACTTCCGAATTTAACTGCTTCCGCTCGCCTTCTCATTAGTGTGTCAGGCTGCAATTTCATCCTTGCTCGTCCGCTTTCCGCCAGCTTTTCGCGAATTTGTTAGACGCCCTGAGTACTCTATGTGACTACAAAAAAATTCAGAAAATTGTCAAGTATCTGTTTGCCCGGAGGTGATTAGAATCAACACTTGACGATAAGTCTAATGGAAATTATCTACACGCAATTTACTCCAGCGTTACTCAGACCGTTCGATATCTGCATGACTGAATGAATCGAGACAGAAAGATTTGCGGAAACACGAGAGGGGCAGGAGGTGGGTGTCTTCCCCAGACTGTGGATGAGATGTAAGTGAAAAAACTTAACTCAATACAACTCTTATCTTTTTGCCAGGAAGAAAATTGTGCATGATTAACAAACATACAGATTTAAGACAGCATGGTATGCTAATGTACACGCACATTGATGATTTTTTTAATTTTTTAGCTCTATCCTGGCTCATCATTCTTTTCTCAAGTGGTTAAAGCGTATCATAGAAGACAAGAAATGGGGAATGTGCCATGTGTTCCGAAGAAGTCTGTGCGTGCAGCTGGCCCATCAACGCTACAAGTATTTTAGTCGTGCGTAGCTTGTTAAATTTATGCAAAAAGATGAGCGAAAATTAGGATGGAAACTGCTATTAAGAGGTAAAATTACTCCTCCAGGATAACCGACACAAGGATGAGGATTAATAAGACGATAGATTATCTAACAGACGATCTTAGTGCCCACGCATTTAAGCAACATTGAGATAATCGGACTGAATTATCAAGAGTTAAACCCTTCCCAAGGAAGTATGCAATCCAGAGCAACGGACAACATACAAGGATTTAACAAACTTTGACTGAGATGTACACATAAAGATGGGAGTACAGAGATCCGGGAAAATAAAAACGTTCCAGCTAATCAGCTTCGTCTCACTGAAAATGGAAAGAAGAGATAATTAAAGTCGTGCACGTAACTCAAAAGGTTGTCATTTTCCTAAAGTAGTTGTAGAATACAAAGTATTACGACCAAACTCTATGTTTGAATGCTGGAGGCAAAGTTTTTTGCAACTCTCTTTAGAGTATTGATTTTTTCATGTACATCGAGTTAGTAATCTAATTTAGTCTCATTTTGATTGTATTATTTACAGGTGGAAACTGAGGAAGAAACCGAAAGGGATGATCTTTCTAGGACTACGGATGTGCTCCGAGGAAAAGGATTCAGATTCGACTGACAGACAGCCACACGTGATGCTGAATTTCGTGGATCCGACAAACTCGCTTCAGGTTAAAACTCTCCTAGCTGGATTATTGGAATCTTTCCTTCTCCTGTGTACGGTCACGATCTATTTGAAAGGAATATAAAGTGTAGATAAAGTTAGTTTTTCATGAATATTCCTTCAGTTTTATAACTTTTCCCTCCAGCCGTCATGTCTTTGATTTTAGGTTTGCCGACCTGAATTGCTTTGTATTAGCATTCCGAGCGCAAATTTATTTGCTTGCCAAATGAATTGGAATTGGAACCCCGAGGATAAGGGAAGGTGAAAACATGCTTAAAAATTCAGTAACACTAAGTAAATTAGCTTTGACCAATCAAATGGTAATATTTTTCTAGTTTGTTAAATGAAAATGGAAACTATATATACGTCAGCACAGAATGTATTGAATGAAGCTCAACGTTTAAAACAAGACAGTACAACCCTTTCGAAGAATATGGAAAGCTGATGGCAAAGAAGATGAGGCGGGGAAAGCTACAAACAAACACAGTATGAGGTGTTGTTCATCTTGACAAGCCCTACTGGAAGAACATTTTAATTATGGTGGATGGTGGAATAGCTCATCATCATCAGTGTGGTGGTTCCCTTGATGCTCTGCCGATGATCTGTATAATCATGTTCCAGCCAAGCCATGCAACATGTTCATCTCATGGAAATTAACGCCAACACCTTGGCCCAACATCGCCTCCTCCTCCCTCGCCACCACCACTATCTTCACTTAACTGACTACAATCAACTCCCCCAGTTTAGTTGCAAAGGAAGAGGCGGGCTGTTGCGGTGAGGCATAATGTAAAACCCACCAACTCCGAATCTTACATGTGGTTCTAGAAAATCCCTCCAAGGGTAATTTTATACGATACAAGTTTCAAAAGCACGCTGCGGCTCTTGTGGTCGGTTCAAAACGTTGCTGCTCAAGAGCGGCTTCTTGCTACAGTGCTTCTGGCCCACTACTTGTGCGTCAGCGTCAATCAACTACAAGAATTCATTCATTCCTCTCATCTACTCATCCCTTCAAGAAGACGGACTCAACTTTGCAAAAGAAGCCTCATCTTCCACAACTCTCCGCAATCCTCATTCCACTTCCACGGGCTCATTAGTAGTTTCGCAAATTCCCGAGTCTCCTAACGAACCTATTTCACCGTAGTGTTTTATATCAAGAATTTTAAATCCTTCCATCATTAAATCTCTTCACCGTTCCTTTCTCGTCCCTCCTGCAGTACGTACAGCACATCCCAGCTGATTTTCAACCGGCTATTTTTAATTCAGCCACGAATTACGGTTTCTCGTCCTTGTGTTTTCCACCACCAAAATGGAATATTTCTGCTGTCCTCTTGGAAATGATCAAAATATCCCAAAAATTATATGCTCTTAAAACTAGCTTCAGTTCCTGCAATCCGGGCTTCACAAGTGTTTTCTACTATTTTCTAGTTGCTTAGTTCTCTTACGATATCACATAATGACGTCCAGTACTGTGTTCAGTTTAAATTATAAACAATACATTCATTTATGTCTCACTTTCTTAACGTGGAGCAAGCTTTTTGTTCAAGCGGAAAATACTCTTACTCAGGTACGTGGTCCTTCAGATATATAACCTTCAAATGCCTAATCTGTATGTTTGCTCCTCTTGTGACATGGTGGAGTAGATCATTTTCGTGTAGCGGAAATCCGTAAAATTAGCATCGCTTTCCTACCTGAACCTCAAACGTATTAAGTTAAGATTATCAAATGGCTGTATAGGTGGGAGAAATGCGTGTAGCAATTATACCGTCTTTTTGCAAACGCTTTTGCACATGTATGCGATATATTTTTACGACCAGTCTGTCGCCGTCTCCTATTTTCCTGCATAATCATTTAGAAAAGGGCGTTTAGAATTATCTACCAGGTTTAAGAGTGCCTAGCTCATGCTCCTGCAGCTAGCCTAAATTATTTGCAGTTTTGCTTTTGCCATGCATTAGTAATTATTGCTCAGATTCCCATCATACTTCTGGTAGAACCTTTACGAATAATGTATTTCAAGATTGAAAAATTGCAAAAAACACCAGACCAGGATCCAAGTAGGCTTTAAAAACTACGATCCCAGCATGGTTCTGGTCATGTTCTGAAATTGAGGAGGATTCATAAGTTTTTTTATCCATTTGCCAAATTCATAATTTATAGATCATGTTTCCTTCCTCCGAAATATTAGTTGCTCTTCCGCGATTCTTCCCTTTCCATCTGGCTCAATTGATTCCTCTCAGTATTCTCACAAGGTGTCTTTCCTCAGTACCGAGAATATTATTCGCAATCCCGACTTTGAACTTGTTGAATGATATTTGTGAAGTCACGCAATTGGAATTTCGCATGCGGTTCCATGCTCCCCCTTCAACTTGAATAAATAATCAGCAGGGGAAGCCAATAAGCAAAATCAAAGTATCACATGTCAGTTTTCTACGAAATTCTTCTGGTTCAACTCAGCGTTTGTTTTTCCCAGTTTAAAACTTCTTCTAATTGAACTCGTTCCCTGTAAATCAGCCGTAGATGAAAGTCGGAAATACTCTTGGATTTTGCATAAGAGACAGAGCCGCTCAGATAGTGTCAGTCAAGCGTTGAAGGAGCCAGGCGCTGTCATATAAATTACTGGAGAAAATGATAACAAGAAATTACAAATGACCGCCGCTTTGTAATCCTTCAACACTAGTAAGGAACACCAGGAGCCTTGTTTTAAGCAAAGATTATACATAGCGTGTAGCCTCTGCCCTCCCCCATAATTGCAATAATGTAAGCATCGTCTTTTAGGAATTATTATAACCTTTCCCAATTGATAAGTTTATTGATCTTTGACGTTGTCAACTTGCTGAATGAAAGCAGTTTCTAATGAATTCAAACTTGTTATCCGTTATATCAGTTTCTCAGTTTGAGGAACAACAATTTACGCGCGTTCTGGCGCCAGAATACCAGAGGTCAACCCTTCCAAATCATGTTTATCTTTGAAGTAATCGGGCACGTTATACATATTAAAATAGCGTATCATTTCAGTTCCAGGACAGTCACAATTTGATATGCTACACCATCCATCCACAAACTAATGAGGAATGTCGTATCTTGTTTTCATGCTCTAAACTAAAATATAGTAAATGGTTATGAATTATTTATACCAACGGCTCTGTTATGAATGACAATTTTGACGGGTGTGGAAATTGTAATAATTAGGAGGAATCCAAATGTGATCAATTAACTCTTGTAGATAACAGTGACGTTAAGTAGTTGGATGAATTAAGCAGAAAGCCTCTTAGGGACCACTTTCCACCACCCTGTATCCATTCATTCATATCCTTCCTTGATTTCTCTTGGACTTGTGTCAAGTTTGTGTGCTAGTTTTCTTGCTACAAGCCTCTATTCTATATACACGTACCAACTTACATTATGAATTACGATACTGTAGGATGCTTGTTTGTTATGTTAAAGTTTCATAATCTTGCTTCAAGAGAATGTGAAGATTCAGGGATTTCGCGGAATTAATGACGGGGAAAATGTTCTCTGGATTCTGCTTAGAAGAGCAGAATTATCTCTTCATTTTTACTGAGTTTCCGCAACTATTTTTTATGCACTTAATAAAAATCCAACCATAAGTTATTCTTGTTTTTAATGCAGTTAAAAGAATGAAAGCAAACCAAGTGTATTGAAGGAATTGCAAATGTAGTCTTTAAAAATTTCCAGTTTTCTTAAAAACCAGTGGGTACACATACACTTTAGCTCTGATATCAAACAGTTTATAGAATGGAAGTGAAAGTAGATTAATTCTATTGATGGTAAAATTCACATTTAAAAAAAAATCACATTTTATTTAACGATATGCGGAAAATAGCTATAAATTTTATTTTATTCTTTGCATTCGCCCTTCCGAAAATTCACAATAGGATTTCTTCCCTTGTATTTTATCCCTCTATCCCTACATTCAGAGTTTTTTCCCGGAAAACTTTGACTTCAGAAGCTCAGTATTTTCTTTCAGTTTCTCCGGTGTAACCTTGTGACAAGTGGCCCTGAGATCCGGAACTTGTGCTCAAGCAGCCCGTTTCCGGGTAGTTTGCATCGTCTGAAATCAGTATATTTTTCTTGGCTCTTCCGTGAGTTTTTCGTAGCTGCATTAAAAGTCACATGGCGATTCATGCTCTTCTGTTAGCAGAGCAGCCATGGAATATTTGCAGCCTTTCCCTGGCTTCCTGAGGCTATGCAGTCTGGAATAAAAATCCAGACAAAGCCGCTTCCTCCACTTTCTCCCCTTTGCAGTGAAATGAAGTAGGATATGCAGCAGAATATAAGAAAAAAATACAGGACTGAAAAGATCAGGGGATCAATTGCTTTCTCATTTGTTACGGGTTATTTACCCTTGGGACATGATGGCATTATCATGAATTCTAATGCACTTAGCAAGCGGTAGGGCATTGATTCAAAAATGGTGAGTTGCATTTGCCGACATTTTTTCTTCCAGCTGCATTTCCATTCCACATCCTCGGTACAGTCTGGTTTACCAAGCATTTCAAACTGTACTCTTTCAGCATGTTCCAGGAGCTGTGACTGTCCGTTTCTGAATCTCTCAATGATATTAGCGTTCAGGATAAGTGCACAATGCAATTTCGTGATTCATACCCCCGTTTACTTGTCGAAGATGCTCTTAGATACCATTTCTGGAGAAACTGGACAGGAAGAGAGTGACTTAGAAAATCAAAACTTATTGTCAGTCTTTCGGAATTCTTGGCATCGTTGCTAGAATAACTCAATCTTTGACACTATTCCGCTTAACTCGAAAAGAATCCTGTAGAAATTGAGAAAGAATGCTTACGATCCTGGGAATTTAAGCCGGGTCTGCTCATGGCGACACTTGTCCAATTGTCTTAACTTACATGTCTTTATGAGCTCATTCTCATCGCTCCCGACTCCTTTCGTCTTTTGCAGTCAAAGCTCATTGTCTGGCTGATGAAAAACTGCTGACACGTTTCCAGTCGCCAATAAAATATTATTAATAATGAAGCGATGTAGTTCCTAAGAATAATCTCAGCCAGCAAAACTGTGATTCTGCGTAGGCAAGCCGCAGGGAATGATAATGATCTGACTTCAAAGATACAGTCAGTAATATCAGGCATTACATGGAATATGGGCAAAGTATTTGTCCAGCATCTTCATCATAAGAGGAATTTAATACTTTTTTTCCTTCCAGGGCAAAAGTGATGCATTAAGTGGGAATTGTACATGCGACTACGAAGAACTATTGGAGAAGGTGCCGTATTTTTTGCAAGTGAGTTTTAAGTTCTTTTTCCACCCCTGATTCTCATTGCTAGAATAATGATAACCCTGTTTTGTTCGTGCCTACTAAATGATGTCAGAGTTGTTGGGAATTTATTGATTTCCACGAGACAGATGGATATTTGATATTGTTTTATTTTCGAGATGGATTGAATGATTTGTTGTAAAATAACGATCCTATCTTGTTTCCATGTTCTCGTCCTCTTCTTGCCTCTCTCGATTCCGCTGGGTAGGGCATTGGTCAGACTGGTGATTTTGACTGGGCTTTTCAAGGACCTAAAGGAGAACGAGGCGCGGAAGGACCCGAGGGGCCACCAGGTTAGTATTCAATTCAGCAATAGAAATGGTTCTGCAGTTCTGCTATGTTCCCACTAAATATGTAAATAGCCAGTGTGTACCAGCACAATGAGGACGTATCAGATTCAAGGATTAATCATTTGGAAATGATTTATTTCAGGACGAGATGGAGCAATGGGAACTAAAGGAAGCAAAGGAGATCAGGGAGAAAGAGGGCAGCCCGGTTTGCCGGGATCATCTCACATGTCTGTCCGATCTGGAATATTTGGCCCTGAATTTAGCCTAGCTAAAGGCGTGGGGAAAGGAGAAAAAGGAGACCAGGTTTGTTGCAATAAACATCATTATCAAAAATACATTATGACCCTAAAGATGTGTTATTGTCTCCTCTTCAGACAGGAATGAATGCCAAATAAGTCCAGCCAAGGAAGCAGTAGCTGCTAACTAGCTGAATTTTTATAACTACTTTCAATAGAACTAGGAATTTAAGGTGTTGTCTTGATGAGAGGATATTTTATTGCAATTGTGAAATGCAGAAGCTACGGATTTTATGGAACAAACGAGAGAACAAGTTTATAGGAAAAATTGTTTCAATTGTAAAACAGTAATCATCACGTTCTTAAAATGGAATATCAGATAATGAGGATGCTGCTCAAGAAAGGGAAGAAGCGTGAAGGAGTAATAAGCAAGCTTATATGTTTTCGAGTATCAAAAACCTCCAGCTTGGAGAGACAAGTGATATAAACAATGAAAACTCTGCTGTTTCTATTGTGCGTATGGAATTTGTCACAAGCACAAGATTGCGTTAGACAAGGGGTGATTTGCAATTTTTTTCTGAACTTTTTATAGCTTTAACAAGATGATAATGACGGAGCAAGCAAGGATGATATTTTGATACTAGGAAAAGCTACAGGAGGAAGAAGAAAACACATTAAAATTTATCAACCCTTTCATCATGACTCTCTTTTTTTCATGTCACAGGGAGAACCGGGAAAACGTGGACAGAAGGGAGAGCGTGGAGAACGGGCTGGATTCATTATCCAGAACGGAAAATATACTCTAGTCAAGGTGAACTTTTCCTGACGGCCAAGCTACTGCATCTTCTCATCTTTCTGCTTAATGCTCCCTCAGAATCCAATACGGATCCAGAAATATCAGACTACTTTAGCCTACCAGCCAAGCCATTCAAGCAAACAAAACATTTTCTACCATCAATTCCTTCCAGTTTCGCCACGTTTTCGCTCAAAGAAAGAAGAGGTCTCTTGGTCCTCGAGATGTTCCTAGCAAAATCTCTGTGATAATGATGAAGCATCTTTTGTAATCAGTTAGTGAAGCGTTGTACAAGGGCGAACAAGTAAATAGGATTGTAATAGTAGGGATATTGTTTTCGCTTGATTTACAACTAAGGGGCTGAGTCACTCTGTGAAGTCAAGAAGAAATATTCAGTCAGCTTTAGTAGAATATATTCTTCCAGGCAGACAGACACTCAGACAGTTGTGAGAGACACTGAAGATAAACATTTATAACAGATGATGCGTGTTATGTCCAAGTTTTTATTAGCACGTTGCCCCAGTGTTCTGGTGGGGGAAGACAGAAGCTGGTTAAAGAAAACAGTCAACTCTTTACCAGCATCTGTAATTTCCTGCAGGGAATCCACAAAATACAAACGCGAAGAAAAAGCGTAGGAACAAATTGAATTTTTGGAAATATGTGATATCTTTTAGGGTGCGCCTCTGATAAAACTTGTACAAAAAAATCAACTTTAGGGAATATTCCGTTTAATCATGAGGTGAGAATATGGAATTTACAAGTCGGATGATAAAAAGAAAAAAGGTGTGTTCCAAGATTGAAGCTTGATAAAACGGAGGAGAGGTCAATTAAGACTGATACTTGATTATAGGATGTCGTGAGTTAGGTTGTGGCAAATGGTATAGTGGCTTTGTCTCGAGTGATATATGAGCAGTTGTCGGTATCTTTTTGTCTACTCTAAGACAGAGTTTGTAATTAATTTCACACTATTCCAATTATAGTCATGTAATCCCAAATCTTGACTACCAGCACCTACAGCTACAGACGGGCACAAATCAGCCTTGCATCACAATGCGTGAGAAGGATAAGCAGATACAAGTCTGTGCCCGGATGCTACAGGATTTTAGTTTTTAAAGAGAAACTTGTTCAATGCTTTTGCTTCATTGTTGTACACGTATAGGACACGGATTAATTGATATCATCCTATATTCCTGTACAGGGTGAGGCTGGAGAGAGGGGGCGTCGCGGAAGAAAAGGTGAAGCAGGCGAAAAAGGAGAACAAGGGAGAGCCGGGGAGGCCGTGAGTTTGCAAATTGCATCCTTATTTTGTTCTATTCCGTAGACCTTAAAAGATCACTAAGACAGCATGATGTGTGCCATTTGTCAATCAAAGTTTTTTACAACTTCTCAGGGAACTCCCGGTCTGAGTATTCAAGGCCCCAAGGGTGGTAAAGGAGAACCTTGCGAATTACCTGACTTGCAGTATTTGCGTGGGGCTCCCGGCCCAAGGGGTGAGTTTCTCGAAAATCTCTTTATTTGTGCTTTGAAAATAGCCTGTTTACAAGCGAAGATTTAATACACAGTTTGTAGTGCATGATACAGAACCATCATTACGCCCACACTAACGATATGGTTTAAAAACTTTACCTTGATTAATTACAGGGCCGCCAGGTATACCAGGACCTCCTGGAATCCGTGAAGAAAGTGGGAGAGGGACAGGTGGATTCGGCGGGTTGGGTGGCAGCAAAGAAGGGATGAGAATCACTATTCCTCAAAAGGGTGACCCTGGGCAGCCAGGGGAAGCTGGAATCCCAGGATTGTCAATTCAAGGTCAAAAGGGGGAACCAGGGATGCCAGGTAGGTAGGATACATGTTTAATTGTAAACAATGCTTTTTTTTGCGACTCGTTTCCAAGTACTTTTAAAGAACAATCAAGTTGTATGCTTCTAAGGACCGGCTGGTAAACCTGCAAGAGTGGAAGTAATACCTGGAGCGATGGTTGTAGGATCCTTGAAAGACATTACAGAAGTATGTTGACTTTATAAACGAAACAGCGAATTATGCAGGCTCTGAGTTAAACATGATGCATGTACATTTTTTCACTTAGTACCCGGATCATTTAGACACTCCACCTGGAACTATTGCAGTTGTATTTGATACTGACCAAGTATTTGTGAGACTGTCAAATAGCTGGAAGGAAATTCCTGTGAGTTACTATTCTTTGTTATCCCTCTACTTACTCCTCTCACCAGCATAATTTCACAAATTTTTGATTGGTTATCCATGCCGTTTTATGAATCATCCAGCTCGGAAATGTATTGCTAACAAACAAACGACAGTTCAGTTCGGAAAATGAAGTTAGTGGAGAACAGGAACATGAAGGATTGAATTCTGGACAACTTGTACGGCGACCGCACGAGGTGAGGTGACTCGATACTTTAATGTATTCAACAGCGAACAATGTGATCTTTTGCGAAAGTCTACTCTCTTTTCTTACAGGCACAGAAACGGAGACCGGAGGAACATGTTCGAGCAAGGCATGCCAATCATTATAAATTTCCAGTAAGATCCGGACCACCATCACTGCAGAATAGGAATTCAGTGTGAAGTTTATAGAGTGTTACGGATTTTCATCTTTCAACTACGCAAGAGATTCAAGTCATTAAAGAAAAAGTGTTTACTAACTTCATGGAGACTTCTTATACTGTTTATTTTTACTTACTCTGAAAATTACAAGGACCGATTAAGCGATGCGATTGACTGTAAAGCCTGCAAAATATGGAGCTGTGTCGCCTCATTAGGCGCATTTTCTTACGATTCAGTACTATTTAACGGTTCTTATTGACTTCAACGTTTTCTCTAGCTAGCATAGAACAAGTGTTTTTCCCGCTAGTGAAGACCAGGTTTCGATCCAACCATCACGCACGGAACAGTTAAGTTTGGAAGTTAGGTTAAGTACAAGTCTTTGGTTATCGACGGGCTTTTCGCATTGACAGCTTCGTACAGTGTGTTAGCTTACCGGCTTCAGGTTTAATATTACCACCCCGTTCACAGATAGATAACTAAAATAAAAACACTGATTACATTTTGTCGTTTTTATTGGTACCAATAATAGAGAGGCGAATTCACATCAATTGCAAGATTCTTAAGTTTAAATGCATAACACTAAAGCGCATGACTGATAATAGTTTTACACTCCACAACATCAAGTAATTGTTGATACACGATTACAATATTACGTTCTAGAACACTAGAGACAATGTAGAGTAATTATATTTATGATTTTTCAGTAGTTTCATCTACAATTCGTATTGTTCCTATTGATGCATTTTCCTTATTACTTCATTACTAGCCCTACAGGACTAATGATTTACTGCTCACTTCTCGATTTAAAGAGTAAATGCATAGTATAGTTTGAAGATGTACCATTAGAATTCTATTTAGGAAACTGCGGAACTGCATGACCTATATGATGCTTGTAGGAGGCTTAATTCTAAACAAGCGAAGCATACAATTACGGTGATTGAATACAACTCTAAACGCTAACTGCAACGACACTACTTTCCTGTACGACGGGCATTCAACTAAACACACAGCTTATCCAAATTATTACTACCCTTATATAAATCACAAATTCACAGTTTTAAATGCGTTACAACGTTTGGATAATTAATATAAAGATGGGACGAAAACACAATATTAGGCAACACTGCACCAAGTAAATAACTAAACACAATTTATGAACGAATTATACAAGCTACTTGCAACTGCTAATTACCATTGGGATTTTCTCATGGATATTTTTCTTATAAAATGTTTGCATATTATTTTGGCATATATTCCTGAGCAAACGATTTCAGTAATATTCAAGAAGGGAATCCTTGCGCTTTAAAGGTCATTGAATTTCGATCATATTTCATGAGCAATAGATTCATTCAGGTATAATAACGATATTTTACCTTCTTGATTACAATGTTTGTTCGAATCAGTACTTTCACGTGTAATTGTGATGTGGTCAAAAATCAATTAATCTTAGAAATTAGTGCCTACAGTGGTCCTAATTATTCAATCTTTTTGAATCCCCCCATAGTTATCATTAGCAGTTGCAGAGCAAATGATATAGAAGCCTTCACTAGCTCAGAACTTTCATGAGCTGTGCTCATTATAAATAAAGAACAATTGTAATCTCAAACATTAGGCCAAAGCTATATATATATAAACCCAATTAGCAAAGTTGTTGCTCCGTGATACAATCTCATGTAACGCAAAACTTATATAGCAAAATCACACCCGTCGTGCCTAATTACAATGACATGACAACTTGGAACTACAAACTACCTGCATAGATAGTAAACACTCAATTTCAAAAACTACATCTAGTCACCAACATTTAGCAAAGTGAACATTACGAAACACGTTTCTAGAGTCAGCTAAATGTGCACATATTACGTTTTACATAGACAACACAGAAAATTATTTCAATCAAGTTTATGTCTGTATTTAAATATTCTAAACCGAAATGCGTTGTTCCATCAAGTACAACGAAATCCTACGTTTTTGCTTTCCAAATCTCGACTTGATTATAAAATTCAACCAAAGTATTTTATGGCGAATTTTTCGATAGTATCGCGTTACCGTTCAGGCTGATCATGTCAGCTAACTTTCGCGTTATCTTCGCACCAAACCTTATCATCACTATCCATTGAACGCTCTCGAATAATAAAAAATTTGCGTGGAAATCGTTACTAGTTTTATAATTAAGATTAACGTACACATTGTTACGTGGCCTTAGACTAAAATTCCGTTTCACAGAGATAGGATCGTGCTCCATCTTTCCGTCATCTCATTCGGATGTCCCTCTTTACAAAGTCGTTCATTTAAGTTTTAACGGAAACCTTTCAAAGCTAACTATAACCTATTTCTTTACAAACTTACAGTTAAAGCTGTTCAACCTCTTGATTGCAAGATTTCCTGTCCATTCATAAGAATAAACTAAATTATTACAAGTTTATCTCTTGCTGTTTTGATTCTTAGCGAACTACTATCTCTTGTTTTCGAGTTTTCCGAAAATTCCTAGATTTACAGCTTACGGGTTGAATAATACGTAAACCTAGAAGATTATCTACTAAACTGGCTCAGACAAGACGCTTGCTCTATCGTTTATCGACAACTGTTATTATCTCCTTCCAGCGACCATCAAGGTGTGCTTCAACATTCAAGGAGGAAGCGTAGAAGGAAGAAACAGAAGCGCACGACAAACTCAGGAACAAAGACCGATTCGTAGTGTGCGGCATCTTTGCATGCATGACAGCGCTTCATTTTTCTAGTTGAGGGTTGCCTTACTACATTAGAAGCCATAAAAGGTAAAGGTACACTATTTCTTGGCATAATTTCACACACAACACACTTCATGCCTTTAGCACATTTCACACTTTTTTCCGAATACTAAGATGAATATATGAATAAATACGAAACCACAATTCAAACATACAGTTTACCGAATTTCTATCCATCTTCTAAATACTGCCTTAATTACTTGAGCTTGAGAACTGACTTATCCAGGAGCCCTTCATAAAAATCCCTTAATCACATAAGTAACAAATTTAAAAATACTTATCCCTACGATTAACGAGGTTAAACAATCAACAGGAAATGAATAATTAAAACTTAGTATGGTCAAATGTAAAACAATTGGCTACTTAATAACCAAGTTATCATACTTGTCTCTCTGACTCGTATCTAACGCATAAAATTATATCACTTAAGAGTCAATCAATTAGATTGATTCCATAGAAAACACATGCAAGCAACAACACAATATTGCTAAAAATTATTCTTAACATTAACGCATGTAGGTGCAGAGCACATACGCCAGAGTAACCCTCATAAAATGACTAAAATGTAATATAAGGTAAACAAAAACAAGTCCAAGAACAAAACTAAAACAAGATTAAGCACAGGGAAGAAGCTTCAACTTAAAAATTAAATAATCATGATTCTTTAACTTAATAGCTTATCGCCAGTTCTCAATTACAGCCTTGGCACCCGGGTGTACGAACCACGGTTGTGCTTACCATCGTTGCTTATATTCTAAGCGATCCATCCACCAAATAAAAAACATGCCCCTGTACATCAGTTCTTAAAATCCACGCTCATCATAATTTGGCCAATAAAATAACTATAATTATCCTAGTACGCATTACAAGCCTTCGAGATATTTAGACCTTAGAATTGTCTAAATGATCAAATTACACACTAAATGTTATTTCAAAATGACTCAAATAGTAATTTAGGTGGAAACCGACATCTCGTTAAGTAGAATTTCAAAGCGAGCAGTATCCAGCAGTAGAATTGAGATTTCTTTGGTTTCAATTTTTTAATCATTCCTACGCTGCTCCCATCCTTCCTTTTTCTTCTTCTCCTCCTTCCATTTCCTTATTCGTCAGCCTAATAGAGTCGTTACACTTCAGACATTGACCGTGTCATATGGAGTCAACCCGTTTTGAATTTGATGAGCAGCTTCATTCCTGGAAAACCATTACTCTAATTAAAATCCAATCAATATAATTTCTTTTGGACGCTATTTACAGTATCAGCATCAAGCTAATGCCATGTGTTAGCATTGTACACCATTTCCACAAGTATTAATTTTAAATTCTTTGTACACGTATGCACAGTGCAAAACTTTGTACAAATACCAAGCAGAACTGCAATCATGCAGTTGGATTAATCAATTAGCGCAGCCCGTACAAAAGAAATTTTCGGGAACAACTTACTCTCTCCTGATATTCCATTATATCAAAGGCAGCGTCAAACAACAAGAAATAGAATATATTAGTTCAGAATCGAAATTTTTTTGAACGTACACCCGATCGGTTGGCTACGCATTCGACTAGGATTGCTATTAAAATCTCAAAAGACGAGAGAAAGAGCACACACACTGTAAAGTTAGAACGAATATTACTTTTGTCACAAGATTCAATCACTTACTTCTCCAAGAGGCGACGCATTTCTTCCGTCTGCGACGCGAGTGGCAACTGCTGTCCGCTTGGCCCACCCATTGAATTACGATTCTTAATCAATGGGTCACGATCGCATTCAGCCTCAGACATTTCGTTAGATTCCTTGGAATCGTTAGCAGAATTCGTACTCTGATTATTATGCGATGGCGTCGAGTTTGGAGTTCCCTCCATTGGGCGAGGAGGCGGTGGTGGTGGAGGGGAGGGGCTTTCCGGAATTGGTACTGCTCGCATTGATCCTAAAAATTAAAATCAAACACAAATTAAAACAGTATTACTAACTAACGTTTCAAAAGTATCCAGATTTCTGGAAAATAATAAACCACGTTGTACCCATAGATCGGCGGCCAAGAGAACCACGACGGTTAGGGCTGTTGTAACCATATTCGTCTTCGATATTAGCTGGATCATCATATTCGGGAGAGAAAACATGGTTCGGAGCAATCATTCCATTAGGTCCAACAACTCCGCCTCCAGCAACGGATGAGACAACTCCAGTTCCAACGGGTCCACGTCCATATCGCGTAGTGTTACTTCCTCGGGGCTGCAAAAAATACAAATAGGTATAGCTGACAGAATCTGCTGTATTTGTTCTAAAACCATACGTAATCAGAATCGATCTTAGCTTACAGCAGATGCGGATCCACCACGGTGATGTCCATGGCCTGGAGGATGAGGTAAAGTCATAGCAGCTTTAGAGGGATCCATTTCTTCTCGGAATCCAAGCAAATGGAAGGTAGCATAGGGACAAATCTCCTCATCTGGTCCTCCTGGTCCTACACGGGACGGAATGTTCATAATTAGCAACTGTTTTCATTCACACACACACATTTGAGCAACACCACAGGTTATCAGATCAGACAAATAGATTCGGCCACTACACGATAGGACTATTGAAAATTGTTCTGCGCCAACGGAACGTAACCACCATCACCAACCATGAGGTCACAAGAATTATAGCAGAAGAGTTTGTGAAATTTTTAAAACGTTTTGCGGAAAGGTTATTTACACTAACACCAACAAAAACTATTATGATAGATAATGTTAATTACTTCCTCCTAAGTACAATAACAAATACATTAATTAGCATGCAATACACACACAAATACAAGCAAGAAATTCTAGTATTAGTGCAGACTCCCGTTACACGAAATGTTTTTTTTTAATTACCACCATTGGGACCAGGGGGTCTACTATAAAGTGAGCTATCGTCAGATTGAGCATGGGGAGGTACAGGCGGTTGGGCATCATAAAAAGTTCCATTAGCATTTGCCAATTCTTCGTAGGTATGAGGTACACCGTTTACAGTCGTTGCAGCGCGTCGCGGGCCCCACGTTTGTTGACCTATATATTTTTGCAATTCACATTCAAAGCCAACATTCATAATACGCTTAAACTATGTTACATGCTCTGCTCATGCACTTGAGAAAATCTTATCTCAAGGCAATTACAAATGCATTTTCTAAAATGCTTAGCCACTCTCTATTCAAAAATCTATTCTAAACAGATTATTTGCATCCACAGAAATAAAAACTTCAATCCCGTCCAGGATGGATTGCTAGTTCTATAAAAACTACACTGAATCAAAAATTATAATAACTAAAACATTTAACAGTGAATCATAAATAAACTAGTGAACTTGGATATAGAATAACATTCAAAACCATATAAAACACCTAAAGCATTAGAATGCTATAAAGTGTTTGATAAAAAACTAAGGCGCCGAATTCGCGCAGTCGATGTCCAATTAGTGAATTTTTTTACTATCTTTCTTGCGCTGCGCCTGTATTGCTTGCTGAAGTTCCCAGGGCTAAATACGGACGTTAAATTCTGTTTAAATTCATTAAAATAAAAAAACGTTACCTCGCTTCAGTCTATCACACGTGTTGTAGTTGGAGCCGGGTACAGGCGGAAGTTTCCGGTTAGGAGGAGCAATGTATCCGAGTTCATCTCTAAATTCTCGTTTCATAGTCATTCCTCTCATATCCGGTTGAGCATAGAGTCCTTCGTCTGAAACACATATACAACAGTACACAAATTAAAATTTCGAACTTAAATACAAATCAACTTACAACAACGTACGATACATGAGGCTTAGGCTATTATCAGCATTCTATTTGGATAAATCAATTAACGCCGGCACGATTCCGGGGAGAAGAGCATATAGATGTCATTACGAACAAGGGTTTACATTTTTCAGCTCGGATAATCACATTACTTAAAGAGTTACAGCAGTGTACCAACGCAGAAGAGCGAAATATTTTAGTGCACAACGTTTGAAGGATAATAAAATCTGAAGAATTAAACCTCGAAGCCGGTAACTCTCTGGTCCGCGGTTACGACGGGATACAGCCACACAAATGACAGCAATGCCAACGATAATAATGACAATCATGGCGAGCCCAGCTGTAAGCATATTGTAGTCCACCCATTCGGGAAGCCAGGGGAAAAGTTCCAGGAGTTGGGCTCTACCGTTGTCATTGTTTCTAGCCGGCGCAACTTGATCTATAAAAGGAATAAAAATAGAGAATGAACAATCAAACGTTATAATTACCTTTATGAGTGGAATCATCTTTTCCACGACGAAGAGCGCATATAGTTATCAATGCAGTGAATATGACAATGATTGCGGTCACAACTGGAACAACCAGATTCAGGTGTCCACCCAGGTATGCTATCCAGTCCGCCGCCAAGTTGCTGTTAACAGTCCCGGTTGGGGGGCCATAAATTGGTACTATTCACAAAGACAATTCCATTGAAGACAGAAGAGTAGAGTACAACAGCCAGTATGTACAACTAGCTAGATAACAATTACTACCGCCCTCTACAGGTTCTTGGGTAACAGCAACGAAGTGACGGCTAAACTGACATTAGTAACGAAAGTGCAAAGCCGTCTCGGTTAGTGCTCTAAACCATGGTTATTTCATCGTCATGCACCACGCGTCCTTCATCGACTTCCTATAGCTGAGTGGTGCCGGTAAGTTATTCAATAAAGAAATTTTGAAATATCAAATATCTACACCACTTACTTCCATTCATTGTCAGGGTTGCGAATTCGAATTCAGCCGTTGTCATTCCGACATTGTTGTGAGCCGTTACACGGAGTTGGTACCAGGTGGCAGGAGTCAGATCAAGCACGACATAGTTTCCACTTGGCTTAACACTGTTGGATACCATGGTCCATTCGCTCTGATGCCTGAAATTAAGCACCATAAATTACCATTAATAAATGAATCGGAAATCAGAATTAAAAATACGAATTTCTTTCCATGCTAAGAAGAGATCCTCAACGTACTTTGCTTTGTATTCAACGACAAAGTACAACATAGGGCAACCGCCATCATCCCAAGAGCTCAGATGAAGAGTAACGCTGCTTGATGAAACTTCAATGAATTTTTCAGCCTTTGGTACAGTTGGTTTGCTTCCCTTAGTTCTCGTGTTCAACATGTCTGAGGATTCTCCGGTTCCGATTCTAGAAAAAAAGGAGAAAGGGTTACAAAAATGAGAAATACCCTACAATGCTGCAAATTATTTGCTGATAAATGTTATATAGTTGCATTTAAACTGTAGAATAATCTGTAACCGTACCCGTTGAAAGAAGTAGCGTATAGTTGATAACGTGTTCCACAAGAAAGTCCTTCTAGGCTATATTCCGAAATAGTAGGTCCAATTTGAGTTACGTCCCAATCTCCAAAATCTTGTTTGTAATGTAAAGTCATGCCATGAAGTGGTGCAGAGTCAATGGGTGTCCTTAAGCGCACAGTGATTACGCTTTCCGTGATCTTGACAAGCGAAATATTTGGAGGTTGAGGAGGAGCTTGAACAACGAGAGAATGGACGATTGTGTCATATCCATTGGAATTCTCAGCCCGGCAAGAGTAATCTCCGGCATCTTTACGTGAAACTTCCTTGATCTGAAGACTGCCATCTGGTAAAAGTCGGAGGCGGTCGCTTTGGGTCAACGGTACTCCTTTTACCTGCAAAAATCATCAAACATTTGTAAAACAAGTTCACGTACCTAAAGCGTAGCCACTATTAAATATACAGTTGTGTTATAAAATATTCAACAATACTTACGTTCCATTTGATATCAGGTGCTGGTACTCCAACTGCTTGGCATGGAAGTTTAACATCCTGTCGGTGAGTGGCAATAATCTTTTCAGCAAAGGAAGCAATCTTAGCGGGAACCTTGTTAGTTGGTGAAATAGTGACTGATTTGGATGGTGCGCCTTCGCCAATAGCCGTGGATGCGGTCACCCAGAATTCGTAACGATCCTTTCTCTTCAATCCAGATGCCTCATAAGTGGTTTGGAATGCCGGTACTTTGTGCGACTTTGGTTCTTGCTGCAGATGGAAAACATTAAGAACTTATGTATCATTCACTTAGTTAGTATAATAAGTTCTGCAAATAAATTCTCACAATATTCTAAAAAATGTCCTGCAAATCAAGAAAAAACTCCAAATTTTCACGTACCTCTTTCTCCATGGTGCGATAGTAAACGGTGTACTGAATAATAACACCATTAGGAAGAGTAGGTGGTTGCCAACTGACCAAAATAGCTTCTCCAGACATAACGCTAGCCTTTACAGATTGTGGAGCTCCGGGAACATCCTGTTCGGTGTGGCAGCTAATAGGAATCGTTTGAACTCCTTCTCCGCCATTAGTATAAGCCAAAATCGTGATATTGTAGTTGGTATATTTCTTCAATCCGTGCAAAATAGTTTCACTGGCGGACGTCACTTTCGTTTCCTTAGTTTTTGAATCTACAAAAAGTGTATGACAATTAAAATGATCCAGTCGGTAACTTCGCTTCATAACAATCCTAAACTTAAACCTCCAGAACTTGACACTTACCATACCACGTGGAAGCAGGCCCATAAATAACTTTGTATCCTTTGATTACTCCGTTAGCTGAAGCAAGAGGAGGAGAAGTCCAAGAAACGCGGATTGACTGTGAGGTCAAAGTAGTACAGCTGATATCCTGCAAACCATAAATATTAAGGGTTTTAAAAGCTTGCATAAGCATTTTTCTGCATTTAACCGTAGGAAAATCCATACGAACTGTACCTGTGGTGCTTGTTCGGGTTTTCCTTCGGCGGTATGTTGTGTAACTTCCTTAGACATGGGTCCGGGTCCGATTCTGTTGAAAGCTTGTACAACTACAGAGTATTCCGTGTAGGTTCTGTAAATAAAATAGCTCAGCATTAAAAAACATAGCTAAAATTATAACTGCGGACAACAGCAACCGTATTTCTTTCCATTGATAACGTAACGTCTTTCCTTCCGAACAATATGCAAGTACGTACTTCAAATTGGAGACCATTAAGTGATGTTCCTTTCCAACTTCCCTAGAGAATTCCACAGTTTCAAAAAGGTATGGTTTATCAGAAGATGCAAGCTTGTATCCAACATAGTATCCCATGATATCTCCGTTCCATTCTTCCCGAAGTGGAGGCTTCCATGTGACTTTCAAAGTGTGTTGATCAACAGGGTCAACCTAAATTTAAAAACAAAGCAATAAATAAGCGTTCATTTGTACCACACTTTAACTCCAGAATACTAGTTAAAAGTTTCATAACATACAAGGATTCCAGTAGGAGGCCCAGATGGAGCTTCTTCGGCCGTGATGATCGTTACAGACTGAGACGCTTCAGAAGTACCGACTTCGTTTTCAGCAACTAATCGCAAATGGTAAGTGGTAGCCGGTCGCAAATTATAGACACCAGCTAACGTTTGAGTTCCAGGGATCAATACTCTATCCTTTCCAGTATTCCAATCACTCTTTGACATTTTAAATTCAATGAAGAACCGAGTAATAGGAGAGTTTCCATTGTAAGGTTCAGTCCAGGCTAATTGTACAGATCGTCCAGATTTGTCTAAAACTTTCAATCCAAATGGAACTTCCGGAGGTTCTGAAATTAAGAGACAGATAATTAAATAATGGAAAAACTTCTATCCACCTTTCATCAATACATTATGGTTTAGTTTCGAATTTACAAACCTTGAACAATTAAATTGATGCTAGTCTCATCAGATCCGAAAGCGTTGGTTGCCACGCAAGTGAACACAGCCGTATCATTTCGTTCTGCCCGTTTAACGCTCAAATCGCTGATAACTCCGTTGGTAACGATTTCCTCTCGGATGGTATATCTAGGGTCGGATTTCGGGTCAAGTCTCTTTCCATCCCTGCTCCATAAAATTCCAATCGGTTTCTCTCCTTTAGCTTCACATTGAAGTACGGCCGGTTCTCCCCGTCTTGCAGTTTGATTTTTGTCCTTGATTTCAAACTGAGGAGGCGCTGTAAACCAAAAAAATCAAATATTTCATTTGCATGTTATAAACAAACTACATGTGAAAACTTTCCCTTCAAAATTCAGCTCCTTCATTCATCTGAATACCAGGAAGGCATCGGACTTAGCAAAAATTTATATAATGGCGTCTAACCTTGAACAGAAATGTAGATGACAGCAGACAATCCAGCTCCGATACCGTTGTTGGCTTCGCACAAGTAATAGCCTTCAATACGTTTCGGAATCGCGGCAATTATCAAGTTTCCTTCTTCAACACGTACTCCGGGAGCGTAACCTTTTAGATCTCTGTAATCCATGGGCCCATCACCTGTAATAATTGCAAATTATGTAAATTAATATCATACTTGAGCTACTTAATAACTATTTATTAATTAAAAACCAACGCATTAATTAGTTAACTTACCAGCAGCTTTTTTCCATGTGACCGTTGGTTTTGGGAACCCATCAGCTTTACATTCAATTCGTGCATCGCTACCCTGAGCAAAAGCTCTATCAGTAGGTTCAACAATCCAACGTGGAGGAACTAATTATCAAATCAATACATTAGTATTCACGAATACCCAGTTTTTGGATAATTTTTGGCTAAAAGCGTTGAAGCGAATGCAGCAAAACCCAAGTTAACTACAAAAAAATAACGTGCAGGTTAAAGGTTATAACAGCCATGCGAAGAACAACGTTAGTTATTTTAGCTACCAGAAGTTATGGTAAATTGTAGCATCAAATTCGATTTTCATTAAGTTTGCATTAATGATAACTTCTGGCAACTGTAAACAAGTGTTGTTAATGTAAGCAAAGTGAAATTAAGAGCATTCAAAAATATTAAAGATCATGCAAAAGTAAGTAAAATAAACTACTTCCCGTTAGTTTCCCATTAATTAAAAATCTGTTAAACAAACCGTTAGTACAACCAACCAAACTTCAAAAATAAACGCCCATACATCCAAAAGAAACGTATCGTTTTAAGAGAACAAACTGATGAAAATAACGACAAAGTTTCCAACGTAAAATAAAAATTTCGACTAATTTCAAAAAAAATCTAACAAACAAATGAAATTTTGAAAAAAAACCACAAGAAAACAAAGTATCCACGAAGGTAAAGGATGGGATAGAGAGGAAGGAGTCCCTGTATCTCGATTTCCCTACTATTTCACTACAATTACAGCCCATCATCAGCAGCTGCAATGACCAGGCACTTGGGTCAAAGGTCAGGAGAAGGAAGGTTAGGAAGGAAATGCCTACCAGTGCCGGCTGACTGATAACTGCATATGTAACTAAATAACTGTTTAGTAGCCTTCAGTACCATAAACTTGAAGTGCGGCCGTATAGTTAGCGATTCCTACAGCGTTTCTAGCTGTACAAGTATATTCGCCCCGATTTCCCGGAATGACGGGTTCTACTAACAAGACGCTAGTGCGCGAGCCTATGACCGTTGTCTTCATCCCCTGATGTGATGCTAACGGACCCCCTTGAAAACTCCAAGTAATATCCAACGGAGTATCACCTAAGCGATGAAATACCGTTAAAACTTCCACTACCGACTATTTATATGAATCCTTTGAAAATCTGCACAATACTATCACTTGACCACCCGTCAATCAATTTAAATCTGACCTGAGCTGACCAGACAAGTTGCTTGAGTTGTACTACCGGCGTACACAGGTTCATCACCGAAATCAAACGGGACTATCGATGGCGGAACTGCAAACAAACGCCACCGTTATCGTTACTTACTACTACAAAAACCAATTACCAAGAATAACAACCGCTACATCCTAAATACGTTTCGGTTCATGAGGATGATTCCAATCATTATCGTGCACATACGCATACCGAAATCTCTTACGACTTGGGGAACATACTCAATCCAAAGCAGCGTTTGCATTAGCGCAAGTGTCACAAAAAGATCATACCGCGAACAACTAATTCAGCTGTATAGTTTGTATTTCCAACAGCGTTGGATGCAACGCATGTATAGTTTCCCGTATGAGAAGCAGAAATTGAATCGATACTCAACAAGTTTGTTCGCTTCCCTATCTTGACTGTCTCTATTCCCATTTGGCTGGATAATTCCCTCCCGTGAAAAATCCAAGAAATCGTTAGCGGTAAATCTCCTTCCGCTACGCTGCATTCTAGCGTTTTATATTCTCCAGCTGGTAACGGTTCCTCGCCCCATGTAAACGGTATGATTCGAGGGGCAACTATTCGTTTAAAAATTTAAAAATAATTTGTTACAAATCAAAATCTCAACCACGCCCTCTACCTCGTTCCAACCAACCTACTCTTTTCCCTACAGTTTTGCCCTATCGTGTAAATCACATATCTCCAGAAACTACTGGGACAAGGGCACTAGGGACTTGAAATCAAAATATCACACAAGCAGCGCTTATAGCTTAGCTAAAAACCTGGATTCACAAACCCTGGACAACAAGCTCTGCAGTATAATTCGACGCTCCTGCACCGTTTGTTGCAACACAAGTATAATTTCCTGTGTGTGACGCTGCTACAGCGTCAATGGTCAACAAATTTATTCTTTTCCCGACTTTAGTGGTCTCAATTCCCATCTGACTTGACAATTCCCTCCCGTGAAATATCCAAGAAATAGTCATCGGCAAATCTCCTTCTACAACAGCGCATTGCAGGGTCGCGTGTTCCCCAAATCTTAATGGATCTTCTGCATCTACTCCGAAGCTAAACGGCATTATACGTGGTGGAACTTGGGAAAAACAATTCAAAGAGAAAATGTCAAAAAAGGCCATAGTTTTACGGCAACTGAATGCATCCAACCAAAAAAGTCAGTGTTCTGCAACATTCTCAAGAATTTTCGCCTAAATCCTAACAAATTATGCGGTCTCCGAAGGGAAATTTTAAATACATATTTTGGATTAAAATTGTGATAATAAAACGCAAAAATTGAAAAACACAATAGCGAAACTTTCTCAAGACAACGCTGCAAATAAACAAATAAGATACATTTGCCGGCCAAGCAAGAGCAATTCTTCCTTCAAATTCTTTTCCACTATACCGCTAACGATCAATTCTGCCGTGTAATTCGCTGATCCCACCGGATTACTTGCTACACACGTATAATTCCCTGTGTGTGACGCGGATACGGAATCAATCGTTAAAATATTAATTCGTTTTCCTAGCTTTGTAGTTTCTATTCCCATCTGTGACGATAGCTCTTGACCGTGAAATATCCAAGATATCTTTAAAGGTAAATCTCCTTCTGCAATGCTGCATTGAAGCGTAGCATGTTCCCCGGATTGCATATGCTCATCTCCGAATGAGAAGGGTGTGATTCGAGGTAGAGCTTTAAAAAGTATCGAAAATAATACAAGGATTTATAAACAGAATCGAGGAGTTTTGATGCATCATTCCAACAAAATCTCAAAATCAAAATTCTGTAAACGCTGCAAACGCTTCTAGCGTTGATGCAATGCGTAGCTGCACCATTTCAAGTACCGTTAACGATCAACTCCGCTGTAAAATTCGCTACCCCTGCAGCATTTCTTGCTGTACAAGTATAATTCCCACTGTGTTCAGAAGTAACTGACTCTATTAACAGAATACTACTTTTAGCCCCGAACTTGGTTGTTTGCACGCCTTGAGGCGATCTCATAGAAACGTCTGAGCCATGAAAAGCCCACGTAATTGTTAGCGGGGTATCTCCTTCTGCAACGATGCATTGAAGTTGTGCCAAACTACCGGATTGTAAAGGACTTGGGCCGAAGGTAAAATCCATTATTCTAGGGCTGACTACATGCAAACGAGTTAAAAAAATTAACGAAATCACATCCCGTTTAACTCAACCAAAATATCAAACTAACCCCATAACATTGATTCACTCCAACCCAACCATTAACCGCATTAATTAATGGCTCACTAAAGACGCTTTGCTCTTGCGAATTAAGCTAAATAAACTCTCCAATCTTTCCCAGCCTAACCGTTAACGATAATTTCTGCTGTATAATTTGCAGCCCCGGCCAGATTTCTGGCTGTGCAAGTATAATTCCCTGTGTGTTCCGAAGAAGCTGATTCTATGAGTAAAAGGTTACTTTTCGTTCCAAGTTTCATAGTAGAAACACCAGATTGCGCTCGCGTTGAGGAATCAGCGCCATGGAATGTCCAGCTAATCTGCAACGGTATGTCGCCCTCAATAACTAAGCAAGTCATCTGCACCGGGTTTCCCCAGTTCATAGACTCTGTAACCGCAAACGGTAAGATTTTCGGAGGAACTGAAAGCAGGAGAGGAACAGGAATCATTGATCAGCTTAAATCAATTACACGCAAAGCGCAAACTTTATCGCTAGCAGGCTGAAATCACTTGGAAGAATGTCCCATCCCTAACCGTTGACAATCAACTCTGCTGTATAATTTGCAACGCCTGCACCATTTCTAGCGGTACATGTATAATTCCCTGCGTGCTCGGAAGTAATCGATTCAATCATAAGCACGCTGCTTTTTTGACCCAACTTCGTTGTCGTTACACCAGATTGACTTCTAGAAGTCATCGTTGTACCATGAAACGTCCATGAGATTTGTAACGGGCTGTCACCCTCCGAGACAAAGCATTGGATTTGCGTCGAAGAGCCAGAAAGTAACGCTTCGCTTCCGAAACCGAATTCGACAATCTTAGGTCCAACTTTTAAAAAATCAGCGAGTGTGAGATTTTGGTACGCTAGTAGTATTTCTATTCGTCGCTACTGTAATAACTACTTCGGTTGTTTTAAAAACATATACGATATTTTCAATAATCTGATTCTTCCTAATCGTCGAAACCACAAACCGAAATATACGGAAGTGTAAGAGGAATATAATAGGTAATAGGAAACAGAATTGGGTATTTAACGACGCTAACAATTAAAGCTCTGGTAAACTTAAATATTCCTCATCACGAAATTACCGTTAACCACAACTTCAGCTGTATAATTGACCTCTCCTGCTGGATTTCTTGCCGTACAAGTATAATTTCCTGAATGTTCTGAATTAACGCTCTCAATAATCAGTAAACTGCTCTTCTCTCCTACTTTTAAAACTCTGACACCGGATTGGTTCCGTGTCGTTGAATCAGGTCCATGGAAAGTCCAACTTATTTTCAACGGAGAATCTCCTTGCGAGACTATGCACTGAAGCTGTGCCATGTCTCCAGCGTCTAGCGGTCCATCCAACGCAAAGTTTGATATTTTCGGTGGAACTTGTGACAGAAATCATAAATTTCTTACAACGAGAAACGGTAACGTTTTGTTTTCCTAAATAACTTTCAAATCCTCCGTTAAATGAGATAAAGGAATGGAACTTGGTGGACATGGGTTTATAATTAAAATTTAAAACAGAAGCAGTGCATTTGGCGCTGTAGCGATTCATAAATCCTTTCATCTTTCCTAACCGTTAACGATTAATTCCGCTGTAAAATTTGCACTACCAGCGCTGTTCCGCGCAGTGCAAGTATAATTTCCCATGTGCTCCGAAGTCACAGCATCGATCATTAACAGATTTCCTCTCTGTCCCACCTTCATTGTGGAGACTCCTGATTGAGCGCGCGCTGTCATATCGTCTCCATGAAAAGTCCATGATATTTGTAATGGACTGTCTCCCTCAGATACGAAACAACTGATTTGGGTAGGAGTTCCATGCATCAGCGCTCTTTCTCCAAACGTAAATGGTACTATTTGTGGCCCCACTTCAAAATACAATTAACCTGGTTTCTATTAAATCCAAAGCGCCCATCCCTATACTAAACAAACAAATAGCAGTTAAAATTTTCATCGTATTCGAAGTAGACACCTAAGAGCTATCAGGGAAAATTAAAGAAAAAGTACAAGAATTTCAAGCGGTCAATAAAACAGAAAACTAAATAAGGCAGCGCTGCGTAGCTTTTAATACCAACAATCGCTCGCCGTTCATCCTAACCGTTAACGATCAATTCAGCAGTGTAGTTAGCAGTTCCCGCGCTATTTCTTGCTGTGCAAGTATAATTGCCTGCATGTTCCGAAGTAACCGAGTCTATCATTAGCACGTTCCCTTTCGGGCCAATCTTCATCGTTGAAACACCCGACTGAGCTCTAGCGGTCATATCATCCCCGTGGAAAGTCCAAGAGATTTGTAACGGGCTATCGCCTTCCGTTACGAAGCACGTTATTTGAACAGATACTCCGTACATGAGCTCTTCGTCACCAAAGCTGAACGGTGCGATTTTCGGTGGAACTTGAATGAAATTAAATATTCGAGAGTTACAGCAAGTCCCTGCCTGGCATTTCTGAAGAATCCTATACCTTTACCATCAAGGGATTTAAAGGAATGGAAAGACATAAGGTACAGTGGAAAGCGTAGCAGTAGCTTGTAGCAATTTACTAGTACTTCAAGAATCTAACCATTAACAATCAATTCTGCAGTATAATTAGCAACGCCTGCACTATTTCTCGCCGTGCATGTATAATTCCCCACGTGTTCTGAAGTGACCGAATCGATCATTAAAAGATTTCCCCGCTGACCAACTTTCATGGTTGAAACACCAGTTTGTGCTCGTGTTGTCATATCATCACCATGGAAGGTCCAAGAGATTTGTAGCGGACTATCTCCCTCGTTAACGAAACAAGTTATTTGTGCAGGTGATCCATGCATTAGCGGTTCGTCCCCGAAACTGAACGGCGCTACTTTTGGCCCAACTAAGATATAATTCCAATTGATTTAAATGCTTTTCACATTAATCTACCCTACTACATGAACCTAACTTATTTATATTTCATATTCAATATCCTTAATAGGTGAAGGAGAAAATTGATGTTTTTGAGACACTCGCAAAATAAAAACAAAAATAGCAACAAAAGCGCAGTGCATTGAACGTTAGCAACACCTGATATCCTTCTCTAACCGTTAATAATTAACTCTGCCGTATAATTTGCACTACCAGCGCTATTCCGCGCAGTGCAAGTATAATTTCCCATATGTTCTGAAGTTGCAGCGTCAATCATTAACAGATTTCCTCTCTGACCAATTTTCATTGTCGACACTCCAGTCTGAGCGCGCGCTGTCATGTCATCACCGTGAAAAGCCCATGATATTTGTAACGGACTGTCGCCCTCAGATACGAAGCATGTGATTTGCGTAGGCGTTCCGTGCATCAGAGCTTTGTCTCCAAACGAAAACGGTACTATTTGTGGCCCCACTTAAATTGCAATCAATGAATTATCTATTTACCTTAATATCAGTTTAGTACCTAAGAAGCCTAAAATTTAAAATACCTTTAATTATATTCTAATTAATTTTTAATCGTGTCAAAAACCGTTGTTCAGTGCCTATAAGCGATCAGGGAAGAGGAAATAAAAAATAAATAGAAGTTCAAGCGATCCACACAACAGAGAACTAAATAAACGCAGCAGCAGCGTAGCATGAATATCTGTAAACGCCCGTCGTTCATCCTAACCATTTACGATTAATTCAGCAGTGTAATTAGCAGTTCCCGCGCTATTTCTTGCTGTGCACGTATAATTCCCTGCATGTTCCGAAGTTACGGAATCGATCATGAGCAAGTTGCCCTTTTGACCGATTTTCATAGTTGATACACCAGACTGTGCTCGAGCTGTCATATCCTCTCCATGGAAAGTCCAGGAAACCTGAAGCGGACTATCACCCTCCGAAACGAAGCATGTTATCTGAACGGATACTCCGTACATGAGTTCTTCATCACCAAAGCTGAAGGGTGCGATTTTCGGTGGAACTTGATTGAGATTTAAAGAATCGATAATTATAACATACGGTTCTGTCTAATATTTCTAGATGGCCCTACCCTACCTACACCTACGTTATTCTGGAATAAGGGATTTATAGGAATAAGAAGAAGGAGAACAAAAGTAACGATAGCGTCGCGGTAGCATATACAGCAAAATTCCAGCGCTTTAACTCTCTAACCGTTAACGATTAACTCCGCTGTAAAATTCGCTACCCCAGCAGAATTTCTGGCTGTACACGTATAATTCCCTACGTGTTCTGACGTAACCGAATCGATCATTAAAAGATTTCCCCGCTGACCAACTTTCATAGTTGATACGCCAGTCTGCGCGCGTGTTGTCATATCATCACCGTGAAACGTCCAAGAGATTTGCAGTGGACTGTCACCCTCGTTCACAAAACATTGAATTTGTGCTGGTGACCCATACATTAACGGCTCTTCCCCGAAGCTAAACGGTGCAATTTTTGGCCCGACTTAAATGCAAACAGTTAATCGCAATCAATTTATAACTAAGACCTGTTTCTCAAAATCACCCTGAATCTACTTACATCCTGAACTGTTTGTTTTATAATTAACCTTTTGTATCAACAGGACTGAGGTTTCGGAAAGGAAGGGTATTTAAACTAAAAACATGTTAAACTAAAGAAGATTTCGCTTGCAGCTTTCGCACAGTAGCAGATTCATTTTAAACGAAGGAAACCCCCTTCTAACCGTTGACAATAAGTTCAGCTGTATAATTAGCAATCCCTGCGCTATTACGCGCGGTGCATGTGTAATTCCCCATATGTTCCGAAGTTACTGAGTCGATCATCAAACTATTCCCTCTTTGTCCCACCTTCATTGTTGACACACCAGTTTGACCTCGCGCGGTCATATCATCACCATGAAAAGTCCATGATATTTGCAACGGATTATCACCCTCGGATACGAAACATTGAATTTGTGCAGGTGATCCGTGCATTAACGGCTCTTCGCCGAAGCTAAAAGGTGATATTTTCGGCCCAACTAAAACCAATCGATTTGGAGTCCTCGTTTCAAATTAAATTCGTCAAGATTTATCTTAAAATGCCTGCTACAAACTGCTATCTTCTAGTATTACAACCTAAGATTTTTGAGGTATGGAATGGAGGAAAAAATGGAGGAAAAAAATGTGGGATTTACAAAAATTACAAACAAACGTAGCGGCGCGTAGCAAAAGTATCACCAGCTGACCAAATACTCAGTACTCCTAACCGTTCACAATTAATTCCGCTGTATGATTAGCAATCCCAGCGCTATTTCGCGCTGTGCATGTGTAATTCCCCGCATGTTCCGAAGAAACTGAATCGATCATCAGGGAATTGCCTTTTTGACCAACTTTCATTGTGGAAACTCCGCTCTGTGCCCGCGCGGTCATATCGTCTCCATGAAAAGTCCATGTAATTTGCAATGGACTATCGCCCTCCGATACAAAGCACATTATCTGTGTTGACGCTCCATGCATAAGTTCTTTGTCCCCGAAGCTAAACGGGACAATCTGTGGCCCCACTTTAAAGAACAAGTTAAAGTACCAATCAAAAACCATTATACTAGGCCCTATCGTTATTTGCTTCTTCTAACTAAACGATTTTGTCAGAAACGCGACCTAAATTCCTTTAAATTGACGGCGAGGGTAAAATTGGATTGTCGTTCATAGGAAAGGTAGGACGTTAACGAAAATAGCAGCAAAGTATTTTTGTCTAACAATAACTCCGAGTCTCTAACCATTGACAATCAATTCAGCTGTATAGTTTACAACTCCAGCACTATTTCTCGCTGTACACGTATAATTTCCCGCGTGTTCCGAAGTAACTGAATCGATCATTAGCAAGTTGCCTTTTTGACCGATTTTCATTGTCGATACACCTGTTTGAGCGCGCGCTGTCATATCTTCGCCATGAAAAGTCCACGTGATTTGCAGTGGCGCGTCACCCTCGGAGACAAAGCATGTGATTTGTGTCGAAGCGCCGTGCATTAGCTCCCTCTCGCCGAAACTAAACGGTACTATTTGTGGGCCGACTTCAAATATAATCAGCTTTAGTTAGAGTCAAGTCCCATACGAGCTATCACTTTATACAGTTAACTTTTGAGTTCATAACGGTCCTCCTAGGTTTTCTAGCTACGTTTCGAAAGATGCTCCCCTCGTTTACGAGTTTCAAAGGTCAAAAGGAACAACAAGGTAGAAAAGAAAGTAACATTCAACGCAAGAAAAGTAGCTCTAAATTACACCTAAATATTCAGCGAAGCTTTCAGCTGTATCCAACGATAATCAAGTCTCGGTTCGAACCATTAACGATTAATTCAGCAGTATAATTAGCAATTCCAGCACCATTTCTTGCTGTACAGGTATAATTCCCAGCATGTTCCGAAGTAACGGAATCGATCATAAGAACGTTCCCCTTTTGACCGACTTTCATTGTGGATACGCCAGACTGAGATCTGGCAGTCATATCCTCGCCGTGAAACGTCCAGGATATTTGTAATGGTGCATCGCCCTCAGAAACGAAGCAATTTAGCTGCGTTGACGCCCCTGACATTAACGCCTCCTCTCCAGCTTCTCCAAAATTAAATGGAACGATTTTTGGCCCGACTAACGAAATGTAAAAAAACCTGTTTTAAACTGCCACTAACTTCTATTTACCTTCACGACGCCATTTCCGTTAACTAGTTCCCTATCATTGCTAAACCCTATAACGATAGCAGGGTAATGGATAAGGTGAAAAGGGATCGATACACCAAAAGCGCCGCGCGCAATGCAATTCTACTGGCTCCATCTATATGAGATCATCTCTTTAATTACCATTAACGATAACTTCTGCAGTATAGTTAACTTCCCCCGCACTGTTCCTAGCAGTGCATGTATAGTTTCCGGAATGTTCAGAATTGACGCTTTCTATTATAAGCAAGCTACTCTTTTCTCCTACTTTTAGCACTCTGACGCCCGACTGATTCCGGGTAGTAGAATCAGGTCCGTGAAACGTCCAGCTAATTTTCATGGGCGAATCTCCTTGCGATACAATGCAAGTCAACTGGGCCATATCTCCCGCATCTAAAGGCCCATCCAGCGCAAAGCTAGATATTTTTGGCGGCACTATAAAAATCATCGCAAAAAGCAGCGCTTGTTCTTAAAATTCATAACTTCAAATCCTTCGTCACAATTCAATTCTCAATCAAAAACTCAATCCACTCATAGTCCTGTCTAAAACCACCACCGTCCCTAGCTGATCAAACCCATGCGAATTTTACATGCGCTCCTCGCAAAACTCACTTTAGCTTCAGCTAGAATCGGAGATACCCTTCACCAACCAGTAACTATTAATGCTGCGGAATAATTTGCCATTCCTGCGGAATTCTTTGCAGTGCATGTATAATTTCCTGAATTTTCCAAAGATACTGCATCAATCATAAGGACGCTGCTCCTTGATCCAAGCTTGGTTATCGAGATCCCTGCCTCACTTCCAACGCTCCTCAACATTTCTTCTCCGTGGAAGGTCCAAGTGATTTGTAATGGAGTATCTCCCTCATTCACAATACAATTCGCCTGAGCTAACCCGGCATCGCTAATAAACGGTTTGTCGTCATCGGTAGAGAAACGAAACGGGATAATGTGTGGAACAACTACATAGAAAGTAAATATTCATGCTTAGCACAATGAAATTTCTGCACGAGTCCAAGCGTCAGTTATATTGATACAAGAACTGTCATCGAAAAATCAGACGAGTTCGATAATGCATCTTTTCGAAAAAACATCTACAGTACTGATAAAAATAACTCTACACAACACATCTGCAGCAACGTGTAAGCTATTTATAACTCCCTAGCGAAAATACCGTTAACAATCAATTCCGCCGTTTGATTCGAAGTTCCTGCACTGTTCGTAGCCGTACAGGTAAAATTTCCAGAGTGTTCCGTAGACACAGAATCGATTGATAAGATGCTGCTCTTTTTTCCTAACTTGGATATTTGAACGCCTTTCAAAGTTGTTAAACTCGCACCGTAACCGTGAAATGACCATTGAAACTGCACGGGTAAATCTCCTTGGGTTACTAAGCATTGGATTTGTGCGTTATCCCCCGCGTCCAATGGTCCGTTAAAGGAGAATTCCGCTATTTTAGCGATAACTGTTTTCCGAAAATATTTACAGTATTAATAATATGTAGGTTAATGTATCCCCTGAGGGGATTCCCCTCAATACAACCCGTCCTCACTACGTTAGACCCTTCTCCTCATTACTGTTATTAGGCTATTAGCTATAACCTCCTCGTTACGTTAATACAATTAACTATGCATGATTAATCTCTAGATTGTATGTACCTCCACCTATCCAGTACCACGTATTAATGGACCTGCTCCAAGCTAAATCTTTAAAATACATGTTCAAAATACCGTCAACTACTAATTCCGCTGTATAATTAGCCTTTCCAGCAGGATTCGACACTGTACACGTATAATTTCCTGAATGCTGAGTCGATACGTTATCGATAGTTAAAATGCTGCTTTTGATTCCCAGCTTAACAATTTGCAACCCCTTGAGACTTTGGAGCGAAGGGGCATATCCTTGAAATGACCAGTTGATTTGAATCGGAGTATCTCCTGAAGACACTAAACATTGGACTTGAGCAGTATCCCCGGCAAATAACGATTCCTCAGAGAATTGAAACGGGACAATTTTTGGACCAACTGTATTTAAAATATTTCATTTCCTTTAAATATTTTTCTAATCATCCTACTTACTTGCCTGGTATCAAATTGTCTTCACCTAAACTTAACACTAACCTGCCTATACTTTCAGGAAAGGTCAAAGGTTCTTAGAACATAGCAAAAAAAATCATATCGCTTCTACTTAAATACCGTCAAAGCAGTAGCGTTGGAAATTTTTCTAAAATATTAATAACCATTAACGATCAATTCCGCTGTAAAATTAGCTATTCCCGCAGCATTCTGTGCTGTGCACGTGTAATTCCCCATGTGCTCTGACGTAACAGCGTCGATGGTAAGCAAACTAGTTTTCGTTCCTACTTTCAAAACGTTAACGCCATCTTGATTTCTAGTACTGGAGTCTACTCCATGAAACGACCAGGTTATTTGTAAAGGTTGTAAAGGTCACTACGATGCAATTCAACTGGGCAACTTCTCCGTGGTCCAGCGACCTTGCTATTTGAAATGGGAGGATACTAGGAGGAACTAAAAATATAGGAAAGAAACAGGTAGACAATTCGTACCAATTTCGATAACTACACAGGTTTAAATTAAAACTTTATAACGCTCATTTGCTACAACTAATACTCAAACTGCGTAAGCAAGCCCTTTAATCGTTGTCCTAAATATAATCTACCGGAAACTTCGATTTCAGCAGTATAATTTGCAGTTCCCACTGGATTCCTAGCTGTGCAAGTATAATTCCCTGTATGTTCTGATGTCAGAGATTCAATCAAGAGGGAGCTACTTCTAGGGCCCATTTTTACGACAGAAACTCCGTTTTGAGTCGCTCTTGATGAATCCGGTCCGTGAAATACCCATGAAATCGTTATCGGTGGATCACCAGAAGATACCAGGCACAAAAGCTGGGCCATGTCGCCAAAATTTAGCGAATCTTCAACTCCGAACGGTGAGATTTTTGGCGGAACTTGATAAATAATTTAGATTGCTTTTAAACACCCTTAATAACAGGACGAGCAGTCTCCTACATTCCAAACCCGTATTATCTTGTCCTACCTGGGCCTGCTTCTTGTTCTTATGTTAGAATTCGTAAGGTTTCAATTAAATACAAGGGAAAAGTAACTCTACAAAGAAGACATAAATCTACTTATAAGCAGCGCAGCAACGCATAAATTCTCTTTTGTGAATCTAGTAATCACCGTTAACGATAAGTTCTGCAGTGTAATTGGCCAGTCCTGCAGCATTCTTGGCAGTGCAGGTGTAAAATCCTGAATGATCTGACGTAACTGCTTCGATCATTAGCAAACTTCCTTTAGGCCCTACTTTCATTACGCTGACCCCCTGTTGAGTCCTAGTGCTAGAATCCATTCCATGGAATGTCCATGTGATTTGTAACGGAATATCTCCAGTAGTGACCATACAGGTCAACTGTGCTACATCCCCTTCATCCAAAGCTCGGGGTACTTGGAACGGCATTATTGTCGGGGGAACTAAAATTGACATTGCATTTTTACAAATAGGATACAATTTCTGCGAATATAATATACTAAAATATACTTTCCCAGGATTTTCTGCTACGGAATATGAAGGAGTGGATATAAAATCAAACGGACAATAAACTAGTTCAATTATATCGCTGTTGCAAAAGCCTAACATTGTCAATTAATTGTCTACCATTAACTTCAATTTCGGCTGTATGATTAGCTACTCCCACTGCATTCTTAGCGGAGCAGGTATAATTCCCAGAGTGCTCAGAAGTTAGTGATTCTATAATAAGCGAGCTACTCCTAGGTCCGTTCTTGACCACCGTTATGCCATTTTGTGTATTTCTAGAAGCTGAATCCTGTCCTTGGAAAACCCAATTGATTTGAATGGGTGCATCGCCCAAAGCCACTAGGCATGTCAGCTGGGTCATTTCTCCAGCATCCAAAGGATTTTGTACTCCGAATGGCGCTATTTTCGGTGGGACTTTGAAATACAGGAAAATATTCTAAATAACTTGCGTTAAGCTCCTAAATACTACTAAATATGAACCTATCATTTTATAAGAAATTATGTCCTAATAACTTAGGAAGTAGGATTCACAGAAAAAAGTGAAATGTTTCACAAAGCAAGGGAAGTTCAATCAAACATTGGAAAACTATCTGAAAGCACTGCACCGCTGCTATTTATGAAATTTAACTCCTCCGTCAAGAACTAACCGTTGACAATTAGTTCAGAAGTAAAATTAGCAATCCCTGCTGCATTTTTCGCTGTGCAAGTATAATTGCCAGCATTTTCCGTAGATACAGCTTCAATAATAAGGAGACTGCTCTTTGATCCTATTTTCATTATTGAGACTCCCGTTTGTGAACGCTTAGCAGCATCAGAACCATGGAACGTCCACGTAATTTCCACGGGTAAATCCCCAACTGCTACTACACACTGAACCTGCGCTAGTACTCCAGCGTCAAGGGGAGCGTTTCCGAACGAGAATTCGGATATCACTGGAGGAACTGTTTTGCGTATATACCATATATAAAACTTATAATTCCTAACTTTTCTTCCACGAAGATATCATAATTAATTCAATTCTTTTAAACCTTTGTAAATGTTAACATAATTTCAAGATAAATTATTATGTGAGCCTCAAGAAAAATGAAAAGTTCAACTTACCCATGACTTGAAGTTCGAGGTTTCCTCTGGAAGTATATCCTTGAGCATTCCGAGCGACACAGGTGTAAGTTCCTTGATCAGAGTTTCGTTGAACATTTTCAATGACGAAGGTTCCATTAGGGAAGACGCTTTGACGACGATTGATCGGAAGAACTCGGTTATCCTTTTCCCATGTCACAGAGTCAATTGGGTATCCAGCCACTGGGCAAGTAATAGTAAACGTTTCACCAGCAACAACTTGAGCCTTGTCCATAGGCCGAACATGAGGAAGTCCATGTACATTCAGTCTTGCAGAGTGAGAAGTACTTCCAACTTTTGAGATCGCAGTACATCTGGAAATACATACACAGAGCAGTGATTAATATCTTTATGAAAAATAATACACATCACCTGATCTGTTATCTATTACGATTCTAAACATGGTCACATAGATAGGCCAGCAGTGATTTATTCTTACTTGTAAACTCCTCCATCATTGGTATGCACGGATGTGATATTCAAATGAGACACGACTTCACCACCAGGGGTTGTCACATACTGTTCAACTTGTACCCTGAGAAATATTCACACATCCTTGTCATTACTTGTCCCCGTATCTCACCATCTCCAGTTTCCATAAGGTCATTGCTTGTATATTTTACCTGTCATTGTTAGCCACTTTCTTGCTATCCAATTCCCATACGATTTCAGGTGAAGGATTTCCTGTAGCTCGGCATTTCAAAGAAACAGTTGGTCCAGGTTGCAAAATTTCTTCACGGAATTTAAAAGTCAGTTTTGGTGGATCGACTGAAAAGTTTACAAGTTGCCAATTAAAATTCATTGTATTTCATTTCCACAAGTGTAACACATATACGAGATCCACATGGTAAAGAATACCCGGGTATAACCCAACACATAGTAAAAGAGCAGTAGTAGCGTGCGTAACGCATGTAAGTTTGTATATATATATTCTTACATCTCCCGCCTAATTTCAGTTCTGCAGTAGATTGCGCCGAATCCTGGTCGTTGCGCACAAAACACTGGTACATTCCTCGATCTTCCCGCCTGACAGCATCAATCCGAATAACCGAGTCGGTAGTAGAAATCCTCTTTCCGTCTTTCGTCCAAGTCACGCTTTTCACGGGAGAACCCTGCCAAAACACGAAGAGAAATATTAGTTCATTCCCTCCATACACTTTCTCCTCTTCATTCACATTTCTCTCTCCTCTCTCAACTTTCTCCCTTGCAGCTACTGCAACATTAGCAAAATTCCACAGCTCTTTCATTCACTTTCTCACAAACAAAACCCGGAAACCCCTTACTCACCTGGTAATGGCAAGTAAACGTTGCAGGGCGTCCAAAATCCACAGTTTGGGTGGATGGTTCAACAGTCGCAGCTAATGGAGCTGTAAAATAAAAGTAAATAAGATTTATGTTAGTTTTCCATTACTTCAATTACTTTATTACTTTTTTGTGTTCGTCATAAATTCTCAACTTACCCGTAACAGTAAGCACAGTCTCTACGCTTTCACCTCCCACAGAGTTATTGACCACGCAAAGGTATTTTCCGGAATCATCTACACGGGCTTCACGAATGATCAGAGTTCCACCAAGTTGTTTTACACGCTCGTCCAAAGCCACAGGTTGCTTGTTAGATCCGTCAGTAAATTTGAACCATCTGTAAATATAGGTAAAGGGGAGGTTAGAAGCTGTTCTTTCCAGAACTTGAAAATAAAAATACAGTCACAAAATTAAAATAAATGAATAATTTAAATAAGGTAATTTCTAGCATGCAACTAACAATCGTTGCTAAGAAATCAAAGATGCATGCCAAAGATGTTAATGCAAATTGCTGTTAAAATAGTATCACATTTTGAACGGAAATTAAACTTGTAAACATGCTTTCATAAATTAGAGAACAGTAATAATTCATCAAGTATATTCAAACAGAAGGTCAAAGGTCGCAGAAGCTTGGAACCTATAAGTTGGTGTTGGATAAGCTTGGACTGCACATAATGCGGCAATAGTTTGTCCAACGCTTCCTTCCCGCGTTTCTACAACGTTATTGGCTCCTCTCGGTACCATTCCACCCGTAGGTTCTGAAACGTTCGTACGTTATGCAATCCATTTAACAAAACTTCAACGTACGTAATGACAAGGTGAATTTGCCGACTAAATGTTGGGAGACAATCCGAAGTTATATTACAATAATTTACTGCTTTCTCCTGAGCTTTCTTCAGACCTTTGACCTTGAGTTCAATCTTGTTTTAATTTATGTTAATACGTATAATATAACGATTAAGAAATGTAAAATTCATCCTGTTCAGATTAATGAAACGCTCAACGACTAAATGAAAACCTTGATTGCGGTGGTGGGTGCGATTGGGCCTCACAATGCAAAGCTAAAGAAGATCCCTTATTGGATTTAATCCGTTGCATACCATCGCCACTTAATTTAGGACCCATTCTTCCTGAAGGCTCTGTATACATTATGGCAGATACGTGTATTCAATGATCATGTTCTACTGTATGATTATGCTATGATTTTTTTGCTAGCTTATATGAAGCATATGAAGCTACTGAAGTAGAGACGGGAAGGTAAATGCAACATTTGTATTATTTTTAGTGCGTTAATTCGAGCTCAATAGCGTCATTAATGTTCCGAGCTTTAAATAAATACGCGGTTTTTCTATGCTTCTTCAATCTATGAGTTTTTGCAAAGTATCGGCACGTTCTCCCACGGTTAAAACAAAGTACCGAACGACCTATATAATTTTGAATGGCATTTGTATTCCTATAGTTATGCCTAAAATCCGGTGTCGGATAGCCCTGTGCATCACAAGTCACAGCCACGTCTCGATTGCCGGAAACAGTAGCACGCCTTACGCCGACTGTTTCACTATCTCGAATCTTGGGTGACACACTCGTATGTGGTTCTAAAAACAGTTAATTGTTTTTCAATACGAGCAAAAAATTAATCATATTGTTTTCAAACAAAACCTGTATGTTATGGGCTGTGACTTTGTGACTTGCGTTAATTACTACCTGCTCCCTCTAGGATTAATTCAAAGACTAAAGATAAAATTTGCTTGAATTTCGGTGGCGGATTTCCCTGTCCTTCTACAGACAGAATGCTTGTTTCTCCAGCCCCAGTTACCACATGATGCATGGTCAATTTAGGTAACTTGGGACTAACCCCTGACAACGGCTCTGTGAGACATCAAAGGCATTGCCAATTACATTAATAACTATATCGACGGAATGCTTAGAATTGTCCTTATGAATGTGATAGTGTTATGCCGGGAAGAGAAGTGTGTTCGCAGACCTTTTTTGAGCCTTGATTTTCAATAAACTATAATACGCTTCAGTGACAATTTAACTACTGACATATCATCTCACAAACCTAAATTCTGGTGGAGGATGCCCTTGCGCTGAGCACATGATTGCAATAGCAGATCCCTTGGATTTCTGCGAAGTTTGCATTCGAGATTCAGAAGCAAAATTGGGTGCAGCACTACCCACAGGTTCTAATTACACAAACTTAAATATTTTTACATCCTCCACAATTTATAGTTCATCACTACCTTCATAAATACTACGAGTGCCGAGCCCGACAATCTTAAACAGCCCTACACCCTTATACCATGAAGAGAGACGGAAGGAAGTCAATTAAGCCCATCCTAAATGAATGACGGCGGAAATTTAATAACTTTTAGTAAAATTTCATTATTTACTTGAACGAGGGCGGAGGATACGCCTGAGCAGGACAAAGAAGAGCGAATGCAGAATCCTGAACTTTAAAGAAGGTTTGTGAATGTGACTGTAGTGAAAACTTTGGCCCAGTGCTGCCCATAGGCTCTGTCAATTTCAAAAACCATCACATTTCCTTGACGCATGTATTCCTCATTTTAATTTAATAAGCCTTTGATCCAATAAGTAAAACGCCTCTATCCTAAATTACTTAATAATCTACGCACAACGACCCGAATCATGACAGATGACATAAGAAGGAAGTGAATTGCGTAGACGATGCCTCCTACACGCTTTTCAAACAAGGTATCACAAAGATAAGCCTTCCTGCCTTTTATACACGTCCCTCGCTCTCCATTTCATTTTTTAAAAATCAATTAAACCACCAGTCCTTACAGGTACTGAGGCGGCGGAAAGGATTGTGCCGGGCATAAAAGTGCAAACGAAGATCCCTCAGTATTCAAGAACGTTTGCGATAGTGATTTCAATGCAAATTTTGGTGCAGTTCCTCCCATGGGATCTATTGAATTCAGAATTTAAATGCCACCTTCCCTTTAAAATTTATAATCAATATTCTTCTCCAAAATCTCTTTTAGCCAGCAATGCCGTGAGTGCCGTAAATGGGCACCATAATCATAACGAAGCCTGAATGTTGACGCCAGACGAGAATTACTTAGTTAGCAAGTCCAAAGTCGTGTTAATCCTCCAACTCTCTCAATAACACAGTTATTCATAAATAATAACCCTGTTCTCCTATTCTTTTCGTAGATTTAACAATGTCTGCAAGTCTACCTGTCTCCCCTTTTTGCGTTTTACCACCAATTCCTTTAGCACCTCAGTTACTCAAAGAAGCTAACAAAGGCATGTGTCCAAAAACCCTGGAGTTCCACGCACCTTGTTATATTCAGCTAGTTTACGACATGACCAAAAACGGAGTCTAGCAATAATGCTAGCCTATGTAGTATGTTTTGTTTCATATTTTACTTGAAATTTGGCGGCGGATAAGCTTGTGAAGGGCAGAGGAGCGCAAAGCTGTTCTCCGCGCTCCGTACAATCGAATGAGATATGGAATCTGATGAAAATTTCGGCCCAGTCGTGCCAACAGGTTCTAAAAATCCCAGAAAAATCCTCAGCCATTAAATGTCCATTGCCAAATTCAATGCTGCCCCTGCCCGAGGACACATTCTACACGCCTAAGCAGAATGTTAAATTACTGCTGTGTTGATGACAAGTCAAGAGGGACGACCGGAATCGGAAAGTGATTTGTCAGTGGTGGCGGCTACTACCACTTCTCTTATGGAATTTACTCAAGACAAGCTCCACTCAAACGTCAACCCTCCTAATTAGCCTTGTGAAAAAAAGTAGAAAAGCTCATCTTCATCCTGCAGCCACAGTCTAATTTGTCAAAGTGCAATCCATCCATCTTCTCACGCCCACAAATTCCTTGGAGGCTCTGTGAAACTCACAAATCTACCTTTTGAACCGGGAGTTTCTTACGCTTTCTCTCTCTCTGTCTGTATTTACCGATTGGCCACTCTGCTTTCCCCTTTCGTGATGCCACTCAATCATGTGAATTTTAAAACCCATTATTTTCCCTTGTTTCTCATAAATTCACGCTTAAACTCAGTCAGTGGCGGCGCTAAAGCGCATCGCCAGAAAGTTTGGTCAGCGCTGCTGCTTACTGCTTCATTGAAAGCAAGCATAAAATAAAAACCAAATTCCCTTGGCATTCAGAGAAATAGTTTTGCTGATTCCCAGAATCCCAGGCACTTACTTGAAATTAGGGGGTGGAAAAGCCTGTGCTGGGCACATTAATGCGAATGAGGTTTCAGTCGTCTTTGTGAAACTCATACTATTGACTTCAGTGGCGAATGTCGGCTTCGTGCTTCCCACGGGATCTTTTAAAAACGGATCATTTTCATTTTAAACTGCCGCATTGCATTGCAAAACCAATGCATTGCAAAACCAATGCATTGCAAAACCAATGCGGTATGGATTCGCAAAGGTCGACAGTAGTCATCACAAGCAATTAAGTTAGGTGAACATAATGTGTAACCACGCTTGTGCCGTTATGGGATGCTGGAGCCGCAAATGGTTTTGGAGATGTGCCAAGTTGCTTGGAGACGAGTCGTAAACCAGTGATTCCAAGCTTAAGCTGTATGTACCTAACCACAACCACCAGGTGGCAGCACAAATCGCCCCTTCATGATAGATCCATGCACTATTCTCCTAGTAAACCCATTCTAGTCCCAAACTAACTGCAGTTTAGCCACCCAGCTATGGCATAACTTGTCTTAACTGGTCAAGAACGCTTACGACGTTTGTTAAGGTTTAATGTTAGTAAAACACCTACCCAGTTTGCGGCGGTGGATTACTCTGTGCATCACAAAGAAGCGCAACAGGGTTTCTTAAATCCACCCCAATTCTAGTTCCAATACTGCTCCCGTCCTTCACTTTAGGAGCGACGCTGGTTTGTGGTTCTGAAGAGAATCAATTATCACAACAATACTACAAAAAATGCATCTGCACTTTGTTGTCTTTTACAAGCTTTGATTACCACACAGCATCGCTACACATTACTTTACTCCTGTGTCGTGTGACAACCAACCAATTGGAGGTCTGGTTATCTCAATAAATTGCCAAACCGAAGTGTCAAATTGATTTCAGCCCAAACAAATACAAACTGACATTCACCACACGAACCATCAGCCCTCCATGTTAGGTGACGGGAGAGACTGTGCTATAAATCACTTTAATTTATTTTCCTATCGCTGGCAGAAGCGCAGCAGAAAATGCGCTACTGCGCTTATTATTTGACTACATATATATTAATAATTCTAAATATTATGCAAGCCCACTGTTCATACACTTGATTGAGCAATTCATAAGATTTGGATTTATCAAATTAGTCTGCATCAAAATCGTCCCGCATTCAACGTGACCATATGGTTTGCCTAACGCTTGCGCTTTAATGCTCTCAATCCATATTTTTGACCCTCGGTAAATAACACCCACACACACGCTCTTAAAATGCTCTCTGCCATTGTATGCAACCAGCTTTTAACACTTTTAACCACTTTACTTGAACTGCGGAGGAGGGTGTCCCTGCGCTTCGCAGACGAGGACAGAAAGATCACCAGCTTGGCATTCCCTTGGAGGTCGCAGTAACTGTGGTGCTCGAGGTGCGACCCCTGTCATTGGTTCTGCGAAATGAGGATTTGACAATATATGCAACAGGTTCATCCGTCCAAATACGGATTTTCTCTTTAATATCCTAACAACCTTGAAATTCCTCTGCTTTCCGCACAATATACCTTAGCCATTTTAAAATCAGAGCCCGCCCTTCAGCCTGTATGTCCATGCTGGGAGATGAGATTCAGTGATGCGTTTTGAATTTAAAAACCCCTCATTGCTAGCAAATGTAGCCTCCTCTACATCTGGCCATATTAGTTCGAGTCTGCACTATCATATACTGAATTTGATAGAATTATGAGAGAAGATCCCCAAGAATCAAACAGTTAAAGTAAGCATCATGCTGACTGGAGAAATTTTCTAACCTAAACCACGGAGCAGGGTGACCTTGCGATAAGCAAGTAATTCCAACAATAGACCCTGCAGGTCGTTCCATGGCTTGCAAACGGGAATCATACGGTAATTTTGGAGCGGAACTTCCCATGGGTTCTAATAAAGTAATTTTTAATATCCTTGTATATAAAACCAACGATCCTTTTTCAGAAATCACTGCTTCACATGCCTTCTTTCTACGAGGGAAGCATTTGAATGTTGGGACACGATGAGAATTTTTGTTATGACGGAATCCTCCCTAACTTAAGAATAATTACGATTTCGTTTTCGATCTCTGTGTTTTAAAAACCGGCTACTCACTTAGAATCTGGAGGCGGGAATGCTTGAGCAGGACATAATAATGCGAATGAAGCGCCATCTTCCTTAACGAATGCTTGCATTGTTGCGGAAGTCGAAAATCTTGGACCGGTACTTCCCATAGGATCTAATTAAACCGTCCAATATACACCTTTTTAACAAGCTTGGGATTAAATTTTTCAAATCTCGAATTATGACTACCGGGTGGAGTATTCCCAAAGCCTGATTGTTTTTGGACGTAGAATGAACAAACCCTAACCTAGCCATTGTAACCATTAATTTAAAGATTTCGGTTGCACTCTTTTAAATTATGCAGAGAAGCTAGTTAAATAGTTTAGTTTTGAGTTTCTACGATGCATGAGACACTCACTTAAAATCTGGAGGCGGGAATGCCTGAGCAGGGCATAGCAATGCAAATGCTGCTCCATGTTCTTGAACGAACGCTTGCATGAGAGATGCTGTCGAAAATCTAGGCCCAGTGCTTCCCATAGGATCTAACAAAAATCACCAAGTTGCTTTCATGCTTGTTACAGATACCAAACTAATTGCAGCACACGCTAGACCATGAAGTGACTGTTGGAGAGAATGTCCCGAAGCCTGTTTGCTTTTGTTCAGATACTTAACCTACCCAAATATGCTTTAACGTGATTGCTTATGCTGAGAATGACAAGATGATAACCAATACAGCTGTGAATTAAATAAAAATTATTATGTTGGCCCTTACTTGAAAACTGGTGGTGGATTAGCCTGTGAAGAACAGGACATTGCAAACGACGAGCCACTTTCCCGGCTAACGGTAAAAGATCGTTGTTCGGATGGAAAATTCGGTTTCATGCTACTCACAGGCGCTAATTCGGGTATTTCAGTTACAATAATAATTAAACCAGTACTCAATCCGAAATTGAAATTTCAAATAACCAGGAAGCCTGATTTTGGGAACCAGTGCCACCTAACGCCGACAAGTGAGCCCGAAGCAAGAATTATGAGAACCAAGACTACGCTTTGTTTCAAGTAAAAGCCTATTCACATGTGAGCTAACCATTAATGACCAACTAAACTACAGGTTCTACTAATTTAACTGCATATTTTAAAGTCAATCTCTCAGCAGCCACCTACTTAAAATCAGGCGGAGGGTAAGCCTGAGCCGGGCACATGATTGCAAAGGAAGCGCCCTCTACCCTCACAAATCCCGACAGGACTTGCGAGTCTCCAGAAAATCGCGGTCCAGTACTTCCGAGGGGTTCTGTATATTTAAAATTTCCCAATCCCTTAAACTTTCTAACAAGGCTAACTTTTATACTTGCAAATTTTGCAAACGACTGCTTCAATTATGCACTGTGTCAACCACCACCGCCCGACACCTGAATGTTGCAACATTTCCAAATTCCATAAAATATGATTTCATTCCTCGACTTTCTCCTGCTTTCACTTACTTGAAGTCAGGTGAAGGGTAAGCCTGAGCTGAGCAAACCATTGCAGCAGTGCTGCCTTTGGCAACAGTTCTCATGAAACCTGATACTTGCATGTCTCCAGAAAACCTAGGCGCCGTTGATCCATGTGGTTCTGGGCAATGTGATAAAATTACATTCTTTGTATTCTAAATCTAATTTAATTTTCACAACAGTCTTTACAATAATTAATCATTTCAAACACGCCAAGCTATGCCGTGTTATTCTATGAACTGTGAGATGAGGGAAGGACGGCGAGGGACCTGATTTTTGAACCACATGCCTTTGCTAATCTACAAGCTCTGTCACCTCAATTTATATTCCAATTTTCCCACCAACTCTCTCACCAAGCACCAAATACGGCGCTATGTGCCATAAGCATATTTTTACAGCCTATATTTCATTAGCACGGTATAAAAAACTCCTTCATACTTAAATTCTGGAGGAGGATGCGCCTGTGCCGGACACAACATGGCAAATGAATTGCCCTCTCCTTTTGTAAATCCAGTGATTTGCAAATCTCCAGAAAACCTCGGCCCGGTGCTACCCAATGGATCTTTATGAAATGTAAAAAAAATCACAAGATGACGCATGGATTTTTGCATGATTAATCAATCCCGTGGCAAATATAATAACCAACACACGCAGACGTTATCATCCACCCACCCGCATTATATCTACCTGCCAGAAAAGCAGGCGCAACGGGTAGATGGTTGATACGTGTGCGTAGCTGTGCCAAACAAATCTCCTTTCCCATTAGCATTAGCATCCCATTACAAGAATCGTAAAAGGGAGACCACCACAAACCTGAATGAAGTTAACAGGTGAAGCAAATCAAGCTTATCAATCTTGTAACTTTCTCAATAATATCCATCTTTATCACTGAATATCTTCATGCCCCCTATCTTCCCTACCTGCCAACACTGCCTAGCTACGCCCGTAATCATGTCAGGTAAACAAACACATAAAAACTCATCCTTACATCATACACACTCCATATTGTTTTTTCTCTCTCCATTCATTCAGCCCAGACCCTCTTCAACGACTCTCTGAATCATTCAAAATGGGTCTTGTTTCCCAGAAACCAACGCATGGTGTCTACAGAATTATTACCTGTGCTCAGGTGCAGGATATGCTTGAGCGGGGCACAAGAGTGCAAATGAACTTTCAGCAGGGCGTGTAAATCTGGACAATGTAGAATCCCCCGTGAATCGCGGCCCCGTCCCTCCAACCGGTTCTTTTAAAAATAATCACCTTTATAATAATTACACCCTCCCAAATATGGAAACAGAGATTTTGCAATTTCTACTCTCTGGTGCTCCCATGCTGTGTAAGACACATAGTACACACAGTCCAGCTAGGCGGTTAATTGCCATTACGACACCACGAGGGGAAGGCGACCCGGAAGTATCAAACAATCACAATATGAACACTAGTTGGTGGCACACTTAATGCAAAGGGAAGATGACCCTACTCACCCTGTGAAAAGCCACGGAACCTTTTTCTGTGTGCTCCAGCATAGTGTTAGACAATCTTGCATGAACCTAAGCGGTTACTGATTTTTACGATAACCAATTAAAACAGCTGCTAACCTAGACCACATTATGAAAATTAATTTCTGCTTGATCTGCAGCTGCTCACCTAGAATCTGGAGGTGGCGACCCCTGTGCCGGACATAATAGTGCAAATGAATCTCCTTCCTGATGAATAAATCCATGGTACATGGATGTGCCAGAGAACCGCGGGTTAGTTGACCCCAAAGGTTCTATTTCATGTAAAGAGATACCGGTAATGCTTATGGATACCTTAAAAGTTATGCTTACAAGGATGGCGGCCCGAAGTCTAATGTGTATAACTTCAAATGCATTGATATTACTTTGCTGTTGTCGATGACATACACAATCAACCATTTTCAAACTTTCCATCGAATTCGTGTTGAAGATTGCAGATGAACTTGTGCAAACCTGACGCCGTTTAAAATTTTTAAATTTATTTGCGTGTTGCCAATTCCTACAGATAATGCTGCTGTTTTCCAATTAACAAGCTCTCAGCTCCTACCACCTTAAAATAACTCCAGAATTGCTTCACTTCAAGCACTAATTACCTAAAATTCGGTACCGGATTGGCTTGTGCGGGACAGAGGAGAGCAAACGAGCTTGCTTCCGTCCAGCTGTAAGACGAAATCCCTGAAGTTACAGAAAACTTTGGCCTGATGCTGCCAAGTGGTTCTACAGAATCCATAAAAATGCAATCAATTATCCTCTTGTTTCTCTCCTCCTTAATCTGATTTACAAATAGGCTAACATCAGGCTGTGCAACACGTAATTAATGTTTGTGATAATTCTATACGCAACATTAAAATTAACCATAGCAGCCCTTGCCCTGAATGTTGCTCTTGTTAGCCTTGCCCTTCTATGCAACTGGTTATGAGATTATGAAAACTTGCATTTTTTCCTTCACACAAACTGAATGCAACATTGACGAACATATAATTTCCTGTTTTCTTTACTGCCACCCACCCTTGAGCTCTTATCCCTGCCCATTTCCCTCTCAATGTCAACGCACTTCCGTTTCTCATGCTCTCCGTCCAATGTTCCCATGAATTGAATTCCTTGAACTCCAGTAGCTAAGCTAATGTTTAGCAGAAATATTTAGACAGCTCAAAAATTCACATGAAGAGGATGACACGCTGAAGATAAATAAACAACAAGGACTACTACAACTAACCGAAAGTCAGGGACAGGAAATGCTTGAGCTGGACAAAAGAGCGTGTAATCAGCGCCGGATGAAATTTCTAGTGAGCGGCTTTTCTCCTTCCCTGATGTAAACCTTGGAGCAACGTAGCCCACTGGATCTATATGCAAACAATTAGTTTACAAGCTTCAGTTATAATTTAATGCAACGCTTCTTTTGTGTTTCCACGACTGTCAAGTTAAGTCTCTCCCTTCAATCCAATATGCGCGTGGTTCAACTTGATACCAGTTGCAGCATTAGTTCAATCGCATTCATCGAAGATTTAATTTCCCTTAAATGTTCACCCCTAACTGCAACCAACGCCCTCTCGCTACTTAAATCATGATACCCTAGCCGGTTATGCGTATGCCCCGACACGCCTTATTTGTCCCTACGGTTGTGACAAGAATTAATCCGAAAATTTTACAAGTGCATTCAACTAGTCAAGAAGAGGGTTTGTGACAATGTTTGAAAGCTAATACTAGTTAACTACTTCTTGTCAAAGCAAGAACCATTCACAGCGTAATTGATACGAGCATCATGAAACGCACTTAGTTACAGGAAGGAAAAGGTTTGTAAACTCATGCACGCAATACGCAATAAAGGTACAGGCACACGCTGTCACAGCATTACTAACCACCGAATTTGGCATTAAAGACATGGCAATTAGCGGATTTACATAGGAATGCAAACAAAGCTTGACATTAACAAACCTAATGCTTGGAACAGGGTAGCCTTGTGATGGACAAAAGAGAGCCATGTGCTCCGTATCTTTGGCTTCAACGTGTTTAAACCTTTCCGAAAATGGGAAGCGTGGTGCAACGCTACCAACAGGTTCTGGTAAGGCCGGAAGAATCAAATATTAATTCACACCTTTTGCGTCTTCTTCCTGGACAGTGCTAAAGCTTTTAAACTCATGCTAAGGAACTATTTCCTTTTTCTTCAGCCATTTTACGACATTGTGAGGAACAATGGCTTTCTGCGTGCTGCTAAATGTCCTCTGCTATGTGAGTTGACTGACAATTGAGAAATTGAATCGAAAAAAACTGCGCCTGCTTGTCACTGTGATTTTAATCTGGTTTTTCTGCATCCTATCTCTGTGTAATTCTGCGCATATTTGTCTGTTTTTTCCTCGTGTTTGGCCTAACCAGCTAACAAAGTTTGACGTTCACTTCACCTGGTTCAATGGAAAGCCGGGAGGAAGATACGAGGATGACAAATTTTGCCATTGTTGACAATACAATGTGGGACTGAATTCGGGATTAAGTATACAATTTATCATGGAAGCAAGCTGGAAATGACCTGAGAACTGTCATGATAATCGTCAAAGTACGATACAAAGGTTTCCAGGTGAAGTAAAACGTGTATGCAAATCACTTCCCTTCCCGTCTCCCAACATTCAGGCTTCGGGCCGCCCTCTTTCATGAATCTGGCACTGGCAAAGGTTTCCATATTTGTTTGTTTTTTTTTTAAAAACTTGGATCAAAGGTCAAGTTATAGCTTGACCATTGAAATTTATGACTACACTGCCAGATTCATGATATTGTCGTCACAGCCCATAACGGCACTAGCTCTGGAATCCTTGACTTTGCCGTCAGAATTTTACATATCATTGCTTTTTAATAAAGTTTTTTGAAATTGTGGACAATTCCGAAGCATCAACATCACAATTTTTTAGCCAACCAGTAATCACTTGCTCCTTCGTACCAAGATTTTTTCAAATGTTCAGAATCGGCGTCAAAGTCAGTCAAGGATTCCGTGGCTTCCAAAATATATAATTAAAATAATCGTTTCAAATTTTAACGTACCAGTGATGACGAGCTTGCCTGCGGAAGCACTTAAACGTGTTTCACCTGTTAGCCGATGTTTAGTTTGACACCTATAAAACATAATTACATTAATGTCAATTCGAAAAAATGCTTTATTTCTCAACTATCGCATCGACCTCCTATTGAGTAAGTAGTTTATTCTATTTTAATAATTAAGTCTGAAACCCCATTTTCAAGCTTATACTTGTACAGAATAACAAACCTGTATTCCTTGAGCCCATCTTCAGGTCTGACATCCTTAATATGTAATTCTCCGGAAGGTAAAACGACGAATTTCCCATCTTTACAACACATAAATCGAATATTAATATTTTTTCAAACATAAATTCAAGCATGCAATTATAAAATTGTATTTGAAAAGAATTCAAGAACAATCGGACATGGCGGGTGCACGGGTCAGTAGTCATTTTAAAAATTTTACATTAGTGTTTGTATTTCGTATTGCAGCCAATGCATTTTCTGCGATACTGATCGGGTTTTAAATCCAAAGCTTAAGTAAACTTCATAATATATCGGCTCTACTAAAATATCCTGCATATATCTTCAAATCCTTCCGCTTCATCCGGAGTCCTTAGAGTTATGGAGCGACAGTTGGACAGCTTTTACAAAATTAGCAATTCACCACCATCCGTTTCATCATGAAATTTTGCTTTCCGGTCTACTGGTCAAAAGATAATGGTATTTTCCCTGCCTCATAAAAAAACTCGACAGTGCATCCCCTCATGCGTCATGTTCCTGCTCTCCCTCATTTCTCATTCATCTTTGCAAAATTTCTGCTACATCAACCTACAGAGAAGAAAAACTACACCATGCGGGAAACCTACCATAACTTGAGTCTGGAAGGTACTGTTTCTCATCGGAATCAATCCAGGCAACGACTTGAAGAAAATCCGCAACAAATGATGGTACTTCACATTTAACGACAACGTTATTCCCTCGAATAACATATTCGTTGTCCGCTTCGCTTTCATATAATTGTGAGACAACTGCGAAAAATGCAATCATTTATGAAATGTAAGCTGCCGTTTTTACAATTTCATAAATCATACTTTCTTCCTGCAATTTCTGTGTATTTTTGCCCAAGATGATTCGCGACTCCCTTTAAATTTCATTGTGTACTTTCCCTTCATTTGATTATTTACGGTTCAAGTATATACTTACATTTACTTTCGAAATAATAAGCGAATCTGTACCTTACCCCAATTTTCTTTGTATTTAAAATAACTAAATAGCACTGCTCGCTCAATTTTAAATAATTTTGCCATATTAGCTAAACATTTTTTAAGGCTTGAAGCCCATCACCTGTGCTTTCATTGCTTTCTCATCTTCATCTTGCTCGTTCCCTTCTCAATTAATCATATCCGTAAGCCTATCACTTCCAAAAGAGATAACGAACACGACATCCCATGCTCCTAGCCTGCCCTATACGGAAAAGTACGTTAAACATGACTAAATGAACCGTGCTAGCCCGGCATGACTGATGTTTGTGGCTTGATTTTTCAATTTTCAAGAGGAACTTATCCATCAACTTCTTTCGCATGATTTGCATTTACGTATAAAAGTTTTACCTACGTAAATAGCACATCCGCCCGCATCCACAAAGTGCAGAGTGGAGCATCATTTATATCACGACCACAAGAATTCTTTTCAAAGGCAACGAACGAATTGGGAATCAATAATGTTCTGCATAATTCATGCCGAAATCCTACCCTTGACTTTCTCATCTGCCACAAATACATTGCCAAGGTCATCTTGCCAACTGACTACTTCAACGAAATCCGCCACGTAAGATGGTATTTTGCATTTCAAAATTGCCGAATTCCCTCGAATTATATGCTCTTGGTCACCGTATGTATCATAGGCTTGAGTCACAACTGGATACAGAAAATGAGAGAAAAAAACATTCACAATGTATAACAAGTAACCAATCAATTCCCTTCCTACTTCCTAAATAGCCTAGAATTCCATATCTCAAGCGCTTTACTTCAAATCATTCAGTACATCATTTAATACACGCTTTCCCTAATGAGCTTCACCCCTGACCTTTGCACTCCCGCCATTTCCGATAAAGTCTAGAATCTATCGGGACTTGCAGCCCCTGATTTCTTGAATTCTTCTCCTGCTTTACGCTATAAGCTACAAAGGTGAAAGTTACCAAATTTGCTAGCATCAGAAACATAAACGTTGCCAAGATCATCTAGCCATGAGACAATGTCCAAGAAATCCGCAACGAAGGATGGGATTTTGCATTTTAAAACAGCTGAATTCCCTCGAATCAAATACTCTTGCTCCACGTGCGTGTCGTAGGTTTGGCTCACAACTGTTTGTGAAATGAAAACGTCATTTAAATTAAAATCTAGCCTTAAAATTATTCTCCTTAAAGGTGAATTATTTTTCCTGCAGCCCTTTCAACTCAGACTTAGGTATAGAGTCGTTTGATAGAGTCGTGACGTTCCTAGTAGTAAAACTAATTTGATATTAAATTATTATCTCCACCCTTTAAAAAACTCGTTATTTTCTATTCGTTTTCCGAAACTGCACGCTACAACTGGAATGCTAAGATAAAACAAAACGAAATTGACCCGTGCCCCTCCCATCATATCCTCAAGCTCCTGAATTTGCAAATAATTATGGTCGCAGCAATAAGCCGCCGCTCCCATAATATATCTCACCTCCTGAACCAAACTCGATTACACGATCATCCGAATCAACCCAATTTAAAACAGATACAAAGTCTGCGACAAATGCTGGTATATTGCATTTTAATACTGCATTATTCCCTCGGATGACATACTCTGATATAATTTCCGAAGCGTAACTTTGCGATACGACTGAAACAAGATCAAATATATATACAGCAGATGTTAATTCAATGTGTCAAAGTTATACGCCGGTATTTACATTATTAGATTATTCACGATTCCCAGGAGCACAGTTTGTAACCCTCTACGAATACAGGAACGATTAAAATTGAGTTCGTTAACTGCTCTACAAGTTATGTGTTTAATAGTCCACACCCGCCATTTCACCAGACTGTTTTTGCATCCCTTTTCATTACAAACTATACTGATTTCCGGCTAACCCTGAGGAGCAGAGGGAGAAAACACGTACGAGTTCTCTTCTTCATCCACCCATGCAACGATTTGCAAAAAATCTGCTACGAAGGATGGTACTTCGCATTTTAATATTGCGCTATTTCCTTTTATAACGTATAAATTATGGACTTCCGACTCGTAGAGTTGCGTCACAGCTAAAATATTTTTCAAAACAAATTTTATCATACTCCAACCAATTAGAATGTTTCTAATGTTTTCCTTCGCCATCTAATTCTCAACCAGCAAATTCCCTAGCACGTATTCCATTATTTAGCAGACTGCAAAAATAATCTGCTGAGTTTTATAACCGGTGAGAGCTGCTATAGCTCCGTACGAATTCATAAATTTTAAACCAATTTTTATCACCTCCCAAAGCAGTTATTGCAATATTTTTAAAAAGTTTTCCAGTAAGAAATCAAAGCACCCGCCACAACCAAATTATTCTTGAACCTTGTCAAATGCATTTAACATTAATATATATGTTTCCTAACCCAAAACAGCGTTCGCAGCCGGGTAAGACTGATCATTGGAATCAATCCAAGCAGATACTGTGATAAAATCTGCAACGAATGCTGGAATATTGCAGCGAAGAGTAGCACTGTTCCCTCGAATAACATGTTCGTTGTGTACTTCTACGATAAATTGCTGAGCAACGACTACAATTGCAAACAAAACAACCTCAAACATTAAAACCAGTTCTTCTTTGAACTAATAACTTTAAAATAATACATGATTTTTCTCTGCTCATTCTACAGCTAATTCTTTTTGTTTGACCGCAGTTCCAGAAATTATTACATCCCATATTTTACACCGGAAATAAAGTGTAACTTAAATCACCCTCTCATAATTTGTAATTAAAACCACCCGCCATATCCGTTTCCTGAATAATTTTCCCGAGGAACCCCGTAAAAATATTTACGGCCGCCTCATCATATATCCTCTTCGCTCCATAAACCACAAGAACTGACCATAATTATTTGGGTTTGGTGTAAAAGATTCTCCGGCTGTGGTTTGCCACTCAACCACATTCAAGAAATCAGCGACGTAGGAAGGAATTTGACATTTCATAATTGCATTGTTCCCTCTGATTGAATGCTCTTTGATCGGATCAACATCATATTGTTGCGAAACAACTACACAAGATAGTAAAACTTACAAAATGACTATCGGACATGCGATTAATATTTAAATTTTATTTTAATCCTGAAATATTTCCCTGCAGACTTTTCTCTTTCTTCATTTCTTTTCCCGTTTACTAAATACTAATTATCTGGGCTTGTGTTTCCTCGATCTTTAAGCCATGTCCTCCGCGCCCGATTATTCTTGAATTCTCTTTTTATATTCAAATCCTGCATTTTTACCATAACTTTCTCCTTTGGTAATCGGCGTATCATTCTGATACCAAGCTTCAATTTGCACAAAGTCTCCAACGTAAGCCGGTATCGCACATTTCAAAATTGCAGAATTCCCTCGGATTACATATTCGTCAAAGACGCGAGAATCGAATTGCTGATTCACCACTGAACACAGTAAATCATACAGAAAATAACATAAACAAACTGCACTATATATATACATCTAATTCTAATCAAACCCTACTTCCGGTCTTCCAGGAACTTTATTCCTGCCAGCATCTTCCCACTCTACTTAAACCTTATGCCTACATCTCTCGTTCCTATTTTATTATTTCTTTCTCTCAATGTTTGTTACAATTGGGGTTTGTTTGCCGTAGGCTTAAAAAAGCTCTTCCCAGCAACGTGACACGTGTAAACCGCTGTCTTTAATGTCCGATTGTTCTCATTCTCTTCCCTCGTAGTTATTTATTATCTCAAGAGGAAGTGGTTCAAATGTATACCATATTTATCATGTTTCGGTATTGGTTCATCATTCTGATACCAGTTTTCAACTTGTACAAAGTCTCCAACAAATGCAGGAATAGCGCATTTCAAAATCGCCGAGTTTCCTCGGATTACATCCTCATCGGAAACACGAGAAGTGTATTGCTGATTTACAACTGTATTGATTGAAAGAGGAATCCAATTTAATTTTTTTCTGAAGTTTCCTATCTAAAAAGTTGTCATTTTAATTTTTTCAGCAATCACTTTCTCATAGAACCTCAAGGCTGTCTAGATGAAATCTAATCAAATATTTCCAGCAGTGTCACGCAACGCTTACTGCTCAGCTATTAATCTTCTTTTAAAAATTTGAAATTCATTGAATCTCTACGTAAGCAATCAAACCATAATTCACTTCGATTTACTTGTTTCTGGTCTTTTGACTTAAGATACTGTAGCAAACAGCAAGCAACTCCCTTTTACTCCTAACGTCAATGATCTTAAAGACTTCTCTCTTTTTCCTGTACGTAGATTACGCATCACTTTCAGTCGCTTCCCTCCTTGAAGCAAAGTAAATCCCCCAGAACGTATCTTGGCCAACTTCCAACTTTCTTTTGTTTACACAGTATTTTTAAATACTTAAAACTTGATTCAAATCCAACTGCAACTAATACCCTGTCTACAAATCTCCAGCAATCTTGAAACAACTAACGAGGAGTTTCAACATTTCCTTTTCTTCGAACATGCGTAAGCTCTATGAATCATTATCTTCCCTCGAACTGCACTCCTGCCTCTTGAATCTTAAGCCTCACTCTGTCACACAAATTGCTCCAAGTGCAGTAAAGTACATCCCTATGTATCTTCCCATAGTCTTTGAGTTTAGACATAGCGTCATAAGAATGCGACATGTAAGGGAAATGCATTTGCTCTCTTAAATTTTGCGTAGAGAAGCTCCCTTTTTCCCCTAGCAAATCCCGTACCTCACATGTCGTTTTCTAAAACCGCAGCATTCTACAACAAGTTATTGCTAGCTTGCTATAACTAACTTGACACTAAAGTAGCAATCCTCTCCATCCATCACCCTTCATCACCGGCCATGTCCTATTAGTTCTTGACTACTGGAGAATGCTTAAAATGTGGAGAAGAAGCTACATCGGCTCTTGTTTCCAACAATAATTAACCACAAATCCAGCATTCTCTCTGTCTCTTCTTACTCTTTTTCGCATAAACCTACCATAATTATCATTCCGCTCAATAGGTGTCTCATCTTGGAACCAGGAGCTGACAGATACAAAATCTCCAACGAATGCAGGCAAATGACACTTCATGAGTGCCGCATTCCCACGGATTATGTATTCTTCCATAACATTCGGGGCGTAGGCCTGGCTTACCACTGGATGATTAATACAAGAGTGGTCGTAGTAAAACCAATGAGTTATAATCTGACTATCGTGTCTTTTTGCTAAAACTATTCTCCCACAGAACCTACATTTGAGCTAGCTGAATATTTTACATTATGTTTAAAAAAATTAATATTATTGTTAACTTTCCCCGATTCGAACAATGTACAATCCTCCTCCACAACCACCTTTTATAAAAGTTATCAAAATTAATACCCGAGGATAATTAACTTTTAAAACCAACGTTTAATTAGATTACACCAAAATTGGCAAAAAGCATATTAATTAAACCTGTGCCACCCCAGTTTTCTAAGCCTTTCTCTTCAAACTTTCCTCTATTGACTATTTTTTGCAGAGATACTCCTTGAACCATATTGTATTAGACCAAATATTACCTATGAATAATTATATTTGGTAGGAATTATATTTTCTCCGAATCATACCTGCTCTCACGTGAACATCCCTTGAGTGAATAGTTCCCACAGAATTCCGAGCCAAGCAAATGTATGTCTGAGCATGAACTTCTTGACGGTAGTCTTCAGCTCGGAAAGGTGGGAAAACCAATGCTCCAGATGCCAATACCTGTAAAAATTGAAAAAGTTATATTATCTCTTCATATTACTATTTATGTAGAGCAGTTTTAAATCTTGACTAAACATCTGCGTTTTTCCACTTCCTTAGCACAGTACTCCTGTAGCTCATTGATTATTCTTGTCTACCTTTTGGCTGCTTATGATTATTTTACCCATTTTCGGGTTACCTGAGAGTCTTCAAACGCAAGCTAGCAACGTACCAAGAATCTAGGCCAGTTACCCCTGTTTACATCGATACAAGATCGAAACTTTTACTACAGCGTTGTCTGTAGCCAGTTGAATATCCTAGATTTCAGTATTTTCTGCTACCTTTCATGCATACACGTAAGCTACACATGTTTCTTCATTGATTTCTCTTCCTGGGAATCTGCAAGTCCAAAGACTAAAATACCTCAACTCCGTCGGGTATTCCGGGAGGGCGTGGATCCCTCATCATCCATCACGGATTAATAATAATGGCTTCATTCATCTAACGTTCATCGCACGTTTCTTGCTAATACTTTGCCCTTTGCAACTGTAGCACCCGCCCTTGTTTTTAATATGTACATGTCCTACTATATTTTTAAATTAATTGCAAAACTAAATTTCGGTATTGTGAACGAACCAGCCCCAGCTTTAGTAGTTTACAAGTTCATAAGAAATAATTGTCCGATTTCCAAACGCTTTTCCCCAAAATTTCCTATTTTTAAAATCCATATTTCTGTATTATTTTCCACTTCTGCTTTGTTTGCACGAGCCTTGAATTCTGAAAAGCCCAAGAAAATTGACAACAGCCACAAAGAAAGACCGGATGGCTCGAGCGAACAGATGACAAAGCCCATACAGCTTAAAACCCTAAGGGATCAAAGGACCTAACAAGAAAGTAAGACCAAGGGCTCGATTTTCAAGACGGAACATTTTCAACAGGGTCTACGTCCGCCCTGTTCTGCCTGGCATCATCCGGTAAGTAGAGAACCTGATGCCTCGCTCAGATTCAGAACTTGAACTTGCTCCAGGATTTCTCCAGATTTTAAAATTACATCTATTCTCTGCAACATCACAACCTACGGAGACTGGATAACATTCATCGCTGATCATGAATCTCAAGTCCTAAATAGGAGCTTACGCTGAAGAAAAAACAGAAGGAGAGATTAGATATCATCTTTTCTTCCCTCATTCGTCTTGACCTCAAATGGAGCAGATGTTCATCGGCAAACTGAGCTGGAACCCTCTGTCCTCAGCACAACAATCAAGCGTGCAATGAAGCCCTTGTCCTCTGAAACTACCAAGCCCTTCGTTCCTTTTAATATTTCCAGGGTTCCCTGACAAAGCTTCCCCTCGGAACTATTCTGAAAAAATGCTGCAACTATTCATCCGGAGTCTCCAGTTCTGCTACAGGTTCAGAGCTTGAGAGCATATCCGAGAGGGATGGGCCCTTGGAGGAACTGGATAACATGTGTCCATCTACCTATTTCATACACTGGATACTGGACCTACATAAGCTCTGGAATAGGGAGATCCATGATATGATGAGCAGCTGCTTCACTTCAAAATCTACCCTGCTAAGGCCCATCGCCCTCAATCTTCCCCTCCTCCTACTACGTCACAGTCACAAGTCCTGGAACATATATTTTCCAAGGGGACACGCATCTCTAACCTATGCAGCCTGAAGCGCTCTTCTGAGTCTCCTGATATTATGTGATGTATTTCAAGTCTCCAATCTAGTTGTCATCTGTATATCCACGAAAGGATCCCACAAAAAATCCTAGAAGCTAGATTTTACACTACCGGTAAAAGGAAATTGTCAGATGGATCCTTTAAATTGATCATAACAAATATACTGCTAACCCTATCAAGCACGAAGGAAGAAACTGTTCCAGGTGTGCTCTGTTTCCCACCAGTTACTGCAGGATCCAGACAAACTATCGGATAGTAAACAGTAATGTGTAGGTGCGCTACATCCTTTGAAGCCTTGAAAATCTTTGAATGGATTTTAATGAGAAAATCTTTTCCTCCTCTGTACTTCCTCTCCTGGAAAATCTCTCATGAAAAGCGCATCCTCAATTTCCACCGCTACTTTCCACATCTAAACTACGACCGTCTTTAAGCTTTTTACATCATCACTTTCGTATACCTCTAAAGAAGAGAATTAGGAGCAGGGTGGAAGATTCTATCTTTGGTGAGAGAAAATCCGGCTCAAAATGAGCAGTCCCGCACCATTAACCTTACGCTGCTATAGGAAGCTGTCTCACATCCTTAGGGTTCTAGCTGTTCCCTGTATCTTTACCTTACTCACTCCGTGTTTGATGATTCTTAAAATCCTAATTTAAGCCCTGAAAAAACAGCATGACTCAGTCACTCATTCACCAAACTCACCTGTCGGAGTCCTGGAACGTCTCCTACAGCAGTACCGTCCGATCGCAGCCAAATGATTTCCGGTTGAGGATTTCCCCGAGCCTGGCAAGGGATCTGAGCTCCAGCAGAATTTGAAAAGTCCAATTTTGAGGGCGGCTCCTTGACGAAGACTGGCCCATTTTCCTCATCAGCATTGCTCGTATTCGCAAATCCTGTTAAGAAAAAAATCAATTTAATTACATCTTGTGAACATGACTCATTCAGTATTTCTTCAACATCTGCCGTTTTTCTCTGTACTGAACAGCGCAAATATGCAACCGTTTTGCAATCCACAGTACTTCTGCATGCATCTTACAATTTTCTCCGACCAACCAGCTCCAAAACTTTTAGCTTTACAACAACAAAGCTGCACCTCTAAAAATTACAGAATAAAGTTTACCGTAACAATTCACAATTTGCCTTCGAAACCATCAGGAAAACAATTACTCTCCGCTCTCACTCCATTCATCTCATCTCACACAAATCATCTCCGCTAATTATTCAATTGCCAGATTATCCATGCATCACCTTAAAACATTCATAACAACCCGTTGTTAGCATCGCCACGATACCAAATACACTGCAGAGGAACACAGGACAGAAGCTTCAAGCGACACCGTCAAGCTTATTCTAAATCTGATTTATAGCTTCCTTATTCCCTCACGACAATGGCTACATGATTAGCCAAAAAAATCTCCAAGCATCTCAGCCTCCACCACCTTCTCATGACAGGGCAGGGCCTTAAATGGATAATAAGAGGGGGGATATGCCATTCCTTCAAACTTTGACACATCAAAATACACGTGGGTAACTGGAATTCTTCTGGCATAGTACTAATCATAATCATCTTAGCATCATCGACTCCGTTTGAAATTTCCTCGTTTCACTTCAGCATGCTTCAAGAAGCATTCAATGATTGGACGGTATACAAGGAGAAGAATTTCATGACAGGATAAATCACTCCCCGGCAGTTATATTATCTTGTTTGGTTATGGAGTAATGCAATTGCTGTTACAGTATCGATGCCGAAGCCGGCCATTTTTTATGACATACTATATAAATAACAAGCAGCTTTTCTGCTCAGCACGCAGCATGTCTCCGAACATAGCTGCTCTAATAAACGTCTAGCCTAGCCTAACACTACTACCGCTGGGAACCACACTAACCTCCACGTGCAAGTTTCAAGCTACAAATTCCAAGATTCAAGATTAGCATTACCATCTCTGTTTGCCAGATTTTCTATATATCCACTTATTATCTACTCAAGAAGGGCTAGCAACGGGGAAGTTATCTAGATCTCCCGTTATTAATGGGCGCAGCCCTTCCTAGAGCGGGTTCGATGTTGTCGGTCGGTCGGTCGGTCGGTCGGTCGGTCGGTCTGTCAGTCTGTCTGTGCGCACGATAACTCAAGAACGAATGCATGGATTAAGATAAGATTTACAACACAGGTGTATATGCTACATGGGACCATCGCTATTGAATTTGAGAATTTTTGAATAATTATTTTCAGAGTTATTGATAATTACAGCGCGATGAGTCATCACTTACAATGCAATTACATACGTTCCAGTCACAAGCACAGCTACGCTCAGCAGGCAGAGAGTGGAAAAGAGAAAGGGAAGTAGCGCACAAGCACACAGTCCAGTAACTGGCGTGTGGAACAAGACTCCAAACAAATATGATTAATGCAAGCAAGAAGTTGCGTGGCGTAGTGGTAAGAGTGCGTGATGTATAAGGGGAGGACGGGGGATCGAATCCAGGAAGCTGATTTATTTTTGCAGATTTTAAATCATAGAGTTTAAGCTTGTCATTGAGTTTCCACCATAAATTATTTCTGCTTTGTATGGGGTGATTAGAGATTTCTCTTTTTAGCTATGTGGATGCATTTACGTTTATGCTACATCTAATTTATGAGTCTGTCAGATTATAAAGTGATTGCTTGGAATTGAATATGTACATATTGTGCTGTAAGCTTTTGGGGGAAACATAACTACAATTATAATTATCCTTTCAAATAATCCTCTCCAGTTAAACTATTTCTAAATCTGCAACTAATAATATAATTATATTTTCCAATAATCCTCTCTTATTTAATCGTTTCTAAATCTGCGCCCATTCCGTATTCGGTTAACCGTTTATTAATGGGCGCAGCCATTCTTAGAGCGGGTTCGATGTTGTCGGTCGGTCGGTCGGTCGGTCGGTCGGTCTGTCTGTCCGTCTGTGCGCACGATAACTCAATAACGGATGCATGGATTTACATTAGATTTAGAACACAGATGTATATGCTACATGGGACCATCTCTATTGAATTTCAGAATTTTTGAATAATTATTTTCCGAGTAATTGATAATTACAGCGCGATGAGTCATCACTTGCAATGCAATTACATACGTTCCAGTCGCAAGCACAGCAACGCTCAGCACGCGTAGAGTGGAAAAGAGAAAGGGAAGTAGCGCACAAGCACTTAGTCCAGTAGCTGGGGAGTGGAACAAGTGTCGAAAGAAATATTATTATTACAAGCAACAAGTCACGTGACGTAGTGGTTAGAGCGCGTGATGTAAAAGGGAAGGACAGGGGATCGAATCCAGTTCTACTCTTTATTTTTGCAGATTTTAAATCATAGAGTTTAAGCTTGTCATTGAGTTTCCGCGTTAAATTATTTCTGCTTCGTATGGGGCGATGAGAAATTGACCTTTTTATTTATATGGTTGTATTTCCCTTTATGCTGCATCTATTTAAGAGTAGGTCACATTTTAAAGTGATTGCTTCCAAGTTAATTTGTACATATTCTGCTGTAAGGTTTTGGAGGAAACATAACTAAAAGTATATATAATTATCCTTTCAAATAATCCTCTCCATTTAAACTTTTTCGAAATCTGCAACTAATGATTTAATTATCTTTTCCAATAATCCTCTTCAAATTTAATCGTTTCTAAATCTGCACCCATTCAGTATTCGGTTATTCGTTTTTTGAGAAATGATAGATTATATGACAATTGATAGATTATTTGATAATTGATAGATTATTTGACAATTGATAGATTATTTCATAATTGATGGATTATTTGATAATTGATAGATTATTTGATAATTGATAGATTATTTGATAATTGATAGATTATTTGATAATTGATAGATTATTTGATAATTGATAGATTATTTGATAATTGATAGATTATTTGATAATTGATAGATTATTTGATAATTGATAGATTATTTGACAATTTATAGATTATTTAATTTGATAATTGTGCTGTAAGGTTTTGGAGCAAACATAACTAATAGTATAATAATCCTTTCAAATAATCCTGTCGATTTAAACGTTTTCTACATCTGCAACTAATGAAATAATTATTTTTTCCAATAATCCTCTCGAAATTTAATCGTTTCTAAATCTGCGCCCATTCCGTATTCGGCTAACCGTTTATTAATGGGCGGAGCCATTCCTATAAGGGGTTGGGTGACGTCCGTCGGTCCGTCGGTCCGTCTGTCCGTCTGTGCGCACGATAACACACGAACGGATTGACGGATTTACATTAAATTTTCAGTATAAGTAGTTAACCCACCCAGGACCATCCCTATTGAATTTCGTGGATATTCATTAATTAATATCAGAGTTACAGATAATTTAAGAGTCAATTAGTTATCTTTTACATTGAAAAACATACGTTCCACTCACAAGCACGCTCAGCAGGCAGAGAGTGAAAAAGAGAAAGGAAAGGAGCGCACAAGCACGCCGACCCGTGACTAGGGAGTGGAACAATACTGGAAAGAAAACAGCATCTTTCGTTCATACTCCCGTGACTTAGTGGCTAGAGCTCGGGAGGAATGATGTGAGAGGCGCGCGTACGAATCCCGGCTAGATTTCGGTTTTTTTGCATAGCAATCCCATCAATCCATTGAGTTTTTGTCATATAGTTTGAGCCATTGAGTTTTAGCAGTATAGTAATTCTGAAGATTACGGGGCGATAAGAGAAATTCCTTTTTACAGCAAATACGAGCATACAACATTCCTAGTTAGTATTAAATCATGGATTAATTGTTATTATGAAGTCTTAAACTTCTATATAAACTATCAATCCAAGGTTTTTTAATAAAGCTCCGCCCATTGCATATTCGGTTGCCCGTTTATTCGGGTACTATCTAGACCGCATCTGCAAGACCTATATGACGATTTGGATTTCATCTTGAATTTCAATTTTTAACCCCTTCTTTCTTTAAATCATTGGGATATAATATGCTTCCAAAGATGTTTAATCAAGACAATATAGTTTATTCTCGTAGATGGTTCTGCTGCGGTCTACATTGCATCCATTTAGCTTAACCCCACATGACTGTAGCAAAATTAATAACGTTTACAAGTAACAAGATACTGACAAAGTCAACGGGGTAAGCATCACAATCATTTTTTCTTCCACTTGTACAGCATTAGTCCCGCCATTCTATCGACCTCTCCGGTGTTTACAAGTTTTACTTTCTGAAACAGCTGGTCCCACCTGACGGACGCCAATTACTTTGAGTGTTTCTTGTCTTTTTGTATCTCTCATCTACACACACTCCAATCATACGATCGCGAGCGTACCTATTATAAATACTTTGAATACACTACGGCTCATCAATACTTGATATAAGACAGCAGGGTGGTCATTGTGTGTTGGAGGGATATTTTGTATTTATTCTACTACGAAGAATGTAACAGCTAACGCAGTGCTTCAAAGAATATCTTGCATGCAAACGTCCTAGCTTATACTGCTTGACAGGATGTCTACCCATTCCTGCGAAAACTGCATGTGGGTCAGGTTGATCAGCAATAATGAATGACTTTAGATACCGGTCCAGTATCTAAATATCGGTATCGAATAGATACGATACCGATACCGAAACAGAAATCAAAGAATCGATCCAGTATCGATTAGATACAGATACAACTTCGAAAAAACCGATTCGATACCGGTACTCGTGCCAAAGTATCTATTTTGTATCGATTTTGGGAAGGTACGCCTTAAAAAATCCCAAAAACATTAAAAAGCTGCCGAATTTGTCTATCTCTGGAGTTTTTACGCTCCATTTCGTGTAGTTTGCTACTCTTAAGTGCCTCAAACTTTTACTAATACTGTAATTTTACTGGCTCCGGCTAATTTTATATTCCTGTCCATGTATTTTTGGGTACTTTCCGTCATATCCAGCTTGAACAGGGCTCATCCAAAGAAGGGTCAACCTATATCCGGATATTATCATTTGTAAAACTGGCACAATTTGCGAAAAAAAATAATTGAATTACGGCTGAAAGTATTTGAACTCTTTCTGAAGCCGAACTAAATTAGGTCGCCTTAATATTGCAAAAATTTAATGGGATTATACAAGGCGTACATATGTATAGATACGATACAGATACTTTTAGATACGATACCGGTACTTTCAGATACTAGATACCGATAGGTACCGGTCCGAGTTTTGGGTATCGAAAAAAAGTAGATATCGAGCCGATACCGATACAGATACAGCAAAATTGTATCTAAAGTCATTCATTATTCAGCAATTACTCCTCAATCCCTACTAACTATCTCTATCGCCCACGACTTCCAACTAAACTCTCTTGTAGTAATCGCAGCATAAAGTTCTACAAGGAAGACAACAAACTCTCATTCGCATCGGGACACACTTCTCTTACAATCAATTCCACGCATCATTAACATACATTACACACGTTGCAAATATGGTCAACTGGATCCCCTAAGGGAATCTACAGGCTTATTGGTTCAATCAGGCGGAGTGTGACACAGTTCCCTACGGCATTATCCCTAAGGTACATTATCTTGTTCCACCCTGTCAATCCGCAAATAATTTTAATTCTAAGCATCCTAATTAACGCCTTAATCCAGCTAATTACCGGTTAGAATCATTCGTCAAAATTTTATAAAAGCTAAAACCCAGCTTTGGTAGCGCTACAAATATTTTACTTGTCACATTTCTTGCAATCGAACACTACGTTACAATCTGCCAAGCGGCATGCTTACTGTGCATCAAATTAAACGGTGCTATATACTTGTGTTTATTTTTGGCGAGCCGGAATCTTTGCTCAAATTAAAACCTTCACTATGCGTTCACGCATTTCAACCATTCAAATGCGCACAATCCTTTCATAGAACTGTGCACTTTAGTTTCTTCAGAACCTCATCATATTCATGAAGCCTAAACTAATCTAAAAGCATCACCTAGCTTGCAAGTTGCATTGCCTACCAGCATGAAAAAATCCAACAAGGAAGAAGATGGCTTAAAGAGGCGCGGTCCATTACCATGTCATTTTTACAAGCAATGAAACCCACACAGAGTACCATAGTGCTAGGGGACATAGAATTTTTCCAATCTTACATCCCAGCCCACAACCAAAGATCAAGTAACAGCACCAACCTCATCATGCATGGCAAGCAATAAGGAAACTTGCAGGCTTAATCTTCATCATTTCAGAGGGACGCTCCAAACGCTTCAGAGTGCAAACTGAACACTCAAAAGTCAAACAAGCTAACACTAATTCCCATGCTCCAAGCTAAACATAAACAGCCTTCTTCTCCCCCTTCATCCTCTCACAATCCTTCTGAATCCTCCAAACATCTGCATCTTCATCTCTCTCCTCTCCAAGACTTTTAATTCAAAGGCGGAGAATATTTCCTTTGCATAGCAGGACCAACCAACAACTCGAGAACAACGAGGACAGATCTCATTTTATTTGAGAAGGCAAGTTTAGCTTTGCGTTGGCGTCTTTATCTCACGCAGACTTTTACTATTGATGCCTCTTTTCCTTCCAGTAAAGGCAACCCGCTGCCTTCTTTAACCATTGTATTCCAATCAACCCCTAACTAAAAAGAGGAACATAACAAAATCCAACAATTTCCCACGTGTCATCCTTCTGTACGCTTTGTCATCGCGAAATCTTTAGGAATTAATAACTCCTCACTGACTTTATGCACCATAAGATCCCATAAGCATATGATTCTTGAGCTGTACATTTCTTCGATATTGTTCGCAGGACCTGCACAACTACAATTAGTGTAATATGCGATGCGCTAAGATTTTAAATGCAAATACCCAGCTGATCTTTGAAAGATGCACATTCGAAGGTTGTATCAAAGCTACTCGATTCTCACCCGTCATACTACACACGAGATCCAAAACAAAGCAAGAGCAATGGGAAACAATGAGAATCTTGCAAAATTACAACATCCATTTATGTCACATGCCCCAGGAAAGAACTCTTCCACTGCTCTTAGATTTAACACTACAATCTTGAGAACTTCACAAGTCTTCACAAAGCTTTGATTGCTGCGTACAGGGCAACGATGCAGTCACACGATTTAGCCAGCCTCTGGGAGGGAAGACCAAAGGAGACAACAACATTTACAATTATGAAGTTTTATCATAAAATACACTCACGCTTTTCATATTTCATACTTTGTACTCCTTGTTTGCGCATCATTATTTATGAGGAGGGCCAAAAGAAAGATGAGAATTTTAACGTGTAATTCATTTATCAAATAACTTTTCCATTTAAAATATATGCAATTACCGCAGAGCCATGAACAAACAACCTACATATGAGAAAAAAAATGACAAGCTTTGAGGAAGTCAATGAGACGAAACTTTAAGAAGGGTCAGACGTGTCACTAAAGTTCAACTACGTAAGAACTAAACGACTTGAAAGACCAAAATCTGATGCCTCTTTTAAACTTCCTTTTCATTTACAACCTGAAAATGAAATGTGGCCGCCAATTTTTTAAATTAAATGTCCAACACATGAAATTTATCATTACCACCGTATCGCATGCTGCCGTCACTATAAAAGAAGACACTCTGCGGGTTACTTAAATAAATGTTGTGAAATCTAAAAATCACAGCAAAAGATCAACCGGAGAAACATTTAGTTCATGCACCTAATCAAGCACCGATACGCCTGGTCATTACACGCTAGATAAATTGAAAATCGCAAATTCTCAAAATATAGCATGGTTTTTAACTCATACTTGAAAATATGCAAAATCATAAAGTTTGTAAACAAACACTCCTTTCCTGAAATTTGTACTACCGATGGAACTGAGCAATTTATGAAGAAGCCCGGGCCATCGAGTGACGTTGTTATGATGGTGGGTCCCACAAGACTAAGAGATAAGGACAAGTTTGCGAAAAAGATAAAGAATCCTCCTGATTCCTTCCTTAATTCACGACTGACAGAATTGGCTCTACTTCCAAACCCCAACTGTGTTGCATTTTACACGTATGAATATTTAATGTCAAGTTCCGTTTTGTGTCTTTTACCTGCGGACTCTGTTCTCTTCCGTGCTCAGGAACACGTTACATCTACTACACAATCTCCAGCGACCAAATATAAGAGCCAACAGTGCGACTGTCAATCATAATCGGGGTAGCTATTCACCCACCAGTTATTGAATTTTTTACACACTATTGCAAAATTCATGTCAAACGTCCGCTGGAAGCTTTCCGAAATAATAAATATGGTCCCAGCTTCAAACTTTGAAAGCAAAGGTGAACAATCGCTATTTTTATCAGCAACTCACTCGCAAAAACTGACAGCACAACTGTATTTCCTTCGACTTTTTCTACAAGATAATAAATCAGTCAAATTGTATTATTAAAAATTGATACCAAATTCGAAAGTGTTGATAACTGTGATCCTGTAGCTTCCAACCAGAGGGTTATCTATCTTAATGTCAAGATTGAATGTCAAGCAGGGTTTAGCGGAAAAGAATTATGAGGCATGAAGACATGCGATACTGCATCTGAAGCACATGTTATCAAATTACATTTGCGAGAGAAAGTCAATCGTCTATTATTAATCCAATTTGCTTGAGCTTCTTACTACTGAAACGGACTGTAGTTCTTTTCTATGTAAGAGCTTTGCATTAGTATACTCTTTTCTATTCTCCCTGTCTCTTAAATTAGTACTCGGAAAAATTACAACAGTGCCATAAATTACATATTCTGGAAGCCTAGAAGTACAGGAGCGAACGCTACGGCTGACTGATTAGTGAATAAAACTCAAGCCTGTAATTTAGCCCATTATAGCACATGTAATTCCATGTTATTACCAACCGGCCGGCCCGGATATCGCATGCTTGCTTTTGCTTGCACTGTGGTTCCTTGCGCCCTTTTGTATGTATTAACACAATTAACAGCAAAAAAATTTACGTGCTCCCTAGAAGGTTTTTGCTGAACTCCAATTTTCAATGTTCAACTCGCGCAGGTTAATTAAAATAAAAATATGGCAAATATTCACAATCATGCAGTTTCAGTTATCTTGACTAAACTCTTCGCACGGACTTGCAAAAATTCACAAATCCGCAAATCCAAAAAGAAAAACTGCATGCACAAAATAGGAAATGTGGCCAAAATGGGGTGTGATATCAAAGCTTTAGATGGATGTAAAATTTGTGTTGGTTTCTCCAATATCTTGGCCACAAGTGGACTTAACATTTATTTGCGCTAATTCCATGCACTTGAATAGCATTTCTAATTTTCTCGGATTCGTGTCTACTCTACTGCATATTTTCGCGACCAGCCTCAAGCTGCTTGAAAAATCGCTCATTCAGTGTCAACTCAGAATTTGACACTAACCTCACCAAAGCCTCAGAGCACCAATTTTAATTAAATTTGGTCGTGCATCTTGCTTTTACGAGGTCCTTAACAAAGGTCAAGAATCTACAATCCGGCAAAGGAAACCACGCTCGGCGTACAGTGGTCTAAACACAGGAAATCAATTCACAGTAATTACTAATTCTACATCCTAGACCGAAATCAAAGTTAAGCATAAGCTTAGCTTTAGATTAATGGTATCACAAAATAAAACTGTAAATCTATTGTGGTAGCCTTTGGATCTTCGACTTGGCTGCAGCTCTTTGTGTAGAGTATATTAATTAAATTACATGTTTCATTTCCTCCGCTGTGCTAATAAGAGGATGTGGGTTCATTCTGAATTCAAAGCCTGAAAACTCTAACAAGTCATCAACGAACACGATAGTTTCCATAAGCTACGCGCCCATGTTGTCGGTTTTAAGCTCAGCTAATCTTCGGTTATCGTCCTAGCTTCAGTAGAATTTCCAAGGGCAAGGACGATCATAAGCTATTATACTTTGATAACACAAGTCCTTGGTTTGTAAAAACGTAAGACCGGCATTGACAGCGACGGATCCCTCGAGTATTCTTCATTTTGAAATAAGAGGAGGAAATGCTCTTGAAATCGTAATCAAGATCAACAATTTCGATGCATCCTGATGCCAAAAAAGTAGGATATGAAACAGAAGCTTCGATTACAATGCAGTAGCTTCATCCAAAACGTATCAATCAAATACATACCATGCAATTTTGTAACCCGAGTAAGGGAGTGGCCCTTGAAGCCCGAACGATACCCGGGCAACACCAGGTTATCCGACCCTGCCCTTTGAATTCGTCATCATTCATCTATATAAACAGTGATGGCAATGTTTGCATATTCACGGCTCACGGAAGGGTGTGCTGGTTAGTCATCAGCAATTTCGAGGAGTTGCATTGTATTTTAGCCGGCGCATTTTACGATTGCATCTGCAGGCTAGACGAGGAAAAATATAAGTTTCTCCCGCACCCGCTCTCTCCGTGTTTCAATGTGTACAGAGAGCACAGGAGACGACATGTGAGAAGTTGAAAAACTACTTGGTCCTCAACATCCCTCCCTTCCTTGCCTAATATACAGATGGACAACATCCCGGGTTTAGTGCCTGGCTATGCACCCACCCGGGTAACGCACAGCATAAAGTAAGAGATGGCGAGGGAGGCAGCAGACAGAGAGGGGAGTCACTCACTGAGGCGGGTGAGGAGGAGGTAACAGAAGAGCGAGAAAAGACCCAGAGAATTTGTGCGTACACCATGCACATCCCCAATTCGGAGATACCAACCACCCAGTCAAGTCTGCCTATCCGACTGCATGAGATACAGAGAGAAAAGCTCTTGGTAGAGATCTAAACTTACCCGAATCGATATTCAATGCCAGGAGGGCAACGACACCCACCAGCAATCCGAGTAAACCCATTCTGCCAGTAGTTTTCACCATTCAGAGGATGGCTAATTTTCCACAAAATCACTTTCCGATGATTCAATATAATTATTGACAATATGGAAATGCAATCCAGCACTTCCCACTCTTCACTTCCGCCTTCTTAAACGAGTATCCGGCTTCTTCTTTAACGTGTATTCAACTTTTGAACGCTTTCCCTTCACACGCACCTTTACACACTTCCTCACGTGCTTGGAGAAACAATGATGATGATCCCGAGACAAAAAATGCCAAATTCTCGACACACACACACGAGAATGACACTGACGAAATCAAAAATTTATTCTTCACGTTTCACACAAATACGCCGAAATTCACCTTTCTTCACCGACTCAATGGTCCTTTCACTTTCCTTCAGATGGTAGTAAAAGATAACTTTACTCAAGAGCACCACTTTCACTATCACTTTCTCCACACGAGACGACTCCGATACTTGAAAGCTGCAAGAATGAATTCAAACAAACTTGATTTCTTTTCTTTATCTCCTTCACAAGCGATGATGATGCTTTTTCTGAATATTTCACAACATTCACAAAAACACACACCGACACCCTTTAAGGGCACGGTTTTCAAGGTTCCACTTAGAAGCTTTAATGCCTCGATCCAAGGAACTGATGATGAATCCTTCGATGCAATCCAAGTAAATGCTGATGCTCCTTAAACGAATAAGTAGTTAAATTACGAGTCCACTTCCTTCGTTTCCACTTCCTTCGATGACTAGAACGATTCAAGGATGGTTGTAAATCCTTGGGAAATCCTGGAATTAAAATAAAAAGGTTATGAATACTGGACCAAAACTGCATTTTTTGCTATCTGAAATTTTAAATCAAAAGAAATATAATTAAATTTTCCAGTAAAATAAATATTTTTTCAATGATTCCCAACATTCTTGAGAATTTTTCCAGCACATAAAAATACAATGCCTTATTTAACATTTCACATGGCATAAGTAAATGTACATACTACATCAACGACTTTATACAAGTTCACACAGCATTTCGCTTCATAACATTAATCTATGCTATAGCTCTCAAACGCTAATTCAAATTTAACAACCGTGATGCGGGATTGTTTTTAAGGATTTCTTATCACAATTCACAAGCGAGAAATCTGGCCATTTTAACTATTTTCTAGCTTAACTTTAAAAGAATTCAAATATATTCCAAATGAGTCATAAACATCTACGAAGAAGGAGCATAGCATAGCATAATAAAATAGTCGTGGCATTTAAACCGAATCACAAAACATTTCTCCCATCCTTCCTTCTCAGCTTGACGCATTCCCTGGCTTACATTTTGACTAAAAGTCCTCGGGCATTTTTGAGGGATGACCAACAATGAATGGATTTAAAGCACTCTCCGCAGTCAGTCGCATAGTTTTTCTCTGAGAGATTTAAATTTCACGTGCGTTCCAGTTACAATAAACACGAGGATGCTTCCTCTCGCACGCACCTCTAATTCTCTATTACATTTACAAGTTACAAACTATTCATGCCCTGCATTTAAATCCAGGCATGAGTTAACATTAATTAAGTGCGATACAATAACAGGAATGTATAACAGTACAGACCGACACAAGCTATAAAAACTCAAGAATCCTGACGATTCCGAATAGCAAGTAACTTAACATGAATTTTCCTTTATCTTCAATAGCACACTAAACTTTATCTTTATCAGTATGTAAACAAAGCATTAGACGAGTTTAACCACGTTCCAATTCAAATGACTAATTATAGCAACTAGCAGGCTAGACGCTATTTTGAATTAACTGACAATTGGAATATCACGAGCAACCTAGTGTTGAGTGTATCCTTTATATTTAGCTGAATAACAATTAGTACACAAACAATACAATGAAAACTTTAAATGTTTGCGATTTACAATTCATCTTTGAAAACTCAAACTTCATAAAATTGCTAGCAAATTTTTCCATCCCGATTTTGTAGATTCAAATTACACTTTAGTTTCAGCAGTTATTCAAACTCCGATATTTTATTGCTTTGATATTTTTAACGTGAAGGTATTCGAACACAAATTTTGTTTCTTTACAGAACAATTTGTAATTTTGCATGAACGCATTTGTAAACGATTCTTGTCCAGTTCCATTATTTCACAAAATTTTCCGATAGTTCCAGCATTTCATCTTGTCAGGTCTAGTTTCAAATCTTCTTATCACGCACTGGTATTAATAAAACTTCAGTAAAACACGTTCCTTGTTTAAACAGTTTTTTGCAACATCACTGTAGTTAGTTAACTTTAAACAATCTCTTCCATTAAACAATTGAAAGCGTTTTAACCTAAACTTCAGCCAAGTTCCAGCTTGAACTAATCGATCACTTTTCTGGAATCCTTGAAATCACAGTTAAATTAAAACTGGTGTACACAAACTGAACTTGTCAAATCTTGCATTAATTTAACGTATCCGGCGCAGGTGTGTGTTTCGAAACCTGAGGCTGTAATCAAAAGAAATCAAGTTTGCATTGAACCGGAAAAGTAGTAGATGGAAAGGAAATTACCTGTTATTCGGATTTAAAATCCGTTCATTTAAATCAAACACCGGAAAGAACGAAGACGAAAGTAAAATTCGATTAGTTTGAATAGACGACTGAATGAGTCAGGAGAGAAGCACACCTCCGAATCCAAACTGTCTTGTCCGAAGCAAAGAGTGAACTGAAGAGAGTCAGAATGAATAGAGATTGAAAGGGGAAGGCAGCATGTTAAAGGCTGTGTCTGCAGTTCCTCTTCCAAAAACAAATTCTCCTTTGCTGTGCCTGCTTGCGGTGATGCCAAGAGTGCATTTATCCCTTGGAGTTTTCTCTTTGCGTACATATGGTTCCAGCGGGGGTGTTGCTAAAAGCTAGGGTCCTGGATAACGTTCATGCAGCCGGTTTGTGCTGCCTTGATTCTGGGCTCCTCCAGAACCCTAAAACATCTGCCCCACACCTGCACTTCTGTGCCCTTTTATGTGTAGACCAGATGCAGGTTACTTAATACTTGAAATGTCTACCATCAACCACGGCTTCAATTTGCACATGTTGCTTTTTTGCTAAACTGGATTGACCCTTGACATGCTGGAAAATTCACCGTTTTATCCCATAATAATAATAATAAGTTACGAGTTTTATTTCTTATGGTTCTGATGAAGAGCGTTCATTTTGGGTGAGTTGGTTAGTAATGGACCTGTTTATTACCAAATCGACAATTTTGATTCAAAAATTAGTTTAAATGTTAGCATAAAGTATCGCTTGGACCATACTGCTGTAAATGCGTTCAGTGGAAGCAGCTGCGATCTATACTTTTGGAATACCCTGAATTTAGGTTTAATTGTACGAGAATAGATCAGGAGCAGTGAAACAGTGGTAAAAACATTAAATTCAGAGTATAGACAATACAATCTATAAGGTTAGGGATGCCAGTATCTTAATTGTCATTTAGCTGACACTTGAATCTGCTCAACTAACTGAACAATTAACTTCGCTTAATCTTGTTGTGATTTAGCTCAGTTACCGGTGTATCCGAGAAGGCGCGTTTCAAGACTTTGCGAACAATTCGCACAGGAATGTAAATAGCTAAAAGTAAAATAAGCAAAGCCACGGTGTAAACATCCAAGGAACGTTTAACAAAGGGGTTTTGGTAAATACTGCGAGGCTTTAAATACGAAGTGTCTTTCTGCCGCAAAACGAATTCCGTCCACCATAGCGCAGTGTCGACTGCTTTCATTGGCCTATCCTTGAATCGCTGTGACATTTTTACCATCTTCGCCTTATATCTGCAAACGTTATCATGAAATTAGAAACATTCACTATCCGTTACTCATTTTTAATGCGAGGAACAATATGTATTTGCAATACGCTTACTTTGGCTCTTGAATTAATTTTGTTATGGATTCTACTATTTTATCAGCAGTAACGGTGATTATCTCCATGCGGATCCCATATCCGCCATTATGAATTCGTTCCGCGTTGTAATCCTGTTCTGCAAATATTGGGAAGGCCAAAACAGGGACTGCAAAACTAATGGCTTCTTGTGTGCTCATCAAGCCGGAATGTGTTACGAAAGCGCGAATTTTCGGATGACCTGAAATAAGTCACAAGAAATTATTGCGTCGTGATTAATCAAAACATGTCAACTGGCTTAGAAAATCTCTGAAGAATTTTGTTTCAAATAAATTGCAGTTTACTGCAATGCACGTATACAACTTCATTAAGTTCCTAAAGTAAAATCCTTACCCAAAATATCCTGCTGTGGCATCCATTTCTGCAAAAATAGATTTGATGGGATATCCTTAGGATTTTCACCCTCCCATTTCCAGATAAAGTGAACTTTCATCCTCCGAATAGCATCAAAGAAGGCTTCTTGGATTTCTGGTGGAGCAGTTGTAAACTGAACAGCACTTCCAAAACTGATATAAACGAATCCTCTATCACCACTTTTCGTAATAAAATCCTCCATTTCCTATAAAATTAGTGTCAGGCATACAACAACAAACGTTATTAGAGTATGAACAGCGCCATCTCCTGACCCATCCCACAAACCCTAATAATCCCTTGCTTACCTTCGACAAAGGGCTTGCTTTCTCCTTGATATGCATTCCTGCAACAGGAACGACCAACGGTGGCAAAGACCTTGCAAATTCCTCGCTAAAATGCGAATTCATAAGAATAAGACTAACGTTCCGCTCAACCTCTCTCAACTGCGGCATGTCCGGCATATTAAGCCCCTTTCTCATGACTTCCGTCAGCTTGGGCAAATAATTATATTCTCGATCAAGGGCCCAAACAAGCTGATTATACGTTGTCCAAAATCTGGACATAAATCCCATTTCTTGATCAAAATGATACTGCATGTCTGGAATCCAAGAGGTCTCCAGCGGGAGTCCGTGCGAATCGTAATCCCACATGAAGGGAGCCGAAGTATCGAAAATGATGTGCGGTGCTCCGTATTTGTAAGCTAGACCTAATCCACAATCGTTAAATAGTCCATCGATTACAACCATATCGAATGTGTTATTTTTTAGCCATTCCTGAGTGTCTGGACTGGACAAAAACGTTTCACACATGCTGATGCCCCAATCCGGTAGAACCCACCATGAGGAATCAATAAGACCACTTTTCCTCATTGGGATAGCTATCGGACCTTCTTCGTTTTTCTCATAGAATTCCGTTACAGCCACAGGTTGAAACTCTTTGACCTTTGGATGAGGCTGCTTTGGAGTAAAGGGGGAAACGAATGTCACTTCATGACCACTCTCAACCAGCTTTTCTATTAACGGCCAAACAGGAATTCGATGACTGTAGGTCGAAACAGCAAAGAAAAACAAAAAGTTGGCACTGTAAACACTTTGAATTTGTAGCACTAGCAGCACAGTGCACGGAAGAACCGTTGAACCTTTAAGGAACTTCATCGTTACTGTCCGATACAAATGGACAGTAAGAGATACTTAAATAAATTCCTCAAAGTCAAAACTCAACAGTCAAAAAGAGCTCAGTTTCAAATCACATGAAACGACTAGTGCAGCTGCAGCACCGACTGCTTGGTTTAATCTACTTGGAGTAGGTAACTGAGCTGCAATCATAAGATAAAGCTATTTAATTGTCAAGATTAAAAGCACAATATTTTTGTCAACACGATTTATTATATATTCCATATATGACCACAATAATATAGTAGCTAGGATAATTACTGGAGGAAGTTAGTGCAGTTACGCTCTGCATCAACGTTTAATACTGAAATGAAGCGCTGTAAAATGTACAGGACCGGATTAAACTTATTCTCTCTGGAAGTGTCCTTGGACTTGTTTGAAGCAGGAGTGGGCAGAGAGTCAGCATCTTATTTAGATAAAACTTGTCCTTCGGCCCGAATAGAATCCATAATGTCCAGCGTTCTATGATTTGAAAGGGACAAAAAATATTTAAGCGTGTGAGTATTTACTCTTGGCTTGTTGAGTGGGGTAATTAATGCAGTCTAGTCTGAGCACGGCAAGACAGCTCTGATGGTCATATGCTAGTTAAATAGCATTTTAAACCATTATTTGTGCACCAATAATCAGTAAACCTAACGAATGCAGTTTGACATTTGTCCACCGTAAATCATTTCATGATTGCAAACCGGGGGAACTGAATTTGATAATATGACGAAGCACATGTTCCCGTTGGCTATAAGGATAGGATTATAAGAAAGGAGATACTTATGTACCGATGCTCAGCAAATTAAGTTCTTGTGAACTTAAAGATTAATTGAATTTCTGAAAAGGGCTGAAAGCTACAAAATGTCATTTAAAAATTAGTGATCCACTGTTTTTACACTCATTAACATACAAGAAGTCCTTAATTACCTTGAAGAAGATTACACAGACAAGAAGTCCGTAATTATCATTTTATTCATTTCGTAACATTTTAGACGTGATTATTCTTGAGAAATCGATTGGCGTTGTCAGTTTTCCAATACGAGCACCCATGAAGTTAATATGTCAAGTTACGCTTTTGTTTTTGTGATGGTAAATTTTGGGCTACTATTATCAGGTTCCGTATCCTTACAGTAGAAAACCGGAGACGAGGAAAGCAATGGCACCAAACGATTTCGGATGACTAAGTACAACCCCTGACTGACAAAAATTTTCGTCGGAAGAAAATACACTATCTCCTTGGAATTTTTGGAACAAAATCTTGCTAGAATTTGTTTTTTAATGAGAATCTAGAACTGTATATTTTGGGAAAAATCCATTGAAACTGTCCGATCTCCAACTGGACTGTTCGTTTCCTGTATCTCTTTACAAACACTACGGATATATACGAATACTAATGATTCACATCTAAGTTAGGACAAAATTTCAGATGCACTAATGATCCTCAAGTAGTCTCGGAACAACTTGTTTTCCAAATTACCGATATCAGCATAACACTGTACAGGTTGAACTTAGTATCCTAAACTTTTAATCACAACAGAGTGCAGATTATCCTTTTACAAATTTTCTTACTTTTAACGCTTTGCGGTTTATCTAGCTTTCTGCACTAGGTCTAAAACAACGTAATAACATACGTACTACCCATATCTGTATGAAAATAATTACAAAACATATCATGTAGACGAGCAGCCATACATCTAACAGTCGGCGCTGGTACCAGGGTTGATAAATTCCAAGTGGTTTCAGATCAGGAACGTGTCCATGTTTAAGCGTATAATTTGTCCACCACATAGCCAGTTCCAAAGGTGGTTGAGGCCGTTCCAAAAATAGTTCAGACGCTCTCATCATGTTCTTCTTGAAGCTACAAGGACATGAATACAAGTGTAATATAGCGAGACTAAATTGTCAAAAGATTTACGAAGAACAACAAAGCATTGCAAAATCAAATTGTGCTGTGCGAAAAAACAAATAACCTTGGATCAGTCAAGAGGCGTGAGATAGCATTATCCAGTGCTTCTTGGTTGAGGGTTTTGAACTCCAAGTTAATTCCTCTGCCGCGACTCTGATGCCGGTTCCCATTATAATCTTGTTCAGCAAAAATTGCAAATATTATAAGTGGTACACCAAAGCAGACAGCCTCTTGAAGTCCGAGCAATCCTCCATGAGTTATGAAGCCTTTGATATTGGGATGAGCTGCATTTGAAACAATGCAAAATATTATTAGACAAGACTTGACTTGCAATTTCGAATTATACTATCTATCATAACTATAATTTAAGTTGCAATGCTGGTATATAATTTTCATGAAGCAACTTCTAGGATTTACCCAATATTTTTTGCTGAGGTAGCCAGGATGCATAGAATGCATTCTTTGGCATGTTCTCAATCAAATCACCTTCCCACTTGACAACAAACTTGGTCGGCGCGTTTCTCATAGCATTAAAGAAGATATCCCTCAGTCTTGGATTCATATTCGAGAATGCCAGTGCACTTCCGAAGCTAACGTACATGAATCCCTCCTTTCCACTTCCGTCCATAAATGTTTGAAGCTCCTAAAAATATACAATGGAGTATGACAATTAAATTATAATTTGTTACACGGAACGGAACGCCTACTTTTTTGGTATTTTACTACTTCTGCATTACCTTAGAAGCTACACCTTTCGACTGGAAGCAATGCATTCCTCCAACAGGGACAACAAGCGGGGGAAGAGATCTTCCGTATTCTTCTCCGTGATGAATATTAGCCAGTACGAGACTGACGTTTTTCTCCAGCAGCTCCATATCCGGCAGATCTGGTATTTTAAATCCATCCCGAATAATTTGCCGTAATTTTGGATAATACTGCCAACTCTTATACAAATGCCACTTTATAGGATTAATTGTATTCCAGAACCGAGTGTACAAGTTCATATCTTCTAAATAATGATTTTGAAGATCAGGCAACCATGAAGTTTCCGGAAAAATTCCAAACGCATCAAACTGCCAAGCATAGAGTGCTGTCGTGCAGAAGACAGCGAAATTGGCTTTGTATTTCCAGGACAATGCCATTCCAGTCTCACTGAACAGCGAATCCACGAATACAAAATCAAATTTCTCTCCGTTCATCCACTCAATAAAAACTTTATCCTTGACCAAGTATTCTGTTGATTCAAGCCCGAACATTGCAACATTATCCCACGCAGATCGATGATCTCCATGAAGCCGAACCTCGAGAAGATTTACATCCATAAGTTTCTGGTAAAAATCTGCGTAGGCCTTGGGTCGAATTTCCTTTACTTTCGGATTTTTAAGGCCCTTTGGCTCGTGGGCTGAGACGAAAGTAACAGTATGACCGGCATCTGCCAATTTCTCCACCAGTGGCCACACAGCAATCCGATGACTGTACGTTGTAATACCAAAGAAGAACAGTATATTGGCTCCATTTGATTCCAGCGGGACTAGAGTAATAATAAAACACAGACACAAAATCACAGCATTTACGCATCCCCTCATCATGATGATTGAAAACACTAAACTCGACACTCTAGATGAACAGAGTGTGTGTAAACACTGATCGTCTATCCGCTTAACTCACACACACGTTGTATTTCCAAAAATATAACAAAATTATTCACTCTCAGCTTAGTACCATTGAAGCGAGGCTTAGCTGACGCTTATCATGGAAGTTGCAACTCCATCTCTTGGGTCAGTCACCACAGCAACACAGAGGACAGACTTAACACCTTACAGCACTCCACACTCCACAATGGCTCATCTCCAACTGTTGGCAAAACCTCATCAACCAAAAGGTCTACCGCCTCTATCAGCAGATCTCCGTCTCCTGTAATTTACAATGTTGATATCCCAACAGACCACGTGCAAATTCGCGCAACCTATCCTGCCCCTACCTCTCCAAACTTCTTCCTTCAGAGTCACTTCTCACAACATTCAACACTACATATAATCTTATGCGCAAGCCCGCGCGCTTAAAAACTAAATTCGCAACTGTATCCTTCCGCGCTCTTCATTTGTATTCCTCACCAGGAAGACTACAAGACACAAGCCAAGCTCCCAGGGAATCCGTCTCTGAATTCTAATTCTAATGCTTTTTTAAATCAATTGCTTTCATCCTTTCGTTTCCCATTTCCTCCTCAACAAATTCTACCGTAGACGTTATCAGCGAGAGTCCTTTTTCACACTTTTCCACCTAAGCGCAGCGCAACAATACAATCGGAGCAATCTAAATTACATTGACGCGCTTAATTTTCTGGTTGAAGGCTCTCTAATCTATAAACAAGCTTCAACTAAGACTTAAGAGTGTGCTAGCTCTTTTACAAAATAATACTACTCATTTACACCACATTCTACCAACACTTAAGCCCAGGATTACAAAGCTTCTCATTGCTCTACAAGCCATAATGTAGTTAGACAACAGAATTTTCCAAACTAAAAATAGAACCGCACAAACTACGCAAAATATATACATGCAAGCGCTACTGCACGTCTCTACGCTTTCAGCTGTGAAACAAGCTACAATTCTAAAGTCATCCCCATTATCCTTTCCTCATTTACGTTCTCGCATGTTTAAATTATCCACAAAGATATCCTATCCAAACTAATCTAAAGCAGGTCAAACTCCTATCCTCGCGCTTCTCGCTTGCTCCCAATGTAGTCAAAAGACGAACCGCAAAGCGTCAAGTGTACATCATTCCATCCGTGGGCTGTATTCAAGCAAAGCGTTTCTCGTATATATCTTCTTTCATGATGCAACTACATACGCAGCCGTGGATAAAGTTGGTCGTCGTGAAAGTTTTGTATCTCTCTCTGTCTTCTCTCAACTGTTCTTTTATTTATTCTTCCAAATAGGCGACGCTCATTTCATCTCCTCTTAGATTACATCTATTCAATTCAATTTATCAAAAGAGAGACTCATCGTAATAATTTATAGATTTGACCACACACTAAAGCGGCTTGAATAAACACAAGTTAAGCCGGTATGTACTGTGTATAAGTAAAGAAATAAGTAGCTTTAGATGGATTATAGTAGTGTAGAAACTTGCGTGACAACCATCTAACCCACGAGTGGTTCTGGACAAAATCATTCGAATATTACGCTTAAGCACGGATATTCTTCTTTCCTCATCTTCTGGGAAAATTCTATTAGAAAAAATTTCCGCCTAACTTCTTTTTATTCTTCTTTTTCAAGGACAATCGGGTCGTTATTTCTTCTCATGGGTTTATTTATCTGGAAAAATATTAAATAATACGCGAGGTTAGTTATCTTGACTACCAACAGGTTGTACTACTGTAACGGATGACATGGTTTTCGCATTTAGTTAATAATGCCAGCGTTTGTTTAATTTGGCACGAAGGTATTTAAAATTATACTCATCTCTTAAGGATCTATACTTCAGTTTACATTTCAAACGCCATACAAATTCAAGATTTTAAACTGATTTGCAGAAATGATGAGAAAGAATTTACGCGTTTCCCTCAAGCTATTTCATAACACGGGTAAGCAAAGCCACCTGAAACGATTTACATATATTCATCTATATTCCAATCACCGGACCGTATGCAACCTATGAAAACTCCTTACGCAGTGTCTAATTACATTCAAATAGTCTAGGTTTCTATAACTAACTATGATATAAAGCAAGTGACAGATAGATTAAGGTTGTCTATCATTAGCAAATTGCAACTAACTGCATTCTGTCACAAATATAATATTTTTTATTCAATTTATGCAATTCATTCATTCAGTATTGCTGTGCTGACATATTTACTTTGTGTTCTATACGATGCTCTTTCTAAAACGATTCTGACATTTCCTATATTTCAAACCTAGCAAACTAGATGGCGCACCATGTCACACATGAATCCACGTTACAGCATCTCACTCTTTCTTCTTCCAAATCAGCAAACTTTTTCTCGATCAATATTTTTCAAAAAAAATCCGGCAATTTCCAAGACGTTACATGCAGGTGATGTTCCTTTGTCACGCAAATAAGTGTAACCCATAATTAAGTACTGGCATTTAAAAAATAACCTTGGTTCCAGAACCTTTATCTTCACTTCAGGTTCCCAAGCCTGCCTGCCCGTGGCACGCAAGGTTATCTAAATCTAAACTGGACAAAATCTCATTCAGTTTGTATTCACCAAGCTCAGAGTCGAGCTCTTCTCAAACCCTCGTTAATCACGTTTCATCAAATGCATTAATTGTTTTTTTGGTCACTTGACAGTTTACACATCCATCTGTCCGATAGCCCCATTCAATCTTTGCCGAACAACTTTGAAAATCTCCTACAGCTCATCATTTAGCTCAATTCATCTCCTTCACACTCTCATCTCACTTAACGAGAATGAGAATCGTTTAAGTTGTACACCACGGCAAAAACGATATCACCAAATCTTCTCTCCCGTCAATCCTTGCCCAAGCTTTTCCCACTCTTTCCTGAAGTGCTAGGGATAGTGGGCCATGATAATGTGTTACCTCATGCAGAGGCTTAGATATGAGATTACAACATGTAATAGCTTTATTTTTGCACCCGACTATTGGAAACTGCTCTCCTCAGTCAACTCCCCGTGTTCATCAAATTCACAGCATAGGAATTATTCGTTTCAAGATTCAAGAAGAACGCTGGAATTTTCAGCCCTGTATTAAAAACTCTAAAATTTTCCTCAGAGTATCATCAATGATTTATCATCCTCTAAAAATCATTGTTATCTGTTTTTAAGTTTTCTTATCCACTTGTCCAAGTTGACCTAATTTAGTTAATAAGCTGCAGTTTTCCTAACAAGTGCTCCATTCCCGAATCTTCATCATACTCCTAGCATCTATGCTCTATAGTAGGTTAGCAGTGGGATAATATTTGATTATGTGGTAGATCAAGATAAACCATAGCCTACCACAAACATTAATCGTTGCGCAACTTGGTAGAAAAGTCAAGCATCAAACACAGCTCAAAGCTCCAGTTCTTTTGGAAACATTCTTTCCCAAACATCTTTCTAAAATCTCTCCTCAAAATGAAGCCACCAGGGATAATAGCACTTGCCTTCTGTTTCTTTGCGCTCCTGGTTTTCCCCGTCCACAGTTCCAATATCCTCTTTTACTTCGGTGTGTCAACTTACAGCCATCGGATAACCGTCTGGCCTCTTGTTGAAGCATTATCCGCCAAAGGTCATACAATAACCTTCCTTTCGCCATTCCCCCCGAAAAAACCGAACCCAAATGTCACCGAGTTCTCAACACCATCCCTCCAAAACTACATCGGTAGCGTCATGGGTGGGGAAACGGATTTAATAAAACAACGACTGGATGGTAATCACGAAGCACTGTGGGATATGATTCGAGAAATGGGCACCGGCTCTTGTGAAATTCTCATGAAAGATCAAAGTTACATAGACCTTGTAGTCAAGAATCATTTTGACCTGGTAGTAGTTGATGCTTTGTACAACGACTGCGCTTTAGGAATCATTCACTACCAGAAAACTCGACACATTATCTATGATACCACTCATCCTTTCATGTGGCAGTACGACGCTTATGGATTCCCTGCTGAAACATCCTGGATCTCTGACTTGGCGTATTCTTACAAATATCCGCTAACCTACGCTAACCGATTCGTGAACACGATTCGACCCTTGATCTGGTACTATTCCAAGGTTTGGAGCATGTTTCCCCGACTTGAGAAAGCTATCACCGATGGCTTCAAACTTAATGACAGCATCTGTATCCGGTGTCTGGAATCTCAGGTGGAATTAGTGCTTCTTAATTCCCACTTTAGCCTTGAGAATGCAAGATCCCTACCACCGCTTTTCGTGCCCGTTGGTGGTCTGCATATTAGCGATAAGATACAACCGATGCCGAAGGTATGCTAATCCGTCATAAATTGATTTTACCATGCATACGTTCTTTATCTCTTTCTTGTAAACGATCACTGAAATTCACGGATTAAGCTAACGCTGTGAATCATTTTCAGGATATTCAAAAGTTTGTTGATGAATCAGGCGACGAGGGATTCATTTACATTAGTTTTGGATCAGCTGCTCAAATTTCAAAGGCGAATCCAGCAATCCTAAAAATATTTTTCGATGCGTTTGGGAAATCCAAAGCTCGTTTTGTTTGGAAGTGGGAAACTGATGCTGTTCCATCGGAAATGCCTTCAAACGTTATCACTGCAAAATGGATGCCTCAAAACGATATTCTTGGTAATCTCTCTTGCAATTTTAAATCTTAATTAATCCGAACCTTCAACATACAATGATGTCCGTTAATTGCATTATCTTCCAGCTCATCCAAAAATCCGTGCATTTATAACACACGGAGGATTGCTTAGCATCCAGGAAGCTACAAGTCATAGTGTTCCATTGATTCTCTTCCCGTTCTTCGCGGAACAAGATTTCAATGCTGAAAGAGCAGATCGAATCGGATATGGAATCCGCTTGGATTTCCGATCACTAAATCCAGAATCTCTAGAGACGGCAATAAATGATATCCTCTATGATTCAAAGTAAGATTTAGTATCAGAACTTTTAAAAACATGTCAATTTAATCCTAACTTACAAACTCTTCTCTGCTGGCTTTCATAACTTCCACTCTACAGCACTCGTTCATGTTAATTATCATAATTCTTACAGGTACAAGAACAAGATGGCCGAAATATCTACTGCATTTACAGACAGACCAACCAAGCCTTTAGAAACAGCAATTTGGTGGACCGAGTACGTCTTACGCAGTAATACTTCCTTGTTGAAACCATTAGGAATTGAGCAACCCTGGTTTGTCCGTCGGTCACTTGACATTTGGGGTGTGATAATCGGGACTGTGGCTTTGCTCTCTGGCTTAATTTGTGGTTACAAGTTGAGGACTTTCGTAGGCCCAGGCATGCAACAGCAAGAAAAGAAGCTTAAAGCAAATTAGCTGTAAAGCCCGTTTCTACACACAGTGTCGCGAATCATAGAGTATTCCATAGATTTTAAGGAGAAAAGGGCATGGTACTATTTATAGTTTCGCGCATTAGGATGAGTGAGCGCGGATTGGAGGGCATTGTTGTCCGTTAAGTTTTACTCCGTGTCTTGCTTCATTTCGTCCGTTAATTCGGAGATTCCAGCCAGGGCAAGCAAGAGAGATAGACGTGTAAAGTGAGGCGTGGTAAATCTTGTGAGCTAAAGTTTAAGTTTAAATACTTGTTTTAATTATTAAGGGATCTACTTCTAATTTAAGGGATTATATATTATACTGGGGTGTGCTAAAAGGGTTATTAAATACTAGCAGCCAGTGTAATTTTAATCAAAAGTAGTTTTTCCACTGATTCTTCAACGGGTTAATTTAGAGGCACGCATTTTATCTAGAAAGGTTCCTGTTCCGGGTAGGATCTGAGTTGATACCTTACATTGTGGTGACCCCGTAACGTAATTCTAAATTAATCTAAATATGGATCCTGTTAGGGCGAGGGCTGGAATCCGTAGGGCATTTACCACGCTGCTAAATGTAATTAACTTAGAGTTAGAGAGTGAAGCTCCTGATAAGGATATTATTAGAGTTAAGTACACTAGGCTACAGGAGCAGAGGGAAAGATTGAAAGAGGTTGACCTAGAGGTCATGAATTTATTATTAGAAAGAGAAGCGGGAGAACCAGAAATTGATCAAGAGTACGCTGGTAGTGGGGAATACGAGGACAAGTTTTTGACGGCATCATACAAGTTGGATAAGTTACTGGATCCGCCGAGAAGTCCATCTCCTACACCAAGTGCAAGTTCGTTCCGGACAGCTACAGAAGATTCATCCGAGAAGCAAGCCTCCTTCAAGTTTCCCAAGTTTGAGTTGAAGAAGTTTAATGGTGACATCGGTGACTGGCTCGGATGGTGGGCTCAATTCAAGAATATCCACGAGTCTTCCAAGCTGAGCAACTCCGACAAGTTTCAATTTCTCGTTCAAGGGATGGTCCAGGGATCAAGAGCGCAAGAGGTCGTAAGTAGTTATCCTCAAAGTGAAGAGAATTATGAGAAGGCGGTGGAGGCATTAAAGTCCAGGTTCGGCAAAGAGGATTTAATTGCTGAATTGTATGTGAGGGATTTGTTAAAGCTAGCCTACAGCAACATAAACACTCGTGAGAAACTACCTTTGTCAAAGTTATACGACCAGCTTGAATCGAAGTTACAGGCTCTGGAAAGTCTCGGACGTACGAGCAAGAATTATAGTGAGTTCCTGTATCCTCTCGTCGAATCAAGTCTTCAGGAAGAGACTCTTCGGACCTGGCAGAGAAACTACATCGCTTCAAAGAAACCCACATCTGGTGAAGAGCAGAAGGATCGTCTAGAGATGCTGATGGAGTTCCTGAAAATTGAGGTTGACAACGAGGAAAGAATTCTGATAGCCAGAGGTGGAATAGGATCATCGGATAGAAAGCCGAAGAAGAAAAGTGAATCTCAAGAATCATCCGTTCCTACTGCCTCTGGATTAGTTTCAACTTCAATGGAAAGTAAGAGCTGTGTATTCTGCAGCCGAAGTCATGAGAGCAAAGATTGTCATGCAGCGCAGAAGATGACCTTGGAGCAGAAACGTGAGAAGATTCGAGCTGGAAGGTGTTGCTACATATGTCTCCGGAAGAATCATCCGGCCAAAATCTGCAAGGCAAGTATCAAATGTCCAGTTTGCCAGAAGAAACATGTAATTTTAATGTGTCCAGAGTTGCCTGGAAATAAGGATGCTACGTCGTCATCAAGCGGACCTACAGTTGAACCTACACCTAAAGGATTTCTCGGAAGTGGAATGGTCAGCCAAAGTTGTTCTACGGATGTCCTCCTACAAACGCTCATGGTTAATCTCATCAGGATGGATGGAACTAAGGTACGTGCTAGAGTAATGAAAGATACTGGATGCCAAAGATCATCAATTTTAAAGTGCACGGCAGAGAAGCTTAATTATGTTCCAGTCCGTACGGAGAAAATTCAGCATGGCTTGTATGGAGGGGCTATGACTGTAGTAAAGGAACATCGGATTTTTAAAGTAATCATGGAGGGACTGGATGGGAAGTTTCGTTGCAATTTTGACGTCGTCGAGGAGGAAGCTATCTCAGTTCCCATTCCAAAGTACCCAAGGGGTCCATGGCTGAAAGAGCTAAAGTCCAAGAAGATTTGGTTGACGGACTTAGGAGACGAGGCAACCGAGATTGAAGTGCTGATTGGATCGGATGTTTTCGGAAGATTGCAAAAGAAGGTTGTGCAACTATACAACGGAATCACAGCATATGACACACTACTAGGATGGACTGTGAGCGGGAAGAATTCGACAGGTGATCCGAAATCCTCATTAGCCAGCCTTGTCACTTCAATGATTGCGGCGGATTCATCAGTTTGTGATTTATGGAATCTTGAAACGCTTGGTATTATGGATCCAGCAGAAAGTAAATCGAAGAAAGAGCTGGACATTGAAACCAAGGAGCATTTCATCAAAACAGTTAGCATAGACAGCGAAGGACGATACGAAGTCAGATTACCATGGATCGTCAGTAAGGATGTTCTACCATCAAACAGATTTGTAGCTGAGAAAAGACTCCAGTCTGCTACGAAGAAACTGCTGGAGCAAGAACAAGTTGAGAGTTATGGCAACATTTTTAAAGACTGGATGGAAGAGGGGATTATTGAAGAGGTGCCATTAAGTGAAATTGAGAGTCAAGCATCACATTATCTCCCACATCGACCAGTCTTCAAACCCGATAGTGCTACGACAAAAGTTCGCCCAGTTTACGACGCCTCCTGCAAGGTTGGGAAAAATTTCAGCTTGAATGAGAGTCTTGCCAAGGGTCCAAATCTATTGGAACTCATCCCATCTATTCTACTAAGATTCCGGGAAAAGAAGATTGGAGTGATAGCTGATATCCGAAAAGCCTTCCTCATGATCAGTGTTTCAGAATCGGACCGCGACTACTTGCGCTTTCTATGGTGGGAGCCTGACCTGAAGACCTACAAAGTTTATCGACATAAGAGGGTCGTCTTTGGCGTAAATTGCAGTCCGTTTCTCCTTGGAGCAGTCATCGAGCAACACTTAAAGAAAGTCAAGGAAGATGAGGAAGAGTTAGCTAAAATTTTGCTCAAGTCAATGTATGTTGACAATTGTTGTGTCTCTGTGGATACAGAGGAAGAATTTAATCTGTTTCAAAGATTCTCTACAGGGGTTATGGCTGAAGCTAAGATGGAGCTCCGCCTGTGGGAACGTAGTTTGCTGGATGGTGAAGCCGGGCAGGATATGGATTCGATATCGAATGTGCTTGGACTGATCTGGGACAAGAAGGAGGATTGCCTGAAAATTAATACTGCCAAAATAGTCCTCCCAAAGATCATCACGAAGAGAGTCATCTTGTCTGTCAGTCATCAATTGTATGATCCGTTGGGATTCCTGTCTCCTGCTACGCTGGAGCCGAAATTATTATTAAGAGAAGCTTGTGTTCAGAAGATCGGCTGGGATAAGGAGTGTCCACTAGAAATGATCACGAAATTTTCATCTTGGTTGAGCCAGCTACAAGTCATCGGGGAGATAGCAGTGCCAAGGAGAATTAGTTGTGCCAATCGTCAATCTGGAACTTGGAGTGTGCATACTTGTGTGGATGCAAGTAAGGATTCGTATGCCACAGTAATTTATTTGAGGTCTGAAAATTGTGGAATGGTTTCAGTGCAACTAGTTCAAGCTAAAGCAAGAGTTGCGCCGACCCAAAAGATGACCATTCCAAGACTCGAGCTTATGGCCTGCTTAATCGGATGTCGATTGACGAAGACGGTGGTTGAAGCGTTGGAACTTGATAATGTGCCAATCTTCTTCTGGAGTGACTCATCAACTGCATTATTCTGGATCAAGAAGCAAGAGAATTGGGGGGTATTCGTCAACAACCGTGTGACCGAAATAAGAAGAGACTCTGATCCGGATTCATGGCATCATGTACCTGGCGTGAAGAACCCGGCTGACTTACCCTCAAGAGGTTGTACACCAAAGCAATTACTAGAATCGAGATGGTGGGAGGGTCCTGAGTGGTTGAAGCGTCCGAGGTCAGAGTGGCCATCAGAGAAAGTTCATCCTGAAGAAAGTGAGGTTAACGCTGAGAGAAAGAAAACCGTTGTGTCCAGTTCAGCTGTCTCAACTCGGATTCCTTGGTACTTGACCAGATTCTCCAGCTACATTAAAATTGTGCGCCTAATTGGATGGATTATTCGTTGGAAAGCTGTCATCCGTTCGGAAGGGCAAGAAAGAGCTTCTGTCATCGCTGGAGAGGAGTACGTGAATGCTGAAAGGAGGTTATGGAAACTTGTGCAAGAAGAGAAGAAGGTCAGCGCAGCGTCTGTTACTACCTTGAAGCTTGAAATGGAGGATGATGGATTGTTTGTTGTCGTCACCAAGATTATTCGAAGAGATGATGATCAAGCGTTCCTGAGACCAGTGTTCTTACCTGGCGATCATCAATTGGTGGCTATTATGGTCCGGCAAGTTCATCTGGAGAACAATCATTGCGGAGTCCAGTGTTTGATGACTATACTTCGAGAAAGAGTCTGGATACATCGATGTCGTCAGCTGGCAAGAAGGATTGTTTCAAAGTGTGTTACTTGCCGACGCTTCGTTGCTAAGAGGATTGAAACTGAATCTTCTGCTTTACCATTGGACCGAGTGAGAGATGCAGCTGTCTTCGAAATTACTGGAGTTGATCTGGGAGGACATCTTTACCTCAAGGACGGATCAAAAGCGTGGTTTGCAGTGTTTACCTGTGCCATATATAGAGCTGTGCATCTGGAGGTCGTAACATCGCTGAGTACCGAAGCGTTTATCCAGGCTTTGAGGAGATTCATCGCTAGACGTTCAAGACCGAGAGTCATCTACTCTGATCAAGGGACGAATTTCAGAGGAACGGAAAATCTGCTTAGCAATCTGGATTGGCAAAAGATCTCGGTGACTTCTGGAGTAGAGCGGATAGAGTGGAGATTTAATCCTCCAACAGCTGCGTGGTGGGGAGGATTTTGGGAGCGTATTGTTGGGCTTGTCAAGACTTTGCTGCGTAGAGTCTTGGGCAAAGCAGTTGTAAATTTAGAGGAACTAATAACTATTTTTTGTGACGTAGAGGCAACGCTAAACTCTAGGCCTCTTACCTATGTTGGTGAGGATTCATCAGACTTGGTTCCGCTTAGTCCATCGTTGTTCCTGCATGATGTTTCGGAGTGTCGAGTTCCTGACCTGGACGAGAGTGAAGCGTCGATGCTACAGAAACGATTACGCTATCGGCAGAGGCTTCGTCAGGATCTGAGGCAACGATTTCGAAAAGAGTATCTGGGAACTCTAGTTCAGCGGGCTAAGGAGAGAAAATGTGTGAGCGTCAAGGTGGGAGAAATCGTGCTGATCGGAAGTGACGACCGGAAACGTATGGATTGGCCGCTTGGCAGAATTGTTGAAGTTTTTCCTGGGAAGGACGGCGTGATTCGTGTCGTTAAAGTCAAGACTTCGTCTGGAGAACTAACCCGTCCAGTGCAACGTATTTTTCCCTTGGAAGTCGAATCTTCGGAGGAAGATTTCGGCGTAAAAATTGTTAGTCCCAGTGAAAGTGGTGTTAGGAACATTGTTACTCGTAGTGGTAGGATAGTGAAAGTTCCTAATAGGTTAGCGTATAGTTAAGTGCATAGGTTAAGTTAATTACCTCTTAGGTACCTGTATTTACCTGTGTGTTGGTAAATTCCTGATACTGCGCTCTTGTATGTCATGAATATGTTTTGATGTAGGTCATGCTGTTTGTGTATGTCATTAGTGTAAGAGTTAGGGATTCTCTTGAGCTTCGATGTCTGCGTACATCGTTTAGATTAATTTAAGTTTAGATTTAATTTGTAGTTTACAAATTAAATGGTGGGAGGATGTCGCGAATCATAGAGTATTCCATAGATTTTAAGGAGAAAAGGGCATGGTACTATTTATAGTTTCGCGCATTAGGATGAGTGAGCGCGGATTGGAGGGCATTGTTGTCCGTTAAGTTTTACTCCGTGTCTTGCTTCATTTCGTCCGTTAATTCGGATATTCCAGCCAGGGCAAGCAAGAGAGATAGACGTGTAAAGTGAGGCGTGGTAAATCTTGTGAGCTAAAGTTTAAGTTTAAATACTTGTTTTAATTATTAAGGGATCTACTTCTAATTTAAGGGATTATATATTATACTGGGGTGTGCTAAAAGGGTTATTAAATACTAGCAGCCAGTGTAATTTTAATCAAAAGTAGTTTTTCCACTGATTCTTCAACGGGTTAATTTAGAGGCACGCATTTTATCTAGAAAGGTTCCTGTTCCGGGTAGGATCTGAGTTGATACCTTACACACAGTTCTACTTCCATCATTCCCTGCTTTGTTCTTATTACATATGGCTTAACTTTTCCTAATTCATAATCCTGCCATCGAGTTCTCCATGAACTCTTCCTCGGATTAACTAGCCAAGAACTATCATTGACATTTCCATACTAATCATTCCTCTTTAAATGAATGAACGACGAAGCCATTGTGATCTTAATTCGACTCGATAAGAAATGTAAACAGAATGAGACTGAACGGATGATAACAATAAAAATATACTTTTAAAACTACTTATACTCTACTCTTGCTTACGGTACACTGTCAAACAATATACAAGAAACAGCAATGATCAAATAATACCTATATGTACGTACTAGATTAGCTTCAGGTGTCAATTCCGTAATCATTCCTCCACACTACTGTGCAGCGTTTAGTTGTGCTATTCGAATATTTAATTTTACGCAGAATAATCTCAATCATTTACTTTTCGTGCTCATTTAAATTATCAAGGCTATTCTCTGCGGAAACTAGCATGTGGCGCCGTTGTCTCCAGGTTTATCTATCGCCTCGCTTAAATACGCCTCTTACTTCGCTAGCATACAAAAACTAGTCGTACTCCCTTCGAGCTACGAAACGACTTATTTGGCCAACTAGCCCGCTCAAAGTTACAGAAATTAGGTATAACCTTTTGATTCAAAACAAAAGCACTTCTTAAATATTGCGTGTACCCATTGCCTGACCTAACCACAAGCTAGTTCAACCGCACGCAACCTCTCATTTCAAATGCAGACCAATTAAGTGATTACCAAAATAATTACCCCCAACCTTAAAAATCCACATCAGAACTATTATCTGCGCTTCTATTAAATCAGCGCTTCTCCTTTGAAGCTTTCCAGTATCTTCGATAGAACATCTCCTTCCCGCAGTAACACGGCGTTCGACCTTTAAAAGTATACGACTATAATTTTCGCAAAATGGCATTAAAACAATGCATTTTAATTTGGCTCCAAATCCTCCTACTGAGTACGCAAGTTTCCTACGGTGCAAACATTCTCTTCTTTTTCGGCGGTGGAACCTACAGTCACAAAATCGGAATCTGGCCCTTAGTCTCCGCCTTGGCGGATCGCGGGCATAATGTGACCCTGTTCTCTCCATTTACTAAACAGCCTACGAAAAACCCAAAAGTGCATGATGTTTCGCCCCCATTCCTCGTGGAGTCGATGAATATTTTGTCGGAATCCGATCGACTCGATGACAGGCAAAAGCAAATTGATGGCCACATTTGGTTCAAAATTTCAACATGGCTCACTGACAACTGTGAGAAAATTGTGGAACATGCAGAAAACGATCCCCTTACAAAGTCCGTGTTAGTGGATACGAAATACGACTTGATGATAATCAATTCAATCATGTCCGAGTGTGGAGTTATCTGGGCTTCGTATCACAAGACAAAGTTTATCCTCTCGGTATCAACCTCAACGTATCCTTGGTTACTGGATATTTACGGATTGCCAGTTGAAACATCCTGGTTACCAGACTTGACCTTACAGCACATGAGCTACCCTATGACTTTCATTGACAGATTATGTAATTTTTACAGAACTTTATACATGTACAGCCAACGTTATACTGAAGTGTACCCAAAAATCAATGACCTTGCCCAAAGAGTACTAAAAACTTCCACTAAACCAGACATACTTGCAGCAGAGCAAAGTGCTAGTTTGATGTTAATGAATACGTATTACGGAGCGGAGTTCGGAAGGTCCCTGCCACCCTTTGTCATACCAGTTGGAGGAATGCAATGTTGGCATCCAACGAAGCCGTTGAAACCGGTATTACAATCGATTTATAAAACCACAAATATAATATGAACCCCACATGTGCACGTTAGTTTCAGAAACTTACGTCAAAACGGTGCTACATGGTGACCGATGTGATCACCTCATCTTGAATTTCTTTACAGGAAATACAAAAACTCTTGGACGATTCAGAAGATGGAGCTATCATGATTTCTTTCGGAAGCAGCGTAGAAATCAGTAACGTTTCCACTCAATACGTTGATAAATTCATAGAGGCTGTCAGACAATTTCCGCGGATTCAGTTTTTATGGAAATGGGACGGAGCAGTTCCGAGTAATGCACCCCCAAATTTGTACTTTACTAAATGGCTTCCGCAATTGGAAATTCTTCGTAAGTGTCGAAAACCAACATAATCATCTTCCTCTAATAAGTTTTATTAAATCCTTCTCAACCGACTTCCACATATATATATATAATTTATGCTTGTCACAAAATCTTGCATCTAATCTAATACTTTCCTCTTCAGAACATCCAAAACTACTGACCTTCATTACACATTGTGGTCTAAACAGTAAAATGGAGGCCATCTGCAGCGGAGTTCCTGTAATTGCAATGCCGTTGTTCGGAGAACAAGATTACAATGCTTACCACGTCCAAATATACAAACTAGGGGTCGTAATTGAAGCAAGAGACCTTACAACCACACAAATTGCCAACGCCATACGCGAAGTGACCACAAACAAGATGTAAGCTTAACTTGGTTAACGAAACCACATTTATGATTTAGGTCTATTGCCCAGCACATTCATTGTATGATAAGATCGACCAGTAATTTCTTACAAAACGACTAAACTGATAAATTAAATCTTTCCAGATACAAGGCAAATATGAAGAAAGCCCAGCAAGTTTTCCGCGATCGTTACCTCAATCCCATCGACACTTCCATCTTCTGGACAGAATTTGCGCTCAGAAACGAAGATACATCCCTACTCAAACCTTTGAACTTGCACCAAACCTGGTGGGAAAAACGATTGCTGGATATTGTTGCCTTCTTACTTGTAGGCTCAACTCTAGCTGTTTCTACCTTTGCATATCTTCTATATTTCGCAATACGTACTTTTAAGAAATATTCTCAAACAATGTTAAACCATGACAATGTACAAAGCTCAAATTTGAAATCATCAGTTGTACATAAGGCTGGGAAATCCAAGCAATTGTAAACTGAATGCACTAGAATTTTAAAAGGCTTTAAAGACTTTTAGCTAGAATTTAGATATGTTTTTAAGAGTCCGTTCTAAATCGCGTACTCCCTCCAACTGAAGAAGTTTGCAAGTCCATGTAAGCAAGCTGCCCCTGAGGACAGGCAAGCTGGCAGGCACTTGTCCAGCAACTTTTTTATCCCTGGACACCAAATGACTACCATTTGTCAACTTGTGATCTGCCCAGCAAGTGACTATTTGATCTACTTAGTACATACTTGGCTACTATCATACATATCGACAGAAACTATATTAAATCCAGTTTAGTAAAAAATACAGCCTCTTATAAAAAAATGTAGTTTTTTCATCCATTCTCAGTACAGATTCTTGTTATTGCTTTCAGAGAAATCTTATTATTTTACCTTGCTCCAAGTCACGCTAACCCAGACGTGTAACATTTACGTGCGTTAACAATGCATACATTTCAATGATTGACCTCCACCGTTCTGAACTTCCCCCTAGTATAAAGTATCTTATCACGTTTGACTTTAAGTTGATCAACGCATGAACGATTAAAATTATCTGAAGAACCATTAACAATACTTCTGGACTCATCATTATTCTGAACAGGGAGACCTGATTCTTGCAGATTTACAAACCAGTCAAGTTTCGCATGTCTCAAGAACCTCTTCGGTCAGCCATGAAGCTCTCCACTTTAGCACTCTTTTTCCTTTGGTGTGCCACATGGGCTAACGGAGCAAACATATTGTTCTTCTACGGCGGTGGCACATATAGCCACAAGTTAACGATATGGCCGCTGGCTAGCGCTCTCGCCGACCAAGGACATAACGTAACTTTCCTATCCCCGTACCACAAGCGACCATGGAGCCACGCCAATATCACGGAGCTGGTGCCACCCGTGCTGGAGAAATTATTCGCAAATTTCCACGTCGTCAATAAACTAGACTCGCGTCTTGCTGGAGAAGAAAATTACGTCTGGGATACACTCACTGCCTGGTCACTGGACATTTCAAATGCGATTTTATCTGATTATAGCGATCCTGGATTGAATAACTTGCTCCGCAACGATGATACAACCTTTGATCTTATAATTGTCAACGCTGTTTTCGGCGAATCTGCTTATATACTCCGAGAGCGCTGGAACTCGAAACTAATTCTCATGGATTCCACTTCTCTTCTATCATACTTTAACGACATGCTTGGCCATGCCCCCGAGACTTCCTGGGTTCCAGACATTACCAGCCAATTTTTGTACCCCATGAGTTTTTTCAATCGTGTTCGCAATTACTTTTACTCCCTCAATTCATATTTCGAGCGAAAGCGTGTCCTCTACCCAGCTCTGGAACAGTTAATGTCAGATTACTTGAAACGGGACAGCGTACAGAGTTTTTCAGAACTTGAACGCAAAAATACCCACTTAGTCATGCTCAATACCCACTATACGACTGATTTCGCAAGAGCTTTGCCACCAAATTACATACTTGTAGGAGGACTACATATTTGGGAACGTCGTAAGGATGCTGTACCCAATGTATGGTTTCTGATTAACTACAAGGAACATTTCTCCTACTTGTGTAACAATTTATGCTTGTACTAAGTTCATGCATCGTTTCTCTCCACAGCAACTTCAAGAATTCATGGATGGAGCTGATGACGATGCTGGGATCGTTCTGATTATCTTCGGAACGTCATGCGATTTAAGTACTACCGGCAAACATTTTCTCGGTATATTCTTCGACACAGTTAGAGCGTTTCCGAAGACACGATTTGTGATCAGTTGGGCCAAAGATATACCTGAGGATGCACCTAAAAATGCTTTGCTGGCTAATTGGCTACCACAAAAAGAAATATTAGGTATGGTATACTGCACACAATATGTTACCGTTTTTTGAAAATACTCGAGTGAATTAAGAGTTCACGGCTGTAATATAACGTAATATTAAATGTTTACTTCGACACTATTGCAGCACATCACAAAATAAAACTCTTCATAACCCACTGTGGACTCTATAGCATCTCAGAAGCTACATATCACGGAGTACCCATGGTCGGGTTGCCTCTTTGGGCCGATGAGGACTACGATGCTTATCGAATTGCTATGGAAGAAATTGGAGTTATTCTAGAGGTCAAAACACTTACGACTCAAGAATTAATCAACGCTGTTAAAACCGTTACTACCGATCCAAAGTAAGATTCGATTCACTATACGCACTGTCAATCAGATATTTACGATCGTAAAACTAGTGATTGTTAAATCTTCTAATGAATACATCTCAGGTACAGGAAAAATATCAGAACTTTGTCGAAAATAACAAGAGATCGTCCCATGGATCCACTTAAAACGGCTGTGTGGTGGTCCAACTTTTTACTTCGACAAGAGTATGTTAGTGCAATGAGGCCTAAAACGGATCATTTAACATGGGCGGAACTACGATCATTAGACGTTCATGCTTTCCTTATTTTGTCCACTTTGTTCGGATTATACGTAGTTGGAAAAACAATGAAGTACTTAGCAGCTGTAGCCATTGGAACAAGGAGGAAGAAGCCAACGAAAAAATAAATCAATTTGTATAAGCTTTTACGTTCGGGCAGTGGTCATCTTCTCGATGACACGGCAGGGGTTATGCTGGATGAACGAGTTGTTTTAGAATGAAGGCAAAATATTTCTAAATGTATTATACTAATAACTTTACCACCTTTTTCGAACCTAATTCTTCTACAACTCTTATAAAATACCCCGCTGCCAATAAAGCATTATCTGATCTAAGATGCATTCGACTGTTCTGGACGTGAACATAAAGACGACTCGAGTCTTCACAATCGATCGAGTCTTACTGTCGATCAGTAGTACTTCTTTTCAAATAGGTCCGATATCGCAGAACTAAACTAGACGGGTAATCGATGAATAAGGTAAAACTGAAATATACTTACCTTGATCATTGCTCCGAATTGGGATTTTTCAGACTTGCGCATGCTTCAGTAAACAGTTTGCCAAATCTGGCTCGATGACGATTTTGACGAGATTCTGGATCTACCAGTTGGTTTGTTCGTTGCACTTTCACAACTTGTTGAGAAGCAAGAGGCTGAGAAGCATTAGGAGGAGGATACATGGGGCCTGGTCCGGAGGGCAGCGTCTGGGAATTAGAAGGAAATGGAGTAGTTGCCGGGTGTATGTTCGCACGATCACACTGATTCTGGCCGGTAAAGCTTTGATAATCTCCTTCCTTTCCTCGCTGAAAACCCGGAATATGAGGCTGATCAACAATTTAACATAAGCTCATTAAGACGACACAGTGAGTGATTGTTAAGTTAAGAGCGATTAATAATTCTACACTTGGAGTGAAACCTACCCGAGCCTCTAAGAAACGATTATCTTGCTCAGGCCGCATGGGCCCTGATACCGTAGGAGTTACCATGTTCCAATTAAAGTTGAGGATCCGTGAGAACTATAAATAATCAAATATACTGAAACTGAAGCATGGATACGGTATATATCAGAAATACTAGTGCAAATATTCAATACACGGCCATACCGAGCACAGTTTTGTCGTAATGTAGGTTTCCCTCACAAGATTGTAGTTAGGTAGATCTCTGGGCTTGCATTCTTTTTCAGGGGGCCTCAATTCCTTGCTCAGCTAAATGTTAAAGAAACGAAAAACAAACGATTTTGTTAATAAAAGTGTAGTTTCCATCTCTCATACCGTACCAAATAACTTACAAACACGAAATACAAGTCCTCTCCATTTATCTTCTTAGCCCGGATTTCCAAGATATCGTCACAGTGGAACAGAAAGTGAGTTACACAAGCAAATCCGATACAAGCTATCATCTCCTTAATGATTCCTTGATGTCTCAGAAATTCTAAAAGCAATCAAACGAAGGAATCGGTAATGACTTTCCAAGTGCAACGATAAGGGACCAAAAGATACACCGAAACGACAAATGTAATGCTTACCTGGCACATCAACGAGACGAATCCCGTATTCAGTATTCATGAAAATGACCTTGACCCATTGCTTCAAATATTCGAATGCTTTTTCATGCTCTTCCGTCGGTGGCTTCCACCACTTCTGCACCTGCAATTATAATCAACGATAAAATAATAACATTTCCAGTGTAGAAAGTATCGACATTTTAGTATGTAACATAATTTTATTCCAAACTATCGATATTCGAATTATTATGCTTACTGAATCCAATCGCTTTCTCACGTCCATCCTTGGATTTACCTCCGTCCGGGATCGCGATTCTCGATTATCGAAACCAATCCTTGAAATGAGTCTTCACAGCTTAAATGCCATCCGCCTGGAAATTGTCATGCATCGTTAAATGTACAATATCATTGTTTTCAACCATGCATTGCAATGTAAGAAATGTGGACTAACATTATGATTATATAATTAATTCGTGCTCAGCGTTCTTTTAACCTTAACAATCTAGCGCTACCTCAGTAAACGAGGCACTTATTCATCCCAAACCAGCAGTTGGCAAGTTTTCAATGTATCTTCTCTTGTTAAATCCCACCCACACACCTTTGACAAAATATTATTTTCTATAAATGAACCCAAACTTCCTATCAGCTGATTCCGCAGCTACTGTTAGCACACTATTACGTTTACATACTACAAATAATTAATTATCTTTCATAATTTCGTTACATGCAATAATTAAGTATCCTCCACTCCAAAACTTTCAGGAGGTATATGCTCTGATTCGGATTGCAGTGGTTTCCCTTCAATATTAATTTCAACTTCTTATAATTACAATTAATTCACACGACTTTTCTTCTGAACAAATAATTTACGCATGCCTGTGCTGTAGCCACTGCACTGCATGTATACAGTATAGCTGCTGGGCCTGGATTGGATGCGTGTTCTTTTCATATACGCAAAAACATAATGTGCTCTTTCAGTAGCTATACGCGACAAAAACTGCGTCCTCAGCCGCCGTGTAGTGCCAACAAGTTTAAAACATCCCGCAAAATCTAACGATAGAAATAAAATGCAAATTTAACCTCATTAACCTAAAACAAAACAAGGTATAGACATATTATATATCTTGTCTTCGCTGGAGCCGCGAAATAAGCCAGCAAAAATGAGGGAAAGTTCAAAGGATATGTCACTGAACTTGCTATATTAAATGTTGTCAAACTTTCGTAGACGGTGAAAATTCGATTTATGAATTTTATGCTTTGAAAGTTGTAAAAGTTTCTTTGCAGTGTTTTCTGTTGTAGTGTAAAGCTACAAGTATTAATGGAAAACGTGAAAACAAAGTAATCTCCACGCAAAGCGCTACGAAGGCTTGCCCGGGGAATTGCCATATTTTTTTATTCTGCGTACTCTTCATCAAGGGTTTCACATACGAGCTGTCTTTTCCCTAGGACTTCAATAAGGCAAATCATCGCTCTCATTATGTGTCATGGATGGGTTGCACTAATGGGGAAGAGCTAGTTAGCAAACGGACAACGTTCAGGTTTTTGCACGGTCGTGTTTGTGCTACAATACGTAGGAATACATACAGTGAGGAAAACGATATACGAATAGGGGTAGTATCGATTTGACATAAAAGTGGTTCGAAAGGAATAGTAAAAACACAAAGGCGAAACGAATAGAAAGGTTGATGGCGTAGAAAAGCCTATCTGACTAATATTACTAGGATAGAACAATAAGACGACTCCAGTCTTTTTTGCCTCACATACTAGAATTACATACTACGTTACTATCAATAAAACCTACTTCACTACTTTCTAGCTCCTGCATCGCTAAACTACAATACCCAACTCAAATTGAATTCGGAATGGGAACACAGCCGCAGTATTAGCCGAGAGTACACTTCAACAAATCTAAAACTATTACATCAATGGCAATCAAGTAACCCTCATGAATCTCCGTATCACATTCCCGAGGAGAAAGTGAAAGAGAGCGATTCATTCAGGAAACCGTTTAAACAATAAATCACTTCTCATGGAGAAAAAAACGTCAAACTTTCTTTCACATTACTTCGCATCACCCCATTCTAGCACTGAATGAAGGTTGGCCCTCCTTCTCTTTGGCAGCATGGAGCTTTTCAGGTTCGATGACAAAGTCCTTTGCCTTAGAAACTGCTTCAACTTGAGCTCGTAGAGAACGAATCTCTTCAACAGCTAATGATGCTTCCGTAATCTTACGCTCCAAAATGCCAGACTCTTCCTTTAATTGATTCAATTTCATTTCCTCCTGGTTCACAGCCTCAGTCAGCCGCCGATCACTGTTTCGATCGCTGATACGCACCGTTTCCTAGATATTGAAATGCCAGTAAAGCTCATCTTAAAAGTAACTGATTATCTATACTAGAGTCGCTTATTACAATACACAAAATTTTTGACACTAGAATAGTCTTACGCTCACAAAACTTACCAACATAGATCCAACGAACTGAGTTTGCATCTTAAATGATTCCGTCAAACGAGCACCGTCTTCAGTACTAAGAACACAGAACTTTTTTATAATTCTAATTTCGATTGTCGACTTTATCATTTTCACATTGATTTGTATCGTAAAGTTTGAAGTCTTACTCGGCCTGAAGAGACTGTTCCTCAATGTTTTCCTTTAATTCACCCAAGAATCGGACTCTATCCTTGAGTTGATCCAAATCCTTTTGCTCCTTTTCAGCTGAAGCTTCTTCCATATTATAAACGTCCCATCTGCTCCGTCCCGCGGCTAAAAAATAAACTGAAATTTAACTTTTGGAACATTTGTAGCACCAAATCCGATTACAAGCACAGCGGAACAAGATGATACCACCTTAACCAAACACGTTAGACCTTTGACGTTGGCATACTTGAATCCCTTAATTATAACCATTTGTAAAATCATGCTTATAGGTACAAATAAATATAGCTTTAAACTCCAATTAGCTCAACTCACCGTCCAGCTTTTCAATTTCGTTGTCCAAGCTGCGAAGCTCCGCCTCCTTCTCTTCCTGTTTCTTCAATTCACGGGCGAGGTTTTCCTTAGCCATTCGGATTTTTGCTCGCTGAAAATGCCATATAATTCATGGGGTTTCACATTTTCAAACAAGGCTAAAGTTCAATTTCATGTTCCTTCTGCAATTAAAGGTCATATAAGTTAGCACTTTCGTAGCTCACCAGCTCGTTTAGTGAAGGTCGAGTGTCGGAAGTAGAAGATACTACGCAAGTATCCATCACCATCGTCCGCTGCTCCATTACAACTCTTCGGTTTGCCATTTTCACTCGGATAAATTTTCCAAAACTTTGATTAAATAGCGTTGAAATAATTTTCGCCAACAATAACTTCACGACACACACACAGATTTAAATGAGTTCAACTTTTCATAAAATCCCAGCAGTTAGCGCTCGATAATCTCCCGGCAAATTAAAGTTTATTAGAGAAAATTTCAACAATCCTTCTGTCACAACGCTAAAATGAACTGACTCCATTCCAAACGGACAACAAGCTGGAGAGTGGAGAGGCACATAGCAGTGACAAAGGATGTGCATTAGTGCGGGAAGAGCTAGTTAGCCGACATCCGACCGCGTCGACTCCTAGATAGCCGGCAAAAGCCGACATATCGGGTCCCAGTTAGGCGATACCGACGGCCCTCAAAGTTGACTATATAGCCGACCCGACGGCCGTCGGATGCTACTTAGCCGATTCCAGAAACTTTCGCTCTGTGTGTTTTGTTGTTCGGACTCCTCTTTCATTCATTTAATACATTTCTATATGACTAAGTCGAATTCCATTCATCGGCTGACAAAGTAGAACGACCAACTTGAAAGTACCGGTAGGAAAGCCTATTGATTATTGCGACCTTCACTGCAGCCATTTTGGCCCTATGACCTCCCGAATAAACCATTATAACGTAAGCCTCGTACATGCGGCGTGTTACGAAAGCTAGTGTAGGAGATGGAGCCTCGAACTAGGCCTGAGCACATTAGCTGCTGGTGTTATAGAGGCGGTCTCCGACATGAATTTGAATTGTGCATTGTTTCATGCTTCCTTAGTTACGAGATGGATGCATTTGTTATTAGTTGTTAACGTAGGCTAGAAAAATGGATTAAATCGAGAGGTTGCTTTAAAATGTTGAAAGAGAATGACGTGGCTTGAAATTACTCTAATTATAAATTGTAATTAATTAATTACTAAAGAGGAGAGAGAACGATTAAAGTATTACTGCGGTAATACGGCGGACTGCTTTTCCTACAACTACACAGTTACCGCAACCCTCCTGGATGTGCGGGTTGCTTCTCACAGTCGTACTGGCTTGGAGGTGAACCCAATTATTAACTTCCAAAATAAAATTTCGAAATAATTTTGAGTGGAGGACCATGTAAGAGTACTTTATTGCAATAAATTGCATCCATCTAAGCACTAGTTAAAGCTCTGTGCTCGCTCAAAGTTTGGAATATGGCGGTCCAAATCACTCATTTGAAGTTTACACGCGGACCTCAAGAATGGGCGGGGACGCGGCATCAGCAATATGGGCCGCCATGTACCAAACTTTGAGCTAGCAAAGCGCTTAAACTAGGGCTTAGATGGATGCGGTTTTTTCATTAGGTACTCTTACATAGTCCTCTACTCAAAATTATTTCGAAATTTTATTTTGGAAGTTAATAATTCGGTTCACATCCAAGTGAGTGCATGTGTCCTCAACGAGTCATTGGGCTAGGGGCGCAATACGAAATGCGTCGTAAGCCTATTGCAACATAATGCTAGAGCACGTAGGTACACCATTCAAAAGCTGTAGCATTATAACGGCTCTAGAGCTTATGTTAAGCCATTGTAACAGTTGCAAATCAACAGCTAAAGCATCGTTGCGGTTACCAAGCAGTAAACTAATCCCAGTAGCAACCCTGAGCATACACTAAAGCATTGCAACAATTCTAAAACATTTGTTAAAGCCTTGAAATAATTCCAAAGCATATGCGAAAGCATTGTTACAATTCTAAAACGGGAACTAAAGCATTTAAAAAACTCAAAAGCATTTGGTTAAGCAATTTAAGTATTCTCAAACATATTATATATCAACTATAACTCACAAAGTTTGTCTGTATAATAAATAATTACAATTCTAAAACATATGCTTCAGCATATGTTTCATACTTTTAATAATGCTTTAACATATGATTTAGATAACAAAAAAAACCATTACTACTACTACTACTACTACATATGATTTAGATTTGCAACAATGCTTTAAAATATGTTTTGGATTGCTACAAGGCTTGGTATATGGCTTTATAAGTATTCGAATGCTTTAGCGTATGAGTAATACGCACTTCGGACTGCTTCGGCAGTGGCGAATTTTAATTACAGCGTGCAAAACCAACCGACGAACTTCAGTTAACTATTAAGTAATGCAAGAATTACTATCATATGTAGTAAAATTGTGCATAGGAGGACCTGGGCCAGGATTCGAACCCACGCCACTGCCTCCTCTAAGAGCTTAATGTACGATACACTCTACCAACTGAGCCACGCGTAGCTAAAGGAGCGCATATGCAGGGCAGGGGAAAATGCCCTTATGTACACGTCATGTATTTAACTCTAGCAAGACCTGAGCGCTTAGTCTTTAATGACATGTACCTCAGAGACCATTGGGTCAATTTTTCTAAATAACCCACATTTTGGTACAAGTCCCATGCAACTTTGCCTCTTTGTTCGGGAGTTATCGTGTGTACAGACGGACAGACGTCAGTGGATGCCGCTAAGAATTGGCTTCGCCACTTAATAACCGTTGTTATTGTTGAGCAGAGGCTTTAGAACTATTTTAATGCTGTAGCATATGTTTTTAAATGGTATATATATATGCTTTAGCATTATGTAGCAACTTCCCTGGGAACCATCTCATCGTATTGTACAACCAGACCAATGGCTCGTTGAGGGCACGTGCACTCCGCATGACTCTTAAAAGCAGCCTGCAAGCAAATCCAGCACGGTTGTGTTTACTGTCTAGTTGGAAAAGCAATCCACTGTATTTATGCTAAATGTTTTATGGCTTCATTGGAGTGATCATTGGGGAATAACTGTAGAAGTGAAGTTCCTAGAATCAATAGGCGTCAAGCCGGGGTCACGGTACATGGCATGCCGGACGTCTCATTTCAATATCTGCCTCTGTTTGTGAGTTATCGTGCTCACGGATGGACGGACACGAAACTGTCCTAACTAAAAATTTTATACTTTGCCTGTAGTACTGCTCTGTAGGTCAGCTTTTTTGAATCACAGACAATGAATTTTGTGCATTCCGAAAAACCAGCTTTTCTCCAGAAATTCCGTAGTCCTGCTCCCGGCACTTTCAAGTTGGTCGTTCTACTTTGTCAGCCGATGAATGGAATTCGACTTAGTCATAT